>CM048746.1:606736220-611536220 GCA_026315105.1 Locusta migratoria
ATCCAGGCATGATTGGATGAGTGCCTTAAAGAGGTGCATGAGGGTTCGACGGTCATGCCCCCAGACAGTGTGGCTGAGACATCACAATATATTTAGGTGCCACCAGCACTTCTGTTTCAGCTGATAAGGTGTGGCCCCCAAGTCGCAGTTGTCAAACAGCATGCTGAGAAACCGATGTGTTTCTGTGATATGAAGCTGGTCAGCAGCTAGATAGAGTTCTGGATAAGGGTGAATGGCCCGAAGGCAACAAAAGTGCATCACCCAGTTTTTAGAAGTTGAGAACAAAGCTGTGTGCTGCGGCCCATGACTGTGCCCCTTCGGATGGCTCCCTGAAGATGCCTTTCAGTGACACCAATGCTAGGAGAGCTGTAATATAAGCAAAAGTCATCGGCAGATAAAGTACAACTAACCGATGACCCCACTGCTGCAGCAAGACCATTTATCGCAATTAAAAAGAGTGGTACACTAAGAACGGAGCCCCGTGGGACGCCATTCACCTGGACTCGGGGTGAGCTGAGGGAGGTACCAACTCTAACCCGAAAAGTGCAGAGCGAGAGGAAATTCTTGATAAAAATTGGGAGTGGACCCCATAATCCCCAGTCATACTGTTTAGCAAGAATATTGTGACACCATGTCATGTCGTACGCCTTCCGGAGGTCAAAAAAGACCGCAACTAGGTGCTCGGGCCTAGAGAAAACTGTATGGATGGCCGACTCCAATGACACTAAATTGTCAATAGTGGAGCGACCATGATGGAAACCCCCCCCCCTGTTGTGGGGGAAGCAGTCTCTGATCTTCAAGGATACAAATAAGACAGCGACTCACCATATGCTCAAGCAACTTACACAGGACATTAGTTAAGCTGATGGGGCAGTAACTGTCAACTGCCAGCAGATATGCTCCTGGTTTCATGACAGGGATAATAATACTATCCCACCACTCAGATGGGGAAACACCCCCTGTCCAGACCATTTTAAATAAGGTGTGCAATTTGTGGTGAAAATCTGCTGACAGGTGACAGACGAACTGTCTGTGTATGTGGTCTGGTCCTGGAGAGGTATCGGGGCATAGAGTGGAAGGATGCACTATAATTTGCCGTTGCGGAGCAACTCGCAAAATGCTTTGCCATGCACTCAGCAATGATGGCCGGTTCAGTACAGAGTGTGCCATCGACGGTCAGAGACGTAATACCTGCTGGTGGGCGGAATCCAAAGAGGTGCCGTACCCGAGACCAGACGCGAGAATGAAAGGCACGAGAGCCTATGGAGGCAATGTACTGCTCCCAGAGGTCCTGTTTACTTTGCTGGATGAGTCGTCGAGCTTGGGCCCTGAGCCTTTTAAAGGCTAACTGATTTTCGATTGTGCGGCACTAGTGGCACTGCAACGTTCGCCGATGGTCCTGGATGGCCTCAGCAATCCCAGGCGTCCACCAGGGCATGGCCTTGCACCGAAGGGAGCCAGTGGTGATCAGAACGGTCTCCTCTGCAGCTGAGACTGTAAAAGCAGTGACATGTTGGACTACCATATTAATATCAGGTGGTAGTGGAACAGAAACCACAGCAGCTAAAGTGTAACCCTGCCAGTCTGCTCGACATAGACACTATCGGGATGGGTAGCCTGGAGATTCGAAGTGCTGGAGTGACAGAAGAATGGGGAAATGGTCATTCCCACGAAGGTCATCGTGGACCCTCCAACTTAAATGTGGGAGCAGGCTTGGGCTACCTACAGATAGGTCAATAGCAGAATACACCGGTGTTTAGGAAGCATACATCCTGCTGTGTCAGTAACGTTCCAATGTCTCTACTATGCCCCGAGGGCTGTATACCACCCCAGAGAGGATGGTGGGCTTTGAAATCCCCCAGAAGGATAAAAGGTGGGGGCAGTTGTGTGACCAAGGCAGTGAGGTCAGCTAGTGACACGACTTCATCTGGTGGGAGGTCCTGCATGGTTTTGATTCTTACAGCCACTGCCTCGAGAGTACAGTAATAGCTACAGCTTGGGTAGGTGGCAGAAAAAACCACCACAGTTCCACTGCAAGATCATGCAGATTCGTGATTGCTGAGGCATGGCAGTAGTGTGGGTGCTGTTAGTTCCACGGAATCACCTATTGTCACTGATGGCGGAGGCTGGGCCTCTACATCCAAAGTCTTGGTGATCGCCATGTCCTCCGGCGAGGCGAGGAGTTCCACCACGTCCTCAGGCGTATGGCGTGGTGCTGGTGGTGATGGCACGGTTTCCACCGTGAAATCCGTTTTCTTAGCAGCCTTTGACATTTTCTTCTCTCGCTCCTGTTTTGGTTTCTCTTGCTGGGAGGGCTTTGGGGCCTCGACCTCAGCCTCAGGGTCTGAGGAGGACCTTAAAGCCCTACAACCACGACCCGAAGTTCGTGGCTGTGTCAGCCACTGAGTGGTACCCACATTGTCAGTAGCAGGAACCGTTGGAGGAAGAGAGTCTAGGGGTCCCTTCCTGGCGAGAGGTGCCAGAGAAGGCTGGGTATTGGGTACTGGAATCCCCAACAGTTGTGAAGCAGTTGCCCTCACAGGAGGTAGTGGTTGGGCAACAGAAGAAGAGCAACCAACCATCAAGGGGACAGTTTGATGTTGTTGGCCTGCAGAGCCCACAGGAGGTGGAGAGACATGAGAGACTGACGTCCCAATAGTAATCGGAGACAATGCAATGGCAGCAAAAGACGACGACATCTGAATGGTATGAAGATGCTCTTATTTTCTTCTGGCCTCTGAGTACTTTAATCTGTCCAGGGTTTTGAATTCCATGATCTTCCTTTCTTTGTGGAGCACACTACAGGTAGGCAAGCAAGGTGGATGTTGCAGCCCACAATTCACACACACAGGAGAAGGCGTACACGGAACGTCTGGGTGTGATGGACGCTCGCAGTCTCTGAATGTGTGGCTGGAAGTGCATCCAGAGGACATATGCCTGAACTTCCAGCACTGAAAACATCGCATTGGCGGAGGGATATACCATTTTACATCACACCGGTATATCATTATCTTGACCTTCTCAGGCAGTACATCGCCTTTGAAGCCCAAGATAAATGCACCGATGGCAACCCTGCAATCTTTTGGTCCCCTGTAGATGCGCCGGACGAAGTGAACTCCCTGTCGCTCTAAGTCAGCGCGCAATTCGTTGTCAGTCTATGACAGGAGATCACGGTGGAATTTTAAACCCTGGATCATGTTGAGCATCTTATGCAGCATGAAACTTTGGTGACATCACCCAGCTTGTCACAGGTTAGTAGAGCCTTTTTCTTTGCAGGGGATGTCACTTGTATTAGGACAGACCCGCTTCTCATTTTAGAAAATGATGCCACTTCGCCAAACCCATTTTCATTTATTTCAACAAAAAATTGCAGCTTAGTGTTAGTGAAAGATTCCCCATTAACCAATGTACAGACTAATTACTGGGGCAAGTAAGTCTCAGATTGGTTAAGGGTCCGACGTTCTTCCTGAGGTGTGGCCAGGGAAGGGAATGACCAGGGGTAATACTGTGCATCATTAAATTCATTTCTTCCTCTCATAGAGACGGCGTTTTTGCCACCACCCACACCATTAATCGCTCGTTTCATTTCCGTCTCACGAGCAGCTAGGGAAATAAGGACCACCCATCCAGAGCACTGCTTGCCTGCTCTTATACAACTGAGGTGTGGCAGGTTCCACAGAAGTTGCTCGCTAATGACTGTTCAGCCTCAACAGCCATCTAGTTCATCTAGTTTCCATTTCTGGGTAAAGGTCAAGGAGAAGAAGAGGAAGAACAAGTCATTGCGAAGTTGTCCCCCATGCCCCATGATTACCTGCATCTCCAATGGCATGCTTCTTCCTAATGGGGAACCCTCACCGAGGGCTCACTCGCCTTAGGTGATTATTTACACCTCAGGTTGCACCTCCTGAGAAATGGATGGAGGGACCAATCCGCACGGTTGGAAGCTAGCAGCTCAATTAATCACCCCTTCCTGGGCCTGGCCTTTACCTGGGGGTATGTGCGGGACCTACATGCCAACCTGGGGCTGGGACTAATGCATTACCCAGTCATCTTTTATGCATCGAGTGTGTGTGTGTGTGTGTGTGTGTGTGTGTGTGTGTGTGTGTGTGTGTGTGTACACAAGGAGGAAGAAAGGAGAGAGGAACGAAGTGGAAGAGGCTGAGTCTGAAACACTGAGGCAGGGACTAAAGGAGGAGAGGAAGGCTATAAGAGTACAGTAAGGCGGAAGCAAAGGTTAGGAAAAAAACTGAGAAAAGAAAAAGCTGGTACAGGTGACCACCTAAACTCGCTAAACTCACACAGGCCACCTGGCAGGTATAAACCGGGAAACTGAAGCAACCTGGGGCAGGGAGGAAGGCTGTTTCAGCTCAGAGCCCTGTGGCGTGCCACACATATACCGACAAAAGAGAGAAGAAGAATAGTGGCTTTGCTTCTGCTGCTCATTTTCAAGGGAGGAAAGCAGAATGGTAGTTCTCAGAGCTCCAAATATCAGCAAAATAGTGGCCCAAGATGTTGGAAATGTCAACAGGGTCCACAACATTGTCGTTTCCAATGGTGAGACCAGGGATTGGGGAATGAGCCGAGGTCCCAGATAGTCAACGGAGGTTACCTCATACGACTGAAGAGGGGCTAAAACTGTTAAAGAAGCTAGTTCAGGACAACCAGCTGGCTGGTTTACTATCACAAATAATGCGGCAGCATTGGCTGCACAACCGTTTATAACAGATGAAGGTCTCCAATGTAGGACATGTTTAAAGACACAAAGTGCACATCTCCAGGCTCTGATGGCATTACGGCATGCCTCAATGCACTAGGGGACAGGGGTGCGTCGTGGTGCGGAAGAGGAATGAGGGATGGAATGTTGTGTGGCTGAGATAATTGTGCTTGTGAGGTAGTCTACCCTGTAGTCAATATTGGAAAAATGATGTTCATTGAAGGTGGCTAAGGAAGAGTAGAGCTTTCAGTCAGCTTTGGAGAGTTGCTAGGAGGTTGGACGTACCAATGTAGTGGATGTCAGCATGCAGATCACACATGGAAAGTGGTCACTGGAGTGTGTATCCAAAAGGGCAGACCCCTCGAGCCGACGGGCCCGTTGAGTAGTACATATGGAAAGGTCCAAATAGGAAAGGGCGTGTGTGGAATCAGAAAGGAATGTAGGTTCACCAGTATTGAGGCAGATGAGATTGAGATGGTAAAAAAAGTCAACTAAAAGAGAGCCTCTCTGGCAGGGGCGAGAAGAGCCCCAAAGGGTATGGTGGGCATTGAAATCTGCGACAAGCAGAAACAGAGGAGGGAGCTGATCTCTAAGATGTAAAAGATCAGCCGTGGTGTCGGTTGAAGAAGAGGGTGTGTAGACAGTGCACAGTGAGAAGGAAAGAAACAGGAATCATAAGGCTAACAGTCACTGCTTGAAGCTGGATGTTTAGAGGGATGATGTGGCTGTAGATGGTGTCCTGTATAAGTAGCATGATGCCCCCATGAGCCGGATTTCCTGCTACAGGGGGAGGTCAAAACGTATGGAATTGAAAGAAGGAAGATGAAAGTGATAATGGGGGTTGAGTTTTGTTTCTTGTAAACAGAGGACCACCAGAGAGTAGGTTAACAGAAGAAGCTGCAGTTCTGCCCTATTGACAAATTCTGCGAATGTTCTAATGGATGATCATTAAGGTTGGAAAGAGCCTGGAGATGTTATTTCACTGCATCTGTGGTCATTGCTCTTTGAGAGGGAGTGTCATCCATGAGTTCCATAGGGGGCTTGGATGGGGCAAGTAAGGGCCAAGACCCCTGTGAGGTCATGGGGGCTTCTTTCTGCAACTTACACCGCTTCTTTTTCTTCTTCTCTTCCTTATCTGTGAGAGAAGAGGAGTCCTTGGAAGTGCTAGACTCCGATATATCTAGGTCCGAGAAGGACTTTATTTTGGATTCATAGAGTGCGGATCCCTTGATCGACCTGCAGTAGTTGTCTTTTTGAGAGATTGCTGGGCAGAAGGGTTCCGGAACGGAGCCTTGTCCCCTGCAGGTGCTGAAGAAGAGGGTTTCTTCTCCAGCTGAGAAGGGGTGGTGGAAGGAGGGGGAGGAGGTGGATGAGGAGGAAGAGGGGCAGAGGGGAAGGGAGAAGAGAGTGAGGGAGTAAGGACGGGGCAGGAGGCTGGGTGGCACTGGGATAGGGAACGGTGGTGGTAAACACCATGGAGGAGGAAAGAGGGAGTGACGCAATGGAGGCAAAAATGGATGATATTGGCACTGATTGGAGATGGTCGAATTTTTTGTGTGCCTCAGAATAAGAAAGATGGCCGAAGGTCTTAAATTCCTAAATTTTCATTTCCTTTTAGAAAACTGGACAATGAGGCGAACGACTCAAATGCCGACCATGGCAATTCACGCATTGTGGAGGCGGGATGCAATGCACCTGGAGGACATGTGGCCGAAATGGAGGCAATGGAAGCAGTGCATAGGAGGTGGGATATACGGCTTCAAATCGCATCGATAGACCATTACCTTTACTTTTTCAGGTAATGCCAAATGAAATGCCAAAATGAAGGCACCAGTGTCAACCTGATTATCTTTGGAACCTCTCTGGATGCAGTGAATAAAATGAATGCCGCGCCGTTCAAGGTTAGCTCTGATTCCTCATCAGTTTGCAGCAATAGGTCCCTATGGAAAATATCTCCTTGGGTCATATTGACCGACTAATGAGGTGTGATGGTCACAGGAATCTTACCCAATTGGTGGCAAGCTTGTAAAGCAGCTGACTGACTGACAGAAAAAGTGCGAATGAGGACAGCTTGATCACATCTTTCTTATTGCCTCAAATCCACCAAATTTATGTTTTCCACAAAGAAGAGAGGCTTGATAGCAGCAGATGTTTCCTGTAATGGACTAGGTATCTTGGGAATGGTTTTGTGCTAATCGATGGGGCTGTCCCACATCCCATGGAGTAGCCAAGGATAGGAAGGCCGTGGGAGACAAAACAGGAACTGAACAACTATTCCTCTCTCTAGAGAATTTGGCCACCGGAGAGCGGCCGAACAAGTTGGCGTTTCATATGCGAGAAGTCCGCCCTGATACCACCCACTCCGAACAGGGGCTCTCCCCATGGGCACCACCCAGCCACAGCAACAACCACCTGGCTCGATGAACATTGCTGGGAGTCCTGATACCCCACGGGGATAGGCCTGTATGGGGAGGTGACAGCTCAGGTAACGGCAATGTGATCCCTGTGCATTCAGGGGGCTCAGACAAAAGGGTACTTAACAGCCCCTCCTCACAGACTGGCTACAAGTGCTGGCGACCTAGCTGGGAGTGGGCTACAGCGAGGGAAGGAAGGGGGATAGGAAGGGAGGTGAACCCGCGCTGCAGGGGCTAGGTTAGGAGATCTTCCCCAATTTACCACCAAAGTGAAAAGCTCACAATGACCCTGTGGCAGTATATGTATATAAAATTGTCAAAATGTAATAAATTGATCCAACTTCTAATGCAAAGGAAAAAGGAAAAAAATTATCCATGAAAGGATTAAGTAGTGGGAGGTTGTCTAGTGTGATTTGTTTTTTAAGGTGACTTGTATGTTGTGTACCACAAACGTATCTTATGACACCATATTTTCATTCTTCCAAAGCATATTAACTGATGACATTATGCTACGGGGGGGGGGGGGGGGGACTATTATTCTGTGCATGACGACATAACACTGCAGAAGAAAGTTATTAGGGTAATTTATGGTTCTTCATGTACACAACACTTAAATCTCTCTTGTTAACAAACAAAAAAATTAGTAAGAAATTGATACACACACTAGATTTTCCTTTACACAATAAAGATACTCCGAAAAGAAAACTGCAAAGAAAATGTACTTTGTTGTAACATTAGAAGGAATAGTTACCATTACACACCATACTCAGGACATCAAGAACACTCAACAAGGTTGGTTCCTGGACTTTTTTGTTTTTAGGGCAAGAAACTACAAAGGTCATAAGCACCCATGTCTGTGCTTATAAAGAACAAGAATTAAAAGAAGGCAGAGATAAAAAAGCAATACAGTTATGCTACAAAAAAAGGTAAAGAAAAAAAGGACACAACAGAATTTCTCAAGCGAAGAATTTTAAAATTTTTTTGCCATGTTGGTATGAGGTATAAAAAGTAAATGCAATCAACAGAATGCGTGTCATCTGCTAAAACATCAGGCAGTTCTGATGATAAACACAGACTCTGTCGGACTTTATTAGAAAATGGGAACTGGACCAGAAGGTGGTGTACAGTCAACGGTTCAGAACAGTAACCGAACACTGGAGCAGGGTTGTCACGTAATAAGTGGTGGTGGTTGAAGTGATAGTAGCCTATGCGCAGCCGGGTGAGAATGACCTCCTCATGCAAGAGGACCAACAGGAGGTTGGCCAGGCAATAGGAAAAGACTTAACCTTCCTATGTTTATTTCCTTGAAGGGAAGACCACATGTCCAGAAAGGAGGGCATAAAGGTCGGCTGAAAGGACAGAATACTTACAGGACGAGGGAGGAGAGCTGCACCCTTTGTGGCAGCATCAACAGCCTCATTTCCTGACACACCAACATGACCCAGGACCCAAAGGAACAGTACAGTGGCGCCATTGGCAGTAAGTGAGTGAAGGCACTGTTGGATTTATCGCACTATGGGGTGGACAGAGTGTAACACACATAGGCTCTGGAGTACACTCAGGAAGTCTGAGCATATAATGCATTTACAATGCTGGTGTTGCCTGATTTACTGAGCAGCCTGATAAATGGCGAAGAGCTCCGCCGTTAAGATTGATCAGTAGTCTTGGAGTCGATACTGGACGCAGTGGTCAGTATTAGAACCATCAGTATAAATGAAGATACTGTCTGCAAGCTGTGAGCGAATAGCTACAAACATGCTGCAATAGAAGAGGTCAGCGGTAGTCTTTGGGAAGTGAATGGACGTCAAAGTTGACAAGGACGTCGGGACAGAGCCAAGGCTGGGAAGAGCTTGCTCCCGTCGGAAGCGCGGCAGGGAGCATAAAGTCAAGTTGCCAAAGAAGGTTACGAAAATGGATCTGGGAGGTAGTAGTCACAATCAATGGAATCATAAAAAAAGCTTCATAGGATGGATGGCCAGGCATAGGTGTCAACTGACTTGCATAACGATTAAGGAGAACCTCCCTCCAGATAACGTTGGCAATTCAGCAGATTATAGCATAGGGACTCTCGACAAGGCTTGTGTAGAAAACACTGTTACTAAACGCATCGCTTGGTTGTGGATCATGTTAAGGTAGCGTAAGATAGATGGTCGGGTTGATGAATAGACGATACATCCAAAATCTAGTTTTGAGTGGACAAGAGATCGGTACAAGCCAAGGAGGGTGGTCTGATCCATTCCCCATGAGGTATCACACAACACTAAGAACATTAAGTGAATGGATACAGCAAGCTGCCAAGTGAGAGACATTGGAGGACCAACAAAGTTCCCTATCCTACCAAATGTTAGTCCCAAGAATTTTGTAGTGTCTACAAATAGAAGAACTGCTGGTCCGAGATGGAGGGAAGGAGGAAAGGAGGGAGAAATTATGTACGCCACCAAAAGTTCATACAGACTGTTTGTTTGATTTTTTTTTTTTTTTTTTTTTTTTTTTAGAAAGGAGAGTATCATGAGAAAGCTAAAAGAGAAGGATAAAAAGAAACAATTAGAAAGGTTAAATATCCTTTGATAAATTAGCCATGTTGATAAAACGCAAAACTCTAGCAGCTGCTCTTGTGTCCTCAGTTAAAAGTTCCTCCAGAGTAGACGGCAAATTAAGGGCTACACGTAGATGAATAAAATTAACACAAGACAGTAAAACATGTTGCACCGTCAGCAATTCACCGCAGGAGCACAGCGGTGCAGGGTCGGTGGTTAGCAAATGACGGTGGCTGAAATGGCAGTGACCGATCCGCAACCGGGCCAGGATGACCTCCTCTCGCCGAGAGGGGCGTGAGGAGGTCCTCCAAGTGGTTGGGATTGGTTTTACAGTTTTCAATTTATTGTCGTGTAGTGAGAACCACACAGTGTGCCAGGACGACACAATACTCCGGCGAAGAGCGCATTGAACATCGTCCGATGGGACGCAAAAAGTAGCCATGCGAGGCAAAAGAGCTGCTGTCTTGGCTGCTATGTCAGCAGTCTCATTCCCGGGCACACCCACGTTGCCAGGGACCCACAGAAAATAAACGTGACAGCTGTCATCTGCTACCAACTGGAGGGAGTGTTGGATCCGATACACAAGAAGATGGGTCGAGAGAGGGTCCTTAATACTCTGCAGGGCACTAAGGGAGTCCGAACAGATGGCATAAAAAGGATGGTGGCGGCGGATGTATAAAACAGCCTGGTCGAGGGCAAAAAGCTCAGCCGTGAAATTCGAGCACCGGTCGGGGAGCTTGTATTTGAACAGGTTGTCCCCGACGACGAAGGCAGATCCGACACTGTCAGTGCTCTTCGAACCGTCAGTGTAGATAAATATGGCATTATCAAACCGCGAACGGAGTTCGACAAGCATCGAGCGGTATACCAAATCTGGAGTGCTCTCCTTGGGGAGCGAACTAAGTTCAAGGTGGGTGTGAACCTGGGCCTGATGCCACGGTGGCAATGGGCTCTCTCTCAACCGAAAAGTGGAAGGAAGGATAAAATCGAGCCGCTGAAGCAGGCGGCAAAACTGAACTCCAGGTGGAAGCAAGGCTATCGCAGCAAACTGATATTGGCGATCAAGTGAGTCATCAAAGAATAATGGGTAAGATGGATGGTTGGGCATTGACAGCAGTTGGCGTAGGTAGCGACAATAGTATGTCACGCCGAGAGGTCAAGGGTAATACAGCAGCTTCGGCATAAAGGCTTTCAACAGGGCTGGTATAAAATGCACCAGTCGCCAGGTGTAATCCCTAATGGTGAATGGAGTTGAGACAATGGAGAATGGACGGCCGTGCAGAAGCGTATACAAAGCTTCCGTAATCCAGCTTCGACTGAACAGTAGCCCGGTAAAGGTGAAGCAGGATGGTACAATCCGCTCCCCATGATGTGCCACTAAGGACACGAAGAACACAAAGAACATTAAGGGATTGGGCACAACGGGCAGCTAGGTAGGACACGTGTGGGGACCAGCAAAGTTTATGATTCAACATTAGCCCCAAGAATTTTGTACTCTCCACAAATGGGAGAGCAATGGGGCTGAGACGTAGAGATGTGGTGGAAGAAATTCCTTGTATCTCCAGAAGTTTATACACACCATTTTCTCAGTGGAGAAATGGGAGCCGTTCACAATGCTCCAGGAATATAGGTGGTCAAGACAGCATTGAAGACAACGCTCCAAGAGACACGTCCATAGGGTGCTACAATAAATTGCAAAATTGTCTACAAAAAGGTATCCGGAAATGTCGGCTGAAAGGCAATCCACAATCGGATTGATTGCAATGGCAAAGAGAGCCATGCTCAAGACGGAGCCCTGTGGCACCCCATTCTCCTGGCGAAAGGTACCTGACAAAACAGACAAAACAGAGCCCACCCGTACGCGGAACTTGCAATCCGCCAAAAACGCTTTAATAAAGAGAGGGAGGTGGCCACGAAGGCCCCATGTGTGCAAAGTGCGGATAATGCCTGCCCTCCAACAGGTATTGTATGCCTTCTCCAAGTTGAAGAACACTGCTACCGTTTGACACTTCCTTAGAAAGTTATTCATAATGAAGGTTGACAAGGGAACGAGGTGATCAGCAGCAGAGCGGTGTCAACGAAAACCAAATTGGACATTCATCAGGAGGAGTCAATATTCGAGGAGCCAGACCAACTGAGCGTTAACCATGCGTTCCATCACCTTACAGACGCAGTTCGTCAGAGAAATGGGGCAATAACTGGAAGGAAGATGTTTGCCCTTCCCTGGTTTGGGGATGGGGACAACAATGGCTTCACTCCAACTTGTGGGAACCTGACCTTCAGTCCATATGCGATTATAGGTGGTAAGAAGGAAACACTTGCCTGCAGGAGTAAGGTTCTTCAGCATCTCAATATGGATGGAATTGGGCCCAGGAGCAGAAGATCAGGACAGGGCGAGAGCACGGTCGAGCTCTTGCATGGTGAAGGAGACATTATAACTTTCACAATTAAAACAGTGGAAAGAAGGCGGCCGTGCCTCCTCTGCCTGTTTGCGAGGGAGGAAGGCAGGGTGGTAATGGTCAGAGCTCGAAATCTCCGCAAAGGAGCGACCCAATGCATTGGAAACATCAGCGGGATCCACAAGGCCTGCATTCTCGATGGTCATGCCAGAAATCGGGGAGTGGACCTTTATGCCGGATAATTGGCGTAGGCCACCCCAGACAGCCGAGGAGGGAGTAAATCTGTTAAAAGAACTGGTAAAAGCAGTCCAGCAAGCTTTTTTGCTGTCTTTTATAACACAAAGACATTGCGCTTGCAGTCGTTTATAACTGATACTATTCTCCAACATTGGGTGGCGGTGGAAGTTGCATAAGGCACGTCGCCGGGCTCTAAGAGCGTTGCGGCAGGCTGCATTGGAGGAAGAGGATGTACGAGGTAGGGAATGTTCGGCAGCAGTGAGAATAACCTCTGTGAGGTATTCGACCTGACTGTCACAGCTGGGAAAAGTCTGATCATGAAAAACAGCCATAGAAGAGTAAAGCCCCCCAGTCGGCTTTAGAGATGTTCCAACTGGTGGGACGAGGAGATGGGGTATGATGCAGGAAGTGGATTAGACAAGGGAAATAATCACTCGAGTACGTGTCAGAAAGTGCATACCACTTGAACCAATGCACAAGCTGAGGACTGCATATTGCGAGGTCTAAGTAGGAGTAAGTATGTGTTGTGTCAGAAAGGAAGGTCGGTGCACCGGTGTTGAGGCAGACAAGATTAAGATGGTTGAAGAGGTCTGCTAGAAGGTAGCCTCTGGGGCAAGATGCTGGAGAACCCCATAGGGGGTGGTGGGCATTGAAGTAGTCTACCAACACGAAAGGTGAAGGGAGCTGGTCAAGGGCAGATGACAATGGTGAATAGATATTACAGAGGTAAAAAGAAAAGGTGGAGAGAGTGATGCCTGTAGGTGAGTATGCAATGAAATGGGATGGTAATACATGATGTCCCGAATGAGCATCAGAACCCCTCCATGGGCTGGAGTACCTTCCACTGGGGGCAGGTCAAAACGCACAGAGGTGTAGTGGGGGAAGCCTGCATGATCACATGGACGTAACTTAGTTTCTTGGAGACAGACTAGAAGTTTGCAGTGCAATCGAAGGAGTATTAATTCCTTACAATCGGCACAAATGCCGCGAGTATTCCATTGAAGGAGTGATAAAAAATGTGAGAAGAAAAGAAGGAACAAGCAAGCGGGGTCTTCGAGGGAGCACTGCTATCGCTATCTAGGGGCAAAGGATCGTGTTCCATAGGTTTGACCGACGCGTCTGCCACCTCCCTAAGTTTATCAGGAGGGGCAGCTTCCACTGCCAGTAAAGGGCCGGGTGCCCTGCTGACAGAGTGTCCCAGTGAAACAGAAGACAGCCGAGGCCAGCAAATGTTGGATGGCGTGACCAAAGAGTCACGCTGCAGTGGGGAAGAGGGGGGGGGCTGTTCTTTTTGTGAGCCTTCATAGAGCCATGACGAGTAGAAGAAGTAGAGGACGGTTGAGAAGACGGAATTTTGAGGAAATCGTCATGAGCAGGTTCTTTGTTGGAAATCCGGGCAGAGGATTTAGGTGCCTAGGATGTGTGGAAACTGGTCGACGAATGCACTGTAGATCGGGCAGAAGGGATCAGAGAGGTGGAACGAGCAATTTTCGGGCTAGCCGATCTGACAACAGTGTCACAGAAGGTGAAATCGCAGGTCTGACTGCCTACCTCCTTAGTTGGTCAAGGGGAGGTGAGGACCTGGCTGTAAGTACCTACTGGGAGTACAGTAGGCTTCCTACTTGCTAATAACTTCTGAGCTGCAGAGGTTGAAACCTTTTCCTTAATGCGAATTTCCTGGATGACGGGCAGCATGGTCACCCATGCAATTAATGCAACAAGGGGATGGAGGTGGACATTCACCGTCATGGGCATCCCTGACAGAGGTGGTGCACTTGGCTGCATTAGGACACGATTTACTAGTATGATTAAATATCTGGCAATGGTAGCAGCACGTAGGATTGGATATATATGGGCGAACGGAGATGACTTCGTAGCCCGCTTTCACTTTAGATGGTAGGTCAACCCTGTTGAAAGTCAAGAAGACAGTACAAGTAGGCACGAGATCATTGTTAACTTTTTTCATCACACGGTGAACAGCCGTAACTCCCCGATCAGACATATAGTTGAGTATATCCTCGTCTGATAACACATCCACGGATCTCGTGAAGACTACCCCCCCCCCCCCTCCCCCGCGAAGAGTTGAGAGTGTGGTGAGCCTCCACTTTCACAGGAAAGGTATGCACTAGCATAGCTCGCAGTAATGTTTGAGTCTGAAAGGCATTCTCAATTTCGAGCAACAAGGTCCCATTACGCTGTCTGGAGATGGTCTTCAAGGGACCTGCAATCGCATCGACACCCTTCTGAATAAGAAATGGATTCACAGAAAAAAATCCTGATCATCAGTACGAGATACTACAAGGAACTTTGAAATATTAGGTAAGACTTTCTTGGACTGAGATTCATCAAGTTTTCGTTTTTGGGTCAAAGTTATAATAGATTTGGTAGGTTTCATAGCGGAAGTGTCCCCCATGATTACTGGCGTCTCTGATGGTGCGCTCCTTCCTTGTGGGGGCCCTCACTGAGAGCAAACCTGCCTTAGGTGACTATTTGCACCTCAGGTCACACCTCCCGAGAACGGATGGAGGGACCAATTGGCAGGTTCGGAAAGTTCGGAAGGTACCAGCTCGGGTAATCACCCCTCCCTGGGCCCGGCCTATACTCGGGGTATGTACGTGCCCTACATGTCTACCCGGGGTGGGGAGTTACGCCTTAACCCGTCACTGGCTATGCAGAGTGTGGGTTGACCTTCAGACACGCACAGGGAAGAAAGAAGAGAGGAAGGAGAGAAAGGGATGAAGGAAGGAGAATCTCAAACGCCTAGGCAGAGATTAAAAGGGTGGGTCAAGCACAAGGAGCAAGATGGGAAGGTGAAAGAACAGGAAAGAAAGAGGACCAAGAAAAGGAGAAGTCTTAGAGGAAGCGAAAAAAGAAATCTTGGACTGACTGTAAACACCCGTCTCCGGGTGAAGGCACAAACCGGGGGAAAGAGGGAAGCGGCCTGGGACAGAAGAAAGGTCGCTTCGGCTCAGGGCCCTGTGCGCGCCACACACGTACCTATAAAAGAGCTGTGGACCCCCTGGGGGAGACTCTTGTGGAGAAGCAAAAGCCATTGTTGATGCTCCAGAAGTAAAGACAGTCGAGACACCACTGCAGATGTCATTCAAGGAAACAGGTTCGTTGAGAGCTGCAATAAATTGCAAAATCATCAATCAAGAGAGAAGCTGAGATGCTCAGTGGGAGACAGTCCATAATAGGATTAGCTGCTATAGCAAATGGAATGATGCTCAACACTGAGCCATGAGGTACACTGTTCTCCTGCAGGAAAGTGTTCGAAAGGGCTGAATCCACTGTGATGAGGGAGATTGGACAGTAGCTGCAAGGTAGATGTTTGTCCTTTCCAGGCTTTGATAGAGAAATCATGATGGCTTCAATCCAGCACGAAAGAAACGTGCCTTCTGTCCAAATGTGGTTGTATGTTCGAAGAAGAAATTGCAGGTCTTTAGAAGAGAGGTGTTTTAATATCTGTACATGAATGCTGTCAGATCCTGTAGCAGGAGACCATGATGAGGAGAGTGCAGGTTGAAGCATGCAATTAGTGGAATCGGTGTTATAACATTCCTGAATCAGATGAGGAAGAGAGGAGCTCAAAATCTCCAAGAAAAACTGGCCCAAAGTTTTGGAGATGTCGGTGGGATTCATTACAATATCATTCACTATGGTTAAACCCGGGATCAGGGAATGAAACAAGATCCTGAAAATTTGTGAAGGTTTCCCCAAACAATGGAGGAGGGGGAAAACTGTTAAACAAACTATTGAAGGAAAGCCAACTAGCTCATTTGCTTTCCTGAAAAATGGCAGCATTATGCATGCAACCCTTTGTAATGAACACAGTTTTCCTGTGTGGGATAGCGATTCAAGACTCTGAGCACATCTCTGAGCTCTGAGTGCTTTGTGAGATTTCTCAGGCCACCAGGGAACTGGGGAATGTGGCAGCAAGGAAGAGGTGCAAAGGATAGAACTTTCTGCAGAAGTGAGGATTACAGTAAAAAGATAGTTGTGATTCATGCTGGGAAAAGGACGTTCATGGAAAGTAGCTAAGGAAGAATAAAGATGCCAATCAGCTTTGGAAAGCTGCCAGCTGGATGAGCTGGAGTGGAAAGGTCCAAGTGGGAAAAGGTGTGTTTGGAGTCCTAAAGATAAATGGGTTTGCCAGTATTGAGACAGATGAGGTTAAGGTGGTTGAGGAGATCTGCCAGAAGAGAGCCCCTTTGACAAGGGCATGGAGAGCCTCAAAGAGAATGGTGGCTATTGAAATCATCAACCAACAAGAAAGGAGGAGGAAGTTGGTCAATAAGGTGTAGAAGTTCAATCCTGGTGACAGCAGAGGATTACGGTGTTTAGACATTACACAAGGAAAAGCTGAAACCAGGAAAGAACAGTAACTGTGACTGCTTGAAGCTGGGTTTGCAAAGGGATGATTTGGGAATGGTTATCGTCTCTTAAAAGGAGCATGATGCCCCCACGAACTGGAACCCCTGCCACATGGGGTAGGTCAAAGCAGACTGAAGAGAAGTGTGGCACATTAAAGCCAGTATGAGGATGTAGTTTTGCTTCCTGAAGACAGAGAGAAGCTGTAGTTCCATTCTATTGGACCAGATGCTGCTAATGTTCCATTGAAGGATATTCAGAGAGACGAGAACTGGAAAGAGGTTAAATGAAGAGTCACCCCTGTGACTGCAGAGCACCACAATGCAAATGCTCGCAATTAGTTGGATCTAAGAGTGGATGATCTTGGTTCATTAATTTGACAGTGGCTACAGTGGCTGTCTGAGGTTGGCCACCTGATTGACCACTGGCAGTGCGCCATGGTGACAGAGGCCATCACTAGATGACATTGTGGAAGAGGAATGTCGGGAGGGAGAAGAGGAACATTTCTTCCCCCTGCCTGACTTCTCTGAAATATGATGGGTATCAGTTGAAGACAATTGTGAGCTAGATGAGCCCAAGAAGTCTTCATGGGTATAATCTTTCTTGGATTTCCATGTGTCTGTCTGTGAAGCAAGAGATTTCACAGGTGCATGGGGCGATTTGGTAGGACAGTATGTGCTGTTGGCAGGAGTTGGCCATTATGTCATCATGTGACTGGGTTTTGTCACCACAACAGCACTAAACTGTAGGTTGCATGTCTGTGTGGACACGTCTTGCAGTTGTCCAGTTGTCGTTGAGTAGCAACAACTGAGCTAAAAGTCCCAGGTGCAAACATAATCTGTTTATGACTGGCACACATTTTCCTTGCGGCCTGTCTCAGTATCTTTTCTTTCACCCATATTTTCTGAAGCGCTCACTCATCACAATATATGGGACAGTCACAGGAGGTGGCATGTTTACCCATGCCGTTTAGGCAGCAAGAGGAAGGAGGTGGACAATTACCCTCATGGGCATACCTGCCACATTTAACACATTTAGCTGGATTTTTACATGACTGCCTGGTATGGTTGTAATGCTGACACCAGTGGGATTGGGGTATAAGGTCAGATGTTTAGGACCTCATAACCAGCTTTGATCTTGGGAGACAGAAAATGTCAAGAAAACAGTGTGGGTTGCAACCAATTCATTGTTGACTCTGGTCATGACCTTATGCACCACTGTGATGCCATGATCAAAGAGTAACTCCTTGATTTCCTCCTCAGTTAAACCATCAAGCAGATTACTGTAGACAACCCTATGAGAGTACAGTGGGCCTCCACTTGCATCTAGTAACTCTGGAGAAGGGTGGCCTTTAGTAACCTCTGAGCCTGAAAGGCACTGTCTGTTTCAATCAATAAGGTACCACTGCGAAAAAGTTTGCAGGACTTCACTGGGCCTGTAGTCACATCAATGCCTTTTTGGATGATGAATGGATTGACTGTAGAAAAACTGTGACCAGCTTTGGTATGTGTTACCATGAGGTACCGAGGTTTAGCTGGGAGAATAGTCGAATTTTGAGAATCCTGATTTTCTTTCATATCCTTAAACTTTCTTTTATAGAATCCCATTCTGAATAAATCCCCCATGATTGCCAGGTCTCTGATTGTGTGCTGCTCCCTACCGGGGCCCCCTCCATAGGGAGCACACCCGCCTTAGGTGATTGTACACACCTCAGGTCACACTTCCCAGATGGAGGGACCAATAGGCACATGCTGAAAGTTGCAGCTCAGGCAATCACCCATCTCTGGGCCTGGCCTTCACCAGGGGGTAGCAAAATAGTAATCATGCAGCATGGAAAGGAAGGAGTTCTGCAAAGGTTGGGGCCCTGTGGTAGCAAAGCACATACTCACCAAAGAATGGTGAGCCCCCGGAAGGGGGGGGGGGGGTATTAAATAAGTTGTCACAATCTCTTGAGGTATCCGAACAAGCATTCTGTGTTGACCGGCTGCTTGCCCACGCATTCTATGAGGAAAATGAGTATTTTGACTGTAATATAATGCTGTATTCTTATCAATGAATTTTAAATTTTACTGTATTATATGTATGACTTTTATTGCTACCCTCACAAAATGGCAATAAAATTGCTATTATCGCCGCCATCATATTACCATCAAGTCTTACATTCATAACACTCACTTTTAATTTCAAATGCTTCTGCATCAAGAAGCAGAAAATTTCCTTTTCCTTCATCACAGCTGTCGCCCAATGTAGATATCATTATTTCTCCAGTTGGAAGGCAATGTGTTGTATGTAAAGCAGTAACATCAAGTTGACTTATTATGTCTTGAGGATCCACAACCTTGAAAATTTATAAATAGCATTATTTCACTTAAGAATACAAAAACAGAAGAAAATAAAATGATTAATGTCTTAGTAGGAGAGACATTTATTTGAAAGATTAAACAAAAGTGAGACAAATTAAGACTGCTGCTGCAGGAATACAAAAGATACAAGAGTTCAGAAATTGGTGTGTGTATTAATATGGGATATGGTAAAATTGTTCTGCTGTGGCTTCAAAGATATTGTGCATCTATGGATTTGCTGTTAACATTCCAATTGATTTGTGTGTTTAGGTAGTTTTCCTTCCAGCTTTGATATAATCTTTACTTCCTATTTTGTGTTGTTCCGTATTCTGTTTTTCTATATGATGATCATTAAAGCTATCAACAAATAGGCCTATGAAACTTTTTTCAATAACCATGTTTTAACTTATGGATTTTTGTTTTGTTAATTGTTATTAATGTGACCAATACATATAAATAATTCTTTCATGATTTTATTATCTTGACTCAATATGGCTTTATTATAAAGCAGCTTTCTATTAGACAAGGTTTTCCTAAGAGAAGAGGATCTTAAAACTGGGCTTGACTTAGCACTGATTGTCTCCTGCCCTCTTGGATCAACTTATTCCGTTATTTTAATTTCTTGATCTGGTTGTTTCCATTGTTAGTGCTTATTCACTTGCCCTATCATGAATGATTCACTTAAACTGCAAAAAAGACGGGAGCATTAGAAGATGTGGAGTAAGTCTTAATTATGTACTGGAGTTTTCTCCTCTATAGTTAATTATTGGTGATTGTTCAAATGGACCTCAAAATGAGTGGAACATACGTGTATTAAGGACAAAGGTGGACAAAGGAAGGAAGACCAACATGCTGACAACATCAAGGTCATCAGAAAGAGTGCAGGTTTTGATTGCAAAATGTCAGAGAAGGAAATTTCTCATGCACTTTTCAAAGGAATGAACCTGGTATTTGCTTTTAATGAATTATAACAAAAAATTTTGATGGACAGATGTGACCTTTAAACACATTGCTCTGAAATGTGAGGCCACTAAGCCACATTATGTATAACAATCCTCACTGTAACCATACATTTGTGTACATATCAAATTTGTTTGTGTGACTATCATCTGCAGCAACTCTTGTATTTGAGGGCAACATCAGTGGATTGGTTTATCTGTATATTACATTTGTTACCAGATTTAACATAGCACATTATACATAGTTCACTCATTTTGATTAAAGTGAAGTGAACTGTTTATAATCTGGTGCTGAAGTGCCTGCCACCATTCCTAGATGACCTAACAATCTCTGGTTTCCAACAAGGCTCTGATTTATACCAGAGCGAGCCAGGGGCTTCAGGACAGTTGCAGAAACAATGGCTACAGTGACCTGTTGAACTACCATATCAATGCCAGTGAAAAGCAGTACAGCAACCACAGCAGCAGAAGTGTAAGCCAGCCAATCAGTCTTGCAGAGAGACCATTTGGGCATGTGGTCTGCAGGTTGAAACTGCAGGAGTAACAGAAGAATAGGAAAATGGTTGCTACCACAAGGGTCACTGTGCACCTCTATAAGATGGGGGAGAAGGTTTGGGCTACAGAGAGACAGGTCAATGGCCGAGTATGTGCCACATACCACGGTAAAATGGGTCAGAGCATCAGTGTTGAGAAGAAATTTCCTACTGTGCCAAGAGTGTCTCAGACATTGCTCATGGTCAGGGTTCCACCCCATGAAAGTGGTGGGCATTGTGGTCACTCAGAAGGAGAAATGGTGAGGAAAGTTTGGTGACCATGGAAGCAAGATCAGGTACCTCATTCAGGTAAAGGTAAACAAAACAGATTGTAAATTCTTACAATGCCTGCATTCTAACAGCCCTGCCTTGAGAGACATGTGGAGAGGCACAGGGGCACTGGGGACAGTGGTGAAGACAGAGGCAGACACCACTGGATACCCTGTCATAGATTGAATGGTTTTTATAATATCCCAATAGCCACAAAAGGCAAGGACCAGCTGAACAGGAAACCAGGTTTCCTGTAGTGCTAAATAGAGTACAGGAAAGCAGCACAATAACTGTCACAACTTTGCCAGATGGTGGGAAAAAAAACCACCACAGTTCAATTGGAGGATGATGCTATCAGCATTCTGAGATGTCATGGATCAATTAGATGGACAATTTATACATCTGGGTCACCTTTTGCTACTGTTTAAGTGCCAGTAGCATCAATGTCCATTGTTTCAGAGGTGTCTCAGTACCTTGTCTACAGGGGCACCAATATCTCTGCCAAATCCTGAAGAATCTGAATTTGTACTTTAGTTTTTCTTGTTCTTTTTATTCTGACTTTTTCTTCAGCTTCATAGGCTGGGAGGGCTTCTCTGAATTTACATCATGGGCCAATGAAGATCATAAAGCCCCTAAATCAGCATATTATGGATCCTTCAAAAACTTGCTGTGATCCACATTGACGTACAAAGAAAGTTCGGAAGGTAATTTCCCAAGGGACCCCTTCCTTGCGAGAAGAGCCAGAGGAGGCTGTTGCTTCTCTTGCTTGGGGGTGGGGAATAATGTCATCAGTGTTTGGGGGGTTTGTGAGCAACAGAAGAGGTGCCCCAACCATCAATAAGGTGAGTGTAGACAATCTGTCCTGGAGGCAACTGAAACTGGGATAGGCTAAACAGAAGGGGCTCTTGTTGCCTCGGATGGTGAGGACAAAGGTTCTCTGACCCAAGATGGAACCATGTTCATAGGATGGCACTTTTGATGTTTACACTCTGAATAGGCCAGCCTGTTCAGGGAGGGAGGCAGAGCACAAGGTATATTTGGATGTGATGCGTGTTTACATTCCCGACAGTGTTGGCATCAGTTTTGGAGGACATGCACCTGAACCGCTAGCACTTAAAGCACCACATAGGGGGAGGAATGTAAGGTCTGATGTCGCACTAGTAGGATCACCACCTTGACCTTCTCAGGAAATGAGTAGCCCTCAAAGCCCAAAATGAAGGCACTGTTAGCAAACATTTTGTCCTTTGCACCCCTATAGATGCAATGAATGAAGTGAACACCCTGCACCTCTAAGTTAGATCATAGTTCTTCATCAGACTGCAACAGCAGATTCCAATGGAAAATGATACCCTGGGCCATATTAAGGCTTTTGTGAGGTGTTATTGAAATGTGAAAATTACTATGACTGGGCAAGAAATGACATTGTTACTATGTGATCCAGATCTTTGTTCCTTCCATGAAGTGCCCAGGGAAGCGAATGAATTAGGGTTGCATGTCACTGCATTGTATAGTATTCCTCTCACACCGAGATGCCAGTGGTCATTCGACCATCAGCATTATTCTCCACTTTTTTCATTTTGGTCCCACAAGCAGTTAGAAAAAAAAGGTCCATCCAGACAAGAGCCCCATATGCCTGGTCAAGCATAATACAACTGAGGTGCAGCTGATTCTCAGAGGTTGCTAACAAATGTTCTACATCAACAGCCATACATCTCATCAACACACAGCACACCTTTAAATATTGACTGTCTTCAACCTGGGCACTTAAGCCCAGATCCCCAGGCTCTACAGCTTACAATGTTCCACCATCATGTCATATGGTGGTTGCTGAAGTATGCACAGAGCTTATGATATAGAGGACAGTTGCTGTGCTGCAGTCCACAGCTCAGAGACCACATGTATGCCAAGCCCATACCCAGCAATTAAATCTAAGCCCCCTGAGGGAATCTCATCCTTTGCTCCCATCCTAGTTCTATGTACATCATCTACCCTGTCAATGTGGCTACACTGTCCTTTCCTCCTCTTTAACTCTCTATTCATCATCCTCTTTAACTCTCCTCTATTCCTCCTCCCCCTCCCTTGCTCTCCTATTCAGATCAACTTTCCAATGACACTGCACTTAGCACTACTATCCTGTTCCAACCATGTCCCTGCTTACTCCCACCCCTGCATTGATATCCCTCCCCACCTCACAACTTTTCCTTACCCCCACTACCTACCCCAACTAGATCGCTGCTCACAATAGGGTTTTGCACCCAGAAGTGACTGTGGCCATGTATGTGTCACCTGGGATTATGTGAACACAAGTTCTCTACTTCCAAAGAAGTTCTTTGTCCAAGACCTGTCTTGTTTCTAGGATTCAATTTCATTGTGTATGTCTGCAACTGTTCATACTTTCCATATTTCTGGTAGATATGTTTTGTTATTTACCCAATAAAGTAACTTATTGGCCAATGTAGCAATGATATAAAAAGTCAGGCAGCAGCAACATGTGGAAAATAAACGGTTCACACAAGAAAAATAAAGATAAAGGAAAGTAGTAAATTTATCTGTCACATATCTACAATGAACAGCTAAAATAAAATGATTTCCAATCCATGGTGTACAACAGCAATCAGTTAGAATAAATATTCCTTCAAACCGTCTTGATTGCAACTAAAAACATTAACTAATAAAAAATTTGCAATCAAGACGGTTTGAAGGAATAGCTAAAATAAAGTCAATTTTATGCAAGATTACAGACCTTGTGCAATCGAGGTGCTCTTTCATTGAAGCCAACATCAACAACATATACCCTAGAACTTCCAAGTGATGGCAAAACCAATTTGTCTCTACATTTTGTTGTATCTCCATGGCAGCTACTACAAATATTCCATCCCGAGTGATGTAGTTCATCACCAAGGTAAGGCATTGGCAGGCGGTGTATTACCTATAGATAAATCTAATTTTTAAATGTGTTACTGACAGTAATTAGAATACCAATTTTGCTGCCTTCATGAAACATATTACAGAATATTGAAAATTCCAAATACAACAACTTTGTAAACATATAGCATCTCAGAAACTGTTAGAATGTCATATCATAAATTTCACAAAATTGTGTGACACAAATATATCCATCTACTCACATATACAGATGAGATGTGCAAGAACTAACAGAAAAATGCAAGAATTATTGTATCCAAGATTACTCTCTTACATTATCTTGTACAAAATTTAATTAAAAAAATTATGGCATGTTTGTTTTTGTAGATCCCTCAATAATAATGCTGAAATGGCCATACTAAATAATAATAATAATAATAATATATTAAAGCAGCATTCAAGGAAAAAAAATCAATATAAATGTCTTATTACAGTCTGGAAGAGCCCAAAACTTCTCTCTGTGCACTGCTGAAGTATATTTATGAAAGACCCCATTAACAACAACAACAACAACAACAACAACAAGAAAATAAGAAGATATTTGAGTGATAAGCATAAAATAAATTTGAAAATAAATTTCTACCACCATACACATTAACTGACAAACAGCACTTCCTTCCCTACTAATGGTATAACAAAGATCTGTGTACTTTAAAATTTATATTTTATTGGTCAGAAATAAAATTTGCAGGAATATGGTGGAAATGAGTTTCAAAAGCATTTCTGTGTTTTTTAACAGATTACCAGAAAGAGTTGGCATCTTAAATGCAACTGCTAGAGATAGATAGATAGAATAATCACCTGGCAGAATGTAGGACTACGAGGATCAATGTCCACAGTTGCCAAAAAGTCTGGTTTAGTCTTACGACCTTCAGCAGGCTGAATGCAAGGCACATACACAATTTTTTCTCTAGGTCCACACTTCATAGCTTCCAAGGGAGATGCATAACCCGGACCACAGCCATGACCTAAAAGAAAAATGTTTTTAAAATCTATGAAAACTAAGAAAAAACAAGGTGCTGAATGTATTAATAATGGCAATAACTGACACGTTGTCCAATGGATTTATCTAATTGGTTATGATAATTGGTAGATTTTACACTTCCTTTTACACCACCAAGACTGTATAGAAATAAAAGGTTAGAAGATTATGTTGCAAATAACTTTGGATCAGACCTCAGCTATAAACACAAGCTTGAAGGAATGATGGAAGTGGACTTTTCTCCTAACTGATGTCACAGAGACCATTCTTGGTGCCGATTTCATGACAGCAGAGCTCGGCAGTGCTCAGGTGTGGAATTTATTAAAAGGAGAAGGGACAATGCCCTGAAATATGACATAATCCACACAAGAAGTTTCATGATAAAAATTCTGCATGGTTTCAATTGTGAGCAATGTTTTACATGGGTTTTGCAGTGGAATCAAAGTAGTAGCGATATAAATAGACAATTATAATTGTATACTATATGTTATAAATATTAGTGGCAGTTTTTCTTAAATGTGACCAATTCTAGTTTTCAGTAGCATGAACCAATAACTGCTTTTTTCCTTAGTGACAATGCTTAACTGAAAGTCTATGCTAACAATTTATAGGATACTGAATAATCCTGTATTCTGCCTATCATTTGTGTTTTCCCCTCCTCAAGAAATGGTATGACTGTCTTTTTGGAATCTGTATTTGCATCATTGTAGTGACAGGATGTGCATCTCTGTGCATTGCCCCACAATACAGCCCCATACTAGCCTAACCAGAGAAACATAATTCAGTGGTGCAGGTCCAGAATAGGCTATGGATTCAGCAGTGGGTACAAGGTGAGCAAGTGCCCCACCACTACTTTTGACAACATGAATGTGTGGCTTCCACACAAGCTGCTGATAAGAGTAAGTCTGAGGTATTTCACCATCTTTGTCCTGGTGTCGGGGGGGGGGGGGGGGGGGAGGGGTTGGTCGCAGCAGGGGCGGACTAAGGCTGTTGGAGGCCCAAGGTGGGGCAAAAAAAAAAAAAAAAATAAAAAAGCCCTGTCCACTTGGAAATGTGTTACTATACACAAAACAGTAAAATAGGCATGGGATAGTCTAAAAAGTACACTATTGGCAATTAAAATTGCTACAACAAGAAGAAATGCATATGATAAACGGGTATTCATCGGACAAATATATTACACCAGAACTGACATGTGATTACATTTTCAGGCAATTTGGTTGCATTAATCCTGATAAATCAGTACCCAGAACAACCACCACTGCATGGGCATTGAGACAAAACAGAGCTTGGATGGCGTGTACAGGTACAGATGCCCTTGCAGCTTCAACACAATACCACAGTTAACCAAGAGTAGTGACTGGCGTATTGTGACGAGCCAGTTGCTCGGCCACCATTGACCAGACGTTTTCAGTTGGTAACAGATCTGGACAATGTGCTGGTCAGGGCAGCAGACGAACATTTTCCATATCCAGAAAGGCCCGTACAGGATCGTGCATTATCCTGCTGAAATGTAGGGTTTAGCAGGGACTGAATGAAGGGTAGAGCCAAAGGTCGTAACACATCTGAAATGTAACTGCCACTGTTCAAAGTGCCGTCATGTGGTGCGAAATGTGTAACGAATGGCACCCTTTACCATCACGCCAGGTGATATGCCAGTATGGCAATAATGAATACAAGATTCAAATGTGCGTTCACCGCGATGTCGCCAAACACGGATGCGACCATCATGATGCTGTAAACAGAACCTTGATTCATCTGAAAAAATGACATTTTTCCATTCATGCACCCAGGTTCAACATTGCGTACACCATCGTGGGCGCTCCTGTCTGTGATGCAGCGACAAGGGTAACCGCAGCCTTGGTCTCCGAGCTGCTAGTCCATGCTGCTGCAAACGTCGAATTGTTCGTGCAGGTGGTTTTTGTCTTGCAAACGGCCCCATCTGTTGACTCAGGGATCAAGACGTGGCTGCACGATGCATTACAGCCATGCGGATAAGATGCCTGTCATCTCGACTGCTAGTGATACGAGGCGTTGGAATCCAGCACGGCGTTCTGTATTGCCCTTCTGAACACACCCTGAACCCACCGATTCCATATGAATGCTCTGAAAAGCTAATTATTTGCATATCACAGCATCATCTTCCTGTCGGTTACATTTCACGTCTGTAGCACGTCATCTTCGTGGTGTAGCAATTTTAATGGCCAGGAGTATAAGAACAGAAGACCTATGAATCGGGAACAAAACAAACAAACAAAGAAAGAGAGCGAGAGGAAAATTTAAGTGAATGAACCACTTGTTGTGGCAGTTTGGCAACAGGGAATGCTTGGGGCGTGACATTGAGCACTCTGAAGGGATGCTGTACAGTAGGCATGGCCAACATTTCCGCCCTATGGACGCGCCCACTCCTTGCGGGCGGAGTACACTAGTTGACCGCCCCGGCCACAACCGTGTGTTGCTACTGCCCCACACCACAGAGTAACATATATATTAGTCTGTGCCCACACGCCGCTGCGCACAGTATGCGGGGCAAGGGCGCGGCAAAGGCCCTTTGCCTTTCGCAGGCAAGCGCTCTACCGACTGAGCTATCCCGACACGACTCAGGACCGCGGCTCACAACTTCACTTCCGCCAGTAGCTCGCCTCCTACTCTTTTCTTCCAGGAGTGCTAGTCTTGCAGGTTCGCAGGAGAGCTTCTGTGAAGTTTGGAAAGTAGGAGGTGAGGTACTGGTGGAAGTAAAGTTGTGAGGCGGGATCGTGAGTCGTGCCGGGATAGCTCAGTCGTTAGAGCGCTCGCCTGCGAAAGGCAAAGGTCCCAGGTTCGAGTCCCGGTTCCGGCTCTCAATTTTAATCTGCCAGAAAGTTTCATGTCTGCTATTGTTTTCCACTCATTTCCGGCACCTACACAAGAAATTTTCCATCAGAAGATGTAATTTTCTTTCAGAAATTGAATTAATTGACTACTGAAGCCGGCCGCGGTGACCGAGCGTATTGCGGCGCTTCAGTCACAGTCTGGACGACCACTACGGTCGGGGGTTCGAATCCCCCCCTCGGACATGGATATTTGTGCCGTCCTTAGTAGTAACTAGTTCATAAATAGTTTGTAAGTTTAGGGACTGATGACCCCTTAGTAAAGTCCAATAAGCTCTACAAACATTTGAAACATTTGATTTGACTACTGAATGTTATCGTTTTTCCTGTATGCTAAACTAGTCGCGGCGGGACGGCAGAGTGGGGCGCTATGTTCCGATGCGCGAGGCCGTTCCCAAAAATGTTCAAATGTTCGTAGAGCTTATGGGACTTAACTACGGGGTCATTAGTCCCTAAACTTACAAACCACTTATGAACTAGCTAATACTAAGGACGGCACAAATATCCATGCCCGAGGGGGATTCGGACCCCCCGACCGTAGTGGCCGTGTAGACTGTGACTGGCGCGCCGCAGACCCTCGGCCACCGCGGCCGACCACGTATTCTAACCGCGTGCGCGGCATCACCAAGTTTATGTTCTTGCCCTACTGTCACTTCATAGGTCCATCGCCGAAGTAACGTAGTAGATCTTTGAAAAAGAGGTGACAGAAATTTGTATTTGCTGTGAAAAACGTATAGGGAAATAAATGTTGTAGGGATGGGGTTCCGTGAGCACTTTACGTCGTCGTTTACGCTTGTTGTTACAAATATTTCCCGTTCCACGAAATTTACTCACTAGTGTGTGAATTGCGTCCCGAGTAGGAATTCAAACTCTTGGAAAGTCATGTTCAAACAAACAGCAGACTATACGAGCAGACTCTGTACTCACATACGAATCGTAATTAAACACTCGCTGGGGCACTGAATAATTCAATGTTGCCACTGTTGCGTCTGCAGACTTTAGTCGGAGCCGGCGTTAGCTGGCGCGGTGCCCAGAGCAAAATGTTCCCCAGCCCCTCCATCAGACGTACCATATCTTCGTCACGTTCAAAAGAATTGTAAGTATCTTGATTGACATACTACCATGATATCAACAGTTTCAGAAGCAAAATTACGTTTTAATATTTTACGCTAGGCTATTGGGAGCTCGGGGCCCCAGTCGTGATGGTTGTTTCACTCTTTCAACGACGCCGTCAATCTGACCTTCCAGGCAGTGTTGCCAGTCCGTGTGATTTGTGCCGTATTGTACGAGATTTTGACAAGTGTTTTTCAGGAAGGGACAAACGGATATTATTTCTTTTCTTTTACAAAAAGTGAAAATAATATGGGTGATATGCAAATGATTAGCTTTTCAGAGCATTCACACAAAGCTGGCGCCGGTGGCGACACCAACGTGTTGACATGAGCAAAGTTTCCAACCGATTTCTCATACACAAACAGCAGTTGACAGGAGTTGCCAAGTGAAACATTGTGATGCCTCGTGTAAGGAGGAGAATTGCTTACCTCACGTTTCCGACTTTGATAAAGGTCGGATTGTAGCCTATCGCGATTGCGGTTTATCGTATCGCGACATTGCTGCTCGCATTGGTCGCGATCCAATGACTGTTAGCAAAATATGGAATCGGTTTGTTCAGGATGGGCAATAGGGAACGCCGTCCTGGATCCCAACGGCCTCGTATCGCTAGCTAGCAGCCGCATGGCTGTAACGGATGTGCACAACCTCTCTATCCCTGATTCAACAGATGGGGACATTTGCAAGACAAACATCTGCACGAACAATTCGACGACGTGTGCAGCAGAATGGACTACCAGCTCTGAGTCCATGGCTGCGGTTACTCTTGACACTTCAGCACAGACAGGAGCGCCTGCGATGGTGTACGCAATGTCGAACCTGGCTACAGGAATGGCAAAACGGCATGTTTTCGGATAAATCCAGGTTATGTTTACAGCATCAGGATTGTCGCATCCGTGCTCGGCGACATCGCGGTGAAAGCACATTGGAAGCGTGTATTCGTCATCGCCATACTGGCATATCACCTGGCGTGATCGTATGGGATGTCTTTGGTTACACGTCTCTATCACATCTTGTTCATATCGACGGCACTTTGAACAGAGGCCGTTACATTTCAGATGTGTTACGACCCGTGGCTCTACCATTCATTCGATCCCTGGGAAACCCTACATTTCATCAGGATAATGCACGACCGCATGTTGCAGATCCTGTATGGGTCTTTCTGGATACGGAAAATGTTCGACTGCTGCCCTGGCCAGCACATTCTCCAGATCTCTTACCAACTGAAAACGTCTTGTCAATGGTGGCAGAGCAACTGGCTCGTCACACTACGCCAGTCACTACTCTTGATGAACTGTGCTATCGTGTTTAAGGTGCATGGGCATCTGTATCTGTACACGCCATCCAAGCTCTCACTCAATGCCCAGGCGTATCAATGCCGTTATTACGGCCAGAGGTGGTTGCTCTGGAAACTGATTTCTCAGGATCTACGCACCCAAATTGCGTGAAAATGTAATCACATGCCAGTTCTAGTATAATATATTAATCCAATGAATACCCGTTTATCAACTGCATGTCTTCTTGGTGTAGCAATTTTAATGGTCAATAGTGTAGTTTGATCATGGTTATTTCTTATTTACTGTTTTGCTTTAATTGATTGAGCGTCTGTTTCTTATAAAATACTTAAAGGTTACGTAGTCTATGACTGGACACACAATTCTGTAAAATGTTTGTACCCAAACACAGTAGCTGGTGTGATGTGGACAATCTGCAGTATTGAGTTTACAAGAAAATAAATACGAGGTACGTCCAGAAAGTTAAGTTCCGTTTGGTTATATAAAACAAACTTGTACAGACACAGAAAAAATATTTATTGTACAAAAATCTACAACTGTTAAACTACTTTTCTACATAGTTGCCGAAATTTTGTAGGCACTTGTCATAGCGTGGCACAAGTTTCTGTATGCCTTCTTCATAGAAGGTTGCCGCTTGTGTATTCAGCCATGTGGTAGCATGTTCTTTCAGCTCGTCATCGTTGAAGTGTTGACAGGACAAATTTTAGGTGTAAGAAGAGGATTTCCATCAAAAGGTGGTCTTTGTTTCCGCGATAGTGCCCGACCTCATGTGGCGTATGTGACCAAACCATGCTTACGGTAATTTCACTGGGACGTGTTCGATCATCATCCGTACAGCCCGGGCCTCGCTCCTAGCCACTTTCACCTCTTGTTACACATAAAAATCTGACCTTGGTGGTCAACATTTCAACGATGATGACGAGCTGAGAGAACATGCTACCACATGGCTGAATACACAGGCGGCAACCTTCTAGGTCGAAGGCATACAGAAACTTGTTCAAAAATGTTTGTTAAGCTTATGGGACTTAACTACGGGGTTATCAGTCCATAAACTTACAAACTATTTATCAACTACCTTATACTAAGGACAGCACAAATATCCATACCCGAAGGGGGATTCGAACCCCCGACCGTAGTGGCCGTGCAGATCGTGACTGGAGCGCTTCAGTCCCCTCGGCCACCGCGGCCGGACAGAGACTTGTGCCACGCTGTAAGAAGTGCCTACAAAATTTCGGCAGCTATGTAGAGAAGTAGTTTAACAGTTGCAGATTTTTGTACAGGAAATATTTTTTATGTATCTGTACAAGTTTGTTTTATATAAACAAACGGAACTTACTTTCTGGACGAACCTCGTATTATTGTGGAACAAATATATAGTGCATCACAGTTATTTAATATTTATCTCTTAATTACTAACAGAATAAAATTGTTTTGTTTACATTCAGTGTGCTCTTTTCTGAACCCCCATAAAACAAAAAGAAAACAGTCAAGCATGCATTAGGTGAAACTGACGGTCTCCAGAAAGCATTTTTTTTTTTTTTTTTTTTTCTTCAATCTTGGTTCTAGCTCGTTTAAGAGTTGAAACAGGTATGATACGAGATTTTGAAACATTCATAAAATTGTCTCATCCACATGATGAGAAAATAATGTTCAATACTCTCCATGTACTGATCTCGTTTTCCAGGCATAGTGCATCCACAGTTTGTACTTTTCTTTTGCCTTCATTCTTTTTTCTTCTACTAAATCAAGTGCTTTAAGTCCTAATTCACTATTACAAAAATTAGCGAATAGATTTACACCTTTCACGATCAGAAACACAGGGCACCTCGCCTGAGACACTACAAGGAACAGAGACACGGACGTGGCTTCGTCATGTGTGACTTATAGAGGAGCGGGCAGAAGCACGGCCGACTCTCGTTCCTGATACGGCCCGGACGTGTTTCCCGACCTTTAATGATAGCCGTAAAAAAAAACAAGACACAGCCAACGATACTAACGTAATACGCAGTCATTCACCGCACTAAGCACACCCCACTGGGTCGTTTCGTACAAGTTGTGATTTAACATCACATATATAACTTATCAGCTTACATTAGATGAGCTTCAAATGATTTATGTGGCAACGACCTCTACGAAGGTTACAATGTGTAGCTGTTAAAAGGCATGTATTATCATTTGGAGTGTGTTAGCGAGGTGAGTGCATAGCGCAGGGGTCAAGTGTTTATCTCCCCTTCAGAGGATTGTGGGTTCACACCTTGTCATCTACGATAATTTTTATTCAAAAATAAAATTGAAACTTCTCGGCAGATTAAAACTGTGTGCCAGAAACAGGACTCGAACTTGGCTCCTTTGCCTTTCGCGAGCAAGCGCTCTACCGACTGAGCTATCCCGACACGACTCACGATGCTGCCTCACAACTTTACTTCCGCCAGTACCTCGCCTCCAAATGTTCAAATGTTTGTAAATCTATCGGACCAGACTGCGTGGTCATCAGTCCGTAGCTTACAAACTACTTAAACCTAGGTAAACTAACCTAAGGACAAATACATACACCCATGCCCCAGGGAGGACTCTAACCTTCACGGCGAGCAACCGCGCGCTCCGCAGCGAGACGCTTCAGACCGCTCGGCTACTCCACCGCGGCACCTCGCCTCCTACTTTCCAAACTTCACAGAAGCTCTCCTGCGAACCTTGCAAGACTAGCACTCCTGGAGGAAAGGATACGGTGGAGACATGGCAGAGTGAAAGTTTCATTCTGGAAACATCCCTTAGGCTGTGGCTAAGCCATGTCTCCACCACATCCTTTCTTCCAGGAGTGCTAGTCTTGCAAGGTTCGCAGGAGAGCTTCTGTGAAATTTGAAAACTAGGAGGCGAGGTAATGGCGGAAGTAAAGTTATAGGGCGGCATCGTGAGTCGTGTCGGGGCTCAGTCGGTAGACCGCTTGCCCGCGAAAGGCAGAGGTCTCAAGTTCGAGTCCCGATTCCGGGACACAATTTTAATCTGCCAGGAAGTTTCTTATCAGCGCAGACTACGCTGCAGAGTGAAAGTTTCATTCTAAAAATAAAATTGCTTTTATTGTTATTTACATTAAAGAATTTAAGTTCAAATGTTCAAATATTTGTAGTGGTTATGGGACTTAACTACGGGGTCATCAGTCCATAAACTTACAAACTACTTATGAACTACTTACGAACTAGGACGGCACAAATATCCATGCCCGAGGGGGGATTCGAACCCCCGACCGTAGTAGCCGTGCTGACCGTGACTGGACCGCCTCAGTCACCTCGGCCACCGCGGCCGGCAGAAACTACAAAATTAGCTCTAATTTCAACGCGAGAAGCTTTCAATAGTCACCACAACGAAACCCTGTTACGTAATTTGGTAGAGAAACCTAAGAAATTCTGGTCGTGTGTAAAGTACACTAGCGCCAGAACACAATACCTTCATTTCACGATAGAAATTGTGATGCTACTGACGAAAGCTTTGCTAAATCAGAATTGCTTAACACAGCTTTCCGAAATTTCTTCACTAGAGAAGTCAAAACAAATACTTCAGAATTCGTATTACTTAACAAAAGTAAGTCTTCCGGTCCCCACTACATACCCATTAGGTTCCTTTCAGAGTATGTAGATGCAATAGCCCCATACCTATCATATACGACCTCTCGCTCAGCGATCGTTCCGTACTCAAAGACTGGAAAGTTGCACAGGTCACTCCAATATTCACGAAAGGAAATGGGGGTGATCCGCAAAATTACAGGCCTATATCATTGACGTCGGTTAGCAGAAGGGTTTTAGAAGATATACTTTCGTCAAATATTACGAACTATCTCTAAGAGAACGATCTATTGTCCTACAGTCAACACGGATTGAGAAAGTATCCTTCCTGTGATGAGTGCTGTCAGCAACGGATGTCAAATACATTCCGTATATCTAGATTTCTGTTAGGCTTTTGACAATGTACCTCACAAGCGTATTCTAATCTACATCTACATGGGATACTCTGCAAATCACATTTAAGTGCCTGGCAGAGGTTTCATCGAACCATCATTATACAATTTATCTCCCATTCCATTCTCAAGTAGCGCGCGGGAAGAAAGAACACCTGAATCTCTCCATTCGAGCTCTGATTTCTCGTATTTTATTATGATGATCATTTCTACCTAAGTGGGAGTCAACAATATATTTTTGCATTCGGAGGAGAATGTTGGCGTTTTGAGTTTCGTTAAGTAGCCCACGCCGCAGCGATAAGCGCCGTTGTTGTAATGATTCCATCCCAGATCCTGTATCATTTCCGTAACGCTGTCTCCCCTGAATCGTGACAATACGAAACGAGCTGCCCTTCTTTGGACTCTTTCGATGTCCTCCGTCAACCCACCTGATAAGGATCCCACACTGGGCAGCAATACTCCAAAAATGGACGGACAAGCGTAGTGTATACAGTTTCTTTTGTAGTTCTGTTGCATGTTTTAAGGGATCTTCCAATAAAACGCAGTCTCTGGTTCGCCTTTCCCACGACATTATCTACCTGTTCTTTCCAATTTAGGTCTGAAGTAATAGTAATTCCTAGGTATTTTGTGGAGTTTAGGGCCTTCACTTTTGATTGATTTATCTCGTAAACAAAGTTTAATGGATTTCTTTTCGTACTCATGTGGACGACTTCACCCTTCTCATTATTTAGAGTCAATTGCCAGTTTTTACACCATACTGATATCTTATTCAGATCGTTCTGCAGTTGGTTTTGATCTTCAGATGATTTTACTAGACGGTAAATGACGGCGTCATCTGCAAACAACCTAAGAGAGCTACTTAGATTTTCCCCTAAATCATTTATGTAAATAAGGAACAGCAGAGGACCAATAACACTACCCTGTGGAACCCCCGATATCACCTCTGTTTTCGTAGTAATCGATGGTTAGGCATCGACTAGCTGTGTCCTCTCTGACAGGAAATCCCATATCCAATCACAAATTTGGGGCTATATACCATAACCACGCAATTTGATTAAAAGCCGTTTGTGAGGTACGGTGTCAAAACCTTCTGCAAATCAAGAAATACGGAATCTATTTGCTTATGGAATATCGCCAGAGTTGTGCGATTGGATTCGTGATTTCCTGTCAGAAAGGACACAGTACGTTGTAATTGATGGTAAGTCGTTGCGTATAATAGAAGTGATATCTGACGTTCCCTAGGGAAGTGTTATATGGCCAATTTAGGAGACAATCTGAGTTGCTCTCTTAGACTGTCAACGGTTGATGCTATCATTTATCTGTTAGTGAAGTCACCATAAGATCAAAACCAACTGCAAAATGATTTAGATATCTGCATGGTGCAAACATTGGCAATTGACCCTTAATGATAAATGTGAGGTCATCCATATGACCACTAAAAGAAATCAGTTAAACTTCAGTTACTCGATAAATCTGTTCAAACCTACTAAATACCTAGGAGTAACAATTACTAACAACTTAAATTGGAAAGAACACACAGAAAATATTATAGGGAAGGCGAACCAAAGGCTACGTTTCATTGGCAGAACACTCGCAAGATGCAACAGTTCTACTAAAGAAACTGCTTACACTACACTTGTGCGTTCTATTTTGGAGTACTGCTGGGCATTATGGGATCCACACCAGATGGGACTGATGGACGATTTAGAGGAAGTTCAGAGAAGGGAGAGAGAGTCACGGATATAATGCACAATTTGGGGTGGAAATCATTAAAAGGAAATTTAATTCTCTCCATAATAGATGTACTGGGCCACAGCTGACATAATTTGTAGGTGGAAGGAAGTACCAGCAGCTGTAAAGAAATTATTTATTCAGTTTCGCGCGGCCGGTTTCGGTGCTTCAGTTACACCATCTCCATGCCCCCCTTGTGTCATTGTCATTAATGGCACATTTGAACAGGGTAGCCGTTAATACCTGTAGCCGTAAATTTCTTAGTCTATTCATGTCAGTCAACGACGTGGAGATTGCGACATGAATAGGCTAAGAAATTTACGGCTACCCTGTCCATATGTGCCATTAATGAGTTACACAACGGGGGCCTGAACATGGTGTAACTGAAGCACCTAAACCGGTCGCGCAAAACTGAATACATAGTTTCTATACAGCTGCTGGTACTTACTTCCACAATGTGACAATACTGCTGGCCCTCATCTCAATGTTATCATGCGATACCGTCTGCCTGGTCCTCCCATCTCAATGTTACCGTACGATACCGTTTGCGTCGGATCCGGAATCGTGTGGTTCAATAGTGATACATGTTGCGTGTGAAGTTACAAACGAAATAGCCAATGTAGGAAACGGTGTAGGACAGTGTCTCTGTGATACTGTGATTAAAACAAGTGATAGATATCATTAATTAAGAGTTTCATATATTTTCTCTCCAGATAGTTCTATAAACAATAGTTTGTCATTGTATGTTATTTCACTAAATAGATAGACGAAGGGTAAAAACTTTTGTGAAAAGCAAAAAGAAATGAAAATAAATAGCATTGCATATATGTCAGGCTCATAAACAAGTTGTGTTGACCAGTTTTTGTCAAGATTTAAATATTGTTATTCTTTGTATATATTGACTGACGTAAGATTTGGAATATATTTTGTGAATGGCCATGACATTTGATAGTTCAATATATGTTAGGAAGATGTATGATGTATTCATTAACAAATTAACTGACATTTAACATCGCACTTTGTTGTCAACAGAAAGATCGGAAATTTCGTCTTAAAAATACATGGGCCACCTAAAATTATTGTATGCATAGTTTTCATTTTATATTGTGATTATTCTTGTGTACATGAAATGTTTTATTTGTATGTTCGGTAATTGTAAATCAGTATATTCAATTGTTATGAACAATGGATAATGTAAGATCATTATTGCCGATGTTATATATTTGCCTCACCGCCTTGCGTGGGAGTTCGAGTTTTAGTCGTTTGTCAAGTGCTCTGGAAGCTATGTCAGTCTGTTGTTTTTAAATGGAAGTACTGTCGACTAAATTCTCTTGCATTGTCTTGAATTTGTTATGTTTTGGTGGAGAACAAGTTTGATTCAAATTAAAGAAGAAGTGAAAAATTGTACCTACGAGTATTTATTTTTACCAAGACGCCCCAGGAGAATAATGTTGCAGCGATAGAACCCCCATACATCGAAATGTTGAAAAGATGAGTATTATGTTGGAAAGTGGTAGAATGAACTGTAAGTACTTATATAGCATACAAATGTTATACACAAAAGGAAGGCGTTATTTGTTGCGGCGAGATCTATTTGCCAAATTTCTTTCAGCAGCTTTCTCTTCAGAATGGTAACATATATTGTTAGCACCCGCCTACAAAGGGAGACATGATTATCATGTAGAACAAGAGAAATCTGATCGAAAACAGAAAAAGTTAGGTGTTTCTTTTTCCCGCGAGGTATTAGAGAATGGGGCTGTAGAGGAACATCATGAAAGTGGTTCGATGAACCCTCTACCATACACTTCAATATGACTTTCCATGTGGATGTAGAATTACAGGACTGCAAATGGTTCGTGACACAGCAGCTCATGTAACCACTAGCCAGGGTAAGGATATTTTCAGGTAACCAATTACAGTGTGCTTTTACCGCTGTCTGAATTTGCTCATTTAGGTAAGACTTAATCGCCGTGAACGCGCAATCATGATTTTAGTTCTGCTGGAGTGGTTAACCGTTTCGTCAGTTACGCAGTACAACACACATGGTTAGTTTACAACATTGGATTAAACTGAGGGCCCAAAATGCGTCTTCTGCTGCAGTGCAGGCACTGATAACTTAAAATTACCTGTCGGCAGAGTTTCTGCACTGCTGCCACCAACTCCTAGCTGCCTCTTCCAATACAGCTCCGCGTTATATAATGAAGTGTTTGTGAAGTGACCCGTCGTGTCTGAACGTCGCCAACAGCCGTAGCGTCACGTGACAAACGTCAACTAGCAAGGAATTATAATATGACTATAGTACAGCTAAAGTATAGACCTATTCCGCTGCTTGCTTACACATTGACCGCAAAAACATTCCCAGTAGTTTGGATATTTATCAACAGATTTTGAGAAAACGGTTCAGTGAAAATATTTCACATCTTTTAGTATGATATATTCGTTCGATAGTGATCTGACTTGTTATTCGTTATTCCTATAGTTACTATGCTATATCAAATTAAGTGAACTACTGCACAAATGTTTAGAGTTCGCAGAGGAAGAAAGGCATTGCGTAGACTTTGCGCTTGGTTGATTTTAGGACGTACAAAGCTGTGGATGAAATTTTTCTCGAGATTGAGAGCAGAACTGTAACCTTTTCATTCCAGAGATATATGGCGTCATATACGATGGACAAACGCGCCCAGTTCTTGAGCCTCTTTGAAATACTTATCATCCGATTTTAAGAAAGCTATTTGGTTTGTGACTTTAGATCGAAAGATTTCACCTGTACATTTAGACTGACCTGTAGCGTAGCCCAAGATTGAAAGAGACCGTGAACATTTCGTCATCGGAGCAAAGTGTTTTCGTAATTTACAATTGAGATAAGGGTCAAGTCCGGGATGAGTATTTTCTTCCATATTATGTACATAAATTCTACGTTAACTACGAAAAACCCATAAACTTCACCAAAAACAAATTAAAAGTAACTATACGACACCCATTGCATTTGCATGTCTAATAATATGTTCTTTCACACAAAGTAGGGCCGACTCAATTCTGGTGTACAGAGAGGCCAATAAATAAATGTACGTCTAAAGTGTGTGTCCGCATCTTCACCACAATCTACGGAAAAAAATCATAATGCTCAACAACGCATTTTAATTGTTGCCTGTAGTTAGGCCGCGGGAAAGGTGACAGCGTTTACAAAAGATAGGCCGAGTACCATTGGAAGGGACTGATATTCCGACGCGCATATTGGGTACCCGGCTGCGTGTCTCCATGCCTTTAAAGCTTTAGCTCAATACAAATGAGGGCACAGACAATATACCTGTACCGTAATAGAACTCCGTATTTCATTCGCATAGATCCTGTAGCTGCCCGCGCAGCCCCGTGTAAATCCATATGGGGTGGCGCTTTATCGTAACGCAGGTTCAGGAAAATGGATAAGCAAACTTTGATATCTCCATTTACCTGAAATTAGTGATTAATCGGATACATAACTATGTATGCAGTTCATAAGCATCCAGGTGGGCAATAAACGAACGTTGTACCAGCACGTGAATAACTCTACAACGCTTATGTCTGCTCCCCTTGCACCTGCAAATCCTCTCATTCCACCAGTAGAAAAAGAAGAAGAAGAAGAAGAAGAAGAAGAAGAAGAAGAAGAAGAAAGGAGAAAAAAACCATAGCCGTGTGCACTAAGGCGCCCAGCTGCGGTGCACGCGGCCGTTCGCCGTTGGGGGTTCGGTTCGAGTCCTCCCTCGGGCGTGGGTGTTTGTGTTGTTCTTAGCATAAGTTACTTTCAATTAGTGTAAGTAGTTTGTAAACCTAGGGACTGATAACCAACGTAGTTAATTCCCTCCGATTTACAATTTGGTTTAGAAAAAAACTTATGCAACATCGATATACTAGTCATTTATTCGAGATTATTGGTTTCAGTATGCATCATCTGATCTTTAGAATATGTGAAAAATATTAGATGGTAACAGTAAGTAGTAAGACAGCCCTCTGTCTAAGAGTGTGTATTTTACCAGGTTTCGGCAACTACTAAGAGTGCCTTCATCAGAAATTGCTGAAACTGCATTTCACATAACATACAAGTGATAAAGCTTAATTCACATTTGATATAAAAAGAAATACCAGCCCTTAGTGGATAACCTGCTATTTTGTAGCAATTGTGAATTAAGCTTTATCGCTTGCATGTTATATGATCAAGTGACGTGCAATTTTAGCTATTTCTGATGCACTCTTAGTATTTGCTGAAACCTAGTAAAAATACACTTTCTCTTCGACAGAGGGATGTCTTACTATTTACTGTTACCATCTGATATTTTACATCCTCGAAAGATCAGTAAGTTTAGGGACTGATGACACCGCAGTTAAGTCCCATAAGCTATACAAACATTTGAACATTTTTTCAGTCCCTAGACTTACAAACTACTTTAACTTACGTCAAGGACTACACCCATACCCATGCTTGAGGGAGGGCTCAAACCTCCGACGGGAGTTGCTGAGCACTCCGCAGCAAGGCGCCTTAGAATGCACGGCCATTCCTTTGTGTTAAGTAGTTTGTAAGTCTAGGGACTGATGACTGTAGCAGTTTAGTCGAATAGGTTTACAAACATTTGAATTTCATTACGCTGATTATTTCTTCCTATGTATGTGAGCGGGAAGCAAAATATTTTCGCTCTCAGAAGAGGAAGTCTTCTCAAGTTACTGAGAAACGGGAACCGTTGGCTTACACCTCTCGTTAATTTCCTCCGTTACAAGTACGTTGAGAAAGAACGTTTATTTATTTTTATTTATCAAAATGTTTCAAATATTTAATTCTTATGGGACCAAACTACGTTGGTCATCAGTCCCTAGACTTACAAACTACTTGAACTAAGGTAAACTAACCGAAGGACAACACAGACAGCCACGCCCGAGGGGGAATTCGAACCCCCTGACGACGGACGGCCGCGCGCACCGCAACACGGCGCTCCAGTACGCGCGGCTAATCCGCCGCGGCTTTTATTTATCATGTTCTGTAGCACCAAACTGAGGAGCAAGTCTCCATGGTCATGGAACGAGTCCGCACATCCGATTGTAACAAAGGAGTAGTAACTGCTAAAGTGAAACTCATAGTAATCCCATCAATCGTATGCACAAGACAGGCATGAGCGTAAATAAGATTTAACAACATAACGCAGATTAGCTTTTTAATTTTTCAAGGAATTCCTTGACAGTAGAAGAGTGAGCCACGAGAAAACTTCGGTTCAGCCTTGAAATTTCCGTTAACTACTACTAAGCTTTTTGAATTCTTGTGGCAGTTTATTAAAAATGGATGCGGCAGAATACTGCCCACCTTTCTGCACAAGGGTCCAGGTGTGATCCAAATGCAGATTCGATTGTTGTCTAGTATAAACTGAGTGAAAGCTGCTTACTCGTGGGAATTGTGGTGTCGGACAAGTATGAAGTGCGCGCCACGTACTTACGCCGCGCGCCGCCATGCACGTACGGCGCGGCGTTCTTACGACCTCAGCCACGAGCGCCCTCTGCTGCAACTCCGCTCGTGGCCACGCCTGCTGCATCAGCCACTTGGGACTGAGATAGGAACCAGTTAACACTTAGGAATCAGATAGGCACCAGTTAAGACTTGGCTATCGGATAGGCACTAGGAATCAACAGTAGGCAGGCCTCTATCTAATCTATGTATCAGCATTCTGCAGTCAAGAACTATGTAAAAGTTAAGTATTACTAAGTCTCTATGAAATATATATATCTCGTTCTAATTTACTCTAGTGTTTCTAGTTTCTGCTGACCCACTGGCTGGTCACCTCCGTACCTGCACACGCGTGCATCCTTTATTCCTGTGTCGGTCTCTCTACTCGGCCACCCACACCCACGACAACCGGCGAGGACGAGACACAAAAGTGGCGACGAGGCTGGGACACAAAAGGAATAATCAACAGATACCACATATAATGAAAGGCGATGATGGCTAGTTATTTAAAAATGTTCAAAAGTTTGTATAGCTTATGGGATTAACTACGGGGTCATCAGTCCCTAAACTTACAAACTACTTATGAACTAGCTAACAACAAGGACGGCACAAATATCCATGCCCGACGTGGGATTCGAACCCCTGACCGTAGTGGCCGTGCAGACCGTGACTGGCGCGCCGCAGTCCCCTCGGCCACCGTGGCCGCCGCAAGTTATCTCTTCAGTGCAGATGCACATAATGCACGAACTGTTACGGAAGTCTGAAAAGCCGCAGGGAAAGAGGACAAAGGTTTGTAGTACTTCGTCAGTAGTGGGTGGGTATGTAGAAAATAGCGTCTGACGCATAGAGTGATAGTGTAATCCGCGCAGGCGTGGTGTGGTGTGGTGACTGTTTCTGGATAGCGTGGTGGTTAGTGCAATTGCCTAGTGAGAAGGGGACCCGGGTTCGAATCCCGGACCGACACCAATTTTCAACTCTACCCATTGATATAATTCATTACTCAAAGGTAGTTAATGTCTCGTTTCGCTTATGTCTGAAGACCTGTTGCCTTTTTGCACGATGGACAGGAAATCTCGCCACGTACGCCAACGTTGCGTGTTACATAAAACACCAGTACTGAAAGAAAACTTTCCTATCCTTCACGCAGGGACTCAAAGAACAGGATCTGACCATTTACAGCACGCATAGTTGCATTTAAATACTCATTCTTCCCATACTCCGTATAGGAACAGAAAAAAGCTAATAACTCTTACAGTGCTAAGTACGGTTTGCCAAACAGCGACAGTGGTTTGCAATATAGGGATGTAGATTTATGAGTCAACAAGGACGCATGAGGTTTGACGTCAGTTGAAGTCGTAAACTCTGACGTAGGCGCCCTTCAAATGCCCACACAGACTTACTTTTAGAGAGCATTTTAACTTCTAAATGAAACTGTTCGCCCTACACCTATGCATCATTACTACCTTATGGTATATCATTAAAAATATATTAAAAATTAAACAATCGTTAACAAATTCACGGTTTTAAGTCATTTAACCCTTTCGCGTGCGCATTTTTCGTGGCAACTCAGCGAAGCTGATTACTTTGTATTTCATTACAAGTGTGATCAATTATATCTTAATACGAATAATACCGAAATGCTGCTTTACTTAGTAGATGTTATTTAATGCTTATAAATACAGCAATATGCCTGCTTTGGCTCTGTGGCCATCATCAGGCTATATCCATATTGCATCGTGGAGGTATAATTTTATTTAAATTACTGCATATAATTGCAGTCTAAATGTTCTTTAGATAGCATTTATATTATTTCGTACTTGTCAAGTTATCAGTTCATTAGATGATATTCCGTCTGAACTGCTGATATCGTTAGGAGAGTCAGTCATGGAAAAATTGTATCACCTGGTATGCAAGATGTATGAGACGGGGGAAATACCCTCCGACTTCAAAAAGAATATCGTAATTCCAATTCCAAAGAAAGTAAGTGCAGACAAGTGCGAAAATTACGGAACCATCAGTTTAATAAGTCATGGTTGCAAAATACTAACACGAATTATTTACAGACGAATGGAAAAACTTGTGGAATCCGACCTCGGGGAAAATCAGTTTGGATTTAGAAGAAAGGTAGGAACACGGGAGGCAATACATTACGACTTATCTTAGAAGATAGGTTAAGGAAAGGGAAACCTACATTTTTAGCGTTTGTCGATTTGGAGAAAGCTTTTGACAACGTCGACAGAAATACACTCTTCCAAATTCTGAAGGTAGTAGGAGTAAAATATAGGGAGCGAAGAGTTATATTCAACCTATACAAAAACCAGACAGCGATTATTAGAGTCTAAGGGCAAGAAAGGGACGCAGAGGTTGGGAAGGGAGTAACACAGGGTTAGTGCAGGGAGAAGAAATAAAAACATTGCGGTTTGCCGATGACATAGTAATTTTGTCAGAGACCGCAAAAGATCTGGAAGAGCAATTGAATGCAATGGACAGTGTCTTGAAAGGAAGATATAAGATGAACATTAACAAGAGTAACGAAGGTAATGGAATGAAATGTCAGAAAATCAAGCGATGCTGAAGGAATTAGATTAGGTAATGAGACAATAAAGTAGTAGATGAATTTTGTTATTTGGGTAGCAAGATAACTTCTGACGGCCGAAGTAAAGAAGATATAAAATGCAGACTGGCTATGGGAAGAAAAGCGTTTCTGAAGAACCGAAATTTGTTAACATCCAATATTAATTTAAATGTTAGGAAGTTCTTTCTGAAAGCATTTGTCTGGAGTGTAGCATTGTATGGGAGTGAAACGTGGACGATAAGGAGTTCAGATAAAAAGATGATTGAAGCTTTTGAAATGTGGTGCTACAGACGAATGGTGAAAATTAGATGGGTAGATCCACGTAACTAATGAGGAGGTGCTAATCGAATTGGGGAGAAAAGGAGTTTCTGGGATATTCTGACTAAAAGAAGGGATAGATTGGTTGGACACATTCTGAGACATAAAGGAATTGTCAATTTAACATTAGAAGGAAGCGTATGGGGTAAAAATCGTAGAGAGACCGAGGGACGAATACATTAAGCAGATTCAAGAGGATGTAGGTTGCCGTACATATTCTCAGATGAAGAGGCTTGCACAGGACAGGGTACCGTGAAGAGCTGCATCAAGCCAGTCTGCGGACTGAAGACCGCAACAATATTGTTATTCTGACATTTGTGTTTGGAATATCATCCAGCAATGCTCTATGGTTGGTGACAAGCATGAAATATAAATATCATCTAAAGAACATTTAGACTGCAATTATATGCAGTAATTGAAATAAAATTATACTTCCACGATGTATTATGGACGTAGCGTGATGACGGGCACAAAGCCAAAATAGGCCTATTGCTGTATTTATAAGCATTAGATAACATCTACTAAGTAAAGCAGCATTTCGGTGTTATTTTTACTAGCAATATGTCCTTAACAGACAAACAATGCTGCAGGCCCAAATGAAATGACAATATATTTTAATTTTGATTATTTTATTTTTGTGATTTATGTCTAAAAACAGTGATTGTGCATATACCACCACAGCGCCTTTATGAGCTTTCCACTTTGGTCGTATATGGATTCCCCATTTCCCTTTTGGGAGCTGTAGCATGTTGCTATTACATGTTAAAAAAATTAAAAAACAATTTTAATTTATTTAAAAATGTTTACATTTCATATTTACTGTTACAAGTAATATTTCCAAATGTTCAAATGATCGTCACAATCTCTTCTGACAACAGTAGTAATCCTGTGACAAACAGAAAATGATTGTTGTAACAGTTTTCTACACCTACTACGGTGTACTACCACAAGATGTCAAGCACAAACAGATACGTTAAGATATATTCCAGAAAACTTTGAGGTACCTATAAGTTGTTGGTAAATATGCTTCCTAAGGACCATCGCGGTTTGTGTATTTCCTAAGCCCATTTGAACATCGAGGTTCGTGCTAAGCATACTCTCCAAACCCATTGAAACACCGTTATTTGGTGATAAATATACTTCCCACAGCCTTAAAAGCTATATTTACCAAGCGGAAACAATAGCTAGTGCAGCGACTACACTAGGATCCAGGAGCGCTCAGAAGCGGTAACACGTTTTCCCATGAATGCAGTAAAGGAATACTGTTCATGGGAAGTATAACCCGCACGGTCCGCGGAAGGGTTACCATAATTATACACTATTTTAGTGAATTCCACGTGTCATACCTAATGTGGTATTGCAATAGCTATCCATGGCTATGACGTGGGATATTATCGACACACTCATTCTGCTTTTACGATTCTTTGTCTGCAGAAATCGGAATCATCTAAGATAATCACAAACGTGTGAAAATAATGAAAGGCCATTCAGTGTTGCAGAATCTGCTAATTAAGCACGGTACGAGGTGAAATGGCAGTGTAAATTCAAAATTGTACTTACCGATTGCTAACTGCATGGAGGTTTAATATCCACGTTTTCAGTGTTATTTTCAGTCCACAAAGTTCTTTATCTGACTTTGAAAGTGTACATAGGACTTTTAGTTTAGTTTATTATCATCCTTTGCATCATTTACATGATATAAGAGCTGTCATTTTTTGTGCAGCTTTAGGACAGTACAGTTTTGCGAATTACATATCACAAATACGAAATTAACAGTTTACGATGCATTAAAAAATAATTCAATGAGATACCGCACTGGTCAGATACAAGTAAATAAGCATTTGGCATATATAATGTTACTTTGAGAAACATTTTTCATTTGCATTGGAGTTGAACAAATACACAAATAAGGACCGCGGAATTCGCGTCTTGGCATCCCAGACCATGAGGCCATTCCCGCGCGGCTAAGTAAAATACCTTATCGACTTTCGGAAGTCTTATTTTCATTACATTACTTTTCACTCATTAAAAATAATCTCTATCGATTCTTTGTTTAAAATGATAATGGCTATTTGTTAATGTTTCATCGAACTAATATTTTTTATGTTAGGCGAAATGAAAGTTGTTTAGACGTGACTATTATTCAAAATTGATCCTCGTTTTAGAAGTTACTTCGTAAGAGTTCTTGAACAATTGTTATGGATAAGAAATTCGTTTGTACACGACAACATTTGAAAGCTAATACTTTCGGCATCTGAGGAAGATTCCCTGACGGATCTACGATAGCTTCTATTTTTAAAAACTTCCCTTGCAGGTTGAAACTATCTTTTCAATCACAATAAAAGGAGAGTATCGAGTACTTACAAGTTTCGATTCAAGGAATCAGTCTCATTCATAACTAGTTAATTATGCGAGACTTAATTTTTAAACATAGAAACAAAATTCACGAAGAAACCGATTTACGTACAAAAGAAACAAGTTACGACAGTGATACAGGACATTAACACAAAAAGCAAACAATACCACAAATTTTTTATCATTTAATTTGTTTGTAATTTCTTAATGGAAAAAGTTTTTCTTTAATAGTGCTTTATTCTCCATTTTAAAAATCTAACTTCGCGAAGCGTTCGCACTTCATTTTCATGTAACGTAATTTTTGTGGTATTAACGCCGTGTAGTCGCCGCAACGGTTGTAGTATGTCCCGACAATATTTATCGGTGTTTTGTGGGTCCCATTGCGAAAAAGATTAGGAACCACTGCTCTACCCCATAGAACATAGGATGGCTTGTTCAAATGTTTGTAAAGCTTATGGGACTTAACTACGGGGTCATCAGTCCCTAAACTTACAAACTACTTATGAACTACTTACGAACTAGGACGGCACAAATATCCATTCCCGAGGGAGGATGCGAACCCCCGACCGTAGTGGCCGTGCAGACCGTGACTGAAGCGCCTCAGTCTCCTCGGCCACCGCGGCCGGCTAGGATGGCTTGGAGAGTTTAGTTCAAGGAAGTATTTCCTATCGCGTTACGTCTCCTAATACTGTATCAGGAGGCAATGCAATGTCACTTTCAATCATCTTCTCTACTCCTGGTGTTGAGACTGCAGTCTTTTAGACCTGTTAATCAAGAGTGATCATGTCGTGTGTATAATAGTCAGTCGGCAGTTTCTACAGCTACTACACATGATGTATATCTCTGTTGGTCAAATGACATAAATCCGTGTGTTTTAATGCACAAACGGTTTTCATATACCGTCAGTTCAGACATCAAGCTTGACTTTGTACTTACTAGTTAATCACGAAATGTGGCGGTCAAAACATTACGTGTAGTCAGATTTATTTCACCTTCTGATGAGTTCCACTGATGTTTCAAAAACAGAATTGATCATGCGATGGGAGTCCACAATACCTTTGGCAAAAAGCGAGCATAGTTCACGAATAGACTAAGACCACCAGGAAGTGACTTACGAGTCTATTTCTAACGTCTTACACTGATTTTTTGGTTAATATGACCGTATGTTCGTTTTGGTAAATGTTTTTTTTTATTATTGTATTCGAGGAATCCGACTTTTATTACTTCTGGTTATATATTTCACGTTTAAGGAAATTTACACACCAGAAAAATGACACATACCTGAATTTTACATAAAAAACGTTACGTGTTATGATTATCAAATAACATTTCTGTGTGGGTGGAGGGCATTTGGAGACTGCCGATTACTTTTTCCGATCGCGTCTCGGTAAACACGTTGCAGCATCAACGATCTTGTCACGTTGGCTTACAAGGTCGACCACACCTTTGTAACGCAACTACCTTCGATATAGATGGTGTCTCATTTCTTTCGTTGATGTACCTGCCAAAGTAATCAAGGTATGTGTGTTTTCCGTGTAAGACGGTAATATTCTTTTCTATAGCCAAGACTGTAATCACAAAAACTGCTTTTTTATCCACTCCCTTGAGAGTAATTGCACTATATCCACGGTAGTCCACTTGAAGTAAAAAACAAAAATTCAAGATGACTAAACGTACATGGGACGATCCCCTTTCCAAAATGAATCATCACACAACAAAAACATATTTCCCTGACATCTCAAATTTTGAAACGTTTCAAAATTGTGACCTTTGTGGAGAATCTACTATAATACTTCGGTACGACATTCATTATGGACAGAAAGCGATTTTTTTTAATGAAACGACAATTACGTATCCATTTCTGTTACTGAAGAAGCACTTGAAAATGGGCATTGTCCGAAATTAGTGCTGCAAATTAATTTTTGGAGGAAACAACTTGGTAAAAAAAAATTCTTCAAATTTATCGAGCCTGTGTCGCCCACTCATAAGAAAAAAATGTTGATAAAAAACCCAGGAAGCACTTGCACAATGGAAACATTTAATACCGACATTAGATACCATTGGGCCGTGTGGTCTAACGCACCGCTTTCCGAAACGGGGAGGCTACCGGCCCCGGGCAGATTAAAGAAAGGTGTCGGAATGCCGGCCAGCCTGGATGTAGTTTTCAGGCGGTTTTCCACATCCCCTAGGTAAATTACCGAGGTGGTCCCCAAGTCCCGCCTCATTTACGCGATTCGCAAACATTTCGTAATACTTTGCACTTTCACACATACTCCCCTCCTGAGGAAGGGGGAGGAGGGCACGGAATGGCGGCAGGAAGGACATCCGGCCACCCCGTGAGTATTAACACATGCCAAATCCGCGTTTAACACAATGCCGACCCTGCATGTGTGGGAGAAGGGCCCAAGAGATAGAGTGCTGTATCCCCATCTGCACATTCTAAATTTTTTTTTTTCTCAAATTGAATTTTTGATGCAAGTATATTCTTGGCTAGAAATGTCCTCTATCTGTGTCTGATGGTTTTTCTGTATGTTCTCCGCCCTTTGTTCATCATCGATTACTTTGCTTCCAAGATAGCAATATTCCTTAGTTTACCTCGTGAGAATCTATTTTGACGTTTCTCACCAAACTCAATGCTGCTACTTCTGATTTTTTCTTCAATGGACTCTCAATCTGCAATGAACATCCAAAGGCATGCATATGTAAAAAAAAAAAAAAAAAAAAAAAAAAAAAAAAAAAAAAAAAAAAAACACCACAGATACGTAAACACTCAGAGGATGGCTCTAAGGTCGGGCCTTCTCAGAGCATGCTTTGGCTCTTTATAGGCCTGTGGTTACATACAAATTTATTTGAAATATATATATTTTATAAATGTTTGCAAAAGTGCTATTCATCATTTCGGAAATAATTTTTAATATTCATTAAGTATATAAAATCTAATATATTATAATTTAGTATGTTTGTTAATTATTTACATTTGAATTAATTACTTACATTTGAAATATATGTCTGTAAGAGTTTGTTTGTAATCTTTGAATTTTGAGTTATAGCATTGTTCCTTTTGTTATTAGTTTTATTTAATTAATTATTTTTATCAATCTTCCGATCGACCAGGCAGCATAGTGTTTTGTTTGTTCAAATGTTTGTATAGTCTATGGGACTTAACTACGGGGTCATCAGTCCCTAAATTTACAAACTACTTATGAACTACTTACGAACTAGGACGGCACAAATATCCATGCCCGAGGGGAGATTCGAACCGTGCAGACCGTGACTGGAGCGCCTTGGTCCCCTCGGCCACCGCGGCCGGCAGCATAGTGTTTAGTCATTTATATTTATATTTGGGAGAAAAATGTTTTTGGGGTATTACTTGTACTTTGTTTCGTTGCCACGGTATGTATTAGTGTGAACCATTTGTTTGTTACTGTTCGGTTCAAAGTAGTTCTATTTAGCCCAGTCCGGATGTAGAAGATTTGATTGTAGTGATCAAGTGGATTGTGCTTGTGTTTGTGTTGTGGGGTTTTTATTGTAGAGTGGTCGTGTCGTTTGTGTGGGGGAGTTTGAGTGTGTTTTGTAGTGTGTGTTTTTAGTTTGTGTTAGGGTGATAATGGGTTTCTGGGTTAATTTTGAGGTTGTTGGTTTGGATCTGAATCTTCTCTGGCATCTTGATGGGCTGGGGTTGGGGTATTGTCTGTGAGGGCGATCATTGTAGGTGCTAAATCAGGAAAGATCTTGGAAGTATTCTGCGCCACTGTACGCGCCGGTATGATATATTTGTACTTCGGGTATCGTCGTTCTCTTGGTCTTGTCAGTAAGTCCTCCATGTCTGGTCGTTTCGCTAGGATATGTTTTCCTTAGTTGGCCCTAAGCCTCAGTCGAGCCTGGATGGGTTCTATGCCTGTGATTTCGTATACGTAGTTGCTTGGTGTTTGGTACGGTAGTCCTGCTATACTTCGGAGAAGTCTACGCTCAGTTGTGTATAGTCTTTCTATTGCGTTTTTGGTCATTCCTGCGAGGGGGGCGTTGGCATATTCTAGAACTGGTCTTATGAAGGTTTTGTATGTATGTAGAGCTGTTTCTAAGTTGCATCCGTTAAATCGGTGTTGGACCTGTCTCATAAGTCCTTGTCTTGTCCTGGTTTTGTTTAGTGTTTGTTGTATATGTGTGTTCCAATTTAAGTATTTATTAAGGTGTACTCCCAAATATTTTGCGGAATTTACTAGATTTAGTGGTGTATTCCAAAGTGTGAGGTGTATGTCTCTGGTGTCTTGTTGTTTCTTTCTGGAGAGATTTCTGTGTTGGAATAAGATTGTGTTTTGGTCGGGTTTGGTTTAATCCTCCATTTTTGCATCCATATTTCTAGTTTTTTGAGGTAAGTCGTTGTCTTTCGTTGGATAGTAGTCGTAATTGTCGATGGACACCAGTAAGCTGTGTCGTCTGCATATAGTGCTACAGTCTCGTCTTGAGTAGAAGGAGTCGGAATGTCAGCTGTGTACAGCGCGTACAGTAGCGGAGAAAGTATTCGTCCTTGGGGTACCCCAGCTGAGGGGGTGATGGGGTTTGAAGTATGGTTGCCCACATGGACCCTGCAGGTACGATTTGTGAGGTATGCTTGTATTAGTCGAACTATTTTGCTTGGGATTTCAAGTCGGCAGAGTTTTAATAAGAGCCCCTGATGCCACATCTTGTCAAAAGCACAGGGTGTGAACCCACAATCCTATGAAGGGAGGCAAAGAGTTAACCGCTGTGCTATGCACTCACCCCGCTGACACACTCCAAACGATAATTCACGCCTTTTAACAAGCTCTACATTGTAACCTTCGTAGAAGTCGTTTCCACGTAAATCATTTGTAGCTCATGTAATGAAAGCTGATATCACAACTTTTACGAAAGGACCCATAGCGTGTGCTTAGTGCGATGAATGAGTACGTATATCGTTAGCATCGTTGTCCGTGTCTTGTTGTTTGTAGGGCTATCATTAAAGGTCGGGAAGCACACGTCCGGGCCGTATCAGGAAGGAGTATCGGACGAGTTGGGCCGTGTTTCGGCCCACTCTTCTGTCAGCCAGACATGACCTAGCCTGGTAACCAAGTAGCCTAGTATCCTCTAACAACAACAACAACAACAACAACACATTACCGAGTCACGTCCGTGTCTGTTATTCGTCGTAGTGTCTCAGACGAGGTGCTGTTTTCTGTTCGTGAAAGTTGTAAATATGTTCGCTGATTTTCATAATAGTGAATTACGACTTAAATCACTTGATTTAGTTGAAGAAAAAAGAATGAAGGCAAAAGAAAAGAAGAAACTGTGAATGCACTATGCCTGGAAAACGAGATCAGTACAGGGAGAAAATTGAACATTATTTTCTCATCTCATGGATGAGAAAATTTTATGAATGCTTTAAAACCTCGCATCATACCTTTTTCACTCTTAAACAAGCTAGAACCAAGATTGAGAAAAAAATTATGCTTTCTGGAGACCGAGTGATTTTTTCTTATTCCCAAACTTGAATATTTGGCTTGGAAGAAATTTTCATCGAACGAGGAAGTGTCCGCCGCTGTGACAGTATTTTACAGAGTTTGACAAAGCCTACTTTGTTGATGGGTTGAAAAAATTAGAAACTCGCTGGACCAAGTCTATAGCCTTACAAAGAGACTATGTCGAGAAATAAGGTGAGTTTTCACTTTAAAAACAATTTTTATTCTATTTTTACCAGACTTATCAAACTATCCTCGGAAGCAGTGTTTTTTGGACGAATGCACTCTACGAGTCAGTGGTCGCCCAGTGTACGTTGTACGCGCCAACAACCATCAGTTTGACGCTGACAAAATTATCTTTCATCGCTGAAGACCAAGGTCCGCCGTTCCGTTTTTCAAGCGATCCTCTGACGGTGTCACTTACACCGTAGACGTCAAATCTGTGCCGTGGTAGCTGTACGATTTGCCACTGCTGTTCTTACAATAAGGCGATCTTGGCGGACGTTGGTGCTGCATGGACGTCCAAATCCTCGTGTACGGGCGGGATAACGTTTACGTGTCCATTTCAGTCAACTTCACTGCATAAATAACGCAGCACGTGTGTGACAATTCTTCGAAAGAACCATCCCGACAATCGGAAAGCCACAATTGTATCCATTTCAAACTCGCTCAGTTTACTGTACGAAGCACGAGAGCGTCTCGGGAGCATGGCACCTGTTTGCTTTATACGCTATCACAATGAGCATTATGAATTTACAGAGTATATCTGGCACCTATGTCACTACGCTATCAGTACATCTGCTATCCTCCAGGTGCCATCTGCTGTCATCGGATCAAAATCGTCTTTGTCAGGTTCACAATTTTTTTCCGGTAGTATTTTTTTGTATGCAATCAGTTTCGTAGATTCTACAAAATTGAATAGGCGTTTCATCACAACTTCCGGCAGTTGTTTTTGAGTATTACAATGTAATTTTATGCACCCTTCTGCCTTTTTATAAGTCCTCCACTTTTTCTTGTTTAAATCTGGCTAATTTCTGAATATCGTTCGCAAGTCGAATCCAATTTCTTTTCTGTTACGTCATCAGATAATTCAGCCCTATCCTACAGGCCCTCAGTGTTCTCTTGGAACCTATTCACTCTGATCTGTTTCACAGTGGAATGCCCATCTCGCTCTTAATATTACGGGACTTGCTTTTAACTTCGCCTATGTTTGACTTATACTCAGTTATCGTAGGTTGTGGCCTGGTTGATTTCGGGATCGGAGAATGTATTGTAGGGATAACTCCCATCTGTGCAGTTCAGAAAAGCTGGTGGTGGATGGGAGGATCCAGATGGCCCGGGTTGTGAAGCAGCCATTGAAATCAAGCATGTGCTCCGCTGCATGCTGTGCCACAGGGTGGTCCACCTTGTTTTTGGCCACAGTTTGGCGGTGGCCATTCATCCTAATGGGCAACTGATTGGTGGTCATGCCAATATAGAAAGCTGTACAGTGCTTGCAGCACAGTTGGTAAATTACGTGGCTGCTTTCACAAGTGGCCCGGCCTCTGATAGGGTAGGATAAGCCTGTGACAGGACTGGAATACGAAGTGCTGGGTGGGTGGATTGGACAGGTCTTGCAGCGGGGTCTTCCACAAGGATATGATCCCTGTGGCAGTGAGCTGGATTTCGGGGTGGCATAAGGATGAACTAGGATGTTGTGAAGGTTGGGAGGGCGACGGAACACCACTTTATGAGGGGTGGGAAGGATCTTGGGCAGGATCTCTCTCATTTCAGGGCACGAGGATAGAAAATCAAAACCTTGGCGAAAGATGGAATTTAGTTGTTCGAGACCAGGGTAGTACTGGGTGATAAGGGGAGCGCTCTTTTATGGATGGTTACTGGTGTTAGAAAGAGGATTTGGGGTGTGTGAGGATATGGCACGGGAGATTTGTTTGCGGACTAGGTCTGTGGGGTAGTTTCTGTTTGTGAAGGCCTTTGTGAGACCTTCAGCATATTCAGAAAGGGAATTCTTGTCACTGCAGATATGCTGTCCACAGGTGGCCAAGCTGTAAGGGAGGGATTTTTTGACGTGGAAGGGATGGCAACTGTCAAAATGTAGGTACTGTTGGTGGTGGTTCTATATTGGCATGACCACCAACCAGCTGGCTATTAGGATGAATGGCCACCGCCAAACTGTGGCCAAAAACAAGGTGGACCATCCTGTGGCACAGCATGCAACGGAGCACACGCTTGTTTTCAATGGCTGCTTCACATCCCGGGCCATCTGGATCCTCCCATCCACCACCAGCTTTTCTGAACTGCACAGATGGAAGTTATCCCTACAATACATTCTCCGATCCCGAAATCAACCAGGCCTCAACCTACGATAACTTCCCTATATATATATTTTTCCATACCTTACAGTTCCTACCTCTATGTGGTGGTGGTGGTGGTGGTGGTGGGGGTGGTGGTGGTGGTGGTGGTGGTGGACGTGAGGGACCAAACAACGAGGTCATCAGTCCCTTCAACCTCAAACTGTATACGCCACGGAACCCAACGAAAAATAGGTGAAAGCCAAAAGACCATTACACTAGGAAGTAAAATCGACTCGCCATCAAGACTAAGACCAGCCCAGGGCAGCAAATGCTACAGTGTCCGATCCCACACCTCTGGAAGCGACCTCTACCCTAAACCACAAGTTACTAATGGCTCAGTGGTCAACGTATCATAGCTCCAGAGCAGAAAGAAATAAAACTACATTAATATATAAAAGAGTGGGGGGCTGATGGGGATAAGGCTCTAAACCCCACAATCAGCCAAGAATCACAAACCCACTCACCCCGACCAAGCGAGTCCTAGAGCTGACAATAAAATCTACTTTCACGGAGGAAGGCAAGGACGCGATCAACCATCCGTGGGTCATCCGCCAAAACTAAAGGCAATGCAGGCGGTAGGCCATAGTCGCCACGAAGTGTCGAATGGAGAGGACATTCAGTCAGAATATGAGACACGGATTGTACGGCTCCACAATCACAATGTGGTGGATTGTTATTGCGTAAAAGAAATCCATGGGTCAGCCTGCAGTGTCCAAGACGGAGGCGACAGAGGACAATTGATTCTCTCTGGGAAGGGCGTAAAGATGAACTCCAAGCTTCAGTCGTATCTTTGATGGTGCGGAGTTTATTGGAAGGGGCAGTAGCTTTCCAACTGCTATCCCATGAGGAGTGGAGCAAAGATCGGATCTGCACCAGCAGATCCGCACCCGGAATTTGAAAGGGAGATGGGCAGCGAGTAAATGTCGATCTATCCAACTGGTCAGTCTCTTCATTCCCTGTAATACCAACATGGCTTGGCACCCAGAGAAAGGTAACGGAGCAGGCAGCACGATGAAGGTCAGCAAGGAGATCATGGATGGAAATAACTAAAGGATGGGAGGGGAAACAACGATCAATGGCCTGCAGACTGCTCATGGAGTCAGCACAGATTAAACCACGTTCCACGGCAGAATGTTTAATAAAACAGAGGGCTCTATAAATCGCCATCAGCTCTGCCGTAAACACACTGCATGCCTCTGGCAGAGAATGGCATTCCGCCCCAACAGGAGATGTAAAAGCATATCCGGAGTGGCCCACTGTTTTCGAGCCATCAGTGTAGAAGATAGAGGCTCCCTGAAACTCTTCTAGTACTGGGCGCACCAAACGCCGAAAGACCATGGGGGAAATTAAAGCTTTTGGGCCCTGGAAGAGATCCACCCAAATTAGTGGTCGTGGCACCATCCACGGAGGTGTGCGTGCAGTGAAATGGGGGGCGCAATCTAAGGAAGGGAAATGGAAATCCCGGCAAAGAGAGGCAAGCTGCAGTCCGACGGGAAGGCCCGCCCGCGGCCGGGTATCAGGGGGTCGAAGCCCTTCATATGCAAAAAGAACCTGGTAAGCGGGATGATCAGGATATTGCCGGATGGTGATGGCATAAGACGCCAGAAGCTGATGCCGCCTGACCTGAAGAGGGCAGATTCCCGCCTCAACAAGGAGACAGTCGACCGGGCTAGTCGGGAATGCACCTGTAGCCAAGCGGACACCATAATGGTGAACCGGGTCTAATAATTTCAGGGCAGAAGGAGCTGCCGAGCCATAAACTTGACACCCATAGTCCAATCGGGACAAGATTAGAGCCCGATAGATACGGAGGATAGTTGTTCGGTCTGCACCCCAAGATGAATGAGCAAGGAAACGTAGGGCATTAAGTTTCCTCATACAACTAATCTTTAGGTGGCGAATATGGGGCACCCAAGTCAATTTTTTGTCAAAGAGAAGACCCAGGAAACGATGCTGTGCTACAACTTCCAGGCGCTGATTACCCAAGAACAGTTCTGGATCAGGGTGAACTGTAGTACGACGACAAAAGTGCACCACCCTCGTTTTTGATGAGGAAAACTGGAAACCATGGGACGTAGCCCTCACTGAAGCCCGCCGAATGGCACTCTGGAGCTGACGTTCAGTAGAGGCTAATGAGTAGGAGCTGTACCATATGCAAAAGTCGTCGACATACAATACTGGGGTTACCAGTGACCCAACAGAGCTCACCAACCCATTGATGGCGATTAGAAAAAGTGTAACACTCAACACTGAGCCCTGGGGGACACCGTTCTCCTGTATCCGAGGGGAACTAAAGGAAGAGCCAATTCTGACACGGAACAGTCGGTGGGATAAAAACTGACGGATAAAAATTGGTAAGGAGCCTCTGAGGCCCCAGTCATGAAGAGAACGTAAAATATGATGACGCCAAGCAGTGTCGTACGTCTTATGAAGATCGAAGAAGACTGCTACCAGATGATGTCTTTTAGAGAAGGCCTGTCTGATCGCAGTCTCCAGTCGAAGTAAATGGTCAATAGGGGATCGTCCCTCCCGGAACCCACACTGGTAAGGTGAGAGAAGTCCCCGGGATTCAAGAACCCAGCATAATCTGCGGGCTACCATCCGTTCAAGTAGTTTACAGGGGACACTTGTCAGGCTTATTGGTCGATAACTGTCCAGCGCCGACGGGTCCTGGCCAGGCTTGAGGGCAGGGACCACAATACTCTCACTCCACTGGGAGGGGAACACCCCTTGAAGCCAAATACGGTTAAAAACTTTTAGGAGAAATTGTCGTTGTGAGGGGTTGAGGTGTTTCAGCAATTGATTATGGATATCGTCAGAATCCAGAATCACGAGAAGAGGAGAGGGCCAGTGACAGCTCCCAGTCAGTAAAAGGTTCGTTATATGGTTCCACCTGGTGAGAAGTAAGGCCTAATTTGAAGGTTTCGGCCTGGTGTTTCTGAAGGAGAAAGGTCGCCGGATATGAAGTTGTCGCTGATACATTGGTGAAGTGAGTTGCAAGATGTTCTGCAACAACAGATGGCTCTGTGCAGACCCCATCAGGCAGGGCAAGACCAGGGACGGAAGACGGCCGCCAGCTACCTTGGATAGATCGGAGCATAGCCCACACTCTTGTCAAAGGGACAGAAGAACCCAACGAGGAGACAAAATGCTCCCAGCATGTCCGCTTACTTTGTTTGATTAAGTAACGAGCTCTGGCACGCAGTCGTTTGAAATTTATTAGACCAGCGAGCGAAGGGTGGTGCTTAAGATGGTGCAAGATGGAGGCCCTACGGCGCTCGCAAATGGCTGCGGCAACAGTTGCATTCCACGAAGGGACCAGCCGGCGAGTAGGAGGGCCTGTCGACCGGGGAACAGCGGCGTTGGCAGCTTGGGTAATCATGTTGGTCATTTGGCTTATAATATCATCTATACAGCCTGAGGGGGAAGATGGGAACACAACCTGGGATGTATATAGCGGCCAATTAGCACGACGGAATACCCAGCGGGATACCCTGGCTCGTGGTAGGTGTGAGGGAAGTGAAAGGATCAACGGAAAGTGATCGCTATCGCAGAGGTCGTCATACGCCGACCAGTGAAATAAAGGAAGGAGAGAAGGAGAAGTGAGAGAGAGGTCTATGGCAGAAAAGGTGCCGTGAGCGGCACTAAAATGAGTTGGGGAACCATCGTTGAGAAGGCTCAGATTGTGGTCAGCAAGAAACTGGTCTATGAGGCGGCCCCGGATAGATGTATAAGCACTGCCCCATAAAGGATGGTGGGCATTGAAGTCCCCAAGGATGAGGTAAGGAGGGGGGAGTTGCTGAAGGAGGGCCACTAGGGACGCGAGTGTAGGTGGCCTGTCAGGTGGAAGGTAGAGGTTGCAAATGGTCAATGGAGTGTCCAAGTGAACCCGGACAGCAACCACTTCCAATGGAGTTTGGAGAGGAATCCAGGTACTGACAATATCTGTCCGGAACAAAGTACAAACCCCACCAGACGCCTGGAGGGGACCAACCCGGTTCCGACAAAAAGCACGGAACCCACGGAGGGTCGGTGAATGTGCATCCATAAACCTCGATTCCTGCAGGACGACACAGGCCGCAGAAGAGAGAGAGATTAGCTGTTTAATCTCCAAGAGGTGACGGTAGTAACCATTACAGTTCCATTGGATGATCACATCACGAGGATCTAGGCGGGAAGCGAATGGCATAATGTCTGTCACGCTGCTTTGTCAGCGTCCGCCACCAAAGAAGAAGGGACAACATCCATAAATAGCTGATCAGCCTCAGGCTCAATGGGATGAGCGAGTTGCGAAAGCACAGTCGGCACCTCCTGTGGTACCGGAGGGGCGTTATCTTGTAACTTTGGTTTCTTCTTCTACTCTTTCTCGTTCTCTTTCTCTCGTGTGGGACGGGCAGGACCCGCCCCAGAGAGAGGACTGTTGTCAGTTAGGTCTGGTACTGACGAAGATCGGGCGACCTTTGAACTCACTGACTGGGAGTCCGATGGCCGACTGGAGGTCGAAGATCTCTGATCTGGGGAACACCGGGACGGAAGGCCCTGAGATGGGGCACTGTCACCGGCAGACGACGGAGAAGGGGTGCACTTCTCTGGCTGGGAAGGGGTGGGACACAAATGGAGGGCTACAGGAGCTACAGGAGAGGGAGATGTGAGGGAGGGGTGGGGATGAGGTGTAGGGGGGAGATGGGAGTGGGAAGGGGAGGGTGAAAGGCTAGACGATAACGTCGTAGAGAAGGTCGTCGCCATCTGCACGGGATGCAGACGTTCATATTTACTGCGGGCCTCAGGGTACATCAAACTCTCCAGGGATTTGTACTCTTGTATCTTCTTTTCTTTTTTGAACATAGGGCAATCTGGCGACCGTGAAGAGTGGTGTTGCTGACAGTTGACGCACACCGGCGGAGGAACACAGGGGCTCCCCTCATGTAGTGGGCGTCCACAATCACCGCATACTGGGACTGCTGTACAGCGAGAGGACATATGACCAAACCTCATACATCGAAAACACCGCATGGGAGGTGGAATGTAGGGCTTCACTTCACATTGATATATCATTATCTTGAGCTTCTCTGGGAGTGTGTCCCCCTCGAAGGCCAAGATAAAGGCCCCAGTATCGACGTAGTTATCTTTAGGTCCCTTCTGAACGCGGCGAACAAAATGTACACCACGCCGCTTGAGATAGGCCCTAATCTCCTCATCAGTTTGAAGGAGGAGGTCCCGGTGGAATATCACACCCTGTACCATATTCAAGGATTTATGCGGGAGTATTGTGACTGAAATGTCGCCAAGGGTGGTGCAGGCGAGCAAAGCTTCAGACTGGGCTGCCGAGACTGTTTTAATGAGCAATGAGCCAGATCTAAGCTTACCCATAGATTCCACTTCACCAAACTTGTCCTCTATGGTCTCGACAAAGAACAGCGGTTTGGTGGTAGTAAAAGTTCCTCCATGAGTCCTTGAGCAAACCAGGTAGCGAGGAAAGGGTTTTGCTCCTAACCGGCGAGCCTGGCCTTCCTCCCAAGGGGTAGCAAGGGAGGGAAACATCCTCGTATCCGCAGTAGCAGCATTAAACGATCTCTTCCTGTCTTCAGAGACGGCCGATGCACGACCATTTTGGAGTCTAACTCTTTTCATGGGGCTAGACGTCCGCCCTGGTGTCACCCACTCCGAAACTGGGGCTCTCTCCATGGGCGCCACCCAGCCTCAGCAAAGGCCACCTGGCACGATGGCCATTGCCGGGAGTTCTGATACCCCCGAGGACAGGCATCAACTCCTTGGCTTGCATGGAGAGGTCGCAGCTCAGACACCAGTAGTGTGATCCCTGTGGTGTCAGGGGGCTCAGCCAAAGGGTACATAACAGCCCCCCCACACGGACTGGCTACACATGCTGGGGACCTAGCGGGGTATGGGGGCTACAGCGAGGAAAGGAAGTGGAAAGGAAAGGAAAGGATAGGACCCGCGCCGTAGGGGCTAGGTCGGGAGTTCTTCCCCAATTGGCTCACACATTATCGGACAATTTTGGTATGGAAGGTCAAACCCCGAGGGGGACCAAACTGGGCCAAAAACCGGTGTACACAGCAGACAAAACCAAAGTGCAGGACAATCGGTACCGTGGGATAGCCAAGCCGTCAACTAGAGTAACACCGAGAGACGGGGTTGGAGAGGGTGGGAAGGAGGAATTGGGATGAGAAGGAGGGGGAACTAGGAGGGGTAATGCAGCCTGGGGAAAGCAGGAAAAAAGGCTGCAATGGCTCGGGGACCCGTGCGCGCCACACACGACCTTCACGACAGTCAGTATATCGGAGGACAGATCAGTCTAGCAGTTAACGAGTCAACGAAAGAGTACGTCAGTACAGCAGAGATCCATCTACAGCGAGCCAGCCGTGTACTTTAGCTCAACCCGGAACTTTACTATTGGCTGATGGAAGAGATAATTGCAGCACTATGTATTAGATAGCACCTTGCATCAAAAAGCAGAACATAAAAGTTGAGTATTACTTTCAATTGTAATAAAAGTATACGTGAACTAATCGCTTCTTTCAGTTGCAGACCTTGTCAACAATCCTTGCCAGCCACGGCCCACCTCCCGAACCTACCGTTCGTAGTAGCGAATCCCGAGGATACAAAAATACCATATCGACTTTCTGTACTTTGCCGGACAAGAGGAGGATCGACTCAAGCGAGTCATGGTAGAAACTCGGGACTAGCTGTGCACTTCATGTATTTCAACGGTCAATTTCGCTTCGTGTTTTCTCCGGCTGTGATAGACATATTGTGATGCATCAAAAGCCAAAATTTGTGATTTTTCGTGATATTGATTCCGTAAGAAATAATATGGAATATCCAATAAAAGAAACATAAGTTTTTGTTGAAAATATGTTTGTGCGTTTTAGGCTCTCATAATACTTACTTTCAGAAGCCCCTGTCGTACGTTCATAACCGTCAAAGTCGTTTTTCAATATCTGTTGTAGTTCCAGAGATATTGTTGGTGAAAAAGTTGACTGGTACATCCTGTATATCGACGTATTTAGAAATATATTGCGCGTACGTTCTGTTGCCTACTTGCATACAGACCGCGTTGCTTTTCGCTACATATCAATTTCCAGGCCATGGAAGCAATGGTACCCGACGCTCTTCCAAGAAAACCTGTACATTCCTCGCAATATGTGGCCGGTCCTTGTCCTGTTAAAATGTAGCCTGAAGAGATGCCTGAAGTATGGGCACGACCACTGTTAAGTACCAGTTACTATTCAAAGTATCCCCAATATGAAGGAAGCGAGATCGGGTGTTGTAACCAATGACGCTCCAAAGCATCACAATTGGTGTTTATCCGCTGTGCCGCTGCACCACGCAGCCCTCCAGGTTGCGCTCACCGTGGAACATGTTGAAGCGGGACTCGTCCGAAAATATTACATTTTGCCTCCCAGCACACCTACGGTGTACACGTGTCCGTTGCAGCAGAGGAGCTTGGTGGTTTCCGGACAATGGAAGCCGACGTAATAACATGCATGCAATCAGTCAACCTGCAGCAGACGGCGACGAACCGTCGATATCAGACAAGTTCACACCTGTTGCAATGCTCCAGCGACGAGCTATCACTGTCGATGACGTTTCACGTCTTATGGCGATGCAAACCAGATGTCTATCATCCTGTGCTGTGGTCATGTTCCGTGGTCTAGTTCTCGCTCGTCGCTACGTACGACATTCCTCTGTCCAATACTTCCACACACGCATCATTATCGTAGCAGTATGCCCTATATGAGCCGAAATATCACGGTAAGATGTAACGCACAGACTTTTGAGGGCACACAATGCACGGCCGCAACAGTTATGCCATAACACCAGACAAAAATAAAATTTTGTTATTCCGACCACAGATTCGAGTTGTCAGTAAAATTACGAAGTCATGGATACCAATAAACAGACCGGTTGGATCCTTAATTAAACATTAGCAGGACGTTTTATTAATTTTCACAAACCAAGGAGCATTACAGAATGATTGCTTAGTTAGAGGACAATCGAATGGAAGGGACAGAGTAATTTCTACATTACCCGTTTGGTTAATGTAAAAATTGCTGAAAATGGAGAATTTCCTGAAGTCGTTAAATTTAAAAGCAATCGGAAGCCACGCCGTGGCGGAGGCATACCAGCTTTGTCCCGCGCTACAAGCAGGTGTCCCAACCTGAGTGTCCGAGACACAGTGCCGCCCGCAAGGGCTAAGCTCCCCAACGGTTTCCCCACCCTACCTGTAAGGTTGGCTACAGGGACAGCGGAAGCACACTGCGGTGTCGTGTCCGGCGAACAGACATGCACGGCAATTCGGTGGCAGAGCTTCGAAGTATCCACCTTGCGGATAGTCTAGTGCGGAAGTTGTGGTGTCGCACAAGTACAAAGTGCGCGCCACCTACTTTCGCCGCGCGCCGCCATGCACGCACGGCGCGGCGTTCTCACGACGACAGCCACGAGCGCCCTCTGCTGCAACCCCGCTCGTGGCCACCACTGAACATCGTTCTCTTGGGACTGAGATAGCAACCAGTTAGGACCTTCGTAATCAGATAGGCACCAGTGAAGACTTTGCTATCGTACAGGCACTAGGCAGGCCTCTAACAACTATGTATCAACATTCTGCAGTACTATGTAAAAGTTAAGTATTGTTACATTCTGTGCAATATATATCTCTTTCTAATTTACTCGAGTGTTTATAGTTTCTGGCTGCTCCCCTCCGTACCTGCACCAGCGTGTCGGTCTCATTCCACTCGGCCACCGACACCTACGACGAGGCTGGGACACAAAAGCGGCGACGAAGTTGGGACACAAAAGAAGTTACCGCCGTGTTAGCAAAGTGTGACAGGACCGTCCGTGTCTGTTACAATGATGGGCGAGTGGAAGCATCCGGTACACTTACCATTCAGTTTATAGTGAGGTAAGCTTGGCTGTTTGGCCCCTGTTCTGGTTAGCAACAGTCTCTCTGATGCAACCACTCTCTGCTCTCTAGGGACTGCAAATTTATCTGTATGAAATGTATTTATTACCTTGTTAGTAATTCTTTGTTCTACAGCAAAATAGTCTTATTTGTGAAATAATATTAAACATGTAACAGGGCTACCTCAAATTCGTCATATCTTTATGAATACAGATTTCACCACACTTCTGCCTATTTGTTCTGTAACTTTCCTACTGTCCTCTATTCGATTAATTTATCATCAATAGGGCGACGAAACACCTGCCGAGAGAAGAAGTCCGATGCCTTTACCGTCCAAGGACAGCAGATCAGCAGGTGAGCGTAACTTCCTGTCAGAGGAAAGTCGATAGGTAGTAAGAAGGGTTGCTGCCTATCGCCTTTCATCTCAGGCAGGAAGTCACACTCAGCTGGTATGCCTTCACCACAGCGTTGCTTCCGCTTGCTTTTAAATTTTACGGCTACAGGAAATTCTCCATTTTGAGCAATTTCTACATTAACCAAACGGGTAATGTAGAAACTACTTGTCCCATTCGATTGTCCTCTAAGTAAGCAATCATTCTGTTATGCTCCTTGGTTGGTGAAATAGAATAAAACGTCATACATTTATTTAATTTTGCTATTTTTTAATTCCGTTATTGGTATCCAGGAGTTTGTAATTTTACTGGCTACTCGAATCTATGGTCGGAATGAAAACATTGCTATGGTTTCTTTTTTTTTATGACAGCCGTTGCGGCCGTGCATTGTGTGTCCTCAAAAAGCCTGTGCGTCACAATGACAACCCCGTTTCCCGGAGACCGATCAATGTGCCCTGTTCGAACTTTTAAATTGCGATGTGGTTCCCTTTGACGTCACGAGGCATACTGGCACTCACTGCTTTGTTTCCACATTGTGAGATCTCTGCAACGACTACACAGGCGCAACACCGACACCGTGGGACCGACACGAGAGGGCTCTGCCAACGCCGCCTAGAGACAAGGGGTTCATTCAAAGAGCTGCAGGGCTGCAACCGCACATGCGCAGTACGGAAATTCGTGTTCAAAGAGCAATCCTGCAGCTTGCTGCAGCCTACAGGCTGTTCAAGGAAGCTCCCGGCTGCAGCGTCCTGCAGCTTCTTGGCTGCATGAGCTGCAGGGAAAATTTCCTCCTGCAGCCTGACTGACGTCATCGGTACCGCGCATGCGCGGTAGTGCCTGCTTTGGTGCTGCAGAAAGTTGCAGGAAGCTGCAGTCCTGCAGCTCTTTGAACGAACCTAAGGTCTCACAACAGCCATTCAGCTGGCGGCCTGTTAGTGTGACGTAGCAAAGACTTGTGAGGCCTTGTCTTTACGCGGTGTTGACTCTGCTCAGCCTACATGTACACTCTTTGACAAAAAACCTGGCCGCCGGCCGGCCGGCCGCCGCTGAGCCTAAGTCCGAGCCGATCGCGACATGGGACAATAAAAGTGGCCGCGCTGATTCGCTCTAAGTCCAGCTATCTGCACAAGCTGGCAACACTGCAGACTGCGGGAGTTCATACAGCACTTCTTGTGTGTCAGCTTCCTCTTTGGTCTTGCGGTAAAGTGCGCGACTTTCATGTTCAGTATTAGCGATCGAAACAGACTGTTGACAAAAATTTTAAATTCACGTCACTCGTTCATGCTCATGCCCCATGTGTAAGGGAAGCATATGTGTAACATATTTCATTTTTTGGTATACTGGTAATAACATTTCGGCCCAATAACATTGCCACCTCTGGCCGCAGCACTTGGCACAGCTCTCCGCGGCCCATATACCTCGCCGGCAGCAGCGGTGGCGGCGCTACACAGCGCTGCCTCGCCCTCTGCCCACAGCGCCTGCCGCCGCTCATCGCCCTGGATACATAAAATGCTGTAGTGTTGCTAAGTGGTCATCCACAAAAAAGGTTGCGATTCCTATTTCACACAGGATATAACGAAGCAGACCACCTATTTTGAATGATGAGCATATAATACCTTAGAGAGGCAAAAAATTGTCATTGTCCAATCGAATGGCACTCTACGATGGTTAACACTTATTTGTGGTTTAAATCTCGATCCTTTTCCTTTCAGAAAAGCCTTTCATGTAATTTGTTATTGTCATCAGTTCAAATGTTTTCATCTAGACACAATATGTAACTCAGTAAAATGTTTTAGTGTCGTTGTTTCACTCCGTACGGTAAATGTATGAGCTAAATTATGTGAATACGTTTCAGTGCACGTTCTAAAGCAATACAGGCACACTGCAAGGTTCGTGTCTTCATGTCTCATTTCTACAGGAGATATTTCCCATCAATGAATTCGAATTTCTTCGAAGGCGTTTGTATGGTGAAGCAAAGAAGACATCTAATACCATTTCCATAATTTGAAGTCGACCTTTCTGAAAGACTTATTGTATAAAGTTTTTCTTATGATTTCGTTAAAGAGTTTCTTCTTGCAATCTGCAGCGTATAAAGTAAAATAAAATGAAATTAAATTCCATCCCCAAACGCAGTTTCTCCAACCAGGATTAGAACAGCCGCCTCACACCAGACTTGCATCGTAAGACACAAGCAGAACCACACAGCCAACCACACACTGCCGCAGATTGCTCTCAGTCTCTCACATACTGAATGCTTAGCCTATAACGCATCGCGAAAGAGCCTGAAAGTCACCTACACAAATAACTACATTTCTTGAGTGCAAAAGTTAAATTTCTGTCTCTCATTTCACGTCGGCATTACAAATCATTAGTCATGAAAGTAGAAAAGGAATGTCAAGTGAACTTAGTGAGACAATTCAGTACCACTTGAGGAAGTAACTGCACTGTCACAGTGTTGCCAAATATCAGCAATGATGTTGCCAGTTCTTAGCTGTACTAGGAAGACCTGTGTAGCGATAAGCGACGCGAAATCGCGCTGGTCTCATGCGGGCTTCTAGAGGGGAGTCGCGCATTTCGGTTAATATGCGCTATCTCCTGATAGATTCCGTCGTCACATTTACGATGCAGATATTAAATTCGTCCAATGAGGCCGAAACTAGCGTTTTAATTTTTTGAAGGTTTACAGCATTATGATATTTCAGCAATTGACTAGAGAAGTTAAAAATACTGATATTGTTATTGCAACATACGGCAGATCAAAGACTGAGATACGTAAACATGCATCACGATTGCAGTTTTATCCCCCTCGCCCCAAAAAATGACTAAAACAATTGCTTTGATACATTTCGACAAAAGCTAATGTTTTGATGAAAAGTTACTGGAAATCAATGATGCCCCATCCGTCTCGAAAAACTTCGCAACTTGAAAGGGACTGTGTTTCAAAATGCAGCCTTACGACTGTACAAGTAATATTTCATGTCTTCTAAGTGTTGGTTTGCTTGAATTGCCAGAAGAAACATAGTTAACTGATTATTAGTGCAACACAGTGATTATTTCACTAGTATTTAGAAGACTGGATATTTAAAATTACGGCCATGAACACAGAAACTAAACTGTATATGTGGGAAACGTTCAATTATGATGTTTTTCCTCTGCAAACATATACATATAATCTATAGACTACTAATCAGCTTATTGATTTCGTAGTGTTACAGCCTTGATGGGCCAAGAAATGATAATGAGAATCCGGACCCATGTGTCTGATGGATTTTTCGAACGTTGCAACCTATGACTCGCATGTGTTGTTGCTTAGTATCTGTCGTCACGATGTTAAATCAACAGAAATTGTTACAAACATTTATCTACTTTATCCTATTGTCCTATTTTTCGTCAAACCACACATTCTTTCTGGTCTCTTGGCCACATGGGAAAGAAAGCTTTTGCAACTGAATTAATGATAATAATGATGGTAATAATGATAGTAATGAATGATGTTTACGGCATTACAGTAGAATGATAAAGATTACAATAACATTAGAAAATGACGATCTCTTGGTTGACACACTGCAATGAGTTTTGCTATTTCGTTGCTGAATGCCATTTAGGATATGTTTCAGAGGAGAAAAATAGACCTGAAGCGACACACATCACTAGTACAACGATACCTCACTAATCAACTATGCTTGCTGTAGATGAGAAAACGAGAATGGCGGCACTGAGCTAGAATGAGATTACTCGTTCAGTTATCTGACATTTGTTGGCAGTTAATACAGACCGTCTCGACATAAAACACAAAACTGTTTGCAATTTAAGGAGGGGTAGACCTTTCTGCGGTCGAAAATTTAATTCAGGATAACAGAGTCATTTAAATGCAATGAATAATCTCATATCCTCATGAATATTGGAAAATACCTCAAATTCTGGAACTAAGGGAACGATCAGAGTTTCCTAGCAACGTAAGCAATACTGCTAAGCTATAGGAAGAATATCTTGGCCATCCCACAATATCCTCATTCCTACAAACAGCTTGCTTCAACTGGCTTTTATCCATGCTGTGCTACCAACGCCCATTCTAAGTAAGGCTTCAGTCAGAAAGCAGACAAATCATTGAAAATGCTGATGAATAGATGACTTACGTTCATCAACTTCCGGGGAGAGTTTCTTTCAACGAAACGGAGAAAGTGTGAAATGACTACTTTCTCCAAAGTTCCTACGAACTTTTGTCCCAAATTGGACGTATATACGTTCAATCTTGTCATATGGGGCTCACATTCCAGAAATATCACCAAAATGAGCATCTGGCAGGTACTGTCCTAGAGCAGCTATTACGGAAGTTTTTACCGATAATCATAAAATTGACAAGACTGCTTTTGCTGCAGAATATAGTGACTTCTATTACATCCGCATAACCTTTCCCAATAAGAAACTGTTTTCTTCGTATAGTGATGCCTCTGTTTAGGTGCATTATAATTTTAGTGTTTAATGTTGCTTCAGAAGTACTTTTTATCTTAAATATTTTTATATTTGCAGGTGAGTCAAAGTAATTGTAATAATTAGTTTCCCTTCAAATTACTCCATTCATTCGATCTGTTATTTGTAAAGTAATTGCAACCGCCAAAAGTGAAATTGTCCTATAAACCAAACCGTTTGGTTATCTTAGGTCATTCGTATATGGGCAGAAAACTTTCATCTGAAATATCTCCACGAAAGGCAGAGAAGCGGACGGTTCTCTGTCATAGTAGAGTTAGGCTCGCGTAGCTAGTCCTTTGTGCAGAAGAGATGGAATTATATGTTGAAGAAAGAAGTCATATCTAAGAAACTTGCATATTAATTTTATTTTTCTCGTGTATTTACATTCTTTCAGTTTATATTCGCCTTTACTTCTCACAAAATAATGAGATATATTTTTCTCTGCTAGTAGCTACCTTTGGTCGTTTCCGAACGCATTACATTTTCCGTTGTCTCTAGGTGGATAATACTTTGTCTCTGCCGATCCCAGATTTCACGTCGAAAGAAAACATGTGCTCCACATAATTCATTTCGCAGTAGGCGGTCGTATTTCCACCGTTGGTATATTTACTTGTACGAATATTGTTCGTAACCGCAAACAGTTTGCTCTTGCTGTTCATCTCCTTAATTTTGTTAAACACATATTTTTCCCTGTAATTATCCTCGTGAAGTGTTTGAACTGCTGTGCTTTATTATTGTTAGTACCATTAGTTTTTATTTCAAGTTGATCTCTGAATTTGTATTTTGTATTACCGTTACATTTGTTTGTTCAATATGTTTCACAATATCGAAGATCAACAAGTTCTCATATCCATTAATATAAGCGACTTAGAGCTAATGTATAACGTTCATTTTAGTCTTGTTTCATCCGTAAAAGTTCCTCTGAAAATCTGGAACACTTCTTTTAACACCCTTAATTTGAAAACCATACGTAGGCAGAGGACATTCAAGGATTGCTCATTTATTAACTTCATTCATAATGATAATTTGGATCAAATTTATTTACAAACTTTGTACTTTAGTCCATTTAATTTTTATGATAGCGGTAAAATTACAGCCTTGCGCAACCTAGGCTATCTGTTCAAAATCAATGAATAAGAGATACGTCAATACTTTTATTTACTATCTTTTAACAAGCAACAGTGCAATTGCTTTCCCTAATATTGTTCTAAACCATGGCACAATTCATCGATCAATTTTAATAGTTGTAAAACGTGATTATTAGGTTGCTTTATTGTCTATTGTGTTTTTGTTACAAATTTTACAATTGATTTTGTACTAACGATAGGCGAGAAACTTAATTAACGTATCTCAGAACCGCGTGATAATGCATTATTTACTCGCATTCGTTTTTGCTACGGAGCAGTTGGTAACACACTGGACTCATATTCGGCTGCACGGCGCATCTAACTGGCCATTTGGATTTGAGTTTTCCATGATTTTCCTAAATCAGTCTAGGCAAATGCCGGAATGGTCCCTGCGGCAGGGCACGGCCAATTTCCTTCGACATCCTTATCATGACAATCCGGCACAAATATCCATGCCCGAGGGGGATTCGAACCCCCGACCGTAGTGGCCGCGCAGACCGTGACTGGAGCGCCTCAGTCCCCTCGGCCACCGCGGCCGGCTTTTGCAGTTCATTTCAAACCAACTTCCCTCTGAACAAGAGACATTGAACTTTCAACTTAACTTAGAACTGGATGACACTGCTTCATTAACGCCATTTCTTAATTGGTGTGTGGTGGAGGGCAATTTTTATACAACTGCTGTTTCCGCCCGTTTCTCTTCCAGTCGTGAATGGTTCGCCGTTAAAACTATTTCTGGTAAGACTTAGTGTGAGTTCATATCGCCCTATCTTTTACCTTCGCGATCTTTTCGTGACTAATACATAAGAGGGGTCAGGTGAAATAGAAATAAAACAAATGTATCGAATTTCTCTGTTGTATTCTCATAAAAACGGTTTAAACTGAATGAAAAATTTCACACATACAAAATTTGAAAAGTGTAAAATAATCATTCAGATGGAAAATGCATAGAAACGTGGTTTTTAAAATAGACTAAGACGTATGAAGTAACTTTTGTCCACTCGATAATTGCTACCCCGTTAAGGATAGTTCCAATAAATTTTCGAATTTTTAATAGCTATGTCAGACATCATAGTAACACTGGAACATAAAGTGTTCTTGCATCATGAGTAATGCTAACAGTAGCGTTTAGTGGCCACCAACGTGAAGGGTAATTTATTTCATTAACGTTCTGAAGTCGATAACAGGTATGCCGCGGTGGGGGCAGCCACGGTCGTTTTGGTAAATGTGGCACAACGAGCGAGCGAAGGCGCGCGCGTCTGGAAACGGAGAAGGCGGAGCGCGCCTGCTGCAGGGATAGTTTTCGTTCTGAACAGAGGAAGGCATCAAAAGGAGCCTAACAGATATTCGGTAGACCTCTTGGAACTTACGCGTTTTGACTTTAACATAAGAAATAAATGAAATTCACGAATTGCATTGAACATTGCAATGGTTAGTAAATTAATGTCGTCCGCTATCTGCGAAGACACCGATCGAATGATAATCTATCGACGTGAGACACCTGGCACTTTGTACTTTGAAACCTATCACCGCGCTGTAATGAACATGTTGCAATTAAAACTATGTTTAAATCGCATCCGGCCATGAGACTACGTAACATTTTATGAAATCAACGAGGCAGGCAACAAAGACAGGTCCGGAATCCATTGAGCACGTGATCAACGAACGTGCTCGAAAAATTCAAATGGAACGCTATTTATCGTAGCAAGATGTTCTGTCAATAACAGGTCGCTTGTAATTTCCATACTGACCTGTGGACATTTTATTTTATTAGGAAGCAAACTAGAAGGAAAGTGGACAAATTTGGGTATTTAGGAATACTTTTCTGCGACAAATTGTGAGTGTTATTGTTACTTAATGGAGAGTGGAATTACAGATCTGGATCCTAACATGCAGGATGTCAGCTACAAAGACTCGTTCATCAGGCCACCAGTGTAATCAAGATTTTCCAACGTCGTAGTAGGGCCTATTGTTTCGCAACTTCGGCATCATGTAGATGTGAGTCTGATATGTAATTCTGCAGTCAGTTGACTTTTTCTTGTCACCTACATTAAATATTTTGAAAAATTAACATCATAATATGCTCATTGTAGTAGTTAACATGAATTTGTATTCAAGAAGGTCGTTTCATACATTAACTACTCCTACTCTCTTTCACGTTGCGAGCAATCTGCCTCAGCTGTGATAAATAAATGAGGTAGGGTTTATAGCAGTAATGTCTAGCTGTATAATAGTCACTTTCTGAAAACCTAGGCAATTTAGAAATCGGGGCCGTTTTGTTGCAAAAGCTGGATCTCATCATTTTTTCTCGTTACGTCTTTAATTTATCCGCTTACAGTCAAACAAAATCATCCGTGCCAACTGTCTCATGGAAACCTCATAGCAGATGCTGTAGCCAACTACTTCAAGAATATCAAGTGACATCAGAAACAAAACGAAAGAACATTTTCTTAAATGAATTTATCAATTATTCTAAAATGATGGTAAAATTTTAAATATATATAAAAACAAATTATTTGGAAATCACTTCAAATGTAGTCATCCCATAAAGTAAATAATAAATTCTGAAGCCGGGTGAGCTGTTTTTTTTTTAATTATGAATGTTGCTTTACAAGTCCAAGACCGTTTTCAAGTTTTTATAGACCCATCTTCAGATGTTAATTTTTTTCATATGAAAATTCATTACAGAGACACAAGGTTCTAATTGCTTTCATCTGTCATGGGAATAAAATTTCATGAATTAGGCTCAGATATATGGAACCAGTCCAAAAGAAATCATCACTGTCATTCAGAATAAAAACCAAGGACATTAAAATGTGGGACAAATAGTCGCGTAATTTTGATTACTGTATTTTCAATGAAACCAGTAGATCGCCGACGAAGTGAAGGAGTAAAAACCAAAGGAAAAAAAAAAAACAAAAAACAAAAAAAAAAAAACCAAAGAATTGAAGAAACCGATAGATGGATTTGTATTTTGCTCATCTTTGCATCAAGTATTACAGCAAGGTAAAAAAGCTTACGAATATGCGCAACCACCCAGATTCTCTGTTTTGTTACAGCTTCATGTGGACTAAATTCATTTAGGTAATATTCCTTGAATATGAGACTTGAGGGTAAGTTATCAATTCATCATCATTTCTTCTCAATGCATGGCTAAAAGCCAGTTTAGGCCAAATGCTAGTAGGAATGAGAATATTGTGGGCTGTCGCTTTCAAGATGCGAAGTGTTTCATACCTTACTGTTTAGTGACGGATGATGCAACGTTCATTACCAGTAATTCATAAAAAATTGCTTTTGTAGATATCTAACAAAATAGTTGTTTTAGTCTTCTATCGGGGGGGGGGGGGGAGGGGGTGAAACTGAAATCGTGATGGAAGTTTATATATCGCAGACTTTGACCTGCCGTATGTTGCAATAACAATATCAGTATTTTTAACTTCTCTAGTCAATTGCTGAAATATCATAATGCTGTAAACCTTCAAAAAATTAAAACGCTAGTTTCGGCCTCATTGGACGAATTTAATATCTGCATCGTAAATGTGACGACGGAATCTATCAGGAGATAGCGCATATTAACCGAAATGCGCGACTCCCCTCTAGAAGCCCGCATGAGACCAGCGCGATTTCGCGTCGCTTATCGCTACACAGGTCTTCCTAGTACAGCTAAGAACTGGCAACATCATTGCTGATATTTGGCAACACTGTGACAGTGCAGTTACTTCCTCAAGTGGTACTGAATTGTCTCACTAAGTTCACTTGACATTCCTTTTCTACTTTCATGACTAATGATTTGTAATGCCGACGTGAAATGAGAGACAGAAATTTAACTTTTGCACTCAAGAAATGTAGTTATTTGTGTAGGTGACTTTCAGGCTCTTTCGCGATGCGTTATAGGCTAAGCATTCAGTATGTGAGAGACTGAGAGCAATCTGCGGCAGTGTGTGGTTGGCTGTGTGGTTCTGCTTGTGTCTTACGATGCAAGTCTGGTGTGAGGCGGCTGTTCTAATCCTGGTTGGAGAAACTGCGTTTGGGGATGGAATTTAATTTCATTTTATTTTACTTTATACGCTGCAGATTGCAAGAAGAAACTCTTTAACGAAATCATAAGAAAAACTTTATACAATAAGTCTTTCAGAAAGGTCGACTTCAAATTATGGAAATGGTATTAGATGTCTTCTTTGCTTCACCATACAAACGCCTTCGAAGAAATTCGAATTCATTGATGGGAAATATCTCCTGTAGAAATGAGACATGAAGACACGAACCTTGCAGTGTGCCTGTATTGCTTTAGAACGTGCACTGAAACGTATTCACATAATTTAGCTCATACATTTACCGTACGGAGTGAAACAACGACACTAAAACATTTTACTGAGTTACATATTGTGTCTAGATGAAAACATTTGAACTGATGACAATAACAAATTACATGAAAGGCTTTTCTGAAAGGAAAAGGATCGAGATTTAAACCACAAATAAGTGTTAACCATCGTAGAGTGCCATTCGATTGGACAATGACAATTTTTTGCCTCTCTAAGGTATTATATGCTCATCATTCAAAATAGGTGGTCTGCTTCGTTATATCCTGTGTGAAATAGGAATCGCAACCTTTTTTGTGGATGACCACTTAGCAACACTACAGCATTTTATGTATCCAGGGCGATGAGCGGCGGCAGGCGCTGTGGGCAGAGGGCGAGGCAGCGCTGTGTAGCGCCGCCACCGCTGCTGCCGGCGAGGTATATGGGCCGCGGAGAGCTGTGCCAAGTGCTGCGGCCAGAGGTGGCAATGTTATTGGGCCGAAATGTTATTACCAGTATACCAAAAAATGAAATATGTTACACATATGCTTCCCTTACACATGGGGCATGAGCATGAACGAGTGACGTGAATTTAAAATTTTTGTCAACAGTCTGTTTCGATCGCTAATACTGAACATGAAAGTCGCGCACTTTACCGCAAGACCAAAGAGGAAGCTGACACACAAGAAGTGCTGTATGAACTCCCGCAGTCTGCAGTGTTGCCAGCTTGTGCAGATAGCTGGACTTAGAGCGAATCAGCGCGGCCACTTTTATTGTCCCATGTCGCGATCGGCTCGGACTTAGGCTCAGCGGCGGCCGGCCGGCGGCCAGGTTTTTTGTCAAAGAGTGTACATGTAGGCTGAGCAGAGTCAACACCGCGTAAAGACAAGGCCTCACAAGTCTTTGCTACGTCACACTAACAGGCCGCCAGCTGAATGGCTGTTGTGAGACCTTAGGTTCGTTCAAAGAGCTGCAGATGCCCGAGGGGGGATTCGAACCCCCGACCGTAGTGGCCGTGCTGACCGTGACTGGAGCGCCTCAGTCACCTCGGCCACCGCGGCCGGCTTACCTTTATTCCTGTGTAGGTCTTCCTACTCGGCCGCCGACACCTACGACGGAAACGGGACTCAAAAGCGGCGGCGAGGCTGCGACACAAAACGAACAATTCCTTCTCGGTGTTCTACATTTCACAAACGGCAGTTTACTTTTAAACCAATTACTGTTTTTAAGACGTTGTGCCGTGCGTGGCAAAGGGGGATCAATTTCGATTTTCAGAGATTGCGTTTGCACCGCTGGGGAAATCTAAATACTATCGCCGGGTCGGCCCCGCCTTCGCGGTCGATCGGGACGTCACGTGCGAGACGAGAGAGGAAGGTTGTTGGTCGTAGTCGGCGAAAGACGGCGGACGCGAACTTGGTCCGCGCGGGAGCGGTGGTGCTCTGGGAATTGCAACAGTTTTACGCACGGTGTTGTGGGTGTCGTGTTGAGCTTCCGCAAAAATTGAGGAGCTACGTGCACACAACTCCGAATTTTGACCTTAAGTGCGTGAGTTACATCCTAGATTGTGGACTACACCTTCTTGATATGTTTATGTCGACCGTTCCCATCGGCACGGGTCGCGGCGCTTTTTTTCCAGCTTGGTCATGGTCAGTTGTGTTAAGTTTTGTATATCAGACCGTATGGGTACATCACGCTTGCTTCTTATTTGTGTTGTACTGCCTGGTGCTAATCACAGTGTGTTTCAGGTTCCGTATAAAGTCCTAAAATTGCAAAGTGTTTGTAAAACGTGCTGATGTACGAATTGTTTGTATTACTCGGACGAGCGTTGCAGAGTTCATGAGTTGTTATTAAGAAGTTGTGGCCTATGTTTTGTTGCTCACAAGCCCGTCCGAGGAAATTAAAAGATACTAAACCTCGCATAAATTGTAAGAAGTGCGCAGAGTCTGAATTTGTGGGCTTACCAGTTGCACTGAGGCCCGTTCATGCAACGTGTTTTAAGTAAAGTAAATTTTCCATTTCTTGTGTAACCTGGCCGTGGCCTGTACAATGAACTTGGACCAAATTCTTTCAGTGCAATATCTGATGATTCTGTTGAATAGCGTATGTTCTTCACATGCGTTCTGCATGTATTGCAGCTTTGAGGAGATTAATTTATTCTGTACTGATTAGCGGCCACATTTAATTTGTTTGCCTCCTGTGTTTAAAAAAGTTTTTACTATGGTGCGTATTGTAGTTGATATAAGGCAATTGTTCCTTGGGTAAAATTAATTGTCTTCAGGATTTGTATTTACTGTATTAACTGTATGTTCAAGTGTTCATTCTTAGATTTTGAGTAGCCGGCCACGGTGGTCGAGGGGACTGAGGCGCTCCAGTCACGGTCTGCATGGCCACTACGGTCGGGGGTTCGAATCCCCCCCCTCGGGCATGGATATTTGGGCCGTCCTTAGTCTTAGGTAGTTCATAAGTAGTTTTTAAACTTAGGGACTGATGAACACGTAGTTAAGTCCCATAAGTTCTACAACCATTTGAACATTTAGATTTTGAGTACCTCAAATCATTGTTTATTACTTTAAAGGTGTCAGTAAGGAATTTGATTATCTATGCCAATTGCCTATGTGTTAAATGTTCTAATGTTTGTATAGCTTATGGAACTTAACTACGGGGTCATCAGTCCCTAATCTTACAAACTACTTATGAACTAACTAATACTAAGGACGGGACAAATATCCATGCCCGAGGGGAGATTCGAACCCCCGACCGTAGTGGCCGTGCAAACCGTGACTGGAACGCCTCAGTCTCCTCGGCCACCGCGGCCGGATTTAAATGTTCAGTCTTATACATTTTCTTTGCTAACTGATGTGTTTTATTTAAGGTGAAATAAATTTTGGTTTAACACTGTACCTTGGGCTTAGCACTTTAGCATTTATTCTCAAATTCCTGCCACCATATCACAGGAGTGTTTAATATTCCCAGAACATTTGGTGCCTAGAACAGGCGAAACACGTCACATGTGAAAAATATTGTATTTGTGCAACCAAGACTTTTCTCCAAAATATTCATTACAGTTGGTGCACGAGTGCCACGAAAGTTTGGAGTGGAGTGATTTCAGTGAAAGTTACTTGTGGAAACAATCCCAGCCGTGTGGAACCAGAGCTGCTTTCGGCTTACTGAACGTTCTAGTAACTTAACGGTATGAAGTCGGGCGACAGGTCGACTACCGCCAATATTTCACAAGCGAACCTGCCGTTTCTCCGTATTATCCTTTCTTCCAGGAATACAAGTTTCGCGTGTAACACCAGTGAACTTCCGTGAAATTTGGAACGCAGGAGATGAGATACTGGCGGAAATGAACCCGTGAGGTTGGGTCGCCGATCGTACTAGAATAGCTGGATAGCTCCGTCGATAGCGCACTTAGGAAGTCGAAGGTCCCAGGTTGAAGTCCAGGTGCGAGTTATCCTGCTACCTAAAAAATATGCTGCTTGTGATATTTACGTTTTTATGAAAAGGAGAACTCTATAGACATACCTACTACTGAAGAAAATTTCTTAGATCATACTATTAGACACTTTTGTGGTCCTGATTGTATGTTCCCATCAAGAGACAGATTAATATCGGTATAACAACCACTTTCAGAATCCTATCTGTGAAACGGTTTCCACAGCGCTTCGCACGAGTGACAGCGCTGAGGCTGGCGTTGGAATGACAGCTGTTCTGTTCCCCTCGCCGAACGGGCAGGAAACAATTACAAGCGAATAAAAGAGTCAAGGACACAAACTGCTGTGGGACGGAATGTACTTGACGAAACTTTCTTACAGAGGTCAGTTCTGTGCTGCCAGTACTACGTATTGATTCCTATGCGGCTGTTAGAAAATGCTCTTCATCGTCATTAAATTTGCACAACATATAAAACCGACCATGTTGATGACGTAGCGTAGAGAGAACGTCTAGAACAGTGTTTTTAAACATTTTCGATTATACGACTCCTTTAAAGTAAAAATATTCCGGCGAGCCCTACCATGTGATCTTTCTTTTGCTTCAGCTTTCTTTTAAATTGTTGGACGAAGGTTTTTTTCCGACAGAAAAATATATTTTGCTTAAAGACTGTTTCGCATTTCAGGCAAAACTCCGAAATGAATTATGCTCATTAAGAAAGGTTCCATTGTATAGACAATTTACAAATTTGATTGTTTTCTTCGAATTTTTCAGAATTACTTTTTATAACTTATTACAAGTGCCTTTACCTATCGAGTGGTTTCTCAAAACAGTTTTCAGACTTTGCGTTTATTCATTTTTAACACACTGTACTATAAATCAATCTATGATCAATTCCGTAAATTTAACATTAAATAAATTTCACTAAGGTATAAGTTTTTGTATTACTGAACCCCTAATTATTTTAGGTGTCAGTATGTCCTGTTGTGATGGCGACGCCGTGAGCAAGACCGACAGGTTGAAAAACAATGGTCGCATGCGGCTCGCCAAAACATTGCCAAAAATCTGCGGACACCATATGTAAGGACAATGCGGCTCCGGACATATCCGATCGTACAGACTGTAGTGGTTGACATTAACGGCCATAATTTTACGAATTGGAAATATTGAAAAATCTCGACCTCCTTAAGCACTGAAATAAATTCAATAACTTGTGGCACACCACGATTGTAATGCCCCCCGACCATTACTTCCTCTTGGTCCCAACTTATACCGTAACTTATACCCCGCAACGCATCGAGCGTCTTAATGGGAACACATCGAAATTGTCAACTGCCATTTGGGGGACATATATACAATTATTGATAAGGTGTATGGTCACGTGAAATGTGGACATATAAAAACTTTCGAATCAAAACTAGGTCTATTTGCAAGGGAAGACAATGAAGGCAATTTTCGTTATTTCCCTTTAGCACGAAAACAAACTGCCAGAAAGTGTTTCTGCTAAGAGTAGGGATCACCAGAGTCTGGAGGTTGAATTCATCAGACGATTTCAGGAAACTTCAGCCTCAATTCAATTTGCTGTTGTGAGAAATTACAACCGCTGACGTTGACACAACTCTGGAGGAGCTGCAACTTTAACTTATTAACATACAGGCAAATCTCACAGTGAAAGAAATGTTTAATGTTGTGACATTAGTTGACTTTTAGAAGTCTTTGTCAACTGAAAAATACCCATGTATGAAGAAATTTGCTGGGGAAAATATTCTCCATGTTTCGTGTTATATTTGAGAACGAAGTTATTCTTGCTTGAAGATCAATAATAACAATTACCACTGCTCATTGACTTGCAGGCTTTGATGAGAATTTCAACTAGATGTCTCACTCCTGATTAAAAAAATGTGCAAAAGTGTAATAGGATGCATTTGTCTTATTAGACTTTTTCTGAATATATATATATATATATATATATATATATATATATATATATAATAGACAAAGATTACTCACCAGTCGAAGGAGCACAGGTGTGACAGCAGCACAAGTGAACAGAACACACTCTCCTACACACAAACGCAAGCTTTCGCAGCCTAGCTGCTTCGTCAGGCAGAAGGGAAGGAGAGGGAAAAGGAAATGATGAGGGTTTTAAGGGAGTGGATAAGGAGTCATTCCAATCCCGGGACAGGAAAGACTTACCTTGGGGGGGGGGGGGGGAAGGAGGGTAAACAAATACACACCGACAAACACATTTACACAGACGCAAGTATGTCTGCCTAAGTGTACTTGCGTCTGTGTAAATATGTGTGTGTGTGTGTGTGTGTGTGTGTGTGTGTGTGTGTGTGTATGTATTTGTTTACCCTCCTTTTTTCCCCCCAAGGTAAGTCTTTCCTATCCTGGGATTGGAATGACTCCTTATCCACTCCCTTAAAACCCTCATTTCCTTTTCCCCCTCCTTCCCTTCTGCCTGACGAAGCAGCTAGGCTGCGAAAGCTTGCGTTTGTGTGTATGAGAGTGTGTTCTGTTCATTTGTGCTGCTATCACACCTGTGCTCCTTCGCCTGGTGAGTAATCTTTGTCTATTTTATACATATATTCTTTCCTGCTAGGAATTTTTCGTCTACAAGATATATATATTATACTTAAAGATCTTATGAAATTAAGAAACTAAATTGAAGAATACGATGACTAGGTTATTCGTATTTATTTATTATTATGGTGGAACTTATGTTTTTTGAAATGCAAAAACTAAAGAATGAATTTTGGAATGCGCGGCTCTCCGCTAACCTCTGCATGTAAAATGCGGCCCCCGAGCCAAAACAATCGCCCATTCCTGGTCCAGAGCTTACTCTGGAAATTACATTTTCTTATACTATTACTGTAACAGCAGCCATTGTTAGAGTTACCATATGTTCTTCATAGAAAAAAGATGGAGGTACATATAAAAAGACACTTCATGGTTAAACTGATATATAGGTTACTGTTTTTTCAATGTGTGTTTGTAAAGCTTATGGGACTTGACTGCGCGGTCATCAGTCCCTAAACTTACAAACTACTTATACTAAAGACAGCACAAACATCCATGCCCAAGGGAGGATTCAAACCTCCGATGCGGGAGGCCGAGCGATACGCAACGTGGCGCTCCAGACCCCTCGGCTACTTTTACGACAAATTATTGAGTCCAAAAAAGATAGGAAAGGCATAGGTCGCAGTATTGTTACAGACGGAGACAGTATCAGTAGCAAGCACGAACTGGACAATAATTTGAAAAATCACTTCTGCCTAATATTTCTAGTTGCGGTAAAAAAGCACTTTCTTTAGAGAAAATAGTAAGTACACAAAATGTAAGCCTATGTATACGGTCTACTGTTTCAAGTTTTAAGATGCGCTGCAGCTAATTTTAATCCATTTCAGAAAGTTATCGGCTTGTTTTCATTTGTCATCCTTCGAGCATGGCGATAACCAACTAGTTACGCAACGCACGCTTGACCCCAGCAACACTTGTACTGATTTTATTAATGGGTTGGAAATATGTAGATAGCTGCTAAGTGAATATATTGTGATACCGTTTCTTCAACACCGTGTCACATGCCTAAGCATATGGGTGTATCAATAAGTCATAATTATTTCTAATATGACTATTCTGTCTCAAATTTTAAACGGCTTCTTTACTTTTATCTTGGAAGTGTGATTTAATTTAATCTTGAGCAACGCAGCAGTTATTAGATCTGAAAGACATTTTAAATAATGACATGTGTCGCGTTGTACACCTTTGCTTTTCGACACATACGCGTCCGTTTATGAGCTGACTTTTCAAATTAATCTTTTGCAGACAACATTGTGTTTTCTACCTGTAATTTTGTCAAAGTTACTTGCAGTTTTGATTAAGCTTTAACTTCTGACTAGATGAACATTTAATGAATCTTGAATGATGTTACAAAACGTGCAAAAGCGATATTTTGTATCGCTATTATGATCTCACAGATGGATACAGGTAGCACGATACTATAAACAGCAATTAGTGTTACTCAGCGCGACTGTCAAAATACAGCTGTCGAGTCGACGCTAGTGGAAATGTCATCTGTACAAGACTGACAAAGCGACGGGGAAATTCCTGTAAGCGCCCAACAACATACTAGAATCACTTTTCTTGACTGTCAGTTTTTTAGCTCAGGATGCCAATACATCAGTGTGTAGCCTCAACCTACCTCATTAACACCAGTATTAAATATTTGCATTCTGACGTCAACAAGACGGGCGCTTCTCATGCAAGGCATGAAAATTTTTCGAATGCACACAGATTCTCCTTCCGCCTCCCACCACCATCCGGAAAAAACTTCAAAAGCAGCACCGTTCCCACAACTTTTGTTTTGCTTTGTCTTACGATTCTGCTCTATTGTTTTGAAAAATATAGCTTGTGTCAATTTGCATCTCCAATGTATTTCCTTTATAGAACAACAGCGAACTAAATATTCTCAAAAGTGTTTCAACACGAAAATTGTTAGTAGCTTGCTGCCAATTTCCTTGGTTGCTTCTAGTATTCAGATGCAGATTTTATTTGAAACGCCTGTGCAACTGAAATAACTTATTGCCATACGCGTTTCGCCTTTATTTAGAAGTATCTTCAGTGACAGTTTTTGTAGACGCAGTTGTCTCTGGTTAGCTGTTTGTCTTTCTTCCTTTTGTCTCTTTGGGATCTTACTTTCAGCACTAGGCACATGTCGATTTGACAAACTAATCCTAGTTCTTAGTTTGTTATAATCAATTAGCATCTGCCTAATGCTGAAAGAAACATCCCAGTGAGAAATAAAAACAGCTAACCAGAGGCAACAACATCTACAAAAACTGTCACAAGATCCTTGTAAATAAAAGCGAAACGAGTATGGTAAGAAAACTTGTTTTGTTTCAGTTGCATATTGATATAGTTTTAATAGGAATGTTTTTAAGTGAGTCACAGTTTGCACTCACTATCTCAACATTATTGAACATGATCTCCTGCTACTTACGTAACGCATAAACAAAAACAGAGAAACTACAATATTATAAAGCTATGAGCTGTAGGAGCACTTCTTGTAGCACTGTTTTCAGATACTGTATATTAATGTACCGTTGACAGCCTTTGCACTGACGCCATCAATTGTTTGTAAACAAAGTTACACGTGGAAACAGACATGTGTGTATCATGTATTGCAGTAAAAATAATTTCTTGTTAAACTCATATTCACAAATCTTAACAGCGCCAAATGTCTTATAAGCAGTATACCAAAGTCCAAACATAAATATTCTAAGCACGAAATAATGACTTTTTCAGCTTCTATCTGCGACAGAGCTTGTGTAATTCACGTAAGTTTCCTCGCGACAGGTTGTGCACGTGCAGTGGAAACTAGTCGAAGACGCAGCGGCAAGCAACCTACCTTTGCAGCTGCCCTTCGGCGAGATCTTAGCTGCCTGTTCTGCCATGTCAGTGGACGTTGTTACGCCCCGTTCCTCACACCGCACGAGTCGACTGTGCACTGGGCGCGTGCTGTGTGGGAACCGCCAGCGCAGCCAGAGATATTATACACCGGCTGGCCTTGAGCAGCGACGACGAGCGCTCGCAGCGCCGTGTAAACAGGCGGCCGAAGCAATCAGCCGGAGCGGCAGCAGGGGAAACACCCAAAATGTTGACACGGCGCGGTATTGTGTGCAGGCTGTCCAAACACTGATAAAAACTGTCTAGTTTCTACGTGACACCCTGTTCTCTGCTTTCCTATTTCCTCGTTAGGAAATAATACTGGATTTCCTGCAATCACGTTAGTTCAAAATAAATCACTTTCAATGACTTTTCTACATAGAATGATCATTTAACAACAGCATGTAGAAAAGAGAGGATAACAGGTAGGGCAGACAAACGAGTAACATGTTTTTCACCTTGTCCTTCACCTTATTGGCATGAAAGTTGAAAATCGATGCCACGGATGCAGGACCGGTGCACAAGCACAACTGCTGCCCCGTGTAAGTTGAAAAAGTGCCGCACTCTCATAAAAAATGCAAGATAAACAAACTTGTGTAATGTTAAAACCAGTCTTTTACTTGCCCCCCCCCCCTTTTTTTTTCCCTTCAAGAAGCTTCCTCAGAATTATTCTTTCCTTGGCTCATCTACTAGTCCTTTGTTCTTGAGAGAGAGTGTTTCTGTTGCATATTGTACTTCTGTTCTTGTCACTGTCTTCGCATTTCGAGATAAGCATTTTTGTAGTACAGCTTCATTGTTAAAATTTGCGCCCTCCTGAGTTTATCAACTCGGAGTTTGACAGCTTCTTTTTCTTTACTTTGGGAGGATGCAACAAGGACCAAACCAAGAAAACGGTCTACTAATATAATGAATATCTTAAGAGCTATGAGCACTTGACTAGTAGAAGAGCCGTGTAAATAGTTGACGACCGAATATGAAGACGTACTCAAAGCTCTAAGGAATGCATTTTAGAGTCCATGTTTGATAGACATTTTGTTGTTGGGTGTGCTTGACATTCTTCCAGACATGCGGGCAATCTAAAGTGTTGTGAGAGATATATGTCAAGGCCGCTGTTTAATACTTCATTCAAGATTACCACTTTCGACAAAACTTTGATGTCATCGCCGGCCGCGGTGGCCGAGGAGACTAAGGCGCACCAATCACAGTCTGGACGGCCACTACGGTCGGGGGTTCGAATCCCCCCTCGGGCATGGATATTTGTGCTGTCCTAGTTCGTAAGTAGTTCATAAGTAGTTTGTAAGTTTAGGGACTGATTACCCCGTAGTTAAGTCCCATAGACTATACAGACATTTGAACATTTTTTTATGTCATCATCGGAACTGCAACTCCCCTACCTCAACATTTCAAAATACAACACCTCTCTATACATAATTCACAATACAATCATTCTGTATTTTGATTCACTACATCTACTCATCACTTATAAATCTATAGCGTCATACAATCGTGTTGTATGATGATTTAAAATATAGTGCCTCATTTCGTCATTTTAAATGTCTATTACACCATACATTTTTCACTCGTTCACACTTGAATGTTTTGTAGACATACATTACTTTAAATCACAACACAATACGATTGTATTACGTTATAAATCTTGTAAGCGTGAAATGTTAAGCAGGAAACTTCAGTTCGAAACACGGCCTACCACAAATTTTAATTTATTTATTATAGTGTTCAGTGGTAGCTCAAGTCGAAAATTACCTTGTGTCTGTCAATAATAAAGACCGAGTTTGTCTTACATCCTACTCTGAATACTATTACAGGACACAGATTGGTTGGCTTTATAAAATCCTTGTACTAGTATGAATGTAGAAATTAAATGCAAGATCATTATCTGACAGAAGTGTTTTGACTTTTGTAGGAAATTGATTTGAAGAGTAATATTTTATTTATAAAATTCATTTCTGCCGATAAAAATTCCAAAATACCGACATTCTGAAGTATATTCCATATGTTTTTCCAATTTAGCACTGCTCTATTACATCAAAACAAATTATGGCCTATAAATTTTTTATTTATTTATTTTTTTTTTTTTTTAGACTAGGAAAGGCAATAAAACTACGTTTGATATGTCTTGTCTCCATCTGCCAACAGCCAATATAAATTCGGAAAAAGTTGTTCTAAATATAAGCAATTGAAAAAAAAAATCTTTCATAGTCAGTGTCCACACAACCACCACAATGACTCCTCTTCCCCTTCGCCTTGTCCAACAGGTACTGCCCGACCGACAATGCGTCTGGTGCCGCCCTGTGCCTCCACAAGTTTCACACGTGTACTGCGCCTGTCCTGCATGACTGACACACAATCAGGGATTTTGTCGCCCAGTTTGAACATTTCAAGCATCGCCCTTCCTCCCCCACCATTTTTCGAAATAGTCAACTTTTCTCACCACATAATTAACATATGACGTCTTATTTTTCCCATATGACACTCATGTACCTTCTTCTTCTATTTTTTTTTTTTTTTTTTTTTTTTTTTTTTTTTTTTTGTCGCGAATATGTCTTTAAGATAAAATGCAATGCAATACATTTAAGGCATAATACCAAAATTTAAGCCACTTTTTCTAGTTCCTTGGGTAGAAGTGGAAGCATCTTATAAATTAATTGTTGTGCAAATCACTGGTTGGTAATTTGGTAGAATCCGTGTACATCGAAGGAAACGGCATTGCCATCGATATATATCGAATGTTCGATAAGGTGTTTCTGAAACGGTGATTCGGGCGCTACGCGCCCTCACATACTAAAAAAAAAACTTCTTGTTTAACCTATACCTAACCTTCTTAAGGCTACGCTACAGATCACTTTTTTTAAAGTCAAAGTTAGGTTAGGTATAGGTTAAACAAGAAGTTTTTTTTTTTTTTTTTTTTTTTTCTTAGTACGTGAGGGCGCGTAGCGCCCGAATCTCCGGTTCATAAACACTATATCGAACATTCGATATATATCGATGACAATGCCGTTTCCTTTGATGTACACGGATTCTACCAAATTACCCACTGGTTCAGTGAAAACGCTTCGTGCAGAGGCGTTTATCTTCACATGCGGCACATATTCGTCGCGTCACATACTTACCAGGAAAAAAAAAGCACGCCTGCCCACTGCGCACTGAACTAGAGCCGGGACATCGAAAGATAAATGTTTGTATTCGATATAATCGACTGCTGCTACTGTCAATACGATACCATGATTAACTGAATAAAAAATATCTCAGTAAAAGAGAGAGAGAGAGAGAGAGAGAGAGAGAGACTGCACTATGTGAAACCTCCAACAATCACTTTGCACGGGCAATGGCGTCAGACGGAAGCGCCCAGTCGCTGCTGAACACATTGACTCAACCTTCTGTGTAGCGTAACCTTTTATTGTTTTGTCCGAGGGATGTCTCCGTGCGTTCCGCAGCAAGGCGGATTACAGCGCTCGGACATTCTGCCGTGGCAAGTGTTTCTGTATCGTACATAATTTTCAGTACCGGTAAGACCGGTAATTTTATGAATTATTTGTTTTTCCAAATAATTATAACATTTCTTCATTTATGCAAGATACTTTCATTCGTCTTCTTTAATTTATCCTTTCGCAACTGGGTCATTTATAGAACGCGATTCCACCTGTTGGCTTTGATCCGCGGCGTCGACGTGTTGTGTAATTGGCAACGTACTTTTTAACCGATTTCAAAAAAGTAGGTTCTTAATTCGACTTTTTTTTTACCTTAGAATGTTTGACAGTGTGAACCGATCTTGATGATTATTTCTTTATTTGAAAGCTGGTGCCTCCCGTGTGGTCCCATTTCAAATTGGTCCAGTTCTCAACAATGGCATCCATATGTCTTAAATATGCATTAAGTATGTGCGCGACAAATGGACGAATATCATGCCAACCGATTTTAATGATGCTTTTTATTATTATTATTATAAAGGTAGTCTGATGAGAGTGTGGTTAGGTTCTGATTATGGGATCCATGACAAAGTAACGGAAATCTTCAATTCTTAGGACCAAATTAACGATACTCGGCCGAATCTTTTATAATAGGCTATCCGGATATTTGAGTCACCTACAGTAACGTCATCATGGTCAAGTAGTTCCTTCTTCAAAACTTTTTTCGTGTAAAGCCGCATTTTTGAAAGAGTCTATTTTGCGCTCTTCGCAAGTCTCTTTTGAAATTGTCGTCGAAGTAAATTTCCTCTGTTGAGAAAGGCGTTTCTCACTGACTTCGTGTGTTTCATTTAAACGTCGCTGTCTCATGTGAGCAGACCGTTTAGTAGGTCTACTAATATAAAAAAATTACTTAATGTACTTCAGATTCACTAAAAATTAAAAAAAAATAAACAAAAATTATAACTTAAAACCGACTTCAAAAAATAAATAAATAAATAAATAAAATAAATAAATAAAAAAGAAAAAAACAATGCGACAGGCAATGCTTCTTCCAAATTAGCAGTTAATTTTTATCGAGTCCCACAATTTAATTAAAAACACTAACCAATTTAAACATTGATTCTCTGCAGTTGGCTGTGACTAGAATGCCGGCCGCGGTGGCCGAGGGGACTGAAGCGCTCCAGTCACGGTCTGCACAGCCACTACGGTCGGCGGTTCGAATCCCCCCCTCGGGCATGGATATTTGTGCCGTCCTTAGTATTAGCTAGTTCGTAAGTAGTTTGTAAGTTTAGGGACTGATGACACCGTAGTTAAGTACACAAAAGCTATACAAAGATTTGAACTTTTTTTTGTTTTGTCTAGAATACGGGTTTTTCCGACGTGCGTAACTAATCCTTCTCACTATCGACCTTCCTTCTTCGCATTACCGTTAGTGGCGCATGCTATCGCTTCGTCTCTTGTTTACGCTGTTATCTGCCGAGCGGCGTGATATATCTGCGGCGCTTGCATAAAAATGACGGTGACTCGGTGAGGAAGTGGACGGTGGGCCGATTGCTATGGAGTGAACCGCAGAGCTTGTTGACATTTTACTTGTTGCTGCCCGCGCTGTCGTAACGAGTCGTGGTGGCAGGGCTCTCTCGGTAGTTGTTTGAGTTCTGGAGCGACTGCATGGGACGGTGATTTAATGGTCACTGGAGTTTACAACGCCTCCCTTGGCCTCTCCGTCATTTTCTGTATGGCTGAAATATTGCAAACGCTACGTCGAGGCTCATCGCTGCGTGAACCGGATTTGGCTGAATTGGATTTGAAGAACTTCTAGTTGTCAACCACCTGTTCTCAAGTTAAGTGTGTTGCTGCTAATTCTATTTAGTGAACCTTACTGTCTGTGATGAGTTCATAAGGAGGTTGCTGCCTAAACAGCTGTGTATTTGCTGTTCAGTCATCTTTTCCCTTGCTGTGTGATCTCCACTTCGTGTTATTGTGTTGTTAAGTGGAAGTTGACCTCTTTTGGTCACTACCACCACCTACTGTTTTTGGCACACCTTAGGTTACGGTAGTAACACTAAAAGTGGGCCTTTGCGATCTTCTTTTGACAGCTCGAAATTTAAATGAAAATAACGGCTTAACTATTAATCTAACACAAAAATTGAATAACCGAATTTGTAGAGGAGAAAATTTTCTACAACTTTGCTCTGTTATGTTTTTCTCATTACTCGTAGCGTTTCAAAGATATTTGCAAAAATAACGGCGATTTTGGGATGTTTATCTGTCTGTCCGTAACGTGTTCCCTGTTTTAAAGACGAACCGTTCAACCGATCAGCACCAAATTTTACAGACATGATTGTAGGTCGCCAGAGAGCAGAACCTCCATTTTTCAATTTTTTCGGACAAAATACGGTAGTAATACAAAAAAAAAGCCGTATGTAATATAATTGTAATTGCAAACGAACCGTTCATCTGACACGAAAATTGAATAACCTAATTGGTAGAGTAGAAAATTCTCTACAACTTTGAACTTAGCTCCCTTATGTTTTTTCCACATCTCGTATCGTTAGACATATTTGCAAAAATAACGGAGATTTGACACTCTCCATTGAATTAACGAAAACCAGCCGTTCGGAGATGTCACGTGACATTCTTCGCCCAAAACTCTCTCTGGCATACGCCATCTTGCGTTGCGTATTTGATGATTTTCTTATTGTAACTTACACGTTGCCATTTAAAAGCAATGGCCCACTGAAGAATTAAGAAAAAAACATCGTTCTTCGTACGATAAATGATAGTCTAGTGTCTACAAATGCCATATTAGCATTAGTTACCTACGACCAGCAATAGTATGAGATTAAAGGACTCTTCTTTTGATTGATAGCTGTAGCGTAGTGGGCAAGGAGTTGGACAATGACACTAAATGCCGGTGGTTCGGAACCAGCCACTACCTATTATTTTTCCTCAGAGGGTTTTAGACCCTCAGGGTTTCAGACACTCTTATTAATTAATTTTTTATTACTTAGATTATTATTTTGGTCCAAAATGTTTCCAAAAACTTATAAAACTACAAATCTAAAGTGGGACGTAAAACACGTTAGTGCGATTTTTTAAAAATGTTCCAAGTGCTTGTTAGTGTTTCGACAGTGGAGACCCCTTGGTTCTTATTAAATTTTGGGTTTATAGTTGCTTGGAGCCTCTCCTTCCCTCCTTGTTCACTTTTACTTGTTCCCGATTCTATCAGTCGTTGTTACCGAACCTTCCAGACTTTTGGATTCATGTCTGGTTCAACACTCTGTACCAGCAGTTAATTATGCATCTATATTTGAGCTGCAAGGTAGTCCCTGTCGACTGGTAAATTCATATTATTGTACCTTAAGTGTATCAAGTTGGTGAGCCCATTATTTAGTTTCGTATCTAGTTAAGTTGTGCATTAAGATTATTTAATGTGGAGCTCATTTAAAGGTGTCTTAAATGCACAAAGTGCTCGTTACCTTTCGCAAGTTGCCCCAAGAGGAAAAGGTAGTGCATCTTCAATAGGGGATTGTGAACCGTTAGGTGGTCTTGTAAACATGTATTATAATTTGGTTCATGTAGTCCTGAACTTGTAGGGCACCTGACATCAATATGTTTTCTTATTGTCTTATCTGTGAGTAACCACAGTGGTGATTTTTGTTTATCTTGTGGTTGTGGGTACGTATTATTTTCTTAAAAGATCACGTGATATTTAGAATGAAACTTCACTCTGCAGCGGAGTGTGCGCTGATATGAAACTTCGTGGCAGATTAAAATTGTGTGCCGGAACCGGGACTCGAACCTCGGACCTTTGCCTTTCGCGGGCAAAGTAGGAGGCGAGGTACTGGCAGAAGTAAGGTTGTGAGGCGGCATCGTGAGTCGTGTCGGGATAGCACAGTCGGTAGTGCGCTTGCCCGCGAAAGGCAAAGGTCCCAGGTCCGAGTCCCGGTACCGGCACACAATTTTAATCTGTCAGGAAGTTTCACGTGATATTTGTTTTACCAGCTGGTAAAAAGGGTTTCAGTTACAATAAGTCATTTCTGTCTAATTTGGCTGGATGTTAGCCCAGGAAGTTTACCCAAAGTATGTATCTGTGAACTGCGAACTTCACCTCTTACTAAAATTTAATTCAGATTCAGATTCTTTATTCGTCATTCAGCAATATTACATGCAATAGACTTCGTCAGTTCACTTAACCTAAAAGTTTTACATAATATATTCACATACTTAAGTTTTACATAATATTTTTCCATATTTAAGTTGATGTTGGGCATTTCAAGAAATTCTTCTAATGTATAAAATGGATTTTTTAACAAGAAGCTGTGCAGCTTTTTCATAAATAGTTCGGTTGTCATACTTGAGGCATGCTTGGACAATTTGTTATATATTTTGAGTGATATGTACCTATGACTATTGTTGGTTTTTGCCAATCTATTTTGTGGCACGATTATAGACTTACAGATTCTTGTATTGTGGTAATGCCTCTGATTCATTAACTTTAAATTAGGTAGGTCTGCAAATACGAAGTTAACACTGTCAAGAATATATAGGTTAATAACTGTTAGTATTTTATATTTAATGAACAGTGGTTTGCAGTGTGTTCTATTGTCTGCCTTTGCTATTACTCTAATACTCTATTACTCTTTTGGATCACCAGTATTTCACTTATTTTTTTGCTGTTTCCCCAGAGTATTAACCCATACCTTAAAACAGATTGGAAAAAAGCAAAGTATGCAGTCCTTACATATTCAAATGTCACACAGCCCATCAGCCTCTTCAGCAGATATGTAACTCTTGACAGCCTGGCCGCTATGTGTTCAACATGAGAGTTCCATGTTAGTTGGTTGTCCAGGATGATACCTAAAAATTTTACATTTTGTTTTTCTATTTTGTTGTTCTTTGACAGACTGAACCACATATTCTGTGTTTTTGTCTCATTTAATAGTAGGCCATTTGCATTAAACCATGATGTTGCATTTTCTTTCGCCAAATTCATACTGCTGACAAGGTTGTCAAATACATTGTTTACAGACAGAAAAGTGGTATCATCTGCGTACATATGTTTTTACTTGGATATTTGCTGGTAAGTCGTTTATATGCACAAGGAACAGAAGCGGACCTAGTTTGGAGCCCTGTGGCACTCCGTGTTGGACCTCAAGTATCTTTGATTCATAACCTCCTGAACTTACCACTTGCTTCCTATTGTTAAGATATGATTTGAGGAGTTTTATACTTTTGCCACACATTCCATAGTATTTAAGTTTATATAGCAAAACAGCGTATTGCCTTCAATATGCTGTTGTCTTTGCTTCCTGTGATCTTTGAAAGCTTGATTACTCTAAAAAAAGAAATCCATTGAATTATCTTTAAGAAACTCAATTTTCAGATAAATTTTTAGTGTTCTAGTTAGAGTTTTGTTTAATTGTCAAGAAATTTTATAAGTTTTCTATTGAAAGGTTGCTTAAATATTTGATTCATACCCTGGTGATCTCTGTTAAATGTGTTGTCTGATATTGTAATAAATTTTAGTACTTTTAAGCTTTGACTGTCAATGGTAACCCTGCCTAGCCCTTCCGCATCCTGAACTGTTAAATTAAAAGTATCTCCCCCCTACCATGTATGACGCACAAATTACAACTGTAATCAATATCTCAACAAAATGCGTTAACATATGTATATTGTCTATGATATCTCATCTGATCCCCTTACAGTTAGTATATATTCATGGTACAGTCAATGACTTCTGAGACTGACAGCATGACGGCCCTGTGTTGCACTATAGCGCATAGGTATGGTACCATGGCAGTTAGTGTCTCGTCAGCATTCTTCTGTAGGACCACATTTTAAAAGCTTCTATCCACCTACTGTACGCACCGTTTATCGTCCATGTTTCGCTCCCATACAAGACAACACTCCACAAAAATGCCCTCAGAAAGGACTTCCTTACGCTTAAATTAATATTCAATGTTAACAAATTTCTCTTTTTGAAAAACACTTTTCTTCCTGTTGCCATTCTGCATTTTTATCCTCTGTACTGCGACCATCATGTCTATTTTACTGCCCATCTACCACCTTTATTGTTTCGTTACCTAATCTAATCCTTCAGAAACGCCTGATTTTCTTAGACTACACCCCGTTACTCTTGTTTTGCTCTTGTTAATGTTCATCTTATATCCACCTTTCAACACACTGTACATTCCGTTCAGTTCCAGGTCCTTTGCTGTCTCTTACAGAATTACAATGTCATCGGCAAAACGCAATTTTTTTTATTTCTTCACCGTGAACTTCAATTCCTTCTCCAAATTTCTCCCTGCTTTCCAATATAGCTTGCTTAATGTACAAATTGAATAACTTTGGAGAAAGGCTACAACCCTGTCTTACTCACTTCCCAACCTCTGCATCCCTTCCATGCCCTTCAACTCTGATAACTGCTGTCTGGTTTTTGTACAAGTTGTAAATAACCCTCTGTTCCCTATATTTTACTCCTGCTAATTTCAGAATTTGAGAGACTCTGTTCTACCAAATACGTGCTAAGTTATCGATGAGACCCACACAAAAAAACCAAAGAAACTTTGTAACTGAAAGACATTCCACTCGTAATTAAAAAAGAATGTTCACGTAGTTTTGATGTATTGTACTACATCTCGCTGTTAACGTACCTCGTTAATCAGTTGCGCTGAAGGGCAGTATATACAGAACAGGTGTTTCCTTGTTATTTGTTACAATATTGAACGTACATGTCCGAAAGAACAGACGCCACGCATTTACACATGTATTTCTATTCGACGATTGCGTCAGGAATAATTTTTTCTCCGCATATGGATAAAATCGTTCGTCCCCATGCGGAAATCCAGTACGACAAACATAGAACTCCATGAACGATAGGTGAATTGCCGTAGCGTACAACTTGTGGGAATTTGGGGAGTACGGGAGGTGTGCTACGGAAAACAAGTGTTTGAGACCGTTGGCCCAAAGTGTAAATGCATTGCACGCATCCGTGTCCGGTACAAACTTTCACTCGCCGCCGATGAGTTGTTTCGTTGCCCTCGTGTAGCCAAAGATAATCCTTCCCACCCGTTACCTTTCCCTTCTCTAGTTAGGAGTTTAAACAGGGTTGTTAACAAATAACACTCTGAAACTGTTCTGGCCAACAGTGCGATGAAATTTCTTTCATCTGTTTATGTGCACATGACGTAATATATTAATACGGTAGAAGGCAGCAATAGTGTAAAATAGTATGAGCCAGCAACACGGCCTACCGGTATCTTGGAACGTCCTGGCCGATTAAACCTGCTAACAGGGAAACTTTCTTTTCGTCCGACTTTGAAGGTTTCCTGGTGCCGCTCGGAAACACACGGCTGTAGTGAGAATCAGTGTACTCTTGACAGTGTGCCAAGTGATGTAGCAATTACGTCACTTTTGGCGGAGAAATTACGAACACAATGCATTATTCTACATCTTGTTGCAAGTTGGCACCACTGCGTACGTGTTTGACGTGACCACAGTCCAGAATTGACGGTACGAAGTGTACATCTACATATATACTCCGCAATCCACCCATAGGAGCGTGGCGGAGGGTACTCAATAGCACTACTAGTTACTTGCTTTTCTGTTCCATTCCTAAATAGAACGAGGGAAAAATCCGTACGAGCCCTAATCTCTCTGATCTTATCGGTGTGGTCTTTACGCGGAACGTAGGTTGGCGGCAGTAGAATCTTTCTGCAGCCCGCCTCAAATTCCGGCCCTCTAAATTTCTGCAACAGTGCTTCTCAAAAAGGTCGCATTCCCTCCCGCGACTCCCATTTGAGTTCCCGAAGCAATTCGGTAACACACGCGCATTGATCGAATCTACCAGTAACAAACTTAGCCGCCCGCGTCTGAGCTGTCTCTGTGTCGTTTAAAGCGATCATGTGGGCATCCCAAACACTTGAGCAATGTTCAATACGCAGTCGTATAAGTTTCCTTTACGGACGAATCACACCTTCCCAGAATTCTCACAATTAAGCAAAGTCAACCGTTTGCTTTCCCCACGACTGTGCTTACATGCTCGTTCCATTTCACATCGCTGTGCAGCGTGACGCTTAGGTATTTAAATGACGCGACTCTGTCAAGCAGCACACTACTAATGCTGTATTCCAACGTTACGGGATTGTTTATCCTACCCATCACCTTTACCTTATATTTTTCTAAATTTAGCGCTAGTTGTCAATCCTCACACCACCTAGAAATTTGGTCCAAGTCATTCTGCATCCTAATTCAGTAACGACACCCACTTGTACACTGCAGCATCATCAGCAAAGAGCCACAAATTTCAACTCACACAGTCTGCCATATCATTTATGATAGATTGGAAATAATAGCGTAGCGGTCCCTGGTGAACCCCTGATGATATCCTACTCTCTGATGAACGCTCGCCATTGAGGAGAACGTACTGGGTTCTATTACACTCCTGGCCTCTAAATTGCTACACCACGAAGGTGACGTGCTACAGACGCGAAATTTATCAGACAGGAAGAAGATGCTGTGATATGCAAATGATGAGCTTTTCAGAGCATTCACACAAGGTTGGCGCCGGTGGCAACACCCACAACGTGCTGACATGAGGAATGTTTCAAAATGTTCAAATGTTTGTAGAACTTATGGGACTTAACTACGGGGTCATCAGTCCCTAAGCTTACAAGCTACTTATGAACTAGCTAAGACTAAGGACGGCACAAATATCCATGCCCGAGGGGTGATTCGGACCCCCGACCGCAGTGGCCGTGCAGTCCGTGACTGAAGCGCCTCAGTCCCCTCCGCCACCGCGGCCGGCGAGGAATGTTTCCAACTGATTTCACATACACAAATAGTAGTTGTCCGGCGTTGCCTGGTGAAACGTTGTGCTGCCAGTGGCGTAGCTACGTAGTTTGGTAGCCGGTGCGGTGATCTAACTTGTCACCCCTCCGTCCTTACAGTGGCCACCGGCACTCCCGCCAATATCAGGAAAGAAAGGAAATGACAAAGATAGAAAGTTATTTAGTTTGTTAACAGTCGGTATCTAAGGAAATAAATAAAACCATTTTTTTAATAAATAACATAGTTTAATTGATTATTGATCAAGCCATAACAAATTAAGACAATCGTTAGCTATAACTGGTGACTTTCACATGCAGTTTACAATCTCACCCGTCTAGCTTTCTCTGCAGCAAATTTTGAAATCGCATCATCAAATTCAATAGCTTTCGCCACACTATTTTCAGTTGACAAAATTGCCAAATTAGAGAGTCTTGCTTGGCTCATAGTAGACCTAAGGTAATTCTTAATGAGTCTCAGCTTTGAGAAACTTCTCTCACACGAAGCTACCGGAACACACAAAGTTAAGAAAAATCTTAATGCCAAAGTGAGGTTCGGAACAGATTCAGAAATTACATATTCAACAACAAACTGTAAAACTTAAATATGTTCAACCAAAAGATTCTTCTTTTGGGACATTAGCAGTCTGCAGAAATCGTCGCAGCCGTGGAATTTCTGCGAGGATACCATCTTCAGAAATCTCATCGTAATTGTGACTGAAACATTTTACAAAATGCTTAACAATTTTCAGCACTGAACTGACCAGCGATTGGTCTTCCAACCGTTTGGACGTCTGTTTTTTTCTTTGTTGTGCCCCACTTGGATGATGTTGTTTCATGTTTGTACTTGTATTTCAGCGAAAAGAAAAAGATTTTGCCTCAAAACTTATTTCATTTAATCAATAATAACAATTACACATTGATAAAACTAAGCCACAAAGAAAATTTTTTCCTTATGTACAAAAAACATTGACTTAACAACAATGACACTGAAATTATTACGTGCAAAATGAAAAAAAATAATACGTAAATGGCGTCTAAGTATTACAGCACAAAGCCTCTTTTCCCACTGAAATACTAAAGTACTGCTAAACATTATGGGCATACAAAGTTGCAAAGTACGTATTTTACGTACACACACCTTACAAGGAACACAGTGTGTTGAAAGCTAGTTAATGTTCGCGTTAGAGGAGATCATTGTCTGTGATGTTTCTCCTTCTTTTCATGATATGTTACTTTTAAGCTCCTCTAGAAAGTCACTTCAGGTCCCCCTTTATGGGAGTTTTTGGAAGTAGTGTTTTTGTGGGTGCCTGTGTCCACATGTACAGTACATGGGTGTTCCATCTGTTGGACTGGCGCACGCGTGTTTCTAGCACCCCTCTACAAAAATCAGGTATTTGGGGTGAAGCTCTAAATGATAATAACAGTCAACAATTCATATCTGGTGATCTCTCGTACAGGGCTAGATTTTGCGAATTGTTTTCGAACCAAGTGCTTGACGGCGATACGGATCCTGTTCTGTTTCATGAGGAACCTCTTCACGATCAGAAAAATATAAGTGTGGTGTGCAGTTATTCGCAACATTTTTTAAAGAAACTGAGTGAAAGATAACGAAGCCTTGCGTTTTTTCAGTAGGTGCCAGGAGCAATGTTTCTTTGCACGCATTTGACGAAGTGTTACCGTACATAAAGTCATGTCTCACCCTTTGGAACACCGTTTTATGCTTTGAAGTTTCTGTTGAGGGAAGCACTAAGGAATGAAGTGTACAACACAAATCTACATCTACACAGATACACTGCAAATCACATTTAAGTGCCTGGCAGAGGGTTCATTAACCACTTTCATAACTTTTCTCTACCGTTCCATTCTCTAATAGCGCGCGGGAAGAAAGAACACCTAAACCGTTCCGTTATTTTTTTGGGATGGTCATGTCTCCCTAAGTAGGTGGGTGCTAGAAAAATATTTTCACATTCAGAACAAAAGGTCGGTGATTGAAACTTCGCAAACAGATCACGCCGCAATGAATAACGTCTTTCTTTTAATGATTTCCACCCCAATTCGTGCAACATTTCCGTGACGCTTTCCCCCCCGTAACGTGATAAAACAAAACGAGCTACCCTTCTCTGAACCTTCTCAATATCTTCCGTCAGTCCCACCTGGTGAGGGTCCCACAAGGGGCAACAGTACTCAAAGAGAGGACGCACAAGTGTGATGTAGGTAGTCTCTTTGGTGGAGCTGGTGCATCTTCGAAGCGTTCTGCCGATGAAACGTAACCTTTGGTTCACCTTCCCCACAATATTTTCTCTGTGTTCTCTCCAGTCAAAGTTGTTCGTAATTGTAACTCCTAGGTATTTGGTAGAATCTACGACCTTAAGGTTTGACTGATTTATCGCGTAATTGGAGTTCAGCGGATTTCTTTTAGTGGTCATGTGTATTACTTCACACTTATCTTTATTTAGTGTCAACTGCCAATTTTCGCACCATGCAGAAATTTTGTCTAAATCGCTTTGCAGTTGCTTTTGATCCTCTGTTGACTTCACTAACCGATAAACGACAGCATCATCCGCGAAAAGTCTAAGGGAGCTATTCAGATTGTCTCCTAAATCGTTTATAAACACGAGGAAGAGTAGGGGACCTATAACGCTTCCCTGTGGAACGCCAGATATCACTTCTGTTTTACTCGATGACTTACCGTGAATTACAACGAACTGTGTTCTTTCTGATAGGAAATCGTGAATCAACTCGCACAATTGGGGAGATATTCCATAAGCACGCAATTTCATAAGAAGCCGCTTGTGGGGTACAATGTCAGAAGCCTTCCTGAAATCCAGAAATATGGAATCGATTTGAGATCCCTTGTCGATGGCACTTAACACTTCATGTGAATAAAGGGCAAGCTGTGTTTCTCAAGAGTGATACTTTCTGAATCCGTGTTGACTATCGGTTAATAGGTCGTTCTCTTCGAGGTAGTTCATAATATTCGAAGAAAGTGTATGTTCCATAATCCAACTGCAAATCGACGTCAATGAGATAGGCCTGTAATTTTGGAGATCACTCCTATTGCCTTTCTTGAATATTGGAGTAATTTGGGCAACTTTCCAGTCTTTGGGTACGGATCTTTCGCTGAGTGATCGGTTGTAAATTATAGCTAAGTACGGAGCTATTTCATCAGCATACTCTGAGAGGAATCTAGTTGGTATACAATCTGGCCCGGAAGATTTATTTTTGTTTAGTGACTTCAGTTGTTTTACTACTCCAGGAACATCTACTTCTAAGTTTCGCATGCTGGCAGCTGTTCTTGGATTGAATACTGGAGTGTTCACTTCGTCTTCTTTGGTGAAAGAATTTCGGAAAGCTGTGTTTAGTAATTCAGCCTTAGCAGTACTGTCATCGGTAGTATTACCATTGCTATCGCGTAGTGAAGGTATTGTTTGTGTTTTGCCGCTAGTGTACTTTACATATGACCAGAATTTCTTTGGATTTCCTGCAAGATTACGAGACAGGATTTCGTTGTGGAAACAACTATAAGATTCTCGCATTGAAGTCCGCGCTAGGTTGCGAGTTTCAGTAAAAGATTGCCAGTCTTGCGGATTCTGTGTCATTTTAAATTTTGCATGTGTTTTTCTTTTGTTTCTGCAATAGTGATCTGACCTGTTTTGTGTACCACGGGGGGTCAGCCCCCTCTTTTATTAATTTATTTGGTATAAATCTCTCGATTGCTACTGATATTATGTCTTTGAATGTAAGCCACAACTGATCTACACTCGCATTTTTAGTTTTGAAGGACTGGAGACTATCACTCAGGAAAGCGTGAAGCGAATTTTTATCTGCTCTATTGAATAGATATATTTTTCGTTTATTTTTGGTGCATTTGGGCATTTCGACATTTAGTCTCGCTACTACAACTCGATGTTCGCTAATCCCTGTATCTGTTTTGATGCTCTTTACTAGCTCAGGATTATTTGTTGCTAAGAGATCAAGGGTATTTTCGCAACCACTTACTATTTTAGTGGGTTCATGAACTAACTGTTCGAAGTAGTTTTCAGAAAAAGCATTCAGAACTAGTTCGGACAATGTTTTATATTTGCCGCCGGTTTTGAATACGTAATTATGCCAACATATCGAGGGTAAATTAAAGTCGCCACCGATTATAACAGTATGCTTCGGATACCTATTTGAAATGTGATTCAAGCTTTCTTTGAACATTTCGGCAACCGCATCGTCTGAGTCAGGGGGCCGATAAAAAGATCAAATTATTAATTTATTCCGGTTGTCAGGAATAAGCTCTACCCAGACCAACTCACAAGAAGAATCTGTCTCAATTTCGCTGCAGGATAAACCGTTAGTAACAGCAATAAACACTCCACCCCCTATTTTATTTATTATACCCTTTCTGAAGACCATTTGGCCCTTTGAAAAAATTTCGGCCGAACTTATCTCGGGCCTCAGCCAGCTTTCAGAACCAATAACGATATGTGCCTCAGTACTTTCTATCAGCGCTTGGAGCTCTGAGACTTTCCCAATACAGCTACGACAATTTACAGTTGTTATATTAATGGTTTCTAGATCTGCTTTCTTCCTGTGTCTGACCTGCCCCCTTTGAGACTGAAACCCATTGTGTGTATTCCCGAGGCCCTCTAACCTAAAAAAAAAAAAAAAAAACCCCGCCCAGTCCACGCCACACAGCCCCCGCTACCCGTGTAGCCGCTTCCTGAGTATAGTGGACTCCTGACCTATTTAGCGGAACCCGAAAACCCACCACCCTTTGACGCAAGTCGAGGAATCTGCAACCCACGGTCGCAGAACCGTCTGAGCCTCTGATTCAGACCCTCCACTCGGATCTGAACCAAAGGTCCGCAGTCAGTCCTGTCGACAATGCTACAGATAGTGAGCTCCGCTTTCATCTTGCAAGCTAGACTGGCAGTCTTTACCACTTCTGATAGCCGCTCGAAACCAGAGAGGATCTCTTCCGATCCGAAGCGACACACATCATTGGTCCCGACATGAGCCACCACCTGCAGCTTGCTGCACCCTGTGCTCTTCATGGCATCCGGAAGGACCCGTTCCACATCTGGAATGACTCCCCCCGGTATGCACACGGAGTGCACATAGGATTTCTTCCCCTCCCTAGCAGCCATTTTTCTAAGGAGATTCATCACCCGCCTAACGTTGGAGCTTCCAACTACCAACAAACCCACCCTCTGTGAGTGCCCGGATCTTGAAGGCAGCGGGGCGAGTACAGGAGAAGCGACACCATCTGCGTCAGGAACATCCTCTGACACAGACAGCGCCTCGAATCTGTTGGCAAAACTAACCGAGGAGGCCTCCACTTCTGTCCCCCGGGAAGTCTTACGCCGCCAGACACATGCTGAGGGGACCTCCCAATCCACCACGGATTGGGGGGCTACCTCCTCGCGGGCAGTGAGCGGGCTGGCCACAGCCGCAGGCCGATCGGAGGGCACAACAGACGCACAGGGCGTCTGCTGCACCCCCGCGAGCGGCCCACAACGGCGGCGCCCACCCACCGCAGTCTCAAGCGTTGCCAGCGAAGCCAACGCCGCCTGAAGCTGCGAGCGAAGAGTCACCAACTCTGCCTCTCCATCCGTTCGCAGCAGTCACAGTTCCTAGCCATTCTAAAAGCCTTTATTTTTTCCAAATAAGTACGTATGAGGACACAGAAGTTTGATAAACAGTGAGCTTCGAAAAATATGGATCTGACACTAAACTGTTTATTAAAGGCGAATCAGAAAAATATATACGCGAGCTAATAAATCAAAATAACAACTGAACTGACAACTAAACGCGATCCTTAGTAGATAAACACGCGAGCACACTAAGGATTTAAGAACTGTAAAAGAAAGCACACACGAAATGAAAATAAGTCGCTTCTATTAATAAGCCGGTTATCTTACAATGTAGAGCAGCTGCTGGTCACGTGTGCACTGGCCGCCGGTCACTGAGCAAATCCGCACATGTTACAGGAAAGATAATATCCGCTATTCAGTCAATTAAATTTCTCTAAGAGACTTACATCGTGTGATGAATTCATGAGTAGATACCAGCAGTGTTAGGAAAAGCAGTTCGCTCATCTTATACCTTGAATGGGTGACTACCAACTTTATTTGCATATGAGGAAAAGAGGTGGAATATTCCTATTTTTTGATAATGATCTGAACAGCGATGTTGTGTTTCGTTTTAAAACGTATCTGTTGAAATGAAAAAAGTAAAACATTCCACCAACCATTTTTGCACTAGTAACCCTGTAATTATCTCATAAAAGAAATGTTTCCCTTCTTATCATGAACTTTCACTTCTATTTTACGTAATATTCACATCGATAGCTTCAAGTCAATAAATGTTCTGTCATGTCAAGGTCGCTCGTTTGGCATTTCCTAACGAAAGGGAGTGGGGGTAGGAAGTACTTATAATATTTTGTAGGACGAACTGTGACCTTTAAGTGGCCATAAAAAGCTGCAGTTCCGACCCTGCTAAAAACTTAGTTTTATAACAAAAAGAACTTTAGCTAATTTCCTTGGAAGAAAATCACCTGCCTAAATAAGGGGACGTCCATTAATTACGTGAAGTGTTTGCGCGGGGGGGGGGTGAGGGTTGACCCGAATCTCAGCAAACCTCTCCCTCTCTTTTTCGCAAAAAACACTGTAATACTGCGAGATAACTGGGTTAAATTAAGTAAACATGTTTCACGTCTAAAATAACTTGCAGATTTGAATGATGAAATTGCACAGGTTTTTTATGAAAAATTTTTTCTTCAACCAGTCAAGGTTCTGTATTATTCATTTTCACACGATACATATCGAGAACTGGTTCCCACTTTGAAGTGCATTCATTATCTGTGTGTTATACAATTTATACACGAGTTTTCTATGTATGACGTGCCGCATTGTTGTCTTTACTACAACTTATGTCATGCGTAATCAAGCACTACGCATTTTGAACATTGAGATTATAGGGTGGGGGTGAGGGGTCGAGCAAAATCTCACGCCATTTTTCTCGAGAAGCCGCGCGGGTTTAGCCGTGAGGTTTGAGGCGTCATGTCATGAACTGCACGGCTGCTCGCGTCGGAGGTTCGGGTCCTCCCTCAGGCATGGGTGTGTGTGTTGTCCTTAGAATAAATTAGTTTAAGTAGTGTGTAAGTTTAGGGACCGATGACCTTAGCAGTTTGGTCCCATAGGACTGTACACACATAGGACTTCACACATCTCTCGAGAAAACGCCAAAATCACCTCACGTAATTAATGGACGCCACCAAAATAAGTTTTTTCATTTTCCTGAGACGTATGAGGACTGATTTTTAGCAAACACTTTTTAGTCTTCTTTATATTTTTAGGCAAATATTGCTTAAAATAGCAATGTTCCTGAAATGCAATAAGTTAGTAATCTGTTGTTATATAGGAGAAAATGCTTTTATACAGTTTTTATGGAGGTCAGATATTTATGAATATCAAACAATGAGATTTGTTCTATTTGACGTCACAGTTGCATCAAATAATAAACCCATATGGTATTTTTTTTTTTTTTTTTTTTAATTTTCAACGATTTTTCTTAGACACTATTTCCAGAGGTTTCCAAACTCTTCATAGTCGCGACACCATTTAGAATATATAGTTGTACGAGAAAAACTTACACTGATTTTAATTAGAGAGTTTTATCTATATCAAATGATACTTTAAAGAAATATTAATTTTCATGATTCACTTGTACTCAAAGTGCACACTGAACGAACTGAAGGATGTTTAGTATTTTTTCTACAATGTTCTATCTTATTTTATCTTAAGATTTTGCTGTTGTTGCGACACCCTTAGTGGCACTACGCGTCACCCCTGCGTGTCGTGACATCCAGTCTGGAAAGCTCTGCACTATACATCATAACGTGCCACATTGATAGCCACGGCGAAAAACAGTTCTGGTTTTATGCTAGACTAGTTCATGCACGTTTGACCACTTGAACACCCTGGCACAAAGTAAATTCGTGATATATAATTAACACGGCTGCTTTGGCTATATGGCCGTTTTTTAACGTTCAAATAAAGGAATGTAGTGACCGTTTATAGTCTAAAAGTGCAGCAACATCTGAATAAGTATCATAATCACTTTTAAACCTGGGAGAAATATCTTATTGATTCTCAAAATATTATTAAATAGAAAAAAATCTGGCATTTGGCATCAGCAGAAAAGAAACCCCTTTTTATCATTCCTTACAACTATGGGAAGAAGTTGCATTAAAAAATTCATAAATAGTTCTATTTACTTACGTGCAAAAGAATACATATTATATTCGATCTTCTGAATCTTGCGGAAGGAAACTGTTGCGTCTGGTCACTCACGATAGTAGACGAAGAATGGCAACAGCCCGTCGGTTCAGACCATTAACAATGGTACATCAGCGTGACACATATACACCAACAATGACTCCGCCATGGCGGTGAAATGCGCACGTGTAAAAAGGAGTCGGCCCAGTCCATAGGCTCTCTCGACGCCCACCGTTCCCATTAAGTGTCAGGTGTCAGACATCTTTTGTCACCCCCTTGGACTTGGTATCCAGTGCGGACCGCACCCCCCCCCCCCCCCCCCCCCCCCCGTAGTTACGCTACTGTGTGCTGCCTCGTGTAAGGAGGAGAAATGCGTACCATCACGTTTCCGACTTTGATAAAGGTCGGACTGTAGCCTATCGCAATTGCGGTTTCTCATATCGCGACATTGCTGCTCGCGTTGGTCGCGATTCAATGACTGTTAGCAGAATATGGAATCGGCGGGATCAGGAGAGCAATACGGAACGCCGTGCTGGATCTCAACGGCCTCGTATCACTAGCAGTCGAGAAGACAGGCATCTTAACCGCATGTCTGTAACGGATCGTGCAGCCACGTCTCGATCCCTGAGTCAACAGATGGGGACGTTGTAACTCTTGGTTGGGAGCGCCTACAACATCCGCCATAGAGTCCTCATCTCGCAACAAATGACTTCTGTTTCCAGCTTTGAAGACCTCCGCAAAAGACGCTTTGGAAGCAATGCTGACGCCAAACAAGCCGAACGCTTCTTCCGAATTTACGCCCTGATTTTTTTTTCTTTTTCCTTGATGGCGTTTTGAAGCTTATAAAGCGGTATGACTAATGTTTATAATCCCCATTCCAAAGAAAGCAGGTGCAGACAGGTGTGAAAACTACAGAACCATTAGTTTAATAAGTCATGGTTGCAAAATATTAACACGAATTATATACAGAAGGATGGAAAAACTGGTAGAAGCCGACCTCGGGGAAGATCAGTTTGGGTTCAGGAGAAATGTAGGAACTCGAGAGGCAATACTCACTTTACGGCTAATCCTAGAAGATAGATTAAGAAAAGGCAAACCTACATTTCTAGCTTTTGTAGATTTGGAGAAAGCTTTTGACAATGTTGATTGGAATAAACTCTTTCAAGTTCTGAAGCAAGCAGGAGTAAAATATAGGGAGTGTAAGGTTATTTACAACCTGTACAAAAATCAGACAGCGGTTGTCGGAGTTGAAGGGCATGAAAGGGATGCAGTCGTTGAAAGGGAGTAAGACAGGGTTGTAGTCTTTCTCCATTGTTATCCAATTTGTACATTGAGCAAGCTATAAAGGAAAGCAAGGAGAAATTTGGAGAAGGAATTAAAGTTCAGGGTGAATAATTAAAAACATTGCGTTTTGCCGACGACATAGTAATTCTGTCAGACAGCAAGCCAGCCGCGGTGGGCGCGGGGACTGAGGCGCTTCAGTCACGGTCTGCACGACCACTACGGTCGGGGGTTCGAATCCCCCCTCGGGCATGGATATTTGTGTCGTCCTTAGTCTTAGGTAGTTCATAAGTAGATTGTAAGTTTAGGGACTGATGACCCCGTAGGTAAGTCCCATAGACTTTACAAACATTTGAACATTTTTGAAGAGACAGCAGTAATTCTGTCAGATACAGCAAAGGACCTGGAAGAGCAATTGAACGGAATGGACAGTGTGCTGAAAGGTGCATATAAGATGAACATTAACAAGAGCAAAACTAGGGTAATGGAGTGCAGTGTAAGAAAATAGGTGATGCTGAAGGAATTAGATTGGGAAACGAAGCAATAAAGGAGGTTGATGTGTTTTGTTACTTGGACAGTAAAATAACAAATGATGGTCGCAGTACAGAGGATATAAAATGCAGAATGGCAATGGGTAGAAAAGCGTTCTTGAAAAAGAGAAATTTGTTAACATCGAATATTGATTTAAGCCTAAGAAAGTCCTTTCTGAAGGCATTTGTATGGAGTGTTGCCTTGTATGGGAGTGAGACATGGACGATAAACAGTGCGGACAGGAAGAGGATTGAGGCTTTTGAAATATGGTGCTACAGAAGAATGCTGAAGATTAGGTGGGTGGATCGCGTAACTAATGAGGAGGTACTGAACAGAATCGGGGAGAAAAGAAATTTATGGCATACCTTGACTAAAAGAAGGGATAGATTAGTAGGACACATTCTTAGACATCAAGGAATTGTGAATTTAACATTGGAGGGAAGTGTGTGGGGTAAAAATCGCAGAGGAAGACCAAGAGATGGATACAGTAAGCAGATTCAGACAGATGTAGGTTGCCGTTCTTATGTGGAGATGAAGAGGCTTGCTCAGGATAGGGTATTGTGGAAAGCTGCATCAAACCAATCTCCGGACTGAAGACCACAACAACAACATGACTATTGTCTCAATGTACTTGGAAATTACGTAGAAAAATAAATGTCTTATCTTTCTCACTGTATTTTACCTTCCATACGCAACTCTGACACAGTGGATAGGGGGAACGTTTTTCCTACTCCCCCTCGTAATTATATGGGTCCGTTGTTTTGCCTTTGTTAAACACGGGAGTTACCTGTTCCTTTTTCGACTTGCTTGGTACTTTGCCCTGGATCAAAGATTCGCGATAAATGCAAGCTAAGTAAGGAGCCTATGCCGTCGAGTACACTCTGTAAAACCGGATTGGTACACCACCTGGACCTGATGACTTGTTTGTTTTCAAATCATTCAGCTGCTTCTCTACACCAGCTATACCTATAACTATGTCCTCCATTTGTGAGTTAGTGCGACCATAGTCCTCCTTCGTGGATGGTTTCTTAAATGTTGTATTTAAAACTTCGGTCTTCATTTTTCTGTCTTCTATCACTGCCCGAGAATGATCAACGAGTGATTGGATAGAGACCTTTGATCCGCTTACCTATTTTACATAGGACTAGAATTTTTTGGGTTCTCGACATGATCTTTTTCTATGACGTTGGTAGTTATTGTACGTTCGTGCATCTCTTTTTATAGACGCGCGAATCTCTATCTTTTTCCTGATTTGATTTGCTTGACCTTCTTTTGAACCGAGAGTGCAACTGCCTTTACTTTCTCAACATTTCTGCCGCTCACCACTTTGGTGCTCCTAGTCGGTCCCGGTCCGTTCCAGTTCCAACGGCCTTGTGGCCGTTCCAATTCCAGGCAGACCGCGCGGTCGATCCCGTTTTAGTCACTTTCAGTTCCTGCTCACTATCGATGTCGAGCTGTCATCTTTTTAGTTCACTGCGCGTGCTCATTAAGACTCTTTTCGAACTACGGTCTAATGGTTTATCGAGTATTCTCTTTAGCGTCCACGCCAATAATTTTATTTCTTAGAAATTTTTATCAACGGCTGAAGACTTTTTTTAACTATTAATCATACATTTTAAGTTTCTTCTACTGTATCTGTTACTAAATTTTTAATATAACTTTTAATTATTTCCCTGAAATGCAGTGTTAATAATGTTCAAATAAAAAGATATTTCCCTTTTGATCCTAGCCGATAGATGACACTTCTTTGTGCTACATACTTGTTACGTTATTATTATTATTATTATTATTATTATTATTTGCATAAATTTTTTTAAGAAAACTAGCCGTGGCGAATTAGCCCTGCGCACTGGGGCGTAGTTTGTAAGCTGCGGCCTGATGACGACGCAGTTGAGTCCGATAGATTTATAAACATTTGAACATTTTTGAAATCGGCTGAGTAGGTTTTCGATTTCGAAAGCTGTACCCTGCTATAATGTCGTATTACTTTTTATCTCAAACTGTTGTTCAGATATTATAAACGACGTACTTGGTTCTAACTATTTTATCTGTTATTGGATAAAAAAGAATGGTGAACGAGTAGAAACGAAGGGTTCCCAGTGAACTAGATTCGAAATATGAACTTGTTTGCCTATCACTGTTCGACACAAATTTTACAATCGATTTCAAAATAGAGAATGTCGAAAAAATTTGCGCCTATTTGATATAACCTTTATTCTAGAATTCTCTGGAAGCTTTAGTTTGCATATAGCATTATGCGCATATACTTATTATATCTTAAAACCTTAAATATCTAGTAAATATATAGCTACGCGTTTTGGGAGAAAAAAGGAACTAGTAATTATAACATCTTTACATACCAGGTGAAATAAAGCAATAAGTGGCTTAAATTGGCGCAAGTAATGCTATATGGTATACACACAACCGTCCATTAAAATTTTTACACCACGAAGATGACGTGCTACAGACGCGAAATTTAACCGACAGGAAGATGCTGCTGTGAAAGGCAAATGATGAGCTTTTCAGAGCATTTACACAAGGTTGGCGCTGGTGGCGACACCTACAACGTAATGGCATGAGGAAAGTTTCCAACCGATTTCTCATAAACAAACAGCAGTTGATCGGCGTTGCCTGGTGAAACTTTGTTGTGATGCCTCATGTATGGAGGAGAAATGCGTACTATCAATAAAAGTCGGATTGTAGACTATCGCGATTGCGGGTTATTGCTGCTCGCATTGGTAGCGATCCAGTGACTTCGCAGAATATGGAATCGGTGAGTTCAGGAGCGCAATACGGAACGCCATGCTGGATCCCAACGGCCTCGAGATGACACGCATCTTATCCGCTTGGCTGTAACAGATCGTGCAGCCATGTCTCGATCCCTGAGTCGACAGATGGGGACGTTTGCATGACAAAAACCATCTGCACAAACAGTTCGAAGACGTTTGCAGCAGCATCGACTATCAACTTGGAGACCATGGCTGCGGTTACCCTTGACGCTGCATTACAGACAGGAGCGCCTGCGATGGTGTACGCAACCACGAACCTGGGTGCACGAATGGCAAAACGTAATTTTTTCGGATGAATCCAGGTTCTGTTTACAGCATCATGATGGTCGCATCAGTATTTGGCGACATCGCGGTGAACACACATTGGAAGTGTGTATTCGTCAACGCCACGCTGGCGTATCATCCGGCGTGATGGTATGGGGTGCCATTGGTTACACGTCTCGGTCACCTCTTGTTCGCTTCGACGGCACTTTGAACAGTGGCCGTTACATTTCAGATGTGTTACGACCCGTGGCTCTACCCTTCATTCGATCCATGCGAAACTCTACATAGCATCAGGATAATGTACGACCGCATGTTGCAGGTCCTGTACGGACCTTTCTGGTTACAGAAAATGTTCGACTGCTGCCCTGTCCAGATCTCTGGCCAACTGAAAACGTCTGGTCAATGGTGGCCGAGCAACTGGCTCGCCACAATATGCCTGTCACTACTCTTGATGAACTGTGGTATTGTGTTAAAACTGCATGGGCATATGCACCTGTACATGCCATCCAAGCTCTGTTTGACTGAATGCCCAGGCCTATCAAGGCCGTTATTATGGCCAGAGGTGGTTGTTCTGGGTGCTGATTTCTCAGGATCTATGCACCCAAATTGCGTGAAAATGTAATCACAGTTCAGTTCTAGAGTAGTATATTTGTTCATTGAATACCCCTTTATCATCTGCATTTATTCTTGGTGTAGCAATTTTAATGGCCAGGAGAGCAATTGCACATATCTTTCAGTACAACATATATGTACAAATTTTGTCTATTAAACAAGGTACTGAACGACTTAGTTTCTATAAAATAGACTATATCAGCGTTATTAACTATGGAATAGATACAAAAAATAAGTTTTCTCATAAAATGTTGACATAGAAGAAGACTGGATTAATGTTGAATTTTTGTAAATCTATGGAACTTCTTCGGTTATTAGTCCCTAAGCTTACAAACTACTTAAGCTAAGTTACACTAACCTAAGGATAACATAGCACCCATGCCCCAGGGAGGAGTGGAACCTCCGACGGCGAGCAACCGCGTACTCCGCAGCAAGGCGCCTTAGATCTTTCTGTGGCAAAAATGACTCGAGTATTCGGTAATGGACTCGTGCACATCTGCAAAAAGGAAGGGAAGAAAAAGCTTCTTCAGATAAGAGTTACAGATATAGTTTTCAGGACTTTCCCCATCCATTGCCTTTGCAATGACGTCAAGCAAAAGAGTACACAGGTACCATACCTCTCCCTCTTTGTCCAATTCACCAAAATATACGCACAAATCTTTGCCTGATACACTGTTTAGATCATGTAATTCATAATCATTACAAAGGTCACTGCAAATAGATCCAGAATAAGACGAGCTAAGCTCATTATTTCTCTTGCAAACATTTTAATTCTCTTTCGCGTTTGTTGATGTTTTCATGGGCTTTAATTAATTGAATATCAGACCTAAGCTTTTCAGTTATTATTTTCAATATTTTCTTATTCAGAGTTGCCACAATAATGTAGACTACTCTCTCTGTTTTCCTGACTTCTGAATAGATCCATGACTTGAATCTGGATGGTAATTTATTGGTGACAATTCCTGTACAATAAGCTGGGTAATCGTGAAGTCCAAGTGGCGGTGTGTTTAGTAACTTTGGAACTTGGTTAGAGGATTGTGCACGCTCATTCCCATCGTTATAAACTGATAGCATTTCTTAATTAGTCTAGAAGCCGTGTTTTAGAGGTTACGTCCTTTGCATCCAAACAGAGGAACCGCTCTTATAGAAATGATGCAATATGTTACTTTTACTTTCATTACACATGCGTAAACGTATTTAATTTAGCTGCCTAATTTCATTAGTATGTAATTTAAGTGTAGTTAGACGACGCGCTTGGACTCTGGGCGTGTCATATTATCAAACGCAAAACACACTCTTGCTTGTTGCCCCACATCTGGCAAGTAACAGTTTCTGAGTTCTACATGCTTATTTGTTTAACTCAGCACCATATGGCTTACTCGCTCGACTGCGGAATCCTTAACACTAGAAGCCATCGTACTTACTAGGACATTGACGATTTCACAATCAATACTTTTCGGAAACGATTGAAAGATGCGTCTTCGTGTTTATGTATGTCCTACTCGTGCTCTACACACTAATAATTATGAATGAAATCCATATGGAGATGGGGTTGGAGTTGTCACGTTGTCAGCTTTCTGTGGTGCAATAAGTAGCTCTGTTGATCAGCAACTCCCGATTTCAGTAATACATTACCAAAGTCACCTTCTCCCCAAAGGGCACACAACTACATTCCACTAGCTCCCAAACGCACCAGCTATTCAAAGCCAGAAGCGTGCAGTAGGTACTCTCATTTACCACTTCCTGCTCCAGTTTACAATGCTTCTTAAGGTGCAACTTATTTGCATGACTTCAAAGATTATTTCTATAATAACCGCTGGAAAGGCAGATTGTCATGAAATCACCCATTCAGAAGAATTGGGGAAAAGTCAGCCCACTAACTAAATAGTAAAGTGAGCCTTGTTCCCCTAGAAGCCGATCCTATTGTAGACAATAGCCGGAGGAATACCGTAAAGCGACGACCAAGAAAAGAAATTAAAATTATAACACCATTATCCAGAATCAATTTCGAGAGTTGGAACTTATACTGACAATACTGCTGTGGAGACACTATGCAATGGAATCTACCATTGTCGCTGATTACACACTTTTGTTGACATACCTACCTTACCTCCAAGGAAATGGATTCGCCCGTACCATGTCATCGGCGGGCGCACAATTGAGGGAAACAGTCACTCATGAGCGAGCGGTCCTAATGTAACAGTGTCACTATGTTTTAGAAACAGGAACAAAGGAGTTGTATCAATATTTAATGTGTCAGAGGTCGTACAGCACGACATTGTCATCAAGGTCTTCAAGAGGAGTGAGGGGAATCGGCATTGCCGTACAGAACAGTGGCACGTTGGGTAAAAGCCTTCGACGAAGGTCTACAAACTATGGCAAAAATGCATTGGTCAGGACGTCCTACCGTCTCTGAAGAAGTGCATACTTTTGCTGCGTTAGTGGACAGTGATCTACGACAGACGATTCGTGAGCTCGCCCACGAAACCGCATTAGCGCATACGACTGAGCTTCGCATCCTGAAGGAACGCCAGGACATGCGAAACATTGCAACACGATAGCTTCCGCATGAATTGAAGGAAATGCAGAAATGGAGAAGCTTTCTCAAGCTACGTTCACACTGAGGAATTAATCGCTGAGATTTGTGCCCAGCACATGTAGCAGACGAGGTGTGCCACAAGTTGGGAGTTCCTGCGACATGTGCCTGCAACATCGATACTAGAATTCTGAGAAAAACACTGTTTTGCGACATGTGCCTGTGTCTGTTTGCCGAGCAAAAACACGGCACAAATCCAGATTACGTTTTCTACTGCGCATGCGCAAGGACACGTGGTGTTGCATCTTGAGTACACTGGACTAGCTGTGTACGTTCAGTCAATTTAAAACCGAAATTCTTTAGTGTTTTATGAACTTGGAGTGGACGAAAAACAATAAGTAGAAAATAATTCAAAAATTCGTGAAAAACGCTCAGTCTGGGATCCAACATCCCCAGAGTATAAAAGCCGCAACGGATGAAATCCACAAATTAGCGTTATTATTAGGTGTTTCCGATAAAGAAATTGACAGTAAACTTCATAAACTGAGGTCAAAAATCCTCAGAGAATTTAATAAATGTAATTAAGTCATCGGGATCAGGAATAGAAGATATTTCCATATCAAAATGGTATACTTGCCATTCTCTGCTTTTCCTGAAACATATAAACAGAAAGAGAACGAGTTTATCCACGTTAGAGGTAAGTTAATTCATATTTATTTTTCATGATTTTTGTCGCAAATATTTATTTACGTAAGAATGAAGAATGTAAATGTGTTTCCATTAGTGTATGGAGACGCGTAAAATTTTACTTACGGCAACATAGTGTGCTGAAGTTTGGCAACGACCACTGAACGCTCGTTGAAAACCCAATCACATAATATGAAGGGAATAATCTTTAGTGTTCATCATGAAATAAAAAATTTATGATATTCTTTCATGTACCCTTGTCTGATTAGTAAATTAATTATCCTTTTAAAGCAAACACGTTGTTGCCAACATTTAGCACACTACGCTACCGCTGCTATAAGTAAAATTTAACCTGACGAAAATTTGATAATTCAGTAATAATTATCTTCGACACTAAGCAACTTGGCCTTCGGCAGTGACAAAATGTGCTGCAAAATCATTTCTCACTTGTTTAGCATCTTTAGTAACATTTCTCAATCGAATCTTGATAACGGCTGGTCTCTCCATCTCCCATGTTTTACGGTCCCTGTTTCTGTGTTTTCAGTGCCTGTTGGCGAATAAATTAGTCTAATTTCTGTTTCTTCTTCGGAATTTGTGAAGATAAACGCAACATAGTGACACAATTGTTGCTTTATGGGGATCAAGGTGAACAGGTTTTCGTAGAATACGAAAGGAAGGGTTTCATAATACTTTTTGTTGACGTTGGGTACCCAAAATTCTTATCGAACAACACAAAAAACAACGGATGGGCAGTGCACTTCATTTTCTGTCACGCTGCAATGAAGAAGACGATCATTTTCTCTCTCGGATAGTCGCGGAGGATGAAACTTGTGTATCGTACGACACTCCTGATCAAAACTGTAATCAGTGGAATGGAGGCACACTTCAACCACAACGAAGATTAAGCCTAAGTAAATCTTGACACCTAGAAAAGACATGTGCAACGTGTTTTGGGACAGAAAAGGCATTTTGATGATTGTTTGGTCTCGTGGTAAGAAATCAATCAATGGTTACTGGGAGACCATTAAGAAATGGAAATACTGAACAAGCGCCGAGGGTTACTGTAAGAAGTTTTTTTTTTTTTTTTTTTTTTTTTTTTTTTTTTTCACGATAATGACCGACCTCACACGGCGAATATTACAACTCTTACGGTAATTTCACTACGGCATGTTCGATCATCCTCCGTACAACCCGGAGCTCGCTCTTAGCGACTTTCATCTCTTCTTACACCTAAAATCTGTCCTTGGTGGTCAAGACTTCAACGATGATAAGATGAAAGAAGATGTTACCTTCTATGAAGAAGGCATACAATAACTTGAGCCACGCTATGATAAGTGCCTACAAAATTTCGGAATCTATGTAGAAAAGTAGTTTACCAGTTGTAGATTTTTGTATAATAAATATTTTTTCTGTGACTGTACACGTTTGTTTTATATAACCAAACGGAACTTACTCTGTGGACATACCTCGTAGATTACTCAATTTATGGTAACTCCTTCAGTAGATAAAATTTAGACAGTGTAGTAATATTTGGAGGACGGTACAAAAATTTATTAAAGATACGAACACTATATGAATTATCGGACTTCGAAAAAATGTTTAACAAGCTACAGGTTTTTTTGCCAGAGAAATGAAATTAGCTGTGAAATTAGACTATGGGGATTAATGATAACTTGAAATGCAAAATGAAGCGTAATGGCATCGAAACTCGTACTATGGTAAAAATAGAAAAACAGCAGTTATATAATTATTCAGTATACGGGAAGGAATCATAAATGAAACAGTACACATGTTTGAAGATTAACTACGAAGGATTTATTTAAAAAAATGCCTTATTTGCTCACACATGTTTAATGTAGGTCTCAAAGAAACAACGGCATTCTAACTCCTCAAAAACTGACCAACGAAAGATGACTACTACTCGCGTTCCCCTTCCAAGCAGTAGATGAAAGTTGAAAGACGAAAATAAAAACTGGGCAAAAGTTTTATTTTGAAAGGCGAACGGAGTAAAAAACGCAAGCACCGCATTTATCTCTGAAAAATCGTGTGTATCGCTACATTCAGTAACATTTATATGTTAAATACCATCAGCGTCAGTGTAATTTATCAAAATAAATGTTCAATTCGTTCAGACTCAAAATTTTAGTCGATAGTGCACATCCTACTGTATTTACATTGTCCAGAGTTTACCTGTTTAATTCATTAGATACGGTTCATGTCATTACGTGTAATACCTGTCATCGAAGTAATATACCACAGGTATTATCCCAGACATACCTTCCTATTCTTTGTTATGTTATTTAAACTACAAAAACAGTTACCCTTCAACGTGAAAAACCTTGATCTACGTTTCTCCACAGACTATCAGTCGAAATGGGAAAAAGTTGAAAAAGTTTCACTTCTTTAGAGGCGCACATTTATTATTTTAAATTACCGTTTTCGACACGATGAAAAGCATTCGAAATACACATTTCGGGATTGCGCACCAATATCCCGCAGACGTAGATAAACACGTTCATAAAGGAGAGAAGGGTGACTAAGCAAAACGGCGTGCTCTGCTGCCACAGCAGCTGAGATAACGATAACGAACACAATCGTCAGCTTAAAACTCACAAAAAGACGGAAACCAGTACGCGATTGTATCATTTTTATCTCGCGTTATCAGAAGCGCGGATAAACGCAAGTCACTTCTCCGAATCTGGAAGACCGGCGGTGAAGTAGTTGCCTGCAGTAACAGGAAGCGATAAGGAGATGAAGCCGCTACCTGAAGGGCCAGGTCCCGAAAAAAATTCCAGGAGGCCTGGAGATAAAGCCGCTACGCTCCGAGAAAAAATCCTGGCGACAATGTGTCACCCAGAGAGCACGGCACGAAACTCGACTGTTTGCAAAACAGGTTGTAGGAAACTGCACTGTCACTTAATAACATCCGGGGAAACCCAGATTTTTCCAAATCATTAAAATCGAAAAAAAATATATACTCCGTAAGCCATTGTACAATGCATGTCAGAGGGTAAATCTTACGTTTATTATTATATCTAATTTGAGTGCAAAATAAAATATATAAAATCTTCTAGAGTCTCCAGCCGTGTCAGGTGGTTTAAAACCCACGAATTTTCGGCCACGCTCTCTTTTGGTCTTGCTGGCTGTGACGTCGCTGAAGCTAGGTACTTCGCCATGCTTAAGTTTGGGTGGCTGCGTCCGCTTGTGGCTGCTGCTTGGCCAAAGAAAAAGACTTTACTGCAGTAGGAAAGAGTGTTTGGAAAAATGGTTGACACTGCATTTTCGGTAAGTTTCGGAATAGTTCTCGGAAACACTTTCAATACTCCCTTGTTCATAACTTTGTCCACACGAATTACACATGCCTCGTCAAAATGTTTAATACAGATTATTGGATGCTTCAGGTGTGATAAATCTGTTGGTATGCGTTGAAGCCACAGTTTACGACGATTCTCTTCCGTTGGTAGAGAAGAGATAGTGGTTTTTACGGTTTCCGAATCGTAATTCGACCGACAGCAAAATACACTACGTCGCGGCATTTCGAATTTTCACAAAATCTGGAAATGAAGAAACCGAATATTAATTTATCATGTCTAATATTGATTACGGTGACAAGAAACACATACTCGTGGACAGATACAATTAATGTATTATACATTTTCGAATGAACAGAATGTTGAGGTTAACATACCTTGCCGGCCGCGGTGGCCGAGGCGACTGAGGCGCTCCAGTTACGGTCTGCACGGCCACTACGGTCGGGGGTTCGAATCCCCCCTTCGGGCATGGATATTTGTGCCCTCCTTAGTATTAGCTACTTCATAAGTAGTTTGTAAGTTTAGGGACTGATGACCCCGTAGTTAAGTCCCATAAGCTGTTGTTGTGGTCTTCAGTCCGGAGACTGGTTTGATGCAGCTCTCCACAATACCCTATCCTGAGCAAGCCTCATCATCTCAACATAAGAACGGCAACCTACATCTGTCTGAATCTGCTTACTTTATCCATCTCTTGATCTTCTTCTGCGATTTTTACCCCACACACTTCCCTCCAACGCTAAATTCACAATTCCTTGATGTCTAAGAATGTGTCCTACCAGTCTGTCCCTTCTTTTAGTCAAGGTATGCCAGAAACTCCTTTTCTCCCCAATTCTGTTCAGTACCTCCTCATTAGTTATGCGATCCACCCACCTAATCTTCAGCATTCTTCTGTAGCACCATATTTCAAAAGCCTCAATCCTCATCCTGTCCGCACTGTTTATCGTCCATGTCTCACTCCCATACAAGACAACACTCCATACAAATGCCTTCCCCCCCAGGGGACCCACAGTTCTTTTGTGGGTACGTGTGTGGCGCGCACGAGGCCCCGAGCCGGAGCAGCCTTTCTTCTGCCCCAGGCTGCTTCACTTTCCCTCCCGGTTTATGCCTTCGCCCGGAGACGGACATATTTCGTGATCTACGGTGGTTCTTGTCATTTTTCTTCCTTCGTTCCTTCCTTACTTACCCTTTGTTTTCTTTCTCTCCTTGTACTCTCCTTGCCTTCTTCTCCTCATTAGTCTCCGCTTCGGCGTTTGAGACACTTCTTCCTTCTTTCTCTTCATTTCCTATCCTCTTCTTCTTTCCTCCCTGTGCGTGTCTGAAGGCCGACCCACGCATTATCGTGCGTAGCAGGTGACGGGGTAACGCGTAATTCCCTGCCCCGGGTAGACAAGTAGGGCACGTACGTACCCCCCTGGTAAAGGCCAGACCCAGGGAGGGGTAATTACCCGAGCTGGTATCTTCCGAACGTGCCGATTGGTCCCTCCGTCAGTTCTCGGGAGGTGTGACCTGAGGTGTGAACAATCACCTAAGGCGGGTAAGCCCTCAGAGAGGGCCCCCACTAGGAAGGAGCGCGCCATCGGAGACGCCGGTAATCACGGGGGACACTTCCGCGATGACTTCCTTATCTTCTTTCGTGATGTTGACCCAGAAACGTAAGTTAGACTCGCCTCAGCCTAAAAAGACTCTGCCTAATGTACCTAAATTTCTGGTTGTCTCTCGCACCGACGGAAAGGATTTCAATTCTGTCAATCCTTTCGTTATACAGAAAGGTGTAGATTGCAATTGCTGGCCCTGTTAAAACCTGTTCACGTCAGCGCAATGGCACGTTGTTGCTGGAAGTGGAAAGTGCCTTCCAAGCCCAAAAACTGATACGTACTACATTGTTGCACACGTTTCCAGTTAAGGTCGAAGCGCACCGCACACTCAACTCGTCACGGGGGGTAGTTTTTACGAGATCCCTTGACGGGTTGTCTGATGAAGACATCCGATCGTATATGTCCGATCAGGGTGTGACAGCCGTCCACAGGGTCATGAAAAAGGTCGATACCCAATTGACACCGACTCGTACTGTGTTTTTGACGTTCGACAGAGTTGACCTCCCGTCGAAGGTCAAAGCAGGGTATGAAGTCATCTCTGTCCGCCCTTATGTGCCTAACCCAATGCGCTGTTTTCAATGCCACAGGTACAACCATACCCGTGAACATTGCCCAAATGCAGCAAAGTGTGTCACTTGTGGTAGGGACGCCCATGAGGGGGATTTCCCACCTCCGTCCCCTCACTGCCTAAACTGCAACGGTGACCATGCGGCTTCCTCTCGCGACTGTCCTGTATACAAGGATGAGAAGGTAATCCAGCAAATTCGGGTTACGGAGAAGGTATCAACATCTGCCGCTCGTAAGTTGTTGGCGAGTCGAAAGCCCACTGTCCTCCCAGCGGGTACATACAGTAAGGTACTCACCTCAACTCGACCTCCCAAGGATTCCAGTACTCAGACATGTGACTTCACTTTCGCTGGCACAGTTGTGCGATCCGCCAGCCCGAAGATTGCCCGTTCCACGTCCCCGCTTCCTCCTGCTGCTTCTAAGGTACAGTCTTCGTCAAACTCTAGTAAACCGCGAGCACCTAAACCAGATGCCCGGACCTTGAAAAAGGAACCCGTCCGTGAGGATTTTCTGCGTTCTCAGGCTTCCCAACCGTCAACTGCCTCTTCCCGCCGTCACTCTTCCAGAAGAGCTGACAAGAAAAAGAGTTCCTCTCCTTCCCCGCCGAGGCGTGACCCATCCGTCACGCCGTCCAACAGTTGCCGGCCTCGGCCGTCTTCTGTTTCACCGGGACGCTCCGTTTGCCGGGCGCCCGGCCCTTTACCGGCGGTGGAAACTGCCCCTCCTGATCAACTCAGGGAGGTGGCAGGCGCGTCGGTCGAACCTATGGACCACGACCCTTTGCCCCTGGACAGCGATAGCAGTGCTCCCTCGAAACCCGGTCCTCAGCGGCCGTCGAGGTGACCCCGCTTGCTAGTTGGTATTTATCCTTATTTCTTCTCTCATTTTTATCATGGCGCTCCTTCAATGGAATATTCGCGGCATTCGTTCTAATCGGGAGGAGTTGCAACTACTCCTTCGATTGCACTGCCCGCTTCTAGTCTGCCTCCAGGAAACTATGTTGCGTCCCCGTGATCGTGCAGACTTTCCACACTACACCTCTGTGCGGTTCGACTTGCCACCCATGGAAGGTATCCCCGCCCATGGAGGGGTTCTGATGCTCCTTCGAGACGATGTCTATTACCGTCCCATTTCATTGCATACTCACCTACAGGCAGTTGCCGTCCGCATCACCCTATCCACATTTACCTTTTCCCTCTGTAATATTTATTAGCCATCGTCATCTGCCCTTACTAGGGCAGATGTGCTACACCTTGTTGATCAGCTCCCTTCACCCTTCGTGTTGATAGGCGACTTTAATGCCCACCACCCCTTATGGGGCTCTCCGGCACCTTGTCCGAGAGGCTCCCTTTTGGTGGACCTTCTCAACCACCTCGATCTTGTCTGCCTCAACACCGGTGCACCGACCTTCCTTTCTGACACAACACACACTTATTCCCATATAGACCTCGCAATATGCACTCCTCAGCTTGCCGGTCAGTTTGAGTGGTATGCACTTTCTGACACGTACTCGAGTGACCATTTCCCCTGTATCATCCACATTCTGCATCATTCCCCATCTCCTCGTCCCACCAGTTGGAACATTTCTAAAGCCGACTGGGGGCTTTATTCTACCATGGCTGTTTTTCACGATCGGGATTTTCCCACCTGTGGCAGTCAGGTCGACTACCTCACAGAGGTTATTCTCACAGCTGCCGAACGTTCCATACCTCGTACTTCCTCTTCTCCACGTCGTGTCCAGGTCCCTTGGTGGACTGCAGCCTGCCGCGACGCGCTTAGAGCCCGGCGCCGTGCTTTACGCACCTTCCGACGCCACCCGACTTTGGAGAATTGCATACATTATAAACGTATGAGAGCGCAATGTCGTCGTATCATGAACGACAGCAAGAAAGCTTGCTGGACTGCTTTTACTAGTTCTTTTAACCGTTTTACTCCCTCCACGGTTGTTTGGGGTGGCCCACGCCGTTTATCCGGCATCAAGGTCCACTCCCCGATTCCTGGCCTGACCGTGGAGAACGCAGTCCTCGTGGACCCCTCTGACGTTTCCAACGCATTGGGCCGTTTCTTTGCGGAGGTTTCGAGTTCTGCCCATTACCACCCTGCCTTTCTCCCTCGCAAACAGGTAGAGGTGGCCCGGCCGCCTTCTTTCCACTCTTCTAATCGTGAAAATTATAACGTCGCCTTCACCATGCAGGAGCTGGACCGTGCCCTCGCCCTGTCCCGATCTTCTGCTCCCGGGCCCGATTCCATTCACATTGAAATGCTGAAGAACCTCTCTCCTGCGGGCAAGTGCTTTCTTCTCAGTACCTACAATCGCATATGGACTGAAGGTCATGTTCCCACAAGTTGGCGTGAAGCCACTGTTGTCCCCATCCCCAAACCAGGGAAGGACAAACATCTTCCTTCCAGCTATCGTCCTATTTCCCTGACGAGCTGTGTCTGTAAGGTGATGGAACGCATGGTTAACGCTCGGTTGGTCTGGCTCCTCGAATCTCGCCGCCTCCTGACTAATATCCAATGCGGTTTTCGTCGACACCGCTCTGCTGCTGATCACCTCGTTACGTTGTCGACCTTCATTATGAACAACTTTCTAAAGAAGCGTCAAACAGTAGCAGTGTTCTTCGACTTGGAGAAGGCATACGATACCTGTTGGAGAGCGGGCATTCTCCGCACATTGCACGCATGGGGCCTTCGGGGCCGCCTTCCTCTTTTCATTCAAGCGTTTTTGGCGGATCGCAAGTTCCGGGTACGGGTGGGCTCTGTTTTGTCAGATACCTTTTGCCAGGAGAATGGGGTACCACAGGGCTCCGTCTTGAGTGTGGCGCTCTTTGCCATTGCAATCAATCCGATCGTGGATTGCCTTTCAGCCGACGTCTCCGGATCTCTTTTTGTTGACGATTTCGCAATTTATTGTAGCGCGCAGCGGACGTGCCTCTTGGAGCGTTCTCTTCAACGCTGTCTTGACCGTCTGTATTCCTAGAGCATCGCAAACGGCTTCCGATTCTCCACTGAGAAAACTGTGTGTATAAACTTCTGGAGATACAAGGAATTTCTTCCACCCTCTCTACATCTCGGCCCTGTTGCTCTCCCTTTCGTGAGGACTACGAAATTCTTGGGACTCATGTTGGATCGTAAACTTTGCTGGTCCACACACGTGTCCTACCTGGCTGCCCGTTGTGCCCGATCCCTTAACGTCCTTCGTGTCCTCAGTGGCACGTCATGGGGAGCGGACCGTACCGTCCTGCTTCACCTTTACCAGGCGATTGTTCAGTCGAAGCTCGACTACGGAAGCCTTGTATACTCTTCTGCACGGCCGTCGATTCTCCGCCGTCTCAACTCTATCCACCATCGGGGATTACGTCTGGCGACCGGTGCATTTTATACCAGCCCTGTTGAGTCTGTATGCCGAGGCTGCTGTATTACCCTTGACCACTCGGCGTGACATACTTTTGTCTCGGTACGCATGCCGCCTGCGGTCGATGCCCAACCATCCATCTTACGGATTATTTTTTGACGACTCACTCGATCGCCAATATCAGTTGTCTGCGATTGCCTTGCTTCCACCTGGAGTTCGGTTTCGCCGCCTACTACAGCGGCTCGATTTTACCCTTCCTTCCACCTTTCGGTTGAGCGGAAGCCCATTGCCACCGTGGCATAAGGCCCCAGTTCACACTCACCTCGAACTTAGTTCGCTCCCCAAGGAGAGCACTCCGGATTTGGTATACCGCTCGAGGCTTGTCGAACTCCGTTCGCGGTTCGATAACGCCATATTTATTTACACTGATGGTTCCAAGAGCACTGCCGGTGTCGGATCTGCCTTCGTCGTCGAGGACAACCGTTTCCAATACAAGCTCCCTGACCGGTGCTCTAACTTCACGGCTGAGCTTTTTGCCCTCCACCAGGCCGTTTTGTACACCTGTCGCCACCGCCATCCTTTCTATGCCATCTGTTCGGACTCCCTTAGTGCCCTGCAGAGTCTTAAGGACCCTTTGTCGCACCATCCTCTCGTGTATTGGAATCCAACGCTCCCTCCAGTTGCTAGCAGATGACAGCTGTCACGTTTCTTTCCTGTGGGTCCCTGGCCACGTAGGTGTGCCCGGGAATGAGACGGCCGACATAGCGGCCAAGGCCGCAGCTCTCTTACCTCGCGTGGCTACCTTTTGCGTCCCATCTGACGATGTTCGACGGGCTCTTCGCCGGAGTATCGTGTCGCAATGGCACAGTGCGTGGTTTTCGATGTCCAACAACAAATTGCGAACTGTAAAACCGATCCCGACCGCTTGGAGGACCACCTCACGCCTCTCTCGACGGGAGGAGGTCATCGTGGCCCGGTTGCGGATCGGTCACTGCCGTTTCAGCCATCGTCACTTGCTGTCCGCCGACCCTGCACCGCTGTGCTCCTGCGGTGAACTGCTGACCGTGCGACATGTTTTACTGTCTTGTGTTAATTTTAATCATCTCCGTGTAGCCGTTCACCTTCCGTCTACTCTGGAGGAAATTTTAGCTGATGACACACGAGCAGCTGCTAGAGTTTTGCGTTTTATCAACTTGGCCAACTTATCCAAGGATATTTGACCCTTTTAATTGTCTTTTATCTTTCGTTTTTAGCCTCTTCTGGATGTTCTGACAGTCCCCATTTTTTTGAGGCCATAGCGAATCTATGTTTTTGACTGGGCACTAATGACCATAGAAGTTGTGCGCCCTAAAACCACAAAAAAAAAAAAAAAAAAAAAAAAACAAATGCCTTCAGAAAGGACTTCCTTAGGCTTAAAGCAATATTCGATGTTAACAAATTTCTCTTTTTCAAGAACGCTTTTCTACCCGTTCCCATTCTGCATTTTATATCCTCTGTACTGCGATCATTTGTTATTTTACTGCCCAAGTAACAAAACTCATCTACCTCCTTTATTGCTTCGTTTCCCAATCTAATTCCTTCCGCATCACCTGATTTTCTTACACTGCACTCCATTACTCTAGTTTTGCTCTTGTTAATGTTCATCTTATATGCACCTTTCAGCACACTGTCCATTCCGTTCAATTGCTCTTCCAGGTCCTTTGCTGTATCTGACAGAATTACTATGTCATCGGCAAAACGCAATGTTTTTAATTCTTCACCTTGAACTTTAATCCCTTCTACAAATTTCTCCTTGCTTTCCTTTATAGCTTGCTCAATGTACAAATTGAATAGCAATGGAGAAAGACTACAATCCTGTCTTACTCCCTTTCCAACCACTGTATCCCTTTCATGCCCTTCAACTCTGACAACCGCTGTCTGGTTTTTATACAAGTTGTAAATAACCTTACGCTCCCTATATTTTACTCCTGCTACAAACGTTTTTAACATGCCTTGACTGTAAATAAACAACTTCTAAGATCTTCAGTAGACACGGAGTAAGGTAAAGCTTACTGAATCACAAGAAATAAACATTTCATACGCCGTGAAAGCAAAGAAAGAAGTCATACGGCGCAAAAAAAAAAAAAAAAAAAAAAAAAAAAAAATTACGGCCTACAACGAACACAACTACCGGCTCGCACAGAACAACTGAAGACTATATTGCTGACGTCAGAATCTCGTGTCAGTGCCTGTCTTTCTCGTTGGCCAAGGGGTGCTGGCTGTGACGTCACTGAAGGTCGCTTCTTCGGTCGCGTTCAGGCATGAGGTTTGAACCGCAAAATGACGACCTGTGTCTTCAGACAGGCGCTGACTGGCCACTGTTAGTAAGCGGTTGTCGTTCGCAGTGTGTAGCGGGAATTGACAGTGGCCGCGGAGGAATGTCCGTGCGCATTGAGGCGCTATGCTCCGATGCGCGAGGCCGTTCCCCGTCGGGGGTTCGAATCCTCCGTCGGGCATGGATGGTCGTGTTGTCTTTAGTATAAGGTAGTTTATAAGTAGTTTGTAAGTTCAGGGACAGATGACCACGCAATTAAGTCGCATAAGCTTAACAGACATTTGAACATTTAAATTACAGTGTCAAGATGCAATCGAAGAAGAAATATTGTGTTTGGTTGCTTAAAAGAAAGAGGGCTTGAGTAATAAAAAGTCAGTATTGGGTGCAGCCTATACTAAGTGATCGGTTCGTACAGGGCCAATTCGTAACGTTGTATCCTACATCAAGAATATAAGGAAAAATTATCTGACTATTTGAGAATGTCAATAAATTCTTTTGACGAGGTACTTCAGTTAGTCAGGGAAGTTCTGAAACACACATGAGAGAAAAATATGATTCTATGTAGATTCATTTTTGTTCAATAATCACCTACGTACCAAAAATATTCTTTTTTTTCCAACGTATCTTCATCATTTTCAAATATATCCACGAACTCTTTCCAAGCTTGGTTTTTCGCAGTTTTATTAGAATATTCATCCTCTGAAGAGTCCATAATACAGGTAGTTTCTCCATTTCATCAATAAATAACTCAGTGTCGAAGCGATCCATAGCAAACTTGTGGCACTGAGACGTCCGAACCGCGTGGTGCCCGCAACCAAACTAAACGCTCCTATAGGATTCCACAGAAATAGTATCGCGTGGGCACCGCGCGATACTGTTTTTTCAGGCGGTTGAAATGTGGCTACCGCGCGATTGAACTAGCCGCGCGGTTGCGTGTGAACAGTTACGACGATACTCAAGTAAGTAAAACCCATGCGGGCACCGCGCGATTATCGCCGTGTCTGAACTCGGCCTTCGTCCCATTCCTTATTAATGGTGTTCTATGTTATTTTAATTTCAGTGGCTTCCTTTATAACACCGTTTCGCTTTAGAAATGACAGAAGTTTCGTTGAAATGAATTCGGTGTCTATTTTCTAAAGAATGTTCTACCACGGCTAATTTTTCCGGAAAGCGAAAACGTAAGCACCTCTCGTGTTCTGTCCGGCGTTGTTAGACAGAGCTTACAGTGCGTCCAATATATCAGCCATACTCACATGGTATTTTATAAAGTCCATGTGTTTTGAGCCCTGCATTGTCTTTTAGAGGCATCATCATGTCTTATTTTTGCTCGGGACTTAAACACAGAAGCGTTGTTGTATCTCTTCAGCAGCCGGCTAATCTTTCTAATCATCATTCGACAAAAAGGAAAAAAAAGGCAAGATTCTTGCTCTCTTTTTCCGACCTCCTTTTTTTTTGCTTTTAATCGCCACAAAGTACTTGTTGTATCTGCCGGTGACTGTAGCCTTTTCCCTAAAAACTCTTCGGAGATATGTTAGCTTTCTTGGCGTCTGAAACGACTTTTGCGCGGTGAACTAAGTTTTTCAGAAAACCGCCTTTTTGCAAAGGGTAGTGGTGGCTGAGCGCATTCAGATACGTATCAGTATGAGTGTGCTTCCTACAGACAATGGCTGAGGTGATCACTGGTGCCGCGTCAGAAAAGCCGTGCGCACTAAGGCTCTCAACTGCGGTGCGCGCGGACGTTTGCCATCGGGGGTCCGAGTCCTCCTTCAGGAATGGGTGTTTGTGTTGTCCTTAGCATAAGTTACTTGAAGTTAGTTTAAGTAATTTGTAAACCTAGGGACTGATGTCTAAAGTAGAAAAGTCCCTTATATTTACAAACATTTGAACATTTTGACCACTGGTTTTCCTGCAGACGAGGACATCAAGGAAGGGCAGAGAACCGTCTTTTTCCGCCTCCATCCTGAAATTCTCCCAGTTTTGTACAACCAAGAGATCAGATAACGAATGTATGATCGATATAGCGGCAAAAACATCTTGGTTGTGCTGGAGCAGTATTCAAGGCAGTCTCTTCAAATTTCACCATAAAGAAGTTTGCTATGGATGGTGGTAACGGAATCCCATCGCCACGCCGTCTGCCTGACAGCCAGTATTTAGACCATCCGCTCCCTCTTCAACGTAATTGGTTCAGGATGTGTGTGTCAACGACATATGATGGATTTGTCCTTCTGTAGTGGGAGAGACGGGTGCTGCAATTATTGCTTTGGGGGTACGGTCATCCATTTTTGGCGACTTCGATGAGTGCATCTCCCGGGTAGTGATAGGGTACGTCACATAAGAGTGCTGGTAGTGGCAAATGGGATGTCACTGTCAGACGTTACAGAAAGGACTTCTGATGGAGGGGGTCATTCTAGGATTTCAACGGTGATTCTTATTCTTACAGGGTGATCGCTGTTTAAGGATCTGTTGTTCTGAATCAAAATGTGGTGCCCATCTCCTGAAGCCATAGCCATCGGGAGGAACGCAGACGTCAGCAAGACTATCTAGTCGATGTGCAGTCATTCGGCGTGGTCTGTAATGTGGATGCTTCCTTTTTCGTCGGTACTTTGTGCTGCGTTGTTTAGAGATGATCAGGATTCAGGAATAGCCTGGAGTGGAATGTCTCGGTTCTCTGCAAATGTGACCACCGTTGCAGAGGCCACATCATCTATTAGTGTTTTTCTGAAACGGTGGCGCATACATTCGGACCGGGCATGGCGTACCTGCACACGATCGTGGCTGGCCATCGTACATTTCGACGGCCTGCACACCACCAATCGACAGATACGCGGGATTTGTTCCGAAAGTTGAGTTGGAAAGAGGCAAATACTGTTTCTTCAGCTTCGTCGAACGGGAGCTCGAATATCTGCCACGGTCTGTAACCGAATCCTACATGGTCCATGGTCACCACAACTGTGTGTCTATCAGAGTGCTTTAATTTCAGTTCGATGGCATGTGATGGAAAAATGTATTCCGATCACGTCCTGTAGGATGAAGATCTTCTCAAATGAATTGTATGATTTCAAATGGGGTGGGTCGTGGATGTTCTGCCTGAAACGTTACTTTGACGTCTGTAATGCTGTACTCTCACGAGACGTTGAAACGCACTTTGACGAGGAACAGGTGACGTCACATCGTGGAATTCCACGTTCCACTAACGTGCGAAGAGTGAAACGAAGAATCTGGCACAGGGCACAGGAACCAATCAATTTCAAAACAGTGCCTTACGTCACTCGGCTTTCCCTACAGCGTTTAAAATCTGTCGCAGGTCAGTACTGTGTTGGAATAGTTCAAAGTGCAGACAGAACATGGCTACCACGTTGTGGCGGAAGCAAAAGCAGTAAACAGTGGTTACGTACAGTACTAAAAGCAAAAATTATCACAACAAACATTATCGAACTGATGCGTTGTCTCTTGTGTATGAAAAAGTTAAATGTGTCAGGCTGAATCTATTACCTCCAACTAAAATTTTGATTATGTAGAATATGCAAAACGTGGAAAATAGGAATAGTCGAGAGATCAAGAGAAGTGGAGCTGGTACTTCACCATTTATAACTTTTTTATTGCGACTTTTGCGAAAAGTGATTTATCTATTTATTTGTTTATTTAGCCTGATCAGATTAGGGCCATCAGGCCCTCTCTTACATCGGACCAGGTTTTACACATACAGTATTTCTTTACATGTGAGTTACCTATAACATAACAATGATTTTTACAGATAAAAAATTAATAACATAATTTATACAAGTTGATTACATGTAAAATGATGTAAATAAAATGTATTGACTTAATTCTAATAGGATTAATACTAGTAGTGCCACAGAGACACCTTCTGCTGCAGTTGGTGTAATAATAGAAATAACAACATTGATATTAGTAGATATAAGATGTACTTTTAAATATATATAGACTGGTTAAGACATGGCGAATTCTGACAGAAGGAAGTTAAGAAAGCGACTAAAACAGAAATGATATTGGGCGTTCCACAGGGTAGTGTGTTTGGTCCTCTGCTGTTCCTTAATCATATAAATGATTTGGGAGAAAATCTAAGGAGCTCTCTTGGGTTGTTTGCAGATGACGCCGTCATTTACCGTCTAGTAAAATCATCTGAAGATCAAAACCAACTGCAGAACGACTAAATCTGTACCTGCCGAGAACAATGGCAGTGGGAGAATATCTGGGAGGAGGAATGGATGTGACGTACCTGGACCGTAGGGTATTAAAGACTGACGTAATTATTGCTTTAGTAGATAATCCATTAACTGTCGTATGAAGCTGGCAGTGTTATTCAGTTCTCTGATATACTGAGGTAGATTGTTCCAGAGCCTGGTGTGTCGTACATCTTGTTATCATCACCACCTGCTCTCAGATATGTGTATCGTCTTTGTTTTTGTTGTGGCGTAAAGTCAGCGCCACAAGCCAGACGCACGAGAACGATCGTGAAGAAGGCAGCGGATGACCGGCAGCCAATCACACGCCGGCGCCGCGCGTCCTGGAGGAAGAAACGTAGATGCGCGCCCTCTACAAGCTGCTATACCTAGGGCGACATGCGTCTGGACGAACCCGTCTAAACTCGGCTCTGAACTAGGCAGTCACTAGGACTCAGCGCAGCTAGCATCATACAGACGACGCCGCGAGAAGAGACATACTTTATAAAGGTTAAGTAATTGTATTCTTCAGGAAATAAAACTTCTATTACTAATCTATAAAGCTGTTCTAGCTGTCCACGCATCCTGATAGATCTTTTCCTGAAAAACAGGCCGGGAACGACTAAACACAGGCTGACGAGGACGACAAAACAAATGGCGGCGAGAAATATTACAATTTCTGAAAGAGTATTGCATGCCACGTTCGAGGAAACGTACGACTCTATATGTGACGTAAGTAAGGTTCAGTATACAGTTTTTTTTTTTTTTTTCGTCGATTGCTAACAGAGATACGGTGCAATTTTACGCACATAGATCTCTATAATCAAATTGATCTGCGCACCAGCCCGCAACGGGCGCTGGAGAGCGCTGTGAAAGAAAATCACGATGAACAGCACGTTATGTTCCGTGGGATGTAGCCGGTCGTTTCAGAACGTGCAGTAGTCATAAAGCACGTCTGGCGTGCGCCACGCTGAACGGCAAGTCCCGTATGAGGACGGCTTAAGAGTGAGCTATGACGTACAGAGGCGGACAAAGGTATTCAGACACTGCGAGTAATCAGAGAAGTAAACCTTAAATATGTTTATAACTAAAAAACCTATTTTATTCTTTACAGGTGTGTAATACATACGTCAATCTGAATATATGCAGAACAACAATGAAGGAAGTTTAAGGTTTTACTACCCGTCGACAGCGTGGTCATTAGAGACGGAGCTCTCGCTCAGATATTTGGGTAAGGACTGTGGGAAGGAAATCGGCCGTGCCCTTTCAAAGGAACGGAAAACCTAAATTTTGAACCAACGACCTTCCGAATGCGAGTCCAGTGTGTTACCACTGCGCCACCTCGCTCGGTCCAGCAAGTAACAAAACACGCCTTAGGTAAGAAAGAAAAAAGAAAATCGAATTATACAATTGGCAAAAGTATTCAGTAACTCAACAGTCAGTATTTGGCAATGCGTTCTGTTCTCTGTATTACAGCCCCCAAGTCTTTGTGACACGGAGTAAAGCCGGCCGCGGTGGCCGAGGGGACTGCGGCGCGCCAGTCACGATCTGCCCGGCCACTACGGTTGGGGGTTCGAATCCCCCCTCGGGCATGATATTTGTGCCGTCCTTAGTGTAAGTTTAGGGACTGATGACACTGCAGTTAAGTCCCATAAGCTCTACAAACATATGAGCATTTTTTGAACACGGAGTAAACAACCTTTCTTGTTATATCCGAACTGATATGCACCCGTTCTTCTTCTATACATGCACGGAAATGTGTGAAACAGCTCACATGTCGTTATTGTAGTCTCGTCTTCAGTTCTTTCCAGATGTTTTCGATGGGGTTGAGGTCCGGAGACTGCGGTACGGTAATGCTATGAGGCTCGTTGAGATAGTATCCACAATTTGAACATTTTCGCCGTGTGTTTGGGATCATTGTCTTGTTGGACATAAAAATCATTCCCAAGATCCAACTTCTCAGCACTTTTCTTCAGATTTCACATGGGTATATCGAGATACACAAATTTGTCCATGGTGCCTTCAATAAATACAAGCTCGCCAACACTTCCGGAAGACATGCATTCCATCACACTGCTGCCTCCATGTCTGATGGTTGCTTGCATGTTTCTGGGATCCCACTCTGTGTTTGCTTGACGTCACACTAAACTGCGGCCATCCACATGGCTCAAAGTAAATTTTCATTTGTCACTCCACAGAATCTTGTCCCAAAATGTCACATCCTTGCCGATGAATTCACCTGAAAAAACCATCCGCTTTTGGCGTTGCACTTACTGACGAACGGTTTGCGCCTTGCCACTCTGGCATTGTACTCAGCACTGTTCAGGTTATAACACTGACTTCGGTACCAACACCTTCTGCCAGTTCTGCCGCTATAACAAGGGCCGTTGTCTGCAGGCCTTCTTTGACCATTCGAACTATCTTCCTCTTGTCTCTGTTCGTTAGTTCCTGAGGACGCCCCTGTCGTAGACAATTGAACAGAGATTTTTCTTTTTTCCATTTCTGGACGATAGTAAAGACAGTCTTTCGGCTTCGGCTGACCACGTTGCTTATTTTTGCATATGATTTTCCCTCATTATGCAGCCGCAGACTATTCCTTCGCTCTTCCATTGTCGTTTCCCTACCTTTACGGGGCATGGTGCTACGTTGGTCTTCTTCGATGAGACCTGTGCTTTTCTGTAGTACGAGACAGCTGCCTTGCGTCGCGGTGGAGAGTCTGAGCGCATTGAGGCGCTATGCTCCGATGTGCGAGACCGTTCCCCGTCGGGGGTTCGAATCCCCCCTCGGGCATGGATGTTTGTACCGTATTTCGTATAAGGTAGTTCATAAGTAGTTTGTAAGTTTAGGGACTGATGACCCCGTAGTTAAGTCCCATAAGCTCTACGAACATTTGAACATTTGAGCTATCTTGCGTACATCGACTGCTTGCTGCCACCGAGTTGTACCTTCAGACTGTGGTTACCTAGTGAAGCGGAGCAGTGTCTGTTTACTTTTGTTCGGCGTTAAACACAGGCCTGTGATGGTAACACAAAAAACAAATCGTTCCACAAAGAGGGTAAGATAGGGTGACCAGATTTCCATAATCAAAAAACGGGATACATATGGATACCGAAGAGTGGGCCACATAACGGATCACGCGATCACTCTTGTCGGAGTTTCAAGTCTTCTCTCGGGAGTGGGTCTGTATGTTGTCCTTAGTGTAATTTAATTTAAGCAGTTTGTGAGTCTAGGGACAGATGACTATTAGGATTACAACCTTTTTTTTCGGAGCGTTTGAAACCATTTGTGCTTTTCTTGCAGTGTCATCAACATGTATGTTATCCTTCAAAGCTTAAACAATATGACGACTTCGGTGTCACTCATCAACGCAGACAAACACACGAATTAATGCGTGTGCACGCAGTACAGTAAGAAACAAAGCCATCGTTTCTCTCACGCTCCAAGCCAAAGCTAAAGTGCCGGATTTGATCCATCTCGTATTTACGTTCGTTTCTCTTAATGTCGCTTCTTTCTTAGTACTGTATGTTGTGTGCAAAAACTGCAGCTTTTCAGTATACACAAGACGAAAAGTATTTAGTAACTGAAAAAAACATGAAACCAACGGGGCAACCATAGGATGTGGAGGTTTTCGAACGGGGTAAACGACAGTCTCAGTAACTAGGACATACCAAGTCAGTTGCTGATTCAAAAATTAACCAAACAAACTTGCACACCAAAAAGCTAAGTAAATCGCAATACTAATTAAAGAAAACATTGTTTTATATTTGCCACATGCGAACAAGTAGGAAAGACAGTTATTATTGCCGCGGTGGAGTAGCCGAGCGGTCTAAATCGTCTCGCTGCGGAGCGCGCGGTTGCTCGCCGTGGAGGTTCGAGTCCTCCCTGGGGCATGGGTGTTTGTCCTTAGGTTAATTTACCTAGGTTTAAGTAGTTTGTAAGCTACGGACTGATGACCACGCAGTTTGGATTGATAGATGTACAAACATTTGAACAGTTATTATTACCTACGAACTCTACTTATTTCTCTCTCATAGCCGCGGCGAAGTGGCCGAGCGCATTGGGGCGCTATGCTCCGATGCGCGAGGCCGTTCCCCGTCGTGGGTTCGAATCCTCGAGCATCGATGTTTGTGTTGTCTTTAGTATAAGTTAGTTCTTAATTTTAGAGATTGATGTCCCCGCACTTAAGTCCATATGCTTTACAAACATTTGAGTAGAGATAACACAACCCAGTAATGACTAATGAGCTACATATTTTTTTCACTCGATATCTTCAGATCGAAGTGAGTTGAAAATTAGAGACCAAAGTTCAAATGTTTGTACAGTCTATGGGACTTAACTACGGGGTCATCAGTCCCTAAACTTACAAACTACTTATGAACACACACACACACACACACACACACACACACACACACACACACACACACACACACACACACATATATATGCGCCCGAGGGGGGATTCGAACCCCCGACCGTAGTGGCCGTGCGGACCGTGACTGGAGCGCCTTAGTCCCCTCGGCCACCGCGGCCGGCATTAGACTCGCTTCGTAGTTCTCAGTTAATAAATTTTCTCCTCGCATATATTTCAACATAGTTAAGTTCCTCAAATAAACTGATCACATCTTTCTTTGCCGCGCGGGAGTAGCCGAGCGGTTTGGAGTACCACGTTACGGATCGCACGTCCTTCCTCGTCGGAGGTTCGACTCCTCCCTCGGGCGCATATATATATGTGTGTGTGTGTGTGTGTGTGTGTGTGTGTGTGTGTGTGTGTGTGTGTGTGTGTGTGTGTTGTCCTTAGGTTAGTTTAACTTAGTTTAAGTAGTTTGTAAGTCTAGGGGCAGATGACCAACCTAGTTTGGTCCCATAAGAATTACAAACATTTGAACTTCTTTCTTTCAAAATATTTCACCAAATTCCGGTACAGTATTAAAACTTTACTGAATCGACTTCCAAAGAAGAGGATATTTGAGATGAACCCAGAGTCACATTGATTCAGCATATGAAATTGGTAAGTCCATTTCGTGATACAATCAATTAACGTCTTTTGAAATGGATTTGAAATGTCCTACGCCATCTTCGAGTAATTAAATGATTAATGAATGGTTTTTCTATAGTTGGAAAAGCTGCAGATATCATGTGAAAACATTACATGGTACCAATAAACGAAATTGAAAAATTCACTTTGAGGTAAAGCGTATTTTCTTTATTGTTTGATTATGACCCCACTTATTCTCCATTTGGTTACACTGTGCGTTACTAAAAAACACATTTTTTAAAATTATATGGGACGGTTAGTAAAACACAGGACAGTATACGTCCCGTATTTACTTTGTCGGGACAACGGGACACTTCGGCCAAAAAAGGGACTATCCCGTAAAATATGGGACGTCTGGTCACCGTTGGGCACAATATTCGTATAGTCGGCGTCTTCTGAAATACAGACAGACACTAAAGTCTACATACACCCTAAAAGTAACATTTAAGTCAAAATAAATATTTATTCACTTTCTGTGACGTAAACAGGCATGTTAGGAACAGAAAAACAACATATACATTACATAATTAATAATAATTCCATATACTGTCATTTTGAGCATACAAATGGAACAGCGGTCAGGTACAAAAGTAAACATACACTGAGATGTAGTTCACTTTCAGGTCTTATTTAATATTTTGTATTGCCACCTTCTGCTTCGATTACAGCTTCCAAAAGTCGAGGCATTGATTCCACCAATTTTTTTGTGTACTAAGGCTGCTTTTAAATCATCTTTGCTTTTGATTTTGTAGTTTATCCTACGCTTTAGTTATCCCCATAGGTGTTCAATTGGGTTAATGTCTGGTGACTGTGGAGGTGAATGCAACTATTTTGGTACATTGTAAATTAACTATTCTTTTACGACAATGGCCTTCTGATTGGGGTCATCGTCTTACTGAAACATCCAGTCTGTTCATGGTCCCAGTTTCTCCGCAGATTGCTTCAGATTCTCCTTTAAGATGGTGAGATACTTCCATTTATCCATAATATCTTCAATAAGTACTAAATTCCCAACTCCAGCTCCAGACATGCAATCCCACTGATGGGACAAGATTTCTTCCAACTTTCATTCCTTTTTCGCCACACCTTTTGCTGTCCATCACACTGGAACAAGTTAAACTTACTCTCATCTGTGAATAGTACTGTATACCAAAATGTGTAATCCTTATTTTGGTGCAGAGTAGCAAATTCTAGGCGCTTCTGTTCATTTACCCTGCTTATGAACGTTTTTTCACTGCTGTTCTACTTTCAAACAGTCTTCGTACTGTTATGGGATGAACACTATTTCCACTATTATTCGCGACATCTAATGCAAACTCCGTAGCTGTAATTCTGGGATCCGCATTCACTTTTCTAATGATGTGTCGGCGCTCCCTGTTAGATAATTTTGGTGGTCGTCCACATCTAGCTTTGTTTTCGACACTTCCTCGACCCCTGTAATTTCTTATTACGGTTTGGACACTTGCATGGCTCCTCCTAACAGTTTCCCCAATTTTCCGCAGTGAAAACCCCTTATTACTGAGCTCCTTAATATTCTTACTCACCTCCACCGGTATTTCGGTTCTTTTTGCATCCAAGTTACGCGATCGACTTATGTATTGCAATACCCTTCTATTATACAAGCAAACGACACTACTTGCACTGTGTTCACTGCAACGTCTCTCTAGCAACTAACGACAGATCCGAAGTGTATGTTGACTTTTGCGTGCTTGCTAGTAAAGCTTATGGGACTTAACTACGAGGTCATCAGTCCCTAGACTTACAAACTACTTATGAACTAGCTTATACTAAAATCGGTACAAACATCCATGCCCGAGGGGGGATTCGAACCCCGACCTCAGCGGCCGTGCAGACCATGATTGGCACGCCGCAGACCGCTCGGCCGCTGCGACCGGCTTGTTGACTTTTGTGCCTCAGTAAACAAACACTGCAGCATCTATCACGCTTGCAGTGCACGATACCGGCCTGAAGACGGTGGTTTATGTTATTGTGGACGTGGGCGCTGGCACAGAATTGCACGTCTACCTCTTTCATCCAGTCTGTACGTCACATGCTACAACTTGGGGGTGTATGTAGACTTTAGTGTCCGACTGTATTCTCCGCATTATGGCTAATACGCAGATACACATTTCGTGTATCAAATCAAATGTTTGTAGAGCTTATGGGACTTAACTACGGGGTCATCAGTCCCTAAACTTACAAACTTCTTATGAAGTAGCTAATACTAAGGACGGTACAAATATCCATGCCCCAGGGGCGGGATTCGAACCCCCGACCGTAGTGGCGGGTCGCAGACCGCTCGGCCACTGCGGCCGGCATTTCTTGTAAGCATTAGTCACAACTGACCGAGAGATTTGCATGTGACTTGTGTCTGAATACTTTTGTCCGCCTCTGTACGTTAGTAAAGGACTCAATGTATACCGCGACGCGGAAGTCACTACACCTGGAGTAGAGTACTAAGCGGCGCACGGCGCAGATCCGCTCGCTACCTCGGTCGAAGGCCAACTGTGCTATCTGTGCACTTGTCACAGTCGTCCTCATAGCTTCGCTTCCGTCAGCACCTCGCCTCCTGCCTTCCAAACTTCACAAAAGTTCTGCTGCGTGTAGCACTCCAGGCAGAAATGGTACTATGGGTAAATGGCTTAGCAGTAGACTATGAGATGTTTCTAAATGTTCAAATGTTTGTTAAGCTTATGGGACTACTTATGAACTACAGTCGGGCCGGAATACGATGATTCCTGGCTCCGCCTACTGGGCTGGGAGACCGCCGCAGCCGCGGAAACTGAATACAACCATGGTGCCAAGTAGTTAGTTAGCTACCTGACAGATAGCTTAACGGTCGGAGCTGTCTGACAGAACTGGCAAAAGTGCAGAGCGCAGCCGAACGCGCGCATGAGCAAAGCTCGCGTTTCACTTACTGCGATGATCTGCTGCCACAGCCGACGCTCAAAGCTGATTGGAGCAAGCACCAGGGATCATGCTATTTCGGCTCGACTATAGCTTACACTAAGGACAGCACAAACATCCATGACCGATAGGGTATTCTAACGGCCGTCGGGGAACGACCTCGCGCATTGGAGCATAGCGCCTCAAGTGCCTCAAATCGTTCGGCCTTTCAAGATGAAAGGCAAATGTTCCGGGTTCGAATCCCAGCCCGTAACACAGTTGTAATCTGCCAGGAGCTATCAGTTTGAGTCTGGTTTTTTTTTAGTTTGTAAATGTGAAACTATATTATCCGTTGTAGAGAACTCATTTCAAGCTATGTATATAAAAATGAATGTTTGTCTGTATTTCATGAGTTCATAAAACATTCATTCGATTGCAATGAAACTTTAGTGAACTGTTCATCGTACGTCCACGAAGGTTTCTGACCTAAAAACAAAAGACCACGACACATAGCTCAGCAGATATGAAGTCAGAAATAATGAGAGGCCACCGCGTGAGAATACCCAGCTTTATGCGTCAGTTATTGGATAATGGGAGTAGCTAGATACCTCAACAATGTTTGCATGTAATTTCGGAGGTCCATGAAGCGTTTTTAAATGACCCCTCCCTCCTCCCACACACAAAATGATGAAACGAAAAGAAGTCTACCGCTCCCAACAGTTTCGCTGTAGATGCCGTAAAACTGTCGCATCAGGCATGGCGTTGTATCAAATAAAGTTAGCATTACAGATTTGCATGTTACCATTTATTTTTGTCTGCAAGTCTCCCTTAATTCTCTTGCTTCCAAAATTAAGCAATCTGTTTTCTTAATCTCTATCTATATAAAAGCGAAAGGACGCCACTCCTTCACTGACTAAACACGAAATCTCGAAACCTATTTCATCTATGAAGCTGAAATTTGGCAAGAATGTTGTTTATAGGTATAAAACTCAGATAAAGTATTTTGTGATAGGTGCATGGCGGAGCATACTTCTCCCAAAGGCTCACGAAATCTACAGTTCGATTCCCATCTTCAAAAAATTTCGCACGCTTGACCTTCAGAACAAGAGGAAGGTCACCGTCTACCTTACGTTTTATATGGAGCATGGGAGAGGGTACTTTGCAACATAAAAACGGACTCCTAAATACCTTGGTCCCGTCTTAACTTGAGAACGGCTCGACCGATTTCACAGATATGTTGTTGTTGTTTCGTTATTTTCAGAACAAGGGTTGCATGAAGTAAAACAGAAATATTTGACATCAACAAAGTGCGTTTTTCAATGTGACTCTGATAGAAATGCATAGGTTTGCTCCAATCTTTATTAATTTTTGCACACATGACTTTTAAACCAACTGGGTACATAAATGTTCATATGGTACATGACAGAGGGTACCCTGCAGAAAACTGCCGAGAGAGGGAAAGGTGGAACGAACAGAGAGATGGGAGAGAATGAGGTGGATGCAGAGAGAGAGGGGAAGGGGATGTGGACTACGAGAGTGTAGGATAAATAAACGTCCGGGCAACGCCGGGTTTACAGCCAGTTAATAATAAATGAAACATAATGTATTGTTATGAAGGTAGAAAACATTAAAAACATTGATTAAATACTGAAAACTATGACCATTTTTGTGGGATTGGGGGGTGGTGGTGGTGGTTGTTAAGGTTTTCAGTCAAGTACGGTTATTTGGCAGTCTTTAAGTTTTCATTTCAGTAAGTCGTTAACATCCATTTCCTATCTTTTATTAATTTTGATTTACATCTACATAAATACACTGCAAGTCACATTAAAGTGCATGGTAGAAGGTTAATCGAACCGCTTTTATGATGTTCCTCTACAGTACAATTCTCTAATAGCTCGCGGAAAAAAGGAACACCTAAATCTTTGTTTTCGATCTGATTTCTCTTATTTCATTTTGATGATCAAGCCTATAAAGGTGGAAGCTAACAAAATATGTTCGCATTCGGAGGAGGAAGTTGGTGAAAGAAGTTTCACAAGGAGATCTCGTCGCAACGAATAACGACTTTATTTTAATGATTTTCACCCAAACTCCTGCATAATTTCCGTGACACTCTCTGCATTATATCGCGATAATACAAAGCTACCTGCCTTTCTCTGAACTTTTTCTATGTCTTCTGTCAGTCCTACTAGGAGGAGATCCCACATTGCGCAACAACACTCCAAAACAGGACGCTCCATCTTCTAAGTGTACTGTCAACAAAACGTAGTCTTCGGTTCGCATTCCCTACAATATTTTATGTGTGTTGTTTCCAATTTAAGTTGTTTGTAATTGTTACTCCTAGATATTTAGTTGTATTTACGGCCTGTACATTAGACTCATTTATCGTGTAAATGAAGTTTAACGGGTTTCTTTTAGTGGTCATATGGATGAATTCACACTTCTCATTATGAAGAGCCAATTGCTATTTTTTACACCATGCAGATATGTAAATCATTTTGCAGTTGCTTTTGATCTTCTGGTGACAGCATAATCAGCGAACAATCTAAAGGATTTACTCAAATTGTCTCGTAAATCGTTTATAAAAATTAGGAACAGTAGGGGCCCTACGATACTTCCCTGGGGAACGTCAGATATAACTCCAGTTCTACTCGATGACTTTCCGCCAACTACAATGTACTGTGTCCTGTCTGACAGGAAATCACGAATGCAATCGTACAATTTTGGCGATATTCCATAAGCACGCAGTTTGATTAGAAGACGCTTGTGAGGTACAGTGTCGAATGCCTTCCAGAACTCCAGATGTATGGAATCTGTTTGACATCCCTTGTCGACATCACGTTAGTAAAGAGCTAGATGTGTTTCACGAGAATTATACTTTCTGAATCCGTCTTGATTGACGATTTTTAATTTCCATGTTGGCTCTGTGTTTTATGTGCTGTGTATATTGGTACCGTATTGTATTCTACTACGCAAGTACGACAATAATATTTAATCATTTTCCTCGGAACCGCAACATGAAGTATAAAGACGGTATGTTGCACGAGAAAACAAACGTTTTCTTGTGCACAGATCGCCAAACCGAATTAATTACTATTGAAATTCATATTCATTGTAAAGTGCTGCACTGTTTGGTTACGTTTGAAAAACCCATAATACCGGTATTAGTTTCGTGATTCCATGTGTGTAAAAGAATTTGCACCCAGCTTTCAGAAAGTTGAGAAGCTTAATTTTTTATGTCCATTTTGTCATGCAATTGAAAAACAGTTTCTAACACAGTGATTGTTGAGTACTTACAGGATGAAGTACTGTAGTATTGATGAGTAACACGTTCCTCGTTTGAAAAATAATCTTTTGGTTAGTAGTCTGATGTTGTTGCCGTCTTCAGTCCGCAGATGGGTTAATGCACCATTGCCGGACTACTCTGTCCCGTGGAAGCATTTTGGTCTCAGAATAAAAATGGGAACAAACAGCCGCGGCGGAACGGCCGAGCACAGAAAGGCGGCGTGCTGCGAAGCGCAAGGCCGTTCCCCGTCGGGGGTTCGAATCCCCCCCCTCGGGCATGGATGTTTATGCAGTCTTTAGTATAAGGTAGTTCATAAGTAGTTTGTAAGTTTAGGGACTGATGACCGCGCAGTTGAGTCCCATAAGCTTCACAAACATTTGAACATTTTGGCAACAAACAACCACTGACCCTGCTTACTGTAGTCATCTCTCGTTCTCCCTCTACCATTTTTACCCCATACATTTCCCTCTAATGCTAAATTGATAATCCTTGATGTTTTAATGTGTCCCACTAATCTCTCTCTTCTATTAGCCAAGATATCCCTGAAATATCTTTGCTCCCCAATTCTATTCAACCGGCCGCGGTGGCCGAGGGGACTAAGGCGCTCCAGTCACGGTCTGCACGGCCACTACGGTCGGGGGTTCGAATCCCCCCTCGGGCATGGATATTTGTGTCGTCCTAGTTCGTAAGTAGTTCATAAGTAGTTTGTAAGTTTAGGGACTGATGACCCCGTAGTTAAGTCCCATAGATTATACAAACATTTGAACAATTCTATTCATTATCTCCTCATTAGTAGTGATCTACCCATCTAATCTTCAGCTTTCACTTCCAGCAACACATTTCAAAAGCTTCTATCATCGTTCTGTTAAATTCCTTATCGTCCACGTTTCACTACCGTACAATACAAATTCCAGACAAATGCTTTCAGAAAAGATTTCCTAACATTTGAATTAATATTGGATGTCAAGAAATTTCGTTATTGTGTCATTGCGTAATCTAATTCCTTCAGAATAGTCTGATTTTCTTAAATTGCATTACCCTCTTTTTGTTAATGTTCACCTCATACTCTCCTTTCAAGACACAGTCCATTCCGTTCAATTGTTCTTCCAGATCCTCGGCTGTCTCTGACAGATTTATTGTGTCATCGACAAAAAGCAATGTTTCTATTTCTTCGTCTTGAATTTTAAGACGTTCTTCAAATTCCTCCTTGAATTTCTTGACAGCTTGTTAAATGTACAAATTGAACAACATTGATTGGAAAAAGGTTACAACCTCGTCTTACTCCCTTCCCAACCACTCCATCAGTTTCATGTCCTTCTGCTCTAATAACTGCTGCCTTTTTTTAATATGTTTACATTACCTATATTTTACCCATGGTGCGTTCAGAATTTGAAAGAGTGTAATCCAGTCAACATTGTGAAAAGCTGTCTTTAAATCTACAAAAGCTAGAAACGTAGGTTTTCTTTTCTATAACCTTAGACAAGTGTCGCGCGTTCCAACATTTTTCCTGAATCCGAACTGATTTTCCCTAACGTCGGATTCGACCAATTTTTCCATTCGCCTGTAAATAATTCGTGATAGTATTTAGCAACTATGACTTAGTTAAATGATAATTCTGTAATTTTCAAACGTCTCTTCACTTTTTTGCTATTGGTATTCATATTTTCTTCGGGGAGTCTAATGTTATTTCTCCTCTCTTATAAATTGTTCAAATGTTTGTAAAGGTTATGGGACTTAACTGCGAGTTCATCAATTTCTAAACTTACAAACTACTTATGAACTAATTTATACTAAAGACAGCACAAACATCCGTGCCCCAGTGGGATTCGAATCTTCGACGGGGAACGACCTCGCACATCGTAGCGTAGCGAATCGATGCACTCGGCCGCTCCGCCGCGGCTCTGTCTTATACATCTTGCACACAAGGTCTAACACTTTCATCATGACTGGCTCTCACAACGATGTCAGCAAGCACTTCAGGGGGAACATTATCTTCGCCAAGGACCTTTTTCGACTCAAATCTTTTCGTGCTCTGTGAAATTCTTCTTGCAGTGTCGTATCTCATCATCATTTATTTCACCTTCGTTTTCTACAAAACTACCTGAACTTTATTTCCCTTGTGTAAGCCCACTATAATTCTTTGCACCTTACAGTTCTTCCTTCTTTGCTTAATATTCGTTTTCCATCAGAGTTGTTGATATTCATGCAACTACTTTTCTTGCCTCCAAACGTCTCTTATATTTTCGTGTAGGTGGTATCTACCTTCTCCCTAGTTATACATTCTTCTACGGTCTTGCATTTCTCCACTAGCCACTCCTGCTTGCCCACTCTGCACTTCCTCACAACCTCATATTTTAGCCGTCTGTATCCCCTGTTTCTTGCTTCATTTGCTGTAGGGTCCTATTTTTATATTTTCTCCTTCCGTCAATTAAGGTTCTCCTGTGTTATCCAAGTATTTCTATTGGACCATGTCCTTCAGAATACACAGTACTACATCCAGTTTATCTTTGAGCGCACAGGGTACACATAGGCCGAGCAGAGCCCTCTCTTGACGGTCCGACAGGGTCGGTGTTGCGCCTAGTGTAATCGGTGCAGAGCTGTCACACATGTTGGAAACAATGCAGTGAGTACCAGTATGTCTCGTCGACGTCAAAGGGAGCCATATCGGCATGTGAGCGAGTTCGAACAGGGTAGTATGATCGCTCTCCGAGAAACGGGATTGTCATACCCTGACATTTTAATCTCACAAAAGGCGTGCTGCTACGACAGTGATACTTATGTGTAAGGCGTGGATAGAGGAAGGTCGTACGCAGCGTGGAGCGGGAACCGGACCACGGAACATGACCACAGTTCAGGATGACCGGCATCTTGTCCGCTTGGCCATTACGGGTCGCACACCGCCATCCACAGTGGTGACTCGTCGCTGGAGTACTGCACCAGGCAGGAACTTGTCTGCATCAACAGTTCGTCGCCTTCTGCTGCAGGTTGGACAGGTTGCACGCGTTCCATTACCTCGGCTCCTGCTGTCCAGAAACGCAAGCTCCTCCGACTGAAATGGGCACGTGAACACCGTTGGGGTGCTGAGTGCAAAATGTATCTTTTTGGACGAATCCCGCTTCGACTTGACCGGGCACTTACGTGTCCGGCGGTACCGTGGTGAGCGCAACCTAGAGGGCTGCATTGTGGAGCGGCCAAGCGGGGAAAACACCTGGCATGATGGTTTGGGGCGCCATTGGTTACAACACTCGATTCGCCTCCTACGTATTGAGAGTACTTTGAGCAACAACCAGTACCTGACGGTGGTTGTGGAGCCTAAGGCATTTCTTCTGCTTCAGAGATCTTCTCAGGCCACATTCCAACAGGACAAGGCCCATCCCCTTATTGCGAGGAATGTACAGGCCTTCTTCGAAGAGCAACGGGTCCCATTGCTTCTCTGGCCTGCACATTCGCCATACGTGTCGCCAATCGAACATGACTGGGGTATGGTTGGTAGGCATTTGGTGCGTCACGGTCCTCCAGTAACTTGTGTCGCTGATTTGTGGGCTCGGATACACACTGCGTGGAGGGAAATCCCTCAGGACAGTATTCAGACCATTATTGATCCAATTCCACGACGTATATCTGCTGGAATTTCATCGCATGATAGCCACGCTACATACTGAATAATAGTGCCGAAAGAACATCTATAGTTTTGAAACGGTAATCATTAGTTACTTGCCACGTACCTTACCTGTGGTATTAATTTCTTTGACTTCATGCGTATATTTCTTGGTGTTGCAATTTCTACAAACGGTAGTGTGTAATCATGATTATAACCTTCGGGAAAGTGCAAGCAATATGCTGAAAACTTTTCATCGCAATCGGATGAACGGTACGGCAGCGCATAAAACATATTCATTTTTATATACTTGAAGAGCTGTAACACCTTAGTTTGGCTAATGACACCAGAGTCAAAAACTTTCTGATTTGGCTTTGTAAACATAAGTACAGAAGGTAAATGAGAGAAAAACGAGCCGGACAGATACGACGCTTTCTCTAAGGTAAAATTACGATGACGTCACCACTATTTGTGGCGGTTGGCGGCTACCTGGGCAATACAAAATGCAGGACACGATTTTAGTAGAGTATATGGACAGGAACGGCAACTCGTGCTTGGCGTAGCATTGGTAAATAGTTCTTGCATTACGACTCTCCAGATCCCTACCAATGCGACTGACAACTAATGCAGCAATACGTGTTCCAAATGCTTCCACACGTGCTTGCGTAGGAGGAACGGGATGACATCCAATCGACGGTCGCCAACTCGTTCCAAGAAGGGCCTTGGTTGAAGGTGCATCGTCACCCATAAAAGTGTCATCACGGCCGAATACACCCCCCCGCCCTCTCCCCACGCAAAGATGTATACAACAATACTTGCTGAGTAATGAGTGTACGTTGTTCAAAAATATTGAGGTCCATACGCTTATGCATCATTATGACTTCAGACACTGGAACACTTGAACAACGAAACGGACAATCTTCAACACTGTTCCTGGCTGCATTACGTGTTCCCACTTCTACCCATACAAAGGTACGTGCAGAATCACCACAAACTTTCAGAGGGCGGACAAAGTAATATGAACACCTAACATAGACACAATTATTAATTATTATGTATATAATTGGCTCACCATTCATTTTGAAAACAGCTGCAACTCTTCGAGGAAGAGCTTCGTAAACTATCTTTACAGTTCCCAAACAATGTTACCTATTCTTATACAAAAACGTGTTTCAATGAATGAAGTGTTTAGGTTTTATGATGGTGACACCAATTCATTCGCAATTTTGCGTTGGCTTCCGTTATTAAGAGTTTAACAACTTAAACCCTTCTATGAATGTTGAGCTCCAGTCTTACCGTTTTTATCGAAACAATTGTTGACATGCTGTCTATTCTTTTCGGACATGTCTGAAAGAACAGACACGATTTGTTGACATTAACGGCCGTAATTTTACGAATTCGAGGTATTTAAACATTTCGACCGTCTCACAGCACTGAAATTTGTTAAATGGAAAAGTTAAAAAACCGTGTTGAACCAGGATTCGAACCCGGATTTCCTGCTTTCGGCTATCGGTCGTCTTAACCAATTTTTTTTTCAGGTAGATCAGTTCGTTGCGTTGTTGTTCATTGACTCTTTGTTAATTTTTATTTTATTTTATTTTACTTATTTATTTTTTTCGCGAGAGAGCATTGAGAGCCCTTTGACCATTCTCGCTGTGCTATAGTTGTTTTGTTGTTATTGTTTTTAGGTCGATCTATGCTTTGCGGTCGTTAGTTCAGTTCGTTGAATATTTGGCTCAGCTTTTTTTTATTTATTTTTTACTAGCTGAAAACCCAGCGTTGCCCGAGTGTTTATTTATCCTACACTCTCGTAGTCAACATCCCCTTCCCCCCTCTCTCTGCATCCTCCTCTTCCTCTCCCATCTCTCTGTTCCTTTCCACCTTTTCCTCTCTTGGCAAAGTTTTCTGCAAGGTAGCCTCTGTTTAAGAATCACAAAAGAAGGTTGTATACGTGGAAGAGACCAGAAGACACCGGGAGATAGCAGATAGATTTTATAATGGTAAGACATAGATTTCGGAACCAGGTTTTAAACTGTAAAACATACTCAGGGGCAGATATAGACTCTACCGTAACTTGTTGGTTATGAACTGTAGGCTGAAACTGAATAAACTACAAAAAGGTAGGAAAATAAGGAGATGGGACCTGCATAAATTGAAGGAACCTGAAGTTCTTAAAAAATTCAGAGGGAGCTATAGGCAACAATTGACAGAAACGGGGGGAAATAAAACAGTAGAGGAGGAATGGGTAGCATTGAGAGATGAAATAGTGAAGGCAGCAGAGGACAAGACCTACAAAAAATCCCTGGATATCACAGGAGATACTAAATTTAATCGATGAAAGGAGAAAATATAAAAATGCAGTAAATGAAACAGGCAAAATGGAGTACAGACGATTAAGAAATGAGATTGACAGGAAGTGCAAAATGGCTAAGCAGGAGTGGCTAGAAGGCAAATGCAAGGATGTAGAAGAATTTATAAATAGGGGAAAATAGATACAGCGTACAGGAAAATAAAAGAAACATTTGGAGATAAGAAAAACAGCTCTATGAATATCAAGGACTCTGATGGAAAACCAGTTCTCAGCAAAGAAGGGAAAGCTGAAAGGTGGAAAGAGTATATAGAGGGGCTCTACAAAGGAAATGAACTTAGCGGCAATATTGTAGAAGGGGGAGAAGAAATAGATGAGAATGAAATAGGAGATACTACACTGAGAGATGAATTTGACAGAGCACTGAAAGACCTAAGTCGAAACAAGGCCCCTGGAGTAGATGATATTCCCTCAGAGCTAATGAAGTCTCTGGGAGAACCAGCCATGACAAAATTGTTTCACCTGGTGTGTAAGATGTATGAGACAGGTGAAGTACCCTCAGACTTTAAGAAAAATGTTATAATCCCCATTCCAAAGAAATCGGGTGCAGACAGGTGTGAAAACTACAGAACCATCAGTTTAATAAGTCATGGTTGCAAAATATTAACACGAATTATTTACAGAAGGATGGAAAGGGTGGTAGAAGCCGACCTCGGGGAAGATCAGTTTGGGTTCAGGAGAAATGTAGGAACACAGGAGGCAATACTCACTTTACGGCTTATCCTAGAAGATAGATTAAGGCAAACCTACATTTCTAGCTTTTGTAGATTTGGAGAAGGCTTTTGACAATGTTGATTTGAATAAACTCTTTCAAGTTCTGAAGCAAGAAGGAGTAAAATGTTTGGGATACGTAAGGTTATTTACAACTTGTACAAAAACCAGACAGCGGTTGTCAGAGTTGAAGGGCATGAAGGGATGCAGTGGTTGGAAAGGGAGTAAGACAGGGTTGTAGTCTTTCTCCAATGTTATTCAATTTGTACATTGAGCAAGCTATAAAGGAAAGCAAGGAGAAATTTGGTGAAGGAATTAAAGTTCAGGGGGAAGAATTAAAAACATTGCGTTTTGCCGACGACATAGTAATTCTGTCAGATACAGCAAAGGACCTGGAAGGACAATTGAACGGAATGGACAGTGTGCTGAAAGGTGCATATAAGATGAACATTAACAAGAGCAAAACTAGGGTGATTGAGTGCAGTCTAAGAAAATCAGGCGATTCTGAAGGAATGAGATTAGGTAACGAAGCAATAAAGGAGGTAGATGAGTTTTGTTACTTGGGCAGTAAAATAACTAATGATGGTCGTATTACAGAGGATATAAAATGCAGAATGGCAATGGGTAGAAAAGCGTTCTTGAAATGAGAAATTTAACATCGAATATTGATTTAAGCCTAAGGAAGTCCTTTCTGAAGGCATTTGTATGGAGTGTTGCCTTGTATGGGAGTGAAACATGGACGATAAACAGTGCGGACAGGAAGAGGATTGAGGCTTTTGAAATATGGTGCTGCAGAAGAATGCTGAAGATTAGGTGGGTGGATCGCGTAACTAATGAGGAGGTACTGAACAGAATTGAGGAGAAAAGAAATTTATGGCATACCTTGACTAAAAGAAGGGATAGATTGGTAGGGCACAATTCTTAGACATCAAGGAATTGTGAATTTAGCGTTGGAGGGAAGTGTGTGGGGTAAAAACCGCAGAGGAAGACAAGAGATGGATACAGTAAGCAGATTCAGACAGATGTAGGTTGCCGTTCTTATGTGGAGATAAAGAGGCTTGCTCAGGATAGGGTATTGTGGAGAGCTGCATCAAACCAGTCTCCGGACCGAAGACCACAACAACAACAGCCTCTGTCATAAACCATACAAACATTTATGTACTCAGTGATCTTCCTCTTGGTTTAAAGGTCTTGTGTGCGCTAATTCATAAAGATTAGAGCAAAAATATGCATTTTGTAAAATTCTGTAAGTTAAGTACCCTCCCCAATGCACCGTATAACACTGAAAGTAGACGGTGACCTTCCTCGTGTTTTGAAGGGGAAGCGTTCGAAATTTTGTGAAGTTCGGAATGAAACAGTAGATTTCGTGTGTCTGTAAGAGAAGTATGCTCCGCCATACACCTAACGCAAAACACTTTCTTAGCTGATGTTCTCTGCCTACAAACCACATTCCTGCCAAATTTCAGCTTCATAGGTGAAGTGGTTTTAGAGATTTCGTGTTTCGTCAGTGAATGAGTGAGTGTCCTTTCGCTTTTATATATACAGAGATTAAGAAAACAGATTGCTTAATTTTGGATGCAAGAGAATTAAGGGAGACTTGTAGACAAAAATAAATAGTAACATGAAAATCTGTAATGCTAACTTTATTTGATGCTAGGTCATGCGTGATGGGGCATTTTTACGGCATCTACAGCGTAACTGTTGTGAGCGGTAGACTTCTTTTCGTTTAATCATTTTGTGTGTGTGTGTGTGTGTGTGTGTGTGTGTGTGTGTGTGTGTGTGTGTTTGTGAAAGGGGGGGGACCCCCCAGGGGGCCCACAGTTCTTTTGTGGGTACGTGTGTGGCGCGCACGGGGCCCCGAGCCGGAGCAGCCTTTCTTCTGCCCCAGGCTGCTTCACTTTCCCTCCCGGTTTATGCCTTCGCCCGGAGACGGGCATATTTCGTGAGATACGGTGGTTCTTGTTGTGGTTTTTCTTCCTTCGTTCCTTCCTTTCTTACCCTTCGTTTTCTGTCTTTCTCTCCTTGAACTCTCCTAGCCTTCTTCTCCTCATTAGTCTCCGCCTCGGCGTTTGAGACACTTCTTTCCTTCTTTCTCTTCCTTTCCTATCCTCTTCTTCTTTCCTCCCTGTGCGTGTCTGAAGGCCGACCCACGCATTATCGTGCGTAGCAGGTGACGGGGTAACGCGTAACTCCCCGCCCCGGGTAGACAAGTAAGGCACGTACGTACCCCCTGGTAAAGGCCAGGCCCAGGGAGGGGTGATTACCCGAGCTGGTACCTTCCGAACGTGCCGATTGGTCCCTCCGTCAGTTCTCGGGAGGTGTGACCTGAGGTGTGAACAATCACCTAAGGCGGGTAAGCCCTCGGAGAGGGCCCCCACTAGGAAGGAGCGCGCCATCGGAGACGCCGGTAATCACGGGGGACACTTCCGCGATGACTTCCTTATCTTCTTTCGTGACGTTGACCCATAAACGTAAGTTAGACTCGCCTCAGCCTAAAAAGACTCTGCCTAATGTACCTAAATTTCTGGTTGTCTCTCGCACCGACGGAAAGGACTTCAATTCTGTCAATCCTTTCGTTATACAGAAAGGTGTAGATGCAATTGCTGGCCCTGTTAAAACCTGTTCACGTCAGCGCAATGGCACATTGTTGCTGGAAGTGGAAAGTGCCTTCCAAGCCCAAAAACTGATACGTACTACGTTGTTGCACACTTTTCCAGTTAAGGTCGAAGCGCACCGCACACTCAACTCGTCACGGGGGGTAGTCTTCACGAGATCCCTTGACGGGTTGTCTGATGAAGATATCCAACCGTATATGTCCGATCAGGGTGTGACAGCCGTCCACAGGGTGATGAAAAAGGTCGATAACCAATTGACACCGACTCGTACTGTGTTTTTGACGTTCGACAGAGTTGACCTCCCGTCGAAGGTCAAAGCAGGGTATGAAGTCATCTCCGTCCGACCTTATGTACCTAACCCAACGCGCTGTTTTCAGTGCCACAGGTACAACCATACCCGTGAACATTGCCCAAATGCAGCAAAGTGTGTCACTTGTGGTAGGGACGCCCATGAGGGGGATTGCCCACCTCCGTCCCCTCACTGCCTAAACTGCAACGGTGACCATGCGGCTTCCTCTCGCGACTGCCCTGTATACAAGGATGAGAAGGTCATCCAGCAAATTCGGGTTACGGAGAAGGTATCGACATCTGCCGCTCGTAAGTTGTTGGCGAGTCGAAAGCCCACTGTCCTCCCAGCGGGTACATACAGTAAGGTACTCACCTCAACTCGACCTACCAAGGATTCCAGTACCCAGACATGTGACTTCACTTTCGCTGACACAGTTGTGCGATCCGCCAGCCCGAAGATTGCCCGTTCCACGTCCCCGCTCCCTCTTGCTGCTTCTAGGGTACAGTCTTCGTCAAACTCTAGTAAACCGCGGGCACCTAAACAAGATGCCCGGACCTTGAAAAAGGAACCCGTCCGTGAGGATTTTCTGCGTTCTCAGGCTTCCCAACCGTCAACTGCCTCTTCCCGCCGTCACTCTTCCAGAAGAGCTGACAAGAAAAAGAGTTCCTCTCCTTCCCCGCCGAGGCGTGACCCATCCGTCACGCCGTCCAACAGTTGCCGGCCTCGGCCGTCTTCTGTTTCACCGGGACGCTCCGTTTGCCGGGCGCCCGGCCCTTTACCGGCGGTGGAAACTGCCCCTCCTGATCAACTCAGGGAGGTGGCAGGCGCGTCGGTCGAACCTATGGACCACGACCCTTTGCCCCTGGACAGCGATAGCAGTGCTCCCTCGAAATCCGGTCCTCAGCGGCCGTCGAGGTGACCCCGCTCGCTACTTGGTTTTTATCCTTATTTCTTCTCTCATTTTTATCATGGCGCTCCTTCAATGGAACATTCGCGGCATTCATTCTAATCGGGAGGAGTTAAAATTACTCCTTTGATTGCACTGCCCGCTTCTAGTCTGCCTCCAGGAAACTAAGTTGCGTCCACGTGATCGTGCAGACTTTCCACACTACACCTCTGTGCGGTTCGACCTGCCACCCGTGGAAGGTGTCCCAGCCCATGGAGGGGTTCTGATGCTCCTTCGAGACGACGTCTATTTCCATCCCATTTCCTTGCACACTCACCTACAGGCAGTTGCCGTCCGCATCACCTTATCCACATTTACCTTCTCCCTCTGTAATATATATTCGCCATCGTCATCTGCCCTTACTAGGGCAGATGTGCTAAACCTTGTTGACCAGCTCCCTGCACCTTTCGTGTTGGTAGGCGACTTTAATGCCCACCACCCCCTATGGGGCTCTCCGGCACCTTGTCAGAGAGGCTCCCTTTTGGTGGACCTTCTCCAACACCTCGATCTTGTCTGCCTCAACACCGGTGCACCGACCTTCCTTTCTGACACAACACACACTTATTCCCATATAGACCTCGCCATATGCACTCCTCAGCATGCCGGTCGGTTTGAGTGGTATGCACTTTCTGACACGTACTCGAGTGACCATTTCCCTTGTATCATCCACTTCCTGCATCATTCCCCATCTCCACGTCCCACCAGTTGGAACATTTCTAAAGCCGACTGGGGGCTTTATTCTTCCATGGCTGTTTTTCACAATCAGAATTTTCCCAACTGTGACAGTCAGGTCGAATACCTCACAGAGGTTATTCTCACAGCTGCCGAACGTTCCATACCTCGTACTTCCTCTTCTCCACGTCGTGTCCAGGTCCCTTGGTGGACTGCAGCCTGCCGCGACGCGCTTAGAGCCCGGCGCCGTGCTTTACGCACCTTCCGACGCCACCCGACTTTGGAGAATTGCATCAATTACAAACGTATGAGAGCGCAGTGCCGTCGTATCATAAACGACAGCAAGAAAGCTTGCTGGATTGCTTTTACTAGTTCTTTTAACCGTTTTACTCCCTCCACGGTTGTCTGGGGTGGCCTACGCCGTTTGTCCGGCATCAAGGTCCACTTCCCGATTCCTGGCCTGACCGTGGAAAACGCAGTCCTCGTGGACCCAGCTGATGTTTCAAACGCATTGGGTCGTTTCTTTGCGGAGGTTTCGAGCTCTGCCCATTACCACCCTGCCTTTCTCCCTCGCAAACAGGTAGAGGAGGCACGGCCGCCTTCTTTCCGCTCTTTTAATCGTGAAAATTATAACGTCGCCTTCACCATGCAGGAGCTAGATCGTGCTCTCGCCCTGTCCCGGTCTTCTGCTCCCGGGCCTGATTCCATTCATATTGAGATGCTGAAGAACCTCTCTCCTGCGGGCAAGTGCTTTCTTCTTAGTACCTACAATCGCATATGGACTGAAGGTCATGTTCCCACAAGTTGGCGTGAAGCCATTGTTGTCCCCATCCCCAAACCAGGGAAGGACAAACACCTTCCTTCCAGTTATCGCCCCATTTCTCTGACGAGCTGCGTCTGTAAGGTGATGGAACGCATGGTTAACGCTCGGTTGGTCTGGCTCCTCGAATCTCGCCGCCTCCTGACTAATATCCAATGCGGTTTTCGTCGACACCGCTCTGCTGCTGACCACCTCGTTACGTTGTCGACCTTCATTATGAACAACTTTCTAAAGAAGCGTCAAACAGTAGCAGTGTTCTTCGACTTGGAGAAGGCATACGATACCTGTTGGAGAGCGGGCATTCTACGCACATTGCACACATGGGGCCTTCGGGGCCGCCTTCCTCTTTTCATTCAAGCGTTTTTGGCGGATCGCAAGTTCCGGGTACGGGTGGGCTCTGTTTTGTCAGATACCTTTTGCCAGGAGAATGGGGTACCACAGGGCTCCGTCTTGAGTGTGGCGCTCTTTGCCATTGCAATCAATCCGATCGTAGATTGCCTTTCAGCCGACGTCTCCGGATCTCTTTTTGTTGACGATTTCGCAATTTATTGTAGCGCCCAGCGGACGTGTCTCTTGGAGCATTCTCTCCAACGCTGTCTTGACCGTCTATATTCCTGGAGCATCGCAAACGGCTTCCGATTCTCCACTGAGAAAACTGTGTGCATCAACTTCTGGAGATACAAGGAATTTCTTCCACCTTCTCTACGTCTCGGCCCTGTTGCTCTCCCTTTCGTGGAGACTACAAAATTCTTGGGACTCATGTTGGATCGGAAACTTTGCTGGTCCCCACATGTGTCCTACCTGGCTGCCCGTTGTGCCCGATCCCTTAACGTTCTTCGTGTCCTCAGTGGCACGTCATGGGGAGCGGATCGTACCGTCCTGCTTCACCTTTACCAGGCCATTGTTCAGTCGAAGCTCGACTATGGAAGCCTTGTATACTCTTCAGCACGGCCGTCGATTCTCCGCCGTCTCAACTCTATCCACCATCGTGGATTACGTCTGGCGACCGGTGCATTTTATACCAGCCCTGTTGAAAGTCTGTATGCCGAGGCTGCTGTATTACCCTTGACCAATCGACGTGACATACTCTTGTGTCGGTACGCATGCCGCCTACGGTCGATGCCCAACCATCCATCTTACAGATTATTTTTTGACGACTCACTCGATCGCCAATATCAGTTGTCTGCGATTGCCTTGCTTCCACCGGGAGTTCGGTTTCGCCGCCTATTACAGCGGCTCGATTTTACCCTTCCTTCCACCCTTCGGTTGAGCGAAAGCCCATTGCCACCGTGGCATCAGGCCCAGGTTCACACACACCTCGAACTTAGTTCGCTCCCCAAGGAGAGCACTCCGGATTTGGTATTCCGCTCGAGGCTTGTCGAACTCCGTTCGCAGTTCGATAATGCCGTATTTATTTACACTGATGGTTCCAAGAGCACTGCCGGTGTCGGATCTGCCTTCGTCGTCGGGGACAACCGTTTCCAATACAAGCTCCCTGACCGGTGCTCTAACTTCACGGCTGAGCTTTTTGCCCTCCACCAGGCCGTTTTGTACACCTGTCGCCACCGCCACCCTTTCTATGCCATATGTTCTGACTCCCTTAGTGCCCTACAGAGTCTTAAGGACCCTTTCGCGAACCATCCTCTCGTGTATTGGATCCAACGCTCCCTCCAGTTGCTGGCGGATGACAGCTGTCACGTTTCTTTCCTGTGGGTCCCTGGCCATGTGGGTGTGCCCGGGAATGAGGCCGCCGACACAGCAGCCAAGGCAGCAGCTCTTTTGCCTCGCATGGCTACCTTTTGCGTCCCATCGGACGATGTTCAACGGGCTCTTCGCCGGAGTATCGTGTCGCAATGGCACAGTGTGTGGCTTTCACTGTACGACAATAAATTGCGAACTGTCAAACCGATCCCGACCGCTTGGAGGACATCCTCACGCCCCTCTCGGCGGGAGGAGGTCATCCTGGCTCGGTTGCGGATCGGTCATTGCCGTTTCAGCCACCGTCACTTGCTATCCGCCGAACCTGCACCGCTATGCTCCTGCGGTGAACTGCTGACAGTGCGACATGTTTTACTGACTTGTGTTAATTTTAATCATCTCCGTGTAGCCCTTCACTTTCCGTCTACTCTGGTGGAAATTTTAGCTGATGACACACGAGCAGCTGCTCGAGTTTTGCGTTTTATCAACTTGGCCAACTTATCCAAGGATATTTAACTCTTTTAATTGTCTTTTATCTTTCGTTTTTAGCCTATTGTTGATGTTCTGACAGTCTACATTTTTTAGATCATAGCGAATCTATGTTCTTGGCTGGGCGCTAATGACCATAGAAGTTGTGCGCCCTAAAACCACAAAAAAGAAAGGGGGGGGGGGGGGGAGGTCAGTTACAAAACGCTTCTTAAACGTCCGAAATTACATGCAAACTTTGTTACATATCCCTAACTAGTCCCATTTTCCAATAATTTTTTTTCTATGGTACTTAACTCATCAGTCCCTAAACTTACAAACTACTTACAACTAAGGACGGCACAAATATCCATGCCCGAAGGGGGATTCGAACCCCCGATCGTAGTGGCCGTGCACACCGTGACTGGAGCGCCTCAGTTTCCTCGGCCACCGCGGTCGGCTTCCAATAATTGATGCATAAATCTAGGCATTCTCACGCGGTGGCCTCTCATTATTTATGACGTCATATCTCTTGAGCTATGTGCGTGTTCTTTTGTTTTTGGGTCAGGAACCTTCGTGGGCGTACGGAGAATAGTTCACCAAAGTTTCATTGCAATCGAATGAACGGTTTATGAACACATAGAGGACATACAGACAAACATTCATTTTTATATATGTAGATTATTATTACAGAGGACGTTTAGCCTCCTGACCTGGCACACTTAGCCACGGCTCCCGGCACTAAGCCCGCACGCTCTTCCAACTTGCCAATAGGAGCTGTCAACCACTTAGGCTATCCAGCACGCTTCCCTTCTGTTGTGATCTCGTCGTCTTTTTGTTGTTTACTCGTCCCAGTCTGGTTGTCAAGGCAGGTATTGGTGCATGATCCTTTAACATCTAAAACATTGATTTTGATAGTATTACAAGATATTTATTGACTGAAATTTATTATACTCAACTTAAGAACATAAGTCTGTTTCTTCTCTCTTCTTGCTTCTCGCGGTGTCGTCCCTATGATACTAGCAGCGCTGAGACCTAGTTACTGCTAAGTTCGTAGCCGCGTTCTAACTTAGTACTGTCCTAGTTCTGTCGCCCGTAGCTGCCTAGTAACTGTCAGAGTTCTCACTAGTAACTGCCGTATTCCTGAATAGTAACTGCCGGGCGTCCAGGCATATGTCGGCCTAGATATAGCCGCTTGTAGAGGGCGCGCATCTTCGGTTACTCCCTGCAGGATGCGTGGCACCTGCTTGCGATTGGCTTTAGGTCGATCGCTGCCTTCTCCACGATCGTTCTCTACGTCTGGCGTGTGGCGCTGACTTTACGCCACAACACCTTCCAACCAACTTCTCAATTGGTAGCTCCAGCCTATTAATTTAACCAGTGATGTTTGTTCTTTCGGTCATATCAATATGCCCACAACAGGCAATGACAATCTCAATGCGGACGCTTAAAACCGCTCGATCCCTTGCGGAAATCCAGTATAGGCTGCGAGCAAGAAGAAAGGGGCTAGAAGTTAAGAATTTGGCCTGGAAGGGAAACCTTATCGGGATAGCCTAATTGCTTAAAGCGACCATTGGCCCAAAGCTGATAATCCGGGTTCGAATCCCGTTCCAGGACAAATTTTCAACTTTAAATATATTTCAATGCCCTGAAACTGCGAAATGTTTAAATATTTCAAATTCGTTTATAGACACAGTTTTACCCAAATAATTTCTTAATACTCTTAAGTCGTTGTCACTTCGGTTATCGTCCACTTCCTATTCACCAATAATGTGTTACATTTTTAGGGGTACGTCGTCATTACCGAGAATATTGACGCTAGCGAAACAGTGCAGCGGTTTTCGTCACGGATGCTACCTCTAACCTTGCCCCTTGGAGTTGATACCTTTGGAAATCTGACACAACACGCATTTCACCGATCATTTGTGTAATCTACTGCACGGCAACGTCCAAGACATCGTACATCAATGAAGCAAAACCGTCTCGTCTATATTAACATGCACACTTTAGTGCCAACTTGTAGCAAGATGTGTGTGTTGTCCTTAGGTTAGCTGAACTTAGTTTAAGTAGTTTGTAAGTTTAGGGACTGATGACCAACTTAGTTTGGTCCCATAGAATTACAAACATTTGAACATTTTGCAGCAAGATATACTGTACTGCATGGTGTATATAGTATTTTGTCCAACCCCTGTACAATCAGTGAAGATGAACACACAACATGTGGCATAAATGAAATACTCCTTGACTACGTGATACCTAAACCCTAGAAAATAAATCTATGTGAACGCAATGAATTCCTCTACGTCATCAAGTGTGTCAACAGAATAGTATGAAGCTACAAGAAGGCATCCTGGTGCACTAATTATTGTTTATAGAGTAAAAATCTTTTTTGTTGATAGAATGTTCCGTTGGTTCTTGGACGAATATTTGATACATGATCACTAATAAAAACACGACAATGTTGCAATATTCCACAATATTTATTGCTTAGCAAAAACTAGTTTTCGGCTGTTACGCCATCATCAGGTACAAAGGTTACTATAAACACACACACACACACACACACACACACACACACACACACACTGTCTGTGAATATTTTGTTGTAATCGTATTTGTTTTGTAATAGTCTTATAGTAAAACACATATCTTTATCACCTTTTCGAAAAGTTACCAAAGGCACTATAGGCCTAATTGTTCCATGTAACCTTTTACAATCAAACAACCGTGTACTAATTGTCATGTTATTAACTATCCCAAATTATCGCTTATTTTTGTAACAAATATCATAATTTATTTTTTCCAAACTGTCACTTACTTTTCTTAGCTAATTAGTCAATAATTAATAATTTGGACCACTTCTTAATATACCTTCCTAACAACGTTCATATTTTGCGGGACTGATGACCTAGCTGTTTAGTCCCCTAAAAGCCAACAACAACATTACCTTTTGCTTATCTATGTGATTTTTTTATGCATATGTCGTAATATCTTTATTTAAAAATACCGAACAAACTCTTGCGAATACAGTTGCAGTGCAGTTGCAGTGAAGTGATTAGACACGCCAGTAATGCTATAAAAAAAAAATAAAAAAAATAAAAAGTCTGGATTGTGGGTGGTCTAGCGGCTCACGCGGAACCTTTCCAAACGGTCCGGTTGTGTCCTGGGTATCGCCAGAAGGCGTGTTATCGCCAAGCAGACGTGAACACCTACGTAAGCGGACCATATCGAATTATTTTTTACTGCCTGTGCGCAGTAACTTTTATACTTTTGCTACAGTTTCCCGCATTGCTGGTCATTCTGTCGAGCTGTTTCTTGCACTTCCGTGATAACGCATGGGGGTCTTCGTCGCAACTTTTACTTCTCACGTGTTGTCAGTCATCTGAATAAACGGCAGATCCGTCGGTTCTTGGTAGATCATTCATATTGAATGAAACACTAGATAGGTGAAGCATCTCACCATGAGCCGATTCATGGAAGTACTGTCTCGTTTCTTGGCTACTGTCCTGACATTGACGCCGCTCACTCTCGGTGCAGTTTTAAAACTTTTTCTGGGAGGAGACTCAGCAGTAACATTTATAATTTACCATTTTCAACGTCATGATGCAGACAACATATGTGAGGCATCAATTTTAATCTGATTTACAGATGTCAAATTTTACATATGATTCAATATTTTCTTCTAAGCGGTGACGATACAAGGAAGTTATCACGAAATTTGTTTCATCTTTAAATTTGTATATATGATATGTATTCTTCACGAAAAACATAACTGTTAAATATCTAACGAGACCAATGATATATACATACCGAATTTGAACTTTCGTTTTTGGCCTCAGAAACAGCCAAGCATATTATTTGTGTAATTTTTCTTTAAAATTACCTAAAAATCTGTATATAAAGCCATACACTACAATCCGTCGTATTTCTAACACAAAAACGAATGTGTCCAAATCAGTTCACGTGCCGGGTGATCAAAAAGTCAGTATACATTTGAAAACTTAATAAATCACAGAATAATCTAGATAGAGAGGTAAAAATTGACACACATGCTTGGAATGACATGGGGCTTTATTAGAACAAAAAGAAAAGAAAAAGACAGTATTGGTACACGCGTGAAAGATCTCTTGCGCGCGTCGTTTGGCGATGATCGTGTGCTCAGCCGCCACTTTCGTCATGATTGGCCTCCCAGGTCCCCAGACCTCAGTCCGTGCGATTATTGGCTTTGGGGTTACCTGAAGTCGCAAGTGTATCTACATTATTCCGTGATTTATTAAGATGCCAAATTTATACTGACTTTTTGATCACCCGGTACTTTGACAGGTCTCAGGCGAGAATTCCATGTTGTTTACTAAGTCATATTGTCAAAGATCTTCAAGAAAAGATATGCCAGTTAAAAATATAAATGATCTGAATTCGCATTCAATGTAAATAACGTCCTTATATTTAAGCCTTGTTAATTAAATTGTTATAGCTTTATGATAAACGTAATATTTTGTTAACTGATTCTTCCGTCGCTACTTGATAGAACAAATTCATTATGAAAATTAAAATACATAATCTTGTGTTTGTTCTACAGAATTGTTTACTTTGTGAATCGATTTTCGGCTTATTAGGCCATCATTTACTGAAGTTCTTTGACTGAACTTCAGTCAATGTCTGATGATAGCCTAATAAGCAAAAAATCGATTCACAAAGTAAACAAAAATGTGTATTTTAATGTCCATAACGTAATATTTGTTATAGAAGAAAGTGTGAAGTAATACTATTTGTTGCTAATATGAAATGGTATGTTAAAATCTAAAAAAAATTAACAATATGAGGGATCAGAATATTACTGTAATTCTTCAAACAATTAACTTTTTTAAATTAATAATGAAAATCATCGTATGTTTATATATTGTAACTGATCACATCATACGGGCTGTCTCATTTTAATCTACTCTGGCCAATATCCTTGAAGTGGCACAGTTCTGCAAAAAATGTGTCCAGTGAAAGTTGTAAGGTTTCAAGGGGCTCATGGAATGGTTACCTCGAAATGACCTTGAACACTGTTTTCAAGGTCAAGTTCATTTTTTATTCCAATTCTGTGCGCCTCGGTTGCACAGTGGTAGCGTGCCAGACTACAAATCCAAAGGTCGCGGGTTCGATCCCCGCCAGGTCCTAGGATTTTTATCTGTCGCTTTCCACTTCTTTCACCTCTGGCAATACTGCTCATGTGAAAAATACCGAGTAGCACCGTGGTTCGGAACCCACGTTAAACTGTAGGTCCCCCTATAACTGGCTGGGTAAGTCAGTTCGAAGGTCGGAGGAAGGCAACGGCATACCACCTCCAAACAAGACCATGCCTAGTAAAGCACTGTGGTGTTCAAACCAATCTTCGGATTGTTGACTGCTTTACCTTTATTCATATTCTACAAGAAAAAAATACGCATTTTTGTAGGGATATATTTTTTTCGACAAACCAATCGCTTGCCACTAAATGGCACTTCATTGTAACTTTCCCAGGTCACCAGTATTTAAAGAACGAAGGAATATCGGAAAACATTTTCAACGAAAAACTTGTGTGGTTTCTGAAGTCTGTCCACCGGTGACATTTTCGTGAACCTTAAATGACTCTTAAATTCTTCAATACGGATTAACCTGAAAGTAAATTCCATCGGCATTAGCATAACCTAATGTGCACCACTTGGAGGGTGCCGAATCAGAGACCAGCATTGTACTTATGCCATCAGAATCAGAGAAGAGAATGCTGTAGCTTCAAGGCTTACTAATAAACGTCATTGTCAGAGAATTTGAAATCACGACTGGGGGTTCAGAAAAATTTTACCTTTGGAGACTGCAAATTACTCAGCTGTGCTCAAGTGGAATGTTTCTTGACTGGCGTTACTGATAATTTTTTCTTTTTTGGTCTTAGAAACAGTGTGTGTTAAAGAGTTTAGAAAAATTCCGCCTCGTCGAACTCTGGTCAGTTTCGCCTCGTGGGACAACAAATCCGTACAAGCAACAATTTTCTCAACGAGAATGTTTAGAGCACGTAAGATCATATACAGCTGAGTCACTTTGTCTCTGAAAATAATTTCTCGAGCACGTCTGTTTTTTCTGCCTTCTCTCAATATTTGTAAAGGATAGATTACCATGGGGTATTTCATTGTTTTATTATTTACGACAATATCAAGATTTGTAAACGTGCCCTCCTGAAAGACATACATCCGTGATACACCTAAGTAATTTTCTAAAAGGGCGCACTAATTGAATACTGTATGGTTTGGCTTCTTGTTATGGCGAAAACTAAGGCAAGCATGTGTAAAGAAACGGGTCGCGTGGACTGTAATAGCAAGTTGTCTAGCAACACGCTTGCCGGATGCTTCGTTGGAGAGAAAAACCTAAGAATACCAAGAATAGTAAAAGTTATCAGTACAATTTATTTTCCGACTCTAATACGTATGTCCGAAATGGCTGATTACATGCCATTCGAAATAGTGAGAACGATAAAAATAATTGTTGGCGAGAGTCGCGATAATTATGCAGCCGCACAAAGATTGTATACTGAAAGGTATCCCGATGTCCGTCATCCCACGAAGGAAACAACAAGACGACCTAAAACAGGTACCTTGAAAATACAGAGATGGAAGACGGACCCGAGAGAGGCGATTGCGCTGGGAGTTGGTGCTATTGTGCTATTGTCAACTCGTCAGATTCAGCGGATGCATGGCATGCCTCGATTAACGGTATCTCGTGTTTTAAGATACTTTAAATTCCACCCATATCGCTTACATATCACCTAAGCAATTGAGCCTGGGGATCCTAAGAGACGCCTGGCATTTTTTCGATGGGCCGATACGCAAATACGTCGTGATCCCTCTTTCTTCGCACGCACTCTCGATACAGACAACATGGGAGGAGTTAATCTCCATAACGCACACTACTGGGCGGAAGCAAATCCTCGCTGGTAACGATATCACTGAACACAGAGACGGTGGTAAATCAATGTCTGGGCGGGCATAGTTGGAGATTACGTGATAGGTCCTGTATTTTATGGCAAAACGTTGAACGGCGGGCGCTGTCTTCATATTCTTGAGAATCTGGTGCACATTGGGCTACGCTGATGCCGATGGTATTTACTTTCAGGTTAATCCGTACTGAAGAATTTCAATGTCATTTCAAATTCACGAAAATTTTACCAGTGGACAGAGTTCAAAAACCACACAAGTTTTTCAATGAAAATGTTTCCCGGTCTTCCTTTGTTGTCGAGGTTGTCGAGATACTAGTGACATGTGAAAGTTACACTAAAGTGCCTTTTGGCGACAACCATTGGTTGTTAGAAAGCCGGCCCCAGTGGCCTATCGGTCTGCGGCGCGCCAGTCACAGTCTGCACGGCCGCTGCGGTCGGGGAATCGTATCCCCCTTCGGGCATGAATGTTTGTGTCGTCTTTAGTGTAAGGTAGTTCATCAGTAGTTTGTAAGTTTAGGGACTGATAACCCCGCAGCTAAGTCCCTTAAGCTTAACAAACATTTGAACATTTTTGTTGCTCGTAAAAAGTTCCGTACAACAAATGCATATTTTTCATGTACAATACGAATATGGAATAAAACTTATAGGGATCACAATTTTAAAAAATGAACTTGATCTTGTTTTGACCTTGAAAATAGCGTTCAAGTTCATTTTGGGGTAAACATTCCATGACCCCTTTCAAACATTACAACTTTTACTAGAGACATTTTTTGCAGATCTGTGCCACTCCAGATATATCGGTCGGAGTAGATTAAAATGGGCCACAAGTGTATAGACTGTCATTGTCACAGTGTATATAAGTTAATGCGCAGGCAGTGCAAGTGTGATGGTGTTAGTAGTCAGTTAGTTGTTGGCAGAAGTCAGTTTGCGTTATTGGCAGTTGTTACAGTTGTAATGTGGAATTGTAAGTTGTGAAGTGGCCAGAATTGAGGTTTGTGTAACAAGAACATTATTTTTGAATGTGAGAATTGAAGATAATAAAACTGAGTCATATATGCTCGCAATTTCTGGAACCCGAAGCATAATTTTAAAGTAAATTTCACATTGAACACTAAACAGCAAGAATTCCAGGACAATATGAACACTTTAGAAAAGATAATTACTCCAAAAAACGACTTTCTCTTTGGTGAAATGAATCAATGATTTACTAAAATTTCTCATGTTGAACTTATTAGCTGGACAGTAGTAGTTTTGTTACATGTCAACACCTATTTTCTATAATTCGGCAAACTTGCTCTATAAGCTGCTTTTATTCCAAGCATCACATTGTAGATCTTTTTCATTATAGTAACCTCAGTATTGTGTATAATTATTACTACATGGTTGTAAACAGTTTTTATTATAGTATGGCTTCCTGACAATCTTTTTCTGTGATCAACAGTTCTGACCCATCCCTAATTTTTATTTATGACGCGATATATTTGGCATTTATTCATTCTGATACCTTATGGTGTGTAGAGCAGTTGTTTAATTTTTGAGTATCCTTTTTTTTTACTTTTGTATTTGCAAAACTTTAATTTTACCTAGCGTGACTTAACTTGGCATGGCACCACTAAATGATGTGGTTAAGAATGGCACGCCATCTGGCGACTAATGTCTAATCATGTATTATACCCTTACTGTACCCTCAGTCTGCTCTGTGATGTTACCTCTTGAACATGTAACGAATATTACTCAACAACTTGTAACTAATGTATATTGGTGGTTTCCAACCACAGGGTACGTGTATACAATGTTTTCGCAATATTTCTGTTGTCACACTGTATAGTTACTATTATTTTTCATTAACAGATTCTGATGATGCCCCAGGCCGAAACACGTCAAAAAATAGTCATTTGGTAACCACTTCATGACTTTTATCAATACAGTGACCTATGCAGCTTTTTGCAGACTTCTTTCATTATTCATCATGAATAATGACTTTGTCACAATTATGTGAAAAATATTTATGTTTGATATATTTCAGGACACTCACTATTTCGTGCTCTGTTTTTCTTATTTTAATGATTGTTTCATTTAGTTTAGAAGAAACCCATGAGACATGGATGTGAACTTTATGAAGACATTGTAAGTTGGAGGAGGAAATGAAATGAGATATTGGCGCCGCGGCGGAGCGACCGAGCGTATTGAGGCGCTATGATACGATGCGCAAGGACGTTTCCCGTCTGGGGTTAGAATCCCTCCCTCCCCCGGGCATGGATGTTTGTGCTGTCTTTAGTATAAGGTAGTTCATCAGTAGTTTGTAAGTTTAGGGACTGATGACCCCTCAGTTAAGTCCCATAAGGTTAACAAACTTTTGACATTTGAGGTATTGGTATGGGTGGAAAGGGTGGAATGAACTGTCGCTAGGCAGGTATGCCAAGGAGTGGGTGATCAGGTTGTGCACAGGGAAATATTCAGAATGGACTTACATAAACGATAAGACTAACAATCCCTCCTGAACTATTAATGGAATTGTCTTTCAATTCAACAAATTAATATGAAAACCCCTTCCAAAATAATGAAGTAAGGATCCGAAATTCATATGTACAAATCAACAATTATTGCATAAAATAGCTAGCAAGAAGTTTTATGACAAAAAATTAAAATAAACAACTAATTAAGGTTTTACAAGATAAATACAAAACCTACGTAAATGACTGGCTAGTCAGGTTAAAGCGCGGGTACATACAATTAAATCAGCAATATTATTAAAACCAGCGTGGCCAAGATCGCGGAGATTTATTCCAAGACAAAACTGAAAACTGAAGGATCCCCTGTGATACCAGAGCGTTAGCGGGCAGCACGTTATAGTAACCTGAGTGCAGTGTTGTGTAGCTGTGGAGGCCAGCTCAAGACTCAACGCTATTAGTATAATGCTGGCGAAACCAGAAGTTTCCAGCAACTCGTCGAATTAGTATCACTATCTGAAGAGCAAGTCACCGTTTCCGAAGTTACACTCGCTCGGGAGCAGAACTCATAAGTAAATCCCAAGACGGGATCCAGAACACCAAATTCGTCATTCTCTTACCATAGCAGAACACCCAGCCCGTCTTAATCAGGAGCAAGCCTCCGCATCACCACCTTACTTCTCCCAAGCAATGCTGCCTCCAAAATTAACGTAACCACGCTTATACGAAACTAAACACGCCAATCCACGCGAAGCGAGCAGGCTCCGGCTAATCACATAGTGCCCCCCGCATGATGGATGTCTAAATGGGCCTTAGGCCATGGCGATTCTATCACGTTTTCGCGAGGGCCCACTAAAGAGAGTGACCCACAAGCAAGGGCAGTCTCGTATGCTAAGAGGTCTTCCTACAGAAAATTTCGGTAAGTTTGGTGTATTAATTATCCCCCCCCCCCACCTCTCCAGAAAGCTGTAGAAAGTAGCGTACGCACAATACCTCTGCGTTTGCTGACAGCCTGCCTCGGCGCCAAACACCCGCTACCTGCGTCGACTTTGCTCGGAGGGATATAGATGCCCCCGATCAGACAATGCTTCTGCATGACCAGATAAGGTGAGCTTCCTCTGCCCCACAGACTGCAACCCCTGCACAGGTTGTGGGCGACAAAGACCGCACACACTGGCCTTCCGGTCCCGTTCTCCCCTCGATAGCTCGTCCCCAGCACTGTTGCGAGAACAGAGCCAGAGATTTCTGCGAAAACTTTTCCGGACTCGCCTCTACGGCCCAGACACAGCACCCCGAGGTCTACATCCCCTGTGAAAATTATTCGCCACCAATGTGCACGATGCGAAAATAACCCGCTAGCTGACTCCCAGTAAATGTAAAATATACTAGCAAAAATACGTGAAGTCTTTCAACATATATCGACAACGTTAGTATTTTCCTGCCCATTAAAATTTCTACACCACAAAGATGACGTGCTACAGACGCGAAATTTAACCGACAGGAAGATGATGCTGTGATATGCAAATGATTAGCTTTTCAGAGGATTCATACAAGGTTGGCGCCGGTGGCGACACCTACAACGTGCTGACATGAGGAAAGTTTCCAAACGATTTCTCATACACGAACAGCAGTTGACCGGGGTTACGTGGTGAAACGTTGTTCTGATGCCTCGTGTAAGGAGGAGAAATGCGTACCATCACGTTTCCGACTATGATAAAGGTCGAATTGTACCCTATCGCGATTGCGGTTTATCGTATCGCGGCATTGCTGCTCGCTTTGGTAGCGATCCAATGACTGTTAGTAGAATATGGAATCGGTGGGTTCAGGATGGCAATACGGAACGCCGTGCTGGATCCCAACGGCCTGATATCACTAGCAGTGGAGATAACAGGCATCTTATCCGCATGGCTGTAACAGATAGTGCAGCCACATCTCGATCCCTGAGTCAACCGTTGGGGTCGTTTGCAAGACAACAACCATCTGCTTGGACTATCAGCACGGAGACCATGGCTGCGGTTACCCTTGACGCTGCATCACAGACAGGAGCGCCTGCTTTGGTGAACGACGAACCTGGGTGCACGAACGGCAAAACATCATTTTTCGGGTGAATCCTTTCTGTTTACAGCATCATGATGGTTGCATCCGTGTTTGGCGACATTGCGCTAAACGCACATTGGAAGCGTGTAATAGTCATCGCCATACTGGCGTATCATCCGGTGTCATGGTATGGGGTGCCATTGGTTACATGTCTCTGTCACCTCTTGTTTGCATCGACGGCACTTTGAACAGTGGCCATTACATTTCAGATGTATTACGACCCGTGGATCTACCCTTCATTCGGTCCCTGCGAAACCCTACATTTCGGCAGGATAATGCCACGACCGTACGTCTGGATACGGAATATGTTCGACTGGTGCCCTGACCAACACAATCTCCAGATCTGTCTCCAACTGATAACGTCAATGGTCAATGGTAGCCGAGCAACTGGCTCGTCACAATACGCCAGTCACTACTCTTGATGAACTGTGTTATCGTGTTGAAGCTGCATGAGCATCTGTATCTGTACACGCCATCCAAGCTCTGTTTGACTCAATGCTCAGGCGTATAAATGCCGTTATTTTGGACAAAGGTCGTTGTTCTGGGTACTGATTTCTCAGGATCTGTGCACCCAAATTGCTTGTAAATGTAATCACATGTTAGTTCTAGTATAATACATTTGTCCAATGAATACCCGTTTATCATCTGCATTTCTTCTTGGTGTAGCAATTTTAATGGCCAGTAGTGTAGTAACAAAACCAAACGCATGACTGTCTAAATGAACGAGTATTCAACAGGTTGATGTTCTTCGTATCAGTAGTACGGACAGCTTACTTACGCTTAGACTGACAGAAGTCTTGGAATAAAAATATGCATAGATATAGATGGCAGTGCTATCTCGTACACAAAGTATTAAAAGGGCGGTGCACTGCTGAGCTGTCATTTGTTCACCGCTGACTCGCATGATTATGGGTACGCAATGGGAATTAAGACTGTGAACGCCGAATGATAGTTGCAGCTGCACGAATCGAATGTTCTATTGCGGAAATCGTTAAGGAATTCAATATTCAGAGATCCAGAGAGTTAAGAATGTGCTAAAACTACCAAATTTCAGGCATCAAGTCTCGCTACGGGCAAAACAGTGGCCAACGGTCTGCACTTACCGACCGGAAGCAACGGCGTTTGCGTAGAGATGTCTGTGCTGACAAACATGAAATGATGGTCTATAAATACAGATGACCGACACCTTTGCTCTCAGCACGATATCGCCTAGATGGGGAACCGTATCTTGATTAAAGTCCAGAGGTTATGGTAAGGCACGCAGGAGCAACATGCAGACTTGCCTTCATTTGCTGATCGCACCAACTCCCAAATGGAGGACATAGCAATAGGCATAACTGCTGTAGAGAAACAGCTGGGAGAGTTGGAAACAAACAAGTCGCCAGGTCTAGATGGGATACCAATACGGTTTTACAAAGAGTTCTTAGCGACATTGGCCCCCTTACTTAACTTGCATTTATCGCGAATCCTTGCTTCAGCGCAAAGTTCCAAGAGACTGGAAGAGGACGCAGGTAACTCTGATGTATAAGAACGTCAAAAGAACGGACACACGTAATTACTGCAAGTGGTCCGGAATTCGAAGGCTGGTCATTAATAGAGCATAACACTGTAAACTTAGAACACGTTTATTGCTAACACAAGCGTACAGACTGACTTCTGCATGGAGTGCCTCCACTATTTATACATAGAAAGAATTTTCCGGAAATTGCAAGTACATCTAACTTAAGAAACATGTCGAACAGTCTATAAATAGTAAATAGAAAGAAACAGAATTTTTCTGCCTGTGGCGGGATTTGGACTGGGATCGCTAACACAGCGACCTGCGATGCTAACCACTGAACCATGCGGTCTCTCAGAAGACTGGCGGCAATGTCATTAACATCAGATTGTTGCAGAATTCTTGAACATATTCTCAGTTCAAATATAGTAAATTTCCTTGAGACGGAAAAGCTTCTGTCCATATATCAGCACGCTCTAGGAAGCATCGATCGTGCGAAAACCAGCTTAACCCTTCTCTGTCACGCGTGCTATGGATGAAGGGCCACAGGCAGACTGCATATATCTTGATTTTCGAAAGGTGTTTGACACAGTACCGCACTACACACTGCTAACAAAGGTACGTACGTATCGAATAGGTACTCAGATATGTGAGCGGCTCGAAGACTACTTAATAATAGAATCCGATACGTTGTCCTCGATGGCGAGTGTTCATCAGACACTAAGGTATCGTCAAGGGTGCCCCAGGGAAATTTGATAAGACTGCTATTATTTTATATCTCTATAAAAGATTTGACGGACAGAGTGAATAGCAGGAGAAACAATTCCATAATGTTCGAATACAGCATTAGTAGCGTGCTGCATGACAGAGTTGCGTCAATTAAATAGCTACGTGTAACATTACAAAGCGATATGTAATGGAACGAACATGTAACAGTCATGAGGAAGACGAGTGGACGACTTCGGTTTATTAGGAGAATTTTGGGAGGGTGTGATTCGTCTGTAAAGGAGATCGCATATAAAACGATTGTACGACCCCGTCTTGAGTATTGTTCAAGTGTTTCGGATCCCCACCAGATCGTTTTAAAGGAGGACTAAGAGGCATTTCAGAGGCAGCTAAGTTTGTAACTGGTAGATTCGATCTATTCCCTAGGGTAACTAAAGTGCTTCGGGAACTCAAATGGGAGTCTCTGGAGGAAATGCGACGTTCTTTTCGAGAAACACTGTTGAAGAAATTTAGAGGGCCACAATTTGGGGCGGACTGCAGAAAGATTTCTAATAACGCCAGCCTACATTTCGTGTTAAGACCACAAAGATAAGACCAGAGAGATTAGGGCTCGTACGGATGCATACAAGCAGTCATTTTTCCCTCGTTCTATATTGGAGTAGAATTATAAAGTAAGTAACTAGTATTGGTACTGAGTACCCTCCGCCACGCACTCTTGGGTGGATTGCGGAGTTTGTATGCAGATGGAGATGTAGTGTGACGCAGGTCTCACTAGGCCGTAGATCCAATTTGTCAGCGAAGCCCTGCGCAATCTGTTGGTTGCTCCGTAATGAGGTGAGCTGTCTTTACATGGAATTGGCCAGCTCCTCTCATCCGACTGAATTGATCATGTATTGAAAAACGTTATGTTCAGCCATTTGGACACAAGTTGTAGCTATTCACGGATTTTATGTTCTGAAACAACGTAGAAATTTCATGGAAAGCAATGCCTGCTCTAGGTCACCAGGCCTCAGTTGCTCGCGAGTAAAGAACATTCCGGACACTTCCTACGATTATTTGGTCACCCAAATCCTGACATGAATTTCATCGAATATTTGTGGGGCATGATCAAAGAGCCACTTCGTCGATAGATCTACCGCCAACAGTTTCGCAATTATGGACAGCTAAACATGCATCATGGGTCAATATTCCTTCATTGCACTTCCAACGACTTTTGAGTCCATGCCACGACGAGTAGTTGCATTTCGGCGGGCAAAACGACCTAATATTGTGTATAATCCTCACTCACTTCCTTATTCTCTCTCTCTCTTACATCAACATATACATATTCGCACAGACATAAGAGGAATAGTCGCCACGTTTTAGCTATCGTCTCAAAATATAATGTTTTATCATTACTTTTTCTTTGCTTGCAGGTACTAGCGTACTCAAAAGTATCAGAAATACGCGAATTACATTCTGCATGATTATTATATTCTGTCTGATTATTTTTCAATCTCCATCAAGTAACTATCTTGCAGGTTGTCTGCTATCCCTTCGAAACAGCCATCCGAAAGATCCAGAAGTAAATTAATGCCACAATAATACAAACGTCAGGAAACATATTTTCATAAATGGCATCGTTTTTAATGCTTAGACGCTCAAATTCAGTGCGACAATGACATAACAAAAAGTAAATTTAAACTTAAAATTGGACCACGAATAGCCTAACGTTTGCACCAGCTCCCCCTCTCTCCCCGTAGATGTTGCTCCAGTTAACTTACTATGGAATACCTTAAACTAGCAACCCGCTATGAGTTCGCACAAGTAGCAGAGTATATATGCCTGCATTTTTTTTCTGTCGTAGTGTCCTAACAGCGAATGCCCGAAATGTGATTATGGTAGAATACCAGATTCCCTTTCCTCTTACTTAGTGATGTTTCTCTTTGATTCTTTATAGTTTTTTCATATTTGTATTAGATGTCAAAATTAAACGACATATTTGTATTTTAAGTCAATATTGCACGACGTCATGTCGCGATCGTTATTAAAGTATGAAAGATGAAACCGCGTTTGCAGCGTATTACGAAAAAATAAACGAATTTTCATACTAGTCGTTCGAAATCACGGTATATGTACCTTTTTCTAAGAGTGTTTGTTGCTCTATTTCGCGGATTTTTTGTTCACCACATTCACTCACTACGGCACTCCTTAATTAATTAAACACTTAAACCTTCCTCATTAATAACATCGCTCATTGCTGAAAAACGCATGGAAATCTACTCAGTTGTTTTCGAGTTTATCGAGGACAGAAAGACACGGCGAGACGACTTTCTTTTATAATATGTAACAACTAAAAAGTGTGCGCGCTTTAAACTTGAAATGGTGATTCGAGTGGTTTATGTTAGAAAGGGTTTCGAACCCAGCACCTAATCGGATGATTAACTAAGCAAACTATTAGATTTAGATTTTATTCACCAGTTGTAAGATTTTTTTCCCCGTTCAGTTGGGTGTAGAAGCATGAGTGGGTTTCTGTGGCATTGTGTCTGTCGGCTTCGCACATTGATATCAAACTGAACTGCAAACATTCTCTATTAAATGGTACACACAGATGGCGCCCTGGGATCTGTGTCACTAGCCATCTGTTAGAGGACCATCCCCCATGCCGTCATCAGTTCGAAATCGACCTTGTCTTTCTAAGTGTACTAACTTTTTTCGCGTCAGTTTTCCAAGTTATACTTCCGAGGTTTGATGTGCTATCATCCAAATATTTCTAACGGGAAAGTTGTCGAATCATGAAATGCTTTCTTTGCAAAACATTAAATCAAATTCGATGCTAGGCTGTGAATTTCTCACAATGTATTTCAATTTACAGACATAGACATCGGTGGATGATAATGATAGTGTGGCATTTATGAGCGTTAGACCCCAGCTACAATGGTGTTCGGGATGCTAGCTGAGTTCTCGAGCGGACAAAATTCCCAACCGGACCGGCAATCGAACGCGGGTCCCCCGCTGTCCATTGGATCACGGAGACGGATTGATCATTTATGATTGGTGGTCTTCAGTCCGAAGTCTGGTTTGTTGCAGATTGCCGATCTCCACGGTCGTCTATCCTGTGCAAGCCTCTTGACCTCCGAATAACTGCTGCAACCAACATCAAAAAATGTTCAAATGTTTGTAAGGCTTAAGGGACTTAACTGTGGGGTCATCAGTCCCTAAACTTACAAACTACTTATGAACTACCGTATACTAAAGACGACACAATCATCTATGCTCGAGGGGGGATCGAATTCCCGACAGTGGACTGCCGCGCGCACCGCAACACGGCGCTCCAGTACGCGCGGCTAATCCAACGCGGCCAACCAACATCGTTTCGAACTTGGTTACTGAACTTACCTCTTGGTCTCTCTGTACAATTTGTAACCTCCACAATTCTCTCCAACGTTACGTGTGTGATTCCTCGCTGTTTCAAACTGTGTCCTATCAACTAATGCCTTCTTTTAGCTAAGATATGTTACAGATAGCTTTCCTCCCATGTTCTAGTCTAGCTGCTTGTATGAACAACGCGTCTAATCTTCTATACTTCTATAGAACCACATTTTGAAAGCTTTCTTTCTGTTCTTGTCCGAACTACTTACTATCCACATTTCACTTACATGCAAGGCTACTCTCCAAAATACCAAGTTTTCAACAAACCACTATACAGCCTGACGGTGGCTCCATAATGGTGAGGGTTCTTTTTGCATGGAATAGTGTGGAAAGTCTGATTAAACTAAACCGACCATTGATTGGAAATGGTTGACATCTTGCAGCCGTTCATGGACTTCATGTTCCCAAACATGTACGGCCTGGTGCCATGTCACCAGGCCGTAATTGTTAGGTAGTGGTTTTATGGACTGGTCCATTGAGTCATTTGATCCGACACGACTCCCATCGAAGACATATAGAACATAACCAAATGCTGCTCAGGCAATATTTTCGCAGTTAAAGACTGCTTTAGGGGCTGCATTGGGATTCGAACGTCATGAGTCCATGCCGCGTCAACGTTTTGCATTTCGCTTGGCAAAAACAGATCCGACACAATGTTAAGAGGCGTCCCATCACTTTTGTCACCTCTGTGTATATTTAAGAAAGGAAAATTAGCGATATTGGCTTCTTCGGGAAGTTGAATTACAGTCAGTGGCAACAGTTGCAACCTTTTTTCAAGGCGCCGAAGCTAATCTCTCTATTGCAATCCACTCTCACATTTATTTTTTGTGGCTGTTTCTTCTCTCTTCAGCCACAACTGTTTTATTCTCTTTCGGCTAAATGAAGTGCGAATATGTTCGTGTGCCAAAGGTTTTGTTTTGTTTTTTTTTATTTTTATGTATTTATTTTTTGGGGTGGGGGTGGGGGGTGGGGGGCGGGGTGAGGGGTGAGTGTTATGAGTATTGAGACAGCAGAGTGTTTTAAACATGAACATATTTGCCTTTTTGTGCTCAGATAGTAGCGGTTTTCAGCTGGTTGTCTTCTTCTTCTTGCTGTAGAAGGATATAAGAGAGATACCGTACATGAGTAAAGATTTTACAAATACTATGTGATTCAAAACGATTATACAGAGGGATGGGAAGAAATTGTCATGTATTGAGAGAAGATACCAAATTGTATGATCTCCAGAATCAAATTTCTTGACAGTATAGTTTTCTTAAAACGGACTGATAAGTATTTCCTAACGGCTGCCAAGTCCGCTTGGACAAATGTGAGCGCCGGCCACAGTGGCCGAGCGCTCTGCGGCGCGCCAGTCACAGTCTGCACGGCCGCTACGATCGGGGGTGCGAATCCCCCCTCGGGCATGGATGTTTGTGCTGTCTTTAGTATAAGGTAGTTCATAAGTATTTTGTAAGTTTAGGGTCTGATAACCCCACAGTTAAGTCCCTTAAGCTTAACAAACATTTGAACAAATGCGGGCAGACAGTTTGTGTCCGCCTGCCGGATATGAAACCAATATTTCGAGAATGCACTAAGCTACTGCTGTGCTCTCAATTTTAAATAAAATTCCCATGTCTCCTCTGACTTTCATATCTCGGTATGTATGACCTAAATTCAATCACAGCCAAAGTCTATGCAATATGTTTTTACCACTGCAAGCTGTTTAGAGTCCGCCAGAAAAATGTATAAACTCTTTGTTAGCTCTCTCGAGATAACGATATTTTTGTATGATTTGAGTTAAGAGTGTGTTGTAGTCTGGTCTTTCGCTCAACAGATGCCAGTACTTTCATTTCGGTATTGAGAAAGCACGATAACTGGAGCACGCTTGATATTCGAGCAACGAAAATATATTATGAAGTGGTTTTTCAAGTTTGATAATACCAGTGAAGTGCAACGACAATAGAGGCGGGTGTTTGAAACAGAACCGCCAACCCGCCTAACATTGACAAAGGAAGATCAAGAAGACAAAGTGCAACTATAAGTCCTACTTCGTCGGCTCTCGTTTTGCAATCGTTTTTTACTACACCACAGAAGTCTGCAATACAAGGGTCAAATCTAGTATCCGATACTGCTTTGACCAATGACGTCATATTTTACGTCATTCCGCCCCGCGCGTGGTTTCAATACCGGTACTCACTGTTTACGTGTCTGATATTTTTGAAGACACCCTAACTTTCACTTTAGAAAAAGATATCTACATCGTTGCCCTAAGAAGGTTAGGTTTAGGTTAAACAAGAATTTTTTTTAAGTACGTGAGGACACGTAGCGGCCGATCTCCGGTTCAGAAACACTCAGTCGATTTACAGTTGTATGTTCGACATAAATATATCATTTCAGGCCGTACAACTTCGAGTGCAAACTTTCTTTAAAATTGCCTAATTATTAAATGTATTTTGAAGACGTGGTATCATTATGTAGATTTGACCTATTTAGGTGAAATCTAACTACAGATACCGTGGTGTGGTAAACATGTGTTCGTAGTATCTCTCGATTATGTATGACGTCATTGGTCAAAGCGGTATCGGAGACTAGAGTTTATCTGCAATACAATGTGCACGTGACGTGGGGGTGACGAGGCACATTTTAAACTTACTGAATGGACATAATGTGTAATGCACCCCCCGACAAATCCGCTTGTTTACGTGGATAAGGCGCTTAATGTGTGATGTCGACTAAAGACGTAGTAGAGGCGACTGCTGGTCATTCTGCTATGCGTGTGGTCGCCATAATTCAACATTGATCAATTATTAAATGTAAAATAAACACATAAGTAATACTTTTCGTTCCGTAAATTGAGGATATATTTCTCTGGAGGACTGTGTGCTGCAGTACTTTACTTGAGTTATTGCTGCACATTAAACGTGAAGAATAAGGAAAATAAAATCAAGCCGTCTTCAAGCACAGATATCGTACTTCAGATGTCCAAAACATATCTTTCATCCAGTAGTTATTTAGATATTTGAGGCGAAATATCGGCGAAAAACTGGTAATTTTGTACGAAAGTACGGTAACTTATAATTTCTGGATTTCGGTAACGGATAAATCTATATAAAAAAAAGTTTAACTTATTTTAAGAATATTTGTTCAAGGACATAGAGTAAAATTTTCGACGGTTTTTAATGAATAAAAAAGTATAGAAGTGGTCTCCCCACGATTCGCAGGTTTGGCACCGGCGAATAATGTTTTTTCGTAGTTTTCTCAGGAACTGCCATGAACAAGAGGTGTTTTCATACTTCGTTTGAAGCCAATATTACACCACACCTACTGCACAAAAACCTAATGATTTGCTCAGTTTGGTTGGACTACAGGAAATGTGTATCAATTTTTAACCTCTACGGTAAAACAGCTATCCCCACTAGTTACATCACTCTCTACTGTAGGATAGCTACAGTATGCCCACTTTTTTGATAGGTATATCCATGAATGCTTTGCCAAGGGGTAAGGAAAATACTTTACCCTATTCTCTCTTATCAATGGAGCCAGAGATATTTGGGCCCCTGAAGAATCGGTCTTTCACACGTATTAAAACTGGTATGATTGTATGCATGGTGTCTGTCTTTTCTGCCTACAGTCAGCATGTGCAAACAGGCAACTGAGCCACACAAAATTATTGTTAACGCTGACGTGTATACGCCAGAACTCGAGTATCAGGTTTATGTTATGAGTGTCTGGTGGAGCATACAGTGAAATTTAAATAATGGCGGAATTTTAGGCGCCCAATATTTTTAGATTGAAACAAGACGGTTTCTCAACAGCTGTTAAATGAAATTTTGTTGAGACAGAGTCAAAAGCTTTTTCTGATTAAGAATTACAAACAATCACAGCTCCAATAATTGGTCAACAGTTCATGTACAAATTCAAAGACCAGAATTTTCATTTTTGTGATAAAAATACAGTGGTTTATTTCTGTTTAGCAAAGAAAAGAATTAAAATTATAATAATAAATTTCATCAGTACATTTTACCAACGTTGCAGAACTTCCTATGTTTAACCTGCTCCCTTTCGTAGAATTCCTTTGTAAACAATAACCAATAAGACGGGAAAATAGAAAGAGAATAATTCGGAAATGTCCTCAGAGATACAATCGATTTCACAATAAACTGTAACTCCCCTCCTCGTATCACGTATTTGTGTCGGTTGCTCATGCGTGTGTACAATAGTCTATCTACGATTCAAAGTCTTCAAACGGTGGATGATATCACTGTTACAGTGTTGTTGAGCCATTAAGGTAAACATTTATTTAAGGCACCCTGTGACAATAAACAAGCAACTGATGTCAGACCCATACTAGTTGCGACCTGATCATCGTTTCGGGCTCTACCAGAAAATGAAAGCAGAGCAGTTAAATGGCCTTCACTCTGAAAAATAATTCACTAATATTTTGTAATTTTCTGCTCTCTATTTCGATCTGCCAAGTATAGATCAAGAGAAACCTAGCGAAATATAATTTATGTCTCATCTATCTAATCCAAACTCTCATATGTGTATCTACAGATTTAACTATTTTTATGTGGAAATAGATTACACATACTCGTACTGTTAGTTTACTCGTATAAATAAATTGCCAGTTCTATTTCATTGTCTTAATGAGTAAACTACTGTATTTCTGACTTGTACTACAAGAAGTCTATTATCTCATCCAGCGGCTATATTCACTGAGCAATTGTTTACGAAAACTTGTGACAGGGCTACCTCTAATATATGTACATTATTCTGAATATTATTTTCGACCGACTCTCTCAACTTTCATTTCTGTAGCCAGAACCGGCCCTAGCTTGCATAGGTCCTGTACAAAACTTCCGCGCGGGGCTTTGTCAGGTTCAAAAGAATTCTAAGATTTGTCATTGTCATAATACCAATACACCAAAAGACACTACAGGAGAACTACTGTTATGTTCAAGTATTTTTAAAAGCTATGGGACCAAACTGCAATCCCATCAGTCGCTAGGCTACTTAAACTAGCCGGCCGCGGTGGCCGAGGGGCTGAGGCGCTCCAGTCACGGTCTGCACGGCCACTACGGTCGGGGGTTCGAATCCCCCCTCGGGCATAGATATTTGTGCCGTCCTTAGTCTTAGTTAGTTCATAAGTAGTTTGTAAATTTAGGGACTGATGACCCCGTAGTTAAGTCCCATAAGCTGAACAAGCATTTGAAACTTAAACTAATTTATGCTAAGGACAACACACACGCTAGCCCGAGGGAGGACTCGAACGTCTAACGTGGAGCAGATGTGCACTCCGCAGCAAGGCGCCTTAAAGCGCACGGCCACTCCCACGTGGCTATCGTTATGATAGGAAAATAATTAACCACAGAAGTAATCTTAATAAGTGTGACAGTTACTAAAACGTTAATAATAAAAAATAACTTAGCTATCAGATCAAAAGTCTTGTAGTAGGAGACCGAACTCCGATGGGAATATCCTGGCCAATAATAGCCATACGATCATTTCATTATCCTATTTCCCCGAGGAAGAATATCGCTATGTCAGGCGCGGCTCTTGGTTTTCATACTAGGGAAGGCTCTGACATTTACCGATCGGAACAAACCTAGACCTCGAGCTACGTATCAGTCTGTAACCACGAACAGAAAGGGGGGGGGGGGGAGGGGCAATGTCATATTTTACCTGAAACTTTACGTACTACACCTTCTTCCTGTTTCACAAGCAATTAAAAATCAAAGGCTTAAACCAACATAAAGCCTTCTGATAGCTTTTATCTACTGATATTACGTCTCAAGACTTTATCGCAATAAACAGCACTAAATGACACCGTTTGCAGGAATCTTTAAAGTGGTGTGGATAAACTACACTGCTTGCTTAATGTTATGATAATTTCAATTGTAAACATGAGGGGTAAAATATAATTGAGTAACGGTGAATAAAGTGCGCATTTTGATACACTTCTTTCATTCTTATCCGAACTCCATTATTGCGGCCACTCATAACAGGAGCATCGTCGTAACACGGAGCTATCAGTTTTTCCGGTTTTTGATGTATATTCATTTTCTCCAGCTCGCAGAGAATTGCTGCAGTTACATTCTCTGCAATGTGGCTTTTCGCTCGTACAAAAGTAAATAAATCTTTCATTTATTTTCCCCAGTAATTCATAGCGAATTATGAAGACCAATTGAGACAAATTTGCACAGTCAGTCGTTTCGTCAACTTCGATTGCGACGTAATTTGTCTGCAACAGTTCACGCCTTATGAGAATGAGGCATATTTCATAAATCGATTCTAGCATATTATTTTGAAGTAAAAGTCACTAAAACTTAGCGACAATACACGCACAAAAGACGAAGCTAATAACACACATTAACCGCAAACTCAAATCAGCGAGAACGGAATCGAAAGTAACGGGACATATTTCGCGCGCTTTTTTCTTAAATCATTCGCAACTCTCTAGCTAGATGGTGACACTTTACGGTACCGCGTTGTTGTGCACTCTAGTGAAAAATTTGCGAACTTATTCTAACACCGGATACAACAGCCAATATCAGATACAAAAACTTATCTAAAACTCTATTAAAACAGTAAAACTAACGAGTGGTAAACCGCACACCAAAACATAATAGACACATACAGAGACAAGAGATTCCATAGTGGAGTTTCAGCCACTCTTTATTCTCTTTTGAAGTAAACAGAAGAACGTGAAAGTAGTGTGGAGATTGGTGGGACACTCTTAGGATACAAGCTCGGAGCCTTCGGGACGCCCATAAAAGCAATACACCAACGAACCCCCACTCCCGGGTGAAGCTAGAGTGACGTCAAAATGACGTAACGAGTCACGTTAGAGCACTGTATAGTACAAGCAGAACAATCCGCCATTTTGAATCCCACATTTAAGGTGCGCATTTAAAGGCTACGGCACGCTTACGCTTTTTAATATGCTCTTAAGGCCATTAAATATACTTTCCTAGCGCAGAAATATTACAGCATAGTAAATTTATTGGCTTACATTTGACTGTAAGAGGCAAGCACCTTAAAGTTAGTGATTAGAGGGATATTTAGAGATATGATACATTCACTTACACTCCATATTAAATCATTTGTTGCTGCTCTAAATATGTACCAAATATAGTTAAAAATACGTTACAATTATCGTATTTTCTAGTTCATAAGTAGTACATCCACATACGTTTACGGTAACTAAGAGTTGCACACGAAAACAGTTACAAAATAATGTTAAATTGCGTTACTGTACTTTCCGTATTGCGCCCTGTAATGTCTCGCATATTTTACACACACCGTATTTCAGAGAAGATTTTACGTCTTTCCTGTTCCTTTGCGAAGTTCAATTTATTATTTATCTCTTTCAGACATCCTGTTCACAGCTTGGCTTAGGCCTACATATTCCACTGTTGAGAGTCACATTTAATTTAAACAATAAACTAATATGAAATAATATAATTTGAAAATAATAACTGGGTAAAGCCAGCTGCACTCATGTAAGCACTTAAAAATACAATTAACAGACCTTAGACCTAGTTTGTCTAAATAATATCAAGAAAAGGAACATTAAAGACACTGTATGTCTTGATATATTAAGTCTATCAAAATTAAAATAAACAGTTGCTTACATGTATAGGCGTATATTTTCTTTACTACCTCTGTCAGCATAACTATTTTAATACAAGTAAAATAAGGTTTAATTCTTAATGTTACACAGATAGTTATTCGATTTTGGCGTCTATACTTGGCATCTTTACAAGCCACATTTTACGCCGATCCGTGTTTCAAGAAAATCGATAAAACTTCTATCGACCATGTCTGCTATTATTTGAGCAGTTTGGAGATGCACTGTCAACCATTTCACACTGTGAAACAATGAAATTGCAAAGAGTTGGCTGATTCACTTCGCTGCACCAGGCAAAGCATACAACTGTGCCGTCGGATTGGGATTCAAAATGGCGGATTGTTCAGCTCGGTATATCTAGTGCTTTAAGTCACGTGACGCAAGCTTGTCGACTGCAATCGAGTTTCGCGGGCGTGGTCGAATCGAACTTCGGAGTGAGTGAGAGACTGAGAGTGGCGCGGAATTCGTGAAGGTGACGGCAGGTGCGTTATAAGATTGTGTGAATTTGTTGCATGCATACTATAGCAAAGAATTGAAAACTCCTGTCTCCAATCTTCATTTCCATGTAGTTTATTGTGCGTGGATAAATATGCAAAGTTTACGAAAACATCTTTCGTAGACGACCATGTAGTTAGCACTACGAAAATATGAAGTGCTCTTCAAACAACGGAAAGCGGCCTCGCTACTTGGAGTAATTGCTGTGTAAGTATTTATTTTCACTGTTCCGCAATGTTTATGCGCAGGAGACTGTGTAGGCAATGTATTTGTTTATACCGTAACTTTTGCTACCAATTGAGATTTCAGACCTTTAGTACCATGGGACTGGCAGTTTCCTCTTTTTTTAAATATTTAATAATTTTGTGCATCCTGTAATTTTTTGTGAATTGGCTGTGAATTTTATTTAGGTGACTCCAAAATTTCACAGTTGGGACGGTCTGGCTGAGCTTCATACTGAAATAAATGCAAATCATTTATATGGTCTATGCAGCTTCATTTAATATTTCTAATTCTCATACACAAATGTCAACCTTCTGTAATTCATACATTGTTATTGTTTTAAACATATACAAATATGTGATATCGGTTGAAGCTTTATTATTGTTTGGCATGTCAAAGTTTTGTGCCAGTAGGCCTATATCCTTGTGGTTATAAGGGTAAATTCCCGGCTTTCAGAAAAAAAAATTGCACTGCAAGTCTTGTGGTTTCGCAACCCAAATTACTGTAGTAACTGCTTTCTACAACAGTAAAGCCTTGTGGTTGTCGTTGCTTTCCAAACTTACGTCCCAGAGTTTGTACTAGATGATACCAATGCTTGATAAATGGACCGTGTTGTCTATGAGTTGCCTATAATCAAAGTATTTGCTTAATGCATTCTATTTCCAGAATGAAACTTTTACTCTGCAGCGGAGTGTGCGCTGATATGAAACTTACTGGCAGATTAAAATTGTGTGCCGGAACCGGGACTCGAACGTGGGATCTTTGCCTTTCGCGGGCAAGCGCACTACCGACTGTGCTATCCCGACACGGCTCACGATGCCGCCTCACAACTTTACTTCTGCCAGTACCTCGCCTCCTACTTTCCAAACTTCACAGAAGCTCTCCTGCAAACACGCAAGACTAGCACTCCTGGAAGAAAGGATATGGTGAAGGATGCGTTCCCAATACCGCCGCGGTTCTCCCACTGACATTTCGTCGCGAGTTTACTGCAGACGTCCAGGTAGCGCGCATTCGAGCACGCGATTGCTCAGAATGTTACATCCAGGGGGAGCCTATAGTAGATGCGCACAACAGAGATGTTTCTCCGCTCTGCGCATGTCATTGTCGACAAACTCTGTATGTAGAGTTCGCGCTCTCTCCTACGTGTTAAAGAAAGTGTATATATGGCGTCACTTCTGATCCTGCAGTTGTTATTCTTCCATATTCAAAGCATGTATGTGATCAACTGCGAATGGGCAAAGCTGAAAATGTGTACCCAGCCGGGATTCGAACGCGGGTCTCCTGCTTTCTAGGCAGTTGCGCTGACTACTGCACCACTGGGGACACAGTGATCACTGCACCTGCTAGGACTACCTAAGTACGCCTCCCGCCAGAAACAAACTCCCAGCTTCACCCTGCCCACAGTACTCAAACTTGTAGTTATGAAACTAATTCCTGTAAGAGTAAGGGCCACAAATTTGCCCACCGCTTCCCATTAACGATAGGAGCATTGCCCGTCACATATATTATATATATATATATATATATATATATATATATATATATATATATATATAATATGCCAGTGACGGGCAATGATAAAGAACAGACGTCACATGTACATATATAATATGCCAGTGATGGGCAATGATAAAGTACAGACGTCACATGTATATATATAATATGCCAGTGACGGGCAATGATAAAGGACAGTCGTCACATGTATATATATGACAGTGACGGGCAATGATCCTATCATTAGTGGGGAGCGGTGGGCAAGTTTGGGGCCGTTACTCTTACGGGAATTAGTTTCATAACTACGAGTTTGAGTGCTGTGGGCAGGTTGAAGCTGGGAATTTGTGTCTGACGGGAGGCGTGCTTAGGTATTCCTTGCAGGTGCAGTGATCACTGTGTCCCCAGTGGTGTAGCAGGCAGTGCAACTGCCCAAAAAGCGGGAGACCCAGGTTCTAATCCCGGCTGGGTACACATTATCAGCTTTGCCCAATCGCAGTTGATGTCATATATTCTTTGAATATGAAAGTGTATTATGTGTTGTTACTGTTAATTTTTCTGTTGTATTGCGTTTGTTCGTTCTGGTTGACATTAATAATACCGAATTGTGTTATTGCTGTCTGTGAAAAGGTAAGGGGGTGGGGGCCTAAGAGGACAGAAACAGGAAAGATCGTATCTAGGATGAAATAAAGAGACTTCAAAAATGTTCAAATGTTTGTATAGTCTATGGGACTTAACTACGGGGTCATCAGTCCCTAAACTTACAAACTACTTATGAACTACTTACGAACTAGGACGGCACAAATATCCATGCCCTAGGGGGGATTCGAACCCCCGACCGTAGTGGCCGTGCAGACCGTGACTGGAGCGCCTCAGTCTCCTCGGCCACCGCGGCCGGCCAGAATTAATTACTATTGAAATTCATATTCATTGTAAAGTGCTACATTGTTCGGTTACATTTGAAAAACACATAATATCGGTATTTTTTGTGTCCCTGCCTCGTCGCCTCTTTTGTGTCTCGTTTCCGTCGTAAGGGTCGGTGGCCGAGTGGAAAGACCGACACAGGAATAAGGAAGCACGCTTGTGCAGGTACGGAGGTGAGCAGCCAGTGGGACAGCAGAAACTATAAACACTAGAGTAAATTAGAACGAGATATATATTGCACAGAATTTATACATTACTTAACTTTTACATAGTTCAGTACGGCAGAATGCTGATACATAGTTGAGCTAAAGGCCTGCCTAGTGCCTATCTGAATACGAAGACTTAACTGGTTCCTATCTCAGTTCCAAGTGAACGATGTCGTTCAGAGGTGGCCACGAGCGGAGTTGTAGCAGAGGGCGCTCGTGGCTGACGTCGTAAGAACGCCGCGACGTGCGTGCATGGCGGCGCGCGGCGAAAATAGGTGGCGCTCACTTTGGACTTGTGCGACACCAGTATTAGTTTCGTGATTCCATATGTGTAAAAGAATTTGCACCCAATTTTCAGAAAGTTGAGATTAATTTATGTTCATTTTGTCATGCAACTGAAAAATAGTTGCTAATACAGTGATTGTTGAGTACTTACAGGTTGAAGTACAGTAGTATTGATGAGTAACACCTTCCTCTTTTGAAAAAAATCTTTTTGTTTAGTAGTCTGATGTTGTTGCCGTCTTCAGTCCGCAGATGGGTTAATGCACCATTGCCGGACTACTCTGTCCCGTGGAAGCATTTTGGTCTCAGAATAAAAATGGGAACAAACAGTCGCGGCGGAATGGCCGAGCACAGAAGGGCGGCTTGCTGCGAAGCGCAAGGCCGTTCCCCGTCGGGGGTTCGAATCCCCCCTCGGGCATGGATGTTTATGCAGTCTTTACTATAAGGTAGTTCATAAGTAGTTTGTAAGTTTAGGGACTGATGATCACGCAGTTGAATCCCATAAGCTTCACAAATATTTGAACATTTTGGCAACAAACAACCACAGTCTCTGCTTATGGTAGTCATCTCTCGGTCTCCCTCTACCATTTTTACCCCATACACTTACCTCTATTGCTAAATTGATAATACTTGATGTTTTAATATGTGTCCCACCAATCTATCTCTTCTGTTAGCCAAGATATGCCTGAAATATCTTTGCTCACCAATTCTATTCAGTATCTCCTCATTAGTACAGTGATCTACCCATCTAATCTTCAGCTTTCATTTCCAGCACCACATTTCAAAAGCTTCTTTCCGTTAAATTCCTTATCGTCCACGTTTCACTACCATACAATACTAACTCCAGACAAATGCTTTCAGAAAAGAATTCCTAACATTTGAATTAATATTGGATATCAAGAAATTTCCTTCCCATAGCCATTTGCATTTTAATATCTTCTTTACTTCTGCCGTCAGAGATTATTTTGGTACCCAAATAACAAATCTCATTTACTACGTTTATAAATTCATTGCGTAATCTAATTCCTTCAGAATCGTCTGATTTTCTTACATTGCATTACCTTTTTTTTTTGTTAATGTTCACCTTATACTCTCCTTTCCAGACACTGTCCATTCCGTTCAATTGTTCTTCCAGATCCTCTGCTGTCTGACAGATTTACTATGGGTATTTGAATTTTAAGATGTTCTCCAAATTTCTCCTTGAATTTCTTGACAGCTTGTTAAATATACAGGTTGAACAACATTGGAGAAAGGCTACAACCTTGTCTTACTCCCTTCCCAACCACTCCATCAGTTTCATGTTCTTCTGCTCTAATAACTGCTGCCTTTTTTTAATATAAGTTTACGTTGCCTATATTTTATCCCTGCTGCGTCAGAATTTGAAAGAGTGTAATCCAGTCAACATTGCGAAAAGCTTTCTTTAAATCTACAAAAGCTAGAAACGTAGGTTTTCTTTTCTATAACCTTAGACAAGTCTCGCGAGTTCCAACATTTTTCCTGAATCCGAACTGATTTTCGCTAACGTCGGATTCCACCAATTTTTCCATTCGCCTGTAAATAATTCGTGATCGACGGGGAACGACCTCGCACATCGTACCGTAGCGACTCAATGCACTCGGCCGCTCCGCCGCGGCCCTGTCTTATACGTCTTGCACACAAGGTCTAACAGTTTCATCATGACTGGCTCTTACAACGATGTCAGCAAGCACTTCAGAGGGAATATTATCTTCGCCAGAGGCCTTTTTCGACTCAAATCTTTTCGTGCTCTGTGAAATTCTTCTTGCGGTGTCGTATCTCATATCTCATCATTTATTTCACTTTCATTTTCTACAAAATTACATGAACTTTATTTCCCTTGTATAAGCGCACTATAATTCCTTGCACCTTAGTTCTCCCTTCTTTGCTTAGTATTCGTTTTCCATCAGAGTTGTTGATATTCATGCAACTACTTCTCTTGCCTCCAAACATCTCTCATATTTTCGTGTAGGTGGTATCTACCTTATCCCTAGTTATAGATTCTTCTACGGTCTTGCATTTCTCCTCTAGCCACTCCTGCTTGCCCACTCTGCACTTCCTCACAACCTCATATTTTAGCCGTTTGTATCCCCTTTTTCCTGCTTCACTTGCTGTAGGGGCCTATTTTTATATTTTCTCCTTCCGTCAATTAAGGTTCTCCTGTGTTATCCAAGTATTTCTATTTGACCATGTCCTTCAGAATACACAGTACTACATCCAGTTTGTTTGAGCTCACAGGTTACATATAGGCCGAGCAGAGCCCTCTCTTGTCGGTCCGACAGGGTAGGTGTTGCGCCTAGTGTAATCGGTGCAGAGCTGTCACACATGGTGGAAACAATGGAGTGTGTACCACTACAAACGGAGCCATATCGGCATGTGAGAGAGTTCGAACGGGCAGAATGATCGGTCTCCGTGAAACGGGGTTGTCATACCCTGACATTTCAAGCTCACACAGGACGTGCTGCTACAACAGTGATCCTTGGGTGCAAGGAGTGGATAGAGGAAGGTCGTACGCAGCGTGGAGCGGGAACTGGACCACGGAACATGACCGCAGTACGGGATGACCGTGATCTTGTCCTCATGGACATAGCGGGCCGCACACCGTCATCCACAGTGTTGGCTCTTCGCAAGTATTGCACCAGTCGTGAACTTGTCTGCATCAACAGTTCGTCTCCTTCTGCTGCAGGTTGGACGGGTTGCACCCATTCCATTACCTCGGCTTCTGCTGTCCAGAAACGCAAGCTCTTCCGACTTAAATGGGCACGTGAACACCGTCACTGGGGCGCTGAGTGCAAACCGTAATCTTTTTGAACGAGTCCCGCTTCGACGTGCCCGGTACCGTGGTGAGCGCAACCTGGAGGGCTGCATTGTGCAGCGGCCAAGCTGGCAAACACCTGGCGTGACGGTTTGGGGCGCCATTGGCTACAACACTCTCGATTCGCCTCCTACGTGTTGAGAGTACTTTGAGCAGCAACCAGTACATGACGGTGGTTGTGGAGCCTGAGGCATTTCCCCTGCTTCAGAGATCTTCTCAGACCACATTTCGACAGGACAATGCCCGTCCCCTTATTGCGAGGAATGTACAGGCCTTCTTCGAAGAGAAACGGGTACCATTGCTTCTCTAGTCTGCACATTCGCCAGACGTGTCGCCCATCGAACATGACTGGGGTATGGTTGGTAGGCATTTGGTGCGTCACGGTCCTCGAGTAACTTGTGTCGCTGATTTGTGGGCTCGGACACACACTGCGTGGAGGGAAATCCCTCAGGATGGTATTCAGACCATTGATACAAATTCACGACGTATATGTGCTGGAATTTCATCGCATGGGGGCCACGAAACATACTGAATAATAGTGCTGAAAGAACATCTATAGATTTGAAACGGTAATCATTAGTTACTTGCCACGTACCTTACCTGTGGTATTAAATTCTTTGATTTCATGCGTTTTTTTTCCTTGGTGTTGCAATTTCTACAAACGGTAGTGTGTAATTATGATTATAACCTTTGTGAAAGTGCAAGCAATATGTTGAAAAATTTTCATCGCAATCGGATGAACGGTACGGCAGCGCATAAAACATAAACATTCATTTTTATATACTTGATGAGCTGTAGAACCTTATTTTGGCTAATGACACCAGGGTCAAAAACTTTCTGATTTGGCTTCGTAGACATTAGTACAGAAGGTAAATGGGAGAAAAACGAGCCGGACAGAAACGACGCTTTCGATGACGTCACCACTATTTGTGGCGGTTGGCGGCTCCCTGGACAATACAAAATGCAGGACTCGATTTTAGTAGAGTATATGGACAGGAACGGCAACTCGTGCTTGGCGTCTACTTCAGTGCTAGCCGTAGCATTGGTAAATAGTTCTTGCATTACGACTCTCCAGATCCCCACCAATGCGACTGACAACTAATGCAGCAATACGTGTTCCAAACGCTTCCACACGTGCTTGGGTGGGAGGAACGGGAAGACATCCAATCGACGGTCGCCAACTCGTTCCAAGAGGACCTTGGTTGAACGAATGCACTCCCCCCCCTCCCCATGCAAAGACGTATACAACTATACTTGCTGAGTAATGAGTGTACGTTGTAAAAAAAATACTGAGGTCCATACCCTTATGCATCATTACGACTTCAGACACTGGAACACTTGAACAACGAAACGGACAATCTTCAACACTGTTCCTGGCTGCATTACGTGTTCCCACTTCTACCCATACAAAGGTACGTGCAGAATCACCACAAACTTTCAGAGGGCGGACAAAGTAATATGAACACCTAACATAGACACAATTATTAATTATTATGTATATAATTGGCTCACCATTCATTTTGAAAACAGCTGCAACTCTTCGAGGAAGAGCTTCGTAAACTATCTTTACAGTTCCCAAACAATGTTACCTATTCTTATACAAAAACGTGTTTCCATGAATGAAGTGTTTAGGTTTTATGATGGTGACACCAATTCCTTCGCAGTTTTGCGTTGGCTTCCGTTATTGAGAGTTTAACAACTTAAACCCTTCTATGAATGTTGAGCTCCAGTCTTACCGTTTTTATCGAAACAATTGTTGACATGCTGTCTATTCTTTTCGGACATGTCTGAAAGAACAGACACGATTTGTTGACATTAACGGCCGTAATTTTACGAATTCGAGGTATTTAAACATTTCGACCGTCTCACGGCACTGAAATTTATTAAATGGAAAAATTAAAAAACCGTGTTGAACCAGGACTCGAACCCGGATTTCCTGCTTTCGGCTATCGGTCCTCTTAACCAATTTTTTTTTATTTTTTTTTTTCCAGGTAGATCAGTTCGTTGCGTTGTTGTTCATTGACTCTCTGTTAATTTTTATTTTTTATTTTATTTATTTATTTATTTTTTTGTGAGAGAGCTTTGAGAGCCCTTTGACCATTCTCGCTGTGCTATAGTTGTTTTATTATTATTGTTTTTAGGTCGATCTATGCTTTGCGGTCGTTAGTTCAGTTCGTTGGATATTTGTCTCAGCTTTTTTTTATTTATTTTTTACTAGCTGAAAACCCGGCGTTGCCCGAGTGTTTATTTATCCTACACTCTCGTAGTCAACATCCCCTTCCCCCCTCTCTCTGCATCCTCCTCTTCCTCTCCCATCTCTGTTCCTTTCCACCTTTTCCTCTCTTGGCAAAGTTTTCTGCAAGGTAGCCTCTGTCATAAACCATACAAACATTTATGTACTCAGTGATCTTCCTCTTGGTTTAAAGGTCTTGTGTGCGCTAATTCATAAAGATTAGAGCAAAAATATGCATTTTGTAAAATTCTGTAAGTACCCTCCCCAATGCACCCGTATAACACTGAAAGTAGACGGTGACCTTCCTCTTGTTTTGAAGGGGAAGCGTTCGAAATTTCGTGAAGATCGGAATGAAACAGTAGATTTCGTGAATCTGTAAGAGAAGTATGTTCCGCCATACACCTAACGCAAAACACTTTCTTAGCTGACGTTCTCTACCTACAAACCATATTCCTGCCAAATTTCAGCTTCATAGGTGAAGTGGTTTTAGAGATTTCGTGTTTCATCAGTGAATGAGTGAGTGTCCTTTCGCTTTTATATAGACAGAGATTAAGAAAACAGATTGCTTAATTTTGGATGCAAGAGAATTAAGGGAGACTTGTAGACAAAAATAAATAGTAACATGAAAATCTGTAATGCTAACTTTATTTGATACTAGGTCATGCGTGATGGGGCATTTTACGGCATCTACAACGGAACTGTTGTGAGCGGTAGACTTCTTTTCGTTTAATCATTGTGTGTGTGTGTGTGTGTGTGTGTGTGTGTGTGTGTGTGTGTGTGTGTGTTTGTCAGAGGGGGGGGGGGGGGGAGGTCAGTCACAAAACGCTTCTTAAACGTCCGAAATTACATGCAAACTTTGTTACATATCCCTAACTACTCCCATTTTCCAACAATTTTTTTTTACTATGGTACTTAACTACGGGTTCATCAGCCCCTAAACTTACAAACTACTTATGAACTACTTACAACTAAGGACGGCACAAATATCCATGCCCGAGGGGGGATTCAAACCCCCGATCGTAGTGGCCGTGCAGACCGTGACTTTAGCGCCTCAGTTTCCTCGGTCACCGCGGTCGGCTTCCAATAATTGATGCATAAATCTGGGCATTCTCACGCGGTGGCCTCTCATTATTTATGACGTCATATCTCTTGAGCTATGCGCGTGTTCTTTTGTTTTTGGGTCAGGAATCTTCGTGGGTGTACGGAGAATAGTTCACCAAAGTTTCATTGCAATCGAATGAATGGTTTATGAACACATAGAGGACATACAGACAAACGTCCATTTTTATATATGTAGATTATTATTACAGAGGGCGTTTAGCCCCCTGACCGGGCGCGCTTAGCCACGGCGCCCGGCACCAAGCACGCACGCTCTTCCAACTTGCCAACAAGAGCTGTCAATCAATTAGGCTATCCAGCAAGCTTTCCTTCTGTTCTGATCTGCCGCGGTGGAGTAGCCAAGCGGTCTAAAGCGTCTCGCTGCGGTTCGAGTCCTCCCTGGGGCATGGGTGTGTGTGTTGTCCTTAGGTTAGTTTACCTAGGTTTAAGTAGTTTGTAAGTTACGGACTGATGACCACGCAGTTTGATCCGATAGATTTACAAACATTTGAATTTTTGTGATCTCGTCGTCTTTTTGTTGTTTACTCGTCCCAGTCTGGTTGTCAAGGCAGGTATTGGTGCATGATCCTTTAACATCTAAAACATTGATGTAGATAGCATTACAAGATATTTATTGACTGAAATTTATTATACTCAACGTAAGAACATAAGTCAGTTTCTTCTCTCTTCTTGCTTCTCGCGGTGTCGTCCCTATGATACCAGCAGCGCTGAGACCTAGTTCCTGCTAAGTTCGTAGCCGCGTTCTAACTTAGTACTGTCCTAGTTCTGTCGTCCGTAGCTGCCTAGTAACTGTCAGAGTTCTCACTAGTAACTGCCGTATTCCTGAATAGTAACTGCCGGGCGTCCAGGCGTATGTCGGCCTAGATATAGCCGCTTGCAGAGGGCGCACATCTTCGGTTACTCCCTGCAGGATGCGCGGCGTCTGCTTGCGATTGGCTTTCGGTCGATCGCTGCCTTCTCCACGAACGTTCTCTACGTCTGGTGTGTGGTGCTGACTTTACGCCACAACACCTTCCAACCAACTTCTCAATTGGTAGCTCCAGCCTATTAATTTAACCAGTGATGTTTGTTCTTTCGGTCATATCAATATGCCCACAACAGGCAATGACAATCTCAATGCGGACGCTTAAAACCGCTCGATCCCTAGCGGAAATCCAGTATAGGCTGCGAGCAAGAAGAAAGGGGCTAGAAGTTAAGAATTTGGCCTGGAAGGGAAACCTTATCGGGATAGCCTAATTGCTTAAAGCGACCATTGGCCCAAAGCTGAAAATCCGGGTTCGAATCCCGTTCCAGCACAAATTTTCAACTTTAAATATATTTCAATGCCCTGAAACTGCGAAATGTTTAAATATTTCGAATTCGTTTATAGACACAGTTTTACCCAAATAATTTCTTAATACTCTTCAGTCGTTGTCACTTCGGTTATCGTCCACTTCCTATTCACCAATAATGTGTTACATTTTTAGGGGTACGTCGTCATTACCGAGAATATTGACGCTAGCGAAACAGTGCAGCGGTTTTCGTCACGGATGCTACCTCTAACCTTGCCCCTTGGAGTTGATACCTTTGGAAATCTGACAGAACACGCATTTCACCGATCATTTGTGTAATCTACTGCACGGCAACGTCAAAGACATCGTACATAAATGAAGCAAAACCGTCTCGTCTATATTAACATGCACACTTTAGTGCCAACTTGTAGCAAGATGTGTGTGTTGTCCTTAGGTTAGCTGAACTTAGTTTAAGTAGTTTGTAAGTTTAGGGACTGATGACCAACTTAGTTTGGTCCCATAGAATTACAAACATTTGAACATTTTGCAGCAAGATATACTGTACTGCATGGTGTATATAGTATTTTGTCCAACCCCTGTACAATCAGTGAAGATGAACACACAACATGTGGCATAAATGAAATACTCCTTGACTACGTGATACCTAAACCCTAGAAAATAAATCTATGTGAACGCAATGAATTCCTCTACGTCATCAAGTGTGTCAACAGAATAGTATGAAGCTACAAGAAGGCATCCTGGTGCACTAATTATTGTTTATAGAGTAAAAATCTTTTTTGTTGATAGAATGTTCCGTTGGTTCTTGGACGAATATTTGATACATGATCACTAATAAAAACACGACAATGTTGCAATATTCCACAATATTTATTGCTTAGCAAAAACTAGTTTTCGGCTGTTACGCCATCATCAGGTACAAAGGTTACTATAAACACACACACACACACACACACACACACACACACACACACACACACACACTGTCTGTGAATATTTTGTTGTAATCGTATTTGTTTTGTAATAGTCTTATAGTAAAACACATATCTTTATCACCTTTTCGAAAAGTTACCAAAGGCACTATAGGCCTAATTGTTCCATGTAACCTTTTACAATCAAACAACCGTGTACTAATTGTCATGTTATTAACTATCCCAAATTATCGCTTATTTTTGTAACAAATATCATAATTTATTTTTTCCAAACTGTCACTTACTTTTCTTAGCTAATTAGTCAATAATTAATAATTTGGACCACTTCTTAATATACCTTCCTAACAACGTTCATATTTTGCGGGACTGATGACCTAGCTGTTTAGTCCCCTAAAAGCCAACAACAACATTACCTTTTGCTTATCTATGTGATTTTTTTATGCATATGTCGTAATATCTTTATTTAAAAATACCGAACAAACTCTTGCGAATACAGTTGCAGTGCAGTTGCAGTGAAGTGATTAGACACGCCAGTAATGCTATAAAAAAAAAATAAAAAAAATAAAAAGTCTGGATTGTGGGTGGTCTAGCGGCTCACGCGGAACCTTTCCAAACGGTCCGGTTGTGTCCTGGGTATCGCCAGAAGGCGTGTTATCGCCAAGCAGACGTGAACACCTACGTAAGCGGACCATATCGAATTATTTTTTACTGCCTGTGCGCAGTAACTTTTATACTTTTGCTACAGTTTCCCGCATTGCTGGTCATTCTGTCGAGCTGTTTCTTGCACTTCCGTGATAACGCATGGGGGTCTTCGTCGCAACTTTTACTTCTCACGTGTTGTCAGTCATCTGAATAAACGGCAGATCCGTCGGTTCTTGGTAGATCATTCATATTGAATGAAACACTAGATAGGTGAAGCATCTCACCATGAGCCGATTCATGGAAGTACTGTCTCGTTTCTTGGCTACTGTCCTGACATTGACGCCGCTCACTCTCGGTGCAGTTTTAAAACTTTTTCTGGGAGGAGACTCAGCAGTAACATTTATAATTTACCATTTTCAACGTCATGATGCAGACAACATATGTGAGGCATCAATTTTAATCTGATTTACAGATGTCAAATTTTACATATGATTCAATATTTTCTTCTAAGCGGTGACGATACAAGGAAGTTATCACGAAATTTGTTTCATCTTTAAATTTGTATATATGATATGTATTCTTCACGAAAAACATAACTGTTAAATATCTAACGAGACCAATGATATATACATACCGAATTTGAACTTTCGTTTTTGGCCTCAGAAACAGCCAAGCATATTATTTGTGTAATTTTTCTTTAAAATTACCTAAAAATCTGTATATAAAGCCATACACTACAATCCGTCGTATTTCTAACACAAAAACGAATGTGTCCAAATCAGTTCACGTGCCGGGTGATCAAAAAGTCAGTATACATTTGAAAACTTAATAAATCACAGAATAATCTAGATAGAGAGGTAAAAATTGACACACATGCTTGGAATGACATGGGGCTTTATTAGAACAAAAAGAAAAGAAAAAGACAGTATTGGTACACGCGTGAAAGATCTCTTGCGCGCGTCGTTTGGCGATGATCGTGTGCTCAGCCGCCACTTTCGTCATGATTGGCCTCCCAGGTCCCCAGACCTCAGTCCGTGCGATTATTGGCTTTGGGGTTACCTGAAGTCGCAAGTGTATCTACATTATTCCGTGATTTATTAAGATGCCAAATTTATACTGACTTTTTGATCACCCGGTACTTTGACAGGTCTCAGGCGAGAATTCCATGTTGTTTACTAAGTCATATTGTCAAAGATCTTCAAGAAAAGATATGCCAGTTAAAAATATAAATGATCTGAATTCGCATTCAATGTAAATAACGTCCTTATATTTAAGCCTTGTTAATTAAATTGTTATAGCTTTATGATAAACGTAATATTTTGTTAACTGATTCTTCCGTCGCTACTTGATAGAACAAATTCATTATGAAAATTAAAATACATAATCTTGTGTTTGTTCTACAGAATTGTTTACTTTGTGAATCGATTTTCGGCTTATTAGGCCATCATTTACTGAAGTTCTTTGACTGAACTTCAGTCAATGTCTGATGATAGCCTAATAAGCAAAAAATCGATTCACAAAGTAAACAAAAATGTGTATTTTAATGTCCATAACGTAATATTTGTTATAGAAGAAAGTGTGAAGTAATACTATTTGTTGCTAATATGAAATGGTATGTTAAAATCTAAAAAAAATTAACAATATGAGGGATCAGAATATTACTGTAATTCTTCAAACAATTAACTTTTTTAAATTAATAATGAAAATCATCGTATGTTTATATATTGTAACTGATCACATCATACGGGCTGTCTCATTTTAATCTACTCTGGCCAATATCCTTGAAGTGGCACAGTTCTGCAAAAAATGTGTCCAGTGAAAGTTGTAAGGTTTCAAGGGGCTCATGGAATGGTTACCTCGAAATGACCTTGAACACTGTTTTCAAGGTCAAGTTCATTTTTTATTCCAATTCTGTGCGCCTCGGTTGCACAGTGGTAGCGTGCCAGACTACAAATCCAAAGGTCGCGGGTTCGATCCCCGCCAGGTCCTAGGATTTTTATCTGTCGCTTTCCACTTCTTTCACCTCTGGCAATACTGCTCATGTGAAAAATACCGAGTAGCACCGTGGTTCGGAACCCACGTTAAACTGTAGGTCCCCCTATAACTGGCTGGGTAAGTCAGTTCGAAGGTCGGAGGAAGGCAACGGCATACCACCTCCAAACAAGACCATGCCTAGTAAAGCACTGTGGTGTTCAAACCAATCTTCGGATTGTTGACTGCTTTACCTTTATTCATATTCTACAAGAAAAAAATACGCATTTTTGTAGGGATATATTTTTTTCGACAAACCAATCGCTTGCCACTAAATGGCACTTCATTGTAACTTTCCCAGGTCACCAGTATTTAAAGAACGAAGGAATATCGGAAAACATTTTCAACGAAAAACTTGTGTGGTTTCTGAAGTCTGTCCACCGGTGACATTTTCGTGAACCTTAAATGACTCTTAAATTCTTCAATACGGATTAACCTGAAAGTAAATTCCATCGGCATTAGCATAACCTAATGTGCACCACTTGGAGGGTGCCGAATCAGAGACCAGCATTGTACTTATGCCATCAGAATCAGAGAAGAGAATGCTGTAGCTTCAAGGCTTACTAATAAACGTCATTGTCAGAGAATTTGAAATCACGACTGGGGGTTCAGAAAAATTTTACCTTTGGAGACTGCAAATTACTCAGCTGTGCTCAAGTGGAATGTTTCTTGACTGGCGTTACTGATAATTTTTTCTTTTTTGGTCTTAGAAACAGTGTGTGTTAAAGAGTTTAGAAAAATTCCGCCTCGTCGAACTCTGGTCAGTTTCGCCTCGTGGGACAACAAATCCGTACAAGCAACAATTTTCTCAACGAGAATGTTTAGAGCACGTAAGATCATATACAGCTGAGTCACTTTGTCTCTGAAAATAATTTCTCGAGCACGTCTGTTTTTTCTGCCTTCTCTCAATATTTGTAAAGGATAGATTACCATGGGGTATTTCATTGTTTTATTATTTACGACAATATCAAGATTTGTAAACGTGCCCTCCTGAAAGACATACATCCGTGATACACCTAAGTAATTTTCTAAAAGGGCGCACTAATTGAATACTGTATGGTTTGGCTTCTTGTTATGGCGAAAACTAAGGCAAGCATGTGTAAAGAAACGGGTCGCGTGGACTGTAATAGCAAGTTGTCTAGCAACACGCTTGCCGGATGCTTCGTTGGAGAGAGAAACCTAAGAATACCAAGAATAGTAAAAGTTATCAGTACAATTTATTTTCCGACTCTAATACGTATGTCCGAAATGGCTGATTACATGCCATTCGAAATAGTGAGAACGATAAAAATAATTGTTGGCGAGAGTCGCGATAATTATGCAGCCGCACAAAGATTGTATACTGAAAGGTATCCCGATGTCCGTCATCCCACGAAGGAAACAACAAGACGACCTAAAACAGGTACCTTGAAAATACAGAGATGGAAGACGGACCCGAGAGAGGCGATTGCGCTGGGAGTTGGTGCTATTGTGCTATTGTCAACTCGTCAGATTCAGCGGATGCATGGCATGCCTCGATTAACGGTATCTCGTGTTTTAAGATACTTTAAATTCCACCCATATCGCTTACATATCACCTAAGCAATTGAGCCTGGGGATCCTAAGAGACGCCTGGCATTTTTTCGATGGGCCGATACGCAAATACGTCGTGATCCCTCTTTCTTCGCACGCACTCTCGATACAGACAACATGGGAGGAGTTAATCTCCATAACGCACACTACTGGGCGGAAGCAAATCCTCGCTGGTAACGATATCACTGAACACAGAGACGGTGGTAAATCAATGTCTGGGCGGGCATAGTTGGAGATTACGTGATAGGTCCTGTATTTTATGGCAAAACGTTGAACGGCGGGCGCTGTCTTCATATTCTTGAGAATCTGGTGCACATTGGGCTACGCTGATGCCGATGGTATTTACTTTCAGGTTAATCCGTACTGAAGAATTTCAATGTCATTTCAAATTCACGAAAATTTTACCAGTGGACAGAGTTCAAAAACCACACAAGTTTTTCAATGAAAATGTTTCCCGGTCTTCCTTTGTTGTCGAGGTTGTCGAGATACTAGTGACATGTGAAAGTTACACTAAAGTGCCTTTTGGCGACAACCATTGGTTGTTAGAAAGCCGGCCCCAGTGGCCTATCGGTCTGCGGCGCGCCAGTCACAGTCTGCACGGCCGCTGCGGTCGGGGAATCGTATCCCCCTTCGGGCATGAATGTTTGTGTCGTCTTTAGTGTAAGGTAGTTCATCAGTAGTTTGTAAGTTTAGGGACTGATAACCCCGCAGCTAAGTCCCTTAAGCTTAACAAACATTTGAACATTTTTGTTGCTCGTAAAAAGTTCCGTACAACAAATGCATATTTTTCATGTACAATACGAATATGGAATAAAACTTATAGGGATCACAATTTTAAAAAATGAACTTGATCTTGTTTTGACCTTGAAAATAGCGTTCAAGTTCATTTTGGGGTAAACATTCCATGACCCCTTTCAAACATTACAACTTTTACTAGAGACATTTTTTGCAGATCTGTGCCACTCCAGATATATCGGTCGGAGTAGATTAAAATGGGCCACAAGTGTATAGACTGTCATTGTCACAGTGTATATAAGTTAATGCGCAGGCAGTGCAAGTGTGATGGTGTTAGTAGTCAGTTAGTTGTTGGCAGAAGTCAGTTTGCGTTATTGGCAGTTGTTACAGTTGTAATGTGGAATTGTAAGTTGTGAAGTGGCCAGAATTGAGGTTTGTGTAACAAGAACATTATTTTTGAATGTGAGAATTGAAGATAATAAAACTGAGTCATATATGCTCGCAATTTCTGGAACCCGAAGCATAATTTTAAAGTAAATTTCACATTGAACACTAAACAGCAAGAATTCCAGGACAATATGAACACTTTAGAAAAGATAATTACTCCAAAAAACGACTTTCTCTTTGGTGAAATGAATCAATGATTTACTAAAATTTCTCATGTTGAACTTATTAGCTGGACAGTAGTAGTTTTGTTACATGTCAACACCTATTTTCTATAATTCGGCAAACTTGCTCTATAAGCTGCTTTTATTCCAAGCATCACATTGTAGATCTTTTTCATTATAGTAACCTCAGTATTGTGTATAATTATTACTACATGGTTGTAAACAGTTTTTATTATAGTATGGCTTCCTGACAATCTTTTTCTGTGATCAACAGTTCTGACCCATCCCTAATTTTTATTTATGACGCGATATATTTGGCATTTATTCATTCTGATACCTTATGGTGTGTAGAGCAGTTGTTTAATTTTTGAGTATCCTTTTTTTTTACTTTTGTATTTGCAAAACTTTAATTTTACCTAGCGTGACTTAACTTGGCATGGCACCACTAAATGATGTGGTTAAGAATGGCACGCCATCTGGCGACTAATGTCTAATCATGTATTATACCCTTACTGTACCCTCAGTCTGCTCTGTGATGTTACCTCTTGAACATGTAACGAATATTACTCAACAACTTGTAACTAATGTATATTGGTGGTTTCCAACCACAGGGTACGTGTATACAATGTTTTCGCAATATTTCTGTTGTCACACTGTATAGTTACTATTATTTTTCATTAACAGATTCTGATGATGCCCCAGGCCGAAACACGTCAAAAAATAGTCATTTGGTAACCACTTCATGACTTTTATCAATACAGTGACCTATGCAGCTTTTTGCAGACTTCTTTCATTATTCATCATGAATAATGACTTTGTCACAATTATGTGAAAAATATTTATGTTTGATATATTTCAGGACACTCACTATTTCGTGCTCTGTTTTTCTTATTTTAATGATTGTTTCATTTAGTTTAGAAGAAACCCATGAGACATGGATGTGAACTTTATGAAGACATTGTAAGTTGGAGGAGGAAATGAAATGAGATATTGGCGCCGCGGCGGAGCGACCGAGCGTATTGAGGCGCTATGATACGATGCGCAAGGACGTTTCCCGTCTGGGGTTAGAATCCCTCCCTCCCCCGGGCATGGATGTTTGTGCTGTCTTTAGTATAAGGTAGTTCATCAGTAGTTTGTAAGTTTAGGGACTGATGACCCCTCAGTTAAGTCCCATAAGGTTAACAAACTTTTGACATTTGAGGTATTGGTATGGGTGGAAAGGGTGGAATGAACTGTCGCTAGGCAGGTATGCCAAGGAGTGGGTGATCAGGTTGTGCACAGGGAAATATTCAGAATGGACTTACATAAACGATAAGACTAACAATCCCTCCTGAACTATTAATGGAATTGTCTTTCAATTCAACAAATTAATATGAAAACCCCTTCCAAAATAATGAAGTAAGGATCCGAAATTCATATGTACAAATCAACAATTATTGCATAAAATAGCTAGCAAGAAGTTTTATGACAAAAAATTAAAATAAACAACTAATTAAGGTTTTACAAGATAAATACAAAACCTACGTAAATGACTGGCTAGTCAGGTTAAAGCGCGGGTACATACAATTAAATCAGCAATATTATTAAAACCAGCGTGGCCAAGATCGCGGAGATTTATTCCAAGACAAAACTGAAAACTGAAGGATCCCCTGTGATACCAGAGCGTTAGCGGGCAGCACGTTATAGTAACCTGAGTGCAGTGTTGTGTAGCTGTGGAGGCCAGCTCAAGACTCAACGCTATTAGTATAATGCTGGCGAAACCAGAAGTTTCCAGCAACTCGTCGAATTAGTATCACTATCTGAAGAGCAAGTCACCGTTTCCGAAGTTACACTCGCTCGGGAGCAGAACTCATAAGTAAATCCCAAGACGGGATCCAGAACACCAAATTCGTCATTCTCTTACCATAGCAGAACACCCAGCCCGTCTTAATCAGGAGCAAGCCTCCGCATCACCACCTTACTTCTCCCAAGCAATGCTGCCTCCAAAATTAACGTAACCACGCTTATACGAAACTAAACACGCCAATCCACGCGAAGCGAGCAGGCTCCGGCTAATCACATAGTGCCCCCCGCATGATGGATGTCTAAATGGGCCTTAGGCCATGGCGATTCTATCACGTTTTCGCGAGGGCCCACTAAAGAGAGTGACCCACAAGCAAGGGCAGTCTCGTATGCTAAGAGGTCTTCCTACAGAAAATTTCGGTAAGTTTGGTGTATTAATTATCCCCCCCCCCACCTCTCCAGAAAGCTGTAGAAAGTAGCGTACGCACAATACCTCTGCGTTTGCTGACAGCCTGCCTCGGCGCCAAACACCCGCTACCTGCGTCGACTTTGCTCGGAGGGATATAGATGCCCCCGATCAGACAATGCTTCTGCATGACCAGATAAGGTGAGCTTCCTCTGCCCCACAGACTGCAACCCCTGCACAGGTTGTGGGCGACAAAGACCGCACACACTGGCCTTCCGGTCCCGTTCTCCCCTCGATAGCTCGTCCCCAGCACTGTTGCGAGAACAGAGCCAGAGATTTCTGCGAAAACTTTTCCGGACTCGCCTCTACGGCCCAGACACAGCACCCCGAGGTCTACATCCCCTGTGAAAATTATTCGCCACCAATGTGCACGATGCGAAAATAACCCGCTAGCTGACTCCCAGTAAATGTAAAATATACTAGCAAAAATACGTGAAGTCTTTCAACATATATCGACAACGTTAGTATTTTCCTGCCCATTAAAATTTCTACACCACAAAGATGACGTGCTACAGACGCGAAATTTAACCGACAGGAAGATGATGCTGTGATATGCAAATGATTAGCTTTTCAGAGGATTCATACAAGGTTGGCGCCGGTGGCGACACCTACAACGTGCTGACATGAGGAAAGTTTCCAAACGATTTCTCATACACGAACAGCAGTTGACCGGGGTTACGTGGTGAAACGTTGTTCTGATGCCTCGTGTAAGGAGGAGAAATGCGTACCATCACGTTTCCGACTATGATAAAGGTCGAATTGTACCCTATCGCGATTGCGGTTTATCGTATCGCGGCATTGCTGCTCGCTTTGGTAGCGATCCAATGACTGTTAGTAGAATATGGAATCGGTGGGTTCAGGATGGCAATACGGAACGCCGTGCTGGATCCCAACGGCCTGATATCACTAGCAGTGGAGATAACAGGCATCTTATCCGCATGGCTGTAACAGATAGTGCAGCCACATCTCGATCCCTGAGTCAACCGTTGGGGTCGTTTGCAAGACAACAACCATCTGCTTGGACTATCAGCACGGAGACCATGGCTGCGGTTACCCTTGACGCTGCATCACAGACAGGAGCGCCTGCTTTGGTGAACGACGAACCTGGGTGCACGAACGGCAAAACATCATTTTTCGGGTGAATCCTTTCTGTTTACAGCATCATGATGGTTGCATCCGTGTTTGGCGACATTGCGCTAAACGCACATTGGAAGCGTGTAATAGTCATCGCCATACTGGCGTATCATCCGGTGTCATGGTATGGGGTGCCATTGGTTACATGTCTCTGTCACCTCTTGTTTGCATCGACGGCACTTTGAACAGTGGCCATTACATTTCAGATGTATTACGACCCGTGGATCTACCCTTCATTCGGTCCCTGCGAAACCCTACATTTCGGCAGGATAATGCCACGACCGTACGTCTGGATACGGAATATGTTCGACTGGTGCCCTGACCAACACAATCTCCAGATCTGTCTCCAACTGATAACGTCAATGGTCAATGGTAGCCGAGCAACTGGCTCGTCACAATACGCCAGTCACTACTCTTGATGAACTGTGTTATCGTGTTGAAGCTGCATGAGCATCTGTATCTGTACACGCCATCCAAGCTCTGTTTGACTCAATGCTCAGGCGTATAAATGCCGTTATTTTGGACAAAGGTCGTTGTTCTGGGTACTGATTTCTCAGGATCTGTGCACCCAAATTGCTTGTAAATGTAATCACATGTTAGTTCTAGTATAATACATTTGTCCAATGAATACCCGTTTATCATCTGCATTTCTTCTTGGTGTAGCAATTTTAATGGCCAGTAGTGTAGTAACAAAACCAAACGCATGACTGTCTAAATGAACGAGTATTCAACAGGTTGATGTTCTTCGTATCAGTAGTACGGACAGCTTACTTACGCTTAGACTGACAGAAGTCTTGGAATAAAAATATGCATAGATATAGATGGCAGTGCTATCTCGTACACAAAGTATTAAAAGGGCGGTGCACTGCTGAGCTGTCATTTGTTCACCGCTGACTCGCATGATTATGGGTACGCAATGGGAATTAAGACTGTGAACGCCGAATGATAGTTGCAGCTGCACGAATCGAATGTTCTATTGCGGAAATCGTTAAGGAATTCAATATTCAGAGATCCAGAGAGTTAAGAATGTGCTAAAACTACCAAATTTCAGGCATCAAGTCTCGCTACGGGCAAAACAGTGGCCAACGGTCTGCACTTACCGACCGGAAGCAACGGCGTTTGCGTAGAGATGTCTGTGCTGACAAACATGAAATGATGGTCTATAAATACAGATGACCGACACCTTTGCTCTCAGCACGATATCGCCTAGATGGGGAACCGTATCTTGATTAAAGTCCAGAGGTTATGGTAAGGCACGCAGGAGCAACATGCAGACTTGCCTTCATTTGCTGATCGCACCAACTCCCAAATGGAGGACATAGCAATAGGCATAACTGCTGTAGAGAAACAGCTGGGAGAGTTGGAAACAAACAAGTCGCCAGGTCTAGATGGGATACCAATACGGTTTTACAAAGAGTTCTTAGCGACATTGGCCCCCTTACTTAACTTGCATTTATCGCGAATCCTTGCTTCAGCGCAAAGTTCCAAGAGACTGGAAGAGGACGCAGGTAACTCTGATGTATAAGAACGTCAAAAGAACGGACACACGTAATTACTGCAAGTGGTCCGGAATTCGAAGGCTGGTCATTAATAGAGCATAACACTGTAAACTTAGAACACGTTTATTGCTAACACAAGCGTACAGACTGACTTCTGCATGGAGTGCCTCCACTATTTATACATAGAAAGAATTTTCCGGAAATTGCAAGTACATCTAACTTAAGAAACATGTCGAACAGTCTATAAATAGTAAATAGAAAGAAACAGAATTTTTCTGCCTGTGGCGGGATTTGGACTGGGATCGCTAACACAGCGACCTGCGATGCTAACCACTGAACCATGCGGTCTCTCAGAAGACTGGCGGCAATGTCATTAACATCAGATTGTTGCAGAATTCTTGAACATATTCTCAGTTCAAATATAGTAAATTTCCTTGAGACGGAAAAGCTTCTGTCCATATATCAGCACGCTCTAGGAAGCATCGATCGTGCGAAAACCAGCTTAACCCTTCTCTGTCACGCGTGCTATGGATGAAGGGCCACAGGCAGACTGCATATATCTTGATTTTCGAAAGGTGTTTGACACAGTACCGCACTACACACTGCTAACAAAGGTACGTACGTATCGAATAGGTACTCAGATATGTGAGCGGCTCGAAGACTACTTAATAATAGAATCCGATACGTTGTCCTCGATGGCGAGTGTTCATCAGACACTAAGGTATCGTCAAGGGTGCCCCAGGGAAATTTGATAAGACTGCTATTATTTTATATCTCTATAAAAGATTTGACGGGCAGAGTGAATAGCAGGAGAAACAATTCCATAATGTTCGAATACAGCATTAGTAGCGTGCTGCATGACAGAGTTGCGTCAATTAAATAGCTACGTGTAACATTACAAAGCGATATGTAATGGAACGAACATGTAACAGTCATGAGGAAGACGAGTGGACGACTTCGGTTTATTAGGAGAATTTTGGGAGGGTGTGATTCGTCTGTAAAGGAGATCGCATATAAAACGATTGTACGACCCCGTCTTGAGTATTGTTCAAGTGTTTCGGATCCCCACCAGATCGTTTTAAAGGAGGACTAAGAGGCATTTCAGAGGCAGCTAAGTTTGTAACTGGTAGATTCGATCTATTCCCTAGGGTAACTAAAGTGCTTCGGGAACTCAAATGGGAGTCTCTGGAGGAAATGCGACGTTCTTTTCGAGAAACACTGTTGAAGAAATTTAGAGGGCCACAATTTGGGGCGGACTGCAGAAAGATTTCTAATAACGCCAGCCTACATTTCGTGTTAAGACCACAAAGATAAGACCAGAGAGATTAGGGCTCGTACGGATGCATACAAGCAGTCATTTTTCCCTCGTTCTATATTGGAGTAGAATTATAAAGTAAGTAACTAGTATTGGTACTGAGTACCCTCCGCCACGCACTCTTGGGTGGATTGCGGAGTTTGTATGCAGATGGAGATGTAGTGTGACGCAGGTCTCACTAGGCCGTAGATCCAATTTGTCAGCGAAGCCCTGCGCAATCTGTTGGTTGCTCCGTAATGAGGTGAGCTGTCTTTACATGGAATTGGCCAGCTCCTCTCATCCGACTGAATTGATCATGTATTGAAAAACGTTATGTTCAGCCATTTGGACACAAGTTGTAGCTATTCACGGATTTTATGTTCTGAAACAACGTAGAAATTTCATGGAAAGCAATGCCTGCTCTAGGTCACCAGGCCTCAGTTGCTCGCGAGTAAAGAACATTCCGGACACTTCCTACGATTATTTGGTCACCCAAATCCTGACATGAATTTCATCGAATATTTGTGGGGCATGATCAAAGAGCCACTTCGTCGATAGATCTACCGCCAACAGTTTCGCAATTATGGACAGCTAAACATGCATCATGGGTCAATATTCCTTCATTGCACTTCCAACGACTTTTGAGTCCATGCCACGACGAGTAGTTGCATTTCGGCGGGCAAAACGACCTAATATTGTGTATAATCCTCACTCACTTCCTTATTCTCTCTCTCTCTTACATCAACATATACATATTCGCACAGACATAAGAGGAATAGTCGCCACGTTTTAGCTATCGTCTCAAAATATAATGTTTTATCATTACTTTTTCTTTGCTTGCAGGTACTAGCGTACTCAAAAGTATCAGAAATACGCGAATTACATTCTGCATGATTATTATATTCTGTCTGATTATTTTTCAATCTCCATCAAGTAACTATCTTGCAGGTTGTCTGCTATCCCTTCGAAACAGCCATCCGAAAGATCCAGAAGTAAATTAATGCCACAATAATACAAACGTCAGGAAACATATTTTCATAAATGGCATCGTTTTTAATGCTTAGACGCTCAAATTCAGTGCGACAATGACATAACAAAAAGTAAATTTAAACTTAAAATTGGACCACGAATAGCCTAACGTTTGCACCAGCTCCCCCTCTCTCCCCGTAGATGTTGCTCCAGTTAACTTACTATGGAATACCTTAAACTAGCAACCCGCTATGAGTTCGCACAAGTAGCAGAGTATATATGCCTGCATTTTTTTCTGTCGTAGTGTCCTAACAGCGAATGCCCGAAATGTGATTATGGTAGAATACCAGATTCCCTTTCCTCTTACTTAGTGATGTTTCTCTTTGATTCTTTATAGTTTTTTCATATTTGTATTAGATGTCAAAATTAAACGACATATTTGTATTTTAAGTCAATATTGCACGACGTCATGTCGCGATCGTTATTAAAGTATGAAAGATGAAACCGCGTTTGCAGCGTATTACGAAAAAATAAACGAATTTTCATACTAGTCGTTCGAAATCACGGTATATGTACCTTTTTCTAAGAGTGTTTGTTGCTCTATTTCGCGGATTTTTTGTTCACCACATTCACTCACTACGGCACTCCTTAATTAATTAAACACTTAAACCTTCCTCATTAATAACATCGCTCATTGCTGAAAAACGCATGGAAATCTACTCAGTTGTTTTCGAGTTTATCGAGGACAGAAAGACACGGCGAGACGACTTTCTTTTATAATATGTAACAACTAAAAAGTGTGCGCGCTTTAAACTTGAAATGGTGATTCGAGTGGTTTATGTTAGAAAGGGTTTCGAACCCAGCACCTAATCGGATGATTAACTAAGCAAACTATTAGATTTAGATTTTATTCACCAGTTGTAAGATTTTTTTCCCCGTTCAGTTGGGTGTAGAAGCATGAGTGGGTTTCTGTGGCATTGTGTCTGTCGGCTTCGCACATTGATATCAAACTGAACTGCAAACATTCTCTATTAAATGGTACACACAGATGGCGCCCTGGGATCTGTGTCACTAGCCATCTGTTAGAGGACCATCCCCCATGCCGTCATCAGTTCGAAATCGACCTTGTCTTTCTAAGTGTACTAACTTTTTTCGCGTCAGTTTTCCAAGTTATACTTCCGAGGTTTGATGTGCTATCATCCAAATATTTCTAACGGGAAAGTTGTCGAATCATGAAATGCTTTCTTTGCAAAACATTAAATCAAATTCGATGCTAGGCTGTGAATTTCTCACAATGTATTTCAATTTACAGACATAGACATCGGTGGATGATAATGATAGTGTGGCATTTATGAGCGTTAGACCCCAGCTACAATGGTGTTCGGGATGCTAGCTGAGTTCTCGAGCGGACAAAATTCCCAACCGGACCGGCAATCGAACGCGGGTCCCCCGCTGTCCATTGGATCACGGAGACGGATTGATCATTTATGATTGGTGGTCTTCAGTCCGAAGTCTGGTTTGTTGCAGATTGCCGATCTCCACGGTCGTCTATCCTGTGCAAGCCTCTTGACCTCCGAATAACTGCTGCAACCAACATCAAAAAATGTTCAAATGTTTGTAAGGCTTAAGGGACTTAACTGTGGGGTCATCAGTCCCTAAACTTACAAACTACTTATGAACTACCGTATACTAAAGACGACACAATCATCTATGCTCGAGGGGGGATCGAATTCCCGACAGTGGACTGCCGCGCGCACCGCAACACGGCGCTCCAGTACGCGCGGCTAATCCAACGCGGCCAACCAACATCGTTTCGAACTTGGTTACTGAACTTACCTCTTGGTCTCTCTGTACAATTTGTAACCTCCACAATTCTCTCCAACGTTACGTGTGTGATTCCTCGCTGTTTCAAACTGTGTCCTATCAACTAATGCCTTCTTTTAGCTAAGATATGTTACAGATAGCTTTCCTCCCATGTTCTAGTCTAGCTGCTTGTATGAACAACGCGTCTAATCTTCTATACTTCTATAGAACCACATTTTGAAAGCTTTCTTTCTGTTCTTGTCCGAGCTACTTACTATCCACATTTCACTTACATGCAAGGCTACTCTCCAAAATACCAAGTTTTCAACAAACCACTATACAGCCTGACGGTGGCTCCATAATGGTGAGGGTTCTTTTTGCATGGAATAGTGTGGAAAGTCTGATTAAACTAAACCGACCATTGATTGGAAATGGTTGACATCTTGCAGCCGTTCATGGACTTCATGTTCCCAAACATGTACGGCCTGGTGCCATGTCACCAGGCCGTAATTGTTAGGTAGTGGTTTTATGGACTGGTCCATTGAGTCATTTGATCCGACACGACTCCCATCGAAGACATATAGAACATAACCAAATGCTGCTCAGGCAATATTTTCGCAGTTAAAGACTGCTTTAGGGGCTGCATTGGGATTCGAACGTCATGAGTCCATGCCGCGTCAACGTTTTGCATTTCGCTTGGCAAAAACAGATCCGACACAATGTTAAGAGGCGTCCCATCACTTTTGTCACCTCTGTGTATATTTAAGAAAGGAAAATTAGCGATATTGGCTTCTTCGGGAAGTTGAATTACAGTCAGTGGCAACAGTTGCAACCTTTTTTCAAGGCGCCGAAGCTAATCTCTCTATTGCAATCCACTCTCACATTTATTTTTTGTGGCTGTTTCTTCTCTCTTCAGCCACAACTGTTTTATTCTCTTTCGGCTAAATGAAGTGCGAATATGTTCGTGTGCCAAAGGTTTTGTTTTGTTTTTTTTTATTTTTATGTATTTATTTTTTGGGGTGGGGGTGGGGGGTGGGGGGCGGGGTGAGGGGTGAGTGTTATGAGTATTGAGACAGCAGAGTGTTTTAAACATGAACATATTTGCCTTTTTGTGCTCAGATAGTAGCGGTTTTCAGCTGGTTGTCTTCTTCTTCTTGCTGTAGAAGGATATAAGAGAGATACCGTACATGAGTAAAGATTTTACAAATACTATGTGATTCATAACGATTATACAGAGGGATGGGAAGAAATTGTCATGTATTGAGAGAAGATACCAAATTGTATGATCTCCAGAATCAAATTGCTTGACAGTATAGTTTTCTTAAAACGGACTGATAAGTATTTCCTAACGGCTGCCAAGTCCGCTTGGACAAATGTGAGCGCCGGCCACAGTGGCCGAGCGCTCTGCGGCGCGCCAGTCACAGTCTGCACGGCCGCTACGATCGGGGGTGCGAATCCCCCCTCGGGCATGGATGTTTGTGCTGTCTTTAGTATAAGGTAGTTCATAAGTATTTTGTAAGTTTAGGGTCTGATAACCCCACAGTTAAGTCCCTTAAGCTTAACAAACATTTGAACAAATGCGGGCAGACAGTTTGTGTCCGCCTGCCGGATATGAAACCAATATTTCGAGAATGCACTAAGCTACTGCTGTGCTCTCAATTTTAAATAAAATTCCCATGTCTCCTCTGACTTTCATATCTCGGTATGTATGACCTAAATTCAATCACAGCCAAAGTCTATGCAATATGTTTTTACCACTGCAAGCTGTTTAGAGTCCGCCAGAAAAATGTATAAACTCTTTGTTAGCTCTCTCGAGATAACGATATTTTTGTATGATTTGAGTTAAGAGTGTGTTGTAGTCTGGTCTTTCGCTCAACAGATGCCAGTACTTTCATTTCGGTATTGAGAAAGCACGATAACTGGAGCACGCTTGATATTCGAGCAACGAAAATATATTATGAAGTGGTTTTTCAAGTTTGATAATACCAGTGAAGTGCAACGACAATAGAGGCGGGTGTTTGAAACAGAACCGCCAACCCGCCTAACATTGACAAAGGAAGATCAAGAAGACAAAGTGCAACTATAAGTCCTACTTCGTCGGCTCTCGTTTTGCAATCGTTTTTTACTACACCACAGAAGTCTGCAATACAAGGGTCAAATCTAGTATCCGATACTGCTTTGACCAATGACGTCATATTTTACGTCATTCCGCCCCGCGCGTGGTTTCAATACCGGTACTCACTGTTTACGTGTCTGATATTTTTGAAGACACCCTAACTTTCACTTTAGAAAAAGATATCTACATCGTTGCCCTAAGAAGGTTAGGTTTAGGTTAAACAAGAATTTTTTTTTTAAGTACGTGAGGACACGTAGCGGCCGAATCTCCGGTTCAGAAACACTCAGTCGATTTACAGTTGTATGTTCGACATAAATATATCATTTCAGGCCGTACAACTTCGAGTGCAAACTTTCTTTAAAATTGCCTAATTATTAAATGTATTTTGAAGACGTGGTATCATTATGTAGATTTGACCTATTTAGGTGAAATCTAACTACAGATACCGTGGTGTGGTAAACATGTGTTCGTAGTATCTCTCGATTATGTATGACGTCATTGGTCAAAGCGGTATCGGAGACTAGAGTTTATCTGCAATACAATGTGCACGTGACGTGGGGGTGACGAGGCACATTTTAAACTTACTGAATGGACATAATGTGTAATGCACCCCCCGACAAATCCGCTTGTTTACGTGGATAAGGCGCTTAATGTGTGATGTCGACTAAAGACGTAGTAGAGGCGACTGCTGGTCATTCTGCTATGCGTGTGGTCGCCATAATTCAACATTGATCAATTATTAAATGTAAAATAAACACATAAGTAATACTTTTCGTTCCGTAAATTGAGGATATATTTCTCTGGAGGACTGTGTGCTGCAGTACTTGAGTTATTGCTGCACATTAAACGTGAAGAATAAGGAAAATAAAATCAAGCCGTCTTCAAGCACAGATATCGTACTTCAGATGTCCAAAACATATCTTTCATCCAGTAGTTATTTAGATATTTGAGGCGAAATATCGGCGAAAAACTGGTAATTTTGTACGAAAGTACGGTAACTTATAATTTCTGGATTTCGGTAACGGATAAATCTATATAAAAAAAAGTTTAACTTATTTTAAGAATATTTGTTCAAGGACATAGAGTAAAATTTTCGACGGTTTTTAATGAATAAAAAAGTATAGAAGTGGTCTCCCCACGATTCGCAGGTTTGGCACCGGCGAATAATGTTTTTTCGTAGTTTTCTCAGGAACTGCCATGAACAAGAGGTGTTTTCATACTCCGTTTGAAGCCAATATTACACCACACCTACTGCACAAAAACCTAATGATTTGCTCAGTTTGGTTGGACTACAGGAAATGTGTATCAATTTTTAACCTCTACGGTAAAACAGCTATCCCCACTAGTTACATCACTCTCTACTGTAGGATAGCTACAGTATGCCCACTTTTTTGATAGGTATATCCATGAATGCTTTGCCAAGGGGTAAGGAAAATACTTTACCCTATTCTCTCTTATCAATGGAGCCAGAGATATTTGGGCCCCTGAAGAATCGGTCTTTCACACGTATTAAAACTGGTATGATTGTATGCATGGTGTCTGTCTTTTCTGCCTACAGTCAGCATGTGCAAACAGGCAACTGAGCCACACAAAATTATTGTTAACGCTGACGTGTATACGCCAGAACTCGAGTATCAGGTTTATGTTATGAGTGTCTGGTGGAGCATACAGTGAAATTTAAATAATGGCGGAATTTTAGGCGCCCAATATTTTTAGATTGAAACAAGACGGTTTCTCAACAGCTGTTAAATGAAATTTTGTTGAGACAGAGTCAAAAGCTTTTTCTGATTAAGAATTACAAACAATCACAGCTCCAATAATTGGTCAACAGTTTATGTACAAATTCAAAGACCAGAATTTTCATTTTTGTGATAAAAATACAGTGGTTTATTTCTGTTTAGCAAAGAAAAGAATTAAAATTATAATAATAAATTTCATCAGTACATTTTACCAACGTTGCAGAACTTCCTATGTTTAACCTGCTCCCTTTCGTAGAATTCCTTTGTAAACAATAACCAATAAGACGGGAAAATAGAAAGAGAATAATTCGGAAATGTCCTCAGAGATACAATCGATTTCACAATAAACTGTAACTCCCCTCCTCGTATCACGTATTTGTGTCGGTTGCTCATGCGTGTGTACAATAGTCTATCTACGATTCAAAGTCTTCAAACGGTGGATGATATCACTGTTACAGTGTTGTTGAGCCATTAAGGTAAACATTTATTTAAGGCACCCTGTGACAATAAACAAGCAACTGATGTCAGACCCATACTAGTTGCGACCTGATCATCGTTTCGGGCTCTACCAGAAAATGAAAGCAGAGCAGTTAAATGGCCTTCACTCTGAAAAATAATTCACTAATATTTTGTAATTTTCTGCTCTCTATTTCGATCTGCCAAGTATAGATCAAGAGAAACCTAGCGAAATATAATTTATGTCTCATCTATCTAATCCAAACTCTCATATGTGTATCTACAGATTTAACTATTTTTATGTGGAAATAGATTACACATACTCGTACTGTTAGTTTACTCGTATAAATAAATTGCCAGTTCTATTTCATTGTCTTAATGAGTAAACTACTGTATTTCTGACTTGTACTACAAGAAGTCTATTATCTCATCCAGCGGCTATATTCACTGAGCAATTGTTTACGAAAACTTGTGACAGGGCTACCTCTAATATATGTACATTATTCTGAATATTATTTTTGTGTCCCGACTTCGTCGCCGCTTTTGTGTCCCTGCCTCGTCGTAGGTGTCGGTGGCCGAGTGGAATGAGACCGACACGCTGGTGCAGGTACGGAGGGGAGCAGCCAGAAACTATAAACACTCGAGTAAATTAGAAAGAGATATATTGCATAGAATGTAACAATACTTAACTTTTACATAGTACGGCAGAATGTTGATACATAGTTGTTAGAGGCCTGCCTAGTGCCTGTACAATAGCAAAGTCTTCACTCGTGCCTATCTGATTACGAAGGTCCTAACTCGTTGCTATCTCAGTCCGAAGTCCGAAGTGCGAAGTGAACGATCCTTCAGTGGTGGCCACGAGCGGCGTTCCAGCAGAGGGCGCTCGTGGCTGTCGTCGGAAGAACGCCGCGCCGTGCATGCATGGCGGCGCGCGGCGAAAGTAAGTGGCGCGCACTTTGTACTTGTGCGACACCACACCCCTCCCCCCCAAACCGCCGCGCCGTCGTGGCGTAGGGCTGAGGGCCACGGCGACGGCACTGGGAGGAGGGCCTGGGCGGGGGCGTTACTGGTGGGACGGGCGTCGTAGCGGAGGCCGGGATCGAGACGCCGTCCGCGCCCCGGCATCCGCCTTGCGATCCTCCAGGGAACCCGCCGAAACCTGGGGAAGGGCGCCCGCCCCCGCCCAGAGGGAGCAGGTCATCTTCTTCTGAGGTGCGTGGCCCAAGCTGGGGGGGCCCGCACGGTCCCGGAGCCCCTCTCGGTGACGCTGTCATCAGCGGCGGCGACGACTGCGTCGGATGTACGTCGACGTCCATAGGGATCTCGTAGTCCGGGGACGAACGATGTGGCTGTGCTCCCTGGCGGTGAACTGGGTCTGGAATCAAGAAACCGGAGACAGGATCGCGCGGCCTGTGCAAGCGCAATTGGTTTGCGTGGCGCCGCAGCTCCGACCCTGTGGAAGAACGTACAATATACATATTGCGCCCGAGCACGCGCTGAATGGTGCCCGGCATCCATAGTTTCTTCTTGTTTCCAGCAAACACCCTGTACAGCACCGGCGTAGAAACCTGAAAACGCGTAGCGCCATACGAACCGACTCGGTGCGTGGGAGGCTGCAGCAGGTGAAGGAGAGTGCGGTGACGGCGGCCGTGTAGCAGCTCGGCAGGAGACGGGCCGTCACGTGGCATGCACCGATACGTAGACAGGAAAATTTGAAGTGCTTGCTGCCTGGAGTGCTGACCTTTCATCTTCTCCATGTGAGACTTGAATGTTCGAACGAAACGTTCTGCTTCACCATTGGACTGAGGGTGAAAAGGTGCGGTGGTAATATGCTGAATGCCATTCACACGACAAAACTGTTGAAATTCTGCACTAACAAACTGAGGTCCATTGTCACTGACGATAGTTTCAGGCAAGCCTTCGATGCAAAACACTGATGTTAAGGCACTGATTGTACTAGACGCTGTCGTTGAGTTCATGGCAATCACAAAAGGAAACTTGCTGAAAGCGTCTACAACAATTAACCAGCGCGTATTCCAGAAAGGTCCGGCAAAGTCAATATGTAAACGTTGCCATGGTCCCTTGGGGCGTGGCAAGTCTGAGAAACGTTGCGGAGGAGCCGCCTGATGCTCCGCACAAACAGTACACTGTGACGTCATGCTCTCTATCTGAGCGTCCATACCAACCCAGGTACAATGACGTCTGGCCAATTGCTTTGTCCTAACAATACCCCAATGTCCTTGATGCAGGAGGCGTAACACTTCTCGTTGCAGGGAACGAGGAACAATCACTCTTGCTTGGTCGTTGTCGGTATGCAACAACAGTACACCCTGACTTAAAGATAATGCATGACGTTGTGCAAAATAACGTCGAACCAGAGGCCGATCAATGTCTTTGGCTCTGGCAGGCCAACCAAAGCGAACAAAACGTGCTACCACACTTAAGTCTGCATCCGCAGCTGTTTCCTGTGCAACCCGACGAGAGTCCAAAGGGAAATCTGCGACAGCGGAAGCATCTCTGGAGTCTATCTGACAACATGCCATTTCTGAAGAATCAAATGACACATCCTGGCCTACCGGAAGTCGAGAAAGTGTGTCCGCGTTAGCATGTTTAGTGGTAGGTCGGTACAAAATCTCATACTGATAATTTGACAATATCAAGGACCATCTCTGAAGCTTTTGTGCCGTTCGTGGCGGAATTGGCTTTGTGGGTGAGAACAACGACGTGAGAGGCTTGTGGTCTGTCAACAAATAGAATTTTCTGCCATAGAGATAATGATGAAACTTTGCGACGCCGTAAATGATTGCTAAGGCCTCCTTTTCTATCTGACTGTAATTCTGTTGCGTTGGCGTCAGTAGCTTGGATGCAAAGGCAATAGGACGATCGTGAGAATCAATACGATGTGACAGAACAACACCCAGACCGTACGACGAGGCGTCAACTGCTAACACTACAGGCTTCTGTGGGTCAAAGGGAATCAAACATGCATCACTGAGTAGTGCAGACTTTACTTTGTCAAAGGCAACCTGACAATCTTTGGACCATACAAAAGGAACATTCTTCCTACGTAAATGATGCAGTGGAGCTGCAATCTGAGAGGCATTGGGAATAAACCTGAAATAATAGTTAAGCTTTCCCATCACTGCTTGCAATTCATGCACATTCTTAGGAGGAGGCAAGTCTTTGATTGCTCTAAGATGTAACTGTAAGGGATGAATTCCTTGGGCATTAATCACATGGCCTAGGTACTCTATTTCAGTTTGAAAAAACGAACATTTTGCTTTATTGCAACGTAGACCTGCTGCAGTCAAAACTTTGAAAAGGCACTCCAGGTTTGCTAAATGTTCTTCAACTGTACGTCCGGATACCACAATGTCATCTAAATAGTTCGAGCAACACGGTACAGAAACTGTCAGCTGTTCCAAGAAACGCTGAAAAATAGCGGGAGCGGAAGAACTGCCAAAGGGTAAGCGTTGAAATTGAAAAAGGCCCATGTGAGTATTAATGACGAAAAACTTTTTTGACTCGTCATCAAGTGGAATCTGTAAGTATGCCTCTGCTAAATCAATCTTGGAAAAGAAGCGAGACTGTCCTAATTTGTCCATCAGTTCGTCAGGTCTGGGCAGGGGATAAGTGTCGACAATTGTTTGACTGTTCACTGTTGATTTAAAGTCCGCACAGAGACGAAGTTTTCCTGACGGCTTGGGTATAATTACTATAGGCGAGGCCCACTGACTCGCAGAAACAGGAGAAATCACCCCACTATCTTGCCAACGTTTAAGTTCTTCGGCAACTGTATCACGCAATGCGATAGGCACTGGTCTAGCTTTACGAAATTTTGGAACTGCAGAGTCTTTTAAAGTTACATGTGCCACGAAGTCTTTTGCACAACCTAGTTCCGGCGAAAACAAGTCACTATATTTGTCACACAATGCATTGATTTTATCCTGAGGCACTATTGACGAAATTTGAAGCACATCTCTTTGAATCGATAAACCAAACAAGTCAAAAGCATCTAGTCCAAAAATGTTCTGTGTCGATTTGGCCTGAAGAACAACAAAAGCAACTGTTTTTGTTACACCTTGAAAAGAGGCGGGCAGGCTACACGTTCCTAGCACGGGAATATTTTCACCTGTATAAGCTGTTAACACTTGCTGTGACGGCGACAATTTTGGCGAACCCAGAAGTTCATAAGTATCTTTATTAATTAATGTGACAGCGGAACCAGTATCAAGCTGAAATTGCACAGTCTTATTTTCTATAGAGAGAGTAACAAACAGCTTGTGCTTCTGGCGCACGACCGGTGCGCGAATGTGGGCAACGTCTAATACATATTGTTTTCTGCGCTTGCGCGGGTTGCGTGCTGTAGGAAGCGGCGCATACTCGGCACACAGGGGAGTAACCACACTGTCACTAGATGACACTACCGCCGGATCGGCGTCCGCGCAATGCGAGGCTACTGCACTAAAATTACTTTCAGTATCTACAACAAGTCTACTGGCACTATCTACACAGTACTGGACACTATTACAAGGAGCAGTTGCAGAAGGCACTATTTTCACTACAGGAATGCACTGTTCATAGTTATTTTGCTTGTCCCGAACCCTTTTCCGTTGCACCGTTTTACGCGCTCGTTGGCGCTTGCTACGTGGGGCACTATATAGTTTTGCCATAGGCGCAGAACTACTTTCTTGCAATTGAGATCCAAGGAAAGCACTGTTCAATTCCACAGCCCGTATAACATTTACAGAATGAACTGCTCTCGCACTTTGCGAAGCACTGTTTCTAACGTTACTGTTCTTTGAGTTTTTAATTTGCATACACACAGACTGCACATGTCCTGATTTGCCACATTGATAACAGGTTGCGTTGCGACTTGGGCACTGTGGACGCTTGTGGCGAGACACACACTGGGGGCAAGACTTCCGAACATTTTTCTGAAATGAGCGTTGGCGCCCGTTATTCAAATTACTGTGTCTAACACTACGGGGCGACCTTTGCGTCGCACTTTTACACTGGCTACTGTTCACTGTCTGTTCAGCACGGCCGGTAGAAAAATAAGAATCACTAGTGCTATACTGAGAACTACGGCTAGGAAAGCGTCCGTTGCGGCGCACTGAATTTACACTGTGGCTTTGCATTTCTACATCTGCTAAGTCAAAAGTATCATGTGCTTCTATAAGCTGCAGTACACTGTCTAATGAAGGGTCTGACTGTTTCAGAATTGCCGCTCTAATTCTGGGGTCCTGAATATTCTGCGTAATCGCATCCCTCAACATCACGTCACTATACGAAAGTCCACAAGAGCAAGTAAATTTACATTGGCGGGTTAAGCCCTTCAATTCCGTAATCCACTCTTGGTGTGACTGCTGCGGTAATTTTTTAAGTCTGAAAAATCGGTATCGTGCAGCGGCTACAAGAACTTTTCTCTCATAATGAGCATTTAGTGCCTCTACTATTTGTTCGAAGTCTACATCACGAGGAGATGCGTGCGGGAATAGTTTTTGCAGTAACACGAAAGTTTTGGGGCCCACCACGGACAATAAAAGATGCTTCACTTTCTGACCTGTAATTTGATGAGCCGCGACGAGTTCTTGAAACTGTGCGAAGTAGTCGCTCCATTCTTCCTCACGTTCGTTGTACTGGCGGAACGTAGGAAGCGTTGCGGCGGCAGGTGTGGGCTGCTGAAGCGGCGGCTGTTGTTGTTGGTTAGCTGCCCGCGCTGTCAGCTCGGCCACCGCCTGGAGCAACTGGGTGATTTGCGCCGTCTGTAACTGAATAATTTCCATTAAGTTTGGGTTCGGGGTAGTGGCCATGCTGACCGATTAGGCGCCGCGCATACAAGTAACTTATAACAAAACACAAATGCAATACGAAAGAGGACTCGCTCTGCAACAAAAAAGTCCACAAAATACGTAACAGAATATGTTCCCCCAAAATTCTTATATTAAGGGTGGGTGGGCGGGAGCAATTTTTGCGTGCTCCGACTGCTGCTGTCTGGCTGCTGTAAGCGGGCTGGTCCAAGGTTCTATCACTCCTCGTCGCCACTTTTGTATCCCATCCTCGTCGCCACTTTTGTGTCCCGACTTCGTCGCCGCTTTTGTGTCCCTGCCTCGTCGTAGGTGTCGGTGGCCGAGTGGAATGAGACCGACACGCTGGTGCAGGTACGGAGGGGAGCAGCCAGAAACTATAAACACTCGAGTAAATTAGAAAGAGATATATTGCATAGAATGTAACAATACTTAACTTTTACATAGTACGGCAGAATGTTGATACATAGTTGTTAGAGGCCTGCCTAGTGCCTGTACAATAGCAAAGTCTTCACTCGTGCCTATCTGATTACGAAGGTCCTAACTCGTTGCTATCTCAGTCCGAAGTCCGAAGTGCGAAGTGAACGATCCTTCAGTGGTGGCCACGAGCGGCGTTCCAGCAGAGGGCGCTCGTGGCTGTCGTCGGAAGAACGCCGCGCCGTGCATGCATGGCGGCGCGCGGCGAAAGTAAGTGGCGCGCACTTTGTACTTGTGCGACACCACAATTATTTTCGACCGACTCTCTCAACTTTCATTTCTGTAGCCAGAACCGGCCCTAGCTTGCATAGGTCCTGTACAAAACTTCCGCGCGGGGCTTTGTCAGGTTCAAAAGAATTCTAAGATTTGTCATTGTCATAATACCAATACACCAAAAGACACTACAGGAGAACTACTGTTATGTTCAAGTATTTTTAAAAGCTATGGGACCAAACTGCAATCCCATCAGTCGCTAGGCTACTTAAACTAGCCGGCCGCGGTGGCCGAGGGGCTGAGGCGCTCCAGTCACGGTCTGCACGGCCACTACGGTCGGGGGTTCGAATCCCCCCTCGGGCATAGATATTTGTGCCGTCCTTAGTCTTAGTTAGTTCATAAGTAGTTTGTAAATTTAGGGACTGATGACCCCGTAGTTAAGTCCCATAAGCTGAACAAGCATTTGAAACTTAAACTAATTTATGCTAAGGACAACACACACGCTAGCCCGAGGGAGGACTCGAACGTCTAACGTGGAGCAGATGTGCACTCCGCAGCAAGGCGCCTTAAAGCGCACGGCCACTCCCACGTGGCTATCGTTATGATAGGAAAATAATTAACCACAGAAGTAATCTTAATAAGTGTGACAGTTACTAAAACGTTAATAATAAAAAATAACTTAGCTATCAGACCAAAAGTCTTGTAGTAGGAGACCGAACTCCGATGGGAATATCCTGGCCAATAATAGCCATACGATCATTTCATTATCCTATTTCCCCGAGGAAGAATATCGCTATGTCAGGCGCGGCTCTTGGTTTTCATACTAGGGAAGGCTCTGACATTTACCGATCGGAACAAACCTAGACCTCGAGCTACGTATCAGTCTGTAACCACGAACAGAAAGGGGGGGGGGGGAGGGGCAATGTCATATTTTACCTGAAACTTTACGTACTACACCTTCTTCCTGTTTCACAAGCAATTAAAAATCAAAGGCTTAAACCAACATAAAGCCTTCTGATAGCTTTTATCTACTGATATTACGTCTCAAGACTTTATCGCAATAAACAGCACTAAATGACACCGTTTGCAGGAATCTTTAAAGTGGTGTGGATAAACTACACTGCTTGCTTAATGTTATGATAATTTCAATTGTAAACATGAGGGGTAAAATATAATTGAGTAACGGTGAATAAAGTGCGCATTTTGATACACTTCTTTCATTCTTATCCGAACTCCATTATTGCGGCCACTCATAACAGGAGCATCGTCGTAACACGGAGCTATCAGTTTTTCCGGTTTTTGATGTATATTCATTTTCTCCAGCTCGCAGAGAATTGCTGCAGTTACATTCTCTGCAATGTGGCTTTTCGCTCGTACAAAAGTAAATAAATCTTTCATTTATTTTCCCCAGTAATTCATAGCGAATTATGAAGACCAATTGAGACAAATTTGCACAGTCAGTCGTTTCGTCAACTTCGATTGCGACGTAATTTGTCTGCAACAGTTCACGCCTTATGAGAATGAGGCATATTTCATAAATCGATTCTAGCATATTATTTTGAAGTAAAAGTCACTAAAACTTAGCGACAATACACGCACAAAAGACGAAGCTAATAACACACATTAACCGCAAACTCAAATCAGCGAGAACGGAATCGAAAGTAACGGGACATATTTCGCGCGCTTTTTTCTTAAATCATTCGCAACTCTCTAGCTAGATGGTGACACTTTACGGTACCGCGTTGTTGTGCACTCTAGTGAAAAATTTGCGAACTTATTCTAACACCGGATACAACAGCCAATATCAGATACAAAAACTTATCTAAAACTCTATTAAAACAGTAAAACTAACGAGTGGTAAACCGCACACCAAAACATAATAGACACATACAGAGACAAGAGATTCCATAGTGGAGTTTCAGCCACTCTTTATTCTCTTTTGAAGTAAACAGAAGAACGTGAAAGTAGTGTGGAGATTGGTGGGACACTCTTAGGATACAAGCTCGGAGCCTTCGGGACGCCCATAAAAGCAATACACCAACGAACCCCCACTCCCGGGTGAAGCTAGAGTGACGTCAAAATGACGTAACGAGTCACGTTAGAGCACTGTATAGTACAAGCAGAACAATCCGCCATTTTGAATCCCACATTTAAGGTGCGCATTTAAAGGCTACGGCACGCTTACGCTTTTTAATATGCTCTTAAGGCCATTAAATATACTTTCCTAGCGCAGAAATATTACAGCATAGTAAATTTATTGGCTTACATTTGACTGTAAGAGGCAAGCACCTTAAAGTTAGTGATTAGAGGGATATTTAGAGATATGATACATTCACTTACACTCCATATTAAATCATTTGTTGCTGCTCTAAATATGTACCAAATATAGTTAAAAATACGTTACAATTATCGTATTTTCTAGTTCATAAGTAGTACATCCACATACGTTTACGGTAACTAAGAGTTGCACACGAAAACAGTTACAAAATAATGTTAAATTGCGTTACTGTACTTTCCGTATTGCGCCCTGTAATGTCTCGCATATTTTACACACACCGTATTTCAGAGAAGATTTTACGTCTTTCCTGTTCCTTTGCGAAGTTCAATTTATTATTTATCTCTTTCAGACATCCTGTTCACAGCTTGGCTTAGGCCTACATATTCCACTGTTGAGAGTCACATTTAATTTAAACAATAAACTAATATGAAATAATATAATTTGAAAATAATAACTGGGTAAAGCCAGCTGCACTCATGTAAGCACTTAAAAATACAATTAACAGACCTTAGACCTAGTTTGTCTAAATAATATCAAGAAAAGGAACATTAAAGACACTGTATGTCTTGATATATTAAGTCTATCAAAATTAAAATAAACAGTTGCTTACATGTATAGGCGTATATTTTCTTTACTACCTCTGTCAGCATAACTATTTTAATACAAGTAAAATAAGGTTTAATTCTTAATGTTACACAGATAGTTATTCGATTTTGGCGTCTATACTTGGCATCTTTACAAGCCACATTTTACGCCGATCCGTGTTTCAAGAAAATCGATAAAACTTCTATCGACCATGTCTGCTATTATTTGAGCAGTTTGGAGATGCACTGTCAACCATTTCACACTGTGAAACAATGAAATTGCAAAGAGTTGGCTGATTCACTTCGCTGCACCAGGCAAAGCATACAACTGTGCCGTCGGATTGGGATTCAAAATGGCGGATTGTTCAGCTCGGTATATCTAGTGCTTTAAGTCACGTGACGCAAGCTTGTCGACTGCAATCGAGTTTCGCGGGCGTGGTCGAATCGAACTTCGGAGTGAGTGAGAGACTGAGAGTGGCGCGGAATTCGTGAAGGTGACGGCAGGTGCGTTATAAGATTGTGTGAATTTGTTGCATGCATACTATAGCAAAGAATTGAAAACTCCTGTCTCCAATCTTCATTTCCATGTAGTTTATTGTGCGTGGATAAATATGCAAAGTTTACGAAAACATCTTTCGTAGACGACCATGTAGTTAGCACTACGAAAATATGAAGTGCTCTTCAAACAACGGAAAGCGGCCTCGCTACTTGGAGTAATTGCTGTGTAAGTATTTATTTTCACTGTTCCGCAATGTTTATGCGCAGGAGACTGTGTAGGCAATGTATTTGTTTATACCGTAACTTTTGCTACCAATTGAGATTTCAGACCTTTAGTACCATGGGACTGGCAGTTTCCTCTTTTTTTAAATATTTAATAATTTTGTGCATCCTGTAATTTTTTGTGAATTGGCTGTGAATTTTATTTAGGTGACTCCAAAATTTCACAGTTGGGACGGTCTGGCTGAGCTTCATACTGAAATAAATGCAAATCATTTATATGGTCTATGCAGCTTCATTTAATATTTCTAATTCTCATACACAAATGTCAACCTTCTGTAATTCATACATTGTTATTGTTTTAAACATATACAAATATGTGATATCGGTTGAAGCTTTATTATTGTTTGGCATGTCAAAGTTTTGTGCCAGTAGGCCTATATCCTTGTGGTTATAAGGGTAAATTCCCGGCTTTCAGAAAAAAAAATTGCACTGCAAGTCTTGTGGTTTCGCAACCCAAATTACTGTAGTAACTGCTTTCTACAACAGTAAAGCCTTGTGGTTGTCGTTGCTTTCCAAACTTACGTCCCAGAGTTTGTACTAGATGATACCAATGCTTGATAAATGGACCGTGTTGTCTATGAGTTGCCTATAATCAAAGTATTTGCTTAATGCATTCTATTTCCAGAATGAAACTTTTACTCTGCAGCGGAGTGTGCGCTGATATGAAACTTACTGGCAGATTAAAATTGTGTGCCGGAACCGGGACTCGAACGTGGGATCTTTGCCTTTCGCGGGCAAGCGCACTACCGACTGTGCTATCCCGACACGGCTCACGATGCCGCCTCACAACTTTACTTCTGCCAGTACCTCGCCTCCTACTTTCCAAACTTCACAGAAGCTCTCCTGCAAACACGCAAGACTAGCACTCCTGGAAGAAAGGATATGGTGAAGGATGCGTTCCCAATACCGCCGCGGTTCTCCCACTGACATTTCGTCGCGAGTTTACTGCAGACGTCCAGGTAGCGCGCATTCGAGCACGCGATTGCTCAGAATGTTACATCCAGGGGGAGCCTATAGTAGATGCGCACAACAGAGATGTTTCTCCGCTCTGCGCATGTCATTGTCGACAAACTCTGTATGTAGAGTTCGCGCTCTCTCCTACGTGTTAAAGAAAGTGTATATATGGCGTCACTTCTGATCCTGCAGTTGTTATTCTTCCATATTCAAAGCATGTATGTGATCAACTGCGAATGGGCAAAGCTGAAAATGTGTACCCAGCCGGGATTCGAACGCGGGTCTCCTGCTTTCTAGGCAGTTGCGCTGACTACTGCACCACTGGGGACACAGTGATCACTGCACCTGCTAGGACTACCTAAGTACGCCTCCCGCCAGAAACAAACTCCCAGCTTCACCCTGCCCACAGTACTCAAACTTGTAGTTATGAAACTAATTCCTGTAAGAGTAAGGGCCACAAATTTGCCCACCGCTTCCCATTAACGATAGGAGCATTGCCCGTCACATATATTATATATATATATATATATATAATATGCCAGTGACGGGCAATGATAAAGAACAGACGTCACATGTACATATATAATATGCCAGTGATGGGCAATGATAAAGTACAGACGTCACATGTATATATATAATATGCCAGTGACGGGCAATGATAAAGGACAGTCGTCACATGTACATATATGACAGTGACGGGCAATGATCCTATCATTAGTGGGGAGCGGTGGGCAAGTTTGGGGCCGTTACTCTTACGGGAATTAGTTTCATAACTACGAGTTTGAGTGCTGTGGGCAGGTTGAAGCTGGGATTTTGTGTCTGACGGGAGGCGTGCTTAGGTATTCCTTGCAGGTGCAGTGATCACTGTGTCCCCAGTGGTGTAGCAGGCAGTGCAACTGCCCAAAAAGCGGGAGACCCAGGTTCTAATCCCGGCTGGGTACACATTATCAGCTTTGCCCAATCGCAGTTGATGTCATATATTCTTTGAATATGAAAGTGTATTATGTGTTGTTACTGTTAATTTTTCTGTTGTATTGCGTTTGTTCGTTCTGGTTGACATTAATAATACCGAATTGTGTTATTGCTGTCTGTGAAAAGGTAAGGGGGTGGGGGCCTAAGAGGACAGAAACAGGAAAGATCGTATCTAGGATGAAATAAAGAGACTTCAAAAATGTTCAAATGTTTGTATAGTCTATGGGACTTAACTACGGGGTCATCAGTCCCTAAACTTACAAACTACTTATGAACTACTTACGAACTAGGACGGCACAAATATCCATGCCCTAGGGGGGATTCGAACCCCCGACCGTAGTGGCCGTGCAGACCGTGACTGGAGCGCCTCAGTCTCCTCGGCCACCGCGGCCGGCCAGAATTAATTACTATTGAAATTCATATTCATTGTAAAGTGCTACATTGTTCGGTTACATTTGAAAAACACATAATATCGGTATTTTTTGTGTCCCTGCCTCGTCGCCTCTTTTGTGTCTCGTTTCCGTCGTAAGGGTCGGTGGCCGAGTGGAAAGACCGACACAGGAATAAGGAAGCACGCTTGTGCAGGTACGGAGGTGAGCAGCCAGTGGGACAGCAGAAACTATAAACACTAGAGTAAATTAGAACGAGATATATATTGCACAGAATTTATACATTACTTAACTTTTACATAGTTCAGTACGGCAGAATGCTGATACATAGTTGAGCTAAAGGCCTGCCTAGTGCCTATCTGAATACGAAGACTTAACTGGTTCCTATCTCAGTTCCAAGTGAACGATGTCGTTCAGAGGTGGCCACGAGCGGAGTTGTAGCAGAGGGCGCTCGTGGCTGACGTCGTAAGAACGCCGCGACGTGCGTGCATGGCGGCGCGCGGCGAAAATAGGTGGCGCTCACTTTGGACTTGTGCGACACCAGTATTAGTTTCGTGATTCCATATGTGTAAAAGAATTTGCACCCAATTTTCAGAAAGTTGAGATTAATTTATGTTCATTTTGTCATGCAACTGAAAAATAGTTGCTAATACAGTGATTGTTGAGTACTTACAGGTTGAAGTACAGTAGTATTGATGAGTAACACCTTCCTCTTTTGAAAAAAATCTTTTTGTTTAGTAGTCTGATGTTGTTGCCGTCTTCAGTCCGCAGATGGGTTAATGCACCATTGCCGGACTACTCTGTCCCGTGGAAGCATTTTGGTCTCAGAATAAAAATGGGAACAAACAGTCGCGGCGGAATGGCCGAGCACAGAAGGGCGGCTTGCTGCGAAGCGCAAGGCCGTTCCCCGTCGGGGGTTCGAATCCCCCCTCGGGCATGGATGTTTATGCAGTCTTTACTATAAGGTAGTTCATAAGTAGTTTGTAAGTTTAGGGACTGATGATCACGCAGTTGAATCCCATAAGCTTCACAAATATTTGAACATTTTGGCAACAAACAACCACAGTCTCTGCTTATGGTAGTCATCTCTCGGTCTCCCTCTACCATTTTTACCCCATACACTTACCTCTATTGCTAAATTGATAATACTTGATGTTTTAATATGTGTCCCACCAATCTATCTCTTCTGTTAGCCAAGATATGCCTGAAATATCTTTGCTCACCAATTCTATTCAGTATCTCCTCATTAGTACAGTGATCTACCCATCTAATCTTCAGCTTTCATTTCCAGCACCACATTTCAAAAGCTTCTTTCCGTTAAATTCCTTATCGTCCACGTTTCACTACCATACAATACTAACTCCAGACAAATGCTTTCAGAAAAGAATTCCTAACATTTGAATTAATATTGGATATCAAGAAATTTCCTTCCCATAGCCATTTGCATTTTAATATCTTCTTTACTTCTGCCGTCAGAGATTATTTTGGTACCCAAATAACAAATCTCATTTACTACGTTTATAAATTCATTGCGTAATCTAATTCCTTCAGAATCGTCTGATTTTCTTACATTGCATTACCTTTTTTTTTTTGTTAATGTTCACCTTATACTCTCCTTTCCAGACACTGTCCATTCCGTTCAATTGTTCTTCCAGATCCTCTGCTGTCTGACAGATTTACTATGGGTATTTGAATTTTAAGATGTTCTCCAAATTTCTCCTTGAATTTCTTGACAGCTTGTTAAATATACAGGTTGAACAACATTGGAGAAAGGCTACAACCTTGTCTTACTCCCTTCCCAACCACTCCATCAGTTTCATGTTCTTCTGCTCTAATAACTGCTGCCTTTTTTTAATATAAGTTTACGTTGCCTATATTTTATCCCTGCTGCGTCAGAATTTGAAAGAGTGTAATCCAGTCAACATTGCGAAAAGCTTTCTTTAAATCTACAAAAGCTAGAAACGTAGGTTTTCTTTTCTATAACCTTAGACAAGTCTCGCGAGTTCCAACATTTTTCCTGAATCCGAACTGATTTTCGCTAACGTCGGATTCCACCAATTTTTCCATTCGCCTGTAAATAATTCGTGATCGACGGGGAACGACCTCGCACATCGTACCGTAGCGACTCAATGCACTCGGCCGCTCCGCCGCGGCCCTGTCTTATACGTCTTGCACACAAGGTCTAACAGTTTCATCATGACTGGCTCTTACAACGATGTCAGCAAGCACTTCAGAGGGAATATTATCTTCGCCAGAGGCCTTTTTCGACTCAAATCTTTTCGTGCTCTGTGAAATTCTTCTTGCGGTGTCGTATCTCATATCTCATCATTTATTTCACTTTCATTTTCTACAAAATTACATGAACTTTATTTCCCTTGTATAAGCGCACTATAATTCCTTGCACCTTAGTTCTCCCTTCTTTGCTTAGTATTCGTTTTCCATCAGAGTTGTTGATATTCATGCAACTACTTCTCTTGCCTCCAAACATCTCTCATATTTTCGTGTAGGTGGTATCTACCTTATCCCTAGTTATAGATTCTTCTACGGTCTTGCATTTCTCCTCTAGCCACTCCTGCTTGCCCACTCTGCACTTCCTCACAACCTCATATTTTAGCCGTTTGTATCCCCTTTTTCCTGCTTCACTTGCTGTAGGGGCCTATTTTTATATTTTCTCCTTCCGTCAATTAAGGTTCTCCTGTGTTATCCAAGTATTTCTATTTGACCATGTCCTTCAGAATACACAGTACTACATCCAGTTTGTTTGAGCTCACAGGTTACATATAGGCCGAGCAGAGCCCTCTCTTGTCGGTCCGACAGGGTAGGTGTTGCGCCTAGTGTAATCGGTGCAGAGCTGTCACACATGGTGGAAACAATGGAGTGTGTACCACTACAAACGGAGCCATATCGGCATGTGAGAGAGTTCGAACGGGCAGAATGATCGGTCTCCGTGAAACGGGGTTGTCATACCCTGACATTTCAAGCTCACACAGGACGTGCTGCTACAACAGTGATCCTTGGGTGCAAGGAGTGGATAGAGGAAGGTCGTACGCAGCGTGGAGCGGGAACTGGACCACGGAACATGACCGCAGTACGGGATGACCGTGATCTTGTCCTCATGGACATAGCGGGCCGCACACCGTCATCCACAGTGTTGGCTCTTCGCAAGTATTGCACCAGTCGTGAACTTGTCTGCATCAACAGTTCGTCTCCTTCTGCTGCAGGTTGGACGGGTTGCACCCATTCCATTACCTCGGCTTCTGCTGTCCAGAAACGCAAGCTCTTCCGACTTAAATGGGCACGTGAACACCGTCACTGGGGCGCTGAGTGCAAACCGTAATCTTTTTGAACGAGTCCCGCTTCGACGTGCCCGGTACCGTGGTGAGCGCAACCTGGAGGGCTGCATTGTGCAGCGGCCAAGCTGGCAAACACCTGGCGTGACGGTTTGGGGCGCCATTGGCTACAACACTCTCGATTCGCCTCCTACGTGTTGAGAGTACTTTGAGCAGCAACCAGTACATGACGGTGGTTGTGGAGCCTGAGGCATTTCCCCTGCTTCAGAGATCTTCTCAGACCACATTTCGACAGGACAATGCCCGTCCCCTTATTGCGAGGAATGTACAGGCCTTCTTCGAAGAGAAACGGGTACCATTGCTTCTCTAGTCTGCACATTCGCCAGACGTGTCGCCCATCGAACATGACTGGGGTATGGTTGGTAGGCATTTGGTGCGTCACGGTCCTCGAGTAACTTGTGTCGCTGATTTGTGGGCTCGGACACACACTGCGTGGAGGGAAATCCCTCAGGATGGTATTCAGACCATTGATACAAATTCACGACGTATATGTGCTGGAATTTCATCGCATGGGGGCCACGAAACATACTGAATAATAGTGCTGAAAGAACATCTATAGATTTGAAACGGTAATCATTAGTTACTTGCCACGTACCTTACCTGTGGTATTAAATTCTTTGATTTCATGCGTTTTTTTTCCTTGGTGTTGCAATTTCTACAAACGGTAGTGTGTAATTATGATTATAACCTTTGTGAAAGTGCAAGCAATATGTTGAAAAATTTTCATCGCAATCGGATGAACGGTACGGCAGCGCATAAAACATAAACATTCATTTTTATATACTTGATGAGCTGTAGAACCTTATTTTGGCTAATGACACCAGGGTCAAAAACTTTCTGATTTGGCTTCGTAGACATTAGTACAGAAGGTAAATGGGAGAAAAACGAGCCGGACAGAAACGACGCTTTCGATGACGTCACCACTATTTGTGGCGGTTGGCGGCTCCCTGGACAATACAAAATGCAGGACTCGATTTTAGTAGAGTATATGGACAGGAACGGCAACTCGTGCTTGGCGTCTACTTCAGTGCTAGCCGTAGCATTGGTAAATAGTTCTTGCATTACGACTCTCCAGATCCCCACCAATGCGACTGACAACTAATGCAGCAATACGTGTTCCAAACGCTTCCACACGTGCTTGGGTGGGAGGAACGGGAAGACATCCAATCGACGGTCGCCAACTCGTTCCAAGAGGACCTTGGTTGAACGAATGCACTCCCCCCCCTCCCCATGCAAAGACGTATACAACTATACTTGCTGAGTAATGAGTGTACGTTGTAAAAAAAATACTGAGGTCCATACCCTTATGCATCATTACGACTTCAGACACTGGAACACTTGAACAACGAAACGGACAATCTTCAACACTGTTCCTGGCTGCATTACGTGTTCCCACTTCTACCCATACAAAGGTACGTGCAGAATCACCACAAACTTTCAGAGGGCGGACAAAGTAATATGAACACCTAACATAGACACAATTATTAATTATTATGTATATAATTGGCTCACCATTCATTTTGAAAACAGCTGCAACTCTTCGAGGAAGAGCTTCGTAAACTATCTTTACAGTTCCCAAACAATGTTACCTATTCTTATACAAAAACGTGTTTCCATGAATGAAGTGTTTAGGTTTTATGATGGTGACACCAATTCCTTCGCAGTTTTGCGTTGGCTTCCGTTATTGAGAGTTTAACAACTTAAACCCTTCTATGAATGTTGAGCTCCAGTCTTACCGTTTTTATCGAAACAATTGTTGACATGCTGTCTATTCTTTTCGGACATGTCTGAAAGAACAGACACGATTTGTTGACATTAACGGCCGTAATTTTACGAATTCGAGGTATTTAAACATTTCGACCGTCTCACGGCACTGAAATTTATTAAATGGAAAAATTAAAAAACCGTGTTGAACCAGGACTCGAACCCGGATTTCCTGCTTTCGGCTATCGGTCCTCTTAACCAATTTTTTTTTATTTTTTTTTTCCAGGTAGATCAGTTCGTTGCGTTGTTGTTCATTGACTCTCTGTTAATTTTTATTTTTTATTTTATTTATTTATTTATTTTTTTGTGAGAGAGCTTTGAGAGCCCTTTGACCATTCTCGCTGTGCTATAGTTGTTTTATTATTATTGTTTTTAGGTCGATCTATGCTTTGCGGTCGTTAGTTCAGTTCGTTGGATATTTGTCTCAGCTTTTTTTTATTTATTTTTTACTAGCTGAAAACCCGGCGTTGCCCGAGTGTTTATTTATCCTACACTCTCGTAGTCAACATCCCCTTCCCCCCTCTCTCTGCATCCTCCTCTTCCTCTCCCATCTCTGTTCCTTTCCACCTTTTCCTCTCTTGGCAAAGTTTTCTGCAAGGTAGCCTCTGTCATAAACCATACAAACATTTATGTACTCAGTGATCTTCCTCTTGGTTTAAAGGTCTTGTGTGCGCTAATTCATAAAGATTAGAGCAAAAATATGCATTTTGTAAAATTCTGTAAGTACCCTCCCCAATGCACCGTATAACACTGAAAGTAGACGGTGACCTTCCTCTTGTTTTGAAGGGGAAGCGTTCGAAATTTCGTGAAGATCGGAATGAAACAGTAGATTTCGTGAATCTGTAAGAGAAGTATGTTCCGCCATACACCTAACGCAAAACACTTTCTTAGCTGACGTTCTCTACCTACAAACCATATTCCTGCCAAATTTCAGCTTCATAGGTGAAGTGGTTTTAGAGATTTCGTGTTTCATCAGTGAATGAGTGAGTGTCCTTTCGCTTTTATATAGACAGAGATTAAGAAAACAGATTGCTTAATTTTGGATGCAAGAGAATTAAGGGAGACTTGTAGACAAAAATAAATAGTAACATGAAAATCTGTAATGCTAACTTTATTTGATACTAGGTCATGCGTGATGGGGCATTTTACGGCATCTACAACGGAACTGTTGTGAGCGGTAGACTTCTTTTCGTTTAATCATTGTGTGTGTGTGTGTGTGTGTGTGTGTGTGTGTGTGTGTGTGTGTGTGTGTGTTTGTCAGAGGGGGGGGGGGGGGAGGTCAGTCACAAAACGCTTCTTAAACGTCCGAAATTACATGCAAACTTTGTTACATATCCCTAACTACTCCCATTTTCCAACAATTTTTTTTTACTATGGTACTTAACTACGGGTTCATCAGCCCCTAAACTTACAAACTACTTATGAACTACTTACAACTAAGGACGGCACAAATATCCATGCCCGAGGGGGGATTCAAACCCCCGATCGTAGTGGCCGTGCAGACCGTGACTTTAGCGCCTCAGTTTCCTCGGTCACCGCGGTCGGCTTCCAATAATTGATGCATAAATCTGGGCATTCTCACGCGGTGGCCTCTCATTATTTATGACGTCATATCTCTTGAGCTATGCGCGTGTTCTTTTGTTTTTGGGTCAGGAATCTTCGTGGGTGTACGGAGAATAGTTCACCAAAGTTTCATTGCAATCGAATGAATGGTTTATGAACACATAGAGGACATACAGACAAACGTCCATTTTTATATATGTAGATTATTATTACAGAGGGCGTTTAGCCCCCTGACCGGGCGCGCTTAGCCACGGCGCCCGGCACCAAGCACGCACGCTCTTCCAACTTGCCAACAAGAGCTGTCAATCAATTAGGCTATCCAGCAAGCTTTCCTTCTGTTCTGATCTGCCGCGGTGGAGTAGCCAAGCGGTCTAAAGCGTCTCGCTGCGGTTCGAGTCCTCCCTGGGGCATGGGTGTGTGTGTTGTCCTTAGGTTAGTTTACCTAGGTTTAAGTAGTTTGTAAGTTACGGACTGATGACCACGCAGTTTGATCCGATAGATTTACAAACATTTGAATTTTTGTGATCTCGTCGTCTTTTTGTTGTTTACTCGTCCCAGTCTGGTTGTCAAGGCAGGTATTGGTGCATGATCCTTTAACATCTAAAACATTGATGTAGATAGCATTACAAGATATTTATTGACTGAAATTTATTATACTCAACGTAAGAACATAAGTCAGTTTCTTCTCTCTTCTTGCTTCTCGCGGTGTCGTCCCTATGATACCAGCAGCGCTGAGACCTAGTTCCTGCTAAGTTCGTAGCCGCGTTCTAACTTAGTACTGTCCTAGTTCTGTCGTCCGTAGCTGCCTAGTAACTGTCAGAGTTCTCACTAGTAACTGCCGTATTCCTGAATAGTAACTGCCGGGCGTCCAGGCGTATGTCGGCCTAGATATAGCCGCTTGCAGAGGGCGCACATCTTCGGTTACTCCCTGCAGGATGCGCGGCGTCTGCTTGCGATTGGCTTTCGGTCGATCGCTGCCTTCTCCACGAACGTTCTCTACGTCTGGTGTGTGGTGCTGACTTTACGCCACAACACCTTCCAACCAACTTCTCAATTGGTAGCTCCAGCCTATTAATTTAACCAGTGATGTTTGTTCTTTCGGTCATATCAATATGCCCACAACAGGCAATGACAATCTCAATGCGGACGCTTAAAACCGCTCGATCCCTAGCGGAAATCCAGTATAGGCTGCGAGCAAGAAGAAAGGGGCTAGAAGTTAAGAATTTGGCCTGGAAGGGAAACCTTATCGGGATAGCCTAATTGCTTAAAGCGACCATTGGCCCAAAGCTGAAAATCCGGGTTCGAATCCCGTTCCAGCACAAATTTTCAACTTTAAATATATTTCAATGCCCTGAAACTGCGAAATGTTTAAATATTTCGAATTCGTTTATAGACACAGTTTTACCCAAATAATTTCTTAATACTCTTCAGTCGTTGTCACTTCGGTTATCGTCCACTTCCTATTCACCAATAATGTGTTACATTTTTAGGGGTACGTCGTCATTACCGAGAATATTGACGCTAGCGAAACAGTGCAGCGGTTTTCGTCACGGATGCTACCTCTAACCTTGCCCCTTGGAGTTGATACCTTTGGAAATCTGACAGAACACGCATTTCACCGATCATTTGTGTAATCTACTGCACGGCAACGTCAAAGACATCGTACATAAATGAAGCAAAACCGTCTCGTCTATATTAACATGCACACTTTAGTGCCAACTTGTAGCAAGATGTGTGTGTTGTCCTTAGGTTAGCTGAACTTAGTTTAAGTAGTTTGTAAGTTTAGGGACTGATGACCAACTTAGTTTGGTCCCATAGAATTACAAACATTTGAACATTTTGCAGCAAGATATACTGTACTGCATGGTGTATATAGTATTTTGTCCAACCCCTGTACAATCAGTGAAGATGAACACACAACATGTGGCATAAATGAAATACTCCTTGACTACGTGATACCTAAACCCTAGAAAATAAATCTATGTGAACGCAATGAATTCCTCTACGTCATCAAGTGTGTCAACAGAATAGTATGAAGCTACAAGAAGGCATCCTGGTGCACTAATTATTGTTTATAGAGTAAAAATCTTTTTTGTTGATAGAATGTTCCGTTGGTTCTTGGACGAATATTTGATACATGATCACTAATAAAAACACGACAATGTTGCAATATTCCACAATATTTATTGCTTAGCAAAAACTAGTTTTCGGCTGTTACGCCATCATCAGGTACAAAGGTTACTATAAACACACACACACACACACACACACACACACACACACACACACACACACACACACACACTGTCTGTGAATATTTTGTTGTAATCGTATTTGTTTTGTAATAGTCTTATAGTAAAACACATATCTTTATCACCTTTTCGAAAAGTTACCAAAGGCACTATAGGCCTAATTGTTCCATGTAACCTTTTACAATCAAACAACCGTGTACTAATTGTCATGTTATTAACTATCCCAAATTATCGCTTATTTTTGTAACAAATATCATAATTTATTTTTTCCAAACTGTCACTTACTTTTCTTAGCTAATTAGTCAATAATTAATAATTTGGACCACTTCTTAATATACCTTCCTAACAACGTTCATATTTTGCGGGACTGATGACCTAGCTGTTTAGTCCCCTAAAAGCCAACAACAACATTACCTTTTGCTTATCTATGTGATTTTTTTATGCATATGTCGTAATATCTTTATTTAAAAATACCGAACAAACTCTTGCGAATACAGTTGCAGTGCAGTTGCAGTGAAGTGATTAGACACGCCAGTAATGCTATAAAAAAAAAATAAAAAAAATAAAAAGTCTGGATTGTGGGTGGTCTAGCGGCTCACGCGGAACCTTTCCAAACGGTCCGGTTGTGTCCTGGGTATCGCCAGAAGGCGTGTTATCGCCAAGCAGACGTGAACACCTACGTAAGCGGACCATATCGAATTATTTTTTACTGCCTGTGCGCAGTAACTTTTATACTTTTGCTACAGTTTCCCGCATTGCTGGTCATTCTGTCGAGCTGTTTCTTGCACTTCCGTGATAACGCATGGGGGTCTTCGTCGCAACTTTTACTTCTCACGTGTTGTCAGTCATCTGAATAAACGGCAGATCCGTCGGTTCTTGGTAGATCATTCATATTGAATGAAACACTAGATAGGTGAAGCATCTCACCATGAGCCGATTCATGGAAGTACTGTCTCGTTTCTTGGCTACTGTCCTGACATTGACGCCGCTCACTCTCGGTGCAGTTTTAAAACTTTTTCTGGGAGGAGACTCAGCAGTAACATTTATAATTTACCATTTTCAACGTCATGATGCAGACAACATATGTGAGGCATCAATTTTAATCTGATTTACAGATGTCAAATTTTACATATGATTCAATATTTTCTTCTAAGCGGTGACGATACAAGGAAGTTATCACGAAATTTGTTTCATCTTTAAATTTGTATATATGATATGTATTCTTCACGAAAAACATAACTGTTAAATATCTAACGAGACCAATGATATATACATACCGAATTTGAACTTTCGTTTTTGGCCTCAGAAACAGCCAAGCATATTATTTGTGTAATTTTTCTTTAAAATTACCTAAAAATCTGTATATAAAGCCATACACTATAATCCGTCGTATTTCTAACACAAAAACGAATGTGTCCAAATCAGTTCACGTGCCGGGTGATCAAAAAGTCAGTATACATTTGAAAACTTAATAAATCACAGAATAATCTAGATAGAGAGGTAAAAATTGACACACATGCTTGGAATGACATGGGGCTTTATTAGAACAAAAAGAAAAGAAAAAGACAGTATTGGTACACGCGTGAAAGATCTCTTGCGCGCGTCGTTTGGCGATGATCGTGTGCTCAGCCGCCACTTTCGTCATGATTGGCCTCCCAGGTCCCCAGACCTCAGTCCGTGCGATTATTGGCTTTGGGGTTACCTGAAGTCGCAAGTGTATCTACATTATTCCGTGATTTATTAAGATGCCAAATTTATACTGACTTTTTGATCACCCGGTACTTTGACAGGTCTCAGGCGAGAATTCCATGTTGTTTACTAAGTCATATTGTCAAAGATCTTCAAGAAAAGATATGCCAGTTAAAAATATAAATGATCTGAATTCGCATTCAATGTAAATAACGTCCTTATATTTAAGCCTTGTTAATTAAATTGTTATAGCTTTATGATAAACGTAATATTTTGTTAACTGATTCTTCCGTCGCTACTTGATAGAACAAATTCATTATGAAAATTAAAATACATAATCTTGTGTTTGTTCTACAGAATTGTTTACTTTGTGAATCGATTTTCGGCTTATTAGGCCATCATTTACTGAAGTTCTTTGACTGAACTTCAGTCAATGTCTGATGATAGCCTAATAAGCAAAAAATCGATTCACAAAGTAAACAAAAATGTGTATTTTAATGTCCATAACGTAATATTTGTTATAGAAGAAAGTGTGAAGTAATACTATTTGTTGCTAATATGAAATGGTATGTTAAAATCTAAAAAAAATTAACAATATGAGGGATCAGAATATTACTGTAATTCTTCAAACAATTAACTTTTTTAAATTAATAATGAAAATCATCGTATGTTTATATATTGTAACTGATCACATCATACGGGCTGTCTCATTTTAATCTACTCTGGCCAATATCCTTGAAGTGGCACAGTTCTGCAAAAAATGTGTCCAGTGAAAGTTGTAAGGTTTCAAGGGGCTCATGGAATGGTTACCTCGAAATGACCTTGAACACTGTTTTCAAGGTCAAGTTCATTTTTTATTCCAATTCTGTGCGCCTCGGTTGCACAGTGGTAGCGTGCCAGACTACAAATCCAAAGGTCGCGGGTTCGATCCCCGCCAGGTCCTAGGATTTTTATCTGTCGCTTTCCACTTCTTTCACCTCTGGCAATACTGCTCATGTGAAAAATACCGAGTAGCACCGTGGTTCGGAACCCACGTTAAACTGTAGGTCCCCCTATAACTGGCTGGGTAAGTCAGTTCGAAGGTCGGAGGAAGGCAACGGCATACCACCTCCAAACAAGACCATGCCTAGTAAAGCACTGTGGTGTTCAAACCAATCTTCGGATTGTTGACTGCTTTACCTTTATTCATATTCTACAAGAAAAAAATACGCATTTTTGTAGGGATATATTTTTTTCGACAAACCAATCGCTTGCCACTAAATGGCACTTCATTGTAACTTTCCCAGGTCACCAGTATTTAAAGAACGAAGGAATATCGGAAAACATTTTCAACGAAAAACTTGTGTGGTTTCTGAAGTCTGTCCACCGGTGACATTTTCGTGAACCTTAAATGACTCTTAAATTCTTCAATACGGATTAACCTGAAAGTAAATTCCATCGGCATTAGCATAACCTAATGTGCACCACTTGGAGGGTGCCGAATCAGAGACCAGCATTGTACTTATGCCATCAGAATCAGAGAAGAGAATGCTGTAGCTTCAAGGCTTACTAATAAACGTCATTGTCAGAGAATTTGAAATCACGACTGGGGGTTCAGAAAAATTTTACCTTTGGAGACTGCAAATTACTCAGCTGTGCTCAAGTGGAATGTTTCTTGACTGGCGTTACTGATAATTTTTTCTTTTTTGGTCTTAGAAACAGTGTGTGTTAAAGAGTTTAGAAAAATTCCGCCTCGTCGAACTCTGGTCAGTTTCGCCTCGTGGGACAACAAATCCGTACAAGCAACAATTTTCTCAACGAGAATGTTTAGAGCACGTAAGATCATATACAGCTGAGTCACTTTGTCTCTGAAAATAATTTCTCGAGCACGTCTGTTTTTTCTGCCTTCTCTCAATATTTGTAAAGGATAGATTACCATGGGGTATTTCATTGTTTTATTATTTACGACAATATCAAGATTTGTAAACGTGCCCTCCTGAAAGACATACATCCGTGATACACCTAAGTAATTTTCTAAAAGGGCGCACTAATTGAATACTGTATGGTTTGGCTTCTTGTTATGGCGAAAACTAAGGCAAGCATGTGTAAAGAAACGGGTCGCGTGGACTGTAATAGCAAGTTGTCTAGCAACACGCTTGCCGGATGCTTCGTTGGAGAGAAAAACCTAAGAATACCAAGAATAGTAAAAGTTATCAGTACAATTTATTTTCCGACTCTAATACGTATGTCCGAAATGGCTGATTACATGCCATTCGAAATAGTGAGAACGATAAAAATAATTGTTGGCGAGAGTCGCGATAATTATGCAGCCGCACAAAGATTGTATACTGAAAGGTATCCCGATGTCCGTCATCCCACGAAGGAAACAACAAGACGACCTAAAACAGGTACCTTGAAAATACAGAGATGGAAGACGGACCCGAGAGAGGCGATTGCGCTGGGAGTTGGTGCTATTGTGCTATTGTCAACTCGTCAGATTCAGCGGATGCATGGCATGCCTCGATTAACGGTATCTCGTGTTTTAAGATACTTTAAATTCCACCCATATCGCTTACATATCACCTAAGCAATTGAGCCTGGGGATCCTAAGAGACGCCTGGCATTTTTTCGATGGGCCGATACGCAAATACGTCGTGATCCCTCTTTCTTCGCACGCACTCTCGATACAGACAACATGGGAGGAGTTAATCTCCATAACGCACACTACTGGGCGGAAGCAAATCCTCGCTGGTAACGATATCACTGAACACAGAGACGGTGGTAAATCAATGTCTGGGCGGGCATAGTTGGAGATTACGTGATAGGTCCTGTATTTTATGGCAAAACGTTGAACGGCGGGCGCTGTCTTCATATTCTTGAGAATCTGGTGCACATTGGGCTACGCTGATGCCGATGGTATTTACTTTCAGGTTAATCCGTACTGAAGAATTTCAATGTCATTTCAAATTCACGAAAATTTTACCAGTGGACAGAGTTCAAAAACCACACAAGTTTTTCAATGAAAATGTTTCCCGGTCTTCCTTTGTTGTCGAGGTTGTCGAGATACTAGTGACATGTGAAAGTTACACTAAAGTGCCTTTTGGCGACAACCATTGGTTGTTAGAAAGCCGGCCCCAGTGGCCTATCGGTCTGCGGCGCGCCAGTCACAGTCTGCACGGCCGCTGCGGTCGGGGAATCGTATCCCCCTTCGGGCATGAATGTTTGTGTCGTCTTTAGTGTAAGGTAGTTCATCAGTAGTTTGTAAGTTTAGGGACTGATAACCCCGCAGCTAAGTCCCTTAAGCTTAACAAACATTTGAACATTTTTGTTGCTCGTAAAAAGTTCCGTACAACAAATGCATATTTTTCATGTACAATACGAATATGGAATAAAACTTATAGGGATCACAATTTTAAAAAATGAACTTGATCTTGTTTTGACCTTGAAAATAGCGTTCAAGTTCATTTTGGGGTAAACATTCCATGACCCCTTTCAAACATTACAACTTTTACTAGAGACATTTTTTGCAGATCTGTGCCACTCCAGATATATCGGTCGGAGTAGATTAAAATGGGCCACAAGTGTATAGACTGTCATTGTCACAGTGTATATAAGTTAATGCGCAGGCAGTGCAAGTGTGATGGTGTTAGTAGTCAGTTAGTTGTTGGCAGAAGTCAGTTTGCGTTATTGGCAGTTGTTACAGTTGTAATGTGGAATTGTAAGTTGTGAAGTGGCCAGAATTGAGGTTTGTGTAACAAGAACATTATTTTTGAATGTGAGAATTGAAGATAATAAAACTGAGTCATATATGCTCGCAATTTCTGGAACCCGAAGCATAATTTTAAAGTAAATTTCACATTGAACACTAAACAGCAAGAATTCCAGGACAATATGAACACTTTAGAAAAGATAATTACTCCAAAAAACGACTTTCTCTTTGGTGAAATGAATCAATGATTTACTAAAATTTCTCATGTTGAACTTATTAGCTGGACAGTAGTAGTTTTGTTACATGTCAACACCTATTTTCTATAATTCGGCAAACTTGCTCTATAAGCTGCTTTTATTCCAAGCATCACATTGTAGATCTTTTTCATTATAGTAACCTCAGTATTGTGTATAATTATTACTACATGGTTGTAAACAGTTTTTATTATAGTATGGCTTCCTGACAATCTTTTTCTGTGATCAACAGTTCTGACCCATCCCTAATTTTTATTTATGACGCGATATATTTGGCATTTATTCATTCTGATACCTTATGGTGTGTAGAGCAGTTGTTTAATTTTTGAGTATCCTTTTTTTTTACTTTTGTATTTGCAAAACTTTAATTTTACCTAGCGTGACTTAACTTGGCATGGCACCACTAAATGATGTGGTTAAGAATGGCACGCCATCTGGCGACTAATGTCTAATCATGTATTATACCCTTACTGTACCCTCAGTCTGCTCTGTGATGTTACCTCTTGAACATGTAACGAATATTACTCAACAACTTGTAACTAATGTATATTGGTGGTTTCCAACCACAGGGTACGTGTATACAATGTTTTCGCAATATTTCTGTTGTCACACTGTATAGTTACTATTATTTTTCATTAACAGATTCTGATGATGCCCCAGGCCGAAACACGTCAAAAAATAGTCATTTGGTAACCACTTCATGACTTTTATCAATACAGTGACCTATGCAGCTTTTTGCAGACTTCTTTCATTATTCATCATGAATAATGACTTTGTCACAATTATGTGAAAAATATTTATGTTTGATATATTTCAGGACACTCACTATTTCGTGCTCTGTTTTTCTTATTTTAATGATTGTTTCATTTAGTTTAGAAGAAACCCATGAGACATGGATGTGAACTTTATGAAGACATTGTAAGTTGGAGGAGGAAATGAAATGAGATATTGGCGCCGCGGCGGAGCGACCGAGCGTATTGAGGCGCTATGATACGATGCGCAAGGACGTTTCCCGTCTGGGGTTAGAATCCCTCCCTCCCCCGGGCATGGATGTTTGTGCTGTCTTTAGTATAAGGTAGTTCATCAGTAGTTTGTAAGTTTAGGGACTGATGACCCCTCAGTTAAGTCCCATAAGGTTAACAAACTTTTGACATTTGAGGTATTGGTATGGGTGGAAAGGGTGGAATGAACTGTCGCTAGGCAGGTATGCCAAGGAGTGGGTGATCAGGTTGTGCACAGGGAAATATTCAGAATGGACTTACATAAACGATAAGACTAACAATCCCTCCTGAACTATTAATGGAATTGTCTTTCAATTCAACAAATTAATATGAAAACCCCTTCCAAAATAATGAAGTAAGGATCCGAAATTCATATGTACAAATCAACAATTATTGCATAAAATAGCTAGCAAGAAGTTTTATGACAAAAAATTAAAATAAACAACTAATTAAGGTTTTACAAGATAAATACAAAACCTACGTAAATGACTGGCTAGTCAGGTTAAAGCGCGGGTACATACAATTAAATCAGCAATATTATTAAAACCAGCGTGGCCAAGATCGCGGAGATTTATTCCAAGACAAAACTGAAAACTGAAGGATCCCCTGTGATACCAGAGCGTTAGCGGGCAGCACGTTATAGTAACCTGAGTGCAGTGTTGTGTAGCTGTGGAGGCCAGCTCAAGACTCAACGCTATTAGTATAATGCTGGCGAAACCAGAAGTTTCCAGCAACTCGTCGAATTAGTATCACTATCTGAAGAGCAAGTCACCGTTTCCGAAGTTACACTCGCTCGGGAGCAGAACTCATAAGTAAATCCCAAGACGGGATCCAGAACACCAAATTCGTCATTCTCTTACCATAGCAGAACACCCAGCCCGTCTTAATCAGGAGCAAGCCTCCGCATCACCACCTTACTTCTCCCAAGCAATGCTGCCTCCAAAATTAACGTAACCACGCTTATACGAAACTAAACACGCCAATCCACGCGAAGCGAGCAGGCTCCGGCTAATCACATAGTGCCCCCCGCATGATGGATGTCTAAATGGGCCTTAGGCCATGGCGATTCTATCACGTTTTCGCGAGGGCCCACTAAAGAGAGTGACCCACAAGCAAGGGCAGTCTCGTATGCTAAGAGGTCTTCCTACAGAAAATTTCGGTAAGTTTGGTGTATTAATTATCCCCCCCCCCCACCTCTCCAGAAAGCTGTAGAAAGTAGCGTACGCACAATACCTCTGCGTTTGCTGACAGCCTGCCTCGGCGCCAAACACCCGCTACCTGCGTCGACTTTGCTCGGAGGGATATAGATGCCCCCGATCAGACAATGCTTCTGCATGACCAGATAAGGTGAGCTTCCTCTGCCCCACAGACTGCAACCCCTGCACAGGTTGTGGGCGACAAAGACCGCACACACTGGCTTCCGGTCCCGTTCTCCCCTCGATAGCTCGTCCCCAGCACTGTTGCGAGAACAGAGCCAGAGATTTCTGCGAAAACTTTTCCGGACTCGCCTCTACGGCCCAGACACAGCACCCCGAGGTCTACATCCCCTGTGAAAATTATTCGCCACCAATGTGCACGATGCGAAAATAACCCGCTAGCTGACTCCCAGTAAATGTAAAATATACTAGCAAAAATACGTGAAGTCTTTCAACATATATCGACAACGTTAGTATTTTCCTGCCCATTAAAATTTCTACACCACAAAGATGACGTGCTACAGACGCGAAATTTAACCGACAGGAAGATGATGCTGTGATATGCAAATGATTAGCTTTTCAGAGGATTCATACAAGGTTGGCGCCGGTGGCGACACCTACAACGTGCTGACATGAGGAAAGTTTCCAAACGATTTCTCATACACGAACAGCAGTTGACCGGGGTTACGTGGTGAAACGTTGTTCTGATGCCTCGTGTAAGGAGGAGAAATGCGTACCATCACGTTTCCGACTATGATAAAGGTCGAATTGTACCCTATCGCGATTGCGGTTTATCGTATCGCGGCATTGCTGCTCGCTTTGGTAGCGATCCAATGACTGTTAGTAGAATATGGAATCGGTGGGTTCAGGATGGCAATACGGAACGCCGTGCTGGATCCCAACGGCCTGATATCACTAGCAGTGGAGATAACAGGCATCTTATCCGCATGGCTGTAACAGATAGTGCAGCCACATCTCGATCCCTGAGTCAACCGTTGGGGTCGTTTGCAAGACAACAACCATCTGCTTGGACTATCAGCACGGAGACCATGGCTGCGGTTACCCTTGACGCTGCATCACAGACAGGAGCGCCTGCTTTGGTGAACGACGAACCTGGGTGCACGAACGGCAAAACATCATTTTTCGGGTGAATCCTTTCTGTTTACAGCATCATGATGGTTGCATCCGTGTTTGGCGACATTGCGCTAAACGCACATTGGAAGCGTGTAATAGTCATCGCCATACTGGCGTATCATCCGGTGTCATGGTATGGGGTGCCATTGGTTACATGTCTCTGTCACCTCTTGTTTGCATCGACGGCACTTTGAACAGTGGCCATTACATTTCAGATGTATTACGACCCGTGGATCTACCCTTCATTCGGTCCCTGCGAAACCCTACATTTCGGCAGGATAATGCCACGACCGTACGTCTGGATACGGAATATGTTCGACTGGTGCCCTGACCAACACAATCTCCAGATCTGTCTCCAACTGATAACGTCAATGGTCAATGGTAGCCGAGCAACTGGCTCGTCACAATACGCCAGTCACTACTCTTGATGAACTGTGTTATCGTGTTGAAGCTGCATGAGCATCTGTATCTGTACACGCCATCCAAGCTCTGTTTGACTCAATGCTCAGGCGTATAAATGCCGTTATTTTGGACAAAGGTCGTTGTTCTGGGTACTGATTTCTCAGGATCTGTGCACCCAAATTGCTTGTAAATGTAATCACATGTTAGTTCTAGTATAATACATTTGTCCAATGAATACCCGTTTATCATCTGCATTTCTTCTTGGTGTAGCAATTTTAATGGCCAGTAGTGTAGTAACAAAACCAAACGCATGACTGTCTAAATGAACGAGTATTCAACAGGTTGATGTTCTTCGTATCAGTAGTACGGACAGCTTACTTACGCTTAGACTGACAGAAGTCTTGGAATAAAAATATGCATAGATATAGATGGCAGTGCTATCTCGTACACAAAGTATTAAAAGGGCGGTGCACTGCTGAGCTGTCATTTGTTCACCGCTGACTCGCATGATTATGGGTACGCAATGGGAATTAAGACTGTGAACGCCGAATGATAGTTGCAGCTGCACGAATCGAATGTTCTATTGCGGAAATCGTTAAGGAATTCAATATTCAGAGATCCAGAGAGTTAAGAATGTGCTAAAACTACCAAATTTCAGGCATCAAGTCTCGCTACGGGCAAAACAGTGGCCAACGGTCTGCACTTACCGACCGGAAGCAACGGCGTTTGCGTAGAGATGTCTGTGCTGACAAACATGAAATGATGGTCTATAAATACAGATGACCGACACCTTTGCTCTCAGCACGATATCGCCTAGATGGGGAACCGTATCTTGATTAAAGTCCAGAGGTTATGGTAAGGCACGCAGGAGCAACATGCAGACTTGCCTTCATTTGCTGATCGCACCAACTCCCAAATGGAGGACATAGCAATAGGCATAACTGCTGTAGAGAAACAGCTGGGAGAGTTGGAAACAAACAAGTCGCCAGGTCTAGATGGGATACCAATACGGTTTTACAAAGAGTTCTTAGCGACATTGGCCCCCTTACTTAACTTGCATTTATCGCGAATCCTTGCTTCAGCGCAAAGTTCCAAGAGACTGGAAGAGGACGCAGGTAACTCTGATGTATAAGAACGTCAAAAGAACGGACACACGTAATTACTGCAAGTGGTCCGGAATTCGAAGGCTGGTCATTAATAGAGCATAACACTGTAAACTTAGAACACGTTTATTGCTAACACAAGCGTACAGACTGACTTCTGCATGGAGTGCCTCCACTATTTATACATAGAAAGAATTTTCCGGAAATTGCAAGTACATCTAACTTAAGAAACATGTCGAACAGTCTATAAATAGTAAATAGAAAGAAACAGAATTTTTCTGCCTGTGGCGGGATTTGGACTGGGATCGCTAACACAGCGACCTGCGATGCTAACCACTGAACCATGCGGTCTCTCAGAAGACTGGCGGCAATGTCATTAACATCAGATTGTTGCAGAATTCTTGAACATATTCTCAGTTCAAATATAGTAAATTTCCTTGAGACGGAAAAGCTTCTGTCCATATATCAGCACGCTCTAGGAAGCATCGATCGTGCGAAAACCAGCTTAACCCTTCTCTGTCACGCGTGCTATGGATGAAGGGCCACAGGCAGACTGCATATATCTTGATTTTCGAAAGGTGTTTGACACAGTACCGCACTACACACTGCTAACAAAGGTACGTACGTATCGAATAGGTACTCAGATATGTGAGCGGCTCGAAGACTACTTAATAATAGAATCCGATACGTTGTCCTCGATGGCGAGTGTTCATCAGACACTAAGGTATCGTCAAGGGTGCCCCAGGGAAATTTGATAAGACTGCTATTATTTTATATCTCTATAAAAGATTTGACGGACAGAGTGAATAGCAGGAGAAACAATTCCATAATGTTCGAATACAGCATTAGTAGCGTGCTGCATGACAGAGTTGCGTCAATTAAATAGCTACGTGTAACATTACAAAGCGATATGTAATGGAACGAACATGTAACAGTCATGAGGAAGACGAGTGGACGACTTCGGTTTATTAGGAGAATTTTGGGAGGGTGTGATTCGTCTGTAAAGGAGATCGCATATAAAACGATTGTACGACCCCGTCTTGAGTATTGTTCAAGTGTTTCGGATCCCCACCAGATCGTTTTAAAGGAGGACTAAGAGGCATTTCAGAGGCAGCTAAGTTTGTAACTGGTAGATTCGATCTATTCCCTAGGGTAACTAAAGTGCTTCGGGAACTCAAATGGGAGTCTCTGGAGGAAATGCGACGTTCTTTTCGAGAAACACTGTTGAAGAAATTTAGAGGGCCACAATTTGGGGCGGACTGCAGAAAGATTTCTAATAACGCCAGCCTACATTTCGTGTTAAGACCACAAAGATAAGACCAGAGAGATTAGGGCTCGTACGGATGCATACAAGCAGTCATTTTTCCCTCGTTCTATATTGGAGTAGAATTATAAAGTAAGTAACTAGTATTGGTACTGAGTACCCTCCGCCACGCACTCTTGGGTGGATTGCGGAGTTTGTATGCAGATGGAGATGTAGTGTGACGCAGGTCTCACTAGGCCGTAGATCCAATTTGTCAGCGAAGCCCTGCGCAATCTGTTGGTTGCTCCGTAATGAGGTGAGCTGTCTTTACATGGAATTGGCCAGCTCCTCTCATCCGACTGAATTGATCATGTATTGAAAAACGTTATGTTCAGCCATTTGGACACAAGTTGTAGCTATTCACGGATTTTATGTTCTGAAACAACGTAGAAATTTCATGGAAAGCAATGCCTGCTCTAGGTCACCAGGCCTCAGTTGCTCGCGAGTAAAGAACATTCCGGACACTTCCTACGATTATTTGGTCACCCAAATCCTGACATGAATTTCATCGAATATTTGTGGGGCATGATCAAAGAGCCACTTCGTCGATAGATCTACCGCCAACAGTTTCGCAATTATGGACAGCTAAACATGCATCATGGGTCAATATTCCTTCATTGCACTTCCAACGACTTTTGAGTCCATGCCACGACGAGTAGTTGCATTTCGGCGGGCAAAACGACCTAATATTGTGTATAATCCTCACTCACTTCCTTATTCTCTCTCTCTCTTACATCAACATATACATATTCGCACAGACATAAGAGGAATAGTCGCCACGTTTTAGCTATCGTCTCAAAATATAATGTTTTATCATTACTTTTTCTTTGCTTGCAGGTACTAGCGTACTCAAAAGTATCAGAAATACGCGAATTACATTCTGCATGATTATTATATTCTGTCTGATTATTTTTCAATCTCCATCAAGTAACTATCTTGCAGGTTGTCTGCTATCCCTTCGAAACAGCCATCCGAAAGATCCAGAAGTAAATTAATGCCACAATAATACAAACGTCAGGAAACATATTTTCATAAATGGCATCGTTTTTAATGCTTAGACGCTCAAATTCAGTGCGACAATGACATAACAAAAAGTAAATTTAAACTTAAAATTGGACCACGAATAGCCTAACGTTTGCACCAGCTCCCCCTCTCTCCCCGTAGATGTTGCTCCAGTTAACTTACTATGGAATACCTTAAACTAGCAACCCGCTATGAGTTCGCACAAGTAGCAGAGTATATATGCCTGCATTTTTTTCTGTCGTAGTGTCCTAACAGCGAATGCCCGAAATGTGATTATGGTAGAATACCAGATTCCCTTTCCTCTTACTTAGTGATGTTTCTCTTTGATTCTTTATAGTTTTTTCATATTTGTATTAGATGTCAAAATTAAACGACATATTTGTATTTTAAGTCAATATTGCACGACGTCATGTCGCGATCGTTATTAAAGTATGAAAGATGAAACCGCGTTTGCAGCGTATTACGAAAAAATAAACGAATTTTCATACTAGTCGTTCGAAATCACGGTATATGTACCTTTTTCTAAGAGTGTTTGTTGCTCTATTTCGCGGATTTTTTGTTCACCACATTCACTCACTACGGCACTCCTTAATTAATTAAACACTTAAACCTTCCTCATTAATAACATCGCTCATTGCTGAAAAACGCATGGAAATCTACTCAGTTGTTTTCGAGTTTATCGAGGACAGAAAGACACGGCGAGACGACTTTCTTTTATAATATGTAACAACTAAAAAGTGTGCGCGCTTTAAACTTGAAATGGTGATTCGAGTGGTTTATGTTAGAAAGGGTTTCGAACCCAGCACCTAATCGGATGATTAACTAAGCAAACTATTAGATTTAGATTTTATTCACCAGTTGTAAGATTTTTTTCCCCGTTCAGTTGGGTGTAGAAGCATGAGTGGGTTTCTGTGGCATTGTGTCTGTCGGCTTCGCACATTGATATCAAACTGAACTGCAAACATTCTCTATTAAATGGTACACACAGATGGCGCCCTGGGATCTGTGTCACTAGCCATCTGTTAGAGGACCATCCCCCATGCCGTCATCAGTTCGAAATCGACCTTGTCTTTCTAAGTGTACTAACTTTTTTCGCGTCAGTTTTCCAAGTTATACTTCCGAGGTTTGATGTGCTATCATCCAAATATTTCTAACGGGAAAGTTGTCGAATCATGAAATGCTTTCTTTGCAAAACATTAAATCAAATTCGATGCTAGGCTGTGAATTTCTCACAATGTATTTCAATTTACAGACATAGACATCGGTGGATGATAATGATAGTGTGGCATTTATGAGCGTTAGACCCCAGCTACAATGGTGTTCGGGATGCTAGCTGAGTTCTCGAGCGGACAAAATTCCCAACCGGACCGGCAATCGAACGCGGGTCCCCCGCTGTCCATTGGATCACGGAGACGGATTGATCATTTATGATTGGTGGTCTTCAGTCCGAAGTCTGGTTTGTTGCAGATTGCCGATCTCCACGGTCGTCTATCCTGTGCAAGCCTCTTGACCTCCGAATAACTGCTGCAACCAACATCAAAAAATGTTCAAATGTTTGTAAGGCTTAAGGGACTTAACTGTGGGGTCATCAGTCCCTAAACTTACAAACTACTTATGAACTACCGTATACTAAAGACGACACAATCATCTATGCTCGAGGGGGGATCGAATTCCCGACAGTGGACTGCCGCGCGCACCGCAACACGGCGCTCCAGTACGCGCGGCTAATCCAACGCGGCCAACCAACATCGTTTCGAACTTGGTTACTGAACTTACCTCTTGGTCTCTCTGTACAATTTGTAACCTCCACAATTCTCTCCAACGTTACGTGTGTGATTCCTCGCTGTTTCAAACTGTGTCCTATCAACTAATGCCTTCTTTTAGCTAAGATATGTTACAGATAGCTTTCCTCCCATGTTCTAGTCTAGCTGCTTGTATGAACAACGCGTCTAATCTTCTATACTTCTATAGAACCACATTTTGAAAGCTTTCTTTCTGTTCTTGTCCGAGCTACTTACTATCCACATTTCACTTACATGCAAGGCTACTCTCCAAAATACCAAGTTTTCAACAAACCACTATACAGCCTGACGGTGGCTCCATAATGGTGAGGGTTCTTTTTGCATGGAATAGTGTGGAAAGTCTGATTAAACTAAACCGACCATTGATTGGAAATGGTTGACATCTTGCAGCCGTTCATGGACTTCATGTTCCCAAACATGTACGGCCTGGTGCCATGTCACCAGGCCGTAATTGTTAGGTAGTGGTTTTATGGACTGGTCCATTGAGTCATTTGATCCGACACGACTCCCATCGAAGACATATAGAACATAACCAAATGCTGCTCAGGCAATATTTTCGCAGTTAAAGACTGCTTTAGGGGCTGCATTGGGATTCGAACGTCATGAGTCCATGCCGCGTCAACGTTTTGCATTTCGCTTGGCAAAAACAGATCCGACACAATGTTAAGAGGCGTCCCATCACTTTTGTCACCTCTGTGTATATTTAAGAAAGGAAAATTAGCGATATTGGCTTCTTCGGGAAGTTGAATTACAGTCAGTGGCAACAGTTGCAACCTTTTTTCAAGGCGCCGAAGCTAATCTCTCTATTGCAATCCACTCTCACATTTATTTTTTGTGGCTGTTTCTTCTCTCTTCAGCCACAACTGTTTTATTCTCTTTCGGCTAAATGAAGTGCGAATATGTTCGTGTGCCAAAGGTTTTGTTTTGTTTTTTTTTATTTTTATGTATTTATTTTTTGGGGTGGGGGTGGGGGGTGGGGGGCGGGGTGAGGGGTGAGTGTTATGAGTATTGAGACAGCAGAGTGTTTTAAACATGAACATATTTGCCTTTTTGTGCTCAGATAGTAGCGGTTTTCAGCTGGTTGTCTTCTTCTTCTTGCTGTAGAAGGATATAAGAGAGATACCGTACATGAGTAAAGATTTTACAAATACTATGTGATTCATAACGATTATACAGAGGGATGGGAAGAAATTGTCATGTATTGAGAGAAGATACCAAATTGTATGATCTCCAGAATCAAATTGCTTGACAGTATAGTTTTCTTAAAACGGACTGATAAGTATTTCCTAACGGCTGCCAAGTCCGCTTGGACAAATGTGAGCGCCGGCCACAGTGGCCGAGCGCTCTGCGGCGCGCCAGTCACAGTCTGCACGGCCGCTACGATCGGGGGTGCGAATCCCCCCTCGGGCATGGATGTTTGTGCTGTCTTTAGTATAAGGTAGTTCATAAGTATTTTGTAAGTTTAGGGTCTGATAACCCCACAGTTAAGTCCCTTAAGCTTAACAAACATTTGAACAAATGCGGGCAGACAGTTTGTGTCCGCCTGCCGGATATGAAACCAATATTTCGAGAATGCACTAAGCTACTGCTGTGCTCTCAATTTTAAATAAAATTCCCATGTCTCCTCTGACTTTCATATCTCGGTATGTATGACCTAAATTCAATCACAGCCAAAGTCTATGCAATATGTTTTTACCACTGCAAGCTGTTTAGAGTCCGCCAGAAAAATGTATAAACTCTTTGTTAGCTCTCTCGAGATAACGATATTTTTGTATGATTTGAGTTAAGAGTGTGTTGTAGTCTGGTCTTTCGCTCAACAGATGCCAGTACTTTCATTTCGGTATTGAGAAAGCACGATAACTGGAGCACGCTTGATATTCGAGCAACGAAAATATATTATGAAGTGGTTTTTCAAGTTTGATAATACCAGTGAAGTGCAACGACAATAGAGGCGGGTGTTTGAAACAGAACCGCCAACCCGCCTAACATTGACAAAGGAAGATCAAGAAGACAAAGTGCAACTATAAGTCCTACTTCGTCGGCTCTCGTTTTGCAATCGTTTTTTACTACACCACAGAAGTCTGCAATACAAGGGTCAAATCTAGTATCCGATACTGCTTTGACCAATGACGTCATATTTTACGTCATTCCGCCCCGCGCGTGGTTTCAATACCGGTACTCACTGTTTACGTGTCTGATATTTTTGAAGACACCCTAACTTTCACTTTAGAAAAAGATATCTACATCGTTGCCCTAAGAAGGTTAGGTTTAGGTTAAACAAGAATTTTTTTTTAAGTACGTGAGGACACGTAGCGGCCGAATCTCCGGTTCAGAAACACTCAGTCGATTTACAGTTGTATGTTCGACATAAATATATCATTTCAGGCCGTACAACTTCGAGTGCAAACTTTCTTTAAAATTGCCTAATTATTAAATGTATTTTGAAGACGTGGTATCATTATGTAGATTTGACCTATTTAGGTGAAATCTAACTACAGATACCGTGGTGTGGTAAACATGTGTTCGTAGTATCTCTCGATTATGTATGACGTCATTGGTCAAAGCGGTATCGGAGACTAGAGTTTATCTGCAATACAATGTGCACGTGACGTGGGGGTGACGAGGCACATTTTAAACTTACTGAATGGACATAATGTGTAATGCACCCCCCGACAAATCCGCTTGTTTACGTGGATAAGGCGCTTAATGTGTGATGTCGACTAAAGACGTAGTAGAGGCGACTGCTGGTCATTCTGCTATGCGTGTGGTCGCCATAATTCAACATTGATCAATTATTAAATGTAAAATAAACACATAAGTAATACTTTTCGTTCCGTAAATTGAGGATATATTTCTCTGGAGGACTGTGTGCTGCAGTACTTGAGTTATTGCTGCACATTAAACGTGAAGAATAAGGAAAATAAAATCAAGCCGTCTTCAAGCACAGATATCGTACTTCAGATGTCCAAAACATATCTTTCATCCAGTAGTTATTTAGATATTTGAGGCGAAATATCGGCGAAAAACTGGTAATTTTGTACGAAAGTACGGTAACTTATAATTTCTGGATTTCGGTAACGGATAAATCTATATAAAAAAAAGTTTAACTTATTTTAAGAATATTTGTTCAAGGACATAGAGTAAAATTTTCGACGGTTTTTAATGAATAAAAAAGTATAGAAGTGGTCTCCCCACGATTCGCAGGTTTGGCACCGGCGAATAATGTTTTTTCGTAGTTTTCTCAGGAACTGCCATGAACAAGAGGTGTTTTCATACTCCGTTTGAAGCCAATATTACACCACACCTACTGCACAAAAACCTAATGATTTGCTCAGTTTGGTTGGACTACAGGAAATGTGTATCAATTTTTAACCTCTACGGTAAAACAGCTATCCCCACTAGTTACATCACTCTCTACTGTAGGATAGCTACAGTATGCCCACTTTTTTGATAGGTATATCCATGAATGCTTTGCCAAGGGGTAAGGAAAATACTTTACCCTATTCTCTCTTATCAATGGAGCCAGAGATATTTGGGCCCCTGAAGAATCGGTCTTTCACACGTATTAAAACTGGTATGATTGTATGCATGGTGTCTGTCTTTTCTGCCTACAGTCAGCATGTGCAAACAGGCAACTGAGCCACACAAAATTATTGTTAACGCTGACGTGTATACGCCAGAACTCGAGTATCAGGTTTATGTTATGAGTGTCTGGTGGAGCATACAGTGAAATTTAAATAATGGCGGAATTTTAGGCGCCCAATATTTTTAGATTGAAACAAGACGGTTTCTCAACAGCTGTTAAATGAAATTTTGTTGAGACAGAGTCAAAAGCTTTTTCTGATTAAGAATTACAAACAATCACAGCTCCAATAATTGGTCAACAGTTTATGTACAAATTCAAAGACCAGAATTTTCATTTTTGTGATAAAAATACAGTGGTTTATTTCTGTTTAGCAAAGAAAAGAATTAAAATTATAATAATAAATTTCATCAGTACATTTTACCAACGTTGCAGAACTTCCTATGTTTAACCTGCTCCCTTTCGTAGAATTCCTTTGTAAACAATAACCAATAAGACGGGAAAATAGAAAGAGAATAATTCGGAAATGTCCTCAGAGATACAATCGATTTCACAATAAACTGTAACTCCCCTCCTCGTATCACGTATTTGTGTCGGTTGCTCATGCGTGTGTACAATAGTCTATCTACGATTCAAAGTCTTCAAACGGTGGATGATATCACTGTTACAGTGTTGTTGAGCCATTAAGGTAAACATTTATTTAAGGCACCCTGTGACAATAAACAAGCAACTGATGTCAGACCCATACTAGTTGCGACCTGATCATCGTTTCGGGCTCTACCAGAAAATGAAAGCAGAGCAGTTAAATGGCCTTCACTCTGAAAAATAATTCACTAATATTTTGTAATTTTCTGCTCTCTATTTCGATCTGCCAAGTATAGATCAAGAGAAACCTAGCGAAATATAATTTATGTCTCATCTATCTAATCCAAACTCTCATATGTGTATCTACAGATTTAACTATTTTTATGTGGAAATAGATTACACATACTCGTACTGTTAGTTTACTCGTATAAATAAATTGCCAGTTCTATTTCATTGTCTTAATGAGTAAACTACTGTATTTCTGACTTGTACTACAAGAAGTCTATTATCTCATCCAGCGGCTATATTCACTGAGCAATTGTTTACGAAAACTTGTGACAGGGCTACCTCTAATATATGTACATTATTCTGAATATTATTTTTGTGTCCCGACTTCGTCGCCGCTTTTGTGTCCCTGCCTCGTCGTAGGTGTCGGTGGCCGAGTGGAATGAGACCGACACGCTGGTGCAGGTACGGAGGGGAGCAGCCAGAAACTATAAACACTCGAGTAAATTAGAAAGAGATATATTGCATAGAATGTAACAATACTTAACTTTTACATAGTACGGCAGAATGTTGATACATAGTTGTTAGAGGCCTGCCTAGTGCCTGTACAATAGCAAAGTCTTCACTCGTGCCTATCTGATTACGAAGGTCCTAACTCGTTGCTATCTCAGTCCGAAGTCCGAAGTGCGAAGTGAACGATCCTTCAGTGGTGGCCACGAGCGGCGTTCCAGCAGAGGGCGCTCGTGGCTGTCGTCGGAAGAACGCCGCGCCGTGCATGCATGGCGGCGCGCGGCGAAAGTAAGTGGCGCGCACTTTGTACTTGTGCGACACCACACCCCTCCCCCCCAAACCGCCGCGCCGTCGTGGCGTAGGGCTGAGGGCCACGGCGACGGCACTGGGAGGAGGGCCTGGGCGGGGGCGTTACTGGTGGGACGGGCGTCGTAGCGGAGGCCGGGATCGAGACGCCGTCCGCGCCCCGGCATCCGCCTTGCGATCCTCCAGGGAACCCGCCGAAACCTGGGGAAGGGCGCCCGCCCCCGCCCAGAGGGAGCAGGTCATCTTCTTCTGAGGTGCGTGGCCCAAGCTGGGGGGGCCCGCACGGTCCCGGAGCCCCTCTCGGTGACGCTGTCATCAGCGGCGGCGACGACTGCGTCGGATGTACGTCGACGTCCATAGGGATCTCGTAGTCCGGGGACGAACGATGTGGCTGTGCTCCCTGGCGGTGAACTGGGTCTGGAATCAAGAAACCGGAGACAGGATCGCGCGGCCTGTGCAAGCGCAATTGGTTTGCGTGGCGCCGCAGCTCCGACCCTGTGGAAGAACGTACAATATACATATTGCGCCCGAGCACGCGCTGAATGGTGCCCGGCATCCATAGTTTCTTCTTGTTTCCAGCAAACACCCTGTACAGCACCGGCGTAGAAACCTGAAAACGCGTAGCGCCATACGAACCGACTCGGTGCGTGGGAGGCTGCAGCAGGTGAAGGAGAGTGCGGTGACGGCGGCCGTGTAGCAGCTCGGCAGGAGACGGGCCGTCACGTGGCATGCACCGATACGTAGACAGGAAAATTTGAAGAGCTTGCTGCCTGGAGTGCTGACCTTTCATCTTCTCCATGTGAGACTTGAATGTTCGAACGAAACGTTCTGCTTCACCATTGGACTGAGGGTGAAAAGGTGCGGTGGTAATATGCTGAATGCCATTCACACGACAAAACTGTTGAAATTCTGCACTAACAAACTGAGGTCCATTGTCACTGACGATAGTTTCAGGCAAGCCTTCGATGCAAAACACTGATGTTAAGGCACTGATTGTACTAGACGCTGTCGTTGAGTTCATGGCAATCACAAAAGGAAACTTGCTGAAAGCGTCTACAACAATTAACCAGCGCGTATTCCAGAAAGGTCCGGCAAAGTCAATATGTAAACGTTGCCATGGTCCCTTGGGGCGTGGCAAGTCTGAGAAACGTTGCGGAGGAGCCGCCTGATGCTCCGCACAAACAGTACACTGTGACGTCATGCTCTCTATCTGAGCGTCCATACCAACCCAGGTACAATGACGTCTGGCCAATTGCTTTGTCCTAACAATACCCCAATGTCCTTGATGCAGGAGGCGTAACACTTCTCGTTGCAGGGAACGAGGAACAATCACTCTTGCTTGGTCGTTGTCGGTATGCAACAACAGTACACCCTGACTTAAAGATAATGCATGACGTTGTGCAAAATAACGTCGAACCAGAGGCCGATCAATGTCTTTGGCTCTGGCAGGCCAACCAAAGCGAACAAAACGTGCTACCACACTTAAGTCTGCATCCGCAGCTGTTTCCTGTGCAACCCGACGAGAGTCCAAAGGGAAATCTGCGACAGCGGAAGCATCTCTGGAGTCTATCTGACAACATGCCATTTCTGAAGAATCAAATGACACATCCTGGCCTACCGGAAGTCGAGAAAGTGTGTCCGCGTTAGCATGTTTAGTGGTAGGTCGGTACAAAATCTCATACTGATAATTTGACAATATCAAGGACCATCTCTGAAGCTTTTGTGCCGTTCGTGGCGGAATTGGCTTTGTGGGTGAGAACAACGACGTGAGAGGCTTGTGGTCTGTCAACAAATAGAATTTTCTGCCATAGAGATAATGATGAAACTTTGCGACGCCGTAAATGATTGCTAAGGCCTCCTTTTCTATCTGACTGTAATTCTGTTGCGTTGGCGTCAGTAGCTTGGATGCAAAGGCAATAGGACGATCGTGAGAATCAATACGATGTGACAGAACAACACCCAGACCGTACGACGAGGCGTCAACTGCTAACACTACAGGCTTCTGTGGGTCAAAGGGAATCAAACATGCATCACTGAGTAGTGCAGACTTTACTTTGTCAAAGGCAACCTGACAATCTTTGGACCATACAAAAGGAACATTCTTCCTACGTAAATGATGCAGTGGAGCTGCAATCTGAGAGGCATTGGGAATAAACCTGAAATAATAGTTAAGCTTTCCCATCACTGCTTGCAATTCATGCACATTCTTAGGAGGAGGCAAGTCTTTGATTGCTCTAAGATGTAACTGTAAGGGATGAATTCCTTGGGCATTAATCACATGGCCTAGGTACTCTATTTCAGTTTGAAAAAACGAACATTTTGCTTTATTGCAACGTAGACCTGCTGCAGTCAAAACTTTGAAAAGGCACTCCAGGTTTGCTAAATGTTCTTCAACTGTACGTCCGGATACCACAATGTCATCTAAATAGTTCGAGCAACACGGTACAGAAACTGTCAGCTGTTCCAAGAAACGCTGAAAAATAGCGGGAGCGGAAGAACTGCCAAAGGGTAAGCGTTGAAATTGAAAAAGGCCCATGTGAGTATTAATGACGAAAAACTTTTTTGACTCGTCATCAAGTGGAATCTGTAAGTATGCCTCTGCTAAATCAATCTTGGAAAAGAAGCGAGACTGTCCTAATTTGTCCATCAGTTCGTCAGGTCTGGGCAGGGGATAAGTGTCGACAATTGTTTGACTGTTCACTGTTGATTTAAAGTCCGCACAGAGACGAAGTTTTCCTGACGGCTTGGGTATAATTACTATAGGCGAGGCCCACTGACTCGCAGAAACAGGAGAAATCACCCCACTATCTTGCCAACGTTTAAGTTCTTCGGCAACTGTATCACGCAATGCGATAGGCACTGGTCTAGCTTTACGAAATTTTGGAACTGCAGAGTCTTTTAAAGTTACATGTGCCACGAAGTCTTTTGCACAACCTAGTTCCGGCGAAAACAAGTCACTATATTTGTCACACAATGCATTGATTTTATCCTGAGGCACTATTGACGAAATTTGAAGCACATCTCTTTGAATCGATAAACCAAACAAGTCAAAAGCATCTAGTCCAAAAATGTTCTGTGTCGATTTGGCCTGAAGAACAACAAAAGCAACTGTTTTTGTTACACCTTGAAAAGAGGCGGGCAGGCTACACGTTCCTAGCACGGGAATATTTTCACCTGTATAAGCTGTTAACACTTGCTGTGACGGCGACAATTTTGGCGAACCCAGAAGTTCATAAGTATCTTTATTAATTAATGTGACAGCGGAACCAGTATCAAGCTGAAATTGCACAGTCTTATTTTCTATAGAGAGAGTAACAAACAGCTTGTGCTTCTGGCGCACGACCGGTGCGCGAATGTGGGCAACGTCTAATACATATTGTTTTCTGCGCTTGCGCGGGTTGCGTGCTGTAGGAAGCGGCGCATACTCGGCACACAGGGGAGTAACCACACTGTCACTAGATGACACTACCGCCGGATCGGCGTCCGCGCAATGCGAGGCTACTGCACTAAAATTACTTTCAGTATCTACAACAAGTCTACTGGCACTATCTACACAGTACTGGACACTATTACAAGGAGCAGTTGCAGAAGGCACTATTTTCACTACAGGAATGCACTGTTCATAGTCATTTTGCTTGTCCCGAACCCTTTTCCGTTGCACCGTTTTACGCGCTCGTTGGCGCTTGCTACGTGGGGCACTATATAGTTTTGCCATAGGCGCAGAACTACTTTCTTGCAATTGAGATCCAAGGAAAGCACTGTTCAATTCCACAGCCCGTATAACATTTACAGAATGAACTGCTCTCGCACTTTGCGAAGCACTGTTTCTAACGTTACTGTTCTTTGAGTTTTTAATTTGCATACACACAGACTGCACATGTCCTGATTTGCCACATTGATAACAGGTTGCGTTGCGACTTGGGCACTGTGGACGCTTGTGGCGAGACACACACTGGGGGCAAGACTTCCGAACATTTTTCTGAAATGAGCGTTGGCGCCCGTTATTCAAATTACTGTGTCTAACACTACGGGGCGACCTTTGCGTCGCACTTTTACACTGGCTACTGTTCACTGTCTGTTCAGCACGGCCGGTAGAAAAATAAGAATCACTAGTGCTATACTGAGAACTACGGCTAGGAAAGCGTCCGTTGCGGCGCACTGAATTTACACTGTGGCTTTGCATTTCTACATCTGCTAAGTCAAAAGTATCATGTGCTTCTATAAGCTGCAGTACACTGTCTAATGAAGGGTCTGACTGTTTCAGAATTGCCGCTCTAATTCTGGGGTCCTGAATATTCTGCGTAATCGCATCCCTCAACATCACGTCACTATACGAAAGTCCACAAGAGCAAGTAAATTTACATTGGCGGGTTAAGCCCTTCAATTCCGTAATCCACTCTTGGTGTGACTGCTGCGGTAATTTTTTAAGTCTGAAAAATCGGTATCGTGCAGCGGCTACAAGAACTTTTCTCTCATAATGAGCATTTAGTGCCTCTACTATTTGTTCGAAGTCTACATCACGAGGAGATGCGTGCGGGAATAGTTTTTGCAGTAACACGAAAGTTTTGGGGCCCACCACGGACAATAAAAGATGCTTCACTTTCTGACCTGTAATTTGATGAGCCGCGACGAGTTCTTGAAACTGTGCGAAGTAGTCGCTCCATTCTTCCTCACGTTCGTTGTACTGGCGGAACGTAGGAAGCGTTGCGGCGGCAGGTGTGGGCTGCTGAAGCGGCGGCTGTTGTTGTTGGTTAGCTGCCCGCGCTGTCAGCTCGGCCACCGCCTGGAGCAACTGGGTGATTTGCGCCGTCTGTAACTGAATAATTTCCATTAAGTTTGGGTTCGGGGTAGTGGCCATGCTGACCGATTAGGCGCCGCGCATACAAGTAACTTATAACAAAACACAAATGCAATACGAAAGAGGACTCGCTCTGCAACAAAAAAGTCCACAAAATACGTAACAGAATATGTTCCCCCAAAATTCTTATATTAAGGGTGGGTGGGCGGGAGCAATTTTTGCGTGCTCCGACTGCTGCTGTCTGGCTGCTGTAAGCGGGCTGGTCCAAGGTTCTATCACTCCTCGTCGCCACTTTTGTATCCCATCCTCGTCGCCACTTTTGTGTCCCGACTTCGTCGCCGCTTTTGTGTCCCTGCCTCGTCGTAGGTGTCGGTGGCCGAGTGGAATGAGACCGACACGCTGGTGCAGGTACGGAGGGGAGCAGCCAGAAACTATAAACACTCGAGTAAATTAGAAAGAGATATATTGCATAGAATGTAACAATACTTAACTTTTACATAGTACGGCAGAATGTTGATACATAGTTGTTAGAGGCCTGCCTAGTGCCTGTACAATAGCAAAGTCTTCACTCGTGCCTATCTGATTACGAAGGTCCTAACTCGTTGCTATCTCAGTCCGAAGTCCGAAGTGCGAAGTGAACGATCCTTCAGTGGTGGCCACGAGCGGCGTTCCAGCAGAGGGCGCTCGTGGCTGTCGTCGGAAGAACGCCGCGCCGTGCATGCATGGCGGCGCGCGGCGAAAGTAAGTGGCGCGCACTTTGTACTTGTGCGACACCACAATTATTTTCGACCGACTCTCTCAACTTTCATTTCTGTAGCCAGAACCGGCCCTAGCTTGCATAGGTCCTGTACAAAACTTCCGCGCGGGGCTTTGTCAGGTTCAAAAGAATTCTAAGATTTGTCATTGTCATAATACCAATACACCAAAAGACACTACAGGAGAACTACTGTTATGTTCAAGTATTTTTAAAAGCTATGGGACCAAACTGCAATCCCATCAGTCGCTAGGCTACTTAAACTAGCCGGCCGCGGTGGCCGAGGGGCTGAGGCGCTCCAGTCACGGTCTGCACGGCCACTACGGTCGGGGGTTCGAATCCCCCCTCGGGCATAGATATTTGTGCCGTCCTTAGTCTTAGTTAGTTCATAAGTAGTTTGTAAATTTAGGGACTGATGACCCCGTAGTTAAGTCCCATAAGCTGAACAAGCATTTGAAACTTAAACTAATTTATGCTAAGGACAACACACACGCTAGCCCGAGGGAGGACTCGAACGTCTAACGTGGAGCAGATGTGCACTCCGCAGCAAGGCGCCTTAAAGCGCACGGCCACTCCCACGTGGCTATCGTTATGATAGGAAAATAATTAACCACAGAAGTAATCTTAATAAGTGTGACAGTTACTAAAACGTTAATAATAAAAAATAACTTAGCTATCAGATCAAAAGTCTTGTAGTAGGAGACCGAACTCCGATGGGAATATCCTGGCCAATAATAGCCATACGATCATTTCATTATCCTATTTCCCCGAGGAAGAATATCGCTATGTCAGGCGCGGCTCTTGGTTTTCATACTAGGGAAGGCTCTGACATTTACCGATCGGAACAAACCTAGACCTCGAGCTACGTATCAGTCTGTAACCACGAACAGAAAGGGGGGGGGGGGGAGGGGCAATGTCATATTTTACCTGAAACTTTACGTACTACACCTTCTTCCTGTTTCACAAGCAATTAAAAATCAAAGGCTTAAACCAACATAAAGCCTTCTGATAGCTTTTATCTACTGATATTACGTCTCAAGACTTTATCGCAATAAACAGCACTAAATGACACCGTTTGCAGGAATCTTTAAAGTGGTGTGGATAAACTACACTGCTTGCTTAATGTTATGATAATTTCAATTGTAAACATGAGGGGTAAAATATAATTGAGTAACGGTGAATAAAGTGCGCATTTTGATACACTTCTTTCATTCTTATCCGAACTCCATTATTGCGGCCACTCATAACAGGAGCATCGTCGTAACACGGAGCTATCAGTTTTTCCGGTTTTTGATGTATATTCATTTTCTCCAGCTCGCAGAGAATTGCTGCAGTTACATTCTCTGCAATGTGGCTTTTCGCTCGTACAAAAGTAAATAAATCTTTCATTTATTTTCCCCAGTAATTCATAGCGAATTATGAAGACCAATTGAGACAAATTTGCACAGTCAGTCGTTTCGTCAACTTCGATTGCGACGTAATTTGTCTGCAACAGTTCACGCCTTATGAGAATGAGGCATATTTCATAAATCGATTCTAGCATATTATTTTGAAGTAAAAGTCACTAAAACTTAGCGACAATACACGCACAAAAGACGAAGCTAATAACACACATTAACCGCAAACTCAAATCAGCGAGAACGGAATCGAAAGTAACGGGACATATTTCGCGCGCTTTTTTCTTAAATCATTCGCAACTCTCTAGCTAGATGGTGACACTTTACGGTACCGCGTTGTTGTGCACTCTAGTGAAAAATTTGCGAACTTATTCTAACACCGGATACAACAGCCAATATCAGATACAAAAACTTATCTAAAACTCTATTAAAACAGTAAAACTAACGAGTGGTAAACCGCACACCAAAACATAATAGACACATACAGAGACAAGAGATTCCATAGTGGAGTTTCAGCCACTCTTTATTCTCTTTTGAAGTAAACAGAAGAACGTGAAAGTAGTGTGGAGATTGGTGGGACACTCTTAGGATACAAGCTCGGAGCCTTCGGGACGCCCATAAAAGCAATACACCAACGAACCCCCACTCCCGGGTGAAGCTAGAGTGACGTCAAAATGACGTAACGAGTCACGTTAGAGCACTGTATAGTACAAGCAGAACAATCCGCCATTTTGAATCCCACATTTAAGGTGCGCATTTAAAGGCTACGGCACGCTTACGCTTTTTAATATGCTCTTAAGGCCATTAAATATACTTTCCTAGCGCAGAAATATTACAGCATAGTAAATTTATTGGCTTACATTTGACTGTAAGAGGCAAGCACCTTAAAGTTAGTGATTAGAGGGATATTTAGAGATATGATACATTCACTTACACTCCATATTAAATCATTTGTTGCTGCTCTAAATATGTACCAAATATAGTTAAAAATACGTTACAATTATCGTATTTTCTAGTTCATAAGTAGTACATCCACATACGTTTACGGTAACTAAGAGTTGCACACGAAAACAGTTACAAAATAATGTTAAATTGCGTTACTGTACTTTCCGTATTGCGCCCTGTAATGTCTCGCATATTTTACACACACCGTATTTCAGAGAAGATTTTACGTCTTTCCTGTTCCTTTGCGAAGTTCAATTTATTATTTATCTCTTTCAGACATCCTGTTCACAGCTTGGCTTAGGCCTACATATTCCACTGTTGAGAGTCACATTTAATTTAAACAATAAACTAATATGAAATAATATAATTTGAAAATAATAACTGGGTAAAGCCAGCTGCACTCATGTAAGCACTTAAAAATACAATTAACAGACCTTAGACCTAGTTTGTCTAAATAATATCAAGAAAAGGAACATTAAAGACACTGTATGTCTTGATATATTAAGTCTATCAAAATTAAAATAAACAGTTGCTTACATGTATAGGCGTATATTTTCTTTACTACCTCTGTCAGCATAACTATTTTAATACAAGTAAAATAAGGTTTAATTCTTAATGTTACACAGATAGTTATTCGATTTTGGCGTCTATACTTGGCATCTTTACAAGCCACATTTTACGCCGATCCGTGTTTCAAGAAAATCGATAAAACTTCTATCGACCATGTCTGCTATTATTTGAGCAGTTTGGAGATGCACTGTCAACCATTTCACACTGTGAAACAATGAAATTGCAAAGAGTTGGCTGATTCACTTCGCTGCACCAGGCAAAGCATACAACTGTGCCGTCGGATTGGGATTCAAAATGGCGGATTGTTCAGCTCGGTATATCTAGTGCTTTAAGTCACGTGACGCAAGCTTGTCGACTGCAATCGAGTTTCGCGGGCGTGGTCGAATCGAACTTCGGAGTGAGTGAGAGACTGAGAGTGGCGCGGAATTCGTGAAGGTGACGGCAGGTGCGTTATAAGATTGTGTGAATTTGTTGCATGCATACTATAGCAAAGAATTGAAAACTCCTGTCTCCAATCTTCATTTCCATGTAGTTTATTGTGCGTGGATAAATATGCAAAGTTTACGAAAACATCTTTCGTAGACGACCATGTAGTTAGCACTACGAAAATATGAAGTGCTCTTCAAACAACGGAAAGCGGCCTCGCTACTTGGAGTAATTGCTGTGTAAGTATTTATTTTCACTGTTCCGCAATGTTTATGCGCAGGAGACTGTGTAGGCAATGTATTTGTTTATACCGTAACTTTTGCTACCAATTGAGATTTCAGACCTTTAGTACCATGGGACTGGCAGTTTCCTCTTTTTTTAAATATTTAATAATTTTGTGCATCCTGTAATTTTTTGTGAATTGGCTGTGAATTTTATTTAGGTGACTCCAAAATTTCACAGTTGGGACGGTCTGGCTGAGCTTCATACTGAAATAAATGCAAATCATTTATATGGTCTATGCAGCTTCATTTAATATTTCTAATTCTCATACACAAATGTCAACCTTCTGTAATTCATACATTGTTATTGTTTTAAACATATACAAATATGTGATATCGGTTGAAGCTTTATTATTGTTTGGCATGTCAAAGTTTTGTGCCAGTAGGCCTATATCCTTGTGGTTATAAGGGTAAATTCCCGGCTTTCAGAAAAAAAAATTGCACTGCAAGTCTTGTGGTTTCGCAACCCAAATTACTGTAGTAACTGCTTTCTACAACAGTAAAGCCTTGTGGTTGTCGTTGCTTTCCAAACTTACGTCCCAGAGTTTGTACTAGATGATACCAATGCTTGATAAATGGACCGTGTTGTCTATGAGTTGCCTATAATCAAAGTATTTGCTTAATGCATTCTATTTCCAGAATGAAACTTTTACTCTGCAGCGGAGTGTGCGCTGATATGAAACTTACTGGCAGATTAAAATTGTGTGCCGGAACCGGGACTCGAACGTGGGATCTTTGCCTTTCGCGGGCAAGCGCACTACCGACTGTGCTATCCCGACACGGCTCACGATGCCGCCTCACAACTTTACTTCTGCCAGTACCTCGCCTCCTACTTTCCAAACTTCACAGAAGCTCTCCTGCAAACACGCAAGACTAGCACTCCTGGAAGAAAGGATATGGTGAAGGATGCGTTCCCAATACCGCCGCGGTTCTCCCACTGACATTTCGTCGCGAGTTTACTGCAGACGTCCAGGTAGCGCGCATTCGAGCACGCGATTGCTCAGAATGTTACATCCAGGGGGAGCCTATAGTAGATGCGCACAACAGAGATGTTTCTCCGCTCTGCGCATGTCATTGTCGACAAACTCTGTATGTAGAGTTCGCGCTCTCTCCTACGTGTTAAAGAAAGTGTATATATGGCGTCACTTCTGATCCTGCAGTTGTTATTCTTCCATATTCAAAGCATGTATGTGATCAACTGCGAATGGGCAAAGCTGAAAATGTGTACCCAGCCGGGATTCGAACGCGGGTCTCCTGCTTTCTAGGCAGTTGCGCTGACTACTGCACCACTGGGGACACAGTGATCACTGCACCTGCTAGGACTACCTAACTACGCCTCCCGCCAGAAACAAACTCCCAGCTTCACCCTGCCCACAGTACTCAAACTTGTAGTTATGAAACTAATTCCTGTAAGAGTAAGGGCCACAAATTTGCCCACCGCTTCCCATTAACGATAGGAGCATTGCCCGTCACATATATTATATATATATATATATATAATATGCCAGTGACGGGCAATGATAAAGAACAGACGTCACATGTACATATATAATATGCCAGTGATGGGCAATGATAAAGTACAGACGTCACATGTATATATATAATATGCCAGTGACGGGCAATGATAAAGGACAGTCGTCACATGTACATATATGACAGTGACGGGCAATGATCCTATCATTAGTGGGGAGCGGTGGGCAAGTTTGGGGCCGTTACTCTTACGGGAATTAGTTTCATAACTACGAGTTTGAGTGCTGTGGGCAGGTTGAAGCTGGGATTTTGTGTCTGACGGGAGGCGTGCTTAGGTATTCCTTGCAGGTGCAGTGATCACTGTGTCCCCAGTGGTGTAGCAGGCAGTGCAACTGCCCAAAAAGCGGGAGACCCAGGTTCTAATCCCGGCTGGGTACACATTATCAGCTTTGCCCAATCGCAGTTGATGTCATATATTCTTTGAATATGAAAGTGTATTATGTGTTGTTACTGTTAATTTTTCTGTTGTATTGCGTTTGTTCGTTCTGGTTGACATTAATAATACCGAATTGTGTTATTGCTGTCTGTGAAAAGGTAAGGGGGTGGGGGCCTAAGAGGACAGAAACAGGAAAGATCGTATCTAGGATGAAATAAAGAGACTTGATAAAACGAATGATCTCTACTAAAAATGGTGAAAAATCTGTGTTTCATAATAATAATAGTTGAACACAATACACCGAGGACAAGGAAATAATTACTGGCTCATGCTTCTCGGAAACAATGCTAAAATCTTCAGAATCGACTACTATACTAATACTATAGCACGAAACAATTTGTCCAATTTTTCCCATCCCCAGTACCTGCATGCTAAAGTTTCCCGGTCTACAGGTCAAACCCCCAAACAAACCATTCCCATGGTCATGTATGTAAAGGAGACAATTATGACTGAAGACAAGGAAAGCCAACTCTAAGTGAGAAAGAAAGGATACTGGCAACAGGACAGGAAGTGAATGGGACAACGTCAGTGGGGCAGATAGACGATGAAAGTGGCAGAAATAGACAGCGGTGAGGAACGCGAGGGAAAGGGATGAAGACATTGAAAGTTTGACACAGACAGAAAGTGGCAGTGGGAGAGGCAGCAAACAAAAAAATGTTCAAATGTTTGTTAAGCTTATGGGACTTAACTACGGGGTCATGAGTCCCTAAACTTACAAACTACTTATGAACTACTTACGAACTAGGACGGCACAAATATCCATGCCCGAGGGGGGATTCGAACCCCCGACCGTAGTGGCCGTGCAGACCGTGACTGAAGCGCCTCAGTCCCCGCGGCCACCGCGGCCGGCGAGGCAGCAAACAAATGGACAGAGGCATATGTAGACACTGACAGCTTGACTGTGCAAAAGTATTTACAAAGTTATGTGCTAAAAGTGTGCGAATATGTTCGCATGCCAAAATTTTTGGTGAGGAAGTCAGAATGAGAATTGAGGCAGCTGGTTCCACACTTTTGTGTCAGAGAACATATTCGCCTTTTCTGTGCTCCGACATGAGCATTTTTCAGCTGATTAAAGCATGTTCTTGTGAATTTAGCACAATTTTAAGTTATTTGTGTAACCAGCCTATTATAACTGGAACATTTCTAGATTGGTTAAAATATACGGATATTAAACCTCTATTCAAGAAAGGGGATAAAGAGATACCATCAAACTACAGACCGATTTCATTTTCCTAGCATTTTCAAAAATTATAGAAAAGGTAATGTACAAGCAGCTTCTTAACCACCCAACCTCAAATGACGTATTGTCTAGAACACAGTTTGGATTCCTGAAAGGTTCCAATATCGAGAAGGCTATTTACACCTACAGTGAGAATGTACTTAATTCATTAGATAATAAATTACAAGCAGCAGGAATTTTCTATGATTTATCAAAGGGATTCGATTGTGTGAACCATAATATCCTTTTAAGTAAATTAGAATACTATGGTGTCATGGGATTTTTTGCTAAATGGTTAGAGTCGTACCTCGCTAATAGGAAACAAAGGGTGTCAGTGCAAGGGACTAGTGAATTAAGCCAGCAGTCATCATCAGATTGGGACGAAATTACATGTGGTGTCCCACAAGGATCCACCTTAGGGCCATTGCTTTTTCTTGTGTACATTAATGACCTCTCATCAGTTACACTACCAGAAGCAGAGTTCGTTTTGTTTGGAGATGATACAAGTATTGCAATAAAAAGTACATCTAGCATAGTTAAAGAAAGGTCTCCTAATGATATTTTCATGAACATTAATAAATGGTTTAAAGACAACTCATTGTCATTAAACTTTGAAAAGACTCACTACATGCAGATCGGAACACATAAGAGATTCCCATCCAGTATATGCATAAAGTATGAAGAAGAGCAGACAGAAGAGGTTGACAGTATAAAATTCCTGGGATTACAGCTTGATAATAAATTCAGTTGGGAGGAGCACACCACTGAAATGCAGAAACGACTTAACAAATCTGTATTTGCAGTATGAGTGGTATCAGACAGAGGAGACATAAAAATAAAAAAGCTTGTGGTGTAACCATGTAGAATTTTAGTAATGATCACCACATAATCATTTTGTAAATTTGTTCAAACTTTTGGAATATAACTTTTTTTTTTCTTTTGTAGAGGCCCAGTAACACTGTTCCTCTAAAACTGTTTCTTCTTGAATTTGCTCAGACAATCGTCACAGAAGGTATCCAATGGATAATAATGATGGATATTTTAACTATTAATCATTTCACCATTAAATCAAAACTCTTCTAGAATTTTATACTGAGCAAAACATTAGGGTTTATTTGTACCCAAACCATACATTTCATCAATATTACACGGTCTTAACAGTTCTCATTCAAGCTCTATACATTACATAAGTTCCGAGTCCATAGCTCATAGCATTCCAATAATCAATAACAAACGAGAATCATTGTCTTAAGTTCATGGTTTACATATGTTGTTGTTGTGGTCTTCAGTCCGGAGACTGGTTTGATGCAGCTCTCCACAATACCCTATCCTGAGCAAGCCTCTTCATCTCCTCATAAGAACGGCAACCTACATCTGTCTGAATCTGCTTACTGTATCCATCTCTTGGTCTTCCTCTGCGATTTTTACCCCACACACTTCCCTCTAATGCTAAATTCACAATTCCTTGATGTCTAAGAATGTGCCCCACCAATCTACCCCTTCTTTTAGTCAAGGTATGCCAGAAATTTCTTTTCTCCCCAATTCTGTTCAGTACCTCCTCATTAGTTACGCGATCCATCCACCTAATCTTCAGCATTCTTCTGTAACACCATATTTCAAAAGCCTCAATCCTCTTCCTGTCTGCACTGTTTATCGTCCATGTCTCACTCCCATACAAGGCAACAATCCATACAAATGCCCTCAGAAAGGACTTCCTTAGGCTTAAATCAATATTCGCTGTTAACAAATTTCTCTTTTTCAAAAACGCTTTTCTACCCATTGCCATTCTGCATTTTATATCCTCTGTACTGCGACCATCATTTGTATTTTACTGCCTAAGTAACAAAACTCATCTACCTCCTTTATTGCATCGTTTCCGAATCTAATTCCTTCAGCATCACCTGATTTTCTTACACTGCACTCCATTACCCTAGTTTTGCTCTTGTTAATGTTCATCTTATATGCACCTTTCAGCACACTGTCCATTCCGTTCAATTGCTCTTCCAGGTCCTTTGCTGTATCTGATAGAATTACTATGTCGTCGGCAAAACGCAATGTTTTTAATTCTTCACCCTGAACTTTAATTCCTTCTCCAAATTTCTCCTTGCTTTCCTTTATAGCTTGCTCGATGTACAAATTGAATAACATTGGAGAAAGGCTACAACCCTGTCTCACTCCCTTCCCAACCACTGCATCCCTTTCATGCCCTTCAACTCTGACAACAACTGTCTGGTTTTTGTACAAGTTGTAAATAACCTTACGCTCCCTATATTTTACTCCTGCTTGCTTCAGAACTTCAAAGAGTTTATTCCAATCAACATTGTCAAAAGCCTTCTCCAAATATACAAAAGCTAGAAATGTAGGTTTGCCTTTTCTTAATCTATCTTCTAGGATAAGCCGTAAAGTGAGTTTTGCCTCCCGTGTTACTACATTTCTCCTGAACCCAAACTGATCTTCCCCGAGGTCTGCTTCTACCAACTTTTCCATCCTTCTGTATATAATTCGCGTTAATATTTTGCAACCATGACTTATTAAACTGATGGTTCTGTAGTTTTCACACCTGTCTGCACCTGCTTTCTTAGGGATGGGGATTATAACATTTTTCTTAAAGTCTGAGGGTACTTCGCCTGTCTCATACATCTTACACACCAGGTGAAACAGGTCTGTCATGGCTGGTTCTCCCAGAGACTTCAGTAGCTCTGAGGGAATATCATCTACTCCAGGAGCCTTGTTTCGACTTAGGTCTTTCAGGGGTCTGTCAAATTCTTCTCTCAGTACAGTATCTCCTATTTCATCTTCATCTACATTCTCTTCCCTTCCTACAATATTGTCTCGAAGTTCATTTCCTTTGTAGAGCCCCTCTATATATTCTTTCCATCTTTCAGCTTTCCCTTCTTTGCTGAGAACTGGTTTTCCATCCGTGTCCTTGATATTCATAGAGCTGTTTTTCTTATCTCCAAATGTTTCTTTTATTTTCCTGTAGGCTGTATCTATTTTTCCCCTATTTATACATTCTTCTACATCCTTGCATTTGCCTTCTAGCCACTCCTGCTTAGCCATTTTGCACTTCCTGTCAATCTCATTTCTTAGTCGTCTGTACTCCATTTTGCCTGTTTCATTTACTGCATTTTTATATTTCCTCCTTTCATCGATTAAATTTAGTATCACCTGTGATATCCAAGGATTTTTTGTAGGTCTTTCCTTCCTACCTATTTTGTCCTCTGCTACTTTCACTATTTCATCTCTCAATTTTACCCATTCCTCCTCTACTGTTTTATTTTCCCTTGTTTCTGTCAATTGTTGCCTAAAGCTCCCTCTGAAATTCTTAAGAACATCAGTTTCCTTCAATTTATCCAAGTCCCACCTCCTAATTTCCTACCTTTTTGTAGTTTCTTCAGTTTCAGCCTACAGTTCATAACCAACAAGTTATGGTCAGAGTCTATATCTGCCCCTGGGTATGTCTTACACTGTAAAACCTGGTTCCGAAATTTATGTCTTACCATTATAAAATCTATCTGGTATCTCCCGGTGTCTCCTGGTCTCTTCCACGTATACAACCTTCTTTTGTGATTCTTGAACCAGGTGTTTGTTATAACTAAATTATGTTCCGTGCAAAATTCTACCAGGCGGCTTCCTCTTTCATTCCTTTTGCCCAGACCATATTCACCTTCTATCTTCCCTTCCCTTCCTTGTCCTACTACCGAATTCCAGTCTCCCATAACAATTAAGTTTTCCTCTCCCTTAATTGTCTGAATAATTTCCTTTAGCTCCTCATATATTTCTTCGATTTCCTCATCATCGGCAGAGCTAGTTGGCATATAAACCTGTACTATTGTTGTCGGTGTTGGCTTCGTATCGATGTTGACAATGATAATTCGATCACTGTGCTGGTCATAGTAGTTTACCCGCATTCCTATTTTCTTATTCATTATCAATCCTACTCCTGTTATACCCGCAATTGATTTTGTATTTATAATCCTGTACTCACCTGACCAGAAATCCTGTTCATCCTGCCACCGAACTTCACTAATCCCCACTATATCTAACTTCAAACTATCCATTTCCCTTTTTAAATTTTCTAATTTTCCTACTCTATTAAGGGATCTAACATTCCACGCACCGACCCGTAGAATGCCAGTATTGTTTTTCCTGATGATCACATCCTCCTGAGTAGTCCCCGCCCGGAGATCCGAATGGGGGACTATTTTACCTCCGGAATATTTTACCCGAGAGGATGCCATCATCATATGTTCATACAGTAGAGCTGCATGTCCTCGGGAAAGGTAACGGCTGTAGTTTCCCCTTGCTTTCAGCCGTTCGCAGTAGCTGTGTGGCAAAGCCACATTAGCTGATGTTACAAGGCCAGTTCAGTCAATCATCCAGACTGTTGCCCCTGCAACTACTGAAAAGGCTGCTGCCCCTCTTCAGGAACCACACGTTTGTCTGGCCTCTCCACAGATACCCCTCCGCTGTGGTTGCACCTACGGTACGGCTATCTGTATCGTTGAGGCACGCTAGCCACCCCACCTCGGCAATTTCTGTGGTTCATGGGAGTGGGGGTTTACATATAACACAACCATATTTCTTCTTATTATTCTGGATCCTGACAGCTTTTACAACATCACTGGGACTAGTGGTTTAACTGCCTGGACGTCCACCTGGAGTACAAGGAGAAGAAACTGTGCGAACCACCGGCACTACTCGAAAAATCAGAAGAGTTGCACCTCAAAGAACTGAAAACAGAATGCGATAGCACCGGTATGACATACTGCGCAAGCTGATGGGAACTCGCTGATTGTCACCCCGTCTAGTCGCACGTGCTTTGTGTCATTGAATGTGACCGAAATGGAGATGGCAGCTACATTTGCAATATTATGAGTGATTCCTGTGAGAAGAACCTCACTGATCTGTGGGAATGGGCCGGCATCGATGCAGACGCGTATCTGAAATCCGCCCCGTGAAGACTGTGAGGTCGGAGGTGATGACGAGTACCCAGAGGCATCGTCGGACTTCCTTACCCCGTGCTGTCCACCAACTCTATGCCGTACGAGAGTTTCAGAACCAGCACCGACTTCGAGCACCACACCGTCGACTTCTACACGGGCTGCACCGTTTTTTGAAACACAAGAGCTATAGCAATGATACAATTATCAATCCAGAGATATTTACAAAGACATTGCAAAATAATATATTATAAATTACTAACACCTAAACTAACAAAATATCTGGGGCACTACACATTCTTAGAATTATTAAATTATCCACAAAAATAAATTATTTGGTCCTCTTTGATCGTTCAGTAGGAATGTAGTGTAGTTTGTTACACTACATAGCCCTCTTCTCAGACACGAGATGCCAAATTATTTATTACATCCTTTCCAATTACAATTTACAAAAAATCTCATTTCACCACGTTTTTCATAAACCTGAGTGATATCGATAATATTTTGATGTAATACCTTAGTATTTCTACTACTTTAGACACAACCTTTTGCAGTTGATTATGCTAAATACAAGGCTTTGTATGCATTAAGCACAAATATTTGATTCAAATAAATACAGGACTAGCGCCTCTATTAAATGTCGCTTGTTCTGAATGGTAGGGGAATTATCTTATTATTAAACCAAATTATCTCTCTCTTTCTATGTTAAATGAAAAAAGGTTCATGAAGAAAATTCTTTCAACCCATATCTAAACCTGAACTTCATTGGTACTTTCAATATTTAGACATATGTGATTATTTAGGTCAACACTTCAGTTTCCTATGTGAATCATCCACCTGGGAACCAGGGAGCAACATTACAAAGTAAAAAACGTTTGGTGAAGTCCTCTTACTCCCATCGACAAGGAGGTAAAAAATAAATAAATAAATAAATAAATAAAAATATCCTGGGGGTTAAGATTGCTGCTTCATAAAGGCTTTTTATTTGACTTACAGGTGTTTAAGTGCAATGGCTCGTTTGTCAACTTTGCAGGAGCAGTATGCAACAAGGGAGTATTCATAACTTGTTTTAATGTGGATGGATAGAAAAATATAACCAGTATCATCAGAGACGAAAGAAGAAATAAAAGATAGCAGTAGTGTAGGATCAGACAAAAAGGGGGCTGGTAATCAAAATGGGACTGCAAAGCAGCCAGGAGTGTATGCCCACCATAATGTCAGCCCAGACATATAGTAGTAGCATAAGTAACCATACCATTATGGTTGCTCTGAGGTACCTAGTGCATTGCAGCTCAATTGCCAGTTCATCTAGGGTAGCCCTGCCGGCCGCGGTGGCCGAGGAGACTGAGGCACTTAAGTTACGGTCTGTACGGCCACTAAGGTCGGGGGTTCGAATCCCCCCTCGGGCATGGATATTTGCGCCGTCCTTAGTATAAGGTAGTTCATAAGTAGTTTGTAAGTTTAGAGACTGATGACCCCGTAGTTAAGTCCCATAAGCTTAACAAACATTTGAAATTTTGATTTAGGGTAGCCCTGTGAGTTTACATCTCATTTATATTTACAAATGATGGTGGTTACTATAAGCATGAGCTCATCTTGTTTCATTGTCATCAGCAAGAATGTCTGGAGACGTAGTGTGCTGTGTAGGCTACCATTTCAGTCTTATATCCATTTGTGGAGATGATAAGTCTATGAATAAGCGATATGGGTAGTATACAATTACATGTTTCAGTGTGTTCATTTTGGATTGCCTTGGTTAGGCATTTAAAAGTGAGGTGTGGTTTATTTATATAGGAGTGCAACATGTATATTTTTAGACAATTAGCGGGAGCACAATTGACAAGTAGTGATGGAATGGTTATAAGGTATTGTAGCGTAATATTAATGAATGTATTGGAATATGTATATCCATGATGGATATGTGGTAGACAATGGGTTAACACCGAGGATGCTGGTTGTTGCTCAGGGCAGTGCCAGGCACACTGGCTGCTGAAGCGGCAATAGAGAATACCAACAGTTCTGCAGGAAATTGTTAGGCAGAATACTGAGAAAAGACGGGCATCTCCTTAGTGATCCTTTTTATGTGATGGATTCCTGTTTTTGGCAGCTGTTGGTGTACATCAAATATGTGAGGGTAGTGAATGTTTATTTTTCCTTGACCTTTCCAAGAGAAGACAATCTCAGTGCTGCCAGGGGAACGTAGTTCAAAAATGTTCAAATGTTTGTTAAGCTTATTGGACTTAACTAAGGGGTCATCAGTCCCTAAACTTACAAACTACTTATGAACTACTTACGAACTAGGACGGCACAAATATCCATGCAAGAGGGGGGATTCGAACCCCCGATCGTAGTGGCCATGCAGACCGTGTCTGGAGCGCCTCAGTCCCCTCGGCCACCGCGGCCGGCACGTAGTTCTCATATGCGATTATTCCCTTTAGGTGGTAGAACCAGCAAGGGCCTATGAATGACGCTTACTCATTAAGTGCTGAAGTCGTTAAGTGGCCATACGTGAATGAAAAGGACAAATGAATATTGATGTTACTAGTAGAATACTATGTAGGCAATTACTGTAGGTGATTACTATAGGCAGACAGCAACTGATATGCAGCTCAAAGCTGTGTCTGGAATACTACCTAAGTGTCTGGCAATAAATGCTATGACAAAACACAAAATGAACATTTAACTGACCTAAGTCAATGCTGAAATAAAATACACAAATAATATAATAAAATGAAATACATATATAAGGAAGCAAAGTAATAAGTGAATGTTTTGAACAATCAGCATGGTAGAATATAGTCAGAAGCATTCAAGCATTCAGTTTGGTTTGAATTCAAAACTGTTAGAATTTGTAAAGTGATGAGGGTCTCGCAGAATGGATACAAAACGTATCTGGAACAACAATGCATTCCAGTGCGAAACCATAAGTTGTGGATCACAAGAGAGAATGCAAATAAGCTAAGTCCGAGGTGATGAGTATGTAAGTGTGGTGGGAACTATTCGTAGATTAATGCTGGTAGGGAGCACGAGGGAAACATCTAAGAATGACTGTAAGTCATTATTGATTTCTGAAATTAAATGTGTAAATAATAGTTGGGTGGTTGTGGGTAGTTGTCTATTCACAGACCATAGTAGGTGTGTAATTTTCGAGCATTAAAGAGCACACAAACAGCCACAGCAGTGTGACCGCATAGGCGATATCGGGGAGGAACGCGCCGGCATCAGTGGCCTCGTGTTGCGTGGCTAGCGCGTCAGCTGTCGTCTCTAATGCCGGGGCCTTGTGGCAGGAAGGTACCTGCATTTCCGACCACAGAAAGTGAGGCGAAAGTATTCATATGCAATTGCCCATTCAAAATAAAAATTGGTCGATGGAAAAAGAGATGTATGCCAGACTTTCAAATATAATTGTGTGGTACACGCCATTAAGTCACCAAAAGTGTTCATCAAAGTGATTTGGGCTGATTAGTTCCCAATACTCTATCACTGCAATGTTGCACACTTTGTATTTTCATGAACAATATGCCAACAGGCGGTGTAGAGTTGCTGATATAAGTACTGAATGGTACAGAATTGCTTAGGTATGGCTTCAACTCGGGTAGATTGAAGTGTTGGTGTGCATGCCATAGTCATATGAATAATTTCTTGCGAGAAATCCTGAGGGTAATGTAAGGTGTAAAGTGTATTAGTGAAATGTTCAGCTGTCATTGTGATGTGACAAGAATTAATGTTGCTAAAGAGCAGTTCAACATCCGCCATAGAGGAATAGGTGCAACAGAAGAAGAAGCAAGGGGAGAACGACACTTAAAAAGTTCCAAATAGTAGACTTGGTTGTTTGTAATCGTGACAGGGAGGTCACGAACTCACTGGGTGATATCCATCTTAGACGCAAAATAATAGGAAGAGAGATCGAATGGAAATGAATGCATCAATCATTGCTGCGACTGTGTGAAACACTGTTGGATACCGCTCACGAGGAGCGAATTTGCTAGCAATTTGTAGAAATGTTGACAGTCGACAACAAGTGTATTGGTAGTTTATGCAGAGTGAACGTAGAATTTCAAATGGCTTGCACACAGTGTAGGGCAGGAATATGTCATCTGCAAGTATAAGTTGGCTACTTGACACTAAAATATCCAAGTGCATTTTGTGCTTTTGATACTGAAAGTTTGTGCCTCAAAGGTTATCACACGGGACCACTTAATTAAAGGGATTTTAAAAATATTGGACTAGTGAACCAGTGTTCTTATACCCTGGGGAACTTTTACTGTTTCCTCAAGTTAACATTTACTCATTTGCAGACACTTCTAACCCAGTTGGAGGGCAATTTGTTAGCAATACCGAAAAAGGGGTGTAGGTGATGTGGCCTTTGATTAAATTTGATGCTGTATACGTGTTGGCAGGGGTGTACTTTATAATAATAATAATACGCACAAACTCGCAGGTGCGAGATAATTCAGATGTTCGCACATGATGTACAGTGCACGCACCGATTTCAAATTAAGCGCCCTATGACATAGTGGCAGGGGGAGAGGGGGGCGACTTTTCTGAGTCCAGCGGGCAGAGGGGAGCGGGGGGGGGGCTGCGACACTTGTGAGGAGTGAAAGTTGTGAGGAGACCCCAACAGGTAGCGATCAGTCTACAGGGACACCAAAACGTTCACCGACTAGAGCACCGCAGTTCAATACTGCTGTTGGTGTCTCACTGAGAAGTTGTCTTCCTGATTCATGAGTGTTGTAAAGATTCACCAAGACAACGAAAGGGAATCATCTAGTGATTTATAACGGTTGCCAGTATATAGTGGAATATACCAACAAAAAAAGTTGAAACTTCCTGGCAGATTAAAATTGTGTGCCGGAACCGGAACTCAAACCTGGGACCTTTGCCTTTCGCAGGAAAGCGCTCTACCGACTGAGCTATCCCGACACGACTCACGATGCCGCGTCACAACTTTACTATTCACCTCACCTCCTACTTTCCAAACTTCACAGAAATTCTCCTGCGAACCTTGCAAGACTAGCACCCCCGAAAGAAAGGATATGGTGGAGACATGGCTTAGCCACAGCCTAAGGAATGTTTCCAGAATGAAACTTTCAGTCCGCATCGGAGTGTGCGCTGATATGTAACTTCCTGGCAGTTTAAAATTGTGTGCCGCCACCGGGAAAGTAGGAGGCGAGGTACTGGCGGAAGTAAAGCTGTGAGGTGGAATTGTGAGTCATGTCGGGATAGCTCAGTCGGTAGAGCGCTTGCCCGTGAAAGGCAAAGGCCAATGAAGTGCGAAAACACGTGGTAAACGCCAAAAGGCATGCAGAAGAAACAGACACTTCAATTTCTTCTATTTCCGCCAAAGACGTAGGGCCACTGTTCAATGAATGATACGACATTGTCACATCACTGCCGTCACAAAGGAGTGCATGAATATTTCTGCAAGAACATAATTTGATAATGAATGATAATGTCCTCAGATGATGACAGAGGACCAAATGATAGTATATTGATGTTTGCCAGCGAAAGGGAAAAATCCTGTTTTTCAGAGTGCAATTTGTTCTTTGTCGATGGAACATTCAAAAGCTCCAGCAAGCAGTTTGGGCAGTTATTTATTGTTCATGGCGATATTTGTAGTTCCAACCGTGTACACCTTGCTACCCAATAGAAAGCGAGAAACGTATGATAGCTTTTTCACAGCTGTTAAGAGCAACATACCTGGATGGAATCCTAAAGATATCATGGATTTTGAACCTGCACTCATCCAATCAGTAACACATTCGTTTTCTGATGAAAAGATTAATGGCTGCAACTACCTTTCAATCAGTGCTTGTGGAGGCAAGTGCAGAATTGCGGCCTTGTTACTGCCTACAAGGAAAACGAAGAAATTCGTTTTCATGTAAGATTGTGTTCCGCTTTCGCTCACATTCCCCTGGACATGCTAGATGATGGGTGGCTATGCATTTAGGAGAGCACGCCAGATAATGAAATATTGCAGAATTTTTACAACTACTTAGTTGAAAAATGGCTGGATAATGAAGACATGCCAAGGAATATATGAAACTGCAAACGAAGGCCTCACTGCACCAACAATGTTTCAGAAGGGTGGACACATTAGTTTCGAAGGTTTATCCAAATTTTACTCCGTAGTAAAAATTCTCAGAGACGATGCAGAATATCATGGGCACCAACTTGACCGACTAGTTTTAAATGCAGGTGGGAAAAGAAAAAAGAAGTCTGCTAGTAAGAGAGATGAGATAGTTTCAAAGGCCCTTACAAGACTCCAAGTTGACAGCAATATACAATCATTTCTGACTTGCATGGCCTATGCACAGAAATTACAATGAAAAGGAAATCAACACTTGTAAATATTGAAAAGGGGTTCAGTTCACTCCGATCGTCCTATTGTAAAAGTTGTAAATAAATAATAATCTTGTAAATATTGTAAATAAATAAAATTGGGTATGAAGAGACTATCTCCTTGTGGTGTTCCCTAGAAACGACAAAAAGTCGTCTAAATGTCTCTTGCAAATCGTAAAAGTTTCACTGGTGAAGTCTGAAAAGTCATAGCTTTTCTAACAATCACAATCAGAATTTTTGTGTAGAGAATTTTAGAAACAATTTCTGTTTCAGTGGACGACGAATACACGTTGTTTCAATACAAGCAGAGCGCTCAGCCACACCAAGCGGCAGCAGCAGGCGTGGCTGAGCAGGTAGTGGCGCAGCATTTCCTACACCCCCTGTGTTGGTTCCTTACCATCCCGGATTTCGCACAAGTGTCGCCACATTTCAGTTTCTCACAAGTGTCTACAACTCAAGGGGAGCGGGGCTGCCTCGCGGTGAGTGGCTGCACAGGTGGGGGATCAGCTGTACCCCACATGGGGTTGTTGATAGCGCACACACATCGTATGGCACTTCCACAGCAGTCAGATCGTGGCTGATGTATCTTAATAGTTACTGGAGGAACTCAGTACCTGGAGTTTTAAAGGCATTCATGAGAGTGATAAAAGGATTAGTGAATGCTGGCTGTTTCAAGCAACATTGTTGAAGTTCATTAAAAATTGTAACATAAATCGTAAATGATCAAAATGTACTCAGTATAAGTTGGCTGATTCAGTGAGGACTAAAACTGACCAGACTTCTGGGTGGACAAATGAAACAGGGAATACCTTGCAGTAACTAGAGCGAGATATTTTGTTGACTGTACTGCTGTACTGTGTACCGTGAAAAGGTGGTAATTCTTAGAAGTAACAAGACAATGTCAAATTAATCAAGTTAAGGTGGAATAAGCAATGCAGAAAGAGGGGTTTGCAGAGAACCAAAGTCTATGGAGACGGACAATTCAGTTCTATTAAATGGTAATAGAATCATTTGATCACTATCGATCAGTTTGCTTAAGCACCAAGATACAAAAAGGGACCTAAGAATCCATGTCTTTCAACTTGTGTAAACAATTATTAATGTTTCCTGGTGGAAGGTTGTAGGGCTGGATAACATGTGTAGCTGTAATTTATACTGTCAGCTAGGCAAAACGGATGTCTGCTGGTGATGTATTTGCTAGTGCAGCTGGGTTGCTACAGGTTACATTAGGCTTACACGAATGCCTCCTGATTGTTCTTAACATCACTCAATTACACAAATAAGCGCAATTAGCATTGCAGTAAAAACAATGAATTAACGATATGACAAAAAGATGAAAATAAACAGCATTCAATTCGAAAGGAATGTTGAGTCATGGTTTAAACAAAAAGCTTTCTACAGTACGAAAGAGTTTTATGACTGCAAATTTTAGGATCTTGGATCATAAAAATACAGCAAATGTTTGTTTTCTGCTTATATATATAGAGGAGAAATTCCTAACAGGAAAAATATACGTAAAAAATAGATGTACACTTACCAGGAGAAGGCGCACAGGCAGTGATAGCAACAAATAAACACACAGACACACACACACACAAACGCAAGCTTTCGCAGCCTAGCTGCTTCGTCAGGCAGAAGGGAAGGAGAGGGAAAAGGAAATGATGAGGGTTTTAAGGGAGTGGATAAGGAGTCATTCCAATCCCGGGACGGGAAAGACTTACCTTGGGGGGGAAAAAAGGAGGGTAAACAAATACACACACACACACCCACACATTTACACAGACGCAAGTACACTTAGGCAGACATACTCATTTAAAAACAAAAGGAAAAGTTAGAAGACAGAAAAGATTTCGAAAGGTAACAGAACAATGACGAAAGTAATTGTTGATTTCTAATTTATGATACGAATATTATAGAGGAGAAATTCCTAACAGGAAAAATATACGTAAAAAATAGATGAAGTACACTTACCAGGAGAAGGGGCACAGGCAGTGATAGCAACAAATAAACACACAGACACACAAACGCAAGCTTTCGCAGCCTAGCTGCTTCGTCAGGCAGAAGGGAATATATATTCTTGTATAAAATGTGAATGTACATTCTGTTTAATGTGTAAGATCCATTCTTTTGAAACCAACGTATTGTATGTATGTAAAATTTGATGATGTCTTATGCAACTTGCAGTTGTCTGCAGACAAATAAATAAATTGAATTGAATTGGGGAAAAAAACTTTTTACCCGTTTGCTAATAACAATACAATTACAGGGTGGCAGAGTGCTGCAGTTGCTAGGCTAGGCTTTATACAAATAAATGTTTGTGTTTAAGTAATGTTAGGAGGAGCAGGGGCCAGTGGAACCATTAAAATAATAGTGTGTATGTATACATAGGAAGTTTTTCATCGTGCAACTGCAAGGTATGTTTATGCCCGGACCTCAACCTGTACATGGGGGTGCCTGATAGGAATGTTTGTAGGCTGTTTTCTCTGAACAAAAGTTCGAGAAGGCTGTGGTGTCATTGTAGGCACAGGTGAAGGAAGTACAATATGACCTTGGTAGGGTCGCAGGTAGTCTAAAGGTACTATGACAGTAGTAATTCAGCATTGACAGGTGATGTCAATCGCAGAATTTTATAGGGGCCATCAATATTTGTGGTGAACTTCTTTGTCCTTCCAGGTTTGATGGCTGTATTTTGAAGTGATACAAAATCGCCGGTTTGATAGGTAGGTATACAGGAATTTTTGTTGCGCTTCTGCATTAGTTTGGTCTTGTTGTTAATGTTGTTTGATTTGACTTGATGCCAAACAGCTCTGAGGCATTTCACCAAGCCTTTAATTTTGTGGATATCTACCCCTGGAGGCAACTTATCTAATTTAAATTGTGAATTCGTAGGTTGGCCATAAACGGCCTCATAAGGAGAATATCCCTTAGATTCATGGTTATGGGTGTTATAACCAGACTGAATGTAGGGAATACATTTTGACCAATCATTATGGTGTTTGTTCACATAGTAGGAAAGCATTTTCATGTTCATGTGCTGCACACATTCTACACAATGATTACATTGCGGATGAAAAGGGGATGTTCTCCACCTCTTTATTTTGAACAGTTTGCGTACCTGGGTAAACAAGCTTGGCATAAATTGCATCCTTCAATCTGTGGGGATGGCATCTGGACTGCCGAAAGGCAGGATCAATTTTTCCACAACTTGGTTGGCCACTGTCTCTGCTGACATTTCAGCAACTAGTAACACCATCAATATCGGAAAAAATGTTCAATCATGGGAAGGATGTACTTATAACCCTGGCAGGACTGCGGTAAGGCCCCAACGAGGTCCAAAGGAACACAGTTCAAAGCTTTTGAGATTTGTGGAGGTGTTTGTAATGGAATGCGGGGAGGGGGGGGGGCATAAGTTGAGCACGTCATGCACACAGTAGACAAGAATTAGCATACAGGTTTATGTCCCACTGTATATTGTGTATGAGTCAAATCTTTCGACTTACGGCATCTGCATTTTGAAGGGTATGCCCATTTTTATGGTGCACCTCAAAGTCATACTCTGCCAATCTTAAATGACCACCACATAAGTCTGCAGGAAATATAGGTTTTTGATGGTACCCACTTTTCATATCTAAAGCAGAGACATACTTGCAATTGCCAAGGCGATCTAGCTTTTGTCAATCCTAGGTAATGGATAATGATCAGGGGTAGTTACTTTGTAAACTGCATGGATGTCTACACAGAAGCGATAGCATGTTTTCCCATTAATTGACATTTTTACCATTACAATTGGAGTTAACTAGGGAGAGGCTGAGGGCTGAATTACTCCTGCAGCTAGTAGCTATGTACTACTGTTGTCTTCGACAGACTGCAGATGGTATGTAATTCTATAGGGTTTTTGTTTTATAAGCCGAGAAGCTCGTGCTCCACTAAATCAGTGACGGGCAGATAATCACATTCTTCAAACAGTCATTCAAACACTGACAACAATGGTACGAGCATCGTTTGGTCGCCAAGTCGAAGATGTCTTAATTTGTTTGTGAAAGTTTACTGTAGCAAAGAACTAATGGCATAGATGAATGACACTGGTAATGTTGGTGTATATGAACACTTATTACATGGAGGAGGCATGTCGTCAGAATTCATAACAGAAACACTTGTGAGTAGGGTACCAAATGGTATTGTCACACTTCTACTACTGAAATTGTCAATAGCAACAGGCACATAATTTCTTTTCTTGATTCAGATGGGATGACATAAGCCTTTTTGAACATGTATTTGATCTAGTACTTTATTTTGTCTAAGTGGGTCTACTAAAAGAGTTGATTTAGTACTTCCTTTTGTTAATGTAGATACCCAAAAAACTTTACCGTTTCCTGCTGGTAGTTCCAGTACGCTACCTGCTTTTAACTCAGATTCAAGCACTTGGAGAACAGAGGGGATGGGCCCTGTTGTTCTCGTGTGATCGATCTTTGCTAATTTTCAGATCGGTCCATTCAAATATGTGTATGTGTTCACTGAACTGCACGATTCTATTCCGATAACCGATAACGCCCTGGAATTTTCGTAATAAATCATCGCCTAAAATGATACCAAAATCAACAGATTGTTTATGTACCACCTCCACTGGAAACTTGTATTTAACAGAATCTATTGTAAACTGCTCATTGTAGCTACCTATCGGTTGTACAACCCCTAAACCAATACCGGAAATTTGGCATCTTGGTGGTTGTAGCTTCTGTTGCTTCAGTATTGGTAGGAAGCGAAGACTGATCTGCACACCTGTGTAAACTAGAATGAGGATATTTTGATCACGCCTTTTCCGATCAAGAACTACAATTGCCACTGCTGGAACGCCGTGGTACTGAACAGGCATGATTAATTTAAGTGGGGGTGGAAAGGGGTGGCAACAACTACCCTATGCATTTCCTTGCTTTTCCCCTGGGTTATTACCCTTAGGATTACTCTTTCTCCAAAATTGGTGAGGATTGCCACTCCCGTTAGAATTAATGTGACAATTGTAGCCTAAACGTCAAATTGTATTGTGCTTAAAACAAAATGGAGCTCGGCATTGATCAGTCATGCAGACAGATTTTCCACATCGACCACATGTTATCTTGTTGTGAATATAGTTCCATTTTCCTGAGGTTTGTGCCCTCGTGCAGTAGGACCAGTCTTACTGCTTCGTGTAATGAATGGGGTGACACTATTTTAATTTGTCCACCATATTTAGGATTGATTCCCCTAATGAACACATCTATTGTGCGGAATTTCGCTTCTTCTAGTATGACCTGGTTCCTGACATGGTAAGAGGTTAGTGTGTAAGATTTGCAAGCTACCACACGATACCTGTCAGCAAATGCCTCATAGTCTTCATTCGGTTTCTGACATAATGTGGGAAATTGATCACGATAGTATCTGACTGACCTTTCATCAGAATACCTTTCAATTAACCCTTTCACAAGTGATTCAGAACTTGTTGCATTTTTCAATGTTTCAACCAATTCTACATAAACTCTCGTGTCTCAGGAGAGCTTAAGTCACGCCACATTCAAAAGTACAGCATCTGGACATGCACATAATTTACCAACATCTTTAAAACTCTGCAAAAAAGCTTCATTGTTCTCCCATGGTTTCCCTGAGAAGGAAGGAAGCAGAGTGACTGCAAGAAGGGTGGTAGCTATGTTGGATGAAGGGACAGAGCCTGCTGGTTCCATTTTAGGTATAGCACAGCTCTGAGATTGCACTGAAGGTGCTATAGGAACGTCTGCATCACTTGCGGGGTTTTTTATGATAAATCTTGTAATCTCTGTAGTAGACTGACATGATCTAGAATAAATTGGGTAACCTGCACCAAAATTGACACTGTCAGATCGACTGTCCTTCGAAACCTCTTTGTTACAGGGCATTTTTTAGCATTCACTGAAGGCAAGCCAAAGAAGAAAGTGCTGATCACACTTACTTTTTCACGTGGAGATGACGGAGACATAGCCACCGCAGTCGAGACCACTAGGAAGTGGACAGCAACATGGAGATTGCGTCGTGAAGGCGATGTCGACGTGGAAAGGGCAGTATCCCCTCACTGTAAGGGCTCTGACAGCAGACACCGGACCCTCAGGTAGAGTCGTGAAGTCGTGCTGGCAGCGCCGACGGGCATTGCAAAGTCTGCAGCCCAGGCGTGGCTGCATTAGGCGACTCACTTCTCTGCCTGCCGTGCCGTCGGCCGAGGTCGGCCAGCTCGACAACAGACTGACACTTTGCACACCGCATTTGACTTGCTGCTCACCATACGAGGCTCCACTGCTTCCTAATGATTTTATCCGATAACCGACCATATGTTGGGCTGTGCCAATTCTATCACCAAATGAACAGGAAGGCTGATGGAGTGTGGGCAAGTGGCAATATGTGGAATAAAAACAGAAGGATGTAGGTTAGCTATTCATTTAATGACTTAATGTTCATTTTCGAGAAGGCAGTCTGCCCCTGTGGAGGATGGCCACAAGCAAAGAGAAATTAGCCAGAGCTAAATATTGGGACATCCTATCAGGGCGGAGGCTAGAGATCGAAGAAGGAGCATGACAGAACTGAGGGTGTGGCAAGGCGTCAGGTCCGGAGGCTACATGATTACATGGAGCTCACTGGTTGGTAGGCCAATAGTGCAGACTGTTGGTACCCTGGTCAGCAGTATCGATCCACCATGCAAGGGCTGAGGCTACAGGCATGTGGATGGACCTGTGATGGACAAAGTCCAATACACGCCCAGTCACTGCCGGCACAGCAGAAAAATAGGAAACATTTCCATGCTCCTGTATGGAGTTAAAAATGTACTATGATTTTGGGGGCCATGCTCTGAGAAGGGTGAGATATTCCGTTACATTCTTACATTCTTATATATATTAAAATGTGTAGAGGCTAGAACAATGTCCTATGGTAGCCCATTTATTTGTAGTCATGGAAGGAGCCTACCGCAGTGAGTGGATGTATCTGTTTTAAATCACATCTGGGTGCCCCTGGAAATGGCATAACAGCCGACTAATTCTTCAACTCCAAAGGCATCAGCATTTGAAATGCATACAATGAAGATGGTACACTTTGGATTGTCATATCCTTATCAATTATATGGCCTAGTATTATGGGATGGAACAGCCAAAACTCATGTAGAAAAGATATTGAAATTGCAGAAAAGATCAGTGAGAATTGTGGGCACAGCTAACACAAGAAATATCATGTGAGTTTTGTTTGTAGACCTCACAGTTATCAATGTTTATGGTATTTATATAGATATGAAACAATTATAGTAGCTCTAGAGAAAAAGAAATATACACACAGCAATGTAGAAATGCATGACCATAACAAGATGCAGTCTCAAGATTTCCATATGATAAACAGGAGACAAAAAAATAAATACATAAAAAATAAAATTAAAAAATGGCAAATAGTCATATAAAAGGTGCAAAATATTTTATTGCATTCCCACAGAGATTAAAATGGAGTCTGACAGGTGAAATGCTTAAAAAGAAACTAAAATCATGGTTCATTCAACAGTACCTTTACTGCTTACCTCTGTAACTAAAATCTGACATAATATACAGAGTGTACATAAAGTAGGGAACACTTTCAGTTATATATTGCACAAAAACTGATCATTGTACAGATATCATACATACATCATTTTGAAGAGAAACCCTGACCGTTTTTTTTTTTTTAGTTCAGGAGCAGAGCGAGTTTTCTGTGTAATATAGCTGTTCAACGGATGCGTAGAACCGATTACAGTAAGAAGCCACCGACAAGAAAGGCCATTCTCCACTGGCACAAAAAATTTGTTACAATGCGTTGCTTGTGTCTGGCTAAGAGAAGCGGATGTCTCTCTGTGATTGAGTGAATCTGGAGCATGTATGAGAGGCATTCATGAGTCCAAAGAAATCAGTGTGCTGTGCGTCTCGTGAAATAGCTTCGATGACAGTGTGGAAAGTCCTGTGAAAGAAGCTGTCTATGAAACCATTCAAACTGGACCTAGGGCAGAAGTGCAATGATGAGAACAAAGCAAACATTTTGAGTTTTGTTTGCAGTTGCAACAATTTAATGAGGTGGAGGATGACATTATTGATGGCATAATTTTTAGCAACGAAGCCATTTTCACGCTAATGGGAAAGTGAACAGGCATAATTGTTGAATCTAGGGTACAAAGCATCCACACAAACACATTGAATTGAGCGCAATTCCCCAAAGGTAAATGTTTTTGTGTCTTGTGATGTCGAAAACTGTATGGGCCATTCTTCTTCTCCAAGAGCACTGTCACTGGATAATCCTACTTGGACATATTGCAGCAATGGCTGATGCCTCAAATGCAATCAGATTGTCCATTCATCTTTCAGTAGCATTTTCATTGTCAAGTTCGTGGGTACCTGAACACATCGATGGATTGGCCGTGCTACAGAAGGGGTTAGCTTTTTCATGAAATGGCCTCCCTTATAAAATAGGACTTAATCACTAATGTCTATTATTAGAATAATATTTCAAACCAATGAAATATTCAAAGTTTAGATAGATTTAAACTAACAAAAGCAACATCAAATGTTACTATATATGTTGCTGAGATATACAACAGAATCAATAGTATCTTTCCTACAGTATGGAGAAAAACGTAAAATGACATGAATGGACAGTAAGAATAACTTTCCATTAATTAATCAATTACAGAAGTTATTTCTAACATTGCTAACATTTGTGTGAAATCTATTTACAAGGATAAACAAGAACAGAATTTCCATATGAAATAATATACAGAATGTTACGTAATTTCATAATGTCTCTTACTATTTATATGTTGATATTAACTGATTTTTCACTTATATACATTTAATTAATCAATGAATGGCCTAACAAGTTTCTATGTAAATGTCTCTCATTATATTCTACTTATATTTGCTCTATTCATTTTCCTATTTACAATTGTTTAACATGGAAACAGTTTGAATGTTCTAGAAAGATGTTCTTTATTTTGCTAATTATCACCCAAGGACATTTCTAATCATTGAGACTGACTAATATTTACGTCAGACCCGGTTTCACTGTTTATAACTCTAATACTGGTTTAGCATTTATTAAAGGAAATTTGTCCACTTATTCTCGAGCTCACCATAAGTCAGTAATTATCCCAAATAATTAATATGTAATCTATTACACAGTTTGTCTTATAGTCATAATATGTCATAGGTCACCATATCTGAGTGGACCAAAGATTACCTAATATACATCCCGTCTCACACTGATCTGTGGAATCGGGTTGCAGTATTATGTTCTTGCATTGACAAAGGTATCCTGTACTTCATATTATGTTGAGGACGATGGTGTTACCACATTGATTACCAGATACCACTCTGTGTGACTTTTTCCTGTGGGCACACATCAAAATATGGTGTAAGTACTGCATCTACTACGTGATGTAGCAGAGCTCTGGGAGGGAATACGGGTAGTGACTGCCACAGCAGACGATGCCATGCTGGGATGGGTATTGCAAGAATTCAATTACTGTGTTGATATCTGCCGGGTCACTCATGGTTCGCATATTGAATGTTAGTAAAAAAAAAACTCTCAGAGTTTCTCTTCAAAATGCAACATGTAAGATATTTGAGGAAATACATACTGTAAACCATCATCTGTTTATTATTTTTCAAACTTCTACCACCTCCTTGGCGTCTTGAGACCTTGGTTCACCATCACACAGCCTGGCATTGCTTTTATGTTTTTAATCAACACTTGATGCCTAGTGACGTCTTATTTATTTTTATTGTGTGACATGCATGCCAGTATGCATAAGGAGGCATATAATGCACCTGTTTAATCAGTCTGTCAAGTTCTCTTTTGTGAAGATGGTTTATAACCGAAACCGGTAGAAGTTTGAAAAATAATAAAAAGCTGTTGGTTTACAGTATGCATCTTCCTGAAATATCTTATGGCTGTTGAACCACATCTCAATAAAAATTTGAACAACATGTAAGACATCTGTATTTCTTATGCAATAAATAATATAAGGTGTTCCTGGACTTTATGTACACCCTGTATAATAATTTTAGATTCAGAACTGTTGGAAAGTGTTGTATCTAATGTTTATTATAGATGCTATACATGTGAATACATGTTGCAAGCAAATAAATTACGTTTTACTAATTACATCAGTATGTGCATCATTTTCAAAGTAATAAATATAGTTATTACAGGTCTTACATTTTTTAGTTGCATAGAATTTCAGGACATGTCTTGAGGCAGGGATTTCACTGCCACCCTAAGGTGATCGCTGCAGTCGCCACCAGAGACTGCATCTGCGAGGTCCGCACAGAGGGTGGCTCTGGTCACCGACACTGCCTTTGCTGTCACATGGCAGCACGAGCACCACCTGACGTATCTGCACTGCCACTTAACCCGCCTGCCACAGACTACTATCTGCCGGTTGAAATGCGGACCCTCCGACGATCGTTTGAAGGCAGCCGTCCTTCCTGGGGCCTCCGGCACAGCCGCCATTCTCCTAATGCCGTCACGGATCCCACTGCCATCATCTCGTCAGTCCTGCAGGCACCTTCACTGTCACCATTCCTGATGTAGCAACCTCGAGAGAATGCCTTCAGCGTCTGCTGGTGACATGCGTCTCAGGAATGTCAACAAAATCGTGTGTGCCAATCGAAGACTGATTGTCTGAGAGTTTGCATAAGAATGTAACATTTCAGTTGGATCGTGTCGCAAAATCATGACACGGCATTTCAGAATGTATCGTGTTGCCACAAACTTCATCCCGTGACTCATGAGTCTAACAGAAAAGTTGCCAGCTTGCACTTTGTAAAGAGCTTTTGGAATGCGAAAATGAGAATGAGATGTTTGGTAAGACCCCATGCATACTTTTTTTTCCAAAGTTGACCTCCCTGTTGCAAGAATGAGTATTTGCAATGACAGCTGGGATAAAAGAAAATATACAGATGGCACTACATGCAAAGAAGTGTGCAAGAAGTGTAACGAGACTGCTTCTGGAAGTGGAAACGGCACTGGGAGTGATGTTTCAGTTGTGGAGGAGACTCTTTCGAAAGAGACCACACACAGTAAAACTTAAGGTTACAGATGATTTAGAATTTTTATATTGCCAGAAACAGAAGCAAAGTAACACGCCGGTACCTTGCATTTAGGCTAAAGTATTAAACAAACAAATATAAGGCAAATAAAAATTATGGGAGAAAATTTTAATACATTTAATTTCTTTTTTAGTGTAAGGTATTTTGTTGTGGATGTGCTGTTTTCTCAGTTTCTCCATGTCAGAGGTGTTGCTTTGGGTTTTGTGCCGTGGCAAAACAATTGACATCACACATAGTTTTGCAACCAGACTGCAATGCAGTACGGAGTTCGGAAGGAAGGCCGAGGACTTAGAAAAGAGTGTATAGGATCTTGTAGAGGGGCCTGAATTTGTTGATTTGATCCCTTGACACAGAACTAAGAACATCTGAATGTATTTTATGTTTACCAGTTTGTTAAACAACCAATTAACAAATACTATTTCAGGGATATGTATTGGTATTGCCAATCGGTTCAAATATTTTTAATGGAATTTTGATAAATCTGTGAAATGCGTGCTTTTGCGAAGCTGTGAGACATGCACAGTGCCTAAAAGATGAATACCATTCAATATTGGTTGTGCAGACACATCGCAAAACTTAAGTACACAAAAATTTTGTGGAGTAAGTTCAGGAATTTTTTGACAGAATTATGAACATTTAATACATTACATACTTACGTGTGACAAAATGCCGTTTCTAATGTGAAGGATGTAATTAACTGGTATTATGAATAATTATTTCAAACACACATGCAGCAGCACAGACATCTCCATCTCACTTCTCATCTTGATATACATTCTGCTTGAAAAGTGGAACTTGGTTATTGTGATATTCGTATATGGTTTGTGACAAAAAGAGATGCAGATTCTTCTGTAATAAAGTAGCAGGACCATTCAAAATAAATATAAAACTGCAGCAGCTGGAGGTGATGGTTGTGTGATGTGTTCTGTGCCTGTATGATTGCGTGAATGTTCTGTTTTCTGAAGAAGGCCATGGCCGATAGCTAAAAGTGTTGTATGTTTGTGTCTTTTGTATGTGCCTCTTGCAGCTCGTTGCCACGTCTTTGCGGTGTGTTGTAAACTATCCTTATTACTATATTAAAAATAGATATGGTTTACGTACCAGGTGAAAGAGCACAGGTACGCAGACAGAAACATAAATAAAAGAACGTACACACAGAAACACACAAATGCTGAGCTTTCGCAAACCTGGGTTGCTTCTTCAGAAAGGAGAGGGAAAGGAAAGGATGCGGGTTTCAAGGAGTAGGTAAGGAGTCATTACAATCACGGGAGAGGAAAGACTTACATAGGGGGAGAAAGTATAGGTAAACAAACACACACTCACACACCCATACACATGCACACACACCAAGGTAGACATATAAAAAAGCAAAGTAGTTGGACAGAGATGCCGGTTGAGGTAGAGGCTCTGTCCAGAGATCAGGGGCAAAGATGTTGTTGAATGGTGGGCGGGAATTTGAAATTAAAGAGGTTGAGACGAGGTGGGCGACGGGAAGAGAGAATATGCTGAAGGGCAAGTTCCCATCTCTGGAGTTCTGAAAGGACTGTGGGAAGTATCCAGATAACCCAGAAGGTGTAACACTGTGCCAAGGTGTGCTGGCCATGCACCAAGGCAAGCTTAGCCACAGGGTGATCCTCATTACCAAAAAACACTGTCTGCCTGTGACCGTCATGCGAATGGACAGTTTGTTGCTGATCATTCCCACACAGAACACTTAACAGTGCAGGCAAGTTAGTTGGTAAATCATTTGGGTAGTGGCTCTGCCCTTAATCGTGTACACCTTCCGGGATACAGGACTGGAGTAAATGGTGGTGGGAGGGTGCATAGGACAGGTTTTACACTGGGGGTGGTTACATGGACAGGAGCCAGAGGGTAGGGAAGGTGGTATGGGATTTCATATGGATGAACTAGGAGGTTATGAAGATTAGGTGGGTGGCAGAAAGACACTCTATGTGGAATGGGAAGGATGTCATGAAGGATGGATCTGCTCCAATATGAGACGGGAACTTGCCCTTCAGCATATTCTCTCTTCCCGTTGCCCATCTGGTCTCAACCTCCAGTAATTTCAAATTCCTGTCCACCGTTCAACAACATCTTTGCCCATGATCTCTGGAGAGAGCCTCTGCCTCAGCTGGCATCTCTGTCCAACTTCTTTTTACATATGTCTGCCTCGGTGTGTGAGCATGTGTATGGGTGTGTGTGTGTGTGTGTGTGTGTGTGTGTGTGTGTGTGTGTGTGTGTGTGTGTGTGTTGTTTGTTTACCTATCCTTTCTCCCCCTAGGTAAGTCTTTCCTCTCCCGGGATTGGATTGGAATGACTCTTTATCCACTCCTTTAAACCCACAACCTTTTCCTTTCCCTCTCCTTTCTAAAATAGCAACTCAGGATTGCGAAAGCTCAGCATTTGTTTGTTTCTGTGTGTGTGTGTGTTTTTTTTTTAACTTAAGCTTCTGTCTGTGTACCTGGCAAGTAAAACCACATCTATTTTTTATATATAGTTTTACAATTGATTTATATCTATATATGCATTTCATGGACTTGACTGTTAGCTATGACAGGCATAGTAAAATACTCTAGAACAACTTTTTTTTACTGGTGAGACTACTGGCAAGAGAAGAATTTTTTTAATCACATTTGACATTCCTGTAAACACAGACAAATGTTCCACATAACATGATTCACATTTTCATAAAATTCATCAAATGGACTCACAAGTTTGACACAATTGTCTTTATTCAGGACCAGTCGGATACACAATGTCCTCTGAATGCCATCACCTACATTATAAATACTAAAATAAATAAATAATAAAGAAGGAGAGAACATTCATAAATCAGTTAAGCATTTCACTAGATCTCTATTACTTAATATGAGATGAACTATCTTCTGCTCAGCCAACATGGAATCAATTCTTGTCATTCCAATTGTGTTTTCACTGATTATAAATAGTAAATGGTTCTGAGACTGGCTGTGCCTTTTAATGACGAAGTAAACAATAACTGTATCAGATAACCATATTGCCAAAGAGAATAATGCTAAATCATATTTAATCACATTTCAACAGACACAATCTGCTAAGCAATTACAGCTTAGATTTAGAAAGGGAAGATCTACAACAACAGAAGTAGAAACCTTTATACTCGAAATACTAAATCAGCTGGAAGCTGGACGAAGGAGACAAAGTAACATGCTCTTTCTTGGATATGAGCAAGGCCTTTGATACTGTGAACTATACCATTCTGATGCATAAATTGGAAAAATATGGGATGAGAGGTATAGGCCAAAAACTACGTACCTCATATTTAAAAGACAGGGAAATGTTTGTTAATCTAACATATAAACATAATGAACAGCTTCTGACAGGAGTAGAGTTTCAGAATAGTTCAATGTGCTGTGCCTCAAGGGAGCATATTAATACCATTTCTGTTCATTGTCTATGTAAATGAACCCTACAACTGCAAGGTCGAAGCTATGCCGAAGACAAATCTTTTGTCAGCTGGGGCAATGATATACAGACTGCAGCTAACAATACTGAAGTAACCTACAACATTATACATACTTAAAATAAGCTTCTTGTAAATAAAGAAAAGACAGTAATAATGCAGTTCATGCTTTGCTCTAATGCTAATTATAAGTGGTACTCCATGCACACCCTGTTGGAACTTAGCTATGAAAAACAACACAAGTCTGTCAGCATATTAGTTGCTGAACCCATGTCACGGAAAAAATACATAGATCATATTTGTAACAGAAATCAGAACTAATGTGTATTTACTGAAACAGGTCTTGGCTTTCCTGAGCCAGTATGGCTTAGATCTGTGGGGTGGGGCACCTGCAGTATATTTGAACAGGCTATTTAGACTTAAAAAAAAGGGGGGATGGGGGGCAGTCTGAGTGGTAGCTAAGGTCAAAATGGGAGAGCAATGTAGAGAAAGTTTAAGAAAATATATAATTATGACTGTCTATTCTAGTACATTCTGTGGGCAAACATGTTTGTGAAACAAAATCCAGAACACAGTGTAATAAACTGTGATATACATAATTAAAGTACCCAAGGAAGGGAAAATTATCACAGAATTTGGAGCAATAAAAATGCCACTACCATAGCCAGCATACAATTGCAAAAATTTTCTATAATGCAGTTCCACATGGCATCAAGAAAACAAAATTAAATACACTAAAGACTAGAACTGAAAAATTTGTTCATGGAGAAAGTTTATTATTTTATACAGGACTTCAGATTGTTAAATGCCACTTTGTAGAACATTGTATATAAGCACAAGCTACAGATCTTCAATGTTGGAATCAATTTATGTATTGTATTCTGCACATTATATGTATGTGTGTGTGTGTGTGTGTGTGTGTGTGTGTGTGTAATGCCATTTTGTAGAACATTGTGTATAGGCACAAGCTACAGGTTAGATTAGATTGGATTAGATTAATACTTGTTCCATAGAACATATATACGACATGACATTTCATAATGATGTGGAATGTGTCATTTTAGTAAATGCTGTCTATAAATGACAATTAATATTTTAAGGGTTTTTTATTTACATTTTTATTGTTTTTTATTTATTTTTAAAGTTTTATTTAAAAATTCACCTACATTGTAGGAGTTACCATTCAGAAATTCCTTTAATTTCTTTTTAAATACTAGTTGGCTACCTGTTAGACTTTTGATGCTACTTGGTAAGTGCCCAAAGACTTTAGTGGCAGCATAATTCACTCCTTTCTGTGCCAAAGTTAGATTAAACCTTGAATAGTGAATATCACCACTTTTTTACTCAATGTTAAATTGCCCCAAAATATTATCCATATGAAAGCAGTGAATGAAAATATGCATAGTAAGCTAATTTACTGAGATTTATATAACCAAATTTTGCAATGACCCTGATAGCATAAGTATCTGAAGTCAAAAATTTCAGGAGTTCTTCAATTTGTTTCTTCTAATTCAATCCCTTGTAAATGCAAACACCTAAAATATTTGAATATTCTACCTTAATTACAGATTTATGTTTAAAGTCTAAATTAATGGTGTCATGCCATTTACTGTATGAAACTGTATAATCTGTGTTTTATCAAAGTTTAAAGAGAGTCCATTTGTAGAGAACCACTTAATAACTTTATGAAAGATATCCTTTACAATTTCAGCAGTTATTTCCTCTTTGTCAGGTGTGATAGCTATACTTGTATCATTAGCAAAAAGAACTAGCTTAGCATCTTTGTGAATGTAGAATGGCAAGTCCTTATTATATATTAAGAACAGCCAAGGCCCAAGATTGAACCTTGTGGGACCCCATTTTTGATAACTCCCCAGTTAGAGGAATTAATTGTTTCATCTGTATCATGTGAACTACTTATTTCAACTTTCTGCATTCTTCCATTTAAGTATGATTTAAACCATTTGTGCACTGTCCCACTCATACCACAATACTTAAGCTTATCTAGAAGAATTCCATGATTTACACAATCAAAAGCCTTTGAGTGATCACAAAAAATCCCAACTGGTGATGTCCAGTTATTCAAAGCATTTAATATTTCGTCAGTGAAGGTACATATAGCATTTTCAGTTGAAAAGCTTTTTTGAAAACCAAACTGACATTTTGTTAGAACTTAAATTTTACTAATATGTGAAGCAACTCGAGAATACATAACTTTTTCAAAAATTTTTGATAAAACTGTCAGAAGTGAGATGGGGCGGCAGTTGTTGACATCGGATGTATCCCATTTTTTATGCAAAGGTAACAATAGCATATTTCAGTCTATCTAGGAAAATACCCTGCTTTAAAAGAGCTATTAGATATATGACTGAGAATCCCACTTATCTCTTGGGAACAAGCTTTTAATTCCCTGCTGGAATTACTGAAGGACAGGTGGGTGGAATTTCAGTTGTATCAAATTGTGTAGGTATGGGTTCTTCCATTAACTGCCTTGCTCCTTCTAATGAACATTTAGATCATATTTTCTCTACAATATTTAGAAAGTAACAATTAAAAATGTTTTCAACTTCTGACTTTTTGTTAACAAAATTTTCTGCTCTTGGTTGCCCTGTTTCCCTTTTAATAATATTCCAAATTGTTTTAATTTTATTATCAGTGGAACTAATCTCATACATGATTCACATGCTTCTTGATTTTTTAATAACTTAAGAAATGTAGCACAGTAGTTTTTATAATACTTTATCGTTTTTGGGTTATTACTCTTTCTTGCAAGTAGATATAGTTGCCATTTTCGGTTACAAGATATTTTTATTCCTTTAGTAAGCCATGGTTTTTTGTATGGTTTCTTACAATTATATTTAACTAATTTCTTGGGGAAATAGTTATCCAATACCCTTACAAATGTATCATGATATAAGTTATACTTTAAATTAACATCATGTTCCTTATAAACCTCATCCCAGTCTAACTGCTGTAGACTTTCTTTGAAATTTTTAGTTGTTAAATCATTAATCAAGTGCACAACTCCGGAGGACTGTTTATAATTACTAAACAGAGCTTGTCATATACTGTTACTAGCTGTGCACCATTATCAAAAAGACATATTCTCAACGGGACAAGCATTTATGTTGTTAAACTTATCTTGGTCTATAAAAAAGTTATCTATCAATGTACTGCTATTATCCAATCAATAATGGATGTCAGATTGAATGAGGCAAGTAAGACTTCCAGGTCTTTCTTCCTATTACACTCTTTCAGTGAATCTACATTGAAATCACCACAAATAATAATTTGCTTCGCCCTGTCTGACAGACAGCACAACAAAGCATCCAAGTTTTCCAGAAATAACTGGAAGTTTCCTGAAGGGGACCTATATACTGTTGCAATTATAAGATAATCATCATTGAGTTTAAGCTTGCAGTCACATGCTTCAATATGTTGCTCTACACAAAACATTTTTGTTTCTAAATTTTTTACACTGTGATAGCTTTTGACATATATGGCAACTCCTCCTCTTACCTTACTATCTCTACTTACATCTTGAAGCTAATTTATATCCACTGACATTCACGTTTTCCATACCAGTGACAATGTGCTGTTTAGACAGGCATAGTATATTACATTATCAGTTTCTATATCATTCAAACAAGCCAAAAACTCATCTATTTTATTCTTTAGTCCTCCAATATTCTGGTGAAAAATGCTAACATTATTTTTTACTTTTCTTTCGAGAGAAACATTTGATTTTTCAACATTTTTAGCACCTGCCTGTCTGAGTTTCTCACTGGACACTGATCTTAGCCTAAAAAAGAAGTACTTCCATGAACTGCAGTGTCCCCCCTTAAGGATTTTGCTATCAACCCAGCCAGTTTCCCCTTCCATTTCTTTAATGTTGGAATCAGTGTATGTATTTATATATTGTACACTGAATGTGTGTATGATATCCTTTCAACTTTAAATTCCTAACAATCTCCAAAAACTGTCTGTTATATGGACAGAAAGTACAATAAAGTAATTAAATATTTATAAGCAAAAGACATGATAAACAATAGGTAGGGGTTTTGTACATAAAGGCAGCCAGTTAACCAGTAGTTGTTGTATATAAAATTATGTATCAAAATAGAGTATGCAAAATTTCCCCTTAGTTGTGGTGTATAGTTTAGAAGGAGCTGTGCCCACTGGATGAGTGTTAAGCCCTGTTCTCTGCAGGCAGCAGAGTTTTCCAGCAGACTCCTGCAGCCTGTCCTCATGTCTCACCTCTGACTGGGCTCCACACTTTCTCTGCTCCTCACTTTGATACCTCAAAGCTCAGTTACTTACCTCCCCGTCAACTGCAGAGTACACATGTGATGTGTATTCTCAGCTGATAAGTCTGATTATAGTGCCTAGATAAAGCTACAGGAAGGTCGACAAAATAATCTGAACACCGTGCAGAAAACTAAAATGTTACAAGCTGGTGGCACCACTGTGTACGAGATAAAACTGAGATACGACTGCAGTACACAACTTGAGTACTATCAGATATTAACTTGCAGTATATGATATATTTTGTTCTGTGACGGCCAGCACAAACGATAGATGAAGAGTGTAATCTGTCAAGACTTCAAAGAGGCCACCTCAATGGTGAGCAATTTCTGAAAGCATCTGCGATGAAAACACCTGGAATGTTTGATGTTTCACTAGCAACAGTATCCTCAGTAAGGGCAAGGTATGCGAAACTAGGTGAAACATCACTCCCAAAGAGGAATAGTGGCTGAAACACGGAGATAATTGATGATGTCCAATGTGCACTGAGAATGATTGGGGCCAGACATTATAAAACTACCATGGCAAAAGAGACTGTAAAGCTCAACACCCACTATAGGAACACTGTTTCTTTAAAAAATAGTGTGGTTGAAGTTTAATATTAATGGAAGGGCTGCCGATACTAAACTATTAATAATGGAAGTCAACACAAAGCTGTGAAGGAAGTTGTATTACAGTCGTAAAATGTGGACATGACTGGAAGTATACGATATAGTCCAATGAATAATTGTAAACATTGTTTCCTACAAACAACCTCGTTTATGAATCAAAAGCCCCAAAAGAAGCTTAAACTATTGCAGTCAAGTATGTTGGAGATTCCATTATGATTTGGTATTTGTAATGTGATATTCAAGTGTTTCCATCATTATCCTCACTGGTCAGATAGCAAACGAATATCTCACAATCCTCGACACCGAACTACTTACATCCTGGACCTGTAGAAAAAGAATGACTTCTGCACCCTATGCTTTGCGCATAATTTGCAATTATAGAAACCATGAAAGCGGCTTATTGTCTTTATTTTCAAGCCATTATGGCAATTTTGGGAGAATCAGCCATTAGCTAATAAAGTCCTATGAGCATGAAGAGAACCATAAAAATTATGAGTGGAATTCATCCTAGAACCTCATGCAGAAATCTTTTTAAGGAACAAGAAATCCTGACAACTACTTCACAATACATATTCTCACTCATGTGCTTTCTAAGGAAACACAAGTCTCTTTTTCAATGTAATAGTGTGTATCATAGTCATGATACTAGACAGAAAGGTGATATCCACTATACACAAGCAAATCTTGAGTATGGTACAGAAGGGTGCTCATTTCAGTAGTAGCAAAATTTTCAATGACCTTCCAACAGAAATTAGAATTTAGCTGATGATGAACACTCACTTAAAAGGAACTTTGGCAATTCCTATTAAAATGTTCATTTTACTCTAGTTTCTAAACTGCAATGTATAGTGTATATATTCAGAGATCCATTTTGTTGTCATTTATGCTTTTATTATACACATTATATTTTCCTATAAGAAATTTTTCTAACATTCATTCCCTGTAATTAGTTTTATGTAATATTTATTTGTCAATAATAGAACTTGAGTTGTAGGCATGTTATGACAATAATTGATTAGTATTCTTTGCAAAATAGCACATTTTCTAACCAAAACAAATTTGTGTGTAACTGACACATTCCATATCCTGTGATATATTCACAAGATGGAGCAGCATAACATGAAATAAACTACTGTGACTAACATATGGCTAAGAAACATAGCTCCCCCCCCCCCCCCCCCACACACACACACATCAGACATGCTTTGTGCATCTTCAGAAAATTATCAAACATCTCCCCTGGACAGCAAAATCGCCATGTTCCGACATAATTAAACCATTATGGAAAATTCTAAAGCACAGAGTGAGGATCCAATTTACAGCTATAACAACATTTAAGTTATAGGCGAATGTTTTGGTACAAAAATGGATAGCATTCCATTGGAAACTATGAACACACTTTACGACTCTGTTCCTTGAAAAGTCGCAGACATTCTCAAATCCAATAATGGGCCAACTCATTACCAGTAAATAAATACTGTTAACTCATTACCATTAAATAAATATTATATGTTTTTCAGGTGTTCATATTACTGTGTCCACCCCCCTTATAATGATCAGTCAAATAAAAACAAGAGAGATGAAAAAACATAAGCACAAGGTTTATTATTTCGAGTCTTTTCACCAGCACTGTTAATATACTTATTGCACTGGCAGAGGAGACAGTCCATTAATTCATGGAAAAATGTTCACAGCTGTCTCTGGGACCATGAGTGTAGACACTGATGTACTTCTTCATCCAAATGAAATCAACAGATGCAGATTGGTTGTTAATATTTCAAAGGATTTCACAATCACTATTAACACATTTATTCCACTGGAAGACAAGAGTCATTTGGTTCACAGAAAACTGTTCACAGCTGCCTACATGAATCTTGAGTGCGACCACTGATATGTAGACTCTTCATCCGAAGGAGACTGACGGCCACAGAATAAGGCAACTTTTCTTGCCCTTGTACAGCTTATCTTCCAGAATAATTATCAGCAGCCTTAGTTTATTTACTTGCAACATGTACAATTCAAGGTATGATTATGGGCAAGACAAGCATGAGAAAGAGGAGTACAACAGAGAAATGGATAGTAATCCAATCCCCCCTCCCCTAGTCCTATAAAAAACTTATCTTCAAAGAAGGTACTTTAATACTGCCCCATGACAAATATGGACAATTCGAGAAAGCTGTAATGTGTAATGGATACTAACTAATGACAATTGTACCAAGAACCATTTCTCATAAAATCCAAAACAGCTATTCTGGCATTCACCGTGAAAAGTAGTAATGTTCTCCCTACCCTGCTCATAGCATACATCTCACAGATGATGCCTATTGTATGTTACATGTTTTATTTCTGTGCACTTGATAATGATGTGGAAAGCAGAAAATTATTCATCAGTCACAGTATCAATGCTAATAATTGAGATCTTTTCATTAAAATCAGTTACACTCTCATAACTTTTATGTTAATCTCACATCAAATTTGAATGCCTCTAGTTTATTGTGACTGATTGCTGCTCTTGTTTTAAGTTGCAAGCCTACATCCTCAGCCTGAAGGGGTGAACAGATGTGGTCAGACCACTTCCCTTACAGGCTTTGTCACTTTTCATGACCAAAGCCATTACTTTTCAACCAAGCAGCTCCTCAACTGGCCTCACAAGTCACTCCACTGGCCTAGACCATACACAAAACCTGAATGGTGCCCCATATTAATGACAGCCAAGCCAGACTGTACTTAACTTTTGTGATTTGACAGAAACCAGAGTATTCACTGCACCTCGGTCATTATACTTAAGACTTTATCAAAACTGAATTCACTAAGCAAAATAAAAATTTCCAGACAGAATCGCCGGCCAGTTCTCATGTTGAAGTGGCAATATTTCAGTACTTCCAATAAGCATATACAAAAGGACACTCTCCTAGCTTTTGGAAATTCCAGTCTCTCTCTCCTTATAGAATTTTTACCTGGCAAACATCCCTCCATTGCCAAAATGATTTTTCTCAATGCATCAGTATATGTTCTGACAATGAAGTCCTTGTTTCTTTCAAATTCTACAGTAAAATGTATATTAAGTGCCTCTTCATTAGTTGCTCTATTTGAACATGCATTCTTAATCGATCTTCTGAAGCGCCGCATTTCAAACTTTTGTGATGTGGCCCTTTCAAATTCCTTTCAGAATGCATTGTGGACAAGCACAGCACACTCCAGTATGACTCTGGCAGAATTCACATTAGCCGGATTTTCTCTCCACTCTTACCTTCCTTTAACCTCCGTTGCCATTATCTCGTCATGTGCCTTCTGATTGTACATCTTCTCCTGCAGGCAGTATGACTGTCACATGCTCATTAGCTTGACATTCTCCCAGCTAGTTGCTCCACGGCAGCCACAACTTCTCTGTGGAACTGCTGCAGAATATGGAGCTGCAGGACAGCAAGTGTCTGCACTGCCACACAGTCTCAGCTCGACACTTTTAAAATACCACCCCTGACATTCTCCAATACTTGCGACATTTTTGGTGGTTAACATAGCAGAATGCAATGAGGCCACCAACTATGCCTCGTTACATAACAGCTCCAATTCTCTTCTTTCTGCACTGTTTGTCATCTACATTTCACATCTGTATAAGGGCGCATCCAAAAGAAATACAGTAGAGACTCTGTGAGGCTTTAATGCCTTTTTATAAATGTATGGGTGGTACTAGAACCTGCATGTAGTTCAAGCCACAAACTACTGGTGCCGGAAGCCGACTCCACGGTGATACTACGAGTTAAGAAGGCGGTGCGATTGGTGGTCCAGTTAAGTCTGTCGAGCGGGCCGAGTTCTTGATGTTAGCACGGCTCCATGGGATGTGAAGATCAGTTCGCTCAGCTCATTTGAATAGCTCCTACTTCTTTAATGTCCTGCTTAGTTTTTTTAGAGAACAGTAGACTGCTGAGCTAACCTCTGCTGGAGTCAAGTTGCTTCCTGACACAATGAGCCATCCATTCAGACAACTTCATACGAGGACATTACAAGTTGAATCTCGTAGTTAGCGTAGTTATCAAGACACAGTTATGCTGCTGAACTTCTACACAACATCATGTTAAATTTGGGGGTAGACTGTCATCGGCGTTTTAAGGATGAGTTATGTGTAGTGCTTGTATGCAAGTAATTCTGCTTTCAGCTGGTCATATATTTATGCTTGAGCACAATGGAGTGATGTCAGATTTCCATTTGACATGATTAAATAATTATCAGTAATTCCTCAGAGTCTGCAATACGCAATGACACACAACACAGTCCCTCATAGTGATGTTCCATAGGTTTGGGAACCCAACAATAATCAACACATCTTTGATGTAAGTTCCAAGCAATGACTCTGTAGAAAGCTGCACTTTTGTGAAGCACAATGCTATAATTTTAATGATTACCTGGGCTTTCATGTTACAGTCATAAGTGTAGTCTGATGATTACTGAAGTCTCAGCAGACTTGTTCCAGTAACAAACATCAGCAAATATTGTCAACCATGATGCCCTTTGAACCTTTCTAACATATTAATTTATAATAACAGATTTCTTTCTTTCAAGAAAACTATTTGCTACTGACAGTTTGTATTTTATATACTTTTTACTTTCATTATGATCAGTTATGTTGCTCTCTGGTTAGAAACACATGTCCATTACTTTGGGAGACTTATTTTCTAATATATTTACTTAATTATTACCTCAATTCATTTACACTCTCTTTTTTCTTTTATTGATGCCTCTCTTATATCTGCTATTTGGGACAAAATTACCATAATTTAACTGATTTTTCAGTTCTTTTGCCATTTATAAACAATTACCAATGTCATTATTGAATAATTAATTTTTTTCTTTCTATGTTTTAATCCCTTTTCCAAACTTTGTTTAGGAAATTTCAATGTACAAACTCAGGGACAGAATTTGCAGACCACAACACATTATCAATGTCTTGTTAATTACTGCATCCCTGCCATATACTTGGACCTTAAGACTGCCGTCCAACTGCTTTACAAATCGTAGATAAGCTTTCACATCCTGTGTTACTCCTCTTATCTTCTAATTTTCTAAGAGTGGCCAAACAACACTGGAAAAAACTTTTTCTGAAACTAGTGTGCTGTAAAGATGAGTCTGCGTTTTTTTCATCCCATGCCATATGGTGAGATATGAGATCAGTATGTTTTGGTTATTTACTGATTTTTCTGTAACAGAAAAAGACCTACTTCCAGGTCGGCTTGTACCTATCATCCCACACTTCTGTAAATTTTTTTACTTACTGTGCCCTTTGCCTCACAGCTCATAAGGAGACAAAGATGCCAGACCTGTACCATTTATCCTGACACTGGGCCTTGATGGCAGAGTGCCAGTTTACAAACCCAAAGGTCACAGGTTCAATCCTCACTCAGTCATTAGACATTTATCTGTCACTTTTCACTTCTTTTACCTCTGGTAAAGTTGTCAATCTGAAAAATATAGAGCTGCACCAGGATTCAGAATCCATGTTAAACTGTTAAGTCTCCCTTTAGCTGTCTGGTAAAATCATTTCAGACAGTGGAGGATGGAAATGGCATACCACCTCCAAACAGGACTGTGCCCAGTAAAACGCCAGGATTGATTCTAGAACAGAAGAAAATAGCAACTAGCCACTGTGAGTGTTCAAATCAATCTTCAGACTGTTGAAAACTTTACTTCTTTACCATTTATTAAACTCATGTCTCTGGTACCTGATACACGATAAAAGGTAAGGACTGTCACCTCCGGATGCAGCCACATGATCTACATGCTTTGTTGCATTTGCTGTGCCACTGTCTGTGTGGGCACGGCCACTAACACGTCAGTTGACAATATGCCTTCACTTTAATGAAAGATTAACGACCTTTTCCATATTGAGATTTTCTGAATTGCCCAGGTGGGATTTTCTCCCTACAATATATCCTTCATTACATTAAAACTAGTCTCCTCTTTTATTATAACTGGTTTGCTTTTCAGTAGCACAAGTTATCCATTCGTTTGATCAGCTCATTTACTAAATAATATATCTCATTAGCGCATAAACTGAATCATTTACATTGCATTACCCTTGCTTTATTTTTGCCAGTGGTTGTCTCAGAACTTCTTTTTAAAATTACTATTGCCTTCATTCACTAGATTTTGCAATTCATTAGCTGCTGTTGGCAGTCACACAACTCGATTCATCAGCATCATCATCATCATTATCTTGCACAGTTTCCAGCCTCAGCTTAATACACAGGGAACATAGGCCTTCCAATCTAGCACCTTTTCCCCATCTCTCTGTGTTCACTTTATTCCCATCCTCCCAACTTTCTCCTCTACATTCATTCATCCACCAGTCTCTTAAATACAGAAAATGTATTGCAATTTCCAATATGAGTCAGCATCTGCTGTATGGTTCTGTGACACATGAAAATGTGTGCTGGACCAGAACTAAATCCTGGATTTCCAGCTTTTCAAAGCAGTCACCTTAAGCATTACACTACTTGCGCATACTTCCAGAGGGACACAAACCTCTGTATGACACACTTTGTCTACTTCCATGAGTGCTCTTATATTTCACTATGTCTGAAGGAGATCTGCATTGGTTTCATTAATAAACATTGACACTGCACACTGCAGCTCTCCTTTGGTCTTCCTGTTAAGTTACTTCCTTCATAGCTCTATTTCATTAATAACTCTGGAAATCCTCTGCAAGGTTTCCTTCTTCACTATTTCCCTTCTTGTTTCAGTGCTTATCGTATCTCTCCTTGTCTCTCATATCCTTCTTCCAAGGAACTTCATTCCATATGACTGTGATACACCTACATCTCTGTTCTTCATTTCTCATGGTTAACAAAATAGTGAAAATATGATTCTGCTACTTACTATGGAGACAAAGTGCTGAGAAGAAATGAGGCACAATGAGATGACTGTTCCAATAAACTTTTGGCTGAATCCTTCTTCAGAAAAGGAGGGAAAAATGACAAACATTTCTACGCTCATACACACCCAACTCCACTACACACAGTCACTGTCTTGAGCAGCATTAACCAAAACATCTGAACTGTGGCAGGGAGAGGGAAGGATGTAGGATACAGGTGGGGGAGGAGGCACTGTGGAGCAAGCAGGCACCAGGGGTCTCATCAAGGTTGCTGGGGAAGTGATGGGAGGTGGTGGATAAGTGTGGTGTGTTTGTTGACAGAGAGCAGAGCAAAACCAGAGGTAGTAGGACAGAGGCAACATGAACTGTTAGGTGGAGTGTGACAGTAGGTTACTGTAGGATGACGCCCAGATGACATCAGGAGCAGAGAATGTGCTGTGAGGACAGCTTCCATACGTGCAGGCCAGGAAAGCTGTCAGTGGAGGTGACGATCCAGATGGGCTGGGTTGTAAAGCATCACTGAAATTAAACATGCTACGTCCGGTTGCAATATGTGCCACAAACTGGTCTACTTTACTCTTGGCCACAGTTTGGTAGTATCCAACCATCTGGTGAACAGTCAGTCGATAGTCAAAAAATTGTAAAAGGCCGTGCAATGATTACAGAACAGCTGGTATGTCTTGGCCCGTTTTGCAGATGACCCAGCCCTCTGTTGAGGTAGGATAAGCCTGAGATAAGACTGGTATGGGAAGTTCTGGGTGGGTGGATTGTGCAAGTCTTACACATAGGTGTTCCACAGGGATATGATCCTTGTGGCTAGGGGTTGGAATTGGAAGTGACATAGGGACAGACTAGGATGCTGTGGAGGTAGGGTGGGTGATGGAACACCACTTTGAGAGGGGTGTGGTTAGGACCTTAGATAGTATGTTCCTCATTTCAGGGGAAGATGATAGATAAAGCCCTGTCAAAATATGTAAATCAGTTGTTGCAGTTCGAGTTGGTATTTGGTGATGACGGGGTGCTCTTTAGCAGTTGATTCTTAGGGGTGGAGGACGGATTGAGGGTGTGTTGGGATATGTCACAAGAAATGCAGGCTGTCTATGAGTGACCAGGTTGTGCAGGAGTCATTTTGTGGTATGGGTGGGATGGACACTATCATAATAAGTACTGTTGGCAGTTGGCAGATTTAATGAGGATGGATGTGTGGGTGGAGACATCAGTGAGAAATTCAGTATCAACAAATGTGGCAGGCTAGGTTGATGAGAACCAGCGGGATGGTTTTTGTTGTTGTAAAGGATGAGAATAAGGTTATCTTCGTGACTAGTACAGATCCTGAAGATATTATTGATGAACCTGAACCAGAACTTGGGTTTGAGTTTGGTGAAGACAGAAATGTTTCCTCTAGATAGCCCATCAACAAACTGGCATATGAAAGTGCCATTCTGATGCCCATGGCTTTGTTATGGATTTGCTTGTATCCTTTGCTTTAGAGGAGAACTAGTAGTGCACTAGGTTGCAGTCGGTAAGGTATATTTGGAAAGCATAATGGGTTTGGAGTCTGAAGGACATTAGAAGAGACGCTTATGGGATTGGCAACAATGGTGAACAGGGATAGTGGTGCTAATAGTTTCAAATACAGACACAAGGAAGTACAGGGGTAGGGATGGTGGAATGAGTGAAAGAAGTGGTTGGTAAGCTTTGATGAAAGAGGCTAGACTTGGGGCAGTTTGTTGGACATTTTGGTCAATTAGAGGTTAAATTCTTCCAGTGGGAGCACACCAGCTAGAATGGGCTCTGAAAAATTGCTAGGTTTGTAGAATTCATGGAACACGTACAAGGTTGGTGAGTATGTTGCTAAAGGGGTCTGGAGGAACATTGATCCAGGGAGGGGTTCTGAAAAGGGACAAAGGATAGAAGCAGGGATTGGAGGTTATGTTGGACTTGTGAGATGGGGTCACATTGGCAGAGATTGTAGGTGGAGGAATCTGACAACTGATGGAAGACACTTCTGCCAGGTAGTGAGAGTAATTCATCCTGACATCTGTGGGACATTTTGTCTCGAGGGACAATGATTAGATTGGAATCTTCTTTGAGGTTGAATATGGCTGTCCTTTCCTGCTTAAAGGCTGTTATTCATAGGAAGGAACCTGAGAACAGATGTTGAGGCCAAAATTAAGGTAAATAATTTGAGAAGTAGGCCATCAATAGTTATTCGGGATGGGGAAGGATGACAGTTGGAGAGTGACCACCCTTTCCGTTCAACAATATTGTTCTCACACAGCCTGGTCATCATGGACAGCATAGCTGCAGTCGACAACTGCACTGCCCACTATGCTGAAGCTGTCACTAAGATCTGCACAGACAGATACTACCCCCCCCCCCAAGTGTAGTCCACAAATTGAATTCCTGTGGCATACCCCAACACATCCTCAACCACCTAAGAACAGCTGCCAAGGATCACCCTATAACCAAATATCTCCCTGGACTGGACCAACTGAATCACATCATTATCTGGGGCTAGTACCTATCATAATGCTATGAAATGAGGGACATCCCACCCAAAATCCTTTCCGTCCCTCGTAAAGTGATGTTCTGTCTCCCACCAAACCACTACACCATCCCGGTCCACCCTACGTCCCCCCCGAATTCTAACCCTTAACCACAGAGATCACATCTATGTGGAAGACCTAGGTACAAGACCTGCCCAATCCACTCAGCCAGACTTCCTATCCCAGTCCTACCACAGGTTTATCTTACCTTATTATAGGCTGAGACATCTATCATGTACCAGCTCTGCTATAATAATTGCACAGGCTTTTAATATTTCTGTAACTACCGACCAGCTGTCAACCGTGATGAGCTGCCATCTCTGGACTGTGGCCAAGATTAAAGTGGACCCGTGGCACACCTTGCAGCTGAAAGTAGCCTGATTGATTTCAACATCTGCTTCACAACCCCAGCCATCTGGATCCTCTCCTCCACCACCAGCTTTCCTCCACTGCACAGATGGCAGTATCCTCATAGCATATTCTCCACTCCTGAAATCATCCAGTCCTCACCCCATGGCACCTTTCCACCCCACACCCCCACCTAACAGTTTCCTCCCCCTGCCCTCTCATCCCCTGGACTGGTTTTGCTACCCCCCCCCATCCACTCTCCCCCCCCCCCCCACACTCCTCCCACCGCCAGCCTTCTAGTTGCTGTAACATCTGCTAGGCAGTGCTGCATCTCTCCTCCCAATCCCACTACTGACTGCTCTTCCATTAGCTGCAGAATATTCTGCCTAGAGCTGCTGTACACAGAAGTCGTGTATATCTGAATGCCTGAGTGTCTTTCCCTTCCTTTTCTTAAGAAGGCTGTCTCAAAGCTTATGTGAACTATATATTTGTTGTGCCCGTCGACAGCTTGGTGTTTTGCCTTTATGATTGAGTAGCAATCCATTCTTTTCACTATGTTGTTGACAATGCAATCTGGACTTTTCATTGTTGCAATTTACCCATGTTCTAAGATGCAAAGGTCAGTGTTTGGATGGAGTAAATTGTGTATATTATTTATTTGCTGCTTTCTGGTTGGTCTTTGTTGGAAACAGGGCACTTAAGGCTTTGCAGGAATGGTTGTGCATGTCTGCCACAGTCACTAACTTCTTTTCCATTACTTGCATTTTCCTCTAGCACACTCCCCAAATAGTCAACACTTTTATCTTTAATTTTTTTTCTTCACTTAATGTTAATGGGTTGACAGGCCATGGTCAATAATGAAAAATGCAAAAATCTAAGTTCTACAGTAACTCATTTTCAAGCTCGTGTTGTTTTTCAGATACCTTGGCACAGTTTGATTCACCTGTAGTTTCTGCTCTGCCATTTACAATCGTGGAGTCTTTTTATACCACCTTCACAACATGGTACATACTCTGCTCTCCAACTTCCTCTACTGCTTTCACCATTCCAGCACTTCCTTCATCAATATGTGGCACTTTTCCTGCTTTCAGCTTTTCGCACGCCATTTCCATATTTGCCCCCAGCACAGCTTTACTGCCTGTTAACACAGCGTAACAAGTTGTCTGCATGATACCTGAGGAATCGGCAAATACCTGAACGGATAGATGGTACATGCACACATATTTACAAGGCACTGATCAGGGCATCATCAGGACAAACGCCACCAGAGGTCCATGTGTTGCACCCTATCTCCTTCCATCAGTTCACGGGTACAGAAGCAGTTCCTCAGTGTACTCTGCGCATGGCTATTTATAGGGGCATACCTCTATGTGTCGGCAAGACAGAGGACATCCCCGACTTCCGTCTTTGAGAGTCTTCTGTATCCAGCTACCAATGAGCCTAGCCAGTTCCATAGGTAGACTTCAACATTGGTTCACTCCCTACATCTTGTCATCGATTAGGATTTCTTTCTCAGGCCTAAGCCTGTTATAATACTAAGGATGTCTCGTTATTTCTTCTTCAGTAGTAGTTACGTTTGGTTAATGTATTGTTGTCTACCAACAAACCTTTGTTTTACCGATATGGTACATACTGTATCCTGAACTCTCAATTCATGAGAAATACCACCATCCAAGCATGGATATGCTCATAGGCTTCCACGGCCTGTGTCATTTAGAATAAAAAAATTTGCAGACATTGACCTGAGTCATTATATAATACTGGAGCAAACAAATCACCAATATTCAGACCACTTTTCAGCAGTCCTATTGAGGATGGCTGTCAGATACTGCTGAGCGAGCACACGAGGTTCTCGAAAGTCGGAACCGCCACAACCCTGCCAGTATTCGGCCACAGCTGACTCGTTTATTCTGTCCCAGCTGTATGTAACATCCCCTGCTCAGAAACATGAGTGCTAATGAGTCTCTCAGATTCACAGACACAGACTTCACCGCATCCACATTGATATTCACAGACGCCTGCAGTGTGCGGGTACCTGTGGGACCGCTCGAACGCCGTCACACATCTCCGACCTTGTGGCCAGTCTGGAGTCCGAGTTCAATTCTTGCCTGATGCAGAAGCTCACATACACAGTCGGTACACCTCTCACATAAGGTGAGTGAGCTACTGGAAGAGTTTTTCCCACACCTTTTTGTGTCTTGTCTTTGCTAAACCCTGTAGCCCAATGTGTGTCCTATTGCTGCTATACCCATCTGCACATAACTACTTTACTGCCAGATGTTCTGCACACCTCCACATCCATGAAAGGAATAGCTCCATTATTTTCTGTTTCTAATGTGAACTCCATATTCTTAGGCAAGCTGTTAAGGTGTGCCTGTAATATGTGTAGTTCTCCTTCCCCACAAGGCCATATGACGAATAAGTCATATAAGAGGGTAGTTCAGAAAAGTAAGTTCCATTCTCATTTTTCCCTGTGGCCCTGCTAACATTGCATTTCCGCTCGCATGCAGTAGTATCTCTGGTTTGAGCAGAATGAAATGACACCATTTGGGGCTCACTCTGTGTTGTGCTTTATTTGTAGCAATTATTTATAATGGCTTGGTAATTGAAAATACTGCCACGTGTGAATTGTGAGCTATAACTCATTTTCTGAATGCTAAGTATGTTAAACCAAGTGACTTTTCATTGAAAAATCTGCAAAGTTAACAGAGGAAATGCAATGAATACTGGTGACAAGACGAGTCTGACGAATTAAGGAAGGGATAATCAACTGCAAGGTGGGTGTCCATCTTTGGCTTCTCATGAACTGATTATCTCCCAACTTTCACAAACAGTAATTTGAAAGATTGAGACTGAAAACTGGGTTTTCACAAACTCTGCACACTTCATGATTAACACAAACAGCAACAAAACGGCAGCACACTTGACTTTTTACATGTTACAAGATAAAGGTGAGAAATTTTTATACCAAATAGTCACAGGGGATGAAACTTGTGTGCTTATGAGACCCCTGAAACAAAACAGCAATAAATGTAATGCAGGCACACTTTGTCCCCAGAAAAGGTTAAACTCAACCCTGCCACAGTGTTTTGGGACAGACAAGTCATGTTACTGATTGACGTTTTACCAAAATGTGAAACAACTAAAAAATATGTTTATTGTGAGACAATTAAGGAAATGTGCCACACTATACAGCAGAGGCATGCTTTCTGAAACCTGGCCTCTGACAGATAAATATGTTGAATTGCCAGTTCTGGATGAAACAGGGTGACTCATTCAAATGTGAGCAACCATCCTGTGTAATTTGTGGGCCATAATGTTTTGCAAGATAATAATGGGGCAAATTTAGGCCACTGACAATCTGCCTCAGAGGACAATCATTCTTGTGATGCTCTGGTACTTCTTTATTTAGTCTTGGAAACTATCGACTATTTTCTGAAACATCCTACATGAGCAGGTAACACCAGACATATGTAAGGTATTTCAACTGTGCTTGCCTTTGACATGTTTTAGCTGGCAAGCTACCTGTAGCTGCTGACATGTTCTTGGAAGCTTCTGCACTGCTACACCCACACTTCTGGCTGAGATACACAGGAAACACAAACTTCATACGGCTGCACAGGAAAGCAGACTTCCACGGATTCCACCTGAACCTCAACAGTTTACACTGAGCAAAAGTGGCACAGTGGTTAAGACGATGGAAGTGCATTGGAAAGAATGGTGGTTGAAATCTGCCTCCATCCATTCAGATTTATGTTTTCTTTAAATCAATTCAGGCGAATGTTGGGCTGGTTCATTTATAAGGGCACGATGGATTTCCTTTGTAATAAAATAAAATAAACCAGAGTTTCTGCTCTATCAATAATGATCACATTTTCAATTGGACATTGAGTCCTAAGCTTGCATCCTTTCTCAACAGATTATGTAAAACCATACAGTTAACATTAGAAAATAATGGAGCAATTCCTTGTCTTCAATGTGGAGGAATACAGACCATCTAGTGGCAAATTAGGAAAAAATCTACAGGAAACTTATGCTCACCATTAAGTAGTAGCTTTCAACCACCAACCAGCTTCAAATAATGCTGTGCTCCATACGGTGCGAACACAAACTCATAGAATTAGTGACACTGGCCACTTACAACATAAATTGAATTAGTAAAATAAAATTAATTCACCTTAAGTCAGGAAATTGTGTTTTATTTTACACAATGCATTTCGAGCCCTAAGGGTTCATCATGAGGTGCCTCTATGATTTATTATATATGTTTAAAGGCCTGGTGCTCAAATAAATCTGGTGCAAGATAAGTGTTTGTGTTGGTGATTATACATACAAATGTGTTCCAATATTATCATACTGCACCAGACTTATTTCAGCACCACTTTTAATAAGCCCAGGCCTTTAAACATATATAATAAATCATAGAAGCACCTGATGATGAGCCCGCAGGGCTCAAAATGCATTGTGTAGAATAAAACACAATTTCATAACTGAAGGCTAATTCTTTTTATTTTACTGAAGTACAACAGTCACAGAACATCACTGGCAATAATGGACAAAATTAAGATAAACTGAATCAGCTAAAGCGACATTCAGCGCAAATGGATATTGCAACAAAGCCATACAAGGAGCTATGAGGTGCAGCAAAGACGAGACACGAAAGGGTGTGGAAGAAACTCTTCCTGTATCTCACTTACCTTATGTGGGAGGTGTCAGCGACTGAGTAGGAAAGATTCTGGTCAGGGAGGAATTAAACCCATATACCAGAGTGGCCACAGGACCAGAGGTTTATTGGGGCACACGAACGACCCCCTGATGCCCCAAAACTGCTGGCGTCTACGTAATCCGATGTGAATGCGATGAAATCTGTGTCGGTGGAATTGGGAGACCCACTTGGAGCAGGTTTGTTACCTACAGCTGGGACATAATAACAGGTCGGCAGTGGCAGAATACCACTGGAAATGCAGCAGTTCCTCAATTTTCCCAGAACCTCGTGTGCTTCTTTGGCAGATATGGCTGTGTTAACATCACAGCTGCCGTCAAGTCTCAGCAGGAAAACACCATCCCTGAGAACAAGCCGCCAACTTTTCTATTGCCCTCCAGTTAACTATGAGAGTGATCTACCAATCACTTACCACAGTAGCAAAGGCAACCGCCTGCCAATCCACCATTGCCTACTATTCATCTACCAGAGATGCTCTCCAGCTACCAACCTCAGTAGCTCAGCTTTCTTTAACTGTCCAATAACGTTCCAGGAGTGTGACATTGCTAGCAAAAAGATAGATGAAATAAACAGTATATAGAGGCAGCCTTTCAGCTGCAGCCAACAGTTATTAGCCTTGAATAGGACCACTGCTGAATCATCAGCAACTCATTTCTTTTAGCATTTTATAAGATCACAGCCCAATATCCAAAATTGTCTATTCAAAATATTTTAGATCAGGCAGTTTTAGATAATTTGGAAAACTACATTGCTACTGACTAATTTATCTTTCATGTTTATCTGCTGTGTTCAAATTACATTACAATTAAAAAACCTTTTTAATAAAACATATCCAAAATTGTTAACAATTAGCAGGATAATAAGCACTTCCAGCTTCAAAACAGCCTGTGTCTACACAGTTACTGAAGAATTGTTACAGGAGTATCACAAAAGTATGAAAATGTAGCAGAGGGGTAGATAAATAACAAAATCCGACTGACAAATCATTTAGTGAGACAACTAAATCAATTCACTTGTCAGAAGCAGAAAAAAGCAAACATTAACAAGTGTGCAATCCTGCAGGTTTTCCACCTTTAGATCCACAGGTTACAGAATAAAGGTAATGACGAAACACATGAGGGAGGAGTCGTCTTAAGATGTCTTAACTCAATGTCAATCTGCCTGCTAGTGACTCTTTTACAGAATGCCTAAAAATTTTGACTCCAGCCAGATTATCACTAAAAAGTAACAAAGATTTCTGTGTGAAGGGCTATGATTTTACAGCTAATGTGTCATAAAAATAGAAAATGGCGTTCCCTTGTTCCAATCATGAATAGGGTGGAAAATGAGCAATGTAACTCACAAACTAAGCCTCAGGTTCTGTTGGAAAGCTTCCCAAACACAAAAAAAAACAAGAATGTGGTACAGCTGTGTTATACCTTTAAGTGGGTGCAACCCAGATTAACTAGTCTAAATAACAAGAAAATATCGAGTGATTTACCAGGATAATTCTTAACCAATCACTGAGCTGTCAAATGTATTCTACAATGTTGATAGATCCCCAATATACTATAGTCTGATTAAAATGACTCGCTAGTTGACATGTCACGTGGCGCTACACTGTTGTCACATAGGCAGCTGGCTACAGCTCGGCTGTTAGGCAACACACTAAGATGGCGGGTCACTTCAAAAATGCTGTTAATTTTATTTTAGGGCGAGGGGCAGTGTTGTAACAGGCCACCAAGAGTTAACTACAGGTTGCAAAAAGCTCTGTTGACAGCTAATTTTAAGTTATCAGTGCCTGAACAGTGGCAGAAGATACATTTTGTAGTTCTTAATTTAATCCTATATGTTGTAACCTAACCACACATGACGTACTATGTATCCGGAAAAATGGTGTTAACCTATCAGCCGAAAAACTAAAATCACGATTTATTTGTTCACAGCGAATAAAGCTTACCTCTATGAGCAAACACAAACATAAAAATTTCGGACGCAGAACTAAAAGCAAACTGTAATTTCTTGATATCATTGGTTGGCCTACGTGGAAATATCCTGACACTGGCTAGTGGTTACATGTGCTGCCATTTTACCAAGCAATCAGCTGTCCTGCATGGTACTTAATTACAGGTTCTTAACAAAACATGCAGATTCCAATTAAAAAAAAGAATCATTGGATGAAAAGTAAGCACTATTCTCAAACATACTTAGCACGGTATTATGACTTAATTAACTGAATTATGAAAAACAACAAATAAAGTAATTTTGATTTACGAATTAAAATAATCACAGACAGTGGAGTTTGAACCTATGCCACATTGTTATTTATATCTCAGTCACAGTACACACCCAGTAAGAACCTGAATTATGGCCTTCAGAGGGTTCATTTTCACATAAATTATATGAAGCTTCTCTAAATGAAAGCTGATATCTGTAACATAATACTTGTATGACATTAAATCAAGACCAGTATGAAAGGATTCAGTAGGGTGTGCTTAGTGCTGTAAATGAGTAGATATTTAGTTAAAATCGTTGTCCGTGTCTTGTACGGTTATCATTAAGTGAAGAAATGCCACATAAAAAGGGCAGACCTATGAATCGGCGACAAAGTGAATGAGGTAAAAGAGGCAGACAACAAAATGGAATTTAATGGACCAGTTCACTGAAGGGGATCAGTTTGGGTGTGACATTGAGCACTCTGATTGGAGGGAAGCAGCTCCAGCATGTGAAATGTCAACTAGCGAGTCATTTTAATCAGACTGTAGTGATGGCAGGATACATTTCCTCAGCCTTTGTGGGTCATGTGCTGGCTAAGGCTGATGAAGATCATGCTCCACAAATGCCCTGCCACCAGCTGTCACTGTGTTCACTGAGAGCAGAAATATTTAGTATTGGCCAGTGGCCAGTTTGTTTTATCTGCATTTCCATAATGATGATTTAAGTCACAAGTATTGTTACAAATAATGTCAGAGCAGGGAAGGGGCAATTATTTGAGTAGGTCTCCATTTTGGTAACTGTCATAAATATTTTTGTCCTTCTGCCTTGAACAGACTAAAAACAAAAACAATCATTGGACAGATGTGTACCACTTTTTGCATCACCAGATGCTATAACACTTTGAGCAACTATTTCAAATGTAAAGAACACATCACACTGATTGAAAAACACACATATCTACAACTAATTTCACAAGTTGCAAACAACATATAGTTTCAAGTCAGGAAAGTAAAACATTCAAGTGCATTGTTATGTAGTGAAAGTTTGATTCAAGTAGGTGATGCTCTCTCAATAGAAGTAGAATGCATCTGATGAATGAATTTTTCAAATTGCCTACAGAAAGCTGAAAGGGAAGGACTGTATTGAGGAACTATACAATAGATATATACTTGAAGGCAATATTGTAGAAAACAAGGAAGGAAGTAGGTGAAGATGAGATAGGAGATATGAAATTTGACAGAGCACTGAAAGATTTCAGTCAAAACAAGGTTTTGGAGTAGATGATACTGTGGTGTCGCACAAGTGTAAAGTGCGCGCCACCTACTTTCGCCACGTGCCGCCATGCACGCACGGCACGGCGTTCTTACGACGTCAGCCACGAGCACCCTCTGCTAAAAGTCCGCTCGTGGCCACCACTGAACGATATCGTTCACTTGGGACTGAGATAGGAACCAGTTAACACTTCGGAATCAGATAGGCACCAGTGAAGACTTGGCTATCGGACAGGCACTAGGCAGGCCTCTAGCTCAACTATGTATCAGCATTCTGCAGTACTGATCTATGTAAAAGTTAAGTATTACTAAGTCTCTCAGAAATATAGATCTCGTTCTAATTTACTCTAGCGTTTCTAGTTGCTGCTGTCCCGCTGGCTGGTCACCTCCTACCTGCACAAGTGTGCATCCTTTATTCCCGTGCCGGTCTTTCTACTCGGCCACCGACACCTACGATGGAAACGAGACAAAAAAGCGGCGACGAGGCTGGGACACAAAAGATACTGCCTCTGAATTGCTGATATCTTTAGGGGAGCCAGTCGTGAAGCAACTGTTCCACTTTGTGTGCAATATCTATGATACAGGAAAAGTACTCTCAGACATAAAGAAAAATCTAATTATTCCAATTCCAAAGAATGCAAGTGTGAAAATTACAAAACTAGCAATTTAAAATTCCATGATTGCAAAATATTAGCAGGAATTACTTACAGAAAAAGGAAAAGCTTATCAAATCCAAGCTTGGGGAATATCAACAGTAACAACAGACTACTTAGACTACTTGTTTTTGCTGCCCGATGATGAAGTGCTGTCTGATGACACATGTGATGAAGAGGTAGCAGAAGAACTTATAGCATCTGATGACTTAAATGTGTGACAGGAGTACCTGCAAATGACAGTGAGAACTATAAAGAGAAGGGAAAGACACTCATCATAAAAAACAAACTCAGGAGTTTCTGGCATTCCTGGTGATGTGTGTTTAAGCGCAGTTGGAAAACATTTTCCAAGAAGCAGCATAGAAAGGTGATGCAAACACTGCAGCACATGGCAGCAAGAGACATGGAAAAATTTCATATGTAGCTACTGCATAGTACCACCATGTATTCAGCCATGTCTTGAAAAATTACACAAAAGTGTTAAGTTCTGAATAAATAAATAATAACTCCTTAACTTCTTTGCTTTCTACAGTATGTCTGCCTAGGTGTGTTTGCATCTGTGTAAATGTGTGGGTCTGTGTGTATTTCTTTACCTTCCTTTTCTTCCCCAAGGTAAGTCTTTCCTCTCCTGGGATTGGAATGGCTCCTTACCCCCTCCCTTAAAACCCTCATCATTTCCTTTCCCTCTCCTTCCCTTCTGCCTGAAGACACAACTGGGTTGCGAAAGCTTGCATTTGTGTGTGTGTGTTTTATTTGTGCTGCTATCATCACCTGTGCTCCTTCGCCTAGTGAGTAATCTTTATTTATTTTTTATATGAATAAATAAATATGTTTGACATAATAATGGTAATAACATTCTTATCTGTACAGCCCCTAATCACTACAGAAAAAATATTGGTTCTCTAAATTTACTCCTCCTGAAGTCCAGTGAGACATGTACATCCAACATTAAATAACTGTAAAACTATAAATAACAATGGAAATTTAGAAACATGGCCTGACATACTACCCATTCCAAAAGCAGGAAACTAATTGTTACAGTAATATGTGAAATTTTAATTAATTCGGTCACAAAAGGGTTAACTGCAATGGGTAATGGTGCCTGTTCTTCTGTCACAAATAATACTAAAACACACTACCCACAATGGATGGCACAGATGAACACTATTCACTGTGGCTACTGACTGTTACGTTGCACAATATGTCATGTAGCTAATGAACTTGGCAATGGGTGTAAACATTGCAGAGTGGTACAAAGTCAGCTGACTCACACTGAGGTAAAGTTCGGGGCCAATAATTTCACCTGCTCTTCATTTCTGATGTTTGTATTGCACTCTATGTAATTATTTGTAACTACACTTGTGACACAAATTCAAATTAAAGAAATAAGAATAAATGTCATTAGCCAATATTAGGCAGTTCTGCACCAAATCAACAAAGTGACACTTGGTGCCAGGGAATTTGTGAAGCTTGGTCTGCATTAGATCTAGTCAGCACATGCTGCAACAGAGGATCAGCCAATGTATTCTGCCATCACTAGTCTAATGAGGATTTGTCAACATTGTGAAAGGCATATGACAGCTTTGTGAGCAGTGATGACTTCCACAAAGCTTCAAGAATTATTGTGATAAATTTACTCAATATTTACTTTTAATGTAGACCAAATATTCTGAGTTATAGTCACTTAAGGGATAACAAGAAGTAGAAAATTTATGTTTTTTTACTCTGGAAGCACTATTCAACAGAACCTGCAGCTTAGTTTGCTATTTATATACCAAATTTTCTGTCTTACTCATTACAGGGGGCATTTGCTACTGTTGATGCTACATTAATGGTAAAATTATAACCCTTCAAAGTGGAAGTTGGTTGTACGTTTTGGGTTTCAGTCTTACTGTGTTCTGTAAAGAAAGCAGTAGCAGGTAGATTAACAGTGAATAAAGAAATGTTAAGACAACTTCTTCACCACGAGTTTTGTCATTACCTTTATTCTGTACCCTGTAGATTTAAAGGAGGAAAATCTGGAAAATTTCACAATTGTTAATGCCTGCTTAATCTACTTCTTTCAAATGAACTGACTTAATTGTCACATTGAATGATTTATTAATCAGATTTTGTTAAGTATCTAACCTTCTGCTACATAGTGAGGATATCTTCCAGATCACCACAAAGACGATAATCGGGCCACAGACACGTGTAAAAAAGACAATCACACACACACAGCTTAGCTTTTAGCCACAGAGTTCATCAGTACAGAACAAACACACTCATTCAAACAATTACACAAATACAACTCACTAATACACCACAGTCATCTCCGGCTGCTGTGTTGCAAGTAACAGTCTGCAGAGAGAGAAACTTCAAGTGGGGATGGAAGGGGAGGGGGTGAGAAGGGCAGGGAGGAGAAAAGCAAAATGGGAAGGAAGAGAGAAGGGAAAAATTATAGTGCACACTGTGGTTAATGAGGCAAGAATTGTGAGAGTTTAGGCTAGAGGGGACGGGAACAGTTGTGTGTGGAGACAGTACATTACTGTAAGGTTTGGGACCATAGAATATACTTTTAAGGGTAACTCCCATCTGTATAGTGCAGAAAAGCTGGTGGGGGAGGAAGCAGTAGAGGGGGAAGATCCAGATGGTCCAGGTAGTGAAGCTCTCATCAAAATCGATCTTGTTACGCTCAGCTGAATGCTGTGCCACAGGATGGCCTACCTTGCTTTTGGTCACATTTTGGCAGTGCCCATTTATCCTGATCAACAGCTGGTTGCTAGTCATACCAATGTAAAGGAGCTGTGCAATGACTGCAGCTGAGCTGTTAAATAATGTGTCTGCTTTCACACGTGGCCCAGCCTGTGATGGGGTAGAATAAGCCTGTGACAGGAATGGAATAGGAAGTTCTGGGTGGGTGGATTGGGCAGGTCTTGCAGGAATATGATCCCTGTGGCAGGGTGTTGGTTTGGGATGGCATAGAGATGGACTAGGGTGTTGTGGAGGTTGTACTGGCAAAGGAACACCACTTTATGAGGTGTAGGAAAGGTCTTGGGAAGTAAGTCTCCCATTTCTGGGCACGGTGACATAAAATCAAAGCCTTGATGAAGGATGTCGTTTAGCTGTTACAGTCCTGGGTGGTATTGGTGTTGTAGCTCAAAATGACTACCTGTCCCAACCTCCTTCAAGAACTAAACCTGGTACTATATTACTCATAACCCTCATAACTTTATCATAAAAAAATAACTACTGTTCCAGTCATGGTAAAATATACAGTCACTTACATGACACCCTACTATGGCAACCTGTTCATGGGCCATCTAGAGGAAACCTTCATAATTTCCCAAAACTTCAAACCCCTGGTCTGGTTCACATTCATTGACAGTATTTTTCCAATATTCCTTCCCCCACGACATCAACTCCTTCTGTCTCAACATTTTCGCCTGGTCTTCCTCAACCGAGTATACCACCATCCTCGATGTTAGCCTCAACCTCACCACACTGCTGTCCATGTTAAATCCAATAACCACCACCAATGCCTACAGTTAACAGTTTCCATTCATTCCACATTAAAGATTCGCTTTCTTACAGTCTAGTCACCCATGTATGGTGTGTTTGCAGTGCTGAGAACTTCCTTGTTCAATATTCTGACAGTCTCACAAAGTCCTCAGACCCAGTTCACAATGCAATTCCTCATGGCATACCCTCACACACCCCTAATCCTCCTTCCACCCCCAAAAACCAGCTGCAAAACAGTGCTCCCCCTTCCTCACCCAATACAACCCTGGACAACTAAACCACACCATTCATCAAGGCTTTGATTTCCTGTCATTGTACACAGAAATGAGAAAAATTCTGCCCAAGATGCTCCCAGTCCCTTCTAAAATGGTGCTCCATTGTCCATCCAATCTCCACAACATCCAAATCCATCTTTACACTACCACCAACCGCAACCCCTTACCACAGGGATCATATCCCTGTGGTGACCCCATTGCAAGGCTTGTCTAATCCACCCACCCAACACTTTCTATTCCAGTCCCGTGACAGGCTTATCCCACTCCAGCAAAGACCAGGACACGTGTGAAAGCAGCCAAGTGATTTATCAGCTATGCTGCTATCACAGCCTTTTAATTGGTATGATTACCAACCAGCTGTCCATTATAATGAACAGCCACTGTCAAATTGTGTCCAATAACAATGTAGACTGCCCTGTGACAGACGTGCAACTGAGCATATGCTTGATTTCAATGGCTGCATCACTACCAGATTTCTTGAACTGCAAACTGCACAGATGGCAGATATCCTTACAGTACATTCTCCAGGCCCAATTTATCCAGGCTTCAGCCTCCAGTAACCTACAGACCCCATACACTCTACATCCAACTGTTCCCACCTCCTCAAACCTACACCTCTTACAATAGTCATCACATTATTCACTGTGTGCACTATATTTTTCCCCTTCTCTGCTCTTTGCTACGTCCTACTACATGCTCAAGTTGTCCCCATACACACCCTTCTAGTACCTATACGTCCCACAAGACAGCACTATTTCTATCCCCAACATCTTCTTCCTGCATCTCCTGACCCCCTTCCCCCAACCCACTCCAAGTTGTTCTCACTGCAAGCCATTTCTCAGAATGTAGCAGCCAGAGATGACAGTTGTGTGTTAGTGACTTGTGCTGTGTGATTGTGTGAATGAGTGTGTCTGCTCTGTAGTGACAAAGACTATGGCTAAAAGCAAAGTTGCATGTGTGTAATTGACATTTTTTACACTGTCTACGGCTGGATGAATGCCTTTGTGGTGAGCTGCAAGCTACCGTTTTGCATACTTTTGTGATAGTCTTGTAACACATCTTCAGTGTGAGTGTAGACACTGACCATTTTGTAGCCTAAAGTGCATATTATCCTGCTAATTCTTAACAATTTGGGATACTTTGTTTTATTAAAAAAGTTTTTTTTTTTGTTGGTAATGTAATAATGCTGAGCTGTTTGTACTATTTCAGTGTGTATTAACTAAGGTTTTTTGTTGGTTATTTTGAACACAGCAGACAAACATCAAGGTTAAATTAGTCAGTCAAGAAAGTGTGTCCCACATTACCTGAAACTGCCCAAGAATGCTTGGATGGTTTTCTGAATTAATGGCAGTAAACCTTATGCTGGTAGCATTTTGCCTCCTTTCATGTTGACCTGTGTTAACAGACAGTTAGGCCAGTGGCAGACTAAGGGGGAGGGGGTGGGACCACCCCGGGCCTCTCATCTTGCGGGCAGCCTCCCTTTTATTATTATTAATATAATTATTATTATTATCATGAAATTTTTATATTTATTTATTAGTCTACCACTGAGTAAGGCTGTGCACTAAGGCATTCACTCTTCCTTCTGAAAACATTGGTCAACTCAGAGTCCAGGAAGCCACATCTACATTCAGCTTTCCAGCTGACAGCAGGGGCCTTCTCACCCAACACCACCTGGGCAGCCTCCTGGGACATGTCTGATGGGTGAAATCAATGTCTCATACTATCCAGCTCTTCCGCTGAAGTTGGTGGCACAAACCTCCCTGGCAGGAAGTGGTCTGCTGAATCATTTCCATATAGGAGTGGGTAGATATAACTACAGGAAGTGCCAATGGGAAATCACATTTGAGAAGTCACATGTTTGCGCAGCAGATATTCAAACTGTGGATCACACAATTATAGACTGCCCCTGCATTCTTTCTTTGAGGGGTTGGACAATCTTCACAATGTAAGTGAAGCAGAAATGACTTACCTTATTCATCTTGGATCTTTGTTGGGAGATCCCAACTACACATAATTTTATGCCCTGAATGGATGTACCATGTACTGTAGATACAATAGTTCAATATGGTGACTGACGAAGAACATAACTCAGTTCTCTACTAGCATTTTCTCTCTGTGGAGCTGCAGTGGCTACCACACAGGAGCAGGAGGGTTGCAGTTCAAATCCTACTCTAGCTATCCAGATTTATGTTTTACTTGACTTGCTTAAATCATTCCTGGCAAATGCTGGGATGATTCCCAGAGCACAGGCAGTTTCCTTCCTGATACTAACTCACACAATCTGACCTTATGCTCCGTCTCTAATGGCCTGGCTGTCAACCAGATGTTAAACCCTAATCCCCCGTCCATTCAATCACATCCACTTTTTTCTCTATCTTTTCTGTTACTGTTCCAATGTCCAAAACCTCAGTTCATATTCCATTTGTTTGATAGGTTGTTTCAACTTTTACATCCATCCTTTGTGGTACTGAAGCATGTTTGTTGATTCAATGTGTGTACTCAACACGATTTACAGGCTACAACGCCTTTCTTACTCTGTCAGTTACTGCCTCCCTATCACATCTTAGAAAGGTATTATTGCAGTCTACTTGTTTTACAAGTAGTGGCTGATCTTTTGCTCCTTGAGAAGTATCCAAAGTACCAGTCAATATTTTGGAAAACTTTTTCTAAATTTACACATGATGGGAGTAGATAGCAATCCTGAAGATTTATCAATATTTTTGTCAAACTGTACTCTAACCTTATATTCAACAACACAAACCTGTACCATAATACACACTCCACTCCTCTCACCATTGTCCCCAATCAGTTTGATGGCGAGGCAGGATAATTGTGACAGAAGGCATTTGATTTAGAAATTCAGTTGCAACCACTGTGCTGCTCTCTACAAGAGCACAACTACTAACATGTTGTTGTCCACATGACACATTATGATCACTGAGTTGTGAACATGATAGCCACACTTTAATGACTGATCAACAGCCTCTGCCATCAGGATTCTTCCAACTAACACCAGCTCCTCCAAGATGTGCACATGGGAGCTCTTGACACAACATATTCTTTATTCCTGTAATCTGTCACATTTATAGCCACATTCTATTCACCGTTCTGCCCTGTGTTTTATCCAATGTAACTTTTTTTTTCATACTGTGACTTATTCTAAATTCTACAAATGATCTAATTCAGATATGCATCTCTTAATCAAATCTTTAAAACGAGCAGTAAATTCATTTGCTTGTTTTTAGTTTATCAACAACTAAAACTGATATTCTCTTAGGTTGGCTGCATCCTTATTTAGATTATTTGTGTTGGCATTTGACAGTGATGACTCACAGAAGTTCTTGTTCGATAATAGTAATAATTATGAACAGCTGTGACCTTTGATTCCGGGGTTATTTCATTCATTTTAAAACCTTTTGATATTAGACCTCACAAATCTCAATTAATAAGTGAAAGATAATTGTTGCAGCTGGTTATCTCAAGGATCTTAGTACATCTGATTAAATGCTTTGTTTGAAGCTCTATTTTTCATACTTTTACTGATTTTTCACTGTGTATTATTTCCACTTTCCTGCCTTATTTCTGTGCTTAGTAGAGGAATGCCACCTGCAACCTGAATGGTCATCTGGCAGTTTCTTTCTCCAAAGTTTCTAGGGTTTTCTTTTTCCAACCACGTTTCCATAAAAGTGTGCTTTTTATGCTCCTTTCGCCATTGCTGTTCTGTAGCTTCTGCCAATCTCATGTGTAGTCATGTTTCTCTATTTCATTTTGTCTCTCCATCTGCTTCATTTTTGAAGCCTCTTATTTCATTTAGCAAAGTAAATATGTCTGTACAAATATTTCTACTGAGCATTAATTTTTCCTGAATTTCCTCCCATGTGATAGTTAATTTATGTGATTTTGATTATGTAAATGTTACATGTCGGAGGTAAACATTCAGTTCACATTCTTGGGCACTTCAAATTTACCTTAATAGATAACTGGTTTCAGCTTCACAGCCATCATCTATCTGACCAATAAGACGTAACTAAAACTCCACTTATATCAGTATCTGTGGTGTAAAAACATGAATATATTATATGCACATGGAAAACAAGTACAATCATTAACCTTTTATATACAAAAGCAGTGATACACAGGATTTATAGCAATAAACTAATTAAGAAGAAGCATAATACGCAAGTACTGGGTAATAATTATTACTATTCTTGGTGCTAGTGGATGTCAAAGAGACCCTATTTAACATGTAACAGATAAATTTTATTAGATTCTGAATGGATTTAGATGAAAATCAAAGGATGTGTACCATGTAGTTATGTATATCAGCTGGATGGAAAGGGCTTTATTTTTATGGGGTGTTCATGGATTTGTGCTACAATATAGTGTAAATGTGATTTGAAAACGAAGGAAGAAAGTAAGCGATGCAAATTAAAGCACATTATCTTCAAACTTTATTTATACAGTTTTTAAGGAATGAGAAGGTGGATCACATCTTAATGGTTAAGTTTCACTTGAAGACTATAACACAGTTTGAAATTACTTTAAACAAATTTTATAGTTAAGACATTATAGGAGAACAAGTATCCTACTGTACTGAATAGCTATGTAAATATTACTGTTAAAATATGCAAACTAAAATAGGGACAGAATCATGAAGGAGGGTGACAAAAGAGGAAACTGAAAATGTACCAAGTAAGAAGTTATGCTGTATGTGATGTGAGCTGGTATGCAGCCATAAATTGGGTTACAAAAAAGGTACCAATAAACAAAAAATTCTCGCCATAATATCAAGGACCTCAGATTGTGAAAGATCTAAAACCTTGATGCGGGTAGTTTACACTGTTGATCAGCTGAAAGGTATCAGTGACATAAAGCACTTTCAGTAACAATATGAAGAGTAATTACATTCCACACATATTTCTCAAAAGTATGTTTGTGAAAGATGATTCTGTTTAACACATATACTACATGGGTAAACTAATTATAATGTGTAATATTAAAGTTGAATTGTGTAGAGGTGAGTGCTTAGGTGTTGCTAATAGAAATAAATGCGTAAGTGTGGTGTATAAAGATGTTTATGGACTGGTTAAACATCAGTCAAGTTACGTAACTACAGTTCAGAAATAGAGGGAATGGGTATCATGCAATCCTTGCTAATTATGGAAGGAATTGTTTCCTGTAACTAGCAGGGGTTGTAAAACCGACAAAGGTGCACTCCAGGAAAGGTCTAATGCTAATTGTTTGTAAGAATGCTGGAAATGTAAAGTGTAGTACATAATCTGCTGAAGAGAAAAAGTGGTTGGCGTATGATAGATGCTCCTTACATTTCAACTAATCTATTCAGCCAGTATTCAAGTGAGTGTTAAAGTTATTGATAGTTACCTGCAGATCAACACCGTGACAAAATTTCTTATGTTAGTGTAATAAGTTACATATGGATACCACTATGATGGAACATCCATCTACATCTACATAAATACTCTGCAAATCACACTGAATTGCATACGTAGTGTAATTTAGTTTCTTACCCAGCTTTTCGACCACTCATGCCAGAAGACCAAGAGCTACAGCATCGGTGGTATTCAGACTGCTCACTCACTAGCTGTAGTCTCATCTGTTGATGATGCATGTTATTACTTTGTTACTTAACTGTAAACATACCTATATTTAAGATCTTTGCCATGAAATGAACGAGTCCAATTATGGTTGCCTGAGTGACGCTATCACACACGGAATGATGTAGCCAAATATTTTGTACAAAATTCTGGCAATTCTCAGGGTACCAATGAGAAAATTATGTAGCCAGATATTGCCTGATAAAGCTAAAGAAGAAATTATGGCCAGTGAGAACCAAATCAAATGAGTTGCAACTGTGAACCATGCACAAGATGAATAATACTGGAACGAGAAAGAAGTTGGCTGGTCTCATGGATATAAAAAAACACCATTTGTTAGTAAATGTGGACCTGTAAAACAGGTAAGTTCTGCAGCTATTAATTTGCTCAAACAGTATTAGAAAGAATCGTGTCTGGAACTAACTATTATGCTGCAGTAGTTACTACTTCCTTTTATATGTGTACTTTTTATTAAGTTTATTGTGCAATTAATTATCATACTATTGCATTATTAAAAGGTATAAAATTTAAATGTATCCTATTATACAGAATTATACCTATATAAGGCACATATTACAATTAAAATTGTGTAGATGATGGCACTCAGATATTCCAAGTTTTCTCATTCATTACTCAAAAATTATATCACTTAGTGACTTTTGACAAACTTCACATATAATTTAAAACAGTATCACAATATTTTCTCACAGATACACCCACAAAATGATGACAAGAACGAGGTTTATTCAGATTTGACCTCATGACTAATGAAAAGCATTAACATACATACACTCTTGATTACCATGGAGTGCAAATTCTTCATCAACCTATCATCCAGTATTTCACAATGAGAGCACTTGATTACTTCCAAAAATCTTTAAGCATAATTTTAATCATTTTCTAAACTATTTCTCACTTATATACTAATAGACAGGAACATGATGAGGGTTTAAAGGAGTTGGTAAGGAGTCATTCCAATCCCGGGAGAGGAAAGACTTACCTTGGGGGAAGAAAAGGAAGGTGAACAAATACAGCACACCCATACATTTACACAGACGCAAACACACCTAGGCAGACGTACTATAGAAACCAAAGAAGTTAAGAAGTTAGACAGAGATGCTACTAGAAGCAGAGGCTCTGTCCAGAGAACCGAGGCAAAGATATTAAGATGTTAAAGATTGCAGGCCGGAATTCAAATTTAGCAGAGGTTAAGACCAGGTGGGCAATGGGAAGAGAGAATATGCTGAAGGGCTAGTTCCCATCTCCGGAGTTCTGAAGGATTGGTGTCAGTGGGAAGTATCCAGATAACCCGGACGGTGTAGCCCTGTGCCAAGATGTGCTGGCCGTGCACCAAGGCGTGTTTAGCCACAGGGTGATCCTCGTTACCAACAAACACTGTCTGCCTGTGTCCATTCATGTGAATGGACAGTTTGTTGCTGGTCATTCCCACATAGAATGCTTCACAGTGCAGGCATGTCAGTTGGTAGATCATGTGGGTACTATCGCAAGTGGCTCTGCCTTTGATCGTGTACACCTTCCGGGTTACGGGACTGGAGTAAGTGGTGGTGGAAGGGTGCATAGGGCAGGTTTTACAATGGGGGGCAGTTACAAGGGTAGGAGCCAGAAGGTAGGAAAGGTGGTTTGAGGATTTCATAGGGATGGACTAGGAGGTTACGGAGGTTAGGTGGGCGGCGGAAAGACACTCTCGGTGGAGTAGGAAGGATGTCATGAAGGATGGATCTCATTTTGGGGCAGGATTTAACATCTTTGCCTCGGTTCTCTGGACAGAGCCTCTGCCTCTAGTGGCATCTCTGTCTAACTTCTTAACTTCTTTGGTTTCTATAGTATGTCTGCCTAGGTGTGTTTGCGTCTGTGTAAATGTATGGGTGTGTGTGTATTTGTTCACCTTCTTTTTCTTCCCCCAAGGTAAGTCTTTCCCGGGATTGGAATGACTCCTTACCCACTCCTTTAAACCCTCATCATTTCCTTTTCCCTCTCCTTCCTTTCTGCCTGAAGAAGCAACTGGGTTGCGAAAGCTTGCGTTTGTGTGTGTGTATTCATTTATTTATTTGTGATGCTGTCACACCTGTGCTCCTTCGCCTGGTGAGTAATCAAGAACAGCACTATTATGATTGTTACTTTGCATTGGGAAAAGCATGTAGTCTAGCTATGCTACCCTTGTTTCTTTTTTTCCAATCTGTCTGTAGACTGCAAAGATCAGGTGACGTTTGCCACTCCCCCCCCCCCCCCCAAATCATCCTCACCTTCACACAGTTCTGTGGCTGGTGTGTGCCCACCCCCCTCAAATCATCCTCACCTTCACACAGTTCTGTGGCTGGTGTGTGTACACTGACACTCAAAACAAAAATGTATGGATTAAAAAGTTCTCAGCCTTGTATATGTGCCATTATTATCTCTATTATCCACTGAAATATTACCTTTACTTGTGTATGAATCTTGTGGTATGGTATTACACCTAAAATTAATTTACACTAGTGTGTAAGTATTGTCATAGGGTTTCTCCACACACAAAAACCAAAATTTCACAACTCACAACAATAAATTCTGAATGAATAATTTGCTATGTAAGGACAATCTTTCATACTCCAAAGGTTGAACTCTTAGCAATCACGCACTATACCGTACTCAATATCCATTCGTCCAGTTAACATATGATCCTTTGAATAGTGAATGTTTTTTTTCCATTATGGTCCCCACAACATTCTCCACAAGAAAATGTGATTAGCATTATATGCCACTCTTACAGATCTGTGGCTTTCGGCAACTCAATAGCTCTCACCTCTGCACAACTCTAACTTTCATATTACATTTTAAAATTATTTTAACTAAAACAAAGAGGACTTTACTCCAATTCCTAAGAGGGTCAGTCAATAAGTAACTTGGCTTGCAGAACAAAATTTTAATGTAGCAAGTCATTAACACCGTAGCTCATCATTGGACAGTAGCTTAAACTGAGCAAAAGACAGACAAACATTTAATTCATTGTGTTGTCCATTTTTTAAAGCAATTAAGTAAAGAACAGAATCTACACAACTGTAAGCAAGGCAGGACAAGCATCAAAAGGGCACTGTGAATTGGCCTTCCAACACCAGCTGTGACACCAGGAAGCATTGACAGACTCCATGATTTTGTTCTGGCAGAAAGGCAAATGAAAATTCATGAGTTAGCAGAGGCCACAGGTGTCTCAAATGACAGAGTGTACTTAATTTTTCATTATGAACTGAGCATGAAGGAGATTTGCACAAGATTGGTGCCATGATTGTTGACTGCAGAGAGGCAACGAATTTGCATGGGAAAAATATGATACTCACGAATAATCTAGCAGTCTTCTTGAGCCCATTCTTTTTACCATGGATAAAACTTATTTGTCATTAAACTCCGGAAACAAAACAACAGTCAAAATAATGGACTGGGAAAAGACACCCAACTCCAAAAAGGCAAAACACAATAGACTAATTGAAAAAGGTAACAACTATCACTGAAGAATACTATACATCCTTTCAGGACATAATCAAGGCAGCTATTGAGGATACACATTCTGGAACAAAGTGTTGCTCTATAAAGATAACACATGAGTGCATTCATGGCTTTCACTCAACAAAAATTTACTGCACTTCATTTTCAACTGTTTCCACACCCACCCCATTCACCTCGTTTGGGACCCTTAGACTTTCATTTGTTGCCAAAATCAAAAACGTTTCAAGCTTGAAAGGAATTTGTGAGCAATCAACAAGCCATCTAGAAAGACAATGACTATTTTGAGAGTCTTGAAGGAAATCTTTAACCAGAGATACTTTGATGGGATTACATTGAAAAATAAGGTGATCTAGACAATGAAGATTGTTGTCTTTCATATTATACAAAGTTACTTATCAAATGACCCTTGTATTAACTATTACATGTGTCACAAGAGAATCGTATTTCACAAAATCTTTTTGAGAAATATGTGGCAGGCAATTACTCTCCACAATGTTGCTAGAAGCCCTTCACATCACTGATACTATTCATCTGGCCAGCAGTATGAGCTTCCCACATCAGTATTTTAGAATTTTCACAACCAAACGTATTTGATATAATGGTGAGAATTGTTTTGTATGTATTGATACCCATTTTGTGACTCAGTTTATGACTGAATGCAAGCTCATATGACATACTGCATAACTTATTGGTTGTTACTTTTTCGGTCTCCTTATTTTGTCACCAGCATTCCTGTTTTCTCACCCAATCTTTGCTTGTATATCTTAAAGTCTCTTCTTTACATTGCCATTCAGCATTGGTTTCTCTGTAACTCCACCGATTGCTTCCAAATATGGTATTACAATTGCTGAATGGATATTTCTTTTAAAACTTCAATAACTTTTATATTTTGATCCTCTGGGATGTTAGAAAAGTTTCCTTAGTTGTCTGATTGTTCTCACCAATAACTTTATAAGTATTTTTGAAAGTTAATATGCTCTTATTTATATCACCTAAGTTTGCCTTCTTTTTCAAATCAAATGTCGACTAAACAGCAATACAAATCCACAAACACTCCATTTCAATACAAACAATTTCATACATGTGATATGCATATCTAATTAATACACATTCCTTGTTTTTTGTCTAGATTTATACATAAACTTAGAAAAATATTAATCATACCAAAAATAAGGTCACTGTGATATCCACTACCACCAAGATTTTTAACCATTACCTATTATTTAAGTGTTACACATATTGCTAGTTAATTCTGTGTATGACTACAAAACCTGTGTGACTATTTTTATAAATAAAAGTTATTAAGCAAACATTTTCCATGTGCATGCAATAGGTTTAGCTTCATAGATAACACATTCTGAAACAACTGGAGTTTTGCATTAGTTTTACAGGCCTGACGATAGCTCTAAAGCTGAAATCAGTTCTCTATTCAAGTAAATTAAAATGTGACAAGGACTGTGAATTTTAAAGTTTACATCACATATACATTAGTAATATTTAATTTGTACTAGTTATTCAGGGAAAAACTTAGCAAAAAAAGACTCAGCATAACATAGCATAGATTCAATTTGCTAAATAAAATGAGAAGATATAAAAATGGAGCAAATAAATAGGAATTCAGTTACACACTTGAAATGAGATTGATAGAATGTTTGAAATAACAAAATAGTAATAGTGAGAAGAGAAATGTAAAATGGTAGAAGCTTCCTTGACTACTGGAAAGACAATTGCCTGCTATTGGCAATTTAATTCACCTTTGGAGAAATTAGTACCAGCTGTGTGACGACGTAGAGATCAGACGGCAGGCTCATAGTAAGCAAACTAAATGACGGTTCATGGCCAAAAACAATACACAGGAAAAATACTGACAAAAGACAGAAAAGTCCAAGTTCAAATATGGCCATCAGTGTATTACCCCTATACCGAAATGTTTGCTTTGTGGCTCATATCCCTGCAACAGACACAGATGCGAGAGCTCTTTTGCATTCTCTGCACCATACCTCCACACGTCCTGGTGGATTAGGTGCATGGCCAGTCTCCTGTCAAAAGAGCTGTTTGATCTATAAACTTAGTTACACCGATCACACTCGACTACATGTGGGTGTAACTACTAAATTATGTCGGTCCACACGAGTTGCCACCGGCAAAGACACAAGTGGACCACCCATTTGATGAACATGTTATCCAACATGATGCACATCGCTTTGTTATCCAATATGCCACATGTCACTTTAATGACTAGCTGATAGTCTTCACCATCAGTATTCTTCCCAGAAACACCAGGTTTCTGAATTGTTCACGCATCCTTAACTCCAGTAAGAGAGTTTTAACTGTTATTTCCTAGTTTCTTGCCTAATTATTGCAACTTGTCCATAGTTTCAGCAGCATATTTCCTAATGATTTGCCACATTATAACTTATTTTATTCAATTGTATTTCATTACCCTTGTTTCACTTTTGTCAGTGGTTGTCTTGGAACTGCTAGAGTACCTCTGAAGTATTCTGTGTGAATTTTAGATAGTTAAACAGACTAATTGCAGTATGTTTGAAACAGTCAAGTGAGGTAAAGATTCACTGCCAGCAGTTGGTGTGAGAGGAACATTCCAATTAAAGCATCGGCAGCCCCTCTGAAGCAGAAACTGAACCTTCAGTACATAACGACTGAGGTCACTCCACTAGGCTCTTTGTTTTCTGGTGTGTGACCTGAAGCTCCACTTTTGGCAGTTTGGGAGTCAGACAGTCGAAGAATTTGAGAGTTCGTTATCTTGTCGCAGTTGGGAATAGTAGGTGCCTCCGAGTTGTCAGACAGGTGAGTCACCATTGTGGGTAGTGTGAGGTTACTATCCCCTGGCTCTGAGTCTGTCTCCCATCCTACCACAGGCCTGCACAATTCCCTGACAGCAAGATGCCGTGCGAGGGGCTCTGGGTTCACAACCTGTATAGAACAGAGCAGTTTTCCCATCATCATGTGAGCTGGCTCGAACTGTTGCAGCTGACATCGCTTTCCCAGCCGAGACAGCCGGGTGTGGTATTACGATGTGCAACACGACGAGAAGGTCACTGTACACCATCTACCGGACTTTGACAGAAGCACTGCTGATGTCAACAGAAATACCAAGCTACTGCAGCCATTTCTGATGTGTGTATGACCAAAAGATAATGATGATTAAACCACAACCGGACTGGTCTCTTTGGAATACAAGACTTGACATCTAGTAATCTTTTTCTCACTACTGTGTTCCTTTCGCATATTTTTCAACACATTCCTACCAGCATTCAACCATTTATCGTTTGTTATTCCTGCATCTCCAGATCATGTATCTTTGTGAGAATCCTCTTTTTTTTCAATTGCCATCAAGTACACAAACCACTTGAACCTTCATTTTTCTGTCCTACTCTGCAAGGCATTCTCTTTCACTGTCACTTAATTTCACTTCCCTATTATACGCTTACACCTCTTTCCTTTATTACTCACATTCAACAATATCATGAGAAGGGCAGATTGCTACTCCCCACAGTGACAACATGTTGAGCAACAGACGGGGTGACAAAGAATTTGTTCGTATAAGCTCTTGACCGTAAACTGTTTTCAGAAAATGAGGAGAATGCACCCACACATTCATACAATGTACACAAACACAATACAACTGCCTCCAGGTACTCTAGCAAATACGTGCATTGTCAAATTGAAGAGTGTATTGGAGTTTGGTAAGGAGAGCAAACGATGGTGGTAGAGATACAAAGTTACCTAGCAGAGCAAGCAGGGGCTCGAAGGCCCACATAACATGGCTGGTGTGTTAATGGGAGGGGGGGAAGACCGGTGGGTTTGTTGGCAGAGAGCAGACAAATATGACAGTGAGTGGGCAGTAAATGGTAGAAGGTGATGGGACACAGGGACAGAAACTTTTAAATGGAGGGAGTGGGGACATTTTGTTACCATAGGCAGAGGCCCAGATGGTTTCAGGAGAACAGAAAGTGATGTAAGGACAGTTCTCATCTGTGCAGTTCAAATAAGCTGGTGTTGAAGGGATGGCCGGGTTGTGAAGTAGCCACTGAAATCGAGCCTGTAATGTTGAGCTGCATGCTTTACCACACAATGGTCTCCTTTGCTCCTGTCCACAGGTTGTCAACAGCCATTCATTCTGGTTGACAAATGGATGGTGGTCATATCGTTGGTGAGCACCGATTGCAGTAGACCCAGTGTATGACTCAGCTCCTTTCACATGGGACCTTGACTTTGATGGAGTCGGATAAGCCTTCCTGAAAAAAGAAGTGCTGTGTGGCTGTATTAATCAGAGTCTTGCAGCAGGGATACAATTCCTGTGCCAGGTGTTGCAAATGTGAATGCAAAGCGATGGACTAAGATGTAGTGGAGCTGGCCGAACAACAGACCTCACTTTAGGAGAGTTGGGAAGGATCTCGGGTAAGCTAATAGGTATTCGAAGCTCTGACGGTGGATGTGGCTCAGTTGTTCCAATCGGGGGTGGTATTTGGTGAGAAACAGGAAGCTCTGTTGTAGCTGGTTAGTAGGGGTGGAGGAAGGATTGAGGGTGTGTTGTAACGTGACATCGGACTCCTGTTTGCAGACTAGGTCTGGAAGTAGTGCCTGTCCATGAAAGTCTCTGTGAGATCTTCAGCATACTGGGCAAGTAAGTTCCTGTCAATGCATACACACCATCCACGGGTGGACGGGCTGTATGGGAGTGATTTCTGTTTAGTGTGGAAGGCATTGCATCTGTCAAAATGCAGCTAATGTTCATGGTTGAGGGCTTAACCCTTTAACTATGGTGTCTACAGAAGTCCACTGTAATCAGGTCAGCTGGGAAAGATATATTCCACCTGGTGAACTGGTGCAGTTCACTGGAGGGAACATTTCTTTCACAGCTGATTACCAAAGCAGTCCACCTCTGCAAGGACAGATTATGGTGGTCTTCTACAGAAGTCAGCCATAATTAAAGGGTTAAAGTAGACAGAGTTGTGAATTGAGCTATCAGTGAGGAGAAAGTCAACATCTAGGAAGGTAGCACATTCAACTGAGAAGGGTCAGGTGAGGCTGAAGGGAGAGGAAGTTTGGAGATTATGGAACAACGAGGATAGGATCTGTTGTAGTGAAGTCCACATCATCATACTTAATGAACATGAACCAGATCAGGGGTTTAGGCTTTAGAGTAGGTAAGAATGTTTCTTCTAGATGGCTCACAATCATAATAGGGTTGGTACCATGTCAGTTGTCCATGACTGTGCAGCAGATTTGTTTGCTTACCTTTCCTGCAAAGACCAACCCTCCTTCTCCCACCACTGTAAACCCAAAAAAAAGCCAGCCTAATCCTAACATTGAATCTTGATGATCTTTCTCCCACCCACCAGCCATCCCATGGCCACCTTCCAGCAACTCCTTACCTCCAGTTTGGCTTCCTTGCCCAAAAACACCCCTAAGAACACTGACCTTTCAGCAGAAGAAAGGACAGGCAAACATAACCTCAGAACAGATACCAACCTAATCATCATCCATGCAGACTTAGCTTCCATAGCTGTTGTGATGAATCACAGTGACTCCCTGGCAAAGGCCCTCTGCCAGTTGCCTGAAGACACCACCTACAAGCTCTTTCAGTGTTATTGCAAACCCGAATTCCTACATAACCAATCCATGTTGAAAGCCTTGGGACCTTCCCAGTACCTCGCCCTGGAATCCATTTCTCTCCTCCCCCCCCCCCGCCCAACAACACCCTGAACCACCACCTTCTACATGCTCCCCGAATCCTGGACACCCCATTGTGCTCTTACTAAAAGAATTTAGGTTCTCACCTACCAACACCTTCAACCATTGTGCACAAAATGTAGCCTCCAACATTTAAAATACCAACCACTTCCTTCACTAACCTTCCACCACCCCCCACCCTTTACTTCCTTGATCCCTACCAGTAACTGCCGTTACCACTTCCCTATACACTAACAGCTCCAATGCCATGATCTTGACAGTATTGAATGTTAGTTCTCCCAGTGTCCTTCAGACGCCAAACTCATTCTTATCTCCTTTTACACCTTGCTAACTATATCCCACCACATACCTACTACTCCCCTAGAAGGCAGGAATAGAAACAAATCCCCAAAGCCAAAATCTTTATAGGCCATTTAGAAGAAACCTTCTTAGCTTCCCAAAACCCTAAACCCTTGGCCTGGTTCTGGTTCACTGAAGGTATGTTACAATCTGCAATCATGGCCAAGACAGCCTACTCCTTCACAGCTTCAATACCTTAGCTTCCATCAGCTTCATCTGGTCCACCTTAACAGAGTGTGCCATCTTCCTAGACGGACACTCCCTCATCACTAATGGCCTTCTGCACATGCCTGTCTACATTAAACCCACATACCACCACAGTACCTGCATTTAGATAGATGTCATCCCACCCACACTACAAAAATCACACCCATAATGCACGGCCACCCCAGACAGCTGATATACAGTGATGAGAACTCCCTTACCCAGTATGTTGAGGGTCCCACAAAAGCCTTCAGAGATAGGCAATATCCCTAACCCAATCCACAGACAGATCTCCCATGCCATATGCCAACACACCTCCAATACCACCTCCACTCCTAAGAACTAGCTACAACGGAGCATCCCTCCTCGTCACCCGATTCCATCCCCAACTGCAACAACCGAACTGCATCCGTCGGCAGGGCTCCGATTACTTTGCCCCTAAATAGGGGAAATCCTACCTGAGATCTTGGTGACCCTCCTTAGACTGGTGTTCTGTTAAAACCCCACAACATCCTAATCCTTCACTATTGTCACTCCCAATCCTAACCCCTTGCACAGGGATCATAACAATGTGGAAGACCTAGGTGCAAGACTTAATCCACCTACACATCACCTCCTATTCGAGTCCTGTCGCAGGCTTATTCCACCACATCAGAGGCTGGACCACCTGTGAAAGCCGCCGCCCCTTATACCTTCTCTGCTGCAATCATTGCACAGCATTTTATACTGGAACGGTTACGGACCAGCTGTCCAGTGGAATGAATGGTCACCACCAATCTGTGGCCTAGATCACTCTGTGGCACAACGTACAGCTGAACACAACATGCTCAATTTTAGTGGCTCCTTCACAGCACAGTTCATCTGGTCCTCCCTTCCACCACTATCTTTTCTGAATGACACAATTGAGAGTAATGCTTAAAGCATCTTCTCCACTCCCAAAATGATACAGCTTCATCCTACAGTGATCTACTGCCTCCACACCCTCCATCTAGCAGATTCCCCACCTCTCTCCTACCCACTGCTCCAGTGCACATCCCTCTCCCTTGCTCTGCTCCACTCACACCGCCAGTCGTCTTCCTCTCTGTCTCCTCCTCCCCTCCTCACACTCCTGCTCGCTGTGCTGGGCAGCGCAGTCTCTCCCCACACCCTTCCCCCCTCCACACCACATTGCTCTTCCATTGAATGCACTGCATTCCAGCTAGAGGAACTCGAGACTGCAGATGTGTATGTGTTGTGTGTATTATTGCACGAATATGTGAATTATTTCCCCTCCTCCTCTGAAGAATGCTTTAGCCAAAAGCTGAATTGTGCCGTCTATTCGTCACGCCTGCCCGGTGCACTATGTGTCACCTTTTTGGTGAAAGGTAATTTGTTCTTCTCACAATATTGTTGATAATCCAACTTGCATTGTTTCATTGTACTGAAGATACATAGGTCAGTATTGGAATTGTAACTTCTGCATATCACTTACTTGATTTTTTTGTGGGGATCTGTCCCTAGCCACCAACAGCTGTGCTGCAATGGATACAATGGTTCCTACTAGATCACTCAAGCTGGGCTCAGCTACCACTCGAATGGGTAACCTCCCAACAGTGGAATACACTGCTTAGTCTACATATCTTTCTAGTGGTAACCAGGATCTCCCACGGAGATTGCAGTGCAGCATGTTAACTTGTGGTTCTCTTTCCTACAACACCAGGAGTTGCCTATCACTACACCTTTCCCACTGCAGAAATCCAGCATTCTTTTCACTTGTAAATTTCTTCTTTTCCATCAGCTCCCAGTATATTTTCAAGCACTTGTCATTCATGTCCTACAAGTGCATCCATTTTTCTCATGATTATTACCCTTTACCACTCAAAAGCTTCTGTAGTTCTTTATTAAAATAGTACTTCTTTTGAGATGTGTAGCCCACTTGATGGAAACACATCAAATCCACCAACAAACCCCTTTCCTTTTTCATTATTTTCATCTTCATTATCCTGTAACTTATCCACTGTTGTCTAACAAGGCTTTTAGTAAACTTTCTAAGTACATTGTGTATTTTCATCACAGTACCAAAGTTTGTTTACTGCCTGCTCAATGTACAGATGGAATAACATGAGTTACAGGCCACAGCATATTCTCATTCCCCTGCCATCATATCTTTGAACTTTACAACAGCAGTCCACTATCTTTACAAGCAGGAGATAACCCTCTGCTCCAGGTGTTTTATCCTAAGTGAGGCTGGTCACCACTGTGGAAAACATACTCTAACTCTACATATGATGTTGATGCATATGCACATTTTTTCGTCCTATCTTAGAAGGCAGGACAAGCAATCGGTATTGCTTTGCATGTTGATAATTTCTACAGAACTGAAGCATATCTTCTCTCATGTTGGCTTCAAACAGTTATCCAACCTTCTCTAGATTATTTGTGTTGATATTTGACAACAGTAACTTACTAAAGTGCTTGTTCGGTAATAGAATTACTAGCATCAGTGATCTTTGTTGCTGGAGTTGCTGCATTCATTTTGAAGCCAGATTATATTTGATTACCAGGTGCAGTAATCGTATTATGGCTGGTTCACCCATTAACCTTGAAATCCTGATGCTTTGTTCCAACTTCTTCTTTTCATACTTTATAACTTGATATATTAAAATCTCTACTCACCATGCAAGGGGAGAACAAAAATGCATTAGCTTTTGGAGCCAGTGGCTCATCCTTTTGGCAGAAGGATTTATGGGAAGGGAAGAAGGCTGAAGGAGAGAGACGGGTGTAGTGCAGGAAATGGGGAGGGTTATGGGAAAGTCAGTCAGGACCCGGGGCAGGGGAGACTGGCCCGACAGGATGGGGAGGAGAGGCTGGCTGCTGGGGCTGCAGGGGAAGGGGCCTGGAGACCTAAGAGTTAAAGGAGGAGGCAGGAGCAAGCAGCAGAGGTAACATCATGCGGGGGTTAGGCGAGTAGCATGCCGGGTGTGTTATCTGCAGCGGGCAGGTATAACAAGGGAGGGGGTGGAGGGGTAAATAGACAGGTCTGAAAATAAAAGATACAAAGGCCAAAAGTGAGTTATGAAATGTAATTGTTACTCGAAAATACAAACCCAAAGAAAGAAATTAATGTAAATTTGAACCAGGTGGGTGGTGTGGATGTATTACATGTTGTAATGTCAGTTTCCACCTGCGAATTTCTGAGAAGCTAGAGTCAGGAGGATGAATCCATGCTTGTGGTAAAGCAGACTCAGAGGTGACTTGTATGTTGTAGAGCATGCTGCGCAACAGGATATTTTTATTTTTTTAATTTTCAGCATATGGCCTCTGTCTAGGCCTATTCATACTAGTGATAACTTTATAGCAGTCATACCAAAGTAAACGTCCAAACAGCTGGTATACGATATGTCATTTCGCAAGTAACTCTCCTTTTGGTGGTACAGGTTTCTCCAGTTACAGGGTTGGTATTGTTAGCAGTAGAAGGGCAGGTTTCACTGTGGGGATGGCCACAGGGGCATGATTCATATGATAGGAAACCTAGAGAGCCTAGGTTCTGACAATGTTATTGCCGATTTTCTTTCTTTTTTTTGGTGGAGGTGAGAATGGTTAGCTACTGCAGGTGTGGTGTGAAAAAGTCAGACATATTAGACCCTACATTTAGGACATGAATTCAGAAACTCATAACCATATTTTAGTAGATGATTCATACAGCTGAGGCCAGGATAACACTGAGTGACAACAATATGTACATTCCCTCAGTTGTTTATCAGAGAGAGCAGTATCGTGGTCAGATGTGGTGGCCCGGGAATCTGCTTCGGAAATAAGCCACGGAGAAAGGCTGTGATAACATCAGTGTTGTACTGCTGTAAGGAATCAGCATCTGATCAAATACATGTACCTCAAATACTGAGGCTATGTGAGAGTGAAGGTTAGGCACAGAACAGATGCTAAACATGAAAGTGTAAGTACTACCGCTAGGTTACAGGTGTAATGTGAACAGGAATATGTAGCTAGCCACCCTTTATGATGAGATCAACATCTAGGAAAATGTCATTCGATACAGATAAAATTTATGACTGTGCAGCCTCACCACAAATCAATACAGCACAGGTGTCATCAATGTATCCCAACACATGTGGCTGTGCCTCTGCACTTTGTATGCCCCTCAAAGGTAAAGTAGTTCTTCATAAGTTCAAAGTTAGGTAATGTGATCAGAAAGAACATCATCAGGTGTGGGCTGGCTGAGATCATGTTCAGCAGCAGGCAGATCATGTATGTGGGTAATTTAGGTGTGGTGGGGGTTGGCATCCATGATGGCAGCAAGATTTGTGATTTATTTAGTTAATTTTTTTTGGAGGGGGGGGGGGTGGCTGGCACAGAGTTAAGTTGATTCAGGAAATTGGTGTCTTTGATATACGAGGGGAGTCTTTGTTCTGTAGGTTGCAGGTGTTAATCAACTGAGGCAGGTATACATTCAGTGGGTGTTTTGAATCCAACAACTATGGGACTGCCTGGGTGATGAGGTCTGGTTCTTAGGAATCAGCTGAAAGGTGGGAGTGCACAGTTCTTTGCATTGGGGAGTAAGAGCCTATAGGTCGACTTGTACTACAGGAATGTCAGAAAGCAGCTGTAGACCCTCGTATGCATACACCCATCAGTTAAGAACCAGTGAGATCAATCACTTGTCCACCAGGAGGATAATGAAGGAGTGATCACTATTTAGGGGATGGAAAACCAGGAGTTTTGCAGAGGACAATTTAGGGCACTGTTTAGCAACCTGAGAAAATGGTTATTAAGTAATGTTGCAAGTTGTGGTTCTCTAAAGGGATGATGTTCAATATCAGGTTTGATGTTGGAAAAGTTTTGAGGTTGGGTTCCAAAGTGGTACTTCCAATTACATTAATGTGTGAATGAAAGTAGGTCATTAACCAAAGCAGCTTGATTAAATGTGGATTTAGGGCTGAAAGTGAGATATTTGCATAACACAGGTAAATAATGAGGTCTGCTCTTCCAGGCACTTAAATGTGCTTTGCAGAGTATCCCATGTAGATGTAGATGTAAATGAAGAGGACATTGGACAAGAGGTGGAGAACACTGTTCCATTCCACTTCTTGTGATTATGAGTTACCTTTGCTCTCAGAGGACTTGGTTACGGCTGCAGGATGGTGACGTCAGCCAAGAACTGTTAGTGGAGTGGAGTCGTGGATGGTTGTGTGAATGTGGAGTTGGAGTGGGACAGAGTTGTAAAAACTGCAGTTGACATAGCTTATGACAATGCATTATAGCTTCTTGAAGTGAAGGCTGGCCTTTTGTAGAAATTTGAAATTTATTCGAAGGATGGTACTTCTGAGGAAAACGTTTGGGGCATATGAATGGGTACAGATCAAGGCTGTGTACTGAAAACACAAAATGCCATTTGCAGAGCACACTCTACAACACGACAGCCGTTACCTCTGTGCCTGTCTCGGCACAAGCACCACCTGGATTCCACCTCCTCACTCCTCATAACTCCACAGGCACGAACTCTTGTTATAATATGCATTCATTTCACACCACCCACCTGGCTCAAATTTATGTTCATTTATTTACTGCTTAGTTTTAGTTTCCTTTCCAGTAACTTTCCGTAACCTAGTTTTAGATTTTTGTTTGTTTTATTTCTAGATCCGTGTATTCAACCCCTCCCCGTTGCCATACCGGCCTGCTACATACAATACACTTAGCATTCTGCTCATACTAACTCCAGCATAATATTATCTTTGTCTCGCTTACTGTCCTATCTTCTGCCTTTAAGCTCTCACGTTTCCAAATCTCTTCCCGTGCACTTCCTGACAACCGGTCCTTCCTTCTCATCCTGTCAGGTTAACCTTCCCTAACTCCAGGCCTACATGACTTTCCCGTAACTTTCCCCACTTCCTAACCCTCACTCGTCTATTTCCTTCATCCCTCCTCCCTTCCCTACAAGTCCTTCTACCAGAAGCAGAAGCCACTCACTCTAAGAGATAGCATTTTTTCTTTTTTCACTTTTATGTGTATGCTCCCCTGCTGGTGCCTGGTGAGTAGTTTTTCCATACATCAAATTACATTAGAATTTCCGTACTGTGACAGATTTTTCATTGTGTAACACTTCCAAATGTCTGCCTTCATTGCTATGCTCAGAACAGGAATGCTATCTAGAATCTATTTACCCACATGGCAATGAATCATTCCTCCAAATCTTCTTTAATTTTTCTATACCAGGTATTTCTCTATCCAGTGGTCAAGCATGCTTCCACAGCTTTGCATTTCTCCTCTTGCCGTTATTACTCTGCTGTTTTGCGCCTTCTGGTAGTCTCATTTTTAGGCATGTAACTGTATTCCATTTTCCACTTTCATTTACTTTAATTTTTACAGTTTCTAATTTTGTTTAGCTAATTAAATGTGTGTATTAAACAAATATTTCTACTGAACCTTGCCTTTTTGCCTGGATTTTCCGCTGTCCAATAGTTATTTTACATGTCTTTGCAAAGCAAATATTACTGGTGTCTATAATGGAGGATAGATAACAACTCACCGTAAAGTAGCTTGCTGAGCTGTTGACAGGCATGAAACATAGACAATCAAATTCACACAACTTAAATTTTTTGCTAAGGCCTTCATCATAAAAAGAAACACATACACTGACACAGTCACTCAAACAACAATACACTGAGTTATTATGTGAATGTATTTGTTTCTTTTTCTGATATAGGCAATGGCCAAAAATTTAAGTTGTGTGAATGTGATTGTCTATTTTTCATGCCTGTCAGCAGCTCAGTTAGCCTCTTTATGGTGAGTTGTTATCTATCCTCCAGTATTGACATTCCAATTGCATTTTCCACTGTTAAAATATTACTGCTGTCTATGTGATATGAACTGTAGAATTTAGTCATAGGCACATTTTAATTTACTTTAAGAGATAACTGGTTTCAGCTTCACAGACATCATTAGATTAATAAGAGGGAAATGAAATCCCGATTATGACAGTATTTCTGAGATATGAACATGAAATTGTACCGTTCACATGGGAACAATTGACGTCATTACTTTCTACACAAAAAATACAGTGACACAGAGATGTAAAATGTGCTAATTAAGAAGATTCATGACACTTAAGTATTAGGTAATTGTTGCAAATCCACCAAAATCTTTGTGAGTCTGTTTTCATAAATAACAGGTATTAACCATATGATTTCCATGTGCTTGCAACAGGTTCATCTTCATATATTACATATTCCGAAATAACTGGAGCTCCATTTTACTCTTATAGGACTGATGATGGCTGTAAAGATGAAACCAGTTATCTATTCATTAAATTAACATGTGACCAAGGTTGTAAATTCTACGATTCATAAAATGACTAACAATACCAATTAATCAGGTGAAACACTAGGCAAAAAGCTGGGGCTCACAATGAGTGCCTTAACAAGGGGTCACAGATTTTAAAGCCCTTTTAGGATAAGAATGCACTCATTGTAAATAAACTAAAGAATCCCCCCTCCCCCTTTTTGGGCACCAATGCTCAGCCATTTCCAAGGAAAATTTGGTTCAAATAATATGATGCTATTCATATCCCCCGTACGGTTTGTAAGCTATCGTCAACATTTTTAGACTCGGTGGATGAGTAACCGGGTGGGCTGTGTTCAATTACCCTTCTTGATATTTCAACAACTTTATCTCTATACCCCACAAGAGGGTACTTCGTACATCAATGCCACCTCTTTTTCTATTCTACTCATGTATTGTTCATGGAATAAAATATTGCATGTTTGCTCCTGTTTGTACTCTAATCTCTCCAATTTTATGCTAAGCCAAGCACCTCTGGTGATAGCTTACACCACAGTATTGATATATGAATGAGTAAACAAGTTGTAGCACATTATTCAAATGAATTTTCTTAAGAGACAGCTGAGCATTGCCAGCCAAAAGGGGTGCCTTTAGTTTACTCACAAGGAGTACTTCCTTATTTAAAAAGGGCTTTAAAATCTGAGACCTCAAATTAAGATTGTCTCCTTGTTACTAAAAACAGTTGCATAATGCAGCACATTTCATTTTCTAAATGAAATGAGGAACTATAAAAATAGAGCAGATGAAGAGGGAAACCAAAATACAATTACACACTTAAAAATCAGATTGACAGAAAGTGCAAATTATCAGAGCAGTAATGGCAAGAGGAGAGAAACAAGGCTGTCGGAAACTTGCATGCCGACTGAAAAGGTAAATACTCGCTACAGGAAAATTAAAGAATCTTTCGAGAAAAGAGTTTTTGCTATGTGAAAATCTAGAACTCTGATGGTAAACCCATACTGACCAAAGAAATGATTGAAGTAATACACAAGGGAACATTGACACAGCACAGAAAAGTCAAAATCAAAATAATGGACCAAGAGCCGATAATATTCACCTGTCCAGTTAGCTATGTATTTTAAGGAGCTGCTTTCTGGAACACATTGGTATACTGGCCTCGGTTCAAATGTACCTGGCAGATTACATGATGGTTGGCAAGCCAACCAGTCCAGATGTACTTTTAGGTGTTTTTTTTTTTTTCATATTACCCTAGGTGAATACTGGGTTAGTACCCATGTTGCACCTCAGTTAGATGACTCGCAAATGTTTAGAAAACTTTCACACACTTTTACACGTATTACAAATTACGCAGACCACACATTTCCTCCCAGGTGGTAATGGCATGACAGGAGTGGATCTGGCCACTCCTTAAACTAACCATGCCATATTCATGGTAACAATGCTGACCCTGTATTAGTGGAGGAGAAATGCAAAAAGAAAAGGAGTACATGATATTCCTTGTGAGTTATGTATATCATTGTTCATATCTGCTTCATCCTCATACAAACTCCCTGTCTCCTGCCTCAGATCTGGCTGCTATAGACACAGATGCAAGACCTGTATCGTACATCCTCCAATTACTCCACTCTTGTCAGCAGTGTCTCATAATGCATGAATGGTGAAGCTACCCACCTGTGCAAGCAACTTCATTTGCAACATCTGTGCTCAATTCTGTGTTGGCAGGACTATTAAAATGTTGTCAGTCCATACGAGTGTCCACAAGCACTTCACCTTTACTGTTGCCAAATGTGCTTACAAAAACTCTCCCAATGACATACCCTTTGCATCTCCATTTCGTCAATCTTCTCGTTTTTTTCTTTTCCACACTTTTCAATTGACCGTGTAACCTTGGCCTCAATTTTTCTGACTTGCTCTGCAAGTGTATCTCTTTCACTACTTTCATTACCCTTCATTTCACATTCCTGTAGTTTATTTACACCTCTTTTCTCCACTGTCTGCCTCCACAGCTGAGTACGTAGTACGGCTGAGGACCCGAGTTTGATTCCCAGTTCCACCAACCATTTTTCCTCAGTGGTAAGACTGCAGTGGTGTACACTCAGCCTCACGAGGCCAATTGAGGACCCACTCAACTGGGTGGTTGTGGTTCCATGTTAAGAAACTTACCACCAGGAGAGGATTGTGCCCACCACATGCCCCTCCACACCACATCAGCCGCCATAGGCAGAGGGTGACACAACGGTCAGTTGGGCCTGCTTGGCCCATCCAGGACCAGAATGCAGAACTTCATATCTCATCTTTTTTTCTATTGCCCAGTTTTTAACAATATCATGAAACGGATAGATTGCTTATCGCCATAAATATGACAGTCTGAGTGACAGACAAGCATGATGAAAAGATTGTGGCAAATGCTTTCCTCAATAAAGGAGCCAACACACAATTGATAAAGTACTTGAAACACAATTCACACTAAGTTAAATGCTGTCTCTAGCTGCTGTGGTCATAATGTGCTGCATCAAATGGAAGAGCATTCTGGAGTGTTGTGAGAAGGGGGGAGGGTGGGAGGTACCGGGGGCGAGTTGTGTACAAGCACAGACTAGAAGGCCAGAGTGAGGCTGTTGCTGCAGTAATGGAGGCTGTGGGAGAAGGGAGGTGAGAGGATTGGAGCAGAGAAATGAATTATTGGCAAAACTAGAAGTGAAGCTACTAAATTGGGAAGTTTGTGAGAGGCACTGTGTTAGGTGGACACAGTAGGTTGCCCAAGGTGGAGGCCCATGGTGAATGTGCTGCAAGGATAAATCTCACTGCCACAGTTCGGAATAGCTGGTTGTGGAGGGGAGGATCCCGGGTCATAAAGCGGACACTGAAATCGAGTGTTGTGTTCGGCTGCATGTTGTGGTACAGGGTGGTCTGCTTGGGCCTCGGCCACTTTCTGGTGGTGGCGGCCAGTCATCCCGGTGGACGTCTGGTCGGTAATCATACCAATGTAAGAGGCTCTGCAGTGAGTTTGGCAGAGATGGTATATGACACGGCTGTTTTCACAGGCGGCCCAGCCTCTGATAAGGTTGGAGAGGCCTACAGCTGGAATAGAATAGGATGTGTGTGGTGGTTGGTTTGGGTAAGACTTGCACCTAGGTATGCCACAGGGATGTGGTCCCTGTGGCAAGAGGTTAGGTCTGGGTGCAGCATAGAGATGCACTAGGATGTTGTGGTCAGTGGGTATATGAAAAATGACCACTTTAAGACGGTTGGCAAGAATGTTGGATAGGATGACCCCCATTTCTAAGAAACAATTTTATAAAATGGTCATCTGCAGCTGTTGTGAGTAAATTCTGCTGTCAGCTGGTTAATTTGGTTTATTAACCTCACAAAACTGGTTTTGTGGCTTATAGCGTCATCCTCAAGTGCTCCTTCTATGTTTCAGATGGATTTCTTATTGTTTTAATGGCAGATTGGATTGAGAAAATTAGATTCATCTAAAAGCCTTTTATGCTATAGATTGAGCACCTGAGGACGTGGCTATAAGTTGCAAAACCATTTGTTTCAGGTTAATGAGAAATATCCATGTCCAATATCCTTGTATATATTCTATATATGTAGGATGAAAAGGACTAAATTAATAAAGACTAAACAAAATTTACCAATTGACAGTGAAATTGTTTTATTCTCATTTTTTCATGTCATGGTGATAGATAATGAAAGCCCTGATGCATGTGGCTCTGTGTTCCAGTCCAGGACAGTATTAGGTGATGGGGATGTTCCTTTGCAGCTTCACCTGGGAATTGTGGTATGATTGCAGGTGTGCTGGGATGAGACAAGGAAAATATGTTAGGTGAAAAAAGTCCGGAGGATATTGTCTGTCTGTAAAGGATTTTGTGAGACCTTCAGCAAACTGCGAAAGGAAGTTATTGTCCTGAATATACACTATCCAGGGATGGCCAGGCTGTATGGGAAGGATCTTTTTGGTATGGTAGGAGTGTCAGCTGTTGAAATGCAGTATGTGTTGGTGGTTGGGGGGGTTTAGAATGTAAGTTGTGTGTATGTGGCCCTCAGTGAAAAAGTCTATTTCTAAGAAGGTGGCATACTGGGTTGAGATGAATCAGGTTTAGTGGGTGGCAGCAGAGGTGTTGATATTGTGAAGGAATGAATGTAGGGTTTCTGAGATCATTAGTCCAGATCACGAAGATATAATCAATGCACCTGAACCAGGCCAAGGATTTTGAGTTTTGGGAAGACAGGAATCTTTATCTGTAGGTGACCTAAAGACAAACTGGCACACGAGGGTGCCATGTGGGTGACCATGGCTGTGCCAAAGATTGTTCTAACAATTCACCTTTCAAAAGAGAATTATCTGAGTTTTTTTATATAGTTAGTAAGGTGGATAATAATGAGGCAGAGGGTTTGGTGCCTGAAGGATGTAGCAGCACTCAGGATGTTGGTGTATAGCAATAATTCTTTCAGTGGCTGAATAACCAAGTGACAATGGGTCATTCAAGATTGCTGGATTTGAGGATTTTGGGTAACATGTAGAATGTACGTATGTGTGTAGCATATGGTTAAATTTTAGTGTAGGGTTGAAGACGAAGCCTTTGCGTAGAACTGAAACTGCTGTGGGCTGAGGATATTAGTGGAACATCCCTCGTAAATTAGTCATCTGTCATCCACCCAACCTCCACAACTCCTGGTTCATCACTACATCAGTCCCAATTCTGACCCCTTACCAGAGGGCTCAAATCTTTGAGGAAGACTTAGGTGCAAGACCTGCCCAATCCTCCCATCCAGCACTTCCCCTTCCATTCCTGCCATAAGCTTGTCCTACCCATCAGAGGCCGGACCACCTGCAAAGCAGCCGTGTCATTTACCAGCTCTACTGCAATCACTGCACAGCCTTTACATTGGCACGACTACCGACCAGTCGTCCATCAGAATGAATGGCCACAACCACACAGTGGCCAAGAGAGGTTGGACCTCCCTGTGGCACAACGAGCACAACACGCCGGATTTCAGTGACTCTTCGCAGCCCGGGCCATCTGGATCCCCCCTCCACCACCACCTCATCTGAGCCGTGCAGACGGGAGTTATCCTCACAGCGCATTCTCTGCTCCTGAAGCCGCCTGGCCTCAATCTACTGCCCCACTCCTCCTGTCCTCTCCTCCACATCCCCTCACTCTGTTTTTCTCTGCACTCTGCCAACAAACCCACCAATCTTTCCCCACACAGCCTGCCACTTCCGCCCCCTGCTGGCTCCACTAGGCAGTGCTGTCATCCCTCCCCCCATAACAGATACCTCACATCCTTTACCCTCCCCCCTCCACACAGATTGCTCTTCCACTTAATGAGGTACACTCCAGCTAGAGAAACCTGAGTTTGTAGTCAAGTGTGGATGGGCTGTGTACATTATTGTGTGAATGTGTGTTTATTTGGTCTCCATCTGCGAAGAAGGCTTTGCCTGGAAACAAGTGCATAGCCATTTTGTCCTGCCTGTCCACTGCTTGGTGTGTCATCTTTACAGTGATTACCACTCTATCCTTTTCACAATGTTGTTTATAATACAGTATTGGGCTATAGTAACGTCCATATATTAATTCTTTGACATTTTGTAGAATGCTTTTTTTTCCTACCATTTCAGAGGAATTTTTCTTTCTCCTGTAGCCAGGAACTCACACCTGTTTAAATTAAATTTCATTCCATACTGTCATGCAGTTTCTTTCCAAATGCCATTACTTTCATCCTATCTTTTGCTGGATTTTCTGCCACCCTAGTCATCTCGCCAATGTCCACACTGAAGAGGAGTGGTGGCAGGTCAGCGCCCTGTATCAGACCACTTGTATGCTGGAACCATCTATCCTTTTTTCCCACTATTGCTCAACTCAGGTAAATGCCTGAATGGTTCCTTTCAAACTGCATGTCCAACATCAAGTAATTATTCAATGTATGTCATATATTCTGACAGACTGTAGAAACAATTTTTCAATAAGAAAGTTTTAGTACTCAGCAGCTTTTGTAACTCTTCCTCAAAGTCATCGCACCCTTGAGACGTATGGCCCACCAGAGGGGCATACATCCAAACTACTCCAATACTTATTCAATTTGTTATTACCTTTTCTTATTCATCTGATATCTTTCTGTCAGTGTTCCAATGTTCAAAGTTCCAATTCATAGTCTGTTTGCCTTGCAGAGTAACATTCTTTTTGATGATAGTTCCTTTCCATACCCCATAGTGGCTAGCTAGGCCTATCACTCCATCATTTAACTTTCTACATTCAACCTGAATTTTAATCGCATTTCAAAAGTTTGTTTACTGACTGCCAAAGGTACCTCCATTAACCTTACAAATGCAGTCCACTTTCTCTGCAAGAAGTAGATACTGTTTGCTATCAGAACTTTATACCTGGTTCACTCAAATTTTCTGTGTTAGTTCAGTCAAACTGTTGACATACTTGGCTGGAAAAAAAAGTGTGCATTTCTAACATAAAATAATTGCTTAGTGTTACATCTTCATAATTTTGATGTTTCAGAAATTGAGCTACTCCACGGATGGCTTTAACCAGTCATCTCATCTTTCTGTAGATTATTTGTGATGATATCTGATAACTATGGCTGACTAAAGTGCTTGTTTGCTAATAGTCATAATTATCAGCACTAGTCATCTTTGTTGCTGGAGTTGTTGCATTTATTTTGAAATCAAGTGATATTTGGCTTGTCTTGTAAATATCAAATAATAGTTGGAATAATTTTTATGGCTGGTTCTCTTAAGGATCATAAACAGTCTGAAGAAATGTCATCTAATTCTGATGTTTTGTTTCCCATTTGCAATACTGCCAGGTCTGCCTTCATTTCTATGCTTACTACAAGAGTGCCACATAAAATCAGTAAAAGCAGCCATGTGATCCAAAATTCAGTTACAACCACTGTCTGTTTTCTCTGTGGGCACAGCTACTAAGAAACTTCTAGCGACCAGGTTGTAGTTCCATTTAGCTAGAATAATGGCGACGTAAATCAATTGACAAATGCAATGCTGAAACTGATGGACAAGTTGTGCTCTTTAGGTAGCAATATAACTGACAATTGTGAACACAAAGAAGCAAGTAAAATACAGTCTAGCAATAGCAAGAAAATATTTCCCAAAAAAGAGAAATATACAGGGGTGCAATGTGTATAAGTGCAGATGTTTCTATTAGTGACTGATGATGGCATACTGAACAACATTACATCATTCTTTACATCATTTGCAGACTAATATTTTTCCTGTTACAAGTCATATGTTTTTACATTGGGTAATACCACCACTTGCAAGTGACACAAACATGGCACTAATGTCTATTTTCCCCAATATCATGGGAGGAGCTATTAAGGTGTGGATGTGAGGAAGCAAAACTGATGCTCTCTACTGCCAGGCGTCATTCACCTCACAGTCAGTATGGCCACACAGAAAAATCAGGTCATAAACTTTGTGGCATATCTGTTGGCAGACTGTTCAACAAAGAGCAAAAACAAACCTCACACTTGTGTGTGTCCATATTAAGCTCTAAAACTAAACTGAACTCTTCCTACAGGCCTCAAAAGGCCGAACAGCTAGTGTAATCCTCCGAAAGTAACGACATTGGGTCACAAAGATTGATGTAGTCAGTGCCCTCACTGCTAGCCATTTGGTCGGTTTTCTTGACCAGAGCCACTACTCCACACTCAAATAGCTCCTCAACTGGCCTCACAAAGGCCGAGTGCATCCTGCTCACCAATAGCGTTCAGCAGACCCGGACGGTGACCCGTCCGAGCGCTAGCCGCACTCGACAGTGCTTATCTTTAATAATCTAGCAGGAAGCAGTGTATCCACTGCAGCAAGGCCATGGGCTCTGTATTAAGCTGCCATTTGTAAAAATATCTGCACTTATATCAATTACACCTTGTAGCCTGTAGTGTATACAAGAGGTCCATGATAGCACCAAATTGACAGACCAATAATTGCTGTGCTCTGTGCTATTGAGAAACGTAGCCTGAAACACGACAGACCCACCTTTGCTGACGAGATATCATATTAAATCCACCACCTTCACAGAAGGAATTGAAATTGAAGTTATTGCCATTAAGCACAGAAGTCTCCACATTGTTTTCTTAGCACCTTCCTGCATGTGAGTGATACCTCAGTTTTTCTTTTGTACCTTCACCAAAATAATCCTCTCGCATCGCTGAGGAAGTAACTATTCATTCCGAAACCTAGGACAGTGTCATGTATTTTTATACGTGCCCATCAACAGCACTGAAATCTTGGTGGCTTTTCAACAGCTCTCCCCATTTCCAAAACCTTGCTAGTCCATTTCTTTCATCCCTCTTCACCTCTGACAAAATAATTAGGCACTGGCTCTGAAGCTCATACATTTGAGATAGAGAGTGCCTTCAGGTTCAGCAGTGTCTCTACACAACAGTCCGCTGCTAGCTAGTGCGGCGTCTCCTGCTCCTGTCCACAGGGCGAGAAACCCACCTAAAACATTGGAGAAGGTTTAATAGCAGACAGACCAACAGTTCCACTGATGCTTTTGCACTTTGGTATTATACAGTATCTTACAAATAGTCTGTGCCAAGATACTGCCTACTATCCGACAATTCCAAAATGCATGATTAACATTTGGTGACAAAGTTCTGCAAGTTCTATCTTGTCCCTAAAATTCTTTGCTGCATCATCTGCTGACATGGACTGGCAGACTTTATATCTGCTCGTACATTTTCCTAACCTTTTCACGAGTTTTCTCCAGTCGCCACTGGACGAATAGATTTATTATCTTCCAAATAGTATTTAATTTTGAGAAATTTATTGTTGTCATTAATGTATTATATGACAACACGTACCCAGGAACAAACCTAGGAATCAGGAAGGGGTGCAACGAACATACCACTTTCACGGTGAATAACATAATAGTTTATGGGTTTCGTGACAAATGCTTCCGAGTACACTTACCACTATTCAGCATCCGTTACACTTCCCACCTTTCTCGAAACATCCATTCGTGTGCTGAGGCAGGATGTGAGTCCGTCTTGTGAAGATAGTATATTTATAGGGGAAGGGTGGAGGGCGGGTACTTCCCATCCCCCTGACGTACTCCTCCTCCTCACACTTGTTCTGCTCATAACCGTACCTGTAAACATAAAAGTAAATCATCTTATAATGTTTCTGGAAGATTATACTTATCAAAGGATCAGAAATGATGCATACACACCTGAAAAAACTGAACTGCAACAAAATTAAAATTGCTAAAGGCAAAGCAAATTATGATGGTAGGCATCTTGGAGTTCCATTAATAAGATCATCAATATAGGGTGCATCCAAAAAGGAAATTTTCCAATGTCATTTTCTTCAAAGTAGACATATTCAGCCAGAAAATTGAACACACACAACAGCTGTATGACACGACAATTCAGTGCCGGCCAGACAGGTCCTGCTCGGTGACAGTACTGTGGCAGCAGTGCCCCAAAATGGCGTCTCTTATTTGTCCACCGGCCCCTGTGAGCTTTGGCCAGTGATAATGCTCCTCAAAGCATAAAACGTAGTGACGATCCTCAGCTCTGTCATGTCTACAGGCACAACACGAACAAACACAGTGTCACTGGTGTAGGTGTTTCTCTGAAGGTGAAAGCAGTGGCAGACTAAGGGCAGAGGAGGGGGCAGACGGGGTGGACTGCCCCGGGCCTACGATCTTGGGGGGCCTCCAAATACCTCAAAAGGAACTTTTTTTTTTTGGAGCGCACTTGGCATGTAGTTCTGCTGGGGCCTCCAAATCTCTGAAGCTATTTTCTCAGACTGCCCCATGCCTCTCATCCTGGAAGGGGCCTCCAAATCTTTTTCTTTAATACTTGTGTTTCCAAGTGGACAGGGGGGGGGCTCCTTTTGTTTTGCTGCTGTCCCGGGCCTCCAACAGCCTTAGTCCGCCACTGGGTGAAAGTGTCCTAGATGATGAGCACAGTGAGCAAGCGTCCCTCACGGATGATCATCTATTTCAGTTAGTGTGTCAGCACATCCTGAGTAACTGTCACTTCAAGATTATGAAGCTCAGCAGCCATTTTCTACAGATACTGCGCACCTCGTTCTGTGAAATTATTGTTAACAACCTGCTGTTCATTAAATGAAGGAATTTTAGTGAAATGCCATGCATTATCAGATAAATACTTTCGTTGCTTAAACATTTGATGGATGAGAATTTAGATATCCAACTGAATTTTATTATAATGCACTCAAGCTAGGAAAGAGTGGGTCATTGTATATGTAAATTTATCCATGTTATAAGGATTGTTCTGAGGTCTGTGACTGTATTGTAAACTATTTTGGAATAATTAATGCTGCAGAAGTCACTTTTTACTAATATTTTTATTAGCACGATGCGTTTTCGGCAGCAAGCTGCCATCATCAGGTGCATTTTTACAGTTACTGGTTTATTATTGTTTTATTGTGTAAATACTGATGTAAGTAGTTTATCTTAGCTTTTAAGGATCTTTGTACAGTGTAACCATCAAATACAAAATGTCTACATGCGCTGTATATTTAACTGTGTTCTTGTATTGTGTGTGCCAGACAACAAGATTATCAACAAAACTGTAAGTAAATACAACACTACAATAATCCAGAAACTATAATGATGAAACACAATACTAATATAAAAAATAGAAAACGGATGACTTACCCAAAGGACAGGCTCGTCGACAGACACAAATAAAATCACATACATACAAGCTTTCGGAACCGTTGGTTGCTTCTTCAGGAAAAGAGGAAGAAAGGAGAGGAGAAAGGGAAGGATATGGATTTTAAGGAAGTGGAAAAGGAGTCATTCCAATCCCAGGAGTGGAAGGACTTACCTTGGGGGAAAAAAAGGAAGGTAAACAAATACACACACACTCACACATATCCAAACGCAAACACACCTAGACAGGCCTACACTGACATAATACTAAAACAGCTATATCTTCATGAACAGGTTACAAAGTCCAAACATAACCTCACTGGCACCCACAACAGAAAACATAATAAAACAGTAATGAACCAGTAACTGTAAAAATGCACCCGATGATGGCAGCTTGCTGCTGAAACGTGTCATGCTAATAAAAATATTAGTAAAAAGTTACTGCTGCAGCATTAATTGTTCCAAAATATTGTATATGTGTCTAGTGATGATTCTATGTACGTTTTAAGGGGATAGAATTTTGCATTTTGCAAAAGTCTAATCGTAGCAAAGAACAGATCTGAATGTGTCCTGAGCAGTGTAGAACTGAATAAGTCTGTCCCATCCAATTTGTGGCTCATATTTCTGAACTTCTGTTGTGATAAGTTTACTACAGATGTGTTCTTGTCCTCCGCTTGACCTCAAACCTGTTTTGCAAATTAGTTTTCAATATGGAAACTTTTGATGTGTATTTATTATTGACTGAAATGTGGAACTATTAAGTTCTGATGCTGTGTTTACTATCATGTTCTGTGTGCCAGACAAATAAATTTTCAGAAAGTAATGTAATTAGGATAGATTGCAACTCACCGTAAGGGCAAATGCTGAGCTGTAGACAGGAACATAGAAATTACAATCACATTCACACATCTTATTTTTTTGCATACAACCATCATCAGAAAAAGAGCAAACATAATATTTTCACTCTGCAGTGGTGCATGCACTGACATAAATCTTCCTGGTGGATTATAACTGGGATTCAAACCTGCCACCTCTGCCTTTCGCGGGCAAGCGTTCTAATGATTGAGCTATCCTGGCACACTTCACGGTCTGCCCTTACATCCGCCAGTACCTCATCTTCTCTTTTCCAATTTTCACAGAAGTTCTTCTGTGAACTCTGCTGGACTAGCACTACTGGTAGAAACATAGCTTCATAGCTTAGCCACAGCCTAGGGCCTCCAGGTTCGACTTCCAGTTTTAGCACACAGTTTTAATCCCACAGGAGGTTTCATATCAGTGCACACTCCACTGCAGAGTGAAAAATATTCCGGAAACATCCTCTTGCTGTCGCTAAGAAATGACTCCAGCAAATTGTTTCTGCTAGTATTGCAAGGTTTGTAGGAGAACTTCTGTAAAGTTTGGCAAGTAGAAGGTGAGGTACTGGTAGAAGTAATGCTGTGAGGACGGACCATGAAGCAAACCGTGACAGCTCAATCGGTAGAGTGCTTAACCATGAAAGTCAAAGGTTCAAAGTTCGTATCCTGATTCCAGCACACAGTTTTAATCTGCCAGGAAGTTACAGAGCAGACATACATTCACACACACACTCAGGCACAGCTCGTAGACACATAAGTGCCATTTCCAGGTGTTGCAGCTGACTGATACTTTAACAGTGAGTGAGGTGGGGTGGAGAGGGGAGAGAAGTGGAGGGGAAGGGAAGGGGAAGGGGAGGGGGAGAATGCACAGCAGGGGTGGAGTAGAACATTCTGCACACCTGGCAGTGTGTGCAGGTATCAGTGGGACGGAAATTAAAAAATGAGGTACAGTTTGGAATGCAATGGAGGGAGAGGGGGAGTGGGAGTGGAGGCAGGGTGCAGAGAAGGGGAAAAAGGTGCACACAGTTGGGAGGGGGTGTAAGGGGGAAACTGTTATGTGTGGAGTGCAGGGACAGTAGGTTACCTAGCATTGAGAGCGGTGAGGCTGAGAGGCTTCAGAATATGTTGTGAGGAAAATCCAATCTGTCCAGTCCAGGTGATGGTGAGAAGGAGCCAGATGGCCTGGGTTGTAAAGCAGTCCGTGAAACAAAGCATGGCTGCTTTCACAAGTGGCTTGGTCTCTGATGGGATAGGATAAGCCTGTAACGAGACCGGAATAGGAAGTGCGGGGTTGGTGGATTGGGCAGGTATTGCAACGGGATCTTCCACAGGAATATGATCATTGTGGCAGTGATATGGGGCTCTGGGTGGTATAGGGAAGAAATGAAGGAATGAAGATTTAGAGTTTAATATCCCATCAACTACTAAGCACACACTCTGATTGTTTGAGTAAGAATGGGAAAGGAAATCTGCTGTGCCCTTTCAATCCAACCATCCCACTGAAGGATAACTAGGATGTGGTCGAGGTGGAGTGGGATACAGGAAACCACACTCAAATTGATCAAATGAACCATACACTTCGTCAGGGGTTTCACCATCTATCCTCCTGTCCTGAAATGAAGGTCATTCTAACCAATATACCAACACCTCCACTGCAACCTCCACTACTCCTAATCCATCCCTATGCCACTCCCATTACCAGCCCCTTACACAGGGCTCATATCCGTGTGTTAGCTTAGGGGCAAGACCTGCCCAACTACACATGCAATGAATATGATGTGGGAGATCATAACAGAAAACATGTTTAGACAACAATATATATTAATCTTAGAAACACACAAAAATTGAATTTGTATGTAAAGTTCAAACACTACTCACTTTCGAACTGAAACTTGCATCATGTGGCCTAGGTCACTCCATCAGATCAGCCAGATAGTTAGTACATCCCATTAATTCCTTATGGGACTGAGTTTTGATGCTTCATTTCAATTCTTTTTTTTTCTGTTAGGCAGAAAAGGATTTTAAAATTATTTAATTTCCCTCAGATTCCTCTCAATATATAAATTTATATGATAACAGTAATGGTAAACAGTCATATATGATAAAATGCAATGAAGATGATGTGGGAAATGATAACAGAAAACATCTTAGAAAGGCATAAAAATTGAATTTGTATATAAAGTTCAAACACTACTCACTTTCGAACTGAAACTTACATCATGTGACCTAGTTCATTCCATCAAATCAGTCAGACAGTCGGTATTTCCCATTCTTTACTTATGGGACTGGGTTTTGATGCTTCATTTCTATTCTTTTTTTTCCGTTAGGGAGGAAAAGATTTAAATTAATTTAATTTCCTTCGGCTTCCTCACAATCTATAAATTTATATGATAACAGTCATATATGATAAAATGCAATACAGATGATATGGGAGATAATAACAGAAAACACGTTTAGGCAATGATATATATTAATCTTACAAATGTACAAAAATTGAATTTGTATGTAAAGTTCAAACACTACTTACTTTCAAACTGAAACTTGCATCATGTGGCATAGGTCACTCCATCAAATCAGTCAGTTGGTTAGTATATCCCATTCATTACTTATGGGACTGAGGCTTGATGCTTCATTTCAATTTTTTGTTTCTTTTCTGTTAGAGAGGACGAGATTTTAATTTTATTTAATTGCCTTCAGCTTGCTCACAATCTATAAATTTATATAATAACAGTAATGTGAAACAGTAATGTATGATAAAATCCAATCAAGAGGGTGTGGGAGATAATAACAGAAAACATGTTTAGACAATAGTATATATTAATCTTAGAAATGTACAAAAATTAAATTTGTATGTATAGTTCAAACACTACTTACTTTCGAACTGAAACCTGCATCATGTGGCCTAGGTCACTCCATCAAATCAGTCAGTTGGTTAGTATAACCCATTCATTCCTTATGGGACTGAGTTTTGATGCTTCACTTCAATTCTTTTTTTTTCTGTTAGGGAGGAAAAGATTTAAATCAATTTAATTTCCTTCAGCTTCCTCACAATCTATAAGTCTATATGATAACAGTCATATATGATAAAATGCAATGAAGATGATACGGGAGATAATAACAGTAAACATGTTTAGGCAATAATATATATTAATCTTAGAAATGTACAAAAATTGAATCTGTATGTTAAGTTCAAACACTACTTACTTTCGAACTGAAACTTGCATCATGTGGCCTGGGTCACTCCATTAAATCAGTCAGATTGTTGTATATCCCATTCATTCCTTATGTGACTGAGTTTTGATGCTTCATTTCAATTCTTTTTTTTTTCTGTTAGGGAGGAAAAATTTTAAATTTACTTAATTTCCTTCAGCTTGCTCACAATCTATAAATGTATATGATAACAGTAATGTGAAACAGACAAATATGATAAAATGTAATCAAGTGGATGTGGGAGATGATAATAGAAAACATATGTAGACAGTAACATATATTAATCTTATAAATGTACAAAAATTGAATTTGAATGTAAAGTTCAAAAACTTATTTTCTAACTGAAACTTGCATAATGTGGCCTAAGTCACTCCATAAAATCAGTCAGATAGATGGTATACCCATTCTTTTTCTAGGGGACTGAGTTTTGATGCTTCATTTCAATTTTTTTTCTGTTAGAAAGGAAAAGATTTTAAAATTATTTAATTTCCTTCAGATTGCTCACGATCTATAAATTTATATAACACTAATATGAAACAGTCATATATGATAAAATGCAATCAAGTGGATGTGGGAAACAATAACACAAAACATGTTTAGTTAATATATTTATTAATTTTATAAATGCACAAAAATTGAATTTGTATGTAAAGTTCAAAAACTTACTTTCGAACTGAAACTTGCATCATGTGGCCTAAGTCACTCCATAAAATCAGTCAGATAGATGTTATATCCCATTCTTTTCCTATGGGACTGAGTTTTGATGCCTCATTTCAATCCTTTTTTTTCTGTTAGAAAGGAAAAAATTTTAAAATTATTTAATTTCCTTCAGATTGCTCATAATCTATAAATTCATATAACAGTAATATGAAACACTCATATATGATAAAATGTAATCTAGTGGATGTGGGAGATAATAACAGAAAACATGTTTAGACAATAATATATATTAATCTTAGAAATGTACAAAAACTGAATTTGTATGTAAAGTTCAAACAATACTTACTTTCGAACTGAAACTTGCATCATGTGGCCTAGGTCACTCCATCAAATCAGTCAGATAGATGTTCATTTCCTATGGGACTGAGTTTTGATGCTTATTTCAATTCTTTTTTTTTCTGTTGGGAAGCAAAAGATTTAAAAAAAAAATGTATTTCCTTCAACTTACTCATAATCTATAAATTTATATGATAACAGTAATGTGAAACAGCATATATGATAAAATGCAATCAAGATGATGTGGGAAATAAACTTGTTTCGACACTGTTTTTCCATCGTTTTCTTCTGGTACTGAGTTTTGATTCTTGGTTTTAGTTCTCTCTCTCTCTCTCTCTCTCTCTCTCTCTCTCTCTCTCTGTTAGAGACACACAGAATTAAAAATTATTCAGTTGACTTCTTTTTTCACACAGTCTAAGTCATTCTATGATATCAGCAACAATGCTGATTTCTATATTTTGGGTGGAGATTACTACAGAAAAAGAAATAAAAGAATAAAGAAAGATAAAAAGAGGAAATAAACATGGGTCGAACGCATGCCTTAAGAGCCATACTGTGATACCTCTTCCACTAGTCAAATGCTCAGGCATCTAGTTTAGCAACCATGTTTACTGGATTTTCTGACCCTCCCAAATAATTGCAATCAAACTGCTCACAGTAATAGAGATTTGTTTCACAATATAGAAGTTGAATACTTGCCCTTAGCATCAATGTATTACATCTGCAGATGTGGGTTTCTGTATAAAACTTGATCTATTCGAAGTGCGGCAGCCAGGGGTGATGGTTGTATGACTGTGATACATGACATGAGAGTTCTATCTTCTGAAGAAGGCCATGGCTGATAGCTGAGTGTTGTATGTGTGTGTCTTTTGTATGAGCCTGTTGCAGCTCGTCGCCACGTCTTTGCGGTGATTTGTAAACTGTCCTTACTATATTATTAATTCAAACCTGGACTTTCCATTATTATATTTTGATCTATTTATGTGTCATCTACAACACCTTGGCAGTGTGTTTCAGAAACACCCAGTATTAAGCAAAAACATCATGGTATAAATACACTGGGCATGATGTGGGATGGAATTACATGAAACAAGATAATATAATATTAACAATCATCAGAAATAGAAACACATATCGATGTAAATATAAATATACAGTCCCTGAGACAGTTTTTCGTCTCGAATATGTCAAAGACATATAAAGATGAATCTGAAGCATTGAATTAAAATTTGTGATGTGACCGGGAATCGAACCTGGGCCTCCATGCTAACTAGGCAGATGTCTTACCGCTAGACCACCACATTCCTAGAAGCTAAGGCGCCTCAGAATAGCCTAAGCATGATTTCCTTCACATTATGAACTTTAATTTTGCTTCTGTGTTCCATAGAATATTGCCACTACTGCCAAGACTCTCCATGCAGCAGAATAGCACCTCGACAAGGAACATATTGGATCATTCCTGTCTAAGATGATATAAATATCGATGTAAATAGAAATATACAGTCCCTGAGATGGTTTATTGTCTCGAATATGTCAAAGATGTTTGCCCAGTAAGCATGGAGGCCCGGCTTTGATTCCTGGTCGCATCACAAATTTTAATTTTATGGTTCAGATTTATCTTTAAATGTCTTTGACATATTCAAGACGAAAAACCATCTCAGGGACTGTATATTTCTATATACATCGATATTTATATCACCTTACACAGCAATGTTCCAACATATCCATTGCCGAGGTGCTATTTCGCTGCATGGAGAGCCTTGGCAGAAGTGGTCATATTCTATGGAACAGAGAAGCAGAATTAAAGTTTGTAATGTGAAGGAAATCATGCTTAGGCTATTCCCAGGTGTCTTAGTTGCTAGTGCTGTGGTGGTCCAGTGGTAAGACATCTGCCTAGTATGCATTGAGGCCCGGGTTCAATTCGTTGGTTGCATCACAAATTTTAATTCAACGCTTCAGATTTATCTTTAAATGTCAGAAACACATATATTCACACAATCACTCAGACACACATGACCACCATTTCTGGCCACTCCAACGCAACAAGTAATTTGTGAGTAAGGAAGGGAGTGGAGGGGGAAGGATGTGGGACAGAACAGTCTTTGATCTAGGCAGAAATGGTGAAATTCAGTTTGCAATGCAGTAAAGGGAAAAATGAAGGCGTGAAAGAATGAGTAGCAGCTCTCTCTGTGTGTGTGTGTGTGTGTGTGTGTGTTTTTGTAAAAATAAAAATGTAAAATGATAAAAATAAATGTAAATAAAAATGCATAAATAAGGTCTTAAATCCCCAAAAAAGGTGACACACAGTTGGTAGAAAGCTATGAATTGTAAGGAGATACAGGATATTGTTTGTGGGGGAGGGAAAACTTTTAGACGTTAGATATAGGGATGACAGGTCGGGGCCGGGACAGGTTGTGGGACTGCAGAATGTGTTGTACGGACAACTCCCAACTGTGCATATCAGAAGAACTGGTGGCAGAGAGGAGGATCCAGATATACCGGCTTGTAAAGCAGTCATTGACGTCAAGTTTGTTGTGTTCAGCCACATGCTGTGCCACAGGGTAGTCCATTCTGTCATATGACAGAGGGTTATCTATAGACAGGTCAGACAAACGTGTAGTTCCGAAGAGGGGCTGCAACCTTTTCAGAAGTTGCAGGGGCTACAGTCTGGATGATTGACTAAGCTGGTCTTGTAAATCAGCTAATGTCATTTTGCCACACAGTTACTGTGAATGTCTTAAAGTCATTTCTTTTCCTAGGGACATGTCCTTTGGGTAAAATTTTTGAACGTATAATATTCCACCATATGGATCTGCGGGTTGCGATTACTCAGGAGGTTGTCACCATCAGGAAAAACAAAACTGGCATAATACAGATTAAAGTGTGAATTGTTCTCTCCTATAATTGGGTAGGTAAGTAGAAAATTTGAAAAATAAAATTGATAGTTTAAAATTGTATATAGTGAGAATTAGTGATGAATGGCAGGATGAACAGGATTTCTGGTCAAGTGAGTACACGCTTATAAATACAAAATCAGTTGAGGATAATGCAGCTCTAGGTCTAATAATGAATCAGGAATGCAGGTAACCTACTATGAACAGCATAGTGCTCAGATGAAAATCTAGTCCTATGCAAAGAAGGAAGGGTGGAAGGAATACATAGAGGGACTGTACAGTGAAATGAACTATAACGCAGTACTGTAGACAGGGAAGATGGCAGGGAAAAGGAAGAAGATGAAGCTGAGCTGTAAGATATCTTTCTGTGAGAATAACTTGACAAAGCACTACAAGAACTAACTGAAAACAAAGTGCTTGGAGGAGATGAGTGTCTCTGAATTACCATATTTCATCAAAATATTCACGGTGTTAGAGATAAGGTTAGTGAACTGGTTATGGGTGTTGACTCTGAAGTAATTGCTACTTCAGAGTGCTTGGTAAATATTCTCACAGATCAGACGTTCCTGTTTTTCCAAGAGTTCTTTGTAGTGTGGATGAGTAGCATTGTACATTAAAAATGGCATTCCAGTTGGAGTCTCTCGATGTTTCCAAACACTGCACAGAAGAGATATTTGAGTGTTGTTTAGTAATGGTTGATTAAAGTGGAGCTTAAATTCTAATTGTTGTTAATTATAGGTCCCCTTACTCTAACTTTAAAACATTTCTGCTCAAGCTAGACAGGGTGCTATGTTCACTTCGTGGAAAGTACAAGAAATTTGTTCTAATTAGTAGTTTCACCATTAATTGTGTAAGTGATTGTAGAAGAAAAAGGATGCTTTTAACCTCTTTAATTATCACCCGCTGCAAACAGTATTCTTTCCAAAGAGAGTGCAGGGGAACAGCAGGACATCCATAGATAAAATTTTTGTTCATTAGAGGGGCTTTCCATTAACAGAATAGCGAATGACCTTTGTGACCAAATGCACAAATTTCAACTTTAAAAGAGTTTTGTACTCAACCACCTGGTAAATATAATTATATACTATTTAGAAAAGCTAATCCAGTTGAAATAGAGGCTGGTGCTAATCTAATTAAGAAACAAGGTTGGCAGGGCATTTATAGTGCTGATAATAGAGATGATAAATATAATGATTTCCTTGATACATTTCCATGCTCTTTGAAAGCTGCTTTCAGTTAGAATGTTCTAAACAAGGTACTACCATTAACAGGCAACCTGGGTGACCAACAAGAGGTATCAGAACATGTAGAACATAATGGGAATTGTATCAAAATGCTAGAAGCACTCAGAATAGAGCTGCTGTAAAGTATGGGCAATGCGTAAAAAAATGAATAGCTGATTCTGATATTAAAATTAAACTTTATGGTCAGTCATGAAGGAATATCTGGTAGGATATTCAAAGGAAGAGGATAAAAAATTCCAAACAGCAAATAAAAAATACGGTAAAATGTTAGCAAAATAATTACCATACAGAAATAACATCCCAGTCAAAATAGACATTCATCCTTGAATTAATTCCCAGGAACCTGAAAATTTGCATAAACTTTTGGCATATCATTATAATGAAATTGTGGAAAGTCCCCATCAATCCCTATGTGCAAAAAATTTTACAAAAGGTCAAGGCTCACAAAAAGTTTTCTTTTTGACCAAACGGTTAGTTTTATGATAAAAATAGTTACACAATCTACAATTTTTGTCTGAGCTATCTAGAAAAACTGTTCTGGTACTTTCTTCCCTAATATTTACCATTTCTGAGATAAGTTACTCCAATATTCAAGAAAGGCAATAGGAGTGATCCCCAAAATTACAGGCCTTTCTCATTGATGTCGATTTGCAGTAGGATTTTGGAACATACACTTTATGTCCTCGAAGAATGATCAAAGAATTATTCCTTTAGACTTGAAATTCATCTGTACAAGCTACAGATAGTGAAACAACTGAACTAAACTATTTCCAGTTGTGATTAGGATTTTGTCAACAATTTATAAAAAAAACATAATCAATGACAGCAAGTTGTGAAAAATCAGATAAGTTCCATTTTCAACTCACAGTTAGTGCGCATAACTAGAAGTACCATTAATAGCAGAGACAAACTGTAATGAAGTTTATGAGTGCCCTTTACACACTAATGAGCAGTTTCAGCATATCAAATCAGCATACCTTATTTATTTATTTTTAAATGAACAGGAGGGGACAGTAACTGTCATTGCAGATCATTATGTAGAGATGTCGTAATCTTTTGTTACACCCGAATTTAACAATTATCCAAATGTTCAAGAAACCTGGTTTCAATAAGATGTAGTGACATCACACAATGCTTGGAAATTGATGGAAGCTGTGCACAAACAGTGTGATCTTGAGATTCAGTAATGTTTCTGACCCCTAGGTCACCAGTTTTCTGATTTTTTAATTTTATTTTTCTTTTTATTCCCCCCCCCCCCCCCCCCTGTGGGGTTATTCCAAGAGTAAAGTGTACATGACCTGACCAAGAAGTCTGGAATAGATGCTGCGACAGTCAATTGAAGAATCACAACAGAAGATTTCAAGATTTGTACAGGATTGCACCATCTACAGGATGTAATTTTAACAAAATCAATGGTTCTCAAATGGCCGGTTGTAAGGTTTAAATTAGTATGAATCATTTTATTTGTTTCACCGCTCTTCATTTTATTGGATTGTTGAAAACTTCCCTTTTTGTGTTACCTTGTATGTTCTAAGATTTCTGATTTAATGCTGGTTCTTGAAACTTTATAAGTACACTACCACAGAATAGTTTACATCCATCTTCATGTGTTTGCCACATCAGTTTCTTTGGCATCTCCATGAAATTTCTCCCGAAGATCAAACAAACCTGTGACTATTGTGCTTCCCTCCTCTGTATGCTTTTAATATCCCCTGTTTGTTCCATCTGGTGTGGGTCACACCGACACTTGAACAGTATTGAGATTGGGTTGCACAATTATTGCAGACTATCTCTATTTTAGATGGATGTACATTACAGAGTGATTTAAAAAAAAAAAAAAAAAAAAAAAAAAAAAAAAAAAAAAAAAAAAAAAAAAAAAAAAAAAAACCACAACTTTGAAAATCGAAAGTTTAATTTGATAGCTGGGAGCACTGATGGCCCATTTATGTCATTAATGAAAAGATTCACCTGCTCAACAGAAAGCTTTTTGTATTATAGAGCATGGCAGAAGTGAATCAATGACAGCTGTTGAGGATATTTTTCAAACCAAGTATTGTGTTCAACATGCTGAAGGTGATGTATCAGACATTTGTATAAGCAGTTCAGAGAGGAAAAGTGTCTGTGCAAAGGGAAAAGTTCTGAGCAGCTGCTCACACGTGAAGAACACGTTGACTGCAATTGGAAAGAATTTGTTTACAATCCAAGGAAACTGACCCACTGAGATAGCAAAGAGCTCCAAATTTCTCAACCGACCATTTGGGGAATCCAGAGGAAGAGGCTAGTGATGTAACCTCATCATCTGAAATTGGTTTGAGCCCTTTCTGAAGCTGATGAGGTGAAAAGACTCGAGTTCTGTGAGTTTGCCCTTGATCAAATGGAAACAATGATTTCTTGGAGGGTACAAGTGCAACTTAGAAAACCTACCCAGAAATGTTGCATACTTGTCTGTTCCCCCAAATCGGAGAAGAAGCACATCAATTTAAGTGTAGCAGGATGGGGCATCACACCATTCTCACTTATCTGTCAGTGCCTGTTTGAATAAAAGGTATGCAAAGTAATGGATTGGCCACTAGGCAGCTTGTGATGGAACACTTCATCATTGGTCATCAAGTATCCTTGAATTTACTAAATGTGATTTGTTCTATGAAGGTGTGTTAAAAAGATACTGTATTCTAGCATTTCCACCAGCGAACATCGAGGAACACAAAGAAGGAATAACTGCAGCTGGATCCACCTGAAATGCTGCAGAGACTGTGGAATGACTTCGAGTATCGGTTTGATATCATTCAAGTGTCTGCAGTTGATTATACTGAAAAATTGTCGTATTGTTTTTTAATCACCCTGTCTACAATATTTTCAAATAACATGTTGCAGTGACACAGGTAGAAGTTTCCAGTGCTCTCCCTCCAGATATTACATATATGTTTGAGAACAAGACCATATTTAGGGAGCATCTGGAACAATTCTTATTGGAAAAGACACTTCACGATTTGGAACAAGTTATTAGCCACAATAAAAAAACCTAGAACTGCGGATTAGAAATTTTGTTGTGATATAACACACTGTAAGTTGTGCAATTATGAAGGTTAGATTAGATTAATACTTGTTCCATATATCATGAATACGACACTTCGTAATGATGTGGACGCTGCACCCAGGAAAGGAGTCTGAGAGTCAGAGGACAGACTCTGTTCGCAGCCCCCTGCTTGCACACAACAGCTGTGACTTTGTCCAATCCCTACATTTTTCGCTACACTATTCCACCCAGGGAAATCTATGCCAAGAAGGTTTATCGTGTGGCATGTGCTGTATTACCAAAGCAATATTTTGAGACATTTGGTATGCAAACTCATTTTCTTCAGAACCAGAACCAAACATCCAAAACATTTCATGGTGATCAACAATGTTCTCAGTTGTTCCATGTTCACTAGTAATAGCCAGATAAGAGTAATTTGATACTATGGCTGCTTGTGATTAAAGAAAGGCTTGTTACTCCATTGAGAAACAAGCCTTCAGTATTCCATCATTACCCTACATGACAACTACTGCTGATAGAGAAGTAATATGACAGAGAAAAGCATGCAAACCTGATCAGTTTTCTGAAACACATATCTTACAACATACAAGAAACTTTTATAGCACCAGAAGGACTTCAAACAATTAAAAGCAATCATCAAACGATACGGTAATAATAGGGGAATAACAATAATGAACAAATTTTGACACAGATTCCAAACATAATATACAGAAACTATATCTATGCATAGAAATACTGGTACAATACTAAGAAAAAACTTGTTGTGTAAGTAAAAAAAGCTGTCCAATTACCTTAAATATTTTTTTGGCAGAAGGATATATAGGAAGGGATTTTAGTTACAATCTCACTGTTTGTAGGTTAGCATGGTGTGGCACTGATGGCAACATATCATAGTGTCACTGTAATTAAAGAAGCTACATCTGCCATAAAATTGAAAAAGACAACACTGGGATCTTGTTTGGCTATAGTTACACTCAATACACGAGCAGAGGGTGGAAGGCCCATTGCAGACTTAAATCCAAGTTCCCAAGTGCTAATGTTATTCTCTGTGGCATTTTTATTGCCTATATGTTTCTTTTATTAACATTTGATACAAAATTTTACATAAAAGTTTATTTTCTGTGTTTTGACATAGTGTTTGCAATGACCAGAGCCAACCAGACATGGTGAAGATGGAGACAGTGAATCAGATATTAGCCCATAACTGATGTTTTTATCTTCATAATAAATAATATAATTTAATAAATCTCCTTTCAAAAAAAAAAAAAAAAAAAAAATCTCACTGGACACTGACATATTTTATTCATTTTCATTGCTGTGAAGACTTTCTTCAAAGATCATGAAGCAAATAATAAGTCTGTTCATAGTATATGGTTGTCAGGTTCTTGTATGTACCGTACCCTTTTCCATTTAGTAAGTGGACAGTAATCCTAACCAAAGGAATTCATAACAAAACATTTTCATTGCAGTATTATGAAGACACTTACGGAAGAGAGGATCACTGTTTTTTCTCTGACCATGAGGTAAATAATTAATGCTGTTCCTACTCTGTGGTTGATAGGTTCTCGTGTGTACCCTTGTCCAATCAGTAAATTAACCATAATTGTAGGCTCACATGTAGACGGGGGGTACTGCCCGTCAGCTTTGACCCGTGACGATATCGCAGCGCGGTAGTTTTGATGTGTGTGCATGTTTGTAGAAGGTGTGAGTAATTATGTGGTTGAGTTAAAGACAATAGTTTGTGTACAAACAAAATAGATTAATATTTTGTGTTTAAAAAGTGATCTGTAGCTTCTCTCTGATGGTTAGGTGTAAGTTGAGCGAGATTATTATTATTATTATTATTTTTTTTTTTTTTTTTTTTGCCCCCCCCCCCCCCCCCCCCCGAATGTGAGCGCCGAAGGTGGGAATGTTTGGGCTAAGACCTATGATCGATGGTACATTCTGTTATCTATAATAACTACTGATTATTTGTATCTACAATACAAAAGTATTAAGATATCCCGTATACTGATTTACCGACATTCATGGGTCAAAGCAGATGGTTGGTATCCCAGTCTACAGTTATGCCTAACTGTAACCGGAATATTTCATTACAAAACATTTGCATTAAAAGTGACAACATTGATATGGAAGCTGCAAATTGAGCTGAATAAGAACCAGTGCAAGAAAGAAATTCATAGAAACACCAAACTTTATTCGGGATTATATATCCTCTCTACAACGTACGTGCCAAGTGCCGAATTCATATCAGCACCTATATCTGGATCTTAAAAATGAATACCACTGTGGCTTACTGACATATGTACAAATCCATCATCAGTCAAAGATTCATACAACTTGAAACAATATGAAATATCATTAGTCTTCGGAATCACATATGCCTAGTTTCAAAGCACTTTGTGAAGAATCAGTTTCATTCTACTCGAAAGAACTTAAAATAACATTTATTTGTGCCTCTCTCAACTACCCTAAACACTCATCTGCAACAACCTTGTTCCCCTTGTGATACTTTCTCTTTCCAAAATACAGACTTGTCAGTTAAATTTTACTTAACATCCTGTCGGCCTCGGGTAATAATGTTGGCAATAAAGTAACATTGGCATTAGCCAATCGCGTGAGGTCATCCTGTGAACCACAGAGTAGGAACAGCATTATTTATGTACCGTACTTCATGGTCTGTACGAAACACCAATCAAATCATTCTACGGCTATGTTGATTTCTAAGAATATTAACGTCTTGGCAAAGATTTTTCTACCGGCCAACATAATCACGTGAGGCCTGAGGGATGGTAGGTAAAATTTTAACGACTTGTTTACTTCAACAACTTTTTCTCGCCTCCAATGCGATCACAATTCTTGATAGAATCCAATACATATACTTATCTACAAAAACTACACCAGTATGTACTGTTCTGAGAAAATGAAGTCATTGCTGCACCGCTTAACACACAGCAGTCATTTTCAAAATAGCTCCCATAGTCAGTTTGCTTAAAGCAAACTATCTTTTATTTCTAATACTCAGCCGGAACAGGTATCCATTCCTCTGCAAATCCACTGCACTTCCTTGGTCCCAACTTAATAAGAGCACCAAATAATTAACGAGATATAGATCCAGCAAATACTCCGTGTTTCAACGCCCAGTCCACAATTTCACGCTGTAATTAAACCAACTCTATTGAAAAACGAAATACAATCAAGGAAACCTCAAACACATTTCGACTAACATACCAGAAGCAGAAAACCTGGGACAAAAAAGGAATCGTACCTTAGGGTCCATCATAATAATATCAGCATAAGTAGGAGTCTTTCGCTCCATATTCATAACTAACGTAATGCCTTCTAGCCAGACAAACTGTGAACGTCAATTTAATACATTCGAATATATCGCGAAAAGAAATCGACAAATGTCATTGGCTACCGTATACTATCACCGGATTGGCTAACGGCATATGCAATGACCTTTGTAAACTTCGCCACAGGCCACAGTACACCACGACACAAGCAAAATTTAGCCCGGTTTTTGAAAAGTCGTGGCTCCAAACTATGTACATTGAAATAGCGAGCAACATAGTTGTGGTTAGTGTTTACTGCATTAGCAGTAGCGACCGGAGCAAAATAAAGGATTTAAATGTATAAAGAAATAAAATTTACAAACTGCAGTTTTGTTGAAGACGAATTTTCTGGTGAAATTTGAGAACCAATCTCTGGCACATGGATATTTCCTCGATTTGTGAAAGGCTTTTGGCGAAACGGGAGGTGTCTATATGTGGTGCTGGTTTAGCACTGGTGCCACGCTTCAGACTGCTAACGAAGGTACGAAGAAATGGGAGTAAGTTCGCAGGTATGTGAGTGGATCGAAGACTTCTTCCAACTTACAGTTTTCAAATGGGCCTAAAATATAGACATTCACTCGCCCTGTCGCGATACTGTAGTCTGGGGATTACCTGCATACTTCGAAAACTGGCCCAAACAAGCTAAATAGTTAAAATGTTTCAACGCGTAATTGCAAGTGAAACAAGAACTTTCACACTACGGTACATTCGTTTTCCGCAGCTTGGGATCAGTTTTGTTCAAACACTGAGCACGTAAAAATCTGGTACAATCTGAGGCCTAAATACAAACCCGCGGCAATAATATATGCGAATGATTTGCCCCCAAACGCCAATAACACATTACACACCGCATACAAGCCACAACACTTTACACAAACTAATAATCATCTCTCCTCAACTACAGCTATCGATATCACACTCGCACTTTGTTCCATATTATTGTTCTGCATATTGCATATTCTTTTACCCAATGCATTTAACAAAAGTGAAACAGCAATAAGAGTTTTTTTTTCTCTTTATTGTTATTTTCAAACCTCTGACAGGGCAGGTTGGCAGCGGCCTGTATGGCTCCTAAGAGCAAGAACAGCATTAATTAATTTCCTCAAATATGTCGCGAATTCCGAGGGCACTATTACGTTGGGACAGAAAATATTGCAGGCGAACATTTGTGACGAGAAAACCTGCAAAATCCCGCAAATTTTATCTCTGCTGCAATAATTCTTTCGAAGAATTCTGCAAACAGATCAAACGACTACAATTACATTGCCTTCTACAAACCAGGTCCTGAAAATTTGACAGGTTTTGAAAAACGAGTTTGCACATGTACAAATGCGTTTGTCGTGAAGGCTGTAAACCAAAACATACACAATAGAAGGTGCTTGCCGATTTTCGAAGATAACAGAACTTTCTAGTGATGTTTCACCGTGATATGAGCGAGAAGGAGTTGCTGCAACAATTTCCTGTATATCGCTCATCGAGAGTTTCCACAGGAGTGGAAAGTACGATCAAGTGATTATACGGATAAAGGCAAGCGAACATTATCGGCATTTAACGAAATGGTTGAGCTTTTGCATCGAAGCATTGCCGAGGAGGATATAAAGGAAAGAAGAGTACAGTATCCTGCGTATATCACACACGCATGAGCGTAACAAAATGAAAAGTGTAAAGAATCCGGTGATTCCACAAATGATATAGTACGTACATGCCGACGTTGTGATACTAGTAAGAACTTTCTGTTTTGGATGTGGAGGCGAACAAAATCTAACAAATTATTGAAAGTTTGCTGGTTTATGCGAAGGAAGGTGATGTTATCCTTGGGTTCTGAGAGCAATATTACCTTTAGGAGATTTTCACGGGTAAATATATTTCTCTAGAGAAGCGTCTTGTTTTCTTCTTTTTGATACACAACCCCTAAGACAACGTCAGGAATGCTTTGTCTGCATCTGAAGACATTCTCATTTAGAAAGAAAATACTTCGCAACAAGAATACTGTACCGTCTCTTTCTGCAGTGAAGTAAATGCCATACTGTGTTCGTACGTGCTTAGCAAACGCGTGGGCTGCCAAGGATGAAAATGACAAACATGTTTAATCGTTTACAGCCCCCTTAATATGTGACACCAGTGGTCAATGCAGACGGGTAGTATCGAATGTTCAAAATGACCTGTAAATTTACACATCTCTTCTCTGCTGCAATAATTGCTTCGAAGAATGCTACAAGCAGGACAAGCGCCTTAAATTACATGCCCTTCATCAAAATCTAAGTACTGATACTCTAATGCAATACCATTTGTCTTTTCTTTTTTTATGATAATCATTCTTCAGTCCTGATCTGCGACGAAATGTATTCTACTGTGTTGTGATTAACGAACTATAGCTGATGTGCTACTAGAACTTCGCTTTCTAAAGCTGTAGGAAACCATCTGTATTCGATAATGAGTAACGAATACTTTGGCTGATGCGAAATATTGAATCGTTACTCATAAATACATTTCGTTATTCCCATCTCCCGTAATGATACGAAATCTGTAAGAAAAACCAATACTGACAATGCATATACAGTATTCCGTGCTACTATTTATTATGAGATGAGTAATTTATAGATACATCCGTGACGAACTTTAAGTACAAATTGTGTACCAGTAGCTCTACGATTTTAGATGGTTATTTTCGTTTTTAAACATTTTGGATTATACTTCTTGGCTCGCGTTTACAGGTTAAGCCTCTATGATCTGACGTCCGCTTTTAACGCAGACATTTAATTGTATTTTTTACCTGTAAAGGTTTCAGTTTAATGGTCAAGTATTTGTTTTTGACCTTGTCTATTACAAATTTTGTTAATAAAAAATTATCATCTACACATTTTCATTCATGACGGTATTATTTTAATTGTTAATGTCAAATAATACAGTACAACAGTCCCGCTGCTGGCAAATGTAGTGTTACCAAGGGCTGCTCCTGTATAGGTTTGCAGGTTTGCGCTACCTCCAGGAATAATAATATTGTTAAACTCCATTTGCTGTTTAGAAATTCTATGCAGGTGGAAAAGTAGCGCTCCATTTATCTCTTTTGAAACGTCCGGGCTGTTACGCACCGACCACTCCCGAGTGGACTGAACTTCCCCGACAGCGGCTGGGTTTGCAGCCGGCCTGCAAACGCCGACCATTGTATCTCAGGGGGTGTGCGGGGTGCGGGGGCAACGCTTGGCAACAGTGTTCCCCTATAGGCGCGACACATCGCGACCGAGCCACCCCGTCAGCCGCAGAAACAGAGACCGAACTCTCTCGAAGACAACCGGAGTCGTCCGCCCTTCGAACGATGCGGGCTTTTCGAGCCGTCTTAACCAGTTCACGTGTAGCTGCAAGCGAAGTAACTGTGCGTTGTGTCCGTTGTTTAGCGTGTTTTATAGTGAGTTTTGAGGCTCAAGTGAACAGGTGAAATAATGAATCAGGTAATTTCCTTGCTTTCTGAACGCTTTAATTCACGCAAGTTTGAATATAAATGTTTCCTGGAGTAAACAAGGAGTCATTGACATTCAACACCTTCAAGATAAAATAAGGAACCACGAACTTTCTTCGGTCCATGTCAATAATGTTTTGAATCTGGCAAGTCCAGGCACTGTAAATATAGCCACTTGATTAGTCAGGGATAGAGAAAGTCCAAGTACACACTAAATCTAATAAATAATTGTATTCGTTCCTGTGGTTCTTATGAACTTGCCATCAGAGGACGCGGTGAGACTGAATCATCTTCCAATCCTGGCATTTCTCGTCTTGATTAATTTTAGTGCAGAATTAGATTCATTATTAAATCCCATTTGGAAAAGGCAACAGTTTTTTTATTCTTCTACGTCTATGATATCTTGGCTCAATAGCGATTTTTTCGTAATGCGTTGAGCTGCCATACTGGAGAGGTGGGCAACTGGTGAAAAAATTGCACTACCATCTTTTCTGGTCACCAGCCGCCACTGAGTGTTATTACTATGATCGGTGACACTGGCATTTGTCACGAAATATTCTGATTGATTCTGACATTCCAAGCCTCTAAGTGTGGGAACAGTACCTACTTCAAATAGAGGTCGTGGGCGGTTGTCGCTAATTCTGATCAATTTGTATGACAACTGCATTTTAATCACAAGAGAAATGGACTGTACTGACCCTTTCTTCAGAAGTATAATTGCCTGAAACAGCAGGCAGACAGTATCTACATGGCAAATTTAAATTTTTTAGTTATATTCCCGGTAACACAGTTAAAATTTTTTCATGGCTTGAAAGACAGTGTAGCAGCCGTTTTTCTGAGTAACGATTCGTTTGTAACGAGTCGTGTTTCTTTTAGTACGGTAACGGATACATTCCGTTACGCATCTTTTTGGTACTCTCACGCTCTACTGATTTTTGGTTTGCTAAACAGACCCCGTTCCCACACATCCCATTGGTTGACAAAACAACATCGCAAAAAGTAACATCACTTTCAGACTTCGTAGGCTCTCGCTCCATATTTACCAATTTCGTAATTATACTTCAATATTACGATAAAAATGCTTTGCTAATGCAACGTGGCATTAAAGATCCCAATCAACTAGTCGTTTCCAGGGTGATTTTGTGCCATTTTTCTGGGAATGCAATTGACATACAATAAAACGTTACCTTTTGTTGCCAACATTAGCACATTATGTGGGTACTGCCATACTATATGTTTTATAGTGCGACACATAATTTAATGCCTTAGTATCACCATAAAGATGAGCACGATGAGTTTCTAGAGTATTAGTTTGAATCGGCCGTACCTTTGCTCCTGATTTGGTGAGTCTCGGAAGGCCGGCCGCGGTGGCCGAGGGGACTGAGGCGCTTCAGTCACAGTCTGCACGGCCACTACAGTCGGGGATTCGAATCACCCCTCGGGCATGGATATTTGTGCCGTCCTTAGTTGTAGGTAGTTCATAATTAGTTTGTAAGTTTAGGGACTGATGACCCCGTAGTTAAGTCCCTTAAGCTTAACAAACATTTGAACATTTGAGTCTCGGAAGCAGCAGCACACCCATCTCCGCTATAGGGCAGCGGCTCGGCCTTTCTGTGGCGTTGGTTGAAGGTGGAAAGCGCTGCCGCCCTTTCCCAGTCATCCGCCTATGGTGGGGCAGACGAATCTCGTCTGCTGGAGCTGTTAGTTGCTGTTATTGCCCCAGCAGATGGTCAGCTTGCTGATCTCAGCTCTTGCCATAATGTATCTGGTACACGAGCTGACAGAGATCAGCTCCTACCAGGACTAGTAGGTTAAGCTGACTGTTGCTAGGGAACGCCGCACGTTAGCTCACAGCACGGACCATTATTGCTCGTTGCCAGGTGGCAAGGGAAGGTTTATTTCCCACCTATTCTTGCAAAATTGATGGCTCACAGTGTTAGATATGTACAGGGTGCCTTTTTATTTATTTATTTGGTGTCAGTACGCCATCTAGCCACTCACAGTTACATTGTATTAACATACTAGTTTTACAGTCACTTAAAAATTATGTCTGAAATTGATGAAGACACGCGAAAGAAAAAAGATACATCAGAGAGTCAAATTGCTCACTAAACTAAGCCCTGTCAAACATTGGAGCACTGCTTTATAGTTCATAATTAGGAGATTAAGAATACTTGTAGGAAATGGGACCCTAAGTTTCTTGAGATCAGAGATGAATTGTTCTCTATGATGGAGATATTTTGGGCAATTGAAAATTAAATGGTTTATGTCCCCCACATATGAATTGTTGCAAACACAGGTATCAGAATTCCTTAGATGTAAGTGGTATATGTGAGAAGGAAAGCAGCCATGGTTGAAACACGTCCTCGTGATAATAGAAATGGCTCTGCGGTGTAATGCCAGGTTATGAAACCACAGTAATCTGGGTATGTGAGGTTGAATCCAGCTACATTTGCCTTTTAGAGTGGATGTTGTTTTCCATTCCTCGTCCCATTGTGATCTGATTTTTCGTTTAATCTGGCAAAAGTAGTTGGAGTAGGGCAACTGTATATCTAAAAAAAGACCAGAAGTAGCTGCTTCCTTGGCTAGTTGATACACTATTTCATTATACAATATTCCTGCATGAGCTTCAATCCATAAAAATGATATCCATTTATTTCTTTGTGAGCATTCTGTTAGTTCATGGGCTATGTCAATTGTGAGCTTACAACTATGTTTATTCCATTTTTTCCTTTTGATTGCATACTGTATGTGTAAAACCCTGGTCCGATGTAAGAGAGGGCCTGATGGTCCTAATCTGATCAGGCTAAATAAACAAATAAATAAATACACTATACTTTTAGTGTCACAGATAATTAAAATTCTGTGTTAAAGAATATTTAATGGTCTTCAAGACTGCAATTGCTCCTGCTGTATAAGAAGAGGCTGAAGAAGGAAGTTTGAACAGTTTATAGTGTCCCATTGGAGGACATAGGATAGCACATCCAACATTTCATTCTAGTACTTTTTTAAGACATCAGTATATATATATATGCAGAGCTTCATTCCATTTCTCCTGGAGATAATTTTTGAGTATCACATCAAGGTTGCTGCTGTGGTATTCATTAAATTTCAGGTAATGCACTGAATTGGAGGATAAGCAAAGTCAAAAAGGTCTTTCATACATGGTTAGCCTTCTCGTAGAGATGATACTGTACCTTTTTGCAAATCTTTAAGCAACTGAAAACTTCTAAAGAAGTCTGGCAAATCAAAATAACTCTTAAACTAATCATCACACACAAAATGATAAGCACAGGGACATCTACCGGACCTGAAATCAAACCTCCTGAGGAAAGATGAGGGCAACTTTGAAATCTTAAATAGTTACCCTCATTCAGATTCCTCGCCTAAAAATACAATTACTTTGGTTATTAATATTTCAGAACGTTTGCTAGAATTATTCATATTCTATATTTATTGCACCTTTTAGCAGCTAATTATGTACAGGATGATTATAATTAAACTTTCAAAACGCTGTACAATAACACCACTGGTCTGAATGACATCAAGTTGTAATGGAATATTATTGGAGAAGGGGAAAAATGTATGGCAGAAGAAATAAAAATATTGTGAAAATTGATCAATAGATGGTGCGATAAGCATCATAATTTAATAATGGTTGACTAGAAATGATAAAGGAATCGTACAACAATGTCTACAAAGTAAGTCAGGTGTTAAACAAACTGTATACTCAGTGGGCATGAGAGTATTAGGCAGTGGCAGACTAAGACTGTTGAGGCCCGGGGCCATGGCGGAACAAAATGATGGCCCCCTGTCTACTTGGAAATACAGGTATTACTATAAAAAAGGATTGGAGGCCACCCAGCTGACCTCGAGGAAGATCAATTTGGATTCAGGAGAAATGTAGGAACACGGGAGGTTTTGTGTCCCAGCCTCGTCGCCACTTTTGTGTCTCGTTCCGTTGTAGGTGTCGGTGACCGAGTGGAATGAGACTGACACAGAAATAAAGATAGCACGCTGGTGCAGGTACGGAGGGGAGCAGCCAGAACTAGAACACTAGAGTAAATTAGAACGAGATATATATTGCACAGAATTTATACAATACTTAACTTTTACATAGTACTGCAGAAAGTTGATACATAGTTGAGCTAGAGTCCTGCCTAGTGCCTAACTGATAGCCAAGTCTTCACTGGTGCCTATCGGATTCCGAAGTCTTTACTGGTTCCTAACTCAGTCCCAAGTGAATGATGTCGTTCACTGGTGGCCACGAGCGGAGTTGCAGCAGAGGGCGCTCGTGGCTGTCGTCGTAAGAACGCCGCGCCGTGCGTGCATGGCGGCGCACGGCGAAAGTAGGTGGCGCGCACTTTGTACTTGTGCGACACCACAGGAGGAATACTCACTTTACGGCTTATCTTAGAAGATATTAAGGAATGAAAACCTACATTTCTAGCTTTTGTAGATTTGGAGAAAACTTTTGACAATGTTGATTGGAATACACTCTTTCAAATTCTGGAGTCAGTAGGGGTAAAATACAGGGAAAGGAGAGTTATTTACAACTTGTACAAAAGCCAGACCGCCGTTATTAGACTAGAAGGGTATGAAAGGGAAGCATCAGTTGGGAAGGGAGTAAGACAGGGTTGTAGCCTTTCACTGATGTTATTCAATTAGTACATCAAGCAGGTGGTGAAGCAAAGCAAGGAAAAATTGGGAATAGGGATTAAAGTTCAGGGGGAAGAAATAAAAACATTGCATTTTGCTGATGACATTGTAATTCCGTCAGAGACAGCAGAGGACCTGGAAGAGCAGTCGAATGGAATGGACAGTGTGCAGAAAGGTGCATATGAGATGAACATTAACAAGAGCAAAACTAGGGTAACGGAGTGCAGTCTAAGAAAATCAGTTGATGCTGAAGGAATTAGATTAGGTAACAAAACAATAAAGGAAGTAGTTGAGTTTTGTTACTTGGGCAGTAAAATAACAAATGATGGTTGCAGTACAGAGGATATCAAATGCAGAATGGCAATGGGTACAAACGCGTTCTTGAAAAGAGAAATTTGTTAACACTGAATATTAATTCACACATAAGGAAGTCCTTTCTGAAGGCATTTGTGTGGAGTGTTGCCTTGTGTGGAAATGAAATGTGGCCAAGAAACAGTGCAGACAGGAAGAGGATAGAGGCTTTTGAATTGTGGTGCTACAGAAGAATGCCGAATATTTGTGGGATGATCACGTAACTAATGAGGAGGTATTGAACAAAATGCTGAACTTTTTATTACCCCAGATGCGAGTGACACTGCCATCCGTGCAGTTCTAAGCCAATCCCTCAATGGTGTCATATCCCCTCTGCAGTTTTCTCCCCCCCCCCCCCCCCTCCCACACCTGAAGAAACTCAACAACTTTTATGTTTTCACCAACCATAAGCCTCTTGCAGCTGCTATCACTAACCCCTCGGGTATGGACCCTCCCCACAGGTTCTGCTATTTTGACTACATTTGCCAATTCGCCACTGACGTCGACTACATTGAGGGTGCAGATAATGTTGTGGCTGATTTCCTCTCACGCATTGATACCATATCGTCTCTCGTAGATCTCTCTCACCTCACCACTTCTCAGACCACCGATGATGACACAATGCAACTCATTCAGGATTCCTCCTCTTCTCTGCGATCTATTCGCACCACCTTCCCTGGTATATCGGGTGAGGTTTGATGTGATGAATCGACGAGCACTCTCTGCCCCTACATTCTTCGCTGCCTCAGATGTCAGATCTTAAATAAACTGCATAATCATGCTCATCCTGGTGTCAAAGCCTCTACCAAATTAATCATGGACCGGTTCATCTGCCAGGACATGAGGTCATGATTACCCAGCCTGGGCAAATGCCTGTTTCCTGTAAAAAAAGAAAAAAAAAAAATCAACATTCAGATTCACACCTCCCCTTCCCCGGGCTCTTTTCCTATTCCTGCCGCCCGCTTCCAGCACATTTGTATCGATCTAGTCAGTCCTCTCTCCCGGTCGACAGTTTTCGTTACCGCCTCACTTCGATTGATCGCACCAACTGCCAGGCAGAAGCTGTACTCCTCCAAAATATGGCTGCAGAAAATGTCGCCTGTGCATTTGTGCCCTCTCGGTTTTCTCACTTTGGCTGTCCAGTTGTCATCACCACTAACCAGACTGACAGTTTGAATATGCTCTATTCCAAAACTTCTGCAACCTGTTCGGAATTAAGCACATCCACCCTGAAGAAAATGATTTAGTCGAATGTTGGCACCGCACACTCTAAGTGGCTCTCACGTAACGTGACTCACTACGGCTAGAGGCTCTTCTGTTGGCCCTCCTAGGTCTTTGCTTCACAAGACCTGAAGGGCACCGCCACGGAGTTTATCTACGACAAAATCTGTGTCTCCCTGGCGAGCTCGTCCATCCCTCCCCTCCCCCTCCTATGCCTGACCTCCCATCCTTCATTGATCGAAATATATAATTTTTTGATGACACAGCGTTCAATGAATTAAATAAATCACAATTTGCGATCAGATATGGCTTCACTGTACTAGGTTTAGATGAAATACCAAAGTGAGGCGAATGAAAATTTGTGCTCAGACGGGATTTGAACCTGTGATCTCCTGCTGACTAGGCAGACGTGTTGACCACTCCACCACCGAGGACTCAGTGACCAGCCCCACTGCAGAGGACTCTTCCCTGTACGTCTCCCGCCACACACAAATCTCCATTTGCCATGCTGTCTGTTCCCTATTACCACAGCCTATTTGTTCTGTAATGCTCACAGCCACAATACTGTATTCCTACATCAGGGAGAACAGACCACGAGGTATCGAGACACGATTAATTGTCGTCAGGAGTCCAGCGTCTGATTGTATAGAATTAAATACAAATAGGCTGTGGTAATAGGAAAGAGACAGCGTGGGGAATGGAGATTTGGGTGTGGTGGGAGACGTGCAGGAAAGAGTCCTCTGCAGTCAGGCTGGTCACTGAGTCCTCGGTGGTGGAGTGGTCAACGCGTCTGCCTAGTAAGCAGGAGATCCTGGGTTCAAATCCCAGCCGGGCACAAATTTTCATTCACCGCACTTTGGTATTTCATCTAAAACTAGTACAGTGAAGCCATAACTGTCATCGCATCTGGCCCGTGCTGTCTGCCGCCCACAACACTTCGCTGACTTCGTTGGCGACCTCTCAACCATCATGTCGACAGTAAAGTGTAGAGCATCTTTACAACCAGCTTTCTTTGGGAGCCAGCGACTCTGAGCTCTGCCGAACGTGTTCATTCAGTCTTGTAATGCTTCTTGTTGTATTAAGAATAAAGTGTGCAAGATAAAGCATGTGTGGGGAGCTCCAGCCCCTCAGTTAATACCCCAGAAACCCATATTCCTATCACATTGTGACCCCTTCCAAATTCATATTTCCCAAAATGTGACTCATTAACTTCAAGTATGACACCCAGCCCATCCTAAGAAACTCTGTATTTTATGAATTTCCCATAGATCTCCCTGCAAACAATGAATTGATCTATAACAGTTTATTTTAATACTTCTGCCTCATTAATCACTGATTACACAGATATAATAGGTCAACAAATGATTGTTTGCACATTCAGTTGGGATTTGTGAAAGCATGTGTCGCATCTTATGGATTTCTGTACTTTATCTTTCCTATCTCCACATTTATTCATTGGTAGTGCATGATTTAGGCATTTTCAACGACGACATGTTGACATCACATGCACCTTTTCTCCGATTAGTCTGAGAGACTGCAAAAATTTAATTGTACCTATTTTGTAATTCAGGATTTTGAACAAATAGCATTATGCTTTTCCATATCTCCCATTTTTGAATTAATGATAACTACCACCACAAACATTCAATTTCCACTAATTAAAACAAAATACACTTTACATTAACCCTCGTAAATCACAAACATTCCCGAGGTGGGTTGCCTTGTGTGGCTCACTCATACAGATAGCCATACCGTAGGTGCAACCACAGCGGAGGGGTATCTGTGGAGAGGACAGACAAATGTGTGGTTCCTGAAGAGGGGCAGCAGCCTTTTCAGAAGTTACAGGGGCAACAGTCTGGATGATTGAATGAGCTGGCCTTGTAACATCAGCTAATGTGGCTTTGTCCATAAAGTTACCGCGAATGGCTGAAAGCAAGGGGAAACTACACGCATTACTGTTCCCGAGGACATGCAGCTCTAATGTATGAATGTATGATGATGGCATCCTCTCGGGTAAAATATTCTGGACGTAAAATAGTTCCCCATTCGGATCTCCAGGTGGGGACTACTCAGGAGGATGTTATCATCAGGAAAGATGACACTGGCATTCTACGGATCGGATGTTAGATCCCTTAATCAAGTACGGAAATTAGAAAATTTAAAAAGAGAAATGGATAGGCTGAAGTTAGATATAGTGGGGATTAGTGAAGTTTAGTGGAAAGAGGAACAGGATTTCTGGTCAGGTGACTACAGGATTATAAATACAAAATCAATTGGAGGTATTACAGGAGTAGGACTGATAATGGATAAGAAAATAGGAATGCGGGTAAACTACTATGAGTGTTGCAGTGATTGCATTACCATAGATAGATGCAAAGCCAAAACTGACGATAGTACAGGTTTATATGCCAACTATCTCTGCAGACAATGAGAGGATTGAAGAAATGGATGAGGAGGTACGGTTTCTGCCAGCGGGATAACGCCTCTCCCAGAAAAGATTAATTGTGTCAGCATCTGCCACCTCCTTCAACCTTCAAAGAATTGCGTCGCATCCTTGGAACCATTAATTATTATTGATGAGATTTACCTGGTGCAGCTGACCTTCGAGCCCTGGTCACTGATGCCTCAGTCGAAAAACACATTTCTGGTGATCAACTGGACCTGTTCCATTGATGGCCGCTATGTCTTCTGCATTCTCTGCTCTCAAAGACCTACTCGCTCGAGCTGTCACTACCATTCACCCTCATCCAGATGCTGAACTTTTTATTATCATAGATCCGAGTGACACCGCCATCCGCGCAGTTCTGAGCCAATCCCTTAACAGTGTCCATCCCCTCTGCAGTTTTTTTCAAAGAAACTCAAGAGTGCTCATAAGAAATACTCCGCCTTCAATCAAGAACTCTTGCCCACCTATGAGGGTATAAAACACTTCCACTCTGCCAAAGATGGCCGCTCCTTTTATATTTTCACCTACCATAAGCCTCTTGAAGCTGTTATCACTAACCCCCCCGGTGGACCCCCCCCCCCCATCCCCACAGGTTCCATTATTTTGACTACATCTACCAATTCGCCACTGAAGTCGACTACATCGAGGGTGCAGATAATGTTGTGGCTGATTTCCTCTCGTGCATTGATGCCATTTTGTCTCTCTTTTGTCACTTTGGTGATGCAGCAAGGAAGTGTCGTTCACCGTGTGTCCCTGATACAGATAGCCATACCGTAGGTGCAACCCACAGTGGAAGGGTATCTGTGGAGAGGCCAGACGAACGTGTGGTTCCTGAAGAGGGGCAGCAGTCTTTTCAGTAGTTACAGGGGCAACAGTCTGGATGGTTGACTGAGCTGGCCTTGTAATGTCAGCTAACATGGCTTTGCCAAGCAGTTACTGTGAATGGTTGAAAGCAAGGAGAAACTACAGCCATTAATTTTCCTGAGGGCATGCAGCTCAGGCATTAAAATGAATGAAACTGAACTTATCACATCAGTAGGAAAGCAAGGGGAAACTACAGCTGTTACTTTTCCCCAGAAAATGCATCTCTACTGTATGAATATATGATGATGGCATCCTCTCGGGTAAATATTCCAGAGGTAAAATAGTCCCCCATTCAGATCTCAGGGCGGGGAGTACTCAGGAGGATGTGATCATCAGGAAAGACAACACTGGCATTCTACAGATCAGAGTGTGGAATGTTTTATCACTCAATGGGGTAGGGAAGTTAGAAAATTTGAAAAGAGAAATGGATAGGTTAATGTTAGATATGGTGGGGATTATTGAAGTTTGTTGGCAGGATGAACAGGATTTTTGGTCAGGTGAGTACAGGGTTATAAGTACATAATCAGTTGGTGGTAATGCAAGAGTAGTTCTGATCATGAATAAGAAAATAGAAATGCAGGTAAGTTACTATGGATAGCGTAGTGAGTGTACTTTTGTAGCAAAGATAGACACAAAGCCAACACCGACCACAGTAGTTCAAGTTTATATGCCAAGCAGATCTGCCAATGATGAGATTGAAGAAATGTATGAGGAGATAAAAGAAATTATTCTGGCCATTCAAGGAGAAGAATACTTAATTGTGATGGGGGACTGTAACTCGGAAGAACAAAAGGCAAGAGAAGAAAATATAGTAAGTGAATATGGACTGTGAAAAAGGAATGAAAGAGATCAACTGGTAGAATGTTGTGCAGAACAGAATTTAATCATCACAAACACTAGGTTTAATAATCTTCAAAGAAGGTTGTATTTGTGGGAGAGACCAGGAGACTCTGGGAGGTACCAGATTTACTTTATAATCACAAGGCAAATGTTTAGAAACCAGGTTTTAAACTGTAAGACATACCCAGGGGCAGATATAGACTCTGACCATAACTTATTAGTTATGAACTATAGATTACAACTTAAAAGACTGCAAAAAGGTAGAAAATTAAAGAGATGGTACCTGGACAAATAGAAGGAACCAGAGGGTTGAGAGTTTCAGAGGGAGCATTAGACAAGAATTGGCTGAAACAGAGGAAAGAAATACATTTGAATAAGAATAGATAGCTCTGAGAGATAGAGTAGTGAAGGCCACAGAGGATCATATAGGCAGAAGGACAAGGCCTAATAGAAATCCTTTGATAACACAGAAGATACTAAACTTAAATGATGAAAGGAGAAAATAAAAAAAAATTCATCAAGTGAAGCAGGAAAAAGGAGTACAGACGTTTAAAAAATGAGGTTGACAGGAAGTGCATACTGGCTAAGGAGGAGTGGTTTGAGGAGAAACCGTAGAAGATTGTATAACTAAGATAGATACTGCCTACAGGAAAATAAAAGAGACATTTGGAGACAAGAAAAGTAGTGATATGAATATCAAGAACTCATATGAAAAACCAGTACTATGCAAAGAAGGAAAAGCTGAAAGGGAGAAGGAATATATAAAAGACATGTACAAAGGAAATAAACTTGAAGACAGTATTCTAGAAATGGAAGACGAGGTAGAGGAAGATGAGATAGGAGATACTATACTGCGAAAAGAATTTGACAGAGCACTAAATTGCGTAGAAACAAAGCCCCTGGAGTAGATGCTGTTCCAACTGAACTGCTATTATTGTTAGAAGAGCCAATCATGAAGAAATTGTTCCATCTGATATGCAAAATGAATGAGACAGGGGAAATATCCACAGACTTCAAGAAGAATATAGTGATTACAATACCTAAGAAAGCAAGTGCAGACAAATGTGAAAATTACAGTTTAATAAGTCATGGTTGCAAAATACTAACACAAATCATTTACATACAAATGGAAAAACTGCTGGATTCTGACCTTGGGGAAGATCAATTTGGATTTAGAGGAAATGTAGAAACACAGGAGGCAATACTCACTTACCTTAGAAGATAGGTTACGGAAAGGGAAACCTACATTTTTAGCATTTGTGGATCTAGAGAAAGCTTATGAAAATATTGACTGGAATACACTGAAGGTTGCGGGGGTAAATATAGGAAATGAATCAAGAATTTTATTCACCATAGATAATTGTACAATGATATTGGTTTCGTCATTGGAATATATAATACAATATGAAGTATTAAGTACAAGATAATGAAGTAATCTAATGCCAATAAGACATGTTGTGCCTTCAAACATAGAAATAATAAAATCACAGGAAAGATAAGATGCTTTATTCACCTTTGAGCATTTTTACATGAAATCGGCATCGTCAAGGTTAGATAAAATAGTAATAATGATAAAACAAAATAGCAACAATAAATGACTTAGAAAATCCCATAAGATAGAAGAAAATAATATGAAATGAATGTCCAGAATAATAAACAATTACATAATAGTTATCAGATATGTACACTACCATAAATAGATATCAGACAATAAACTTAAAGATTTATTACAATGTGTTCAAGACAGTAACAAAGTTATACTACCATACTATGTCCATAGTTATATAATAAACAACACTTTTTATTTGTAATTTATTATTATAAGAAATTTAAGTCTTTTGTCCCACATTCAAGAAACTCTTGTGCAGAATAAAATACCTTGCTTTTAAACCATTTCACAATAGTATTCTTAAATTGATCTACTGGCACTGTGTATGCTTCTTTTGGTAATTTATTGAAGTATAGGAATCCTAAGTATTTGTAACAATTGTTCGTCTTAGCCAGTCTAGCATTTGACACATCAATTGTGTGTCCACTTCTTGTGCTGTGGTCATGAATTGTCATTCTTAGATCATAGTTATTTAAAATTTCTTTGACATATACTAGGCAATTGTATATATACAGGCTGGGTACTGTCATGATGTTTAATTCTTTGTAGTAGCCTCTACATGAGTCACGTGGGCTAAGTCCTGCAATACGCCTAATAGCTTTCTTCTGCCATTTGAAAACTGTTTTTGAGCCTACAGAATTACCCCATAAAATTATTCCATAGTCCTGGTGAGAATGAAAGAATGCAGAGTATGCATATAATAGAAATTCTTTGCTGACACTACTCCTCAGTTTGTATAGCACGGGCTAGTCTACTGCAAAGTTTATCTAAGTGGGTATCCCAGTTAAGCTTTTGATCTATGTGAAATCCTAATAGTTTGACAGTTTTGTTGTCTTGACTAGGAGCAGTGAGATTGAATACAATTTCTTCAGTTTTACTGTCATTTTTCTGCAGGACATTGGCTTCAAACCAAGTATTGCATTTCACCATTGCTACTGCCATGTTGTGCTGCACATTTTCAAGATTGGTGTCACATGTGATGAGAGTTGTCATCTGCATGAAGCACTGCATCACATGGCACAACTGTAGGTAAATCATTAATATAAACAATGAAAAGGAAAGGCCCTAGAACAGATCCTTGGGGTACACCTTTTAGAACTGGAAGACATTCTGACAATTCATTATTTATCTTGACTAACTGTTTCCTGTTCTCCAAGTAGGACTCCATCAGGCATATAGCATTCCCTGTCACTCCATAGTGCTGGAGGGTTTTTTTTTTTTTTTTTTTTTTTTTTTTTTTTTTTTTTTTTTTTTATAAGAATATTATGGGACACCATATCAAATGCTTTCCAACAATGTTGCACAAACAATCTCTTTCTTTTCAAAAGAACTGTGTATTTTTGATACAATACTCTCAACTGCTTTGGTTGTGGATAGCCTGGATCTGAATCCATATTGTGAGGCACTAAGTATATTATTAGTTTCAAAGTATTGATACATCTGTTTGTGCATGCAGTACTCAATTATTTTTGATATTATAGGTATAAGCGATATTGGTCGATAGTTCTCTGGAGATGTTACTTCACCTTTCTTATAGACTGGTTTGACAACAGATATTTTTAAACACTCTGGATAGTGGCATTCTTCTAAGATCTTATTGATTATTTTAGTTAGTGGCTTTACAATTTGTTTTTTGACAGATTTAATAACAAAATTTGAGAGGCCCTAGTAATCCTCTGCTCTAGAATTACTGAGCTTTGCTACAGATTCATAGACCTCTTTCTCTGTTACACGAGACTAGCAAAAGTTGTTTGTGAGATTACTGCTTGTTTCTGGCAGTAATGCCTCTGCCTTCCTCACATCCTGCATTGTAGTTTTATCTGAATGTGGACCGACAAAATGCTCATTAAATGTGTTGGGTGAAAAAGGTATCTGGTACACTTTATGATCACTATTCATTTCTGTTTTGATAATTCCCCATGCAGCTTTGCATTTATTTGTTGAGTTCAATATATATGCATCATTAGCTTTACACTTTGCTGCCTTGATTTCAGACCTGTAAAGCTTTTTAATTTTCATGTACATCTCCTTGTCAGCATTATTATGCTTTGCCTTATCATGATACAGCAGCATCAGAATTATTATTCTGTTTAAATGTGGAGTTTACCAGTTTTTTAGATTTTTCAGTTTACTGTATTGTCTCTGCTTCACTGATTTCTTGTAGCGTTTAGGACAACATGTTTCAAAAAGTTCAGCTAATAGGAGTAGAAATCTATTGGTTGCTTCATTTGCATCTATATTAGTTATTATTTCATCCCATTGTACAATATTCATTTTACTAATCAACTGGTTTAGCTTTGAGTCATTAATTGGTCTTATTATTCTGTGTTCAGTGGAGGTTTCAAGTATTTTATAGTTAAGAGTCTGTCTGAGCCATAGCCCATCATGATCAGAAATGCAAAGACTAATTGTGTCAAAATCAGTTTTGTTTAAATGAAAATTGCATATTATATTATCTAAGCATGCAGCCTGCCTTGTGGGTTTGGTATTTATGTAGTAGAAGTTGAGAGATCGTAACATGTTTAGCAAATGGTTAACATTTCTATTCTTAAACCTAATATCTATGTTTATATCACCAAATATTACTATCCTGTAATTTTTGTGTTTAAGTAACAAAAGCATCAATTTCTCCAGGTTTTCCAGAAATAAACTTTCATTGTGTTTAGGTGGATGGTATACTGATCCTACAATAATTTCCTGTTTTGGAAATTTTATGGCTGCAGCTTCAAATTTTGCCTCTATGCACAGTTCACTTACATCTATAACTTCATATATTAAATTCACATTATTTTTAACATAGATAGACACTCCATGTTCAACATTTGTTCTATAATAGCTACTTACTAAGTCAAAACCAAATGGTACATATAATTTGAGTTCATCACAATTAAGCCAATGTTCATTTACTGACAGAATACTGCAGTTTAAGTTTTCCAACCAGAATTGAAGTTCATTAATTTTATATTTAAGAGACTGCACATTAATGTGCAAAAAGATTACATTTTGTCCTATGCTATTTGTGCAGCTGATCCCTTGGAACTTACTTTTGTCTTCCTCAGATCCAGTTTTGTACCTTGTTGTTTTTTTCTCAGCTGCTGGTATAAAAAATCTTGGTTCTTCAGAGGTATGTCTTTCTTGGTTCTTTCTCCTCTCCTCAGTTTTACTGGTAGTTTCTCTGCAGATGAAAATGTTTCTTCTTCTGGTGCAGACAGTGACAGGACTTCTTCTATAGAACAGGATGATGTTTCTTCTTCTCTTTCTGCATGCTTCTTTTCCAATTGTCCTTTCTTTTCATAGGTGAGCAATGTTGATTCTTTTTTGGGGGAAGACAGTGATGTTTCTTGTTCTTTTTCTTCATTTTGAGTATGGGATGTCACTTCTTTTTCTTTCACTAATGACAGTGGGATTGGGCTGTGGATTTCTTGTCTTTGGCTGTTAATGTTGTCATATATTTCCTTGCACAAAACTGCTTTGCCATAATTATTCCTGTGCAGACCATGTTTGCTGAAATGGTCTCTCACTGAGCTTGTAGCTTCAACAAATCTGACATTTTGAAAACTGCTACATATTTTCTAAAATTTTCTGTTTGTGCAGGTAATTTCTTTATTGACACATGACGCTTCAATTAAATCATGCCTCTGTGGGATGCTTACAACAAAAACATCAGAATGTGGAATTCTTTGTAACGTTTCCTTTAGGGCCCTGGTAGCATTTCTACTTTCATTCTTATAAACATCATTTGCTCCACCAGTAATTACACATTTGGAGCCCCTTTTCTATGAGTTTTTGCAGTCTTTTAGCACTTCACATAGAGGGGCACCAGGTTTTGTAGTGCCAGTAACTTTGAATTTCATTTTCATGGTTTGCATAATGCTCGGTATGCCCCTTCCATGGCTATCTGAAAATATGTACATCTCTTCCTTCTCTTTTTTTAGTGTTCATGGATTCATTTCGTAGGAGCTTTGCTTTTTCTTGTTTCTTCGAAATACTTCTTGTTTTTGCTTGTTTAGGCACAACTGCTTCTACTGCTAAAGCATTTGTTTTTCCTAGATGTTGTTCTTTCTCATTCTGTTTCGAACACCAGCTCCATTTAGGCCTAATAAATGGATGCTCTTTAGTGTTTTGTTCTTCTTTAAGAGTTATTGCCAATGTTTCTAAGTTGTTTAAGTACTTTTTAACGATCAATATGTCATGTTCTATCATAAAAATAACGTTTTCTTCCTGCTCAGCATCATATTTTGCTAAAGCTACCGATTGCAAATCACAATGAATTGCACCACAATTACATTTTGTGTTTATACCGTCAAAATACGCTATACACTTCATATGTATCCACCTTTGAGAGAATTAGATAATAATGTCTTACGCTATACTATTCTGTAATCATGGTGTAGCAAAACATAGCAATTCTTTAACATGCATGGTATACAATTACATTAGACTTAATACACATAAATTAATTATTATTAATTACAAAGAATTGTTAAATGTTAATATCCTGCTCTGGCATCTCTAGGAATTCTTTACTGTCATAAAAAGAATGATCAGATAGCCAGCTGTACCATTTCAATTTAAACATATGCATATGGTGGTAATTTGTTAAAGAATATCAGAGGGTTTACTTTGTGCAAATTTCTGTGTCTTGGTATATCCAAGTTATTCTTAGCCCTGGTATTGTGTTCATGCATTTGTCCTCTAGCAACAAATTTTGAGATGTTGTTTTTAATATAGAGCACAGACACATAGATGTATAAATTTATAATTGTGAGAATTCTTAGTTTTATGAAATTAGGACAACAGTGTTCCCTACGGCTCCTTTTACACATTATGCGTAAGACTTTTTTTTGTTTGTAGTTTATTCTTAATGTGGGAGGAGTGTCCCCATATAATCAGACCATATGAAATATGGGACTGAAACATCCTAAAATATGTCACTCTCACGTACTCCACACTCACTACTTCCCTGAGTTTCGTAATGAGGTATGCTACCCGAGATATTTTTTTACATACATGATTTACATGTTCCTCCCATCCAAGTTTGGAGTCTATGTGAATACCTAGAAGTATTTCAGACTTATTCTCTACTTCATTAGACATTCCCATTAACAGTTGTTGGGTTTTATTAGGGTTACATAGAAGTTTATTTGCTGGAAACCTGTCTAGGGCCCCCTCCAGATTTTCTTTTGTTAGTTTAGTCAGATCTGTGCTGTTCTGATGTGTGGTAATAAGTGTCGTGTCATCAGCATAGCAGACAACTGGGTGGCCTATGTTTTGTGGTAAATCATTGATTGCCACAATGAAGAAGAAGGGTCCAAGAATAGAGCCTACTTGTACAAAAACCATACAGCAGTTCTTAAGTGTCAAAAGGCGTGAAAGGGTAATAGATGAGTTTCGTTATTTGGGTAGCAAGATAACTTCTGATGGCCAAAGTAAAGAAGATATATAATACAGATTGGATATGGAAATAAAAGCGTTTCTGAAGATGTGAAATTTGTAGACATCCAATATTTATTTATATGATAGGAAGTCCTTTCTGAAAGCATTTGTCTGGAGTGTAGCATAGTATAGGAGTGAAGCATGGACGATAAGGAGTTCAGATAAAAAGATGATAGAAGCTTTTGAAATGTGGTGCTACAGACAAATGATGAAAATTAGATGGGTAGATCACGTAAATAATGAGGAGGTGCTTAACTGAATCGTGGAGAAAAGGAGTTTCTGGCATATCCTGACTAAGAGAAGGGATAGATTGGTGGGACACATTCCGAGTCAACAAGGAATCATCAACTTATTATGTGAAGGAAGTTTGTGGGGTAAAACTCGTAGAGGGAGACCGAGGGACAAATACACTAAGCAGATTCAAAAGGATGTAGGTTGCCATACGTTTTCTCAGATGAAAAGGCTTGCACAGGACAAGGTAGTGTGGAGAGCTGCATCAAACCAGTCTGTGGACTGAAGACCACAACAACAACATTTTAGATAGCCATAAAACAATTTACACTCAAATAATAAAAAATTACATAGGTATTTAATACTTTGGATGTGATTAATGATCATTATTTTTCATATTTTGGGTCACTTGAAGATGGGGATACCACCCATTAGACTTGACTCGTGATATCAGTGTGTTGTGGTGTGTAATGTAACCACCACACGGTTGTTTTAAGGTGTGTGTTAATAGGTGGCATGAGTAATTATGTTGTGGCACTCTCTTGTGATGGAATTTTAATGGTTTGTTGTCGTAAGCGGTCAGACAGTTAGTTTGATGTTTGGTACTGGCACTGGAGTGTCGTGTGTTCTATTATCTTTCATTTTGTTGTGTTTCGTAAGATAGTGTGCGCGTTTGTTTGTGGATTACTTGTGCTAATTTTCCGGTTTATTTCTTCATTTCTGATTGTTAATTCAGAAGTGGCTTTCAGACAGCCAAATAAGATTGCAAGTTTTTGGTCTGTATGAAATGGGCGAGCTTTGTGACATGCTAATGTTGTGCTTACAGATGCGCTTGCTTTAAATTAAAGAAAGTGATCAAGATTTCAAAAGTGTGTTTCTGTGGGAAATTACACTACCTGTTCATTGTTACAGATGGTCAGGCGATGGTTACCTGAGAAGTTTTAATTTATTTTTTAATTAGAAACACTTATTCAGGTGACGACGTCTGTCTAGTGGTGAAAAGCAGCTCACCCAATTTAAGACGATGGCAATTTTGACATTTGGGCAATGGCATCATATCTTAAGAACTTGTCATTCCTTTCATAAAACAAACTGATTCATTTAAGTGTGCACATCCACAGGGGCGGCGCGTCATATGAGTTCAGTGAACCTCCAGAAAAATGCTTGTCGTGAAAAAAAAGTAAATGAAATAAAAAGTGTTTTTAAACTATCATTCTTTGTTTCGATCTTCTATAAGATCATTTTATATGCACATTCAAAATATTTTTATCATATGAGAAACGTTATACATCACAGAGACATTACGTATACGAGACGTAGTGTGGCCGCCTAATAGAAGCGGCCTTGGCCACAGCATTGCAATGGGCATGAGCGGCTGAGGTTCAAATTCTCTTATGAATGTCCTGGAGGCAGCATATGGGCACTCCTGCAACAAGGAGGGGCGAGGGGAAATGCCGCTTTTAACATTGGTGTTGGAGCTGGTAGAGACACCAGCTCCTGTCCACTCAAGCTCTGGCGGTTACCAACGAATGGTTCCAAAGCAAGACAATGGAGTTATTGTGCACCTCACCTCCGTAAAGACAATATCCGCCCTTCATATTTGCTTTTGTTGAATTGAAAATTAATCAAAAATACATCATATTTGGTAAAATATCCTATAACAATAAATTAAACTCTTTCAAAAGATCCAATCACGAATAGTAATGAAGTCACACCTCTGTACCTTGCAACAGCTGTGTGGTTAGCAGCATCGCACTGTGGTGTTGAAGATATTGGGTTCAAGACTTGCTACAAGCAATTTTTTAAAACCCAATCCTCTCTTTCACAGATTCGGGAACAAGAATGACTTTTATATTGTTAGTTGCCACATATCTTTGGACGTTTTTGCACATATGTCGTGATTCTGAGGGTAAATGACATTTATACTCTTTGTTGTAACAAATATTTAACTATTTGAAAAGATCAGCCTTTGCGCATGTGTAAGGTTAGGAGGGGGTGGCGCTTAGAGTGTCGCGTGACCCGAAGGTAGCTTGTCTCTTCATCATAACAGGATCATTTTGTTACAGTGACTTAACAGTGTAATCAGTTACTTACTGTGTTTTAGTGTTCATGTGCATATTCATATGTTCTTGGTGTTTATTATCAAAGAAAACTGAACAACATTCAGTACCTTTTGGAAACAATTTTTCAGCTTTAAGCTTTGAAGAAAAGGGTGAAATAAAGAAGCTTGGTAGGCTGATGCCTCAGCTCAAGTTGAAGCAATTGCGAACAAGCCGAGGTAAGACATTCTGCAGATCTCTTGACGAAAATATATATAAAAGGAGTTGGGGGGGGGGGGGGGATGACAAACTGAGGCACTTTCCCCGGCACCACTCACAAAGGTGTGCCAAATTATCTTGTTTGATGCCGAGTGGGGGGGGGGGGAGGGGGAGGGGAGGCTGAGTGGCGCCACTATCAAGATCTGGAACGTAAAGAAGTAAACCTCAAGTTATCTGAAGCACCAGTTGCCGCTGCACACCCATCTACCGACCCCCTATGTTTTAATGAAAAATACTAAACATTAGTAACACCCAACAATTTCTCTGGAAGTTACAGTGTTGTCAAAATTGAATACGTCATTTTTGGAGTTATTCACAATGCCACTTTGTTTACAAAGCATAAAATTAAAACTTATTTATTATTGATTTTCACTAGGTATCCCGAGTTTCATTTGAGGTGTAATATACGTCAATTGGCAGTGTCCGACACCAGTTTTCATGTATTCTTTGAGGTTGTTTGGTTTTATCAATAAGTTTTTTTCCCCTGCTTACAAAGTCCTCGCCTCCATACTGATAACTTCATGGTTCAAAGTTGACAGATGGTATCCTAGTCTTCAATTTTGCCCCATATGTAAAAGAAAGAAGAAGAAGAAGAAAATCAGGTTTTTATCATTAAAAAAATCATGAAATGCGAACATGTACATACATTCTTATATAAGTAACATATATGCAACAGCTACAGTAAAGTCGGCGGCTTGTGATAAGTTTTAAATGGAAACATAACATTGATGGATATAAAGACGTAATGTATCATATCCATGGTCAAAGCCGACAGGTAGTATTGAACACTAGGCTTAATCCGAATAATCTTTTGCATTTATAAAAAAAAAAAAAAAAAAAAAAAAAAAAAAAAAAAAAAAAAAAAAAAATTTACTGCCATTCTTGTTCTGTGGTTGACAACTCTTTGTATAGGCCTTTCCTTGTCCGGTCAGTAAATTAATTATCCTTGTGAAACAAATATTTGGTTGCCAACATTAGCAGACAAGGCCGTACATAAAATTTAATGCAAGCTTTCGTCAATAACTATTTGACAGGTAATTTTGCGGTATCGAAAGGTTTTAAAAGACAAATTTTCAGTAACCACTCACAGTGTATTTCACATATATTTGTCTCCCCTTTCATATTGTTAAATGATGTAAACGACTAAAATGTAATTAAAAAAAATAAGTTTTATGGGCGAAATCACAGCACTCCCGTTGCACTGACACAGTCGATGTGGCCCGAAATTCTTGTAGATGCTACTTGTCACTAACCACATTTTACCACCTACCTCCATAAATTGCGGAAGTAAGAAAAGTCATTGAATCTCAGATTGTTGAACATGCAGAAACACAAGTTATAGATTTACATCGGCAAAATGTGAAAACACAGGAAAGCAGCGGAATACGAAGGGATTAATACCAGGAGCTCGTCCAGTACATGCGTTGACGCTCGCGCACTTCAAAATTTTTTCTTCAAAGCTATTGCAAACATAGCAAATTGTTTTTTTTTTCCTTTATTGTTTTTTAAAGCCAGCTGTAGAAACAGCTGGCAGGCTGGCAGCAGCTGCGGTGGCTGCTCTTCAGCCATGTGACATACAGGCTAAGTCCAAGAGTAAAAACAATATATAAAAACAGAGGATTAAAATTGCGGAAATTAAAAACATTGACATACAGAGTTTTCGACAGACTAAAACGGACATGTACAAACGGGACAAACATATGGCAGAGAATAAAAAACAGACAAGTAGTGATAAAACACACACACAGACAGTAAAAACAATCGGCCACGGTGACAAGTTTAAAAGTACATTGCAGAGACACGAAGTTCACACATGAAGACAGCGGACGGCGTACAGAACAAAACATGGGGACGGCGATTATGGAGGCACTGAGTAAAACACACGACACTGGAGACACTTGCACTGGACACGTAGATAAAAAGTCGAGACGCCCCCGCGGGGGGTGGGGAGGGGATGGACGGGGGGAGGTGGGACAGGGACGGGGGAAGTGCGGGGGAGGGGGAGAAGGGGAGGGAAGAGAGCGTAAGGAGGGAAGGATTGACGAGACACTGGGCATGGGAGAGGGGTAGCCAAGCAGGCGGGAAGGAAAAGGGACGGGAGAGAGGGGAGGGGCGCTGATGCTACGGGGAAGGGATCAGAGTTGGTAGGAGGGGTAGATATCGGGACGAAGTTCGGTATCCGGTAGAGGAAGGGCGCGGAAATTGCCCTGGGAGAGGATACGGAGCGTATGGAGGTGAAGGCCGGGAGGAACGGTTTGGCGGAGGCGTGGCAGAGGCCCGGGATTTGTAAGAATAGGGTAGACCAGAGGGTTTTGGGACTCTATTTTGTGGGATGTGTAAAGGAGCCGGAGATGTTCAAGGTGTTGTAGGAGAGGAGGGAAGGGGATGAGGTCATAGAGGATCCACGTGGGGGAAGGGAGTCTGATACGGTATGCGAGGCGGAGGGCGTGGCGTTCTAGGATCTGGAGGGATTTGTAGAAAGTAGGAGGGGCTGATATCCAGGCGGGGTGGAAGGAACAAAGGACGGGGCGCATGATTGATTTGTAGGTGTGAAGGACAGTTGAAGGGTGGAGGCCCCACGTCTGGCCAGTAAGGAGTTTTAGGAGGTTTAGGAGGGACAGAGCTTTCTCACGGAGGGATTTGAGGTATGGAGTCCAGGACAGTTGGCGGTCAAGGGTAAGGCCAAGGTACTTGAAGGTGGGGGAGCAAATGGGTTGGCCTAACATATGAATATACCTAACAGTATAAGTGCTCTTCGATGGGTATAAGTTGATTTCCGTCATGTGGATAGCAGCCATATGCTATTACATCACATTTATTAACAAACTACAATAAGGCAGAGTGTAGCAAAGATCAAAAAACTATACTTCACACTGTATGCCCTACAATTTATATATAAATAAATCATAATCCAAAATGTAATGGTGCTGCCGCCAAGTGACTTTTCCTATCACTTGAGCTGCTGGTGTCAGGACTCGAAGGTAGATGACGCGAGCATCTCTCATCTGTCTGTGGAACACAAAACTTGGTGCTGTTAGGCTGAGCCGATCAGCAAGCTTTGGATTTATAACTCATAGCGCTTCCTAGTGACAGACTGAGAAACTTGCACAAGCGTCTGCTGACAGTAGGGGAGAGTCTATTTGCACCCGAAAGAACTAAGGAAGTGACGTCAAAATGACGTAGCAAAGCGGGAGCGTTGTATATCGATATGTCGATTGGTAGGTGCACTTCGAGCTGACGAGAAATGGGTGGGAGAACTTCGATCTGACGAGAAAGTGGTGGGAGATGTAAAGTTTACTTGGTTCTGTCACTTCTGTGGGCTTGAAGCTGCCGGTTCTGAGAGTGTTTGCGATGGAAAGTTTGTCTGAGGAGCGGGAAGTTGACGTGGTTGTAGGTAATTCTATAACTGTGGCTGCTGAACGCGCTCCTAATCAGAATGCAGACGTGTTTCATCGTTTAATAATGAAATACTTAAAGGAGGTAATAAGTACCAATGGAACCAATGGAGAGATCCGTGGCTACTGCGAGACTGAGGAAGAGATTTCGGATCTACTGTGTAATTTGAAAGCCCGTGGCTTCGATTACTCGACCAGAAGCAGCGTATATTACCGCTAATCCTCTTCAAGTACTTATAAGCGTAAGTAGACAAGCATCTAAATTATGCTTTATGCTAAGAGGTATAACATATTTAGTTATTTCATAATACTTGTTTCCTTCAGGATGCTTTAAAAATAAATGTGATAATTGATTTTTAGTATATGATTTATTGTAAATTACATTTCTTTCATTTCTGAAGCTAAACATGATTCTCTTAATTATCTACAGTTTTCGTTCTCATAAATCGCCTGAAAAAATCATTGTTTTGGACAGTGAAGGGAGCAAGCTGTGTGACACATACATATATATTTAATATACATACAAGAAAACAACTTCCACTACATGTACATAACTGAAAGGACTAAACATGCCCCAGTTTATAAAAATGGAATTTGTTACTGTAGTGTGCAGGAATCAATTATAGCACTTTTACTTGTTAATGTTTCGGATGTATACCATTAGTGAGAAAAATGTACATCGATCCAATACGCAATGAACATGCCTTTTACACTTGGAAAAAATAGATATTAGAGACATTAATGCCGCTATACAAGATAACTAATGTGATGATACAGATAAGCTATTTTCGTATTTGTAATTACAATCCACACTAGAAACACCACACTGTTGCATGTATTCAGACAAGGTTCATTATAGTGTAGGCCCATTGTAATCTTTTACTACATGTCTGTTGCACATCGGCCTTCATACTATTTGCATAACCAGTCAATTCCATCTATTTGTGCCTAACAGTAAATTAAATACATTCTTAGATTATTAAAATGTTCTGTGGTTTTTTGTAATGCTGATCTTGATATATCTGTTGGTCATTCCAATTTTGTGTAATTGACATGATTGTGTAGTAATTAACATTGTTTTCCCAGATGAGGCTGGCTTGTACTTTAGCCATGTAAAAGGAAGCATTCGTGTTAATTTTTTGGGCCCTGCATTTTCTGTCGAAAGTTTAATTAAGAGAGAATGCAGTATGGGCCCCATGTACAGAAATAAGATAGAGGGTGGTATTGCAGATCATCTGGTAAGTAAAACAAAGTTCAAGCAGCCATTGTGTAGACTCTCAAATATTAATAACAGACAAGGACTTCAAAGTTTTGTTCTTTGTGTACAAAATGAATCATGTGAAGCCTGCAAAAAAAAAAAAAAAAAAAAAAAAAAAAAAAAAAAAAAAAAAAAAAAAAAGTCAAATGTGTGTTATATTCCCTGATTACACAATAAAATCAGTAACAGATGACTCAAAAAAAAAAAGGTGTGAATATCAATTTGTGCAAAGTGTGCATAGATTTTACTTAGAATTCAAATGTTCAAATGTTTGTAAATCTATCGGACCAAACTGCGTGGTCATCAGTCCGTAGCTTACAAACTACTTAAACCTAGGTAAACTAACCTAAGCCAACACACACACACCCATGCCCCAGGGAGGACTCGAACCTCCACGGCGAACAACCGCGCACTCCGCAGCGAGACGCTTTAGACCGTTCGGCTACTCCACCGCGGCTTACTTAAAATTACATGTCACTTAAGCAGCTCATGTATATAAATATTTGAACTATATGTATATGTTTGTATTGTTCTGAAGGTTATTGGGAAACTGAAACTAAACTTGGAGTCCACACAGGCACCAAAAAGCTCACTCAGATTTTATGTAACTGCTTCACTAGCAATTAAGCATAATCACAGCACTGATTGTGTGAAAGCAACTGGGCACATACATTCCTTGCTCACGAAAGAAATAAAGACTATGGTTTCAAGGGGATTATGTTCAGTAAGAGCTTTAAAATTACATCTTGAAAGATTTGTTACCATGAACTTCACTGGGGAAAACAGACCAGATCAGATGAATATAATGTTTTACCCATCAGACAAAACAATCCATAACCATGTGTATAGGGCCCTATTTGAATTAAAAAGAACCACTGTTGACCAAGTAGCATTAAAAAATCAGATTGATGATTGGAGAAAGGAATCAAGGGATGGGAGAATTTTTTTCAGGCCTTTCTCAGATAAGAATGAAAAACAGGAGCCATTGCTGTTTTGTTATCAGCAAATGGAACTTCTCAAGAAGTATGGGAGGGTATGTTTGCTTGACGTGACATGCCACATGAAGTATGACATTCCATTATTTTTCTTAGTGGTGAAAGCTAATGTGTGCTACTTAGTAGTTGGGGTGTTTTTTGTGCAAGTAGAGAAGGCTAGTTCAATTAAAGAAGCTTTAGAAATATTCAAAATGTGGAACCCAGATTGGAGTGATCTAAGCTTCTCTCTGATGGTTGGGTGTAGGTTAACAGAGTTTTTTTCTTCCGCATGTGAGTGCCAAAGGCGAGAATTTTTGGGCTTAGACCTATGGTACATTATGTTATCTATAATAACTACAGATTTGTATCTACAATACAGAAGTATTAAAATATCCCGTATACTGGTTTCCCGACAACTTGATCTCATGGGGGTCAAAGCAAACAGGTGGTATCCCAGTCTACAGTTATGCCATGGTAAGTTGTAAACTGTCATATTACTATATTTTTAATTCCAACCTTGACTTTCCATTATCATATTAAATTAATGATGAAAATTCTCCTCAGAGATAATAAATATTGTTGAAATGAGATAGAATGGCTGGCCAGTACTTACCATTGTGCTGTACCGCCGATAGTAACACAAAATGAAAAAACAGAAAAAGGGACAAAGGGACAAGCTTTCGGAACAGAGTTCCTTCGTCAGGTGGGAGAGAAGGGAAGAATAAAGGATGGGAATAGAAGGGAAAGGTGGTTCACGACCTAGGTCATGAAGGTGGTGTTTCGGAAGTGTGGGCGTCAGAGATACTGCATGTATGTATTGAGCCAAGCCAGAGAGGATAAATATAACTAAAAAGGAAAGATCAGGTAGTAAAGAGAAGAGAAGAGAGTGAAATTAATGATGCTGAGGGGTGTAGGAGGGGCGGGGGGGTGTCTAAAACGTTTTTCATAAACAGGGAAATATGGATGGACACACACACACACACACACACACACACACACGGAGAGAGATAGAGAGAATGACAGAGAGAGCGAGAGGGCGGTAGAGAGAGAGAGGGGGGGGGTGTAAGGAACGGATAATGAATAGTTGAGCTGAGGATGGAGGAAGGGGAGGGGTTAGCGTAGATTTAGGCCAGGGGGGTGGCGGGAGGAGAGGATATGTTGGAGGGCAAGTTCCCACCTCCGTAGCTCTGAGGGACTGGTGTTGGTTGGTACTATCCAAATGGCACGTGTGGTGTAACACGTGCCCAGGTCCCTGGAGTTATGCTGGAGGGCATGTTCTGCCACAGGATATTGGGTGTCCCCCAGGCGAACAGTTCGTCTATGCCCATTCATCCGCTCAGCCAATTTGTTGGTAGTCATACCAACATAAAAGGCTGAACAGTGGACACATGTCAGCTGGTATATGACATGCGTTGTCTCACATGTGGCCCTGCCTTGAATTGGGTAGGTTTTTCCTGTGGTGGGGCTGGAGTATGTGGTAGTGGGAGGATGCATTGGACAGGTTTTGCAGCGGGATCGGTTGCAGGGGTAGGAACCATTAGGTAGGGAGGGTGGTTTTGGGATGTTGTAAGGTTGGACAAGGATGTTGCGGAGGTTGGGAGGACGGCGGAAGGCTACTCTGGGTGGTGTGGGAAGAACAGTTTGGAGTGATGGTCTCATTTCAGGGCATGACTTGAGAAAGTCATAGCCCTGTTTGAGGAATTTGTTGAGGCATTCCAGGCCAGGATGGTACTGGGTGACTAAGGGAGTGCTTCTGGGTGGTCTGGGGTTAGGAACATTGTTTTTGGAGGGAGAGGAATGGACAGCTCGTGAGATCTGTTTGTGGACGAGGTCTGTAGGGTAGTTGCGGGAGAGGAAAGCATTGGATAGATTGTTGTTGTAGCTGGTGAGGGATTCGGAACTGGAACAGATACGTTTCCCACGGATGCCCAGGCTGTAGGGAAGGGATCGTTTAATATGGAAGGGATGGCAGCTGTCAAAGTGGAGGTACTGTTGTTTGTTAGTGGGTTTAATATGGACTGAGGTGTGGATGTGAGACTCAGCAAGGTGAAGGTCAACATCAAGGAAGGTGGTTTGAGTTTTGGAGAAGGACCAGGTGAATTTAAGGCTGGAGAAGGAGTTAAGGTCGTGGAGGAAGTTCAGAAGGGTTTCTTCACCGTGAGTCCAGACCATAAATATATCATCTATGAATCTATACCAAACCAGGGGAGGCAACTTCTGTGTCTTAAGGAATGCCTCTTCCATGCGGCCCATGAAGAGGTTGGCATAGGAAGGGGCCATCCTGGTACCCATAGCTGTCCCCCTGATTTGTTTGTAGGTCTGGCCCTCAAAGGTGAAGTAATTATTGTTGAGTATGAAATTAGCAAGTGTGACAAGGAATGAGGTTTTTGGGAGGCTTTCAGGTGGGCGTTGGGAAAGATAGTGTTCCAGAGCTGATAGACCATGGGTGTGAGGGATGTTGGTGTACAGGGATGTAGCATCAATGGTGACAAGGAAGCTATCACGTGGGAGGGGCATAGGGATGGATTTGAGGCGTTCCAGAAAGTGGTTTGTATCTTTGATATAGGATGGGAGCCTGCAGGTTATAGGTTGGAGGTGTTGGTCTACCAGAGCTGAGACACGTTCTGTTGGAGCTTTGAAACCTGCTACTATGGGACGGCCAGGATGATTCTCTTTATGGATTTTAGGGAGTAGGTAAAAGGTAGGCATGCGAGGTTCAGGCGGAGAGAGAAGTTCTAAGGAGGCAGTGGTGAGACCTTGTAACGGACCTAGGGTTTTAAGAATTTTCTGTAGTTCAGCCTGGACTGAGGGAATGGGGTCATAAGGAATAGGTTTGTAGGTAGAGGTGTCCGAGAGTTGACGCAGCCCTTCTGCCACATACTCCCCTCGATCAAGTACCACAGTTGTGGAACCCTTGTCCGCTGGGAGAATTACAATGGAGCGGTCCGCTTTCAGCTCTCGGATGGCTTTGGATTCAGCTGGGTTGATGTTAGGAGTGGTTGGTATGTTGTTCAGGAAGGATTGGGAAGCAATGCTTGATGTGAGGAATTCCTGGAATGCCTGCAAGGGATGGTTTTGAGGAAGAGCAGGAGGATCTTTTTGGGAGGGAGGTCGGAATTGTTCAAGACAGGGTTCAACAGCGGCTCTGCTGCCTGGGGGTTGTGACTGGGTGCTGAAGTGGTATTTCCAGTTGAGGTTACGGGTGAATGAGAGGAGATCCTTGACCAGGGCAGTGTGATTAAATTTAGGTGTAGGACAGAAGGTTAAGCCTTTAGACAGGACAGATATTTCTGGAATGGAGAGGGATTTGGATGAGAGGTTAAGGACTGAATTGGAATTGGTATTGGGTGGTTTCTGCATGTGGTGACGGTTGTGATAGGTTCTAGGAGGGGTGTGTGCTGGGATTGGAAGATTCAGTAGGGAAGCCAGGCTTGGTTTGTTGCCAATGAGTGGGGGGTTTTGAGGGTGGTGGTGTGGTGGGTGGTTGTGGATTATGGGAAGAGGGATACCACTTCTGATATGATGGACCAGTAGTTTGGACAGTTTTCTAAGGTGTTGTGCGGCATTCAGTTCAAGTTTACAGTTGGCTTGTTGTATTATGGATCCAAGTGTGTTATTTGAGCCAGGTGCTGAGAGGAGAAGTATTTTGGAGAGAGAGAGGAGTTGTTGGGAGTGGTGGTTACACGAGGCAACATACTGTTGGAGGATAAGACGGGTGAGAGCTAAGGACTGCTGAATTTGAAACTGTAGGAGGGACTGATGGAGACAAGGATTGCATCCAGAGATGGGAACTTTTAAAGTGAGTCCTTTGGGGATTGTTCCAAATGACAAACAGGACTGGAGGAAAAGAATGTGGGATTGCAGTTTGGCTATAGCAAATGCATGTTTGCGGAATGACTGAAGGTACTGTGGTATAGGGTTGGGATACATGGTGGATAATAGGTTTGAAATAATAATAATAATAATATGTTATATATCATACACATACACACACACGCACACACAAGGTGGTATAATAGGATGAAAATTTATCGAAAATATAAAAAAAAAAAAAAAAAATCAATATATAAAAAAGTTCAACGAAAGAATTTACTACGAAATTGTAATTACCAAGTGCCGGTGAAAAATGATCGTAGAGGGCCGAAAAAAGGGTTTTAGGCGGCAGAAAAACGATCTCTAGCTGCACATAAAAGGTAATTACCGTCGATTAAAGATCGCTGGCGGCACCTAAAACTTACCGGCGGCACAAAATTTATGGTCAAACCGCAGATAAACAACCAAAAACGCCATTATACAGTAGCCAAAACGAAAAAGTCGCTGGGATTATGGTCGAAATAAATTGTAAACAATGCCACAATGTTGGATTGTTGCAACAATCTCCAGTAAGGGAGGCGTTTCAATCCCACATTCTTTTCCTCCAGTCCTGTTTGTCATTTGGAACAATCCCCAAAGGACTCACTTTAAAAGTTCCCATCTCTGGATGCAATCCTTGTCTCCATCAGTCCCTCCTACAGTTTCAAATTCAGCAGTCCTTAGCTCTCACCCGTCTTATCCTCCAACAGTATGTTGCCTCGTGTAACCACCACTCCCAACAACTCCTCTCTCTCTCCAAAATACTTCTCCTCTCAGCACCTGGCTCAAATAACACACTTGGATCCATAATACAACAAGCCAACTGTAAACTTGAACTGAATGCCGCACAACACCTTAGAAAACTGTCCAAACTACTGGTCCATCATATCAGAAGTGGTATCCCTCTTCCCATAATCCACAACCACCCACCACACCACCACCCTCAAAACCCCCCACTCATTGGCAACAAACCAAGCCTGGCTTCCCTACTGAATCTTCCAATCCCAGCACACACCCCTCCTAGAACCTATCACAACCGTCACCACATGCAGAAACCACCCAATACCAATTCCAATTCAGTCCTTAACCTCTCATCCAAATCCCTCTCCATTCCAGAAATATCTGTCCTGTCTAAAGGCTTAACCTTCTGTCCTACACCTAAATTTAATCACACTGCCCTGGTCAAGGATCTCCTCTCATTCACCCGTAACCTCAACTGGAAATACCACTTCAGCACCCAGTCACAACCCCCAGGCAGCAGAGCCGCTGTTGAACCCTGTCTTGAACAATTCCGACCTCCCTCCCAAAAAGATCCTCCTGCTCTTCCTCAAAACCATCCCTTGCAGGCATTCCAGGAATTCCTCACATCAAGCATTGCTTCCCAATCCTTCCTGAACAACATACCAACCACTCCTAACATCAACCCAGCTGAATCCAAAGCCATCCGAGAGCTGAAAGCGGACCGCTCCATTGTAATTCTCCCAGCGGACAAGGGTTCCACAACTGTGGTACTTGATCGAGGGGAGTATGTGGCAGAAGGGCTGCGTCAACTCTCGGACACCTCTACCTACAAACCTATTCCTTATGACCCCATTCCCTCAGTCCAGGCTGAACTACAGAAAATTCTTAAAACCCTAGGTCCGTTACAAGGTCTCACCACTGCCTCCTTAGAACTTCTCTCTCCGCCTGAACCTCGCATGCCTACCTTTTACCTACTCCCTAAAATCCATAAAGAGAATCATCCTGGCCGTCCCATAGTAGCAGGTTTCAAAGCTCCAACAGAACGTGTCTCAGCTCTGGTAGACCAACACCTCCAACCTATAACCTGCAGGCTCCCATCCTATATCAAAGATACAAACCACTTTCTGGAACGCCTCAAATCCATCCCTATGCCCCTCCGACGTGATAGCTTCCTTGTCACCATTGATGCTACATCCCTGTACACCAACATCCCTCACACCCATGGTCTATCAGCTCTGGAACACTATCTTTCCCAACGCCCACCTGAAAGCCTCCCAAAAACCTCATTCCTTGTCACACTTGCTAATTTCATACTCAACAATAATTACTTCACCTTTGAGGGCCAGACCTACAAACAAATCAGGGGGACAGCTATGGGTACCAGGATGGCCCCTTCCTATGCCAACCTCTTCATGGGCCGCATGGAAGAGGCATTCCTTAAGACACAGAAGTTGCCTCCCCTGGTTTGGTATAGATTCATAGATGATATATTTATGGTCTGGACTCACGGTGAAGAAACCCTTCTGAACTTCCTCCACGACCTTAACTCCTTCTCCAGCCTTAAATTCACCTGGTCCTTCTCCAAAACTCAAACCACCTTCCTTGATGTTGACCTTCACCTTGCTGAGTCTCACATCCACACCTCAGTCCATATTAAACCCACTAACAAACAACAGTACCTCCACTTTGACAGCTGCCATCCCTTCCATATTAAACGATCCCTTCCCTACAGCCTGGGCATCCGTGGGAAACGTATCTGTTCCAGTTCCGAATCCCTCACCAGCTACAACAACAATCTATCCAATGCTTTCCTCTCCCGCAACTACCCTACAGACCTCGTCCACAAACAGATCTCACGAGCTGTCCATTCCTCTCCCTCCAAAAACAATGTTCCTAACCCCAGACCACCCAGAAGCACTCCCTTAGTCACCCAGTACCATCCTGGCCTGGAATGCCTCAACAAATTCCTCAAACAGGGCTATGACTTTCTCAAGTCATGCCCTGAAATGAGACCATCACTCCAAACTGTTCTTCCCACACCACCCAGAGTAGCCTTCCGCCGTCCTCCCAACCTCCGCAACATCCTTGTCCAACCTTACAACATCCCAAAACCACCCTCCCTACCTAATGGTTCCTACCCCTGCAACCGATCCCGCTGCAAAACCTGTCCAATGCATCCTCCCACTACCACATACTCCAGCCCCACCACAGGAAAAACCTACCCAATTCAAGGCAGGGCCACATGTGAGACAACGCATGTCATATACCAGCTGACATGTGTCCACTGTTCAGCCTTTTATGTTGGTATGACTACCAACAAATTGGCTGAGCGGATGAATGGGCATAGACGAACTGTTCGCCTGGGGGACACCCAATATCCTGTGGCAGAACATGCCCTCCAGCATAACTCCAGGGACCTGGGCACGTGTTACACCACATGTGCCATTTGGATAGTACCAACCAACACCAGTCCCTCAGAGCTACGGAGGTGGGAACTTGCCCTCCAACATATCCTCTCCTCCCGCCACCCCCCTGGCCTAAATCTACGCTAACCCCTCCCCTTCCTCCATCCTCAGCTCAACTATTCATTATCCGTTCCTTACACCCCCCCCTCTCTCTCTCTACCGCCCTCTCGCTCTCTCTGTCATTCTCTCTATCTCTCTCCGTGTGTGTGTGTGTGTGTGTGTGTGTGTGTGTGTGTCCATCCATATTTCCCTGTTTATGAAAAACGTTTTAGACACCCCCCCGCCCCTCCTACACCCTTCAGCATCATTAATTTCACTCTCTTCTCTTCTCTTTACTACCTGATCTTTCCTTTTTAGTTATATTTATCCTCTCTGGCTTGGCTCAATACATACATGCAGTATCTCTGAGGCCCACACTTCCGAAACACCACCTTCATGACCTAGGTCGTGAACCACCTTTCCCTTCTATTCCCATCCTTTATTCTTCCCTTCTCTCCCACCTGACGAAGGAACTCTGTTCCGAAAGCTTGTCCCTTTGTCCCTTTTTCTGTTTTTTCATTTTGTGTTACTATCGGCGGTACAGCACAATGGTAAGTACTGGCCAGCCATTCTATCTCATTTCAACAATATTTATTATCTCTGAGGAGAATTTTCATCATTAATCGAATATTACCTTCGTGGTCTACATCCTTCTTATTGTTTCAACTACTTTTATCTGTTTGCTTTCATTCATAACTTTCGTCTGAACTCTTTCCATCTCGCCATTGTTGTCTATATTCCTTCTGTAACGTCTTGTAATTAACTATCCCCCCATATATTTCCTACAATTGTGCAATTTTACGCCCACATCCTTTTATTTGATCATTTACTAAACAGTCATTTTTTAAAGAAACGCCTCCCTTACTGGAGATTGTTGCAACAATCCAACATTGTGGCATTGTTTACAATTTATTTCGACCATAATCCCAGCGACTTTTTCGTTTTGGCTACTGTATAATGGCGTTTTTGGTTGTTTATCTGCGGTTTGACCATAAATTTTGTGCCGCCGGTAAGTTTTAGGTGCCGCCAGCGATCTTTAATCGACGGTAATTACCTTTTATGTGCAGCTAGAGATCGTTTTTCTGCCGCCTAAAACCCTTTTTTCGGCCCTCTACGATCATTTTTCACCGGCACTTGGTAATTACAATTTCGTAGTAAATTCTTTCGTTGAACTTTTTTATATATTGATTTTTTTTTTTTATATTTTCGATAAATTTTCATCCTATTATACCACCTTGTGTGTGCGTGTGTGTGTATGTGTATGATATATAACATATTATTATTATTATTATTTCAAACCTATTATCCACCATGTATCCCAACCCTATACCACAGTACCTTCAGTCATTCCGCAAACATGCATTTGCTATAGCCAAACTGCAATCCCACATTCTTTTCCTCCAGTCCTGTTTGTCATTTGGAACAATCCCCAAAGGACTCACTTTAAAAGTTCCCATCTCTGGATGCAATCCTTGTCTCCATCAGTCCCTCCTACAGTTTCAAATTCAGCAGTCCTTAGCTCTCACCCGTCTTATCCTCCAACAGTATGTTGCCTCGTGTAACCACCACTCCCAACAACTCCTCTCTCTCTCCAAAATACTTCTCCTCTCAGCACCTGGCTCAAATAACACACTTGGATCCATAATACAACAAGCCAACTGTAAACTTGAACTGAATGCCGCACAACACCTTAGAAAACTGTCCAAACTACTGGTCCATCATATCAGAAGTGGTATCCCTCTTCCCATAATCCACAACCACCCACCACACCACCACCCTCAAAACCCCCCACTCATTGGCAACAAACCAAGCCTGGCTTCCCTACTGAATCTTCCAATCCCAGCACACACCCCTCCTAGAACCTATCACAACCGTCACCACATGCAGAAACCACCCAATACCAATTCCAATTCAGTCCTTAACCTCTCATCCAAATCCCTCTCCATTCCAGAAATATCTGTCCTGTCTAAAGGCTTAACCTTCTGTCCTACACCTAAATTTAATCACACTGCCCTGGTCAAGGATCTCCTCTCATTCACCCGTAACCTCAACTGGAAATACCACTTCAGCACCCAGTCACAACCCCCAGGCAGCAGAGCCGCTGTTGAACCCTGTCTTGAACAATTCCGACCTCCCTCCCAAAAAGATCCTCCTGCTCTTCCTCAAAACCATCCCTTGCAGGCATTCCAGGAATTCCTCACATCAAGCATTGCTTCCCAATCCTTCCTGAACAACATACCAACCACTCCTAACATCAACCCAGCTGAATCCAAAGCCATCCGAGAGCTGAAAGCGGACCGCTCCATTGTAATTCTCCCAGCGGACAAGGGTTCCACAACTGTGGTACTTGATCGAGGGGAGTATGTGGCAGAAGGGCTGCGTCAACTCTCGGACACCTCTACCTACAAACCTATTCCTTATGACCCCATTCCCTCAGTCCAGGCTGAACTACAGAAAATTCTTAAAACCCTAGGTCCGTTACAAGGTCTCACCACTGCCTCCTTAGAACTTCTCTCTCCGCCTGAACCTCGCATGCCTACCTTTTACCTACTCCCTAAAATCCATAAAGAGAATCATCCTGGCCGTCCCATAGTAGCAGGTTTCAAAGCTCCAACAGAACGTGTCTCAGCTCTGGTAGACCAACACCTCCAACCTATAACCTGCAGGCTCCCATCCTATATCAAAGATACAAACCACTTTCTGGAACGCCTCAAATCCATCCCTATGCCCCTCCGACGTGATAGCTTCCTTGTCACCATTGATGCTACATCCCTGTACACCAACATCCCTCACACCCATGGTCTATCAGCTCTGGAACACTATCTTTCCCAACGCCCACCTGAAAGCCTCCCAAAAACCTCATTCCTTGTCACACTTGCTAATTTCATACTCAACAATAATTACTTCACCTTTGAGGGCCAGACCTACAAACAAATCAGGGGGACAGCTATGGGTACCAGGATGGCCCCTTCCTATGCCAACCTCTTCATGGGCCGCATGGAAGAGGCATTCCTTAAGACACAGAAGTTGCCTCCCCTGGTTTGGTATAGATTCATAGATGATATATTTATGGTCTGGACTCACGGTGAAGAAACCCTTCTGAACTTCCTCCACGACCTTAACTCCTTCTCCAGCCTTAAATTCACCTGGTCCTTCTCCAAAACTCAAACCACCTTCCTTGATGTTGACCTTCACCTTGCTGAGTCTCACATCCACACCTCAGTCCATATTAAACCCACTAACAAACAACAGTACCTCCACTTTGACAGCTGCCATCCCTTCCATATTAAACGATCCCTTCCCTACAGCCTGGGCATCCGTGGGAAACGTATCTGTTCCAGTTCCGAATCCCTCACCAGCTACAACAACAATCTATCCAATGCTTTCCTCTCCCGCAACTACCCTACAGACCTCGTCCACAAACAGATCTCACGAGCTGTCCATTCCTCTCCCTCCAAAAACAATGTTCCTAACCCCAGACCACCCAGAAGCACTCCCTTAGTCACCCAGTACCATCCTGGCCTGGAATGCCTCAACAAATTCCTCAAACAGGGCTATGACTTTCTCAAGTCATGCCCTGAAATGAGACCATCACTCCAAACTGTTCTTCCCACACCACCCAGAGTAGCCTTCCGCCGTCCTCCCAACCTCCGCAACATCCTTGTCCAACCTTACAACATCCCAAAACCACCCTCCCTACCTAATGGTTCCTACCCCTGCAACCGATCCCGCTGCAAAACCTGTCCAATGCATCCTCCCACTACCACATACTCCAGCCCCACCACAGGAAAAACCTACCCAATTCAAGGCAGGGCCACATGTGAGACAACGCATGTCATATACCAGCTGACATGTGTCCACTGTTCAGCCTTTTATGTTGGTATGACTACCAACAAATTGGCTGAGCGGATGAATGGGCATAGACGAACTGTTCGCCTGGGGGACACCCAATATCCTGTGGCAGAACATGCCCTCCAGCATAACTCCAGGGACCTGGGCACGTGTTACACCACATGTGCCATTTGGATAGTACCAACCAACACCAGTCCCTCAGAGCTACGGAGGTGGGAACTTGCCCTCCAACATATCCTCTCCTCCCGCCACCCCCCTGGCCTAAATCTACGCTAACCCCTCCCCTTCCTCCATCCTCAGCTCAACTATTCATTATCCGTTCCTTACACCCCCCCCTCTCTCTCTCTACCGCCCTCTCGCTCTCTCTGTCATTCTCTCTATCTCTCTCCGTGTGTGTGTGTGTGTGTGTGTGTGTGTGTGTGTGTGTCCATCCATATTTCCCTGTTTATGAAAAACGTTTTAGACACCCCCCCCCGCCCCTCCTACACCCTTCAGCATCATTAATTTCACTCTCTTCTCTTCTCTTTACTACCTGATCTTTCCTTTTTAGTTATATTTATCCTCTCTGGCTTGGCTCAATACATACATGCAGTATCTCTGACGCCCACACTTCCGAAACACCACCTTCATGACCTAGGTCGTGAACCACCTTTCCCTTCTATTCCCATCCTTTATTCTTCCCTTCTCTCCCACCTGACGAAGGAACTCTGTTCCGAAAGCTTGTCCCTTTGTCCCTTTTTTTCTGTTTTTTCATTTTGTGTTACTATCGGCGGTACAGCACAATGGTAAGTACTGGCCAGCCATTCTATCTCATTTCAACAATATTCATTATCATATTAAGTTTATCTTTTCAAAAATTAATGCAATAGAGGTATGAAATACCAGTGAAAGAATTCCATACTTGTAACTGATGACCCTTTTGATTAAGCATTATGCATAAACTAAGCTGGACAGGAAATAGTAGCCCTTCTTATGATTCTTTGTGCAAGGTAATCTCACCCTCCTGTGCTGCTTACTTCTATCCTGCTTATTCTTCTGTTGGTACCATGCTTAATATTTTTGAATAAGTCAGGCTGTGCAGTTATGGTTCAATGTTTTATTAGATCACTCCAGACAAATAAGATTGTTCCTATAGAAGTCCAGGGCAACTCCCCTTCCAAATGAAAAAACTTATATGTGATGAACTTAATTGTCAACAGGACATAAGAACTAAATCCTCTTACGCTTCTAATACCGTAAGCCAGTGTTTATTATAGATGATGGAATAATATTGCAAATGTGGTTGCTGCCACATATATTGTCATACATCTACACAGATACTCTGCAAATCTCATTTAAGTGCCTGGCAGAGGGTCACTAACCACTTTCATAACCTTTCTCTGTTCCATTCTCTAATAGCGCGCGAGAAGAAAGAACACCTAAATCGTTCAGTTTTCCATCTGATTTCTCTTACTTTATTGGGATGTTTTCCTAAAGTGAAATTATAATAAATAGCAGAATTACTGTGTTGGATGATACTAGTAATGTGTTGGTAATTCCATGTGCTAATAGAAGCTGCCATACAGTGTGTGACATTTCTGTATTGAAACATTATTTTAATCATACATGTTTTATTTGCAATTAAAAACTTTGGAAGAGTTAATTGATGTTAACCATCCCTGATACGAATATATGTCACAGATACAGTAAGCAATTTAGTGTTGGAAGGTGATCTTTGATGGTTTGAATCCAGTGTTCTCAGTCTTGGATTACTTGTCATACTGGAAAGTAGACCCAGGAATTAGTAAATGTGTATATTATGCTAGATAATGTTGCTAAATGCAACAAAATGGCAATATTGTTCTATACCAAATCATGCAGTATGAAGAATTGGTGAAATTTCAAGTCGCTGTCCAAATATAATGAACTGGATGGAGGGAAAAGTCTCTTGATGAACACTGATGTCTCCGTTGTTGCACACTTAAAGCAGTAGAATGTTGTTATTCTTATAGATAGTGTTTATTTGGTAAATTTAGATCAACAGCATGTACTTATGTGGTGTGGCAATGTCGGCAGCGGTCACTGTGAATGCTGTGACGAGGTTGTTTGTCTTGTCTTCTGACACTTTCTAGTCTCAAATCAACTTCATTGGATATCTCATGTTGCATTAAGCAATTACATCGAGTGGGTACTGTTTAAAATAGATGGTATTTGTAGATAACATTCTGAGTGACATCAAAGTATGTTAATCTAGTTATAGGTAACTCACCTTAAAGACAATTATCCTCATTTTTGCCACTCCAAACTGGAATTTTCATTGCTAGATCAAAGTATGTTAGCATCTTGTGGATAAAGTTATTACAGACTCGTTATCCCTTATTACTTTTCATGTGACAGTTTTCTTTCATCAGCTCAGAGGCAACAGTGTGGTCACCCCTTTGTATACCCTCGTCTTGTGGAAAGTGTAATAGGTTTGGAGAATAACATTTTATTGTATTCCTGAAAGTCACTTGAGTGCAGTTTTTAAAAATACAAATTTATATTTATAGGTAGACCATCAGTCCAAGGAAGAAGATGACAAACAAGAGACTGTTCAGCAACAGCTGGGAGAAGGAAAATTATGATTTAACCTTCCCACAAGCTTGTGTTGTTTGGATGGATGGGGGACGGAAATTCCCAAATGAGAATCCAGTGTGCAAATGGAGGAATCATATCTATTAGGATTTCCCATGTTAACTTTTCAGTGGGTAAATGATCACTGGGAGACAAAAGTATCGGGTTTCAAGACTACACTAGTACAAATATTTTACTTAAGCATTTAATTTTTCATAAATTGAAACCTATATATTGTTACAGGTTGTCAATTTTCTTAAAGCAAGAAGTGGAAGTACCACAGAAGTGATAGTGGCATTGATATGATGTAGAAAAGGGCCACTTTGTGACTCAGTACGTCTTTTGGTGATATTGCTACTAAACCAACATATTGTCCAGTGGTTGACAACATAACTTAACACACGCACACAGTCTGTCTTTGAACTGTTTATTATGGCACATTTTAATTAATATAAGGAACACATTATTGGGGTGATCTAGAATTGTTTAATAAGAGGTTTTCAGCCTAGATCGCTATCTTCTTATTACCAGACCGGTTTTGATGTGCTAGGCGCCATCTTCAGACCTGTCGTAATTTTTTACATCACAGCTATTGTAACAATTTTTAACATAGCAAATTGGTACACAGCCACATTGATGTCATCCAAATAAAATATGAACATCAATAATAAAAGACTGACTCCATCTTTCCCAAGGTCTAAGTCAGAGGCACTTCAGAATCAAGTTCAGTACTGACTTCATCCTTAACCATGGAATGAGGGAATGTTACTTCAGTTGTCCTATTTCAGAAAAGTCTAACTCATGGAACAAGACTCCACATATTGAAAATTTCTACAGTTTCTTTAATTGAACTGACCTTCTCTACTTGCACAAAGAACACCCCAACCAGTAAGTAGCACACATTACCTTTTCCCAGTAAGAAAAATAATGGAATGTCATACTTTGTGGTTTTGCAAGTTGCATCAAGTAAACATAACTCTCCCATACTTATTCAGAAGTTCCATTTGCCTATTATGATTACAACAAAACAGCAATTGCTTCACTTTTTCATTCTCATATGAGACAGGCATGAAGGAGAAAAATATTCTCGGCCCTTGATTCCTTTTCCCAAACATAAATCTGATTTTTTAATGCTACTTGTTGAATAGTGTTTTACTTTTTAATTTGAATAGAACCCTATGCATATGGTTATGAAATGTTAAGTCTGTGGGTAAAACATTGTATTCATACAATCTGGTCTGTTTTCCGCAATGAAATTCATGGTAACAAATCTTTCAAGGTGTAATTTTAAAGCTCTTACTGAACATAATACTCTTGAAACCATACCCTTTGTGAGCAAGGGATATTTATGTCCTAGATGCTTTGTCATGGACAAATATGGTAAATTTCAATTATTAACTCTAGTAATGTTGTTTGCAGCAAGTGTGTGTGTGTTTTTTCTGTGTTGCATTTCAATCAGTACTTATCTTAAAACAGAAGGGTGTGTATTACTTAACAGTATATTTAGTCCATGTGGTTGAACAATACAAAACTATTTGAGATGTTTTTATTTAGAAACCAGTATGGTCCAAAAACAATTTTTCGGTTAGATCTGTGATTCGTTATGCAGTTGGACTATTCATGGTATTTTTCAATTATGTTACTAGTATGCTATATTGACATGAATAAGTGTAGGCTATGAATTTTGCATTTCCTTTGATTGATCATGAGAGTTCATATTCCAAAGCAGAAATGTTTAACATATTTGGCTGTATGTAATAACATTTATGGTTTTTTAACTAACACATAGGCCTACACAGAATTTAAAATGTTTAAAGTGTCTAGTAGTTATTGTGTCTAACATGTATTATTGTATGTCTAAATGTATTTATGATTGTACATGATCACATGAATGTAAAATATGAATAAATGATTATTTTTTTCTATCATGAAATTTTCTTAAGTTTTGAAAATTACTCAATATAATCAACAGATAACAAATAATTAATTAGTGATGCCAGAACAATGCATACAACATTAAATTATCAGTTTCAAATTTGTTTACTTCACAAGAGAAGGCGAATGAAGAGCTATGATACATTTTGTAAAATGTCCTGGTGTCACTCCGGAGCTTGTTTGTCCTGTTCTCTTGTATCTCTGTAACCTCCATCTTGACATTATTCTCAAATACCACCTTATGGGAATTTCTGGGAAAGATAAACTTAGAGCAACAAATTAGTCAATGAAGACAAGGTTGTGTATTTCTTGCAAATAACAGGTGTTTTTAAGTTAGTGTAAAACTTTCTTTGCAAAGGCTAAAACATTGGTTACATTAAAATTTACTTTAATTTTGTACCTTGCACATATTTACAAATCACAATTTGTATGTTAAAAATACATTTTAAATTAAAAGTAGGAAATTTTACATCTGTTTTATCAGTGTCTAGTGATAAATATTTTCTGAAACTTGAGTCAACAATGGTTTTAGTCATTTACCTATATATAAATTTGTACTTTCTTTCACTACTGAAGAACACCAAAAAAATAAATACTGTCTTCACTTCATAACTCATTATCTTGAAGAACCAAAATAAACTGCTAACAGAACTGTTTTCCACTCGTGGAAATAGTGCCTACTGTGTTTAACAGTGATGAAGTGACATTTCTAAGTGCTGGCAGTTTACAGATTATCTGCTATATCCTTTACTAAAAAATTTTCTTGGAAGTCTAAAGGAGCTCTATGTGTACCCTCCGCCACGCACCTTACGGTGAATTGCGGAGTATGTATGTAGATGTAGATATGTATAAATGAATTTTATCACTAGAGATGTAATGATTTCTGGGAAATTTGTCCATGAAAAAGAGTGATTTAGTTACATTAATGCAAGAAAAGTAAGTTTCATATCATAACTGCAATCATTTACTACAAATCACACTAAAGTTTATAATGTACTTGTAAAAAAAAAAAAAAAAAAAAAAAAAAAAAAAAAAAAAAAAAAAGAAAAAAAAAAAAAATAATAATGACCATCACTTAAGAGGGAAACAAGGAAGGTGGTGCGTAAGGAGCAATGGAAATTAACACGTCATATACTCACTCCTGAGGTTTTGGGAATACTTGATTTTCCACAAGTGTTTGATAGAACAGCACACTAGCTAAGTAACAACTTATGGTAATGACTGCATGTTTCTCTTCTAGTTCATTGTGCGACTTAATGTACAGTCTTCATTTTTATGTTCAGTAGTAATAGATTAAAATTTATCATTGTATATTTCAAACATGTCAAGCAAGGCCAACAACTTAGATACCGGTATGGCAAAATATTTAATTTGATTGTAAAAGATTGCCTTGATATTGCAACTAGTTTTGATGTGTTAGGTTAACCCTGTCATTATTTTATCCTTGAAACAAATTGTGGCTTTGTCCCCCCCTCTTTTTTTTTATTTACAAATGTCAACACATATTGTTTCATTATGAGGACAATTCAAACATTAAAATTGACAAATTTTGATATTATTAAGCATTTTTGTCCTTGTGACAAGACAATGGGCTAATTTTGATGCAAGGCTTTAAACTGAACTAACAGCTTATTTGGCAATATAAAATATCGATACTGGCAATAAGTAGGCCTACACAAACTATGTATTTCCAAGTTTGTTGTCAGCAAGTAGTTACTACAGTTTAAATGGGATGACTTGATTAACCCAATAAATCAAAAGTGTTTCCCATATAGAGAGATTGCAACTTTCACATAATTGTAATCAAGATTTCTGAATCATCTGTTCATTCCACACACTGATTCCCGTTTCCTACTAGGGCTATTATTATTTTAATAAAGATCCATAACTCCCTGTTAAACTGTAACTGTGTTGCCAGGAGTTTTGTCAGTAGTGAATTTGCTCCTATCACCTCCTCCCTAAATCAATAATTTCAAAAACTGAAGATGAGTATGCGTTACACCCATTGTTCGCTGTATTATTAGGTTTCAGTACACTGGCTTTTACTTGCAGGCTGAGCTTGCAGCTAAGTTTCTTGGCAAAGTTAGGAGAGAACTGCTTAATGCCTCTTAATCGTAAGTTCATCAGTGGCCTAACAAAATTGTGAGAAAGTAATGGATAAGCAGGTAACAAGCTATCTAAGCCCAAGGAGACAGCAATGTAATAAGTACCGAGGGTGAGTGAAGACAAATACCAAAACAATGCAGAGTCATGATCAACACTTAATGTCTGTATACAAACAAAACAAGTGCAGGGATTGTTGTGGATGGCTGACAGACAAACTCATAAATTACGAAACTATTCTACAAATGACAATCTCCTCAATGATTGTTTTGAATTTAGTACACAATTTCCAATGGTGAGGATATTAATTCAAAAAGCTAAGCACTTGAGAACTTCCATTCATAAAGTTAGGAATGAAGGCAATGATAACAATTTAATGACCCACCCACAAGATGCTGGTGACTGACGTTTGTCAGTGGACATCCATGGGAAGTAGTTCAGAAGCTGCAGTTATTATGCCCAACTAAGTCAAATCATACAGCTTACTACTTATTTTGCCCTTTTAAGTACAATCCCTCTTTCAGTGTTACATCTACTGTATCATTTGCTATCAACAGGGTACTGTACACTATAGACACATCTGTAGCCATGTGTGTGTAGCAGGAAATCGCTTTAATCAGTAATGTTACTCAACCTTCCACAGAAAACAACATAGGAGTTATTGGTTCGTAATTTATTCATTTTTCTCATATAGTCGCAAGAGCTGCATCCACATCGAAAATTGGGGGAAAAGACTTGCTATAATGATGTGTCAATGAAAAGCTTCTGGTATTCAGAATAATGTATGTACAAATATCACAAGTCTGAAATAACATTCGTTTATTAATCAAGCTTTAATGAATACTATGCAACATGCATGTTACATTGTGTATTTTACACCAAAACAATTGCACACTTTTTGTATTCTACTGGCCTGAAGGAGTATGGTAGTTGTCTCTTAACTAAAGATCAGTATAGTACGGAGAACACGCAAAAATTTGTAAATAAACCATCCAAAACACACGCATCATGTGGATACAACGGTCGAATTAACACACACAGTACATCACAATTAATTCGGAAACTACATTAATTTATGGTTTAACCATATATTAATACGCGTTTTCATTTCCTCAGCAAGCAATATACACCAACACCACCCGTTGTCTACTCTACTCTCAATACAGCTGTCAAGCTGTGACTGCTGCTCCAGAAATATTTGTCGACCTACTCGATATGCAGTCGCCAGTAGACATATCGATATACGATCCGGCTGAGCTACGTCATTTTAACGTCACGTCCTTAGCTCGTTCGGGTGCAAATAGACTCTCCCACTCCCAAACCTCCACAACATGGAGCTAAACAACACCTGAAGGCGCAGCCTTAAGGCTACTACCCGATTGAAAAACATCATTCAATATCAAAACTTCCAAAAACATTCATCTTCATTCTTTACATCCGTGTGACGGAAAAATGCTAAATGAATTCTGATGATTATAATTCTGTAATCTGTTGTTGATACATATATTTCAAATATTTTTTTGGGGCGGCTCCGCCTCAGAGCCTTTAATTACGAGCCGCGCCTGCGCTATGTCAAAGCAGTTATGTTTAGGAGTTTGACACTCATATAAGGCACGAAGACGGGCGAAAACACTTGCCCTCCCAGCTGCCTGCTGATTTTTTGCCAAGTGCCTTGCATTTGACTGTTAATAGCGAGCAGAGCAGGAAGCGTTGCGCAGCTCAGCTGAAGCTAGAACAGCCTGTCTTGCGGGAAACATCCACTAACAGACAAATGTAATGCTTTATTATTAGTCAACAATGGGTATAAAGGACGCGGAGAGGTACTGAGAAACGTATGATTAATGGCCGATTGGTATGGTGGCTCTAATCTTGTAATCTCCTCAGCAATGCACAATGTGGTTTACGTAAGCACTGTTCAGCTGTCGACCACCTAGTCACCCTATCAAATCATATTATGAATAATTTTCTGCAGAAGCTTCAAACAGTGGCCATAGTTTTCGATTTGGAAAAGGCATATGACACCTGCTGGAGGATGGGTATCCTTCCCACTCTGCACACGTGGGGTCTCCGGGGCTGCCTGTCAATATTTATTCAGGAATTCTTAAAGGACCATATTTTCTGGGTGCGTGTGGGTTCAGCCCTTTAGTACACCTTCCTGCAGGAGAACAGTGTACCTCAAGCCTCAGTGTTGAGCGTCATTCTATTTGCTATAGCAATTAATCCTCTTGTGGACTGTCTCACACCGGGTGTCTCAACTTCTCTCTTTGTTTACGATTTTGCAATTTACTGCAGCTATCAACGAACTTGTCTCCTTGAACGGCGTCTTCAGTGGTGTCTCGGCCATCTTTACTTCTGGAGCATCAACAACAGCTTTCACATTTCCACATACAGGACAGTCTCTATGAACTTCTGGGAGCGTACAGAATTTCTCCCTCCTTCCCTCCACCTGGGACCATTTGTTCTTCCCTTCATAGACACTATAAAATTCTTGGGACTAACATTCGAAAGGAGACTTTGTTGGTCTTCCATGTCTCCCACTTGGCAGCTCGCTGTATCCGTTCACTTAATGTCCCTCAGGGTGTTGTGTTGTTCCTCATCGGGAGCAGATCAGACCACCGTCCTCCACTTGTATCGATCTCTTGTCTGTTCGAAACTAGATTATGCACGTATCGTCTATTCATCAGCCTGACTATCTATCGTATGCCGTCTTAATATGGTTTAGAGTCTTTGTGCTGAATCTGTTGAATTGCTGCTGTCCTTCCAGAGGGAGGTCCTTCTTAGTCGTTATGCAAGTTGGTTGACATCTATGCATGGCCTTCCATCCTAAGAAGTTATTTTTTATGATTCCGTTGATCATAACTATTCAGTGAGACCTTCTTCTCCACTACCTACCAGAGTCCGTTTTCGTAAATTTCTTCACCAACTTGTCTTTACGCTCCATGCCACGCTCCCGACGGAAGCGAGCTCTTCTCCATTCTGGCTCTGTCCCTAGGTCCTTGTCAATTTTGACCTCCATTCGCTTCCCAAAGGCTCTACTGCTGACGTCATCTATTGCTGCATGTTATAGCTCTTCACTCATAGCTTGCAGACAGTATTTTCATTTATATGCATCGTATATTTCGTCCATCCCATAGTGCAATGAATCCAACAGTGCCTTCACTCACTTACTGCCAGTGGCGACACTGTACTGTTCCACCAATACTGCTGCAAAAAGCGCAGCTCTCCTCCCTCATTCTGCTATGTATTCTCTCCCTTCAGCCAACCTTCGTGTCATCCCGCAGTAGCTGAGCGGTCTGCGGCCTACCAGTCACAGTCTGCATCACCGCTATGGTCGGGGGTTCGAATCGCCCCTTGGGCATGGATGTTTGTGTCGTATTTAGTATAAGGTAGTTCATAAGTAGTTTGTAAGTTTAGAGACTGATGACCCCACAGTTAAGGCCCTTAAGCTTAACAAACATTTGAACATTTTTTTGATCTTCCCTTCATGGAAATAAACTTAGGGAGGTTAAGCCTCTCCCTATTGCCTTGACGACCTCCTCTCTACCCTCTTGCCATGATGAGATCATTCTTATCCAGCTGCACATAGACCACTGTCGGTTCAGCCACCGCCACTTATTAATTGGCGACCCTGCTCCACTGTGTGGTTACTGTTTCGAACCATTGACTGCACACCACCTTTTGGTCAGGTGCCTGTTTTTTAATCCAATACGACAAAGTCTGTGTTTATTGTTAGAACTGTCTGACATTTTAGCAGGTGACATGCATTTTGTTGATCACATTTTACTTTTTTTACATCATGCCAATATGGCGAAAGAAGTTTAAAATCCTTTGAGGAATTCTGTTGTGTCTTTGTTCCTTTACTTTTCCTTGTAGCATAATTGTATCACCTTTTTATCTCTGCCTCCTTTTAGTTTTTGTTCTAAATAATCATGGACATTGGTACTTATGACCTTCATAGTTTTGTGGCCTAAGCTCCCCTTCCTGCAAGAAAAAAAAGATAACTCCAATACAGGACTCATCCGCTAGAGTGTCCAGCCTCTAGCCAGGTCTACTTGGAACATGGGCCTCTCCATCACTCCTACCCCTATCCTCCCACCACTTTTCCTCTTGCACTTTGTCCCAGTCTTCTCTCCACTCCTTCCTTTACTCCCATAATCTATATATCTCTTGGTCTTCCTCTTGGTCTCCCTCTTGGTCTTCTGCCTCTTCTTTCCATCTCATGGGTTTTCTTTTGACTCCTGCCATCTTCAGTTCTCTTGACATGTGCATACCATGTCTTGATTGTTCTATGATCTCTTGTAGAGGTTTCTCCTTCACCATTTCCCTCACCTTCTTGTTTCTCATTCTACCTATTCTGGTTACAACAATCCTGCTTCTGTGGAATTTCATCTCACATGCCTTTTCTTCATAACCCACATTTCCTATGCATACGTGAATAGTGGAGCACAGGCCTCTGTTGGTATATCACCTGCTTACCCTTCTGACGTACGTCTTTACTCCACACCACACTTCAGACACTTTGCAGGAATGTGTGACCTCTTTCACTGGTCTCTGTACCTTTCCTCCCACTTTCTTCAATCTCTTCCTAGATACTTAAAACTGTCCACCCTCTTTAATATTTCCCACCAATTTTTACATCTGCTGTTGTTCTTTCTTTATTCCTTGTTGTCACCATACATTTGTTACCATTACATTTCATTCCGTAATGAATGGGTGAGAAAACACTTGCTGAAGAAACAATGTCCAATCATCTGGCACATAAGATCAATGGGTGAGTGACCTGTTAGGAAATAATGTTAGTCAGTGATTCTTGAAAGTTAATTCTTCCAGGACTTCCTATCAGTGTTCAAAATTTTGTAAACCTATTGGACCAATCTGCTATGGTCATCAATCTGTAGACTTACAAATTACTTAAACTAACCAAGGACAGCACACACACACACACACACACACACACACACACACACACACACACACCCTGTGCCACAGGGAGGACTCGAACCTCCGATGGTGAGCAACTACTCGCTCCACAACTCGCTGTTTGTTATCAAACTAAAAGGACCGCGATTTCGACTTAAAAAGATATGCGCCATCTAAAATTATTGTATGTATAGTGTGTGTGCCTCGGTTGCACAGTGGTGGAGTGCCAGGCTACAAATATGAAGGATGTGGGTTCGATCCCTGCCAGGTCCTAGGATTTTTATCTGTCACTTTCCACTTCTTTCACATCTGGCAGTATTGCTCATGTGAAAAATATCGAGTAGCACCGTGGTTCGGAACCCACGTTAAACTGTAGGTCCCACTATAACTGGCTGGGTAAGTCAGTTCGAAGGTCGGAGGAATGCAACGGCATACCACCTCCAAACAGAACCATGCTTAGTAAAGCACTGTGGTGTTCAAACCAATCTTCGGATTGTTGACTGCTTTAACTTTTTTTATAGTTTTCATTTTATATTGTTATTATTTTTGTGTACATGAAATGTTTTACTGTCGTGTTTGTTAATTGTAAATTAGTATATTCAATTGTTATGAACAATGCGTAATGTAATGTCATTATTGTCAATGTTATATATTTGCTTCTTCGCCTTGCGTGGGAGAGTTCGAGTTTTGCCGTTTGTGAAGTGCCCTGTAAGCTATGTCAGTTTGCGTTTTAAAAAGGAAGTACTATCAGCTAAGTTCTGTTGCATTGGTGGAATAAAACCAGTTTCATTGGAAATTAAAGAAGAAGTGAAAAATTGTAGCTAAGAGTATTTATTTCTTCCACGATGCCCCAGATGAATAATTTTGCAGCGAGCAGAACCCCCATACATTATAATGTTGAAGAGATGAGTATCGGTAGAATGACTGAACTGTAATTACTTAATAACCTAGTAAACGATTTAACTTTGACAGCTACCATGCATTCCACATCAAAAAATCCCCCCCCCCCTCTACAAACTTGCTGTGATAAGAAGCCCCTTACGCAATATGTCAAAGGCCTTCACAGACAGACCTTATCCTTCTGACCTAGTCCACAAACAGATTTCCTCCATCCACCCACAATAACTAATTACAAAGGAGTGTCCTTCTTGTCACCCAATACCACCCCAGACTGAAATGATTAAATCACAGCCATCATCAGAGCTTTGATTGTCTGTCATCATGCCCTGAAATGAAAGATCCTACTCAAGTTCCTCCAAACACCTCCTGAAGTGGTGTTCCATTGCCCACCCTACCTCACCAACATCCTAGTCCATCCTTATGCCACTCCCAATCACAACCCATTACCACAGGGATCATATCCCTGTGGAAGACCCCGATGCAAAATCTGCCCAATCCACCCACCCAGCATTTCTTATTTCAGTCCTGTCACAGGCTTAACCTCCCACATCAGAGGCTGGGCCACCTGTGAAATCAGCCGTCTGATTTACCAAATCTGATGTAATCATTGCCCAGCATTGTACATTGGTGTGACAACAAACCAGGTGTCCATAAGGATGAACAGCAATTGTCAAACTGTGCCAAAAAGCAAGATGGACCACCTGTCACACAGGAAATGGCAGAACACAACCTCCTTATTTCAATGGGTTCTTTACTACCCAAGCCATCTGGATGCTGCACTCTACCACCAACTCTTCTGAACTGCACAGATGGGAGTTGTCCATTTAACACATTCTACAGCCCTGCCACCACCCTAGTCTCAACCTAAGATAATTTGCCATCCCTACACCCAACATCACCCCCTTTCCCCACTCATTATCCTGTAAACATCCTCCATCCATGTCTTCCTTCCAACTGCAACACCTCTTACAATATTCCTTTGATTAATTACATGGATGATTTCAGCTGATACATAACAGCATATGAAATTCAGAGGAGATATAGGCCCTATATCAATGCATTTTTGTGATATTGGTTTTATATCTGATGGATGAATCCAGGTGTTGTGCTCTGTCCAAGTGGTTATGAACTATTTAAAAAATAAAGTGATGATCAATCTGTAGATTGGTTTGAACAGGCTTGGTCCTGTTTGGAGGTGGTACACTATTGCCTTCCTCTGACCTTCAAACTGACTTATCCAGCCAGTTATATGGAGACCTACAGTTTAATGTTAATTTTGAACCACAATATGAAATACTTATCATTCTATTTTAAGAAAATTCTTCCGGGACAAAAAAATGGATTTTGGACATAATACAGTCTGATACCTTCTCTCGATAATCAACAGAACTTTCTTTTCATATTAGCCATACCCTTCATATGAATGTCTCAAAGCATTTGAAAAAAAAGTGTCAAATCTTCACTAAGCTACAAAGTTTGCCTTATATAAACAGCATATCCTATTGTAACAAAGAAAAGAAAGGAACCATATGTAAAATATTCCTTTTGGAGCACAAAAAAGCAAATATGTTCTTGTTGAAGAGACTTGATGGAAAAGTGGGGAAGGAACTGGCTAAATTCTCATTCAGCCTTCCTTATCAAACATTTTGGCATACATGTATACATAAGAGGATGGCACAGTGTGATGGTCATAAAAAGAGAAGACAGTGCCAATGTTAGAGAAAGAGAGGGCAGACAGTAATGGTGGGGAAGGGAGACCATGCCACTACAAATATATAAATGGATGGAGATAGTACCAAGGTGGATAAAAGAGAGGAGACAGTGCAAATGAAGAAGGAGAGATAAATGGAGTCCACTTTTCCCCATCCCACATACATATGTGTTATAATGTCCATGCTAGGGGTTACAAGGCTGAGCAAATCATCCACAGTGGCATGTGAAGAGGGAGACAATTGTCTATGAAGAGACAGGCAGCTGACAGAGAGAAAGAAAGTGATGATTGTAAAGAGGAAGAAAAAAATTCATAATGACAATGGCAGAGAGAAGGATAAGGCGTCAGAGAAGAAAACAGAGGTGAGGAAGTTCAAGAGAAAAGCAGCAGCAGGCAGCTCAGAGTTTAATGTCCCGTCGACAGCGTAGTCATTAGAGACAGAGCTTACACTCAGAATGTGGAAGGGAACTGGCTGTGCCCTTTCAAAGGAACCATCCCAGCATTTGCCTGGAGTGATTTAGGGAAATCATGGAAAACCTAAATTTGGATGATCGGAGGTGGATTTGAACCAGCATCCTTCCAAATTCAAGTCCAGTGTGTTATCACCGAATCACCTCACTCGGTTTCAAGAGAAAAGGATGAAAACAGTGGCAGTGTGAGAGACAAACAGGAGAACGTGGCAATGGTAGAAACAGCGAGGGAGAGATACTGTGTATGAAAAGTTCATTACAAAAAGAGGATGGGTAAGAGGACTTAACATATTCTCATATCCTGTGTTAGGAGAGTGCAAGTATGATCACATGCCAACATTTTTGATGAGGAAGGCAGAATGAGATCTGAGGCAGCTGATTTGCCACTTTATTTTCAGAGTCCCAACCCTTAGACCCAAGTCACTCTTTGGAGGGGAGTCTTGAGACACAACAGATTGTAATTATAATTACAATAATAATTATTTTTTTCTACTTCCTAAAAGTTAGTTGCTTTGTTAAATGAAAATAGATTTAGTTAGAAAAACACTGTTGGAAAGATGTGGATTTTCTTTCAATGATGCCAGATTCCACATGGGAGATAGTTGTTGTTGTTGTTGTGGTCTTCATTCCGGAGACTGGTTTGATGCAGCTCTCCACACTATATCCTGAGCAAGCCTCTTCATCTCCTCACAAGAACAAAACCTACATCCATTTGAATTTGTTTACTATATTCATCTCTAAGTCTCTCTCTGCAATTTTTACCCCACACACTTCCCTCCAACACTAAATTCACAATGCCTTGATGTCTAAGAATGTGTCCTACAAATTGATTCCTTCTTTTAGTCAAGGTATGCCAGAAATTCCTTTTCTCCCCAATTCTGTTCAGTACCTCCTCATTAGTTACACGCTCCACCCACCTAATCTTCAACATTCTTCTGTAAAACCACATTTCAAAAGCCTCTATCCTCTTCCTGCCTGCACTGTTTATCATCCATGTTTCACTCCCATACAAGGCAATGCCTTCAGAAAGGACTTCCTTATGCTTAAAGTAATATTCAGTGTAAATAAATTTCTGTTTTTCAAAAATCCTTTTCTACCCATTGCCATTCTGCATTTTATATCCGCTGTACTGCGACCATCATATGTTATTTTATTGCCCAAGTAACAAAACTCATTTACCACCTTTATTGATTCATTACCTAATTTAATTCCTTCAGCACCGCATGATTTTCTAAGACTGCATTCCATTACCCTTGTTTTGCTCTTGGTAACTGTCCATTCCATTCAATTGCTCCTCCAGGTCCTTTGCTGTCTCTGACAGAATTACACTGTCATCAGCAAACCACAAGGTTTCTATTTCTTCACTCTGAACCTTAATTCCTTCACCAAATTTCTCCTTGCTTTCCTTTATAGCTTGCTCAATGTACAAATTGAATAACATTGGGGAAAGGCTACAACCCTGTCTTACACCATTCCTAACCTCTGTATCACTTTCATGCCCTTCAAATCTGATAACTGCTGTCTGGTTTTTGTAAAAGTTGTAAATAACCTTCCATTCCCTATATCTTACTCCTGCTGATTTCAGAATCTGAAAGATTATATTCCAATCAACACTGTCAAAAGCTTCCTCCAAACCTACAAAAGCTAGAAATGTATGTTTGCCTTTCCTTAATCTGTCTTCTAAAATAAGCCGTAAAGTGAAGATTTTCACAATGTTTTGTAACTATGCTAAGTCTGAATGTTTTAGAATTAATAAAAACGCTGATGGTAGTGTAGTGTCCACTGTAGTTAGTTTGGGAAAGGTATAAACAGAAATATTTTGCTTCAATGCGGACCTATAATCCCACATTTCTTATGAATACGTGGACTAATAGAAGGGTTTGAAGTTATAATTGTGGTGTCGCACAAGTACAAAGTGCGCGCCACCTACTTTCGCCGCGCGCCGCCATGCACGCACGGCGCGGCGTTCTTACGACGACAGCCACGAGCGCCCTCTGCGACAACGCCGCTCGTGGCCACCACTGAAGGACATCGGTCACTTCGGACTTAGATAGCAACGAGTTAGGACCTTCGTAATCAGATAGGCACCAGTGAAGACTTTGCTATCGTACAGGCACTAGGCAGGCCTCTAATAACTATGTATCAACATTCTGCAGTACTATGTAAAAGTTAAGTATTGTTACATTCTGTTCAATATATATCTCTTTCTAATTTACTCTAGTGTTTATAGTTTCTGGCTGCTCCCCTCCGTACCTGCACCAGCGTGCTGTTTTTGTTCCTGTGTCGGTCTTATTCCACTCGGCCACCGACACCTACGACGAGGCTGGGACACCAAAGCGGCGACGAAGTTGGGACACAAAAATAATGTTTGATCTATAGAACATGTAACACACTATTTACTACTGTAACTAACAAACACATAAATATAATGGGAAAATTTGTCGGTAAGAAGAATTATCATATTTACGTGAATATAGGCCCCACATTTTTTCCAAGATTTTGGTTAGAAAAATCATGGTGCGGCCTATATTCAAGATTTTCCTCCTGACAGTACTAATCACAAAGTTTCATGGCATATATAAGTACCATGTGGGTGGATAAACTTAATATCATAGCTATTCTTTTCAAACAAAAAAATTCAACATCATTTCGCAAAACTTCATGAGTGTATTTATACAGCCATTTAACTTTCACCACGACACAGTAACTGATGCGAGTCATGTATCGATATAGCCTGTATCGAATGCCCCCACTTGGTATTGACAGCTGTTTCAGTGCAACCCATTTATCATTTCTTTCTTGTGTTGATCGTGAAGTAAATGATTAATAATGTCCCTGCTCTATGGTTGGCAGCTTCTTGATATACTCTAGTCCATTCAACAAATCAGTTTTCCTCAGAATATCTGATTTTTTTTTAAATAGACGGTCGTTGTTTTGTTTCGTCAGTATCCATAAAGAGATAAACAATGAGTACTGAAAATTTCCCCTTTTGCAGACTGCGAAGAAGATTTGTGAACAGTATTATGAACTTAGTGTGACAGTAACAGAAGTGACTTAATTTCTCAAAAGTAAGTGGAAATATATACAAATTGAAAGTGTTTCTTATTGCAAAATATATTTACAGTACAAAAATGGTGGAGAGGCAAAAAATCGTTTTGTTAAATGTAAATAATGACCATAATTGATCACAAAGAATTAATGGAATTCTTTGTAAGTAAACAATATTGATGCACTATCAATTCTGGCATGGGAAACACACTCCCAGCAAATGAACAAAAAGCAAATGAAGGGTGATTGGAATGCTACTTACACATGAATTAGGAGAGGTGTAGTAGAGAAGGGGATGGGAACTGTTGGGTGAAAGATGGGGAGCTATCGTAGGTTGAGGCATGGATAATTTTGGGACCGGAGAATTAACTGCATGGATAACTCCCATAGTTCAAAAGAGCTAGTGGTGTGTGGGGGAATCGAGATGGCCCAGGTTGTGAAGCAGCCATTGAAATCAAGCATATGCTACAACCTTGTTTTTGGCCACAGTTTGATGGTGGCCATTCATCCTAGTTGCCAGCTCGTTAGTGGTCATGCCAATATAGAAACCTGCACAGTCGTTGCAGCACAATGGCTGCTTTCACAGGTGGTCCAGCCTCTCCTAATTTGTAGCCTTGTGTGTGTGTGTGTGTGTGTGTGTGTGTGTGTGTGTGTGTGTGTGCGCGTGCGCACGTGCATAGTTCCTCACTCCAATCCTCAGCTGCATCGTGTACCACCCATCTAATACGTACATGCATTGTAAGGCCAAGCTGTATCCATCCCCATCACTATGATGCAACTTTCTAACCCCTCTCCCCTCCACCACCTATATCTGCCCCACAGAACATGATTCAGAGTGCAGCAGCCAGATATGATGGTTGTCACTGTGTTGTGTGCCTGTGTGAATGTTCTATATTCTGAAGAAGGCCACGGCCAATGTCTTAAGTGTTGTATGTGTGTGTCATTTTTACATGCTTATCTTTACGTTACATCTTTGTGGTGGGTTGGAAACTGTTGTTACTATTATATAGATATTTGATTAATGATTCTCCTCAGAGATGATAAGTATTGTTGAAACGAGATAGAATGGCTGGCCAGTACTTACCTTTGTGCTGTACACCAATACTAACACAAATGAAGAAACAGAAAAAAGTGGGACAAAAAGGACAAGCTTTCGGAACACAGTTCCTTCATCAGGTGGGAGATAGATAAATTTGTAACACACAGAATGTGAAGAGTCAGTAAAGGTAGCTGTTGGTGAATGTTTGTTGAGTTCTGATTTTGGAATTGTGCACATTTATTTGTCAAGAGAATGTGGAGGACAAACTATTGACATGCATAACACTTTATACATTCCAGACAATATGTGTAAGTCGATATCCACCCCCCAGACAACTGATAAAGTAGTGTTGATTTTGTTAATAAAAACTAAGGCTAGAATAATGAAACAAAGTGGTGAAATAGTTGCAAAAGGTTCAAGCCAACACCATTACTTCAATGAATGAACTTGGTCATGCCACCAATATTAACATTAGTAGGTAACTGGATTTACAACACCAAAGGCTATGCCACCTTCATGTTGATAAGGCAAAGAAACAGATCAAACATAATCAAATAATGCTAGAAACATCTGATAAGAAGATAAATCAAATCTGCAGTGTACGCATTGAAGGCAAAATCAAAGCTAAGCCTATCCCCAAAATGATAGAAAACAGAACAAATGAACCACTATGTTTGATACACAGTAATGTAATGTGTGTCTCTGGCTCACAGACACTTGGGAGAGTAAAATATGAAGTCACATTCATTGATGTTTTCTTGAGGTTTGTGGTGATACATTCACTAAAAGTTAAAAGTGAGGTGTTTCAGTCATTTAAAGACTATAAAGTGTGTTCAAAAAATTGTCAGCAGGTAATGGAGGTGAATATATGAGAATATATCTGACAAATGAAGGAATTTGAAGGCAGTTGACTATTCCTGGCGCCCATCAACTAAACGGTGTAACATAATGGTACAAATACTGTGCACTGTATGCTGCTACTAAAGTGTGTCTTTCTACAAAATTTTTGAGGTGAAGCAATTTGCTACCATGAAATATGTTCTAAATATATCTCTAACAACAGCAAATGCTGTACGAAATGCCTAAAACAAGGGCACGGACAAGAACCATCTGTGTTAAAGTTATTTGGTTAAGGTGATTGAGTGAAAGTGAAAAACCAGCAAATTTGAAACTAAAAGACATCCTCATGTAACAGTTGGACATTCAAAACACATGAAAGCCTACAGACTGTGGATACTAGCAACAGAAAATATAACTATTGATAGAAATGCTGTATTCAATGAAAGTAACTTTTCTGAAAAGTTGGACAAAGAAGTTGAAGAAGTGGCTGATTGGAAGACAACAATCATCACAGAAGATGAAGTTTTGCACAGTGTGGATATTATGGAAACATGTATGCCTTCTAAAAACACAGACATAGAAAAGGCCGAAAGAGTGGATGAGAGTGCTGATAGAGAAGATGAGAGTTCTGGCAATAGTTACTCCATAATAGAAGATAATTACCCTCAAATACAAGAATAAATAGAAACTACAGAACCCATTCTTTGCAGCAAGTTAATCCACAAGACAAAAGAGAAGAAGAAAGCATGTATAGCTTAAAATAAGAGAAAAAAATCCACAAAGTATACACGAAACCATATTATTTAAAAATAAAAATTAATGGCAAGAAGTGATGTTAGAAGAATTGGAGAATGTAATGCTAAACAGTCCAGTTGTAAAAATGAAAAGTATGTTACTACTTATGGGAATATCAGTTAAACAAGGCTGGGAAATTCATCATTTATATGTCATTGCAGCATCCTTAATGGCTGACAAGTAATGAAGTCTATTTGGAACTGCCCATTGGTTTCACAGATGCAATGGTCCATTGCTAATCCATGTGTTTACACTATGATATACAGCTTGAATGCACAGTAACTCCATATGTAGATGATATAAAGTTGTATGTAGATGAAAATAAAATAGGTAAAACAAAAAATATTATAACTGCATAATTAAAAAGTAAGGGATCTTGGAGTAGCATGACATATACAGTCAATTTGAATTATGAAAGCAGATGCAACACTGGTTTTAGACCAAACAGCATATGCAAGACAAATACTGAAAGAAATCCAAATAGAAAACTGTAAACTTGTGCAAAACCTACTCATCATGAATATAAAGCTACAAAATGCCAGACACACTTTACATTATTTATGAGGTACAATGAATGATGCAGACAGTTACAAGAAAACTGGAAATAAAAGCATAATGTATACTGATGCAGACTGGGGAGCTGATCGAAATGGCAATCAATTCTTTAGTGGATATTCGACAGGTTTTGGAGGTGCAGCTCTAAGTCAGAGCAGCAGGTAACAGCGAATTGTAGTGCTAAACACTGTTGAAGCAAAGTTTATTGTGCTGAGTGAAACTGTAAGAGAAGTAAGAGAAACAAAGGGGTTGAAGAGATTTCTTAGTGAGGTAGCTCAAGGTTGTTTTATGCACCATCCTATGAAGATTTTCATTGATAGTCAGGGTGCAAAGAAACTTGCCGAAAATCACAAGACTTCAGAAAGGACCAAATATATGTGCCTTAAAATGTTCTTCATACAAGAGGAGGTGTACACAAAAAACATAAGTCTGGACTATAGCTCAGGTGAGAAGAATGTTGCTGACTGTTTGACACATGCACAACCAGCTGAAGTTGAAAATCCATCTGAAGTTATGAGTGTCATGGACCAGGGATGTGTTAGTAACGTTAACTATATTTTTGTGTGTGATCGTTGATGTTGTTGCTTGCTATTAAGATGATGTAAAATGAAACAATGGAAATACCTTGAAGGTTTCAACAATATTTTGGAAAGGATAGGTTTCTATTCACCACAGAGATGCCAGATGAGCTACAGAACAATATAAACAAAAAAATTAAAAAATTGAAGCTTTCGGCAGTTAAGCCTTTGTCTGCCATAGAGAATCTGCATACACACACACACACACACATACACTCCTCTCTCTCTCTCTCTCTCTCTCTCTCTCTCTCTCTCTCTCTCTCTCTCTCTCTCTCTCTCTCTCTCACACACACACACACACATACGCCATCTCTCTGGCTGTTGTGGCCAGACTGCAACACACTGCACAACTGAGGCGAGAACGATCAGTGGTGGGAGTGAGGAAGCGGCATGGAGAGGGAAGCAGGAAGGGAGAGAAGGGATGCCAATGGGGATGAAGCAATTTCAGTGCTGTCTGACAGATAGGAAGGGACTGGAGTATGTGGTAGAAAGAGAGACATACGCAAGCTGGAGTGTGGGTAGGGAAAGGAATGGGAGAGGGGAATTGTGGGGGCAAGAACTAGCGAAGGTTTAGGCCCGGGGGATTGCGGAAGCATAGGATGTATTGCAGGGAGACTACCCATCTGCACAGTTCAGACTAGTTGGTGATGTGGGGAGGATCAATATGGCACAGGCTGTGTAGCAGACAATGAAGTGAGCCACATCATGCAGTGCTGCATGATCTGCAACAGGATGGTCCAGCTGTCACCTTGACACAGTATGATGATGGCCATTCATCTGGACGGACAGTTTATTGCTGGTCAAGCCCACACAGAAGGCTGCACAATGTTTGCAGCTCAGTTTGTATACAACATGACTTCCATCACAGGTTGCCCTGCCTTTTATGGGATAGGATATGCCTGTGATGGAACTGGGGTAGGTGATGGTGGGATGGTGGATAGTACAGGTTTAGCATCTAGGTCTATTGTAGGAATATGAGCCTTAAAGATCAGGGAGCAGGGATGGAGTAGGACTGGACAAGGATATTATGTAGGTTTGGTGGTTGGCAGAATACCAATGTAAGGAGGGGGGATTTAGGGTAGGTATTACTCATTTTAGGGCAGGATGAAAGGTATTCGAAACCTTGGCGGAGAGTGTGGTTTAACTGATCCAGTCCCGGGTGGAATTTGGTGACGAAAGGGATGCTCCATTGTGGCCAGATGGTGAGTATGGGGGAGGTGGCAAATATGTGTTTCTGGAAAAGGTTTGGTGGATACTTGCAGTCAGTGAAGGCTTCAGTGAGGCGTTTGGCATATTTGGAGAGGGATTGCTTGTCACTGCAGATGCAATGACCATGGGAGGCTAGGCTGTATGGAAGGACTTTTTGGTGTGGAATGGGTGGCAGCAGTCAAAATGGAGGTATGATGTGGAAGGAGGTAATAATAAGGCCATCTTTGAGGTGGAGGTCAATGTCAAGGTAGGTGGCTCATTGTCTTGAGTAGGACCATGTGAAGTGAAAGAAGAGAAAGTGTTGAGGTTTTGAAGGAATGTTGATAGTGTGCCCTCTCCTTTGGTCCAGATTATGAAGATATCATCAATAAATCTGAACCAGATGATGGATTTGGAATTCTGGGTAGTCAGGAAGGATTCCTCTAGATGGCCCATGAACAGGTTGGCATAGAAAGGTGCCATACGGATGCCCATGGCTGTGCTGCGAATTTGTTTGTAGGTGATGCCTTCAAAGGAGAAGTAATTTTGTGTGAGGATGTAGATGGTCAAGATGATGAGGAAGGAAGTTGTAGGTTTGGAGTCAGTAGGGCACTTTGAAAGGGTGTTCAACAGCGGAAAGGCCATGATCATTGGGAATGTTGGTGTAGAGGGAGGTGGCATCAACCTTAATGAGCATGGTTCCAGGTGGTAAAGGAACAGGAACAGTGGAGAGTCAGTGGAGAAAATACTTGGTGTCCTTTATATAGGAAGGTAGGTGTGCTCGCTGTTGTTCTCAGATAATTGACAAAATGCTGGTCAAAAGTAAATTATTTTTAAGAGTTGAAATTATGAACTAACATGTAAAGAAAACTTCATCAATCATTTAACAATTTATTTCAGACACTGATTTAACAACAACACATATATATATATAGTATTTACAATTACAGCTGTAACAGTTTCTCACAGAATGCATTCATCTTTCCACATGCAACATGTAGCTGGATATATGAACATCACAGTAGAAACAACAAGAAACATTGTATTGCAGGCTATATACATATACAAATATTACTTTAAAATATGTAGGTGTTGACCTGTGCCATAACTTTTGGGACAGAATTCAATTGCAGGATCACAGTTTTTCTTGAACACTAGTGACGTAAATCTTGGTGCTCACTTTTCTTACATATATGATAAAGTTCTCTTTTCTTTAATAATTATTTTTGAAGGTAATTCAATAATCTGTAAGTCAACATTTCCTGCTTTCATTTATTTATTTCCCTTAAAAGGATTTGTTGATAAAATGATTGGTTACACCAGCACACACTGTAAACATAACAAGACCTACAAAATCTGATTTATAAGGTTTCTATGTCTCAAGTGAAAGGTAAGCAATTGTTTCTTTATGAACTTGTATGCTTTTATAGCTTTGAAGTCTCCTAATATACATGGTGAAACGTGTTTAATGTACTGGTATAGTGTCATGGCACAGAAACAAATAACTATGTATGTTCTTATCACCCCAGGAACACTACCCTACTCATAGGTGAATTTGATTTTCTATCCATATTGCCTGGACATGTTCCTGTCTACAGTAGGCAATGAAATGAAAGGAGAAAGAAGTTTAACAGATGGATCATGCCATCTTAGCATGGAAGTTTTTATTAATGAGTATGTGAACAGTATTGAGATAAGTGCAATCTTTAAAATATGACCTCAACAAGTGTAGAAGCTCACCTACAAAACTCAACAGAAAAATGAAGTTGGAAAGCATTTGCTACTATATTGTAGAATAAAATATAGCTGAAACATCATGCAACAGAGATACAATTTAGGAACATGAATGAAATCAGAATGTGAGAAAAATAAAGAATAAGCAATGTTAGTTACACTGTATGTTCTTCACTTAATCTTCTGCATCTATTTTTTACCCATTTCTCTTTTGAAGTTGGACATTTTTTCTATTTTCAACTTCATGTGTAGAAATCTTCATTTCCAAGATATGAATTATTAACAAGTTATTATTTTCTGTGCTCTGTGTGCTCTGACTTGTGCCAGTATGGAAACATACTTCATGCATTTTTAAAGCAACTCTGATATTAATTTTTCATGGAGTTTTATCAGTGTTGCTTAACCCACGTTATAGTGTATGATTATTGTGATGAGAGCTTCATTTTTGTAGCTGTTTTTGTTTCATTGTAATACTACACAGTCTCTCATGTCAAGTGAGTTTATTGAATGTTTTGGTTCAAGTGTTAGAAAATAATCAGAAGAATACAATGCCCAGAAATTATGTGCCAATGCTGTTGGTACTGGTACCTAAAATTTTGCTTACTAAAACTTCTAAACAACAGGAATGAATTATGTAAAAATAATAATTTTAATAGCTACATTTCTACATAGATGTAGGCCTATATAAATATTGTATCCTGTCTTAATTTTTTTTTTTTTTAGAATAACACTTTTTAAAAATAGTTCTACTTATAGCTGACATAGTTTTGAATCTGTAACTTCCTTGCATAAATGGGCAACAAATGTGCAACATTTCAACAAGAAAGTAGATTAAAATGAAAGCAGAGATGTTGGCTTGTTCTAATAAAACAAAAAACACACCAGGAACTTGATAGTTTCAGAATCACTTTTCCAAATTTTAAACATTCCAAGTAGATAGTGACACACATACAATATGCTACAGATATGACTAACACTACACATATTTCAGCTGTTTCTCTATTCCAATGGAAATATATAATACACTTCTCAAATCAGTTTACAATTACATTTTAAACTTGTGCTAATTTTGATGAAGTTACAGACTTTTCAAATCTGTTTACTTTCTGTCAACAACAGTTGACTGTCAAAGAAATAACATATTTCTACTCCATTAAACTTACAGAATACTCCATTAATTGAAAATAACGACTGCAAATTGTGGATAAAGCTGTTTGGAATTAAACTCTGTATGAAACAGATCACTCCAAAACAAACACTAGTCTATGTCACATACAATTTTGGCTCGATTGAATTATAAACAAAAACAATATGACAAATTTGCTTGTTTATGTGGCTCCATTCCTCACAACTATTTGTGGTTTCAACAGCTGACTTAAAAAGTGATATCAGGTACTTTCTCTGTTATCCAATTATTAATGTCCATGGGAATACTTTGTGCTGAAGTTTATTTTGTTATTTCACAGTTATTGTCAGCCATGTGAGTGCTATTATTTTTACGTGCCATTTGGAAATATTTCTCTTTCTTGAACTTCACTACATTTCCAGATAGTATCTACACATTTAATTTAATAATGAAAGATTTACATCTATCATAATAAATAAATAACATTATCCTAACTATTCTACAGTTAACAATGCAAAGTCCAGGTTGGAATTTAACAATATAATGAGGAAAGTTGCAAATCACTACAAAGTCAATCACCAAGCCACAGACATGAACATATAGAGAGACACACACACAGGCACTACTTTTCTTTTGAATACTTTCTTTGTCACAAATGATCACACACCCATTCAGACAATCAAACAGGTGTGACTCACTAAAGACAAAGTTCATTTCCAGCTACAACAATGCAGCAACCAGATGTGAAGGTTGTATGTTGGAGATGTATGCCATTGTGATAGTACCAATGATGGTGTGTTCTTTACTGACAAAGGCTATGGTCAAAAATTATGTGTATGAGTTTTCTTTTTTGGGAGGGGGGGCATTACCTTTATGTGCCTGCCTGCAGCTCACTAATTGTCTTTGTGTGAGTTACAACCTGTCACCATTTTCTTGTTGTTTGGTACTTAATGTAATTTCAATCACATACACTGAAATATCAAAGTTTCTACAAACTAGAAAACAAATTTTCTTTATTGTTTTGAAGTATGATACTTTTAGAGCTTCAAATATTCGAAAGACAGTAGCAAAACAGACAACTGCATAATTAACAAAAGTGAATAAAAGTATGAAATATACAACATTATTGTACTCGTTGTTTGATTACATTTGTTTAAACTTTATTGTCACTTTTTTCTGTAGTTGTGTTAACTTCAAGATGCAAAAAATGAAAATGTAATATAAAATATTGTATTAATCCTCCAATAATGTAACATGTGACGAGATTCTTATGGGTATACAGATGATAAGAACTATAATTTTACTTCCACCAAAATCACGCATTAAAATTATTGTCACAGCGTACATTTATACATTACATAAAAGCCACATTACATTCCTAGAAAACCACTTTATTTACTTCTGTCACCTGTGGCTAGAATTCACATATTATTTGAGTCTTTAAACATTGACTCTGAAAGAAAATTATATTTAAATTTCATTTTAGTATAAATCAGTAGGCAAAAAAATATGTTATCAAAGGGGGAATTATGTCTTGTTCCAGGCCTAAAACTCTTGTATTGTCAAACTTTTTCACAGTATGTATAAATTATCTAAACAGTCTCTGATAACTTGCATTCTTTGCTTTTGTTGCAGAACTTATTTCATTCTCGTCTGCCAGCTATTTCAGTCATATAGGAGTTGTAGGGAAAAATATTTTTTGTGTTGTTAGAATTCGAAGAAGCACAATCTGAGGCTAGGTTAAATCAAAGAGCCCTGCTTCCCACAAAAACAGTTTGTTCTGCATTACTCATATATGAAATTATTGTCATCCACCAGAATAATTATAATAAAATGTATGTTAATATCACATTGGCAGTATTAGAATTCTTTCAATAAAACTGTTGTCCATAATTATAAATATTACCTTCTCTAATGAAGGAAATAAATTTAAATTTAATAATTAATTATATGAAAATATTTAACATTGAAATATGAGTTTGAAACATTAAACTGTAAAAGTTTATTTCAGTTTAAAGTGTAAAACACCCAAACACTGCATTAAATGTTTTAAGCACATTATTTCCAAATAAAAAAATCATTATACATTATAGCATTGTCACATGAAACTCAGGCTAATAAATACATATTTTTTAATCTTACCCCTGTGCCAAAAGGGTAATGGCGAGGTAAGATTCCTTCTGAAATCATTTCAAAATGTAGTACATTTAACATTTGTTGAAAGCCACTATCAAAAAGAAATGAAGTATTTTTTGATATTTTAGAAAAAGCATGTAAACACTTGCATTCAAACATCCATATGGATGCACACCCCCTCATATCTGTCATACACAAGCAATCTACATGATTTCTAAAAAAGGAAAAATGTATAGATTTGTATATGATTGCACTTTTATCATCATACTTTGTTCAAATAAAACATGAAAACTATAGGTTTCTTTATCACAGAGTTTGGGGTTTTGTCCATTGTTTTATTTGAAAATTTTAGTACTTGTTAGGTTGTCAAGACTGGTCTCTGCTTTATGATATGATTTTGGAAATAGTTGTGCAAACATACCATACACTTGTGGCTTAAAATTTTTCATCTTCACAATTTCACGTATTGGAATCCGTATTAGAAATGTTCTAACACAACTAAAATACATTTTATTCCATTCCATACTGGCACTTGCAGCAATAGTTGCAACTGCAACACAGACTGCTCGCCAATAGAAACACAACAATAATTATAAAAGCTGGGAGCTAGTATGAAGTGATGTTTAACAAAATGCTTGCCTGTTATTTGTCCAAATTTTTAGGGTAGATTTGAAATGTAACTGACCAGTCTTGCAATTAAATATTAGCATATTTATTGTGAAGAGATTAATTTGAAGCAATGAAATGTATCATCTGTGTCGTGTTTTTCATTTATTTCTGTTTATGAAAGCATGCAACCATGTAAATTTTATGTCATAACTAGTGTATTTTCATAAGTTAAAAGATCACAATCCTTAATCCACTAACTGCAATTTTTATATCCACATACATCTTCTATATCATTTTTAAAAATATTTAGTTACTGATATTTCAACTACTAAACTTTCTTTTCAGCCCATCCAAGTTTATACAAAACTGAATAAACTTTTTTGAATAGCTAAATAATTTAATTTACAATTAGTCTTCAGTCTAGTCTTGACCCTCAGCTCTGACATTGCTAACTGTAAGAGAGTCAATGAAGTTTGTAGTACCCTATATGTATGATATTTGTCCCCTTGCTGCGCTTTTCAAAGACCTGCAAAGATTCTATATAATAAGCAGATCCTTTTACCCACTGTCTTCACTTTGATAGCAACAGTATAATTTCTACAACTTAAATAGTACTAACTTTTCTTACAATCTGTTCTACTAATTACAAAAGTGCTAACTATAGCATGTTCTCCACTCAATGAAAACAAAATATTCATTATTTCTCGGAAGATAACATTTTCCTCGTTTAGCATTAATATTCACATTTGATTAAGGCTTAATTCTAGGATGTTAACCATTTCAAGTCTCACAAAAGCTAAAACTATCTTTGCAGTTATTTGTATTGTTCATATCTACTTGTTTAAAATCAACATTTACTCCCAGGAGCTGTCAATAAATTACACTTGGAGCATTTCATTCCAAAAAGAAATTATAACTGTTTTTTTTTTTTTTTTAATTTCCAGTGAGACCTGATCTGTCATGTCAGGGAAATAAAAACATACATAGTTTTGAAGTCTGTTACACAGTAACATAAATGTGAAAATTGATTGGATAACTAACTGAAACATATCACTACATTATGCTTCTCATTAATACATATATCACAAGAATGATTAAAATGGACACATGGCTGATATGTTAAAATAGAAAGAAAGGGTTGTTGAAGTTCTAATTTTTGCCATGTCAACCCACAGTTTATTGTTGCACACTAAATGTCTAATAAAAATTTTGTTTGATATGAATTGCAGTACAAGTTACATTAATGTAAAACAACACAATTGGAAATTTACAAAATTCTGTAACATTATTTATAAAATAGTAGTATTTAAGGAACACTTCTCATTTACTTAAATTTGTATCGTTAAAAATTCAAAGATAATGTCAGGTATTTTGCTGATATTTTGCATCAAAAAAATAATAAAGTAATTTGTTTGTAGAAATACAGAATCCTGATTGCTTATTACTATTTTAAACTAGTGATATGCTATGTGAAAATGATATGGTATAGAAGATGAATTTATGAGATGTCCAAAATATTAAATATTCGTTGCAATTCCATAGGGTTCATGAGTAGTTTAGGCATGTGATCTGATTTGTAAGGCAGTACATCTATTATCAAAACTTGGTACTGAAAGTCATTACAACATTGCTTAATAATTACATTATATAGTCATTGTTTATGGGAAGCAACAAGCATGTCAGATAAAGAATATACTCATGATAAGAATGAAAATGAAAGCATTGCAGTAATCAAAGAACCGATGGGAATATATGGTTTTTAGATCAATCTTGAAACAAAAACAACAAAATACAGGACTAGACATATGCAGTAATGTGGATTTAAAAATACTTGACTGTTTGGAGTTATGACAACAATTGAACTATTAGGTTGGTAAGTAAGAGATACAGTTGTAACTTCGTAGGCTTTCCCGGTGTAACAAATCTTCGAAGTCTCTGCAGGTTTTCTGCCGGATAATAAAATCAAACTGATTCAATATTTCGATGCTACAGCTGTCTGCCATCTTCAGGAAACTGCTGCTGCTGCTTGAGTCCCGCAGTATTCAGCGAGACTCAGCAGCAGTAGTTTCCTAAAGATGGTGGACAGGTGTACCGTTGAAATATTGAATCAGTTTGATTTTATTATCCTGCAGAAAAACCAGCAGAGACTTTGAAGAAAAGATACAGTTCCATGATAACTTAAATACGTAATCAAAAGGTAGTGAAAGGGTAATGTGTGGATTGTGAAAGCTGCCTATAGCCTTTGTAGCAAGAGTACTTATTACAAGCATCCCTCAAAACATTAAATACAAAAATATAAGTATTCTTCAATATTCTAAAGTAATTGAATTATATTTCACTTTGATTATTTTTATACTTTTGTTCCATTTGATTAGGTTTGGTGAAACAAATTTAAACTTTGGACAAAAATGATTATGTGAAACAATATTTCCATGTCATAATAAATAATTTGATCTTAACAGAATTATAAATTAACAATTAGCCCAGCAAATTTTTAATTTCTGAATGAAATAAGATTTTGAAATCTATTTCACTTCTACTATCATAAAATTCTTAGCCCATTAATTGTTACGTCAAACGTTCATAATTTTTCCTTCTATTATTCAGCATAAGTGATTGACCACAAAAAATAAAAAGTACTTCTTGAGCATATTTTTTTTAATATTATTGTTCCTTAATGGTTATAAATTTCTGTCGGTTTTACTACACTCTTCAGTTTTTATAATATGAGATGTGAGTGATTGAAGGAATCTTAGTTATCTCTCAAAGAAAAAGTACAGTAATTTTTCTTAGGCACATAATATGTAGAATCTATTATGTTTTGTGAAGATCTGGATAAGTTACAGTAATTACAAGTGTAACAGACTTCTGCAATGGAAATATTTGTTCACATGGGAAAATATGTGTAGTATTAAGTTGCAGACATTAAAAGGAATGGTAAATTCTTTACCTACCATTAAAGCTGTTATGTTAAGTACTACAACCACTTTTTTGCTACCTTAAGCCTCATAAAACCATCAAGTATTTAAATGATATTAATTTTGAAATTAATTCCCTCTATTCTCTCACGTGAAGGGCGAAGTTAGTTATTTAGGTTTTCATTAATTCTGTTTTCATATTCTGTCCTTCAGACATGTGCAATGTAGTAACAGAATACAGTAATAAAAAGTACAGGAACTACAGATATTGTGCGTTAATGGTTCTATGAATGATCTATGTAATAAAACCTTTTAGGATAATTATATAGGAAGTGGGAATATACAGTCAGAAATTAGTTAGTATGTAAAATCAAATTATCTACCATTACATTATCTTTTCAAGTAAAGGAAAATATGAAAACTTAAGTCCACAAACCCAAAGGTGTTCTTAGATTATTTAACAAATTGTCCAATCTTCTAAATGTGTTTATAAATCTGGTAGGGATAGGGAGAGGGAATAGGTAAATGATGGAGAGTAGTTGGTATTCTTTTTTTTTTACAGTTGTTATGCTGCTCACCAAATAAAAGAGAGGCTAATTAGTTTCATTGCATGTCTCCTGAAAGGACATGAAATTTACAACAAAGAAAGAAATTGACTTTAAGTGAGACAGGACAAAAAACAATGTGTACAAATATTATTACATTCTAATAATTGGTGTTTGCAAATACCTGTTAAATTGTTTACTTAAATACTTGGAATAATACCTAGGATCTGTGAAAGATTACTGGGGTATTTCAGCAAAATATACACCATTTTCTTGTAACTTATGGACGGCTCCTCACATACAATATAATGCGAACAGATCTTATAAAGACTTCTCAAACAGAAAAAGCATCACCAGCATAACTTCCTGTAATGATGGTTCAGACTTTCACAGATAATTATTGCATTTTTGTCTATTCTATAATGGTAGGCTTCCTTCAAAGGCCACTATGTGTCATCTTCTTCATCTGTTACTCTCGTTGGACAACAGAGCCCTTCTGTTCCATCATCTCGAATACAGAAAAGGACCTTCTCAGCAGTTGTTACTTCATGTGGCACAATACCATGATATTCTCTCAGATCTTCTGATGGAAACCATGCCTTATCATTATCTTCAATGATAAGAATGCCAAACGCCCTGCAAACAACATAATGTTAATAATCATATGCTTCAACACTTTGTAACTGAAAGCCTTAGACAGCAATCTTGCCAAGGCAATTAGACGGGTCACAGATGTGGGGATAGTGAACATTCCTCAGATATGGTGGACAACTGTGAATACAGAATAAACAGTTCTGTATCAAAGCAAAACAGAACCAAATCAAATTTGTGTCTGTCTTGCAGCAAGTGTCAAAGAGGTCAGCGTCTGTTCATCAGCGGAGCAGCTGAAATTTATATTCTGGCACTAACCCTTCTAGTCTTAACACTCTAAGTTCACACAATGAGTCTACTCATCTCCATCATATGCCAGGTGGAATCATCATGCAGTATTTTGATAATCACAATATTACAGCAATTGGTCAATCCAGTGCAAATACTACAGTTGCAATTGGTCTTTCAGATTTTAGAGTGGCCAGATTAATATACAGTGTGATTGAACAGAGAAATTTGGAGTTCTCTGGCAAACTTAAAATCAAAACAAATACGTTTTTTGCAACATTTACAAACACTTTTGGAACTAGGTACTCTTCATACATTATGAGATACATTCAAAGAACACAAGGTTTAAATTTTGACACTTCAAGAAATACAAATAATGTACAAAAACACCTTGGATTTCAGCAGTTATGAGCTTTCTGAAAGTAAAACTTGTAATAGTTAATAATGCACCACATATGGGAGTTGCCTTTGCAGCCTAAAAAATATATTAAACTCAAAACAGAGGTAAAATCCATTAATAATATACTAATGGCTATTTCTCTTAAATGTGAAACTAAAGCATAGTTTAATTAATTCTCATATGCCAGCCAGTGAGGCTAACAGTAAAAAAAGCTGAAGAAGTTAACAGTAGGAGTACTGGACCATTCCGTACCCCTAGCAGTACCATGTTGGTAATTTTTGACCCACAGTAGGAAACTACCATTTTTTCCCTCTCTCTCCAGAATAAAGAACATTCACGCAACCACACAGGCGCACAATGATCATCTCCAGCTGCCATGCTCCTAATCACACTCTTCGTTGAGGGAATAGGGGAGACGAGGCGGGGGGGGGGGGGGGGGGGGGTAAGAAGGTATCATCACAATGGTGGGGATGGATATAGCATGGCCTAACAAAAAAAAAATAAAATAAAAAAAAAAAAAAATAAAGCACTCAAGTTCGCATGTACGTGTACACACACACACACAGAACACATTAAATAGGAATGGTTTAGGATAGATGGGATAAGAACTGTTGGGTGAGGAAAGAGGGAGTTATAGTAGGTTGAAACATCAATAATTTTGGCATCGGAGAATGTACTGTAAGGATAACTCCTACCTGTGTCCAGAGAAGCTGGTGGTGGGTGGGAGGTTCCAAATGGCCCATGTTGTCAAGCAGTCATTGAAATCAAGCATATGATCTGCTACATGATGTGCCACAGGGTGGTCTACTTTGATTTTTTGCCACAGTTTGGTAGTGGCCATTCGTCCCAATGGACAGCTGGTTAGCAGTCATGCCAATACAGAAAGCTAAGCAGTGATGGCAGCACAGCTGGTAAATTACATGGTTGTTTTGACAGGTGGGCTGGCCTCTGATTGGGTAGGAAAGTCAATGGTGGGACTCGATTAGGAAGTGCTGGGTGGGTGGGTTGGACAGGTCTTGCAGCAGGGTCTTCCACAGGGAAATGATCCCTGTGGCAGTGGGCTGTGTTTTGGGGTGGCATAGGGATAGATTAGTATGTTACGGAGGTTGGGAGGGTGACAGAACACCATTTAAGGTAGGGTAGGAAGAATCTTGGATAGGATGTCTCTCACTTCTGGGTATGAGGACAGGAAACCAAAACCTTGGCAAAGGATGCTGTTTGGTTGTTCCATTCCAAGGTAGTAATGGGTGACAATGGTTACTGGTAGTAGATGGAGGATTTGGGGTGTGTGTGGATATGGCATGGGAGTTCTGTTTCTGATGATTATGTCAGGATTTGTTTTGAGGCTTTGGATGGCTCTCCTTTCTTCTGCTGAAAGGTTTGTGTTCTTAGGAAGGGACTTGGGGAAATAGGTTGAGGCCAAGTTGGAGTTGAGAAATTCTTGGGTGTGTGCATGTGTGTGTTTATTTTGTTTTCCTCCCCTCAGTCAACTCCCCACTCCATTCCTAAGCTACATCTAATTCCACCCATCTAATATGTACATGCTCTGTAAGGCCCTGTATCCATTCCCAACGCTGTGATGTAACATTCTTATCCCCCCTCACCTATTCTATTACTGCAGTGTGTGATTTAGATTGCAGCAACAGGTGGAGATGACGATGGTGTGACTGAAGTGTGTAATTGCACAAATGTTCTTTATTCAGAAGAAGGCCATAGCTGATAACTTAAGTGTTGTATGTGTGTGTCTTTGTTATGTGCGTCGTGGCTCATCGTTATGTCTTTGCCGTGAGTTATAAACTGTACTTATTATATTTTTGAATTCTGACCATGAGTTTAAAATAGTAGATTATCACAAAATTTGTCACTGATAAAGTAACCCCAAGTCTAACAAGTTAACTTGACAAAAAACAATCCAACAATTGGTAAAGGAAAAGAAAAGTTAATAAAAACAGCACAAAAGTTAATTCCACATCAAAAGAAATAAAATCATCCTTGGCAGAAAGTGGATTGCAAAATAGCAGCTAAGTCCAGGCAAGAGGCATTAAGAAACTGGAATAATATGAGAGCTATTCAGAAAGTAGGAAACGTTTTAGCATTTAAATAAATTATAATAACTAAAATAAAATAAATAAAAAAAATTAAAAAAATATAAGTACAAGAAAAACATTTTAATATATACATCTGAAAGAGTGTCTACAATACAACTTTTCGACATAGTCACCAAACAAATTGAAGCACATTTCATAGTGGTGGACAAACTTTGAAATTTCTAAATTGTAAAATTCTGCCACCTGAGACCTCAGCCAGTTAGTCGCACATGCCTGAGTTCCACATCATCAAAGTGCTGTGTTGCCCATGAAATTTGTGGAAAAGAAAGTGAGAGCTCCATTATTTTTTAAGTGACAATTTTCATGAATAGTTTCATCAACTTTAGTGAGAAGATTGTCAGTCACAATGCTTGGGCGTCCACCCTTCACATCATCATGAACGTTTGTTTGGCCACTTTTAAACCAAATGCAACATTTCCAGATGAAACATTCATTAATTACATACAGTTCATGATAAATTGGTGAGGTTTTTAGGTTTTTTGACAACAAAAACTGATCACAGACCACACCTCACAACTGGTGGGATTTTTGATTGCAGCACACATATCAAATTTGAATATAGAAAAATACCAGACATGCAGAGACATTCCTGTTGTTATGGCTGGATGTTGTCTGACCTGCTGAGTACACACATACAAAAATACATGCAATCGGTGTGCACCTAGCGGGGTCAGATGGAAATGTTTCCTACTTTCTGAATGGTCCTCATAACAAAACTGAAAATATGTACAACACCTAAGTAACTAAATTAATGTGGAAAATTAAAAGAAATTACAAAAATATAACTTTTATAATTGAAAAAAACATCTAAAAGAACAATACCAGAATTATAAAATATTAAAAACAAAACTAACTGGTTGCGAATCTCAAGCAGTTTGGCTCTTAACAACTAAGAAAATTGAAATGTACTTTCTAATTATTTTGAAAAACTTTAATCTGTCCAGAAACAGTGAAATGCCAGCCATAGCAAACTAACAACATCAACCCTAACTCAAAGGAACCTGATGAAATTGAAATAACTAAACAAATTAAGAAACTTGAAAACAACTTCCACTAGCTGCTGTTCTCCACCAATCTTTAATGCCCCTTTCCTACACACATACACAATACCCAACCATGCACCTGCATAGTACTTTCCCCGTTCTCTACTTCCCACCCAGCACCCTGCCTCCTCTCCTTAGTACAGTGTTCTGCTGTTGCACTTAACAGCTTAATATCCTATCCTTCCTTTTATCTATTCACACTCCCACAGACAGCAGTATCATCCATTGTCCGCACCCCCGTTTGTATTCTTGTGCAACCAGTCCTATTCCAACCACTTCAACACTCCCCTATGATTATTAGAATTCATCTTATTCATCATACTGAATTATCCTTTCTATGTCCTTAAGTACTTTCTCAATCTCTTCATCTTCTACTTGTGACATTTCCATGCATTCCAGAACATTTGTTGTCCACAATGGTTTGCTGTCAAATCTGATGAGAACAAACCTATCACTGAACAGTTCCAATTAACTTGTTGTTTGCCCTTTATTCCTACTCATAATGAATCCTGCTCCTTAATCAAAATATCCACAGGTGTACTGCCAGTCTATAGTGTGCAACGGGCACAATATTTTGGTGATCATACATGTCGCCATCATCAGGTGAACTGATGGACTGAGCATTTGGAAACGTGCTGGTATGGCGATCCGCACGGTACGGCGGCTCAAAGGGAACTGGGTTCTAGCTCGGTAAGGGCAATTTAAATACCCTCGGCCCATGGAGCGACCCCTCCATGGTCCGCGCACCGTGCTAGGGTTGTGCACAGTGGGACCAATTGATACGGTGTCTGAGAGGATTACTGAAGTTCGGTGGCAAGATAAAGATAATTTCTGGTCAGGTGAGTACAGGTTTATAAATACAAAATCAGTTGGTGGTAATGTAGAAGTAGGTCTGATAATGAATAAGAAAACAGGAATGCATGTAGATTACTATGAACAGCATAATGAACACATTATCGTAGCACAGACAGAAAGCCAACACCAACCACAAATACAAGTTTATATGCCAACTAGCTCTGTCGATTATGAGTAGATTGAAGAGGATATAAAAGAAATTATTCAGACCATTAAAGGAGATGAAAACTTGATTGTGATGGGGAACAAGAACATAGTAGTAGGAAAGGGAAGAAAAGGAAATGTAGTAGGTGAATATGGACCGGGGAAAAGAAATGAAAGAGGAGATTGCCTGGTAGAATTTCGTGCAGAGCACAATTTAATAATCACGAACACTTGGTTTAATCATTATAAAAGAAGGTTATAAATGTGGAAGAAACCAGGAGACACCATGAGATTCCAGATTCAGATTAATTTTATAGTGGTCAGATATAGATTTTGAAACCAGGTTTTAATCTGTAAGACATATCCAGGGGCAGATATAGACTCTGACCATAACATATTGGTTATGAACTGTTGATTAAAACTTAAGAGACTGCAAAAAGGTAGAAAATTAAGGGGATGGAATCTGTACAAATTGAAGGAACAAGAGGTTGTTGAGAGTTTTGGGAGGAAAATTAGGCAAGGATTGTCTGCAACCGGGGAAAATAATACAGTAGAAGAAGAATGGGTAGCTCTGAGAGTTAGAGTAGTAAAAGTCACAGAGGATCATATAGGCAGAAGGACAAGGCCTAATAGAAATCTTTGGATAACACAGGAGATACTGAACATAATTGACAGAAGAAGAAAATATAAAAATGCATCAAGTGAAGCCGGCAAAAGTGGGTACAAACATCTGAAATATGAGGTTAAGAGGAAATGCAGACTGGCTAAGTACGAGTGGCTTGAGGAGAAATGCAAGACCATAGAAGAATGTATAACTAGAGAAAAGATAGATACTGCCTACAGGAAAATAAAAGAGACATTTGGAGACAAGAAAAGCAGCAGTGTGAATATCAGATGGAAAACCAATACTAAGTAAAGTAGGGAAAGCTGAAAGGTGAAAGGAATATATATAAGAAAATAAACTTGAAGGCAGTATTCTAGAAATGGAGGACAAAGTAGAGGAAGATGAGATAGCAGATACAATACTGTGATAAGAATTTGACAGAGCACTAAAATATTTGCGTAGAAACAAGGCCCCCGGAGTAGAAGATGTACCATCTGAATTACTATTATTGTTGGAGAGCCAGACATGAAGAAATTATTCCATCTGGTATGCAAAATGTATGAGACAGGGGAAATACCCTCAGACTTCAAGAAAAATATAGTTCTTCCAATTCCAAAGAAAGCAAGTGCAGTCAAATATGATAATTGCAAGACTATCAGTTTAACAAGTCATGGTTGCAAAATACTAACATAGATTATTTACAGATTAATGGAAAAACTGGTGGAATTTGACCTTGGGGAAGATAAGTTTGGATTTAGGAGAAATGTGGGAACACACATGGCAGTACTCACATTACGACTTATCTTAGAACATAGGCTAAGAAAAGGGAAACATACATTTTTAGCATTTGTGGATCTGGAGAAAGCTTTGATGATGTTGACTGAAAAATGCTTTTCAGATTCTGAAGGTATCAGGGGTAAAATATAGACAGAAATTATTAGAGTGGAAGGGCATGACAGGGTCACAGTGGTTGGGAAGGGAGTTAGACAGGGTTGTAGCCTTTCCCCAATGTTGTTCAATCTGCACATTGAGCAAGCTGTGAAGGAATGCAAAAAGAAGTTTGGAGAGAAAATTAACGTCCACGGAGAGGGAATAAAAACCCTGCGTTTTGCTGATGACATAGTAATTATGTCAGAGACAGCAAAGGACCTGGAAGAGCAATTAAATGGAATGGACAGTGTCTTGAAAGGAAGTTATAAATGAACATTAACAAGAGTAAAATGAGGGTAATGGAACATAGTGTCAGATGCTGAAGTAATTACCTAATCTAATCAGACAAAAAAATTAGTAGATGCGTTTTGTTATTTGCATAGCAAGATAACTTCTGGTAGCCAAAGTAAAGAAGATATAAAATGCAGAATGGCTATGGGAAGAAAAATGTTTCTGAAGAAGCAAAATTTGTTGACATACAAAATTAGTTTAAATGTTAATAAGTCATTTCTGAAAGCATTTGTCTGGAGTGTAGCATTGTATGGGGGTGAAATGTGGATGATAAGGAGTTCAGACAAAAAGATGATACAAACTTTAGAAATGTGGTTCTACAGATGAATGATGAAAATTAGATGGGTAGATCACATAACTAATGAGGAGGCACTCAACAGTATTGGAGAGAAAAGGAGTTTCTAGCATATCCTGACTAAGAGAAGGGATAGGTTGGTGGGACACATTCTGAGACATCAAGGAATCACCGATTTAGCATTAGAAGGAAGTGTGTGGGGTAAAAATTGTAGGAGACTGAGAGATGAATACAGTAGGCAATTTCAAAAGGATGTAGGTTGTTGTTCATATTCTTAGATAAAGAGCCTTGCCCAGGACTGGATAGCATGAGAGCTGCATCAAACCAGTCAGTGGGCTGAAGACCGCAACAACAACAACAACAACAACAAGGATAAGAGATGACACTGAACCACTGTCTATTCCTCTACCATCTATAAGGCTGACTTTTTATTCTGGAACTGTTTAATTGCCATTACTGAAGATTTTTATTCACAATCTAAGTAGTAAAAAGGTTAAAACTTGTGTATGATGAAGGTACAAAGACACTATTTTTAGACTGTGGATCATACCTACATAAAAAGCTGTCCGTTAATTGTGGTAGAGTTGGGATATGACATGGCTGCTAGCATAGGTGGCCCAGACTCTGGTGGGATAGGATAAATCTTTGACTGGACTGGAATAGGAAGGGCTTAGTGGATGGTTTGGATAGGCCTTACACCTAGGTCTTGGGCAGGGTTATGAACTCTGTGACATGTGTTGGGAGTGAGCAGAGATAGGGTTTACAAGTATGATGTGTAGGTTGGTAGATGACAGAATGTCATTTTAGGAAGGGGCAGGAATATCTAGGGTAGATTCAGGGATTGTGATAGAAGTAAAAGACAGGTATAGCACATAGTTTCCATACAGGGGAAGGCTGCAACACTTATTAATCACCATTGACATAATTCCAAATATTTTACTGCAACAAACCATATTTTAAAGAAAGAAGGAAAAAATAAGTTTTGCAATGCTATTTAATGCTGTGTGTGTTAGCTTAACTGCATGCTATTTATTTATTTATTGCATTTTCATTCCTAAAAGAAAGACATTTCTTTATTTGTATGAGCTTCTGCAATGAACAATGATATCTCCATTTGGATAAATAAACAAAGAATCATGACCAGATCAAGCACTGATGATAAAAATCATCTTCATTGGCCCATATTCTTTAGCATCTTTAAAAAAATAGAACAAACTGTCTGCTGATAAAGAGGACATGTGTGTGTGTGTGTATTTGCTTGCATTTGTGTATATGTGTGGGTGTGTGTGTATTTGTTTACCCTCCTTTTTTTCCCCAAGGTAAGTCTTCCCTGTCCTGGAATTGGAATGTCTCCTTACCCACTTCCTTAAAACCCTCATCATTTCATTTTCCCTCTCCTTCCCTTCTGTCTGAAGAAGCAGCTAAGCTGCAAAAGCTAGTGTTTTGTGTGTGTGTGTGTGTGTGTGTGTGTTTAATATTACAGAACAGACTTCTATCCAATTAACAAGGGAGTATTAGAATGATTCAGGAAATATGACAGTTAATTAAAATAACTATAGTTGGAACCAATAACAATGGCAATCAAGTTTAAGCTTGGTCTGCGTGATAATGTCGTGCATTATCCGACAGCCAATGTGCATTCAGTATTGTTCTGAATGCTCTGATGTGACTGTCATTGGAATTGACAAATTTAAATAATAATACCGCGAGAGACCACGAACGCCAACTGCCGGCGTGGAGCAGGGGATAGCATCATGGACTGCGGAGCAGAAGGTCGCCAGTTCAATCCCGCCCACCGGCAAAAATTTATTTCTTTGTAATTTACAATTCCAGAAGGTTCTACATCTTTCTTATGTTCACTTGTAAATTCTACTTGTTTCTTATGTTAACTGTTCTTCTAATTTCTGGTAAATTCTGTCTGTGTATAAATAGCAGAGCACTCTGCCTAAGAAGCAGTCAGTGCTGCGTGAATGTTGAGTTCATAATAAACGTGCTTTCAGTATAAGTGCTGTCTTTAGTTGCCTTTGAAGTCAAGCCTACTTCCATTGCAACGTGACATTGTTTGGTGGAGGCGCCGGGTACACTGCGCAACAGCTGCATCACCGTGGCTCCGATTAGGCAACGTAAAAGCTGTTGCTTACACGGACTGGAACCGGAATACAAGGGATACTCCAAGTACGTCCTTCCTAAAGTCTGTATTATCAGAAGAACGATGGAGACGAAACCAGCAATAAGCCAGCTGCACATCAGACACCCGTCGGTGTTCTCCGGAGATGCTGGACAGGACCCCAACAAATGGCTAAAAGGATTCGACCGAGTCGCCAAGTACAACAGGTGGGATCATACGATGTGCTTGGCCAACGTTTATTTCTACCTGGATGGAACAGCCCAGCAATGGTTCGAAAACAACGAAGACAAGTTGAATGACTGGGAGACGTTCCAGGAGGAACTGAAGAAGACGTTTGGAGACCGCCAGCGACAAATCCGCTCGGCGGAAGAACAACTGAAGAACCAGGCCCAACGACATGGTGAGCCGACACAATCGTACATACAGAGTGTTTTGGCCCTGTGTAACGTAGTCAATCCAAACATGACTGAAGCGGACAAAATCACGCACCTGATGAAGGGGATTGCAGAAGATATGTACCAAGCTCTTCTCATAAAAGACGTCGCTACGACAGAAGAGTTCATCAAGTGGTGCCAGCGTATTGAAGAGATGCAACAAAGGAGGGTTGGACGCAAGAAGTATGGCAGACTCCCAAATGTAGTCCCTATGGCCGTTGTGGAAGACCAGCAGGACTTGGCATCTCTCATACGACAAATCGTGAGAGAAGAATTACAACAGTGCATGGTAGCCAGGACTATTAGACCGAGCGAGCATCAGATTATGGCCATGGATGTGAGCCCTATAAGTCATGAGGTAGCCGACGCCACTGAGGACAAAGTATTTCAAACATTAGCTCCTGTCTGCCCAGTCAATCGCACCAGACGTGAAGAATGGCGTCGCCCTGCTGTGACTTACGCTGCAGCCGCCAAACGGCAGCCCATGAACCGACCGACGCGACCACAACCAACTCCCCCGGTAACTATGACGCCCCGCAGAAGAACAGACGTCTGGAGGACAGAAGACAACACACCACTGTGTTTCCACTGTGGACGCCCTGGACATGTCGTACGCTACTGCAGAGAGAGGAGGCGAATATTCGATGATTATTTTGCCGCAAGACGTCAGCCATCGGAGCAGTTCTATCCAAGGCAGTCACCTGCTGATGAGTTCAGTCGACCTATGGGAAGAAGCCCATCGCCGTACCCTAGACGAGGTCGCTCCCCGACACGCCGCAGCCATTCACCGTCGCCGTACAGAGGTACCAGCCGCTCCCCTAGCCGCCGCGCCCAGGAAAACTAAGCGAGGCGACCATCTACGGAGGTGAGGCTGCCGCAGATGAAAATCCTCCATGGACGACAGTCGCCAAGATGTCGGGAAATCTCATCGACGTCATAATCGACGGCCAACCTGTCCGGGCACTTGTTGATTCAGGAGCCTCTTTTTCTGTATTATCTGATAATTACCGCCGCACACTAAAGAAGACAATGTTCTGTGATAAGGGAGCAACTGTGCTGAAGGTCACAAATGGAAAGTACGTCCATCCAGCAGGAACTTGTGTCGCAAGAATAACCATCAACAACAGGACGCAGCCGTTTGAATTTGTCGTGTTAACAGTATGTAGTCACAATGTCATCCTCGGATGGGACTTCCTTCAGGCATCCCAAGCTATCATTGACTGTGGAAGATCTGAGCTGCAAATTGAAGAAGTTGTTCCGCCAGATACACATAATACAGAATTTTCTGGGAAGTTATTCGTCGTTGACAATGTGACGATACCGCCGTTGACAATGAGAAGAGTTGCAGTCAGAAACACAGATGACTGGTTAAACTGTGAAGTTCTTGTTGATAGTAAAAAGTTTATCAGGCTCACAAAAGAAATTTACATACCAGCAGCTGTCATAAGCATTACCGATGGTCAAGGGGAGATTTGGATCACAAATTGTCACGAGCAGTCACAACTTATCCCCAAGGGAATGTGTATCGGGACAGCTGAACCAATCCAGGATGGTGAGCTCAACGTCATCAATGAAGACCCATGCCCTGCTATTAGTACAGACAACACGCTGGAGGAAACAAACGTGGAACTGCCAATAGGGCCTGGACTGACCAAGGAACAACGCCAGCGGGTGTTAGGTATACTACGCCAATTTTCGAGTGCATTCACACTTCAGCAGGGGAAAAGTCAGACGAAACGGCCCACGATAAAGCACCGTATCAATACTGGGGACCATCCGCCAATTAGCCAGCGTTCGTATAGAGTGTCGCCAGCTGAAAGGCGGATAATTCGGGAGGAAGTGGAGAAGATGTTGCGAGATGACATTATTCAACCTTTGGAGAGTCCTTGGTCGTCTCCGGTGGTCCTCGTAAAGAAGAAGGACGGCACGTGGCGATTCTGTGTCGACTATCGGCGGCTGAACAGTATCACAAAGAAAGATGTCTACCCATTGCCGTGTATTGATGACACCTTAGACTGCTTGAAAGGAGCTACATACTTCTCAACTATGGACATGCAGACAGGTTACTGGCAAATCGAGGTTGACGAAGCTGACAGGGAGAAGACGGCTTTTATTACACCTGACGGCCTCTATGAATTTAAAGTAATGCCATTTGGATTATGTAATGCTCCAGCCACATTCGAACGCATGATGGACAACTTGCTTCGACACCTAAAGTGGACGACGTGTCTCTGCTATGTAGATGACATTGTCGTTTTCTCGAAAACATTTAAAGAACATCTGAGTCGCCTGTCAACTATGTTGAAGTGTGTTCAGCCTGCAGGTCTCCGCCTCAATCCAAAGAAGTGCCTCTTCGTTGCCAAAGAGATAAAATCCTGGGGCACCTAGTCAACGGAGATGGTGTCCATCCTGATCCAGATAAAATAAGGGCAGTCACAGAATTTCCAACTTCTCAGCACATTCGTGATGTGAGAAGTTTTCTCGGGCTGTGCTCATACTACCGACGTTTAATAAAAGGATTTTGTAACAAGGCACGTCCATTACAAGAACTTCTGCAGGGAGACGCCAAATTTTACTGGGATGCGACAAAAGAAAGAGCTTTCCGAGCACTTAAGGAGGCTCTAACTTCCGCACCAGTGCTAGCCTTGTACGACGAGAATGCAGAAACGGAACTTCACACACACGCCATTGGATATGGGATTGGTGCAGTGCTTGTACAAGTTCAGGAAGGTGCCAAAAAAGTGATAGCCTATGCGTCAAGAGTACTCTCAAAGTCCGAGATAAACTACTCTACAACTGAAAAATAATGTCTCGCAGTTATCTGGGCTATCAACAAGTTCCGGCCATATTTATTCGGCAAACCATTCACCGTCGTGACAGACCACCATTCTTTGTGTTGGCTGACCAGCTTGAAGGATCCATCAGGTCGACTAGCAAGATGGGCACTAAGACTCCAAGAGTACGATGTCACAGTGGTATTCAAGAACGGGCGCAAACACAAGGATGCCGACTGCCTTTCGAGGAATCCATTAGTGGAACACAACAGTATTAATGAAATTTCAGCTCTCACTGAATTAGATGACGTTACAGCTGAACAGAGGGAAGATCCAACACTATTAAAAATGATAGAGACCTTGGAGAAAGGAGAACCGACCAACTTATAAACGGAACATTGTACAAGAGCAACTACGATCCACTGGGCCCCAAATGGCTACTCACTATGTGAGACACTGTAAAGAGTGCCAGCGATGGAAGCATGTGCCGCAATTACCTCCAGGACATCTCGTACCGATTCCGCCGTCAGCGGCTCCATTCCACCGAGTTGGGATCAATCTTTTAGGGAGGTTTCTGAAGTCGACAACCGGTAACCGTTGGATAATAGTCTGCACTGACTACCTCACACGCCAAACCTGTGCCAACTGCAGAAGCTCCAGAGACCACAAAATTCCTTGTAGAAGACATTATTTTGAAGCATGGAGCACCACGTGTCATGATATCTGATCGTGGAAAAGTATTCCAGTCAAAACTAGTATCAGAGGTAATGTCACGGTGCAACATTGTCCACAGAATGACAACTGCATACCATCCTCAGACAAATGGTCTTACAGAACGTTTTAACAAAACGTTAGCTGACATGCTGTCGATGTACGTCGATGTTGAGCAGAAGGATTGGGATACAATTCTGCCAGTCGTGACATTTGCTTACAATACCGCAAAACAAGACACCACAGGCTTCACTCCGTTTTTCCTGCTCCATGGCCGTGAAGCTGAGACGACAATGGATACACTGTTCCCGTTCCAACCGGACGACGCTCAGGATGACTATGTTAAAAAGCTCATCGCCAGGGGTGAAGAAGTAAGACAGCTAGCTCGCATACGGACACTGGACGCCCAGGAGAAGGACCGTCAGCGGTAGAACGAGAAGCACCGACCTGTTGTGTACAGCCCAGGAGATCTGGTATGGATTTTCACCCCGGTACGGAAGGTTGGACTGTCAGAAAGGTTATTGAAGCGGTACTTTGGTCCGTATCGTGTCATACGCCACCTGTCAGACATCACATACGAAGTTGAGGATTATGAGCCGTCGTCGAAACTTCAAAAACGAAGAGACATTGTTCACGTCCTGCGCATGAAGCCTTACTACGATCCTGAAGAGCAGGTAGATGACAATGAATTCTTGTTCAAGGACTTTAAGGACGGTAACTTTCCTGATGAAGCCATGACAGGAACGTCTGTCGTCGATAATCACGGAGAAGGGAAGGATTCTCTTGAACTGTCATACAGAGGACCCATGACACGGTCAAGATCCAGGACATTGCAGCTGGCTCCACAGGGATCATAACAGCGGGTCGCTGGTTCTCCAGGAGAGGGAGCAATGCCGCGAGAGACCACGAACGCCAACTGCCGGCGTGGCGCAGGGGATAGCGTCACGGACTGCGGAGCAGAAGGTCGCCGGTTCAATCCCGCCCACCGGCAAAAATTTATTTCTTTGTAATTTACAATTCCAGAAGGTTCTACATCTTTCTTATGTTCACTTGTAAATTCTACTTGTTTCTTATGTTAACTGTTCTTCTAATTTCTGGTAAATTCTGTCTGTGTATAAATAGCAGAGCACTCTGCCTAAGAGGCAGTCAGTGCTGCGTGTATGTTGAGTTCGTAATAAACGTGCTTTCAGTATAAGTGCTGTCTTTAGTTGCCTTTGAAGTCAAGCCTACTTCCATTGCAACGTGACAATAATATGTTTATTTAATTGAAAAAAGAACAATCAGCAACTTACGTGGGAGTAGGCATCATGAGCCATGACAACTTCCAATAGACTGAATAAAATCCTCCGAATTCCTCGCTACAATCACTTTCAGATATGATATTAATTTGAAGTCATTAGCCATTAACATATCATTCCTTTTCTATTTTGAACAGCCAAGGAATACTACTTGCGCAAATGAGGCTACAAAGGATATATATTCGCATATTTTATGACATGACAGTGCCCCCAAGCTGATGCCACGCACTTGTATTCTATAGAGCCACACACCGGCACATTTTAATCGCGCGCGCGGGAAATATGAGCTTGGGGAACTTTATGACGTAGGGGTTTTTCTGCGGGACTGGAAAAACGGAAGCTGAGTCATGCGGGGTAAGGGGAGAGTCGTGTGGACTGCCGAGGATGGCTGAGCATTGTTGCTCGTCGCGGCGTTTCTGTAAAAATGTGGGATAGTTTTTTTCGCGGCCAAAGTGCCGTTTCTTATGCCTTTGCAGTTAAAGGATTCTGGTGTGTGGGCTAAAGTGCGAAGTTGCGTGGGGGCTCGAGTCACAAAAAACATTTTTATAACATTAAATACGTGCATTGTGATAAGACAAAGTTAAACTTATTTAAAACAACAGATGTGTGGTGAACATTATTCTTTCGCAACTCGCCCTGTACGCCCATATGTGTGTAAAATTAGTATGTACTTTTATTTATTTATTGGAAAATATATTAAGGCGCACGTGGATGGAACAGCACCAAAGCGGAAATCATATAGTGTCATCCCCTAAATGACCACAAAACATTTTTCCATCTGAAAGAGGGAAAAGCATGTTCCGCCCAGTCGCATATGGGGGCTCGTCCATTTCGTGACACAGTGAGTACTGAGGCATGTTCCGGCTCTTCCACTTCACAAAACATTGTGTACTGAGACACATTCTGACTCGTCCATTTCGTAAAATATTGAGTTTCGGCTCGCCCATTAGAAGTGAGAAGTACGTCGCGGCTTGTTCATTTCGAGTGTGAAGTACATTCCGACTCGCGTGTTGAAGAAAATTTCAGTGGCAGCGAGTGTGCGGCAGGCTGCAACAGTGTAACTGGGAGATGCGGCAGCAACAGCCGGTAAATTCGAGACCGACATCGGCGCGGCAGGACGCGGCGCGGCAGCGGCGGCGCACAACAGCGGCGATTTCGGCATCGGCAGATCTGCACGGAAACACGCCGCAGTTACGCAGTGGAGTTGCAGCACAGACAAAAAGATAAGTGTCACAGCAGGCTTTTGTTTTGTTGATTTCAGTGCTCTTGTCGCCAGCCATGAGTACTGAAACTGATAGGATTTTAAGTGATAGTGAATCCTTAGAGAATGGTAGTCGGTTTGAGGGCCCAACGCAAACTAAGGCAGATGAAATGAAAGCAATGATGGTTTGGATGATAACTGAATTTAAAAATACTGTAGGGGGCCTGGAAACAAAAATGGGAAATTCAATTATAGGCCTGGAAACAAAAATGGGAAATTCAATTATAAGTATAAAATCTGAAATGGGGAATTCGATTGCTGAAATGGGAAACTCAATAAAAAATTCAATGGGTGTTTTAAAAAATGAAATAATCTCGGACTTTGACAAAAGATTAGAAGTTTTGACTGAAAAATTTGAAGTTAAAGAAAAGGGTCTGAATGCCAGAATTGGTGCTGTTGAGACTGAGTTAAATGACAGGATAGAATCAGGAAAACGGATGTGTGAAATCAGGAATGAGGACACTAGGCAGACTTTAATTGAAATAAACAAAAGGATTGTGGCTGGTGTTGATGAAACTAAGACAATTTTGGAAAATACAAAAAGTGTTTTAAGAAAGGAAATAGAACAGGTAGTAGCTGTAAATAAATGTAGTATAGAAAAGGTGAATAGTAGGATAGCTGACTTAGAATTGTGCTCTGCATCTGCAAATACTGGTTGTTTTGGGATGCAGATACCAAGTTGTAAAACTTTTTCAGGGGAAAGTAACTACCATGTACTAGATTTTATTGCAGTATGCAAAGATCCATTCCTGCCTGGAATGACTGATAACTGCAACATAAAATACATCAAAAGAATGTTAGAAGGTTCTGCACAGATGTGGGCTAACCAATGTTCCTTTGAAGCTTTTGAAAAACTAATTTTAGATAAGTACTGGAGCCAGGCTAAACAAATCAGTTTACAAAATGAATTCTTAAATGGGATTGCTTACAAGAGGGATAAACAGACTATGAAGGAATTCTGTCAGGAAGAGTTAAGGAAATTGGTGCACTTAGACAGACCATTAGGAGCTCTTACTGAAATATACACTCTTTGCCTGAGGTTGCCACACAATTTAAATTTGCAACTTATACACTGCCCTACTGACTCTACTGAAAAATTTCTAGATTTTATAGAAAAAAATAGATCATGCAATGGCATATGAACCTAGACTTGGGGAGCCTCAACATGTAGCTAACCAAAGGGAACATAATGATAATAGGAATACCAGAAATTGGGGAAATAAGCAGCATGACCACCACCAAGAAAGGAACGTAAATGAAAATTGGAGAAATGATGGGGGTAGATGGAATGGTGACAATACGAATCAGAGAGATTTATAGGGAAGAAATAACAGGGATGATCGAAGGTTAACACAGGAAAATGGAGAAAGAAGAAGGGAAGAAAATAGAAATGAACAACACAGACAACGTTCGGAAAACTAGAATTTGTTCCAAATGGGGTCTGATTTGGGACGGGATACAAGGTACAAAATAGGACCGAGAGAAGGATAAATAATTACAAGTTAGATAGCAGGGGATCAGATAGGAATAACTATGACCAGAATAGAGAGAGAAGGGAAGAAAGAATATGTAATATGGATGCAATATTGGGTAATGAAGAAATGGTTGGGGGATGGTTTACACAGCACGATAAAGGAAATGCAAATAAGAGAAGAAATCATAAAACGCTAAGTGAATATTGTAATGTGGGAGATTTGTTAAGTGAAAGAGTAAGTAGTGGGAGAGATGTTGAAGAAAACAGCATTGGTTTGGCTTCTGTATTAGGTGAAACAGGTTTGCATATGGAGCATACATGTATGATTGAATGTAAGAATATGCCAAGTGGATGTGTGAATGGTAGCAAGAGTGTCATTGAACTAGATGAGACAAAATCAAATGTTAACATGTGTGGAAAAAATGTGGGTATTCCAAAATTTAAAGCAATTACTAATGACAGTGTAATAAGAGCTGTATCTGGCTTGGTGCATGTTGATGATGTGTGGTTTGATGATGTAAATGTAAATAAAAATGTACAAGCACCGATAATTAATGAGGATTGGGAACAGGGTGAAAAGAGTAAATTTAAAGGCTGGATGAAGAAGGTCAAATGGATTAGGAAATGGGCACCAGATAATTGGGAAATTCATAAATATGAATATATAAAAAGATTAGGAGAGCAATGTGGGGAAAATGAGACATATTACAATGTTCTTAAAAAAAATATTTGGGGGGATCCAGTATTTGATGAATTGAGGGGACAAAGCATATTCTCAAAGGAAAGTAGTAAAATGAATTATGAACATGACTCTGTAAATGAGGGATCTAGTGATGAACAAGAAATAGGGGATGTTATACAAACTTTTGACTTTTGTCATCTATAATAGTGAACAGTATGAGGGTATGAAAGAGGGTGGAATGAATGCAAGGTGGATGGAGAAAGAGGAGCATGAATATACAGCTAGTGATTGGATCCAATTTTTAACTTATAGAAAGAATATACAACCAAAGGTATGGGAAAGGGACAAGTTTGGTTTTGCAAGAAAGATAGTAATGCTAAATGCTGGGAACGCAGAATTCAAAGAGGTGTTTGAGAAAGTATTTGCAGGTGATGATATCATAGAACCATATAGTCCTAGTAGTGAGGGTCAAGTATGCAACATGGTAAAGTACTGCATACATGAAATAGAAGACGACCTGTTAGCAGAGACTGAATTAGAGACAAATGTGAATGAATATGTGCAGCCAATCATAAATGTCACTGTTGTAGGGGTATGTGAAAATGCACTGATTGATACTGGGAGCTCTGTTAGTGGCATTGCAGAAGACTTTTACAATCAGATTAGGACCACAGGAACAGTTGAATTTCCAGTCACAGGGGTGAGAATAAAAAATGCAACTGGAACTTACAGCAAGCCAGTGAGTAAGGAGGTTATATTAGATGTAAATATAGAAGGGAAAACGTTTAGTCATGTTTTTCTGGTAATAAGGAATCTCTGTCTAAATCTTGTTTTAGGCAATGATTTCCTGTGTAAAAATGGGGCTTGCGTTGATTGTAAGGATCAGATGCTGGAACTCCATTCTGAAGGATGCATGAAAATGGTTAAATTTATAAGTGCAAGGAGTGATAAAGATTTAGTGGCACGTCTGCACATAGCCAAATGTACAATGGATGAGGCGGAGGTCGAGGAAGAGATACAAGGGAAGGTAAATAATACTAAGGAAATTGATGACTGTGCAAAGGGGGAGCTGTATTATTTACTGACAGACAATAAGAATGTATTTTCTGAAAAGCCAGGTAAGGCACCAAAATTTGAATATTCTATAAGGGTAAAACCACATGAGCCAAGTATTCTGAGGAAAGGTATGGGGTAAGGCAGTCTCAGAGTATGATCATTGTATATAGTAGGGTAAGAATTTGTGTAAATTTATTTTTGTAACTTTATTATATGTTGTTGTTGTGGTCTTCAGTCTGGAGACTGGGCAAGTCTCTTCATCTCCACATAAAAACAGCAACCTATATCTGTCTGAATCTGCTTCCTGTATCCATCTCTTGGTCTTCCTCTGCGATTTTTACCCCACACACTTCCCTCAAATGCTAAATTTACAATTCCTTGATGTCTAAGAATGTGTCCTACCAATCTATCTCTTCTTTTAGTCAAGGTATGCCAGAAATTTCTTTTCTTCCCAATTCTGTTCAGTTCCTCCTCATTAGTTACGCGATCCACCCATCTAATCTTCAGTATTCTTCTGTAGCACCATATTTCAAAAACCTCTATCCTCTTCCTGTCTGCACTGTTTATCGTCCATGTCTCACTCCCATACAAGGCAACGCTCCATACAAATGCCTTCAGAAAGGACTTTCTTAGGCTTAAATCAATATTCGATGTTAACAAATTTCTCTTTTTCAAAAACGCTTTTCTACCCATTGCCATTCTGCATTTTATATCCTCTGTACTGCGACCATAATTTGTATTTTACTGCCCAAGTAACAAAACTCATCTACCTCCTTTATTGCATCGTTTCCGAATCTAATTCCTTCAGCATCACCTGATTTTCTTACATTGCACTCCATTACCCTAGTTTTGCTCTTGTTAATGTTCATCTTATATGCACCTTTCAGCACACTGTCCATTCCATTCAATTGCTCTTCCAGGTCCTTTGCTGTATCTGACAGAATTACTATGTCGTCGGCAAAACACAATGTTTTTAATTCTTCACCCTGAACTTTAATTCCTTCTCCAAATTTCTCCTTGCTTTCCTTTATAGCTTGCTCATTGTACAAATTGAATAACAATGGAGAAAGACTACAACCCTGTCTTACTCCCTTTCCAACCACTGCATCCCTTTCATGCCCTTCAACTCTGACAACCGCTGTCTGATTTTTGTACAAGTTGTAAATAACCTTACGCTCCCTATATTTTACTCCTGCTTGCTTCAGAACTTGAAAGAGTTTATTCCAATCAACCTTTATTATATATCTGTGATTAATTTATGTGAATCAGTAAGGACAGGGTTTAAAATTCAGATGTGGTGAAAATGTGTACATAAAGGAGTACATTATGTTATAAAGTACACGTGTGAACTGGAGATTTTGAGTTTTACATGTTGACACTAGACCTGTGGATGTCATTTTTCTAATTAGTCCCAGATTAGGATTAGGCAGTGCAATTAGTTATAAATATGGTAATTTGGAATAGGTGATAATAATGTGTAAATGCACAAAGTTAAATATATTATGGTGCATTGGGGGTAGAGAAATGTTTGTATAGGGATATTGTGTATCCAAGGGATCATGTTGTGTGTGTAAGTAGGAGAGGCTATGTATATTATGTAGAATTTTTGAAATTTGGAGAAGGGATATGAGATTTTCTTAAGAGTTCATTTTGTGAGATGGGAATTTGGCTACAGTATTAGATTACAATCTCTAAATCCACATGCAAATCACAATAATTATGTCACATCTTGAGTTTATTTTTCAATGGAGCGACCTGAGGAATATATAATAAAAGAGCAATGACTTCGGCTTTTCTGCTTTTGAATAGAACAAGTTATTTTATGACCTCAGCAACTTCATGTCTGTGTAACTGTGTATAGTTCTGTCATGAAATTCTGTTTTGAGTGTGCTAAATCTGGATAGCAGAGGGATGGGGTGTGAATCTGATGGATTCAGTATATATTTGTCAAAAGAAAAATCATATGGTACTCCTTTTTTTTCTCCCTTTCAATGTTTTTCATGCCAGCTGAGAGGAAAAGAGAGCTAAAATCATTGCCAGTAGCCTGAGCTGCATCGACTTACAAACCGAAAAAAAACAGAAGTGTAAGGACCAGTGCCCATATACTGAAGTGCAACACAAGGGATGTTGGAAGTGAAACTTTTCAGTGCAACGGGAAGTGTATATTAAAAATGATGGTATTCATTCCACAATGAGATAATGACATGGGGCATACCCATCAATATTAGTGATTTTTTTGTATGTTCTTGTTGATGTGTGTCACATATACAGACTTTTAAATATGTACAATTAAACCAAATTTTCTCACTAGTTGTAAGATTTTTTTTTGGAAATTGTATTTTCTTATTCTCGCTTGAGGGCAAGATGTGTATTGTATTTTGTTGCTACTTGCGACATCCTACACTGTGTTTGGAAGTCGCAAGTGGGGGTATTATGACATGACAGTGCCCCCAAGCTAATGCCGCGCACTTGTATTCTATAGAGCCACACAACGGCACATTTAAATCGCGCACACGTTCACGCACGCGGGAAATATGAGCTTGGGGAACTTTATGACGTAGGGGTTTTTCTGCGGGACTGGAAAAACAGAAGCCGAGTCGCGCGGGGTAAGGGGAGAGTCGTGTGAACTGCCGAGGATGGCGGAGCATTGTTGCTTGTTGCGGCGTTTCTGTAAAAATGTGGGATAGTTTTTTTCGCGGCCGTAGTGCCGGTTCTTATGCCATTGCAGTTAAAGGATTCTGGTGTGTGGGCTAAAGTGCGAAGTTACGTGGGGGGCTCGAGTCACAAAAAACATTTTTATAACATTAAATACATGCAGTGTGATAGACAAAATTAAACTTATTTAAAACAACAGCTGTGTGCTGAACATTATTCTTTCGCAACTCGCCCTGTACGCCCATAAGTGTGTAAAATTAATATGTACTTTTATTTATTTATTGGAAAATATATTAAGGCGCACGTGGGCGGAACAGCACCAAAGCGGGAATCATACAGTGTCATCCCCTAAATGACCACAAAACATTTTTCCATCTGGAAGAGGGAAAAGCATGTTCCGTCCCGTCGCAATTTCAACTGTTACTTGAAACTGTCAAAGTTGGCTTTCCCATCTTTGTCTAGACATGCACAACCTGCCATTGTTCATGGCTCAAGCCGTACAGATAACAATACTTGAACCTACTCACTTTGTCAAAAATGCTTAGCCATCACCACTTTATCTGCTACACTACCACTGCATTTTTCTGTAATCATTTTTCCCTTCATACATTTCAAAGGTCTTCCTAGCTTATATCTCATATTGACGTGAGAGACCATGTACACTGACTGCCAGCATGACACAGGGGATAGCGTCACTGACTACAGTGCTGAATGTCACCGGTTCAATCCCATCCACCGACAAAAATTTATTTCTTTGTAATTAAAAATTCCAGAATGTTCTACCTCTTTCTTATGTTCACTTGTAAATTCTACTTGTTTCTTATGTTAATTGTTTTTCTAATTTCTGGTACATGCTCTGCTGTTAGTACAGACAACATGCTGGAGGAAACAAACTTGGAACTGCCAATAGGGCCCGGACTGACTAAGGAACAACGCCAGCAGGTGTTAGCTATATTACGTCAATTTTTGGGTGCATTCACACCTCAGCAGGGGAAAAGTCAGACGAAATGGCCCACGATAAGGCACTGTATAAATACTGGGTATCATCCACCAATTAGCCAGCGTTCATATAGAGTGTCACCAGCTGAAAGACGGATAATTCAGGAGGACGTGGAGAAGATGTTGCACGATGACATCATTCAACCTTTGGAGAGTCCTTGGTCATCTCTAGTGGTCCTTGTGAAGAAGAAGGATGGCATGTGGCAATTCTGTGTCGACTATCGGAGGCTGAACAAAATCACAAAGAAAGATGTCTACCCACATATACGGCACCTTAGACTGCTTGAAAGAAGCTACACACTTCTCAACTATGGACATGCAGACAGGTTACTGGCAAATCGAGGTTGACAAAGCTGACAGGGAGAAGACGGCTTTTATTACACCTGATGGCCTCTACGAATTCAAAGTAATGTCATTTGGATTATGTAATGCTCCAGCCACATTGGAACGCCTGTTGGACAACTTGCTTTGACACCTTAAGTGGACGACATGTCTTTGCTATTTAGATGACATTGTTGTTTTCTTGAAAACATTTGAAGAACTTCTGAGTCACCTGTCAACTTTTTTGAAGTGTGTTCAGGCTGCAGGACTCTGCCTCAATCCTAAGAAGTGCCTATTCCTCGCTAAAGAGATAAAAATCCTGGGGCGCCTAGTCAACGCAGATGTTGTCCGTCCTGATCCAAATAAAGTAAGGGCAGTCACAGAATTTCCAACTCCTCAGCACATTCGTGATCTGAGAAGTTTTCTCGGGCTGCGCTCATACTACTGACATTTCATAAAAGGATTTTGTAACAAGGCACGTCCATTACAAGAACTTCTGCAGGCAGACGCCAAGTTTTACTGGGATGAGACAAAAGAAAGAGCTTTCCAGGCACTTAAGGAGGCCCTATCTTCCGCACCAGTGCTAGCCTTATACATTGAGAATGCGGAAACAGAACTTCACACAGACACCTGTGGTTATGGGTGGTGCAGTGCTTGTACAAGTTCAGGAAGGTGCTGAAAAAGTGACAGCCTATGCATCAAGAATACTCGCAAAGTCTGAGATAAACTACACTACAACTGAGAAAGAATGTCTCGCAGTTATCTGGGCTATCAACAAGTTCTGGCCGTATTTATTCGGCAAACCATTCACTGTCGTGATAGACCACCATTCTTTGTGTTGGCTGACCAGTTTGAAGGATCCATCAGGTCGACTAGCAAGATGAGCACTAAGACTCCAAGAGTATGATTTCACAGTGGTATTCAAGAACGGGCGCAAACACAAGGATGCCGACTGCCTTTTGAAGAATCCATTAGTGGAACACAACAGCATGAATGAAATTTCAGCCCTCACTGAATTAGATGATGTTACAGCTGAACAGAGGGAAGATCGAGCACTATTAAAAACGATAGAGGCCTTGAAGAAAGGAGAACCGACCAATGGAGGGTTCCAACTTACAAACAGAACATTGTATAAGAGCAACTATGATCCACTGGGCCCCAAATGGCTACTGGTCATTCCAGCTCATCTCCAGCCAGCTATTCTCAAATATTTCCATGATGCTCCAATATCCGGTCATCTGGAATTGGTGAAGACCCTAGACAGAATCAGACGCAGGTAATACTGGAAAGGTCTCTACCGATCTGTCAAGCACTATGTGAGTCACTGTAAAGAGTGCCACCTATGGAAGCATGTGCTGCAGTTACCTCCAGGGCATCTTGTAACGATTCCACTGGCAGAAGCTCCATTCCACTGAGTTGGGATAGATCTTTTAGGGAGGTTTCCAAAGTCGACAACCAGTAACCGATGGATAATAGTCTGCACTGACTACCTCACACGCTACACTGTCACCAAACCTGTGCTGACTGCAGAAGCTCCAGAGATCACAAAATTCCTTGTAGAAGACATTATTTTGAAGCATGGAGCACCACGTGTCCTGATATCTGATAATGGAAAAGTATTCCAGTCAAAACTAGTATCAGAGGTAATGTCACGGTGCGACATTGTCCACAGAATGACAACTGCATACCATCCTCAGACAAATGGTCTTACGGAACATTTTAATAAGATGTTAGCCAATATGCTGTTGATGTTCAGCCAGAAGGATTGGGATACAATTCTGCCAGTCGTGACATTTGGTTACAATATCGCAAGACAAGACACCACAGGCTTCACACCATTTTTCGTGCTCCATGGCCGTGAAACTGAGATGACAATGGATATGCTGTTCCCTTTCCAACCGGATGACATTCAGGATGACTATGTTAAACAGCTCATCACCAGGGTCGAAGAAGCAAGACAGCTGGCTTGCATACGGACACTGGACGCCAAGGAGAAGGACTGTCAGCGGTACAACGACAACGACCGACCTGTTGTGTACAGCCCAGGAGATTTGGTATGGATTTTTACCCCTGTATGGAAGGTTGGACTGTCAGAAATGTTGTTGAAGCGATACTTTGGTCCGTATCATGTCATACGCCGACTGTCAGACATCACATACGAAGTTGAGGATTATGAGCCATCATCGAAACGACAAAAACGAAGAGACATTGCTCACGTCCTGCACATGAAGCCTTACTACGATCCTGAAGAGCAGGTAGGTGACAATGGCTTCTTGTTCAAGGACTCTAAAGACAGTAATGTTACTGATGAAGCCACAATAGGAACATCTGTCGTTGATAATCGTGGAGAAGGGAAGGATTCTCTTGAACTGTCATACAGAGGACCCATGACAAGGTCACGATGCAGGACATTGCAGCTGGCTCCACAGGGAACATAACAGCAGGTCGCTGGTTCTCCAGGAGAGGGAGTAATGCCACGAGAGACCACGTACACTGACTGCCGGCATGGCACAGGGTATAGTGTCACTGACTGTGGTGCTGAAGGTCGCCAGTTCAATCCTGTCCACCGGCAAAAATTTATTTCTTTGTAATTAACAATTCCAGAATATTCTACCTCTTTCTTATGTTCACGTGTAAATTCTACTTGTTTCTTATGTTAACTGTTCTTCTAATTTCTGGTACATTCTGTCTGTCTATAAATAGCAGTCAGTGCTTTCAGTATAAGTGCTGTGTTCAGTTGCCTTCGAAGTCAAGCCTGCTTCTATTGCAATAGGAAAATATGATTTCCTACTCACTGATATACTATTAAAATTTATGAATTACAGGAAATTGTATTAATTATGACTACTTTTGAGAAATCCTTAGTTTGTGCTTTCAATCATTATTTTCTGAAATATGGGCTTCACTGAAATGCAATGTGCCATCTCCCCAAGTTCTACTTGTGATGTTGACATGACATAGCCGTGAAATAATGTGTTATAACCATACTTCAGTTACATGGAGCTTAACTGGCACTTCAAGGTGCAGCCTTAACTACTACTGTTGTGGACTAGCAAGTGCAGCATTCTGATTGCACACACCAGACTCATATGTCGACAACTCACGCAGGCCAGGCCATGATAGTACACAGCCTGGTCACCAGAGGTACCGCAGTAGGAAAGAGAGAGTCTACAAACCTGCCACATGTCATGTGCCTGTGGAATGCTGATAAATAGCCAGTGCACGCCAGCCTTGGTCTGTTTTGTGTAGGACAAGTTGGATGGGTCTGAGTGATCTTTAGCATTTGCATCTAAGGTGCTTGAGGAGACTTAACACTGATATTCCCAGGTGGAAAAAAAGGCATAGCAAACACTTTTGCTCTCAATAAATTTTATGTTTATCTCTATGGTTCTAAGTTCAGTCTATATATGGACCACTGCCTGCTAGTGTCATGGTTTTACCTGGTGGCAGTGCTTCCTGACAAGGCAGCCCATCATCTCCAACACTGCACATTTTGTGTTTTGTGGTGTACAAGTCAACTGCACAGGTGGTTCAGGGTTTTTCTATCACTAACTTATGGGTAGCAAAGGTCACTGCTGTTGACTCTGTTATCCGGCTGTCCTCCTCTGGGTGCAGCAGGGCTGGTCCAAGCATCCTCTGGGGCAGACCTCTGACCTACTGCAGAATTATTTTGCAATCTGCCACTGCCTTAGCATCTGCAAGGGTATTCTACTTTTGTCCATGAAGATGGCTCCCACCAAGTGGTGGTTCCAGCATTGGTGCACCACCAGATTCTTGATCTTATATGTGGGGACCACTGGGGCATGTTCCACACTAAGATGCTCAAACATTGGCAAGTATATTGCCCTGACATTGATGGGGACATAGCTTGCCTAATAGCAGGAAGCTTTTCTTGTGGTTCTCAACAAGCAGCTCCTCTCTCTTCTCTCTCTGTCTCTCTCCATGGTCCATTCTGTCCATGCTGTCGGAGTGACTCCATGTTGATTTTGCAGGGCTTTTCTTGGAGAGTTATTTGTGTTTGGTCCTTGATCCATACTCTAACTAGTTTTCTTTTTATTGTTCCTCTAGCCTCCACATCTGTGGACGTCACTACCCATTCCCTGTTAAAGATTCTTTTCTACTGAAGGGCCCTGGCTGTTTTGCTGACCAATAATCACCCCCAATTCACTTTACAACATTTTCAGGACTTCCGTTTTACCCAAGTAGTCCACCACATCATTGCCCCACCCTTTCACCTACAGTGTAATGGAGCAGCAGAGACATTTGTACACACTATGATGGCACAAATGCATAAGAACTTGTGGCGTCTTCCAGGGGCTGATGCCCTCCTACATTTTCTTTGATTATTGGTTCACCCCAACTAGACAACATTGCCCTGCCAAGCTTCTTTACAGCCCTGTGCACTGCTGTTGCTATTACATCTGCTTTCTCCCATGCTGGTGCTACACAAGTGAGACACAACCAGAAGACCGGATGGAATTGGAGCCTTTCTGGTAGCCTTAATTCTTTGTTGTAGTTCTGGATTCCTTCTCCTGCACCTGGGTAGAGGGATATTATGGACTGTTAAGTTCAGCATTCAGATTGTGCCCACCGGCAGTAAGCATTGATGACTTGTGCTGGCCAGGTCACGATAGCAAAAGGCCCGGCCACCAAATCTCATGGTAGTAGGAGACAGTCAACAAATGCACTGCATGCCATCTGCCTGTGGCATGCTGATAAATAACCTGTGCACTCCAGCCTTGTTCTCTTTTGAGTAGTATGAGTTGATTGAGAATAAAGTGTTTACTCCAAGTGTGGATTTGTTTACTTTAACTACCTGTTTGAAAAACATTAGCTGATTCCAGCAGTTTCAACATTTGTTGTCAATATATGTATTTGTCTGGAAATCATTTGAAATGCTTCTTGACATTTTAAATTCCATAACATGTTATTCAGGAAAGTATGTAACTCTTTCAGTATATGTTTTGGGGTGGCTCCACTGTGAGCCATGCCTGGGCAAAGCCCTGATGAGGCATGTGTTTCAGCTGCTTCAGTCCCAGATGGTATTCAGTAGTGAAGGAGACACACTTTTGTAGCTTCTTTATTTGAGAGGGGTGGAGGGGGAGTAGCCACACTCCTGCTAGAGTTGTTGGTTATCCTTTTATCAGTTAAATGGACATGTTATTGCTCTTGACTATGACATTACTTTGATGTCTTTAGCTACGACCATCTTTTTCCTTTTCTATTTCGAATAGGCACTGAAATATGACCAGGAAAGCTTAAATTATAGTTTTCTCCAGCATTTTTACCAGAAACTACCATGACTCTTAAGTCATTTAGAGTAACACAGCAGCACCATAATACACACTTCTCATTCAAGTAATTATAATCATTGCAAATTTATAATGGAATAAAGATGTATGCATGAGTCTCAAAGTGATTTTTCTTTTGTACAAAAACTAATTAAATTTTTTTGATTTTGTCAAATATATTATTACTGTTATCTTATGATTTTAAACTTTGCTTGTCTGAAGCATAACTGTATCACCATAATCTACTGTGTAAGAAAATTCAGCCCCACATAATGGGTTCTCCTATGTTACCTCTCAAGTAACATAATCTTGGTGTCATATTTCAGCAGGACAATGCTCGTTCTCACATGGTATGCATATTTATAAACAGTCTGATTTATGTGAAGGTACTTCTGTGACCAGCAGGATCATTTTTAGCACATGTGTGTCATCTGTTAATAAAATTTTCTGACACACACACTTATATATAACTGCACCATCTACTATCATAATACTTTATGAAAGTTAACAGTTCAAAACCAAAGCAAAGTGAAGAAACTTTATTAAACTACATATTATTTTCATTAAAAACAGAAATATAAATGGAAAACTTCTTAATCTATACAATGTTGTTTATGAATTTCCTACAACAAAACCTTATATAGTTTATGGTAAATTGCTGCATATTGTCACTAAAAATAGTTTACCTGCATATAGCCACAGCTGGAATCCACAGAACAGAGATGAGTATCAGGAATGCAATTAGTACAAGTGCCCACACTGGCCACTCGTGACGTTCTGTTATTCCTTTGCTGGCAACCCATGCTGGGTAACCACTACCATCAACAGCTATTTCCACAAAGCTTGCTACAAGTATTGACAGCATAGCTAGTGGTGACAGGTACTTCCAGCAGATAAGCCAGTACAAGCCTGGCCTCTTACCCGTCATCATTTCTATGTCATCAGCAAACCTGTAAATCAAATATGAACCTTATTTGATCACTAAGGAATTAATGATTCATTTCTGGAGAACATATTTATATAATGTTCTTTGTCTATCTTTTTTCCCTTATCTTTTAAGGAACATGATAAAATATAAAGAAGTAGGACATACTGACAATAAAGAATTAATATAACTTTGGTAAAGTCAGCAGATTTCAAATGAGTTACAACCGCCCACTTTCTGTGTGCTGAACATGCTAATAGACACACAATCTAGGCCACAGCTCTCCAAACTGTGTGTCCTGACACCCTGGGGTGTTGCATCGAGGATGTTGCAAGACAACAAATTCAGAAATAATAACAACTGAAAAATCTGTTATCAAATAATGTAAACTATCTTTCTCTTTATTCAGTTTCACCACAGATCGCATATTAAATGAGTGACAAGTATGTTGAATTTGACTAGTTCATCTGTAGACTAGATGCCTCTTCTGCTGCTGTTTATTGGTACACTCTATAAAGTCTTAACAAGTTCTTTGAGTGTTGATAGTATAAGATCATGGACATCTACTTGCGATGGTGTGTGTGTTTTGTTTGTGTCATCTGTCATTATTTAGCAACAAAATACAAGAATTGTTTCATGGTAGTTAATTGGAATTAAATGTGAAGTTCAATGAATATTTCTCAGTAGGACTGGATAAGAAAACCTCTTAAGCATTCCATTACTGGTTTTCTGTACCACACTTCTAGTTGTTGAAGAGCAGGAAGTCACAGACACTCAACTGCCTTTAACAACTCAAGAAACATAAATCAGGTTTATACAACAGTAGGATTACTGATCAGGTGAATTACACTCATCAAAGTAATAGGGCAGTCATGTTAATGTTAATGTGAAAGTGATTTTTTGTATTTGACTGATGCAAATACAGTTAAATTTGGAATACTGAGAAACTGAAATGTGAAAACCTATTAATTTGTCCTACATCAAAGGTAATTAAAAACAAGTGCATGTAAGTCATCAAATTCATGAAAGATCTAAAAACTTTTGAAAAAGTGTGTAATGTATAATTTCACTGTAAAATGCTTTTAAATTTGTTTAAAAAATTGAAATCACTAAAAAATATCATTTGCTACAATAGAAGGTATTTCTTTTAATTATTAGAGGTTTATCTGTTGAAATTACCTAGTGATCAGTTTTATACAAAAGTATTAGCATGCTCAAGCTGTCCTACAGTATAGCGTCAACAGCCCAGCAAATTAAGCAAATCCCTTTATTTTTATATAGTATATGTGGTCTATGGTAGTCTTTATATGGTTTATAAAAGCATCACTTGTTCATGGGTCATTCCTGAGAAAACCAAGGGAAACTGTGATTTTTGGGTACAAAAACTGCAGACTGTGAGGATGGCCACTTTTTATTCAATGAATAATGTTTTTAAAACCATTTTATCAACATTTCATTTGTTTATTAATTTTTGTTACTGAATTCAAAAGCTTCAAATTTACTGTGCCTATGTATAAAATTACAAGATTTAGTTGATAGCTCTTGTTGGAAATGTGATCAATAATTTTTCGGTGCTTAATTAATTATTCTTTGATGATGCTGCTGCTGTATTTATTCGTTGTTTATTTATTATTCTGTGTCTTTGTCACGTCTTGTAAAAAGTGTTGTAAATGTATTGCAGTTGCAAATATATATGATAAAAATCAGAATTTATCGTGAAAGATTTATTTTTCGCTGCGCTAATTTTTTCAACAGGTTATGGGCCCAGTACGAAATAGTTATACGAAAAATTACGAGAAGGCATGAAGCTAAATTGTTCGACGAAATATATTGCGAACGTGTTCGACGAAATAGATCGCGAATGTGAAAAAAAAAATGGGTACTGCACAAATACCTCAAATTGAAAGACTCGTAGGTCATGGAAATTTGCAGTGGAAGCATATTTGTGATTATATGATTTATGGGGTGTAATAGATGGTACAATAAAGTCTACCGATTCACATTTTGCAGACAAAGATAGGAAAGCCAAATCAAAATTAATTTTGTTGGTGGATCCGGTAAATTACGTGCACATCAAAAATACTGCAAATGCACAAGAAGTCTGGAACAAGTTAAGGAAAGCTTTTGAAGATGGCAGATTGGCTAGAAGAGTCGGATTGCTCCATGAATTAATTACCACTCAATTGAATCAGTGCAAAAATGTGGAAGACTACGTTAATAAAATAATATCTACATCTAATAGACTGAGAAATATAGGTTTCCAGATTGCTGACGAGTGGGTTGGTACTTTATTACTTGCTGGATTACCAGAAAAATATACGCCCATGATAATGGGGTTAGAGAGTTCTGGTGTTCCCATAACAGGTGACAGTAGCACGGGTAAAAATATTACAAGATGTGAGAGGTGAAACTGAAGATAAAACAGCATCAGCATTGTACTCTAAAAATAAAAAGAAGACACAAATCAAGTGCTATAGATGCCAGAAGATCGGTCATTTTGCTTCACAGTGCAAGGAAAAGATAAGTACTAGTGGTAAAAGGTATGTTTCCAATAACCATGAAAAGAAGTCTTCCAACCAAGGTAAGGTTCTTTCAATGCATTATTCTTTAAAAAAGGGGAATAATGAAGAAACAGAATGGACATTGGATTCAGGGGCATCACTGCACATAATTAAAAATAAATCTATATTGTATGATGTTAAGGATACAACTAATATGGGTATATCTACAGCTGATGGGTTAAAATTGCAGTGTGAGCTTGTTGGAAAAGTTGATCTTAGTATAGTGGTAAATAAAAAGCCACAAAATATTACTGTTCAAGGTGTGCATTATGTCAAAGATGTTACCACTAATTTGTTATCTGTTAGTGAAATAGTAAGGAAAGGTAACAAGGTAATTTTTGATATAAATGGAGCTCGAATAATTGACAGTTGTGGTAAAATTGTAGCAACTGCAAGTAATGGAAAAGGAATTTTTAAATTAGACACTGTTAAGAATGTTAGTAGCAAATAAAGTCATACAGTGTACAGTGCCAAAAGTGTTCTGTGGCATAGGAGACTTGGCCATTTAAATAGAAAAGGTATGTCATTATTAAAGGATATGGCAACAGGTTTAGAAGACTATGGTATGTGTAAGGATCCTTGTGAGATATGTATAGTGGGAAAACAGGCAAGAATCCCATTTAAACCCAGTCTCAGTAAAACTCAAGAATTACTGCAGATAGTACATACAGATGTGTGTGGTCCCATGGAGAGTGAATCTATTGGGGGAAATAATTATTTTATTATTTTTATTGATGATTATTCTAGGTATATTCATGTTTATTTTATGAATCCCAAAGAACAAGTATGTGATATTTTTGAAGAATTCCGTATTTTGGTGGAAAGACAAACTGGAAAGAAAATAAAGATTGTCAGATCTGATAATGGGAAAGAATACATAAATCATAGATTTGAAGGACGTTTAAAGCAAGTTGGTATAAGACATCAGACCACTATACGATATAGCCCTGCACAAAATGGTGTTGCAGAACGAGCAAACAGAACAATAGTGGAAAAAGCGAGGAGTATGCTAAGTGATGCTGGCTTAGCAAAAAAATTTTGGGCAGAGGCTGCATCAACAGCAGTGTACCTAATAAATCGTTCACCTACCACGGCTATCAAAAGTAAAATGCCATATGAGGTGTGGACAGGAAGGAAACCAGATTTAAGTAATTTGAGAATTTTTGGCTGTAAAGCTATGGTACAAATTCCTAAACCACTAAGAAAGAAATGGGATATAAAATCCAGGAAATATATTTTTGTAGGTTATTGTGAAGAATCAAAGGGTTATCGTTTTTTGAATTCTATGAATAATAAGATAGTAACCAGTAGAGATGTTGTATTTGTTGAAAATTGTGAAGATAGAACCAAGGAATGTACAACTGTTGGTGTAAATGAAAATAGCATTATTGGAGAAGAGACAGAAATGGAAGAAGAAAATAATCAAGGGCCAACAGAGGCAAGTTATGAGGAAGAAGAAGAACCAAGATGTGATCAAGATAAAGCAGGGAGTGATGAAGATAAAGTAAGACATTCCTCTCGTACAAGGAAACCAAAGAAGTATCCTGATTATGAAATGTATGTTGCTCAGTGTTTCAATGATGAACCAGAAACTGTTGAAGAAGCTATGAATAGTAAAGATTCTAAAAATTGGAAAGAAGTGATTGAGAAAGAATTACAATCTTTAAATCAAAATGAAACATATGAATGGGTAAATATGCCTCAGAAGAAAAAACTCTTAAACACAAGATGGATATTTAGTATAAAAAATCATGAAAGTGAAACAACCAAGTATAAAGCTAGATTAGTGGTTAAGGGATGTAATCAAAAGGAAGGTATAGATTACAAAGAAACATTTTCACCTGTTGTAAAATATTCTTCACTGAGGTATCTTTTAGCTTTAGCTGTGAAAGAAAATATGTTAATCCATCAAATGGATGTAAAAACCTCTTATCTAAATGGAATATTAGAAGAGATATTTATGTAATGCCACCCAAAGAAGCTCAGAAATATTGTAAAGATAAAGGAAAGGTTTGGAAGCTTAAAAAGAGAATCTATGGACTGAAACAAAGTGGGTATTGTTGGAATAAGTATTTGCATTCTACATTAGTTAAGATGGGAATGAAACAGTCAAAGGCAGACCCCTGTATTTATATTAGGAAAAGTAAACAAGAATTAACTATAATGGCTATTTGGGTAGATGATTTTCTCATTTTAACTAGAGATGATAAGCAAATGATTGTTTTCAAAGAACAGCTACAAGAGAAGTTCAATATGCATGACTTGGGTGAAATAAAAAACAATATTTGGGAATGAAAATTATAAAGCAGAGAAATGGAAACAAGCTTTGGATAGATCAGTCTGCATATACCAAAAAGATTTTGAAAAAGTTTGGAATGGAAGACTGTAAACCAATTTCAACTCCAATGGAACCTGGGATAAAAATGATGATAAATGAAGAAGACACTGATTATAATAAAGTTACAACTTACTTGGAAGCTGTAGGGAGTCTTTTATATCTAGCTCAGACATCAAGACCAGATATTGTTTTTGCAACAAATGTAGTAAGCAGATTCTGTAGTAATCCTAAAGAAAAACATTGGAAAGCAGTGAAGAGGATCTTCAGATATCTAAAGGGAACTGTAAATTATAAATTAATTTATTGTAAAGAAGGCCATGAAGAATTGGAATGTTACAGTGATGCAGACTGGGGTAATGAATTAGAAGATAGACACTCTATCTCTGGAAGCTGTTTAAAACTGATGGGAGGCTTAGTATCCTGGATATGTAAAAGGCAAAGAACTGTAGCATTAAGTACAGTAGAGGCAGAATATATGGCTTTATCTACTACTGTACAGGAAACTTTGTGGCTCAAAAACTTAATGAATGAAATTGAGGCTGACAATAATTCAAGGACAACCACAATTTATTGTGATAATCAGGGAGCCATTAATTTAGCCAAAAACAATGTAACAAGTGCTAGAACAAAACACATAGATGTGAGACATAATTTCATCAGGGATCACATTGAGAAGAAGAATATTGAAGTGAAATACCTAAGCTCTGAAGAAATGTTGGCTGATTTATTAACAAAACTATTGACCAAGGAGAGATTCCAGAAAATTGTAAGACAGTATGGCTTAATTGATGGGACTTTATATACAATACCGAAAAATCTTGCTCAAGGGGGAGTGTTGGAAATGTGATCAATAAATTTTTCGGTGCTTAATTAATTATTCTTTGATGATGATGCTGCTGTATTTATTCGCTGTTTATTTATTATTCTGTGTCTTTGTCACGTCTTGTAAAAAGTGTTGTAAATGTATTGCAGTTGCAAATATATATGATAAAAATCAGAATTTATCATGAAAGATTTATTTTTCACTGCGCTAGTTTTTTCAACAGCTCTTTTTGCACCATGCAAAGCAAATATTGAAATAACTGAAGTTGGACCCTTGATTGAAGGTGGGTTGTGCATGCCTAGATAACAGCATATTTGCTAGTTTCAAGCAACAGTTGAAGTACACATATATACATGCTTTGCAATTGAAGAAATCTTACAACCTGTAAATAATAGCACTCGCTTGCTTGAACAGAATTTGTTACAAAATAACACCATCAGCAATGACAACTTCCAACAATTAAACTAAAATCCTCTGATTAACTCCCTATAATGAAGTTTAATTTTGGCGATACTTCCAACAGTACACCAGAGCATTCAGAACAGGAGTGTAGATAAATCTTTCCTCTGGGGTAGGGGTGGGGGGGTTCAGAGCCAGAGCTATATTGAGTATTGAGGTGATCTCATACAGTTGACATGTGCCAAAGCTACGAACCCCCCCCCCCCCCCCCCCCCTCATAAAATAAACTTACGATTTTTTCTATGAATTTGGAAAAATTTGTGAGTAGTTGATAAAAGAATGAGGCGTTATTGAAAAAAGATTATAGACATGAAGAGCAGTCTTTTCTGTTATACCTTGAAAATGATGGGCATTCACCTCCTGAAATACTGGCTGTTATTGGAGATGTTACCCAATTATATTCCCATAAATTATTTGAACATAACATACAGAATAAGCCCAATATTCAGGACAAAAGGAATCACTGTAGGGATTAGTAAATTAGAAATACCTTTGATACTACCACATCTGGTTCAAGTCATAAGTTATCAGCAATTATAAGAAATCGAAAGTCTTCAGAGAACTAGGGGAATGGTGCCACCTTAAGGGAAACCAGTTTTTTCCACCTATTAAAAGTGTGTCTTTTTCAAACAGGATAATACTACAGCTTTGCCAGCTAATAGTACTTTATTATAAGTTTTCCAGACGAGCAAACTTAAATGAGAAAAATTTTACCCTCTTTCCCCTACTCTCTTTAGCCACATGTTCAAGTTTCTCAGCATAAGATTTACAAGCCAGACCAAGTCATCCACAAACACGTGTGTAGAGATGAGAAAATTGTGACTGAATAGACAGACATCATACTGTGAGAATGAAAGCTGCAATGGCAATGAGAGGGGAAATGGGACCTAGGCAATACCAGACATACAGTGAAAGTAGCCAAGACAATGGTAAGGAAGATTGAGGAAAAGGCATTTTCCAAAGAATGGATTGAAATTTACCAAAGCTAGAGTGTGTTCTTAGTTGTTGTACATATAGTAATGTGGGACTCATGGATTTGTCTTTCCATCAGTGCATGTATGTTTATATTTAATACATAGGGACAGGAAAAATTTGTTTTAATGATAACATGACGAATAATGCGAATTCGGCAATTTTTTTACTAAATAATGCGAGTACGGCAGTTTTTAAGAAAATAACGTGAATTCGGCAGTTTACAACGAAATTACACTGTATCTAGGTAAGAAACGTAGTACGTTTAATGATGTCAGTGATATATTTATGTAGAAATGTTCCATATTCAAATGTAGTGGCTATTGTATTATTTTGTAATACATACTGTAATAAGACAGTGCCACACATTGTTAGACACACATATTGATTTCCAATTGGTAACTGATATGATTGTTTTCAAATTTTAATGGATTTCTAGAGGTTATTTTCTATGACTCACCTGTAGACGGGGATACCGCCCGTCAGCTTTGACCCGTGATGTCATCGCAGCACAGTGGTTTTGAGGTGCGTGCGTGTTTGTAGAAGGCATCAGTGATTACGTGGTAGTTGAGTTAAAGATGATACTTTGTTTACAAACAAAATAGATTAATATTTTGTGTTTCAAAAGTGATCTGTAGCTTCTCTCTGATGGTTAGGTGTAGGTTAACCGAGAGATTGATTTTTTCATATGTGAGTGCCGAAGGCGCGAATTTTTGGGCTAGATCTGTGATCGATGGTACATTCTGTTATCTATAATAAGAACAGATTATTTGTATCTACAATACAGAAGTGTTAAGATATCCTGTATACTGGTTTTCCGACTACCTGTCTGCTTTGACCCATGATGTCATCAAGATGTCGGAAAACCAGTATACGGGATGTCTTAATACTTCTGTATTGTAGATACAAATAATCTGTAGCTATTATAGATAACAGAATGTACCATCAATCACAGATCTTAGCCCAAAAATTCACGCTTCGGCACTCACATATGAAAAAAAATCTCTCGATTAACCTACACATAACCATCAGAGAGAAGCTACAGATCACTTTTGAAACACAAAATATTTACCTGTTTTGTTTGTAAACAATCATCTTTAACTCAACCACCACATAATCACTGACACCTCCTACAAACACACACGCACCTCAAAACCACTGCGCTGCAATGACGTCACGGGTCAAAGCTGACGGGCGGTATCCCCGTCTACAGGTGAGCCCGATCTTTGAATGCTTTTCGAAAAGACAGTCACGTAGAATGAGGGGAATAATATTTTGTGTTGAACTGAAATAAATAATTAATGCTTTGAGTGCTGTATTCTTGACAGGGTCTTTTATGAACCCTTGTCCAGTCAGTCAATTATCCTCAAAAACGAAAATTTCGGTGCCAACACTACAGCCGCTGTCATAAGCAAAATTTCTTATCTTTCAAGACGGATTTGTGTTTTTTCCGTTTTTACACCACTAGTCCAGACGTTTGTAAAAATGGCACTTATTTGGGGAGGTGGGTGCAACAAAAGGACGCTAAGCAGGAGGGGGGGCAGGGAGGAGAAAGAGTTTCTATGCCGGAATCAAAGATCCGGAGATGAAAAATGCCTGAAAATGCAGAGCATAAATGAGCCCTACTACCATTTCTTTGTGTATCAAAAATAAGAGTACTTTAAAAGAAATGTTGTTGTATTAAAAGTCTCTATTACTGACAGGAAACAAAATTTAAAACTCAAACTTGTTCCAAAACATATATTATAATCTTAGTTTCAAAGCCAGATGTGACTATACATTAAAAAATATTATGAAAATTCATTTTTGTCATATTTTAACCTCGAGTTAAATACCTTTTCTACATATAAATATTTTGTTCCTGAGAAATACTTTAAAAATATGCGAAACTTCAAATTTTTTGGTGATTAAAATTTCTATTTTAGCAAATACTTCTTTATTTATTTACAATACCGCTGAAAAGGCTATGACTTTTCTTTAGCCTACATTAAAATATATTCTTTTATTTTTCAATATTGTTATTCTCTTAGAAACTGTGACAATATAATACAAATATTTAAGTCAAAATATAATAATGGAAAGGCCAAGTTGGAATTAATAATATAGTAAGGATAGTTTACAACTTACCGCAAAGGCGTGGTGACGAGCTGCGACAGGCACATACAAAAGACACACACATACAACATTTTCAGCTATCGCCCATTTCCTTCTTCAGAAAATAGAACACTCACACAATCACACAGGCACACAACACAGTCATACAACCATCACCTCCAGCTGCAGCACTTTGAATCACGCTCTGCAGTGAATCAGAAAAGGAAGGGATGGGGAGGGGAGGGGAGAGGGGATAGGAAGGTTATGTCATGGTGGTGGGGATTGGTTAGATGGGAATAACGAGATGCAGCTTAGGAATGGAGTGGGGAGTCAGATGAGGTGAGAAAATAAAATACAATAAACAAAATAAAAAATTCCTAACAGGAAAAAGATACGTAAAAATAGATGAAGTACACTTACCAGGCGAAGGGGCACAGGCAGTGATAGCAACAAATAAACACACAGACACACACACACACACACACACAAACGCAAGCTTTCGCAGCCTAGCTGCTTCGTCAGGCAGAAGGACAGGAGAGGGAAAAGGAAATGATGAGGGTTTTAAGGGAGTGGATAAGGAGTCATTCCAATCCCGGGACAGGAAAGACTTACCTTGGGGGGAAAAAAGGAGGGTAAACAAATACACACACACCCAGACATTTACACAGACGCAAGTACACTTAGGCAGACATACTGTAGAACTGTAGAAAGCAAAGAAGTTAGAAGTTAGACAGAGATGCCACTTGAGGCAGAGGCTCTGTCCAGAGAACCAAGGCAAAGATATTAAGATGGTGGGTGGGAATTCGAATTTAGCGGAGGTTGAGACCAGGTGGGCAACGAGAAGAGAGAATATGCTGAAGGGCTGGTTCCCATCTCCGGAGTTCTGAAGGATTGGTGTCGGTGGGAAGTATCCAGATAACCCGGACGGTGTAACACTGTGCCAAGATGTGCTGGTCGTGCCCCAAGGCGTGTTTAGCCACAGGGTGATCCTCATCACCAACAAACACTGACTGTCTGTGACCATTCATGCGAATGGACAGTTTGTTGCTGGTCATTCCCACATAGAACGCTTCACAGTGCAGGCATGTCAGTTGGTAAATCACGTGGGTGCTGTCGCAAGTGGCTCTGCCCTTGATTGTGTTCACCCTCCGGGTTACGGGACTGGAGTAAGTGGTGGTGGAAGGGTGCATAGGGCAGGTTTTACAACGGGGGCGGTTACAAGGATAGGAGCCAGAAGGTAGGGAAGGTGGTTTGGGTATTTCATTTTCCCCGTTGTAAAACCTGCCCTATGCACCCTTCCACCACCACTTACTCCAGTCCCGTAACCCAGAGGGTGTACACAATCAAGGGCAGAGCCACTTGCGACAGCACCCACGTGATTTACCAACTGACATGCCTGCACTGTGAAGCGTTCTATGTGGGAATGACCAGCAACAAACTGTCCATTCGCATGAATGGTCAGAGGCAGACAGTGTTTGTTGGTAATGAGGATCACCCTGTGGCTAAACACGCCTTGGGGCACGACCAGCACATCTTGGCACAGTGTTACACCATCCGGGTTATCTGGATACTTCCCACCGACACCAATCCTTCAGAACTCCGGAGATGGGAACTAGCCCTTCAGCATATTCTCTCTTCTCGTTGCCCACCTGGTCTCAACCTCCGCTAAATTCGAATTCCCACCCACCATCTTAATATCTTTGCCTTGGTTCTCTGGACAGAGCCTCTGCCTCAAGTGGCATCTCTGTCTAACTTCTAACTTCTTTGCTTTCTACAGTTCTACAGTATGTCTGCCTAAGTGTACTTGCGTCTGTGTAAATGTCTGGGTGTGTGTGTATTTGTTTACCCTCCTTTTTCCCCCCAAGGTAAGTCTTTCCTGTCCCGGGATTGGAATGACTCCTTATCCACTGCCTTAAAACCCTCATCATTTCCTTTTCCCTCTCCTTCCCTTCTGCCTGACGAAGCAGCTAGGCTGCGAAAGCTTGCGTTTGTGTGTGTGTGTGTGTCTGTGTGTTTATTTGTTGCTATCACTGCCTGTGCCCCTTCGCCTGGTAAGTGTATTTCATCTATTTTTACATATATAAAATGCATGCACCCTACTCTCTCTCTCTCTCACACACACACACACACTCACACACAACAACACACACTCTCTCTCTCACACACACATACACACAACCTCTCTCTCTCTCTCTCTCTCTCTCTCTCTCTCTCTCTCTCTCTTTCACACACACACACACACACACACACACACACACACACACACACACGATCGCACATTCACACACTGCTCAAAATAGGCAAGGTTTGGGATAGAGTGGTAGGAACTGTAAGGTATGGAGAAAACAAAATATAGGGAAGTTATTGTAGGTTGAGGCCTGGTTGATTTTGGGATCGGAGAATGTATTGTAGGGATAACTCCCATCTGTGCAGTTCAGAATTGCTGCTGGTGGATGGGAGGATCCAGATGGCCCAGGTTGTGAAGCAGCCATTGAAATCAAGTATGTGCTCCACTGCATGCTGTGCCACAGGGTGGTCCACCTTGTTTTTGGCCACAGTTTTGTTGGTGGACATTCATCCTAATGGATAGCTGGTTGGTGGTCATGCCAATATAGAAAGCTGTACAGTGTTTGCAGCACTGTTGGTAAATTATGTGGCTGCTTTCACAGGTGTCCCGGCTTCTGATAGGGTAGGATAATCCTGTGACAGGACTGGAATAGGAAGTGCTGGGTGGGTGGATAGAACAGGTCTTGCAGTGGGGTCTTCAACAAGGATATAATCCCTGTGGCAGTGAGCTGGGTTTCGGGGTGGCATAAGGATGAACTAGGATGTTGTGAAGGTTGGGAGGGCGATGGAACACCACTTTAGGATGGGTGGGAAGGTTCTTGGGCAGGATGTCTCTCAGTTCTGGACACGAGGATAGAAAATCAAAACCGTCCACAATGCCATCCACAGGTGTCCAGGCTGTAAGGGAGGGATTTTTTGATGTGGAAGGGATGCCAACTGTCAAAGTGTAGGTACTGTTGGTGGTTGGTAGGTTTAATATGGATGGTATTGTGGATGGAGCCATCAGTGAGGTGGAGGTTGACATCTAGGAATGTGGCATGGTAGGTTGAGGAAGACCATGTGAAGTGGATGGGAGAGAAGGAATTGAGGTTCTGAAGAAAGGAGGATAGGGTGTCCTTGCCCTGAGTCCAGATCATGAAAATATCATCAATGAACCTGAACCAGGCCAGAGGTTTGAGGTTTTGGGATGCTAGGAAGGATTCCTCCAGATGGCCCATAAACAGGTTGGCATAGGAGGGTGCCATGCGGGTGCCCATGGCTGTGCCTTGGATTTGATGGTATTTGAGTCAGTGAAGGAAGTGGTTGGTATCCTTGATGTGGGAATGTGGGAAGATAGTTTTTGGACAATTGGTTAGAGGTGTTGGTCATCTAGGGCTGAAATTTGTTTGGTAGGAGCACAGTAACCAGCCACAATAGGGCGTCCAGGATTATTAGGTTTGTGGATTTTGGGGAGCATGTAGAAGGTGGGTGCTTCTGGGGTGAGGAGGGAGATGGATTCAGGGGAGAGTTTCTGGGAGGGGCCATAGGATTTTAGTAGGGATTGGAGATCTTGTTGGACTTTGGGGATGGGGTCAATCCGGCACAACTTGTAGGTTTGTAGGTGGAGGAGTCAAAGAGTTGGCAGAGCCCTTTTGCCAGGTAGTCACTGTGATCCATAACTACAGTGGTGGAACCTTTATCTGCAGGGAGGATGATTATGTCAGGATTAGTTTTAAAGTTTTGGTTTGCTCTTCTTTCTTCTGCTGAAAGGTTTGAGTTCTTAGGAAGGGACTTGGGAAAGGATAGTGAGGACAAGTTGGAGGTGAGAAATTCTTGGAGGGTAACCAGAGGGTGGTTAGGTGGGAGTGCAGGGGGATCTTTGTTGGATGGTGGTATGAATTGGGACATACAGGATTCAATATTGGGATTAGGTAGGTTGCGGTCAGAAGGATTGTTGGCAAAGTAGTGTTTCCATCGTTGGGATCGGGAATAGGAGAGTAGGTCTTTGACAAGACCAACATGATTAAACTGGGGTGTAGGACTAAAGGTAAGACCTTTGGATAAAACATAAACTTCAGTGGGGTTTAGGTTCTTTGTGGATAGGTTGACCACAGTGTTCTGGGGTTGTTTTGGTATTGGATGTTGTGGAGTGGTGGTAGGGAGTTTGGAGAGATGAGGTAGGTTCAAGAGATCAGCTAAGCATTGTCTGGGAGCTATGAGGGGTTCACGAGGAGGAACACTGTAGGTTGGATAAGGATTGGATATGGGTGCTCCAAGGTGGCAATATGATGTCAGCAGGCTGGACAATTTATGGAGGTGGTGTTTGGAATGCTCCTCCAGTTGCTGGAGAGTAAAGGATTCGATCTGGGAGATTGGATGTAGGTAGATTTGGTTACACAATAGTAATATCTTACGGAGGAAGAGAAGGTAGCTAAGGGATTTATGAGCCATGGAGAGGTGATTTTGTAGGACTAGGTTCGTGAGGAATAAGGATTGGCAGAATCTGAAAAGGTGCAGGTCATTGTGGAAGGAGGGGTGGGATCCAGACAATGGAATTTTTAAGGTTAGGCCGTTGGGAGGGATACCATGACTTAGGCAGCATTTTAGGAACAGGATGTGGGCTTCGGTTTTGGCCAAGGAAAGGGATATTTTCCTGAACTGGTACAGATAGATGGAGCAGGGGTCAATTTGGGCAGGGATGGCACAGGGAAACTAGAAAATGAGGAATGATGGGAGAGACAGTGAATTATGGTGAGCCTAAGGCCTGGGAAGAGGTTCCTCAACACACAAAATACGCACCAGGCACAAAAGTTCAGAAATTCGCCCACACAAGTACACAGATACACACTGAAGCACACAGATTCACACCCAGGCACGCAAAATGACTAAAAAGCCGGAAACCCGCATAAAATCATGCACCAGAATGCAATATCACACACTAGAATGGGAGAGCTCACATGAGCAAAAGCAGCCCACCGCAAAATGCGTACAAAAACGTAAACAACGCGTAAGTATGGAAATTTGTGCGAAGAAATGCAGTACAAAGACTATAATGGAGATTTTAGAACAGAAAACTTAAGACGCAGTAACGTAAATTATGATATTATAGTGGCAGAGGAGAAGAATATAAGGGACTGGGGATAATAATTACATGTGCATATCCATGGGCGGGCCCGTTAGTTCAAGCAAAAGGTTTTGGAATTGTTGGTTCATTAATAAATGGTTTAAAGTGATAAGAAATATAAAATAAAATGACCAAAACTACGTGAAAAACAAGAGAGAGAGAGTAAGGAGAGGTGTATTAGAATAACTGGAAGGGGGAGGCAAAAGCTGCATCAATAATCGGCGTGGTATAAAGCCCTCTGTTGAAAGCCGGCAGGATTGTGGGCATGGTTTCTTCGAAGTTTTGAATGATCTGCTTGTAGACATTGACTGCAAACACTGTGATAAAAATGGCTGGGCTAACTTAATTCTAGTAGGAGATATAAATATTGACTTACTGTCTCCTGACTCCAGCATTAAAAGAAAATTGATGCTGGTACTAGATCAGTTTAAACTAAATCCCTTGATAAATGAGCCCACCAGGGAGGTCAATGGCAGCAAATCATGCATTGACAACATTATTACTAACATGTCCCACTTTAAATACACTGCATCAGTTCTGAAGCTTGCAATTTCTGACCACCATGCGGTTCAGGTACTGATAGAAGCTGAAAACCTTCATATTGCAAGCAAAAAGAAACACTATGTAACAAAAAGAGCCACCCATGACAACAATATCGAAAACCTTAAGAGTATGCTCAAACGCTTACAATGGAATGAAAATAACTGTATCACTTTCAATGAATTTGCATCTGACTTTTATTATTGCTTCAACGTCTCATGCCCAGAAACAACCCTGCCAGTAAATGACTGTAAAAAAATAAAAAAGAATAACTGGATAAACACTGAAGTAAAAACAGCAAGAGAAAAACTAAGACTTTTCCAATGCGCAATGACAAAGAATAGTGATAATCATAGACTGAAGGAAGAGTTTAACAACTATCATGATCACTACAAAAATCTCCTCCTAGAAACCAGAAGTAAACATGTAGCTAACATGTTAAGAGGCTCCAACAACTCTGGCAAAGCTGTCTGGCAAGTTATAAATAGCTTCAGGGACTGTAAGGACAAATCAGCTAGTGACCTTAGTATCAATTTCAAAGGTGGTAACATCAAATGCCCCTACCAGATAGCAAATATTTTTAACGAGTACTTTTCTTCTATGGGAAAATCCATCAATGACCAGTTCAACAACCTCCAGTATACATATAAGGGCAATCCAGTAAGACATAGCATATACTTGACACCTACGAACAGCAGGGAAATAAAACACATAGTGATGTCACTAAAAAACTCAAACTCTGCAGGTTATGAAGGATTGTCTATCAGCACACTTAAAAGGTGCATAGACAACATATCAGATGCCTTGGCGACAGCAGTAAATGACATAATCACAACGGGCATTTTTCCAGACAGACTAAAGATAGCACAAGTAACTCCGATTTACAAGAAAGGTGATAAAAATAAAATTGAAAACTACCGACCGATCTCAATCTTACCTGCATTTTCCAAGGTAATCGAGAAAGTTATTTATAATAGACTAATGGCATTTCTGAGCCTACACAACCTAATATTCGAGAATCAAAATGGTTTTATGAAGAACAAGTCAACTTCAGTAGCTGCAGCACAGCTCGTAGATGAAATAATAACTGCCATAGAGAACAACGAACAAGTTGCTGGAGTGTTCCTTGATCTCGAAAAAGCTTTTGACTGCGTTAATATCACCATACTACTTGACAAGATATGGAACATGGGTATTAGAGGAACATGCTTTGACCTAATAGAGTCATATATGAGCAACAGGAAACAATTTGTCTTGATTAAAACAAACAGTGGGTATTTCAAATCCAAAGTAGCAGATGTCAAATACGGAGTGCCCCAAGGTTCCGTCTTGGGACCCCTCCTGTTCCTGATTTATGTGAATGATATAAAGTACTGTTCCCCAGATAATAAAATAATATTGTATGCAGACGATACAACAATTGTGTGCAAACACAAAGACCACGGCAGTCTGGAAGTGCTGTGCAACACTGTTACTAATGAAATAGTCAAGTATTTCAATGAAAACCATCTAAATGTAAGTGCCTCCAAGACTGCAATTGTAGAATTTAACCCTAGAAAGCAAACAGACTTTGACATGAAATTATCAATAGGAAATCAAACTATTAATAAGGAAAAATATACAAAATTTTTGGGTATCACAATTCAAGACAACCTTAAGTGGGACTTGAACATAGATTCCCTAGCCAAAAAGCTGTCTAAAAATATCTTTGCCATAAACCAGATCAGCAAATATTGTAAAGATATGCATATCCTTAAGACTGCATACCATGCATTATTTGCATCCAACACAAACTATGGAATAGAAATTTGGGGTGGAACATCACAAGCTAACATTAACACTTTGTTGATACTACAGAAGAAAGCAGTCAGAATTATCTGTGGGGCCAAACCAAGAGAATCATGTCGGAATCTCTTCCCAAAATTGGGCATACTTACCATTACTGGTGTATACATATTAAAAATAATAATGTATGTGAAAACAATCAATCCCGATCTAAATTGTGATCTACATCAACACAATACACGACAAAAACTAAGATACCATTTAAACAGCCACAGAACAGCATTATATGAAAAAAATGGACTTCATGTTGGCCTGAAGCTTAGCAATGCACTACCAAAAAGCCTTGCAGCCCTTCCTAAAAATAAATTAAAAGACCAACTAAAAAGGATCCTAATTGAAAATGCATTCTATTCTCTAGATGAATTCTATGACTATATGAAAAATGTTTCTTAACCAAGACAAGTATGTACTGTAGTTAACTGTTTAGTTGTCAAGTAGACTTAAAACATGTAATGCTGTAGTTAAGTGTTTAATTATCAGATAAAGACTTAAAAACATGTAATATGTTTAATTGTATAAAAGAAATAATGTCTATATGAAACGGTAATCAATAGTTTATAATTTATGAAACTGACGTATTCAGAAGAATAATCTGTACAATGTCAATGTATATGTATTATTCGATGTTGAATCAATATTATTATTATTATTATTATGGAAGTTGGAATAAGACAGTTACAAAGGATTGGGGAGAAGGAAAATACAAGAGAGAAGGAAATATTGACAGAGGAATGTTTTAGAAATCAGTAACAAAGGAAGAATCACGAGGTTATGGCATAGATATTTAAGTTAGGAAGAAAAGTCCTTGTGTCAAAAACAGTTTTTGACCTGAAAAAAGGGATAACCTGCTGGATACAATCATTGGCAATTTTTTTCACAGTATTTAGAAAACTTGGTTTATAAAAAAAGAATTTTCAGATACATATTGGCATCAATATTTTTATTGAAATTAGTTTTTCAACATCTATATCAAATTTGACCAACCCTATCTTAGGAATAGTGTAATTTTCAGCATACCATTGAAAAATTGCTGAATATGACAAAAATATAGTACCGAAAATGGAAAACGATTAGCAGGAAATAACACCAAAAAGTGCAAAAAATAACACCGATTTTGGCAATAAAATAACACCAATTTTTTCCTGTCCCTATTAATACAAAATAAACTTTAAAAATATCTATGAAGTGTCTAATATTCTATATGTATAAAAAAATAGAGATCGTTTAACTTAGCAAAGCATAGGCTCATTGACAGATACAAAAACACAAATAAAAACACACGTACACAAAGATTCAAGCTTTCACAATCATTGGCCGCTGCATCAGGAAAAGAGGAAGGAAGGAGGGGAAAAAGGGAAGGATGGTAATGAAAAACCTATTGGTTGTGCTTCTTGTCATCTCTACAAGGCTGAACAAAACCAAAGCACCACCACAAATGAATTCTTAGACATGGTTTTTGGTATCAACTATTTCAGATGTTACCTGTATGGTAGACAGTTTACAGTTCTAACTGATCATGCTGCTATGCAGTGGATGCTAAGCCTTAAGGATCCTAGTAGCCATTTAACAAATTGAGCTCTGAGGCTTAGCGTATCTGATTTCATGTTCAGACAAAAACCCATAAATCTGCATCAGAATGCTGGTGCCCTTAGCCACAAAGTAAGATTCATAAATGTGTAGGATGTGCTTGTTGATGACTTAATAAAGGAACAGAAAGCAGATGGGGAATGACATGATGACATGGATATGTAAATCACCCAGATTTTGTGCTTGTAGATGATGTATTGTACAGAAAAATTCCACTGGGAAACTGTATTTTCATACCAAAAGTTTTGTGACCCCAGATTTTAGCACAGTGCCATGATAGTATACAAGCCCTTCACAGTGATAAAAAAAGCCACTGTTGCCCGAATTACAACCTGTTATTGGTGGAAGAATTGCCGGCATATGCTCAGGGAACACTGAGTGCAAGATCCCAAATACTTCAACAAACTGCACCAAAAATTCTAGGCCATGGAATCTCGTTGCTTTGGATGTCATCAGGCTGTTTCTGCAGTCCCATCAAAGTAAAAGATACATTCTCTTGATCATTGACCATTTCTCTACATATCTAATACTGATGTCTCTCACAGACATGACTACAGAGGCAGAAGCCCAAGCATTTGTCAACCATATGATACTGCCTTTTGGAAGCCCAGAAGTTATTCTTACTGATGGAAGATCAAATTCCATGTCTACTTTATTTGTTCAAGTTTGTAAGCTACTGAGAATTAAGAAATGGCAAACTACTCTCTTCCACCCCACATGAAACAATAGTTAACACATTATCCCACTATGTGAATAGCGTGCACACCAACAGCGGTAAGTATATAGCTTTCATAGCATCAGAGTTTAGCAGCAGGATACATGAAACAACAGAACATTTCCCGTAAAAGATCATGTACAGATGCACTATGAATGTTCCCTTCGAATTAATTAAGTAACCCCTTGGTATAGAAGCTCAAGAGGTAAATAGCCTGGCCCACAGCTTAAAAGCTATTTGGAAAAAGGTACAAAAGAACAGCAACATATTCACTGTTAATTAATTGTGACATGGAAACAAAGGAGTCACTTTACCTCCTTACCGGCCCAGGGATTTTGTATTGTTGAGAAATACAGTCATTATACAGGAATGATTTCAAAAATTCACTCCTTTGTTTGAAGGTCCACATCAAATCATATATCTGACATCACCCATTAATACAGAATTGCAATTATCTGGCTGCACCACTGTTGCACAATTTGACAGATTAAAACCGTATCATGGAAAAGTGATGCCAAACCTGTCTGCTGCAGTTTTAGCCACAACTGTATCACCCACTCACAGCCCCCCCTCCCCTCCAAAAAAAGGCAAAAAGGAACCATAATTTCCCCCTACATGGACTAAATTTGTTTTACAGTCTAAGCATTCCTATGGACTATGATCCCAGGGATTGATGGAGCTGTATGTTATTTGACATACACATGAATTCTGATTGGTATTCTCATGTTTAACCCAGTTCACATGTGCTAATTCACATTTTTCTTTTCTTTTTTTTTTCAGTAATACCATTACTGCTTCTTATGTTTTGCTTATGATTAGTTTGAAGTCCCCTCAATATGTTAAACTAGGATGTCTCAGACTGAAAAACATAGTCAGTGTGCCCCTTATCCCTTTCATGTTAACCATTATTCCTCACTTTGTCATTAGAAATTATGTTGTTGCAGTTGCAGACACTGTAATGGATGGAATGTGGGCTGCAACACAGAAGTAGCAGCCATGCGAGTGTTTAAATGGAGTGCCTTGTGCGCTCAGCTACAGCCCTATATAGCTGCCCCATATGGTTACAAGGCCGAATGGTGTTGCTGGATCCCTGTCCACTGCCTCTCTTACCACTCCCCTCCTGCACCAATCTGTGCCTGCATCTGCTGCAAATGATGCTGTCAATTGTGTAGCACATGTGCCCCACAGCTGCCAAAGCATGACCGCCTATTTCCTCCATACTAAACTCCTACTTCGGGAAATCATCACTTTAACTGAAACATATACATAATCATTCTTGTAAATGTCAAATCCTTCCATGTATGGTAAAGCTCTCAACTTGAGCCTATTTCATATGATGTTGCCGTGCGAAAGGAAAACATCTACTATAGCCACTGATATAACCAGTACTATTGTTATATTCATAACTGCATGAGTCTATTTTGTCAATCACACCCTTTTCTCTAACTGGTGTAGACACCTTTGAAGATACTAGGCATTCCAATTCTATGTCTGTGTATGTACATAGAGAACAACAGTTGGAGGCTGATGGTCCTTTGTCATGTGGTTGCATCACATGTGCTACGTTTCACCACTGTGCACATTCAATGGCCCGAGCTGATTTGTGCTGGTAACCAGCACGTATCAACGACCCCCAAAACTACGGGTGCAGAACTACTTATTAGAGCATAGGTGTCAAAGTTCTTATCACTGATCCTAGCCAATTGGACCATGAAATGTGCAATTATGTAGGTTCAGCACTGGCTAACTGTGAGATTATTACAGACAATAAAGCTCTCTCTGTGACCAGCTCTTGACCCAATTCCACACTCCCTGCTCTGCAGACCTCTGAGCTCATTTTCCTACTCTACTGATCATAATGATCAACTCCATTGTACCACTGCTGCCCCCCCCCCCCCCTAGCCTGTTATCTCAGGAATTGCATCTCATGTTTGGGAATGTATCCATTTTGTTACAGAGCAGCACTTGTCCGAGCAACAGTTGTCGGTCCTGTCAAACTCTGTCTGGAAAACACCAACAGACTTTTCTTGTTCTTGTCATGCCTGTACAGCGATTAAAAATCCATAATTTTAACAGTTTTAAGGTGACTCTTTTTTTTTAGCAATTAATTACTACAATAGATAAAAAAACTTGGCATATAATAAAGTACACAATTAAATTTTGTACTGTTACTAGTTTTCATTTATATTTTCACACTGTAGATAATTGAAGTTGCTTTTGTTAATTGATGAGTTACTTCAAAGTAATACTCTTACCTTTTTAGTCCATATACGTAAGAAACTCCCACACATTCAAAGAAGGCAATAATGAGTAACGGAAAGTTTCCACTGAAGTTGTCAAACAAGATGAATACATAACTGCCAGCACCATGGGCAAATGCCATGGATATGCCACAACATATAAGACACAGTCCTCCTGAAAATTAAAGAAATTTTTTGACAAAGATGTAGATGCAATTTTTATATAATGGTAGCTATTGATTAATGTAACGCCTGGAGAGACCATCTAAATTTGTAGTTGAAAATAGGAGAGAGTTAAATATATTTTCAAACAAGGTAAAATTATACATTCATGAAATTACTATCAAAGAATCATCTTTAAGAATTGTAAACCACAACTTGATAGCCTTGTCATCAGAAAAAGGGTCTTAAAGTGAATTCAAAATGAAAATGATGTTCCTTATTAATATAGTAAGGACAGTTTACAACTCACTGCAAAAACGTGGTGAGGAGCTGCAACAGGCACATACAAAATACACACACATACAACACTTTCAGCCATCGGCCATGGCCTTCTTCAGAAAATAGAACAGTCACCCAATCACACAGGCACACAACACAGTCATACAACCATCACCTCGGGCAGCCGCACTTCGAATCACGCTCTGCGACGAGACGAATCAGGGTCGGGGGGGGGGGGGGATAGGAAGGTTACGTCACGGTGGTGGGGATGGGTTAGATGGGAATAATGAGATGCAGCTTAGAAATGGAGTGAGGAGGCGGGAGAGGGGAGAAAATAAAATAAAGTAAAAAATGCATGCACACTGCAAGTACACAAGTCCACATACACACAAACATGAGTGCTCACACACACACACACACACACACACACACACACACACACACACACACACACACAAACTAATCCTGACATAATCATCCTCCCTGCAGATAAAGGTTCCACCACTGTAGTTATGGATCACAGCGACTATCTGGCAGAAGGGCTCTGCCAACTCTCTGACTCCTCCACCTACAAGTTGTGCTGGATTGACCCCATCCCCAAAGTCCAACAAGATCTCCAATCCCTACTAAAATCCTATGGCCCCTCCCAGAAACTCTCCCCTGAATTCATCTCCCTCCTCACCCCAGCAGCACCCATCTTCTACATGCTCCCCAAAATCCACAAACCTAATAATCCTGGACGCCCTATTGTGGCTGGTTACTGTACTCCTACCGAACGAATTTCAGCCCTAGTTGACCAACACCTCCAACCAATTGTCCAAAACCTATCTTCCCACATCAAGGATACCAACCACTTCCTTCACCGACTCTCCACCATTCTCACTCCTTTGCCTCCTGGATCCTTACTTGTCACAGTGGATGTCACCTCCCTATACACCAACATCCCATATGCCCATGGCCTTGCTGCTCTGGAACACTACCTCTCCCAACGTCCCTCTGAACTCAAGCCTGATACCTCATTCCTCATAACCCTCACCAATTTTATCCTACTTAACAACTACTTTTCCTTTGAGAGGGAAGTTTACCATCAAATCCAAGGCACAGCCATCGGCACCCGCATGGCACCCTCCTATGCCAACCTGTTTATGGGCCATCTGGAGGAATCCTTCCTAGCATCCCAAAACCTCAAACCTCTGGCCTGGTTCAGGTTCATTGATGATATTTTCATGATCTGGACTCAGGGCCAGGACACCCTATCCTCCTTTCCTCAGAACCTCAATTCCTTCTCTCCCATCCACTTCACCTGGTCTTCCTCAACCTACCATGCCACATTCCTGGATGTCAACCTCCACCTCACTGATGGCTCCATCCACAATACCGTCCATATTAAACCTACCAACCACCAACAGTACCTACACTTTGACAGTTGCCATCCCTTCCACATCAAAAAATCCCACCCTTACAGCCTGGACACCCGCGGACGGCATATCTGCAGTGACAAGAACTCCCTTTCTGAATATGCTGAAGGTCTCATAAAGGCCTTCACAGACATAAACTACCCCACAGACCTAGTCCGCAAACAGATCTCCCGTGCCATATCCTCTCACACCTCAAATCCTTCTCCTAACACCAGTAACCATCCACAAAAGAGCACTCCCCTTGTCACGCAGTATTACCCTGGTCTCGAACAACTAAATTCCATCCTTCACCAAGGTTTTGATTTTTTATCCTCATGCCCAGAACTGAGAGACATCCTGCCCAAGAACCTTCCCACCCCTCCTAAAGTGGTGTTCCATCGCCCTCCCAACCTCCACAACATCCTTGGTCATCCTTAAGCCACCCCGAAACCCAGCTCACTGCCACAGGGATCATATCCTTGTGGGAGACTCCGCTGCAAGACCTGTCCAATCCACCCACCCAGCACTTCCTATTACAGTCCTGTCACAGGCTTATCCTACCCTATCAGAGGCTGGGCCACCTGTGAAAGCAGTCACATAATTTACCAACTGTGCTGCAAACACAGTACAGCTTTCTATATTGGCATGACCACGAACCAGCTATCCATTAGGATGAATGTCCACCACTAAACTGTGGCCAAAAACAAGGTGTACCACCCTGCGGCACAGCATGCAGCGGAGCACATGCTTGATTTCAATGGCTGCTTCACAACCCGGGCCATCTGGATCCTCCCATCCACCACCAGCTTTTCTGAACTGCACAGATGGGAGTTATCCCTACAATACATTTTCCGATCCCAAAATCAACCAGGCCTCAACCTACAATAATTTCCCTATATTTTTTTTTCTCCATACCTTACAGTTCCTACCTCTCTATCCCAAACCTTGCCTATTTTGAGCAGTGTGTGAATGTGCAATCGTGTGTGTGTGTGTGTGTGTGTGTGAAAGAGAGAGAGAGAGAGAGAGAGAGAGAGAGAGAGAGAGAGAGACAGAGAGAGAGAGAGGTTGTGTGTATGTGTGTGTGAGAGAGAGAGAGTGTGTTGTTGTGTGTGAGTGTGTGTGTGTGTGTGTGTGTGTGTGTGCACACTCGTGCGCGCGCGTGTGTGTGTGTGTGTATGCAGTCTTGTGTAATTGCAGTGTGCACACATTTTTTACATTATTTTATTTTGTTTATTTTATTTTCTCCCCTCTCCTGCCTCTCCACTCCATTCCTAAGCTGCATCTCATTATTCCTATACCACCGTAACGTAACCTTCCTATCCCCTCTCCCCTCCCCTCCCCTCCCGTCCCCGATTCGCCGCAGATCGTGATTCGAAGTGCGGCTGCCGGAGGTGATGGTTGTATGACTGTGTTGTGTGCCTGTGTGATTGCGTGAGTGTTCTATTTTCTGAAGAAGGCCATGGCCAATAGCTGAAAGTGTTGTATGTGTGTGTCTTTTGTATGTGCCTGTCGCAGCTCGTTGCCACGTCTTTGCGGTGAGTTGTAAACTGTCCTTACTATATTATTAATTCCTACGTCGACTTTCCATTATTATATGATGTTCCTTATTCTTTGACATCATAATTAATAACAGTTATACTGCCTGAAACAAAACTAATTGCAATCCATCTCAAGCCAACAAGTTACTAATTAAATTCACACTAATAATTAAATAAAAGACCTATTGAAAAAGATTATTAAAACAATATGATAAAAAATTAATATTTTCATTGATAATCTAATCATGATTGATCTCATATCTGCAGGAAGATACCCTATTGTAAAGTCAGTAATGAGTGAAAATGCTATTTCTCTTTGAAGAAGTACATAACTTAACTATAACAATATTTTGGAAAGGATAGATTGCTACTCACCATAGAGATGCCTGATGAGCTGCAGAAAAGCACACATAATAGAAAACAAAAATAAAGCTAAACTTTCGGCTGTTAAGCCTTCATCTGCCAGAGAACATGCATGCGTGTTTTCTGCTATGTGTGCCTTTCTGCAGCTCATCAGGCATTTCTGTGGTGAATAGCAACCTATCCTTTCCAAATTATTGTTGAATCCTTCAAGGTACCATACTTCCATTGTTTGTTTTTACTGAACTATAACTGTTTCAAGACAGAAATAAGTAAATACTTTACATACTTTGCTTATACCACAAAATTGCAGTAGATATTTCAGAGATAAATTCTTATATTTTTAGAAAAAAAATTGTTCTTATATTACGGGGTTCTTTTCTTTTATTATTTTGCTCATAGTAACTATATATAAAACATGTTTAAAGATAATTAGTCAGTAGTAAAGTTTTTATAGTAGGCTTAACAAATGTGCAATAACAACATTACTATTGTGATTTATTACTAATATTATAATCACTACTGGTAATTAGACTGCTTTTGGTGGAGAAATATAAAACTTAAATACAATTAAGTTTTCAAATAGTAAATAATCATCATTATTTCATTGATGAGAAACACTGACTTGGTATCATAAGTTACCATTAATTGTGTGATTTATTTGTTGTCCTACCTACTGACCAAATAGAGAAAATTGGAAAAAATTACAGTAATCAGTTAACTAAGTTACAGTACAATAAGTGATAATTATGTAAACACTCCCATCATGCAATTTCAGGAGAATTATGGTTATTTATATATAACAGAAAGAAACACTATGAGGCAAAGATAATTGAAAGTTCAAAATGTATAGTTTCCCCACAACTTACATGCATATAAAGCATAATTATCCTACACTTTGAATATTAATTATATTTTTAGTCATGAGATGTGATATTGTAGCTAAATATTATTAATTTAAAATAAAGTATTTAACATAAATAATACTGTGTAGATGTCTCAAAAGTCAGCAGAAATTTTCTGAAAATTGTATCACCTTTGTAATGCAATGTTTCTAAATGTAAAACTTTATATACAATATAAGTGCAAATTTGTGCAATTCATAAATCTACAATTATGTGGCTGGTGACTTTTTAAAGCTGCAATGCACTGTTAATCAAAATGAGTTTTTGCCGCTTCTCTATAAGCAGGCTGGTGTGCTGTAACTTAATCTAAAAGATGCTAATAGATGTGTTCAGATAAAAGAGGTAACTAAAAATCTCACTATTTATAGCACACACAGTCAGCAATTATCAGTTACTGCTTCTCTATGTTATTGACCTGCCATACTTGATTTGTGCCCCTATGAGTCTCTCCCAACCTTATGCCCACCTCACTTTCTTGTGATGTTCATGGTACAGGCTGTGATGATCAAGTGACTCCACTACTTGCCAATGGCCTGTTGACAAGAGGGTAGCGGAGTGAGAAGAAGTAGAGAGCACTATTGTTTTTAAAGGTTGAGAAGCAGCCCACACAGTCAAATTGTTTACTGCTAGCAGTGTGAATATGTGGAGAGGAAAATTCTGGAATTATATATCCCAAGGGGGTAAGTGTAGCATAAGCCACATCAAATAATAAAAATATTTTCTTTAAAAATAAATAAATAAAAATAAATCAAATCTCTAAGGTATTAACATAAAGCAAAATGTTGAAAAATAATCCAGAGTAGTTCATTTAATATATTATAACAAACTTTTAATACAAATATGTAATAATACATAAATGAACTAAAGATATTGGAGTCTTAGTGCAAAAAATCTTTGGATCATACATAACCAATATTGTTTCAGTCATATTAATTTAACTGGTGATGACAGCAGCCAAATGTTTTTTTTATTCTTTTAAGAAAAGAAATTTGTAAAAGTGTAGAACAAACTATAATTTTAGGACTTATTTAACAGATTCACTGCATATATCATATCTTCTCTCAAATCTGATATTAAGAAATAAATAAAATGAAAATTAAAGACATTTAGAAATGAAGGAAGATGTTACAGATGTTATGCAGGAGCAATAACAATCTAAATTGACTATATGGAAGACAATACTTCCAAGCATTGCATATTACCACAGTTTAAACTGCTGGAAAAGCAGTCATGCATAAATACAGACCAGCCTACTCAGACTGTGAGAAAATTTGTGAGTTTAAAACCAACTGAGAAAGCAATTATTATTTGAGTGAACTTATGTAAATTCCTATTGACCAGGCATTTCAGCAAGGAATCAAAATAATTCAGAGAAATTACTGTCATTTAGCAAGGAAACATGTACCAGTACAGAACTGAAGACAGATTACATATCTGTACTGGACTCACAAGACAACTGAAGCACTCTGATTATACAGTGAGAAATTGGATCACATTCAGAAAGAGAAGCATGCAAACTGTGACTCAAGAATTCTGGTAGAAGTATCCTATGAGTTTTCATAAACTGCATCTAGAAACTTCATGTATATTTAAAAAAAAAAAAAAAAAAAAAAAACAGTAAAGCAATGTGTCATGAGTTCTTGTGTATGTTGATATGCATGTCTGTATAATGAGTAATCTATATGACCAATAATAGGAACAAGAAAATTAGACAATAGAAATTGTGCCAGCCATTGCCTTATGGTAATGGCTGCCTTATGCCCTTGGAAGAGCCTGAAACTTCTAGAGGGTGCACCCCCAGGTGGCAGATCAGGAAATGCCTCCCAGATATGGGTGGTAGGAGGGATATGAAAAACCTAATGCGGACCAACAGGCAATTGCAGAGGCTGACTGAGAGTGGGCAGCTGCAAACAGTGTCCAACCCAGAGTGGGCAGCTGGTATCATATGTGGAAAGCAAAGGAAAGCTACCACATTACTATTTCCAAGGCACAATTGACATGGCTCTCTATGTGCAAAATAATGATTCCGGAGGTAAAACATCCCCTCAATCAGATCTCTGGGAGGGGAGTAGGTCAAAACTGAGACATTGGAGAAAGAGGGCAAGTACGAAAAGATGTAGTGAGTAGCCAAGGAATTAGTATTCCAGGGAAGAAAGAAAAATACTAATGTGGAAATAGAAGGGAAAGATGGAGCTCTGTTAAGTGACCCACATGCTGATTAGGACAGATGGAAAGAATACATTGATACACTCTATGAAGCAGATCAAAGATCTTCTGTTCTACCAATTGAGAAGGAAGAATCAGTAAATGAAGATGAAAAGGAAGATATCATCTTACGTGCAGAAGTAAATAAGGCACTGGAAGAACAACAAAGTGTGTGGTGTAGATGACATTCCAGCCAAACTCCTGAAGAGTGTAAAAGAAACAGGAGAAAATGATTTGACCTCTCTTTGCAAACACATCTATGACAATGGGGAATGACCAGAAGACTTTCTTGTAAATACAACAGTTCCAATCCCAAAGACTAATAATGCTAAAAAGCATGAAAATCACAGGACAATCAGCCTAATATAGCAAGTGGCAAAAGTACTTCTTCAAGGTCTGAATAGGAGGCTCTATGGAATGCTGGAAGAAGCATTTGGAAAGGAACAATATGGTTTCAGAAGGGTAAAGGAAATGCGATTGGACTCCTGGGAACCATTGGTGAAAGATATATTGAAAAGGATACAGAAATGTATGCTGTCTTCATAGATCTTGAAAAGGCATTTGATAGAGTGCAGTGGGATAATTTGTTAGACATCTTGAAAAGGAAAGGAGTAAAGTGGAAGGAGAGAAGATTAACTGCAAATCTTAAGGCAGGAGTAAAAATAGGTAACAGGATCTCTGAAGACAGTAAGAGTGGGAGAGGTCAGACAAAGCTGCTGTGTCTCGCCAGTTTTATTTAACATTTATCTGGAGGAAGTACTGGAAAGCAGTTTGGATGGGTCAAGAGGTGTAAGGATAGGTGGGTGGAAAATAGAATGTATAAGATTTGCTGATGACATGATCATCCTTGCAGAAAATAAAGATACACTGACTCAAATGCTGAATGACCTAAGTGAAGCCTGTACAGCATATAGCATGAAAATAAATAAAAAGAAAACCAAAAGAATAGTCATAGGTTTAAAGAAAAGAAAAGTAAAAATTAAGTTGGAGTCAGACAGCATTCAAGTATTTGGGAAGTTAGATTAAGGAAGATATGAATTGCAAACAAGACATCAAAGTGAGAATGGCTCTGGCAAAAGAAGTGTTTCAGAGGCAAAGAAGATTCCTAACCAGTGGTTGTATGGAGCAGAAACGTAGACATTGAGAAAGCAAGATGAGAAGAAAATTGAAGCTTGTGAAATGTGGATATGGCGTAGGATGGAGACGATCAGCTAGATCGTTTAAGTCAGAAATGAAGAAGTTCTGAGTAGAGTTGGAGAGGAATGGAGGGGGGTGTATATGGTAAAGAACAGGAAACTAAACTGGCTAGGCCACAGTTTAAGATGAGTTTGCCTTCTGGCAAAGGCAATTGAAGGTTGCATTCCGGGAAGGAGAGGGAGGGGCAGTAGAAGGTACCAGATGCTGGATGATGTCAGCAAGGGTACCAAAGAATGAAGATAATTGCAAAAGACAGAGAACATAGAGGGCTATGCAGTTTAAACCTGCCACATGGCAGACAACCAAATGATGATGATTGCCATAAGGAAAAAAATGCCTCAACAGTAATCAGAAATTATTTAAAAATATACAACATCCTTAAATCAAGGTAATTCAACTTCTTTTTAATGTATAATCTGATTAACAGAACTGCACTATATTTTGGTAGATTGATCATATTTCTTTATTAAAGCTAACAATATTTAATAAATAAGTATTTAGTGACAGAAAAAGAGATAACATTGAAGCTTCTGGAGTCTAACTCTCTTTACCACAAGTGAAATGTAAACTTTAAAAAGATGAAAAAGTCTCATAGGATTAATGTTAATAAAAAATAGCCCTCTGCAAAAATTTAGGAAAATAGATAAATAAATAATAAAAAAATAAATGTGCTGAACAGATTTCAAAATTGAAATCAGTATTAGAAGCTTAAACCAAACAGGTTGAAATATCAACAATATTATGAAAAAGATAGGTTACAATATATCATAAAGACAATATGCTGAGCTGCAGTCAGACATAACAAGAAGACAATCACAGTGACACAACTCAGTTTTTGGCCAAGGCCTTTGTCAGAAGAAGAACACACACAGCCTTTTGTATAGGCGCAAATTATGCTCACAAGGTCATTGTCACTGGCTGCCACAGCTAGAGTGTTGCATCAAATAGGAGTGCAATCTGGAGTAGGGTGGAGAAGGGAAAGGATGCAAGGAACATATAAGGGCAAATTCATCAGTGCTGGCCATGGCCTACATAAAGAAAAGAAACACATGAATACACACACTCATTCAGATGTAACTTAAGCTCACATTACCACATCTCCTATCTCCACCCTTACCTGGCATCCTTGCTCCACTCCACTTCATTCCACTCCTCGCTCAATGTCAAAATTCTTGTTGCACTGGAGCAGCCATAAATGTTGGTCACGTGAGCTTGAGTTACATCTAAGTGAGTGTGAGGACAGTATGTTTCTTTTTCTGATGAAAGCCATGGTCAAAAATGTGAATGTCTTTTTTACATGCCTGTCTGTAGTTCAGCACATGAAAGTGGATGTTGCATCCATGATCTATGGAACAAGTACTAAACTAATCTAATATCATCTACTCCATTTGTTCTTTTCTCCTGATGAAGGCTTTGTTCAAAGGGTAAGTTGTGTGATTGTGATTGCCGTTCCATTGTGCCTGTCAGCAGCTTGGTATTTTTTATTACAGTGATTTCCAATCTATCATTTCCATAATATTGGAGGATAAAAACTAGAAAATTATATTCAGATATTTCAAACAAGTATATATCTTAGCAGCCTTAAACTGATGAGCCAAAATATTATGATCACTCCCAACCAGTAGACTCAATGCTGCCTGGTAGTGTAGCAGGCATATAAGGAAAATATATAAGTGGTGCAAGGTCAAATAGCAAATCATTATGACTAATTAGGTTGCAAATGAGGAAGTCCACTGGCATTAGTGGCTTTGACAAAACAAAGGATGTTATGACTCAGCTTCTAAAAAACAAGCATTTCAAAATTGAAAAGCTTATCGGCTGTTCATATGCTACTGTTGTAAGCATCTGTGAAAGATTGTGGGACAGTGATGTGTAAGTAAGTGTAATTTTATTTGAATGTGGTGGTCTGAGGTTTGTCCACTTTAAAAGAGAACAAGAATTTGACTGTGTAAATCACAGTATCCTTTTGAGCAAATGAGAATGTTACAGTGTGACAGGAAATGCTGCAGAATAGTTCAAATCATATCTCTCTAACAATCAAATGAAAAGAACGAGTCTGTTGGTATCATTGACGGTTTGCAGAGAGAGCCATGAGATGCACTACGCCATGCGCCAACACAAACTGCAGCAGCGGCCAGCAGTAGATGCATCTGGCCGCGTGACCAATCAACAGCACCTAAGAGATGAGGCCTACGAACAGCGCATGGTGAGTAATCTGTCTCTAATACCTATGCCTTCGTTACAGTTATATGCGCGTGACATAGAATCGAACCATATTTACCTAATTGATTCAGGATCAGACATAAGTGCGCTACTCATCAGAAGTTGCAGAGCTGAAATTCAAACCTCACTGATAAGTCTCACTGCAGTGAATAGAGCACAAATAATGACTTATGAGAAGTGTCAATTAGACATTGAACTAGGATTCAAACGAAATTATACTTGAACTTTTGTATTAGCTGAAGTTATAGATGACATCCTAGGTGTGGATGTTTTGTATCACAATAAACTTGAGGTAAATATCAGTACAGAAAACATAAGATGTGGGAAGAAAGGTACATTAGGATGAAATACTATTGCTACCATAAGCAAAAGGATAGTCATATGTCTCATTTGCAGAGCAATGACAAAAAGGTGCATACACAAACAGTTTTGCACAACACAGTGCACCACATTAGGATGACAGCTGGACAATCAGTATCACAGATACCAAGAAGGCTAGCTCTAGATTATTTTGTGGCAGTGAAAGCAGAGTTTGAAGAATTGCTGCAAAAAGGTGTGCTTCCCAGGTCTGACAGTCCATTTATCTTTGCCACTCCATATGGTCAGAAAGAAAGATGGTTCTTGAAGGCCCAGTGGTGACTATTGATCATTAAATGCTCGCACTGTTCCCCACTGGTACTTGATTCCAAACATCAGAGATTTTATGAATGCACTGGCAGGAGTGACCATACTTAATATCATAGACTGTAAAAAAGCATACCACCAGATACCAGTCGCGGAAGCTGACATACAGAAAACAGTGATCACAACACCTTTTGATTTTTGAAAAATGCAGCCCAAACTTGGCTTTTTGGATGAGATATTAAAGGATTGCAATGTTGTTTTGCATACCTTGATGATATATTGATTTTTTGTTTTGTTTTTCAAAAACAAACGAACAACATGAGGAACATTTACAAGCCATTTTCAAGTGTTTAGATGCATACAGAATTGTAATAAATGAAGGTAAATGTATGCTCAGACAAAGCCAAGTGACATTTTTGGTTACACTGTGACTTCATCTGGAATAATTCCACTTCGGGAAAAATTACAGCTATTAAGAAGCTGTTTCTAGCCAACCAATTACCAACAGCTTCGAAGATTTCTTGGGGCTGTGAACTGTTATCAGCAGTACTTGCCAAAAGAAGCCATAAAGCAGGCACCTTTAACTGCAGCTCTAGCGGGCAAGAATGCAACAGGCTAAACAACCATTAAAATGGACCCCAGAAATTAAAGTGGCATTCAAACAAATTAAAACCGATTTATGAATGCAGTGCTGTTAGCACACCCAGTTCCTCAGACACCATTAGCTATAGTGGTTGATGCCAGTCAGCAAGATTTATGACCAGCCTTACACCAGCAAGAAAATGGGCAATGGCAACCTTTAGGATTCTTCTACCATAAACTCACAGCGGCACAAGTCAACTGGAGTGCTTAAGATAGAGAACTACTAGCAATGTATGAAGCTGCAAAGTACTTCTGTCCACAAGTGGAAGCGAGACCATTCACTATATATACCAACCAATAACCTATCAGTTTTGCTTTCTGCAAAAACAAAGACAGTTGCTCACCGCGAAAGCTCCAACAGTTAGAATTTATAGCCCAGTTTATGACCGATGTGAGGTATATCAGAGCAACAGAAAACATGGTTGCAGATTGTTTGTCAAGAGCTGATTCTATTTCTCAGATGATAACTACCAACAGTTGGCAGATGCACAAAAAGTGGACCTGCAACTTGAAACATATCACAAGGATAATACCTCAGGGCTACAACTACAACAAGTACAGCCAGCTGGAGAGAATATTTATATTTGGTGTGATGTATGTCAAGGTAGACCTAGACCATTTGCAACTGAGACACTGAAAAAAAGTTTTCTTTGATGCCATTCATAGCCTTGCTCACCCCAGAGAAAATGCAAGTGTCAAGCTTATGATAGATTGCTTAGTGTGGCCAGGAATTAAGAGAGATTGCTGGAATTGGGCGAAGTCAGTGCCAAAGATGTAAAATCAGCTGGCATGCCCACAAACAGATTTGAGATTTTCCACTTAACAATGACAAGATTTACATACATACACTTGGACATTGTAGGTCCGTTATTACCTTCAGAAGGCTACCGCTATCTTCTTACCATGATTGATCATTACACAAGATGGGCAGAAGCAGTGCCACTGACAGATATTTCAGCAGAAACTGTGGCACAGGTATTCATGGCAAGTTGGATTGCATGTTTTGGCTGCCCATTACAACTGACTAAGGCCACCAATTTGAGCCTTTACTGTTCTTAGAATTGGCCAATCTGTGTGGCTTCTGCCGTCATTGCACAGCTGCTTACCATCCAGCCAGTAACAGTATAGTCAAACATTTGCATAGAACCTTAAAGGCTGCAATAATGTGTCATTCACAATCATGAACTTCTGCTTTGTTTCTAGTGTTACTGGGCTTGTGAACTGCAATTAAAACAGATTTGGGAGCTTCCACAGCAGAGTTGGTTTATGGGGAGACCTTGCGGCTGCCGGCAGAATTCTTTAAAGCTCAGGTTTAGATATCACAAGAGGACTTAACAGAGGTTCTGCAAATGGTAAGCAGTCAAATAGCTACACTATGTCCACCATCTGTATCGCGACATGGAGAAGGAAAACCATTCATCCATAAGGACCTTCACTCCTGCACCCAAGTCATGCTCAGAACAGACTCAGTACAACCACCACTGCAGCCTCCATATTCCGGGTCGCATAAGATGCTACTGAGAGGTGACCATACAATACAGATTGACTGTCGTGGAAAGCGGCGAACAGTGTCATTGGAGCAGGTGAAGCCTGCACATATGTTGCTGACTGAAGAAGACATGCAACAGGGACATCATGAATCGGCAGTACCTGTACAACAACGTGTCAGGTACAAGTACCCCTACATCCCTGGAGCTCCACTCTACTGTGGGGGGAAGGGGGGAGGGGCTGTGTGGGAATCACTGTCAGAAGAATGATTTTAGTACAGTGTAAGTTAGTATTTATTCTTTAGAAGAGCTATCTTTACCTTTGGTTTCATTACTCTCTGTTGCTTACTTTCTGGTTCTTATTCGAGTTCCGTTTATGTTTTCTGGTGAATAAAGAGTCTCTAATGTTTCTCAATGAAGCTGATTTTATTAATTAAATAAATAGCTACGCTGGTAAGATACTACATTGTATAAGGCCTCAGAAAATTTAATAATCATACAATCAGATTCTTGATGTGCTTCAAGCCTGTAAATTTAGTACAATATAACTGGTTTCTACAGGCACAGAACTGTGTTCCCATGTGTTATGGTTATTTTTGCTCTTTCATCAAGAACTGAACTTCTTTCTGTATTTCATATCAAGTCTACAATAATTGTCAGTTATGGAACTGTAAAAGAGATACTGAGAAATCTTATCCTTCTCTTGTCATTAATTTATTTTCAAAAGCTTTAATTGCTAGAATGCTAGGCTGCTTCTCTTGTGCATGTAGCTACTGGATCTGTGGACTTCTTACCATGGATGAATAGTGATGAATAAAGAGCACTGACAGTACTGTTCTGTTGAACTGAAGAGACTCGTGTTGACTGAAATGTGTTGTACTGCAGTAGTAAATGAACTGGATACATCCAAGACAGGCAGATAGAAGCTGAGACAGGCTGAGTGTTGTTGTCCAGTGCATCTGCCTCCTGGTATCTCATTCTTTGTGCAAGATAACATCTAACATAAGTAGAACGTGTCTGTTCTTGGAATAGGGTAGCTGATTCTGAACAGTAGGGAAAGGAAGGAATCTTAGGGTTTAATGTCCCATCAACTGCGTGGTCATTAGAGATGGTCTGAATAGTAACTAAGGCTGATGTTTTCCACAATGTGTCACTATATTTATCTTGAGTTTGTATTAACAAGGTGTTGTAGGATTTCTTCAATTATCTGAGATTATTTCACTATTATGATGCAATTATTCACTACTTTGTGGTTTTAGCCACAAGAAAAGAAGAAGTTAATTGCAGAGTGAGAACAGGATAGCAGTTGCCCACTTTCTACGAAGAGGAAACTGTTAAAGTGGGATCATATGATTTCCTACAAAAACTGGATGTAAACTGAAGAAATCTGTCAAACTGTTTAAGTCTTAAAAGATATAAAGAGTAATTTGAATATTATTTTACACAAATATTTGATCATGCATACTTTTGGAGAAAGTTCTAATGTTTAACAGTGCTTAATGAAGAAAAATAATTCAAGGTAGTTTTTATACATTGTTGGTGTGTACTATGTACAGTGTTTTAAAACTGATATAATATGACTATAGCCACAATAAAGAACAAAATACAAGGGCTAAGTAATCCAGAACCATTGCCTGTAACTTGATAAACATTATAATCATGTTTAGACATAGTTCACTTTGGAACTCACCTGTCAGATATTCCTTGCGGAGGTTAGGAAATAGCTTCATGTCCACTATAGAAGTAACAACACCCTCTAGTGTACCAAACTGGGAGTCTATCCCAAGAGTAAAAAGCATTAGGAAGAAAAGCACAGACCAGAATTGTGCTCCAGGAAATTGGTTGATGGCTTCTGTAAATATGATGAATGCTAAACCAGTACCTGAAGCGGACTGCAAAAAAAGTCAGTTTTACATTACACAGAAATAAGACATTTGAACAACATGCAAGAACAATTTTTTGTTTGCAACATAAATTTATATGTGAAATATTATTTTAACTATGCTTTCATCTTATCCTTGTACTCTACCAAACAGTAAAGTGTTTATATCCACTGCCCAGAAATCAAAACAATGCTTAACCTTAATTAAAAATTGTTTAATGTATTGATTACACACTAAATCTTACATTATCTAATTCCTTTTCTAAATCACATTCTGGAAGGGGAGGGGATATGCTGTGTGTCTCATTTGTGAAATTTGTGGGTACAGTGCTGCTGCCATACATTGAAGCTAGTATGTTGTTTCGTTCTTCTAAACAACGTTCATGAATCATTGTTGCTTTAAAACCTGCAATATAATACAATCATTTTAAGTAAATGTTTTAAAATTTTTTCTCTATGTGTAATTAAAGTACAATAATGGTGATAAATATAGACAACTGATAAATATACAATTAAATTTTCAGTCACTAAATCAAATTTTCCTCATAAAAATAATTTTTTGTGCCAAGCCAATGAAAGTAAACAATATAAAAAATTAAATATTAAATGTTAGCAGCTTGTTTTGGCTTTATTACTTAGCAGAATGTTACTGTACTATATTTGGTGTCACTTAGCCATGTCTGTAATCTTTTTTCATGTAGTTCGATTTCTTATTGTGTTTTTTCATTCAAATAATGATTTGATGCATCCCTCCATGCTAGTTTATCCTCATCTCATCTCCACATGTCTATAAATACTTCAATCTTTTGTGTCTGAGCTTGTAGATGGTAGAGTTCAGAGGGGAGAGAGCAGTGAATAAGGAAGCAGGTTCTACCTCACACTTAAGGCTAACACATCTTGCCCCCAGCAGTGCTAGCACTACAAACTGAATGGCATGCTTCTGCAAAAGTGGAAGTTATGCACATCACTTTAAATGTTATTAATAAATGAAACTGAAGAAGTAAGCATTGTAGGGGACTCACAAGACAGCTAGCAACTGCATCATCATTATTCTCACATTATAGTACACAATACTAGACCTTCAGAGGTATACAAAATAACAACAAAGCAGATGACAATGGCTACTCACACAGTACTGTCTGCTAGTAATGTTTGCTGCAGCCAAAAGGCAAATGACAGCCAGTCAAAGCCTCCTGATGTCTATCGACTTCTACTGATTCAGGATTGTGGAGGTCTGCGATAAAGTTTACAAACAGGACGTCTGTTTGAGCCTGCTTTCTGTATTTGAACCTGTCTCTCTCAATAATTCCTTCTCCCTTCCACTGGCACTTATTTATTCTATCAATCAGAATTTCCTTTCTTTCTTGAAAATGATCAACATTTAGTAGTGTGTGTACTGTCATCTGAAGATAATCACATAATCTGGACACGCATTGCAATATTCTAGATTTTGTGAGTGAATTCAAACTCTACCATGAAGAAATACTGTCATAAAATAATTTGTTTGGCTTCCATACAGGCCTTACTATAGAGAAAATCTTCCATGAAATCATTAATGAGATTTTCATATAGTAAACAAGAAATATGAATACTGGGGTTTTCCACAACCTTATGAAAGATTCTGATTGTGTGTATTTTATGGAAGCAATTGAAATGGTAGTGGAATGGCATTAATGCAAACTCCTTGAAACTTATTCCCACAATATGAGTTCTATTTCATTATCAAATAATCCAGATTAATCCCTCATGAACCACAGACATTGCCAAGTTGGGGTAGCTTTTAGATGATTGACTGAGCTGGTCTTGTAACATCAGCTAATGTGGCTATGCCATGAAGTTCTGCGAACAACTGAAAGTAAAGGGAAGCTACAGTCATTACTTTTCTGAAAGTCATGCAGCTTTACTGTATGAATATATGATGGTGTCTTCTTGGGTAAAATTTTCTGAAGTTAAAATAGTCCCCCAACTGGATCTCCTGGTGGGGACTACTCAGGAGGACATTGTCATCAATAAAAATAAAACAGGCATTCTACAGATTGGAGCATGAATGTTCTCCCTTAATCAGATAGCTAAGTTAGAGACTCTGGAAAGAGAAATCAATAGGCTGAAGTTAGATATGATGTGAATTAGTGAAGCTCAATGGCAAGATGAACAGGATTTTTTGATCAGGTGAGAACAGGGTTATAACAACAAATTTGGTTGGGGGAAATGCCGGAGTAGGTGTGATAATGAATAAGGAAATAGAAATGTGGGTTAATTCCACTGTTTAAAAAAGGAGACCGAAAGAAGTGTGGAAACTATAGAGGTATCACCCTACTTTCACATACCCTAAAGCTGCTGGAAAAAATTATAGAAACCAGACTTAGGAAGATAGTTGAACCCTTATTAGAAGAAGAACAGCATGGCTTCAGGAAAGGGCGAAGCACTATAGACCTCATCTTTGCGGTAAGGATTTTGGCAGAGAAATACTGGGAACATGGAAAGAACTCAGTGATGGTGTTCTTAGACCTGGAGAAGGCACATGATAGTGTCCTTCGCAATAAAATATGGAAGTGCCTGGAAGATCTAAAAGTGCCCAATTACCTGATTGACAGAGAAAAGATGCTGTATCAAACTTGCAAGAGTAGTGTCCAAATAGGAAATGGTTGTTCTGAATGGTTTGAGGCGAAGAGGGGAGTCCAGCAGGGAAGTGCTCTGTCACCACTCTTGTTTATTATTGTAATGGACAGAACGCTAAAATCTATTAAGGAAACTGCAAATGAATCGAGATCACTGGTATTTGCAGATGATGTTGTAATATGGGGAGAAACAGAAATAGAAGTGCAGAAGAGCCTGACTGTCTGGAACAATAAATTTAAAGAATTTAACCTGAAAATCAGTAAGACCAAGACAGTTGAGATGACCATAAGCAGAGAGGGAACAAGTTCAAACATCTACTTAGAGGGAACAAAAATTAAATCAGTTTCCCACTTTTAGTACCTTGGAAGTATTTTCTCCAAGGACAACACCATCTGGCAAGAAATCCCCAGGGGGCCCACAGCTCTTTTGTAGGTACATGTGTGGCATGCACGGGGCCCCAAGCCGAAGCAGCCTTCCTTCCCGCCCCAGACAGCTTCATTTCCCCTCCCAGTTTATGCCTTAGCCCAGAGATGGGTGTCCATTGCCAGTGAAGGTGGTTTCCTGTTATAGTTTTTCGCTTTTCCTTGGTTTCTTCCTTTCCTAACCCTTGATTTCATCTTTCACTCCTTGCTGTACTCTCCTAGCCTTCCTCTCCTCCTCTTTTTAGTCTCCACTTCGGCGTTTGAGACACTCTCTTCTTTCTCTTCACTTCCTCTATTCTTCTTCTTTCCTCCCTGTGTGTGTCAGAAGGCTGACCTACGCATTCTCATGTGTAGCAGGTGATGGGGTAATGCGCCTCGGGTAGACAAGTAGGGCAGGTATGTACCCCCTGGTAAAGGCCAGGCCCAGGGAGGGGTCATTACCCGAGCTGGTACCTTCCAAACATGCCGATTGATCCCTCCAATCCATTCTCGGGAGGTGTGACCTGAGGTGTGAACAATTACCTGAGGCGGGTAAGCCCTCAGTGAGGACCCCCACTAGGAAGCAGCACACCATCGGAGGCACTGGTAATCATGGGGGACAGCTCCGAATGACTTCCTTCTCTTATACTATGACTTTGACACAAAAAGAAAGATAGATTCACCTCAGTGTAAGAAAACTTTGCCTAATCTTCCCAAATTTCTGGTTGTTTCTCGAACTGACGGTCAACATTTCTCTTTCGTTAATCCTTTTGTAATTCAGAAGGGTGTTGATGCGACTGCTGGCGCTGTTAAGACCTGTTCCCTGCAGTGAAATGGAGCATTGTTACTGGAAGCGGACAGTGCTTTCCTGGCACAAAAACTGATAATGACTACGCTACTACACACATTTCCTGTCCAAGTAGAAGCACATCGCACCCTCAACTCATCACGGGGGGGTAGTTTTCACGAGATCCCTTGACGGGTTATCAGACAAAGAGATTCAAAACTACATGTCCGATGTAACAGCCGTGCATAGTGTGTTGAAAAAGGTCGATAACCAGTTAACACCAACTCAAACTGTATTTTGACATTCGACAGAGTTGAACTCCCCTCCAAGGTCAAAGCAGGATATGAAGTTATCTCTGTTTGCCCTTATGTACCAAACCTTACACGCAGTTTCCAATGCCATAGATTCAACCACACCTGTCAATCTTGCCCCAATACAGCAAAATGTGTCACTTGTGGTATGGACGCCCATGAGGGCGACTGCACACCTCCGCCCCCTCACTGAATTAATTGCATGGGTGACCATGCTGCTTCCTCTAGGGACTGCCCTGTTTAGAAGGACAAGGTCATTCAGCAAACTCGGGTCACAGAAAAGGTCTCAACCTCTGCTGCTCGAAAATTATTAGGGAGTCGGAAGCCCACTGTCCTTCCAGTGGGCACATGCAGTAAGGTCCTCTCCTCCCCCTGACCTAATAAGGAAGTAGGTACACAGATTGCCCATTCCACGTCCCCGCTTCATCCTGCTGCTTCTAAAGTTCAGTCTTTGTCAACATCTAATAAACAGTGGGCACCTAAACAAGATGCCTGGACTTCGAAAAAGGAACCTCTACGTGAAGATTTTCTCCGCACTCAGGCTTCTCACCCATCAACTACCTCTACTTCTCACCTTCACTCTTCCAAAAGAGCTAACAAAAAATAGAGTTCCTCTCCATCCCCGCCAATGCGTGAGTCATCCGTCACACCGCCCAACAGTAGCCAGCTCCGGTCATCCTCTGTATTTCCGGGACACACTACTGTTAGCTGGGCAACCAGTGTTTTAACGGTGGAGCTTGCTGCCCCTAACAATCAACTCGGAAAGGCATCAGAAATTCCAGTCGCACTGATGGAACAAGATATTCCACCAATGGATTGCGATAGCAGTGCTCCCTTGAAGTCAGGCCCTCAGTGGCCATCAAGGTGACTCCCTTTTGCCTCGTTCTTCTCTTTTCTGCCCTTATTCTTATCATGGCGCTTCTTCAGTGCAATATTCAAGGAATTTGCTCCAATCATGAGGAATTAAAATTACTCCTTCGATTGCACTGTCCGCTCATAGTTAGCCTCCAAGAAACGAAGATACACCCACAGGATAGCATAGCCTTCCCTCAATATACTTCTGTGCATTATGACCTACCTCCTATGGATGGTATTCCAGCCCATGGAGGGGTCATGTTGCTCATTCAGGATGACATCTATTCCCATACCATCTCTCTGCACACTCACATACAGGCAGTTGTCATCTGCATTACTCTCCCTACCCTGCAGTTTCCTCTGCAATATCTAAACCCCATCATCATCTGCCTTTACTAGGGGAGATGTTCCCAGCTTCCTCCACCTTTTGTTTTGCTTGGCGACTCAACGCCCACCACGCCCTATGGGGTTCTCCAGCATCTTGCCAGAGAGGCTCCCTTCTAGCAGACCTTTTCAACCATCTCAATCTTGTCTGCCTAAACACCGGTTCACCAACATTCCTTTCAGACACAATGAACACCTATTCCCACTTGGACCTTGCAATATGCACTCCTCAGCTAGTGCATCGGTTTGAGTGGTATGCTCTTTCTGATACGTACTTGAGCGACCGTTTCCCTTGTGTAATCCAGGTACTGCATCATATCCCATCTCCGCATTCCACTGCCTGAAATAACGCTAAAGCTGACTGGGGGCTGTATTCTTCCATGATCCACATTTCCCCAGCTGCGACAGTCAGGTCCTGTACCTCAAAGAGGTTATTCCCACTGCTGCCGAACATTCCATACCTCATATTTCCTCTTCTCCACGCCACGTCCTAGTCCCCTGGTGGACTGCAGCTTGCAGTGATGCTATTAGAGTCCAGCGACGTGCTCTATGCACCTTTCAATGCCACTCAACGATGGAAAATTGCATCCATTACAAACGACTGCCGTTGTGTTATAAAAGAAAGCAAAAAAGCCTGTTGGACTGCCTTCACTAGTTCTTTTAACAAATTCACACCCTCCTCAGTTGTCTGGGGTAGCCTGCGCAGGTTATCTGGCACAAAGGTCCACTCCACAATTTCAGGCCTGCCAGTAGCGAACGCAAGTCCTTTTGGACCTCATTGATGTATCCAATGCCTTAGGCTGCTCTTTCGCATAGGTTTCGAGCTCTGCTCATTACCACCCTGCCTTCCTTCCAATCTTTAAATCGTGAAAGTTACAATGACACTTTCCTATGCAGGAACTAAACCATGCTCTCACTATGTCCCACTCCTCTGCTCCAGGGCCCATTGCCATTCATATTGAGATATTGCAGAACCCTTCTCCTGCGGGTAAATGTTCCCTTCTCTGCACCTATAATCGCTTATGGACTGTAGGTCAGATCCCCACAAGTTGGCGTGAAGCCATTGTTGTCCCCACTCCCAAACCAGAGAAGGACAAACATCTTCCTTCCAGTTATCGCCCCATTTCTCTTACCAGCTGTGTCTGTAAGGTGTTGGTATGCATGGTTAATGCTCGTTTGGTTTGGCTCCTTGAATCCCGAAGCTTCCTTACCAATGTACAATGTGGTTTTTGTTGGTACCGCTCTGCAATGGACCACCTCGTCGACTTTTATTATGAATAACTTTTTGAAAAAGTGCCAGACGGTGACTGTGTTCTTTGATTTGGAGAAGGCCTACGAAAACTGTTGGAGGGTGGGAATTCTCCCCACCAAGCATACCTGGGGCTTTCGCAGCCGTCTCCCCCTCTTTATCCGTGCATTTTTAACGGATCGACGTTTTCGGGTATGAGTGGGCTCTGTTTTGTCAGACCCTTTTTGCCAGGAAAATGGGGTGCCACAGGGCTCTGTTTTGAGTGTAGTACTCTTTGCCATAGCAATTAACCCAATTATGGACTGCCTCCCACCTAACGTTTCTGGTTCCATCTTTGTGGATGATTTCACAATCTACTGCAGCGCTCAATGAACGTGTCTGTTGGAGCACTGTCTCCAGCGTTGTCTTGACCGTCTTTATTCTTGGAGCATCGCAAATAGCTTCTGTTTCTCCAATGAGAAAATAGTGTGCATCAGCTTCTGGCGATACAATGAGTTCCTTCCACCATCTCTACATTCAGGCCCCGTCCCTCTCCCATTCGTGGAGACAATGAAATTCTTAGGACTAATGTTTGACAGGAAACTTTGTTGGTCTCCACACGTGTGTTCTCTGGCTGGCCATTATACATGTTCCCTTAATGTCCTCCATGTTCTTAGCAGTACGTCATGGGGAGCTGATAGAACCATCCTTCTTCACCTTTATCAGTCCATAGTCCGATCAAAGCTGGATTACGGAAGCATTGTTAACGCATCCACATGGCTGCCCATCTTGCGCCGTCTTAACTAGATTCACTACGGGGGGTTACGCCTAGTGATTGGAGTCTTCTATATCAGGCCTGTTGAAATCCTCAATGCAGAAGCTGCCAAATTACCACTGCACTATCAGCATGATATATTACTCTGTCAGTATGCATGCAGGCTGCTGTCAATGCCCAAACACCCATTCTACACATCATTTTTCAACAACTCCCTTGATCATCAATATGGTGTGTCTGCATCTGCAGTGTTGCCTCCCGGAGTTCGTTTTCGTCGCCTGTTTCAGCAACTCGATTTCACCCTCCCTGACACCCTTCGAATGGATGTGAGCCCAACACCACCATGGCTTCAGACACAGGTTTGCGTCCACCTAGAACTCAGCTCGCTCCCAAAGGAGAGCACCCCAGATTCGGTGTATCGCTCAAGGTTTGTCGAACTTCGTTCGCAGCTTGATGACAACATCTTCATCTATACAGATGGCTCTAACAACACTGACGGTGTTGGATCCGCCTTTGTCGATGGGTTTGACAGCATTCAATACAAGCTCATCGACCAATGCTCAAATTTAATGGCTGAGCTTTTTGCTCTCTATCAGGCAGTCCACCACCACCCTTCTTATCTCATCTGCTCAGATTAAAATCAGTGCCATTCAGAGTCTTAGGAGACCCGTATTTTGTCCATCCTGTTGTACTCAGACTCCAACGCCCCTTCAATTGGTAGCTGAAGATGGCATTTGTGTTTGCTTCTTGTGGGTCCCTGGCCACGTAGGTGTGCCGAGGAACGAGGCTGCTGACGCTGCGGCCAGGGCTGCCACTCTCCTACCTTGGACAGCTACCATTTGTGTTCCCGTCAAACAACATTCAAGGGGCTATTTGCAGGTGTTTTGTTGCATCATGGCATCGGCTGTGGTCCTCACTTCAGGACAACAAGCTAGAACTATAAAACCAATCCCAGCAGCTTGGAATACCACTCCCGGCAGGAAGAGGTAATCTTGGCCCGGCTGAGAACTGATCATTGCCGGTTCAGCCACCAACACTTATTAACGGGCGATCCCCCACCAGTCTGTTCCTGCGGTCGCCCAATGACAGTGCACCATGTTTTAATGTTCGTATTGCAGTAAATCTGCAGTCCACTTTGGAGGACATTTTAGCTGATGACGCATGGGCAGGTGCTAGAGTTTTGTGTTTTATACGTATGACAAATCTGTCCAAGGACATTCAATTCCTTCTATTGATATTTTTTATTCCTCGTTTTAGTGATATTCTGAAATTCTCCTTATTGACATCTTTTTTAACCTTGTTTTAAATCAATCTAGGGTCAGAATCAGGTGCTAATGACTAGTGCCGTTGAGCGCCCTAAAAACACAAAAAAATATAAAAAGAAGAAACAAAAATTTCTGCCATTGATGAGAGCAAACAAATTTTTCAGACAGTTAAGGGAGAGGAAAACTTGACTGTGTAATGTACATACCCCATAACATTCCGCTTGTTTCGGTAAATGAAATGATTGTATATCAGCCTTTCGTTATGCATAACCATGAATCTATTCATATAACATTATAATATGATACAAGACTGTTTAATTGAAAAAGTGGTAATGTTCTTTACATAATTCTGTTAAATTGTTTCTATTCGTAAAAAAATATAGCATTAATATTATGCAATAATATGTTTTTGCTAATTATATTTCTAACAAACATCATATGATGTCTCTTGCAATGTACTGGTTTGTTTGTGATCCTCTGCTTACCTTAAAACTGTATAAATATTTTAACTATTGTACAAACTGGAAACAAATTGTAACACTGCTCTATTTGTAAATTACTTATGATCTTAATTTCTGTTTTGTTTTGATACAGAAATACTTTCACTATAATTGTTATAATTTTGTATATTTCCTCTTTATGAAAGATTCATTTATATCTAACAAATAAGCTTATAAATATGATATTTGCAACTTCCTTGTTCTAGAATGTTCTAGAAACAGTCTTATTGTATTAATAAGCATGAAATTGGTGCACACAGTCAATTACAGTCAGTCTTAAGTCTTACTTCAGTCAATTATAAGTCTACATCATGTAATGGAAGAGTTATGGAGAATGTTTTTGTGGTAACGCGTGACGCATGTGTTTAGACGGCGCGCCGCCTGTTACCAGAACTGGCCGCTGTGCGGCGCTGGCTGCACTACCGTGCTGCACCCTGCCGGTCGCGCGGCATTTGAGAGAGGCACTGGGACAGCCAAAAACCTTGCCTCAGTTACGTACTTACTGTGCTTATGAACGTGTCTCCGGAGATTACTACTGACTAGGACAAGAGTGGGTGCTTACGAACATATCTAGTGTGGACTTCGATGGGGTGGCTCAAGGTCCTAGCGACATTGTTAGCTGGTATATTGTGTATAGGTGTGTTATCAGTCATAACACAATTGGCGACGAAGATGGTGTTTGAATTGGCATGTGCTCCGTTGTGGAAGATGGTGGCCAATGAAGGACTGGCTCCAGCGGACTTTCAGCTGCCCCCGTGGGGCAAAATCCTGCAGCAATCGTTACAGACTGTGGTTGAGTCCGTTCAGCGGGTAACAACGATTGTGTCGGGTCAGGCAGACCATTTTGACTCCTTGATGTCGCAGTTGCTGGTGGCTCCTCGGCTGGCGTTTGATTCCGGTTCTGTGTCTCCCACTACTGTGTTTCCGCCTCCATTCTCGGGCTTTGATGATTCTTTAGAAGATTGGGACTCTTATGAAAACCGACAACATCAACATTTCCTTGGGTTCGGGGTGTCTGACCCGGCGTTGTGTAAGGCTTTATTTCTTTCATGGGTCTCCTCCCACATCTTTCAACTTTTGCGTCAATTAGCCCCCCTGCGGGAACTGGCTGCTTTGTCTTTTGATGAGATGCGTCATTTGTTGTCGGCACATTACCGCCTGCGCACGCATATTATTGCAGCGCGGGTTGAATTTTACCGGTCGCATAAGAAACCCACTCAGTCCTACGGGGCGTGGGCCGCAGAGCATGGTCGTGCAAGAAAAAAGGCCACATGGCTTCTGTCTGCCGTTCCTGGGCGAATATGCAAGATGACGAGATGGATGTTAATCTTGTCCAGAATGTTCACTGTTTGTCTCCCAAACTTTTTGTTGACGTTCAGATTTTTGACAGAGCGGTTACCTTACTTGTTGATACGGGAGCTTCCGTTTCTCTTCTCAATTATATCACATATGTATGACTTGGCTTGCCCCCTCTGGCTGCTGTCACCCATTCTTTGCATGGCTACAGCCGCCAGCGCATTCCCATCTTGGGTTAATTCACGGCTCCCACGACTTATAAATCTGTCGTCAGGCCGGTCACTTTCCTTGTTGTTGATGACACTGCGGCTGCTAACATTTTCGGCCTGGATGCTTTTAATGTTTTTGGTTTTTCTATCGATGATTCTGTCAATCTCCTGTCAGATTCGATTCCTTTCTCGGAGTTAGATGCCCTTTGTCGGGAATTTTCTTCCTTGTTTTCGGGGGGCCTGGGTTGTGCCATGGACTTTATCGCCCACATTACTATGAAACCGACAGCGCAACCCAAGTTTTTTCGCGCGCGCCAGGTGCCGGTGGCCCTGTGCCATCAACTTAAGGCGGAATTAGATCGCCTACAGGACTTGCAGGTCTTAACTCTCATTTCTTCCAGTGAATGGGCTATGCCACTGGTTATTGTAAAGAAGCCTGGGGGGTCTTTAAGTATATGTGGGGATTTTAAAGTCACCATCAATGCACAGTCTGTGATTGACTCATACCCCATGCCTTGTACAGACGAACTCCTTGCTTTACTTTCTGGTTCCCACTCTTTTTCTCATATCGATTTAGCGGAAGCCTATCTTCAGCTTCCTTTGGACGATGACACTAAACTTCTGTTGGTTGTCAACACTCCCTTTGGGTTAGACCAATATCAGAAACTCCCTTTTGGGGTTGCTAGTGCCCCGGCTATTTTTCAGCGCTACTTAGAGCAGCTTCTCCGTCCGGTTCCGGGCTGTGTTAACTACTTAGACGATATTGTTGTGACTGGGGCCTCCCCCCATGAACATTTACAAAACCTGCGGGCACTTTTCTCTGTCCTACAAGCAGCTGGGCTCCACTGCAAGCTGGCAAAGTTCCACTTTTTCCAACCTTCTATTCCTTATTTGGGGTTTGAGGTGTCTTCAGCAGGCGTCCACCCATTGCCGGATCGCGTGGCCGTGGTACAGTCCCTGGTGCATCCCACATCTGTTAAGGATGTACAGGTCTTCTTGGGCAGCATTGCCTATTACCATCGTTTTTTACCGGGGTCTGCCTTCGTAGCGCATCCTATACATCGTCTGCTTCACAAGGGTGTTCCCTTTGCCTCATTGTCTGAGTGTGAATGGGCGTTTTGCACGTTAAAGCGCTTGCTGGTTTCTGCACCTTGTTTGACAGCGTATGTTCCCCGACATTTGGTTCTGGCCACAGATGCGTCCCAACATGGCATTCGAGCGGTTTTAGCCCATAAGTATCCCGATGGGTTGGAACGCTCCATTGCATATGCATCTAAGACGTTGACGGCAACCCAGCAACGGTACTCTCAAATTGAAAAGGAGGCATTAGCCATTGTGTATGCTTTGAAAAAATTTCACGTTTACTTGTATGGGGTCAAATTTCATCTTATTACTGACCATAAGCCCTTGGTGTCTCTATTTCACCCTACAGCAGCACTTCCCGACAAGGCAGCTCATAGGTTGCAATGTTGGGCTCTCTTTCTTTCCCGTTATAATTATGAAATCCATTTCCGTCCCACGGCACAGCATGCTAATGCGGACACATTATCGCGCCTCCCGGCAGGGCCTGATCCTGACTTTGACCGAGAAGAACTTTTATGCATTTATTTGGATGAGGAAATTCAGGCTACTGTTGATGGTTTTCCTATTACGGCGCCAGAGCTGGCCAAGGCGGTGTCGTCAGATCCCGTGCTGCGGTGCGTCCTTCACTACATTTGAGTGGGCTGGCTTGATGCTCCTCCACGTCGGGCTTTCGATCCCCTCCATAACTATTATTCCTTCTGTTTTCGCCTGCCTGAATGGGATGGGATTCTCCTTTTGGCTACAGACGGACAGGCTCCGCGGTTGCTGATTCCGGCGGATCTCCGTTCCAAAGTGCTTCAGATGCTTCATGAAGGACACTGGGGAGTATCCTGCACAAAAACATTGGCTCGCTGGCATGTGTTTTGGCCCAGCATCGATGGTGACATTAAGAGGCTGGTGGTTAAGTGCTCGTTGTGTGCTTTACATCAGGCGGTGCCTTGAGCATCTCTCTCTTCTTGGCCGCAGCCCCGACAGCCGTGGGAATGGGTGCACATCGATTACGCGGGCCCCTTCCTGAACTCTTATTGGTTTTTTCTTGTAGATGCATACTCAAACTTTCCAAACATTTTTCGTTGCCATACCATGTCCACTGCGGTAACTATTCAGTCACTGTTTAAAGTTTTTGCTTTGGAGGGGTTTCCACACACACTCGTTTCAGATAATGGCACCCCTTTCACTTCTTCTGTTTTTCAAGATTTTTGTTCTTGTCTGGGCATTCACCATATTATGGCCCCTCCATTTCATCCCTAGTCTAATGGCGAAGTGGAAAGGTTTGTGCGTACGTTTAAAGCTCAAATGCGCAAATTGTGACCTCTTGCTCTGTGGATGATGCCATTATCCGTTTCCTGATGTCGTATCGGTTCACTCCGGCGGGGGAACGCAGCCCGGCAGAACTGCTTCAAGGCCGGCAACCTCGCACTCTCTTTCATTTGTTGTTGCCTCAGCCACCGAAAAAAAAAAAGTTCAAATGGTTGTTAAGCTTATGGCACTTAACTACGGGGTCATCAGTCCCTAAACTTACAAACTACTTATGAACTACTTACGAACTAGGACGGCACAAATATCCATGCCCGAGGGGGGATTCGAACCCCCGACCGCAGTGGCCGTGCAGACCGTGACTGAAGCGCCTCAGTCCCCTCGACCACCGCGGCCGGCTCAGGCACCGAGTGTGTCCCCACGGCCATCAGGTCGATATATTCTGGGGTCGCTAGTGTGGGCGTGTGGGTTTGGCCGGCATCCTCATTGGCTGTGTCGTGTCTCGGCCATCGCCTTTGCACTGTGGACACTGCTGTGGGCACTCTTCGTCGACACTGGGATCAGTTGCACCTGTTTCGCCAGCATGCTCCATGCCAATATTTCCAGGGGGGCCGACTTCTGCACTGCGTACTGTGTCCGCCCGAGCTCCTTCGGAGGTAAGGGCGCCTTTCCCGGCACTGGCACCAGTCCCAGCAGCTACATTCCTGAGTGCTGAGTCACCTCCATGTTTGGCTCCCCTCACTGAGCATCCGGCACTGGACAGGGGGGAGGGAGCCACCACTTCAGAGGCTATGGACATCCAGACATCGGAAAGGACCATGACTTAACCTGTGAGTAATGAAACTGCTCCTTTTTTATCTCCAATTCTGGGAGCGGATGGTGCGCCCTCATCCCCAGTCATTGCGAGCAACATACACAGAGGTACCAGCCACTCCTGGCACAGACGAACAGGACATTATCAACCCTATGGGGTAGTACCAGCCCGATGCTGGCAGCCAGAGATGGACGAGGCCTTGCCGATGGACGTAGCCTAGGTGCGGTTGGCACCCCTGGATATTACACCGTCAAAGGGGAGGAATGTGGTAACGCGTGACGCATGTGTTTAGATGGCACGCAGCCCGTTACCAGAACTGGCGGCTGTGCAGCACTGGCTGCACTACCGTGCTGCACCCTGCCGGCTGCGCAGGATTTGAGAGAGGCACCGGGACAGCCAAAATCCTTGCCTCAGTTACGTACTTACTGTGCTTACGAACATGTCTCTGGACATTACTACTGACTAGGACAAGAGTGGGTGCTTACAAACATATCTAGTGTGGACTTCGATGGGACAGCTCAAGGTCCCTAGCGACATTGTTAGCTGGTATATTGTGTATAGGTGTGTTATTAGTCATGACAGAATTTTTTTTTTTTTTTTTTTTTTTTTTTTTTTTTTTTTTTTTTTTTTTCATTTTTGTGGTACAGTCATGTAATTTGTAAAGTTTAAAAATGTCAAAATTTACAAATAATTTTCTAAGAAGGGCAACCACACCTTAAATACATTTTGATAAAATTCAATACACAAACACCACAAAAATTAAAAATTAACTTCAATAATATAAAGTCCTGGGTACAGATGTGTAGAGATAACAGCAATGCCATTTTATCTCTACACATCTAGACTTTGAAGAACCCATTGTTTCATAATAATGGACAGCCAGGCAAGCTACTGGATTTACCACTGAATGACAAACCTCAGGTGATGTATGACTACATTTATGAAACATCATTAGAACAGGAACTCAGTAGTAGGAAAAAGGAGAGAAGGAAAAGTAGTGGGTGAATATGGGCTGGGGTAAAGGAATAAAAGAGGATATTGTCTGGTAGAATTTTGTGCAGATCCCAATTTAATCATCACAAACACTTGGTTTAATTGTCACAAAAGGAGGTTGTATATGTGGAAGAGACCAGGAGACACTGGAAGGTATCCAACTGATTTCATAATGGTATGTCATAGGTTTAGGAGCCTTATTTTAAACTGTAAGACATATCAAGGGGCAGATATAGGCTCTGACCATGACTTACTAGCTATGAAATGTAGACTAAAGCTGAAGAAACTGCCAAAAGGTAGAAAAGTTAGGAGATGAAATCTGGACAAATTGAAGGAACCAGAGGTTGTCAAGAGTGTGGCGACGTCGAGATCGACTCCACCTGGAGTGGAATATCTTTGAGCTGATATAGAGAGCGCCCACGCGGGCCTTTGAGTATTGTTTGGACTCAACTATTGTGTACTCGAATGTATCAAGGTCCCTAGCGACATTGTTAGCTGGTATATTGTGTATAGTATAGGTGTGTTATTAGTCATGACAGGGTTTTTTTTTTTTTTTTTTTTTTTTTTTTTTTTTTTTTTTTTTTTTTTTTTTTTTGTGGTACAGTCATGTAATTTGTAAAGTTAAAAAATGTCAAAATTTACAAATAATTTTCTAAGAAGGGCAACCACAGCTTAAATACATTTTGATAAAATTCAATACACAAACACCACAAAAATTAAAAATTAACTTCAATAATATAAAGTCCTGGGTACAGATGTGTAGAGATAACAGCAATGCCATTTTATCTCTACACATCTAGACTTTGAAGAACCCATTGTTTCATAATAATGGACAGCCAGGCAAGCTACTGGATTTACCACTGAATGACAAACCTCAGGTGATGTATGACTACATTTATGAAACATCATTAGAACAGGAACTCAGTAGTAGGAAAAAGGAGAGAAGGAAAAGTAGTGGGTGAATATGGGCTGGGGAAAAGGAATAAAAGAGGATATTGTCTGGTAGAATTTTGTGCAGATCCCAATTTAATCATCACAAACACTTGGTTTAATTGTCACAAAAGGAGGTTGTATATGTGGAAGAGACCAGGAGACACTGATTTCATAATGGTATGTCATAGGTTTAGGAGCCTTATTTTAAACTGTAAGACATATTAAGGGGCAGATATAGGCTCTGACCATGACTTACTAGCTATGAAATGTAGACTAAAGCTGAAGAAACTGCCAAAAGGTAGAAAAGTTAGGAGATGAAATCTGGACAAATTGAAGGAACCAGAGGTTGTCAAGAGTGTGGCGACGTCGAGATCGACTCCACCTGGAGTAGAATATCTTTGAGCTGATATAGAGAGACCTCACGCTGGCCTTTGAGTATTGTTTGGACTCAACTATTGTGTACTCGAATGTATCAAGCAATCTGTAATAAATGTGTGTTATTCAGTTAATGTGGCATGTACCGGTTATTTATTTATCATACCGTATCCCGTACACCACAGTGGTGACCCCGCGTTTCAATTCACGCACAATTATGCTTTCGTGCCTTTTTTCCAAATTTGTTATTACGCGAGTGCAGTGAACAATCACCATGTGGAATCAATCTCAGTGTTCTTCAGTGCTACGATCGCAAGGACAAGGATTATCTGCTTCTCCGCTTTCAACCGGTGAGAAAGGACAGTGCATCAATTGACAGGTGGGACTAGACATTATACAGCCTAACAAATTGAGCCCTGTTGCACATGTCAACAATCCATGCGGCCACGCCGACATGTTGGCTCCCGAACTTTCTATGGTTCGAACCGCCAACTTAGTTAAAGTAGAACCAACTTTTACGCCACCAGAGCCTCACGAACAGTGCTGTGTTACAACTGAACATTCGAATTTTGACTCTTCGTGCACTCAACAGCGAGTTTCGGTACCACCTTGGATCTCGAACTATACGCGCGATTTTTCGCAAGTGCAGTGTGCTATACCTTCAGTTACTGTGCCTTCTGACCATCTACCATGTGTTACAAATGTGTTTAAGAGTACCGCCGGACTGCCGGTTAGTTTTGGACAAAATGCTTCACAGAACTATGCCCTCACGAACGTACCAGTTTCTGGGCCAACATTCCCGACAGATAATGCACCTCCCCCGCTTGTTCGTCCAGTTAATTTCGAACAACAACCCACTAAATTGCCAAAGCTGCCGCCTTTTGCAAAGCAACATCCGAACACTTGGTTCGCATTAATTAATTCTATTTTCAGGGTTTCGGGCATTCTTTCAGAAGTTCGTGTGCCTTTTCGGTCATCTACACGACCAACTTGACTTGATTAGCGATTTGGTGCTTAACCCACCTCCGCCACCTCAGTACACAAATGCGAAACGTATCATCTGTGAGAGACTTTCCCGCTCACCTGATGAAGTGTTGCATCACATAATTCACGAAGTGCACTTAGGAGACCTTACACCATCTGAACTGTGGCGTAGGCTGTGCACCCTTGTTCCAACTGATTTTCTCCCGGACATTACTTTGTGGTCAATCTGGCTAGTGAAATTGCCTGAACCCTTGCAGCTGCAGTTGCTGCCACTTACGTCTTGTTCTCTTGACGAAAAAGTATCAATAGCAGATCGTGCATTTAAGATCATTAACCGTCGCACTCCCAGTGTTAATAGTGGCGCGAGTGTTGTTCAAAATATTTCCCCCCCTACCACGCATGTAGGTGACGATCGTGCCCGTGTGTTTTCGTCGCGTAACCGTACAGTGTCGTCATATGGTAGCCGTCCCGCGCAACGCTCTCCGGACTCACTAGTTGCCATGATGGAAACGCCAGCCCAGCAGCGCGCTCTCTTGGACGACGATGGAACTACCTGCAGCACGCCGACCACGCCCAACAACAGCTGGCCACTCTGCTGGTATCATAGCAACTTCGGAGACGACGCTAAACATTGCCGTGCGCCGTGCGCGGCGGGAAACGCAGGCGGCGGGGCGCAGTAGCAGGCGCGGCGCCCCGCTCGAAACAAAGACGCCTCCATTCCACAACTCGCACCTCTGGTATGGTAAGCTGCAACGGCTGTTTGTTTGTGACTGACTGTGTTTCGAACATTGACTTTCTGATTGACAATGGGGCAGATACGAGTGTTTTACCCCCGTCGCTTGCACCGGACACTCTCGTACCTTCTCCCACACTGCTTCGCACCGCAAACGACTCCACTATCAAAGTGCTTGGAACGGTTCACATGCCGGTTCATTTATCTAAAGACTTGACTATTAAATGGGACTTTCTGGTCACGCAAGTGTCCTGTCCGGTGCTTGGCATAGACTTTTTAAGGAACAATAAATTTTCTTTGGACATTCCGGCAGGAATCTTGTTACATCAAACCACTAACACGCGCATCTGTCTGTCTTCCTCTCCCAGTGCACGGCCGTCGCCGCATATTAATGTTGACATTTCTCTTTTGCAAACAGAGTGCGCGCTGTTAGCTGCAAAACTTACTAGTGTAACGTGTGACATAACTGTACAGAGACTTGAAATTGTTGAACCTAGAGAAACTCAGAGTAGGCTTAAAGAACAGATTGACATTAAGTCACGCGAGCTGGCTCGTGCGAGAGAAGTAATCGCTTCCTTACAAAGTTTGGGATCCGCACAACAAGTGTCACGCGCTCCCTCTCAGTCGCACGGCCCGAACTCTGACGTGCATAACAATAACACGACAGTCTCACATAGTTCCAGGCGCCCACGTGGCATTCTTGCTATCAGTAGTGATGCTTGACATAGACTCAATACAACAGAGGGACCTTCAGTGCATTTCAGACCACGCCGCCTCAATCCGCATAAACTCAAAATCGCAAAAAACATTATTGGTGAACTGCTTGAGGCCGGCATTGTGCGACCTTCCTCAAGCGAATGTGCTTCTCCTATTCACCTTATGCCGAAAAAGGACGATACCTAACATTTATGTGGAGATTACAGGAAGTTGAACGATAGGACAATCACTGATAGCTATCCTGTGCCCAATATACAAGACTTTGCTAGCCAACTTGCAGGCGCTACCACTTTCAGTGTCGTCGACTGCAAGAAGGCTTATCACCAAATTCCAATGCACGAACTGGACATTCCAAAAACGGCCATCATTACTCCCTTTGGCTTATTTGAATATGTATATATGCCTTATGGCTTAAAAAACGCCACACAGACATGGCAGAGGTTCCTAGACTCCCTTCTTCGTCCTCTGCCACAGTGTTACGCATATGCATGCTTTTCGATAAATTGTGCGATCTCTGTGGCACATCACGGATACATACCTCCGCCTATCACCCACAATCCAACGGGTTGGTGGACTGGTGGCATCGTACCCTGAAAGCTGCACTCTTGTGCCACTCAAAATAGATTTTTTTTTTTTTTTTTTTTTTTTTTTTTTTTTTTTTTTTTTTTTTTTTTTTTTTTGTGGTTTTAGGGCGCACAACTTCTATGGTCAATAGCGCCCAGCCAAGAACATAGATTCGCTATGATCTCAAACAAAAAACGTGACTGTCAGAACATCAACAAGAGGCTAAAAACGAAAGATAAAAGACAATTAAAAGGGTTAAATATCCTTGAATAAGTTGGCCAAGTTGATAAAACGCAAAACTCGAGCAGCTGCTCATGTGTCATCAGCTAAAATTTCCTCCAGAGTAGATGGCAAGTGAAGGGCTACACGGAGATGATTAAAATTAACACAAGTCAGTAAAACATGTCGCACTGTCAGCAGTTCACCGCAGGAGCACAGCGGTGCAGGGTCGGCAGAGAGCAAGTGACGGTGGCTGAAACGGCAGTGACCGATCTGCAACCGGGCCAGGATGACCTCCTCTCGCCGAGAGGGGCGTGAGGAGGTCCTCCAAGCAGTCGGGATCGGTTTTACAGTTCTCAATTTATTGTTGTACATTGAAAACCACGCACTGTGCCATTGTGACACGATACTCCGGCGAAGAGCCCGTTGAACATCGTCCGATGGGACGCAAAAGGTAGCCATGCGAGGCAAAATAGCTGCGGCCTTGGCTGCTATGTCGGCGGTCTCATTCCCGGGCACTCCCACATGGCCAGGGATCCACAGGAAAGAAACGTGACAGCTGTCATCAGCTAGCAACTGGAGGGAGCGTTGGATCCGATACACGAGAGGATGGTTCGAGAAAGGGTCCTTAAGACTCTGCAGGGCACTAAGGGAGTCCGAACATATGGCATAGAAAGGTTCGCGGTGGTGGCAGGTGTACAAAACGGCCTGGTGGAGGGCAAAAAGCTCAGCCGTGAAACTCGAACACCGGTCAGGGAGCTTGTATTGGAACCGGTTGTCCCCAACGACGAAGGCAGATCAGACACCAGCAGTGCTCTTGGAACCATCAGTGTAAATAAATATGGCATTATCGAACCACGAACGCAGTTCGACAAGCCTCGAGCGGTATACCAAATCCAGAGTGCTCTCCTTGGGGAGCGAACTAAGTTCGAGGTGAGTGTGAACCTGGGTCTGATGCCACGGTGGCAATGGGCTTTCGCTCAGCCGAAAGGTGGAAGGAAGTGTAAAAACGAGCCGCTGTAGTAGGCAGCAAAACCGAACTCCAGGTGGAAGCAAGGCAATCGCAGACAACTGATATTGGCAATGGAGTGAGTCGTCAAAAAATAATCGGTAAGATGGATTGTTGGGCATCAACTGCAGGCGGCATGCGTACCAAGATAAGAGTATGTCACGCCGAGTGGTCAAGGGTAATACAGCAGCCTCGGCATACAGACTTTCAACAGGGCTAGTATAAAATGCACTGGTCACAAGACGTAAACCCCGATGGTGGATAGAGTTGAGACGGCGGAGAATCGACGGCCGTGTAGAAGAGTATACAAGGCTTCCATAGTCGAGCTTCGACTGAACAATGGCCTGGTAAAGGTGAAGCAGGACGGTACGATCCGCTCCCCATGACATGCCACTGAGGACACGAAGAATGTTAAGGGATCGGGCACAACGGGCAGCCAGGTAGGACACGTGTGTGGACCAGCAAAGTTTACGATCCAACATGAGTCCCAAGAATTTCGTAGTCTCCACGAAAGGGAGAGCAACAGGGCCGAAATGTAGAGAAGGTGGAAGAAATTCCTTGTATCTCCAGAAGTTTATACACACAGTTTTCTCAGTGGAGAATCGGAAGCCGTTTGCAATGCTCCAGGAATATAGACGGTCAAGACAGCGTTGAAGAGAACGCTCCAAGAGACACGTCCGCTGGGCGCTGCAATAAATTGCGAAATCGTCAACAAAAAGAGATCCGGAGACGTCGGCTGAAAGGCAATCTACGATCGGATTGATTGCAATGGCAAAGAGCGCCACACTCAAGACGGAGCCCTGTGGTACCCCATTCTCCTGGCAAAAGATATCTGACAAAACAGAGCCCACCCGTACCCGGAACTTGCGATCCGCCAAAAACGCTTGAATGAAAAGAGTAAGGCGGCCCCGAAGGCCCCATGTGTGCAATGTGCGGAGAATGCCTGCTCTCCAACAGGTATCGTATGCCTTCTCCAAGTCGAAGAACACTGCTACTGTTTGACGCTTCTTTAGAAAGTTGTTCATAATGAAGGTCGACAACGTAACGAGGTGATCAGCAGCAAAGCGGTGTTGATGAAAACCGCATTGGATATTAGTCAGGAGGCGGTGAGATTCGAGGAGCCAGACCAACCGAGCGTTAACCATGCGTTCCATCACCTTACAGACGCAGCTCGTCAGAGAAATGGGGCGATAACTGGAAGGAAGGTGTTTGTCCTTCCCTGGTTTGGGGATGGGGACAACAATGGCTTCACGCCAACTTGTGGGAACATGACCTTCAGTCCATATGCGATTGTAGGTACTAAGAAGAAAGCACTTTCCTGCAGGAGAGAGGTTCTTCAGCATCTCAATATGAATGGAATCGGGCCCGGGAGCAGAAGATTGGGACAGGGCGAGAGCACGGTCTAGCTCCTGCATGGTGAAGGCGACGTTGTAATTTTCACGATTAAAAGAGTGGAAAGAAGGCGGCCGTGCCTCCTCTACCTGTTTGCGAGGGAGAAAGGCAGGGTGGTAATGGGCAGAGCTCGAAACCTCCGCAAAGAAACGGCCCAATGCGTTGGAAACAGCAGCGGGGTCCAGCTGTCAGCTCTTCTGGAAGAGTGACGGCGGGAAGAGGCAGTTGACGGTTGGGAAGCCTGAGAATGCAGAAAATCCTCACGGATGGGTTCCTTTTTCAAGGTCCGGGCATCTTGTTTAGGTGCCCGCGGTTTACTAGAGGTTGACGAAGACTGTACCTTAGAAGCAGCAGGAGGAAGCGGGGACATGGAACGGGCAATCTTCGGGCTGGCGGATCGCACAACTGTGTCAGTGAAAGTGAAATCACAAGTCTGGGTACTGGAATCCTTAGTAGGTCGAGTTGAGGTGAGGACCTTACTGTATGTACCCGCTGGGAGGACAGTGGGCTTTCGACTCGCCAACAACTTTCAAGCAGCAGATGTTGATACCTTCTCCGTAACCCGAATTTGCTGGATTACCTTCTCATCCTTGTATACAGGGCAGTCGCGAGAGGAAGCTGCATGGTCACCGTTGCAGTTTAGGCAGTGAGGGGACGGAGGTGGGCAATCCCCCTCATGGGCGTCCCTACCACATGTGACACACTTTGCTGCATTTGGGCAATGTTCACGGGTATGGTTGTACCTGTGGCACTGAAAACAGCGCGTTGGGTTAGGTACATAAGGGCGGATGGAGGTGACTTCATACCCTGCTTTGACCTTCGACAGGAGGTCAACTCTGTCGAACGTCAAAAACACAGTACGAGTCGGTGTCAGCTGGTTATCGACCTTTTTCATTACCCTATGGACGGCTGTCACACCCTGGTCGGACATATAGGATTGGATGTCTTCATCAGACAACCCGTCAAGGGATCTCGTGAAGACTACCCCCCGTGACGAGTTGAGTGTGCAATGTGCTTCCACCTTGACAGGAAACGTGTGTAACAGTGTAGTCCGGATTAGTTTCTGAGCTTGGAAGGCACTGTCCACTTCCAGCAACAATGTGCCATTGCGCTGACGTGAACAGGTTTTAACAGGGCCAGCAATTGCATCTACACCTTTCTGTATAACGAAAGTATTGACAGAATTGAAATCTTTTCCGTCGGTGCGAGAGACAACAAGAAATTTCGGTACATTAGGCAGGGTCTTTTTTTGCTGAGGTGAATCTAACTTACGTTTCTGGGTCAACGTCACTAAAGAAGATAAGGAAGTCATCGCGGAAGTGTCCCCCGTGATTACCGGCGTCTCCGATGGCGCGCTCCTTCCTAGTGGGGGCCCTCTCCGAGGGCTTACCCGCCTTAGGTGATTGTTCACACCTCAGGTCACACCTCCCGAGAACTGACGGAGGGACCAATCGGCACGTTCGGAAGGTACCAGCTCGGGTAATCACCCCTCCCTGGGCCTGGCCTTTACCAGGGGGTACGTACGTGCCCTACTTGTCTACCCGGGGGGGGGGGGGGGGAATTACGCGTTACCCCGTCACCTGCTACGCATGATAATGCGTGGGTCGGCCTTCAGACACGCACAGGGAGGAAAGAAGAAGAAGAAGAAGATAGGAAATGAAGAGAAAGAAGGAAAGAAGTGTCTCAAACGCCGAGGCGGAGACGAATGCGGAGAAGAAGGCTAGGAGAATACAAGGAGAGAAAGACAGAAAAAAAGGGTAAGAAAGGAAGGAACCAAGGAATAAGAGAAATGACAACAAGAAACCACCTTAACTCGCTAAATACGCCCGTCTCCGGGCGAAGGCATAAACCGGGAGGGAAAGTGAAGCAGCCTGGGACAGAAGAAAGGCTGCTCCGGCTCGGGGCCCCATGCGCGCCACACACGTACCCACAAAAGAACTGTGGGCCCCCTGGGGGCACTCAGAATCGTGGACTACCGCCCTTCCTTGGGTACTCCTGGGTCTCTGAACTTCATTCAAAGAGGACTTAGGATGCTCCACCGCTGAGCTCTTGTACGGTGAATGCCATAAGTTGCCAGCAGAATTCGTCTCTGATGACATGGCCCCCACCATTAGCTCATACCCTGAATTCATTGAGCAAATCAGGACTACAGTGCGAGCACTCTGCACCTCTCAAACCTTCATTCATGCGCGCCCAGGTGTCTTTGTGCATAGGGATTTAGAAATGTGTGCTGCAGTGATGCTATGACAGGATTCAGTTCGCCCTCCACTACAACCGCCGTACCGTGGTCCCTTCACGGTCGTAAGCCGAGGTCCGTCGCACTTCGACATCATCATTGACGGGAAGATGACAACAGTGTCTAAGAGCCGCCTGAAGCCTGCTTGGACCGTCTCCTCTCAGCTCCCAGATGCCGCAGTCGACACTGCACCAATGCCTGATGTTACCTTCGACCCCGGTTTCCCCCCTTGCACGCCACAGGACGACACGCCTCTGCAGGAGGGCGACCCCCTGCTGAGTCCAAGGGCCGAGTCACCTTCCTCCCCCTTAACTCATTTTTCCCCAGCACACCTTCCCCCTCACTTCTTATCAGTAGACGTTTCTGCCTACCCCCCTTCCAACATCTCTGTCGTTTTGAATGATAACCAAATCTTCGTTATGTACATCTCTCCTGAGTCGTCCAACGAACCTCATGAGCAAAACATTTCCCTCCTCTTTTCCGAAAGCCTTCCCTCGACCGCTGATCCATCGAACGTCGAGTGTTTCATTGATGCTACTGGCACCCTTTTCATCCTCTTCTCTCCTACTCCACCTGCCACACACTCACCTAACACTTACACTCGTGCCGGCCGCAGAGTCATTGCGCCTGCTTGGCATAGAGACTGTTTCCCCTCACCCCCGTGATCGGCCTTCGGCCCGGCACTCATGATCCAGTCTCAGATGTGCTCCGCACTGTAAGGGGGGGGGGGGGCCTCTGTGGCGACGTCGAGATTGACTCCACCTGGAGTGGAATATCTTTGAGCTGATATAGAGAGAGGCCACGTGGGCCTTTGAGTATTGTTTGGTCTCAACTATTGTGTACTCGAATATATCAAGCGATCTGTAATAAATGTGTGTTATTCAGTTAATGTGGCGTGTACCGGTTATTTATTTATTATACCGTATCCCGTACACCACAAGAGTTTCAAAGACAGCATACAGCAAGGACTGACTGAAACAGGGAAAAGTAATACAGCAGAAGAAGAATGGGTAGCTCTGGAAGACACGGTAATGAAGGCCTCAGATCATATAGGCAAAAGGACATAATAGAAATCCTTTGATAACACAGGAGATACTGAACTAGATAGATGAAAGGGGAACATATAAAAAAACAGCATGTTACAGGCAAAAGAGAGAACAGATGGTTAAAAAATGAAGAAGTGTGAATTGGAAAAGGAGGAGTGGCTAGAGGATAAATGAAAGACCAAAGAAGAATGTATAACTAGGGGAAAGATAGATACTGCCTATAAGAAAATAAAAGCGACATTTGAAGACAAGAAAAGTAGTTGCATGAATATCATGAAGTTCAATGGAAAACTAGTACTAACAAGGAAACCTACCCAAGTGTCACTGTCCAATTTTTATGAAAGTTCAATATGTTATAATACATGAAAAACTGTGGGGCACGTATTTTGTTTTAGCGATGGAAAAACATATTTAAGGGGTGAAATGGTCCCTTCAAATTTGGGGCAAAGAGGGAAAAATCATGATAACTTAGAGAGTACTGAAGTGATTTTAATGATTTTTGGTATGAAAGTATCTTTTGATAAAAGATGAACATCGGCCTTGGTATAGAGCAGGGGAATGACAATTAGGAAGGCAACTGCCCGTGACCAATTTTATGGGCTCAAAAAAATTGTTTCGATTTTATCGAAGTAGAATCTATGAAAACTTCAAAAGGAAGGCGAATTAAGGAATTAGTGTTATTTTTGTTTGTTTGTTTTATATATCAATAATGAGGGGGTTGAGGGGTAAACAACCCTTATATTGCCAAGCATATTTGATACTGCCCATGAAACACCTTGTGAATCTATATTTTTGAATTCTTTCATCTCTTCAATATATTTAAAGTCGCTGAATCCTAATCTGAAATTAGATTTTCAAAATTCAGTATAGTTGATCCAGCATAGCAGACAAAAAAGCTTGAATAGACAGTAACTTGACATCCGACTTTCAAAAAACTGTACAATTAATGTTTGAAATAATAGTGAAGACAAGTGAATAAAACATGTTACAAATGTGTATTGGTTTTAACTGCCTGCATTTGTGTTGCCCATGATGTAGCGGGTGGAAGTCGCATGGCCGGATTTTCATCTTTTCCTGCTGCCTCATTAGGGTGAGTCCCCTCGACACTCACAATTGTCTTTTTGTGTGGCAGAACACAATTCATTGTTTGCACACATACATAGAGGTAATAAAAGAGTTTTGTTGAGTCGATTTCATTATTAATGTATTTGTCATACTAATTTTATTTTTGTGTGTTTTTATTGAGTTTATTTTATTTATTATTACATTAATTCATAACTTGCTGATTTGATGATGAAATTATTTTTTTTTCTAAATTTATTCACACACATTAGTTGGTAAAAATTATTATGTAAAAAGATTGTTTGCACCAATCACAGCAAACATACAGTCATACTGCAGTTGATGAAATTCTGCTTGCAAAAGTTGAATTATATGTGTAGGATTCATTGTGGAATGTGATACAGATCAGCAAAAACTTTTCATTTCCATCAAGCATGGAGACTACCCAAGCCAACACAATGTATTTTTCCGATGCAGAGGTCACACATACATGCGCGCTATATAGTGGGGCAAAGGGAATAGAGTGAAGAGGAGGTTACGTAAATGTGCATTGCTTGCCGACTTCTGTGTCAGTAGGATAACCGTGCGGTGCTCGTATAGCCTCCGTGTGCCATAATTGATGGAACAGGACATTCTCCACTGATCGGTATCACCTTTTGCAATGAATCCTAAAAACATTATTAGATTTTTGCTAGAAGTATTTGATCAGCTGCAGTATGATTTTGAATCTGCTATAAATGATGATAAGAGGACTTTAAGTTTTCAATTAGAAACTTTAATAAAACATGCAATGAATGATGCCTGTTTTGTAGAAACACATGAAACCTCAATGTTTGAGGATGGAAATGACACTCAAGGTCCTATTTCAATCAACGATGATGACATTCTGATATTGAGGATGAAACGTCTTCTGACTTACAATTAGACACTTCAGAAGTTGATGCCATCGATGATGAGTATAAATGAAAAGTAATTGAATATTGGAAGTCAGGAAAGAAAAGAAAACAAATTTGAATGCATTCAAAATAAATTTAAGCAATTAAAAGCAAAGTGTCAGTTATATTGTTGGGAAGATCAACTGGAAAAAGGTGGACATAGGAATGACAAATTGAGGAAAATGTCGGAATATGTTATACCCCAATTTCAAGAAGCTTTGGAAAAGTCAATAACAATTCACGATGTTGGCATTTGCAGATTGGCTTTAAAGGTTCGAGATGAATTTTCACTTTCTCCTGATTCATTCACAGCATCATCGAAGGGGAGTTAGAATTTTAAAATGAAGAACAAGATTGTGTCAAGAAAAGTTAATAAGTTCATAACGCAAAAATCTGTATGTGATCAAGCTGAACTTCAAGTACGAGCTACTGAATTTGTTGATGATATAAGCAGAATTATTCCAGAAGTAGGGGAATGTAATGCATTTAATACCAATCAGTCTGGATTTAATCTAGAGATGCATGCTGGGTGCACACTGTCATTGAAAGGAGAACGACCGATCGAAGTACTGACGCAATCTTTACATTCGGTGACTCACAATTACATGATTCCCCTATTATTTCTGCTAATGGTACTTTATTATCTCTGTTGTTAATTGTACTCCAGGAAAAATATGGTATATTCAGCCCGAGAATAAAAAATTATTTATTTATGCCTGAAAATGCCCATGTATTTGCCTCTAAATCAGGTAAATTAATGGCAAACATAGTCCAAAAATGGTTTAAAGAGGTGTTCTTGCCATCAGCTAATGATAAAAGTATTTTATTGTTAGATTCTTGGAGTGGGCAGAAATCAGAAATGCTCAATACTTTATCAACGTCTGGAAAATCCGTTCTAATAAAAACCATTCCTGCTGGTACAATGGGGATGATCCAACTCTGTGGCAGCCAGAGCTGATGGTTGTATGACTTTGTTGTGTGCCTGTGTGATTGCATGAGTGTTCTATTTTCTGAAGAAGGCCATGGCTGATAGCTGAAAGTGTTGTATGTGTGTGTCTTTTGTATGTGCCTGTACAGCTTGTCACCATATCTTTGCGGTGAGTTGTAAAATGTCTTTACTATATTATTAAAGGTTAAGGAAAGGCAGACCTACGTTTTTAGCATTTGTAGATTTGGAAAAGGTTTTTGACAGTGTTGACTGGAATACTCTCTTTCAAATTCTGAAAGTAGTGGGGGTAAAATATAGGAAATGTAAAGTTATATTCAACTATTACAAAAACCAGACAGAAGTTATTAGTTGATGGGCTGAAAATAATGCAGAGGTTTGTAGCCTGTCCCCAATGTTGTTCAAATTGTACATTGAGTAAGGTGTGAAGGAATGCAAGGAGAAATTAAAGTTCAGGGTGGGCCAATAAAGATGTTGAGGTTTGCCAGTGACATTATAATTCTGTCAGTCAGCAAAGGACCTGGATGAGCAGTTGAACAGAATGGATAGTGTCTTGAAAGAAGCATATAAGATGAACATAACAAGGGTAATGGAATGTAGAGTAAGACAAGCTGGCAATGCTGAAGAAATTAGATTAGGTAATGGCATAATAAAAGTAGTCAGTGAATTATGTTATTTGAGTAGCAAAATACCTTCTGATGGCAGAAATAAAGAAGGTATAAAATGCAGAAAGACTATGCGATGGAAAGCATTTCTGAATAAGTGAACTTTGTTGATATCCAGTATTAATTTAAATGTAAGGAAATCTTTTCTGGAGAAATTTGTCTCGAATGTAGCATTGTACGGGAATTAAATGAGGAGAATAAGGAAGTAAGACAAAAAAATAAAAAAAATAAAATAAAAAATAGAAGCTTTTGAAATGTGGTGCCACAGATGAATGCTGAAGTTAGGTGGGTGTATCACATAACTAATGAGGAGGTACTGAACAGAAATGGGGAGAAAAGAAGTTTCTGGTAGATCTTGACTAAGAGTAGTACAGCAATGAATTGTCAACTTAGAATTAGAGGGACGTGTGTGAAGTGTATGGAGTAAAAATTTTAGAGGGAGACCAAGAGATGAATACAATAAGCAGGTTAAAATGGTTATACATTGCCAAGCCATTTTTATTTGGGGATGAAGAGGCAGAACAGGGTATTGTGCAGAGCTGCATCAAACCAGTCTGTGGATGGAAGACCCCAACAACAACAAACCTAATTAAGAACAGAGATATACATACTGTCTCAATGCATGTCAATGATATTCATGCTCTTTACCTAAAAAAAAAAAAGAGAGGAAGGGTGGGGGCAAAAGTTAAAGGTTAAAATGTTTTAATGAAACTTTCAATGATTAAAGATACCAAAAAGGTATACATGCCAGTGGTCTTGTAGACAAAGGGTGACAACATCCTGAAGTTTCATAGTTAGTTATTTATTTGTTAAGAAAGAGGGAAAATATTTAGAGGGAAATGGCTATTTGAAAACTAGGCAAGGGAATCACAACCAGTGACAAAATGTTGGACTTGATGGGAAGGAAGATAAGAAGGAAATGTTAACAAAAGGAAATGAACAAATAGGCAAATGCAATATTAAACTTCGAGAAAAATTTCACAAAGATAAGTCAAAGAAAAATAAGATGATTTACTAATGTAGCATAATTCTGTTGTACAATTAAAAAGTCATCTTGCTAAATAATAGTTACAGTATATAAACAAAATAAGGCCTACTACAACTATATGTTTTAAATAATATAAGAATTTTTTATAATCCCGGATTTTACCTATGACAGAGAAGACCACAATTCCAGCAAACATTGATGTAAAGCAGTTGGTAAGTGAGACCATGATGGCATCACGGTAGCAATTGTTGTTTACTGGATTATAGGATGAGAAAGCTATGAGTCCTCCAAATGCTAAACCAAGTGAAAAGAAAATCTGTGTTCCTGCTTCTAACCATACTACGGGATCAGTAAGTGTCCACCACTGCAAAATAAGTAATAAAGATTAAATAGTTATTATCCAATGCAAATACCAGGAAGAATTCAACAATATTTTTGAAAGGATAGGATACTAATCACCACAGAGATGTCTCGATGAGATGCAAAAAGGCACACATAAAAGATTATATTACAGACTTTGTCAATCAGAGAAACACACAAACACGGCTGCTGTTTCTGGCCACTGTGGCCAGTCTGTGGGACTCAGCACTGTCAAGGCAAAAGCAACCAGCAGTGGGGGTGAGGAGGCAGGAAGGGAGGGGATGGATGCATTGTGGGGGGGGGGGGGGGGGGAATACAGTGCTGTCTGATGGACAGGAAGGAAGGAAAGTGGAGGAGAGGGACTGTAATGTGTGACAAAATGGAAGACTTAAGTGAGGCATAGTGTGGGCAAGGAAGGGGAAAGGAGGCTGGTGGTGGCAGGTTTAGGCCTGGGGGATTGTGTGAGTGTAGGCTATATTATAGGGAGCATTCCAACCTGTGCAGTTCAGACAAGCTGGTATTTGTGGTGAGGATCCATATCCACATTGTCTGAATTGCACAGGTGCGAACTCTACTTACAATATATCCTATGGTCCCACAATACCCCAGCCTAGACCTTTACCATTTCCTGCCCCCACCATCCTCCCCTCCCCTTCACTTCCTCCCTATCTGTCAGACAGCACATATTCCACCACCCCTCAATGTATCACTCCCCTCCCTTCCTACCTACTTGCCATCTTCACCCCCCCCCTCCCTGCAAGCACACACTGGTTGCTTTTGCTGTGCTTAGTCCCACCGATTGGCTACAGTGGCTGGAGATGGCAGTCGTGTTTCTCTGAGAGTGTGTGTGTGTTTCTCTGACTGACAAAGATCATAACAGCCAAAAGCTTTTTAAAGTTTTAATCTATTGTGTGTGCCTTCCTGAGGCTCACTGACATGTCTCTGTGGTGAGTAACAACCTATTACTCTCAGAAATAGTTATTATATAATTACATAGCAACTAATACTACACAATTGATAACCCATATGTAAGATAAATATGAGAAAGATATTTTATGTCATCCAATATGGTTGACAAAACTATACATTTATTGATAAAGAAAATGTATCATAATTTAAAAATTAAAAACTATTTCTCAATAATAGATACAATTGATGTCCTAAATTTCTTCAATATAAATAACCACCTTCACTGTTTGTAGAGATTTATCAGTGTAGGGATGACTGTAAGAGACTTCTTAAATTATCTTCATAATATTAGTCTTGGACTTACCTTTGGTGTAAACAGATGTCTTAATCCATCTGACATTCCTTTTAATGTCACACCTCGGAAGAAGAATATAATGAGAACAATGTATGGGAAAGTGGCTGTCACATATACAACCTGTAAGAGATTTGTAGAACAAATAAGTACAACTTTGCAGAAAAAGCAAAAGATGCAAGGTATTTGTTGATAAAATGGTAGTAAACCTGTCTAAAGTTGATTTAAAATACCTTGTGCATCATATCTTATTTATAATTTTTGATACGAAGATTACAGAGGACAAGTCCCTAGCAGGAAAAATATATATAAAAAAATAGATGAAGTTTACTTACCAGGCAAAGGAGCACTGGGGGTGACAGCAAACATAAATAAAGAAAACACAAACACACACAAAATCAAGCTTTCGCTACCTAGTTGCCTCTTCAGGCAGAGTAGGGAAGGAGAGGGAAAAGGAAAGGATGAGGGTTTTAAGGGAGTAGGTAAAGTATATATGTGCTTGTGTGTGTATTTGTTTATCTTCCTTTCCCCCCCCCCCCCCCCCCCCCCCCCAAAGTAAGTCTTTCTTCTCCCGGGATTGGAATGACTCCTTACCCACTCCCTTAAAACCCTCATCCTTTCCTTTTCCCTTTCCTTCCCTACTCTGCCTGAAGAAGCAACTAGGTTGCGAAAGCTTGATTTGTGTGTGTTTGTGTTTTCTTTATTTATGTTTTCTGTCAGTACTGGTGCTCCTTCGCCTGGTAAGTGAAGTTCATCTATTTTTATATATATCTTATTTCTAGTTACACAAAGAAATAAAGTGTATACAGACACAATATAACAATGGTGAAAGATATGTTTTAGTTTATGTCATTATATGCAGATACTGTACTTTTTATTGTCCACTACTAAACATTTTTGTATAATATCTGAGTGCTCTCTGGTAAGCTTGGTATGGAGAATTGCAAGACTATTTTTAGAAACAATGGATACCGCCCAAAAATTATAGTATACCTTTCCAATACACATTTCACCTTTGTGTTACTTCAAGGCATCCTCAGTGGCTTCTAGAAATTACAGTTTTATTCTTAGATGAGTAATTTTAGATTGTAAACAGTTCATATTTTTCCCTTTGTAACTTTAGGAAAAAGGTAAAATGTTTATAAACTATAAATGATACATCTAAAAATAAAACTGTGATTTCTAGAACCCATTGAGGATGCCTTGAAGTAAAAAAAAATGTTTGCATCTGCAAAACATAAATAAATTTCAGTAAGAAAATGGCAGTTTTATTTCCAGAAACAAATAATTTGATATTTCATGTCAAAGAATGCCACTGAAGCAAACTTGTAAAAATATCTTCTTTCTTCACAATCCAGTTTTGATGAAATAATGGCTTCATGTTATCTCAAATAATTGGAGAATAGTGTTTTCAAACAATTTAGTGACATATATGACAACTTTACAATTTTATCACTTTCCATTGTTAAAACTTTACAGTTTTATTATACCTAGTATAGATTACTAACAGGTTTGGTTGCAGCAACCATCTTCATCACTACAACTGAAACCAGTAGAAAATAAAATATACATTGTTAGAGCTGCTGCAAACATAAAGTTCTTCAAATTTCTTCTTTCTGTTAGCTGTATTGAGTTGACGTTTTCAACTATTACTTCCAGCACTGTCAAACAAGTGTAAATGACAAAGACTGAAATACAGACAATATCTTTATGAAGCGCTGGGAATCAAAAGAGACTTGATGACTAGACACTTGAAGAATGGGCTGCCACAATTGAGGCAACAGTGGAAAATCTGAAAATCAAACTCAGATCAGTTTTCAAAACATTGTATAACATTTTGACAGATGGGTGTTAACATCATTGGGTTTTGTTATTTCTCACATTTATTCAAAATATGTACTGAACTGAGATGCCAGCAGAAATGTTATAGCTACATCAGCATATTTGAGAAGACCCCTTTAGCTTCTTAACCACCACTGATGAGCCTAAGACAAAGAAACAAAATAGTCCGTGCAAACATGTAGTTTCACCACCACAAAAAAAGCTGAAACTCTTTTATCATAAAACAAGTGGATGTTGAGTCTGTTTTGAGACTGTCACGGTATAGTGCTAACAGATTATTTATGAAAAGGGAAAGAACCAGCACTGGAGCATAGTAGCAAACCCTCTGACGAGGTTAATGTTTTTCCTTCACTACAAGGAATGGATTCACATATGTTGCTTCTCTGAGTGATAGAGTTTTACTTCACCTTCCATCCCCATATTCTTCTCATATGGCACCTCAGATGAAATAACTATTGCATGGCAAGAAATTTCTAGAATGATGATCATGTAATTTTTACACATAAGGTTTAGCCATCGTGTTTGGTAGTGCTAGACGTGCTCTCGCATTTGACTGCGGCACTGCTCTTCTAAAGACTAACATTAATTTAAGAAAATGAGAGTGCAATGTAATGAATTATGGGTACAATACAAGCATAAACACAGATGTATTGAATGTTACTATTTACTATAGCCAGTTATGGGTTAAAGTGTATTGCACTGCAAATGTTACATAGACACTGCTTTGATCATAAAGATATATTCATAACAAAGAGATGCACGAGTGTGATAAATGAAAATAAGATGTCACATATGAATTATATTTTGAAATAAATGCAGGAGGGGAGGGGAGGAGTGCCACTTAAATTTTTGCACGGGATGGTAATATCCTTAGATCTGGCACTTTCTCTTACTTCTTTCTCAAATTGAAAAATTCCTTTGGTTCCTTCCTGATAAAATTTCAAGTATGGAAACTGTTGTTGTAGATATAATGTAATGTTTATTACAGCCATTGGTCTGCTTTATATCCAATGCTAGGACTAAACTGAGCAGCTGAACTATGCTCAGTAGCCTCATGCTGGCCTTACTAGTCACAGTCAATATTGTTTCACTGTAGACAATAAATGGGGTGTTGAACACAGTAATCATTATTAACCTTCTTGGACCTCACAATCAAGTAGCTCCTTTAGAATTGTAAAATGTAAACTTTCACAGCTGGGGATGATCAAAATTACTAAAAATTTCTGGGCTATTATGCTGTGATCTAGTGGATTTATTATGGAAACCCAATGTTTCGGCCCTGACTGCGGAGGACATTTTCAAGAGGAATTGTGGCACTTTTGAATGTCAGTTGCGAGCCAGGGGTGTGCATCGGGCATTCAAAAGTGCCATGATCCCCCTTGAAAAATGTTCTCCACAGTTGGGGACGCAACGTTGGGTTTCCATAATAAATCCTCTAGACCACAGCATAATAGCCTGGAAATTTTTAGTAATTTTGTCCTTTAGAATTGTAATCATGTTGGATTTGTTAATAAAATCAAATTTCTGGAGTTTTCCATCACTAACACACTTACATATAATACCATATTGGCATTCCTAGTACCAAAATATGATAATTTATTAAGGAAAAACATGAATTAGCAAGTCAAGAATTCAGATTATCATCACTGTGACAACAGATGGAAAATTTCGCTATGCTTGGTTTACCAATCAAAGGTGTTAAATAACCGGGAGTAAAATTACACAATTATGTCCCTTTTTTGTGTGTCTGTGCATCATTTATTTTCTGTACACCATAATAAGTAACTCTTCTCAGGTTAATAATGCTGTTAATGTTTTGACCAATGTCATAAAAAGTTTGTCATACTGTTCAATTAATTCATTATGTAAAACAGCCAAGATTGATAATTATCTTTATTAAGATGACCAGTTTTGACAGATTAAACTGCCATCATTGGATCTGTAAGAATAATTGTTAAATCATGTTCAACCTACTATAATAAAAAGTTGGAGGAATACATATCCTTAAATACATCCACATTTCAAACACACTATGCACTTCATGCACCACATCACATAGGAAACCTTTTAAAAATGTAATTGTTCACCACTATTATTGTTGGCATGTCACAATACAATGAAATGCTGCCGGCCGCGGTGGCCGAGGTGACTGAGGCGCTCCAGTCACGGTCAGCACGGCCACTACGGTCGGGGGTTCGAATCCCCCCTCGGGCATGGATATTTGTGCCATGCTAGTTCGTAAGTAGTTCATAAGTAGTTTGTAAGTTTAGGGACTGATGACCCCGTAGTTAAGTCCCATAATCCTTAAAAATAAAAAAAAAAAAATAAAAATAAAAAAAAAAATAAAAAAAAAAATGAAATGCTTGAAAAATTTTATCAGTATATTGACCACAGATTGAGTCACATGTCGATTGTCAATACCGATAATTTTAATTGTAGTTTTGTTTGATGAATACAAGATCGCTGTTCTTGACATAAAAAATAATTTAAAAAAATAAAAGAATAAAAAAGTAAAACAAATAAAAAATAAAAAATTGTGATGCTCATATGTTACATCTGTAGTGTCATCTGGTACAAATTGTTATGTGGACAACTGATATAGTCACTTTTGTTTCAGCTTTACTGTGACATCATCATACTGAAGCATGATGCGTGTGATGTTTTATTTGTATTGTGACACACCCACAATAATGTTGGTAACAACTACATTTTAAAAAAGGTTTCCTTCATGATCTGGTACGTGAAATGAAAGGTGAGTTTGAAAAGTAAATGTATTTAAGGAAATGTTTTCCCTGACATTTAATTATAGCATGTTGAGTACTACTTTATATGTATGCTTAAAGATACAGTAACAGCAGTTTAATCTCTCAAAAATGGCCATCTTAATAGAGCTATTTAGCACTGATTGGGTTTGGGGTTCAAGGGACCAAACCACACTGGTCACCGGTCCCTGCGATTTAGCAGCCTTGGTTGAATTACATAACGAACTAAACACTGTAGCTTTTATATTTATTCATCACAGCACTCCCCCATTATTTTTATCATATCACTTGCTCTCATTTTTCAGATATCGCAATGTTTTCTGTACCAACAATAAACATCCCTTTCCCCATCGTAAATTCTCTAAAGAATTTAATTCCTATATAAAAAAGTCATATCTTCCTAACTACGTCTTGTACAGTGATATTATGGATGATGTTAGTGAAATGTGTCATGAGTGGAATTAGTAGTGAATAAGTAATACATTAAAATGTGTAATGCTGAAGTTTCATTACACAAACAGCACAAATGTAATAAGATAATGATTTATTTATTTGTTTGTGCAATGACATTAACAGAAGTTCAAAAATGTTTGAAGTTGTAGGCTATATGAAGTTCATTGGTAGCCACTAAGTGTCCTCATTCTCAAATATTAGGTTAATAAAATTTGGGTAATTTGTGCATATACACAGTTTCTAACTTCAATTAAAACTTGCCTAACTGTGTTCAGTGCTGGACTAAGGGGGGGGGGGGGGGGGGCACTTCCCCAGATCTCTCATCTCGGGGCCTCCAACTAACTCAAAAAGCACTTTTCTTTTCTTTTTTCTTCTTTTCTTTTCTTTTTCTTTTCTTTTGAGTGACCTTGGCTCCTTGTTCTGGGGCCTCAAAAATATTGAAAGCTGTTTTTTAGACTGTCCCATGCCTCTCTTCCTGAGTCCTGGGGGCTCCAAATCTCAAAAGTTACTTTCTTTATAGTAATGCATGCATTTCCAAGTGGGCGGAGAGCCTAATTTTGTTCAGCCACCGCCCCGGCCTCCAACGGCCTTAGTCCACCAATGATTGTGTTAAATATGCAACATAAAATTATACTTCTTCATCAGTTAATCATAGACAGCATTTTAAATTTTTAAATTCGGTCAATAACTGAATGAAACACTAAAAATAAAACTTTTTATTTGCCTGAAAGCCAATAGATAGGCAACCTGCAGCTTGCCCTGTAGACCATAAAAATAGATGTAAGAGCTTGAGAACCAGTAAACAATACAATACAACTAATTCAGTAACTACCATTAAAATATTGATAAATATAAAGTACAGAAAATAGTTGGTAGCTATAGGAAAATGTCCAGAAATGAACAAAAACCATGAATGGAGGATAGTTTCAAAAGCAAAGCTATGATTTGCTTTAGATTTACTATGCATTCAATTTCTAAATTAGAATTACATTAAATCCTCTATTATAACAATATGATTCCTTTTAAAGACAATATCTACATAAAAGATAAATTGAATTAAATACCTTCCCAGAAGAAGCTATTCCCTTGATCATACACATATAAACAAGTAACCAGGCAACCACAAGGGCTAAGGCTATTTTCCAGTTGAAAACTTCAGGAGTGTTGATATCCTGAGATACCATAAGCGTTGTTCTGTACCAGAAGTACTGTGTGGGTGTGCTCGTCTGTAACATAGAAACCACCATATATTACACCTTACAAATTAACAAAAATTGAATGTAATTCTGTATTAAGGACAGATCACTAGTTAACAAAACTACCTAACAGTAATGACTAGTGTGGATAGGAAGAAAATCACACACACACACACACACACACACACACACACACACACACACACACACACACAGAGAGAGAGAGAGAGAGAGAGAGAGAGAGAGAGAGAGAGAGAGAGAGAGAGAGAGAGAGAGAGAGAGAGAGTGAGAGCAGTGCAGGGATCCTGGATGTATGGGTGGTTGTAAGATGGCACATAAAGGGTTCTAAGAGAGGGAATAGTATTGCAAAGTTTCCACCAATTCTGAAATAAACTCCAACTCAGTTTTACACCTGTGATAATTTTTTAGGTGTATCAAGCAAAATTTCTTGTTTGGAAGCATGCAACATATAATCTCAAATAGAATAGGAGGATGTTGAAAAGTGAATTACACACATTACTGTAACAGGGTGCACTACACTTTAAAGTCACACATATATATTACATTATATTTCAACTTAGTTCCTAAGCTCTGTAAACAATGTTCAGAATGGTCTATCAATAATGGAGTTCCATAATAACAGAAATACATTCTTTGGTCAGAAAGCCATTTATGAATTACTTTTCTATTATTGAAAAATCTCTTTCTCCCAGATGTTCTTTCAACTTGCCAAAACTATTTAAATCACAAGATGAAAGATATGAATTTTGTTGTGGAGTATTCCACAGGTTTGTGCTACTTTGGTCAAATCACTGTGATAAATGTGATACTGTATTTTATCATATGCTGTATGAATATTATGGTGAATTCATGAGCAATTTAGACCATCTGCCCATAAGAATCCTATTGACTTACATATTTCAACTTTGGAGTCTTACTAGTTGCCATGCCACTTCAACAATATGATGAACTTATCTGTACTTCAGAAATACTGTGTGTGTGGAGGAAATATGGAATGCATACTTTCTTCTGATAATGCAATCCTCTTGTGATGCAATGGGCTTAGTGTGCAATAATATCTGGAACTCACAATTTTTAAGAATTTATAGTAAGTTCATACTCATTGTAAAAGCTGCAGTGATATTTAATGCATCAGTATTCAGTCAGATCTTTTATTAATATCTAATCTTCAGAGTGTGGCAGCCGGATATGGTGGTTGTGTGACTGTGTTGTGTGCCTGTGTGATTGGGTGAATGTTCGATTTTCTGAAGAAGGCCATGGGTGATAGCTGAAGTGTTGTATGTGTGTGTCTTTTTTATGTGCCTGTCATCACCTCTTTGTGGTGAGTTATAAACTGTCCTTATTACTATATTGTTAGATCTTTTATTAATATTTATTTATTAGTTATCCATCTTTAAGCATTAAGTGTGCAATTGATTTCATCATTTGTGTACATAGATATTCTTATATACTCTTACTTAAATAGTATAATGAAGATAATTTGCAACTCTCTGCAAAGATATTTGTTCAGCTGTGACAGTCACATAAAAAATACAGTCATACATGCACAACTTAGCTTTCGGCCACAGCCTTCATCAGTAAAAATGACACATACTCTCATTCATAGAATCACACAAGCACAGCTCATATACACAACCATCATATCCAGCTGCTGTGTTCCAGTTAATGCTCTGAGGCGATGGGTTGGTAGGGGAAGGGTAACAGAAAGGATGCAAAGCAGTGAAGGGGATGGATACAATATGCCCTTATGGAGCATGTAGGTACTAAATGGGTGGTAACAGATGCAGCTTAGGAATACAGTGAGGAGTTTGGCAAGGGTGGGAGGGGGGGGAGGGAGTAGAAGTATTGAGGCCTGGATAATTTCAGGAATGTACTGAAGGTTAACTCCAAAGTGCGCAGTTCACAAAGACTGGGTGGGTGTGCAATGATCTACATGGGCTGGGTTGTGAAGCAGCAATTGAAATCAAGCAGATGCTCAACATCATGTTCTGATATAAGGTAGTTTTTGGCTACAGTTTAGTGGTGGACATTCATTATCATGGACAACTATGCAGTGACTGCAACACAGTTGGTAAATCACATAATTGCTTTCACAGTGGCCCAGCCTTTGAAGAGAAAAGGACCAAGAGGGTCCTATATTTTAACTGCAAAATTTATTTTCTATCACTCAGGTAGTATATGACCAGAGATAGTTCTGGATCTGGAACTACAGCATTAGAGTTTTTCTAGCAGATTTATATGGCTGACAGAGTGAAATGCTTTGCTGCAGTTTACAAGCTTTGCATTTACAGATAGATACTCTTGACTCAACCGATAAGGCCTAGTATAAATTAAATAATGTTTTCATCTGAGTTTAGTTTTGATAAGTCATAATGAAAGCCATAACTGGAGTGATTTAGTGAAATCACGGAAAACTTAAATCTGGATGAGCGGATGTGGATCTGAACCACAGTCCTCATGAATGAAAGTCCAGTCTTGCACCATCTCACTTGGTCACTTAAGTGAATTTGATTATGTGGTGATACATAAGCCAGAGAAAAATCACACAAATAGTGATATGTTGAGTTGGAAAGTAATGGTATTTCAGGCACTGAGTAAGAGGTGGAATGGGTAAAAGAGCATATGATTGATAGTGAGTGTAAATTGTTCAAGATGAGCATGAGGGCTTACTGTGCAGAACAATTGAAGTGTGGACCTTCTGTTGCAGTTCCTGCAGCATTGAGAGCTAATACTGGGACATGCATGTCGTCTTGTGTTATCAGTTCATGGGAGTAGAGAAGGACACAGATAAACAAGTTACACGAGAGGTCTTGTTGGAAAACTTGACATGTTGATGAGAAGCAATATTTGATAAACTGCTTTCAAAGTACACAAAAACCTAATTTAGTTTGACAGAAAAGTGCCAATGCAGAGACTGCTAGATGCTTGAAACACTTTTCAGATGCTAAGACTTAACCTTTATGGACTTTTTAACAAGATTCAACAAGCAATAAGTAGGCCTATGTACTCATGTTGATGCTTCAATTTTCCATATGTCTGGTTACAATTACAGTTCCTACTCAAAAAGATAGTACAGTCCATTAATTGCCAATTAATGGTTAACAACCGGTTGCTGAAGTTTGGCATACTGGATAGCATAATTACAGACCAAGCTTCAAATTCCGGCCCTCTTAATTTCCTCAATAGAAATTCACAAAAAGAACGTTGTCTTTCCTCCAGCAATCCCCAACTGAGTTTCCAGAGCACTTCCATTACACTTGCACATTGTTCAAAACCTACAAGTAACAAACCTAGCTGCTCGCCTCTGAACTACTTCTATGTCCTCCTTTAAAGTGATCTGCTGTGGGTCCCAAACACTCAAACACTCAAGACATGGTCATACAAGTGTATTATAAGCAGTCTCCTTTATGGATGAAGTACATCTTCCCAAAATTCTCCCCATAAACCGCCCGCCTTACTCACAACTGTCCTTACAGGTTTGTTCCATTGCAGATCACTCTGCAATGTTACGTGACTGCATCAAGCAGCTCACTACTAATGCTGTATTCGAAAATTATGGTATTCTTTTTCCTACTCATGTGCATCACCTTACAGTTTTTTACATTGAGAGCTAGCTGCCATTCTTCACATCAACTAGAAATTTTATCAAAGTCATCCTGTATACTATAACAGTCAAAAATATGTGACACTCTCCCATACACCACAACATCATCAGCAAATAGCCACAAATTACAAGTTACTCTGCCCATCAGATCATTACCACATATCAGTACTACATACTCCAGCCTATCCTATTCAAGGCAGGGCCATATGCGAGACAACACACATCATATATCAACTGGCATGTGTCCACTGTCCAGCATTTTATGTTGGTATGACAAATTAACTGAGCAGATGAATGGTCACAGATGGACTGTTCGCCTGGAGGACACCCAATATCCTGTGGCAGAGCATGCGCTCCAGCATGACTCCAGGAACCTTGGCATGTGCTACACCACATGTGCCATTTAGATACTTCCAACTGACATCAATCCCTCAGGGCGACGGAGGTGGGAACTTACCCTCCAACATAACCTCTTCTCCCCTTCTCCCGCCACTAAATCTACGCTAACCCCTCCCCCTCCTCCATCCTCAACTCACCTATCCATTATCCCTTCCTTACCTCTCTCTCTCTCTCTCTCTCTCTCTCTCTCTCTCTCTCTCTCTCTCTCTCTCTCTCTCTGTGTGTGTGTGTGTGTGTGTGTGTGTGCGCACGTGCACTCACTTCCCTGTTAATCAAAAACGTTTCCCCCACAATCCTCTAACACCATCCTCATGACCTAGTGTTGTGAATTACCTTTCCCGTTCCTTTTTTCCCCTTCTCTCTTACCTAAAGAAGGAACACAGTTACGATAGCTTGTTTTATTTTTGTCCTTTTCCCTTTCTGTGTGAAACTATCGGTGGTACAGCAAAAAGGTAAGTACTGGCCAGCCAATCTGTCTCTTTTGAAAAATAATTTATCATCTCTGTGGAGAATTTTCATCATTAATCAAGATCATTTATATAGATAGAGAATAATAGTGGTCCTATCATACTCTCCTGGGGCACGCCTGATGATACACTCGTCTCTGATGAACACTCGCCATTGAGAACAATGTACTGTGTTCTATTACTACGGAAGTGTTCCAGTCAGTCACAAATCTGTCAACCTATTCCATAAGCTCATATATTTGTTAGCCATCTGCAGTGTGGCACTATGTCAAATGCCTTTTTGAAGTCGAGAGAAACAGAATCTGCCTGTTGCCCTTCATCCATGGCTCGCAAGATGTCATGTGAGAAAAGGGCAAGCTGAGTTTCACATGAGCAGTGTTTCCTAATCCATGCTGATTCATAGAAGGAAGCTTTTCCATCTCAAGGAAATTTACTATATTCATACTGAGAATATGCTCCAAAATTCTACAGGAAACTGATATTAACAATATTGGCCTGTAATTATGTGGGTCACGCATAATTACACAGCAAGTTCATCATACCATAATGAGGATGATAAGTAATTGTGTCATTTATCGGTATGGAGACTGGAATATCTAGCTAAGTGTTATAGGAAGTGCATATATTTTTAAAGTTCATATGGGTAACTTCCTTTTGCCTTACAAAGTGGTGCACAGGAGAAAGATGGCATCATCTTTGGATGTGATTCAAACCAAATTAGAAACACAAGCTGAGTCAGTAAAATAGTTTGTCGAATAGTTAAGGGAAGTATGGCAGAGAGCGAAATGTGCCAACACCAAGGCATGGGAAACCAAGAATGTACTGTGTGGCTAACTGCAAAGTTGCAGCAGTGCACAATAGGGGAGTGGGTATTTGGGTATTGCTAGCAAACCTGTATACTCTGAAGGGATGATTTTTGCACAGCAGAACAATAAAGAGCCAGAAAGTAAAAATTTTCCAATTTTGTGCTGGCAGTAATAGTTGATGATGGTAATGTAGACAGAGCCATTCCAGGCGTGATGTAACGTTTCTGCTATGTTGCAAACTCCTAAAAATCAGTTGCCAACATAGAAACACGAAATATCTGACACCTAAAGTAAAACTTCATTACCGGACATGTGATATTTACATTTTCGCCTTCTATTTGAAATTCTTTTAACACTTCATTTAAAACTTCCGGGCTCATAAGCCGTGGTCGATTTATAAAACTTTCCCCTAACGTTTCATCTTCCGCAGCCGAAGATGAAACGTTAGGGGAAAGTTTTATAAATCGACCACGGCTTATGAGCCCGGAAGTTTTAAATGAAGTTGACGCCGGCCGTGAAAGCTTACATTGTCTTTTAACACTATTAGTAAATTACGTATAAGAAATAGTACATTGATTTAAATATAACTTTGGCTGACCTTTGACGTAATTTTCAGTTTTTAATACTTTCGTAAATAATATCTGCAAACACTAAAAATGCATTACACTTAGTTTCGGAAATTGCTGAACCTATATAGATACTAATTTGTATAAAAACAACAATACTACATGTTATAACTATTGCACAACATGATTTCATATATACCTTTTGTTTAAATAAATTAGGGCAGACCATGTTTTATATATCACTAGATCCTAAATTAAATACTGATAATTTTTCATGCACTAAAATTAATAATCCGTTTCGTACTAAGAAACTATCTTCGAAATTAACAAAACGACGACAACCATATACAAATCCGTATTAATAAATAATTTGACCGCAAACTTAAACTCATTAAAATTCCATGTCACAATAATATTACGCCTACACTATTGGCAAAACAAATATGTGTGCATTTCGAAAACACACATAATGTAAATAATTTGAGCACTGTAAACACTAGTCAAAAGGATGACGTTAAATTTGTGTACTACATTAAATACAAATTTCATGAAACAAGTACATACATTGACATAAATGGTCAAAGCTTAAATGTAATGTTTTAATTTCTGTATTTTGGCATATTTAATGTAAAAGAATACTGTTTAATTGTGAATTACAAAACTTTGTCATCAATCTTATTACGCAGTCATGTAGAAAGATGTTTGAGAGAAACCATTGTTTAGTTAGTCGTGGATAGAGTATTCGAGTGGCCAGAAACCTGTAAGCAGCTCTGTTGGCTTGCTGCTGCATTTCTTGATTGTGCAATGCTTAAGTGGAAATAAAATCATTTCCATATCAACTAAAATGGTTTTACTTTACGAAAAGATCCTGTAAAATCAAATTCTTTAGTGAATGCCGAAGATAACTCACAACGCAATGGACTTCAGCCAGCATATAAGATAAGTTCAACTTCACCTACAGTGGAATGACTTCGTTATAGACTGTGAACTAATAAACATTTCCGTGATTCAGGAATATATTAGGGCTCAGTTTGAGTCATTCCGCAAAGAGGTGATGGACGTTAGAGTGAGTAAACATTTATCACCATACAGGCACTGCAATGTTCAGTCACTGACCCAAAGAAAAGTTACTCACTTAACAGAAACTGTTAGAAGAGCACATTTGTAACAATTAGTGTCCCACTCTGCAGTAGTGCAAGAACACGTAAATGGGATGTAACTTAGCTTAAGCAAAGGATCACTGACAGTGGGCAAAAGATCCAAGGGACATTTGGTCATAACCAACTGTGCCTCGTGTAAGTTTCCAGCCAGACTAATAAATACCCTGGCTGCCCGGCACTTAGCCTCTGCCATCAAGAGTGTTCATACTGATGGTGCTCAATGCAGTGATTATTACATGGCAGTGGTTTTGTTAGTGGTACAAAACATCTTCAACATATGCAATACTGTATCGAGATGACTCTGGACAAACAGTCACAAGCTACTGCTTGTAGGCTACACTGGTTATTATCTACAATAGAACGCATAGTTGACGTGGAGGATAACCAACATCCCTGCAGTGCATGTCACACTGACTATTGCATTTGTGTAGAGGAGAATCTGACGATACTCATCTGGTTCAACACTGCAGACATCAATGTGAGTATTTATCTACCTCCCTGGTGGGGCCAAGGATCATCAAAGGGCCGAGTGCAGCTTCTGAAATAGTGTACAAGTGAGGAGGGAGAATTCTTTGTCACAGGGTTCAGGAAGCATGAGTCTTCCTGCAATTTCTGCCACAGGAGGATGATGACAAGCTGATTCTGTACAAAAGATGTCAGCAGGGCAATGTTGCAGAGCATTAAATGTAATAGCAGCGACAGCTAAATAATACTTGTAAACTTGGTAATAAAAACATGCAATCTTTAAATATGTTTCATTACACTGAGAGATAACTAGATGTTCCAATAACTCCATCATGACACACAATTGTACTTCCACTCACTGTCGATATACTACTTATGTATAATTGTGTTTTTTTTTTTTTTCATTAATTTCTATTTTTATTTTGTAAGATGCATTTATGTTTCCATTAAAATTCTCTATATTTATGTATTCTTTTGTCACAGTACATTCAAAAGAAGGCACTTGGGGATGAATTCGGTGAATATCTTTAAATGCTTTTTATCTCTCTCTCTCTCTCTCTTTTGCAACTTCCTCATTTTTCTCTTCAACATTTACTTACTTTGAAAGTTGATGAAAAATAATTTCATCTTTACCATCACTTCATCTACATGAAGGTCACGCCACCTCTCCTAAAACTGGGTTGGTATCGTTTTTTGGGAAAAAAATTATAAGGAGTTTTTAAGGAGACATATATACATAGTGCACATAAAAACTTCAAACAAGTAAAACAAATGCAATGTCATAAACAGCGGCTTCAAAGAATTAATTTTTACATATACTGGTGTTTTTTTCTGTAATAAAAGAAAAAAAAAAAAAAAAAAAAAAAAAAAAAAAAGATAACTGTAAATGGCAAGGTTAGCTAGAAGGCCCTATAAGTTTGCGATTAATATTTCAAAATACACCTATTTTATCTGTCATGTGAACCTTCAGAGCACTTTCATCCATGACTCTGATGTTTAGCTCTTTGTTGCAGAAAACGCATATTACTTTTGTCCTGCATGAACGTGGCTTTATCCACAATCTGTAATCTTCTTTTGTAGTTCATAATATATTAAAAACACACTGACCGCCCGGCATCATCATAATTTTATTGTCATTAGGCCATTACAGCAATAGACAAAGTCACATAGATAGCATAAATTGTTAATTAAAAGTGATAAGATGCTTGTCAATAATATTACCATATTATATTACAGTTGAGAAATTCTTCTAAATTGAAGAATGGATGGGCAACTAACCAGTCATGCAGCGTTTGTTTAAATGCTTGTTCGGGTAAATCTTGTGCATTTTGTGGCAGCTTATTAAAAAGTTTATGCCCTACAAATTCGAAGCTGTTGAGCGATTTTGACAATCTGTGGTATGAAGTAAATACGTATTTATTCCTTCTAGTATTGTAATAATGTACGTTTTGCTGGAGTTTTGTTTCTGGTAGTTTCCTCTTTGTATAAATTAAAACATAGTATACCGTATGTATAAGTTTATGACTGTCATGACCTTTAGTTTACAGAACAGGGGTTTACAGTGTTCCTTATGTGGAGATCCAGTGATTACCCTAATGGCTTTCTTCTGTAGTATTAAGATGTCCTGGACACAGTTAGAGTTACCCCATAACATTATACCATAAGTTATAATACTTTGGAAGAATGAGAACTATGTTATTCTGACATATTTTTCAGGTATATAATCCACAAGTCGCCTTGACAAATAAATTACTCTTGGCAACTTAACACTAATATATTTCACATATTGACTCCAAGATAATTTATCATCTAGATATGCCCCCAAAAACTTAATGTAACTTGGGTCATCCGATGGGAGCTTGTCTTTTAGAGTAAAAACCATTTGCTGTGTTTTGGTTTCATTAAATAAGAAACCATCTATTCTTAACAAAACAATAAACTAAATTAATCGCACACAGGACGATCTTAACCCGTAAAAAATAAAAAATAAACAGGCTAGTTGTGTCTACATAAGTCAGTAGGCCTATGCACCAACACTTCGTGTTTCGAAAAGCAACAATAAGGATTTTGCGCCGTACACTTCGTATCCAAGTTCGCTGTTTGGCCACCTGGAGCGCTGCTGTCGGTCTCTGTTGAAAACAAGGAAGTCAGAATCTCTGGAGATGCCTCTACCACAGAATAGGAAGCATACAGAACGGAAAGCTGGAGGCGGCGCCTTTGATCTGTATGTTACCAAGCGTTGCGCTCGACGCCATATTGAAAAGCAGTAAACGCGGAACTATAGCCACTTAGTACTTTGGCTGGAAATGGACTTTTTACGAACCGCAGCTAACCTCACCGACTTTTAAGAAAGGAAACTGCTTTTCATTATGCTCTCCTCTATTTTGCGCCCTGTTCTTGCACGTAATTGTAATCCAACGAAAAAAATAGGCCAAAATTTTAATACAACTACGAAGATGTACGATGGAATCAATGATCGTTTTATTTGGTGCTTATCTCCGGAAAAATCCCGAGTAACGCGAAGTTATGTTTCAGTCCGTTTCTTAGCACTGGAAATAAATATTGCCTTTAAAACATACCTATATGTTATATTTTACTTATGGCAGTGATGTAGTTGTGTTTCAATGTTGGAAAAGTTGTATTTGCTTTAGGAGGGTAATTAATTTACTGATCGGAGAAGGGCATAAAGAAAAATCTGTCAACCATATAGCAGGAACAGCATAAAATAATTATTCCCCTTAATCTATTTGTTCCAGTATCCTAGGAGCATTCGTTGCCAACATTAGTATACTACGCCTCCTTTACCGTAAGTAAAATTTTACCTGCCTAAACACCGTAGAACAAGGCAGGATGAGTGTCATCGATTTGACTGGTTCAGTTTTACTTACGGCAGTGGAGGAGTAATGTTTTAATGTTGGCAACATAATGTTCGTTTTACGAGGACAATTACTTTACCGACCAGAGAAAGATAGATACAAGAAACTGCCAACCATAGAGCAAGAAGAGCAAGATTATTCCTCTTATTCCATTTGTTTGAATATCGTAACAAGGGGAGGTCGGCAATCGGGACCCGCCGATTTCGCGCAAGTTACGTGTGTAGGAGGTGGGTCTCCACATAACGTGCCTGAAATATTTCGCCTGAGTGGGCCTTAGGAAAGGAGGAAATGATCTCGAAAGTTTTTCCTATAACACTGTACATGTTATTCAGTGCCCTGTTCGTGAATAAACGCCGTAGCGTAAAGAAAATAAAAAAAAAAAAAAAAAAAAAAAAAAATAGGAAGCTCCTGGGATTGATCCCAGGGCGCCTGTTTCGCAAGTAATTCGGCTGACCATTACGCTACGCCGTTAGTCACGAACAGCTACATAAGATGTGCAGTACTATTGGAAAAAAATTGAGAGCATTTTCTCCTTTCCTAAGGCCCACTCAGGCGAAATATTTCAGGCACGTTATAGGGAGACCAATCTCCTTCAACACACGCAGTTAAGCGAAATCGGCGGGTCCCGATTGTCGACCTCCCCTTGTAAGAGGATCACCGGTCGTTAACATTAGCAAGCTACGCCTCCGTTGCCGTTAGTAAAATTTTACCGTTTGCATCAAATTATGTGAAGGTGAACAGGAAGATGAGTCTTAAAAATGCCTGAAATATCTCGCCTATGTGGGCAACCGGAAAAGGGAACGCACGCGCAAAATGTTGAAGTCCCGCTACTTACGCACTATTCTTTGTCTTTCATTTTATATTATTCCCTGCGATGTTAAACTTATAATTACAAAATATAAATGTACTTCAACATTTTGATGCTGTTGAACTGCTACAGCAACAGCAACAGCAACAACGAGAGTTTTCGTCAAGAGAAGAAGCAAGGCTACTTTTAATAATTATGCACACATTGCTCTCATTCGAAACTGATAACATTTAACTTTTACCACACATATAGCGACGTTCACTAACCGTACAACACCTTTTGGGAAAGTGAAGAAGCTTATATCCTGATTTGTATTCGAATTATTGCGGCACTTAGGTGCTGAACACCATCGGCCGCATTTACTTTTATTGCTGCTCGTAATACAAACGGAACAGCTACACCTACTGACACACAGTTCTTTCTTTTCATTGCATCAAATACTTGTTTACTTTTATGCGATTCAGGCTGCTAAAATACACAATTAACAAACAAAGACAGCGCATTACCACGCCACAGAATAGGGATTCACCACGCGTTTACTGCTTTTCAAGATGGCCGATTCCGCGCATGCGCACTAAATTTTGGACGAAAGACTGCAGCGGGAGTTTCCTTTCTGTATACTCCTTATTCTGTGCCTCTACACTTAAAAAGTGAAGCTGGCAAATTACACAACGAGACTTTTTTTCTTTTTTTTGTGCTCAAAAATGCGTCCACAGTGTGTGCATATTGTAGTTCTAGTCGGTAACATGTACTTAATATCTACGTTCATAATCCAGGCGCGAATACGTGCATGCACAACTGCAATACAACATGGGAAACTTTTTAAGGGGCACCGACTGATTTCTTCTAATATTGTTCATTTAACTTACACTTACTTAGATCATGAGGTTACTCTTTATTAAGTAACCGTTTTCATCATTTTTATTACATAATTTTTGTCCTCTCTTGTAGCTAGCACCGAATTATGTTCTGGTATTACTGTTCCGAATTGTGAGCTAAGCTTTTCATTTTATTATTACAACGCTTGTTTCCAAAAGCATGATATTAATCTAAATTTACGTTTATACAACTATTTGCAAGTCAAAGACACAGTTGTGTCTTAGTCTGTAATCTCTAATATTAGGGGAGGTCGATGATGAAATCCCGGAGGTTGTTGGATTCAATCCTGGTTGGAAAGAAGGGACGAAAACAGGCACTCATATTTCCGATTAATGTAGGAATTGACGCCCAATGATCACTAAGAATTTTTGAACTTCCTGAGAATGGTCGTGAATTGTTTTAACTAGCTGATATCACTGATAAAGGAAGGTATTAACTAAAGTGACAGTTATGTAGAAAGCTTTCACCCAACCGCAAGTAAGAAGTACACTATCTTCTTGTACATTTCTGATCGGAACTCTCACAGACTATGTCTGCTTCTTTTTGTTGGCATACTGAATTAAAGCAAAAGATTAAATCAAATTAAACGCGCTCTTTTGTCAATTAGGCCGCTACACGTACAAATCACAAGTCTCATGTAAAGTAAACAATAATGTTTGCTGACACATATTAATATCATACGATGGGTCGTGAGGCTAATAAGAGACGTTTCTTCGCTGTACATCTGAATTAATACACTTAGTACTTTAATTCTAGAACAGATAGCTGTCAGTGCAAAGAATGCTTTTCATTAACAGCCTGTATACACCTAAAGGAAAACCTATTGCTAGGGACAGGAAAATTTCGTTTTATTTTATGGCCGATTTCGGTGTTATTTTCTGCCATTAGCGGTGTTATTTTTCGGTGTTATTTTTTCAGTGCATATTTGTCAGTTTCATCCTTTAGTATTGCCTTATTTCACTATTTTTCAGTTCTATGTTGAAATTAAAAATATATACATCCCAATCACATATTTATCAGCCATTAGACTTGTGATTTATTTAAACTTTTAGACAAAAATGTTGTAAATGCATTTTTTTCATCGTTTACTACTTTTACAATGAAAAGATACTTTCGATACCATATTTATGAAACATCAAATTTGTTTAAATTCTTGGACTGATAAATTTTCTCAAACTGATTCAAGTTTGTTCATTTTTTAAAAACTATTTTAATGTTTTTCAGTACTAGGTATATGTTGAATGAAAAGACACCTCTCCAATACATTATATTTATTACACATACAAAAATTATTTATATATTTTACAAAGAAATGTTTTCATGGAACTCAAAAGAAAAGAATTAGTGGCACACTTAACTAGTTTGAGAAAAGAACATACAAGAACCTGTCAACCATAGAGCAGGTAAAGCTTGTTTTATTTATTTTATCATCTGCCTGAATGTGTAATCAAGGGATTTCGAAAATGAAATAATTGAAAATTCATGTTAAGACGTTAATTTTCACATCCTGTAACCATTGTGCGGTTTCGTATATAAAAACATTACCGCATCAAAAATTCTTATTTGCATGTTGCGCGGCGGCGAGGTTTGGTTACCATTGGCCGACGACGATACTCTTCTTTGTGCTGTGATTCGCTAGCCACATAATCACGTGGTCTACAACAAATGAACATCGCGTTGCGCAGCCTCCAATTCAGGCGATCGGAAGCAAATGTGCCGTATTTGGTGGATTTTTCATTCATACTTCAATATTACAAAAGCTGGCAGCCTAAATGTAACGGCGCTTGATAGACATTTGCAAAACGCGTATTTTAAAGTAAGGTATGTCGTGATTAAGTACTGAGAAATTATGCCTACGTATATGAAACCTTTACGCAAATAACAGCAATCAATCGCAAACCTCAAGACAACGTGGACGATACTGAACGAATAGTCACTACGTTTACATGCAACACATTTTCCGGAAGACGAAAACCGATTTTCGTAAACCGTTTTTCGCTGTCGTGTTTACATGGCACAGCCTGAATCGGATTTCCTAGCTCACTTAACATGGCGGCTGGAAAACAGCTTATTCAGTTCCTTATTTAGTCTGCACAATCGCTATTTTTCTTTATTTAAATACACAGATTTATGTTCACTCTAATATTAATACATTTATTTCACATTAGACAATATCACTCTTTCCATATGTGCCGAAAATTCTTAACAAGAAAACCCAATCTGACAAGCCAAGAACGCTTCAAAATCGGTTGCGTTTACATGGGCACGAAAATCGATTGTGGAACTGGATAACCGCTTTCGAGAAGCGGATTTCCAGAATCGATTTTGGAGTGTTTACATGACTAACCAAAAGCGGAATTGGGAAATCGGTTTACGAAATTCGGTTTTGGGAGCACATGTAAACGGGGTGAGTCTAATACATTGCATCGGCATTCTTTGCACAAAGAGTCAAAGTTCGACTGCTCGGGCCCAAGCGATACATATCGAACATACGACCCGGTATCTACCATTCTCATCAGATCAAAAAAACTTTGTTACGACTCACTCCCGCAGGATCCATTTGTTTAGGAAGCAAATCTCTTGCTATCGGAAAGTCTATATTCTTCCCATTGGCCTTTCATCAGACACCTGAAGTTATATACAGGACATCAGTTGTTTGAGTGATAAATGTAGAATCATTTTCAAGTTATATGCGAATGTCAAAGTCAAGAACCAATTTTAACGTAAAATTAGTATTAGCTACCAATATTATTAAACGGCTACCCTCTGATTTACGAACATTTTCTATATTGTAATTAAGAAAAAGCAACATTTCACGCCAGTTAGTCAAAAACAGCAAAATTTCGCGCCAGTTTGTTAAAAAAAACAGCCACTTTCGCGACTTGTCGCCAAAAACCGCCGATTTCGTGATATGTCTCCAAAAACCGCCGATTTCGCGTTATTTTTCGCGTTATCGTTAACGCGAAATTTTCCTGTCTCTACCTATTGCCAAGAAATACTGCTATAGTTTAATTGCTGCATTTGTGAAAATTTCATGATCGAGAAATTAGAAAAGCTCCAATTTAAAGCTTGGGAGTTAAAGGAGTGTCCACAGACGTCAACAACAGTATAAAAATAACCTAACCTGTTTACAGTTAACAAGCAGAAAGCTAACTGCAGTTACGCCTTCTGTGCATGCGTGAGTCAGCACTGCCTACTGGACATGCGGGGATTCGCGGCAGAATAGAACTGGTCTCCATACAGGCTCGCAGATAATGCGTCTGCTAAAAATCGTAGTTTCACCTGTTCTACCGTTAGATGGCTATCACAATAGTCCTGTATAGCTTTTGCCGCAGATCATTGTGTAATAAGGGTTTTACAATCCCTTACCAAATTGTATTTTTCAAAAGTAATAAAATAAAACAAAGATATGTGAAATTACATTTCGAACAAGTCATTTTTGGGACATGTTAAAATAAGGAGTTTTTAAGGGCCGTTAAAATTTAGTCATTGAAATAAGCACTTTTTTAAATTTGAAGGTGGTGTACAAACCCTGTAATAGTCCTAGTATGATTTTCATCAAACTTGCTAAAACTGATTAGACTCAATATCAGTATTTTGTGTCTAACTTGGGACTGTGAAGACGGCTCATGATCTACATGACACCAGACTTTAAAGAGCAATATAGCCTAATTATACTACTTCTATAATCACCTCGCCCGCCGAGGGGACTGAGCGCTTCAGTCACGGTCTGCACGGCCACTACGGTCGGGGGTTCGAATCTCCCCCTCGGGCATGGATATTTGTGCTGTCCTAGTTCGTAAGTAGTTCATAAGTAGTTTGTAAGTTTAGGGACTGATGACCCCGTAGTTTAGTCCCATAGACTATACAAACATTTGAACTTTTTATAATCACCTCCATACTACTTCTGTAATTAACACTCTTATCACATTAACAGGGAATATTATGACAATTAGCTTTTTATTTTCTTAATTTTTTGGAATTAAAAGATTGATACTTTATGTACTTACAACACACTCAGGTTCCACAGTATATGAACCATTCTCATGGTATCTGTTAGGACACGTTGCCCATGGCAGCTCTGACTGGAAACTCTGAAATCAAAAGGAAAATTGCAGCAAATTGCTGATTTATGAATGACAAATTGTACTAACTAAATCTAATACACTGTAGGTGTCTATACCATTTTAGGGTGTGCAAATGCTGTACCTCAACTGAATTCACATATTTTTCTTGTAAAACTTGTTAAAACAATGTTAACATTTATCATTATGATGAGGATAGTTTACAACTCACCACAAAGATGAACATCAAGCTCGAACAGACACATAAAAGAAAAAGACACTCAAACACATATAACTTAAATATGAGCCTGTCACAGCTTGACATATTTCTCTGCAGTGATTTGTAAAGTAACCTCATCACATTGTTCAATTACAATCTTAACATGTTATTTTATTTCTGTTAATTTCAAAACAATCACCACACTGAAAGGAAAGCTGATTGATGCTACATATTCCTTTAGTATGTGACAGACTATAAATAGGAGATATTTTTTATTTTTGTTTATTCATTTATTTCTAAATGACAAGCACTGTTTTTTGCTCTGGTCCACCATTCACTGTGAGGTGGCAACTGTGTCAATCTCTGCCATTGGCATCATTCTGATGTGGTAAGGAAGTACAATGGGTCAGCACTTCGCTGTCTTAGTCATTATCGTCTTTCCAGAGTTTGGAGCTGATACTTCTCTTTCGTATAGCTGCTCCAGTGTCAGACTGAGAGGATTCCCTTTCAGATCATCCCAAAAAACAAAAATCCCTTGCAGTAACAGGAATTTAAACTGTGTCCTCTATATGACAGTCAGACATCCTGACCACTCAGCTATGGAAACAGACAACTTGAAATGCAGCTTAATACAGATGTGTACTACACATAGAGGGTGCAATGCAAATATGCATAACTAAGAGAGACAGGATTATTAATGTAATTTTAAGTCTTCCTAGTCTACAGAGTACTTAAAGTTTTGGAATTGCAGGCAGATAACATTGACTTCCTGCCATGATGTTTTGGCTGACAATCTTTCAGCCATCTTCAGGTGTGTGTATGTCACTGAAGATTTCTAGTTTATGGTGATGACTTTATAACAAAAGTTGTCATTGAGCTGCATGACAAAAGTGACTGTTACATGAGTGCCCTCTGTAAAATTTCATGTCCTCCACACATACAGACCTAAATGTGGCTCACAGGCGCATCACAAATGTAAACTACATGTCCGTCTTCTGGCAGAATGCACATTAAAATGCATATTATGTCAAATCATGGAATTTAACTATCATTAGATGTGTCGTTATGAAAAATAAGATATTAAACAGATTGATGAGATTCAAATTTTACCTTCATGTAATGTCATTGCTATCCATAGATGTCACTACATGTACATTCAGTTTGTAGTGTTCAGTCTTTGTGTATTTCCCCTGTGCTGTGCTCTAGGAATAAAGTTGATATCTAATCACATGTCGTGTCCATATTTCTAAACCATAAGCCTAATACAGATCACTCAGCCCAACCCTTGTTCAGTTGAAAAATGTCATGACAATTACTAATGTCTTGTTCCAAGTGTATTTCCACATCATCTTTAATCAATGAATCCCAAAAGGATCTCATTGCAGAATAATTCATAGAATGTCCTATGGAAATACAATGACGAGCGATAGCCGACTTACCGTCCTGTGAAAAATGGGTGTGATGATCATGTTCCACTCACTGTGCAAGCATCTGACCAATGTAGATTTTGCCAACCTCACAGGGTCCACTGTAGATTCTGTTGTCTGCAATCTCAGATTGTCCTCAACTGAACCATGAAGAGCACCATTCTTTGCAGGTGGTCATAAGATTACTTTAACTTGATATTTCTTTGGGTTCTGATTAACTCGGACTAGAGATTTCCAATGTAAGGGAAGAATACCTTGGACGTGATAAGCTCCTTACCCTCTTCATGTGGAGGGTGTGATTGTTTCTAATCCCAGGCTAATCTGACAAGGGGAATTCCCATTATCTTTGAATACAGACTCCAGATGTTCCAACTCCTTATGTAAGCTGTCTCCATCAGACACAACATGTGCCCAGTGCCAACGTGTCAACCCTTGCAGATAGATATCCATAAGTGTGTTCTTCTGGTAAGTGGAATGCAACAATGACCCTCCAGTTTAGTAGGAAACTTAAATTTTACGATTTTCCATCGCAGTTTTAGTGAGCATTCTGACAGAGGGCGGACGTGTTGTTTCACCTTTGCACCTGTGTGCCATATTTAGATGTGTATACATAGAGGGTGTCAAATTAAACAGTGGGCACTCATGTAACAGCCGCTTTTGGGCATGGGTCTTCGTGCCAAGTTTCACTATAAAGGTGTTGCCGTGAACTAGCAATGTTCAGCGGATGATGCTCACCAGAACATGGCTGAATGAGTGTCATCCAAAATATTATGGCAGGAGGTCGACATTATCCAGAAGTCTTACCTCGTTATCTCAGAAACCAGTGCTTTAAATCACATGGTAAACCAGATGTTTAATGATCTGTGATGGTATGATGTAACTGATCTGTTTCAGGTGTAGGTTTTGGGGATAATGTCTGTCTGGGAAGGCCTTTGTAAAATCTACAATGGACTGGATGAGGGAATGCCTGTCACTTTATATATGCTGTCCATGGATGGTAACGGATTTTGGGAGGTTTTTTGGTATGAAACAGACAGCATCAGTCAAAAGTGTAGGTATCGTTGATGCTTAGTTGACTCGATATGGACAATGACTTGAATGGCACATTGGGCTGAGGAGAATGAGGTGAAATGAATGTGAGTAAAGGTGTTGAGACTGTGGGTGAATGAGGACGAGGTGTCTTGGCCCTGGGTCCAGATCAAGAAGATATCAGTGGGCCTGAACCAGAGAAGGTATCTGGGGTCCAGATGCACAGTAAAGAAATAATTATGTACGCGAGTAATTGTTTGGATGTAAAAGAAATGTAAAATTTTTAATAACACTTTTCCATTTTGAAATTAATTTACATTTTCACCTCAACACATCGCTTAGTTTGATTTTAAAAGTATCAGCTCCTGAATAATCAACTCAGGCAGTCAGACTGAAGCTCAGGAATGCCATGTGTTGACTGATAGCATTTTAACTAGTCTGAGCTTGCTTTAACATGTGATGGTCTTCCAATATTTTCATTAAATTGAATTCCCTTGTCACAAAAAATGGGACCCTAGGTAGGATCAGCTTGTGACTGTTTTTCTTAATCCTAAATCATCATCTCTATTTGTGTTTTGGGAACTTCAAAGTTTTATGTCTTGTTGAGCCATTATAGTAGAGTCAAGCTTAGATAAAAAAAAAAAAAAAAAAAAAAAAAAAAAAAAAATTGTGATGCTTGTCCTTGTACTTATTAGATAACTTGATTGCAGTTTCAGACTCCTCTAACCTTTTATTAATCTCATGTTCATCTCTCACAGAAAAGACATGTTTTTTGTATGGTAACATATTTTATAAGTTTACTTTAAGAGACTGATTACTGCTGTTGGGAACTTAGAATTGCTATAGTGACTCCAGATTGCGACATTTTTTTATTTATTTACTTTTTTGAGAGGGAAAGGAAAAAAAATAGATCACAAAGTTTGTGATCTGGTTGAAAAACGTTGTAGATTCAAAACTGGTCTCACATATCGTGGTTACTAATGGTGTCCAGGCTATTGTGGAGGGTAAGTGGCAAATTAAAAGAAAAACGCTTAAGCTATAAATATTTAAAATGCTTAGGAACAGAATGGCTAATTCAAAAAATTGTTAAGGCTACGAATGTTGAAAGCATTTAAGTTGAATGGCAAGTTTTCCGCGTCCATCAGTGGAACAAACTTAATTCAACAGTGTAGGCATTTTTGGGAAAGTGGCAGCTTTAAAAGACGCTACATGTTTCGTACAATACCTTCCGGGACTTTGGCCAAAACTTTTTCTACAATTAGGCTTACCTTCCAGAAGCAGTTTTTGTTCATTTCTGTATCTCACAAAGTGGTGTCTGCAAATTTTGTTTTATCTTACTCATCGTTGAAAATCTTCATCTTTTCAATGAGTTGATCCACTTTCGGAATAAAAGAGAGGGGCCTGGTTCTCATTTGCGTGATCCAAAAGCGATTCTCTTGTTGCAAGGCGATAGTCTTTCGGGTCTTGACTCATTATCTGTCATTCAAACTCAGTGACAATACAATGTAGACTATTACAAGATGTCGTGTCACAATTTCCTGAAACGATCCAACGAAATGTTACTGATTCCTGCAATCACTCGGACAGTCAGTCTTCGAATGGCATGCATAATATCATACACGTTACGACATGATTCAGATCGGTGGACGTTGAAAGGCGACTTGAACGAGAGACATCTTTAATTTCCATTCGGACATCTTTCAATTTAATGCAGATGCGTCGCTCCTCTGTTTTCCACATCGAAATTCGCACAATGTGTGACACAACCTTCTTCTCAATAACTGACATATAACAATGAAACTTCTGGCACTTACCCAAATAAAGGCCGAAATGTGCAGGGGTGCCAACTACATTTCACTCAAGTTGTCCGTTGGTGTGAAATTAAAAATGTTGTACAATTTTTTGGACAGACCTTGTAAATTATCGGCCACTTGATGACAGGATGGTAGGTTGTTAGTGCAGAAGGCAAATCCTGGGCAAGCTAATTATAACTGAGAAAGAATACAACAGAGATAAAAACAATGAGAACAGAGGAGTAATTGGAATAAGGCGAGTACGCCTGACCACTCAGCTGGAAGGAAGAAAGGAAGCTTGGAGTTTAACGTCCCGTCGACAGCGTGGTCATTAGAGACGGAGCTTATGCTCTGAGTATTTGGGTAAGGATGGGGAAGGAAATCGGCCGTGCCCTTTCAAAGGAACCATCCCGGAATTTGCGTGGAGTGATTTAAGGAAATCACGGAAAACCTAAATTTGGATGGCCGGAGGTGGATTTGAACCACCATCCTTCCGAATGCGAGTCCAGCGTGTTACCACTGCGCCACCTCGCTCGGTCCACTCTGCCAGCAGACAGGTGAATCTGAGTATTTTCTTGTAATTTGCGATATTTAAGATTTGTGACACCGTATTTAAATTTTCCCAGCAAGATTTGGTGATGATCCTAAATAATCAAGTAAATAAGGACATTTAAACAGCAGTCAGAGTTGCCCATAACTTTCTAATATGTAATCTAAAACCAGAGTACAATCACTTTCTGATATGAACACTTACTTTCTAAATATAATTTTCAAAACTCGATTTTATAATGGAGTGGAGTAGATCTCAATTTACTGCTCTAGAGTAGTTGTTCGCAAACTTTTCCTCTGACAGAACACTTTCAATATTCTATTATTTTGACGAACACTTTGTTTATTATGAAGTTTAATGAACTAATAAAATTAGGGAATGTGGGAAAACCTGTTTCACTGAGTGAATACATCATCATCATCATCATCATAATTAGAGACTGATTATGCCTTTCAGCGTTCAGTCTGGAGCATAGTACCTCTAATAAAATTCCTCCATGATCCCCTATTCAGTGCTAACATTGATGCCTCGTCTGATGTTATGCCTTTTACTGTAAAATTATTCTGCACCGAATCTAAGTACTTTCTTCTTGGTCTACCTCGATTCCTCTTACCCTCCGCTGCCGAGCTCATGAGTCTGTTAGGTAACCTTGCTTCTCCCATGCGTGTAACATGACCCCACCATCTCAGTCTGTTCGCTCTAATTGCTTCATCTATAGTGTTCATTCCCAGTTTTTCTTTGATTTCCTCATTATGGGCACCCTCCTGCCATTGCTCCCATCTACTAGTACCTGCAATCGTTTCTCGCTACTTTCATATCTGTAACCTCTACCTTGTGAATAAGGTAACCTGTATTCACCCAACTTTCAGTCCCATACAACAAAGTTGGTCGAAAGATAGAGCGGCGCACTGCTAACTTAGTCTTGGTGCTTACTTCCTTCTTGCAGAAGAGAGTAGATCTTAGCTGAGCACTCACTGCATTATCTTTGCTGCACCTCGATTCCAGTTCTTTCGCTATGTTGCCATCCTGTGAGAAAATACATCCCAGGTACATGAAACTGTCTACCTGTCTACCTTTGTTCCTCCTATTCGGCACTCAATCTGTTTGAATCTCTTTCCCACAGACATTACTTTCGTTTTGGAGATGCTGATCTTCATATCATAATCCTTGCACCTCTGATCGAGCTCTGAAATATTAGTTTGCAACCTTTCAATCGAATTGGCCATTACAACTAAGTCATCCGCATATGCGAGACTGCTTGGGTGAATACTTGAATATTAAATCATTGTTAATATCACTGAAAGCATAATACACAACAAATTAGTATCGTCAAAATGGCGGGAAAAAACCTCCAACGCCATGTTGTTAATAATTTTTGCGGGTAACTTATTTACATACTGGGAATACCACCGATACGTGGACTACAGTTCAGAAAAAAAACTTGTTCTTTAGTAACACAGATAATGGCAGATAAAATCGTAAATATAAATAAATAAATTTTCAATTACCTGGACGAAATAAAAGAGGCACCAAGCGATGATGGTGTTGTAGTAGAGGGCGACGTTGAAGGAGACGACAGCGCTGCTGATGCCGATGCCTCCCAGGTAGGGGGACACCTGGTTCCAGACGCCGATGGCTCCCTTCCTGAGTCTCTGGCCGATGGCAAGCTCCAGGTAAAAAATAGGGATACCCTCTATCGCCAGCATTACGAAGTATGGTATCAGGAAGGCACCTGTTACGGATAGCAAAAGTCTTACAGTTACGGTAAAATGTACTATTTTATCTGCTGTAGAAACCAGTGGCGCAACTACGGGGAGGGGGGGGATGAGGGGGATAGAGCCCCCCCCCCAGAACCCGAAAAGAGAGAGAGAGAGAGAGAGAGAGAGAGAGACAGAGAGAGAGAGAGAGAGAAAAAAAGAAATCGTATAACAGCAATTTTGTAAAGGTAAAGATTGAAAACTTGGGGTGTTTTACCATAATCTTTCATTGGATGGGAGTGAATTAGTTTCTTCAGCGGGAATGGTAGATGGTAGTCTGTCTGGAAACTGACTAAAATTTTGCTCGTCAAGCAGATCTATCCCCCCCCCCAAGCCAAGTCCTAGTTACGCCACTGGTAGAAACTAAATTAATTGACTGTAATAGGATACTTAGCGGCTCGGTTACACAGTGGTAGAGTGCCATACTACAAATCCAAAGGTCGCGGGTTCGATCCCCGCCAGGGCCAAGGATTTTTATCTGTCACTTTCCACTTCTTTCACCTCTGGCAGTGTTGTTGATGTGAAAAATACCGAGTAGCGCCGTGGTTCGCAACCCACGTTAAACTGTAGGTCCCCCTATAACTGGCTGGGTAAGTCAGTTCGAAGGTCGGAGGAAGGCAACGGCATACCACCTCCAAATAGGACCATGCCTAGTAAAGCACTGTGGTGTTGAAACCAATCTTCGGACTTGACTGCTTTATCTTTTTAGGATACTTAAAGAGATAAAGAAGTACGGTATAATAAAAAAAATCTCTACAGCACTGCATGGTTACGGAGCAGGGACGAAGTAGCTTAACACTTTTGAATAAGTTGTAAAGCTACGGAAAGATGCTGTGCATTCAGAACACATAGCACATGCTGCTAGGATAAATGGAAAAATCTTTTAAATACACATAGAAATAAAAATTATAAGATTGCTCTTAAGTCAGAGACGAAATCGCTGGAGTAAAAGTTAAAGAAAAGTACATTGACAAACACTTATTACATGGGTGTAACAGTTTTTTAATTACGTGTCTTTGAATGGAGACCCTATTTCGATTGACAACAAATAAAACTTATTGCTAAATCAGTGCACTAAATTTACATTACATAAAACAAACTGTCACGCCCATGTAGTGCCTGGTTCCATGGCCGTACCGGTACCTACTATTAGGGATGATCTATATTCATCAATGTTCAATAAATATTGACGTTTAGTGGGAAAACATCCATGTTACGTTCTTTGAAACATCGATGGTATGAAAACAACATCGGACCATCGATTCTTTCATTTTGAAGATTCAACTCGATGATCTAATAAAAATTTTGGTACGGTCTGGGATGCCAAGCTCCAAAAGAAAGAAACAAATATATGTACAAGTGTGTATTACATTTATTTATTTCTCCAATAAAAGGTAAAATTTTACTCACGGCAGCACTGGTGTAGTATGCTGAAGTTGGCAGCGACTGGCAAATGCTACTGTTCGCTACTCGTGGGGCGAACATCTTGTGGCCAACATAAGCATACTACGAAGACGCCGTAAATAAAATTTTACTAACGACGTCGTCGTAGTGCGCTTACGTTGGGCAACAGTCGAAGTTATATCGGTTTATCGCAATGACACAAATAGTTTTTTACACGTCCTTTAAAATGACAGTGACACCAATGATACTATATGTTGTATTGCCAGTCTAGTAATGTATGTCAGTTGAGGGGCTAAAGTAGAAATCGCAGGAGTTGGCAACGCACCACATTTCGCTTAGCCAATGGCGCGCCGCTTTGATCGATGACAGGTGACAAAAGATAGAATGAGTTTGTACCATGGATGTAAACAAGGGCGGATTCAGGGGGGGGGGGGGAGGCACAGGGGCACGTGCCTCCCCTCCCCCCAGACGGCCCGACGTAAAATGAGAGAGAGAGAAAGATGGAAGAGAGAGGGAGAGAGAGAGAGAGAGAGAGAGAGAGAGAGAGAGAGAGAGAGAGAAGAGAGAGAGTGAGAGAGAGAGAGAGAGAGAAGGGAGAGAGAAACGGGGAGGAGGGGGTAGTGAAGAGGGGAGGGAGGGAAAGAATCTGAGCATTAGAAATATTATCTTTTACTTACAGGCAACGTACAATTGTGAGTTTAAAAAATTAAAATCCCTGTAATTAATATGAACGTAATTTGAATTTTTGTGTTATGTTTCAATTTAATTGCTTCTTGCTCTTTCTTGTCAGTAATTTACGATAAAAATAAATAAAAGTTATTTATTGTTTCGTGATTTCTTGTGAGATAAATGAGCTATTGTGTATGTTTTAAGGTAAAAAAGGTGCAGCAGTCAACAATTCGAAGATTGTCTTGAACACCACAGTGCTTTTCTAGACATGGTCCTATGTGGAGGTGGTATGCCATTGCCTTCCTCCGACCTTCAAACTGATTTATCCAGTCAGTTATAGGGGGGGATCTACAAACGTGAATTACGAACCACGGTGCTACTCGATATTACTCATACGTAAATAAGGGATTTAACTATAAAAAATGTCAATTTTAAGGGCGTTCAGGCTGGCGCATTCAGGTGTTTTCGGTAAACGGTTAATGTCTCTGGACTCTTTTCCTAGACAAGAAATAGTATGGATGGAGCTAAATGAAGTGAGTGATCAATTTTTGTTTTGTTACTATTTACAATACACTTACGTTCATCAATCCACCTACCGAACTCCTTGTTTAAATTTAAGACACTGATCATTTGAAACATTGAACATGTGCCCTTTGTTTCTTTGTTAAGAAATCGTCATTATTTATTACAATACAAACTGATAGATTCACGTTCATCCATCCACCTAACGAGCTCCACTCCATGGTGTGAAAATTGAATAGGTCATCATATTTTTCGTTGGTACACGGCTCGGCTGTTCCACCTGACGCACGTATACAAACTGACAAGCGCAACTTCGCCCCAGAATGCCGCACAGCGGCCGCTTTTCAACGATGCTGCGACAGTCACGTAAGTACGGTAGTTACAGACCTTCGCTACCAGTGGTCTAAACTCTTACCACAGTCTAACATATATGTTAGACTGTGCTTTTACCTTGCGTAGTATTTGTTAATTTTTGCAATTATCGATCATGGATTTATTTTACGATCTTAATATCGATGCTTTTCTAATGTCGATCATCCCTTCGTAGTATTTGTTTATGGGTGGGATAAAAGTTCGAAAACTCGGTAAACAGTAGGACTTTAAAAACATTTATTGATTCACGTTATGCCGGCCGCGGTGGCCGAGGGAACTGAGGCGCTCCAGTCACGATCTGCACGGCCACTACGGTCGGGGGTTCGAATCCCCCCTCGGGCATGGATATTTGTGCCGTCCTTAGTATTAGGTAGTTCATAATTAGTTTGTAAGTTTAGGGACTGATGACCCCGTAGTTAAGTCCCATAAGCTATACAAACATTTGAACATTTGATTCACGTTATTACAGTCTATTCACCGAGAGCTGGGCCGAAAAAAATTACATGCGACCGCCTGTTCCAATGAAAACATTCATTGCTCACGTGATAGGAAGGGTCGACGAAAATGCTTCGTGCGCGCTGTGCAGTTGGCAGTCGGGCTAACGTCACAATGGAGTGAGAGTCTCTGGTGAGAACTGGGACAACAATGTAATAAAACACAGAGTAAAATACCGACACACGGCATAATAGATTTGAACACTATCGATATTGATAACAATACCATTTACAAGGACGATAAGACTAAGTTCTGAAGAACCTGAACTGCTTTCATTTATGTTTCCGACTAAACGCTCTTGTCTTTCCTCTATCATGCAGTCTAATTTCCACACTTGAGCTTAAACTTTCTGCAGTCACGCTCTTCTCTTTCCTCTATCATGCAGTCTAATTTCCACACTTGAGCTTCAACTTTCTGCAGTCACAGTTTTTACTGCTTTCTCAACAGTTCTTTAACATCCGACAATTACTATGTTTTGTTTCTTGCTGCAACATATCCTTTGATTCTGGCCCAGACGAACTCGATAGCGTTTAATTTGCAGTGGTTCATGAGAATTAAAAGAACAGTTTTCCCTGCATTCCTAGCCATTTCATCAACAGCGTAAGCCCACTCGTTGTTTGCGTTGTGTGTTTTTCTTTTCTTTGTTAACGATATCTTATAGTTCTTTTTCAACATACCGTTTTCAAATGCAATATTTTTAGTTTTTAGCCATTCATGTATATCTTGCTTACAGTTTGTGCAATTCGTATTAGGGATTGTTTCTTTTCTACGAAAATGGTACAGCTTATTGTCAAGAACAGTAGCTGCCTATACCCCAAGACGCGTAGAACATCAAGGTTATTACTACATAGGAAGGATGGGCCAATGCGTTCGGCAGCGATCGGGGGGCTTATGCGGATGAAAGTTCTAGTCTTGGCATACATCGTGATGACCTCTTCAGAAATATTTGGAAACTTCGCGATTAAAAGTCTCGTTAGGTTTTTCATCACATTGGCCTCTTTACACAACCTGCTGCCGTGAAAATTTTAAAATACCACCTATAACTGCTGAAGTACTTCAAACCACTCTTCTGAAGGAACTGTTAAGCCAGCACGAGACAGTTTTTCTATCCACCCTGACTTAGTAGGGCCTTCTGGTACTTCAAATAACTTGCCGATAGGACGGCCTAGTGATTTGTCAATTGAGATATATCTGGACGAAACATATCCAACAATATATCGTAAACCAGGGAACACTCTGAAGCCTCTATCAAAGGTGTCGCAATTAAATCATCTAGTGTGATGTCCTCATTTGTTGCTCATCTTCTATCACTGATAACGCTTCCTCAATTCCGGGTAAAAGTCCTGTAAACAAGTTGAAAGTCAGATAATTTGTATAATTTGTATCTGCCTCCGGTGCGACTGGTGAAGAACTGCATAACTGAATGTCAGCAATACTTTTTTCCTTTATTGTTATTTCACACTCATGCAAAATACACAGGCTCGCTGGCAGTAGCCTCCTACGCTGCTTTTCAGCCATGCGGTTGTACATAATGGACTTGAGGACATTAAAAATAATAAAACAGAGGTTAAAAATGGGAGAACATTAAAAACTTGATATGTAGAACTGTTGGAGAAAGTAAACTTGTAAGGCAGTTAAAACACGTGTAGTTAAATAACAGCCTGTGCCACGGCGACGATAAAAATATACAGTGAGAGACTGAGCACTGTACTCGAAGAAGATATTCGTAAAAACTGGCGATTGCAATACTGGTCTGAAAGCGGTGGATGCACTATTAAGACACATTGACGACGACATTCACAACACTGGACGAAGCATTGATTTAAAACACTTGCCAAACGGGAAGACCCTGCAGGGGAAGGGAGGGTGGCGGGATCGGAAGCGCGGGAGGAGGGGAAGGAAGGGGGTAGGAGTGGGGAGGGACTCCAGAGGTGGGGGGCAACCAAGCGGAGGGAGGGAAAGGGAGGGGGAGAGGGGGCGTTGAATCCATGAGGAGAGGATCAGGACTGGTGGGAGGGATAGATTTAGGGGCGGAGGGAGTCATCCAGGAGGGGAAGGTGTCGGAAGTTACCCTGGGAAAGGATGTAAGGTGAAGGGAGAGAGGGATGCAGTGGTGAAGGCATGGCAGAGGCCCAGGTTGGGTAAGGATGGGGTATACCAGGGGGTTACAGCAATCTATCTTCTGGTTAATGTAGAGGAGTTGGATGTGTTCAGGAAACTGGAGGAGGTGGTGGAATGGGATGAGGTCGTATAGGATCCACGTAGGGGAGGGGAGGCGGATGCGGCAGGTGAGCCGGAGGGCTTGGCATTCAAGGATTTGAAGGGTTCTATAATAGGAAGGAGGAGCGGAGATCCAGGCGGTATGCAGAGGATGGGACACATGATGGTATAGGATAGTGGATGGGATGAGGCCCCACGCCAGTGAGGAGTTTGAGGAGATTTTGACAGGAAATTGCTTTCTGGCGAACTGTTTGGGGCTGAGGGGTCCAGGAGAGGGATCGATCAAGGGTGAGGCCGAGGTATTTGAGGGAGGGAGTATGACCTACGACGATCATGTAGGGTAAGTTATAAGTCGTGGAGGCGGAAGGAAGGAGTGGTACAACATATAATGATTGCCTACAATTTATCGGTATTGGCGGAAAGGAGCCACCGGTTGCAACATGCAGCTAACTCGGTGAGGTGAGACTGGAGCAATTACTGGGAATGGGCGAGGGAGGGGGCTAGGGCCAAGAAGGCGGTGTCAGCATATTGCAGGAGGTGAAGAAAGTGGAGCGTCGGGAGTTTAGCTGGACGGAGAGGAGGTGAGTGAGGCGAAGTCGTTCATCAGTGGCAAATAAGGAATTTCGGAAGTCACATTGGGAGAGGGAAAGGAACCGGTGTTGGTGGAGATGGGAGTGAATGTGGCGGGAGAGGATGGTTTCCAAGACCTCGCTGAACACAGAGATAAGACTGATGGGACCACAGGGTGAGGCCTTTGATGGTGGTTTGTCAGGTTTGGGGAACATGAGGACACGGGAGGTTTTCCACAGGCCGGGATGGAAACTGGTGTAAATAATAGCATTATAGAGGGAGGCCAAAGCAACATGGAAAGAGGGAGGGCAGGCCCGAAGGTGTCTGTAGGTTAGCCAGTCGTGATAAGGGGCAGTGTTGCGTTTGATACTTCTGTTCATTATTATTATGCGCAAACGACTCTTAAACTCCACCGTTAACTGATGATCACAAGCTCTTCCAAATGCTCTTATCCGAGAAAACAAGTTTTCGAAGCTGTCTTGATTGAATCTGGAATTCCTATGTGTCACTAAATATGTAATTTTATTTTTATTCCCTGATAGAATATTAGTACAAAACGTACTAGTGGCAGCTGTAGTACATGAACAGATGTGCATAAGCACCGATGAAATATTACCTCAGAGTGAGTACGTCTACAAATCACTCTTACTCAAAAATATTATTAGTAATTATTTTAGCACCAGGTGCTACAACCAACTTTACATGGGATAACTGTTTATTGCTATTGTTACATTCCACAGGCAATGCGACACAGGAGGTCATGTACAAACAGCTCAACGATAAACAACTCAGGTTATTTCCGATCGACCCTGTCGCTATCGCTCCGGCATTACGTTACACCTGCTCTGTCCTGGCAGCATTCAAGTCAAGGTACACAATGCATCTCCTTCCTTCTGTGAGATCATGTTCCGGCTGCATGCAGATCTGTATTCCGCCAGGTGCAACTGCCAGCTGCTCCATGATAGTGTGCGCTCATCGTGGATCAACTCCTACCATAATCGAATACCTAACGCATGCTGTCTTCCTGGACCTCACCTCTGGTCCGTCCTCCAGCTCATTAACGACCGACTGTCTGTTATTAACTAGGATCGCCGACTGCCCCCGGATCCGGCTTTGCTGGACGTCATCCCCTTCTGTTCAAGGCCACCGTCTCGCTCGACACCAACAATCCAGGACTGCCATTTCATTGGACACCATCCACTTTAGGACTGCAAACTTGCTGGACACCATTATCTAGGGCTCACGCCATGCTGGTACCATCTCTTGTTGGACACTATCTCTGACAATCCACGATTTTCATATCACTGATGCATCTCACTAGATGGTATCTTCAACTGTCTAAGACTACCGTTTCTATTGTCTCCTACCGTCGAAGGCTACCGCCTCGCTGGCACCATCCTTTGTTGGGCAATGTCCTGTTGGACACTATCTCTGACAATCTGTCATCTCTCTAATGGCATCTCAGTAGATGTCATCTGTAACCATCAAAGACTACTGCTTTGATGATCTCCATCCAGGGCTACTGCCTCACTAACCGTCCAGGGCTACTGTTTCACAGAACTTCGAAAGCTACCATTCCTGTTGCAGGTTAAAGCTCTTGTCAATCCATTACACATCTGTTATTGTATTTAAGTTAAATGATGAGTTGTTCTCTGCTAACTATGCACATCATTGCAGTGTGTCTTTCCATGTATTCACGGAGACAAAACTAATTTTGTTCGAATCTTCATACCATCAACTATTTTCGTTACTACCGTAATAAGTCCAGAAATAAACTTGAAAATTTGTTACGTAATTCGTAACAGTTGGAAAAGGTACTCTGGATTATTTGTCAGCTGCTGTTAGAACTGGTGACATTATCTATAGTGAGGGCGGTCTACATTGAAACGATGCAATCATACTACTCCTATCTCGTCATCAATAACCTGCTATTACTGCCACCAGACAACAGAGAGAATACAGTTTTTATTTCACAAACTGCAATTAATCCACGTAACTAGCCGCATAAACAGCCTCATATAAAGGCTTGCAACGAGAAGCGAAATGCCAACAGAACAATCGATATACTAGCAGTGAGGCTGCCTCATAAATTTGACGAGGCTCCCAGCTAACAACGAAATGTCATGCATCAGCACAGAGCAGCGAGGTGATAGCAGCAAGGCTGCAGAGTAAATGTGACAAGATACCCAGAAGCAGGAAATGCTATGTGACAGCGAGGTGTCAGCAGCAGCGCTTACAGCATAAATGTGACAAGGCAGCCAGCGAGCAGCAAAATGCTTTGTGCGTCGTTCTCAAGCGCTTTATAAAGTTGGATGAGGCGGCCCTGTGAACGTGCTCCAATTGTTCTTTCCTGTGATTCTGTTGCGTAAGCAACTTCAGTGGCAGAAAGCGAGTGTCTTCCGACCATGTTTCGATCAACGAAGAACAGTTGCCTATAAGGATTGTAGATTATTCTGTTTAAACAAATCGGTGATCGTGTCGAACATAACAAAGCAACTATAGTTCGATGTGTAATCGCTAGATGCAGGAGGGAACGACGGACCGACGGGATCTATTGCACTTACCTCGTCGCACATCCATTATAAAATATGTTGTCCTAACCACAATGCTGTGTATTGCCATTTACTAATGTCTGAACTGCATGTCTCATGGGTTTAATAAACTCATACCAACGACTGAGTAATTTCTTGCGGTACTTTTTTTTTTTACCTCACGTCACCATTTTATGTTATCGTGTTTATGTACAAGAAAGCGAAGATATTTTTACTAACTGCTACCTCAATCGTCTTGGAACATATACCGTACTTCAAATTTCTCACTGACATTAAAGATCTTGTCTGAATAGCAGAAGAGAAGTATTCATGCCCGTCAGAGAAAAATACTTTCCGTTCCACTTCAGCACTCGGCTGCTTTCTCTGTCAGCTTCAATAATAGTGACCCGACTCTGAAATTATCTTGCATCACAGAATTATAGAATTTGCAGCTTCCAGAGACAGATGTCTGCTTTTATCCTGTATTAACACCTTACTCTATTACAACAAATACCTCAGTCAGAATTAAAAAATTAAAATAAAATAAAATTTACAGCCAGTTGCTTACAGAAGAGCCATCTCATAGAAACAGTCAACCAAAGGACGAGCTTGTCAAGCCTGCTGTTCTATCGTTTGATTACCATTACCATTCTCATATCGCTCGGCAGACACATAATAACGTTCATTGACATTGATCAACCGGTACGAGTACATGTACATTCACAAGTCTTTCGCAGTTGCAGCTGACCAGTTTCGAGATGGAACCCATGACGAACCATCCACAGTTCACTTTACAATGCAAGGAGGAGAAATGAGTACCATCACGTTTTCGACATTGATAAAGGTCGGATTGTTGTCTACCGAGATTGCGGTTTATCGTATCGCGACACTGCTGCTCGCGTTGGTCGCGATCCAATGACTGTTAGCAGAATATGGAAACAGTGGGTTCATGAGAGCAATACGGAACGCCGTGCTGGATCCCAACGGACCCTCGTATCACTAGCAGTCGAGATGACAAGCATCTTATCCGCCTGGCTGTAACGGATCGTGCAGCCACGTCTCGACCCCTGAGTCAACAGATGGGCACGTTTGCAAGACAATAACCATTTGTACGAACAGCTCGACGACGTTTGCAGCAGCATGGAAAATTAGCTCGGAGACCATGGCTTCGGTTACCCTTGACGCTGCATCACAGACTGGAGCGCTTGCTATGGAGTACGCAACGACGAACCTGGGTGCACGAATGGCAAAACCTAATGTTTCCGGATGAATCTAGGTTCTGTTACAGCATCATGATGGTCACATCAGTATTTGGCGACATCGCGGTGAACACACATTGGAAGCGTGTATTCGTCAACGCCATGCTGGCGTATCATCCGGCGTGATGGTATGGAGTGCCATTGGTTACACATGTCGGTCAACTGTTGTTCGCTTCGACGGTACTTTGAACAGTGGCCGTTACATTTCAGATGTGTTACGACCCGTAGCTCTACCCTTCATTCGATCCGTACGAAACCCTACATTTCAGCAGGATAATAGACGACCGCATGTTGCAGATCCTGTACGGGCCTTTCTGTATACGGAAAATGTTCGACTGCTGCCTTGGCCAGCACATTCTCCAGATCTCTCACCAATTGAAAACGTCTGGCCAATTTTTTTGTTCTATGGGTTGTTCCGTGCATTGCGGACGTTGATCCTGTTTGTTCGTTTTCGTTCGTTGTGTTCTTGGCTCAGCTTTTTTGTTACAGAGGGCGTTCAGCCCTCTGACCGGGCGCGCTGAGCCACGGCGCCCGGCTCCAATGGTGGACGAGCAACTGGCTCTTCACAATACGCCAGTCACTAATCTTGATGAACTGTGGTATGATGTTGAAGATGCATGGGTATCTGTACCTGTACACGCCATCCATGCTCTGTTTGACTCTATGCCCAGGCGTATCAAGGTGGTTGTTCTGGGTACTGATTTCTCAGGTTCTATGCACCCAAATTGCGTGAAAATGTAATTACATGTCACTTCTAGTATAATATATTTGTCCAATGAATATGCGTTTATCATCTGCATTTCTTCTTAGTGTAGCAATTTTAATGGCCTGTAGTGTACCCTGGCGACGCCGCGGTTCCAGCTAGTTATTAATAAACATTGCTATGCTAATAGGTCTGCGAGGTGAGCTCACCGCCGCCGTTCTTCTGTGCGAGGTAGGGGAACCTCCAGACGTTGCCGAGCCCCACGGCGTAGCCGACGGTAGCCAGCAGGAAGGTCAGCTTGCTGTCCCACGACTCGCGCTCGTCCTCCCCCGCCTCGGGCCGGAACACCTGCTTGCCCTCGCCAGAGCCCATCTTGAGCCCGTCCCGGCTCACCTGCAACAGAGCATACAGTCTGAGCAATAGCTGTCTTTCGCAAAAAAAAAAAAAAAAAATAAAATAAAAAAAAAAAATAAAATAAAAAAAAATAAAAATGTGTGCTGTACAACATTTATTTTTAAGACACAGTCTTACAACCACGGACAAAGTAGATTTAATCAAATTACGCTAAATACAGTAGAATCCGATACCGTACCACACTCGTTTAACGCAATGTAGTACACCACCAGATTTTCAATCAGATGTTTTATAATGTCATAGTTTTGTCATACATGAGCTGAGTCTTCGACTTCGACAGTATATGATAAAGTCATCAATTTTTTTTTCATTTTCCAAATTTTACACATTATTACATTAATTTCCCACTCCCATGAACCACAGACATTGCCGAGGTGGGGTGGCTTGCGTGCCTCAGCGATACAGGTAGCCGTACCGTAGGTGCAACCACAGCGGAGGGGTATCTGTGGAGAGGCCAGACAAACGTGTGGTTCCTGAAGAGGGGCAGCAGCCTTTTCAGTAGTTACAGGGGCAACAGTCTGGATGATTGACTGAGCTGGCCTTGTAACATCAGCTAATGTGACTTTGCCACACAGCTGCTGCGAACGGCTGAAAGCAAGGGAAAACTACAGCCGTTACCTTTCCCGAGGACATGCAGCTCTACTGTATGAACATATGATGATGGCATCTTCTCGGGTAAAATATTCCGGAGGTAAAATAGTCCCCCATTCGGATCTCCGGGCGGGGACTACTCAGGAGGATGTGATCATCAGGAAAGACAATACTGGCATTCTACGGGTCGGAGCGTGGAATGTTAGATCCCTTAATCGAGTAGGAAAATTAGAAAATTTAAAAAGGGAAATGGATAGGTTGAAGTTAGATATAGTGGGGATTAGTGAAGTTCGGTGGCAGGATGAACAGGATTTCTGGTCAGGTGAGTACAGGATTATAAATACAAAATCAATTGGGGGTATCACAGGAGTAGGATTGATAATGAATAAGAAAATAGGAATGCGGGTAAACTACTATGACCAGCACAGTGATCGCATTATCATTGTCAAGATAGATACGAAGCCAACACCGACAACAGTAGTACAGGTTTATATGCCAACTAGCTCTGCCGATGATGAGGAAATCGAAGAAATATATGAGGAGCTAAAGGAAATTATACAGACAATTAAGGGAGAGGAAAACTTAATTGTTATGGGAGACTGAAATTCGGTAGTAGGACAAGGAAGCCGCCTGCTAGAATTTTGCACAGAACATAATTTAGTTGTAGCAAACACCTGGTTCAAGAATCACAAAAGAAGGTTGTATACGTGGAAGAGACCAGGAGACTCCGGAAGATACCAGATAGATTTTATAATGGTAAAACATAGATTTCGGAACCAGGTTCTACAGTGTAAGACATACCCAGGGGCAGATATAAACTCTGACCATAACTTGTTGGTTATGAACTGTAGGCTGAAACTAAAGAAACTACAAAAAGGTAGGAAAATAAGGAGATGGGACCTGGATAAATTGAAGGAACCTGAGGTTCTTAAGAATTTCAGAGGGAGCTTTAGGCAACAATTGACAGGAACAGGGGAAAATAAAACAGTAGAGGAGGAATGGGTAAAATTGAGAGATGAAATAGTGAAGGTAGCAGAGGACAAAATAGGTAGGAAGGAAAGACCTACAAAAATCCTTGGATATCACAGGTGATACTAAATTTAATCGATGAAAGGAGAAAATACAAAAATGCAGTAAATGAAACAGGCAAAATGGAGTACAGACGACTAAGAAATGAGATTGACAGGAAGTGCAAAATGGCTAAGCAGGAGTGGCTAGAAGGCAAATGCAAGGATGTAGAAGAATGTATAAATAGGGGAAAAATAGATACAGCCTACAGGAAAATAAAAGAAACATTTGGAGATAAGAAAAACAGCTCTATGAATATCAAGGACACTGATGGAAAGCCAGTTCTCAGCAAAGAACGGAAAGCTGAAAGGTGGAAAGAGTATATAGAGGGGCTCTACAAAGGAAATAAACTTCGAGACAATATTGTAGGAAGGGAAGAGGATGTAGATGAAGATGAAATAGGAGTTACTGTACTGAGAGAAGAATTTGACAGAGCCCTGGAAGACCTAAGTCGAAACAAGGCCCCTGGAGTAGATGATATTCCCTCAGAGCTACTGAAGTCTCTGGGAGAACCAGCCATGACAAACCTGTTTCACCTGGTGTGTAAGATGTATGAGACAGGTGAAATACCCTCAGACTTTAAGAAAAATGTTATAATCCCTATCCCTAAGAAATCAGGTGCAGACAGGTGTGAAAACTACAGAACCATCAGTTTAATAAGTCATGGTTGCAAAATATTAACGCGAATTATATACAGAAGGATGGAAAAGCTGGTAGAAGCCGACCTCGGGGAAGAGCAGTTTGGGTTCAGAAGAAATGTAGGAACACGGGAGGCAATACTCACTTTACGGCTTATCCTAGAAGAGAGATTAAGAAAAGGCAAACCTACATTTCTAGCTTTTGTAGATTTGGAGAAGGATTTTGACAATGTTGATTGGAATAAACTCTTTCAAGTTTTTAAGCAAGCAGGAGTAAAATATAGGGAACGTAAGGTTATTTACAACTTGTACAAAAACCAGACAGCGGTTGTCAGAGTTGAAGGGCATAAAGGGATGCAATGGTTGGAAAGGGAGTAAGACAGGGTTATAGTCTTTCTCCATTGTTATTCAATTTGTACATTGAGCAAGCTATAAAGGAAAGCAAGGAGAAATTTGGTGAAGGAATTAAAGTTCAGGGGGAAGAATTAAAAACATTGCGTTTTGCCGACGACGTAGTAATTCTGTCAGATACATCAAAGGACCTTGAAGAGCAATTGAACGGAATGGACAGTGTGCTGAAAGATGCATATAAGATGAACATTAACTAGAGCAAAACTAGGGTAATGGAGTGCAGTGTAAGAAAATCAGGTGATGCTGAAGGAATTAGATTGGGAAACGAAGCAATAATGGAGGTAGATGAGTTTTGTTATTTGGGCAGTAAAATAACAAATGATGGTCGCAGTACAGAGGATATAAAATCCAGAATGGCAATGGGTAGAAAAGCGTTGTTGAAAAAGAGAAATCTGTTGACATCGAATATTGATTTAAACCTAAGGAAGTCCTTACTGAAGGCATTTGTATGGAGTGTTGCCTTGTATGGGAGTGAGACATGGACGAGAAACAGTGCTGACAGGAAGAGGATAGAGGCTTTTGAAATGTGGTGCTACAGAAGAATGCTGAAGATTAGGTGGGTGGATCGCGTAACTAATGAGGAGGTACTGAACAGAATTGGGGAGAAAAGGAATTTCTGGCATACCTTGACTAAAAGAAGGGATAGATTGGTAGGACACGTTCTTAGACATCAAGGGATTGTGTATTTAGCGTTGGAGGGAAGTGTATGGGAAAAAATCGCAGAGGAAGACCAAGAGATGGATACAGTAAACAGATTCAGACAGATGTAGGTTGTCGCTGTTACGTGGAGATGAAGAGGCTTGCTCAGGATAGGGTATTGTGGAGAGCTGCATCAAACCAGTCTCCGGACTGAAGACCACAACAACAACATTAATTTCTATAACAATTGCAGAAACATAATTATTAATTTAGTATTCGTGTTGCTTGACAAATCTGTTTATACAATTTTATCCAATAATTGAAATTAAATTAACAAAAGACTTTTATGTAATTATGTGCTCGTATATTATAAACATTTTTGTTGACTAACAGTGGAGAGTCTCTTTCTAACCGTGGAAGAAAGTTTGGACGTAAGAATCAACTCTGTTTTGGTGGACTATGTTGAAGTGAATTGTTAATGTAAAATGTAATTGGTAGATTTGTAGTTTATGCAAAGTATTCACATCTGTAAGGCTGTAGAAATGGACAAAATTGTTTGTTATTCAAATGGCAACACATTTTTTTCTGTGTCTGAATCCATAATCGGATTGTTGTGCACAGCGACCGTTGATATAATTACTGGGAATAACAGAGCGTTCGGTCGCCATAAATCTGTTTATTAATAAACAGGTTTTTCGCGACCAGTAATCATTTCTGCTCTCTTTGGGAAATCGATTCATTAGAATTGTTGTGAACGTAAGACGTATCTTTACTTTTTATTAGGAAACTAAGTGCAATTTAATCAATTCTAGAAAAAGAGAAAAGAAGGAAACTTCTGAAACACTTCGAAAAACACAGAGTAGCAGTTCCGTTTAATAATGAAAAATTTTCAAATGTTTGCAATCCTAAGGGACAAAAATGCTTGGTCAACGCTCCTAGTCTTACAAATTACATAAACCAAATAGCTTGCTTAAACTAACTTCAACCCCCCCCCCCCCCCCCACAGACACACACATGCTCGAGGGAGTATTCTAACCTCCGGCGACAGCAGCTGCGCAATCCGTTGCATAATGCCTTAGACCACGCGTCCATTCGCGTGGCGTCTAATATTGACTGTCCCTATTAATTTTTTCCGTTATTTATGTAATTGCCGTGCACCACGATTACTGAGCGTGCATTCAGACTTGTTCTAGCTTCATATACAATCGAATTTATTTCATATTATATTTATTATTATTCGTTTTATGGGATAACAACCTTTGAAGTCATTTTGAAATAAGTTATTCTATCAACATTTAAAATTTTACCATCATTTTAGTACAACTGATTAATTCATAAAAGAAAACGAATTCATTTCGTTTCTAATCTCATAACTCAAACGTTGCGAACGATGGACTACTATAACTAATAAGCATTAAAAATGCGACACCTGGAGGACAGCAAATGAAATATTTACTGATGCGAGTACACAGTGTACACTGCTGAGCTAAGACATAATTGTCAGCTACTACAGAATGTGTTTGTCCACCTATGAAACACTCTACAGCAGAGATTGATTCAACATGTCCTCGGATGACATACGAAGCTATTGAAATCATTCCACTCCATATTTGTGTGACGGTAGCACAGCAACCATAATAGATATTTTGATAAAAAACCAGTCTTGGTTGCAGACAAGCGATATTTATACATGACACTCTCAAGCAACAGTTGCAACATATATTTTAAAGTTCTATTTTATTTGAATTTAATACTTTGACGCCCTGCTATCTCAGTAATAAGTAGTTTTATTTCTTAAACCATAGTCTTCAGTGGTATTTTATTAGTTCAACCTTCACCCCTCCCCCATGTGGTCATGTGGCCTGCAGTTTTATCAGCTTGCACATTCCCTATTTCTTGTATTTTATTGCTTAATGAAGATTTTACTTATGTTTAAGTTAACTCCTGTTTTTGAAACAAGTTTGCAAGTTTCCCCTTCAACGTCTGATGATGCCCAGAAGAGGCGAAACGCGTCACGTGTAAACAAGTGAAACATCGCTTTTGTGCAACCAAGACTGTTTTTTCATCAAATTACGGAGCTATTTGTCATGCCCTGCCGTAAATTACGACGGTTGGTTTTTGGGAGCGGAACTTGCTCTCGACAGCTTCTTATACGTGTTCGTTCGGTCTAGATATGGCGAATTTAATGATTAACATTTCTACTACCAGCTGATGGCACATCAAATCTTGCTGCTCGCTGGCGCCTTGACGTATTTACGAAGCTGGCATAAGTTTGCTATCATAATTCTCAAATCAATGCAGCACTAATGTAGTGTGGAGATATGGGTATCCTGCTGGAACGTGTAACTGCCGTGGGAGAGACATCGGACCTCTAACCTAAAGCTGCCATTTTGCCATCTATTATTACCACAACTTCTACGAAGCCCAGGTGAATTTCTCCCACAAACTGGCCTGCGTTTGTGGAGAAGACTCTAACTCTTCCTGTTATTATTATTTTTTAATTTTCTACTGGTTTCGATTGTAGTGATGAAAATGGTTGCTACAACATAAACGGTAGGAAATCTATACTACAATTAAACTGTAAAACTGTCATGTCTGTCATTAATTTGTTTGAACACATTATTCTTCAAACTGGACGAGCGCCTTGCCTAACGGCGAAGCGTGCGGCTATACCCCGTCGGACGATCGAGTCCACCCTTGGATGTTTGTCTGTGTGTGTAAGTGTTGCCCTTAGGTTACTTTAAGTAGTTTGCAATTCTAGGGACTGATAACCGCGGTAGTTAAGTCGCAAGGATTTACAAACCTGCAATGACCGGTAATGTTAATGTATACAAACATTTGAACATTCAGTTGGTATGGAGTTTTCACATTTAAATTGAGTATTATTTGATGTAACAAGGGCATTATTTCATCAAAATTGGATTGTAGAAAAAGAAATTTTGATTCACAGCACAGTAGCGTAACCAGGATCGTGATCTGATGGGGGCTAAGGACCCGAGCTGACGTAATTACTATAAAAAAAGTCAAAAGAACGCATGTATTGCGGCTTTACTTATATTGGGAGGATTGATCCCTTTCTATTTTCTTTCCCCTCTCTCTCTAAGCATGGTCTGGGGGGGGGGGAGGCAGGGGGGCTGCAGCATGGTCCGAGGGCGTTCGAGGACGGTGTGGAGAGGGCTACAGCATGGTCGGGGGGGGGGGGGGGTTGCCGCCTGACAGCCCCTCCCCCTTCCATGGATACGCCGCTATTGATTCACCGTTTTATATTAACCATTGGGCCTGCCTTTCTCTGACTGAACACGATAATCTTATACTAGATGAATTTTCGTGGGGCTATCCACAGGTAACTTCAGTGTATTTCGGGCCAACATAAAGTCTTTGTTTAATCAAAATTGACCCACAGAAAAAAATTTGTACTGAAAGTAATTTCTTTAAATTGTGCCCGCGTGCCCGCTAATCTTCTAAACATTACTTGAATTTTTACAAAGTTTTACGGACACATTGAGAATTCTTGCGCAAACAGAAAGGCTTTATTTCATTACGATCGGATAAGAAAACACGTAAAATCTGAATAAAACCGAAAGGTTAACACAAAACCGAAACCATATGCCAAACATTAATTTCGGCTTAAGTGACTTCTTTTGAAAAAAAAATATCGATTCTCATTATTTACCTGGGCGCCACAACCGCTGCAAACAACGTCGAATGGTATGCACTGACACAGGAACGGACCAATTATTTTGTGATATAGACTCTAGTTCGTCATATGTAAAATATGCCTGTCATCATCACCATCGCGTGTAGTAGTACAGCGCGATGAGTGAAATCTGTCCCGTCGCTCCTTTGTTCACTCCTGCATCTACCAACTATAGGTCTGCATCAGACTTGCTTCGTTACCGTCTACATCTACATCTACATGGGATACTCTGCAAATCACATTTAAGTGCCTGGCAGAGGGTACATCGAACCACCATTATACTATTTATCTCCCATTCCATTCTCGAATAGCAGGCGGGAAGAAAGAAGACCTGAATCTCTCCATTCGAGCTCTGATTTCTCGTATTTTATTCTTATGATCATTTCTACCTATGTAAGTGGGAGTCAACAATATATTTTCGCATTCGGAGGAGAATGTTGGCGATTGGAGTTTCGTAAGTAGTTCACGTCGCAGCGTTAAGCGCCGTTCTTGTAATGATTCCCATCCCAGATCCTGTACCATTTCCGTAACGCTGTCTCCCCTGTATCGTGACAATATGAAACGAGTTCCCCTTCTTTGGTCTCTTTCGATGTCCTCCGTCAAACCCACCTGATAAGGATCCCACACTGGGCAGCAATACTCCGATAACACATGCGTCTACAGAGATTTTGAATGCTACATATATTGAATGTAACAAACGCATACAAGCCTTACGAGCCTTAGGGAAAAATGTTGACCACTACGGGAGCATGTTGGCACCTAAAATATTGCATTCGTTCCCAGAAGACATAGTTCGACGCTGGATTATTTACGCTAGAAGTGAAAATATCACTGAAAGTCACTTTACAAGTTTAATGGAGTTTTTGAACGAGGAAGTCGTAGGCGCTATGATTACGCATAAGATTTCAGGTTGTAGCGTTGTTGATACATTCCCGTCTACAAGTTCGACCCTAAAAGTGAACACTAAGGGGGAGAAACCAGGTGGAAAGATGAAAAGCAAACAATCGAAATACTGTATATTTGGGTACCAATATTGTTCGAAGATATCGAACATTAAGGACAGGATCGACAAGTTGAAAGTCACTCGTCGATGTTTTCTGTGTTTAAAAAAGGGGCACAACGTCAAAGAATGCAGCAAGAAAAAAAAGAATGCATGATTTGGCAGGGGATTCCTGGTTGTCAGGTCATTTTCGTCAATAAGAGGGGAAAAACCAATCCTAAAGCATGTTCACACACATTCGAGCGTTGCATTTGTACCTACTGACGTCCACTCCCATGAACCACAGACATTGCCGAGGTGGGGTGGCTTGCGTGCCTCAACGATACAGATAGCCGTACTGTAGGTGCAACCATAGCGGAGGGGTATCTGTGGAGAGGCCAGACAAACGTGTGGTTCCTGAAGAGGGGCAGCAGCCTTTTCAGTAGTTCCAGGGGCAACAGTCTGGACGATTGACTGAGCTGGCCTTGTAACATCAGCTAATGTGGCTTTGCCACACAGTTACTGCGAACGGCTGAAAGCAAGGGGAAACTACAGCCGTTAATTTTCCCGAGGACATGCAGCTTTACTGTATGAACATATGATGATGGCATCCTCTCGGGTAAAATATTCCGGAGGTAAAATAGTTCCCCATTCGGATCTCCGGGCGGGGACTACTCAGGAGGATGTGATCATCAGGAAATACAACACTGGCATTCTACGGATCGGAGCGTGGAATGTTAGATCCCTTAATCGGGTAGGGAAGCTAGAAAATTTAAAAAGGGAAATGGATAGGTTGAAGTTAGATATAGTAGGGATTAGTGAAGTTCGGTGGAGAGAGGAACAGGGTTTCTGGTCAGGCGAGTACAGGATTATAAATACAAAATCAATTGGGGGTATTACAGGAGTAGGTCTGATAATGAATAAGAAAATAGGATTGCGGGTAAACTACTATGACCAGCACAGTGATCGAATTATCATTGTCAAGATAGATACGAAGCCAACACCGACAACAGTAGTACAGGTTTATATGCCAACTAGCTTTGCCGATGATGAGGAAATCGAAGAAATATATGAGGAGCTAAAGGAAATTATTCAGACAATTAAGGGAGAGGAATACTTAATTGTTATGGGAGACTGGAATTCGGTAGGAGGACAAGGAAGGGAAGGGAAGGGAAGATAGTAGGTGAATATGGTCTGGGCAAAAGGAATGAAAGAGGAAGCCGCCTGGTAGAATTTTGCACGGAACATAATTTGGTTATAACAAACACCTGGTTTAAGAATCACAAAAGAAGTTTGTATACGTGGAAGAGACCAGGAGACACTGGGAGATACCAGATATATTTTATAATGGTAAGGCATAGATTTCAGAACCCGGTTTTAAACTGTAAAACATACCCAGGGGCAGATATAGACTCTGACCATAACTTTGTTAGTTATAAACTGTAGGCTGAAACTGAAGAAACTACAAAAAGGTAGGAAAATAAGGAGATGGGACCTGGATAAGTTGAAGAAACCTGAAGTTCTTAAGAATTTCAGAGGGAGATTTAAGCAACAATTGACAGAAACGGGGGAAAATAAAACAGTAGAGGAGATATGGGTAGCATTGAGAGATGAAATAGTGAATGCAGCAGAGGACAAAATAGATAGGAAGGCAAAACCTACAAAAAATCCTTGGATATCACAGGAGATACTAAATTTAATTGATGAAAGGAGAAAATATAAAAATGCAGTAAATGAAACAGGCAAAATGAAGTACAGACGACTAAGAAATGAGATTGACAGGAAGTGCAAAATGGCTAAGCATGAGTGGCTAGAAGGCAAATGCTAGGATGTAGAAGAATGTATAAATAGGGGAAAAATAGATACAGCCTACAGGAAAATAAAAGAAACATTTGGAGATAAGAAAAACAGCTCTATGAATATCAAGGACTCTGATGGAAAACCAGTTCTCAGCAAAGAAGGGAAAGCTGAAAGGTGGAAAGAGTATATAGAGAGGCTCTATGAAGGAAATGAACTTAGCGGCAATATTGTAGAAAGCGGAGAAGAAGTTGATGAGGATGAAATAGGAGATACTATACTGAGAGATGAATTTGACAGAGCATTGAAAGACCTAAGTCGAAACAAGGCCCCTGGAGTAGATGATATTCCCTCAGAGCTACTGAAGTCTCTAGGAGAACCAGGCCATGACAAATTGTTTCACCTGGTGTGTAAGATGTATGAGACAGGTGAAGTACCCTCAGACTTTAAGAAAAATGTCATAATCCCCATACCCAAGAAAGCAGGTGCAGACAGGTGTGAAAACTACAGAACCATCAGTATAATAAGTCATGGTTGCAAAATATTAACACGAATTATTTACAGAAGGATGGAAAAGCTGGTAGAAGCCGACCTCGGGGAAGATCAGTTTGGGTTCAGGAGAAATGTAGGAACACGGGAGGCAATACTCACTTTACGGCTTATCCTAGAAGAGAGATTAAGAAAAGGCAAACCTACATTTCTAGCTTTTGTAGATTTGGAGAAGGATTTTGACAATGTTGATTGGAATAAACTCTTTCAAGTTCTGAAGCAAGCAGGAGTAAAATATAGGGAGCGTAAGGTTATTTACAACTTGTACAAAAACCAGACAGCGGTTGTCAGTTTTGTGTCCCAGCCTCGTCGCCGCTTTTGTGTCTCGTTTCCGTCGTAGGTGTCGGTGGCCGAGTGGAATGAGACCGACACAGGAATAAAGATAGCACGCTGGTGCAGGTACGGAGGGGAGCAGCCAGAAACTAGAAACACTAGAGTAAATTAGAACGAGATATATATTGCATAGAATTTATACAATACTTAACTTGTACATAGATCAGTACTGCAGATACAGAGTTGAGCTAGAGGCCTGCCTAGTGCCTAACTGATAGCCAAGTCTTCACTGGTGCCTATCTGATTCCGAAGGTCCTAACTGGTTCCTCTCTCAGTCCCAAGTGAACGATGTCGTTTAGTGGTGGCCACGAGCGGAGTTGTAACAGAGGGCGCTCGTGGCTGACGTCGTAAGAACGCCGCGCCGTGCGTGCATGGCGGCTCGCGGCGAAAGTAGGTGGCGCGCACTTTGGACTTGTGCGACACCACAGTCAGAGTTGAAGGGCATGAAAGGGATGCAGTGGTTGGAAAGGGAGTAAGACAGGGTTGTAGCCTTTCTCCAATGTTATTCAATTGGTACATTGAGTAAGCTATAAAGGAAAGCAAGGAGAAATTTGGTGAAGGAATTAAAGTTCAGGGGGAAGAATTAAAAACATTACGTTTTGCCGACAACATAGTAAATCTGGCAGAGACAGCAAAGGATCTGGAAGAGCAGCTGAACGGAATGGACAGTGTGCTGAAAGGTGCATATAAGATGAACATTAACAAGAGCAAAACTAGGGTAATGGAGTGCAGTCTAAGAAAATCAGGTGATGCTGAAGGAATTAGATTAGGTAACGAAGCAATAAAGGAGGTAGATGAGTTCTGTTACTTGGACAGTAAAATATCAAATGATGGTCGCAGTACAGAGGATATAAAATGCAGAATGGCAATGGGTAGAAAAGTGTTCTTGAAAAAGAGATATTTGTTAACATCGAATATTGATTTAAGCCAAAGGAAGTCCTTTCTGAAGGCATTTGTATGGAGTATTGCCTTGTATGGGAGTGAAACATGGACGATAAACAGTGCGGACAGGAAGAGGATTGAGGCTTTTGAAATATGGTGCTACAGAAGAATGCTGAAGATTAGGTGGGTGGATCGCGTAACTAATGAGGAGGTACTGAACAGAATTGGGAAGAAAAGAAATTTCTGGCATACCTTGACTAAAAGAAGGGATAGATTGGTAGGGCACATTCTTAGACATCAAGGGATTGTGAATTTAGCGTTGGAGGGAAGTGTGTGGGGTAAAAACCGCAGAGGAAGTAAGCAGATTCAGACAGATGTAGGTTGCCGTTCTTATGCGGAGATGAAGAGGCTTGCTCAGGATAGGGTATTGTGGAGAGCTGCATCAAACCAGTCTCTGGACTGAAGACCACAACACAATCTATTGACGTACTCACTGAGGTGGAAGTGTGCCTTATCCGATTTTTTTTCTTTTTTTGTGATATTCCGCTCTCCAGTTGTCGAGCCAAGACCAGTTGAGCAAATCGATGACTCTTCCCATAACCTGCAGGCTTCAACTCTTGTGTAAGTTAAATCTTGTACGCATGCATTTCACGCAATGAACTTGGTGATCGATTCAATTGTTGAGCTCGTCGGTGAACCGATTGTCTGGGGCGTACGGTCACATTGTCACGCACTTGTGTTCGAACAGAACGCGGTCGTCCTGTTTTCTTAACATTTCAAACCGAAGTAGTGGTCTTAAACTTCTGGATCAACTTCAGAACTGATGATTCTTTTGGAGCAGCTCAGACGCAATTCACGAAAAGTTGCCGTGCAACTTTCACTGTTTTTTGTAATAACTTATCACGTGGATTACGTTACTCAGTTGTCATCTTGTACATGACGAAAATAAAACAAAAGTTCAAATGTTTGTAGAGCTATCGGACCAAACTGCGTGGTCATCAGTCCGTAGCTTACAAACTACTTAAACCTAGGTAAACTAACCTAAGGACAAGACACACACACCCATGTTCCACGGCGAGCAACCGCGCGCTCCGCAGCGAGACGTCTTAGACCGCTCGGCTACTCCACCGCGGGACGAAAATAAATATCAAAGCACCTCAGGAAAGCTATCAGGTTACGAATGTGGAGAATCACAGCTAACATAAAATACTAAGGCTGCTAACCGTCATATGACACAATGGCGTCAGATTCAGACCTGTCCTTACTTCCCGGATACTCAAAAATGACAGAATTCTAACCGTGAGAGCGGTTTATGTGTGTCAGTAAAAGTAGCGCTTTTGTTTCTTTCCCTTTTTGACATAAAATTTGCTTCTTTCCGCTAACCACAGTGGAGTTTATGTAATTTCCATACACCACAAAGTTGATGCAGATGCATTTTGGATGGAGTCTGCTAGTAGTCAAACTTTTGAAAAGCCAACGGCTTATGAGAAGCTCATTCTTGGTATAAAGACAATAGACTACATTGTGCACATTGGATACTGGGCTCTGATGTAAACAAAAGACTGAATTTGTGTGGCATTACAAATACAAGCAATACATTGCGTCACTGCCATCCCCAATGATGTTCAGAATGTTTTCAGTCTTTAGTAATATATCTATGAAGTATTTTTGGAACACTGTTGCATATTCTGTGGCACAGAGTGGTACAACTGTGCAAATCATGAAATGTGTCGTGTATGTAACCTTTTAGTTCATTAATGCTCTGCGGCTTTTGAGAATAAACAAAGTCTTTCACAACACCCGTAGGTTTGATATCTGGTGAATGTGGTAGCATGTCAATACGTGTTCTTCGACCAATCTTTGAAAAGTTTCGTTTAAATAATCGAGGATGGCAGTGATATAATGCGCTGGAGCAGCGTCGTTTTGAAAGTAAATTTTTGAAAGCCTTCACAGGCCCAAGTACCACTTAATTCTTAAGGGTCTACACTATTCCCTCAAATAAATATGGTCCAAAACGATGACATTGCCCCTCGAAATTGATTTTCAGTAAACCAGTAAGTGCAATTACGATTATTAACATGTCCGCTTACAATTGGCAACATAGTTTGATTGAACTTGCTAAGATAATTGTTTGTTTGTTTGTCAAACATCAGTTCACAAAACTGAAGCTTAGATCTGGATGAACTTCAAGTAATCCATGTCGTAGACGTGGAAAGTAAACTTTAAAGTACTGTTTCTGTAACATTCTTTGCACTGACCATGATAAATTCAACTCAGTTGCTAATCGGCTGATAGATTATCGCAGAATTTGGGTCATTCATAGCTAAACATGCCCGCAATTTTTACTATAGTCGATATTATTGATATACGAGAGTCAACCACTGTTAATATTTAAAACAATTTATTATGTTATTATAAGCCATGAGCTGAGAACTTTTTTTTCGTGTCTTAATTGTATTGGATTACGTTCAGAATCTTGTAGTTGCGTCCATAACCCGTCGCACCTCTTTTGTGACAAGTACTCAAGTACAAGGACAAGACGGTTTTGTTGAGTTTAGCTTTGACAATCACACTTTTTTTAACTTTTACCTCTTTAAATTATTGTTGTAATATCTCTTTCATATTTAAGTTATCTTTTTCCGTTAAAATATTATCATCTGTCTTGCCATGGTAGTTGTCCTCTTATTCATTTCCTTTACTTGTACTAGTTAACGTAAATTGACTGTGTCAAATCTCCGTAGTTTTGCATATATCTCTGAAACGATGCGAGTTATGGAAGTAAGATAAGAAAGCAAAGTTTTTGAGAATTTTCTCTTCTACAAACAGGGTTATTCAATTTTCATCTCAGATGAATGAGTAAGGCGTTATTTGCAATTAAATTTCGTGATATCGGAAGGCCGTCACAAACGGCCTATTTTTAGTGTTAATAACCCATTTTTTTTGCCCGAAATATTTTAAAAAGGGAGGTTCTGGTAGTTGTCAGCCAACAAATACGTCTGGAAAATTTGGTGTGAATCGGTTGACTGTCGCGACCTAAAAAGTGGAAGCACGTCACGGACAGGCAGACACTGTCAAATCGTCGTTATTTTTGCAAATATCTCTGAAATGATACGATACACGAAAAGATAAGAAAAGAGTAAAGTTGTAGCGTTTTCTCTTCGTCAAATTAGTGTATTCAATTTTCGTGTCAGATGATCGGTTAAGCCGTTATTTTCATTTAAATTTCGAGCTGTCAAAAGACGATCCAAAGGCCCACCTTTAGTGTTACTACCGTAACCTACAGTTATCCAAAATTGTGTTTTATATGAAACTGAAGTTATTAAATGTGAAAATCCTTTTGAGTAAACATTGTGAAAACTGCGAAGAGAAAATTGTTGAGGAAAATGTACAGTTGTATTTCCAATAAGAAATTTACTTTACACATATTATATGATAAACTTATTGTGATTTGTGCAATTGTTGGGTGTTGATGACTACTAGATTGAAGCTTGTTGGTTTGAAGCGTAAATCATTTGCCGCGCAAAATTTCTTTCTCTATTTACAAATAAGGAAACTGGGAAATTGCACCTTCGCATAAGGAAATAAATTTCAATAGATGCTGACAGTTTTTGTTTATCCAGGTCGTGCTCTACGAACTGATCTCCATAATAATTCACAATGAATTTATGGAGAGTAACAGGACTCCCATGAATCACAGACATTGCCGAGGTGGGGTGGCTTGCGTGCCTCAACGATACAGATAGCCGTACCGTAGGTGCAACCACAGCGGAGGGGTATCTTTGGAGAGGCCAGACAAACGTGTGGTTCCTGAAGAGGGGCAGCAGCCTTTTCAGTAGTTACAGGGGCAACAGTCTGGATGATTGACTGAGCTGGCCTTGTAACATCAGCTAATGTGGCTTTGCCACACAGCTACTGCGAACGGCTGAAAACAAGGGGAAACTACAGCCGTTACCTTTCCCGAGGACATGCAGCTCTACTGTATGAACATATGATGATGGCATCCTCTCGGGTAAAATATTCCGGAGGTAAAATAGTCCCCCATTCGGATCTCCGGGCGGGGACTACTCAGGAGGATGTGATCATCAGGAAATACAATACTGGCATTCTACGGGTCGGAGCGTGGAATGTTAGATCCCTTAATCGGGTAGGAAAATTAGAAAATTTAAAAAGGGAAATGGATAGGTTGAAGTTAGATATAGTGGGGATTAGTGAAGTTCGGTGGAGAGAGGAACAGGATTTCTGGTCAGGTGAGTACAGGATTATAAATACAAAATCAATTGGGGGTATCACAGGAGTAGGATTGATAATGAATAAGAAAATAGGAATGCGGGTAAACTACTATGACCAGCACAGTGATCGAATTATCATTATCAAGATAGATACGAAGCCAACACCGACAACAGTAGTACAGGTTTATATGCCAACTAGCTTTGCCGATGATGAGGAAATCGAAGAAATATATGAGGAGCTAAAGGAAATTATTCAGACAATTAAGGGAGAGGAAAACTTAATTGTTATGGGAGACTGGAATTCGGTAGTAGGACAAGGAAGGGAAGGGAGGATAGAAGGTGAATATGGTCTGGGCAAAAGGAATGAAAGAGGAAGCCGCCTGGTAGAATTTTGCGCGGAACATAATTTAGTTATAACAAACACCTGGTTTAAGAATCACAGATAGATTTGATAATGATAAGGCATAGATTTCAGAACCAGGTTTTAAACTGTAAAACATACCCAGGGGCAGATATAGACTCTGACCATAACTTTTTAGTTATAAACTGTAGGCTGAAACTGAAGAAACTACAAAAAGGTAGGAAAATAAGGAGATGGGACCTGGATAAATTGAAGGAACCTGAGGTTCTTAAGAATTTCAGAGGGAGCTTTAGGCAACAATTGACAGACACGGGGGAAAATAATACAGTAGAGGAGCAATGGGTAAAATTGAGAGATGAAATAGTGAAGGCAGCAGAGGACAAAATAGGTAGGAAGGCAAGACCTGCAAAAAATCCTTGGATATCACAGGAGATACTAAATTTAATCGATGAAAGGAGAAAATACAAAAATGCAGTAAATGAAACAGGTAAAATGGAGTACAGACGACTAAGAAATGATATTGACAGGAAGGGCAAAATGGCTAAGCAGGAGTGGCTAGAAGCCAAATGCAAGGATGTAGAAGAATGTATAAATAGGGGAAAAATAGATACAGCCTACAGGAAAATAAAAGAAACATTTGGAGATAAGAAAAACAGCTCTATGAATATCAAGGACACTGATGGAAAACCAGTTCTCAGCAAAGAAGGGAAAGCTGAAAGGTGGAAAGAGTATATAGAGGGGCTCTATGAAGGAAATGAACTACGAGACAATATTGTAGGAAGGGAAGAGGATGTAGATGAAGATGAAATGGGAGATACTGTACTGAGAGAAGAATTTGACAGAGCCCTGAAAGACCTAAGTCGAAACAAGGCCCCTGGAGTAGATGATATTCCCTCAGAGCTACTGAAGTCTCTGGGAGAACCAGCCATGGTGTGTAAGATGTATGAGACAGGTGAAATACCCTCAGACTTTAAGAAAAATGTTATAATCCCCATCCCTAAGAAAGCAGGTGCAGACAGGTGTGAAAACTACAGAACCATCAGTTTAATAAGTCATGGTTGCAAAATATTAACGCGAATTATATACAGAAGGATGGAGAAGCTGGTAGAAGCAGACCTCGGGGAAGATCAGTTTGGGTTCAGGAGAAATGTAGGAACACGGGAGGCAATACTCACTTTACGGCTTATCCTAGAAGATAGATTAAGAAAAGGCAAACCTACATTTCTAGCTTTTGTAGATTTGGAGAAGGCTTTTGACAATGTTGATTGGAATAAACTCTTTCAAGTTCTGAAGCAAGCAGGAGTAAAATATAGGGAACGTAAGGTTATTTACAACTTGTACAAAAACCAGACAGCGGTTGTCAGAGTTGAAGGGCATGAAAGGGATGCAGTGGTTGGAAAGGGAGTAAGACAGGGTTGTAGTCTTTCTCCATTGTTGTTGAATTTGTACATTGAGCAAGCTATAAAGGAAAGCAAGGAGAAATTTGGCGAAGGAAATAAAGTTCAGGGGGAAGAATTAAAAACATTGCGTTTTGCCGACGACATAGTAATTCTGTCAGATACAGCAAGGGACCTGGAAGAGCAATTGAACGGAATGGACAGTGTGCTGAAAGGTGCATATAAGATGAACATTAACAAGAGCAAAACTAGGGTAATGGAGTGCAGTGTAAGAAAATCAGGTGATGCTGAAGGAATTAGATTGGTAAACGAAGCAATAACGGAGGTGGATGAGTTATGTTACTTGGGCAGTAAAATAACAAATGATGGTCGCAGTACAGAGGATATAAAATGCAGAATGGCAATTGGTAGAAAAGCGTTCTTGAAAAAGAGAAATTTGTTAACGTCTAATATTGATTTAAGCCTAAGGAAGTCCCTTCTGAAGGCATTTGTGTGGAGTGTTGCCTTGTATGGGAGTGAGACATGGGCGATAAACAGCGCGGACAGGAAGAGGATTGAGGCTTTTGAAATATGGTGCTACAGAAGAATGCTGAAGATTAGGTGGGTGGATCGCGTAACTAATGAGGAGGTACTGAACAGAATTGGGGAGAAAAGAAATTTCTGGCATACCTTGACTAAAAGAAGGGATAGATTGGTAGGACACATTCTTAGACATCAAGGAATTGTGAATTTAGCGTTGGAGGGAAGTGTGGGGGGTAAAAATCGCAGAGGAAGGCCAATAGATGGATACAGTAAGCAGATTCAGACAGATGTAGGTTGCCGTTCTTATGTGGAGATGAAGAGGCTTGCTCAGGATAGGGTATTGTGGAGAGCTGCATCAAACCAGTCTCCGGACTGAAGACCACAACAACAACAGTTAAATCAACAACCGGAATTAAGTAACAGTCTTGGATAAACAAAGTAATAGTCTTGGATAAACAAACACTTTACACTGGACCTAACGTGAAGATGTAAGGTCAGAAAAAAATGTAAACGTAACCTTAATCCACAACAATCATCACTGTAAATAAAGAAGCGGTAGAACTTAACGTTTACTTTTGTTTATGAGATACAAGACTGTTATAAAACTAATAAGATATTTTAATTTGATTATTTGATGTCGTCCGACGATACAACTTTGAAACCACAGGTCTAGCGCATATTATTTTCTCGACTATTTTGAATTCCTTTGATATGGTAATAGCTGGAAAACCGCCGTCGTCCTGGTCTTTATTCCAGTCTTAGTCCACCTCTCTTTCCGTTTTCTATCTTCTCTCTCCTTCTGTCTCCTCCCCTCCCCTCTCAGTTCATCTCCTCCTTATCCCTCTTTCTGCCCATCCCAACCGTCCCCTTTCTACGCCAGTCTATGCAGTTTATCTGTGGAACTGCTCCTCTACTACCCCAGTCCATTGGGTCCTCCATCTATGATTGCTAATCTTAGGGTGTCTAAGTTTATTGATATTGTTTGACATCTTGTCTGGGAGGCGATCTGTAAGTATTTTTAAATCGATCAGATTATAAATCTGATGCCTTGACAGCAATTTTTATTTATGATTACTCGTTTCATTCTGAAATCTAAAATACATAAAACAACCATATTATGCATAAAACAGTTTTAAGTACAGAAGAATACATCGAAAACTTTCTTATAATCTTTTTATATACATACCGCGTAGGCCAATTTACTAAACATTTGCCAAAAGGCAATGTAATCATCCAATAACTTCATGATTGGTTTTCTATTCCAACAAAAACATTATGAAATATAACTTAGATCTTGGGCCTTAATTTTAACCTTGGGCGTCAATTTTAACTTGGGCCTAAATAGTGACTTAGACCACATACTGTAAATGTTTTAAATAGTTGATTTCATATCTTCTAGTTGTAACCGCTGTATTCATATTTTAAGATTTATCTTGCAAATCTGTTATTAGTACTTGTAAATCACTACCATAATACCTTAGTTTTTATATCTATATAATAATTATTGTTCATGGGAATGAAAGAAATGAGTATTCACTCTTAGAATTCAATCAAATTTTCTCAGATTATCTTTATGCAATACACATTTTATAACAGTGCCACCTGTAATTTTTATTATGTAGTTATTTCTATAAATTTTCGATCAAATCAAATGTTTGTAAATCTATGAGACTTAACTGCGTTGGTTACTAGTCCCTAACTTACAAACTACTTAAACTAAGTTAAACTAACCTAAGGACAACACACACACACAAACACACACACACACACACACACACACCCATGCCCTAGGGAGGATTCGAACCTCTGACGGCGAGCAACCGCGCGCTCCGCAGCGAATCGCTTTAGACCGCTCGGCTACTCCACCGTGGCTATAAAATTACGACATCTTATACTGCAATGCCACGTAGCAGATCATCAAGTAACTACGCCTTTAGAAAACGATTAGCCTGTCAATTGCCTTCAACATCAACCGTCATGTTACCCTGTTATGTGGTGCAAGTCTGTCATACAGTTGTATGATTTTAATGAACATTGCTCAATTTGACATTTCTATTGTCCACAACGTATAATATTTAAATCGTCAGGATTTGGCATTCTGATCAGTATTCAATGTATTTAACTTTCAAAACTTAAAAAACATTCTACATCTACATCTGCATATATACTGTTCAATCCACCGTAGGGTGCGTGGCGGAGGGTACACTGTAGCACTACTAGGCATTTCCTTTCCTATTCCACTCCCAAATAGAACGAGGAAAAAAAGAATGCCGATATGCCTCCGTACAAGCCCTAATTTCTCTTATCTTGTCTTTGTAATCAGTACGCGAAATGTAAATAGGTGGCAGCAAGATCGTACTACACCCAGCTTCAAATTCCGTCCCTCTAAATTTCATCAACAGTAATTCACGAAAAGAACGTCGTCCTTCCTCCAGCTATCCCCAATTGAGTTGCCGGAGCATTTCCGTGACACTCGCGCATTGGTCGAACCTACCAGTAATAAACCTAGCTGCTCGCCTCTGAACTGCTTCTATGTCTTCCTTTAAACTTATCTGCTGCGGGTCCCAAACACTAGGGGAACACTCAAAGACGTGGTCGTACAAGCGTTTTATACACTTCCTTTACAGATGAAGTACATCGTCGTAAAATTCTCCCAATAAACCGAAGCCTTACTCACAACTGTCCTTACATGTTCATTCCATTTCAATGCGTTTTTTTTGTATAAAATACCAATCATGATGTTCTTGGATAATTACATTGCCTTTCGGCAAATGTTTACAGAATTGACCAACATGGTAGGTATATAACAAATTTTAAGAAGGCTTTCGATCTATTCTTTTGTACTGAATACTGTTTTATATATAATATGATTGTTTTCTGTATTTTAGATTTGAGAATGGCTCAGAGATGAGCCGAAATTAGTAGTCATAATAAATAAAAATTGCGATCAAGATGTTAGATTTATAATCTGATCAGCTGGAAAATAAGTTTGTTTAAATGTACCCTACGCTATGCACCGTTTGACATCTCAGATATACGGCAATGTTCCTCTTGTTTTCAAGCTTAAGCGAGCAAATTTTCATAAAGATCGGAATGAAACCGTTGACTTTGACGAAGTTCGTAGGTAAAATACTTTCTGTCATGCACCATACAAAATTTTACGCAGATTCTCCGCTTATTTTTAAGATCAAGTATGCGAGCTATCATGACAGTCGGATGAACGGTGAGGCAGCGAATAAAATACGAACATACTTGATGTTGTAGTTTCCCACACGTATCAATGTTTATAACGTCACACTTCCTAAACTGTAAAACTTACAATGAAAACATATGGTAAGTACATTCATTTGCATAAATATATGTTACGAATACATATAGTAGTAGAGAAGTAAAAATTTAAACGTCATTCATAATGCGGTAGTTTTGAAAGCATTATCAATGTTGATGACGTCATATCTACTGATCAATGTTTCGTACAATGATGTAATAATGCCTAAAACTCTCGCGAAAGTACGAGTAATATATCAACAAAGTTTCATCGCAGTCGGATGTACCGTACAGCAGCGCATAATATACAAACGAACATTCATTTTCATGTATTATAAGTATACTGAGTGTCTTCATAATTCACTCTACCAAACTTTTATTTTTATTTATTAGAAGAAGTAACTGACTGTAATAGCATACAAGATGACTTAGAAAAAATTTCTAGTTGGTGCGAAGCTCTCAATGTAGAAAAATATAAGGTGATGCGCATGAGTGGGAAGAACAATCCCATAATTTTCGAATACAGCATTAGTAGTGAGCTTCTTGATGTTGTCGCGTCGTTCAAATATCTAGGCCTAACATTGCAGAGCGATATGAAATGGAACGAACATGTAAGGACAGTTGTGAATAAGGCGGACAGCCGATTTCGGTTTATTGGGAGAATTTTGGGAACATGTACTTAATCTGTAAAGGAGACCGCATATAAAACGCTTGTACGACCACGTCATGAGTATTGCTCAAGTGTTTGGGAACCGCAGCAGATCAGTTTAAAGGACTACATAGAAGCAGTTCAGAGGCGAGCAGCTAGGTTTGTTACTGGTAGGTTCGACAAATGTGCGAGTGTCACGGAAATACTCCGGCAACTCAATTGGCGATTGTTGGAGGAGAGACGACGTTCTTTTCGTGAAATTCTGTTGAGGAAATTTAGAGGGCCGGAATTTGAAGCTGGGTGTAGTGTGATCTTGCTGCCGCCTACTTACATTTCGCGTACTGATTACAAAGACAAAATAAGAGAAATTCGGGCTTGTACGGAGGTATATAGGCATTCTTTTTTTTCCTCGTTCTATTTGGGAGTGGAATAGGAAAGGAAATGCCTAGTAGTGGTACAGTGTACCCTCCGCCACGCACCTTACGGTGGATTACGGAGTATGTATGTAGATGTAGAAGTATACTGAACGTCTACATACTCCACGCTACAGTGGAAACGGGTACCTGTCGTGAGCACATGACACACTGAACGCCCACTGACAGCTGGGATTCAACCACGGTGCATTTTGCTGCTTGCGACCTGTGAAATGCGCTGCGCCGGTTCAGCGGCCACGTGAATTCCAGCTGTGTGGCGTGGCCACACTCACTATTAGTAGGTCGCTGCAGATCTATTTACGCCACTAGTTTTTCAGGTCAAATCGCGTTGAAAAAAAAAAAAAAAAAAAAAAAAAAAAAAAAAAAAAAAAAAAAACGCACGTGGGGCAGTAGCCGACAGCGACCAAGCGGTCCGTAGGTCAATCGTATAATTCGGCGCTCTTTATAGCATGGCTGATCACACACCAATTGCGGATTGCTCAACTATCCGCTGTAACGGGTTCCGCACCAAAATATAACTAGACACGCTCTGCGCTTGTCATTTAACTGCAGAAAAATAGCCGAGCGAGAAAGACCGTGAGGTCTGGGGTGCCATGTCACGGACTATGCGGTCGCTTCCGTCGGAGATTCGAGTCCTCCCTCGGGCATGAGCGTGTGCGTTTTCCCCGTAACATAAGACGGTTCGAGTTAAAGAAGTCTAGGGACTGATGAAATCAGCACTTTGGCCTCTTAGGTTTACAAACATTTGATGAAAACCCGGCGTTGGCCGGGTATTTATTTATTTTAAATGTTTATAAATCTATCGGGCCAAACTGCATGGTCATCAGTCCATAGCTTACAAATTACATAAACTAAGGTAAACTAACCTAAGGACAACATGCACATCCATGCCATAGGAAGGACTCTAATCTCCGTCGGCGAGTAACAGCACGATCCGCAGCGAGGCGCCTTAGACCGCTCGGCTACTCCACCGCGGCTATTCATTTATTTATTCCTGCCATTTTTCAGGTATATATTCATTTGTATAAGGGCTGTATGTCTGTTAAATCCCTTGGAAATACAATTCGTAGTATAGAAGTAGTAGATTAAAACTTGAAGCGTGATGGGGCGGTTTCCAATGAACATTACTGTTTATGTGCTCATATCTCATGAACTACGACTCGGAATATGATACAATTTAGAAGCTACATTCAACTATATATGTGTATACTGTCTGTAAAATTTCCTGTTGCTACAATTTGTAATGTTCAAATTACAAAATGTAACGTCATACCGAGAGCCGTAGGTTTACTCCATAAACAGCGGAAAAGAAGCGAGAAACCTTTTTCCTTTCATCTTTTTACTATGGTTGCCAGGGAGAAAAAGTTTAATGAAGGTCTGAAATTATGTTTAAAGCTTGTTGCAAGTCGATAAGTACTGTCATTTTCATACAGTGTATTTCGAAAGTCTCGCCGCATTATATGGCATTTTTTGCGATTTCTATTGGTTATGACGTAATATCTTTTGAACCATGTACCGTATGTGATTCTTAACCGTGCAGCAATTGTTACCTCACGGTAAGGAATGTGTGCACCAAATTTGGTTGACGTCGGTCTAGTGGTTAAGGTGAAAACGAGCAGCATTGTCGCTAAACGTAGCAGTTTTTCTCGCATCTCATTGTTTATGACGTCATATCTCGTGAACTATATATCGCACGTGATTCTTACATTTACGGCGACCGTTCTCATGGATTGAAGATTTCGTGTACAAAATTTCATAAAGATTGGAACAAACTGTAGATTTGTATGCAACACGTACAAATATACGGACACTCTGCTTTATATATTAGATATGGGCATGTATGCCGATACAGTACGGGAGACATTACTTGTTTTCGTTATACTGTTCATGAGAGAAGCTTTTCTTGTGATTCTAAGAGTAGAAGAGAGCATGTAACGAACTTCTTGGTGGGTTTACTAGTAAGTGTGGGAGGATTTGTAGAGATCATACGTCTGTTCGACTTCCAATGTAGGTAAATACAGCAGAATTTCTTACTATAGCAGCCGTAGTTTTACTCCTACTTTGAATACCAGAACAAATTAAATATCCGTATTAATTGCATTATTTAAAGGATCAGTTTTGGCTCAAATACGAACCTATTCAGAACTGAATTTACTGGTTACAAGAATGACCTGTCGAACTGTCATCAATACTACACCATATGATATTGTTATTCTTCAGATCTCAAACCTCCATTTCGTATATATATTTAGACTGCTCACTACGGAATTACGCTAACAAAACAAAACACTGTCACAGTAGCTTTGTATAACCGCACGGATATACCCTGGCACTGTCTTGTTCCTCAGTATAAATTCTGATCTCCACCTCATTCTACATAATCTCTACATAACGCCAGAAAACTATGCTTTTTAGATACTAATAATATCAATTGCTGGGATGGCAAATCATCGTAAATTTTATTAGACTTTCATAAGATGATATTCTTTGGGTACCTCTAAACTTTACTCGCTATCATTATATGTTAATGGATTTCTGGGGCTTAGAGTTGCCCTACTGAAAAGTAGCTTTTTTCGGCGAGGCCAACAATTTTTGAATAACTTACCATAGGAAATGACCCAACTTATTGAGACATTTATCTACAAACATAATTTGGCTGTTTCCGAAAATCCTTATCCATTACCAAAATACACCTAAAAAGTCGTGGATTTTGATTACCAAAAGTACCAACTGTGCGGTGTAAACTTCCATATTTCTATTCATAGCAACCTGTCGAAATTTTTATATCATCTAAAAGGATGATATCACTATCACCTTTATCACCTTTATCGAGATCTAAGGGTTCACAGTTGCCGTGCGTGTGCTTGTAAAATATATGCGTAATATCCTACGTGAGGCGTAAGTGTAGTTTAACTGATATGTTGGATGGATGGTAAAGGTTCTGGGATCATTACAAGGTTTCTAATGGCACCAAATTGTTTTTATCTGAATATTTGTTCACCAAGAAAATCCTCTGTAATTCGATACCTCTCCTTCAGAGTTATAAAAATCCTCTTTGTATAATGGACACTTCACCTGGAAGTTATTCGATGATGCAACCTTAATGGGGGGAGGGACACATTATGCGAAGTTATTTTGTCATAAATTGTTTGTACTTGCAAGTATATCTACGCAGATTATTCACTGTTGGTGTAGCCTAAAAGTGTTGTACATTTAGATGTAAACTTCTGTAGGTACACTTGCATTGGATGAGTGACGATTTTGTATTAACCTTATATAGTAATATGCGTTCATATTTGTTCTTTATAAGTGCCGACGTGCATAAATGTGTCGAAGTATATAAATATATATAAAAATACTTTCTGTTCTACAGAATTTTTGTTATACTAACGACACACTCTGCTAGAGCAGATAAAAGAAGGGAACATCGGAAAAATTCTCCGATCGGGACGCAAAAAATTGATGTTCCTCTATAAAAGGCTCTGAGAGAATAGTGGGGAACCAACTGGCTCAATATTCATTCCGCCATTCTCACCAAAAATTTTAGTATGCGGCCATGACGCACATTATTTGCGCTGAAAATGAATATCTGAAAGTGACGGTGGAAGAAGAGGAGACACAGTCAGAGGGGAAGAAAGAGAAGAAATTGTAACGGTGGAATAGAGAAAGTGATAATAAAAGTGTAGAGAGGCGAATGAAGACTAGCAATGGATATCAATGAGATAGTGGAGGTTCAAATCAAATGTTTGTAGAGCTTATGGGACTTCACTACGGGGTTATCAGTCCCTAAACTTACAAACTACTTATGATCTAGCTAACACTAAGGACGGCACAAATATCCATGCCCGAGGGGGGGGATTTGAACCCCCGACCGTAGTGGCCGTGCAGACCGTGACTGACGCGCCTTATTCCTCTCGGCCACCGCGGCCGGCATAGTGATGGTCACAGAGACAATGGCAGTAGCAAAGGAGAAAGATAGATGGACCAAAGGAGTGAAGAGACAACAGAGGCAATGAAAAAGAGAATGACACCTTATATAAGTAAAAAATTTCTCAGTTTCCACCACCCACATATGTAAAAGTGTCCCAGTTCAGGGATTCAAAACTGAGCAAACTCTCTCCAACGGAACGTGTGGAGGGGAGACTATGGTGGATAAAAAGAAATATAGCAGACTGTAAGGGAAAAGATGAGACAGCGGCAACAGGACAGAAAAAAGGAGCGGGACGAAGACTTTGGCAGCGAAATAGCGACAAGAATCTACCGGAGGAGGAGCGAGAGAGGAGAATGAAGGCAGTAAGAGTCAGGAGAAAGTGACTTTGGAGAAAAAGGAGACAGCGTAAACAGTGGCAATGAGAGGGAGATGATAACTATGGAAAGAGAGAATGTGTAAAAGGATTTAGAAACGTCTCTCTTAAATTATGGCAAATAACTGTGACCGCTGAGCTCTTAGATACACGTCCCGGGAACTTTGTAGGAAGTATTCCTTTGGAATAATGTTAAAAAGCCACGTCACGTCTCGCTGGATGTCAGGAATATCGTCAAATCTCTTGTTTTTCAAAGCGAGTTCGATTCAATAGAAAGAAGTCTGGAGGATTAAAAACAGGCGAGATTGATGGATGCGAAAGTTGCACGACAACGCTCGCCCACACAACCAATATTGTCAAACAGTTCCTGGCAAAAGAATGCGGTGGCTCTACTTGAATATCCACCATACGCACCGAGATATTCATTCACTGTTATCTGACCAAAAACATTTGATACAGAGCCGGCCGCGGTGGCCGCGGGGACTGAGGCGCTCCAGTCACGGTCTGCACGGCCACTACGGTCGGGGGTTCGAATCCCCCCTCGGGCATGGATATTTGTGCCGTCCTTAGTATAAGGTAGTTCGTTCGTTGTTTGTAAGTTTAGGGACTGATGACTCCGTAGTTAAGTCCCATAAGCTTAACAAACATTTGAACATTTGATACAGATGCCCAAATCATCAACGAACCTCCTTCATTCCGTGTGGTAAGCTTCTTTTGCGGTATTTGATCATAAACCAGTTTACCCATTAGATTTCTGTCTGAGTATGCTGAAGCGATAGCTACTTACTTAACAGCCATATACAACCGCTCTCTCATAGAAGGACCAGTACCAAAAGATTGGAAAGTTGCACAGGTCACACCTATATTCAAGAAAGACAGTAGGAGTAACCCACTAAACTACAGGCCTATTTCATTGACGTCAATTTGCAGCAGGGTTTTGGAACATATCCTGTTTTCAAATATTATGAATTACCTCGAACAGAATGATCTATTGACCTAAGGGCAACACGGATTTAGAAAATATAGTTCATGCGAAACACAACTAGCTCTTTACTCATAGGAAGTTATGGGTGCTATCGACAAGGGTTCGCAAATCGATACCGTATTTCTTGATTTACAGAAGGCTTTTGACACCGGCCTCACAAACGGTTTTTAATATAATTGCGTGATTATGGTATATCGCCCCAAATTTGCGACTGGATAGGGGACTTCCTGTCAGAGAGGACACAGTTCGTAGTAATCGATGATAAGGCATCGACTAAAACAGAGGTGATGTCGGGCATTCCACAGGGTAGTGTTATTGGTCCTCTGCTGTTCCTTATTTACATAAACGATTTAGGGGAAAATCTAAGTAGCTCCATTAGGTTGTTTGCAGATGACGCCGTCATTTAGCGTATAGTAAAATCGCCTGAAGTACAAAACCAACTGCAGAACGATCTGAATAAGATATCAGTATGGTGTAGAAATTGGCAATTGACTCTAAATAATGAGAAGTGTGAAGTCGTCGACATGAGTACGAAAAGCAGTCCGTTAAACTTTGTTTACAAGATCAATCAGTCAAAAGTGAAGGCCGTAAACTCCACAAAATACCTAGGAATTACTATTACTGCAGACTTAAGCTGGAAAGAAAACGTACATAATGTCGTGGGAAAGGCGAACCAGAGACTGCGTTTATTGGCAGAACCCTCAAAAATGCAACAGAACTACAAAAGAAACTGGATACACAACGCTTGTCCATCCTTATTTGGAGTATTGCTGCCTAGTGTGGCATCCTTATCAGGTGGATTTGAAGGAGGACATCGAAAGAGTCCAAAGAAGGGCAGCTCGTTTCGTATTGTCACAATACAGGGGAGACAGCGTTACGGAAATGATACAGGATTTGGGATGGGAATCATTAAAACAATGGCGCTTGGCTGCGGCGTGAGCTACTTACGAAACTCCAATCGCCAACATTCTCCTCCGAATGCGAAAATATATTGTTGCCTCCCACTTACATAGGTAGAAATGACCATCAGAATAAAATACGGGAAATCAGAGCTCGAACGGAGAGATTCAGGTGTTCTTTCTTCTCGCGCGCTATTCGAGAATGGAATGGGAGATAAATAGTATAATGGTGGTTCGATGAACCCTCTGCCAGGCACTTAAATATGATTTGCAGAGTATCACATGTATATGTAGATTTATACGAACCAATGTAAACTATGATTCATAGGACCACACCACATACTTCCAGTCATCACGTGGCCGGGTTTTCTGCTGGTGGCACTGGTTCCTTTGTAGCTTTGCTTTGGCTTCCGTTACTAAGCACCCGCAGCCCTATCTGTAATTCTAAGCTGCAGGCGTGGTGTTTTTATTTAAACAGTATTGTGTCGAATTTTGCAGTCCTCTTCCCCGTGGTAGTTTTATGTCGTCTGGCCGCAATGATGGGCGGTAGCTGTCAGTTATATTCGGATTTCACCCACTACTCCTCTACGCTAATGATGTGTCATAATTACCACGGATATTGTCGCTAGTCAAGCGTTAAACAGTTCTGCCGTTTTCCTCAGATGCTCCCTCTAACTGCACACCGCCGCGGTGGAGTAGCCGAGCGGTCTAAAGCGTCTCGCCGCGGAGCGCGCGGTGGCTCGCCTTCGAGGTTCGAGTCCTCCCTGGGGCATGGGTGTGTGTGTTTGTTCTTAGGTTAGTTTACCTAGGTTTAAGTAGTTTGTAAGCTACGGACTGATGACCACGCAGTTTTGTCCGATAGATTTACAGACATTTGAACATTTAACTGCACACCGATCGAGATGGCCTCTGTGGAAGTCTGAAAGATCACTCATTCCACCGATCATTGTGTTGAACGTACACTCTTGGCCATTAAAATTGCTACACCACGAAGATGACATGCTACAGACGCGAAATTTAATCGACAGGAAGAAGATGCTGTGACATGCAATTGATTAGTTTTTCAGTGCATTCACACAAGGTCGGCGCCGGCGGCGACTCCTACAACCTGCTGACACGAGGAAAGTTTCCAACCGATTTCTCATATACAAACAGCAGTTGACCGCCGTTGCCTGGTGAAACGTTTTGCGATGCCTCGTGTAAGGAGGATAAATTCGTACCATCACGTTTCCGCTTTGATAAAAGTCGGGTTGTAGCCTATTGCGATTGCGGTTTATCGTATCGCGACATTGCTGCTCACGTTGGTCGCGATCCATTGACTGGTCGCACAATATGGAATCGGTGGGTTCAGGAGGGCAATACGGAACGCCGTGCTGGATCCCAAGGGCCTCATATCACTAACAGTTGACATGACAGGCATCTTCTCCGCATGACTGTAATGAATCGTGCAGCCACGTCTCGAGCCGTGAGTCAACAGAAGGGGAAGTTTGCAAGACAACAACCATCTGCACGAACTATTGCAGCAGCATGGATTATCAGCTCGGAGACCATGGCTGCGGTTACCCTTGACGCTGCATCATAGACAGGGGCGCCTGCGATGATGTACGCAACGACGAATCTGGGTGCTCGAATGGCAAAACGTCATTTTTTCGCATGAATCCAGGTTCTGTTTACAGCATCATGATGGTTTTGGCGACATCGCAGGGTACTCACATTGGAAGAGTGTATTCGTCATCGCTATACAGGCGTATCACCCGGCGTGGTGGTATGGGGTGCCATTGGTCACACGTCTCGGCCACCTCTTGTTCGCATCGACGGCACTTTGAACAGTGGCCGTTACATTTTAGATGTGTTACGACCCGTGGCTCTAACCTTCATTGGATCCCTGCGAAACCCTGAATTTCAGGAAGATAATGCACGACCGCATGTTGTAGGTCCTGTACGGGCCTTTCTGGATACGGAAAATGTTCGACTGCTGCCGTGGCCAGCACATTCTCCAGATCTCTCACCAACTGAAAACGTTTGGTCAATGTTGTAGGAGAAACTGGCTCGTCACAATACGCCAGTCACTACTCTTGATGAACTGTGGTATATTGTTGAAGCTGCATTGACATAAGTACCTGTACACGGGATCCAAGCTCTGTTTTAATCAATGCCCAGACGTATCAAGGTCGATATTACGGCCAGAGGTGGTTGTTCTGGGTACTGATTTCTCAGGATCTATGCACCCAAATGGCGTGAAAATGTAATCTCATGTCAGTTATAGTATAATATATTTGTCCAATGAATACCCGTTTATCATCTGCATTTCTTCTTAGTGTAGCAATTTTAATGGCAAGTAGCGTAGAATATACGTCTAAGACTTCGTACATCAGTTGTTCTCTGATATCTCGTCCCAGTTTTAACAAGTTCGCAGATGTAACGTACTGAATGGTGTTCATATTATTTTGTCCATTCCCAGTACGTGTTTGCTATTTGGGTGCTGTGGATGAAACCAAGGGGCTTCTGTTATGAAATGAAATGGCAACCCAGATGACCACTCCTGGTTGTCGGGTCATATGGCGGTATGGTATCCCGCATCTGTCCGTGTCCTCTGCAGATACATCTTCGCTGGTCATCGGACTCTGTTTGAAGCGAAAATTTAAACTAAGGACAATTCTATTTCAGTCAGTGAGACTAAAGGCAGAACAGGCTTGTGGGGTTTACAGAGGTCAACGGTAGACGATTGCAAGGTGCCGCAGGAGATTAGACATTTCTCTATGTGTCACCTATTAATAACTTTGTGGCCACTGAAGCAACAGTTAAACGTTAGATCGGCGGGTGTGTGGGTTTCACTATGCGATCCTTTCTAAAAGTTACTCTATCCTTACGTTCTGATGTCTCTAAGTCGAGCGATTCCCGCCTGATTCTGGGTTTGGACGCGGTTCACCTGTTACTTCTTCTTGCGTTCCGGCCTTCTAAGGAGCACGTTACAATTTCAATTCATTATCCTTATTGATCAAATTCTTCACGGGTTTCCAGCCGGATCAGTCTGTTATCTAAACACAATATTTCTGCGGTCCAACTGGCCGCCATCATCAAGTGAGGAAGCTAAGCCGCTCTCACCGTGACTGAGTGAAACTGTGGAACGGCTGGCTCTATATAGTAGGAAGGCGCATGCGCTAAGTACAGAGGGCGTCAGTTTAGTCGTAGCTGCTGACCCCTGGCGCCAGAAAAGTGTAGCGCCTCCAGTGGTGGATACTTTCAAAAACGATAGATCGTTATAGATTGTCTTTCGTTGCTAAATGTTCAAATGTTTGTAGAGCTTATGGGACTTAACTACGGGGTCATCAGTCCCTAAACTTACAAACTACTTATGAACTAGCTATAACTAAGGACGGCACAAATATCCATGCCCGAGGGGGGATTCGAACCCCCGACCGTAGTGGCCGTGCAGACCGTGACTGAAGCGCCTCAGTCCCCTCGGCCACCGCGGCCGGCTTTCGTTGCTATTTGATGCCCATATTTCTTTAGGTCTGATAACACACGATTCCACGATTTACTCAGAAAATAACCACTGTCACGGTTAATTGTGTTATCTGTTATAATGATTTCAATCGATTGTTTGAAAACACAATCCCAGTAATGTGAGGTGTTTGCAACAACTAGTGTCTCGCCATGTAGCATCCTGTGTCCCTCTGAGAGACAGTGTTCAGCCACCGCGGATTTTTCAGGCTGCATCAATCGAGTATGGCGGTGATGTTCAACACATCTGTCACTGACGGTGCGAACAGTCTGGCCAATGTATCTTCTGCCCCACTCACAAGGTATTTTATATACGCCAGGCTTTCTTAGGCCTAAATCATCTTTAACAGAGCCAAGAAGTGCTCTAGTCTTAGCTGGCGGACGAAAAATACACTTTATTTTGTGTTTCTTCAAAATCCTTCCTATCATGGCAGACACGTTACCAGCATAAGGAAGGAAAGCAACAGAACTGGAAGTGTCTTCAGCTGGTTCACGTGGTGGTCCGAACTCAAAGGCTCGTCGAATCTGCCTGTCTGTATAGTCATTTTGGTGAAACACGTTTTTGAGATGTTGCAACTTTTGATGTAAATTTTCAGCATCCGAGATGGCATATGCTCTTTTTACCAAGGTCCGTAGGACTTCTACACGTTGAAAATGAGGGTGACAGCTGGTCGCATGTAAATACCTATCAGTATGCGTCGGTTTCCTGTAAACGCTATGTCCAAGAGTTCCGTCATCTTTTTTATAGACCAACACATCCAAAAATGGTAACTTGCCGTCCTTTTCAATTTCCATCGTGAATTTGATGTTAGGATGGAGACTGTTAAAATGATCTAATAACAGGTGCAGAGAATCCATTCCATGTGGCCAAACAAGAAACATATCGTCAACATATCTAACAAAGCAAGTCGGCTTCAAAAAAGATGTTTTCAGTGCCATTTCCTCAAAGTCCTCCTTATTGCTCTTTTCTTCCAGTATTCTTTCAGGGTTTCGCTGTGCTTCGTTTTCCTGTCTTCGGTCCACTTAGTGCCTATTTTCTTTTCCTTCCTCCCTTGGAATCCTTCCACTTCTAACACTTTCTTCCTAAAAGTAAAAATCTTTCTTTCCGTTAATTCTTCTCCACGAATGTTGTTCCTTCCCAGGTCTTTCTTGACTTCTTGAATCCAGGTGGTAGTTGATTTCTTTTCCCATAGTTACTGAAGATTCGCTTAGTTATTCCATTGTTATCCATTCTGTAAATGTGTCCAGGATATAACAATTTCCTAATTGTTTCTCATATGTTTTCTATGGTAAATTTCATTGTTACTTAAGGTTTGTCATTAGTAAAATAAAAATGATTCTCAAAATGCATCTATCAAATGGTACAGCGATTTGCCAATTACTCCAACCGAATATCTTAAGCTCAACTGCACGTCCTCTCTCAAATGTTGAGGCCTGCATATATTGTTCACATTCCTGTCTGTGAATAATCGTTATCCTCCATCTGAATACAAGGAGTGAAATCTGGCGTCAACATAGTCTCTGCCTTTGCCAGCTGGGCAGTAAAATGACGCTAAGACACCTTCATCAATCGGCCACTTAAGCTTACAGTTTTTACATTTTCAAAAATGTATGTTAAGCTTATGGGACTTAACTGCGCGGTCATCAGTCCCTAAACTTACAAACTACTTATAAACTAACTTACAGTAAAGGCAGCACAAATATCCATGGCCGAGGGGGGATTCGAACCCCCGACGGGGAACGGCTTCGCGCATCGGAGCATAGCGCCTCAATACGCTCGGGCACTCCGCCGCGGCTTTCCATTTTCTGTCGATACGTGTATGAATTTCACTTTCTGATTAACGCCTTCGTAGTTCGGTGTTTTCTTTGGTCTCACAAGCAACCTTTTCAATGTAAGACAGCGAATGAAATCTCAAGTAAGGCTTATTTTAAGTTATGTGCTTACAGTTATGACGGGAAAAATACTAGCTGCTAATGACTCACATTTGGAGCATCCGGGAGGTGCAAACCTTCATAGGATGTATGTTTTACACTTCACAAAATCGACATGCAAGAAATGTTCAACACATACCTTAACTTGCACGATGAACACCTAATGAAAAAATAGTGCGCCGCTGTGATTACGAAGGATTGCAGCATCGAGATCGAAAGCGAAGTTCTTGAGATTTACAAACAGTGCAGCACGTTTATCTGGGTAGTCATTAGTGTTATGGAGTAATAAGAACTGATGAAATATGAAGTTATACAACCGAATGTGAGACACTCTCGAGAAGTCCGCCTTCGATCTGGATAGTGAGATCCTTTGCGATCACTATGAAGCTCTGTTTGGAAAATTTCTCGGATGTCGTCGATGTCCACATTGTGAAGTGTAATGACGTTGATCTTTGCACCTCCTGATCACTCACTTTTTTGTCTCTCTCCTGATGCAAATAGTGAATCATTTGCTACCAAAACTGTCATAATCATTAACAGAATGCTTTCATATGATTCTTACTGGATATTGAACTGGTACTTTGTTATAGTAATCGGTAGCACTGTATTCAGGCTGAATAGATCGGCATAGAATGAGTTGTTAGTGTGTATCTTAGACGGTGGCAGTATAGAGAAAAACGAATAAAATATCCCATATACCTTGTCTACAATTTTTGTTTCTTACAGATATCAGACTACGGTCGGGGGTTCGAATCCCCCCTCGGGCATGGATATTTGTGCCGTCCTAGTTCGTAAGTAGTTCATAAGTAGTTTGTAAGTTTAGGGACTGATGACCCCGTAGTTAATCCCATAGACTATACAAACATTTGAACATTTTTGAACAGATATCAGAATACAGCCAAAAGACATTCATGGCAGATGTTTAGTAACGGAAAATGATTAATTTCAAATTTATTTTTATACATCACGTCTGACTTCAAACCACTTTAGAATTTTGCTGTCACTATTTATACCTATGTTGAGGATATCTTTGCGTTCTTTTACGAGGGAAACACTCCTCCTAACCTGATGACAGATTCCACTCTGTTTCTAAATTTAGCCTTTAAATCACCCCAACGGGTAAAAATTGAGAGGATTCGGTACAAAATAAAAAGAAGATGATTACCACCTTCAAAAGGATGACCTACTCACCCACAGTCAACACGGATTTAGAAAGTGTCTTTCTTGTGAAACTCAGCAAGTTCTTTATTCACATGACGTGACGAGTGCTATCTCAAATCGATTCCACGTTGTAAGGAGTCAAGTCATTTAGTCGCATTGTCCTACATATTCGTACCGTAACACAGTATTTGTTGCTTACAAGTGATATCTGGTGGTATGTTAATTACTTTGTTTATTGCTTGGAAAGAAATTATTATTCGAAGTACAGAATTAAATTGCGAGTGCGATAACTAGCTTTTCTCGAGGATGAAGCAAGTAACAGTTCATACATATACACTGAGGGAATATTGTTGGTTCCAATTTATCAGTGAAAATACCATTGCAGACAGTACTTGGCAACAATTTCAGTGCTTACAAATTATGGTGCGATAATTCGTTATGCGCGAGCGCGCGTCTCTGCGTTAGCGGCAGGTGACCTTAGAAGCGTGGGCGAGCCGAAACGTGATGTTAGCGTGTGCGTTATTGGCCGGTTCGTGGGAGTGCCTAAGGCCGAGATAAAAGCGAATCCCCGGTAGGCGAAAGTTCGCTGATGTGGCGAGAGTGGGGGGAGGGGGGGGGGGACGTTTGTTGTGGCCAGAGACAGTGGCAGTGAACACTCTGGCGCTTGGCCTGGCGGCGACTGGTTATGTCGAATGCGAGCGAGCACTCTGTGGGCGCGATTTGCACATTTACGATGTGGACCAAGTGAGAGAGAGAGAGAGAGAGAGAGAGAGAGAGAGAGAGAGAGAGAGAGAGAGAGAGAAGACTCTTTTTCAGTGCTTCACTGAAAAGAGCAGCTCTGTGGGAAGCAAATCTGAAATTACCTCTTATTTAAGAGTAATCAGATTTTGCGATATTCAGTTCATGTCTGATGCGAATACACACAGAGTGAAATAGTTAACGCCTGTGCTGCGCATTGTGGGATTGCTACCAAGTCGGTCTGACGGAGGACGTAGAGAAAGGTCAGAGACGGGTAGCTCGTTTTGTATTATCGTGATACAGTGGAGAGAGTATCAGGGGAATGATGCACGAGTTGGGGTGGAAATCATCAACCCTTTCATTCTCAGTCTTGTTCTTCGACACCAACGTATTAAAATTTGATTTATACCATGTTCTGTGCATCAATCCTTAAAGTTGCATTTTTTTTTTTTTTTTTTTTTTTTTTTTGGTGAACAACATGCTTCTAGTACATTTTGCCGCTTGGTACGACGTGTAGCCACTTCTGAGGCATTAATCTGTCCATCTTGGAGGTTGTGTTGCGTTGCTGTCTGTACATGGCTGAGAGTGTGAGCGTGAGTGTGGTTCGTTTCCTTTTATTGTAGCAGTGAATTGTCTTGTTTCTGGTGCTGTGGCAACGATTATGCTAGCGTTATTGATCTGATAGTGTTAACTATCAACAAAATAACATCCAAGTAGACACAAACGTCTGTGTTGTGCCTGAAATACAGAACATAAAAAATCAATAGATCGACCAAAAATTTTAAAACACATATTTTGATGTTTATTGTACTGAATGAATACAGATTTCATAATGTGGGACTGAAAGGGTTAAAAGAAGGAGGTATTCATTGCGGCGAGATCTATTTGCTAAATTTCATTCACCAACTTTTTCCTCCGAATGCGAATGTATTGTTTTAGCACCCTCCTACATAGAGAGTCACGATCATCATAATAAAATAAGAGAAATCGCATCTAAAACAAAGAGTTGGCGTTCTTTTTTGCCGCATGCAGTTAGAGAATGGAACGGTAGAGATTATGAAAGCGGTGCGATGAACCTTTTGCCAGGAACTTAAGTGTAATTTATGAGTTAATGTAGAGTAAATGTAGAGATTGGTGAGTTGAAACAAACATAAGTTGTTATGAATATCGCAGAGAGCCTAAAGCAACAGGTAACAAACAGTGTAAGGAAAAACAATAGAAAACAAATAGGCATGAAATATTGATGGCTGTAGATGAAGTAAAGAGATTTGGATCAGAACACCATGGATAACACAACATAGAGTTAATTTCATTAATGAGTGGAGGAAATATAAAAATGCAGGAGATGAATGTGACGAAAAGGGAATACAAACGTCTAAAAATGAGACTAAGTGAAAAAAATGCAAAATTACTAGGCATACAAACAAGGAAGGTAAGCTTTGCCTATTAGGAATTAAAATGTTCAAATGTTTGTATAGCTTATGGGACTTAACTAGCTACTACTAAGGACGGCACAAATATCCATGCCCGAGGGGTATTCGAATCCCCGTCCGTAGTGGCCGTGCAGACCGTGACTGGAGCGCCTCAGTCCCCTGGGCCACCGCGGCCGGCTATTATGAATTATTATAGTCGACATGATAGATTGTAGAGTGTCCGCAACTGCACTGTTATTTTAAATGTGTTTATTTCCGTCAACTGCGAGGAAGAGGAAATTATAGAATTATAGAATGGGACTCGGAATAAATTCAGTAAGCAGCTTGAAATGCTGTAAGTTGTGGTAGCTGTTCGGAGAAGAGGCTTGCACAGGTTTAAAAACAACTGCATTAAACCAGTAGAAACGGAGTAATACCATCACCAAGCTTCATGGTTACAGGTTGATTTCTTGGAGGTAATACCCACAACTTCATGACCACCCTTCATTTAACAGCTTTTGGTTGTTTCAGCTTTCTGTTATTGTGTATAGAGATGCATACCTTGGTGTTGGGACTGGAGTCGTCGAAGGCGATGTTGGTGGCCCCATAGCTGTTGGAGCCACCATTCTCGACGACGAGTCGTCCGCGCATCTCCTTCATCTCGAGCCGGTCGAGAGATCGCTGGGGGTTCAAGTTCTGGGAACTCTGTCTCCTGACGAGGTGCGCCGTGTTGGCCATCGCGACTCCTGCTGCTGCTGATCACATGGTCAGCAACTCATCTGGAACAAGCAAAGGGAAGCGCCATCAGGGCATAGAGTTCAAAGCAAGTGTATCGAACAAGGACACACATGTCTACACAGTATCATGTCTGATGCTGGAAAAACACCTACAAGGATGAAGTCATACGATACTGAAAGTAAAGCATTAAGGTACAATTTATTACACCTTTAACACTAGGACTGAACGCCAAGAGCCGGCCGCGGTGGCCGAGGGGACTAAGGCGCTCCAGTCACGGTCTGCACGGCCACTACGGTCGGGAGTTCGAATCCCCCCTCGGGCATGGATATTTGTGCCGTCCTAGTTCGTAAGTAGTTTGTAGTTTGTAAGTTTAGGGACTGATGACCCCGTAGTTAAGTCCCATAGACTATACAAACATTTTTTGAACGCCAAGAAATTGACATTCCTGTATACCAAGTCGTATGGGTAATATCTATTAACATTTTATCGTTATACGAGAGTAGCTTTGCGTCCCATACTTAGCTCACGTAGACTGTATGACCTGCACAAATGTTTGTATCTTGATTTCCTTAATAGGATGTCGTTACGCTAACTGCTTTTCTGAATACTGGCTTCAAAGGTTGTTGTTAATGGTGCCTTCAAGTTCTTGTGTGATATTTCCATAGAAACATTTGTTCTCAAACAAATATTTCTCTGATTTTAATCGAGAAATCCGTATGTTGAGGGTAAAAAATTTCGTCTCCTTTTACACTCCCTTTGGGGTTGACTTTTTAAAGCTACATGTATTTATTTAATTTATATCTGGAAACTCAAATACCAATTTTCAGAGAGGTAGTTCTGAAGTTAATAAAAAAAAGTTTCGTACCCATTTCACCTCTTAAGGGTGCAATTTCGAAAAATCTCTTTATAAACGATCTTCGCTGTATAAAATCAAGACCCTCTTTAAATTTGAAGATTCTCTCTTAATGGACTGAGCTGGGCGTTGGAGTCAGTGAACGAATTAATCAATCAGTCATGACATTTCTTTTCATTCGAATATAGAGAGCATTATCATATTTACCATTACAGGAAAAAATTCATTCCTACAGATAGAGAAAGACTTTAGAACATAATAGCCTCTCTAGTTTTTCAAGCTTATCGGCCAGAAATTAGTGGATTTATTTGTCCTACATTATCGTTAATTTTCGGGGTTACAGATTTGTTTATTTATTTTAAATATGAACTATTTTCTCTTTGACTAAACCGTCTTTCGACCAATACCGGCTATTCTTCATTCGAGTCGTTTCCGAAAAGCAAGAAATCCTGTTTTGAATCCCGGTCCGGCCAAAATTATGTGGCACAGCCGATTAATATTCGCAATTGCGAATACTTTTCTTGTACGTCAAAAAATATACCTATTGGTTCAATCATTAATGCGTAGCGTGGACTGCAGTTGATCAAGATATTTTAAATGAAATGGAACCAATAGCAGTAAATTTTTAAAAATAATTTATTTTGAAACACTTAAGACAGTATCAGGAGCCTATTCAACTGATGTGGATCTATTTTTCCACAGTCCCTTCACATGCCACCAATGACTGTCTAAAAGAGTATGGAGCCTTCATTTCGTTTAGGGGACTGAAGATAGCTTCAGTGTGAGGCCTAAGCTGGGTACGAAGTATTCATATATAAAAATTGACGGCTGTAGGTTCCATTTAATATAAGATATACCGGGTAAGAATTATTGAACTATTGTAAACAACACGTAAATTAGTTAAAACTGTGGTGTGCACACACTTTAATCAACATGTAAACTCCACTACAGATATTCTGATATAGGCTATGACATGTTCGATACACCTGCCTCCCGTGGCGCGGCACAGTGGGCAGGAATCTTGAAAAGTGTCCAAAAGGAAAAAAAAAAAAAGGTTTCTAAATGGGAATTTTGATCTATCAGGCTGGCGGACGACCAGATGTTTATTTGTTCGGTTATATTTCAGGTCAAATGCGGCAGTTTATCATTAGCGAGCGTTCAGCTGGCCAGGCTACAAAAACTGTAGAAGGCATTTATGTTTTGTGTAAGTGAAGCCAATACTTTCAATATGGAAGTTATCCAAGGAGATATGTACTAATGAAAAAACATTTATATCACTATTAAATCATATATTATGCATGTTTATTTTTCACTTACCGTACCCTGTCTTGAGTTTTTCTCAAGTGTTTGGGATCTCCAGCAGATCGCTGAAAAGAGTGTTACTGAGATGCTTCGGAAACTCAAATGGGAGTCGCTGGAGGGACTACAAAAAATGGACGAGAAAATTGTAAAATGCGCTTACAAATAGCGATTAGTTACAAATACCACGACATTCCGCTTTGTCTTGCACTGTCCGCTAGTCTATATTATTATCTTTGCAAAATAAGCTTCATATCAGCTACTAGTTGCTACTATCGCTTTGAGCCATGAATAAAAAGGAAAATGTCATTGTTAAGACGTCTTAAAATATGACAAATGAATTAATTAATCATTAGTTGCATTTGTACAGCTTGAATTATAAACACACGAGAAACATTGAATAGAATAGAATAATCAGAAAAATGACTGAAAGTGTAACACAGGTTTTTTTAGATTCATCTGATCCAGAGTAATCAAGAATCGTAGTTTCGAAAAAAGATTTTTTTCTAAAATTTACAAAATAAATAATTGTATTTGAAATGGAGTAATTATTTGTAATATTTTACACCATTGTCTATCCTCTGTTTGGACCTTTCTTCGAACTTTGCACTTTTTTGGTATATATTTAACCATTAACTACGACTCCTAAATACTGAATTTTATATAAATACGAATACATACAAATAAATAAAAATATGAATTAATAAAAAGACTTATCAATTTTGGCCGCCATCTTGGATGTATTAAAAAAAAATTGAACTTAAGTCTTCATCAGCAACCTCGATAATTTCCTAAAAATTACTTTTATATGAATAAAATGACTGTAGTGTACATACAACCCGCCATGTTGTATTCACCATCTTGTATTTTTCACTTTTTGAACTTGCTCTTCATCAGCAACCTAGATAATTCCCTAATCATTACTTTTATATGAATAAACTTACAGTGGTATACATATAGCCCGCCATCTTGGATCAACCTTCTTCTTCATTTTTTGATATAATATTGTTAATCAGAAACCTCGATAACCCTTGCATACTAAGTTTGGTAGAGCTTTAAAAAATCCTTATATTTTGACCAGATTTTTGGGATTTTGATCCACTGTGGGATGATGTAACGCAGACAAAAGGAGAAATTCTGCACGACTCGCTGAATTGTCGATACATCGATGCTGTCGACTTGAATATAACCTGGCAAAAAGGAGTCACATATGTTCAGATCCGGAGAGTGTAGCAGCCAATCGAGGTCGATGCTAGTGGCATCTGGGTAGCGCAGAGCCAGAATGCGGTCCCCATAGTGCTGCTCCAGGACATCAAACACTCTCCTGCTTCGATGTGATCGAGCTCCGTGTCAGGATGACTTTAGATATTGGGGATGAAATAATCTTCCAACACCTCCAAGCACCGTTCGGTAGTCACCGTACTAAAAAGTAATATAGCAGCAACTTGTATTCCGTGATTGGACACTGCATACCACACAGTCACCCGTTGAGGGTGAAGAGACGTCCCGATCACTAAATGCGAATCCTCCGTTTTCGATTTTACTTATGGCGAACCCATACAAATGAAAGAGGGCTTCGTCGCAAAACTGAACCACATACACGTGAAGTCCGTATACTACTTCGCATCATGCTCCGCGGCCAACCGTTCTGTTTGAAAGTCCTAACGTCCAGAATTTATGACTACTTTATTTAATATAGTTCAATAGTTGTCACCCTGTAGATATATCAGAGTATTCTATAGACATGAGTGACTGTCAGCTCCACCTCTTATTTGGTTCAGCAGGCTAAACGGGTCCCGTGAAACTTTGATGGAATCCAGGTTGGTCGCTTTAATCTCTATGTACTCTTGGGTCACCATCGTGACAATGTGCGGCGGAGAAATTCATTCACCAAAGAAGATGAAACTGTGGTGTCGCACAAGTACAAAGTGCGCGCCACCTACTTTCGCCGCGCGCCGCCATGCACGCACGGCGCGGCGTTCTCACGACGACAGCCACGAGCGCCCTCTGCTGCAACGCCGCTCGTGGCCACCACTGAAGGACACCGGTCACTTCGGACTGAGATAGCCACGAGTTAGGACCTTCGTAATCCGATAGGCACGAGTGAAGACTTTGCTATTGTACAGGCACTAGGCAGTACTATGTAAAAGTTAAGTATTGTTACATTCTGAGCAAAATATATCTCTTTCTAATTTACTCGAGTGTTGGTAGTTTCTGGCTGCTCCCCTCCGTACCTGCACCAGCGTGCTATTTTTGTTACTGTGTCGGTCTCGTTCCACTCGGCCACCGACACCTACGACGAGGCTGGGACACAAAAGCGGCGACGAAGTCGGGACACAAAAGTGGCGACGAGGAGTGATAGAACCTTGGACCAGCCCGCTTACAGCAGCCAGACAGCAGTAGTCGGAGCACGCAGAAATTGCTCCCGCCCACCCACCCTTATTATTAGAATTTTGGGGGAAGATATTTTGTTACGTGTTTTGTGGACTTTTTTTTGTTGCAGAGCGTCCTCTTTCATTTTGCATTTGTGTTTTGTTATAATTTACTTGTATGCGCGGCGCCTAATCGGTCAGCATGGCCACTACCCCGAACCCAAACTTAATGGAAATTATTCAGTTACAGACGGCGCAAATAACACAACTTCTCCAGGCCGTGTCGCAGTTGACGACACAGGCTGCTCACCAACAACAACAGTCGTCACATCAGCAGCCCACACCTGCCGCCGCACCGCTTCCGACGTTCCGCCAGTACAACGAACGTGAGGAAGAATGGAGCGACTATTTCGCACAGTTTCAAGAACTCGTCGCTGCTCATCAAATTACAGGTCAGAGAGTGAAGAACCTTTTCTTATCGATTGTGGGCCCCCAGACTTTCGTACTATTGCAAAAACTTTTCCCTCTCGCATCTCCTCGTGATGTAGACTTTGAACAAATTGTAGATGCACTGAATGTTCATTATGAGAGAAAAGTTCTTGTAGCCGCTGCACGATACCGATTTTTCAGACTTAAAAAATTACCGCAGCAGTCACACCAAGAGTGGATTACGGAATTGAAGGGCTTAACCCGCCAATGTAAATTTACTTGTTCTTGTGGACTTTCGTATAGTGACGTGATGTTGAGGGATGCGATTACGCAGAATATTCAGGACCCCAGAATTAGAGCAGCAATTCTGAAACAGTCTGACCCCTCATTAGACAGTGTACTGCAGCTTATAGAAGCGCATGATACTTTTGACTTAGCTGATGTAGAAATGCAAAGCCACAGTGTAAATTCGGTGCGCCGCAACGGACGCTTTCCTAGCCGTAGTTCTCAGTATAGCACTAGTGATTCTTATTTTTCTACCGGCCGTGCTGAACAGACAGTGAACAGTAGCCAGTGTAAAAGTGCGACGCAAAGGTCGCCCCGTCGTGTTAGAAACAGTAATTTGAATAACGGGCGCCAACGCTCATTTCAGAAAAATGTACGTGCATCTTGCCCCCAGTGTGTGTCTCGCCACAAGCGTGCTCATTGCCCTAGTCGCAACGCAACCTGTTATCAATGTGGCAAATCGGGACATGTGCAGTCTGTGTGTATGCAAATTAAAAACTCAAAGAACAGTAACATTAGAAACAGTGCTTCGCAAAGTGCGAGAGCAGTGCAAGCAGTCAATGTCATAGACGCTATGGAATTGAACAGTGCTTTACTTGGTTCTCAATTGTAAGGAAATTCTTCTGCACCTATTGCAAAACTATATAGTGCACCACGTAGCAAGCGCCGACGAGCGCGTAAAACAGTGCAACGGAAAAGGGTTCGGGACAAGCAAAATGACTATGAACAGTGCATTCCTGTAGTGAAAATAGTGCCTTCTGCAACTGCTCCTTGTAATAGTGCCCAGTACTGTGTAGCTAGTGACAGTAGACATCAGGTAGCTACTCAAAGTAATATTAGTGCAGTTGCCTCGCATTGCGCGGACGCCGATCCGGCGGTAGTGTCATCTAGTGACAGTGTGGTTAATCCGCTGTGTGCCGAGTATGCGCCGCTTCCTACCGCACGCAACCCGCGCAAGCGCAGAAAACAATATGTATTAGACGTTGCCCACATTCGCGCACCTGTCGTGCGCCAGAAGCACAAACTTGTTGTAAATCTCTCCATAGAAAATAAGACTGTGCAATTTCAGCTTGATACTGGTTCCGCTGTTACATTAATAAATAAAGATACTTATGAACTTCTGGGTTCGCCAAAATTGTCGCCGTCACAGCAAGTGTTAACAGCTTATACAGGTGAAAATATTCCCGTGCTAGGAACGTGTAGCCTGCCTGCCTCTTTTCAAGGTGTTACAAAAACGGTTGCTTTTGTAGTTCTTCAGGCCAATTCGACACAGAACATTTTTGGACTAGATGCTTTTGACTTATTTGGCTTATCAATTCAAAGCGATGTGCTTCAAATTTCGTCAGTAGTGCCTCAGGAAAAAATAAATGCATTGTGTGACAAATATAGTGACTTGTTTTCGCTGGAACTAGGTTGTGCAAAAGACTTCGTGGCACATGTAACTTTAAAAGAATCTGCAGTCCCAAAATTTCGTAAAGCTAGACCAGTGCCTATCGCATTGCGTGATACAGTTGCCGAAGAACTTAAACGTTGGCAAGATAGTGGGGTGATTTCTCCTGTTTCTGCGAGTCAGTGGGCCTCGCCTATAGTAATTATACCCAAGCCGACAGGAAAACTTCGTCTCTGTGCGGACTTCAAATCAACAGTGAACAGTCAAACAATTGTAGACACTTATCCCCTGCCCAGACCTGAGGAACTGATGGACAAATTAGGACAGTCTCGCTTCTTTTCCAAGATTGATTTAGCAGAGGCATACTTACAGATTCCACTTGATGACGAGTCAAAAAAGTTTTTCGTCATTAATACTCACATGGGCCTTTTTCAATTTCAACGCCTACCCTTTGGCAGTTCTTCCGCCCCCGCAATTTTTCAGCGTTTTTTGGAACAGCTGACAGTTTCTGTACCGTGTTGTTCGAACTATTTAGATGATATTGTGGTATCCGGACGTACAGTTGAAGAACATTTAGCAAACCTGGAGTGCCTTTTCAAAGTTTTGACTGCAGCAGGTCTACGTTGTAATAAAGCAAAGTGTTCGTTTTTTCAAACTGAAATAGAGTACCTAGGCCATGTGATTAATGCCCAAGGAATACATCCCTTACAGTCACATCTTCGAGCAATCAAAGACTTGCCTCCTCCTAAGAATGTGCATGAATTGCAAGCAGTGATGGGAAAGCTTAACTATTATTTCAGGTTTATTCCCAATGCCTCTCAGATTGCAGCTCCACTGCACCGTTTACGTAGGAAGAATGTTCCTTTTGTATGGTCCAAAGATTGTCAGGTTGCCTTTGACAAATTAAAGTCTGCACTACTCGGTGATGCATGTTTGATTCCCTTTGATCCACAGAAGCCTGTAGTGTTAGCAGTTGACGCCTCGTCGTACGGTCTGGGCGCTGTAATCTCACATCGTATTGGATGTCACGATCGTCCTATTGCCTTTGCATCCAAACTACTGACGCCGACGCAACAGAATTACAGTCAGATAGAAAAGGAGGCCTTAGCAATCATTTACGGCGTCGCAAAGTTTCATCATTATCTCTATGGCAGAAAATTCTATTTGTTGACAGACCACAAGCCTCTCACGTCGTTGTTCTCACCCACAAAGCCAATTCCGCCACGAACGGCACAAAAGCTTCAGAGATGGTCCTTAATACTGTCTAATTATCAGTATGAGATTTTGTACCGACCTACCACTAAACACGCCAACGCGGACACACTTTCGCGACTTCCGGTTGGCCAGGATGTGTCGTTTGATTCTTTAGAAATGGCATGTTGTCAGATAGACTCCAGAGATGCTTCCGCTGTCGCAGACTTTCCTTTAAACTCTCGTCGGGTTGCACAGGAAACAGCTGCGGATGCAGACTTAAGTGTGGTAGCACGTTTTGTTCGCTTTGGTTGGCCTGCCAGAGCCAAAGACATTGATCGGCCTCTGGTTCGACGTTATTTTGCACAACGTCATGCATTATCTTTAAGTCAGGGTGTACTGTTGTTGCATACCGACAACGACCAAGCAAGAGTGATTGTTCCTCGTTCCCTGCAACGAGAAGTGTTACGCCTCCTGCATCAAGGACATTGGGGCATTGTTAGGACAAAGCAACTGGCCAGACGTCATTGTACCTGGGTTGGTATGGACGCTCAGATAGAGAGCATGACATCACAGTGTACTGTTTGTGCGGAGCATCAGGCGGCTCCACCGCAACGTTTCTCAGACTGGCCACGCCCCAAGGGACCATGGCAACGTTTACATATTGACTTTGCCGGACCTTTCTGGAATACGCGCTGGTTAATTGTTGTAGACGCTTTCAGCAAGTTTCCTTTTGTGATTGCCATGAACTCAACGACGGCGTCTAGTACAATCAGTGCCTTAACATCAGTGTTTTGCATCGAAGGCTTGCCTGAAACTATCGTCAGTGACAATGGACCTCAGTTTGTTAGTGCGGAATTTAAACAGTTTTGTCGTGTGAATGGCATTCAGCATATTACCACTGCACCTTTTCACCCTCAGTCCAATGGTGAAGCAGAACGTTTCGTTCGAACATTCAAGTCTCACATGGAGAAGATGAAAGGTCAGCACTCCAGGCAGCAAGCTCTTCAAATTTTCCTGTCTACGTATCGATGCATGCCACGTGACGGCCCGTCTCCTGCCGAGCTGCTACACGGCCGCCGTCACCGCACTCTCCTTCACCTGCTGCAGCCTCCCACGCACCGAGTCGGTTCGTATGGCGCTACGCGTTTTCAGGTTTCTACGCCGGTGCTGTACAGGGTGTTTTCTGGAAACAAGAAGACATGGTTGCCGGGCACCATTCAACGCGTGCTTGGTCGCAATATGTTTGTTGTACGTTCTTCCACAGGGTCGGAGCTGCGGCGCCACGCAAACCAATTGCGTCTGCATAGGCCGCGCGATCCTGTCTCCGGTTTCTTGATTCCAGACCCAGTTCACCGCCAAGGAGCACAACCACATCGTTCGTCAACGGGTCCAGCGTCCCCGGACTACGAGATCGTCCCGATGGAGATCGACGCGACGCCGCCGCTGTCGCCGCCGCAGATGACAGCGTCACCGAGAGGGACTCCGGGACCGTGCGGGCCCCCCCAGCTTGGGCCACGCACCTCAGAAGAAGATGACCTGCTCCCTCTGGGCGGGGGCGGGCGCCCTTCCCCAGGTTTCGGCGGGTTCCCTGGAGGATCTCAAGGCGGATGCCGGGGCGCGGACGGCGTCTCGATCCCGGCCTCAGCTACGACGCCCGTCCCACCAGTAACGCCCCCGCCCAGGCCCTCCTCCCAGTGCCGTCGCCGTGGCCCTCAGCCCTATGCCACGACGGCGCGGCGGTTTGGGGGGGAGGGGTGTGGTGTCGCACAAGTACAAAGTGCGCGCCACCTACTTTCGCCGCGCGCCGCCATGCACGCACGGCGCGGCGTTCTCACGACGACAGCCACGAGCGCCCTCTGCTGCAACGCCGCTCGTGGCCACCACTGAAGGACACCGGTCACTTCGGACTGAGATAGCCACGAGTTAGGACCTTCGTAATCCGATAGGCACGAGTGAAGACTTTGCTATTGTACAGGCACTAGGCAGGCCTCTAACAACTATGTATCAACATTCTGCAGTACTATGTAAAAGTTAAGTATTGTTACATTCTGTGCAAAATATATCTCTTTCTAATTTACTCGAGTGTTTGTAGTTTCTGGCTACTCCCCTCCGTACCTGCACCAGCGTGCTATTTTTGTTACTGTGTCGGTTTCGTTCCACTCGGCCACCGACACCTACGACGAGGCTGGGACACAAAAGCGGCGACGAAGTCGGGACACAAAAGAAACCAATATTCCAGATTTAGAATTACGAACAGAGGTCAGAATGAGTAACGTAGAAGTAGATATCATCGGAGTAGTGAAGCAACTGAAATTACTTAACAAGAACAAGTCTTCTGGTCCGGACTGTGTACCCACTAGATTTCTATGTAATTATGCTGATGCGATAGCTCCTTACTTAACAGCCATATACGCTCTCTGAAAGATCGATCTGTACCAGAAGGTTGGAAAGTTGCACAGGTCACACCAATATTCAAGAAAGGCAGCAGGAGTAACCCTCTAAACTACAGGCCTATTTCATTAACGTCAATTTGTAGCAGGGTTTTGGAACATATCCTGTATTCAAATATTATGAATTATCTCGAACAGAATGATCTATTGACCCAAGGTCAACACGGATTCAGAAAATATCGTTCGTTTGAAACTCAACTAGCTCTTTACTCACACGAAGTGATGAGTGCTATCGACAAGGGTTCTTAAATTGATTCCTTATTACTACATTTCCTGAAGGCTTTTGACGCCGTACCTCACACTCAAAATTACATGGGGAAGGTTCTTAAACAGGTTTCGTTCCATTTTTTGGAAACCAACCGGAAATTTTGAGAAAAAGTGAAAGTGCGTTTTCAGTGTGACCGTGTAAATCTATATCTTCGCATTGATCTTGATGAAATTTTGCACAATTGACCTTTAAAACAAGAGAAAGGGCACTGTCTACATAAAATTTCAGTCGGCGCATGGTGGAGCGTAGCCTACTTATGGATTTCACCAAAACCCACAGTTTTGCTCCGATATTGATGAAATTTTGTGCACTTGACCTTGAAAACAAGTTGAAGGTTACTGTCTACATAAAGTTTCGTTCGATGCATGGGGAAGAGTAACTTACTTACAGACTTCGATTGCAATCTCTATACATGTAAGACGCATTTGTTGGAAAACATTACTTTAAACCCGGGCAATTCAATCGAATTTAAAGGCCGTGAACTCCACCAAATACCTAGGAATTACTGTTACATCATACTTAAACTGGAAAGAACACGTAGATAATGTAGGAAAGGCGAGCCAGAGACTGAGTTTTATTGGCAGAACGCTTAAAAGATGCAACAGAACTACTAAAGAGACTGCATACACTACGCTTGTAAGTCCTCATTTGGAGTATTGCTGCCCAGTGTGGGATCCTTCCATTTGGGTTTGACGGAGGACATCGAAAGAGTCCAAAGAAGGGCAGCTCGGTTTGTATTGTCACGATACGGGGGAGACAGCGTCACGGAAATGATACAGGACCTGGGATGGGAATCATTAAAACAACGGCGGTTCTCGCTGCGGCCTGGTCTACTTAAGGAATTCCAATCACTAACATTTTCCTCCGAATGCGAAAATATATTGTTGACTCCCATCTACATAGGTAGAAATGATCATCAGATTAAAATACGAGAAATCAGAGCTCGAACGGAGAGATTCAGATGTTCTTTCTTACCGCGCGCTATCCGAGAGTGGAATGGGAGATGAATAGTGTAAAAGTGGTTCGGTAAGCCCTCTGTCAGGCACTTGAATGTGATTTGCAGAGTATCCCCTGTAGATAAGTTGGTTTGTGATTGGAAGAGACCAATCTACTATGGTCATATGTCCCTTGGCGAAGATCTACATGTACATCCGTATACACACTCCGAATCGGCCCAAAAGTGCGCGGGGAAGGATACCTGGTTATTTGCTTTTCTGTACAACTCCCGTATAGAACGAGCCCTAATCTCTCCGATATTTTGTGGTGTTTACGCGAAACGTATTTTGGCGTCAGTAGAATCTTTCTGCAGTCCGCTTCAAATTCCGGCCCTCTAAATTTTTTCGACAGTGTTTGTCGGAAAGAATGTCGCTTTCCCTCCAGCGACTCCCATTTGAGTTTCCGAAGCATCTCAGTAACACTCGCGTATTGATCCAACCTACGGAAAAATAACCTAATTACCCGCCTCTGAATTGCTTCTACATCCTTCTTTCAGCGATCTGGTGGAGATCCCAAACACTTGAGAAAAACTCAAGACAGGGTCGCACAAGCGTATTATATGCAGTATCCTTTCCAAAAACTCTCCCAATAAACCGATGTCGACCATCCCCCTTACAACGACAGTCCTTATATGCTCGTTCCATTTCATTTTGCTGTGCATCGTTACGCCTAGATATTTGGCGCGACTCTGTCAAGCAGCAAACTACTGACACCTTATTTGAACATTACGACATTGTTCTCCTAATCATCTGCATCACATTTTTCTACGTTTAGAGCTAGATGCCATTCCTCATACCACCTAGAAATTTGGTCCATGTAATCCTGCACCCTTCTACAGTCATTCAATGGCGATAGCTTCATGTACATCAAAGTATGATCAGCAAACAGTCGCACATTGCAACTCACTCTATCCGTCAGGTAATTTATAAAGGCAGAAAAATAGTAATGGTCCTACCACACACTCATGGGGCACTGCTGACGATACCCTAGTTTTTGATGAACACTCGCCATCGAGGACAACGTATTGGGTTCTATTAAGTAGTCTCCGAGCCACTCACATATTTGGAAACCTATTCTATATTTTTGTACTTTCGTTAGTAGTCTGCAGTAGGGCACGGTCTCGAATGCCTTTCGGAAATTGAGAAATATGCACTCTACCTTTTGCCCTTCAACCATAGCACGAAAAATAAGTTTCGGTCGATCGTTGTTCATAAAGGCGTGCTGATGCATTGACAGAAGCTTTTCCGACTCGAGAAAATTTGCTGTATTAGAACTCTGTATATGTCAAGAATAATACAGCAGACTGATGTTAATGATATTGGTGTTCAATTCTGAGAATCCGTACTTTTGCTCTCTTATACGCTGGAGTCACGTGTACCTTTTTCCAGTTGCTTGGAACTTGCGGTGGATCAAAGATTCGCAATAAATGCAAGCTAATACCGCAGAGTACTTTTTGTAAACCCTGCCGGCCGCGGTGGCCGAGGGGACTGAGGCGCTCCAGTCACGGTCTGCACGGCCACTACGGTCGGGGTTTCGAATCCCCCCTCGGGCATGGATATTTGTGCCGTCTTTAGTATAAGGTAGTATATAAGTAGTTTGTAAGTGTAGGGACTGATGACCCCGTAGTTAAGTCCCATAAGCTATACAAACATTTGAACATATTTGGAAACCCTGATTGGTACCCCATCTGGAACTGGCGACTTGTTTGTTTTCAAATCTCTCAGCTGTTCATCTACACCGACTGTTCCTTTCACTATGTCCTCCAAACGGGAGACGGTGTGATCATCAAATCAAGGTATTTTAGCAGGGTCCTTCTGTGTGTACAGAAAGAATCTGTACACCTCTGAATATCGCAGAGCAACCTGTTCGCTTCCATAGGATCCATATTTTTGTTCGAGCATGAATGTCTCATGGTGGCTCCATATTTTTAACCAAAAGCTATATAGATGGAGACCTGCGTGAAGTTTCTGATAAATGCTACACCGTGTAACATTTTCTATTGTACGCGAGCCTTAGTGGAAAATGTCGCCTTCGTTGGACAATCCGACGTCCCCGTACGCTTTCGCCGCTTTCTGTTCTCCACTGCTGGGGCGAATGGCGCGATAACAGTATTCACTGGGTGTCAGCGGCAGGCGGGCAGCCGGGATCAGGCGTCCGGCGCTCTCCAGAATGGATGGCCGGCCGCAGAGCACCGCGCCAGTGCGGGGGTGGAATTGTTGGGGGAGGGAAGGGGGAGGGGCACCGCCGGCCGCGGCTGCTCTGCAATGCGAGCAGCGGGGGCGCCACTGGCTGCTGGCTGCTGGCTACTGTAGTCATGGAAATGGCGCGCCGCGCAAACACCAGCCGCGGTGACGTCAGCCGCCCACGCAGCCGCGCCGGTCGATAGATGCTGGGTCTGACGTCAGAGACGAGAGCGGCGGCGGCGGCAGTGACCGTGGGTAGCCGGCGGCCCGTTGGCCTCCGGAGCACGCGAGAGCGCCGCGCACACTGCCTCACATCCCACGTGTGCAGGGCAGGGCGGGTAACTAAAGTGCACCTACTCACAGAGGCCCTGTGGGTTCTATCGTCCATCGTATTGCAATAGAACTTCGTAAATGTGCCCAGACCCGTGTTTACGTAATGTTGCACCCTCTCCCTCCCACTCGTCTATACTCTACAACAACAAACTTGGGCAATTCTAAAAATACGAGGTACGTCCAGAAAGTAACTTCCGTTTGTTTATATAAAACAAACGTGTACAGATACAAAAACAATTATTGCACAAAAATCTACAACTGTTAAACTACTACTAGCTGTCGAAATTTTGTAGGCACTTGTCGCCGTGGTGGAGTAGCCGAGCGGTCGCCGGGCGCAGTGGCTCAGCGCGCCCGGTCAGGGGGCTCAACGCCCTCTGTAATAAAAAAGCTGAGCCAACAACACATCGAACAAGAACGAACAATAACGATCAGCGTCCGCAACAAACAGAACTACCCATAGAAAAATAAATAAGTAAATAAATAAAAAGCGGTCTAAAGCGTCTCGCTGCGGAGCGCGCGGATGCTCGCCGTGGAGGTTCTAGTCCTTCCTGCGGCATGGGTGTGTGTGTTTGTCCTTAGGTTAGTTTACCCACGCAGTTTGGTCCGATAGATTTACAAACATTTGAACATTTTTTTAGGCACTTGTCATAACGTGGCACAAGTTTATGTATGCCTTCTTCATGGAAGGTTGCCGCCTGTGTATCCAGCCATGTGATAGCATGTTCTTTCAGCTCGTCATCGTTGAAGTGTTGAGAGGACAAATTTTAGGTGTAAGAAGAGGATTTCCATTGAAATGTGGTGTTTGTTTCCACGATAGTATTTTCAAATGTTTATTAACTACGGGGTCATCAGTCCCTAAACTTACAAACTAGCTAATACTAAGGACGGCACAAATATCCATGCCCGAGGGGGGATTCGAACCTCCGACCGTAGTGGCCGTGCTGACTGTGACTGCAGCGCCTCAGTCCCCTCGACCACCGCGGCCGGCCCACGATAGTGCCCGACCTCATGTGGCGAATGTGACCAAACAACTCTTACTGGGACGTAATTGATCATCCTCCGTACAGCCTAGGCCTCGCTCCTAGCCACTTTCATCTCTTCTTACACCTAAAACTTTGTCCTTGGTGGTCAACATTTGAACAATGATGACGAGCTAAAAGAAAATGCTACCACATGGCTGAATACACAGGGGCAACCTTCTCTGAAGAAGGCATACAGAAACTTGTGCCACGCTGTGACAAGTGCCTACAAAATTTCTGCAGCTTTGTAGAAAAGTAGTTTAACAGTTGTAGATTTTTGTACAATAAATATGTTTTTCTGTATCTGTACACGTTTGTTTTATATAACCAAACGGAACTTACTTTCTGCACGTACCTCTTATAAGATGTAGCAACGAAATTAACAGAGTATTTAAAGTAGCTGTTTATTAGTTAAGGTACTAATCTTCGAAAAAGAAAATAAGTATATTTTCACGGAAAGTATGACTTTAACTGCGAATAGGTAAAGTTGAAAATGTGTATTGAGCCGGAATTCCAAACCGGGTCTCCTCCTTTCATCGTAGATGTGGTGACACCTACACCCACACATGCACTGATTACTCAAGCGCGCGTCCGTCAAATTCTCAACTTTACCCTGCCGACTACAACTCAAACTCGTAGTTTGGTGTGTGGTGTGTGGTGTCTGTTCTTCGGACATGTAGGAAAGAACAGAATGAAACTTTCACTCTGCAGCGGAGTGTGTGCTGATATGAAACTTCCGGCAGATTAAAATTGTGTGCAGGAGCCAGGACTCGAAACTGGGACCTTTGACTTTCGTGGGCAAGCGCTTTACCAGGGAGTTCAGCGCACACTCCGCTACAGAGTGAAAGTTTCATTCTGGAAACATCCCTTAGGCTGTGGCTAAGCCATGTCTCCACAATATCCTTCCTTCCAGGAGTGCTACTCTTGCACGTTTCGCAAGAGAACTTCTGTGAAGTTTGGAAAGTAGGAGGCGAGGTACTGGCGGAATTGAAGTTGTGGGGTGGCACCGTGAGTCGTGTCGGGATAGCTCAGTGGCAGAGCGCTTGTCCGCGAAAGGCAAAGGTCACAGGTTCGAGTCCCGGATCCGGCACACAATTTTAATCTGCCAGGAAGTTATATATATGTCAATTATGAGCAATGATCCTTTCTTCAGTGCGGAGGCACTCCTAGGCCCTTACTCGGGGATCAGTTTACTAAATTACGAGTTCGAGTAATATTGGGCAGGGTAAAGTTGATAATTTGTATCTGCCAGGAGGCGTGCTTGAGTAAACCGTGCAAATGTGGTGACCTCTGTGTCCCCAGTGGTGTAGTGGTCACCGCAACTACCTAGAAAGCAGGAAACCTGGGTTCGAATTCCAGCTGCGTATACATTTTCAACTTTACATTCCGTGAATACGAATAGATAATAACTGCAGGATCAAAAGTGGTATCTATCCTTTAGGGCATGTCCGAAAGAACAGATACCACACATACACATCATTTATATTTGTAAATTGTATGGGAAAATAGTAACTACCCTTGAGTTAAGAGTAGAAAGATGATTACAGTATGACCTAAATTCATGCTGTAGACTTCAGAAGTACAGTGTGTTTTAATAACAGTAACAGATGTATTAGCTGATAGTGAGAAGAAATTCCAATAAAAATGCCATACAACAGTTGTTCAATTGTCCCAATGTAGTTTAGTGACACTAAAAGGTGGGCTGTGTCGATGACCTTTTGACTGTCCATCTAAGAAGATAATTGGATAAACGGATTTGTAAAGGAGATGATTATCTACAACCTTGCTCTGTTATGTTTGTTCCATATCTCGCACTGTTTCAGAGATATTTGCAAACAAAATGGAGATATGACACTTTGTGTGTGTGTGAGTGTGTTTGTGTGTCCCACTCTTTAGGTTGCGCTGGTCAATCGATAGCCATCAAATTCTACAGACGTGTTTGTTGGTCAGAAGATATAATTCTTCATTTTGTTCTACCATCATATGTTTTTTCTGTAAGTCATTTAATGGAGGTTCGAAGAATTGTTTTAGGTTAAGTTTTCATGTAGGGGTGGATACATTGCAGGAAATAACTTTTTGTAAAGAAATTAAAAGAAATCATGAATCATAATTAATAATCATGAGACATGATGATTAGGATTGTTTTCGTTATTTCCAACGCCTGCTTTTGGCTGACTTTTGCAAAATTTTGAACAAGAAAATATAAAAGTGAAAATATAAGACTTTAATTTTTATGTATTACATTTTCTGTCGCTTTATTACAGTGTTTTTAAACCTGTGGGTACTTGCACCACAAAATAACTAGGAGTTCAGTAATACAGAAACGTATGCATAAGTGAAATATATTGAATGTTAAAATTACGAGTTTACTTGTGTAATGTAAATTATAAATTGAATAAATCATAGATTGTTTCATACTACAGTGTGTTAATGATGCCGGCCGCGGTGGCCGAGGAGACTGAGGCGCTCCAGTCACGGTCCGCACGGCCACTACGGTCGGGGGTTCGAATCCCCCCTCGGGCATGGATATTTGTGCCGTCCTTAGTTGTAAGTAGTTTGTAAGTTTAGGGACTGATGACCCCCTAGTTAAGTCCCATAGACTCTACAAACATTTGAACATTTTGTCTTAATGATGAATAAGCGCAAAGTCCGAAAAATGTTTTCAGGAACCAATCAACGGGTACAAGAACATGATGCATTAAGTAAGTCTGAAAAATAGGAAAAATATCTACTTCTTTACAAATTGTGTTTGCAGTGGGACCTTTGTTAATGAGCATAATTCACTTCTTAGTCTTGCCTGAAATCCGGAACACTTGCTAAGCAAAATACGTTTTCCTGTCGTAAATCACATAAAAATAGTTTAATGTGTAGCATTCTGGAAAAAAAACCCAACAATTAAAAAAATCTGAAGCGAAGAAAAGACTGAAATTGGTTACTTTCAGATAACATAGTGTGGCAAATGAAACCTCTCCCTGAATAACACCCACACTGCAGTAAAATTAAATAAAAATATAATGATTAATTATGGAACTAGGCTGGTAGGGACATTTGATTCAAGGGATTGATTTGAGAACAGAACAATTTACACAGAGGATTACCACATGTAATTTAGCTTTATATATTAAAAGATTTGAAAAACAATAATCTCTCAGGGTCGATTTGATTCGGCATGGAGATGACTCAGATATGAACAGGAAAGGGGGAGGTAATTTCCTATCTCACCAACATTAACTCTTCTCTCCAGCTACAGCTCCTCCTCGAATTTTGCGCCTCTTTGGCTGTGTGATTCGGGGGTTGGTTTTGCAATGCCATCCAATAGCTGATTGTCGTTTTCAGGACCACACCTCTCGCTCGCCGGTGGAAATTTTCTGTGGGTCGAGATGAGACTCGCAAACTGGCGTCTTTCCCACGTTTCTAGCATGTTTTCTTTATATTTTGCATTCCTTCTTGGTTCTAAAAACAGTTTTTTTTGGCAGCTGTCTGTGTTAGACCTGTCTGGTATGCCATTTACCAGGGTCTTTTTCCTGGACAGACTGTTTCGGTGGCACCTCTTTATCTATACTGCAAGCCAATTCCTCTTCTACTCCCGCACGTGTACATTGCAGGGGTTTGCTTGTTTTCTTCCCGTCTGCAGAGGTCCACGGTTTATCTGCGATGTCATCGCTGTAGTTTTGGAAATGACTCCTCTGGTATCTGCAGATAATGGCTTTCTCTGCACACGTGCTATTGTGTCCATTTAGTTGTAAGGGCCTCTCCTTCTTGCGTCCGCTGTCGCCATTTATCTACCCCCTCTTAAAGTCAGGCTGGTTTCGCCGTGTACATCCTTACTAGAAAGCCACAGCAATTCGCCCCCTACAGTGGGAGAATGCGGGGCGGTGGCCGGTGGCGAAGGAAGGTGAATGTTGGGGCGCTTCAGTCCCCTCGGCCACCGCGGCCGGCTAAATTGAGTTTTCATTGTGATTTGTCGGTCAAGCCTACTGAACTGTCGCGTGTAAACACGCTGCACATTTAGACACAGGCTGAGTTGCCATTCGGTATTTGTGTATGATTTTCTTAATAGAAACGGCGCTGCTTGAAGAGAATACGGCGTACGGTTTTCTAACCGCAGACTTGAATTATGAAAAAAGAAAAAATTTATTGATGTTCTGCAAAATCGTTTATTTGATCACAAACCGGATTTCGGCTTCTTATGCCATCATCAGGTAACAAATGAATGTCGCTAACATTGCTTCACAGATATGCCACTTACAAAGATGTTATTAAATTACAGATGATACAAATTCACATGTTCACAGGAAAGTGTCACATTTTTATGGCAATGAATTACATTTATTTATTTTTTATTTAGTAATAAATGTAATTCAGTGCCATAAAATGTAACATTTTCCTATGAACATGTGAATTTGTTGGATGGTTGTTTGGTATAGGAGGACCAAACTGCTAAGGTTATCGGTCCCTCGATGGGGGTATGGGGGAAGGAGTGAGGATAGGAAAGGAGGGTAAGGGAAAGGAATGCAGTCCGGGGACGAAAGAAGGAAGAAAGACTGCATTACCCCGGGGACCCCACGCACCTACTCACGAAAGAACTATGAGCCCACTGGGGCGTGTATATTTGTATCATCTGCAATTTAATAACATCTTTGTAAGTGGCATATCTGTGAAGAAATGTTAGTCACATTCAGTTGTTACCTGATGATGGCCTAAGAAACCGAAAGCCGATTTGTAACCAAAGAAACAATTTTGCAGAACACCAGGATTTTCTTTCCTTTTTCTTAATATTATCATGTTCTGCCAAGCACCGAAAGAAAATTCAGTTAATGCAGACTAGTATATTCAAGAGAGTTTACTCGTGTACTTGCATGATAGGTCAATGAGTGTGGCTAAGGAAAAGAAACCACCAATGAGCAGATAAGTAAGGAAGGACTGCGCCAAGAGGTTCAAATCAAACGTCAAATAACAATACTAATTTATTTACTTTAAACAATGACACACTTGAAACAATATGCAATAGTAAGATTCTTTCAATAACTTAATGAAACTGCCCATTAATTAAAAGTCCACAAGGGCTTACTCATCAATCTCAAAATTAAGCTGACATAAACAATTTGAAGAGATAAACAAATTTACCAAATCTAAATATTGATTAAGGAACCCATCAGGCACAAGCCCAAAAAATATAAAGTAATAAGATTCCTTGAATAACTTAGTAAAACTGCCCATTAATTAAAAGTCCGCAAGAGAATACTCATCAGTCTCAAAATTAAGCTCACATAAATAATTTGAAAAGATAAACCAATTTATCGAATTAAATATTGATTAAGAAACACAAGGGCACAAGCCCTCAATAAATACTTTAAGGAAAAAAGTGGAAATGAGATCAGCTCACAAATTTTTAAGGCAAAAGAAAATATGAAGTAATCACTTAACTAACATCCTACAATGAAGGGTGACAATCAGATACTGTATCACAGGTAAAATCGCGATAACTATTAATTAAATATACAAGGGCACCTGCCCACAGATTTGCAAAATTACAATGAAGTAAACAGATTTAAAGCAGGTTAAGTACGACTCCACAAAACTCTGCACATTAACATTAGACCATAAACAGGAAAAGGCTACTTAATCAACAAGAATCCACTGTGCTTTAGGGAACTGGCCTATTTTTCTAAGATACAACAACTGAGAGCAAAAGTGCCTTAAGTAGTAGACCTAACCTTAAAACAACACAAGAAAACAGATCAAATGTTTCAACAACAAACAGTTTTGTACATAAATGCCACATGGTTGCGGATGACAAACTGTATGCAAAGATCTACAGGGATGATGTAGCAAAACCAACCGATCAAAACAAATTGTATATACATATATGAAATTATATAAGGAACTCATGGGGCGATCTATGATTGTTTAATAATGATTTTGCAGCCAAGATCGCATTTTTCATTTATTATGTTACCGGTTTCGGCGTACTCGACGCCATCTTCAGACCTGTCGTAATTTACATAATTTCACGACATTTTTTATATACTAAAAGAGTACATCCAGGTTGAGGCATCGTTAAACATAAAATTAGTAGTCACACATAAAAAGTATATATCCATCTTTGCAGTTGTACAAGGTATATATACATATAAATTAAACTATTGTACATAATTATAATTAACAGGATGAACTTGTAATAACTGTTAAAACTGAAAATATTTTCTGTTCTTCACTTTAATGCAAAAGAAAGGACCCACTGAAGATACTAAAACTCTTGTGAAACATGTATGGTATTAGAAAAAGAAAACAAAAAGCACTGTTTTGCCCAAGACAGATCAATATCCAAAAGTAGTTAACTTCAATAAGATATATTTATTTATTATATTACGCGTAATTGTCAGCCAAGCAACTCCTTTTCGAGTGAAGTCCATACACACTCATTCCTACTGCCATACTTTCATAACGATCCACATGGTCTATCTATTTATTATATTCCACCTTTACAGCATGCACTTTCATTTGTACGTAACGCCTTTGGTGGAGGTCATAAACGACAAACCTGTTGAGCATGCCGACCAGTGGACGTCACCGAAACGTAGGTGTTGAGGAATTCCCACTTTGGACACCTCACACGGTATTGTCACTTTCGCACTGTGCAGGCGTTTTCATGCAGATCTTGTAGATTTTCTGCACCCCAAGAGTAACAGTTTTATTTGTTTACGTAACCATCTAAATGAAACTGTGATCCGTTTTTCATCATCAACTCAACGTCATCAGCAGCAAGAACATCAAGTATTCTCTTAACAAAACTGTATCGGTTAGTTGTAATCAAGTCATGAATCTTCTGTTCGATCGCAATTTTGTGAGGATAAAGATTGAACTCTTCCTTCAGGATGAGCTACAGCAGACGATGAGACAAGGTCAGGGTTGGAGCACGTCGCCTAGTAGAGCAGCGAGGACTCTGAAAAACAGACGCACCTATTGTACATTGGTCTAAACAATTAGGGGATTAGTTGAGATGTCTAGGTTCTGAAGTATTATCATCGGCAGAATGAACTGAAATGGTTCGAAGTGTTTCTGTCGGTTCTACGGAATGGAGGGAACAACATTACGGCAACCTAGATAGTGGTAATAACAGAAAGTTGCTGCAGAGAAGGTTGTTTTTGACTTGTGTTCACCAAACGAATTACACGAGCAGATGGGTTCAGATGGTGCGGTGATCAGATAGTGCAATGCAACATCGACAACAATATGGAGAGCTATGGGAATGTTGGAAGCGTGACAAAAAGAGAGAGGTGGCTGCAGCTATTTGAATGTCCCAAAATATAATTTCCAGGAATCGGAAGCGAATTCAAACAACAGGAACCGTGAAAAGGGGGCAATACCGACGTTGTCGACGGGTAACATCACCAAGACAAAATTTCAAATGTTTGTAAATCTATTGGACCAAACTCAAATCAAATGTTTGAAGAACGTATGGGACTTAACTATGGGGTCATCAGTCCCTAAGCTTACAGACTACTTATGAACTAGCTTATACTAAGGACGGCACAAATATCCATGCCCGAGGGGGGATTCGTACCCCCGACCGTAGTGCCCGTGCAAACCGTGACTGGCGCGCCTCAGACCGCGGCCGGCTCTGACCAAACTGCGTGGTCATCAGTCCGTAGCTTACAAACAACTTAAACTAAGTTGACATAACCTAAGGACAACACACACACACATACCCATGCCCCAGGGAGTACTCGAACCTCCGACGGCGAGCAGCCGCGCGCTCCGCAGCGAGGCGCCTTAGACCGCTCGGCTACTCCACCGCGGCCATCACCAAGAGATGACCATTATCTCCGGTTACCAGCCCGAAGAGACGTGAAGCTGAATGCAACGCAGTTGCAACGCATCTTCCAGGCATCAACAAGACACGCAGTATCTACAAAAAAATACCGAAATCTCCTTCGGAAACGGCGCCAGGCTCTGTTAACAGATGAGTCATGATTTTGCGTACAGCCATACAATCGCCGTTGTCTCATCTGGAGAGAACGGTAGACTCGGGAAAATCCTGCTTATATGCAGGGAATCATCACCACATTATTTATGGGGGTGGATGAATGGTGTGGGCAGGAGTCGGTATTGGCGGACGTGGCTTTGACTGCTTAGAGGTGTAGAGACGACATCCTTCGACCTATTGTTGTGCCCTACGTTGGTGCCACAGGAGTAGTTCCTTCTGGTGCACGATAACGATCGTCCCCACAGAGCGGCACTGGTGGACATGGTGCCTGAAGCTGAGGGAACGGAACAAATGGAGTGTCCAGCTTGTTCTCCGGACTTAAACTCGATTGAGTATGTGTGGGACACACTTGGCACACGCACTGCAGTCAGACCAGCGCCTCTCACTACGGTTGCAGAGCTGGTATTGCACTAGTGGAAAAATGGCCAAGTAGCCATACTACTGGCCGGACGAGGTGATCACACACCATATTAGAGGGCAACGAGAATTAATTTCTTAAGGTATCCCCATGGTGCCTCGCTCTAAGTAAACGACATGTAAACCTCAAGTAAACGATTGAGGCCGGCCACGGTGGCCGAGGGGACTGTGGCGCTCCAGTCACGGTCTGCACGGCCACTACGGTTGGGGGTCGAATCCCCCCTCGGGCATGGATATTTGTGCCGTCCTTAGGATAAGCTAGTTGATAAGTAGTTTGTAAGTTTAGGGACTGATGACCCCGTAGTTAAGTCCCATAAAAAAAAACCGATTGAGATAAAATATTGTACTATATCACACAAAAACTTCATTTGTATCCAAAATCTGAGTAAAATACTTTACCATATGTGTGTTGTCTCCCCTGATTTCCTAATTTTTATAGCATTTTGTCATAGTCCCGCGTTCGGATAGTGTGAGGACGACCAGGCGACGTCTACTTCATGGCTGATCCGGTTACCCGGAAAGACGCAACCCTAGGAAACATTGTCTTGTGTTCATGTATCGAACCATTTCGCGGAACATTGAACTGTGTACGTAAAAGCCGTTGAACGGTGTAATAACAGAAGTGTTCAACAGAGGATATGCAATTATACACGAACCACCGCTCCATTGTTACTGAAACAGGATGCTTCAACCAACAAAACAACAGGTCTCCTATACCGCTGTTTCACTATACAAATCAGATCTACGCGTTCTTTTTCCGCCACCCTTTACCAAATACCGAGCGAGGTGGCGCAGTAGTTACCACACTGAACTCGCATTCCGGAGGACGGTAATTTTCCTAAATGACTCTAGGAAAATGCTGGATTATTATTTTCAAATGGCATTCCGGTTTATTTCCCTGTCCTTACCCAAAAATCCCTGCGTCAGCCCCGTTTCTAATGACCACACTGTCGACTGGAGGTTAAACCCCAAACTTCCTTTCTTCGGTAGCAAATTACTTTTAAAGCATAACTAAACGAATTACATTGATCCTCTTTTTAACTCAAGCAAGCGAAGACCTGTGCTTACTACCTCAGCACTTATGACATATTAGACTGAATCAGTGATTCTACATCAACATTCGTACTCGGTAAGCCAAAAAAATGTTCGAATGTTTGTAAATCTATCGGACCAAACTGCGTGGTCATCAGTTCGTAGCTTACAAAGTACTTAAACTAAGGCACACTAACCTCAGGATAACACACACAACACACACACACACACACACACACACACACACACACACACACACACACACACATGCCCTAGGGAGGACTCGAACCTCCGACGGTGAGTAACCGCGCGCTCCGCAGCGAGGCGCCTTAGACCGCTCGGCTACTCCCCCGCGACTCCGTAAGCTACTTCACGGTGTCTGGCGGGGGGTACTTTACGAACCACTCACACTTCCTCCTAATCCAGTCAGATGGTTCGCGAGAAAAATGATTGCCGGTATACCTCTGTGTGGGCTCGTTTATCTCTGATCTTACCATTGTGATCGCTTCGAGAGATATAAGTAGGAGGAAGCTGTGGGAACTTTCTCAAAAGCGTGTACCGCGATACTGAAAGCCTCTCTTACAGTTTATATATAGAGAATAGTCTAGAGTGCAATAAATTTTTTTGACTAGTTTCGGTTTTCTTTTAGACCATCTTCATTGACGCACTGGAAGGCTCCAAGTTACGTGCCAGATCCACAACATCGATGAAGCTAAAATTCCTGAAGATGGTCTAAAAGAAAACAGAAACTAGTCGAAAAAAATTATTATATATAAATTTAAATAAGAGTGCTGTTGCCCAAAAATAGTGAAAAATGTTTCCAAAAATATGCTCTCGTACAGTGTATACGACTGGAGTTTCCTAATCATCTCTGTGACGCTTAGTAAATGAGCCAGAAACAAAGCGGTGCTGGTCTCCGTTGGATCTTCTCTATATTTTCTATTAACCCTACCTGGTACGGCTTTCACGTTGATGAGCAATACTCAAACGACGGCCGTACGAAAGTTTCGTAACGTACTTCCTTTGTTGACCGATACCCTTCTGAGGATTCTTCCAAGAAATTCACTCTCCCATCTGCATAACCATCGACTGATTTGAGGTAGTCCTTCCGTTTCAGATCGCCCCTTATGTTTACCTCCACATATTTTAAGGAAGTTGCTGCTTCCAGCGTTTTCCCTGCTATTGCATAGCTAATTAATAGAGGATCTTTCTTACTGTGTAAACGCAGCACTTAAGCGTAGTTTGTGTTGAAGGTCAAACGCCATTCCCTACGCCATGCGTCAATAGGCTCAGATTATTATGCATTGCGTTACCCTTTTGTTTCTCTTTCTCTCTGCGTATAGGGTCAGCCCTCGACCGGTGCAGAACCTTCAAAACATGCCCTAAATGCCCCTGGAAAGTTTCTGTGCTACACTTCTCTTCACAGTCCCTTTTTTCTGGCATTCTTCTTTTCCACTGCTTTGTATTTTTCCTTCTTTTTGCTTTATTTATACTCCCTTTCCTCATTTTCCGCTTCTGGGTCATTCTTGTAAGGACTTGTTACAAGTATCGATCGCGAAGGTCTCATTTCGGCCGCTGCTTTTAAGATTTCCTCCTACACAATCGGCGCTCGGTGGAAAAAGTAGCCAGAAACCACCGGCGAGATGGCCTCTTTGCTCGCACTGGCGCCAATGAAAGGACTGTAGTAGCATTGTGAAATCAAGATATGAGGAGCGGTCAAAAGTTTAATTCCGTATAGTCCAGAATCGTTATGCCAATCAGGAAAAATCGCTGTGAACAGTGAGGCAATTATACCATCCACGCATGGGGTTCAAAATACCCGTTTGGAAATACACATGCTCGTTTGACAGCAGTCAGAACTCTTCAAGCCCTTTTTTAAGTAGCTAAAGTCATAATAATGGATTGGGAAGACATCAGAACTATAAGGTAGCCCGGAATGAAACTTTCACTCTGCAGCGGAGTGTGTGCTGATATGAAACTTCCTGGCAGATTAAAATTGTGTGCCGGAACCGGGACTCGAACCTTGGACTTTTGCCTATCGCGGGCAAGCGCTCTACCGTCTGAGCTTAGGCTGTGGCTAAGCCATGTCTCCAGAATATCCTTTCTTCCAGGAGTGCTAGTCTTGCAAGGTTCGCAGGAGAGATTTTGTGAAGTTTGGAAAGTAGGAGGCGAGGTACTGGCGGGAGTAAAGTTGTGACGCGGCATCGTGAGTCGTGTCGGGATAGCTCAGTCGGTAGAGCGCTTGTCCGCGAAAGGCAAAGGTCCCAGGTTCGAGTCCCTGTTCCGGCACACAATTTTAATCTGTCTGAAAGTTACATATAGGGTAGCCGTTCGAATGTCACCCACGAGATTTATCTGAAGACGCAAACGTGACCAGCATGATACCAAAACGCACCATTGCACTGTGCTTTCCGACAGACATAATACACATTCTTTACTCTTCTAAGGGTGCTTGACGGTATTTGTCCTTCGGCAGTTAAGAAAAGTACAACGCCTTGGTCCTGTTTAGTAATAACTTTGCATAGTTTACCTTTACGCATTTATCGAATGCCACACTGACCTCTCGCCGATGTACCCTCATATATGCTACTGCGACGTTCTCAACTAGTGCTGATGGGTTTAAAAATATCGAGATTCCGATTTATCGATATTTAAAAGAAATATAAACGCCCCGTGATGTATAGAAAACTGTCGATATGTCGGCCTATAAAAACATTGGCATCAAATTGTAAATACGAAGGTTGGAACTTAAGTAGTGGTAATACTACTGCGTGGAGACACTATGCAGTGGAATCTACTATTGTCGCAGGTAGCACACGAGTTTTGACATACCTACCTTACCTCCGAGCAAATGGACTCGCCAGTCCCACGTCACCGGCGTGCGCGCAATGAAATGTTCAAATGTTTGTTAAGCTTAAGGGACTTAACTGCGGGGTTATCAGTCCCTAAACTTACAAACTACTTATGAACTACCTTATACTAACATCCATGCGCGAGGGGGGATTCGAACCTCCGACCGTAGCGGCCGTGAAGACTATGAATGACGCGCCGCAGACCGCTCGGACACTGCGGCCGGCTGCGCACAATCGAGGGAAACACAGTCAATGGTGAACGAGCGGTCTAACGTAACGGTGTCACTATGTCTTTGAAACAAGAACAGCGGAGTTAGATCAAGATTGAATGTGCCTGGGAATGGGAAAAATTTCATAACGATTATTTCCTCATGAACTGACAGAAATGCAGTCGCACTTGAAGCGCTATGAGCGCGTAGGACGGGCTTTCTTGCGCCGTGTCGTAACACTGGATGAGACATGGTCCACATCGTACAAGCCAAAACTGAAACGCCTATCCAACGAATGGCGTAATTATGGGTCGCTGCAAAAGTCTAAAGCGCATCAGAGCCCCAGTATGGTGAAAGTTATGGTGATTCTCGTGTAGACTGTGATGGTGTTGTCCTAACGTATTACGTTCCTCCAGGGCAGACCGTCGACGCATAGTTTTTGGAGCATCATCTGCGACCAGCTTTGTGAAAGAAGCGGTATCACTTTCTGTACAACCCACTCATCATTTTGCACTACAATGCGCGGGCACATACTGTGCGAGCTGCTCTGTTCGGTCTTTGGGAATAGAAACTACTGTACCATCTACCATACATCCGGGACTTAAATACTTATGACTTTGGTTTGATTCCGAAGATGGAGGAACAAGTTCGTGGAATTCGCTTCAGAAATGTTCCAGAAATTCGACAGGCAGTAGACCGCTCCATTCGCACGATCAACAGAACAGGCTGCGTTAAGGGTATACTACGCCTTCCACATCGCTGGCAAATGGTTCTACTCAATGCTGCTGCCTAGTTTGAGGGACAGTAACAGGAGCAAACATGTAACGCTTTTGTGTCGGTTGCGAATAAATGTTTGCCACTGTTTGTTCCAACACTAGTATACTACCGGTTTTAGAGCTGTATATTTATGTACCGATTTATTATTAGATATTCTGAACATTAGGAGCCTATCTATTTCCCCTGCCGTGATGGAATGGCCGAGCGCTCTAAGGCGCCTTGCTGTGGAGCACGCGCCCCGTCGGAGGTTTGAGGGTGTGTGTCTGTGTGTGTAGTTTAATAGTTTGTAAGCCTAGGGAATACTGCCGGCAAAAGCCCCTGCCAGGCAGACTTCACTCACAACATCCCTGGACACCGGGAAGCATAGACGACTCTATGCAGGCAGCCCAGGAATCAAAACAAGCGACAAGGAAATGAAAACAAACAAACAGAATTATCTAGATGCTAACTTGGACCTTTTCTTCCAGAGGTCGCCGCCCAACACGACCAACAGGATTCCTACGCCAGGCCGGTGTCCGTCTATACAGGGTGTTACAAAAAGGTACGGCCAAACTTTCAGGAAACATTCCTCACACACAAAGAAAGAAAATATGTTATGTGAACATGTGTCCGGAAACGCTTAATTTCCGTATTAGAGCTTATTTTTTTTACTTCTCTTCAAATAATATTAATCATGGAATGGAAACACACAGCAACAGAACGTACCAGCGTGACTTCAAACACTTTGTTACAGGAAATGTTCAAAATGTCCTCCGTTAGCGAGGATACATGCATCCACCCTCCATCGCATGAAATCCCTGATGCGCTGATGCAGCCCAGGAGAATGGCGTATTGTATCACAGCCGTCCACAATACGAGCACGAAGAGTCTCTGCATTTGGTACCGGGGTTGCGTAGACAAGAGCTTTGAAATGCCCCCACAAATTAAAATCAAGAAGGTTGAGGTCAGGAGAGCGTGGAGGCCATGGAATTGGTCCGCCTCTACCAATCCATCGGTCACCGAATCTGTTGTTGAGAAGCGTACGAACTCGTCGACTGAAAAGTGCAGGAGCTCTATCGTGCATGAACCAAATGTTGTGTCGTAGTTGTAAAGGCACATGTTCTAGCAGCACAGGTAGTGTATCCCGTATGAAATCATGATAACGTGCTCCAGTAAGCGTAGATGGAAGAACATGAGGCCCAATCAAGACATCACCAACAATTCCTGCCCAAACGTTCACAGAAAATTGGGCCAACTGTCGGTGAATCGAGGAAGTACAGTGCATACTAACGAAACAATTGGGTATTTTGACAATTGTATGCACGAATTATTTCAATTTTTATTTCAAGAGAAATACTAAAATGAGCTCTAACACGGGAATCAAGCGTTTTCGGACACATGTCCACATAACATATTTTCTTTCTTGAGTTATGTTTCCTGAAAGTTTGGCCCGGCCGATTCACCGACAGTTCCTGTCTTACCTCAGAACCAGCTACTAGTGAGAAGATCGTCGTACGTTCGCAAGACGCCGTCAGTAACTGCCGGACACACCAGGACCAGGCTACCTAGCTCGACGGTTAATTTTGTTAACTACGTCTCGACCTGTATATAGTTGATTGTTTGTGTGAGAATAATTAGTCAATAAATCATTGTGAACTATTACACTGAGAATACTTCAACCATAGTCTATAAGTCCCATAGATTTACAAACATTTGAATTTTCTATTTCCCCTACAGCAAGAATTTACAAAAATATTTAATGTGAAAATTTTTTAGACAATAATGGGCCTTTTTCATTGTAATCATTGTAACTTTCGAGTGCTTCGTAAAATATCCACGTGTCTGGAATACGGCAGGGAAATGTGCCGTTTTGTCATAGGTACACCAGATTTCAAAAACACATTCATCAATTGTTACCCGTCATTTTCAGCAACTGTTTCAGAAGCATGACGAGCTTAAAAAAAAGTTTTTAACGGAACTTGTGTGTTATTTTTCCCACCTGAAATCTCATTCCGTTCACACCGCCACCCTCCAGTGAAATCGGATTTTTTTTGTGCCACCTGTACTTGTTTCACATTGTCAGAAAAAAATTGGACGAGATAAAAGCTCAAAAGCTAGTAAGACTCTTTCATACAGTGAAAGTAACATTATGTTCTGCTACAATTTTAAAAGAACAATTTCAAATATTTACCTAATACATTAGAATCCCGAAAACTCGGTAACCCGGTAGTCCGTGTAACTCGGCCACCCCTTGCACAAAAAAATGTTCAAATGTTTGTAAAGCTTATGGGACTTAACTGCGCGGTCATCAGTCCCTAAACTTACGAACTATTTATGAACTAACTTATACTAAAGACGACACAAATATCCATGCCGGAGGGAGGATTCGAACCTCCGACGCGGGAGGACGCGCGATCCGCAACATGGCGCTTCAGACCGCTCGGCTACTCCCGCGCGACGTTGCACATCGCCTGCGATAAATCTGCTCGCAGAATGCAAGATAGAATTGAAATCGTAGCGTGTAGCAGTTATAGGCTATGCTATAAATGAGCCTAGACATGGTCTTTCAATGTGCCGCCTACACCTTGTTTAAAAAGCTTTTGAGTTTCATTGATGCAGTATGTAGATGCGTCTTCATATTAAAAACAGTCGTGGTCAAAATTATGGGTGTGCATTTTTTCACAGTGCCTTTTAAAATCAGTTTAGGCGTGATGGGAATTTTAGTGGAATATTTTTTTTTTAAGTAAATCACTATTGTCCATATTTTTCATTGTTCATGGCTGTGTGCCTTCTTAAAGTAGTTTTCTAAATGTAAATTAAAGTACGTACTTGTAACGAATATCATATCTTATATATAGCTTACAAACTACTTAAACTAAGGTAAAGTAACCTAAGGACAACACATACACCCATGCCCCAGGGAGGACTCGAACCTCCACGGCGAGAAACCGCGCCCTCCGCAGCGAGGTGCTTTAGACCGCTCGGCTACTCCACCGCGGCTCCATCATTTGTATTGTATTCTAAAATAACAAGTATTTTATAACAAAAAATTTTACCTATTCTTTTTACCACCGTTCCCGATAACCCGGCGTTTTCACAAACTCGGCCAACCTTCGGTCCACACTAGATTGAGTTTTCGGACTCTGCTGTACTGCAAGACAGAATAATGTAAAATAAAAAAAACGGCACTCGATACTGGCATTTCGATATCGCCGTATATATCATCAAATCAATATCGTCGATATACATCGGTATTTTTCTGGAATAATGTCGATATATTGATATATTATTAACAGACCTACATTCAATCACAAACGTTCGAGCGCGCCTTATACGACGGTCTTTCCAAAAGTAATGCTTCCTATTTTTATCCATGGGAACTGCAGGAGATACATGACTAACAACAGCACAGCTAAAGAGAGCGATATTTCCACTACAGGCTTTTTTCTACAATGTCACCACCATTCGTTCTGCACTTTTCCAAACTATGAACCATAGCCTGCATGTTGCGCCTTGTAAAAATCGAATCAAGCTGCGGCTAACCACTTCGTTACAGCTTTGACAACGACATCCGAGTCTCATCTTCGGTGACGACAATTTTCAGAAAATTGTCACTCTTAACTTCATATTGTTCCAGAAGGTCCCGCAAAATTTCCATTCGATGAGTTTTTTGTTTGTAAACATCCGCCGGACCTATCACGTTCAGATTTTGCATTAACCAAGATGTCCCAATATTTTTTCCAAGGCGTCACAGTCAACATCCAGGTATGCACAAAATTCTCTGGGTGCTTTCCGCCGATCACCAAGGATGATCAACAAACTCTTCATTGCGATGGATGACAGCTGTGCACGGTCGACCGGACCGTGGCTTGTCATGTACACTCTTTCCATCACCTTGAAAATGCCGTACCCATCGCCTCACATTTCTGACGTCTATACATCGTCTTCATACACCATTAGCAAGCAGCCAAGCATTTCAAACGGCGCGATTTTTTTTCAGCAGTGAGGAATTAAATCACACATCGCAGTCATACGGGCGTCCTTATCAGAATCAATTTTGGAACACTCCTACGCTGACGCCAACTACCGCAGAACAATGGAACCACCTCTTAAATGAAACACGGAGGTTGAAGAATTAGCACTACACCAAAGACGTCTGTCGCGAATATCCAGTCAGCCCAACATGAAAGATGCATCACTTCCGGAACGACTCTCGTACGATACTGTGTGAAAACTCGATGTTGCCTGTGTTTTGGTACCTTACTACGTGCGGATATCAGTTTGTTGGGTTTTTCCTCTCTGTGTCGAATGGTCGCCCCACACAACAAACAGAGACATTACAATTTGATGTTTTGTGTTTTGCCGTATCTGGGCTGCAAGTGAAATATGCCTGGGCGTATACATTTCCATTGCAGGAAATTAGCTTTCAATCTCACTATCGCGAGGTGTGGCGCACCGCTTTGCCCCTCGTCTCGGGGATTGTAGGTGGCCTAGGCTATACAAACTTGGGGTACTACCTAACCTGAAAACATATAACTTTTAACAGCATATGTGGAGAAAATACTTAATCTGAAAACATACTTCTAATAGCTACATTTAAAATTCTCGAAATGACAATACAATGTTGCCCGGCACACTATTCTCTAGAATTGTTTACACATACTTATGCTACACTCTGTATACATACGCTAGAACAGTATTTTTCTGCCTGTGGGTCACGACCCCCAGGGGGGCCGCAAAGTCTAGCTTTGGGGGTCGCCGCCTCAGGAGGAAGTACTTGCACCATAAGATAACCACTGTTTCAGTAATACAATATCGTATGACTAAATGAAATTTATTTAATGTTAAAATTACGGAGTTCCTTGTGTAACATTCATTATGAATTTATATCATAGACTGTTATATAATACAGTGTGATAATGACGAATAGGCGAAAGGTCAGAAAAGTGTTTTCAGGAACCAATCGATAGGTAAAAGTACGTGGTACAATAAGTTACTCTGAAAACAATCGCAAAAACTACTTTTTTAGTAATTGTCTACACAGTGGGACCTTTCTTAATGAGCATAATTCGCTTCCAATTTTTTCCTGAAAGATCAAACACTCATCAAGCAAAATAAATTTTTCTATCGGAAATTATGTAAAAATGGGATAATGTTTTTAATTTCGAAAAATGAACACTCCACACTTCCTCCAACAATTGTTTTTTTTTTTTTTTTTTTTTTTTTTTTTTTTTTTTTTTTTTTTTTTTTTTAAAGCTGAACCAAAAGAAAGATGTTTTCACTGAGCTAACATCTATTACGGCTAGTGATTAGAGGAGAGGGATCGCCTGAATATTATTTGGAAGGGGGTCACCAGACATGTTTAGTTCAAAGCGGGTCGCATATTAGAAAAGGTTGAAAAACACTGCACTAGATGAAAATCTAGTGTTGTCCGCTTATTTATTTTCCAATCTTTTGTTAGTCATGTCCTATTTCCTCCTTGTCTCGATCCAATCCCTTCGCCTCCCTCGCTCTGTCTGTCTCCTCCTTTCCCCTCCTTCCCTCCGCCCCACACCATCTCCTCCTACTCGACTTCCCCTATTAACAATGCTATATGTAATTCACAATAACATTGCCTACATTATGCATTAATTACAATGGAAGGTTTTCATTTTGATTTTGGGGAGCGATCTGATATAGACTTATTAACATAACACAACTGCCAAGATCGCCCATTATTCCAGTTTCAGCAGATTATACTCCCATCATCGGATCTGTCTTTAACGTATTACTCTCAAAATGTTCAAATGTTTGTAAAGTTATGAGACATAACTGCAGTGGTCTTCGGTATGGTACCTAAACTTACAAACTACTTAAACTAAATTATTCTAAGAACACACACACACACACACACACACACACACACACACACACACACACACACACACATATATATGCACATGCACGAGGGATGACTCGAACCTCCGACGGCGAACGGCCGCGCGCACGGCAGCAAGACGCCTTAGTACACACGGCTATTCCGCCGCGGCCATTACTCTTTTTACTGTCCTCTATGTAAGGATAGTAGTATGTAAAATTAGATTCGACGATGGAAATATAACCTGCCAAAAATGGTGATTTAATTAATAAAAGAAGTAGCGATCTTGGCTTTTGTTTTATGTAATTTATTACAGTGTTCCATCAGTTCATGTTATCGATCCCACTCTTTCCGTTCCCTTACCTTCGCTCTGTTCTTCTGCTCCTCCCTCTTTCGTCCATCATTTCCTTCCGCTGGTCCTATCCACGGCCTGTTTTCATTTCCTGCTCCCTCCCTCTCCCCCATCTCTCTCTCTCTCTCTGTCCATCTTCTCATGCGCTCTGTCCAACTCCTCCTCCGTTTCTCGGCCCATCTCCTCGCCCCCATCTATGCAAAGTATAATATATGTAGCTAGCACAGTTTTCAGTAAAATGCTAGATATGTTTAATGCAAAATATCCTCCGTCAAGCAGACTGAAAATGTTAAGTAAACAGTGATGTTCCTCTTGTCTTGAAGGTCAAGTTTGCAAAAATTCATCAACATAATGTCAGTAGATTCGGATTTTATCACGGAAATAAAAACCGTGATACGCTTCTTTCATCAAATTTGCGTTATAACCTCTTTCAAATGTTTGTAAATCTATCGGACCAAGCTGTGTGGTCATCAGTCCATAGCTTACAAACTACTTAAACCTAGGTTAACTAACCTACGGACAAGCACACACACCCATGCCCCAGGGAGGACTCGAACCTCCTCGGCGAGCAACCGCGCGATCCGCAGCGAGACGCTTTAGACCGCTCGGCTACTCCATTTTAAATCTAAACATGGCGCCATCTATTGGATGCTTACCTAACCTAGACGACAGGGTTTAATTTGCAATAAACAGTTGAGATCATTAATAGATATTAAAAACTATCCTTTCTGATAAGTTTGACCAAATCAGGCACAGTGTGCAAAAATTCATAATATCAGTTGAGTGGTTTCGGGATGATCGCGACAAACATTGTGACAAGGCAACAAAGCAAATCGATGGACGTTGGAGTCATAAACATTGGTATGTAGTCGCGCATTATTCTGTCGCAATTTGGTCATTGCAATATCGTAGCCACGGCGGAGTGGCCGAACGTCTTGAGGCGTCATGCTCCGATGCACGAGGCCGTTCCCGGTCGGGATTCGAATTCCCCCCTCGGGGATGGATATTTGTGCTGTCTTTAGTATAAGTTAGTATATAAGTATTTTGTAAGTTCAGGGACTGATGACCCTGCAGTTAACTCCCATAAGCCTAACAAAATATCGTAAGGTTTTGGAGGACAACAGTCCTCGACGCTTCAGAGATGTTACGCTGGCTGGTTAGTGGACATGCATTGCCTACAAGGTGGGCGTGAGGCAGAGGAATCCAGTACTACCCCATGCAACAGGTCAACAGTCCTCAGCATGGTGTTTCCAGCTTGACACGTTTTAAGAAAGACTGTACTTCTGATTTTACATATAAATGTATGTTGTTTGTTTTTAACATTTTAGTTGAGTATTGCGCTTTTATTGTGGTTTACACGGATCCGGCTGCGGTGGCCTAGGGGACTGCAGCGCGGTCTGCACGGCCACTACGGTCGGGGGTTCGAATCCCCTCTCGAGAATGGATATTTGTGCCGTACTTAGTGTAAGCTAGTTCATAAGCTTCGCGCTATCCTGAAGGCGTTGGAGCACATGCGGCGTGTTTGGGGCTCGCGGTTTCTTGTGTGCTCCGATTCCCTTAGTGCGCTGCAATGCTTATAAAACTTGTATCCAGCTGATACGATCATGAAGCTCATACATGGCCAACTTTAATGCCCCCAGCAGCGGGGAAAGCGTCATTTTGCTGAGCACCGGGAAAAGTGGGAATTCTGGGCGATGAAACGGCTGATCGGGCTGCGAAGGAGGCTTGCAACGGCCGTGATAGACAATGTGTTATCCCCTTGCATGCTGGCCTCACTGTGGCGAGGCAGAGATCCGTTCAGCTGTGGGAGGGGACGTGGCTAGCAGAGGTAATAAGCTGCGGTTGGTTAAGCCAACCGTCAGATCATGTCGAACATCCTGCTAGTCATTCAGGCGTCATTGAGGGGGCCCTGATGCGCTCCTGATTTGGTACTGTCCTTTGACGTACAGCTTTTTACTTCGTCGGGAGGATCCCCCGTTTTGTGATGTCTGTGGCATGCAAATCACTGTACACCACATTTTGATTGAGTGTATTTTACATCGTTCTGAGAGGACGGCGGCGAATCTTGGTGGTGCTCTGCCCTCTGTTTTAGCTGATAACAAGACTGACCAAAGTAATTAAAACTTCCGGGCTGAGAGGCCGTGGTCTAACAGTAGAAATCTCTTCCCCTGACGTTTCGTTGCCGGCTGCGGGCAACATCTTCTTAGGTGAGTCGACGACTGGCTGCTGGGCCGTAGAGAGCCTGCTTATATAGAGGGCGTAGAGGGTGCCACCACTCGTCACGTGATTTAACAGGAAGGAAGAAGTCTTGAAGTTAGACAAGATATGGCAGTCTACTTTGTACCAGAGATGTGACAATCGATTACCTTAGATCGAGAGTAATGACGCCAGCCAGAGATAGTTTTACTGTTGACATCACGTGACGAGTGGTGGTGCCCTCTATTTTGTGTCCCAGCCTCGTCGCCGCTTTTGTGTCTCGTTTCCGTTGTAGGTGTCGGTGGCCGAGTAGGAAGACCGACACAGGAATAAAGGTAGCACGCTTGTGCAGGTACGGAGGTGAGCAGCCAGTGGGACAGCAGAAACTAGAAACACTAGAGTAAATTAGAACGAGATATATATTGCACAGAATTTATACAATATTTAACTTTTACATAATTCAGTACTGCACAATGCTGATACATAGTTGAGCTAGAGGCCTGCCTAGTGCCTATCCGATAGCAAAGTCTTCACTGGTGCCTATCTGATTCCGAAGTGTTAACTGGTTCCTATCTCAGTTCCAAGTGAACGATGTCGTCCAGTGGTGGCCACGAGCAGAGTTGTAGCAGAGGGCGCTCGTGGCTGACGTCGTAAGAACGCCGCGCCGTGCGTGCATGGCGGCGCGCGGCGAAAGTAGGTGGCGCGCAGTTTGGACTTGTGCGACACCACACTCTATGCCCTCTATATAAGCACGATCTCTACGTCCCAGCAGCCAGTCGCCGACTCACCTCAGAAGATGTTGCCCGCAGCCGGCAACAAAACGTCAGGCCTCTCAGCCCGGAAGTTTTAATTACTGAAGACGCCGTCCGTGAAAGCCTACACGTTATGATAAGACTGGCCAAAGTTACTAAATTTTGTGAATTGTCTGGCCTTTGGCCTAAGCTTTTAGGTTGGAGGGTTTAGTGTGTTCGTGAATGGGTGGCTCATTCTTTTTTATACCAGTGATCAGCCAGCTATGATACTCTGGTATTGTGTTTCACTTGCTCCTACAACTGTCTACTTCAGTAGGGAACTTACATTGGCGATTTGTTACGATGTGTTTTGTGCATTTGGTCAGCTGCCCACACCGTTTGACTAGTTTGGCTACTTTTCAGTCCTTTGCTTTTTCTTCTTCTTCTCCACTTGCGCAACACACGTCACCTTCTGCACTAGTAAGGGTGCTAAAGACCTTGTTTCGTGCGCCCAGAACACCCTGTCCATCCATCCATACATAATCTGGCCATCGTTGTGGAGCAGGCAGGGTCGGAATTGGAGCGACGTTCTTTATTGCCAACGAATCCTCAATCTGCCTGCACCACCACGGCGATCAGATTAGCTTCTGGGGACACTACGGTTGAGATACTGTTGAACTATTGCCTTGTGCATCGCCATACTGGTATCGCATCTGTTATTACGGTTTGGGGTACTAATGAATTCTACATCTACATACATATTTTGAAATCCACCTAAAGGTGCGTGGCGGAGGGTACATAGTACCACTACTAGTTACTTGCTTTCCTGTTCCTATCCTATAGAGAACAAAGGAAAAACGAATACTTGTATGTATCTGTACGAGCCCTACTCTCTCTGATCTTATCTTTGTGATGTTTACGCGAAATATAAGATGGCGGCACTAGAATCTTTCAGGCAATCCGCTTCAAATTCCTCTACCACAAATTTCTTCAACAGTGTTTCTCTAAGGGAACGTCACTTTTCTTTATCGACTCCCATTTGAGTTCCGCAAAAACTAGCGCATTGATCGGACCTACCAGTACAAATCTAGCCGCCCTCCTCTCAATACTTTCTATGTCTTCCTTTACACATAGATGGTATGAATCCCAAACATTGAAAAATTCTCAAGACGGGGTCGTATAAGCGTTTTGTATGTCTCCTTTACAGTCGAATCACACCTTCCCAAAATCTCCCAATAAACTGAACTCGACCATTCGCCTTCCCCGCGACTGTCCTGATATGCTCGTTCCATTTCATACCGCTGTGCAGCGTTCCGTCTACATATTTAACTGACGCGACTGTGTCAAGCACCACACTACCAATGCTGTATTCGAACATTATAGGATTGTTTTTCCTACTTATCTGCATCACCTTACATGTTTCTACATTTTGCGCTAGTTGCCATTCCTCACACCACCCTAAGCCGGCCGGGGTGGCCGCGGGGACTGAGGCGCTTCAGTCACGGTCTGCACGGCTACTACGGTCGGGGGTTCGAATCCCCCCTCGGGAATGGATATTTGTGCCGTCCTAGTTCGTAAGTAGTTCATAAGTAGTTTGTAAGTTTAGGGACTGATGAGCCCGTAGTTAAGTCCCATAGACTGTACAAACATTTGAATTTTTGAATCCTACATCCTACTATGAAGAGGATACCATCGTGTACACCACAACATCATCAGCAAATAGCTGCACATTGCAACTCATTCTGTGCGTGAGATCATTTATACAGGTATAAAATAGTAGCGGTCGTATCACACTCCCTGCGGCACCCATGACGATTAGTCTCTGATGAACACTCACCATGGGTTTTATTAATTAAGTAGTCTTCGAGCCACGCACATACGTTCGTACCTTCGTTAGCAGTCTGTTGTGCGGTACCGTGTCAATCGTCTTTCACAAAACGAGAAATATGCAGTCTGCCCGTTACCTTTCATCCATTGTACGCAATGTGTCATGAGAGAAATGGGGCAATCTGAGTTTCGCACGATCGATGCTTCCTAAAGCCGTGCTAGTGCAGTGTCTGAAGCTTTTCCGTTTCAAGGAAATGTACTATGTTAGAACTGAGAATATGTTCAAGAATTCTACAGCTAACTGATGTTAATGATATAGGTCTGTAATTTCGTGGGTCCGTTCTTTTGCCTTTCCTATACATGGGAGTTATCTGTGCCTTTTTCCGGTCTCTTGGTACTTTTCGCTGCATCAAAGATTCACGATAAACGCAGGCTAAGTGAGGGATCAATGACGCCTATTACTCTTTGTAAAACCGGATTTTTACCGAGTCTGGACCTGGCGTCTTGTTTGTTTTCACGTCTCTCAGAAGCTTCTCTACACCAGCTATGCCTATTACTATGTCCTCCATCAGGGAGGTATGTTTGCCTGGTCCTCCGCAGTGAATGATTTCTTAAATTTGTTGCGTAAGAAAATGCAGCCTCCATAAGTTGCTTTAAAATAAATGTACTTGATATAGATTTCGAGCTGCTCTATTGGCGTCTGCATCAGAAAATAAAACATGAGGCGTTTACATATAGAGATACATGCGCTCATGTAGTATAAAGTTCGTTATAAACATACTAGCTAGTTAACTTGCGGTTTGAAGAAATAAAATGTAGTGGCTGGCCGCTATGGGGTACTGGAATGTTCGCTGTCAAAGCGTCATCAGACTAAGTATGAATCCCTGTTAAAGTCCGTCGTGTAAAATATGTTACGTACTAGAGCAGGGTGAGTGACAGATTTAGCCTTATGGCGGGTTGCACGCAATGTCTTCCTTCATCACGCTCTGTTGTGGCATGTGAAACATCAAATGCGTTGTAACAGATAATGTTGCACGTAGTTTGTCATGTTGTAACAAGGACCGTATAATATCACAGCATTTTGTGTTTTGATGCGACACTTAACACCATGACATATTGTGCACCATTATTTCTCGCAGTATATCATAATATAACATCGCGTATACCGTGTCATATCATATCATGTGACACGACAATTCCTACTACATGATGCATTGTGTCAAGTAAAATAACATGTGTTAAACAATATAACATGGCACATGCAATAATTTCAACCAAGATGGCATTTTTCATGTTGTGCAACATGATACTATATGTCAATGAAATTAAAGATGCATGTATCCCCAGTCAAGGATCTTATTGATGCACCCCTTATTTTGAGACCTCACTGCCCTGAGGTGTTATGGGTACCCAGATAACATGTCAAGACTTTTTTTGCGTTTTAATTTTTGAAGCTCCATGATGTCGAGAAACTAGTCCACTATTAGATCTTTAACTCTGGGTAGGACATATGCGCGTTTTGTTGCGTTTTGATTCAAGAATTTTTAATTATCATTATATTATTACTAGGGTAGTATTTTCCATTGCCGCCTCCCAAACGAATTTTGAAATAATTTGAGAGCAAAAACACGTCCATGCGTTGCGCGCGCGCGCGCGCGCGTGTGTGTGTGTGTGTGTGTGAAAGTTGTCAATGAAAGTGAAAGTTGTCAAATAAATAAAGATTGTTATAAAACTGCTTCAACTGTACCTGAGTGGCTTCTTAAGTAATCGTGTCGTATGTTATTGTGTGTGTCATTAACTAAAACTCGCAAATCTGACTGAATATTTTATCAAAGTGATTTTGAAAAGAAAACAAATACACAATAAAAACAGACTCTAACCCTGTGGCTTTATTCATTTAGTGTAAGCAATTTAAACTCTGGTAGAAAACAGGCTGATTGATTAATTTCCGTGTAAGTTACTGATTGCAGTTTGTGTCTCAATTCAACAATTATTCATGTTATAGCTCACTTGTCAGTTAACGCTAATTTATGACCTACATATGTGCAAGGAAACAGCACTACTCACAAAATTACTGCCAAAGCTGCAGCTGTTGCAAAGTCGAAGATAACTAACTACACAAATACAAAATTTCTCAATCTCTGCAGTTAACAAAAATAATTTAGGTTAGGAATATATGATCAACACGAAACAGTTTGAAGGTCTGATTTTAAAAATAGATCACTTGATAGTTAATTCATAAGAACGATGGACCTGAGACATTAACAATAGTGATTCTTTTACATTTCATTACTGAAAGTTATTATTTTTTGCTATGTCGATTTTTTTGTTTAGTACTATCAAAAATCACCTAGAACTTTAATCAATGTGATCATAATAAAAAATATCGTCATCATATTTCTCCCTTTTATACAGAAAAACCATACCTGATACCTGCACTACAAATTGGATTATTTAGAAAATCAATATAAAAAGACGTACTTTAACTCGTCATGCTGAATGTCTGTCAGAGATAAACAACAGGTATGTGGAGCGCCTAATAATGAAATGATGATTCTCCTTACTTTGGTTTTTCATAATAACAGATCACTTTCAAACATCGTTAAATTCTCCAAACTTGGTTTATCTCATCATCTGCAGAAATAATACTAATAATAATATCATCATGATTGCACATAAAAGAGTCGTCTATTCAAACCTCACACTACAATTTTGAAACTTAACTCCATGACTGCCTACACGACGCCTTGCCACTGCTCACTCATCCGTGACGGGGCAACGTATCCTGCTAGCTCAAACGCGGTGCAGCACACGCCAAAGAGTGTCCTCGAGGAACCAAAGATATCACTTGCAGAGATTCAAGACATTCAATATCGCAGACCTCAGATATGACTTACTTCACCTCACGTGAATTTTGAAAATTTTTTTACAAGAAAGTTCCTACAGTATGTGTGTGTGTGTGTGTGTGTGTGTGTATGTGTACCTCTTTGTGTGTACGGGAGAGAGAGAGAGAGAGAGAGAGAGAGAGAGAGAGAGAGAGAGAGAGAGAGAGAGAGAGAGAGAGAGAGAGACTGCTTGTATTGTACAGAAATCTTCAATTGAGTGCGAGACTACCTCCATTTGTCGCAATGTCCCAAAGACCTTGTAAAAAATAACTAAACTCACTAACGGCGCTGCTGTCGCGGGATCATTTGAACCTTCGGCCGGCCGCCATGGTAGTGGCAAGCGGCAGATAAATTCGAGTGTTGTAACGAGATAAATAGTGTATTATATAGCTACTACGGTATATATACTAAGTTGGTAGTCACGTCTGTACTGTTTGACTATTGCAGTGTACATGAAGCACGATGGGGAAGAGCTGTTTAGCGTTTAACTGCACAAATCGGTTTAAGAAAGGATCAAAAAGAACGAATACTGCCTTCCTATTTATTTTTCTCAGGAATACAAGTAGCTCAACTACTTGTGTTCAGAGGTAGTTACTCTTGCTTAACAGGCTGTCAGTCAAGACAATATAGGATTCAATGAAATAAATAACAGGTTTTCACAATACTGGTAGCTCTTAAAAACGAACTACTGTAGGCAGTACTGGTGGGCATAAGGTTCAAAAAGTTTCATTTTATGATGTGTAAAATGACTGGTGGGGGCACGAGATCAGTGACCTCACTGCAGTTGGAATTTTTATTTATGAAATACAGAATTTAAAGGTCATCTGCTTTACGTATAACAACTGAAAGGGGTTTGCAGAACTGTGTATAGTTCCATATATGATTGACAAATAGCCACACTGGATGCACATTGTGAAGTTGAACCCTATGATGACAGTTTCTGACTTTTGAGCAGTTCACGCTACTGCAATGTATTTGGCTTACAGCATTAAAATGCTAATATTCATGCTAGATACTCTAATGGTTATGTTACGTGTACTTCGTTAAGAAAAATTTATGGAGTACTTCGTGTACTTAAAAGGATTTGGTAGTGGCTGGTTGCTGTATTCACAAGGTAAGTAGCTATTTTACAGTTATGAATCTGATGGGAAACTTCATTTTCTCAGATGGTTTTTATCGTTAGCTGTTTCAGTCAGCTCTGTTACATTTTATATGGTATAAAATCATATATATCATTTCTCATCGATGTTTTTCTGTGGGTACGCCATATCTCCCGTATTACTTATCCAAAATTAATGATTGAGGAATTATTTTCAATGTTTCATTCTCCACTAATGATGAAAAGTACACAGATACTTTAAAGTTATCGTTTTCACAAAAAGAAAACTTTATTTTGAAAAATATTGTACTGTTCGTACAATCTAAGTTGATACACGGCGAACGATCGAAAATGGGACGTGTATTTACGGTTATTCCCATCAGCCACCGCGCCGAGTATCAACTTAGTTTGCGCGGACGATATAAAAGCAATGTAGAACGTGCCATCTATCTATTTAAAATCTGTTTAGATTCTTTATGCAAGCCAAACACCTTCTTTGATGCAAGCATAGTTTATCACACGAGTTCGGCTATAAACGTCTATGTAACGACGAAAAATACACAAATTATATTAACTAACAGGCACGACAGCTCTTCCAGTTATTTAGATTCTTTACGCAAGCGTAGATTATCACGGGATTTCTGTTTCACACGTCGATGCACAACAGTTATTGGAATTGTTCACTTTGTTGAAGCAAGTGTTGTGTACTGCGCGAATGTACTGATTACGTGAAATAAACATGTTAAAAAAATGAAAAAAAGGCAATATCTGATTTTTAAATGTTTCACAATCCATCATATTGTATTTAATCAAATAAATTTTCTTACAGGAAGACTGATATTGTTACTACTATTCAAAGTTCATTATCTTTTATACGTATGTACATGCATCTGCCTCTTATACATTACTATCTTAGCTACCTGTGACTGATCATGATAGAGTGCGAATTATTCGCACGGGTCAACTAGTATCTAAATATTGGAGAATATAGCAGGCACTGAAAGAAAGGCGTAAAGTGTTGTGAAACTCTTTGAGATTAATGTTTGTACGAAAGTTTCACCATCGTAGAATATACTGACAAAATGCCAAATAACCGTGTCTGACGATAAATTCCGTTCATATGTTGCACTTAGAACGCTAAAAAACTAAATGTTATAATTGTGTTTAGTTAGAAAGAAGAAACGCTGTTGGCCGATTTCTCCACCCTATGTGTAATAAATTTATACACAACCGATAGTTGCTGTATATTCAAAAAGTCTGAAGCTGTTTTCTAGTTATATATTTAAATGAGACATAATTTTCGTGCCTTAACTTGTACGAATATACGTGGTAATCAAAAGAGCCTTACGCACATTTAAAGTTCGCGCGGAAGTTTGCCACCACAATGGCCGCCAAGGCGCTCTTCAATTTGCCCGCTGTTCGCAGTCGGCCGCTTACGGAATTGTGGGGGCTTGCAATGTCCCATCACTAAGACTTCACTACAGGCCACCTTGTGGCCGAGTTCTCCGCCATTCCACTCCGACCTCACGCGCCGTCATCAAACGTTGCGTTTACGGCTCGTCACCTTGTCAACGGCCCACATGTGCCATATAAACAGCCGTAGGCGTCAACAGACTGCAGTTTCACGATACGACAAGCCGAGTTTACGACGGTCGTCTATTTGCACCTCCTAAAGCGCCATAACTGGGTCATATTACGCCCTTAGACATGGGTGAAACATAGTGGCCTCCCATGCCACCTTTACTGCTAGTAAAATGGAGATTACACGCTTCTCTACGCCCATGTCCATGGAGTGGTTTTGAATTCCCCTGGTAAACTCGTATGATTTGTGAATGTAACGAATGATTTGTTTAGCAGTCAACGTATGGCGACAAAAGACTTCCATGCTTTGATGGTCATTCATTCAAAAAGTTAACGGCTCTTTATCCTCGGCACCAAGTCAATGACCCAGTGCTAGTAAGACCCTAGCAAGAGAGGCCATTTTTTGATCGTTCAATGCATGACATAATTAACGATTCAGCTAACTGTGGGGTTGAATGTGTACTACTTTAACTGAATAAAAAAAATTCCACCATTTCTGAATTTAAAAAAAGATAATCGAAGTTTATGGAACTGTGATATCCACGAAGCTGCATAAATAAGGGAAATGATGTATCATGATTTACGGTGGACGAATGAATTCTCGTAAGAAAGGGCAGTTCATCTACCCAAGTGAGACCGATAATCTGACCTGGTGTCATAGTAGATAAGCTCTTTATCGAACTGTTAGTGTCTATTTGGGCAATACTGAAATGTTTCCGAGGTGGATCGTAGAATGTGGAAAGCAAAGATCTGGAATGCCTCTCTTGGTACAACAAAGATGGCAAGAATTATTGAACTACGTTATTATTGGTAATGAGACTATGTTTTCCATACAAGTCCACAGGCCAGGAGCCAGTTTGTAATGACCAAATCGTGAAGGGTGGCAAGAAAAATATCGTACGGAGTATTACGGCTCTATGTCGTTAGGAACTTTGTAACTTATACAGAAGTCAGTCATTTTCGGCAGTGTGGTATATGGTCAAACACATTTAGGCACTGCCGATTTCACGTTTGCTGATTAGCACTGAACGAAAATGCGACACTTACAAACACTCAAGCTGGGCCATTGCAGACGAAACAGCGGGAAAAGCGGGCAATCTGGCAACAACAGCCTAAAATCGGGTTAGGGTGTGACATCAGAGAGAGAGAGAGAGTGTGTCATTAATTCAGGAAATGAGAAATACAGGGCGAGGTGGAGTGGCCGAGCGATCCAAGGCTCCTCAGGTGCGGAGCGCAACGCTGCTCGCCGTCGGAGATTCGACTCCTCCAACGCATAAATTAGTTTAAATAGTTTTTAAGCCTAGGGACTGACTACCAGTTACGTCTCATAGATTTACAGACATTTCAACATTTTAGAGATGTCTACTAAGGATTGTTCACTTTACATCAATTATGGACCGAATGAATGTTCGAATACACCATCTACCACTCATGCTTGGTTAAAAATGAAAGAAAAATGTAGCCAAGTTTTATTTGTCTTTGCCTATACCGGTCTACTACAACAATTTGAAATGATAACTTCGTACAAATGGGAATGAGGATTAAAGACACAGGGGCGTGTGGACTAATGCGCTTAAAGAGAGTTTTATGTTCAAAAATATTAAAGCCAAGATCGCTGATGATTGATTTTATTTTGGACGACCGGTTTCGCTGGTCTCTGCCAGCATCGTCTGGTCCAAAAACCTTTTTACAGGGCCGTCATCTGTTACAAAAGGGATGACGGAAATTTAAAACACACATATCATTACAATAAAACTAGAAGAAATATCAATTACATTCATAAGAGTAAAATCGTCCATACTTAGAGAAAAGACATGCCTTGTAAAGTCAATCAGTTGCTACATAACAAAGTTTAGAGTGCATAGGTGCACTGTGTCATTGTGATATATTGTACTTATCACTGTGAGTGACAGTAGCATACTGACACATGATACAAGTCATAGATAAAAGAATGTGGCGCCATAGGGCAGCACAAACTAACCACAAGGGAGATAAAAAACGTCGTATTTTCGTGGCAATGACATTGGGGAGCAGGGTCAAAGAAAAATATTTATTGTGTTGTACAGATTATAAAAATAGTTAGATGTCACTTGAAAAAAGATAACCGATACCTACGTTCATGTCATATTTGCAATACTGGTTTGTTCATGCCATAAAAATATATATATATATAAAACGAAAGTCAATTATAAAAGAATATACAACGATCTTGGCTTTAATATTTTTGAACATAATTGGATCGCCTGCCGTAATATAAACAAACTTAACGTGAGCTTCTTGTGGAGCAATGGTTAGTAGAGTGAGTGGTAACATGAAAGTGCCGCGTTCGAAGCTACGTGTTTCCACACATTTTATCAAAAATGTTCAAATGTTTGTTAAGCTTATGGGACTTAACTACGGGGTCATCAGTCCCTAAACTTACAAACTACTTATGAACTACTTACGAACTAGGACGGCACAAATATCCATGCCCGAGGGGGGATTCGAACCCCCGACCGTAGTGGCCGTGCTGACCGTGACTGGAACGCCTCAGTCACCTCGGCCACCGCGGCCGGCACATTTTATCGTTCGTGGGTGGTTACTATAAAGAAAAGACGGCGATATTTCCGACTGATTTGCCTAAATTACGAATTCATGCGTGAGAGTTACTAAATATTTAGTCCTACGTCGCATAGCCTTCGCTGCAGCTCAGGTATAAAGTTAGTAAAGATACGACGCCTTATCCCAGATAAAATATACAGCCAGAAAATTAATTTTTGGAGAGCTATTCTTAAAAGATAGAACTGAATATAAAATCAACAATAATTCCGCGTAAGAAATGTCACTAATTCGTACAACTATACTTGATATTTAATATCGATAAGTATTTTTAAGCAACAGTTACATTTTCTCAATGACATCAGAATCAGCTTGCTGACAGAACTGAAATTTAACTAAACGCTTTGATATATCGCAGCAATTCTGAGAAGCCACCCAGAGAGTAATTAGGGAATTAGACTTTCCGAGAAGCCACGCTGTAATTGGGAAGCTAATGCTTACAAGGAGTCGAAGATGAGAGGATTAAGCAGCTGTGAGAGCAAGGGGAGAGGATTTGCTGTTAGCTCAAGCTGCGGATCCAGCATTAACAGAAGAGGCCTCAATCACTCATTGCAAAGAAACGTTTTGTGAAACAGTCGTCAGAGAGATCATGGCTTAAATGTTAGGGACGATGTCATCCAGCAAGGAAGCACACTTCGGAGAAACCGTGTAATTGAGCTGTATATGAGCAAGAAAACTGATTCCCTATCCTCCAGCAATGCCAAGAAGGACAGAAGCTAACTGCAGAAGCATGCAATCGGTAAGGTGCACTGCAGGCTATTTAGAATTAGGGTTGCAAACATTCCATTTCATCATATCTCATCTCCCATTTACAATATTATGAATCTATATACATTCATTAAGTGCTTGATTGATTGATTTGGGGTTGAAGGGACCAAACTACACTGGAAATGTTGAAATGTTTGTAAAGCTTATGGGACTTAACTGCGGGGTCATCAGTCCCTAAACTTACAAACTACTTACGAACTATCCAACACCAAGGACGTCACAAACATCCATGCCCGAGGGGGGATTCGAACCCCCGACCGTAGTGGCCGTGCAGACCGTGACTGGAGCGCCTCAGTCCCCTCGGCCTAAGCGGCCGGCAAACTACACTGGTCAACGGTCCTTGCATTAAGAGCGGATACGTAGTTGAGCGTCCTCCAAGGACTGAAATTCCTTCGATGTTGATAGGGCAAACGTTTGTGATAAATGTGGCGACACATTTTTAATTCCATGTTCATAGTGCAAGTTAATGGATTGTTTTGACCGTTTCCTAGATGTGCAAGTTAATGGTTTGTTTTGACCGTTTCCTAGATGTCGACAATGTCCATTTTGGGAAGTGTTGAATATGCACAGGGTGTATCGAAAAGGATGGCGCAAACTTACACGGTTGAAAGTACACGATAATAGAAGCAAAAATTCACCAGTAAACATGGGTCCGCAAATGAGCCGTTTGCGGGATAATTACGAATGTATGGTCGCCACTGACGTCATTGTAAACATTGTCCCAGTTAGTAAACATTAATTTGAAATTTGGACTTTACTACTACGATTGACATCGCATTTATTTTCACATTTCACTGACTTTATTGTAAACATCTTCCTAGTTAGTTATCTGGAGCTCCGGCACATTTTGCTGCTGCTGTGAGACGGCATCTAACGCCGAGATACGGCCAAAGATGGATAGGTCGAGGTGGATCTGTACCTTGACCTATAAAATGAACTGATCCAAATCCTTTGGATTTTTGGGTCTGGGGTCACCTCAACAGCGAATGTACAGCGCTCCCGTTAACACGATTGAAGAACTGGAACGGAGAGTGGTACATGCTTCTCAAGAACGTGCTGACATGAGGAAAGTTTCCAACCGCTTTCTCATACACAAACAGCAGTTGACCGGCGTTGCCTGGTGAAACGTTGTTCTGATGCCTAGTGTGAGGAGGAGAAATGCGTACCATCACATTTCTGACTTTGATAAAGGTCGGAGTGTAGCCTATCCCGATAGCGGTTTATGGTATGGCGACGTTGCTGCTCGCGTTGGTCGCGATCCAATGACTGTTAGCAGAATATGGAATCGGTGGGTTCAAGAGGGAAACACGGAAAGCTGGGCTGGATCCCAAAGGCCTCGTATTACTAGCAGTCGAGATGAAAGGCATCTAATCTGCATGGCTCTAACGGATCGTGCAGCCACGTCTCGATCCGCGAGTCAACAGATAGGGAAGTTTGCAATACAACAACCATCTGCACGAACAGCTAAACGACGTTTGCAGCAGCATGGACTATCAGCTTGGAGTCTATGACTGCGGTTACCCTTGACGCTGCATCACAGACAGGGGCGACTGCGATGGTGTACGCGACGACGAACCTGGGTGCACGAATGGGAAAACGTCATTTTTTTCGGATGAATCCAGGTTCTGTTTACAGCATCATGATGGTCGCATCCGTGTTTGTCGACATCGCGGTGAACGTACATTGGATGCGTGTATTCGTGATCGCCATAACCCGGCGTGATGGTATGGGGTGCCATTAGTAACCAGTCTCGGTCGCCTCTTGTTCGCATCGACGGCACTTTGAACAGTGGCCGTTACATTTCAGATGTGTTATGACCCTACCCTTCATTCGATCCAAGCGAAACCCTAGATTTCAGCAGGATAATGCATGACCGCATGTTGCAGGTCCTGTACGGGGTTTTCTGGATGTTCGACTGCTGCCCTGGCCAGCACATTCTCCAGATATCTCACCAATTGAAACGTCTGGTCAATGGTGGTCGACTAACTGACTCGTCACAATACGCAAGTCACTACTCTTAATGAACTGTGGCATGGTCATTTGAACCTGTACACGCCATCCAAGCTCTGACTCAATGCCCAGGCTTATCAAGGCCGTTATTACGGCCAGAGGTGGTTGTTCTGGGTACTGATGTCTCAGGATCTATGCACCGAAATGGCGTGAAAATGTAATCACATTTCAGTTCTAGTATAATATATTTGTCCAATGAATACCCGTTTATTATCTGCATTTCTTCTTGGTATAGCAATTTTAATGACCAGTAGGATTGAGCACATATATGAAACTAACATGTGTGTTTTTTAATATAGGGGTGAGAGGTATTTTAGACTGATAGGAACGCTACGGTATGTAGGGCACACGCGCCATACGCGTCTCAATTTTGCGCTAGGGCATCGCAGCAGGCGTCCAACGGCCGCGCTTAACCTAATATTCCGCTCTGTGAACCTGGAAAATTATATTCTTGTCGGGCACAAAGTTCATTTCAAACGAAGTCATAAAAGCTTTGATATGCATGAGAACTAAACCGAAATTGACAGAGAGATGGGGAGAAGGCGATGCACAGAGGGGTAAGAAGGCGGTGATTAAATACGTAGCCGATGAACCCTGGAACGAACGCTAGTTGTTAATGAAACAATTTCTAATCAGTATTACTAGAGATTCATCTTGGGACCCGCAATCAAGAGGTTTCTTGTATGGGATTCAAAATGTGGCAATCTTTGGTTACTACAAGTTGGTGGAATAACACCATTCATGATCCTTTGCAATATTAAACAAAACATAGTTGTCTTCTGGGTACCAAAAGATCAGTACAGTGATTTGGAATGTAAAGGGTGACATACGTATCTACTTTATAAGCAGAGAGAGAGAGAGAGAGAGAGACTATGATTGTAAAAGCGTGCAGTGAGATCCTTCACCGACTACGCTACACCGTGCCAAGCAAACGGAGTGAATAATTGTCAAAAAGCATCGTACTTCTTCGAAATAATGCTGGTCAACTGCGTTGACGAAGTATTTGACTCCTTCATTTAATAAGGATATTTTTGAATTCCCCTCCATGTGGCCCCATACTTGATTAAAGTGACTGCCAGATTCAAGGTTTGCTTTGTCTGAGAACACTATGTAAAAGTTAACTAAACTTTGAGATGTTTTACAGCGGACCAAACAGATGGATGTCACATGGTGACATGTCCGGCTCTAGGGCGGATGCTCAAGCTGCCCCCACTTTAACTTGGACAGTGCACTTTGTATGACCCTGGTGTTGTGTGGACGCGCGTTATCATGCAGCAGAATCACTCCCAACGTGAGCAGCCCAGGCCGTTTGATATGGATGGAATTACATAGGCTGTGGAGTGTCTCAAAGTACACGTCATTATTAATAGTTTTACCATGCTCGAGAAATTCGATGAGTATCGGACCTCAAACTTTGATTTTCAAAGAATTAAGTCGTAACATAGTAGATGTAGGCTACTGGAAAGTGTATCTAGTAAGTATTTATTAAAGTATAATGTTTTAGTAAAGTATTTCGTGTACACTGATCTTTCTCCTGAGCAATTCAGGAATCTTGAACAATGTACTTTATTTGTTTATTACTTATTTAATTTAATAAAAATGATTTTATTTTGAGCATCACTTTGCCTGCTGAAAGTACAGCCTAGAAATTTTTAGGGGGATGTGACGACGAATGCTTAGAGTTCTTAGATGTCACACTACGTTATCCCAAAGCGGCATACTCAAAATTCAATCTGTTTGTATATGCATGTGGCGTCTGTTCCGAGAGAACAGACGTCACTTCTGATCCTGCAGTTGTTATTATTCAACATTCATAGAATATATGACATCAACTGCGATTGGGCAAAGGTGAAAATGTGTACCCAGCCGGGATTCGAACCCGGGTCTCCTGCTTTCTAGGCAGTTGCGCTGACCCCCTACACCACTGGGGACACAGTGATTACCGCACCTGCAAGGACTACCTAAGCACGCCTCCCGTCAGATACAAATTTCCAGCTTCGCAAAGCTTCTAGTTAAGTATGATTTAAATTATTTATGCACTGTCCCACTCATATCACAATACTTAAGCTTATCTAGAAGAATCCCCTGATTTACACAATCAAAAAGCTTTGAGAGATCACAAAAAAAATCCCAACTGGTGATGTCCGGTTATTCAAACGTATAAAAATATTAAATAGCTCTTGGAACAATCTGATCTTTTCCTAATACATTGCGGCTGTACATTTCCGCCTAAACACAACATTAATCTTACAGTAGTGATACAGCTGCGCCTCTCCGGACGCTGAAGTTCAAACTCAAAATATTTATCAACAGTAGATGCAAGATCGCTTAATTGTAAGTGTCGATTCCTAGTTTCAGGAACGCAACCCCTAAACTCTATAAGAAATTTCAATAGAAATTAAATTTTCTTTTATTTTAATCATCTCTCATAATTCATTCTACTGCCAGTGAGAGAAAACCCAGAAGCGCAAACGCTCATCTTCCAGTGCAGCTTTGTTAAATTTTTATGTTTCCAGTTTTCCTGATACTGGGCCTACATGTATGCTTGATCCACAACCATAAAAATTATTTGACCAGCACGAAATAGGTAGAATCATGCGAACTCGACTTCAAGCACTGTGATTTCTTGTTCCGTACGTGTCTGAACTGTTCTTTCTTTAGAAATTAATATCAGCCATTTACAAATAATTAATCACTTACACCGCGTGGAATAGAAGCGTGTATGTGCGTAAGTGGTTGTGATATGTAGTTTATACACTGCTCAAAATAATTGCGGGATCAGGTGATATAACATACACAATATACATATTGTAACGAATTTTATTCAGTTATTGGTTACAATTGTAATTTGTGCTTGATATTTTACGTGAGGCTTGCATTAGAGTGTACAGTTGTACACCTGCGTGGATCGGACAGTATGAGGTTATGAATCAGCTCTGGAGAGATATTTGGCCGTTCTTTCCATGAGTGCAATATCCAACTCTGCAACCGTTATGGGAGTTGCTGGTCTGGCTATAATGTGTCTGCCAAGTGCATTCCAGACGTGCTCAAACGGGTTTTGGTGCGACGAACAAGCTCGTCACTCCATTCGTTCAATTCCCTCATCTTCAAGCATGTCGTCCACCAGTGAAATCTATGTGGGGACGAGCATTATCGTCCACCTGAAGGCAACTATTTCCTATGTCATCAGCGTGTGGCACAACAAGAGGTCTGTACGACATAAAGACCCGTATGTTCGCCAATACTGACTCCTGGTCACACCATTCGTCCACAATCATAGCGTTGTGATGTTTGTTGCACATAATCAGGATTTTCCCGAGTTCCATGTTCTCACAAGATGAGGGAACGACGATTGTCCAGCAGAATACAAAATCTTAATTCATCTGTAGAAAGAACCCAGAGTCATCTATTACGACTCCAATCTTAATGTTCGTCCGCCCAGTTTCTGCGTGCTAAACGGTGTCGAGGTTTTAATGGAACACACACCATAGGCCTCCGTGCGTAGAGGCCACATTTCCGAAGGCAATTTCGGACTGTTTGTGTTGATATTGCATGTCCTGGAGGGTGCATAGCAGCCGAGATGAATTGCTCCTGCCTCGAAGAGCCGTTAACCGGAGATAACGGTCATCTCTTGGTGATGTTACCCAAGGACGACCTTGTCCTTGCCTTCTTTTAAGGTTCCTGTTGTCGGTAATCACGGTTAGGTCCTGGAAATTACACTATGGGACACTCCGATAGCTGCAGTCACCTCCCTCTGGGTCTGCCCCGCTTCCGTCCTTCCTATGGCTTTCCATGCAATAGTTTCTCTAAGTCGTATTGTTGTTGCACTACATTACGTGCTCACTGCACTATCTGAACCCAACTGCTTGTGTAATTCTTTTGATAAACACAAGTCCATACTAACCAACAACTTTTTGTTATTACAACTATCTCGGTTACTGTAATGTAGTTGCTCCACTCCGTAGAACCGACAGGAACATGTCGATCCATATAAGTTCATTCTACCGCCGACAATGATTCAGAACCTAAATATCTCAACTATCAGCTAATTGTTTTGACCAGTGTATAATCGTTCTACATTACTAATGTAAGTTTTTCCAATGTTTCCTTCAATCTCTTCAGGAGAATGAATTGATAGTGTCACAAGAACTCCAGTATGTATTTTCAACTTCTACCAACTATTTTATGTGTAATATCGAAGTATTTATAAAACCATTAACTAAATAAAAATCAATTGCACCTTAGGAGTAGTCTCCAATTCAAACTTCCCAGTCAGGAAACCTTCGTTTATAATATTTTGTGTTGATCGTTGTAGTGCTTCTCTGATGTGAAAGCTTATTGTACTCGCATAAAGAACTGTAAGTATGGTTTAAATCATACTTAACTGGAAGAGTGCAGAAAGTTGAAATAAGCAGTTCACATGATATAGATGAAACAATTAATTCTTCTAACTGGGGAGTTATCAAAAATGGGGTCTCACAAGGTTCGGTCTTAGGTCCTTTGCTGTTCTTAATATATATTAATGACTTGCCATTCTACATTCACGAAGATACTAAGCTAGTACTTTTTGCTGATGATACAAGTATAGCTATCACACCTGACAAACAGGAACTAACTGATGAAATTGTAAATGATATCTTCCAGAAAGTTATTAAGTGGTTCTCTACAAATGCACTCTCATTAAACTTTGATAAAACCCAGTATATACACTTTCATACAGTAAATGGCATGAAACCATTAATAAATTTAGACTTTGAACATAAATCTGTAGCTAAGGTAGAATATTCAAAATTTTCAGGTGTTTGCATTGATGAGGGACTGACTTGGAAGAACCATATTGAAGATCTCCTGAAACGTCTGAGTTCAGCTACTTATGCTATCAGAGTCACTGCAAAATTTGGTGATATACATCTCAGTAAATTAGCTTACTACGCCTCTTTTCATTCACTGCTTTCATATGGGATCATATTCTGAGGCAATTCAACATTGAGTAAAAAAGTATTCATTGCACAAAAGTGTTAATCAGAATATTGCTGGAGCCCACCCAAGAGCATCCTTCAGAATTTATTTAGGTATCTAGGGATACTCACTGTAGCTTCACAATATATATATATATATATATATATATATATATATATATATATATATATATATATATATATATATTCACTCATGAAATTTGGTATTAATAATCCGACCTAATTCAAAAGTAATAGCAGTGTGCAACAACACTAGGAGAAAGGATGATATTCACTATTCAAGGTTAAATCTAGCTTTGGCTCAGAAAGGGGTGAATTATACTGCCACAAAAGTCTTTGGTCACTTACCAAGTAGCATCAAAAGTCTGAAGATAGCCAACTAGTATTTAAAAAGAAATTAAAGGAATTTCTGAATGGCAACTCTACAATGTAGATGAATTTTTAGATAAAACTTAAAAAATAAAAAAATAAAATAAAAAAAAAATCCTTAAAATATTGATTGTCAAGTATAGACAACATTTACTAATCTGACACGTTCCACATCATTACGAAATGTCGTATATATGATCTTTGGAACAAGTATTAATCAAATCTGTGGTTAGAAATTTATTGTCGTTAAGGTTTCATCGTCTATAAATTTTCCATTTCAGTGAAATATACGTGTTTACAAGACTTTACATTCACGATCCACGAAGGCAGACATGTTATGAAGTATTTCATTGTCACGTTCTGCACAGAAATTAGTACTTTGGTATGCCCTCTTTTAACCGCAAATACTAAAGATCGACAAGCAAAAAAATGGTATTCAGTTGTTAGATAAAAGCTTAGGTCACACAAGTCAACAAAAGACTAGCGGCGGTAATCCACAAAATTATCATTTTACATGAGATCTTCGCTACAACCAATATGGATTCCAAAAATTCGATCGTGTGAAACTCAACCTAAGTATTTCTCCCATATCCTGAAAATTATGAAGCAATAAAGGAGATTCAGTGTTTATTGACTTTCGAAAAATATTCCACACAATATCATCGCAATGCTTGCCAACGAAAGTACTATCATATGGAGGTAACAAATCTAACGTGGTTGAAGAATCGTTGATAGAAGCCGAAATAACTTCAAATGTTTGTCAACGAAGTTTGTTATCACCATTACAGTCTGTGTTCGTGTTAATGACACATCGGTAATATCAACATTTTACGAATGATATAGCTTGGTACTTTTCGATATCGACAAACGGTTAATCACGGTGGCTATTTGTTTCCAAAAAGGTAATATAACATTCCATGAGTGGTAATACATGACTGTATAAATATTTTTATTACGAAAACCAGCTGGTTCATATATTCTAGGTGAAGTAGTAGGGGCCTGAAAAGGCTAGAACGATTTATATTTCCCTCATGTATTTGTTGCTCAGTTGACATTAATTCTCGCTCGAAGTCACTTCTCCTGAGTGACCCTTTCTACTGTTTATGCTGCAAAAATCAATACTCGCCTCTAGTGACTTCTGGAGGTCAATATAGCATTCTGTACTGGTGCCGGATACTTTCAATCAGATAGTGTATGTCAGAGAAATTTTTGTAGCTTCCCGTAGCCAAAATTGAAGATTTAAAACCTGATCATCTACACATAGCATCGTCGCTGGATAATCTTACTGAAAATCGTGTGTGAAATTTTGTCGTTTCATTTTTCAATGGCGTACGATTTTTTCATTTACATAGAGCAGTGAGAGAACGCTACAAACTTTGTCGAACTTCTAAGAAAATATCGTTTGTTCTTCTTATCATTATCTTAATTATTATAGACCTCGTATTGATATCAACGCAAAAATATGGTCTATGTACGAAGTGTGGTATAGAATGTATTCTTTTCGGGTCAAGAAATACCCCGTCTACGTGATAATGGGCTACCTGTAAAGGCATTTCCACTGCAGTTGTTCAATCCAGTACCACGACGGTACAATGCTCCATAATAACAGATGCATCGTGTTAATTTACGTGGCACATTAATATAAAGCTCTATAGTATCCACAATGCATAACTTAATATAAGCTTTACTCGCAAAACTCATTATTTTTCGGCAGGCTGTGATAACGATGAAATTAATATTACTTCTACCTGTCAGTGACATCGCAGTTAAGACCCTAAGAATTCAATGAAGTAAAGAAAATAAAAGAAAAAATATCCGTTATGCGACTCTGGCAGCCGTCGCTAGACTCCTGCAAACTGGCAGCTTGTCAGGCGGCTGTCTTTCCCAGTAAAATCCGCTGTAATGAGCAGACAGAAAGGCACAGTTACTAACAAGAAAGAAAATGCGTAAATTTCTGTTTCTGCTGACGACTGAGTGCTAATAGCTTCCGTATCAGGCTGGGGGCTATATTTATATTACAGTGAGTTTTCTTCCGAACAATTTTGTTAACAAGAAGGCATAATGACTAACCATTACTTTTTCCAATATACACTGCGATTCTGATGCTCGAAATTTTGTTCGAAGGCGCCTATAGCCGTTTTCTGAGTAGCTGCAAAAGCGAAATGGCCTTCAAAGTCATTTCTGGCCTCAGCGACATTTCATAGCTCGAGGTGCATTAAAAATCGGAAAAATGCGGTATTAATTGTGATTGCAAAAAATAAAATACGAAATGATTATATAATTACTTTAAAAACACAACACACAAACTATCAGTTTCCTAGACAACGTAGTTCAGCACTATCACTGTAATACTGATGGACCTGCACTGGGAATAACGTTTTGGAAAGAGCAAAATGTGTTCTGTACACTTATGGGAGTTAGTTGGGTAGGAACATGGAGGTTATAGACCTGGGACTTTTCCCACCCGAACACAAAGTACCACTGTGCCACCTTGTCCAGTCATTTCGACAAAGAAAGTCTACATTCACTAAATAGTTACTTTCTGATTATGGATTCAAACAGTACGCAAAATTACGTCCCTACTGATATGCCACAAGGTAAAGCACGATTAAAATTGTGAAAGTCTATAAAATTAATCAGCAATTAAATAAACTACACAAAACTATTTTTTCCGGCAACTATAATGTCACGGAATGCTTGTCTAACTAGACGATTATCGTCTCGTGTAGGCGGAGTATTTTTCCGGGTTCCAGATTAATTATTACTTAAAGTCACAATAAGTCCAACAGCCACAAAATGAAAAGGCGCGACGGTACACGAGGGTTTGTTGCAAACATATTTGTACATATTGCTATTTCATTCTGTCGGGGAACAGAGAATTTTGACGATTTTTGGCTTTTATCGATATGAAAACTGTTGAGATAGCGCTCCAAGAATTTCCAGAAGATTCGAGAAACTTTTAATCTTACATGTTTTGAGTAATTTCGTATTCACTAACGTACATGTCTTAAACATACACTGTTAGCACGGTAGGTAGTCGTACGGAATTAACGCAAGCAATCGCTAGTTCGCAAATACATAGTTTTCACTGCATTAGTCAGCCAATTAGTAGAAAGTATACGAAAATTATACACAGGAGTTTCCATGTTAGTCAGTTTACCGGTTACTGGAAACAACATAAGATTCCCAACAAGTAGTTTCAGAGTTTTTTTTTTTTACACATTGCAGCTGTAATGTAAGTTTATTGTTGACAAAAGAGAAGTAAAATTTTATGATTTTTCCTTTGGTTGTTCTGTGCACCACTTGGTCATGACTGCATAACCTGTTTATTTCTATGAGAATTTCCAGTCGCGAATCCAAACAAATAACTGCGACTATATTCCACAATAACGCAGTTTGATTACAATCCGCTTTTGAGGTACGGTGCCAAATGCTTCTCGGAAATCTAGTCATATGGCACTCAAAACTTTTTATGAGCAAAGAGGTATATGTGTTTCACAAGAACAAAACTTTCTGAATTTGAGTTGAGTATGGTACTTTCTGAATTCGTGTTGACTATGGGTCAATAGGTCGTTTTCTTAGCGGTAAAACATGAGCAATGTTCCAAATTCGACGTTAATGATATGGACCTATACTTTTGTGTATTACTGTGAAAATGTAAATGATCGTAATTCTGTGGGACCAAACTACGTTGGTCATCAGTCCCTAGACTTACAAACTACTTAAACTAAAACTAACCTAAGGACACACATCCATGCCCGAGGGAGGATTCGACTACGACCCGGGAGGCCGCGCGATGGATTGCTGTGAATTACTTCCTTGTATACTTGAGTGACATGAACAACTTTACACTCTTTGTATGTTTCGCTGAGCGAGCAATTGATGTCAGCACTTCTGGAGATATTGCAGCAGAATACTGTGAAAGGAACGTAATTCATATGCAATCTGGGCCGGAAGACTTGCCTTTGTTAAGTGATTTGACTTGATTTACTACTCAGAGGATATACAGTTCTAAGTTTCTCACGATGATAGCTGTTCTTAATTAGAATTCTGCGGTATTTGCTATTATTTCTTTGGTGAAGGAAAATGATATGATCGTTGGGAGTGTAGCCCGACTGTAATTTGTGGTATGATGTACACGGGAATCCTCTACGGTCCGTTCAACGAAATTTAAGGTAATGTGATTCATGAAATAGTGCTTATGCTTTCTCAGAACTTCTTCTATGCCCTCCTTTGGCAACATTGAACAAAGTCTCTTTGAAGAAATGGTTAAATTTAGTAAAGAAAATCCTTTCACAAAAAAGAAAACTTTCTAAATTTTTTGAACATTTTTATACCAGAATTATATTCCAGTGTCCTATAACCGCAATATATAAACATACAGTTTTTAATATCACATACTGTGTAAGAAGCATAAAATTAATTATTGTTCCCCAAAGTAAGTTTGTCCGTGGATTTTATTAGACTTTTCCAGTTATACATTATATTTCTCTGATAAAAGCGGTGAAAGAAAAAAAAAAATCTTGTTCCGTATGATTATGTATTTATTATTGTGGAATTAATAACCAAACGTTGATGCATTCGTTTTCCTTCATTTATGAAATCAAAGTAATTGCCCTCCTCTTCTGCGTTATCAAAACTGAATATTACTTAAGTTTAATTGCTCAAAATATTTATGGAAGATGTAGACCGTTTAGCTACTTTAGTAAACTCTCTGCGTCCTGTCGTAATACTATTGATTATTACTAAACAGAATCTTTAATGATTGTTGCTCATAGTATTTCTGGTTAATGTATTCAGCAAATATTCGTGGTTGAAAATTAACCGAACTTCTCCCTGTTAGAATATTCCCGACGAATTGCTGATGCTGATTACATTCTGAAGCCGTGTTTAATTAGAACTGGAGGTAATATATTCAACCTCAGCTGGGAATTAATTTGAAATAACTTACCTCTCAAGAGGAATTTATTATCATATATATCAATATATTTGACGATATTACGATATCCTTTCTTCCGCTACCAATCTTCTGCTTTAGATATGCACGAATTTCTTTTGAAATGTGTAGAAAAAGGAAGGAAACGTTGTAATTGACACATTCCTGAATAAAATAGGAATAGACCTCCAAATTCGGGAACACCTTCGAAGCCACCAAGAACTTTTACTGAGCAACCAGCGATGGAGTCGTGGGCGCCTACAGGTAGACTACCCTGTGATACTCTCTAACTGCACAACGCTTCTCCTACACAACCTGCTTGAGAGCATAGGAGATTGCCACAACTTTGTATGTATAGCAGAGAAAATTGAGGTGAGTCCGCTTGTTGCAAGCATCCATCATTTGCTTTGTTCTTCATCTAACAGTATACTTCAATGTTACAAAAAAAAAAAAAAAAAAAAAAAAAAAAAAAATAGATTTCAATGTTTGAACGTTATGGGACCCAACTACAGTGATAATCGGTTCCGAACCTTACAAACTACTTAAACTAAATTATTGAAAGAATGAAACACACACACACACACACATGCCCAAGGGAGGACTCGAACCTCCGACGGCAAACAGCTGCACACACATCCTGCACCAAGGCGCCTTAGCGCGTTCGGCTATTCCGCCGCGGCAACAGATCTCAAAAGCGAAGCATAAAAGAAAATAGTACAGTGAAATGTACCACAATAACGAAAACAGCCAAAAAATCCTCTTAATGAGGAAAAAAAGCCATAAGATTCTCATAACGTAAAAATAGGACAATAAATACAGTACATGTTAAAAAATAGTCCACCAGGAAAGACGACATCAATTTTGATCCGATGATGGCAGATGCCAACTGGGGGATAGTAGGTGTACTGATACCGATTTCAACGTCGTCTGCCAGAGCAACATTATTCTTTAATAGGGACTGTTTACAGCCCCAAGGCTGAGTGTGATATCAAGGGTTAAACAAACAGGCGCCATGACTTAGAGATGCACTCATGTTTTCTACAACTAACTGAGCAAGTTTGAAAGGAGACAAATTGTGACCTTCTGAGCGGCGTGTTGGTGCCGCGTCATTTGTGCAGTGGTGCTGGTTGCAGTGATTATGCAAACATTCTCACACCCTTAGAAGAGGTTCTGGACGTCCACGCAGCACATGCCTCCGCCAAGATCGTCGTATTGTAAGGACACCAGTGGCACATCGTACAGCTACCATAGCACAAGTAATATGGTCAGTAAGCCGCAAAGTGTGAACACAAGCTGTTGTCAACTGGTTAGTAGCAGTGCGACCACACTCAGGCACACCTCTAACGCGTCTTCCACTCATGGCCCAGTTTCGACGTGCACGGCTCGACTGATGACGACAGAGGATCACTTGGAATGGCGAGCCGTAGTCTTCAGCGATGAAAGAAACTTGGTACACGCTGTCTAGTAGAGTTCTTCGTCTGCCGCGGTGGTGTAGCCGAGTGGTCTAAAGCGTCTCGCTGCGGAGCGCGCGGTTGCTCGCCGTGGAGGTTCGAGTCCTCCCTGGGGCATGGGTGTGTGTGTTTGTCCGTAGGTTAGTTTACCTAGGTTTAAGTAGTTTGTAAGCTACGGACTGATGACCACGCAGTTTGGTCCGATAGAATTACAAACATTTGAACATTTGAACATTTAGTTCTTCGTCTGCGGCAGACTGGCCCCACCCGAGGCCATGTGGTCTGGGGTGCCATAAGCTACAACTATCGTGCATCTTTGTTGAGGGAACGCTAACAAACACTCGGTACTTGTGGAATGTTGTATAATTAGTTCTTCTGCCAGTCTTGCTACAGGTAGGTGATGTTCCAACAGAATAATGACTACCCACACTAATCGTGGAGCTCAAAATGCTCTGTAAGAAGTATAGCAACTTCTCTGGGTAGCACGATCTCAAGACTTGTCTCCAATCGATTGGGATATGATGGGTAGCCAAGTGACACGTGTGAAGAGTCAGCCCACGACTGTTGTCGAACTACGTGAACAGGTCGAACGGGCGTGGAATAATGTATCCTAAGACAGTTATTGCCACCTGTATGATGTAATGGATGCTAGAATTACCATCTGTGGAGGCTACACCACGTACTAATATGGATGTTTAAGCACAGTTCGACAACTGGTCCCTCACTACCGCTTCAGCTACTGTAAACGTAATCGTTTTATGTGCTCTATATGTATTGCTTCAGCAATAAATCACAAGGGAATTTTAAAACTCTAAGGAGTGTAATAACTTCTACTTCCAGTAGTGTATAAAATCCATAGTTTCCAAACATAGTGAGACATATTTAGTGATGCATAAATAATAAATATTGAATACTTGCAAAAGGCGAACATACCTCAATATACTGTATTATTGTACAACATATCCAAAATTCAGTACGATAGTTGGTACATATATCTATACGGAAAGAAGCAATGTGGAGGTAAGAACCATCAAACTCCTATAATTATGGAGATTAAGTTGAATAATGAATGATACTGAATTCCTTCCACAGCCTTTTCTAACCAATTCGAGCTTGTGCTCTGGCTCCAATAACCACGCTGTCGCCAGACGTTAAACTCTAATTTTTCCCTTCCTCAAAGTATTGTATTATTACCTCACACTAGTAAAGAGAAAATATGCTTCCTCTGGGCAAAGAAATTTATGGTTCATTGATAGGGTACACACTTTTTGAAATAGACTGATGTATTTGAAATAATTTATTGTCTGATTATCAGTCAACAGTTGTAATTTTTTATTTTATTTTGTTATTATTATTTTTTATTTAACATGTTTCGATCATTCAGAATCATCCTCAGGATTTCTGTGGTTGCGACTGCAATCCATCTCGTCTATGTTAACACAAGTACTTTTTCGCGACAGCAACACGTCTTGTCTGTATCATGGCAAGTACTTGTCCTAAAATAAACGAGGCGGTTTGCAGTCGAAATTGCAACTGTTGACTGATAATCTGACAATGTATCATTTCAAATATTAGTGCAGTTGCTGACACTCGCAAGCCGATTATGTCCACTATAGTAAAAAAACTAATGTATTTTAACATTTTCCCCTCACAATCTCAGAGAAGCAGCAGAGGCATTCGACATGTCCGTGATACTACGTGTGCCACCAGAGCAGACGACGACACCATCTCTGACACAGTTTTAGACCAATCAGAAGCTGAGCAATCGGAAGCAATTTATGGGCTATTTAAGGCCATCACAGCACCAGCTCAGGCAGTCAGCTGCTCCTGACGAAGACGTTGGAGGTAGTCATTTAAGGCTTGAGATTTTATCAATAACTGACGAGACAAGGAGAATGGTTTACTCAGTACTCGTTCCAAAACAAATATTAGTTGACCAACATTTTGTTGGGGACCGAGCGGCAGATTCCCTGCTTTATGTCAGGATGAGGCGAAGTTTCCTAGTGGAGCGGCAGAGGGCACTAATAAAACAGTATTAGTGTTCACAAGTTTATTCAGTTGTTACAAGATTTTGTGGTGTATGCGCTAGCTCAGCAGGAGCCAGATCAGCAGGTGATGTCACCTTCGGTCGCATCAGCTCGCCGTCTACCTGCATCTTCTACGTGCCGGCTGCCATGAGCCTTTCAGACGGGTGGTGCCCGCACCATTGCGTCTGGAAGTCGAAGAAGAGACCGTCAGCGAAAGTGTACCGGTCCCACCTTCCATCTATACAGCTCTTTGTGGGTTCATACTTGGAGTCGGATGCCTTGGTGATAATGGCTAGCAGGGTTAGCACTGGAGGGCTAGTCCTTGGACAGGATCATTGGCCTTTAGGGAACCAACCAATGAAGTCTGAGCTGGACTCAGGCAGCAACCACACTCAGCACTATGAAGACGGTACGTCGATTCAACATCAGTTCAAGTGTAGTAATTTCCATACACCATCTAGTTGCGACCAGTGGCGACATTCTGTACTGCTTTATCAGAGACTTAAGCTGAATACAGTGATTAAATCATTGGATCGACGACTACTCTCCTGAAAGACCAAGTGACCAGAAATATATACCTAAATCGGCTGAAGTTAAAATGTATGGGTCGGTTCGTAAGGACCAAATGTGGTGTCGCACAAGTCTAAAGTGCGCGCCACCTACTTTTGCCGCGCGCCGCCATGCATGCACGGCGCGGCATTCTTATTACGTCAGCCACGAGCGCCCTCTGCTGCAATCCCGCTCGTGGCCACCACTGAACGACATCGTTCACTTGGTACTGAGATAGGAACCGGTTAACACTTCGGAATCAGATAGGCACCAGCGAAGACTTGGCTATCGGATAGGCACTAGGCAGGCCTCTAGCTCAACTATGTATCAGCATTCTGCAGTACTGAGCTATGTAAAAGTTAAGTATTGTATAAGTTCTGTGCAGTATATATCTCGATCTAATTTACTCTAGTGTTTCTAGTTTCTGCTGTCCCACTGGCTGCTCCCCTCCGTACCTGCACAAGCCTGCTACCTTTATTCCTGTGTCAGTCTTCCTACTCGGCCACCGACACCTACGACGGAAACGAGACACAAAAGCGGCGACGAGGCTGGGACACAAAAGTGGCGACTAGGAGTGATAGATGAACCTTGGACCAGCCCACTTGCAGCAGCCAGACAGCAGCAGTCGGAGCACGCAGAAATTGTTCCCGCCCACCCAGCCTTATTATAGGATTTTTGGGGGACAATATTCATTTACATGGTGTGTAGACTTTTATGTTGCAGTGCGTCCTGATTTACCTTGCATTTATGTTTTGTTATAATTTTCTTGTATGCGCGGCGCCTAATCAGTCAGCATGGCCACTACCTCGAAACCAAACTTAATGGAAATTATTCAGTTACAGAGGGCGCAAATCACGCAACTACTGCAGGCATTGGCGCAGTTGACGGCAATTCAACAACAGCCGTCGCATCAGCAGCCTACACCTGCCACTGCATCGCTCCCTACGTTCCGCCAGTATATCGAACATGAGGAAGAATGGAGCGACTACTTCGCTCAATTTCAAGAACTCGTTGCGGCTCATCAAACTACAGGTCAGACTGTTAAGCATCTTTTATTGTCTGTGGTGGGCCCCAAAACCTTCGTATTACTGCAGAAACTTTTCCCCCACGCATCTCCTCGTGATCTAGACTTTGAACAAATATTGGATGCACTGAATGCTCATTATGAGAGAAAAGTTCTCGTAGCTGTGGCGTGGTACCGATTTTTCAGACTTAAAAAATTACCACAGCAGTCACACCAAGAATGGATCACTGAATTGAAGGGCTTAACCCGCAAATGTAAATTTATTTGCTCTTGTGGACTTTCTTATAGTGAGGTGATGTTGCGAGATGCAATTACACAGAACATTCAGGACCCCAGAATTAGGGCAGCAATTCTAAAACATTCTGATCCCTCATTAGACAGTGTACTGCAGCTTATTGAAGCGCATGATACCTTTGACTTAGCAGATGTAGAAATGCAAAGCCACAGTGTAAATTCAGAGCACCGCAATGGACGCTTCCCTAGTCGTAGTTCTCAGTATAGCACTAGTGATCTTTAAATTCTACCGGCCGGGCTGAACAGACAGTGAACAGTAGCCAGTGTAAAAGTCGTGTTAGAAACAGTAATTTGAATAACGGGCACCAAGGCTCATTTCAGAAAAATGTTCGTAGGTCTTGCCCCCAGTGTGTATCTCGCCACAAGCGTGCGCAATGCCCTAGCCGCAACGCAACCTGTTATCTATGTGGCAAATTGGGACATGTTCAGTCTTTGTGTATGCAAATTAAAAACTCAAAGAACGGTACCATTAGAAACAGTGCTTTGCCGAGTGCACGAACAGTTCATGTTGTCAATGTCATAGACGCTGTGGAATTGAACAGTGCTTTGCTTGGTTCTCAATTGCGAGAAATTTCTTCTGCGCCTACTGCAAAACTATGTAGTGAGCCACGTCACAAGCGCCATCGAGCGCGTGAATCTGTGCAACGGAAAAGGGTTCGGGACAAGTAAAATGACTCTGTACAGTGCAATCCTGTAGTGAACGTAGTGCCTCTTGCAACTTCTCATTGTAATAGTGCCCAGTACTATGTAGCTCGTGACAGTAGACTTGATGTAGCTACTCAAAAGTTTAGTGCAGTAGTTAGTGAATCTGTAGTAGCCTCGCATTGCGCGGACGCCGATCCGGCGGTAGTGCCATCTAATGACAGTGTTGTTAATCCGCTGTGTGCCGATCCTGCGCCGCTTCCTTCACTACGTAGCCCGAGCATGCGCAAGTGCAGCAAACAACCGGTGTCAAATGTTGCCCACATTCGCGCACCTGTCGAGCGCCAAAAGCAAAAACTTTTTGTGACTCTTTCCATAGAAACTCAGTCTGTGCAATTTCAGTTCGACACTAGTTCTGCTGTTACATTAATTAATAAGGTCACTTATGAACTTCTGGGTGCGCCAAAATTGTTGCCATGTCAACAAGTGCTAACAGCGTACACAGGTCAAAATATTCCCGTGCTAGGAACGTGTAGCCTGCCCGCCTCTTTTCAAGGTGTAACAAAAACAGTTGCTTTTGTAGTTCTTCAGGCCAAATATACACAGAACATTTTTGGACTAGATGCATTTGACTTGTTTGGATTATCAATTCAAAGAGATGTGCTTCAAATTTCGTCAGTAGTGCCTCAGGACAAAATCAATGCATTGTGTGAAAAATATAGTGACTTGTTTTCGCTGCAACTAGGTTGTGCAAAAGACTTCGTGGCACATGTAACTTTAAAAGAATCTGCAGTTCCAAAATTTCGTAAAGCTAGACCAGTGCCTATCGCAATGCGTGATACAGTTGCCGAAGAACTTAAACGTGGGCAAGATAGTGGGGTGATTACTCCTGTTTCTGGGCCTCGCCTTTAGTAATTATAACAAAGCCATCAGGAAAACTTCGTCTCTGTGCGGTCTTCAAATCAACAGTGAACAGTCAAGCGATTGTAGACCCTTATTCCCTGCCCCGACCAGAAGAACTAATGGACAAATTAGGACAGTCTCGCTTCTTTTCTAAGATTGATTTAGCAGAGGCATACTTACAGATTCCGCTTGATGACGAGTCAAAAAAGTTTTTCGTCATTAATACTCACATGGGTCTTTTTCAATTTCAACGCCTACCCTTTGTCAGTTCTTCCGCCCCCGCTATTTTTCAGCGCTTTTTGGAACAGATGACAGTTTCTGTACCGTGTTGCTCGAACTACTTAGATGATATTGTGGTATCCGGACGTACAGTTGAAGAACATTTAGCAAACCTGGAGTGCCTTCCCAAAGTGTTGACTGCAGCAGGTCTACATTGCAATAAAGCAAAGTGATCGTTTTTTCAAACGGAAATAGAGTACCTAGGCCATATGATTAATGCCCAAGGCATTCATCCCTTACAGTCACATCTTAGAGCAATCAGAGACTTGTTTCCTCCTAAGACTGTGCACGAATTGCAAGCAGTCATGGGAAAGCTTAACTATTATTTCAGGTTTATTCCCAATGCCTCTCAGATTGCAGCACCACTGCATCGCTTACGTAGGAATAATGTTCCTTTTGTATGTTCTAAAGATTGCCAAGTTGCCTTTGACAAACCAAAGTCTGCACTACTCAGTGATGACTGTTTTATTCCCTTTGACCCACAGAAGCCTGTAGTCTTAGCAGTTGATGCCTCGTCGTACGGTCTGGGTGCCATATTGTCACATCGTATTGGTTCTCACGATCGTCCTATTGCTTTTGCATCCAAGCTACTGACGCCAACGCAACTGAATTACAGTCAGATAGAAAAGGAGGCCTTAGCAATCATTTACGGCGTCACAAAGTTTCATCATTATCTCTATGGCAGAAAATTTTATTTGTTGACAGACCACAAGCCTCTCACGTCGTTGTTCTCACCCACAAAGCCAATTACGCCACGAACGGCACAAAAGCTTCAGAGATGGTCTTTGACATTGTCTAATTATCAGTATGAGATTTTGTACCGGCCTACCACTAAACATCCCAACGCGGACCCACTTTCCAGACTTCCGGTTGGCCAGGATGTGTCGCTTGATTTTTCTGAAATGGCATGTTGCCAGATAGACTCCAGAGATGCTTCCGCTGTCGCAGACTTCCCTTTGAACTCTCGTCGGGTTGCACAGGAAACAGCTGCAGATGCAGACTTAAGTGTGGTAGCACGTTTTGTTCGCTCGGGGTGGCCTGCCAGAGCCAAAGACATTGATCGATATTTTGCACAACGTCATGCATTATCTTTAAGTCAGGGTGTTCTGTTGTTACATACCGACAACGACCAAACAAGAGTGATTGTTCCTCGTTCCCTGCAACGCGAAGTCTTACGCCTCCTGCATCAAGGACATTGGGATATTGTTAGGACAAAGCAACTGGCCAGACGTCATTGAACCTGGGTTGGTATGGACGCACAGATAGAGAGTATGACGTCACAGTGTAGGGTTGTTTGTGGGGAGCATCAGGCGGCTCCTCCGCAACGTTTCTCAGACTGGCCACGCCCCAAGGGACCATGGCAACGTTTACACATTGACTTTGCCGGACCTTTCTGGAATACGCGCTGGTTAATCGTTGTAGACGCTTTCAGCAAGTTTCCTTTCGTGATTGCCATGAACTCAACGACAGCGTCTAGTACAATCAGTGCCTTAACATCAGTGTTTTGCATCGAAGGTTTGCCCGAAACTATCGTCAGTGACAATGGACCTCAGTTGGTTAGTGCGGAATTTCAATAGTTTTGTCGTGTGAATGGCATTCAGCATATCACCACCGCACCTTTTCACCCTCAGTCCAATGGTGAAGAAGAACGTTTCGTTCGAACATTCAAGTCTCACATGGAAAAGATGAAAGTTCAGCACTCCAGGCAGCAAGCTCTTCAAATTTTCCTGTCTACGTATCGGTGCATGCCACGTGACGGCCCGTCTCCTGCAGAGCTGCTACACGGCCGCCGTCAACACACTCTCCTGGGCCACGCACCTCAGAAGAAGATGACCTGCTCCCTCTGGGCGGAGGCGTGCGCCCTTCCCTTGGTTTTGGCGGGTTTCCCGGGGGATCGCAAGTTGTATACCGGGGCGCGGACGGCGTCTCGATCCCAGCCTCAGCTACGACGCCCGTCCCACCAGTAACGCCCCCGCCCAGGCCCTCCTCCCAGTGCCGTCGCCGTGGCCCTCAGCCCTACGCCACGACGACGCGGCGGTTTGGGGGGCGGGGGGGGGGGGAGGGGTGTGGTGTCGCACAAGTCTAAAGTGCGCGCCACCTACTTTCGCCGCGCGCCGGCATGCGAGGACTTGGCTATCGGATAGGCACTAGGCAGGCCTCTAGCTCAACTATGTATCAGCATTCTGCAGTACTGAGCTATGTAAAAGTTAAGTGTTGTATAAGTTCTGTGCAATACATATCTCGATCTAATTTACTCTAGTGTTTCTAATTTCTGCTGTCCCACTGGCTGCTCCCGTCCGTACGTGCACAAGCCTGCTACCTTTATTCCTGTGTCGGTCTTCCTACTCGGCCACCGACACCTACAACGGAAACGAGACACAAAAGCGGCGACGAGGCTGGGACACAAAACCGATTGTGGCCCAATTGTGAGTGCAGCGTTCACTCAATACCTCTGTTAACCTCTGACTTATCACTTGGCTATTCACTCTTGTTAAAAAGTTAGGTGTAGTTATGAAATAGTTACAAGTTAATGGGTGTATCTTCTCGCTTCTCTTGTGTTTTGTCGCGCTCCACATATCATCGTCATCAGATTGACAACCATTGACCTCCCCCCCCCATCTTGCCTGGCAATTGCTTCCGCAATCTAAGATTTTTCCAAGTTTATCTGTCACTACGAGGGTCGTCCTGAAAGTAAGGTTCATTTCTATTTCTATCCGCGGCAGTACTACGAACGCAATTCCGAGCAAGCGCGGTAGTTACTCTGACTCAAGGAGAAGACACATGCGAATTTCTCAGATCGCTGCTGCCGACGTGTGCTTTGTAGTGCTTCTTTATAATGTCAGCCGTAATTGAAATTCCGCCACGTGTGAAATTAGATCTGTGATTCGTTTTCTAAATGCAAAGAAAGTTAAACCAAAGGAAATTCATCGAAAAGTCTGCAAGGATTACGAACAAAATGCTATGAGTGATTCAATGGTTAGAAGCTAGTTCAGATTGTAATGAAGGACGTCATCAAGTGCACAATGAACAACGAAGTGGACGCCCATCTGTGGTTACTGATAAACTGGTTCACACAATTGAAGAGAAGATTAACCATAACCACAAGTTTACACTTGCTGCTCTTTCTGTGGAAGTTTCGCAAATCTCACGTTCACAAATTCACGAAACTGTTACTGAAAAATTGAAATTTCGAATACTTTGCTCACATTAGGTACCCAAAATGGTCATTGAACATAACAAAAAAAAAAAAAAAAAAAAAAAACAACGGATGGGCAGTGCACTTCAGTTTTTGACACGCTACAATGAAGAAGGTGATGGATTTCTTTCTCGGATAGTCACGTGGGATGAAACTTGGGTATCGTACGACAACACTGAAACAAAACGGCAATCATAAGATGGAGGCGCACTTCATCCCCTAAGAAGGGGAAGCCCAAGCAAATGTTGACACCTTGAAAAGTCATGTGCAATATATTTTTATTGGGACAGAACGGCATTTCATTAATCTTACCACGAGACCAAATAATCAATGTACACGGTTAGTGCGAGACCATTAAGAAATTGCGCTTCACAATACGGAAAAAGCGCCGAGGATTACTGTCAAAAGTTTATTTATTTCTCACGATAATGCCCCACTTCATATGACGATATTGACCAGACAACTCTTACGGGAATTTCACTGAGGCGTTTCCGATTATCTTCCGTGAACCCTGAACGTATCTCCTAGAGACTTTTATTACACCTAAAATCTGTCCTTGGTGGTCAACATTTTATTGATGATGAGGAACTGAAAGAACATGTTTCCACATAGTGGAATATACAGTTGGCAACCTTCTATGAAGAAGGCATACAAAAACTTGTGCCACGCTATGACAAATGCCTACAAAATTTCGGAAGCTATGTAGAAAAGTAGTTTAACAGTTGTAGATAAATATTTTTCTGTGTCTGTACACGTTTGTTTTTTATAACCCAACAGAACTTACTTTGTAGATATAACTAGTATTTTTCGCTGCGTACCATCAGTGGATGCATAAAAAGCACACCTGTGCAATTATTACCTGCACTGAGACACATTGCTCCACCTCCGCTACGAAGAAAGGACTGCTTGGTCCGACAGCTGAAGAGGATCCAAAGTGACCCAGACCTACCAGTGCATAAGGACATTCCTCATCTAGCATTAAGGAGGTTGAAGTCCAGAAAGCCTCCACTAGTCTCAGCGCAACAACTACAAGACGCGGGTTTCAGCATCACTGAACAATAGCGAACGTACTGGAGCACTGTCAACTTCACAGCTCTCTGGCCCGACGCCACAGAAAGACCTACTGAATTCGAACTTCCCCGCCGACAATGGAAAGCACTTAACAGAATCCAAACATCTCACGGAGTCTGTCAGGATCGTCTGTACAAGTGGGGCATATCGACAAGTCCCCAGAGCGACTGCGGTGCTTTGCGTCAGACAATATGCAACATGACTGCAACATCAGGTCTTACCCAGGTCCAAAAACAGACCTGTATAAAGTGTCAGATGATGTAGTTTCATGGCTGGCTGGTTTAGACATTAATATATAAGGACCATGTTCGCTGCTTTTCTTCATTCAGTTAATATAAATTGTGTAAATTTACTGCTAATTTCATTGTTGTTTTTCTTATTACTTATTTTAGTTTCCTAACTTAATATTCTTTTATTAGTGTTGATTCAATTGTTCATCTTACTGTGCGATGTAATATATCTTTCATAGATTTTTATTAATATTTTATAAATATTTTTTTCCAAATTCTACTGCATCGCACATAGTAATGGACTTTTTACTGCTTACCTGTATACTTCTCTGTAATTAATACACTTAAATTTTGATATAAGCTGTTTGTTCCCAGAATGAAATTTTCACTCTGCAGCGGAGTGTGCGCTGATATGAAACTTCCTGGCAGATTAAAATTGTGTGCCGGAACCGGGACTCGAACCTGGGACCTTTGCCTTTCGCGGCAAGCGCACTACCGACTGTGCTATCACGACACGACTCACGATGCCGCCTCACAACTTTACTTCCGCGAGTACTTCGCCTCCTACTTTCCAAACTTCACAGAAGCTCTCCTGCACACTCCGCTACAGAGTGACAATTTCATTCTGGAAACATCCCTTAGACTTTGGCTAAGCCATGTCTCCACCATATCCTTTCTTCCAGGAGTGCTAGTCTTGCATGGTTCGCAGGAGAGCTTCTGTGAAGTTTGGAAAGTAGGAGGCGAGGTACTGGCGGAAGTAAAGTTGTGAGGCGGCATCGTGTGTCGTGTCGGGATAGCACAGTCGGTAGTGCGCTTTCCCGCGAAAGACAAAGGTCCCATGTTCGAGTCCCGGTTCCGGCACACAATTTTAATCTGCCAGGAAGTTTCAAGGCTGTTTGTTGTCTCTGCTTCCCACCTGAGGAAGTGTCAGTGTGTAATGTATCCTATGTGTCCAAGTGTTTATGTCGTACAATAAATAAATAAATTCGCTGTACAATGCGATTTATTCGCTTTCCTACCTCGAATATCGAAACGTACAGCACCGTTGATTGAAGAAGCCTGCACGGCAAGCGAATTCAACGCACCAGCAGTCGGAGCTGGCACGACATCGTCCTGCTCGTTATTGGTTTTTCCGGTGGTTCCGCTACTGTCGCCGGAGAGGCAGGGGGTGTTTTCTGCCGCTCGCGGGGGCGGCTGGAGGCTGGAAGCTCGCCAGCACGCGATTCCGCCCCCATCCCCCACCCCCAGCCTCCCAGAATTCCTCTAAAATTGAATTCTGTGTGCACTTCCATAAAGTTTCGCGATTGTTGACGGCAATTTAGGTATGGTGAGTCGTGACAAGAAAAGGAAAAGGTAAAGCTGCTTTCCGGTAGGTTTTCCCTCACGTGGCTTTCTTCAACCGTCGCGAGCTCGGGTGAACATCGATCAGTGCGAAGTAACGGCGATGAAATTCTTAGTCACAAGACCAGGTGGAGATTTTTGTCCAATTTTTCCTTCAGCCCTCGTTTGCGACAGCACTCAACACGCATCCGAATTTTGCATTCACGACCAAATGGATTGCAGAATGCGAAAACTTCACTTCAACTAGAAATTGGTTGTTAAGATCGTTAGACACACGTACTTCATGCTTGTCAGCAACTCTTTCACAAGCATGCACAAATCCCTCGCTCCTCCACACGCCACCTGCATGCTTGTGCATTCATCAGTTTGTTTAGCAGCAAATGAGCTCAATCGTCTTTGAGTTGTAATTTTTGTAATTAAAAACAACGACCAGCCACAATCATCAGTGCAATAGTCAGTTTGTTTAGTAGCAAATGAGCTCAAACGTGTTTGAGTTGTAATGTTTATAATTAAAACAACGACCAGCCACAAGTATGATATAAAATGTTTATTTATTTACACCATGACCAGTTTCGGATTTCTATTAACAAATCCATCTTCAGATAGGTTACTGTTGAGTCGTAAAGTCAGCGCCACATGCCAGACGCACGAGAACGATCGTGGAGAAGGCAGCGGACGACTGGCAGCCAATCACACGCCGGCGCCGCGCCTGTTGGAGGGAGTAGCGGAGAAGCGCGCCCTCTACAAGCGGCTATATCTAGGCCGACATGCGTCTGGAAGGGCACGTCTGAACTCGGCTCCGAACTAGACAGTGACTATGAGTAAGCGCAGCTAGCAACGTGCAAGAAGAAGACGCCGTCGGGAGAACAGACATACTTTCTAGAACTTGAGTATTTGGTATAAACATTAGTAAGTATAACTTGTATTATCAATAAGTATAGCTGTTTTAGCTGTCCATGCATCCGACGCGTCCTAAGCAGATCCTTTCCTAAAAGACAGGCCGGGGAGGACAAAACACATGATTTACAGCTGGAACCTCGATTTTTATCTGTTATAGTTTAGCAGCACTAGGATAGACAAGATATTTTGTTTACTGTTTTCTGAAGCTTACGTTACGTTTCCTCATGTTCGTCTCTATCAACACATTTATAAAAGAGTTTTACAGTTAAAAACACATTGTGGCGAATAATTCGCTGACAAAAGAAAGACACACAATAGGTAAAAACCAAGTCAGGAACTGAGCTAAATCTGGACGTCTGATCACAAAGATAATACAAGATAAGCAAGCCATGCTGCACCCACTAAGAACCCATAGGCATTCTACAAAAAAAAAAAAAAAAAAAAAAAAAAAAAAAAAAAAAAAAAAAGTTCAAATGTTTGTTAAGCTTATGGGACTTAACTACGGGGTAACTAAACTTACAAACTACTTATGAATTACTTACGAACTAGGACGGCACAAATATCCATGCCCGAGGGGGGATTGAAACACCCGACCGTAGTGGCCGTGCTGACCGTGAGTGGAGCGCCTCAGTCACCTCGGCCACCGCGGCCGGCGGCATTCTACACAAATGTCTTAAAAACACACAAAAGCGCTGGATAGATGGGGCCTTAAAGACATCAAGCTATAGCACCCACCACTAGAGTGAATTGTAGAAACCAGATGATCGAATAAAACTTAAAATAGAGTTAGACATGGAGGCATCGTCGCCTAAAACTAAGGGTAGCGCGTTTGGTAGATTAAAAGACTGCCACAAGTTGGCTAAAAGTGGACAGTCCATCAGAAGATGGACTACTGTCTGCGCTGCTCCACACCGACAACGGGCGGGCCTCACGGTGAAGGAGATCGTCCCGTATTCCTCTTGTGTGTTTTACACATGTGATGTTTTTGAAATGGCACTATGTGAGTGCTGTTAACATTAAGATCTTCACACAACACCATGCTAAAATTTAAGGTAACGCACACTATTTAAGGTAACGCACACTATAAGCACTCTCAAAGCGCGGCCCAGCTTCACGTAAGAAACATAGAAATTGTTTACAAAGATGTTAGAGTGGTGAAGTTGTTCGGTTGTAGATGCTATGCAAGTGTGTGGATAAGGGTAAAATTTGTCTTTGCTTATTCAGACTGATTAAAGTAAACATAGTTGAGGCATACAGGGTATCCCATTTATCTTGACCACGCTAAATAACCGTTTATCCAGTTGCAAATTACAAAATGTTTCAAGCAAATTTCTTTAGCCAAGAATGTACAATAATTCTTTATTTATATTAACGTAACTAGTTTCGATGCACTATGGGCCATTATCAAAGGGAGGAATACGAAACATTACAACTTACAAAATAGTAAGAATTGATTGACATTATCATGTAAATAAATTTTAAAAAATACAGTTGATTTGGTAACTAGAACCAGGCCATTTAAAGGAGTCAAACCGGGCCCCCTGGCTGCAATATTCACAGCACACAGTATCATATCATTTCTAACCAAACATTAATCCTCGTTATACAGCAGCAGAAAAAGCTGTATCCGTAAAATAGATGGTAACGTATTGATGTTGTGCTGCATTGATCATATAGCATGCACAAACAAAATTGTCAGAAATTTATTCGTACTGAACCTGACGGTTTGGATTATCTGAAAAGAGAAGAAATTAGAAGAAAAGTGAACAGCATAAAACGGTATCAAATTCCGAAGTTGATTACATTTGCAAGGAGAAGAGAAACAAAATAAGTGAAACGTGGGAGAAGTTCTGTGGAAGACGGAAAACAAAGGTTGAGAAGTCTTACATTATACGCGATTCATAGTTGGTAAAGTTTCTTGTGACTTATGTATATTGCCTGGTTAGCTGGAGGAATTGCCTGACCAATCTCATTGTGCCAGTTTAAATAAATCAGTAAAAGATAAATAGTTACTTCTAGGTCAGTCCAGTTACCTGCTGAAGGCATTAAATTCCGTTTTGACAACGCAGAAGTATGGAACCGAGTAGTCTTTCGCAGGGTGTCAGTAGTAGTAAGAAAAGGATGCCGGAGTGTAGCAAAGAACCAGTGTTGCTAGCAGTGTGGCTGGCGTTCAGAGAGCAGCTTTATCCTGAAGCGAAGAGCGTGCTCCGTAGCTCCCTTTATTGCGTTTACCTCCAGCGGTGCGGCTCTTTGTCTCGTGGCTCGAAACGAACGAGGTGGGGCAGGCAGGCCGCATGAATTTTCATAGTTTTACCAGCGCCGGCAGGAGGTAGCGGGGAGGCCTCCGGGCGTACCTTCCAGACACCAGAGGTGAACACATTGCTGCCACAGTGCTGAAGGAAGGGAGCGCATGGAAAGGACATAAGCGTTACAGGTTGACTAATCAAACTAATACACATAGTACCAAGTATTAGCCACTGCCAGAAAAACAGGTAGATACAATATAACATCCCCTAACGACACCCAATTATTATGATCTATATCTTTACTAATAACTGGAACTGTTGTTCACTTCAGTCTTGAAAAGTGCAAGACAAATTTTATGGGGTTTCCACAGGAAGCGTGTGCGAAATTTCGCTGAACATACGGGTTTGATTTCATCAAAATCGGATCACGGGAAAGAAAGATAGAAGTATTTCAGTAGCTCTCGTGTCTGTATATTCGTTTGTGAGAACCATCTTCAAAAACACTTCATGAATTTCAATTGGATTTTCACTTGTAACTTCAGCGTACCTTGAGGCAACGTAAAGACTTGGTTTAATAAAAATATATTACTCGAAAAAATATGTCGTAAATTAGAGTTTTTTTGCTTTCGTCAATGTCTATCTTTCGCTGAACCTGCTTGTCTCGATAACATCTAGACAAATTTTCATGCGATTTTCACAGGTAACTTAGAATATCGTTTGGTTAGTATAAGCTTCGTTTCATCAGCATCGGAGCTGAGAAAACAAAGATACAATAAATTAAACATTTGTCCAAAAGAAGACGTGTGTGTGTGTGTGTCTGTGCAGGCTAATCTCCAAAGTGCACAGGTAAATTGAGATTAATTGGACCAGACGAAGTGAAGCCATCGTAATTTGAAGTAGTACAGCAAAGAAGCAATAGACACAGTTACGTACTTCACCAAACATACAATAGATGGCGCTGTTGCGTTTTATCCCATACACACAAGTACAGCGAAGTTCAAAAAGGAACCATCAGAGGCGCTTTTAGTTTCATAGTACACCAAAGACACACTAGATTGCGCTATTGCCTCTATTGCCTCAGGAACAGAAGTATTTTGGTGTTCGTACGTCAGTTACAGAATTAAACACTGCAGTCTTTTCTATATGAATACAAAGTAACACTAAACAGCGAGTTCCTGATTTCGCTTTGTTTGCTAAAAAATCAACAACATTCCTTAGCTTTTATGAAAATAATTTACATAAAAATTCCTTGCAAGGGCTATCAAATTCATGAAGTCTGCTTTGCGGTTTCTATAAAAACTTGTTAAATTTTGAATCCCTTCTGTTTACGAATAACCATGCCTAGAAATCTTTCGCAATACACAAGAGCGGCTACCAGTTCAGTATTATGCAGCGTCTTTGCTAGGGTAAATGAGTGTATTGACAGAGTGACCCAAGAAGGATTCCATATTTACTGACTGAACGCTGGAATCGTGAAAAGCAAACCTATACATATGTTCTTATTTAAAATCCGTTGCGTAGCACGGCTATATATCTAATAATTATAATAATAATAATAACAGAATGAAAGTAATTACTGTGCCCAGTACTATATCAGTGTGTCAGCCCATACTCTCTAATTAAATTATGCACACACAGCGTATTTATTTACATCTTGTTGCAGAAACAGTTACAGAATTTCTCTGAAGGGCTACTGATATAGGGTTAACTGATATAGGTGGTCAATTAGCTCTGACACCACTGTGTAATCAGCCAGGCGAGAGAGATCGCTGAGTTGCTCGATTGACTTGCCGACCGCTTGGCCGCAAGATGGGGCGCATGTTAATGAACCGTAGTCAGCGCACAATGTCTCTCCCCGCTAAGGTCAAGGTTCTCGATTACGATAAGAGGAACTACTGTGCAATAAGAACGATATTACGAGGAACGGTCCGCACACTACGAAAACTTAAGAACTCTGCCCAAGAACTACGTGACAGGTAATATTGATTGAAAATATTACTTTTAATTGCGGTGATTTTACTAAGAAGAATACTATGAAGACTAAAGGAGTAAGATCGCAGGCTACACTTGACAGTCCTGTTTTTGTAGGAGTTACTTTGAATTTTAGTGTAGAAAAGAGTGATACTTCTCAAGCAGGTTGTGGTTGGTTTACTGCAGAAACCGTTCGTGCTGGTTCTTTGAATAACATTATAAGACACGAGAGCAGTAACGGTCGTGCTGTTATTACTTATAGGGCTTTTAGTTTTGGTGAAGGTTTTACTAAAAATATTGGAAACATTGGTAACGTGTGCTGCCTGAAGCCATAATAACAAAACTTGAGTACAGTTCTGATACCAAGCCACAACAATATTGTTATTACGTTCTACATTGCAATTATATTGGTGGTGCTCTGCATGCTAATCTACTTTGTGCCAATATCTAAATAACTACTGTCTCTATGCTTATTTCCTTTATTGCATTTAGATCTAGGTTTCTACCTCTACTATTTTAATGTTTTCCGTCATTACCAAATTAAGGAGTCATTGATGCTTCGAAACATATCAAACCTCGTTTTTCTAGCTTTCTCCTGTTACTTCTCGGAGCTAGCGTATTAAGCTGAATTTACCAGTATTTGTAGTACAGGGTGGCCCAAACCTAACACCCTTTAATAACGCCGCGCTTCCGCCCGAAGTGGCACAGTCCTTGGAGTAGTCAGATGGTGGGCTTCTGGAGTTGAATGTTACAAAACTAACAAAAAATTTTGTGTAATTTGACGCCATAATGAAAAGTGTGACAGCCCACAACAATATTTCAATAAAAATAAGAAATTTACATCTTGGTTGTGCGATATGAAATATTTATTAAAAAAAAATTAACATATCGACTTCGTTCCTATGATGGAACATAATCAGTGCAGATTTGGATTCATGACTCATGTACTCCGCATAAAACATTTGTCAGATCCATAAAACAAATAAAAAGGTCTTCCTGGTACATGTTACAAGTTTAAAATAAGGTCATTTTAAGGTCATACTTAATAATTGTTTAATAGTTCTTTCACTGCGAAACCATTGCGACACACGGTCTTGAACTGTCTATCATTTGGAGAGTAATTTTATTAAGCAATTTCAGACTTATAGTTTGCACTTACGCGAAGGTTACAGGCATAGTAGAATTAACTTATATATACTTAATATATAAATACATATGTAATATATAAAGGGAAAACGCTGTTACCGAAAATCTTGGAAAGTTCAATTTTTTACAAGATACTCTTCTGAATATTCAGAGAGAATTGAATATAAAGACAAGGGAAAGAGAGAGGAGGGAGGAGGCTATGAACAGAGAGTTGGGGGAGGAGGAGGTATGTAGGGAGAGAAGTATCTGCATTTCCTGTACATATTTAACTACTGCGAGGCATTGTCTGGTTCTGTAGTATTAAATACTTCAGTAGGTGGTAATACAGACGAATTGTAAAGTTAGTTGTAGTTTCGTGAAACTGGTTTTATAAGCAGCCACAAGTCGTTCCAATTATTTATTCAGTTTACCGTTTTCACTCTGTATACAAGAGCATCGCCAAAATACTGTAAAAATAGATATCGATATAACAGAATTTTTTTACATTAATATTGCATCAATTACGAATTATATAGCTTATTTGGAAACTTACATTCGATTTATGTAAACATATGTACATTAATTTAAAATAGTTATAGTCTGACAGCTGGATCATCGGATGTTTTCAACAGCTGATAGTGACAGCGACAGCGACAAAGCTATAATTGCTAAGTATCTGCAACATCCATGGTATGATCTGTAAACGTTTTTTGGACGTATCGCGTAATTTACATTTCGATCGCTAATTTTATGGGCTTGTGTACAATTTTTTAAATATAATATTATAGTTACAAACAATACATTAAAATAAATTCATAAATACATTCTTAAAAAAATCATAAAAAACATTTACAAAATTGTTCCAATGTATATGCATTCAAAATTTTTCGTAATTGCAATTATCGTAATCGCCCATAAAAGCGGCGATGTAAATGTAAATTACGTGATATGTCCAAAGATAAAGTTTACAGAACATGCCATGGATGTTACAAATACTAAGCAATTATATCTTTGCCGCTGTCACTACCAGCTGTTGAAAACATCGGATTATTCAGCTCTCAGACTATAACTATTTTAAAGTAATGTACAAATGATTATATAAATCTAATGTAAGTTTCCAGATTAGATGCATAATTCGTAATAAATGTAATAATAATGTAAAATAGTCAGCATACAAGATCATCGTCAGAATACTGTAATATTCTGACGATGATCTTGTATGCAGAGTGAAACCGGTAAATTGAATAAATAATTATAGCGACTTGTGGCTGATATAAAATCAAATTTATTTTTAACAGTCGCTTTCCCCTACATGCAATGTCTGCTCTTTCAAGTTTAATGTGTTGGTACACGGTGTACTATTGGGAGAATTTAACTGAATTTGAGCGGTAGAGTGTTGATGTTAAAGTTGTGAAGTCGTGCTTTAGTGTACATTGAAGTTTTCATTTTGGTTTGTAGGTTACTTCACTGTAGCGTGTAAACATTCCACACGTATTACACATGCTCAGCATCCCGATACGGTATTTGTGCAAGCCTTTTGTAATGGAAACGTTGCAATTGCTACGCTGCTCTCTTAGGTTGTTTGCAGATGATACCGTCTAGTAAAATCAGCTGAAGATCAAAACCAACTGCAGAACGATCTAAATAAGATATCACTATGGTGTTAAAATTGGCAATTGACTCTAAATAATGAGTAGTGTGAAGTCGTCAACATGATTAAAAAAAAATCCGTTAAACTTTGTTTAGCCGGCCGCGGTGGCCGAGGGGACTGAGGCGCTTCAGTCACGGTCTGCACGGTCACCACGGTCGGGGGTTCGAATCCCCCCTCGGGCATGGATATTTGTGCCGTCCTAGTTCGTAAGTAGTTCATAGTAGTTTGTAAGTTTAGGGACTGATGACCCCTTAGTTAAGTTCCATAGACTTTACAAACATTTGAACATTTGAACTTTGTTTACAAGATAAATCAATCAAACGTAAAGGCCGTAAACTTCACAAAACACTTCAGACTTAATGAAAGAACACGTAGATCATGTCGTGGGAAAGGCGAACCAGAGACTGTGTTTTATTGGCAGAACCCTTAAAAGATGCAACTGAACTTCGAAAGAAACTGCATACACTACGCTTGTCCGTCCTTTTATGAAGTATTGCTGCCCAGTGTGGGAACCTTATCAGGTGGGTTTGACGGAGGATATCGAAAGAGTCCAAAGAAAGGCAGCTCGTTTAGTATTGTCTCGATACAGGGGAGACAGCGTTACGGAAATGATACAGGATCTGGGATGGTAATCATTACAACAGCGCTTATCGTTGCGGCGTGGGCTACTTACGAAACTCCAATCGGCAACATTCTCCTCCGAATGCGAAAATATATTGTTGACTGCCACTTACATAGGTAGAAATGATCATCAGAATAAAATACGAGAAATCAAGAGTTCGAACTGAGAGATTCAGGTGTTCTTTCTTGCCGCGTGCTATTCGAGAATGAAATGGGAAATAAATAGTATAAAGGTGGTTAGATGAACCCTCTGCTAGGCACTTAAACGTGATTTGCAGAGTATTCCATGTAGATGTAGATTGCTGCTTTTAGAGTAAGCGACATTCGATTTTCTTACCGCAGACTATATTCAAGAGTGTTCACTCGTGTCTTCACCGCGGTGGAGTAGCTGAGCGGTCTAAGGCACCTCGCTGCGGAGCGCGTGGTTGCTCGCCGTCGGAGGTTCGAGTCCTCCCTGGGCCATGGGTGTGTGTGTGTTTGTCCTTAGGTTAGTTTACCTTAGTTTAAGTAGTTTGTAAGCTACAGACTGATGACCATGCAATTTGGTCCGATAGATTTACAAACATTTGAACATCTGAACATTCGTGTCTTCAATACACTGCATGACACCGATACAGTGCTCAGCAGTTATATTGCATTTGAGCGCGTAAAAAAAAAAAATCTTAAAAAACCACACTTTCGATGAAATAGAATACTATTTATTCGGTAGAACATAGGCATATGTATTTATTTCTGCATTTCTATGCGTTAAAACCTTGTCATAACACTTCAGCACATATTTTCAATCAACTTAGACTAATTGTACAGATTACATTATCAGAGAAAGTAGACAACATTTTGTTAGTTGTTTTCATTTGGGTCACCGTGTAGGTATAAAGCTTATCGATTTCCTCCAAGGGGACTCTGGAATTTTCACACCATTGTCCATCCTCAGAAACGTTTCGAGTTTAGTAATTGGGTCGGGAAGCAAGGCACTATAACAAAACGCAGAAGGTGTAACGAAGTCGTTTGTATGCAGCTCCCAAGAGATGCAACTGAATGCTCTGAAAATTGCCTCGCTCCGGCGCTTCCTGTTTCAGACGTAACGTCACGAGCTTTACGCTGAATTTCGTGAACCGCCTTGCTACGTACCGTTTGCTAAATTCAGTTCCTAGTTCATATTTGTGGCAATTAATTTACTCATCATACGGGGCGTTCTTATTGTATCAACATAAAGGGAAATGCCAAGATCGCACTTTTTATCATTTATTTCTTTAAGATGATCGGTTTCAACACTCATTGGTGTCATCTTCTGGTCTCCTACAATTGGCATTAAACTGCTTATTAAGCCGCTCCACATAAAATTTGGAAGGTGTTCTGGTAGATAGATATAAAAACTTTTGCTGGTGGATAGTCATATATTAAATGGATGACTGGTCAAAATTAAAAGAGTAAAATAGACATAAAATGAGAACCACCATAGCGCACATGTCTGGATGAGCACCTCCATAAAACCCAAACTGATTTAATTTTGACCAGCCATCCATTTTATATATGCCTAGCCAACAGAACAAGATTTTATTTCTATCAACGAGAACACCTTCCAAATTTTATGTGGAGCACTTTAATAAGCAGTTTAATGCCAATTGTAGGTGACCAGAAGATGACACCATGAGTGTCGAAACCGGTCGTCATAAATAAATAAAAGATAAAAATTGCGATCTTGGCATTTCTTTTTATATTAATCATATTTGTAGCTTTGTAGAATATTTTTACGCTCTTTCGTTGGCCCCATATCGTGGCATTGTAATACTGAGTGAACAGCACACGACCGCCGTGTTTCACTCTTGGTACAAAAATTGGCTGAATTTGGAAACAGGGTTCTTCAAAATTCTACCGGCCAAATGAAGCTTCCTTTGTCCCATAGTACAGATTTTTTTGGCTTCGCTACCAGGCGTTTAAGTGATGAGTGGTTTGGGTATTCCTTGATTATTGAGTTCCCCTCGAATTACTTTGATGTTGATTGGATTTGCATAATTCTGTCAATTGCCTATCACGATCGCTCAACACACACTTTCAGCTGCATACGCAGAAAATATTTAATCTTTTTGTACCATTAGAGAATTCGGACACCTAGGCCTTACTGGAGTAGTGGACATTTATAGCATTACTGTCTGATGCTCACTATAAAATACAGCTAATTGCATTTATGATATATATAGATCAGAAGTTGTTTGTAATATACACTACAGTGATTTATCCATGGGCACCGTGTAACTTTCCTCGGGTCAGTGACCTTCAGTTTGGTTATTTTTCGGACTTCCTACCTCTTGTCATCCATGAAGGACGCCTCCCCATGACTTACGATCCGTTCAATTTGTTGTGTGACCGATCTTCCTAATGTTCATTGCAGTCTTCTCTCCACACTCTCTCTCTCTCTCTCTCTCTCTCTCTCTCTCTCTCTCTCTCTCTCTCTCACACACACACACACACATTTAAGGCAGCCAGTGATTACTTGAGTGAATACGCACACAGTGCTCAAACGTTTGCAGGACTCGATGAAATGCTGTGAATAAAGACTACGTCAGTAGTGGGTGGATGATGGATGAGTTGAAAATTTGGGTCTGACGAGAGGCTTTCTATGGTAGTGGATACATTTGCGTGATCACTGTGTCCTGTTGGTGTTGCGATCAATACAACCTCAGTCAGGCACAAATTAAACTTCCTCCTTTGATGAATAACACATTCTCGTAGTTCGTCAATTCTTGATAAAACCTCAAGCTTTCAGCGACTGTCTCCATTGTCTTCGTGCTATGCTGGTGCTACGACGGCCTTAAATAGGTCATGAATTGCTTCCTGTTGCCCAGCATCTGATTGGTCGGGAACTATGTGATGTTGTCATAGATGGTGTCAACGTCTGCATTGGTGGCACCTCCGCTCCTAGAATTATGGACGCTGTGCGGAATGTCTCTGCTTCTTCTCCATATCGAGTGCTCGCTTCCATGCGCCTTAATATTGTAACCGCCATCGTGATTTAAGTTGCCACCGCACATTCTTATGTCCACAGCCACTTTAACTGTAGAATTCCAGTACATGGAGGCCTGGGACAAAATTTTCGTTTCTTCTAACAGGATTTTGTGACTGTTTGTGCGGCTGTACACGGCGACTGCCTATTTTCCCAGTTCTCCGCCTTTGACATGCCGCCGGTGTTCTGTACAGTAGTCGGAAACAGTGGGGATGGACTGACCAATGTACTTATTTCTGCACTCACAACGTATGTTATAAACCCAGGGATCATAACAAGACTGAGGTCTTAGGAGGTCGCAGCATCATCATGCATATTATTTGCCATCGGTGTTCTCTTTTTTTTTTTTTTTTTTTTTTTTTTTTTTTTTTTTTTTTTTTTTGTGGGTACGCCATATCTCACGTATTACTTACCCAAAATTAATGATTGAGGTGTAATTTAAAGGTTTTGTTCTCCAATAATGACGAAATATACACATATAGTTTAAAGTTATTGTTTTCAGAAAAAAATTATATTTAAAAAAATGTACTGTTCGTACCACCCAAATTGTTACACGGCGAACGATCGTAAATGTGATATGTATTTACGGTTGCTCCCATCAGCCACCGCGCCGTGTATAATTATGTTAATTTGAAATCCTAACGCTAATCAGAGATTAATTAATGGTGCAAGATTAGTGGTGACTCATTTAGGCGAGTACATCATCACTGATAAATTCACTGACTGAGATAAAACTGTGCTAATACCTCGCATTAACCTCACACCTTCTGATCCCACCATGCCTTTCCAAATGATAAGAAAACAATTCCCCATAAAAGTAAATCACAAGGTCGGGCGCTTTAGTGGTAGGATTATATTTACCGAAACCTGTTTTTCGCATGGACAGTTATACGTGGCATCTAAACACACATTACGTGGCATCTAAAGACACATTACAACTACTAATAATTTTTTCAAAGAAGTTTTGTAAAATAATCAGGTTTTACAAAAGATAAACATGAAAAAGTCAATATCTGATTTTTTTATATGTTTCACAATTAATCATATTGTATTTAATTGTAAGAATTTTCTTACAATGAAACTAATCCTTGATACTACCATACAAAGTTCAATATACTTTTTACAATCGTACTTGCATCTACCTTTTCTCCATTACTATCTTACGTATCAGTGACTGATCAGGATAGAGTGCGAATTATTCTCACGGGTCAACTAGTATATATTATTTCTCATCGGTGTTTTTTGTTGGTACGTCATATCTTCCGTATTAGTTATCCAAAATTAATGATTGAGATATCATTTTCAATGTTTCATTCTCCACTAATGACGAAAAATCAACTTAGTTTGCGCGACCGATACACATTCAATGTAGAAGGTATCATTTATTCAGAATCTGTTGAACTAACTTGCAGTTGTTTGGATTCTTTATGCAATACAAATACCTTATTTGATGCAAGCAGTTTATCACACAATTTCGGTTATACAAGTCGATCAAAGGACGGGAAATACACAAATAAGTTAATTTAACACGGCAGCTCTAGTAATTGTTTAGATTCCTTACGCAAGCGTAGTTTATCACGAGATTTCTGTTTCATACGTCGATGCACAAAACATGTAGTAATTATTCACTTTGTTCTAGCAAGCGTTGCGTACTGCGCGAATCTACATCTATCTGCATCTACATGGGATACTCTGCAAATCAAATTTAAGTGCCTGGCAGAGGGTTCATCGAACCACCTTTATACTATTTATCTCCAATTCCATTCTCGAATAGCGCGCGGGAACACTGAACTGAATTACCTCAACCTTCAACATCACAGGTAAGTACCGCTTACTGTTATAACTTATAATAATTTATTTAACTTTTAACTCCCCGCTACTTTACAGCGCGAGCAATATTATTATTATATTTTATACATATGTACTTGCATCTGACATTTCTTCATTACTATCTTACCTATATGTGAGTGATCAGGATAGAGCGCGAATTATTCGCACGGGCCAACTAGTATCCATTATTTTCTTAGGAGGTCGAAGAATTGATCGAATATCTCGTCTCTCTGGGACTCTGCCTATTTTGTTATATGTAGCACTGCAGAAAGGAGGAAACTCAATCGGCTGCAAATCGCGTAAATCTTCAACATTTTTACGTTTCCTTTTCTTGAAAAACGCAGCCATTACATCACGTGGTCCCTAGACGTTCTTCAGGAACGCATACTTCAGATATTTAATTTCGAAATCCAAGTGGTCCTCGTCAGAAACAGGTTTTGCTTGGAACATAAATGTATGGTGTAAACACTAAGCGTTTTCCCAGGCAATTATCATAGGTCGTACCACCCGTTCCTTCCGTCTCCATGGTTTCTACCTCACCCTCCACAACCGCCTTATTCGCCACACCCCCACCCTGAAGTACCTTGGCCTAACCCTCGACCGTAACCTCTCCTGGACCCCCCACATCCGCACTGTCCGACAGAAAGCCCTCTCCCGCCTTAACCTCCTCAAACTCCTCACCGGTCGGACGTCCACCATCCTCTACACCTACCGCTCCCTCATGCGTCCTGTCCTTTGCAGCTTCCATCCCGCCTGGATCTCCGCTCCCACATCCTACTATAAAACCCTTCGTCCTCGAGCGCCACGCCCTCCGCCTCGCCTACCGCATCCGGCTCCCTTCCCCCATGCGGATCCTGTATGACCTGATCCCATCTCCTTGAATATCTCCAGCATATCCGTATCCTCTATATCACCCGTAAAATAGACTCCCGCAACCCCCTGGTCCACCCCATCCTTACCAACCCTGGGCCTCTGCCACGCCTCTACCGCATTATACCCTCTTCCCTTCATCTCCACACCCTCCACGTCCTCTCCCAGGGTAATTTCCGCCGCCTCCCCCTCCCTGATGACGTCCTCCGTCCTGACATATACCCGTCCTACCTGCTCTGATCCCCCACCCACAGATAAAGTGCCCCCTCTCCACCCCCCTCCCCTTCCACTCCCCCGCTTGGCTACCCCTTCCCTGCCCTGGAGTCCCTACGGCTCCTCCCTGCCGCCCCCCCCCCCCTTTCCCCGTCGATTTTTCCTCTCCCCCACGCTTTGCTCCCCCCCCCCCCCCCTTTTCGGGGTCCTGGACCGACAGTTTTAACAGTGCTACGTCAAGTGTTGTGTACTGTGCTCCAGTGAAGTGTGTGTTTTTTAACTGCGTCCACCGCAACCAGACAAGTGTCGCACCGTGTATTTTAATTAGTGTCTCCGTGTACTCGCCGTCCTGTGTTATTGTCGTCCAACATGTGCTTTTTAGGTCACCGTGGCTCCTCATTTTTAACTAAATCTAATTTTGTTCACCTGTCAACTGTTTGTACCTCGAATTGTCACCATGTATATGTTATTGTTCCTCCGTTGTTTTTTCGCCTGTCTTGTATTTTAATTTTTCATCTCATCAATGTATTTTATTCTCTCGGCTGAAGAGCAGCCTCTGGAACTGCTGCCAGCCTACTGGTGTAATCGCTGCTGTGAAAACACAATAAAGGAAAAAAAAATTAAGCGTTGGTTTGCAGTACACGGTGTTGCTGAGGCGTCAACCCGATCTGCACTGTATCAAAAACATTGAGAAACGCTGCCTCCCTTCCTTTGATCTGTATTATTAATTGGATTTGGGGAAATCGACCGTTGCTGATCAGGGCCTCACAAATACAGCATCATGTGGAGGAACTAAAATCTTGTACCAGGCCTCCACATAAGGTTTGGCGTGTTGTACGGCCCACTTTAGATTTGCCTGTAATTTTATGATAGTTTTGCAAACGTTTCAGACAAAAATAATAAAAATATAAATAATAAAGAATTATGGACTATACGATTACGACACTACTATTATCTATGTATCCAACACGTAATATTCTTTCTGAACGTATATTAACAAACAGCCAAAATTAATTGATATTTGAGTTTAGCTTTGACAAACATACTCTTTTTTTGGGCGTTTACCTCTTCAAACTATTATTTTAATGTCTATCCTCCTTTTCCAGTTAAAATATTATCTCCCGTCTTGCTTTGATAGTTTTATCTAAATTTATTTTCTTTTCCTGTAGTGGTTACGAATGACTATAGTCTGGAAGGAACGTAGCGTATATTTGGCGTTTTCATGATGGCGGTTATAATGTTAACCGTGCATGGGAGTGAGTTCTCGACACAGCGAGGCAGCAAAGCCATTCTGTACATCGTCCATAACACTACGTGAATGGTGGCCCAACAGTGCAGATGGCGACACTATCTGTGACACAGTTGCCGACCAATGAGAAGCTGACCAATAAGAACCAGTTCATGTGCCATCACAGCACCATTATGGACACTCAGTAGCTCCTGACAAAGACGATGGAGCCGGCCGCGGTGGCCGAGGAGACTGTGGCGCTTCAGTCACGGTCTGCACGGCCACTACGGTCGGGGGTTCGAATCCCCCCTCGGGCATGGATATTTGTGCCGTCCTTAGTCTTAGTTAGTTCATAAGTAGTTCGTAAGTTTAGGGACTGATGACCAAGTAGTTACGACCTATAGACTTTACAAACATTTGAACATTTTTTTTAAAGACGATGGAGGGAGTGGTCGAATGCTTCAGGTTTTATCAAAAATTGACACGGCAAGAAGTCCGAAAATGGTTTGTTCAACAGTGTCATCGGGAAAGACTTCGTCGTGATATTGCTCCAGTGATGTAATTCAATGCCCACAGGCAGCTAATGTCTAAAATTCCTTTTTTTTATTATTTATAATTGCCACACCAACAAAAGTGGTGTCTATTTTTTCGGACATTATCGATAGAATAAATACCACAACACATTGAGTATTTGTCCATCTCAGCAACTGTTTATATTAATTTATATTTACGGGCCACAGATCTTATTGTAGACTGTTTTCTGGAAATAATTGCCCTTCCTCCGATATATAATTATCTCTCTACATGATTTTCAGGTCGAACATATAGGATAGAATTATCTACGGGATGAAAGACAATAATTGCCCGGAACGGCTCGAAAACAAAATCTACGATTCGGCAACTGGTTGTTGCCTTATTTAAATTTATTCCACAACACAAATATAAGTGACAGACTACATAGAAGCTGAAATATTAATTCCACAAAACATGTATATATAACATACTTACACAAAATGTCAAATAGATCTTTATTAAATTTTAGTCGTTGGTTAGGTTGGGGTGGCATATCTCTCTGAGTTGCTATTTGATTGTTGCGGTATTGTTGCGGTGTGTGGCTAAACTAGATGGTGCGAATTGGCCTCTGGGAAAGTTCTCTAAGTGCGGATTACATAAATAGGGATCAAGAATGATGGATACTTTCATTTCATTTTCTTTGATTAGATGATTCTGGGCTTGGTTTGATGTTTTACATGAGATTATACACACAGAATTACGATTTCACACTGACGAGGTAATCAAGCTATGCCCTTGTAGAATTCCTCAGGAAGACATTGTCGTGATGCTTTAAAATATAAGTAAAAAAATTTATCACAAACCATTGTACCGTATAATTTCTCTTCCCTCCCAAAGTAGCTCAGTAGTTACATGTGGCTTATAGTTTTAACTTTGATTATGTGATTTATCACAGCAGTGCAATTTTGTATGGATCTAATTACTCTTACAGCTTACAGCTAGTTAAATGATTAAAATATTTTCATCATTGAAACCATTGCTAGTTTCAGATAAACGCTTTACATGGTGCTAAATTTCAGCGCTAAGACAAAAGTACAGTACGAACCATTGTTTAATCTATACTGTGTGTATTGGTACAGAACTATTTACCAAATTTTTCTTGGAGATTTTTGTTCTGGTAACTTTACAGGGACGTAGTGATATAATGTGACAGTTTTTACAGCAGAGCAATCAGTCCCCCAGATCATGATATGTTTTATAAATATCACCATAAAATTGTGAATAGATAAGTAAAGCATTTAAACAGATATTCCGCGCTTCATGGGGCAGTGCAGCGGAAAAGAACCCTAATGTGTCGGAAACAGTAGTATCCTATGCCATTCACTTCGCAGCAGTTTGCGAAGTACAGATGTAGATGAAATGCCTATTGATGAAGTCAGTGCCTCTGTCAGAATTCTTATCCTTGTTTAATTTACAGCGGCATACAAAGAAACGCGTATTGATTTCACATTTCTGTTTCTTCAAAGCGTATAATCTTAATTAAATATGACGTTCACTGTATAATGGAAATTTCGGACTTCTGTTTGAATAAAAGTAATTAACGACTTGGAGAAATCAATGAGGAAGCTTCTTGCGGTTGGAGGATGCCCATATTCTTTGCCAAACTTCTTGGCTCAAATTTATTAAGTTGTTTAAGTTAAGTCTTGACTCTTTCCGGTGTGGAGAGGGATCTGACAGGAAAGAGAGAGAGAGAGAAAGAGAGAGAGAGGCTTGCAGAAACCGATTCAAAACTTGATTATTTTATACGAAGAACAGAGAGGAGCCACCTTCTCTGTTCTTTGGGGTGCACAATGGATGGTTTTCATAACTTCGTAGTATGAAAGTGCGAATTAAATTTACGAATCATTTAAAGCAAAACAAATGATCTTTTCTCCTTTCTTCTGATTATTTGATGTTACAGGTTTACGTAGTGGCTATTTAATGTGTGTATGTTACACGTGGAAACTTATCTTTAACTATATTCCGCATTTTCCGTCAACATATACAAATGAATAAAGAAATACACCTGACGGACTGAAGAAAATTTAGAATATGAAATATAGGGCATTAATTCGATTTTTCTTGAAAGTAAAAGTTAACACAAGGTACAGAATGGGATAGAAAACGAGGATAAAACAAAACTTAAAGATCTGTGATGGTTATAGAACTAGAGTTGTGTTTTAAATGTTCTGAATGTGACACTGCATAAACAAATCTGCAGTTAGCACAGTGCATAAAGGTGGCATTTTTCGTTATTAAAAAATAAATAAATAATCACAGACTGTCTCACAAAACCAGCTTAAAATAGAGGCAAAGGAAACGGGCACAAATGATCAAGAGACCAACAGTAAAAAACTATATATATATATATATATATATATATATATATATATATATATGTTGACGAGGAAATGCAGGTGTATTATCATATGTATCACAATCAAATAAATCACTTTAAAAGAGAACAAAACGAAATGAAAATTATTTAATGGACAATATAATAAGATGCACTGTCAATACCTAAAGAAGCAGGGAAGATTACGGTTCAACTTTTCGTCAATAGATTGTTTTGATAAGGATAGGGAAGGAAGTCGGCCGTACCCATTCAAAGTTTGTAAATCTATCAGACCAAACTGCGTGGTCATCAGTCCGTAGCTTACAAACTACTTAAACCTAGATAAACTAACCTAAGGACAAACACACACACACACACACACACCCTTGCCCCAGGGAAGACTCGAACCTCCACGGCGAGCAACCGCGCGCTCCGCAGCGAGACGCTTTAGACCGGCCCATTCAAAGGAGTCATTCCAGCATTGACCTCGAGCGATTTAGGGAGACCACAGAAAATCCAAATTTGTATCGCCGGAGTGGGAACCATCGATCTGCGAGTCCAGCGTGCTAACCGGTGCGACATGTGGCATGAAACATTTTATCTTCTGTACTGTTGACAGGTGCTGAATGTATGTTTCCTCACAGAAATTTCATATCCTTCTAGAAGTGATTTTACCACGATTGCGCTAAAACTTGTATTTGTCCAATATCTAGTAAGGTTTAGTAATGTCCAAAGGCCTTTTCTTCTTGGACCATTGTGTTTTGCCTCTATATGTGCTGTGAACAGAGATTTCTCCTGCGTTGTCTCTTGTTCTACATTACAGTTTAAATTTTGTTATTCAGCCTGTTTTCTGTCTGTACATCTAATTCTTTGTATTATTTCTAATTGTGTCTATCTTTTTCTTTTTCCCCTCTTTTAACAATATTACCTTCGTATGTGTCTTTTGTTTTCTTTTACTGTTTGATAGAAACAAAAATTGTTCAAATGTTTGTAATACTAAGAGAACAAACTTCTCTGGTCATCGGTCCCTATACATAAAAAACTTCGCAAAGTAACTTATTCTAAGGGCAAAATACACATACACACCTGACACAAGGACGACTCGAACCTCTAACGAGAGAGGCTGCGCGATCCGTAACGTGCCGCTTAAGACATGCCCTTTCACGCGCGGTTATTAGAATCAAAGAGTTCCTAACGGTAACTTCCAAATTTGGGTAAAATTATGAAGGTGGATATGATTAAATGCGATCAGTCACTTAATGCTTCTACTGGATAAACTGGAGATTCAATGCTATCTACAGAAAACGAAACATTACCTGGCGTGAAAGTGGTTGTAGTTTATATTCTGTACTAGCAAACATTTATAGAGAACTAGCTGAAAACCCGGCGTTGCCCGGGTATTTTTTTTATTTATTCCTGCTTTGAGTTATTACTTCTACCTTTCTCTCTCTCTGTCCATCTCTTTTTTTTTCTAAAAACATGGTATATTTATAGGAGAATAAATAAGAAATAAGGCTGTCTCGCATAATGTACAAAATTATAAGTTTCCAAACAAAGAAATATAGTAATCAAAACACAAGTGACATATAAAATACGTACGATCTTATATTTATTGAGTTATATGTTGTACAATTGTATAATTTTGCACGTATGTATTCATTTGTATAAGTGCTGTATTAAAAGAAATTTGTTTTTTACTGCTTTATTTATTTATTCTTATATTTCCTTATTCATATGTTTATCCTTACAGAGAAAGACATTGTAGCACGCATAGACCAAATATATGGTCTGTGGCATCACGTTCCGCTGTAAGTAACCTCCTTGCTATAGAGTTGCAAACGTCATCGCTGACCTTCAGTCCGAATTTTTTTAAAATAATTTCACGACTTTCAACCACCATATCTTCCATCCCCTTATAGCCATCGGCATGTAACTGCTATGGTGTACAAGGGAAGACTTCGGACAACAATTACACACACACCATTCCTTTGCGTTCTGTAGTTTCCGCTGCAGAGCGAAATACTAACACAGACACACATACGTAGAATTTTATATACACCGATAACTTTCCATCTCAATATACTCCACCCTTTTGTCATTATCAACCTTCAAGCAACAATGCAACCAATAAAACCATTTTCAAAGAGTAGATGCCTAAAACCCTCCTCAGGTGTAAATTAGTAACTGCACAAATATCTTAAGTCTCTGCGTCTTGTCGTTCGGACGTGATAAGCGTACACCGAACAGACATTCACATTAATATATATATAGATAAATAGCTATCCGATCGCCATAAAACCATGCCTCAAGCCTTCCCCGGGTAGACATTAGTAACTGTACAAATTTTTAGTTCTTTATGTCTTGTGGTTCAGACGTGATAAACGTACACCGAACAGACATTCACATTTATAGGTATAGATAGGAGTGAAATTCCACTGTCAACTAACTTTGCGCGGAAGTGAGCAAAGGGTGCAAGAAAGCCCTCCAGATATGAAGCCAATATTCTGAGACTGCAGTGAGACACTGCTGGACTCTCAGTTTCATATGCTGCTATGTACCAATCAACCACACACAAAGTTTACACAATGGGTTTTTATCTCTGTAACAATTTTTTTCTATTAAAATCAAATTTTTGTCGGGCTAAGATACAGAACTGTAAGATATTTCTCGTCTAGTGTATATATATGGTACGTTTCGTAATGACACGAATTCTTTCTCGTATTGCATTTGGAGTATTTAGTCTGCAATCATCATGGTTTTGAGGATGTACATTTACAGTGGATAAGGATCTTAAGAAACGGGAAAATCTATACCTATTATAATACAAAGTCCCCAAACCGCGTCTGTCTGTCTGAGATAAACTCAAAAAAACTACTGTACGAGTTTTCGTAAATTTTGACTATCGGACGGCGTAATTCAGGAAAAAGTTTTAGGTATGTTATTCATTGAGAGACGTAATAGTGGGTGAGCGTTGCGAGAAATATATGCAGCATAAATGCCATTATCAATAGTTATACATTCTGTGACTTACCAACAATACTGTGATGTTACAATGCGTTTATTGAACATATGAAGAGACGTTAAATGAAAATTTGTGCTGCGGCCGGGATTCGAACCAGGGACCTTCTGATTATTAGGCAGCTAACACAGCCTTACGGATAATGAGGCAGAATTAAAGAATGTGATGTGGAGGCAGAGGTGCTTTTTGACAGTCCGTGTAGCCGCACTATCCAAAACGCTGTGTTAGCTGAGCGGTTAAAGCGTCTGCCTAGTTAGCAGAAGGTCCCAGGTTCGAATCCCCGCCACAGCACAAATTTTAATTGAACGCCTCTCATTATAATCATTGTATTAGATATAATGAGACAATATACGTTTTATGGATGTGTTGCTATTCAATGCGGTTATTGTTTCATAATGCGTAGGATGAACATGACGCATCCTTTAATCTTACAAACGTGGTAGATGTATCAGGCTACGACAGAATAAAATATTGCGTTACACATGGTCTGCTAGCTGTGTAATACCGGGGCGGGTTCCTATTGTGTAGATAAATATCAATAAATATATTGTAAATATTTGAGCCGTTTGCTATGGTTAGAAATTATTTCCGTTTCACCGTGCAAAAACAGCGAAAACACATATTTGTAAATTTCGTATAGGTGTGGTAACTGAAAATTTTGATTTCAGTAACGGATGAAGATATCAAATATTTTGCCCCCTCTTGGTTCATGTACTAACCACCTTGTATCGTACCACTCCGATATCTTCTCCATACCAGATAACCCAAAGTGTTATTATGTCCGATTCCTTGATCGAACTGACCACGATCGAACCGAAACCTCTTTCTCGCCGCTCGCCCGCAGTTTCCAGTACTTGGACCTCATTTCACTTTCAGACCTCGTCATAACGGCACACAATACAGAAGTCACAATCCGCACAAAACGCAACACCCTCCCTGTTCACTAACTCATCACTTATCACCATCTCAAGTCTGCTCCCTCTCCTTCCTCACCATTTTTGCCACATTGAACACCACCATCCCATTCAGTGGCTACTACCCCGACATGTAAAACACCTTCTGTATCGTGATGCTAAGTAACCCCCTCCCCAACCACTATGTCTTTCTGCCGTCCTATCTGACTTACCTCGATACTGAGCAGAGTCTTAATTCTCTCCCGTCGTTTCCAACGTCTCGTCCCCATAACCCAGTGTGCCTTCCGAAAATCCTTGCCTGCGTGACGCGTAGATCTTATGCGTCAGCCAATCCTCGATCTCCGGCTCAACTCCCGTCACTCAGCTATATCTTTATCCTCCAACCTCGAGAAAGCACGTGGCCACACGTGGCAGCCTACCCTCCTACATCATGGTCCACAATTCCAATTCCTAACCTCCTATCCCTCTGCCGATGAACCCCATGGCTCTGTCCTCTCCTCGTCTCCACTGCGCTGCCGATATGCTCAAAGCCCCATTCCCTCCTATTCATTTGCTTCAATACGCTCCCATTCTTCACCGTTCCCAAGGTCTCCTCAAAACCCACCTTACAGCCGTGCGCGCTAAGTGCCTTGCTGCGTTGCGAGCAGCCGATTGTTGTCTGCTGTTCGAGTCTCCTCCGTCGGGCATGGCTGTGTGTAAATTTAGGGACCGATGACCACTGCAGTTAGGTTCCATTACTTTACAAACATTTGAACATTTTTGAACACACTTTTCCTCCTGTTGCAACTAGTGGCTCCACACAGAAAATCCCCCCACCTTCCCAAACACAAATAGAAAACACGCACACCCCATAGTTCACCTAACCCTCCTAAACCATTATTATACGATCCAGTCACCTCACTCCTACCTTGAAATACATTGGTTTTAACCTGGACCGCTTTCTCACCAGATTTCCGTCAAATAGAAAGCCTCTGCCTCCTGAAGCTACTGTCAGCTAAACTTGGGGGCCTCCACCTCTCCACCATACATCATACCTAAAAATTCTTGATCCACCCTATTCTCTGCTTCTTTATTGTATCCTGACTCTCCGCCTCTGCAAATTTCTACGAAGCTATTCAAATTCTCGAACGCCAGGCGCCCCTCTCGCCAACCACACCCGCCTTCCCTCCCCCTCATGGGTGTCCTCTACATTACAATATCCCGCCCCGAAACTTCTTCTTGTTGTCGAACACTTCAACATTTTATACATACCATCTAGTTCAAGCATTAGGAAATGCTTGAACTAGAAGGTATGTTGCCTATAGGATCCACGTCCTACACCTTCCCCAACTTTTCAACCTCCTTCGCCCTCGCTTCGCGGTAGGTCCACCTCCCATTCACCTACTGCTCTCCATAGTGCAGTGAAGTAGTGCAAGTCCAATTTTATCATCGTGTCGAATGTGGTGCCATGTTTTAAGTTTTTTTAATACTGCGGTTCACTATTTCGTAGAAAATCCTGAGCCGCCAGTGTGTTTAAAGTGTGTGACCATAATCTGTGATTTTAAATTTGAATTATGATTTTTGTGCATCCTCCCCTCATGTACAGTCCTCATATGTCTGTCTCTGCATGTGAATCAGGATTATAGTTAAATATAACATTTGTTTTGCATCCAAAAAGTATTGAAATATCAATTAATCATGAAATTTGATTGAAGAGGAAGGAATTGTAATTGTAAAAAAAAAAAAAAAAAAAAAAAAAAAAAAAATCATGCGCTCCACCCTGACATATACTGTATCTCTCCAACCAACTTTGAAGCTATCCTACCCAACTCCGTTTACATCCCATAGAAGTTTGTTGGTATAATTGTCTATTTCTGAAACACACTGAAGTATGGAACACAGACTGATGTCAGTCTTCGACGTTGAATTACTGCTGCACATATGCGCAGGACGAAATTGTGCCGCTGATTTTTTCATGAGGTAACTCTCAATGCAATGGTAGTACGTGAGTGACTACTTTTACATGGGAAAGGAGTTATACTAAAGCAAACAAACGCACATGTTACGAGTACTTCATGCAGCTAACTGTTTCAGTAGCACACTGCGACTTATAATTTATGGGACGTGCTTCTTGCATATGTAACACTATGTATACCACCACCTGCAAATGTATTTGTGGACCGCGGCAGAGTAGCCGTGCGTACTAAGCGCCCAGCTGGGGTGCGCGCGGCCGTTCCCCGTCGGGGGTTCGAGTCCTCTCTCGCGCATGAGTGTTTGCGTTGTCATTAGCATAAGTCACTTTAAGTTAGTGTAAGTAGTTTATAAGCTTGAAACTCGCCCGCTGTTCTTTTGACTGTTAACTATCCGTGTTTGTGAAGTTAACAATTGACTGCTTGCTCACAAAATCTAATTACGGCGATATTCACACAGCGGCGGAAGTATACAGTTCCCTTAAGCAAAACTCTGATTCTGTAAGTTAAAAAAACAGTTCTACCTTTTCTGTAATCTTTAGAGGAAACCTCACACAATTAAATAATGATCCGCAGTCATGAATCTAAATCAGAAATCATAAATGTTCGCAACGTAAACGCAAATATTCTGTCCTTCAGAAGGGAGCAAACAGAAGATACATGAACAAATTACCCTACATTAATCCAAAATAAATGATGAGGGGAGAATTTAAATTAGCTCAAAAGAATTATAGTTTAACAAATTAATTTAATGTTCAAACCAAGAACAACAAGAGGGGGAAGACAATTTTTTTAAATTGCAATAAGAAACACACCTTACAAAATGTTCAAAATATCCACAATTACATGGCCTAAAAATTGCCCACCTGCAAAGTTCAGTACAGGTTAATTGCGATCACGTTTCATAGGGGGGGGGGGGGGGGACCGGAGGAATTGCAGCACGTTCACACACAGATTCATACGCCAGGCCATGCAGGTACTTACCAAGCACCCAACACCAATACACCAAGCCATATGGAGAATGCAGATCGAAGGTTCACTCGCGCACAATGAAATAGTACTTCGCTTCCATAACGTGTCAAGCTAGTGGCTTAGGCTCATGATAAGCCATCAGAAACAAGACCACAAAGTGCGGTGTACAGGCGGAAGTTAAAGTTTCCCTAGAACTTCTAACTATACATAGATTTCATTAAATAATATCTAAAAACAGTCGCTCTAGCTTTCATTTAGAACAGGGAGAAGATAACTACAGAAGGTTAAAGTTGTTAGATCAATACAGCACTCCACTAATTCAGAACACAAACTATGAATAAAGTTAACAAAACCAATTTCGAAGAGAATAAGATCGCGAAATATCTCGTGTAACCATTATTTCTGATCAGAGGAATGATATCTATTAGATAAGCAAGGTTACAGATTGCTACAGCACAATACAGAGTTCGGTCACAAAAATTCAGAGAAGTGTAATAATTCTGTTTTATGCAAATTAAAAACACGATATATGTCGTGCAACGGTTTTTTCTACATAGAGGAAAAAGATCTGTTTAATGGTAATAACCACGACAGGGAACACGCTAATCGGCGCACACGTGGGCCGACAAGTACACAGATTACAAGTTAGAATGGACAATTTTCGGGGAAAATTATCACACTATACTCACTAGGAAACACATTAGCAAATTAGCTATACAATTATTAACCACTCATGTGCACTGAATGATGGAAAAGCTGAAGGCTTCGTCTGGTATCGTCCACGTGTTCTGTCGACAAAGTACAAACAGTATAGGCACCACGAGTTCCCGAAAATATTAGAATTCTACTATGATAAGAACGCGAAAGACACTGAACATATTTGAACAGGGGAAGAAATGATTTAAAAGTTATAAAGTGCAAGTACTATGCTAACGAAATACCATCAGAGCCTTGGAATCAGATTTCAGCGAAATCAACATAAAATTAGCAATCCTGGACGAAATTAAGCAAAATTTCACTACTACACATAGTGTACCTGCTACTCCCGGAATTAAACTCACGAAAAGGCATAAGTATGACTATGGAGCCTAAACTAAGTCGAGCCATGAGGCCACAGCAGAAGCAAACCCAGAGTTACTTACCCTACCAGGAACCAAGAAGAGAATGAATAGCTCTCTTGATCACCAGCTAACCATTACCAAGGAGGGATAGTGGAGGGGAATCCAGAGAGCGTCACTGATCGTCAGGCAGGTAACCTGACCAACTCCCACCCAAGAAGGTTAAGAGCAAGCTACATTAGGAATCTTTCCTAAGAGTGGGTTCTGATCAGCATTTGGCAAACCTACTTCTCGCCCAGAGACATTCAACATCCAGCGGTTGAAAGAAACGACGACACAAAACAGACGAGGCCCGCCTAGCACTTGCTAAACTTTCTTACATACAAAGTTTCATTCATTCTGTGGAAGCCAGGGCCAGTGGGAGCACATCACAGTACACACTAATACATATTTGGGGCCTCATGTACAACTAGACACTTAGAATTTTACATACCGATAAAACTAAATCAATATATAATGCCTAGCATCTCACATATTGCGAGTGGAGTGTCTTGCTACACACACACACACACACACACACACACACACACACACAAATGTCTGAAGCTCGTCAACATTTGTTTATGGGGAGTCAATTAAATGGAACCTTATGTGGACGTGTTTCAAGCTTAGGGAGTAATTTCCAACGTAGTTCAATCCTTAGATTTACAAACATTTGAACACCTAGCTTCGGTTTCCCGAGAATACTTAATCCTTTTTCCGTTGTCGGAGGATTTATGATTTGTGTCTCCTCTTGACTTCGGGAGCGCCTTTCGCCGAAATCTTCCGCACTGCCATCGGATGTTGCTGCAGAGCTCTTTGTAGGCTTCGTGAACAATCCTGAGATCACGAAGCGACCAAATCCGCAGGTGGACCGCAGATTTCTGCGTATTTTAGTCGTTTCGTGAGCTCAGGATCGTCCGCAAAGCCTTCAAAGAGAACTGCAGCAACCTCTCCGATGGCAGGGCGGAAAATTTCGGTGAAAGGCGCTCCCGAAGTCAAGAGAAGACAGAAATCACAAATTTGAACATTTGATTTTGAATTTGTGGTAAAATGTTGATCAGTTTCAGAGATAATGAAAAAAAAAAATCGCTCTGACGTGTTTTATGGCCCACTTTAGATTTGTAGTTTTATAAGATTTTGCAAACAATTTGGACAAACATAATAATGTAAACAATAAAAATTAATTAATAAGAGTGTCTGAAATTCTTTTAGGAAAAAAATTTGGATAGTAGCGGGTTTTGAACCACTGACCTATTGCCCACTACGCTACGGCCACCACTTAGAAGTTACGTTCTTAAATTTCATACTATTCATGGCCGTAACTGATGCTAATTGGCATTTGTAGACACTAGATTATCATGTATCGTACGAAGAACGACGTATTTTTGTTAATTCTTCAGTGCGGCTTTGAAATGTTCAAATGTTTGTTAAGCTTAAGGGACTTAACTACCGGGTCATCAGTCCCTAAACTTACAAACTACTTATGAACTACTTACAACTAAGGGCGGTACAAATATCCATGCCCGAGGGGGGATTCGAACCCCCGACCGTAGTGGCCGTGCAGACCGTGACTGAAGCGCCTCAGTCTCTTCGGCCACCGCGGCCGGCAGTGCGCCTTTGCTTTGAAATGAAAACGTGGTAGTTAAAATGAGAAAATCATCAAATATGCAACGCAAGATGGCTTATGCCAGAGAGACTTCACGTGATTAGTTTGTTTATATTCTAGGAGGCGCTCCAATTATGATATTGTAGGAAGATATAAAAAAGACAAGATCGCTTATCATCAATTGTTATTTAAGACTAAGAAATTGATGATCAGCGATCTTGGATTTTTTATATCTTCCTACAGTATAATGTCAAGTGACATCTGCGAACGGCTGGTTTTCGTTGATTCAGTGGAGGGTGTCAAAACTCTGTTATTTTTGCAAACATCTCTCAAACAATACGAGATATGAAAAAAAAAGGGAACAAAGCAGTAGAGATTCTTCTCCTCTACAAATTCGGTTTTTCAATTTTAGCGTCAGATGAACGGTTTATATGCAATTAAAATTACATTACAATCGGCCTTTTTTGGTATTACCAACGTATTTCTTGTCCGAAATATTTGAAGAAGAGAGGTTCTGGTCTCTGGTAGCCAAAAATTATGTAAGTATACTTTGGTGCCGATCGGTTGAACGGTTCGACCTAAGAAGTTGGAACACGTTACAGCCAAACAGACATCGTCAAATCGCCGTTATTTTTGCAAATATATCTGCAACAATGCAGGATATGAAAAAAAATAATAGAGCGAAGTTGTAGAGAATTTTCCCCTCTACCAATTAGGTTGTTCAATTTTCGTGTCAGATGAACAGTTCGTTTGCAATTACAATTACATTACAAACGGCTTTTTTTGGCCTTACTACTGTATTTTATGTCGGAAAAATTTGAAAAAGGGAGGTTCTGCTCTCTGTCGGCCTACAATTATGTCTGTAAAATTTGGTGTTGATCGGTTGAATGGTTCGTCTTAAAAACTGGGAACACGTTACGGACAGACAGACAGATATAAATCCCAAAATCGCCGTTATTTTTGCAGATATCTGTGAAACGATACGAGATATGAAAAACACATAAGAGAGCAAAGTTGTAGAGAATTTTCTCTTCTACAAATTCGGTTATTCAATTTTCGTATCAGGTGAATGGTTAAGCCGTTATTTTTATTTAACCCATATCTTCCCAGTGTTGCGTACACGCAACACAAAATTTAGCCTTACAAAATGCAGTCGAAATGGACTTACTATACAAAACTCACCACACACGTGTTAAAAGGCATTCACGAGCTCTCTGTACATGTGTTAAAGTTGCACATTTACCTTAACACTTCCAGAATGAATCTTTCACTCTGCAGCGGAGTGTGCGCTGATATGACACTTACTGGCAGATTAAAATTGTGTGCCGGAACCGGTACTCGAACCTGGGACCTTTGCCTTTCGCGGGCAAGCGCACTACCGACTGTGCTATCCCGACACGACTCACGATGCCACCTCACAACTCCACTTCCGCCAGTACCTCGCCTCCTACTTTCCAAACTTCACAGAAGGTCTCCTGCGAACCATGCAAGACTAGCACTCCTGGAAGAAAGGATATGGTGGAGACATGGCTTAGCCACAGCCTAAGGGATGTTTCCAGTATGAATCTTTCACTCTGCAGCGGAGTGTGCGCTGATATGAAACTTACTGGCAGATTAAAATTGTGTGCCGGAACCGGGACTCGAAACTGGGACCTTTGCCTTTCGCGGGCAAGCGCACTACCGACTGTGCTATCCCGACTCGACTCACGATGGAAAGCAGGAGGCGAGGTACTGGCGGAAGTAAGGTTGTGGGGCGGCATCGTGAGTCGAGTCGGTATAGCACAGTCGGTAGTGCGCTTGCCCGCGAAAGGCAAAGGTCCCAGGTTCGAGTCCCGGTTCCGACACACAATTTTAATCTGCCAGTAAGTTTCACCTTAACACTTCGTAAAAAGATGCAAGATTTACAAACGTCAGACGTTCTACATGCACAAGAAATGTCAAGTTCAGCTTCACACAGAGTGTTTTTCAATAATTCATGAGTGATACCATCAATGTAAGTCAGAGTTATCATATAATAGACAATATTCCACAATTTGAACAAATAGAAGAAGATGATCACAAAAACTAAATTTTTCTATTTTTTTTTTTTTTTTTTTTTTTTTTTTTTTTTTTTTTTTTTTACTAGGCAACAGCGCAACATTATGGGTGGTGCAAATTACAACACATACTGCTAGTTTGTAATATTTGTAATGTTATTTCAATTATTTTAAAGAGAACCTGATGACTAAATATAACACTTTTTTACAATTTCTATTTTTGGGAAGAAATGGGTTAAATTTCGAGTTGTCAAAAAACGATCGCAAAGGCCAACTTTACCGTAACCTAAAGTGGGCCAAAAATACGTATGTAACTGATCAGCTACACTGTGCATTAAAGGGTTGAATCCTCTTTGATGTGTCCATATTTGCGCATTTTAATTTCTCCATTACTTTCAGGTCATATGGCTTGAAAAGTGGACTAATTGTACGAATGACAGCCCACCCTGCCGCCCACAGGAGGCCAGCGGGGGTGAAATAACAATAAAGGGATAAAAAAAGAGCACGAGTATTTTAATTAGAGGGAAAGAGTTAAGCGGCAGCCCGCGGTCGGCGCTGGCCGTGATTCACTGTGGTAATTACCAGTGCGCCGCCCACGCCCCACGCGCCTTTTTCCCGCCGCCCACGCCGGCGCCGCCACAGAAGTTGGTCCAGCTCTGCCCGCAATATCACCCCGCTGGCTCTGCCCCGCGCTGATAACATGGCGCTAATGACGTCACGGGGCGGCGCGCCAGGCCGCGCAAGTTGCGTCGTTTGTCTTGGCCGCTTTCTTAAGAGGGGCGGCGCCGTCGTCTGGTCTTCCCAGCTGTCCGCGGCCACTCTTCGTAAGGACAACCACACTGTGTCTAGAAATGTCTTTGAAGGAGAGCAAAGTATCATATAATTTCTCCTCGGTGTTTTTTGTGGGTACGTCATGTCTCCAGTATTACTTATCTAAAATTAATGACTGAGGTATCATTTTCAAGGTTTAGTTCTCCACTAAAGACGAAAAATACACAGATAGTTTAAAATTATTGTTTTCACAAAAAACTATAATATATATACAAAAAATTGTACTGTTCGTGCAATCGAAGTCTATACATGGTGAACGGCCGTGGTGGAGTAGCCGAGCGGTCTAAAGCGTCTCGCTGCGGAGCGCGCGGTTGCTCGCCGTGGAGGTTGGAGTCCTCCCTGGGGCATGGGTGTGTGTGTTTGTCCTTAGGCTAGTTTACCTAGGTTTAAGTAGTTTGTAAGCTACGACTGATTACCACGCAGTTTGGTCTGATAGCTTTACAAACATTTGAACATGGTGAACGATCGTATATGGGCCATGTATATAAGGTTGCTCCCATCAGCCACCGCGCCGAGTATCAACTTAGTTTGCACATCCGATGTAAAAGCAATGAAGAAGGTGCCCTTTGTTGACAATCTTTTTTTAACTAACATGAACTACAATTCTTGCAGTTGTTTGGATTCTCTATGCAAGCCAAAGGATTTCTTTGATACAAGCATCGTTTATCACACGATTTCGGTTCTACAAGTCGATGTAACGACGAAAAATACACAAATAATTATCAAACATGCACGATGGCACGTGCAGCTTTTATTTACTCTTTCGACATATACAAAGGCAAATATTCTTTAGTTAATTACATTGTTCTTATACAGCTATTCTAACAATACAAGGCTCTTACAGTACTAAACTAAATTACAAAATTTTCTCAAGCCACTTTAAGGCGGAGTCACTGAGTCTGTGTATGTCTTTCAAGTCACCATTGTAACCGTACACTTCACACGCGAGTAAATGGTCCATTGTCTGGGTTTCACAACACTCACATTCAGAACTGTCTGTCAGGCCCCATTTCTTCATTAATGGCTTACATCTGCCGACACCTGTTCTCACGCGGTTCCGAGTTGTCCACAGTTTTCTTGGAAGACTGAACCCTTCGATCTTTTTGTTGGGGTCATCCACCAAATTGCTGTTATTGGGTGCACTTGTAGCACACAGTTCTTTCCAGCCTATTTTTGATTTGAACTCTTGAAGCTGTTCGCTGATTTTCCAAACGCTGTCCTGGATTTAAGCCTGTCTGGAGCTCTTAGATCTTCATGGATAGGTACGTCCAGGTTGTCTAGGATTTTTTGGTAGGTTCTTATGGCGAGCTGTGATAGCCTGATTTCAGGGGGCTCTATGTTGGCAAGGACAGGGAGCCAAGCACATGGGGTGGCCCTGAGTGTACCTGAGATTATTCGCATTGTCTCCCTCAGCTGGACGTCCACGTGCACGTGCAGTTGTTAACGGCGATTATATGTCCACAAAATGACGATTGTACTGCAGTGAATGAATTTGTCGTTTTCAATTTGTTATCCAGGGAGGCAAAGCTTTACCTCAGTTCAGTCCGCCTCCGTAGCTCAGCGGTAGCGTCGCTGACTACCACGCACGAGGTCCGGGTTCGATTCCCGGCAGGGAACTGGGTGTTGTGTGTTGTCCTGATCATCATTGGCACGTAAGTCGCCCATGCAGAGTCAAATAAAAAGACTTACACTAAGGCGGCCGAACAAACCCGCAAGAGATCTCCCGGCCAAGAAAGCCATATGCTCATTTCATTTTTACCTCATTTACGATTCTGTCCAACTTGACGTAACAAAAGACGTACACTTGTACCCCGTCGAATTCTTGAACTCTTTAAATCCGTCAGGTTCACCACCTCATCAATTGGTTTTTAAGAAAAATACTATAATTACGTTAATTAGAAATCTTTACGCTAATCAAGGATTACTTAATGGTGTAAGATTAGTGGTGACTCACTTAGGCGAGTACATCACTACTGCTAAATTCATTGACTCCGATAAAACTGTGCTGTACCCCGCATTAACATCACAACTGATCCAACCATGCCTTTCCAAATGATAAGCAGACAATTCCAAGAAAAAGTAGCCTTCGCTAAACACAAGCTCAGACGTTTCAAAGGGCAGGTTTATATTTAACAGAACCTGTTTTTTCGCATGGACGTGGTTTTTTCACGAGTTCGCTCATTCAGTGATATTTATCTTTGTTCTAAAGACACATACTTAAAGTAAACGATGATCACATTATAACTACTAACATTATTTTCAAAGAAGTTTTGTAAAATAAACAAGTTTTCAAAGAATAAAATAAACATGAAAAAGTCAATATTTTACTTTTTATATGTTTCACAAGTAATCATATTCTATTTAATTATGTATATATTCTTACACCGAGACTAATATTTGTTACTACTATTCATAGTTTATTATATTTTATAAAGATGTACTTGCATCTGCCTTTTCTTCATTTCTATATTACCTATCTGTGACTGATCAGGATAGAGTAAGAATTATTCACACGGGTCAGCTAGTCACTATTAACATTCTCACTCTCAGGCCGTCCATAATGAATAAAATTGCCATAATTCTCTGCCGGGGAAAAATTTGTACCCCTGGTAAGACAAATGTCGATTTTGATCCAATGACGGAAGATGCTCCCTGGGAGATAGTGCTGATATTTCTTTCATAGTGGCACCTGTGTGTGTCTTTAATAGCGAATGTTGATAGCCGTAAGGCTGCAGTTTGATACCAACGTGTGAAGTAAACAGACGCCGTGCCAAAGAGTCTGACTCGTGCCTGCATCACCAAACCAAGCGAGTGTGGAAGCATCGGGATGGTCCTTTTGGAGAATTCGCATACACGTTGGGCGTGTTACATCAGTAATGCAACCATACCAGTTACAACGGTCTCGTGAACATTCGCACACCAGTGGACGAGATTCTACCGGGAGTAGTCCATGTACTTGTGGCGATCACAGTTCAAAGTTAGCGACAAAAGAATGCAAATAAATATTACATGAAAAGAAAATATATGGACGTAGGGGAAATTCAATTTAATATGTCATGAAACTCGATGACAAATGTGGCCAAAAAGTTCCAAATTTAGAAAACAATTTCAATATAGTTTCCTGGCCATTAAAATTGCTACACCACGAAGTTGGTGTGCTACAGATGCGAAATTTAACAAATAGGAAGCAATTGTTGTGATATGCAAATGATTAGCTTTTCAGAACATTCAAACAAGGTTGGCGCCGGTGGCAACACCTACAACGTGCTGACACGAAGAAAGTTTCCAACCGATTTCTCATACACAAACAGCAGTTGACCGGCGTTGCCTGGTGAAACGTTGTTGTGACGCCTCGTGTAAGGAGGAGAAATGCGTACCATCACGTTCCGGCTTTCATGAAGGTCGGATTGTACACAATCGCGATTGCGGTTTATAATATCGCGACATTGGTGCTCGCGTTGGTCGCGATGCAACGACTGTTGGCAGAATTTGGAATCGGTGGGTTCAGGAGGGCAATACGGAATGCCGTGCTGGATTCCAGCGGCCTCGTACACTAGCAGTCGAGGATCGTGCAGCCACGTCTCGATCCCTAGGTCAACAGATGGGAACGTTTGCAAGACAACAACAATCTGCACGAACAGTTCGACGACGTTTGCAGCAGCATGGACTATCAGCTCGGACACCATGGCTGCGATTACCTTTGACGCTGCATCACAGACAGGAGCGCCTGCGATGGTGTACTCAGCGACGAACCTGGGTACACGAATGGCAAAATGTAATTTTTTCGGATGAATCCAGGTTCTGTTTACAGCAGCACGATGGTCGCATCCGTGTTTGGCGACATCGCGGTGAACGCACATTGGAAGCGTGTATTCGTCATCACCATATTGACGTATCACCCGGAGCCATATTATGGGGTGCACGTCTCGGTCACCTCTTGTTCGCATCGACGGCATTTTCAACAGTGTCCGTTACATTTCAGATGCGTTACGACCCGTGGATCTACCCTTCATTCGATCCATGTGAAACTCTACATTTCAGGAAATAATCCACGACCTATGTTACAGGTCCCTTACGGGCCTTTCTGGATACGTAAAATGTTTGATTGCTGCCGTGGCTACACATTCTCCAGATCTCTCACCAATTGAGAACGTCTGGTCAATGTGGCCGAGCAACTGGCTCGTCACAATACGCCACTGTACTCTTGATGAACTGTGGTATCGTGTTGAAGCTGTACACGCCATCCAAGTTCTGTTTGACTCAATGCTCAGGCGTATCAAGGCCGTTATTACGGCCAGTGGTGGTTGTTCTGGGTACTGATTTCTCAGGATCTATGCACCCAAATTGCGTGAAAATGTAGTCACATGTCAGTTCTAGTATAATATATTTGTCCGATGAATACCCGTTTATTATCTGCTTTTTTTCTTGGTGTAGCAATTTTAATGGTTAGTAGTATAATCATTCTGTAGGCGCGTGGCTGGCCGCGAGTTAGTTTCTGCCGGCCGTTTCTCCTCCCCTACACACTTTCCCTATCGCTCTGCCTCAATGCCTACATGATGCCACCTATAATAATAATGTATACTAAGTCAGTAATCGCCATCTTTATAATCGAAAGGATGTGAGAAACATTGCCACCCTTGGAGGCTGCACTACGCGCCACTAACGTAACCGAGTAGGGCGGGAGGGAGGAGGGGGGAGGCTCCTCCTTCCAAGACTACACTTACTACTGCCACGTATCAATATCGGTGTTTCAGCATGGGTCGACACCTGGTACCTCAGTACCGCCTGAGCTATTGATCTGTAAATGTGATCATTTCATGTCCTCAAAATGCACCGTTTCAACAATAAATCTTGAGTGTATTGGGAAACTTTGACAGGTTGTACTAATTCATGTTTCTGGCAGTGTATCTATCCAAACAAGGAGCTCATGGAGTAGTACTGCCAGGAATGTAAATGCAAAATTGTTTGTGTTGTACAGAAAACGTACGGCAGATTCAAATTTTCAAATGTTTGTAAAGACTATGGGGCTTAACTACGGGGTCATCAGTCCCTAAACTTACAAACTACTTACGAACTAGGACGGCACAAATATCCATGTCCGAGGGGGGATTCGAACCCGCGATCGTAGTGGCCGTGCAGACCGTGACTGGAGCGCCTCAGTCTCCTCGGCCACCGCGGCCGGCGTACGGCAGATTCAGAGGGATTATCATTATACTGTTCACAGTCAACTATGGTGCTGATAACCTCTTTCAACTTTTCTCAGGCATTCACAATTACAAGCATTAATTTCGAGTTAGTCTTCTGCGAACAGGTATTACAGTCTGAATACGAGGTGTACCCCTTGCAGAGATGCAGAACAACTGCGCATGTTCTCTGCTGATTGATGATGAAAGGTAGAAATTTCAGCAGTAGAAGATAACAATATACGATACTTTGGGTTTTTTACTCTGTTGTGACACTAGATATAGGAGCTTTGTCCTTAGTTTTTGGCCCACTTTAGGTTACGGTAGTAACACTAAAAGTGGGCATTTGCGATCGTCTTTTGACACCTCGAAATTTAAATGAAAATAACGACTTAACTATTCATGTAACACGAAAATTGAATAACCTAATTTGTAGAGGAGAAAATGCTCTACAACTTTGCTCTTTTATGTTTTTTTCATATCTCGTATCGTTTGAGACATATTTTTAAAAATTTGACACTCTCCATTGAATTAACGTTAGGAGATGTCACGTGACATTCATTGTGGAGAACTCTCTGTGGCATACGCCTTCTTGCGCGTATTTGATGATTTTCTTATTGTAACTTACGCGTTGTCATTTCAAAGCAATGGCGCACTGAAGAATTAACAAAAACACATCGTTCCTCGTACGATAAATGATAATCTAGTGTCTACAAATGCCATATTAGCATCAGTTCAAAACGGCCATCAATAGTATGAGATTAAAGGACTTATCTTTTTATTGATAGCTGTAGCGTAGGGGGCAAGTCTTTAGCGTATGATCCTAAAGGTCGGTGGTTCGGAATCCGCCTCTACCTATTTTTTTTCCTAAAAAGGTTTCAGACACTCTAATTAATTATTCTTTTATTATTTAGATTATTGTTTTGGTCCAAAATGTTTGCAAAAACTTATAAAACTACAAATATAAAGTGGGCCGTAAAACACGCCAGTGCGATTTTTTCGGAACCCGCCTCTACCTAATTTTTTTTTTCCTAAAAAAGGTTTCAGACACTCTAATTAATAATTCTTTTATTATTTAGATTATTATTTTGGTCCAAAATGTTTGCAAAAACTTATAAAACAACAAATCTAAAGTGGGCCATAAAACACGTCAGTGCGATTTTTTTTTCTGGAGTCCATTTCAATGACCAGGTATCACGCTTGCGCCATCGTAACACTGCTCTAATATTTTTTGCTCGTTGTCAAATGCTCTCAATATGTTGATGAAGTGCTAATTCGCCTACTTCCTCTTCCACCCCTGTGAACTAGCTACGACCTGTCTCCTCACTATTATCCAATGCTGCAACCCATCAGCCGGCCGAGGTCGCCGAGGGGACTGTGGCGCTACAGTCGCGGTCTGCACGGCCACTACGATCGGGGGTTCTAATCCCCCCTCGGGCATGGATATTTATGCCGTCCTTAGGATTAGCTAGTTCATAAGTAGTTCGTAAGTTTAGGGACTGATGACCCCGTAGTTAAGTCCCATAAGCTTAACAAACATTTGATTTTTGCAACCCATCCATAAGGATAGCGGCTTTCTACACTGGGCCATTACGAAAGGCTTGAAACACGGACTATTTCATGTTAAACTCACTGAGTCACTCTGCTTCTGTTACTTAGTATGGCTTAAAAGTAAGCCGTTCTCGGATCACATAATTTAAAAGACGTGAAGTGTCTAACCACTACATAAGCCAAAGACACCAAAACGCATCAAAATAGTGTTCATTCATTATTCAAAATAATGTTCATTCATACCAGATACCACTGTGTAGGAATACAATAAACCAAATATTGAATACGCTTTGGTATATTAAAGTGCTGCGTAAAAAACAGTAGTTTTAATCTTACACGAGCATAATCCATTTTGATAAGGTGTCTTCGATCTTGCGTTTATACATTGGAGTCTTTTAAATGATCTGACGATAGCTCACTTTCAAGAAAAACTATCCATTTCAAGAAATGCGAATTTGACCATTAAAGAATGTATGCAAAATAATTTGGTAAATTCAAATAGAACAACGTCCCATCTTCTTTCATATTGGCTGGTCAGCCTCTTGTGACACATTGCTCGATTGTGCACTACGTCTACATCCATATTCCGGAATCCATCTTAAGGGTGTGCTGGAGCATATATCGTACTAGTCATAACTTATTCTGTTACTCTCACAGATTTGTCTTATCTTTGTGGACCTTACGCCAAATGAAAGTTGAAGGTAGTAGAATTGTTCTGCAGCCAGCTTCAGATTCTGGAATCTAAATGCCTTTGATAGTGATTCTCGAAAACGTCTGTTCCTTCCAGCGATTCTCGTTTTAGTTCCCGAAGTATCTGTGTAGCACTCGCACAATGATCGAACCATACTAACGGTCCGCCTCTTTTATGTCTTCCCTTAAACCGAACTGGTGGGGAATCCGAAACACTGAAATATTGAAGAGGAGGTCACACAAGGTTTGCGGATGAACCACGTTATCTCAAAAGTTTCCCAGTAAACGGAAGTCAATTATCTGGCATTTCCATAGCTGTCCTTAACTGCTCATTCCATTACATATAGCTTTGCAATGTTAGGTCAAGTTATTTAATCGGTGCGACTGTGTCAAGCACCACACTACAAATGCTGTTTTAGATGGTCTAAGGCGTCTCGATGCTGAGCGCGTGGTTGCTCGCCGTCGGAGGTTCGAGTCCTGCCTAGGGCATGGGTGTGTGTTGTCCTTAGGTTAGTTTACCTAGGTGTAAGAATTTTGTAAGCTACGGACTGATGACTACCCAGTTTGGTCCGATAGATTTACAGACATTTGAACATTTGAATTTGCTGTATTAGAAGATTTGTGAGACTTTTCCTATTCATCTGCATCACCTTACATTTTTCTACATTTATGGATAGCTGCCATTCCTTACACTAACTATAAAGTTTGTCTATGTCATTTTCATTCCATTACAGTCATTCAGTTACGATTCTTCTCCCTACACCGTTGCATCATCAGCAAACAGCCGCAGAGTGCTACTCACACTATCATTTATACGAGGGATGGAACTTAAATAGTGGCAACACTGCTGTGGAGGCAATGGAATCTACTAATGTCGCTGATAGCACTCGTTGACATACCTACCTTCGAACAGACGGACTCGCTCGTCCCACGTCACCTTTGTGCACACAATCGAGGGAAACACAGTCACTTGTGAGCGACCGGTCTAACGTAACGGTGTCACTATGTTTTCTAAACAGGAACAACAGATTTGAATGTGGCAAAGGTCGTACAGCACGACAGTGTCATCAAGATCTCCAAGAGGCGGCGGGGAATCGTCATTGCCGTACAGAACAGTAGCACCTTGAGTAAAAGACTTCAACGAAGGTCGGCAAACTGTAACAGACATGCATCGGGCCACATCGTACGATCCACGTTGTACGAGCTAAAACTGAAACGCCAATCCGACGAATGGCGTCATTATGGGTCACCGAGAAAGTCAAAAGTGCGCAGAGCCCCACTATTGTGAACGTTATAGTGATTCTCGTGTACGGCTATGATGGTCTTATCCTAACGTTCCTCCACGGCAGACAGTCAATTTACAGTATTACTGTTCGTTTTTCGAGCATCGTCTGCGGCCAGCTTTACGAAAGAAGCGGCATCATTTTCTGCGCAACCATACCATTATTTTCCAAGACAATGCGCGGGCGCATACAGCGCCAGCTGTGGCTGTTCTGTTCGGTCGATGGGACTGGGAAGTACTGTACCATCCACCATACTCCCGGGACATAAGTCCTTGTGACTTTGAATTGATTCCGAAGATGATGGAACCACTTCGTAGCATTCGCTTCAGAACTCTTCCAGAGATTCGACAGGTAGCAGACCGCTCCATTCGCACCACCAACAAACAGACTCTCCTAACGGTATACTACGCTTTCCACATCGCTGGCAACGGGTTCTATACAACGCTGATGACTACTCTGAAAGACATTGACAGGTGCAAACATGTAACGCTTCTGTATCGATTGTGAATAAAAATAATAGTTGCCACCATTTAAGTTCCAACCCTCGTATGTGTAGAAAGTAACAGCGGTGCTATCATACTTCCGGAGGCACTGCTGATAAAACTCTCGTCTCTGATGATTTCTCGCCCTCGAGAACAACGTCGTGGGTTCCATTACTTAAGAAGTCTTCGAGCGACTCACGTGTCTGGGAACCTTTCTCATATGCTCGTACTTAACTTAGCAGTCTGCAGTGCGGCACATGTCAAAGGCCTTTCGGAAATAATGAACTATGCAGTCTGCCTGTTGCCCGTAATCCATGGCTCGCAAGATAGCGTATGAGAAAAGAGCAAGCTGAGTTTTAATTAGGGCGTTCGGATACTTTTCCTCAATTACTGTGTAAATGTAATAACTTACTTAGTTCTGGGTATGAGGAACCGAAAAATTGAGTGTAGTGAAATATTCATAAGGGAGCTAAAGTTTTCGAAATATTTAGTAAGTTCCCGTATTGACCTCTTACGATGTAGCCAATTTTCGTGATGAGTTCTAGGTCCCTGGGATAACGGTCGCGTCACCCCGCGCAGTTTTAATCAGGATTGTTGGTTAGGAATTGAAAAGCAGCGTCGCGGAGAGACGGGCTGGCATTTCGTTTCGCTGGGCGGTCCCCTGGCGCCGGCTTTGTCCTCGTCTAATTCGCAACCGCCGCCACGACTCTGCCAAAAGGCAGCCAGCCGTACCTCAGGGCGAAGAGCTCTGCCGAGCTGCGGACCCCGCGAGGCGGGCGTCAAAGAATGTCAGAACAAGATGGCGCCGCACTGCGCCACTGACTGCTACCACGGTCTATAACATAACTGTCTCCACATCACGTCTCATTATCAGTATCACTGCAAGCAACGACACTCGTGAATAAATCACCACATATTGATCTGTTAGAGTACATATGCGAAGATCGCTTGTTGAATATTTTATTTTACTTTAGATGGCCGGTTCTTAGTTGTCACCTTCAAATCTCTAAACAACTAAGATTGTCGAAGCCAAGGAAGTTAGAATAAGGGGAGATGCCCTTTACGCCACAGAAGTGAAGCCATTGTTAATAACATTTGTGGCGACGAGTGTGTATTCATTGCATTTTGAGTTGAAAGTGATACTTTATCTAAAAAGAAAAAAAAAAGTTATCTGCTTTACTTATAGATGTGCAAGCAGAACAAAAAATCATCTATTTACACAAAAAAATTTGTTTTTAAATTAATACTATCTACATCATCATCAGCAGCCATTTCAACCATTTAATGATGTGGCCTCTTCGACTCGTGGATTTAGGTAGGCTTTCAGCAGTCTTCTCCAAGTGGAACGGTCTCTGCCAGGTGCTACCATCGATCTTCCTGATATCTTTGTCCCATCTGTCCGGTGGTCTTCCTCTAGGCCTCCGGTGCTCTCTCGGCCTCCACTCCAGTACTATCTTCGTCCATCTGTTGTCTTTTCTTCGCCGCGGTGGAGTAGCCGAGCGGTCTAAAGCGTCTCACTGCGGAGCGCGCAGTTGCTCGCCGTGGAGGTTCGAGTCCTCCCTGGGGCATGGGTGTGTGTGTTTGTCCGTAGGTTAGTTTATCTAGGTTTAAGTAGAATGAAACTTTCACTCTGCAGCGGAGTGTGCGATGTTAGATTTAAGTAGTTTGTAAGCTACGGACTGATGACCACGCAGTTTGGTCAGATAGATTTACAGACATTTGAACATTTGTCTTTTCTTCTCGCGATGTGGCCGGCCCACTGCCATTTCAAGGAGCCTACGGTGTCTAAGATGTCCTTAACCTTGGTCACAGATCACAGATTAATTAATAATATCCGGCCGCGGTAGCCGAGGGGACTGAGGCGCTCCAGTCACGGTCTGCACGGCCACTACGGTCGGGGGTTCGAATCTCCCCTCGGACATGGATATTTGTGCCGTCCTTAGTATTAGCTAGTTCATAAGTAGTTTGTAAGTTTAGGGACTGATGACCCCTCGGTTAAGTCCCTTAAGCTATACAAACATTTGAACATTTGACATAGAATTTTCTTTGTTACAAGATATAGGTGGTAAATAAGTCTTGTTACTTGGGCAGTAAAATAACACACGATGGTCGCAGTACAGAGGATGTAAAATGCAGAATGGCAATAGGAAGAAAAGCGTTTTTGGAAAAGAGAAATTTGCTAACAACGAATATTAATTTAAGCATAAAGAAGTCCTTTCTGAAGGCATTTGTATGGAGTGTTGCCTTGTATGAGAGTGAAACATGAACCATAAACAGTGCGGACAGGAAGAGAATAGAGGCTTTTGAAATGAGGTGTTACAGAAGAATGCTGAAGATTAGGTGGGTGGATCGCGTAACTAATGAGGAGGTACTGAACAGAAATGGGGAGAAAAGCAATTTCTGGCATACCTTGACTAAAAGATGAGATCGATTGGTAGGACACACTCTTAGACATCAAGCAATCGTGAATTTAGCATTGGAAAGAAATGTGTGATGTAAAAATCGAAAAGGGAGTCCAAGAGATAATTACAGTAAGCAGATTCAAATTGATGTAGGGTACCGTTCCTACAAGGAGATGAAGAGGCTTGCTCAGAGTAGGGTGGAGAGTTGCATCAAACCACTCTCCGGACTGAAGACAACAACACACAGGTTTCCTTAAAATTTCAAAGTAGTACATAATTGTAGTATGAATATTTAATATTGTTGAACTTGTAGAAAGAATTTTCGTATGCACTCAACATAAAAAACGTCTCTTTACTGAACTTACGAAAATGATACACCTTCATCCTAACATTATTGGAAAAATCCAGCGTGTATCAACTGAGGTCAAGTAGTACATACTACTTTGGTTTCTAGCCCCCTCCCCCCTTCAAATATTCACTTACTTTTATTTGATCTTTAGGCAGAGCCAGTGAATAAACTATGCAACTGTTTAGGGTATTGCAGAACACTGAGTCACAGACGACTACTGGCAGTAGCGAGGTGCGGCAACTAAGAAAGTCGGACGTTATACGCTCCCAACCGACAGCCATGTGTCGTCAGATGACATCCTTGAGCAGCGGACGACGAGCTCTTTGCGGCAACCTGCTTAAACTCGGCCGCCAAATTTACGGTTGTTTCTACACCTGGAAAGACTCTGTCTACCGTATCTTCTCGTTGAGCTTGAAGTGCTGTATTTAATTTATATTGTATTTAGTGTCTATTGCTAGTACAATTTTTGCTGCTGGAATATGCCTAAAGTGTGCATTTAAATACAAAAATCTAAGTGATAAAACGACAAATACTCCATGCAAGAATACTAAATTTTTGGCCTTGTTTGCTCTCAGTCTCTGTATACGCAACCAAAATTCCCTACTAATGGCACTTAGCTGCCCTAAGAGTGAAGTGTCATATGACCTATCCTGCAATTCCCTTGAAGTACACGCCATACAAAAATTCTCAGTTTTCTACTTAGTGTTGGTGTGTTTTTGGGATTTTTCTTCTTGAGATGATATTGTGGTTGATGAAACTACACTTTTGACTGTCTTCACCTTCTTCATAAATATTTTCTTTTATGTTGACAATACTTGATCCAACATGGTTGGCATGTACCCAGTGCAACGTGTGGAGGCAGTAGTAACAGCCAGAATTTTTTCGCTTGTATATGTTGTGTTCTTTGCAACAAATATGTTCTTATTTCAGCGTGGAAACAACGAAAGTTATTGATTATACGCTATTTCAGTGTGGAATGCTTCGGTGGCAGCTGATCCTGGTGGATTTTTATTGGAGTATTCTGTTGTCACTTACGACTTTGTACTTAAATTTCACGTACCAAACGTTACTTGTTTCAGCATGGCAACAAGGAGTTTAACGACAGCTTATTTCGACGTGGAATGCTTAGGTGGCAGCAGATTTAGGCACATTTACAACTTTCGCCTTTGTACTCAAATTTCGTCCACCAAATTTCATAATCAAACCCTTTGACGGTAATTTTATATGTTTATATACTACGTTCAGTGAACACCAGATAAATGTATACTTGACTTTATGAAAGCAGTTGTTACAACACTTTAACAACAAATGCAAGTCCATGATCACGATTGTTCGTCTTAACAATTAATGTTCTACATGTACAAGGGATACTCTGCAAATCACATTTAAGTGCTGGCAGACGGTTTATCGAACCACCTTTATACTATTTATCGCCCATTCCATTCTCGAATAGCGCACAGGAAGAAAGAACAACTGAATCTCTCCGTTGGGGCTCTGATTTCTCAGAATTTAATTCTGATGACCATTTCTAATTATGTACGTAGGTGTCAACAATATATTTTCGCATTCGGAGGAGAATTTTGGTGATTGGAGTTTCGTAAGTAGCCCACGCCGCAGCGATAAACGCCGTTGTTGTAATGATTCCCATCCCAGATTCTGTATCATTTCCGTGACTCTGTCTCCCCTATATCGTGACAATACAAATCGAGCTGTCCTTCTTTGGACTCTTTCGATGTCCTCCTTCAAATCCACCTCATAATGATGCCACACTAGGCAGCAATACTGCAAAGAAGGACGGACAAGCGTAATGTATGAAGTTCCTTTAGTAGTGCTGTTGTATCTTTTAAGGGTTCTGCCAATAAAACGTAGTCTGTGGTTCACCTTTCCCACGACAATATCTACGTGTTCTTTCCAGTTTAAGTCTAGAGTAATAGTAATTCCTAGATATTTTGGTGGAGTTTACGGCCTTCACGTTTGATTGATTGATCTTGTAAACAAAGTTTAACGGATTTCCTTTCGTACTCATGTGGACGACTTCACACTTCGCATTAATTAGAGCCAATTGCCAATTTTTTGCGAGCATAGCTGACATAATAATATTGATTTAGGCCTGAATGTTGCTACTTACAATTTGTGTTATCCACAACTCGCTACACAGTTCACTTTTTTATTTTATTTATTTATTTTTGTTTTGTTTTGAAAATTATGATGGATGAACAAATTCCACAACACACCATCTGTAACATAAAAAACCGTTCAAAATCTGATGATGATATGCTATGTATATCGAAAGCGGTAATGGGAGAAATGTAATTAAACATTTTGCATAAAAGGCTACTGGTTGCTGTCATTCAAGATACCTTATTTCACCACAGTCGCAGTGTTCCTCATCCATAATGGGTAAGAGTTTCATCTTCATGTTTCTCACACGGATAACTTCATATCGCTTGCTCAAGTGACGGCCCACCAAATAATTTATCCATATTAGATTCTGGACAGATAACAAGAAATATTGTTTATGGTCAAGTTTTGAATGTTAAATATCACTTTTATTTTGATTACTACCTATCTTTGTAGGTATAATGCGCTCATAATTTTGTACATTATGGAAGACAGACTTCTTTCTTCCAAAAATCTAACAGATAAAATGAAACTGAAAGGTTTACATGGTGCAGTTAACTGATTATCAATTTCCGACTAATAGGTATCGTTTGCTAAAGGAAACAATCACTGCGTAATTGGTGTGGGCGCCCAATATCGTTCGTCGTTCAAATTTTGCTTATAATGGAACATGGCCACAGTAAGGCAGACGTTCTAATGTCCATACAAAACCTTTTGAACATATGATTCTAGTTAAGAAATAGCATCCGAGGACCAAGTCCTAAAAATCTCGATTGTGGACTCGGCCATTTCAAAATTATATATTTCAGCGTCAGTCACACGGCTTCCGTTCCTGAACTAAAGTTGTAAGTGAATTTTGATCTTCGTCTTCGAAGTCCTCGTTAGTTTGAGGAGACCGTTAATTCTCATCTGATAGATCATACTTCTTCACCTGACAAGAGCGGTTGGTTTGTATATCTCTGGCCTCGATGGCGGCAGTGAGGAACAATCTGACATCGCAAAATCAATGCTGATTCTTGTGCCATGAAAATAATAATAATAAAATAAAATCTCAGCTTTACAATATTTATTATAGCATAAATGAAATGATTAATATTACTTTTATTTGTGTTTGTTGCTTCTTACCTGAAAACGGAGCTGAAGGTAGTTCGGTGTAACCGTTACATAAAGTTTGTTACACCACAAGTGCTACTGCAATGCAATGATTATCCACCTCTCCTATCAATTCTGAATCGATTATACGTTATGAACTTTATGGGAAATTTTTCTTATCAGAAAATCGAGTTTGTTGAGTCAAAGTATCCTAGAGACTTTTCTATCTTAAGGTGTACAAAGTGACCTGCAAAATATGAATCGAGTCGATTGTGCGTGTCTGAAACCTTACCCTTGTCAGTTAATCTCAAGCAGCACGTTCTTACCATATAAAATCGCTCTCACTTGCAAAATTTTGAAACGAGCCTCCCCAATAAGTCAAGCCATCTCCTCACTAATAACAGTCTTTCATTTTGAAACTTCTTTCTCAATTTTCTCCTAGTAATTCTTAATTCATCTTAAATTATGAGTTAATTATCTTCCTTTTCTGTCAAAATCTCCTTCTCCTCGAAAATTTTTGGGAGTGGGAAGGGGAGGGGGAGGAAGAATGTAACGGCTCCTACGGGGAATGTTCTGACCTATCTCTGTGTGGCGGGAGGTGCCAGGCGCCAATGCCAACTTTCTACGCAAGAATAACCCAACCTAAGATAACAGTTTTCTTACAAACTGTAGCCACTTTTAACCTTACAACACTGATTATTTCAAACAGCGATCGAGCCACTCACAGAGCACCAATAAGTAAGACATGTAGCGGCAGCAGCACTCCAAGTGGGCTGGGATGGAATTTTCTGCTACCGGATATCCATTTGGACATTCCAGCCCGCGATCCTAGTAGCTAAATAAGTCATTTCAGACACTCTAAGCTAAATGATAAATCATAAAAATGTTTACATATTAATTCGACATTGCAGCATATAATTTTACTTACACTTACGCAATAGTATTATAGTTCTTTTTTGTATCATTCGAATGACTAGTATTTTTCACCACCTGTACGAATTATAAAAACATTTGAAATAATGTCATAGATTGAGGCTTAATTAAGCTCCTAAAAATGTCGTTTTACAAAACCTTATTTCAAGAAGTAATTATAACATGCTATGAGTCAAAATATATATTTCATTCGTTATATTCGAATCCCACTGCTTTTGGGCTGCCTAGATTCGTTTGCCGGTCCGCAGGGTTTAATAGCTTTTATAAATGTCAGTTAAATGCACCGTCATCGCTTTCATTTATTTTTGCGAGATATACTAAATGCATATTAATAAACTTCAGTTATTGTTTGTTTTTACCTGCTAACTCTTATTAAAAATGTTATGTCTATTGCAAAAATAATCATGTGATTCACTCGTTCTTGCAAATCGATCAGCATTCAGTTGCTATAGATTAAAACTATAGATGAAAAAGAAAGTCAGAAAGATTTGAAAAACTAACCTTACAACGTCTCGAACAACCTTTAAATGCTCCTATCCCAAATTTTATTCTCTTAAGTTTATTTCGCTGGGTGCTGCTGTTTAGGCTGTCGCAGTGCATTTATATGCCAGTCTTGCATTTCCTTTCCGCACACGTTTCTTTCACTAAATAATTTATATCAATATAGTATGAATGTGATTTCCTGAATCTAAATTTACTCTGACGTTATATTTTGAACTCGTTGCTTGCAAATGTACAGGTGAGTTAATTTTTCGGGAAGGAACCTGCTAATCGTATGGTTGTCGAAGATAATGAAAATCCTGCAGTAGAACGAGAAGAGGCAATTAATGTTGAAAGAGTTTCCTTATTGATACATGACATAGCGCTAACGACCGACGTTAATTTCCGCTTGAGTCGTCTCAATCCCGTGGGAAATTTTTAAAATACTTTTTTCAATAATTTTACGGCTTTAAACTACTTTTCCAATTTATATAAATTATAAAAGTATTACAAATTTAAGGAGAGTTCCAAAGAATCCGTCTGAAACGTTAGTTTCTAAGTCAGAATAAAAACTTGTTAATCGCTGACTTTTCGAGGTGGGCAAATTTATTTCATGCTGGAAAAAAGTTCTTGTCGAAATAGGTCAGTGTTTGCCTATAGAAAGATTTCAGCATTTTATGTCATATACATAACAGTATTATTATCCAACAATCTAAAGGTTTTGCTCCTTCTGTATCTGTGGTTTGAAAACATTATTTGGTTATTATCAACTACCACATGCTCTCGAAACACACCTGAAGTTAAATGTTCAGAAACGCGGTGTTTTTCAATTCACAAAGAGTAATAAGCGTCCGATGTCTACCATGTCCGCGAGTCATTGATGTAATCAATGGAACTTATACAGATACCTGAATGTTACAATTAATAAGCCATAAAATGGAACGTTAGTAACTGTTCAATTGAGAGTACAGCGCATGACAGAGGTCGAGTTATGGGTAAGATGCAAGGAAAACACAACCTAAACGTAACTGCACATTTCGATAAACAGTTCTGTGGGAATATAGTAAGAAGATCATCGAGAATCTGTAGTATGTCAATAGTGCTTAAGAAAAAGTTATATGTTCCTGCAGAAGTAAATTAAACACGCTGCCTGACACAGAATAGTAGTGAGGAGATCCTAGAGAATTTGGAAGCTGTCAGGAAAAGAAATATGCTCGTGTAGGTACAGATTCGATACTGTTACCAGAGAATGTGGAACATATATGTGATGCTTGCAATCGAAAAACATAAATCTTGATGTAGATTTGGTAAAATGCGCGAGCCGTTCTGTATACTTATAATTAGGATATTTCGATGTGGAAATTATCAGGAATATTAACAAGACTTATATGGTCTAGGAAATGTAGATTAGATAAATTGCCCATTGATTAGACTCATTGTGCGGAAATCTTATATCTTAATTGAATGAAAAAATCTTTACCGATTTCAGCGACAATGGAAATCTTAAGATTTATGAACCATATGGTGTCCAGTTTTACAATGCATGAGCACTTGCTCACTAAATGCCGCTTTTACCATTATTTTGAATGGCTGAGAACCGTAATATCTTTTACATTAAAGTTATTGTGTCGTGAGAAAAAAATTGATATTTAATTACCATCTTCCTAAATGAATTGCTAGTTTTCCAACAGAAACGAAATGTATTTACGAAAGAAGGGTATGCTCATGTATCCAGAAATATGCAGATTATATACAAATGCTTCTATATTCTATAGACTCCTAATTAGGAGATCCTCATGTAGATGTTGATTTCATTACATACTCTGTACGCCCTCTACTCAGAATGAACATAGATTACTCTGACGCTTCTAAGCAGAACTTATTAAAAAAGAATATACGCATTTACATGTAACTGTATAATATTAAATACACGGTCCTTTCAGTAGAGTGATAACAAGGATATCGCGTATTATGTGGAGGTTGTCAGTAGGCTCTAATAATTATTTGTGAAAAAGCACATTCTCACTTCTTTTAATAGATACTAATTACAGTAGTTTTCAAGGAGGTCGAAAAGTAAGAAATTTATTCTACACATCTAGCTACAAACCTTCAAATGTATGAATTCTAAATGTACATCAGACAATATTGTGATATTTTCGATGAGAATGATTAAGTGACACGTTGTTCATATCTTGTGGCCAGTCAGTAGCAAAGGTACAGTGCTGCAAGCCTCTCATGAGATGAATGGATATAGACGTCACCAAGTCGATGAGGTAATTGCAGAGTCCATTCTCGGACTAGACAAGGATGGAGAACAATACCGGCACGTCTGACAATAGGCACAATCAATTAAGGTAAGCTACAGGATACCCGAACCCGAACCTGGCTGGCCTAACGGTATTGAACCTGGTTCCTTTCGAAATCGTATCAAGTAGCTTCACCACTTTACTACATCACTCTGTGCTTCTGTTATCTAAATGAAGAAAACCAACTACTTCAGAAAATGAGTGCCACAGGCGTCTAACTATTTGATGTGAGAACTGCCTGGGAGGGAAGCAGCAAGAGGTAATCTTGTGTAATGCCTATTTTATTCGTTCCGTTCGGTGCAGCCAGATGTTCCCCGCTTTTTGCGCAGAATTATAATCTCTGGAAGACGGAAATGTCTGATGCTCTCTCGTCGCTCTCCCTCTGTTTTCATTCAGCCTAATGTGTTTCGCACGCAGCGGACGCATTTGCCATCAATGGAAATTTAATTCAGGGAATGAATGGAAGCCAATTACTGTTTGATTCTATTCCGCTGAGCGCTCCGGAAAAAAGCCAGCAGTTGTAGCTGTTCTTTGCTAAATTGCGTGGGCGGCTTGCGGCACATAAAAATACGCAAATTATTGAAATCTCTTTACGCTGACATTTCGCTCAACCATCGGCTGGTAGTATCCTTTGCATGATGCTGTAGTCGTAAAACATAAAATTTGCAAACAAAGCTACATTTTCTCTTAAGTTTATTTTCTAATTACAAGCGAGATGCTTCTGTGATACAAAGAATACTTCATAGTAACAATCAATACGGTAACATAAGTGGATCAAGCATTCAGACTGCAAGTATATTTGAAAAAGTTGAGAGTATTAAATATAAGCATTTCTGTGGGCTATTGAGTCACAAAGAAAGATTTTATTGCTATGGTGAGTATCCTTGCTAACCCACTGTGTATGATGCCAGGTGATGCCATACACCTAGCAAGTAGTTGAGAAAAGTAGTATTTCAGAACGACCAAGTGCCGTTGCTTTGCTATGGCATAAAATTATTCACTATTACAGGAAACCAATGTACGGTTTGAGTCGGCGATCATCAACGCATACAGCATTTCACGAATAAAATCGTTTGGATCGCTGACAAATGTATTTATTACGACGATTCGGCACCTATCATGAGATTTGAAGTCGCAATGCAGAGTTCAGTGTCAACAATAAAATCTGTGCCATCTTGCCCGATTTTATCACTTACACTGAAACAGCAGGGGAACAGAAAACGTTTTAAAATTATTATATGAACAGAGAAACAGGAATGCTGTTTCTGAATATTTAAAAAAGTTCTTGACTGATATACACAACATTGCATCCTAATACAGGATTTTTTAAAATACCGATTGCTATGAGATATCTAACCTACATATATATTATATATCCCTTTGCGGTTTTTTAAACTTTTCCTCATAAGAAAATTTTATACAAATAAGACATATATTAAGAAGTTGGGTATATTAAAAACGCACATATAGGAATACAACTTCGTGTTAGTATTTGAAAGCATTCGATCAAGAACTTCCGGATATTTGCGATGTGGAATTTTTCTATATACGTAAATGTAAATTTCAATAACTAGGGGAAATCAGAAGCACTGATGCTTTTATTTATTTTATTTTTATATTGAATTGCAGCACGGTTTCAATTAGTTAGTGACCATCCTACAACGCGAATATAATTGTTGGTCTTCACAAAATATTGTAGCTGACAACTACAATAAACTGTTTCATACTCACTGTGTAATAATTAACAGTTATCCATGAAACGGTATCCAAAAGGAAACAAACGTAAATATTCAGTTGGTGAAACATCTCAACTCCCCGTTCTTCATGTATTGCGCATCAGACGTAACACGCGAAAATCGGTTATACAAGTAATAAATATTGTAGAATATTACAACTATATCATGTTATTTATCCAACAAATATATTTTTGAGAATATAATTTTGATAATTGTGTTACGTACTTACCATCCAATCGTTTTTGTTATAATATCCAGAGGAATTTAGATTAACTGTAGCTGCATACCTGAAAATAACAAAATAACATCATGTAAAAGTTTCATGCTAATCATGGACAAATACAATATAGAACAATGAAACTCACTAAAAGTGTTAGTACTTCAAAAGTCGAAAAAAATTAGAAAAATATCTGATGTGGTAGTCTTGTACACGAAGCAGTGGTTTTCTATGTCTTCAGACAGTTCGAAATAAACACAAATTGCTGCCTCTTATGGTGGAAAGTACTCACCCAGCAACAAATTTTCAGGGGTACAGTGTAGGTTTCTTCACAAACTGGAAATGCATGTGAACCTACTGAACTGTTACATGACTCTTAATATTGTCCTTACTGACGTTTAGCAATTTATTTGAGTGTGCAGGAAATAGTCAACAACTGAGTACTTCAATGCTGTCTGTTAGCAGATTTTTTCTAAGTGTCAACAACGGACAAAGTTCTGCAACGCTGTTTGGATGTCCCATCTGAATGAGAGTACAGAGTGGCAACGAAAGCAAATATCTACATTACTAAAAGGCTATCCCAAGTTCACGGCCCTCGCCTCTTGCACGCAGTCTGCCTATCGAGATTCAGGAGAAAGATAGTCTTCGTTTTTATCATTGACCAATTTAAAATTTTTTTAATTGTATCTTATTCTATTTATTAAGAGGTACAATCTAATGTAAAGTTTAAGAGGAATAGAGAAGTATTACAATAAGAACTGTTTCTCTTAAAATTGACAGCGCCCACATATGCCATCTTCGTCCGTCTATCCATTACTCAAAAAATATAACAGAGATTTCCAAAAAGAATAAGGTAAAATATAATTTAAAATCTTCATGACACGTTTTGTTGTTCACAAGCGCCCCCTACCCATGAAAGTAAAACAAGATTAATCGCTACTACATTTTCGCTATATTGTATTACTTTTAACTTTTAATTATTGACTTTATTTGCAACATGCTTTGCAGAAAATATCTACATACACGGTGTAACATCTGTAAGTGCAAATATTTCTAGAGGTGACACAGGACAGTGTACCGAACCGCATTATATGAGGATTTTCTGCAATTTGATGACTTTCATAGTTATTAATATGTTCGTAAACGGCGCGTGCGAATTTGCGATTCTTTAGAAGCCAATATCTCAGGTTCTATTCATCTCAGAGTAAAGGGGTAAAGTGTTCTGGATAGATCTTGGCCTAGTGATCATTTGTGTACCTATTAGAAGAATGGGTATACTATATCTATCATACATCGTACATCGTCAAAATTTTCAAACTTACACACTTCCTAGAACCCACCCAAACTGAGCAAATTAGTTGGCTTTTGTACATGATGTGTAGTCTATGGTGGCCTTTAAACGGCTTACAAAAGCATCATTCATTCACGGGCGGTTCCTGAGAAAATCTAAAAAAACACGATTTTTGGGTACAAAAAAAAAAAAAAAAAAAAAAAAAAAAAAAAGAGAACAATTGTGGGGATGGTCACTTCAATACTACCTATTCATTGCAAATCTTCGAAATTTTTACCATGATGATATTCTCGAGGCCGTTTTTAATTTTTTTCGATATCGTTATCCGTTACCAAGATCCGGAGGTTGAAACTTATCACAGTTTTGCACAAAATCACAAAACCCGATTTTTAGCCGTTTCAGCACCGTGAATCGCTAATATCTAAATAACTAGGCCTAACCATAGAAAATTGTTCAAATATTTAGAATACATCCTGTAGACATTTATCTATAAACGGCATTTTTCAGTTTTCGTAAATCTTAGTCCGTTAGCAAGATACGGCCGAAAAACCGCAATATTTCGCTAGAAAAAGTGTGTATTGTGCCGAAAGACGGCGTTCGGACAGCTTACCATGCGATTTGAAAAAAGGTACTCGGCGAAAAAATTTGAGTTTTGTACATCGTAAACATTAAAATCTTCGGTCGATGTAGGGGTGATTTTTTTTTTTTTTTTCGTTTACTTTACAGTTAATATGCAACATCCGGTTTAATGAACTATTGCAACATATTTTAAAGAGTTTGCCTAGGTAAAAACACATTGCGTAGATTTCTCATATGGTTGATTTTAGGTTACACATAGCTGCGTATGAAATGTAGATAACATATCGAAATTTTATTTAAAGTTTAGAGCAGAATGATATCTTATGTGGTTCTTGAGATATCGGTCCGTGAATGATAGCACGCGACTGTAATAGGTTCGAAAACTCTATTTCTAATTGTGAGGTAATATACATGTGATACAGTGTTATTAATCCCTTGATATTTCGTCAACATTCACTTGTTTCAGGCCATTGGACGTACAAAATACGTCATCGTAATGGTTGAATCAACGTGAACGACTTGAATTATCGTGAAAATATTCACATGCTTTTTATGGAACGATATTGAAAGTGTTTAACAATGTTCTTTGAAATAGTTAAGCGAGTTTAGCGATCATCTGAATGTGAAGCTCTTTTTAGAAAGTAAACGACTACGTAGTCAATTTGGTCTGACGTTTGTACAAATGTATCAAGGTATATAAAACACTATCCAAATTTTACTCACCATTGATTTCATGTTATATAAGCAGTACACTCTGTTGTAACAGGAAAAAGACGGGCACCAGCTGAAAAATGCTCTTGCCGGAGTACATAAAAGGCGAATATGTTCTCTAACACAAACGTGTGGAACCAGCTGCCTCAATCCTCATTCCGACTTCCTCGCCAAAAATGTTGGCATGCGAACATATTCGCGCTTTTTTCGGCTGAATGAGAGTAGGACAGAGACAGTGCAACAGGCAGAGAGAGCAATATATGATGGAACAGAGAGTGTCAGTTCAGAAGAAAGGTATATGCATGAAAATAGCAGTGGGAAGCGAAACGAGATATCGGAAGTCAGCAACAGTGGCAACAACAAACTAAGTTAAGACAGATGCAGATATTAGCAATTGGAGCAAAAGAGAAAACAACGGTAAACTGAGACGAATGGAGACCATACATAAAGCTTGGGCGTGCGGATTTCCATTACTACAGCACGAAACAATGTCCAATTTTTCCCATCCCCTATACCCGCGTGCTAAAGTTTTCTGGTCTACAGGTCAAACCCCAAGCAAACCATCCCCATGGACATATGTGTAAAGGACACAATCGTGATTGAAGATAATGAAAGCCGACTCTAAGTGAGAAAGAAAGGATACTGGTCACAGGACAGGAAGTGAATGGGACAACGTCAGTGGGGCAGAGAGACGATGAAAGTGGCAGAAACAGACAGCGGTGAGGAATCGCGAGGGAAAGGAATGAACACTTTGACAGTTTAACAAAGACAGAAAGCGGCAGGCAGCAAACAAACGGACAGAGACATATACAGACACAGTGAGACGACATTGCTGACTATGACGGCTTAACTGGGCAAAAGTATTTACAAAGTTATGCGCTAAAAGTGCGCGAATATGTTCGCATGCCAAAATGTTTGGTGAGGAAGTCGGAATGAAACTTGAGGCAGCTGGTTCCACACTTTTGTGTCAGTGAAGGTATTCGCCTTTTCTGTGCGTATGCGTAGCGACAGGACGCCTATGTATATTCTCCGAGATCAGGGATAAAGCGATGTTGAACGTCTCGTGATAGTAAGATCGGTGGTCACTCTGCTGCAATAGAAGTCTATAGAGACAGGCGTCGTCCACTTGTACAGCAAAACTGAAAACATCAAGAACCCACTTTTGTGTTTGTTGTGTGTGACAACTGCTCCCTGCAGAGGGAAACGAGTCAATGCATTGATATTTGTCCACATTAATGTACCACATACATAGATATTTCCACTTATACATATTAGACCCTGCATATAATTGAATGCACCAACAAAACCGTATCACGTCACGTTTTTCAGAATACACACTTATCCACAGAAAATTGTAAGATTCCTACATTTAATTTTATGTTTTCGATTCCATGTAAATTCCTACATTTTATATTTTCTATATGTGTTACTATATATAATTTTACTTATTTTTTGATTTTATCTAAATTTCATAGCATATCTTAATACTTTATATCGCTTGATCTACTATTATCGCTGGGTGTAGAGATTGTAGTGAGTAACTAGTCGATGACTATTCGTAGGTATGTTGAGTCTGTTTGTAACAGTCTGTATGTGGAGTCTTTCTGTAGCAAATAATCTGTAAGCAGCTTTTAGTAAGCGAACTATTTTGGAGAGATTAAGAATTTTTGGGAAAGGAAGATTACATAGAGGTAAACATGCGCCAGCCCAAAGAAAAAAGCCCAAGACATTTTGCAATGGCATGTTAGACAACAAGTAAAAACGTGCTTTGGTCCTATCTTTGTCATTGTTAGCAATGAAGTTACGCCTAAATTTTGTGTTGTTAATGCATTATTAATAATTTAATTTCTTTTATAAATGTAAAAGTCTGTATAATTTTGCTTCAAAGTCAATATAGGACTTTTTGTTAAAACTAAAAGATGTGTCAATCTATTTCATTTAATTCGCATAGTTTCCCCTTAACTCTGCATATTTTCATTTAAATTCGATTTTTGAGCCAGCTTATTTTACTTTGGGCAACATTGCACTTTCCATTCAGGAATTATTTATTTGTTTATGATTTTGCTTGCTGCCGCTCCTATTGCTGTTGTTGTTGCTGTGTTGCTGTAAATCTTGCGAGAGAATCGAATGCGTTATCCAACTAAGAGGTAAGTGCAATAACAGAACCATAAAATCCAACAAAGCAAGGAAATCATTTTCACATTCTCGTACTTCTGTGCATAAAATACCTAATCCTCAACGAATTAAACGCAGCTATCAAAGAATTGTCAGATTCCATCGTAAAAGAAATACCCATTTCTAGTTCAATTTTTATTCAAAGCAGATAGCCCACTAAGATACATATCTTTTACTTCTCAATTTTTTTTATCACTTACACTGATACTTTTCAAACCTGCAGTCTGCATGCAGTAAAAATTCAGCATCAGGTGTGACGTTCTAATTATTGCTTATTTATATCTTACAAAATTCTATCATGGAGTTCAGGACATATGAGATCATAAACACTGAGATGGGTGAAATAAACAAGCAATTTTCTAAAACGAAGCGCAAATTACCCTACATTCATCCTATTAGATGTAGTACTTAGAGCCTTCCAATATTCTTTAAGCACAATTTGTGGTGCCGCACCACAAAGTTCAATTCAATGCTTCATATTTATCAATAATGTCATTTCTGAAAAGTTTCTCGATTACATGCTTTAACTCAAAAGTTAATCACATCAACTTATTTGTAAGGTAATCACACATTTGAAGCAGTTCAGATAACTTAACGGAATCGGTGGTTTTACAAGCTAAGAAAGATATTATGTGACCTAGCGTACAATATCTTATGCATACAAGGAATTATGTTGCAATCATTTGGTAACGCTCTTCAAAGTAAATTAACACAGTAGGTTGCTAGGGACACAGTTATTCCTTTCAGCTGTTTTATAAACAATGTATGCCTCTTTTTTTCTCTTGTCCATAAAAAGCGCGTGTGCACGTGCCCCCCCCCCCCCCCCCCCCCACACACACACAAACACACTCGCTCGTGAACGCTCGCGCAGAACAAAATAAACGCGCATTTTTTCGGTGTTTGTAATCATTCGGTGCTGCAATATACGGATATTTGCTTGCATAATTGTCTTATTTGTCACAAAAAACCAGCGTTTATTTATTAAAATTGGCTGTTGCCCGCAGTGGGTTCGCTCACAGGCGTTCCGTATTTTCCATTCATTTATTGACTGACAGCGATATAAAACGAAGTTTTGTTTACAACGCAATGGTCATTAGGTCACAGCGTCCAATTTACAAATCGTAACCACCCGCCAGCAATCCGTGTCCCAGTCACACACATTCGCGTTCTATTGTGTTATCGGTAGTGTGGACAGCAGCGCAATCTGCAGTTCCAGGTGCGGCACCATGGATTGCAGTAATGTCACGGACATCACTATTGACAGACCTCCTAGTTCAGACAGACATTGTGTCCAATAGTGCAGCAATGTGAGGAGGGCGGACAGCCGACTTCGGTTTATTGGGAGAATTTTGGGAAGATGTACTTCATCTGTAAAGGAGACCGCGTATAAAACGCTTGTACGACCACGTCTTGAGTATTGCTCAAGTGTTTGGGACCCGCAGCAGATCAGTTTAAAGGAAGACATAGAGGCGGTTCAGAGACGAGCAGCTAGATTTGTTACCGGTAGGTTCGACCAATGCGCGAGTGTCACGGAAATGCTCCGGCAACTCAATTGGGGATCGCTGGAAGAAAGACGACGTTCTTTTCGTGAATTTCTGTTGAGTAAATTTAGAGGGCCGGAATTTGAAGCTGAGTGTAGTACGATCTTGAGGCCGCCTACTTACATTTCGCGTAAAGATCACAAAGACAAGATTAGGGCTCGTACGGAGGCATATAGGGATTCTTTTTTTCCTCGTTTCATTTGGGAGTGGAATAGGAAAGTGGTACAGTATACCCTCCGCCACGCACCTTACGGTGAATTGCGAAGTATGTATGTAGATATGTATGTAGATGTAGATGTAGGTACACAGTGCTAGTATGAGCATTTCTGACAGCGAAGTGACAGAAGAGATGACACAACTTTCCATGTCGCGTCATACGTAGTGAAGAAACTACGTAAGTACTCGTAGAATGCGTTCACGCGTTGCTCTGGCGTGATAGATATTAAATGGGAGAGAAAGCAAAGAGAAAGCACACTTTTAGTATGTGTAGTTCCATAATGCTTTGTGAACGGAAATTGCAACATACATCCTATACTCGCTGCTCTCTTTTTCTCTCCCCTTCCCCTGTCCTCGCTCCTCCCCTCTTTGCCCATATCCTACTCCCTCCCTTCTCCGTGCATCTCCTCTTCTTGTCCATCCCCCACCCCCTTTACCATCTGCTGCCCTTTCTCTTTGTCCATCTCATCCTCCTTCTGTCTCCTTCTATGCACCTAGACTTCTTCCTACTTTTTTAAGGTTTTCTTTTTTATGATATTTATATCACACATTTAACAGATGGCATATGTGTTAAACTTCAAAGCAATGTGTGAAGATTTTCCGATATTATATATAATATATAAACGAAGATTTACATTCGTACTTACATAGAGAATGTAGATGTTCCTAACGGCAAATCTCCGAAAATTCTTAACGGAACGCTTTGAAACTTTGACTCAACGATATCCGAGAAAAGGCACACTCACGCACACATTCAAATCAAATGTTCAAATGTTTGTACAACTTATGGAACTTAACTACGGGGTCATCAGTCCCTAAGCTTACAAACTACTTATGAACTAGCTAAGACTAAAGACGGCACAAATATCCATGCCCGAGGGGGGGATTCGAACCCCCGACCGTAGTAGCCGTGCAGACCGTGACTGGAGCGCCTCAGTCACCTCGGCCACCGCGGCCGGCTCACGCACACGTAATATACATATATATAGAGAGAAACAGAGAGGTCACCGTAATAAAGAAATGGATACTAAGAAAACTTTGCCAATTACAATGAAAAACTGTGGGAAAATTTCAAAGCAATCGATCAACTTTCGTTGCTTAACGGCTTTGAACAAACGAATATTTGCATTTTTATAAATATAGGTATCTTTCTTTGTATACATTAGAAATCCGCATCGGTGGTAGAGTGGTATCGTAAGTGTACACTTTAATATTGGAAGGAAGGAAGCTCAGGGTTTAACGTCCCGTTGACAGCTTGGTCATTAGAGACGGAGCTAACGCTCGGAGTTTTGGGTAAGGATGGGGAAGGAAATCGGACGTGCCCTTTTGAAAGGAACCATCCCGGCATTTGCCTCGAGTGATTTAGGGAAATCACGGAAAACCTAAATCTGGATGGTCGGAGGTGGATTTGAACCACCACCCTCCCGAATGCGAGTCCAGTCCGTTACCACTGCACCACCTCGCTCGGTCTTTAATATTGCTACACTTTTTACCGCATTCTTCTCGTACTCTAACACCGAGGAATAATTTATAGGAACTAGCGATAAAACGTAGTTCCTCCTGTACTAATTCAGGATGGTGCAAATAAAAGTGGCCCCGAGTATAGAATTCCAGGCTACGAAGATACAAATCAGCAATTAAAAAAAAAAAAAAAAAAAAAAAAAAAAAAACGTAGTAACCCGGCTGTAGTAGATCTTGAAAATGAAATCATCATGACTTCGTACTTTTGGGTCCTTAGCGAGTTGCTGAAGGCGTGTCTAAGCTGGACTGCTTGGACTGCTGAAATTCTGACATCTCATCCGAAATTTTCTGCTGTGTGCCCCGATACACTTCAGGGTTCTCCACACAAAGTAATTGAACAGATCAGGTCACATGGATGAGAAGCTAACACGGTTCCCAGATTGTTATCGGCTAAAATAAATAGATAAATAAAATAAAAAATAAAAAAATAGAAGAAATCGTCAGGCGTGAATAATGAGTAAATGTGCTCAAGGTTAGATAGGCTGTATAGGCAGTTCCTCCATCCTGTTGGAAGTAACCTCCGTTAATTACTGTCACTAATGGTTTCAAAATATTGGCAATCTAACAGTCTGAAGTAATGTGGTCTTCACCGAGGTCGGAATCCTTCGCCAGCCGCATTCTATCTTGCCACTGTGTATTGCGCAACACGACGTGTTTGGTTTCGCCTAACGTCTAAAGTTTAAACGACTATGACGATAGGTTTCTATCCTAAATGTTTTGTTTTGCAATGATGACAGATAGCTTACAATATATCATTTACATTATCTGATAATACCTCAAAAGGGGAAAACGCGCCGTCGAAATAAAGAAAATTTAGCAACTGGGACTGACTTTCGAGATAATATCATAAGCTGTTGCTGTACCAGTCACCAGTATGGAGTGGAACCAGTTTTACTTTTAAAAAAAATTAAGATCAAAAAATTCCAGCCTCCTTATAGCCAGTACTGTGGGCGCAAAATGGATTCAAAGCCAGCGATGAAAGGAAAGGCAACTGGCAAGATAATTGCCCTCCACAATGCAAGAAACTACCCCGCATCCAGGAGAAACTCCCTGGTTTGGATAAATCTCGGACAACTTTGATAATTTTTCTTTGTATATTTGGACAAGTATTCAGGTCACATTTTATGTGTGCCTTATGATAAAAAAAATAAAAACCCTCATAAAATATTTACTATTCCTCCTGAAGCACCAAAATGTTCAAATATTTATAAATCTGTTGGACTCAACTGCGTGGTTATTAGTCCGTAGCTTACAAAATACTTAAACTAAGGTAAATTATCCAAAGGAAAACACACACAACCATGTCCGATGGGGGACTCGAACTCCCGATGGCGAACGGCCGCGCGCACCGCAGCACGGCGCCACAGTGCGCACGGCTAATCCGCCCTGGCTCCTGATTTTTCTCCTTTATTGTATTTGGAAGACACCGGAAGGTGAAAGACTGGAAGCAGCTTCAATGCTGCCCTATAGCCAATTGTATAACAAAAACTTGACATGAAGGTTTAAAATATACACAAGAAGAAAACATAATGGAGAATTTAGACAATTAAAGGAGATAAAATCGGAGATACAACAATGAGACGGAGAGCAGAAAAGCACACATTCAGAATTTAAAACATGGACACTGACAGAGCACTGATTAAAATCTGGTGGCACATGTTCCCTGCAGGATGGGAGGGGATTGTGGGGTTGGGGTGGGACGGTTGGTGAGCGGGGAGGGGAGAGGGGGGATGGCGCTAGGACTCCCAGGAAAGGGGAAGGAGAGGAATGCTAAGTGTGGGGAGGAGAGGACGGGAGGGGGGCCGGAGAGGGGGCATACAAATACGGGAAAGGATTAAGGTTGGTAGGAGGGTAAATGTTGGGATGGAGGGCGTCATCTGGGAGGGGGAGGTGATGGAAATTACCTTCGGAGAGGATGTGGATGGTGTGGAGGTGAAGGGAGGGAGGGATGTTAGGGTTTTGGTGTGGCAGAGACCCAAGATGCAACAAGAGGTGGGAGACGACTGGGTTGTGGGATTCTATTTTATGGGACACTAGTAAAGGTGGAGGTGTTCCAGGAACTTCAGCAGGTGTGACTAAAGGAATAAGGCCATAAAGGGAGGTGGATGCGGTAAGCGAGGCGGAAAGCTTGGGGGTCAATAATCTGGAGGGATTGGTAGTGGGCAGGGGAAGCGGAACCGAAATAGGGTGGAAGCAGCAGAGGATAGGACGCATGATGATGGAACGGTAGGTGAAGAGGATGGTGGAAGGGTTGAGGCCTGATGTCCAGTCAGAAAGGAGTTTGATGAGGTTGAGGCGGAGAGGGCTTTATCACAGAGTGGTTGAACGTGGGGTTTCCAGGACAGGGAGTGGTCAAGGGTAAGGCCTAGCTACTTGAGGGTTTTGGTATATGGGATGGGGTTGTCATGGAGCATGGCTTCTGAAGCACAATTTATATGATGAGAAATCTACTGCAACCTATTTGAATATGACTTAGTATCCAGCCCATTTTAACTTTCTCCCTATAAAATGGACAGGTTGTGTGATACGTTTACCATTAAATTGTATCACGCATTGCATCTCCTTCCTTTCGTAACCAAATCCAGTGGAATCACTTTTCGTGTCTTGCGATAAAACGGAATCCATCCTTTACTAATAGTAGCACGTGTAACGACAGCTTCCATAGTAACATTTTAAAGGACGTCCTCTAGATAGGGCTTCTCAGAGGGTTTGCACTTCCTCATCGCGCTATGCACAATCCAGAAAAATACTCGCTGTCTTGATGGTGCAAAGCTCACTCCTAGACTCCCCCCGACAGCGGTCGCCATATTTCCTTACGGCTCCTTCACGGTGCAGCTGTGCACATACTTGCAGTGTCTCAAGATAGTGAAAAGCGATCTTGGGCAGCCTTGGGAGAGTGCCGCCCAGACCAGCAGCGGCAGACGAAGTGCCGCCCCCGAATGATGTTGACCGTGGGATTTACTGAGGCGCCGGCGGCGGTCATAAGTCGCTGCCACCCCAGGCGGCAAGGGCCCGCACTTCACATACTCACTGCTGCCAGCTCCACAGCTGCCCAGCCTTACTCGGTGCACGCTCTCCTTGGGGAGGTTCCATTCGTTACACGGTTTACGACTATTTTATATACAGTCGGATATGGTAGAGTTGAAACTAGCTAAGAGAAAGAAAATTGTGCACCGGAGCAGGGGATAAATCTGACCTGGACCGTCTTTTTCTCCTACCCTCCTTCATTTCCCCCTCATCGTCTGTAAACGTTATCAAAGTTATCGAAGTTCAGTGTTTGTGTAGGCCACATAAATTTTATTTCATTTTATGATCAACTAATTGAACCCCCGCTGCATCGCTTGCGAAGGCTGGTTGGTCTGCACCAGTTGTTTCTTTTTAATCCTGATGAAGAATCCATATCTTAAGTTTCGTAGATATAGCTTGAAATTTGAGTTAACAGTACCATATTTTTGAAAATCAATTTTTGCATCTCGTATTTCACCCCCCTATTGGTAGAATTTTCAAAAATACTGAAACACGTGTCTTTTGAATTTAAGCCCCGAATCCAAATCCGAAAATTTATAGCTCAAACTTCAAAATTGCCTAAATAGCAACATATTTCAAAAACCACCCCCTCTCCAATTTAACCCCCTAAATGGTTGAATTTCCAAAAATACCGAAACACGCATTTTTTAAATCATAACGAACATTACAAATACTAATTTTTGTAGCTATAGCTTCCAAATTGTCTTGACAACAATGTGTTTTTGAAAAGAATTTTAATCCCCTCTTTTACCCCCTTAGTTGTTGAATTTCCAAAAATACCGAAACTCTTGTCTTTTTAATCCTGATCAGGAGTCCATATCCTAAGTTTCGTAGTTATAGCTTGAAATTTGAGTTAACAGCAATATTTTTTTGAAAATCAATTTTTTGCGTCATCTATTTTACCCCCTTATTTGTCGAATTTCAAAAAATACCGAAACACGTGTCTCTTAAATTCGAAACCTGAATTAAAATCCGAAATTTTGTAGTTCTAATTTCAAAATTGCCTAAATAGCTACGTATTTTCAAAAAACGTTTCATCCCCTATTTCACCCCCTTACGGACGGAATATCGAAAAATCGCTTCTTAAATGACGCGTACAGAGTAAGATCAACACCCTCCACAAATTTCAAGTTTCTATCTTTAGTGGTTTGGACTGTGCGATGATGAGTCAGTCAGTCAGTCAGTCAGTCAATCGGGACACTTCCTTTTACATATAGAGAAGAAGAAGATAATCCCAGGCAAGTTGCAAACATTCTGATCACTCTATGTAAGAGGTCCGCCTAATAAGCAAATCAGTATTTCATTTTACACTGGAACATGTTTCAACACCTCCGTGCCATTATAAGCGGGTTTTTCATTTATTTATTGCCGTAAATTGCACATTAGAAGTAGCGTTTTTAATCCTGGCAAAATTCAAACAGATTTTCTGGTTGAATATGACAACGCTACCACTATGTAATAATGTAGAAAGGTTCCAACATGACCACAGAATGTAGAAACAAAGTAAAAAAGAATATAAGACTTACAACTTTTTAGGCTTAAATTTACACATATTATAGTACTGAAATCATTTTATTTTAAGATTAACTGACATAGACTGGTCTGGCGACGATCTAATTGCTTTATAGTTTTCAAAATGACAAGCCAAGATCGCACTCTAACAATTTATTAAATGACGACCGTTTCGGTGCACTGTGTCACTATCATCTGGTCACATATATGTTATAATCTGGTCATCTTGTTAACAAAAAAAAAAGGTGTCATGTTTTTAACTTATGTATTTTTGATATAGCGACTAAGTGCAATGTTGCACTTGTTATGTTATACCCAATTTTTTTTAAACAAGATGACCAGATTATAACATATATGTGACCAGGTGATGGTGACACAGTGCACCGAAACCGGTCGTCATTTAATAAATTGTTAGTTTGCGATCTTGAAAACTATAAAACAATTAGATCGCCTCCAGACCAGATTATGTCAGGTAATCTTAAAATAAAATGATTTCAGTACTATAATATGTGTAAATTTAAGCCTAAGAAGTCGTAAGTCTTATTTTATTTTCTACTTTGTTTCTACATTCTGTGGTCATGTTGGAACCTTTCTACATTATTACGTAGTGGTAGCGTCATCTGCAACCAGAAAATCTGTTTGAATTTTGCGAGGATTTAAAAACGCTACTTCTAATGTGAAAACATGAACTTGGTAAATTGGGATATTTAAATCATCAGCTTATTATTCACTAGCTGATAAACCCAATTTTTCCCGGGTATATGTACATTTTTCAAGTCTTATATTAGAAACGAAAAATAAAAATTCGGAAAAGACTTCATCTTCATGTATTCACGAAATCAGCTTAGAAACAGTAAAACAAAGAACTTTGCAGGTCAATACTTATGACGAGATATGTCGTAGACTATGTGTCCTACAATAATATATTTTTCCAGACTTTTAGAGAATAATATTAGGAAACTGTTTGAGATGAATAAATAATGAATGAATGAAGTCTCGTAAATCACGCGTCGCGTTATGGGAAAGTTTTTGTGACTCATTGTTTGCGACCTCGTACTTTCTGAACTTTTTGTCGTAGGTAGTTTTTACATCACAACGATTGTCGTCTGATATTCAGTTGAAGTTTAGTTGAAATCGCTCCATTATTTTAGGAGAAGATGTGGAAAACTAGCACATGATGCATCAGTTATTCGGAAATTTCGCTGTTTATGGCGTCATATCTCCTGAAATACGTGTCGTATTGTAACGTTAATTTGAAGGTACATTCAGTGGTAATGTCTGCAAAGTATGTCGTAAATGATGTTGGCAGTAAAGACGTAATAAGTCGAAACCTCCTGCGTGATCATGCGTTTTTTATTAACCAAATCGTTTATGACTTCATATCTTATGAACTATATGAAGAACTATTATATAATATCGAAGGAACATTCAGTGGTATGTATGTGTAATGTCTCACGAATACAATTTACAGTGCAGAAGTAATAACTTGTAACGTAATGCCAAATGGCATAGATATACATCATAAACACCGGAAAAGTAGCAAACGATAAACTATTTTCCTTTCATCATTTTGTTGGGGTTGCCAGCGAGAAAAATTTCGTAAAGATTTTAAATTAAAGTTTATTGCAAGTCTCTAAGTGCTTTCATTCTCAAATAGTTGAGGAACATCATCACGTTATCAAGCGCCGCAAGATGGGACATTTTTCACTGTTTACGACGTGATATGAATGTGTCGTCGATGGTTGTTGCTTGATAGTAAGGAACATGTGTACCAAGTTTGGTTGAAATAGGTCCAGTAGTTTAGGAGGAGATGTGGAACGCCGGCCCCGCTGGCCGAGGGGACTGAGGCGCTCCAGTCATGGTTTTTCAAATCCCCATTCGGGCATGGATATTTGTGCCGTTCTTAGTATTAGTTAGTTAATAAGTGGTTTGTAAGTTTAGGGACTGATGACCCCGTAGTTACGTCCCATAAGCTATACAAACATTTGAACATTTGATTTGGACTGATGACCCCGTAGTTAAGTCCCATAAGCTATACAAACATTTGAACATTTTAGATGTGGAACATACATACCCACATGCACAGAGACATCGTATTTTATAAGATGTATACATTACGTACAATTTATTTTAGTGTACACTTTTTTTCTTCCGCGGTTTTTGTTGACAACACACATGTAATACACATATTTTGCGGACTTTTTTCTTTGACGATCACTTCCCGCTTTAGTAAACTCGACTTTGTATGTCAGGCGGACCTCTTACCCAGAATTTTCACTACAATCACAACAATAAGAAGAGCTGCAAATCGCAAAAATGAAGGTATTCTAATCACTAACGTATTTACTTCACTTCAAGATTGCTTTGGATATGACACCATTTTAAAATAGACCTGTATATCCTACAGTTCATGAGACTAGTACGTTTATAAAAGGTGTCAGTTAAGATATTTATTTTACCTATAGTTGCCCTAAGTTCTGTTTGTATACTATATAGTGGCTGTTATTGGATATACCCAAAAGGAAGTCACTGGAACTGTGACCGAAACGTTTGTTACTTTACTACATTTCGTTTATCTAAAAAAGAAGTGTGGTTATTTGCTTGTTTATGAGTCATATAAATTTACAGTTTCATTAAATCTTAATGAAATTTTGCACACTTGGCCCTCGAAACAAGAGGGATATAAAGGATAATATAAAGGTTAATGTGCCAGACCAACACAATATTACAATAAAAATGACAAATTTACAACTTGGTGGTGTAATATGAAATATTTAAAAAAATCACATATTGTTTTCGTTGTCATAGTAGAACATTTAACTATATATAAAACATAAATAAAGGTCTTTCTAGTGCTTGTTCCATCATATGACCGAAATCGATGTGTGATTTTTTAAAATACATATTTAATATCACCCCACCAAGCTGATAATTTGTTATTTTTACGTAATATGTCGTACAGTTCACTACACAGAATACTTTACAACAGAGTTCATTTGACTCATTGAAGTTCGCACAAGTGAAAATTTTCAAATGTTTGTAAAGTTATAGGACCTAACTGCAGTGGTCATTGGCCCCTAAACTTACAAACTACTTAAACTAACTTAGCGTAAGAACACAAACACCCATGTACGACGGAGGATTCCAAGCTCCGACCACGAACGGCCGCGCGCACTGTGGCAATGCGCATTAGTGCGCACGGCTGTTCCGCCGCGGCATTAGCAGAAGTAGTCAAACCACCGTAATGGTGCAGCGCAGAGGGACTTTGCAACTTTTCATCCATCATCATCAAAGTTGACAGATATATGTTCCAATGTTTGTAAATCTATCGGACTCAACTACTTGGCCATTAGTCCGTAGCTTAGAAACTACTTAAACTAAGGTAAACTAACCTAAGGACAACAAAAACACCCATACGCGACGGCGAACAGCCGCGCGCACCACTGCACGGCTGTAGGAAGCATGAGTGCATTTGGGTGGCATGGCGCCTGTTTTCCTCACACAGTGATATACAGAGACTTCTGGCTGTAGATATTCTCTACTAAATGACACACAAAAATGGCGCTATGGCTGCTACCTGTTGGCGGACGATGTTAAAACAAATTTCAGTACTTCTGCTATACCTCGTGTGGCATCTCACGTCATCGCATCAAATTTGTGATGGTTGACACCACAAGACACTACAAGTTTCGTGTCAACTGTCAAACAATTAACGTACAGTATTCAAAGACTTTTTACATCAAAACGTTAAGTCACGTTGCACAGAAAAATCTAACGGCACAAAATAGACGAAAATAAGAAATCCATAAAAGTTTCAGATTTTACATTTATGATAACGTAAACGTTCTTGAAAATGGCAAACTGGTGATACAGCTGTCGTAATTAATGAGAGATTTAAGCAGTGTTACAATATACTTTGAAAACATACATTTTACTGCAGGGCCATCAATCAAGGACATTTCATCAGTACTTTTTTCTCTAATCTACTGAGCCGCTCACGTTTTTCGTCTCGGGTTACTTCATATGGTATTCCGTGACAAGCCAGAAGCATTCTTTGCGTTGCTTCCGCAACGTAGGAATTTGGCAAATTGGGATTTTTTTTCCGCGTTCCTTTGTAAAACGTAAGTGGCAGGCCTTTTTCTGTTATACTGTTTCTCACACTACGTGGCTGACATAACTACTATTACAGGCATATAGAGATTTAAAAAAAAAACATGGACGAGGAACAAATGGCAACTCTTGTCTGCAGCTTCTTAGTTTGAATCAGACTACCGAAGTGTGGTTTGCGTACTGCAACAGAAATGAAGCAATGAGAAGTAGTAGTTGTTACCTTATGACTTTGATACAGACGTAACACCTCTGCCTCGAAGTACAAACGGACCCCTTCCCTGGGAAAACCGTGGTTATTTTTCCTCACTATCCTGTTCTATGATCGCCCGTCAGGTTATTGAACACACACTTCCATCTGCTCAAAAAAAAAGTTCAAATGTTTGTTAAGTTTATGGGATTTAACTGCGGGGTTATCAATCCCTAAACTTACACACTACTTATGAACTACCTTATACTAAAGACAGCACAAACATCCATGCCCCAGGGAGGATTCGAACCCCCGATAGGGAACGGCCTTGTGCATTGTAGCATAGCGCCTCGATGCGCACCGCCGCGGCGTTTTCGTCTGCATAATGGCTTATGGGATGATATTTTCCGTTTTCACTATAGGCAGGATGTAATCTGCGAGTCGGTGGCTCTACAAAAATCAAACACTTTAGATAACTTGATTACGAAAGCGTCAAAAATTTTCCAATATTCAGTTAGGCACCATTATCATGTGAAGCAGCGTAGGGCACATCGTCAGTGTCCACTGCATGCATTTAATGGTGACTTGGAGAGTTTACATCAAGTGACAGAAACTGCTCTGGACTGGTTGTCAAACTGGACATTACCATTTAATTGTATGTATATATTGTTGTAATATTGTTGTTTACTTGTAAAACCATACGATAAATAAATAAATAATCATGTGAAGCGCTTGGAAAAGAGGAAGACGTAAAAAGAAGCTAAATAAATAATGCCGATTTAGTGTTGTGATTGAATAATGGATATATATTTCGAAAAATTGACATCGTGTTTTACATATTGTATTATCTCACAATGAAAAATTTTATTTTGTAAAAAGAAAATAAAATTTTTATGTTTGACCGGTTTCTACTTCTTGTAGGTCGTCCTCAGAACTAATGTACAGTCCATGCTGGTAACGTGAAGCTAGACAGCAGACAAGGCTGCCGTGCATAACTCAACTCCGGCCACATGCGGTGTATCGTTAGTTCTGAGGACGACCTACAAGAGATCGAAACTGGTCAAATACAGAATTTTTACCTTCTGCGATCCAGACTCTTTCTTTTTTTTCAAAATAAATATCATCAAGAAAGATCGCTGTTCACACCCAGGACAAAGTTATTCAAATTAACGAAGAGATTGTCTATTTTTATAGCTATGATATTACAGCTGATATTGTACTGCGAAATTAATTTTCGTATGGTTTTTAAACTGAGATGGAGCATCTAATTTGGGTACGAGATACCAACTTGCTATCGGTGATTTTACTTGAAATATATTTCAACTGTTCGCCAGACTCGACAGTAATGTGGCACCCACATCCGTTCCAGACGTAATGAGGTAGACGCTCATCCCAGGAGAAACATCAAGGAACAAACAATGTACGACAAATGAGAGAAGTTAAATGAGGATTTAATAATCTATGAATTACAATATAATGATTTATTTAAGTCAAGTGATATGTTGTTTCGTTTCCCGATAACTGTATTCTTCTTTCGTACCGAAGGATTCGGGTTAGGTCGCGGTGGAATAGCCGAGTACACTAAGGCGCCTTGTTGTGGAGCGCGCAGTTGCTTCCCGTCGGAGGTTCGAGTCCTCCCTCGGGAATGTGTATGTATGTATGTAAGTCTCTCTCTCTCTCTCTCTCTCTCTGTGTGTGTGTGTGTGTGTGTGTGTGTGTGTGTGTGTGTGTGTGTGTGTGTTTTGTCCTTACGTTGTTTGTAAACCTTGATAAGAGGATTTGTGAGTCCAGAATTGTCATCACAAACTGTTGCGAATCGGTTAGAAGAAGTGGGAGTACGGACAAGCTCGTCTCTAACCCATACCACGCCATCCACCCACAACTCGACTGGTGCCATAAAAAGGTTACTTGGAAGATGGATTGGCTGGCCGTGGTATTCAGAGATTAAGGCAAGTGCCTCAATTTTATGGGCAAAGATATACGCCGTGAAAATATGAAGATTCACATTAAGTGATGGTCGCTTGCATTCTCCCCGTAGACCTGACGCACCCAGTGTCGTTGGTGCAAGACTTATATAGTCTCGCAACAATAAGGTGGTGTGTTGTTCCAAGGGGATATTACTCCACACACACACACACACACACACACACACACACACACACACACACACACTGTGCCTGAAGCTCTATTCTGCAAGACGTGCAGCAACTGCCCTGCCCATCACGTTTTTATTAGCAAAGATAATTAAAATTTACGATACTAAGATCTCACATGTCAATAAAGATTTAGCTAAAAGAGATCACTATATTTTCCGACACATACAAAGATCACACACTCCACTAATTACTGAAATAGCAAAGAATATCTTAAGTATAAACAACATGTAACCATATTATATCGCTTGTTAAATGTCTAGATCCCGTCAAACGTCAGTAAGAAAATCTAAAAATTTTTTTTAGAACAAATATTGCTGTCATAAAACTTCAGAACAACCAAACAGATTGACAGCAAGATAAACAAACGATACATTTGGATGTCAAGACCATGTAACGTATGTATATTTTGAAATAAATTATAATTACGAAACTCACAAAATTCGCTGAATAAATAACAATGTTATATTTTCACAGATTACCTGGAGATGGCAGTTATGCCTAAATAGGTCCTATAATAATAAAGAATAGTTATGATTAACCGTTTAATGCATGGATTTTTATTTGAAGCTATAAAAACTTCCATGATTAATTTATAGTGCCTACATACTGAGAAAAAATATTAGAAAAAATTCCTTAAAATTATTATGTACTACTAGCAACATAACTTTCATAGCTGGTCAACTATATAGTGCTTTTATGATGTGCCCGATGCAGTAAATATCACTATTACGCTTCTAATCCTTACAGAAAGTAAATCATAATGCAGCAGTAGTATCTGATTGACTACTTGAATGAATACCACACTCTCATTTGTAGCTGCTACTATACATAATGTTACATATTGTGCTAGTAGCTCGTCCTAGAAATTATAAATTGCATGAGTGCTTCTGAATCAGTTCGACAGTTAGCTGCACTGAGATGCTCCTAACATAAGCGTTTTGATCAGTTTGAGAGGTAATGGGAAAAATAAGGTATGTAGTGGATCAGCTACACTATGCATTAAAGAGTTAAAGCAGCATTTGGAAATTTTATTAGATAATGTCTTTAAATGACGTATATAGTGCTTCAGGCCCAAGAGACACCAGATCTCCGCAGTTTTATCCGTTCAAGCTAGTGTTGGTGGGATAACGACTGATACCTGCTATTTGTCAACCCACAATTCTTGCAGAATTACGTGAACATGTCTAGTCTGCGTGAAATAATGTATCCAAATGCAGTATTCGCCATCTGTATGATCGAATGAACGGCAAAAGCAGCGCCTACATCCAACACGCGGAGGCTACAGCCAGGAACTGCCATAGGTGTTTCAGGATGGCTCGACACCTGGTACCTCAGTGCTGCTTGAGCAGTTGCTCTGTAAATGTACGGTAATCATTACATATACTCCACATGTACTCTTTCAATAATCAAGCTTGTGTGAATTGTAAATAAGAGTATATTAATTTTTAATTCAGGTAGCGTATCAAGGGTAAAAAATCGTGACAAATATTGATCAGTTTAAAAGATGCAACTGAGGATTCGTGAAATGAAGGCCACCAGTTCTCCCAATGCCCTTGGTAATGGAAGCAAGACGGAAGAAAATCAAGGCATTTTAATAGAATTTGTCGATCTAGGATGCGTTAGACAATTAAACGGCGCAACATGATGGAAATTATGAATTATGGAAGAATCAAAATTGGACGATAAGATTGGTGGGAAGAGAGAGGCGGGGCGAGAAGTTTTTTTCTGGGGGGGGGGGGGGGCGATCGGCCTTGCAGTGTCTTCAATGATGTAAATAAGACCTAAGTAAGAAACACAGAGGTATCTGAGTTACGTATACATAATCGGATGAAAGTAGTACATGTTTTGCTGTGTGAAACACACAACAGTTATTTCGATTTCGTGCCACGTTTATTACTGGACTAGCTAAAAACGCGGGGTTACCCGGGTACTTATTTATTTATTCCTACCATTTTACAGGTATACATTCATTTGTATTAGGACTGTATGTCTGTAAAATCTCTTGGGAATACAATTAGTAGTAAAGAAGTAATAGATTAAACCTTGGTGCATGATGGGGCGGTTTTCCATGAACGTTACTATTTATGTGCTCATATCTTATGAACTACATGTCGTACTATGATATGAATAAATTCTTTGGTGAGCCCACCCTGACATGAAGATGCCAAATCCATTCCGAAGTATTTAATAGATTGCCCTGTAAGTTATTAATCGTAATAGAAAATGCAAGTTCCAATGGAAACTGCAGTCTCTTGAACGTAGATTTGTGGGATATAATCGGTATTCGTTGGGTGTACTCTGTTTCATTCTGTTCCTTTCCTTGTAGCTCTATGGAAGTAAACTGCTTTCGCTTCCAGCCGGATGGAGCAATTTTCCATGAACGTTACTGTTTACGTGCTCATATCTCATGAACTACGTGTCGGAATGTGATACAATTTAGAAGCCACATTCAACTATATATGTGTGTACTGTCTGTAAAATTTCCTGTCACTACAATTTGTAGTGTTCAAATTATAAATTGTAACGTCATGTCGAGAGCCGTAGTTTTACTCCATAAACAGCGGAAAAGTAGTAAGCGAGAAAAAATTTTCCTTTCATCATTTTACTATGGTTGCCAGCGAAAAAAAGTTTAATTAAAGTTTGAAATTACGTTTATAGTTTGTTGCAAGTCGCTAAGTACTGTCAGTGTATTTCGAAAGTTTCGCCGCATTATATGGCATTTTTTGCGATTTCTATTAGTTATGGCCGGCCACGGTGGCCGAGGGGACTGAGGCGCTCCAGTCGCGGTCTGCACGGCCACTACGGTCGTGGGTTCGAATCCCCCCTCGGGCATGGATATTTGTGCCGTCCTTAGGATTAGCTAGTTCATAAGTAGTTTGTAAGTTTAGGGACTGATGACCCCGTAGTTAAGTCCCATAAGCTTTACAAATATTTGAACATTTATTAGTTATGACGTAATATCTTTTGAACCATGTCCCGTATGTGATTCTTAACCAAGCAGCAATTGTACCAAATTTGGTTGAAATCGGTCCAATGGTTTAGGAGAAAATGAGCACCATTGTCGCAAAATGCAACAGCTTTTCGCGCATCTTATTGTTTATGCTGTCAAATCTCGTGAACTATATATCGTATATGATTCTTACACTTACGGCGACCGTCCTCATGGATTGATGCTTATGTGTACGAAATTTCATAAAGATTGGAACAAAATACTAGATTTGTATGCAACACGTACAAACATACGGACACTCTGCTTTATATATTAGTTATAAAAAAATTATCATAGCATTCTCTTGGGAGATATAAATAGAGAATGAACATAAAGTCTGGGTCCATTTCTGCAAAACAATGGAAACTTTAACCAAATCGTGTATACGTTTATTCTTTATCTATGTGTAAATTTTTGGCTCACTTTATTTCTGATATCCGTTTCGAAGGCTATCTCCCTTTATACACGAAAAGGCGTGAATACATTCTGAAGCATATCTTGTGAAATAGCTGATTCAGCGTCATTGCTTCAAGCTCCACAATTCTGGAGATTTCTTACCATTTTGTACATACTTGGCCGTAGGTAATCACAAGCGAATAAATCTTAGATTTCACACGATATCTTTTAAGTAATATTGAAACTGGATGAAAATGCATACACACATAGAGAACAAATATACATGTGAATTAAGCAAATGTATCAACTATTTTGTACGAATGGATCGAGACTTTATGACCTTCCCGCGATATAAACACCACTTCCGACCTTTTAGTCTTCGCTTTGCTTCGTTGTTTAGAGAGGAGTTATCGCCAGCTTCCTATATATCTGTATAGCATTTTCAAGTTCAGGTAACGAAGGACTCCTTGGTAGGTGATTCACCCGAGTTTCGTTAGTGTTCGGTTTGTTCCTTTCTTTACCGATGAGATATCGCAAATTTTGTAAATCCCGGATATTTAATTTCGAAGTTAAGGTAGCGAGCGCGACTTCCATGGGTGTATCAATTTGGCTCAACTGTCAAAAGTGGTACTAATGTATAACATTTCGCACATGCACTGAAATAACATAAATTTTAGGTAGATTCTGAACACGGATGCTGTTTCTGAACAGGAAATACGAATTACTTGCTTGTAGTCATCACTGAGGTATCAGACACACTTTGTCGAGAGCTAAAGCCACTTTAATTACAAACTTCCACCAAGAGTCTTAACTTTAATTAAACGTGCAGCAAGTAATTTGCACGGGAATCTGCTTTAAGTTAAGTAGACCGCGTAAGAGGAACTGCTCAGCATTTCTGTAGTCTGAAGTGTTTAACGTGACGTGTATTGATCTAAAGGATATTGTGCAATTCCTAAGATGGTATTTACTGACTGATCAAATGTGATTGAAGATAATTATCTCGAATGTTTACAAAGTGAAAATCAGTCTTTGGAACATGATCCCTTTAAAGAGATTTTTCTTTTATTACTAGAATACCTAATTGTAAAATACAGTTACAAATTTAATTGTTCTTAATTTTCGATGCCGGGAATTTGTGCTTTGTTTAACTCAGAATTTACAGGTGCAACTGAAATGCATAGATATATTTAATGTAGGATTTCATGGCCAGTTGTTAAATTAGAGTCGATGTTAGATTCTTGGGAGTAAGTCGTGGTCCTGGGCATAATGTTCTTTTTTTGTAGATGTGTGTGTGTGTGTGTGTGTTTGCTGTTTGTTTTAAGTTTTTGTGAGTGTAACTGTGGAAGGAGATTAGAGAAAGAAATGATGAGGGAAGGCATTTCATGTTTCATCACTGTTTTAGGGGCCAGCTTGATCAGTGAGTTGTTGCTTATGTTCTCATCATTAATCATTTTCTTATTCATCGCAGGCTCCCGTTTTGCCGCCTCGGAGCGGTCGAGTGCATTGAAGCGCTATACTACGATGCGCCAGGCCGTTCTCCGTCGGAGGTTCGAATCGATGTTTGTGACGTCTTTAGTATAAGCTAGTTCATGAGTAGTTTGTAAGTTTAGGGACTGACGACACCGCAGTTAAGTCCCTTAAGCTTTACAAACATTTGAACATTTTGCCTCTGTTTTCCTGTGGCGTCAGGAGTTTTCTGCATCGATTATTGATTCTGATGATTTGCATATCTTGTGCCATGTGGGATGGTTCATGTCCGTGTTCTATCGGGTGTTCCTATTTCCAGTTTCTTGTATGTTCTTTAAACATGGTTTTGAAATTTCTGCATGTCATTCCCAGATATACTGATTTACATGCTTGGAATTTCGGCTGGTATATACCTGCTCCTTCATATTTGTCTGGTTTGACTGTTGTTTGAAAATGTGAAAGAAGTGTGTTTCTTGCTATGTGGGCAATTTTTAATATGTTTGCTATTTCGTTTTTTGATTTGTGTTCGTTAGAGTGTACCACTTATTTTCGCTGTTTCTGTTAGGAGCATTGCTGTTTTGTGGGTCTGTGTGTGTTGTCTTGTCTGTGTTTGTGGGCTGGGGGTGTTTGTTTTTTGTTGTTCTTACAATTTCTCATTCGATGTATTTTGATTTTTTGGTAGAATTGTTACTTTTGATTTATCGTAATAATATTCTTTTCAAATAGGATTTCAGAAACGTAAAAAATATAATTTAGCACACGTGTAGCAAGCAGTAAAAAAACATTTTCAATAATGTGTATTATCCAGAGGCGTGCACGTCATGACCAACACAAAAAAATACGATTTTCGTTGATTATTGTTGAGCTTCACTTACAATATACTTTGTAAAGAGATATGGATATGTTATCTTGAAATGCGGGGGGTCAGCAGCCAAATGTTGTCATTGTGGAAACGTAGTCCGCTCTGACTTCAACAAGATTTTATTTAAAAAGTACAACCAGTTTCGCGTCTTATTGATGCATCATCAGGTGCTTATATATTAAGAAAAGAAAAAAGAAATAGCATGTCTGCCGTTTAGCTCTCTCTAGCGTTCACGCCACCGTGGTAACCGGTTGTTCCATTGAATGGCCAGTGCTGCGTGACCACCACCTATTCCACCCCTGGCACGGTTTTGCACGCCCTCCACCATCAACAGATTTTAATTATGACTACCGCAATAGGGCTCACTGTTTTAATCGTTTTAACGAGATCATGAACGTTAGGTAGCGTTCATTACTTTCGTCATCCGACGTGATCGCTGTGGAGTTGCTAACCGGCAGACCTGGTGATGCGTCTGTAAGACGTGAAACCTGTTGTGCTTTTTAAATAAAATCTTGTTGCAATCATAGCGAACTTAATTTCCACAAAGATATGGGCGTGTAAGTACAGTCCTTAAGCTAAAACTGTGGAATAATAATATCCATTGTGAAGCTCGCATTTACTACGAAATCTAAAATTTTGAGTGAATTATAACTGAAAAACTTAAATCATTTATTCATGTTCATCGAATGTATGACATTAACTGCGAATAGGAAATGTTGAAAATGTGTAACCAGCCGGAATTCGAACGCGCGCCTCCTACTTTCTAGGTAGTTGCGCTGACCCTACACAACTGGGCAATCAGCTATTACTACTCCTGCACGTATTACTCAAACACGCGTTCCGTTAGATACAAATTATCAACTTTACACTGCCACTTGTAGTTTTTGCAAACTGGTTGTCGTAAGAGTAAGGGAGTAAGGGCCTAAGAGTGCCTCCGCACTAAAGAAAAGATCATTGCCTGTCATCAGCATATCTTATAGGTTACATATATGTCCGAAAGAACAGACACCAGACACACAATATATACAATTTACAAGTACACACAGACTATTCGTTTGCGTTCTTTAGTTTTCGCTGCAGAGCGAAATATTAACACACACACACACGCGCGCGCGCGCGCGCGCGTAGAATTTTATATACACCGATAACTTTCCATCCCAATATACTCCACCCTTTTATCATTATCAACCCTCAAGCAACAATGAAACCAATAAAACCATTTTCAAAGAGTAAATATAATTTTCAAAGAGTAATTATTGTTCCGCATTTCGCGTTATATTCTTCAAATTACTAAATATCTATCAGATCGCTATAAAACCGTGCCTAAAACCTTCCTCAGCTATAAATTAGTAACTGTACAAATATTTAAGTCTCTGCGTCTTGTCGTTCGGACGTGATAAGCCTACACCGAACAGGCATTCACATTAATCTATATAGATAAATACCTGTCAGAACGCCATACAAACGTGCCTAAAGCCTTCCCCGGGTAGACATTAGTAACTGTACAAATTTTTAGCTCTTTATGTCTTGTGGTTCAGACGTGATAAACGTACACCGAACAGACATTCACATTTATAGATAAAGATGTATTCTAGTAGAAGACACGATTAGTACTTTGGTAAATTAATTTTTCCAGAAGGTGGGCAAGAAGTAACCTAACCTCATCCCCAACTCTCAGGTATTTCAGGAATTAAGGCAGGTAACCCAAATACCATTATTCAGTTGAAAAATGCATTTTGCTGCCCGCTTAATGTGCACAACGTATTTACTGTCCTTGTTTTGTTTATCGCTTCCCGGATATAGTTAGGAATACTGTGCAAAAGCGTCTGGAAATCTCTGTTTCGAGCACATTCAAACGGTAGCGAGTGAAATCGCAAACAACAGTGTCCCCTCATCACCTTCATTTAATCGGTACGCTACACTGCATCCGCAATGTTCCCGTACTGCGTTGTGACGTACTGTGTGACGCCGGCAGAGTACAAACGATCGGCTCCTCTGTTATGGACAGCACCGGTGGGCTCGTTTTGAAGCGATTTATGCCGTTCTGTTTGAATAGCGCTGTTGCCGATAAGCCAGCACGAAATCCGAGGCGCGGAGGACGTAGCTAACAAACGGCGTTGTTTCAGAGGAAAGCAAACAGAATTCGGTTTGTGCGGCAGCAGAGGCTACCACCGTTCATCACTCTGGTCTGTTAATCTACTAGACGAGTGCTTCGACACTCCATTCAACATGTAGAGTTATATTCAGAGACAGAGGAAGAGAGGCTGTTAACACTTTAATTGCCACTGTTAAAGATGCCACTACTCGATTTATTTACTACAAACAACGGACTGTTTGCTATTAGTATATTCGCGATACTTCATCTGACATGCATGACTACATTTTTCTTTTTTTAAGACCATAACCATGAGATATTGCTAAACAAGTGCATAGCGTTAAAATTACCGGTGACTTTCAGGAATTTGTCTTATTCAAATGTTTGTTAAGCTTATGGGTCATCAATCCTTAAACTTACAAACTACTTATAAACGATCTTATACTAAAGACAACACATCCATGCCCGAGGGACGATTGGAACCCCCGACGGGAACGGCCTCGCGTATCGGAGCATAACGCCACAATGCACTTGGTCACTCCGCCGTTGCGAGCTTGTCTTCACAACTAGTTTTGTATTCATATGAGATTTGTACTCTTGGTTTACAGAAATGAAGCGGGCTTTTTCAATATTTTTATTTGCTTCATACTCGTTTCGCCTTTTATTTTAGGGTACCATCGGCGCATTATGAGTCTGGAAACGAGTATGGTGGAAATAAAGGGACTGCAGCCAGAAAAGGGCTGTTTCATTCCCGAAAACAAACATTTCTTTACTTACTGCGGAAGATGGGCACACACACTTGTACCCTTGGGCTTACTCTTCACATATAAAAAATGGTAAGTTCAGATCACTGCATCACTTCTTACATAATAAAGTAGAAATCGACACAGGAGTCGTTTATAAGCCCACTAGTGTTAGTTCCATTTTTTTTAGTGTGTATTTATTCCATGCGATAGAGGTCGGAGAAACAAATTACATCTTGCCTTTGCAGATGATGTTTTCCAGCTCCAAGAAAGAACTGGAAAAGGTAAGCGATGTTTTAAAGTGTGTGGCTATGGACTTTCGCCAGAGAACAAAAAAATATAATATATTAGCCTGATGAAAACTGGGACAAGTGGGATCCTACAGCCACTGGCAGTCGGAAATACAAGAGAGAGAGACAGACAGACAGAGAGAGAGAGAGAGAGAGAGAGAGAGAGAGAGAGAGAGAGAGAGAGAGAGAGAAGGGAGGGAGTAAGTTGGTTCACTATTTACAGGATCGTGTGAGGCCGAAATTAATACCGGGATACATGCAAGTAACTATTGTTTTCACAGACTTGACCAATCACCCAAGGCTCGAAACCTGCCAACATCTGTTAAAATTAGACTGTAAAAAACGCTACTTCAACTAGTTGTGCTATATGGGAGTGAAACATGGAACACTCGGAAACAAGGCTACAAAAAGCTATTTGTATTTGAATGGAAAGCCCTGCTTGAAATATCGTCCTCGACCCAATCACTGTTTAATGGAGGATTATCCACAACGAAGAATTGAATCAACCCTATGGACAATAGAACGTAGTAGGGATAGTCCGCAGTAAACATTTCGACTGGACTGGACGCGTCTCGCGGATGAGCGAGGGACGATGGCCAGTAAGTACTCTGGGTGTCTCACTTCAAGGCATAACACCAAGAGGGAGGCCAAGAAAGATCTGAGCGAAACAGTAATGCCGATGGACAACTGGCGCCATAAAGCGGAAAATACACCTCGATGGAAAGAAACCCTTTTAGCTTCACGCGTCCCTTGGGCCTAAACGCGTAAAGTAAATTAATCTAAAGTGTGTGTATATGTACTCCAATCCTTGTCAGTCCATCCCGTTATCCCCCCTCTGTCAAAAACAAATGTTGAAATGTTTGTAAATCTATGGGACCACTTTAGTTATTAGTCCCTAGGCTTACAACTACTTAAATCAAATTAAACTACCCTAAGGCTAACACGCACACACACACGCACACACACACACACACACACACACACACACACACATTCATGCCCCAGGAAGGACTCGAACCTCCGATGGCGAAAAGACGCACGCTCCGTAGCAAGGCGCCTTGGACCGCTCTGTTCATTGCCTTCCGCCTCACACTCTTTCCATTTGACATTACTTTTCGCGCACATCTGTCCTTATGACATCTCCTTAACAATGTCTCCTCCATTAATATAATTTTGCAGGAGCTTTAGTGGAATATTAGGAAACTGCTGCAAAATATGTCCAAAAAAAGTCCAAATGTTTGTATAGGTTATGGAACTTAACTACGGGGTCATCAGTCCCTAAACTTACAAACTACTTATGAACTAACTAACACTAAGGACGGCACAAATATCCATGGCCGAGGGGGATTCGAGCCCCCGACCGTAGTGGCCGTGCAAACCGTGACTGGCGCGCCGCAGACCTCTCCGCCACCGCGGCCGACACAGTTTATGCACATACTTGAATCTTATAACCGTATTACTTAAAATTGTTTTTATAGTTACAATTACCGTACTGACAACCGTGAAGAAAAGACTTGGCATAGTGGCATAGTTCCACTGCAGATGACGTTCTGGCTAACTTTGCAACAAGCTGCTGGAAAGATTTTATGGAAGAGCATTTTGCAGATTCATTATTTGGAGGAGACTGATGCAGATAGTGTAGTTACTATTTACACAATTTCAAACACCACTACAGTTACTTAAGAGCGTCTGGGTAGTGCAATTGTAACTGGTGGGCAAGTGCGTGAAAGGTCTATGCAGTAAGCAAGGTAGACATCCTGTGCCTGAAAAAGCTGTTCATGAAAGTAGTGAAAATATCCATGATACTGAAGAGGTCCACCCTCATGAACCATAGACGTTGCTGAGGTGGGACGCCTCGCGTGCCTTAACGTTACATATAGCCGTACCGTAGGTGCAACCACAGAAGAGGGGTATTTGTGAAGAGGCCAGACAAACGTGTGGTTATTGACGCGAGACAGCAGCTTTTCCAGAAGTTGCAAGACAGCAGTCTGGCTGATTGATTGAGCTGGCTTTGTAACATCAGCTAAAACGGCTTTATCGCTTGGTTCATGAAACCTTCCATTCTGTGGATAAGCGACCATATGTTGGCATGCAGGCATGCATGATTTTTTTTTTTTTTTTTTTTTTTTTTTTTTTTTTTTTTTTTTTTTTGAAAAGTCTCGGTCGCAATTATCTTTATTTCACATGACGCGTTTCGAGAACATCATTATCGGATAAAAAAAAAAAAAAAAAAAAAAAATGGGAAATACAACCATCTTAGTATAGATGCTTGATTAAAACTTAAAACACCATCATGGATGTCTAGTGACAGGAACTAGACTCACTAGACGCCCATGATGGTGTTTTAAGCTTTAATCAAGCATCTATACTAAGATGGTTGTATTTCCCATCGTTTTTAATTTTTTATCCGATGATGATGTTCTCGAAACGCGTCATATGAAATAAAGATAATTGCGACTACACAAAAAAAAAAAAAAAAAAAAAATCATGCGTAAAATGGCTTTGCCGCACAGTTTCTGTGCACGGCTGAAAGCGAGGGCAAACTATAGTCGTTACTTTACCCGACTACATGCAGTTATACTGTATAAAATAAGATGATAGCATCCTCTCGGATAAAATAATTTGGAGGTAAAATAGTCCCCATTAGGATATCCGGACGGGGACTACTCAGAAGGATGTCGTCATTAGGAGAGACGAATTCTACGGATCGAAGCGTGGAATGATAGATTCCGTAATCGAGCAGGGAGCGTCGCTACTTGCCACAACGCCATTGGTCCGCGCAAGTCGCCGCGCAAGTAGAAGAAGAGCGACAACTCGCCCACAGTACTTCGGCCACCGAGGGCCTCACTACCTGCTTCGCGTGCTGGCCAATTGGAAGAATAGGCCTCGCATAGATAATCCGGCACACCACAGCCACGACAGTCAGTAAGAGAGGATTCCACTCAGGACAGGATTACGACAGAGGGCAAAGCAGATCTAGGAGTGCTACAGTTCTACCAGATCCATCTACAGTGAGCCAACAGTCTACGTTAGCTCAAGCCATGGCTGCGGTTACCCTTGACGCTGCGTCACAGACAGGAGCGCCTTTGATGGTTGTACGCAACGACGAAGATGGCTACACGAATGGTAAAACGTCATTTTTTCGGATGAATCCTGGTTCTGTTTACAGCATCATGATGGTCGCATCCGTGTTTGGGACATCGTGGTTAACGCACATTGGAAGCGAGTATTCGTCATCGCCATACGTGCCTATCACCCGGCGTGGTGGTATGGGGTGCCATTGGTTACACGTCTCTGTCACCTCTTGTTCGCATTGAAGGCACTTTGAACAGTGATGTTCAAATGTTTGTTAAGCTTAGGGACTTAACTGCGGGGTCATGAGTCCCTAAACTTACAAACTACTTATGAACTACCTTATACTAAAGACGACACAAAAATCCATGCCCGAGGGGGGATTCGAACCCCCGACCGTAGCGGCCGTGCAGACTGTGACTGACGCGCCATAGACCGCTTGCCCACTGCGGCCGGCTTTGAACAGTGACCGTTGGATTTCAGGTGTGTTATGACCCGTGGCTCAACCCTTCTTTCGATCCCCGCGAAACCCTATATTTCAGCAGGATAATACACGACCGCACATTCTCCAGATCTCTCACCAAATGAAAACGTCTGGTCAATGGTGGCCGAGCAACTGGCTCGTCACAATACGTCAGTCACTACTCTTGATAAACTATGGTTTCGTGTTGAAGCTGCATGGGCATCTGTATTTGTACACTCCATCCGAGCTCTATTTGACTCAATGCCCAGGCGTATCAAGGCCGTTATTACTGCCAGAGGTGGTTGTTCTGGGTACTGATTTCTCAGGATCTATGCACCCAAATTGTGTGAATAAGTAATCACATGGAAGTTCTAGTATATTTGCCCAATGAATACTTGTTTATGATCTGCATTTCTTCTTGGTGTAGAAATTTTAATGGCCAGTAGTGTAAAAGTTATAAGTTTACTTTTGGATTGACACAGTTTACTGTTCTTGAACGTTGTGGTTTCTGCTCAAAACAAAGAAATCAAAGTGGTCCTAGGTCCAAAAGAGGCTGGAGTCCACATGTTTAACACGTTCGCTGCCGTTCACGCTCTGGCGCGTGATCGTATTTTGACAGTATCTTTTCATAGTTTTGTGCCACTGAATGTTTTGGTTTTATTTTTCAGTTTTTCGATATGGTTTTTTAATTGCATTAGTATTTTTGTGAAAACATCAAATGAACAATATAAATAATACATACAAGGTATTTCATAAAACATATGCTTATTTCTATATCATCAGCATTGCTTGCTTGTTTACATAAGAATCCAATAAATCTATCATGACATCATGAGAAGCGTGTGTGACTCGTAGCCGGTAATGCAAACGCGGAAATCTGGAACCACGTACGTGTGCGTATCACTTATACTCTTCCCTGAGTGCCTACCAGAGTATACAGCTTTATCAGACGATGCCAGTTTACAACAGCCCATAATAGGATGCTAGGCCGGCCGCGGTGGGCGAGAGGACTGAGGCGCTTCAGTCACGGTCTGCATGGCCACTACGGTCGGGGGTTCGAATCCCCCCTCGGGCATGGATATTTGTGGTGTCCTTAGTTGTAGGTAGTTCATAAGTAGTTGGTAAGTTTAGGGACTGATGACCCCGTAGTTAAGTCCCTTAAGCTTAACAAACATTTGAACATTTGATGCTAGGTCGCAGCACGCGCCACAGCGTGAGCGGCACCTCACTCAAGTAACGTTTACACGCGCCAGAGCGAGAACGGCAGCGAACGTGTTAAAAGATGGGGACGAAAAATTGTTATCCCTTTCAAAGGAACCATCATTTGCCAGGAGCGATTAAGTGAAGTCACGAGAAACTCTGGACGGCGGTCCTTCCGAAAGCCTGTGCAGTCGGGACCTTGCTAGGTTATTGCTTTATAGCCTTCCGTCGGACTCATAACAGGAAACGTGGGCTACGCTGAGTTTGTTCTGCAATAAGAAGCGCGACGTCTCTGGGTCATTTCCTGTCGCTAGCTACGTTACCATTGGCAGGCTGCGAGCGGAGCAGTAGCGGTGGGGATATCGAGGATAGCGCGCAATCGATACCAAGTCCGGAAGAGCAGCGAGGCGGTCCGGAGTCAACGACCGGCGCGCGTTAATGGACGGTAAGCAGCGCCGGAGGCGGGTATCGACGCAGCCGCGTGGCTCACAGGGGGCGCCAGGCAGCTGATACTGAACAGAGCAACCGCGCCGAGTCCGTCACGATACCGGCAGCACCATCCACACTACTACCACTCTACTTGAAACATCAAAGGTGATACTGACTCAGCTTTACCTGCTGTACGTTGGGTGGACAAAAATAATGTGAACACGATGCAGTATAGTAGGCCGACATTGTGACATTGCTGTGTACACCTACTCGTCAAGGCGGAATTCGTCCAAATTTATGGTACACTGCATTTTCAACTTTTCACGGCGTAATGTATAGTCCAATAGATTTCGGGAATGCAGCCGCGTAAAATTCACTTCTTTTGCTGATATTTCGGCCGCGTACCTTCCGGCCAGATTCAGAGTGAGTCGAAGACTGTCGACGAGGTGCCGGGCGCGGCCTTATAAGCCTGATGGCGGTGGCAATGCGCGTGCGCGTCACAGATGCTGGTATACTGTATATCGAAGTACTCACACGCGTGCGCCCCCTGCGGAAGCGCTCCGGTGTTCACTTATCGATATATGCTCGGCGGCGGCAACACCTTCACGTCTTCTCTGTGATTTCAATACTCCAAGTGCAGGGTTCCAAGCTTTATCTAAATTAAAACCTTTATCTCTGTTTAATAAGTTGTTGGCCAGTCTAATTTCAACGGCTTCCTTAAATATAGCATCCCAAATTGAAGATATGGGTGTCAAAATCTTCACCCATCTCTCGTGGACAGTGCGTGTTGTCTGGCCTATATATGAATTATCACAATTTCAGCAAGGGATCTGGTACACGCCTGACTTGCGAAGCAACAAATCATCCTTTACTGACCGGAGTAAGGCTGCAATCTTCACTGGTGGCCGGAAGATAACCTTGATGTTTGTCGAGAATGCGGCTTATCTTTGACGAAAGAGCTTGAACACAGAAGATATACTCGCCTATTACAGCCAGACAAGTCAGCTGTGGCTGAACATTGCATAGGAACTGGCCATTCCATGAACTATAGTGATGTGAAGATTTTGACACCCATATCTTCGTTTTGGGATGCTGTATTTGTGCAATCCGTTGAAATTAGACTGTCTTCGAATCACTCTGAAGATGGCCGGAAGGTACGCGGCCGAAATATCAGCAGAAGTGAATTTTACGCGGCTGCATTCCCGAAATCTGTTGTATTATGGTACACTAGCTAAAAATATGGCGTTGCTCGGGTATTTACGCGCTGTAGACGATATGTATCAAGGAGAAGAACGTGCGCCATTTTTAGATCGCTGTCAGTTACGTACGCTTTGTTGTGCTTGTTTGAAATGTCGGCGTCGATTGAAAATCCCGCCGCCTGTGAAATCAGGTCGGTGATTCGCTTTCTGAATGCGAGGAAAGTCAAATCAAGTGAAATTTATCGGCAAATTTGCGATGTTTACGGACCAAATGCGATGAGTGATTCGATGGTGAGAAGATGGGTCCGACAGTTCAATGGCGGGCGTAGTGATGTGCACGATGAAGAACGAAGTGGGCGTCTACCTTTGCTTACAGAACAACTGGTTCACGCGATTGATGACAAAAAGAAGATCCAAGAAAACCGTAGGTTTACAATTAGTGCTCTCGCTATGGACTTCCCCCAAATTTCACTGTTTCCAACTGGTTGAAGACATAGGCAGCAGATTTCTATGAAGATGGTATACAAAAGCTGGTGCCACGCCATGACAAATGCCTGCAAAATTTCGGCAGTTTTGTGGAAAAGTAGTCTAAGTGTTATAGAATTTTGTGTAATAAAAATGTCTTCTGTATCTGTGTACAAGTTCATTTTACTACCAACCGGAACTTACTTTCTGGACGCTCCTCGTATGTATTTATTTATTCAAGCCTATAGTTAGTACTTCTCCTATCCCTTCTCTCTCTTTATCTCAGTCCATATCTCTCTCTCTTTTTCTTTTTTTTTTTCCTTGAAAACATGTTTCTTTATTTAAGAAATAAAGGCTGTCCTGCATTATGTACAAAATAATAAGTGCAGTATCCAAAGAAATAAAGATATTCATCAAGATGCAAATGATATGTAACATTAATATGTAACATTTAATTGAAAACTTCATTGTAAACAAATGGTTAGTACTCCAGGAGCTAGTATCAATAAATTCTTCGGCTTTGCTCACCCTTGAGCAAGCGACATAAAGTTGTCCGTATGAGAAAAATGGAGATGAGAAATTCACTGCCCAGTATTTAATAGATTGTCCTGTGATTCGTTAATCATAATAGAAAATGCAAATCTCACTGGAATCGGTAGACTCTTGAAGCTGAAATCTGGATCTGTCGAAAATAATGAATATTCGTTGGATGTACACTTTATAATTCTCTTTCTTTCCCTGTACTGTTATAGAAGTCCATTGCTTTCGCCTGTAGCCAAGTGCGCTTCACAGCTACAAAAATATTTCGCGTCGGGCGGAGTCGAACCGACGCCCTTTTCAATACGATTCCGATCTCTTGCCGCTGATCCAAATGCCGGTTCCTAAACACACAGGTAGAATTGCTAGGGTGCATGTGGTGATAGTTCCGTATGGAAATTCCCTTTATTTCCTAAATGCTTGGCCTTCTTTAGTTCCTACTTATCATAAATTTGGACGAGTAGGCGTAGTCTCGTTGATAGACGCTATCGCAGTTCACAATTGACTTACGAAGTCTCTGACGTTACCTTACATTGTACGTTTTGGTCTGCGACTGCAAACACAAATGACTTGTGAAACGCGTGACGGAAAACGCTGCTCTTTTAACATTTCACTAGCGACAGTAACTATGAAAACATAGGAACGGCACTGTATTCATAATAAGTCCTAGGGTACCTGGCGGGGGTACTCTACGACCGACACTAATTAATCTATAGTTTTATTTCTGTCTCAAAGATTTTTTCCACACCGGTCCTTCAAAGCAATAGAAACACCACTGTTTATTTAAGATTTCGTAGGGTGTACGGCAAAGGTTACCTTACTCCAGACTTTATACCGTTTGACTGATCAACATGAAATTCAGCATACATATGTAAGAGTGTCGTGGGTCCGTTTCTGTTCACGATATATATATATATATATATATATATATATATATATATATATATATATATATATATATATATATATAACCTTGCGGATAACATCGGAAGTTCACTGAGGCTTTTTGCGGATGATGTTGTAGTATATAGAGACGTCGTAAAAATGGAAAATTGTTTTGAAATGCAGAAGGATCTGCATCGAATGGAAGCATGGTACAGGGAATGACAATTGAATCTCAATGTAGACAAGCATAATGTGCTGAGAATACACACAAAGAAAGATCCTGTATCATTTAGCTACACTGTAGCAGGTCAACAACTGGAAGCAGTTAATTCCATTATCTGGAAGTAGGCATTAGGAGTGATTTAAAATGGAACGACCATATAAAATCAATAGTTGGTAAAGCAGATGCCAGACTTAGATTCATTGGAAGAATCCTAAGGAAATTCAGTCCGAAAACAAAGGAAGTAGGTTACAGTAGACTTGTTCGCCCACAACTTGAATACTGCTCACTGGTGTGGGATCCGTACCAGGTGGGATTGATAGAGGAAGTAGAAAAAATCCAACGGGGAGCAGCGCGCTTCGTCACAGGATTATTTGGTAATCGAGAAAGCGGTACGGAGATGATCGATAAACTCCAGTGGAAGACTCTGCAGGAGAGACGCTCTGTCGCTCATTACGGGCTTTTGTCGAAGTTTCGAGAACATACCTTTACCGAGGAGTCTAGCAGTATATTGCTCCCTCCTTCGTATATCTCGCGGAGAGATCATGAAGATAAAATCAGAGAGATTAGAGCCCACACAGAAGCATACAATCTTTCTTTCCGCGAACAATACTTGACTGGTATAGGAGGGAGAACCGATAGTGGTACTCAAGTACCCTCCGCTACAAATCGTCAGGTGGCTTGCGGAGTATGGATGTAGATGTAGATGTGACATACAGGGGAGTGAGGCGACGAACATAGAGGACAGGAGGATATTAGCAGAGATTTGGGGAGGTAATGACAGAGGTAGGAGGATCGCTGGCTGAAGAGAGAGGGGAGGAGGAGGAGGAGGAAGAGGACAATAAAGAAGAGGTGGAGCAGGTGACGGATGAACGAGCAGCAGCAGGACACAGGTTAGGTGTCTTCATATTTAGAAGTTCCTTGAAATGTGGGGGAGTGACCATTATGTTAAAAACGATATTCCGTTCGAATCCATCGATGTTACTACACTGTTGTGCAGGAGTTGTTAATGTGAACGGAACTAAACTACTGTTATTTATAGGCCCCCGACTCAGATTTGAAAATGTTTCTGCACAAGCAAAGAGGGTTCTGGGTTTACTTTATAGGAAGTGAATTCAGTTGTATGTGGCTATTTCAACATATAACCCAAGAAAAAGGATGCTCTTATATCTCCTTAACTCCTGTTATCTGATGCAAACAGTATTATCTCCAACGGCAGTGTAAGGCAGTAGTAGTTCTACCATTGACAAATTTTTGTTCATCCTTCATTATTAGAAGGTCACTTTTAGCCTAATAGTAAATGACCTTTCAGAACATGATAACTTTAAAAGGTCTTCGTGCACTGTGGTGCCGTGGCGGAGCGGCCGAGTGCATTGAGACGCTATGCTCCGATGCGCGAGGCCGTTCGCCGTCGGGGCTCCGAATCCCCCCCCCCCCTCGGGCATGGATGTTTGTGCCGTCTTTAGTATAAGGTAGTTCATAAGTAGTTTTTAAGTTTAGGGACTGATATCGACGCAGTTAAGTCCCATAAGCTTCACAAATATTTGAATTTGAATTTTTGCACTGCGGTTGCGTCTCCCTGTTAACCCGTACGCAGTGGTGCCACGTTGCGAGCAAATGCATAGTGTTTACATTATTTGGTATACTTTCCGTACACGTGAAAGTGTGTGGGTGTTTTTCTTGCGGTTTGGATAGCTGTGGTGGTATTGTATTCAGATTGTAGGGTGTGGAAACTATCTAAAAACCACACCGGCACTGTAAGGGCTGCAGCCATTATTGAAACGAAAAACTGTAAAATTGATGGTTTCTGGTCATCACAAAGAAAAGAAGACGGGAAAGTTAATCTAGCTGAGAGGGTGTGACTGCGAGTCCCAACAGGGCTGTACCGCGCGCAGCAGTGGCGTGAAAGAGTGCCATTCGGCTTTTCGCGTGGGTAACGATCGCAGGAGTATACGACGCGCTGGGGAGACGAGTAACAGGTAGATACGACCCGGCAACAGGGCAGGCCTTGCGTGCCGCTCCGAGGGCGTCGTACTGATTCACCGACCTTGCATAGTAATAGGAGGCTCAATCTGCAGCAGCACGCCACGTAGCCGGCAACAAGTGTACTCGCGTTTCAAACGAAAATCAAAACTGTCCATGATGCTAAATATTAAGATTGTACGATATTAAGATTACAAACAATATTAAGATTATACAATGAAACGTTATTAATATTTATAGAAATAAATAGGAGTAGGAACAGATATGAAGAAAGTAAGATAAAACTGGGGAAAAAAAAAAAAAAAAAAAAAAAAAAAAGGAAATCGAACGCAGTGTTCGCGCTACCAAAACATTACCATATGTGGTCAATTAACTGGGCACCAGTGACGTCACTGGCGGCCGCCTCGAAATGACAGTCATCCACTTGAAAAAGGCAGAGGAGTTCTCTGTCGAAAGATAGTGGCAGTAAACCACATGACGCAGCTTGAAACCCGAGGAGATTTTATTAATTACATTTTATCCCGTTTGTGTGTGAATGATGTCCGTAGTTGCTTTACATTTACTAAATATGGTTTAAAATGTTACAGCGGCGGCGGAGTGGCCGAGCGAATTGAGGTGCTATGTTCCGATGCGCGAGGTAGTTTCCAGTCGGGGGTTCGAATCCCCCATCGGGCATGGATGTTTGTGCCGTCTTTAGTATAAGGTAGTTCATAAGTAGTTTGTAAGTTTAGGGACTGATGACTCCGCAGTTCATAAGCTTAATAGAAATTTGAATTTTTTTAAGTTGCAACGTTGAAACACAACAAAAGACAGGCAATACAGGCATAGAAAAAGACCACACAAATACATCTTGCAGTGCTGCATTGGCTGTAAAAAAGCGAAAAAAGATGCGAAGTGCAAAAGTGAGGTGGAAGCTGGAACGACGTGGCATGAGAATGATGAGCGCGTTGAGATCCTAGCCTCTAGTCGCGTTCGCAGTTCAAACACAACGTGGTTCGAGCTGGTGGAATGCCTGAACCAAACATCGCCTCGGCTCTTCGATCTCCAGACCCCGGGCTGTTGAAACTCGTTCCTAAAGAAATACAAGTGAAAAGGACTGTTGCTCGATCCAACTTCGTTGTTCTCGTTTCGAAAAAATAGCGACACCGTTACGTTAGACCGCTCGGTCACAAGTGACTGTGTTTCCCTCGATTGTGCGCACGCCGGTGACTTGCTCGGAAGTAAAGTAGGTATGTCAACAACGTGTGCTATCAGCGACAAAAGTAGATTCCATTGCATGGTGGCTCCACAGCAGTGTTCCCACTATTTGAGTTCCTATCGTCGTATATAATTTTAAAATGAGCCAAAACACTCTGAACAAACCATGACACTCACAAGAAAACTCACCAAAGTAAATTACACCAGACTAACTAAAAGAGTATTCAACATAACTCCTACATCGAAATAAGGCACATAGTTGTACAAAGAAACCTCAGACGACCTATAAACATTAAACATCACTATAGAAGACATAAAAGACTGCGAAACCTGTAGAGAAAATATTAAAAACTTAAAAATTGACTTTAAATCACAAAACAAACACAACAGACGAAAATGGACAGACGAACATAAGAAAGAATAAAGTGAAAGATTGAAAGACTTTTGGGAAGATAAATATAAGAAGAAAAGACAGGAACAAACGCTAGATTTTTTTGTGCTTTCAGGAATCTCCTTAATGGGAATGTACATTTTAGAACACGCGGACATTCAGTGCGGGTCTGTGACAATTCTCGTAATGTAACTTTGGTCTGACAGATTTTTTTCACTGATCGTATATTTTTATTTACACTTAGTTATAAGAAACTGAGCCAAATAAGAATTTTGTGTGTAACCTTTAATATGCTGCTGCCACGAAACGGCATAGTGCGACTACAATACCAACACCGTGAGATATACGACAAATCAAGATCGTGCCGCGGTGCAGTAGCCGAGAGGTCTAAAGCACCTCGCTACGGAGCGCGCGGTTGCTCGCCGTGGAGGTTCGAGTCCTCCCTGGGGCATGGGTGTGTGTGTTTGTCCGTAGGTTAGTTTACCTAGGTTTAAGTAGTTTGTAAGCTACGGACTGATGACCACGCAGTTTGGTCCGATAGATTTACAGACATTTGAATTTGAATCAAGATGGCGTCTGTCGCATGGAAGAAACAAGTGAATGTCGTTTTGACGCCAGTTTCCAGGTCGCCGCCCATTGGCTGATGATGATGATCGTGTGGCATTTATGACCGTTAGACCCCAACTGGGGTCGTGTTCAGCCTGCCTGGTGCAAGTCTCTTTATCTGACGCCACTTCGGCGACTTGCATGTCAATGATGATGGAATGATGATGAGGACGACACAACACCCAGTCCCCGAGTGGAGAAAATCTCCTACCCGACCGGGAATCGAACCCGGGCCCCCTGCGTGGCAACCAACCACGCTGTCCACTGGACTACGGAGGCGGACGCCCATTGGCTAATGTGACAATGAATGCCACTGGCGGGATAGAAATTTCCGCTTGGGCGCAGCGGCGCGTTTCGTGACCGAGTGTGTCTCTGTCGGCGGACTCCGTTAGGGCTGGGCGCGGCTACAATGGCGCGCTACCCCGGCTAATACCGGCCAGGCGCTTACCGCCCTTTGACGGCCCTCCGGCGTTATCCAGGGCCCTATCGAACGCCACCAGGCAGCCGCGCCTGAGAAAACACACGCCACCACCACCACCAGCAGCAGCAGCAACGGAGCCCAATACCGGCTGAGGTGCACGTCTAGCGGCCTCTCATCTGCATTACCAGCCGAAGTGGGACTTTCTGCTGCTTTGATATCCAAGGAAACAATAACACTATCGATCGCACCCACCTCGCCTCCCTACTCGAAACCGATTCCTATTCTACGTATATTTGTACTTTCCCTTAATTTACATAGATTGCAGCTCGGACCGAATAGAAATGCCACCGGATTTTTTGCTTGTATTCTCAACACTCGTCAATTTTCCTTCTTCACAGAAGCAACTTGCAATCCTCTGCTACTGGAACGCTCCAAAATGCAACACCTAGAAGGAACGAAGGTCTTTCTCTCTGTTTAGCCATGATCCTGCACGTGCAGGGTAGGCTTTGTCAATTCGGATTTGGCCGAGGGGACTGCGACGCGCCAGTCACGGTCTGCACGGCCACTACGGTCGGGGGTTAGAATCCCACATTGGGCATCGATATTTGTGCCGTCCTTAGTATTAGCTAGTTCATAAGTAGTTTGTAAGTTTAGGGACTTATGACCCCGTAGTTAAGTCCCATAAGCTCTACAAACATTTGAACATTTGATTTAATTCAGATTTGGCATGTTAATATTTATGGGTTCGTCGGATGCCCTTCGTGAAGTCACCACGTGTCCCCCCCCCCCCCCCCCCCCCGGGAGATAATGTGTACCCCAAATGTCTGCGTAAAGTTTTAGTAGACTTTTACGAGGCGCGTTTTTAAGTAAGTTCCGTTCTGTTCAAACGAAAGGTTATTTCAATAAGTAAATTTATTTTCAGAACGTACATATTTTATTATTTGACATAGTTGCCAAGTTTGTTCAAACACTTATCATGCCTCTCCACTAATTTTAAAATACCCTCTTCATACAATCTTGCCGCCTGTTCCGATAACCAAGAGTTCACTGCCGTTTTGTAAAGCACTGATCTCGTAAGGAAGTTCGTTTGAGAGACCTGTTATTCTGAAGCTCCCGTTCTCACGAATCCTCGCTTCAACTGAAACCTGATTATCGTCCGTAATCGAAGATGGGCGACTGGAGCGGTCCTCATCATGGACGTTGTCACAGTTATCTTTGAATTCTCGTACCCACTTGCATACTTTATTCATAACAGTATTGAGTTGGTTTACGTTATAGGAGGCGATCTATTTATATTATTGTAAAAAGATATGAAATAGCCAAGATCGCTTATCATCAGTTTTTATTAATGACGATCGGTTTCACTGATCTATGTCAGCATCATCAGGTCAAATAAAATATTTTAGAAGGCCATAATCTTGTAACGTCAAATAGTTGTTATATAAAACGATTTACAGTGCATAAGTGCACTAAGTCATTATAATAAAACGTAATTAACACAGTGAGTGACAAAAGCAAACTCAGCTTGCTTTTGTCACTCACTGTGTTTTTGGTGGTGTGGTTGTTCAAATGTTTGTAGAGCTTATGGGACTTAACTAAGGGGTCATCAGTCCCTAAACTAACAAACTACTTATGAACTATCTAATACTGAGGACGGCACAAATATCCATTCCGGAGGGGGTGATTCGAACCCCCGATCGTAGTGGCCGTGCAGACTGAGACTGGCGCGCCGCAGAGCGCTCGGCCACCGCGGCCGGTGTGTGATTGTTCCTCAGGTCTTTGTGGTGGTTGTATCCTGCATTCTTGACACACTTTTATTATTATTATTATAGAGTACGGCTAACCCTCTGACCGAACGCACTATCACGCTGGTAGTGACTCGACTACTCGAGCATGTCTGATGTCCTGTGCTCACTTCCTTACTTCCCGCAATACTTCGCTTCTTACCTTCTACAATTTTTCATCATCCCGTTTACTGAATCTACATACATTCTTTAAGGGTGGATACTGAGCAAGGTGGCGCAATGGTAACGCACTGGACTCGCATTTGGGAGTACGCCTACGACCATCCAGATTTAGGATTTCCTTATTTCTCAAAATCGCTCCAGGCCTTTTCCGGCAAAGTGCTTTAAACAGCACTGCCAATTTCTTTCCTATTCCTTATCAACAATCCTAACTTGAGCCCGACTCTAATGACCACCATGATCTGCAGGAATTTAAAACCTAACCTGCCTTCCTTCCTGCCTTAAGAGTGCATACCTAGCTGAGAATGACCTTCCAAGGATATCGGTCTTCGTGGTGTGTATGTTAATCAGCCAGTTTCATTCGGTGTTCATGCTATATGCTATGGTCACCTTTTTTGGACGTTCATTTTGTGAAATGTAACACATGCATTTCTTACTTGGTGTCTGCACCTCCCATACATTCATTATCTATCTTCCTCCTGATGTACTTCGTGCGTTATTAGCAACTTACGAGTTTCCTGTGGTAGTTGTTAACACAGAACTTTCAAATCCGGTGTATTAGATGGAAATGCGAACTCGCAAAAGTTTCCTTTTCAGTTGTTGCTGTTACTTCGCTGTGAACTGTATGATTTGAAAGGTCATACAAAATGCTCGAGAGAATTTGAAGGGAGTTCAATAAATAATGCAACTCACTTTTTTTCTCGGCCAATTTGCGTTGAAGAAACCTGGAATTTCTTGTGCAACAATTTCGTCTTGTATAGCTACATTTTGTTTACATGGGTGGAAGCGCTATACGAAGCTGTTAAAATGACTTCCGTAACGCAGGTGCATTCCAAACAACGGGCAATGATTGAGTTTCTTTTGGTGGAAACCTAGGGTATTTAAGATATTCATAGGCGCTTACAGGTTGTCTACGGTGATCTGACAGCGAAAAAAAGTAGGGTGATTAGTTGGGAAAAGGTTGTTTCATCATCGCCGCAAGGTCAAGAAGACCTGTCTGATTTTCCGCGTGTTGACCGGCCGTGCACAGCTGTGACAACTGCAAAGTCCAAGCGTGTGAACACACTCATTCGAGATGATTGACGGATCGCAATCAAACACCTCGTTGCTAAACTTTACGTCTCTCCTCGAGTACTGCCACAATTGTTCACCAGTTGCAATATGCAAAGGTTTGTTTTGCTGGCTCTGGCGATGTCTAACCGAAGACCATAAAGAGCAAAGGAGAACCATCTGTGCGGAATTGATTGCTCGTCATGAGGCTGAGGGTGAAAATTCCTTGTCAAACGTTGATACAGGCGATGAAACATGGGTTCATAAGTTGAAACCCGAAACACAACGGCAATCAATGGAGTGGCGTCACACCAAACCCTTAGAAAGAAAATGTTTAAAGCCATACCGTCAGCCGGTAAAGTCATGGCTATAGTCTTAAGGATTATTCTGTTCGGTGTCGTTCCCCACGATCAAACGATCAACAGTGAAGTGTATTGTGCTACTCATTCAAATTTGAGGGAACGACTTAAGGGTGTTAATAAGCAGAAAAATCTGAACGAACTTCGCTGTCTCCATGACAAAGGAAAGGAGTACCTCACACAAGTCTTCGCACGCGAGGGTCCACAAAACTTCCGTGGACTGTTCTTTCTCTTCCACCCAACAGCTCCGATCTCGCACCTTCGGACAGCGGAGAATGGCCGCGCGCTCTAATGCGCCTTGATGCGGAGCGCGCGGTTGCTCGCCGTCGGAGATTGAAGAGTCCTCCCCGTGCGTGGTTATATACAGGGTGTCCCAGCTATCTTGCCCACCCAAAATATCTCTGGAACAATAACAGCTATTGGAAAACTACTTTCACCGGTATCAATGTACGGCTGGGGCCCATGAATGTCTACATATTAGGAAACATTCTAAAACGAAAGCAAATTTTTTTTTAACACCAACTTATGTTTTTTTTTTTAATTGACACCCTATATTTTTTCTTCAGCAATCCATAGCATGACAAATCACATAAACGATGGCGTTGATTGCATCGCAATATTTCAATTACATCCCGAGATATTGCGACGCGAAGTTGACGCTTGAAATACGCGAAACGCGCGGTTAGCGCACGTCCTGAGCAGCATGGGGCTCGCCTGAGCCTCAGGACGTGAGCTAGCAGCGCGTTTCGCGTATTTCAAGCGTCAACTTCGCGTCGCAATATCTCGGGATGTAATTGGAATATTGCGATGCAATCAACGCCGTTGTTTATGTGATTTGTCATGCTATGGATTGCCGAAGAAAAAATATAGGTAGTCCATTTCAAAAAATATAAGTTTGTGTTAAAAAAAACACATTTGCTTTCGTTTTAGAATGTTTCCAAATATGTACATTCATGGGCCCAAGCCATGCATTGATACCGGTGAAAGTCCTTTTCCAATAGCTGTTATTGTTCCAGAGATATTTTGGGTGGACACGATAGCTGGGACACCCTGTATACACACACACACACACACACACACACACACACACACACACACACACTTTTAAGATAGTATAAGTAATTTGTAAGCCTAGAGGCTGTTCTGTCCCTTAGATTTACAAACATTTGAATACTTTTCCCACCGCCGTATTTCTATATTTTTGTCCCAATGAACGACGCAATTCGTAGGACACGCCATGAGGATAATGAAGTTATTGATGCGTACGACCAGTGGAATGGTGCCGTGCATTCACATAGGCCCTCACGTCAAGATGGCGTCAAGCCATAGCACTGAATGGAGATTACGTAGAAAAATAATTTTCTGTAGTAAAAAAAAAAAAAGGCAATAAGATGATGTATTTGTATGCTAAAGGGAACAATCCCTGTCTTGTATTACTTACTGAACTGCCCTTGTAATTATGCTATTTGACCGAAAGCTTCTGATTATTTTCACAATTTCGCATGAACTCAGACTTAATCGAGATTGCCGCGGCGGATTAGCCGCGCGTACTGGAGCGCCGTGTTGCGGTGCGCGCGGCCGTCCGTCGTCGGGGATTCGAATCCCCCCTCGGGCATGGATGCGTGTGTTGTCCTTAGGTTACTTTAACTTAGTTTAAGTAGTTTGTAAGTCTAGGGACTGATGACCAACGTAGTTTGGTCCCATACGAATTACATACATTTGAACATTTTTTGAACCGAGATTTTGAGAAATGATGTTACGATATATTTGGTAGGATGGTAAATTAAAGCCAGCCTCGGTGGCCGAGGGGACTGAGGCGCTCCAGTCACGGTCTGCACGGCCGCTACGGTCGCGGGTTCTAATCACTCCTCGGGCATGGATATTTGTGCCGTCCTTAGGATTAGCTAGTTGATAAGTAGTTTGCAAGTTTAGGAACTGATGACCCCTTAGTTAAGTCCCACAAGCTATACAAACATTTGAACATTTGTAAAATGCTCCATGCAAGTGGAAAATAATGACTTCTGTGAGGTAAATTAGTTATGATGCATAATTCTCTAAACTATGAGGCTGATTGTAATTATATCAATTTAATAAGAAAGTCTTTGAAGTTATTAGTAAACCCGATAACGAGTAACAAATATTTGCATATGGCGAGCCTTGAACCAGCACCACCTAACACTATATATATATATATATATATATATATATATATATATATATATAGTGTTAGGTGGTGCTGGTTCAAGGCTCGCCATATGCAAATATTTGTTACTCATATATATATATATATATATATATATATATATATATATATATATGTATATATATATATATATATATAGTGTTAGGTGGTGCTGGTTCAAGGCTCGCCATATGCAAATATTTGTTACTCGTTATCGGGTTTACTAATAACTTCAAAGACTTTCTTATTAAATTGATAGACGTGTACTGTGCAATATTCTTGATGAACACACTTGTCATCACTTCACTGTACAGAGTGTACTCGTTGTAAGGGTTTGTTTACCATGTGTAATGTAGCCAAACGTCGCTTTTCGTCTGCCTTTTGTTTGTGTTTCTTGTAACCATGAGTGTATCAGCTGTTTTTTGTTTCGTGTTGTTCACTGCGTAGTTGTGTGTGTGTGTTTGTGTGGGTGAGTTTGCTGTTTGTGTTAAGTTTTCGTGAGTGTGACTGTGGAAGGAGGTTAGAGAAAGAAAGGATGAGGGAGGGCCTTTCGTATTTCATCACTGTTTTAGGGGCCAGCTTGATCAGTGAGTTGTTGCTTATGTTCTCATCATTAATCACTTTCTTATTCATTGCGGGACTCTGTTTTGCCGCGACGGAGCGGTCGAGCGCATTGAAGCGCTATACTACGATGCGCGAGGCCGTTTCCATCGGGGGTGCGAATGCCCCCTCGGGCATGGATGTTTGTACCGTCTTTAGTATAAGCTAGTTGATACGTAGTTTGTAAGTTTACGGACTGATGACCCCGCAGTTAAGTCCCTTAAGCTTTACAAACATTTGAACATTTTGCCTCTGTTTTCCTGTGGCGTCAGTAGTTTTTTGCGTGGATATTTGTGCCGTACTTAGGATTAGCTAGTTGATAAGTAGTTTGTAAGTTTAGGGACTGATGACCCCGTAGTTAAGTCCCACAAGCTATACAAACATTTTTGAAGTTGGTAAATTAAAAGCAAAACAGATCTGGCTTGCCTGTAGCACACCAGAAACAGGGAGTTTTTCCGTCTCTGCCGCAGGAGTCCTCACTGAAGGACGAACACCTCCGCTGATGCGCCGTGCCACCGGGTCGTTCATCAAACGGCGGTCGTAAAACGTTTTATGCGCCAGGCAGCTGTTATAAAGACGTCCTGCCCATATTGCGAGTAGTGGCGAGGCTGCGTCGTAAATTTCTTGTGCTGGATCCAGGCGACACGGCTAAGTACACAACCAGAGGGACACACCTGGGAACTTCGAGAAATCGATGTTTCTTATCGATAATCGAGTCCTTTTAAAATACCGCAACACCGATTTTGAAGACAAAATTGCGACTTTAAAAGTTCGTGAAGAGAAACCGAGATACTACTTATCATTGCGTATTATTTCTTCGTCATCTATGTCGAGCATAGTTCTATAAAGGTCTGTTAATGATATTTTCATGGACATTAATAAACGGTTTAAAGTCAACTCATAGACATTAAACTTTGAATAGACTTCCTACATGCATTTCAGAACACGTAAGAGGTTTTCATCCGTATATGCATAAAGCACGAAGAAGGTAATTCTCCGCTGTGTAGAAAATGGCTATGACGTGCAATCCCAATGGGGCACAATTAAGTATGGGGTGCCCTAGGGATCTGTTTTGGGACCATTGCTGTTTCTTATTTATATAAATAAATGCATTTCAGAACACGTAAGAGATTTTCATCCGTATATGGATAAAGCACGAAGAAGGTAATTCTCCGCAGTGTAGAAAATGGCTATGACGTGCAATCCCAATGGGGCACAATAAAGTATGGGGTGCCCCAGGGTTCTGGTGTGGGACCATTGCTGTTTCTTATTTATATAAATGATATGCCTTCGAGTATAACAGGTGACTGTAAAATGTTTGCTGATGATACCGGCTTGGTAGTGAAGGATGTTGCTGGTAATATTGACACAGTATCAAATAATGCAGTCCAAGAGATAAGTCCATGGCTTGTAGAAAACAAGTTGATGTTAAAGCATGTTAAAACTCAGTTTTTAGAATTTATAACACATAATTTGACGAAATCTGACATTCTGATTACACATAATGGGCATGTCATAAGTGAGACTGAACAGTTAAAATTTCTGGGTATTCATATAGTCAGTAAGCTGTCATGGAAAGGCCATGTTCAGGATCTTGTTCCAAAACTAAATTCTGCTATATTTACCATTAGAACAATATCTGAGATAAGTGATTTGTCAACACGAAAAGTAGTCTATTACGCTTACTTTCACTCACTTATGTCGTACGGCGTTGTTTTTTGGGGTAACTCGCCTGATGCAAAAAGGATATTTCTGGCTCAAAAACGGGCGGTTCGAGCAATATGTGGTGTAAATTCACGAACGTCGTGTCGACCCCTCTAAATTGAAGAGTTACCTAATGGCTCACTCCTTTTATGCTGTCGTGGAACTCCTAGAAAAGTTAAACAATTAAGCTAATTCATTTTTTCTTTATTGATTCTTTTCACTTTGTCTTAAGATTGTCGTGTGCAAAGGACTTCTTAAAATTTTCTAGTACCATTCTTGTGTAACAATGTATTGACTTGTTCCATGACCATGGAGTCTCACTCCTCAATAGGGTCCTATGGAACAGAAAAAAAATTAATAAAATAAATAAGAAAAGAGGTAAACAGTATTAAATGCCTGTGATTACAACTTGATAATAAATTCAGTTGGCAGGACCACACCACAGAACTTCAGAAACGCCTAAACAAATCTGTATTTGTAATTCGATTAGTAGCAAACGTAGGCAATATAAAAACAAAAAAGCTTACATACTTTGGTTACTTTCATTGCATTATGACATGTGGTACAATATTTTGGTATAACTCTTCAAGTCAAAGAATAGGTATTATTTGTGGAGTAAACTCACTGACATCCTATAGAAGTCTGTTCAGAGAACTGCGTATACAACTGTCTCTCAGTATATTTATTCCTTAATGAAATTTGACGTAAATAACATATTCCATTTTCCAACAAACAGCTATTTTCAATAATTTACCAACAACCATAAAAAATTTACTACAAATAAAGATCATTTTAAGAGGAGCCTGAAAAAATACTGAGCAACTTCTTCTCCTTCATTTACGAATTTCTAATAGAACCAAATTATATATTAGTATTATCTTTTCTTTTTTTGTATTTTGCACTATTTCCTGTAATATATCTAGAAACCAGTCCTTCTATGATACAAAACCCACAAAATCTCACAATATCTACTTTTTACAGTGAAGTGCCCGTGCAGATATTACTTTTGGCCTATAATCTGGTAAGTCACCTAATCTCTCTTATCATGCATCATTCGCTGGCACAGGAGACGCTAGTTTCTTCTTATTTGGGACCGCTTGTTCACTCCACAATGGTCTGCCAGGTCTCATCTTTCCAGTAAACGTCAATCCATTTTTAAAGGTTCTCATAAGAATCCGCTAACAATTTTACATAACAATCATCTTCAAGACTTCCTATTACCGTTTATAAGCAGTTTTTATTGTACAAGAACGAAATAGCGCCACAAAATCCGAAGAAACTAGTACACCGAAAACCTACGCTTGCAGTGTCTCCTAAAGATTTGGACTCTTGTGAAACTTGTCGCAAAAGGCAATTTGAGTCTGTGGAATCCCAGCAGGGGGGACTAAGACTGGAGCAGACCCGGGTCGGCAAAAGAAAATGAGGCCATCCGTCCAGTTGCAAACGGAAATATTACTAAAAACATAAAATTAAAATGGTAGCTTTTAGATCTGGAGGTTCCTCTGGACGAGGGGAATGGGACGGTGTTGAAGACTCCCCTCTCCCAAAACTAGAGGCCAAGGGCAGTCCAATAAATAAATAAAAATGTACTTTCGAGCCCTGGAGGCCCCCAAGACAAGAGGCCCGCAACGGTCCCCGTCCCCTTCCGTTCCCCTCTACCCACAACCCTATCCAGATCTTGTAAATACCCTCCCCTACTCCCTTATCCCTACTAATCGACCGACCTTCTCCTACTCACTTACCCAATGTTTCTACTTCACAGCCTAGGTAAAAATTTCACTTCAGTTTCATAATTACATAATTACTTTGTATATAACCTTAGCTGATTGGTAATCTGCTTAGTATCAATTGTAATACTAGTCATTTAACCCAGTAACCATAATTAAACCAGTAAAAATATTTAATCACACCTTCTTCACTCAGTTTGGTCACATTCCCGTCTGTTTCAAAGATAAGAACATTTGTCCATAAAAATTTAATGAAACATGTAAACAAAGATTATTATTTCAATTTATATTTCTTCGTTGGACCGGCGTTGTAATTTCTTATGTTTCATGTGTCATATTTTATCCAAGGTCAGTAGTTTTCTGCAAAAAATGAAGTGGAATAATTCCTTTCAGGTAAGGTCTAAGCCTTTAATACTTATCTTTAAAAATGGATTGAGGTTCTCTGCGAACACCAGGTTAAGATCTTTGAACCATAAAGTTCACAGCTGTGTGTTTAATAGACAGTACCTGATGATGGCATAACAGCCGGAAACAGATAGTTAAAATAATAAAAATATTGTAGAATATTACACACTTGCTGTAAACCCGTCGTTACCCTGGTCTTCAACATACGCCGCAGTGGAGTAGCCCAGCGGTCTAAAGCGTCTCGCTGCGGAGCGCGCGGTTGCTCGCCGTGGAGGTTCGAGTCCTCCCTGGGGCATGGGTTAATGTGTGTTGTCTTTAGCTTAGTTTACCTAGGTTTAAGTAGTTTGTAAGCTGCAGACTGATGACGACGCAGTTTGGTCCGATATATTTACAAACATTTGAACATTTTTTCTTCAAGTATCCTACACTCTGGTAGTCCACCCCTTCCCCCCTCTCTCATGATCCACCTCTTTCTCTCCCATCTCTCTTTTCGTTTCCACCTCTCTCTCTCTTGGCTCCGTAAGTTAAGTGCCCTCCAGCATGCATCAAAACGAAATTTTATACAGACAGTGACATTCCTCTTGTTTTTAACGTAGAATGTGCAAACTTTCATCATTATCAGAACAAAACTATAGATTTCTATGCAATAGAGACCCAGGGTCACATTTAAAACGCACTTGGTTGTTCTCAAATATCCATTTTTGTTTCATACAAACCTTGTTCTGAGAATTACGAAAAAAAGAAAAATAATAATAAAAATAACAACGGATCTGTGAAATCGGTCGAGCTGTTCTCAAGTTATGACGCGACCAAGGTATTTGGGGATCGATTTTTATGTTGCAAAGAACCCTCATTCAAGCACCGTATGAAACTTAAGGTGTTTTGAAGGTCAAGCGTGTGAAATTTAGTGAAGAACGGAATGAAACGGTAGATTTCGTGAGTTTGTAGAAGTATGCTCCGCCGTACACCCATCACAAAATACTTTCTTAGCTGACATTTTCTACCTATAAACTACATTCCTGTCAAATTTCAGCTTCATAGGTGAAACAGTTTTCGAGATTTCCTGTTTGCGAGTGACCGAGTGTTGTTTCGTTTTTATATAGATAGATATTAAGAAAACATATTGCTTAATTTTAGATGCAAGAGTATTAAGGGAGACTTGCAGACAAAAATTAATAGTAACATTGAAATCTGTTATTCTAACTTTATTTGATTCAAGGTCATGCCTGATGCGACAGTTTTACGGTATTTACAGTGAAACTGTTGTGTGCAGTAGATTTGTTTCCGTCCAGTTACAAAACGCTTCATAAACGTCCGAAATTACATGCAAACTTTGTTGCAGGTCCCCGATTACCTCCATTTTCCAATAATTGACGCATAAATCTGGGTATTATCACGCGGTGGCCTCTCATTATTTATGACGTCATATCTCCTGAGCTATGTGTTGCGTTCTTTTGTTTTTGGGTCAGGAACCTTCGTGGGTTTTACGGTGAACAGTTCACCAAAGTGTTACTGCAATCTAATGAGTGGTTTATGAACACATGGAGGATATACAGACAAACATTCGTTTATATATATATATATATATAGATTATTGTGTTTCATTCATAATGTGTCATATGTTCCACTAAGAAGCCAAGGAAAAGTCAATTAATGTAACTTAGTGTGTCAGGTGAATAGTGACGACAATTTGGTGACCTGTTGCGCTATGCTCAATTTGCATGTCTGGGTGGAACGTTGGCATACCAGACATTCCAAGGTTGCGTGCCCATACCATTGTGGCACTGAGGTTACCGTAGCACTGTACACATGTAGTCCGACGCTTTATTACGACAAGTTTCTGTCACCGTCAGAAAATTAGTATGACTTTCATTGAATTCATGTCAGCAGTTTGATTCTCTAGGTCAAAGTAGAAAATTTATTTTATTTGGTGAATGGTTTTACTTCTTTAACGAGCTATCTTCAGACCCACAAATATGAAACGTTTTCTACATCACAAGTCAGCAATACACATGAACTTATCGTCATTACAAGCTTACATCAAGATATGCACAAACAGCTTTATAACAATATAAAAATATAATTATATGACTATAAGTGTCGCATGTTACTGTTTTCTGATGTGAAGAAGCTTTCATATTTGTAGATCTGAAGATGGCTCGTCTAAGAGCTGAAACTAGTCATCATATAAAAGACATTAGCGATTTTGACCTTGAGGATTTATCCTTTTGCATTAAATGACAGATAGTCTCATTGTCAGGAAACATGATTTCGACCATTTTTCCCCATTCACTATTTTTTTTTTTTTTTCTAAACGCGTTTCATTATTTTTGTATTATCTGCATATCACCAAATCTTGAGTAGTATAACAGTGTACAATAATATGTAATTGCTTTTACCGAAGATCAGATGATGGCAACCAAGAATTATCGAAATCGGAGTTGAATAAAAAATTCCAGCAATTTTGTCACAATACAAATCACAGAAACTTATAAAAGAATCCTTGATCTCCTTTCTGCAGCGAACGACCGTCGCTGGAGGCAATGCGAGGATCACAGCGGTTAAGCCCTCGTATGTTGGCGCACCAGGTTTGTGCTAGTATAATCTGTGGCCACGAGTGTGACTACAGGCGAAGATGCAATGTGTCAGGTGGTCACGAAAGCCTTAATAGTTCTGTAAATTCACATATTTATGTGTGTGAATATATGTTTCATTTAAATAAAACACTGGTCGCTGTAATTTTTACAATTAATGTATTTTAAAGACTTTTTACAAAATATTATTAGCCAAGATGGCGATAATATTAATACAATGTAATAACCAGTTTCGGCTCATTTGCAACCCATCGTCAGATCTTGTCAACCCATATTATTTCTTGGAGTGTCGAACCCTATCACTGGTATATGGCACTCTGTCGTTCTTTAAGTAATTTCCCTGATATAATGGATGATCCAGTGCCAGACACCAGAGATAGGTCTTAGCATTTCAGGGAATATTTTGGGTTTACAATATCTGATGATGGCTTGTAAACTAACCGTTATTAGTAAGCACATTTTACAAACATTATCGCGATATTGTCGAGTGTAGATTTTTTAAAATGTCTTCCTATTTAAAAGAAAATTGCACTTCGCTTATTACCATCCTGACTGTCAGGAACTGTTATTAATGCTTTCATTTATTAAGCCTTTTTTGAAATTACGGCTCTTCTATACAACACCTTTTTAAACCAAATCCTATTGTAGCAATTCTCTTAGTATCCACTTTTGTGTAAGCAAAGTTTTTATACCTTTACTTTGTTCAAACAACAGGATTTTGCATTTAATGACACATTTATCGAGATCGTCGGTGAGAAATTTTGTACACTCCCCTCGGCATCGTGTAACTCCTGACGTAATTTTGCTCCATCGAGTTAGACAACTTAAATTGCTTTTTGCAAGATTATCATCGGAAGTTGTTAGAAATCATATGGAGGCGGTATGGGAAATGTAAGTAGTTTACGTTTTAAATTTCCGCGAACGGATCTCGGAAATTAACGGAACACTGTTACATTTCCAAAGAACTTATATTCTGGAGACAATAATTGTTAATTTATATACATTCATCGTATAGATGTGGCTGTGTGAATCCAGTTAATTAAAACCAATGTTTTATTTCTTAAAACAACCAGTTTCGAAGTTTCATCGGCGTTTACTTCGGATCCTGGAGACATCCAAACATTTGGGCCCATATAATAGATACCATATAATTAAACTGGATACACTGGGCCTCTAAACGGAAACGACAAATGTAGGCATACGTAACGGTAGTATCTCGTATGCAGTATTACAAGAAAGATGTAAGAAACATTCCTATTCATTCGAGTGTACACTCGTAATGTACGAGAACTGTTAGTACGTGTGCTCGAAGACCACTTTCAAAGATGACGACATACGAGTACGGGATGGATGTACTTCACAGGTTCACTGCCGTCACAGAGTACAGAAGTGGCGTGTAAAATGCCAATGTGATGAAGAGCAGTAAAATGACGACCAATAGAGAGGAACATACATAATGTTGTCCGACACCTACGGCAGCGAAGAGCGCGTCGTAATCTCCTCCTAAAAATTCACGGTGATTTTTTTTTTTTTTTTTTTTTTTTTTTTTTTTTTTTTTTTTTTTTTTTTTTACCGACGTTCGAGGTCCGATACTCATCGAATTTTTCGAGCACGGCGTGGCATTTACGGTGAGCCACTCCGTAGCCTTCGCAGGAAAAACTGTCTGGGCTGCATACGGAGGGAGTGATTTTTCTCCATCAAAACGCGCGTCCACACGTCTCCAGGATCACACAAAATTTACTGGCCAAGTGGGAGCAGCTTGAGAATCCACGCTACAGCCCTGATTATTATATCACCCTGTGATTTCCATCTATTGGGTCCGCAGAAAAAAAATAGTAAATAGGATGTCAAAGGGAAGCGCTTCTACTCGGACGATGAGCTGAAGGACACAATAGAGGACTGGCTCTTAACACAGTAACAGGAATTCTGGGAACAGGGAATACTTCGGCTGGTTAAACAGTGGGATATATGTTCACAGGCATGATTGATTACTTTTAAATGAAGACTTTAGTTATTCCCACAGTGTCGTATCACACCTTTTCATTTTTAACCCCCTCGTAAGAACGACGTAGCGATTTTAAGAACAATATCTAAACGCTCTGGCCAGTTTCATCAAAATCACTCAAAGACATGGTACATATATAACAGGTCATGGACAAATAATATGAACACCTAACATTGACACTACATTTCTTGGTAAGGAGTTACCACGCCATTCAGTACGACAATAGCTGCAACGTCCCGAGGAATATACTCGTAAGGCTTGTTTATCCCTTGTTATCCCTTCTTCTACCACAACATCCGCCTAATACTTCGACAATGTTGGACCTGTAAATTTGGTCCTCACTCTCTTCTATGAAAGTTGACATAACGGTTGAGACATGGTGATATTGCTCTCCAGGGGAGATGTTTAATAATTTTCTGGTGCTATTCAAAGCACGACTGAACCTTTTGGGCTGTGTTTGTGTGTGTGTGTGGGGGGGGGGGGGGGGGGGGCATTACCATTTCCAGTATATCAGTGTTTAGTAAAAATGTTCAAATGTTTGTAAAAGCTGTGGGACCAAACTGCAGTGGTCATCAGTCCCTAGACTTACAAACTACTTAAACTAACTACAAAACAACACACACACACGCGCGGGCGCGCGCGCGTGAGAGAGGACTGGAACCTCCGACGCGGAACAGTCGCTCGCTCCGCAGCAAGGCGCTTTAGAGCGCAGGGTCATTTCCGGGCCACAGTGTTTGTTAACAATATGTCAATCATAGTGAACAGTTTGCAGTCGGGAATGGTGTGTTATTCATTCATAGTTATCTGACTAGTGAGGCTAATGATAGAAAAGTTGAACATCACGATTTAGATATCCTAGATCTCCAAATAATGACAAACGTTCCCCGTGCTTGAGTGTAGCAAGCGTGCATGCCGTATCGTATGATTCTTTTGGATTTTTTGCTATACAGCAAGCAAGCAACGTAAACGATGATTCGTCGGCCCAAACCATACGCTTCCAGTTATGAAGCTGTTGTTGTTGGTATTTAAAGGGGCCTAGACTGTCGTGTCCAATTTTTATAATCGTGGCACAACTTACTTCGCAGCTTTGGTGTAGCAACTGCAGCCCTTCCATTACTGTAAAGCTTCAGTCGTAGTATTTGTATCGAGACAGTTGTGTTTCCCGTCGCGATATAAACGTATAATACGATGCAAGGTGAATTACAAGACTTGGTACGTCAATTCTCGACTGCGATCGAGTCTCAGTGTTAACGCGTTTGCGACGGTGTCACTTGCAACAAACTGCAGTATGCTGCATGTAGTTAATATTATTCAAACCTCCCTGTACATGCGGACATATGATACACTATGATAATACAGGGTATCCCATTCAAAGATCCAAGAAAGGGAAACCAAAGTAGATACGACAATGAAAAATGCACCTCATTGTAGAGCATCTCAAAGAATTTATTTATCATCAGTATACCTCTACATGTGAACAATTTGTAGCATGAAGAAAATCGAGTGTGTATTCAATTTCTTGTCAAGTTTTTTGTAATATTTTCTCTGTTATTGTTGTAATCGCATTAGTGATACGATGTCACAAAGTAGGAATATCGTCCACTTTGCTCGCATACACGAGGTCGCTCACGAATTCCCGCATAAAGAAATCAAGAGGCATAACGTCGGGTGAACGTAGTAGCCAGGCAATATGTCCTCCGCGTCCGATCCAACGATTTGCAAATTTCCTACCCAGGAACTTGAGAACAGCTTTTGACCAAAGTGGCGGAACTCCATTTTGTTGAAAAATGATGTTGGGTTGAAAGTCTCGTATCTAGGGTACTCAAACTGCTCTAATGTGTTCAGGTACACTGATTGTTTGTTCCGCAAAGGAGAACGGTTCAACAATCCTGTCGTGCATTAGCCCGTACTAGACGTTTAGTTTAGATCTATCACGAGCGTGTTCAAAGACTACGCGAGAAATTCGCCAACCCCAGATCCGAATATTATGCCTATTAACCCTTCCTCATAGATGAAAGGCTGCGTCATCTGAGAATAAACATCTTTCCAGCAGACTGGCATCCATATCAATACGCTGCAGCATATCCGCAGCCAATTGTTGTCAACTTGTTTTGTCGTTTGGCATCAGATGTTTCAGAATTTGCACTTTGTAGCCATACATACGAAGACGCTGGTGAACCACACGATGCAGTGTTATACATCAAGTTGCCTAGATGCATTACGTGGTCTTCTGAGAAACGTTTGATGTCTTCCGCTGTTCCTCCACTGTCTCTTCTGAAACTCCTTAACGTGCACCGCCAGAATGTTTCAGAACACTTCCTGTTGTAAGAAACTTACTATACCATTCCTTGTTTTCACTTCAGGTAATCACATTCATACAGGCGAAGAAAATTTCTTTGCACATTAATCTATGATTTTGTTTCTGAAAACCTCAAATCTTGCTTGCGCGCGCTGCAGTGGAGTCGCAGCCGCGGCACAATACCCGTGCGCACTAAGGCGCCCAGCTGCGGTGCGCGCGGCCGTTCGCCGTCGAAGGTTCGAGTCCCCCTCGGGCATGAGTGTTTGTGTTGTCCTTAGCGTAAGTTATTTTAAGTCAGTGTAAGTAGTTTGTAAGCTTAGGGACCAAAGAGCACCGTAGTTAAGTACCTTATACCGGGTGATCAAAAAGTCAGTATAAATTTGAAAACCTAATAAATCACGAGTAATGTAGATAGGTAAAAACTGACACACGTGCTTGGAATAACATGGGATTTTATTAGGAAAAAAAAAAAAAAAAAAAAAAAAAAAAAAAAAAAAAAAAAAAAAAAAAAAAAAAAGTCCGACAGATGGCGCTGGACAGCAAAACGTTAGTGCCTGCTACCGTGATGGGTGAGAGGTACGCCGATATGTTAAGACTCGCATAATCCCCAGCCTGGCTGATAAACACCTGCTGGAACGTACGATTTTTATACAGGATGGCGCTCCACTCCATATTGCTAGACGCGTGAAAGATCTCTTGCGCGCGTCGTTTGGTGATGACCGTATGCTCAGCCGCCACTTTCGTCATGCTTGGCCTCCCAGGTCCCAAGATCTCAGTCCGTGCGATTATTGGCTTTGTGGTTACCTGAAGTCGTAAGTGTATCGTGATCGACCGACATCTCTAGGGATGCTAAAAAGACAACATCCCACGCCATTGCCTCACCATAACTCCGGACATGCTTTACAGTGCTGTTCACAACATTATTCCTCGACTACAGATATTGTTGAGGAATGATGGTGAACATATTGAGCATTTCCTGCAAAGAACCTCGCCTTTGCTTTGTCTTAATTTGTTATGCTAATTATTCTATTCAGATCAGATGAAGCGCCATCTGTCAGACATTTTTTTTCTTTTTTCCCCTAAGAAAACCCCATGTCATTCCAAGCATGTGTGTCAATTTTTACGTCTCTATCTACATTATTCCGTGATTTACTAAGTTTTCAAATTTATACTGACTTTTTGATGACCCGGTATTTACAAACATTTGAAGATTGTGGAATCGCCATTTTCACTTCATGCGACCATGCTGCACTCTGGCGACGATACTTGCCATTTTTGACAAGGGAATATAAATTCTTTGAGACGCTCTACAAATTGGCGCATCTCTCATTGTCGTATCTACTGTGATTTCCCTTTCCAGGTTCTTAGGGAGGTTTGAATGGGACGCCCTGATACAGATGAACATATCAACATGTAGTTGGTGCATATAAGCAATTTTTTTTTCACTGAAAATATTTTTATACTCGGTAATCCAGAGTACGGCATATGATTGTCAGAACCATGCTGACTTCGCCGCGATTTGTAGAATCGCGATAAAAGCACCAGATACACGTATTTTTCATGGAGACTCCGTAACTAACTGTACAGTACATAACATGGCAAAGGAAAAGCTTATTTTAGGAAACAAATCTCTATGAGTATATAGGTGAAGATAAAGTTGCTGTAGCACAATAAACCTTTTATAACATGCTACCCCCTACCATGTAATTCTAATACTCCTGTATGGTGACGAATTGCAATGCTCAAATATTACATCGAAATTTATTCGCAATATCGAATTATTGCCAACGTCACTGTGTTAGGTATAGAAGTACTAGAAAATGATGACATAGGAAAATTTGTATTGCACCGGGACTCTAACTGAATGCAGTTGACTCACCTATATGCAGTCAGTGTGACATACGAAGAGTTTGGGTTGATAGTGCAGCCGTGTTTGAGTAGTCTAATGGTAAGGCTAGCGCTCGTGCTCGCGAAAAGCGGGAAACCCGGGTTCGAGTCCCAGTCCGACACATTTTTGTCACCATCTGTTAGTGCCTCTATACACAGTGAAGTTGCGAGAAATTCGTTATTGTGAATAAATTTCGATAAAAATATTCTGGTGCCCCCTTCCTCCCCCCCCCCCTCCCAAAAAACTATCCTAAATCACTGAACCATAAGAAACTCTCTGGCATGTTTCAAAGGTGGCGAATTTTATTTTCTTCTATATAAGGAACTCATAGTTCTATGGGGCGATCTATAATTGTGTAATAATGATTTTGCAGCCAAGATCGCATTTTTCATTTATTATGTTACCGGTTTCGGCGTGCTCGACGCCATCTTCAGACCTGTCGTAATTTACATAACTTCACGACGTTTTTTATATACTAAAAGAGTATATCCAGGTTGAGGCATCACCAAACATAAAATTACTAGTTAATTGAAGTCCAGTATAACACTAACTTAGTGTTATACTGGACTTCAATTAGTATTGAACTTAGACTTTGAAGTACCTCACTTCAGAACCATTAGAAGATGCATGTATATATTTTATTTGTGATTAGTGATTTTATGTTTGGTGATGCCTCAACCTGGATGTACTCTTTTAGTATATAAAAAATGTCGTGAAGTTATGTAAATTACGACAGGTCTGAAGATGGCGTCGAGCACGCCGAAACCGGTAACATAATAAATGAAAAATGCGATCTTGGCTGCAAAATCATTATTATTTTCTTCTGTTGACACAATATTCTTGTTAATATGTATTGTAAATTACAGGACAATTTCTTAGTTCATATTTCGAACATCCTATTACCCAACATGATCAAAAAATGTCTGTAAATCTATCGGACCAAACTGCGTAGTCAAACTACTTAAATCTAGTTAAACTAACCTAAGGACAACACACACACCCATGCCCCAGGGAGTACTCAAACCTCCACGGCGAGCAACCGCGCCCTCCGCAGCGAGACGCTTTAGACCGTTCGGCTATTCCAACACGGCATCCAACATGAATTATGACAAAATATATGGTCCATATTGAGAATTTCATTGCTTCAAAAGTTCAAATGTTTGTATAGCTTATGGGACTGAACTACGGGGTCATCAGTCCCTAAACTTACAAACTACTTATGAACTAGCTAACACTAAGGACGGCACAAATATCCATGCCCCAGGGGGGATTCGAACCCACGACCGTAGTGGCCGTGCACACCGTGACTTGCGCGCCTCAGTCCCCTCGGCTACCGCGGCCGGCATTTTCATTGCAGGTAAGCAATTATGCAAATTATGCTCATTAAGCAATATATCTAGTTAATTTAGCTCTCGAGTGGTTCCTGTAAACATATTCTGGCTTTTCGTTTGTTCATTATAAACATTTGAGAGCACTACACGTTGATTTTCCTGAGTATTTTAACGTCTGCCTGCCTATATTAATTTCTTCGTGTAAAATCGTGGTCGAGACGCCACGTTCCAGTACGGACGGATTTTGTGAGAAGCATGAAGGTGTTTCCTCGCCATCGGCATTCCACGCGCCGAGAAATGAGGAAGCACCTAATCAGTATTTTGCGCGCTCACGGCAGTTCTTTTGTCAATAAACGATACCTACTCTCGGCGGCGTCTTATACCTCTAAAGCATTGTCCTATCGTCGCGAGATGCAGAGGTAGGGGGAGTTTCCTGCCGGCTGACCAGTCTGTGTTTTTTGAGGAGTCTGCGGCATTGTGAGTCCATCGGGACCGTGAATGGCTTTCGCCGTATTTTGGACTCGCCTGAGGCCATTAAGTTGGCGCCGACACGGCTGCGTCTGGGCCGAGACAGTGATGGAAAATGCTGAAGAACTCTACAGGCTATTCGCACATTGACCCTTAACTACTATAGACGTTGACAGGAACGCAACTACTATGGAGGGGTCTCTCAGACCGCTCTCTTATTTTCCATGTAGTAAAGTAGGGTTTTGCTAGATATATATTTTCATGGCTTCCTGTCGTTCATTACACTTCTTAGAGGTGACATTAGTAGAAATTTGACTTTTTAAACAATGTAGTTTGAGTAACATGGCGACAAGTAAAACACAGCACAATTTGTAGTACATTTTTATTTTTTGTGCTACGAAAAGAACAGCAAGTAATTATTTCTCTACACACCCACAGATTATCATTATAGAGATCATATTCCAAATTCACAGCGTGATTAGATACAAAAATTCCATTTGAATTATAGTAAATTGTATGCGGAATCTCCTTTCCATTTACGATTATCCTAGAAAGGTTGCCACATTTTCCTTATAAAACAAAAAGTACAAACTAAAGATATCCTTTGAGCCTTTTGTCGCAGTCTAGGATGCTGTAAGACGATGTTGTGTTGCCTTGTTCTTACGTTGGCTGCTGGCTGCATTTTTCGCCATCGAAAACATCTGTTCTTACTGAAGAAGTAAGCTGCTTCGTCATTATCAGGTGTCACATCTTCATTACTTTCAGGTTCCTGCTCTGAATTAGTGTCATATTCCCTAAATACCTCAAAAATCAGGGTCATTATCGCTGTCGTAAAAATCATCGGAGGATTCACGGAAACCTTCTTGATCATCCACATCTGCTTCACGTAAAATGCGTTGCATAGAATGTTGAGCTTTTCTCGCCATGAAGAAACACGACACGGAACAACAACAACACCGAGAGAGAGGCCACAGCCACATCGCTGTCGCTTAGCAGGCCGCGCTCACCAAGCCGACTGGCGAGGCGCTACGAGGCAGAGCCTGCGCCAGCGGCACGCAAACACTGTGGTCGGTCAGTGAGGCCGCGCAAGGCTCATAAGAGCAGCAGCACTGCAAGAATGTTGGCACGTGGACCTTGTCGGCCACCAGGAAGGTACACGGAAGAATCCTTTTAGCTTGGCAGGGGTGTGTGAAATATCTCGACTCAAAAAGTCGTAGCGGTCTGAGAGACCGCAGATAGTAGTTGAGGGTTAATCTACGAGGAAAAACTTGCCAAGTTTATTGTGGCTAGAGCCAGTAGTGTAGGGCGTCTGGCACCGAGATGGCGGGCGACATGTAGAAGAATACCTGTTGGAATGTGGTGTGTTCGATAAACCACCCAATAAGTCCACGTTTGTGGTATTTCCCTGGGCTCATTATCCCTTTTCATGAGAACACGGGACGCGGGATGCCACAGCCGCAGAAGCGCGGGAGTTTCGCTGATTGGGCCATTCTGAGATGTTTGACAGTTTTAGCAATCTCCCGAGATCGACCGCGCGGTAGTAGCCGAGCGGTCTGGAGCGCCACGTTGCGGATCGCGCGGCCTCCTGCTTCAGAGGTTTGAATCGTCTATCGGGCTTGGATGTTTGTGCTGTCTTTAGTATAAATTAGTTCATAAGTAGTTTGTAAGTTTAGTGACTGATGACACCGCAGTTAAGTCCCATAAGCTTTACAAATATTTGAACATTTCCCGAGAGCGATCTGGCATTGACTGATTATCGCTATATCGAAGGGGAATGGAGCTTTTAGTTTAGTAAGAGCGTGGCCTTTGACTTGCGCTCTAGCAGGACAGGAGCTAGTTAATTTCAGTTAGACTTTCGTTCGAGCAGGGAAAGAGAGCGAATGCTTCCAAGAGCAGTCCCGTCTTTTCTGCACATTCGTTTCGTTGGGCTTGGACAACTTGTGGATCTCGTTACGAAACTTGAACCTTTGTGCTGTTGGCAAACCAAAAATAAAGTCAGCCTATATGGAATTAGTCACATCAACGCAATAATAATTATCTTTGCAATTCTCATGTCACCCGAGGATTGACGAATCACGTGTAGAAATACACGCTGGTTGAAGTGGCAAGACATAGCCGAACTAGTGCAATCATTGACACTGCCGCCCATCGGAGTCACAGTGGCTGATAGTAGTTATATATCACTTCTGAAATAACAAGCCAAGTTGTTTGTTGTGTCTGCGTTTATCAGATGTCACTGCACACGTCACAGACTACTGTAGACGCTGCGTCTCCACCACATCACATTGTATTGCCATGTACCGCATGCACTCGCTAGTGCGCCACTGGGTTTGCTGCATTTTCTTATTATTGGGAAGACGCTTTATTTAGGGACCAGGTCCCGGAATATTGCCCTCGAGTGTACCCCTGTCTCTTAGTAAATGTAGTTTGTTTTCTATATTTATGTTAGTATCCTATGAGATATCATTTATTTACTATAGGACAGCATAGTAATACTTGTGTAAATTCCTTTCTTGGACTTTTTATTTTTATAAATGTTTTTTTCACTCAGATGTGCACAAGATTCATCGTTTTAGTTCATTATTTTTTGTTTAGATTTTTATTTTAGGTTTTATATTTGAAAGTTTTTGTAGTAATGATAGAATTAGTATAATTATTGTATTTTTTCTTTGTTAATTTATTATAAGGAAATAGGCAATATAAATTTCCGACTGTTTATCATAAACATGTCTTCTTGATAATATTTTGAAGTCTTACCCGCGCACTGATTTGATTTAAAGAGCCGCGGTATTACCAGGCGATTAAATGTTATTTGAGTTCAATTTATTAGCTTTCGTAGGATAAAAGCTCCTAGAATTTACTAGCAAGTGCTCCCGTACCATTTCACTTATATTTTTCTTGACACCACCTTGACCTTTCATTTGAGAAAACCCTGTCATGATTTATCCTTATCCTTATTTATATTCCTTCATTAGCGACACTTTACATTTGACAAACCATGCCAGATTCTTTTCTTTCCCATACGTTTCTTCTTACCAACACTGCAAGGATTTTCCTCCTCACATCCACTTGACAACATCCCCACACCTTTCATTTGCAAACCGTGCCAGGATTTATCCATACCATTATCCTAATTTTTACTTATGCATCCTTCCCACACTTTTCATTTGACAAAACGCTGCCAGGATTTCCTCCTCCCTTCCACCTGATACATTTCAACTTCTTTTGTATTGCGGCACCCGTACTATTTAGACGTGAAACTACTTCTTTATCTGACGGTAAGCCCCTCCCCCTCAAAAAAAAAAAAAAAAAAAAAAAAAAGACAACTTTGTTACCCCTTCTCACCATGATGTTGAGAAACACTGGTGATAGAGAAAAGGGAGAGTGGGAAGAGTACATGTGCAAAGAGAGGAGTGAAGAGGAGATGTACAGAGAATGTTTGAGGTCTAATAGAAGATTAAACTGAATAGGTAACACCGGGTTTTCAGCTAGTAACGCTATTAAAACTGAAAACGAATTAGGTAAAAACTTAAGATGCTGTATTCAGCTAGTTCCAAAGTACATGTGTGGTGGTTGGCACTCGGTGACAGCGTTGTACCCGTCGTTTCATCATATCGCAATTTTTTTCGATTGGTGACAGTTCTGTCATGGCAAGTTTGATATCTGATGACAGCGTATGGGGGGATCCTGCAGAAAGGGTATGGCTACGGGTTGCAGAATGCCATTCAGTTGCGTCAAAATGGTCACTATCCAACTCTGTGATTCGCAGTTGTACTCAATAGCACCCTAAAGACTCGAATGGCGCTGTGTCTCTGGTGAGAATGCAGTCATAGCGCTACTGCTTCCTCAATATACGGAAAAGTAAAAATGTGTACATAGTTTATTGCAATGATCAGCGGGCAGAACCTGTTGTTTTCTTCTACATAATAGGTATATGCGAATGTGAAGAGACATTGGTACATATCTCACTTTTACCGAATTTTCACAAAAACATAGATGAGAGTCCATACAGAGGGTTACTGCCAGTCGTATTTCACACAAGTTGAACACCGATGGGACGATGTGACACTAGCACAGAAAGTACCCTCCGCTATACGCCGTCGAAACGGTCACTTTGAAAGGGAACGGCCGAATTCTTTATTCTTTCTGCGTATCAAAACAATCCGAGCTTGCGCTCCGTCTCTAATGACCAACCTGTCGACGACCTCAAACCTTGAGGTGGCTTACGGAATATAGATGTACATGCCTTTGGTGGAAATATGAAATATGCTTCTACTGTAATGTTTCACACGTTAAAAGTTGCAGACAATAAGGTTTTCCAATAAGTTTTACAGTTAGAGTTTCATAGTGGAGATTTTTAACTGCACTGCTTCAGAGTTTTGAACAGCGTGTGACGCCTTGCGCTGTGGATCTGCGCCGCCCCCTCGGCTGTGCTGAGGAGAGAGTAATCTGGCACGCCCTCACAGACCAGACAATCCATTTCTGTGGCCGCGCCTCTGGGGATAAGCCCCGCGCGCTGGACACCCAGCCTGATTTCGTTTCTCGGTCACCTAACTCCTTCCTCATTCTCCTCCTTCTCCACCTCCTCCTAGTACCTCCCGCCATCCATCTCTCTTTCACCCAGGTCTTCTCATGGCGTACTCGTCCCTTCCTGGGTTACCTGGAAGTAATTCGGAACCGACGACCTCTCGCTGTAATCCAAGGAGATTGAAAAAGATGCGTCACTGCGATACTGGCCAGGCACGACAGTAACAGCTCCTCAAATGGCGCCAGAAGTTGGGAGCTTGCGAGGCAGCAGCAAAGACAACGTGCTGTGACATTTCGTTGTTGTGAAGTATATAGACTTGCGATTAAACCTTCGGAAATTTGGATATGTTACAATACATGAGAAACTAAGGGACACAAATACGTTTTTAGCGAGGTTAAAACATATTTAAGGAGTGAAACGCTCACTTCAAAATGGGGGCTAAAATGGAAACATTGCGATAACGTAGAGAACTTCGAAAGTATCTTTTGATACGAGACGAAAATCGGCCTAGGTAGATTGCACAGTCGTAAAAATTAGGTTACCAACTACTCCGAATGAGACCAATTATTTTTTTGCTACAAAAATTAGTTTTGATTTAATCGAAGTAGAATCTAGTAAAATTTCAGAAGGAAGGCTCATAACGAAACAAGTGTTTTACATAAATATTTGAAGGCGAAACAAATATTGCCACGCAGTATCAAAAAAGAGCGGCAATGTAATAGTTATTTACCCCTCAAATATTTATATATTTAAAAAACGGGAAATAAGCGTGTTTAATTGGTTTTCTTATTGAAGTGTTAATACCTATTTTAGGAAACAATTTTGTTTCACTTTTTTTTGGGGGGGGGGGCAAAGCACTCTTATTTAACTTTATATATAAAGAACAGATTAGAGTGCAATAATTTTATTGAACTAGTTTCGGTCTTCTTTTAGACCATCTTCAGGAATTTTAACTCCAGCGATGTTGTGGAGCTGGCAGGTAACTGGGAGCCTTCCAGTGCTCCCAGTTACCTGCCAGCTCCACGCTCCAGGCTCCCAGTTACCTGCACTGGAAGGCTCCCAGTTACCTGCCAGCTCCACAACATCGATGGAGTTAAAATTCCTGAAGATGGTCTAAAAGAAAACTGAAACTAGTTGAATAAAATAAATTATTGCACTCTAGACTGTTCTTTATATGTTGTTATGGTCTTCAGTCCGGAGACTGGTTTGATGCAGCTCTCCACCCTACTCTATCCTGAGCAAGCCTTTTCATCTCCTCATAAGAACGACAACCCACATCCACTTGAATCTGCTTACTATACGCGTCTCTTGTTATTTATATATGAAATGTTAATAGTTTTTAATAGATTCTACTCCGATTAAACTCATAAAGTTGTCCTCTTTCTGGGTAATTGGCCCCCTTAATTTACCTAGGCTGATTTTCTTTAACAAACGATACTTTATAACATAAATCATCACAATCACAATTCAAAAATTACCGAAATTTTTTTAATTTCGTCCCCATTTTGGTGGGTCGTTTTACGCCTTAAATATGTTTTACTGCTTCTACAAATACGTGTCCCTTAGTTTGTAATGTTTTGTAACAAATACAAATTTCAGAAAAATCGTAGAGTGACACTTCCATAGACTTACATGTTAGTAGTAAAATGTAGGGCAGATTCAAAAGAGCGACCTAACTTCTCAGTGATCCGCAACTTTGGCTGTCGATGACAATACGACCGATTGCGCAGACAAGGCAGAACTATCATTACATCATGAAACGATTCTCTGGGTTGTGGTGAACCTTGCCTGCCCCCCCCCCCCACCTTCTCTCACACTTCTATCAAGTGCAGCCACATCAGGTGTTGCGCCCTAAAATTGTTTCTAGAAGTATTTCAATCTTTATAAAAAAAATGTTCAAATGTTTGAAAAGCTTATGGGACTTAACTGTGGGGTCATCAGTCCCTAAACTTACAAACTACTTATGAACTAACTTATACTAAAGACAACACAAACACCCATGGCCGAGGAAGGATTCGAACCTCTGACGCGGGAGGCCGCTCGATCCGCAACCTGGCGCTCCAGAACGCTCGTCTACTCCCACACGGCTCAATCTTTATATCCTCGTACGTTCTTGCCCCCTAGAATTTTGTCTAGCACGATGAAGGTTATTCCCGGATGTGTTGTCACTTGACCAGTCATACTGACTCTTCTTATTGTCGGTTCCTATCTTCGCCGATTCTACTGATAACCTCCTCAGTCATCATCATATCAGTCGACCTAACTTTCGTATGTAGCACCACAACTCAAAAACATTGTAAAACTGGTACCACTCCATACTGGTGGCTGGTACAGCAACGGGCTATGAATACATCTTAAAAGTCAGTCTCAGTTGCAAAATTTTTTCTTTATTTCACTAACGCGTTTTGACCTTTTGAGGTATCATCAGATTATGTAAATATATAGTGAGCTATTTGTCATCATTGTAAAATAAACCATCTAGGAGGACGAAAGGTGTTTTTTTAACTGAAACTGACTTTTGAGATACAAAAACATTGTTTCTCTTCTGTTTCGGTTTTTTCACTTTCCACGTGTCATTACCGTAAAATGCTATACTCCAAAGCTACATTTAAGAAAAGCTTTGATACCAGTAGACTCTTGATCACGAGCGTCGTGTCTGTGCCTGTCTACTTTTTATGTCCTGCTTGCTCCATTCAACAAGATTTATTTGCTTACAAGATAGCAGAATTAGTATACTTCGTGATTCAATTTTAATATTTATTTTCTCGCTAGCCTCATTTCTGCTACTCTTCAGTACTTTTGTCCTCTTGTGGTTTATTGTCAGTTCATATCCTTCACCCAGTAGACTACTCGTTCCATTAACATAGCCTGTAATTCCTCTCTGCTTTAGTGAGGATAGCATTGTCATCATTAAAAATTCATAACCTTTCACACTGAATCTCATGTACACTATTATTCAAGGAAAGAAAACCAGAACACATTGAAAGACTAGATGTAGGAATTTTATATTCACTGAACATTTTCATTAATAAGTTCCAAAGAAATGCTCCGGAAACTCAAATGGGGATCGACGACGTTCTTTTCGAGAAATTCTGTTGAGGAAACTTAGACGGGGGGATGGAATCTGAAGCTCAGAGCAGATCGATCTTCTTTCCGACTACTTACATTTCGCGTAAAGGTCCCAAGGACAAGATAAGAGAAATTAGGGCTCGTGCGTAGGCATATAGACATTCCCTTTTTCCTTCTTCTATATGGGAGTGGAATAGGAAAGGAAACGCCTAGTAGTGGTACAGTATACCATCCGTCACGCATCTTGCGGTGGATTGCGGAGTATATATGCAGATGTAGAAGAAATGATTAGCCTTTCGGTCACCTCGGTTCTGATTTTCTGGACCCCTCCACAATAGTCTATTAAGTGACGATCTCATTTATTGTCTTCTGGTATTGGTAAGCTTGAAGCTGTTCCAAGTCCAGGTCAGAAAGCGCACCGAAAAGATAAGAAACTGGAGGTGGAATGCGAAGAAAAGGCGCAAAAGGTAGTGTGTAGATTACGCGACGTAAACAGTTACGCACACACCTCTAAATTGCAGACGCTCTTAACAGTTATGTACAGGTAGGAATTAGAGTTCAGAGGATTAGATTCACCATCTAGATGACGTTTTAAGGTGTCACGGTAGAAACGCAGTACTAATTGCTGAGAACACTTATTTTCACTTGCTGCTTTCTATTTTTTTCACGTCTTACAACATATTTGGCTAAGGTACGTCTTTATGTAGCCTCTTGACCGCTGTGACGGACTTTGGATCGTAATGCGCTGATAGTTGGTTACTAATTCCCATGCCCGTCACACCCCTGTCAGTGTCTGCTACGAGGAAGGAAACTTTTGGAATTAACATATTTTGGAGGTAAACTACAAAAATAATTAAGATTTAAGAAGGAACCGAAAAATATTAAAAAGACAAAGATTTAGAGAGTCGAGTCTCTTCACCAACTTTGTTGGCAAGAACCTCGGTATTTCTCATCCCGTTTATAACCTACATCTAGTTCTGAATAATATGTATCTGTATTATACTCATAGACAGAAAAAAAGAGGACTGGAAATAGTAATTTCATATTCAAAGTATTTATCAGTTGGAATGTTCAGAAGAAATGATTAGCATTCCAGTCACCTCAGTTCAGATTTTGTCCTGTTGCCATGACTACTTGTTCCATGCATGATGGCATCTTCAGCTACATACATACCCCTCAGTCCATCTTTCGAAGCGTTTAAGGCGCGAATGGTGTCCTGTGGTGTAGCCACCCATGCTGCATTCAGCTAGTTCCAAAGTACATCTGTGGCGGTTGGCATTTGGTCAGAGAGGTGCACCCGTCGTTTAACCACATCTCTCTCTCTCTCTCTCTCTTTTTTTTTTTTTTTTTTTTTTCTCCCTCTGTCTACGGGAATGTAAAACTGCGGCTACCATTTAAAACCACACATGACCTGGGTTCGTTAGAAAATATTATTTGTCCACAGTGACGACGTTCTATGCACCATTGCCGTCTAGCATGTTTCTGTAGATTAGCGAAGGCTAGGCACCGCATTTGCACCCAACGTGGTGTAAATCTGAACTAAAGAGTTACCTCATGGCTCACTCCTTTTATTCTGTCGAGGAACTCCTAGAAAAGTTAAACGATTAAGCTAATTCATTTGTTTTCTTTATTGATGCTTTACACTTTGTCTTAAGATTGTCGTGTGCATAGGACTACTTAAAAATTTCCATTACCATTCTTGTATTAAACTTCATGCATTGACTTGTTCCATGAGCATGGAGTCTTACTCTTCCATTAGGTCCTGGAGAACAGAAAACCATATTATTATTATTAAAAAGACGAATAAGGCAAATGTGATTTCAACCTTCATTGGGCATCAACATTCTTGTAATGTACTAATGTGGATAGTGGTAAGTAAACGATAAGAAGTAGTAACAATAATCTAGTACCAAACACGGAGCGCCAAAGTGTTGTGCCGGAGCTTTAGACGCTGTGCCACTGCTCCGATTGAATAGGATAGGTTGCGACACTACTTCAAAAATATAAAGCGTTGTTCTCTCAGAAATGGTTACGTATAAACCGGGACACGTGTTCTTTACTAATGAGCCCCTTTCCTCCGACAGACGTTTCTGGGAAACGTCTGATTCTCCTCGAGACAACTGTGGGCGGTCGATACGCACACGTGCTCGTTGATTTGTCACGTGACTGTGCCCCATGTCCTTCTAGCAGCCAGTTGGGACGCACACCTCCCGCAGGCTGTCGTATTACGATTCTTTCAGAGATTTTCCACCATAATCAGAGGCTGGACAAAACAATATGAACACCTAAAGTAGCCCCAATATTTGTTTATAAGCAGTTGATCCACCATTGGCTTTGAGAACAGCTACAACTCTTCGAGGAACACATAGTTTCCGATAGAACCTACATCTACATATTCGAAATTCACCCAAAAGTACGTAGGGGTAGGAGCATCACTAGTTACTGACCTTCCTGTTTCACTCCCACATAGAAAGAGGGAAAAATGAATGTTTGTATGCGTCTAAGCTCCCTGTAGTCTTAGTGTATGTGTATGTAGCAGCAGAAACTTCCTACAGTCCGCTTCATACTCCGGTCTTCTAAATTTCTTCAATAATATTTGTATTGCAATAATAGTCTTCATCGCAAAGGTAAAAACTTTTGTATTTTACCGATTTCAACCTAATATACGTCATGACCTATAATAGGTTGAAACATCTGCGATATAGGCATTACAGTACAAATATCGTCAAAGAAGATCGCTGTTTTCTTTTGGGAAAATGTTATCCAAACTAATTCTTCAACAGTATTTCTCGAAAAGAACATCTTCCCTCCAGTGACTGTCACTTCAGTTTCCGAAACATTTCAGTAACAATCGCGCATTGATCGAATCTACCAACCTCGCAGCCCAACTGTCAGTTGCTTCTATGTCTTCATTTAAACCGATCTTATGGGGATCCCAAACAGTTGAGCAACACTCACTACGGGGGTATCATAAGCGTTTTATATGCGGTATCGTTTACAAATGAATCACACCTGCCAAAGTCAACCATCCGCCTTCCCCATGACTATCCTTATATGCTCGTTCCATGTGACTATCGTCATGTAACGTAACGTCTAAATATTTAACTGACACGATTCTGTGAAGCAGGTCTACTAATGCTGTATTCGAACATTACGGGATTGATTCTCCTGCTCATCTGTATCACCTTACATTTTTCTGCATTATTAGCTAGCTGCCATTTCTCACAACACCTAGAAATTTTATATATACATGTGGCGTTTGTTGCGAGAGAACAGACGTCACTTCTGATCCTGCAGTTGTTATTATTTAATATTCATAGAATATATGACATCAACTGCGATTGGGCAAAGCTGAAAATGTGTACCCAGCCGGGATTCGAACCCGGGTCTCCTGCTTTCTAGGCAGTTGCGCTGACCCCTACACCACTAGGGACACAGTGATCACCGCAGCTGCAAGGACTACAAATTCCCAGCTTCGCCCTGCGGAGATCACTGTGTCCCCAGTGGTGTAGGGGTCAGCGCAACTGCCTAGAAAGCAGGAGACCCGGGTTCGAATCCCGGCTGGGTACACATTTTCAGCTTTGCCCAATCGCAGTTGATGTCATATATTCTATGAATATTACGTAGAAATTTTGTTCAAGTCATCCTGCATGCTACAACAATGACGACACCATCTTGCATACCATAGTATCATCACCAAATAGCTGCAAATTACAACTCATTCTGGTCCGTCAGATTATTCATTTAGATAGAAAATAATAGCGGTTGTGTGGTACTTCCCTGGGGCACCTCTGACGATCTCTGGTCTCTCATGGACATCCGCCATCGAGGCCAATGTACAGCGTTCTATTATAAGTAGTCTTCGAGCCACTCACATATTTTGGTACCTGTTGCATATGCTCGAACCTTAGTTACCACTCTGTAGTGCAGCGGCGTTTATGTTATCCATTATTGTATTAAAACATATCCTAGTTACTTCAACGAGGCTGGATCTGTAAATTTGGTCCCCACTCGCTGCAGGAAAACTCCTTATAACAGTTCAGTTATGTTGAAAAATGGCGATTTTGCGGTAATTTTCGGATGCTGCAAAAATCACACCTGAAGCTTTTTGGTGTATGTTGGCGCATTATCGTCCTGGGATATGGAACTGTTTCTTCGTAAAATGTTAGTAACCAGTTTCATGTCAGTTATCCCACCTGTGAATAGCACGATATACGTGTTGAAATCATGACAGGCGCCCCCCCCCCTCCTCCGTGCCATACCGTAACATTCTTTTGCAGTTTTCAATACCAAAACCGGGTTGTTTGTAGGACGCAATGTAAACGATGATTTATCGAACGATACCACATACTTCAAGTCATCAAGTGTCCACGTTTCATGATAATAGCTTTGCGTTGGCTTCATTTATATTAAGGGTTTAGCAACTGCTGCGCTTTCATGGCTGCTAAGTTCCAGCCGTACTGTTTCTATCGAGACGTTGATATCCAAGTGACTGTCAAGTTTTACAATCGATTCTGCCATGGTAGTTCTTTGTTGTCTGGCAACAATGATCCCTAATTCTCGACGGTCGTCGCCAGTTAACTTCGGGTATCACCAATTATTCCTCTCCGTCAACGTGGTTTCATCCTTTTTGTGAACGCTGTCATTACGACGTGCGTCTAGTGAAAGGTTAAACAGTTCAGTTGTTTTCTTCTCAGATGCCCCCTCTAATTGTGGACCTCCGCACACTTTGAAAACCTGAGAGCTCACTGATTTCACCGATGATATGTATTAGCCGTCGCAGAAAAGAGCGTATAATATACTTCCAGGTAATGTTGAACGCTTCGAACGTCAATCGTGCACTTTGGTAGCGTCTCATTGGTAACATGCAGTGTTGCCATATTGCAGCAAGATGTAGTATACTGCATGGAGTTCAAAGGTTTTTTGTCAACCCCCTGTTCCGTCTAAACTCTTAACTATGGCTAAGCCGTAGGTGTACTGTCTTGCGTCCGAGATACGGAGGTTCTTGACCCGTTGCGTGTCCGTGGACATTTCTTAACCACGCGAAAGCTGCGTGTCGACGGCACACTAGGCATCTCAGCTGTCCTGCAGTGCACCCCCACTTTGCCCTCGAGCTGTTTGCAACTTTACTGTGCTACAAGTTGCGTAAAACTGCCTTCATCTCTCGCATAGCAATCCATCAATGTGATCAGAAGTAAGTACCACTAACTTTGCTATAGCCTGTCCACGGCATTCCATATTACGCAATGAAACGCGTCAGTATTTGCTGTACCTAATATCTTTATCATGATCCACGTGAAGCTTACATGTAAAAGTAGACAAAAGGACTCTACATAAATGGAGAAATAACTAGTATTTTATGAACTTGAATGCGTATTTCCCCATTATTGTTCCTTTATGGCATAGCGCAGTTATTTTTAATTATACATCAAAATAATTAGTATACTTCAGTGTGAAATAGTTTCCCTCCACGATACTTAACCACAGTGCAGAATATTTTATTACTAATCAGATATGATGTTTTCGTGCTCAGTTACCCAACTAGCTTTCAATTCGGTTCATAAAATTCCTTTTTCTAATTTATACTATTGATTTAGTTTAAATATCATTTCTTAGATACCTATCTTCTTTAGTTTGAATGACTTCACAACTTACGTTTTAAATAAAATACCGTGGTTCGATTACTGTCCCAACAGCTTTTCTTCTTTTCAATATGCAGTTCACCCTCTAATTAATAAATGGATCGCATATTAGGGTGGAAAAAAGCTGCTGTTGTAGGAGGTCAGTTGTTAGCTATGTTCTAAGACGAATAATTCAAAATGTTCAAATGTTTGTACAGCTTATGGGACTTAACTACGGGGTCATCAGTCCCTAAACTTACAAACTACTTACGAACTAGCTAACACTAAGGTCGGCACAAATATCCATGCCCGAGGGGGGATTCGAACCCCCGACCGCAGTGGCCGTGCTGACCGTGACTGGAGCGCCTCAGTCCCCTCGGCCACCGCGGCCGGCGACGAATAATTGATTTCATAGTATTTCTTCCTCTTAAAAATGTTGCGGATGCGTTTCGGTCGTATTTTTCCTTTTCTTTTCTTAAGGATTGCTGACGAGACTGAATGTCGAAATTCCCTAATGCAACAAAAATAAACGAAAAAAATTTCTATTCAATAAAGCAGATAAAAATTCACTTCACGCTTCCCTGAGTGATAGTCTCCAGTCTTTCAAAACTAAAAATGCGAGTGTAGATCAGTTGTGGCTTACTTTCAAAGACACAATATCAGTAGCAATCGAGAGATTTATACCAAATAAATTAACAAAAGAGGGGGCTGATCCTCCGTGGTACACAAAACAGGTCCGATCACTGTTGCAAAAACAAAGAAAAACGCATGCAAAATTTAAAAAGACACAGAATCCACAAGACGCAATCATTTACTGAAACTCGCAACCTAGCGCGGACTTCAATGCGAGAAGCCTATAGTAGTTACCACAACGAAATCCTGTCTCGTAATCTTGCAGAAACCCCAAAGAAATTTTGGTCATATGTGAAGTACACTAGCGGCAAAACACAAACAATACCTTCAACACGCGATAGCAATGGTAGTACTACCGATGACAGTACTGCCAAGTCAGAATTACTACACACAGCTTTCTGAAATTCGTTCACCAAAGAAGACGAAGTGAACACTCCAGTATTCAATCCAAGAACAGCTGCCAGCAGGCGAAACTTAGAAGTAGATGTTCCTGGAATAGTAAAACAACTTAAGTCACTAAACAAAAATAAATCTTCTAGGCCAAATTGTATACCAACTAGATTCCTCTCACAGTATGCTGATGGAATAGCTCCATACTTAGCTGTAATTTACAACCGATCACTCACCGAAAGATCCGTACCCAAAGACGGGAAATTTGCCCAAGTTACTCCAATATTCAAGAAAGGCAATAGGACGGATCCCTAAAATTACAGGCCAGTCTCTTTGACGTCGATATGCAGTTGGATTTTGGAACATATACTTTGTTCGAATATTATGAACTACCTCGAAGAGAACGACGTATTAACCAATAGTCAACACGGATTCAAAAAGTATCGCTCTTGCGAAACACAGCTTGCCCTTTATTCACATGAAGTGTTAAGTGCCATCTACAAGGGATCTCAAATCGATTCTATATTTCTGGATTTCCGGAAGGCTTTGGACACTGTACCCCACAAGCGGCTTCTAATGAAATTGCGTGCTTATGGAATATTTCCCCAATTGTGCGATTGGATTCACGATTTCCTATCAGAAAGGACACAGTTCGTTGTAATTGACGGTAAGTCATCGAGTAAAACAGAAGTGAGATCTGGCGTTCCACAGGGAAGCGTTATAGATCCCCTACTCTTCCTTGTGCTTATAAACGATTTAATAGACAATCGGAATAGCTTCCTTAGACTGTTAGCGGATGATGCTGTCGTTTATCGGTTAGTGAAGACAACAGAGGATAAAAATCAACTGCAAAGCGATTTAGACAAAATTTCTACGTGGAGCGAGAATTGGCAATTGACACAAAACAAAGAAAAATGTGAAGTAATACACAGGGCCACTAAAAGAAATCCGCTGAACTTCAAATACGCGATAAATCAGTCGTAAATTCTACCAAATACCTAGGAGTTTCAATTACGAACAACTTAGACTGGAGAGAACACATAGAAAATATTGTGGGGAAGGCGAACCAAAGGCAACGTTTCATTGGCAGAACGCTTCGAAGATGCACCAGCTCCACCAAAGAGACTGCCTACGTTACACTTGCGCGTCCTCTCCTGGAGAACTGTTGCCCAGTGTGGGACCCTCACCAGGTGGGACTGACATAGGACATTGAGAAGGTTCAGAGAAGGGCAGCTCGTTTTGTTTTATCATGTTACAGGGGGAAAGCGTCACGGAAATGTAGCACGATTTGAGGTGGAAATAATTAAAAGAAGGACGTTATTCGTTGCGGCAAGATCTATTTGCGAAATTTCAATCATCGACTTTTACTTCTGAATGTGAAAATATTTTGCTAGCACCAACCTACTTTGGCAGACATGACCATCCCAATAAAATAAGAGAAATCAGATCGAAAACGGAACGATTTAGGTGTTCTTTCTTCCCGCGCGCTATTAGAGAATGGAACGGTAGAAAAAAGTTATGAAAGTGGTTAATGAACCCTCTGCCAGGCACTTAAATGTGATTTGAGGAGTATCTATGTAGATGTAGATTTCTCAGAGATGAGGAACTTCAAATTTAATTTATACTTCTATAGGGGCTCATTTTTCTTTTTCATTGTTACAGGAAGGATTTTGTTTAATATTAGAGTAAATTACTATGTTAATTGATGAATTTCTTTGTGACTACTCTCTCTCGAAATCCCACGGATTTCAAGTCTGGCGTACTCTGAAGTAAATTTCAATTCAAATTCACCGCTGTGCTATTTCGTCTTATGATGGAGGGGGAGCAGGTATTGCTTGTGTATTGTTTGTGCAATACCTTTTGCTCAAATGAGGTGAAAGCAAACTCTGAAGGCTACTTGCAATATCCATTCTATGGCTTAGCAACAAGTGTAAGCAAAAATATAAGAACCTCTGACACCATGGAGAAACTGAATTAGAGTAACTGAATTAGAGTAACTGAGTTAGAGTAACTGCGTTGTAGGGCTGACCCGAAGTATGCGCAGTCCAGTGGAGTAGGCGACACGGGTGTAGGCGTAGGCGACACGGGCGTCACGACAGCAGAATAATCTTCGCCACAGCACCAAAGACAAGAAATTCACTGCTGTAATAATAATAATAATAAAAAGAAACCACACTCACGCTCACACTCTCAGCCATCGCAATATAGCATCCAAGATGGACAGATTAATCTCTCAGTAGTAGCCACACGCCTTACCAAGCGGCAAAATGTCGTACTAGAAGCATATTTTTTATAAAAACTGCCACTTTAAGGTTTGATGCAAAAATACGGTATAAATCATATTTTAATACGCTGTTCTCCAGGAACAACACTGGGAATGAAAGGGTTAATCATGTTTACCTGTAATGCCAATCCGATCTCAACAGTTTATTAAAGTGTAAGTTACTAGCTCAAAACCCGACGTCACTCGGGTAGTTATTTATTGCAACCTTCAGTTAGTACATCTCTCCTTTCCTTTTCTCTGTCTGATCACCTTAGCCGCGGAGGAGTAGCCGAGGGGTCTAAGGCGCCTCGCTGCGGAGCGCGTTGTTACTCGCCGTCAGAGGTTCGAGTCCTCCCTGGGGCATGGGTGTGTGTGTGTGTGTGTTGTCCTTAGTTTAAGTAGTTTGTAAACTACGGACTGATGACCACGCAGTTTGGTCCGATAGATTTTAAAAAAATTTGAACATTTTTGATCACCTTATGTTTTCTGCTCTCTGTTCGTCTCCTCCCCTCCTCACTTTCGGTCTCTCTCTCTTCATCTCTTCTCCCCTTTCTGTACACCTGCTCCTCCCCCGACCGTCCTGTTCCTTTCTGTCCACTTCGTCCCCTCCTCCCTCTGACCGTTTCGACCCCCCTCCCTCTACCTGTCTGTCACCATCTTCCCCTCTCTGACCGTCTCCTCCCTTCCCTTTCTATTCGTCTCATCCTCCACCTACTACTCTTCCTCCTATCTATGAAGACGTAGATATATGCGCCATGTTTCATGGTGACTGGTCAAACGGTGTCAAACTCGCAAGGTACCCTACGCCGTGCTAAATTCACTGGCTTGCAGATTATAAAAATCTACTTCATGAAAACACAATTTATGTGCTGACCTTTATGGTGACCAGGCAAACAATTTGAATTTTTGTTGTAACGTAATCTTCGCAATGCACCTATGATGGCTTACGAAACGTAGCGCGTGTACTAATTCGGGGTTTGAGATATATTTATTGCAAGTTTTATTCAATTGCTACTAGCCGTTTCAGCCTAAAGAGTAACTAACTTGTTAACACACTGTAAGGTAAACTCCGCCATGCACTGTACGGTGGCTTCCTAAAGGTATCTCATGCGTTACTTTAGGGTCTGAGCCTGAAGTGAAACGAAAGTACACTACTGGCCATTAAAACTGCTACACCAAGAAGAAATGCAGGTGATAAACGGGTATTAGACATTTGATTTGACAATTTGGGTGCATGGATCCTGAGCAATCAGTACCTAGGTGGTTACCTATGTCCGTAATAACGGCTTTGATATGCCTGGGCTTGAGTCAAACAGAGCTTGGATGGCGTGTACAGGTACAGATGCCCGTGCAGCTTCAACACGATACCACATTATTCAACAGTAGTCACTGCCGTATTGTGACGAGCCAGTTGCTCCGCCACCATTGACCAGACGTTTCCTATTGGTGAGAGATCTAGAGAATGTGTTGCCCAGGGCAGCAGTCGAACATTTGCCGTATCCAGGACCTGCAACATGCGGTCGTGCATTATCCTGCTGAAATGCAGTGTTTCGCAGGGATGGAATGAAGGGTAAAGCCACGGGTCGTATTACATCTGAAATGTAACGGCCACTGTTCAAAGTGCCGTCGATGCGAACAATAGGTGACCGAGAGATGAAACCAATGGCTCCGCATACCATCACGCCGGGTGATACGCCAGTATGGCGATGACGAATACACGCTTCCAATGTGCGTTCTCCGCGATGTCAACAAACACGGATGCGACCATCATGATGCTGTAAACAGAACCTGAATTCATCCGAAAAATGACGTTTTGCCATTCGTGCATCCAGGTTCCTCCTTGCGTACACCATCGCGGGCGCTCCTGTCTGTGATGCAGCATCAAGGGTAACCGCAGCCATGGTCTCCGAGCTGATAGTCCATGCTGCTGCAAACGACATCGAATTGTTCGTGCAGATGGTTGTTGTCTTGCAAACCTCGTTATATGTTGACTCAGGGATCGAGACGTGGCTGCACGTTCCGTTACAGCCATGCGGATAAGATGCCTGTCATCTCGACTGCTATTGATCCGAGGCCGTTGGGATTCAGCACGGCGTTCCGTATTGCCCTTCTGAACCCACCGATTCCATATGCTGCTAACAGTCATTGGATCGCTACCAACGTGAGCAGCAATGTCACGATATGATGAACCGCAATCGCGATAGGCTACAATCCGACTTTTGTCAAAGTCGGAAACGTGATTGTATGCATTTTTCCTCTTTACACGAAGCATCACAACAACGTTTCACCAGGCAACGCGGGTCAGCTGCTGTTTGTGTATGAGAAATCGAATGGAAACTTTCCTCGTGTCAGCACGTTGTAGGTGTCGCCACCGGCGCCAACCTTGTGTGAATGCTCTGAAAAGCTAATCATTTTAATATCACAGCTTCTTCTTCTTACCCGTTAAATTTTGCGTCTGTGGCACGTCATTTTCGTGATGTAGCAATTTTAATGGCCAGGAGTGTATTAACCCATTGTAAAGTACCCTTCACCACCCACCGTACCTTGGCTTACGAAAGGTATCTCACTATTAATGCACGGTATAAATTTCCAGTTCAGATTTCATTTAAATCTGCCCATCCCTTTCAGCGTAAAGGAGTAGCAAACATATTAATCCATTGTAAGGTACCACCACGCACCATATGGCGGCTTACGAAAGGTAGCCCATACGTTCTTCAGGGTATAAGCTACCTCTGTTTCAAATTTCATTCACATCTGTCGAGCCATTTCAGCGTGAAGGCGTAAGAAACTAATTAATTAATCGCAAAGCATCCTCCGCCATGAACCATAAGAAGTTAATTTTAGTATGCCTATAACCTTCGCAGAAGTGCAAGCAATGAGTTGAGAATGTTATATCGCAATCGGGTATACAATATGGCCGTGCATTACATACGAACAAAAAGACAAACAAAAAAACATTAATTTTTAGATCTTAGATTTATTCTATAATTTGCATTAAAAACCATACGTTGGTAACACCAAATTCCTTCTGCTGGTGGTTCTCATCCCAATGATTCGGTACGCGTGGTATGCTGACAGCCAAAAAACCGTCATTTAAAATCTCAATGAAGTATGTTTTCTGCTGAGGCATATTTTTTAAAAGAAGTCTTACATTAAATTGCTTTCATAAAATTCACATGGTGTGAACAACATTTATAGTTTAAATGTTTCTTTGATGATTGTCACCCTGAAAAATGTAACGTAACTTCCAGAGAGAGCTGCTAGATGTTTCAGGTATTTTATTCCATTAGAAACTTTCCCGAAACCTGAAAATTAACTGTTTATTTACGTTAATTATTTCAAATGATTGTAGGTAATCTGAATATATTAATACTGCACTGGTAAACTGAATTGTTCAACATATTTAAAAATTTCATCAGGATCAGAATACAACTGTAGAATCTGACGAAGCCCATATGTAAAGTATCCTCCGTCATGCACCATCCAAAATATCATGTGACAGTCACCTTCCTCTTCTTTTGAAGGTCAAGTGTCCAAAATGAATAAAGTGTCCTTATTCGCATGTCGCATGATGCCACAGGTTTTCATCCATATAACTGTTTATGGCGTCATATCTCCTGAACTATATGTCGTAAGCAGTTCTCACCCCTACGTCAATTGTTACCTCATGGAAGGAATGTGTGTACCAAATTTGGTTGAAATCGGTGCATTGGTTTAGAAGCAGACGTCATAATTATGATGGAGCACTTTCCCGCGCATTTCATTGCTTATTACGTCATATATCTTGAACTATTCGCCATACAGTCATTTAATGGTTCCAATGACCATCGAGAAAGTGCAAGCAATATGTTGACAAAGTTTCATCACAATCGGTTGAACAGTACGAGCGCGCAAAAAATACGAAGACACAAACATTCATTTTTATATATTAGATAAAGTAAAATTTTACACAATTAACTAATAACCCTATAATGCTCAATTATAGGTATTTATCTGGAGATTTGCCCTAAAATTCAATTTTTGTGGCGTTTTATCACAAAATACAACACTGGGCCCAACAAATCCTTTATAGGAAGCGGAAAGTTATGTTACCACTAACCTAATCAATCCCAACCTTAAAATATATTAGTCTGCTGTGACTGGCAACGCAGGTTCTGGGTAGCCACAGTGTGGCCATCGGTGGGCAGTATGTAACTAGTGTCACTAGCAACACCAGATGGTTTTAGGAAATCACTATGAAACCTGAATCTAAATGGGCACCACAGTGGTAGAAGGGGTGGGGATCATAAGGAATGACTCAGATTAAGTGATCTTATCTGGGCTGTAATCTTAGTCCACTGTATCTTTTGATATCTGATCAAATTAAAAGCATTGATAATGGTATTGGTCTTATCTTTCACTGCAAAATGTCATGCATGGTGTCTGGCGGATTCGACCAAGGCATGTTAGGAGACCAATATTTTTTACTGTAAAGTGTAAGACTAAAAATTTGATACTTCACTTCATTGGTTGTTCTACTTGCAACTGTTGACTACACACAAAGGGGTGTGTCCAAGGGGTTGGAAGGGGAAGTGACATGGGGGACCGAATGGCCCCCCTCCTCCCCATTTCTACAAATTGCAGGCTTTTATATATTTAGAGATATTTCCAAATGTCACAGCTAAGCTGCAAAAAAAGTAAGTAACGTCATCATTCATTAAGTGATGAACTGCTGTATGCAACGATCGTAATTCCTTATACATTACAACGAAGAAGAAAAGTCACTCCAATGTTCATCTACATGAATGTGTAACGTAACTCATGTTTTGATAAAAAGTAAATAAAAACTAATTTCAGACAAGTGTTCAACTGTTTGTTAAGGTTAAGGGACTTAACAGCGGGGTCATCAGTCCCTAAACGTACGAACTACTTATGAACTACCTTATACCAAAGACGACAAAAATATCCATGCCCGAGGGGGGATTCGAAACCCCGGCGGGGAACGGCCTCGCGCATCGCAGCATAGTGTCTCATTGCGCTCGGCCACTCCGCCGCGACAGTCAGATGTAAAAATGAAAACAGTTCCTCTCTATCAATTCAAAGACAGAACGGCACAAGTATAATTTTGGCTGAATAATTTTTATATTGACTAATGAACTAATGACGCGAGCATTTAAACCATTTGTAACAACTAGATTCTATTACTCTGGAGATAGAGGATTTTTAACAATGAATCAGTTTATTCTTGCGAGCTCCGCTATCTACATTTAGTTTTCACTAAACTTGAAGTAGTGCAAGGAAACAAACAACACACATTTCATCTACTGAAAATGTAGTATTTGACATTTTATTATGAAAACTTCCATCCACTAATCCAATATATCTGATGAAAATTAATGCAAAATCAACAGTAATGTGAGAATGGGATATGTAGAGGACAATAGCATTAACATATTAGTTCCATAATCAATTTCGGTGACCATTAAACAGCAGATTATCACACAATCGGATTTATTAAATGACGAGTTTTGATAAAACACTCTTAATACAGATTGTAACACATAGCTTCAGACCGTATTAAGAAAATACGATTCCGAACATTAAATATCGTATTTTTTAACGTAGTGAGAAAAATTTCGTTACATGCATAATGTTATGTTAGTTCTTAAAACTGAGTTGATGAGGGATGTACATAAATTCCAGAAAGTTAATATTTGAGAATAGTACACTTGCGTCATGTACTAATGGAATATACATTTCTAATAAGCATTAGCTAAGCAAACGTTAATGTATAGTTTGCACAATCTGTGCACACAGTAAAGTAAAAATCTAATATATGAAAATGATTTTTGTTGGTTTGTTCTTACTTTATGCACTTCCGTACTGTTCAACCGATTGTAATGAAATTTTGTAAACATATTGCTTGCACTTTCACGAAGATTGTAGGCATCATTATATCACTGCACTACACATAATTCAGCAGATATGACTTCATAAACAATGAAAACTGCTGCATCATGCTACAATATTGCACATCTACCCATTAAGCACTGGACCGATTTCAACAAAATTTTATGCACATTTTCCGTGCCGTGAGGTAATAATTTCTGTATGGGTAACAACCACCTAGGACATATTGTCCAGGAGATCTAACGTTGTAAACAATGAGACGCATGATAAATACTGGCACTAAGGTTATGATAGCAAGTCACTATTTAACTTTTTTTGCAAAGCATCTAGGAAAGTTTTTGACCGTTTTACTTCAAATTTTTGCATGATACTGTAATAAACAATCAGAAATATATAGGGTATATGTTTTTCAAACAAATATATTGTGTCCGTGTGTTCGTATTTAATACAAATCTACAGGTTTGATCCAATCTTCATAAAAGTTTGCACTTTCGACTTTCAAAACAAGAGGAAGATCACTGTCCGGATAAAATTCCGTACCTTGCGTGGTGGAGGCTACTTTACTTATGTACTTCGACAAAATCTACAGTTTCGTTTCGATCGTGATATAATTTTGCACACTTGACCTTCAAAAGTAGAGGACTCTCACTGTCTAGATAAAATTTAGTATGTTTCATAGCTGAGGGTACTTTACTATAGACTTCTATGCCAGTCTACATTTTTATTCCGTTTTTCAAACAAAATTCGCACACTTTGACTTCAAAACGTGAGGAACAGTGAGAAAGAGGGAGAGAATCTGGTTTAACTAAAGTATGGACTAAACAAACGAAGGCAAAGCTGGATATTCAGCTAGTGTGGAATAAAAATGAATCAAACATATACGATGTACAATAGTGGCATTATTTGATTATTTTATTGTATTTACAGGAACAACTCCCCCCCCCCCAAAAAAAAAAAAGAAAGTGGAGAAACTGCAATGAAACTCTAGGATCTCATCAACAAAGAACGAGAAGAATTTTGTAAATATAGGTAGAAAATGTTTTTAAAAGTTTGTGTTATATTTTCGGTACATGGCAAATACAGAACTACTGCAATTTACAGTCTGGACTCAAATTACATTGGAATGATTTACGTGTAAATAAGTGGGCGTCTGCGGTGTAGATAGAGCAATAGCTGTAAACAGTCTCAGTGTTTACCTTATCCGAAGGCAGGCCGGGTACTCAAAGTATCGTCATTTATTTTAAACCACTCATACAAGTTCCAAAGGTAATATGTACGCCAACTTTACTGAGGTAAGGGCTTCTCGTCAGTGTGACAAATTTTCTTAACTTATGGATCATTTTCGTGTCTTCTATTTGAGACGGGAATCAGCTACATAAGCAGATAATATATGAAAGGGTGTTAAATCATGTTACCATTACATAAGAATACTAGTTTGAACTTGAGATTTTGTGCATGTATCAGCTTAGCCAAGTGGATAGTTGTGTATTATATCGTCGATGAACAAGTGCCTATAGGTAATGGGCGAGATTCAGAATATTCATATTGTGTCGAGTACATACATCATTTCGTCCGACCATAAATTTTATGAAGTTATATACTGTATTAAAGGCGTCTACGAACTGAATGTTAAGAAAAGGAAATCATAGTTCATATCAGTTTTTCAATTTTCATGTTTGCGGTGCGGAATAAAGAATCCTGACAACTGAACAAAACTTTTGTGTACCACACATTAACAAGAAAATACGACATTTAAGTACCGTCGACACCGAAGTCATTAGAGGCAGAGCATAAAGTCGGAGTGGAGAAGGATGGGAGAAGTAACTAGCGCTTTTCTGAGGAACCATTGCGACATTTTCTTTGAGTGGTTTTAGGAAATCCAAATCTGGATGGCCATACAGATAACTCGTGAATATTAGACGACAAACAGAAATAAAAATCCGATAAAAGTGTCTGCAGCATAAAGAAGTGTTGGTTGGATACCAGGGACAACAGACGATTTTAAATTAGTGATTATCCGTTGCTGCATGAGCACGAGAAAGGAAGTTTACGTACTCGTAATAGCATATAGGAGTTGCAAGGAAAAACAGAAGGCGATTGTTAGGCTTAGTTTTGAACATAAATACTGCTTTATCAATTTAAAATTAATATAGCTTCTCAAGAGCTTAGAATCCAAAGAGGTGCTAATGTTATGAGCAGATCTTAGTAATCTTGTCTCATATTTGAAAATGATCGTGAGTAACATGAGAAAGTTTCTTAAACTGAGTAGTTTCTGTAACGCAGTTTCTTTCAACATTGTAAAGAACTAACGTCTAAAGTAAAGCGACTACTCTGTAAGGCGAACAAGTGTTGGTTCCCATACTTACAAAAAACGTTAATTAGTAGTCATGATCTTTGTACCAAATTGCTTGTAGTTTAAAAATAGATGTGGCACATAATTCACGTAACGTTAATATTTCTGCTAGTAAAAGGGAATGTTGAATGGGGAAGTTTTATGTCTGTGGTTTATGAATCCGGGATTTTGTAATCATAACACGATTGTTTTGGGCATTAGAGCAGTGCTTGTAAAACGAGGAATACAGTCCTAAAAGGCAGTATTTCCATTACAAAAACTAGTATTTAGGCGTTAGCTGAGATATTAATAGACCAGGAGTTACATTGGCCGCGGTGGAGTGGCCGAGCGCTCTGAGGCGCCTTGCTGAAGAGTGCTTGGTAGCTCACCGTCGGATGTTCGACTCCTCCCTCGGGCATTAGGTACAAACTACTTAAACTAACTTAACTAATTTATGTTAAAGACAACATACCCACACACGCACAAGCGCGCGCGTCCGTCTGTCTCTGTGTGTGTGTGTGTGTGTGTGTGCGTATGTTTTCTTCAGCATAAATTAGTTAAGTTAGTTTAAGTAGTTTGTACCTAGGGACTGATAACCGCAGCAGTTAAGGCCCTTAAATTTACAGACATTTGAACAAATTTTCGAAGTTATAGTGCGTTCATAACAGTGTAGTGTTAACCAGTTTCCTCCATTTACCTTGCATAAGAAAAGTAATAGCTGTAGTAATACGTTGCAGGATCGCGACCACATTTTATTCAGAATTAGAAATTTATCAAGCAAAGTAGTTTAGCTATCAGCGGGCAATAGCCATCAATTTGCCTTTCTTGGAACTTTGCTCGTTACGTAGATAAGAAAGGAGTGCGTCGTTCTTTATGTGTTTAACAGCACCTGTAATGCCCTGTAATGCGCTTCCCCGCCTCAAGACTTATTAATAATTGAAAGACTGTTGATTTAGAGCGAGAGTCCTTCATTATCGTACTCACGCAGTAGTCATAAGTAGTTTAGTTACCGAAGTTAATAAACCAATCAAGAAGAGTATGGTACTGTTTATGCTAGGAAGAGCTGAGAAGTAACTGTTAGCGTCCCACTTAAACAACGAAAGGACATAGTTCCGATACGATGAACGTAGAGGAATTATGGGTAAAATTAAAATGGTCTGATAAGAAGGAGTTGCAGAAGTATGCTCCAGAAAAGTAGACTAACGATTGAAAATATTCACTGCAACTGAAAGAAAATATTCACAAACGTGACAATAAAACACCGAGAGAAAATAGTTTGCCAACAAAGGAGAAACCAATCCTCCACTGTTGCTAAATCTAAATCACAAACGGCAAGAATCTTCAAGAAATTTGTTTTGTATGCAAAAGTAATAACACTTAAAAGTATATGGATTTAAACGAAAGGCTATAGAAGTGTAAACATGTTCGTATCATTAGACTCCATACCGAATTGTTACACTCCAAAGAACGTAACTGTCATGTAAGAACAGACCGTAACAGTAATTTATATACAAATTTTTGTAAATCTAAGGGACTTAACTGCTGCGGTTATCAGTCCCTAGGCTTACATACTACTTAAATAATTTATGCTAAGTACAACACGAACACGCATGTCCTAGGGAGTACTCGAACCGACGGCGAGCAACCGTGCACCCACAGCAAGGCGCCTTAGAGCGCTCGGCCACTCCATCGCGGCTCGTATGTTTTTATCCTATTATTTTCAGTGGAGTAGGTTGAAAATATACACACATTCGTAAGCATTTCTTCACGAATAATGTCCTCTTTACATCACTGAATCAGTTGAATTTTGCTGTTTTTACATTTATTTCATGGTTATTTACGTCTTTGGATATTTGACTAATGATTGGAATGAAAAATTCAGAGACTATTTAGTTAGTAACGTAGAAAAGTAATTATAAACAAACATTACTGCTAAGGCGCCTTGACCAGCACTAATAGCACTAGTGTCTTTGAAAGTTTCAGTTGGCAACAATTTTCACAGCAGTGAGTGCCGCAACTGTTTATGGCTTTACTTTGGATATAGGTGCATTCCACTGACGACTTCCAGGATCGTGATTAAAAACGGAAGTTAGGATGATTAGTGTTTAAGGTCCCACCAGCACCATGGTGAGCGAGCAGCAAGCTCAGAGTATTCAAGTTTCATTAGTTCTGGTTGATTTCACGCGTTCTTTGAGTTTATGTAGAACTGTATAATTTTTGACGAGATGTTTCCATTTATAGTTGAAATGTTCGTCGTTTTCTCGTTTTTCCGTCACAATACGTTCGTTATCCACTTTTGACGTCGTAAATTTAAGTGACTTACCGTGTCTCTTACAGCCAAGATTATGTTTCAGAAATTTCACTTTGTTTATTCTCATGCTACAATGTTGAACGGTATAGGGCGTGATGAACGAGAACTGCAATAAGTGAAAACGTGGATGCACCCGCGCCGGAAAAGGCAACACCCGGTCGAAGATCAAAGCGTTACTTTTGTACTGCCATGGATTATGCTGAAAACTGATCGTAATCGAACCGTCATAAAAAAGTTGTATTGAAAACTGATTAGGTTACGGGAGGCCTCCAAAGAAAGCTCCACGATATTCAGCTTTCTCAGTTTATCCCGTAACCACAGGCGTGAATTTGTGTTACATAATCACGGACATGGAGTCAAACTGACTCCATATATTTCCTTTGCCATTTACCTCTCTCTATCGCAACTTTAATTTGTTTTTTATTTATTTGATGCCGGCCGCGGTGGCCGAGGGGACTGAGGCGCTTCAGTCATGGTCTGCACGGCCACTACGGTTGGGGGTTCGAATCCCCCCTCGGGCATGGATATTTGTGCCGTCCTAGTTCGTAAGTAGTTCGTAAGTAGTTTGTAAGTTTAGGGACTGATGACCCCGTAGTTAAGTCCCATAAGCTTTACAAACATTTGAACATTTGATTTATTTGATGTGTTATTAAGGGCGTTTGAACAATTACGGATGAAAGTCACCACGATTAGTAAATCAGAATTATATTCAACACCAAACAATTCATAAAACAAAAAATTATTGTTGTTGTTAGGTGCTGTATGGGACTAAACAGCTCGGTCATCAGACGTCTTATAAAACAAAACTGTTTTCATAGAGCTACTTAAATTATTGACTTATTCATTTCATAGACAGTAATAAACAATGTTTTTTCGGTATAATTTCAGATAAAGGTAATGTAAAATATGACTCTTTTACAAAATAAAGTTATACTTCTTCATGTACAATGTTACACATAACTGATGATCACTGTCCCCAGACTGGATGATTACAACGTCTACATAATGTAATGGTTTCATTTTCAGTTTCTTATGACATATACAGCAATATTTTTTTATTTTCCGGCTTGTCTCCACCGGATACTGTTTGCTACTCTTCTTTACAAAAATCCTTCCCGTACTCAGAAAGACTAGAATGTTTAAAGAACTCTAGGTGCGTTTGTATAAATAAATACTTTTTCTAAGTATATAATTGAGAGGAATAAGCTTACCAATTTCGTCTTACACTAACACAGATGTACAGTCAAGCTGACTCCGTAAAGCTCTTCAGTAAATTTAGACAGAAATATGTAACAAAGAAACAGATTTTGGTCTCGACATTCAACGTGCTACTGAGGAAAGATTAGTTTGAAGGTACTTAGAGTACGGTGCAGTTAACGGAAGTACTACAATGTGCAACCTTTGAGTATCTACCAATGCGGAGTCAAGCTGACTACCGTCTGTTGTTACGAGTTATTCTGGTCAGAGGGCTGAGACAAATTTTATTTCTCTGGGAAACATATTTTAGGAATACCTCATCTCCCCCTCCCGCCCTCCCAGTCCATCCAAGACATAGAAGACAATGATATCGACAAAACAATATCACAATGATAATGGCGTGGTTTTCCAGATGGAACGCTTCTTGTAAAGTAAAATACAGACATTCACCAAACCATCACTCAGGGATATCGCATTGAGGGTATAACAAGATTTCGTGGTCTGAGGTGCCAATAAAAAATACGTTCCTAACTTTCCCTACAGATCTAAGAGTGAATGATTTAAGATTGTGTTCGTGCGCGTTTCCGTGTGTGTTTGGTTGTGTCGGCTTGCCACTACCAGTTGCTATGTTACAGGGCCGCTGTCGTAATACGTAATATTGAGCGCCTGGTGGGTAGGCAGCTCAGCGTCACAGCTCGCCTGACGTTCCGCCACCCGCAGCACACCAGCCCACCTCGAGCGTCGCGTCGATACCTGAGCAGCGTCCAGCCAGCGCTCGCCTTGCGGTCGTAACTCATTGCATGCCCTCCCCCCCTCACCACCATTTGTCAACGTCAACGCTACCGCCAGTCAACCGACACGTCACCATTGGACCTATCTCCCAACAACTCGGCAATTTTCTGCATCGACGACATTGCTTGCGCAGCATGCACTATGGCCTGATCTCTTAAATTTTGCATGGATCACCGTGCATGATGAAAACGTGGTGTGTCTAAAAACTTCGTCAAATGCTACCAGACAACAAATAATATAGATGATACAAACAAATATTCTTTATTTACCTTCAAAATAGTCGCAGCCACTGTAAAACACTTTTGGCAATGTTCGTACAGCTCCTGGAAACTATCAGCAAGGCTCGTATGTCAATGCATCACAATACGGCTGTCACACGAGCTTAGATGTCATTCACATTAGATGTACGTTCACTGTTCAGGACCACCTTCAAGCTGGTAAACAGGAAGACGTCCATAGGTACCGGATCAGGGGAGTACTGAAAATTTTCGAGATAAGTTACCATCTTCTGCGCCAGGGATTGGCGTACATGCATCGCGCAGTGTGTAGGACCGTTGTCATGGAACGGCATTCACTTTTCAGTCCTGTGCAGCTCTGACCGAACCCGCTGGATACGCTGTAACAATCCGTTAAAAATGGTCTGCTGAAATGCAGCATTAAAGGTTTGAACTGCGAACAGATTCTTTTTGGTTGATGCATTGTTGATGAAGACGGCGGAGTTTTCGCCCTTGTACTTTTGCAGAGGACTTAACTTTCCTTTTTATTTTTGTCTCCATGACATTGATTGCCATTTTGATTCCAGATCTCATATTCCCTAGAAGATGGAATTGCTCCATTGTACTGTGACACTTCCTCTCAAACTGATTACGTTCGACTCGACGTTGTCAGATTCAGTGCATGCTGTGTCGATTCTCTTCAAGTATTTGAAGATCCATTCACATGCACACACTCATGCATCACGTTGCCATTCTAATATGACACCATTCACCGACCATTTTAGACACAACACTTATATGCGAAGTAAAGAATCGCTGAACGTTTATGACAAGGCAGGAACGCAAGCCCTTGCCTCCTGCACAAATTTTCAAATGTTTGTAAATCTATCGGACCAAACTGCGTGGTCATCAGTCCGTAGAATACAAACTACTTAAACTAAGATAAACTAACCTAAGGACAACACACATACACCCATGACCTAGGGAGGACTCAAACCTCCGACGGCGAGCAACCACGCGCTCCGCAGCGAGGCGCCTTAGACCACTCGGCTACTCCACCACGGCTCTCCTGCTCACTAAGCAGTTGTGCCTACCACTATGCCACCCCGGTTCAGTGGCTTCACACACAGCCTCTAAGGGGTTGCCGATGTACCAGAAAATCACAGCGGCATCAGCAGCCCCTTAGCGAGTATTAAAAATTTTATTTGTTCAGACTGCTAGCTACTAACTAGCATATTGTTTTTTAATCATTCCTCAATTCTGTAAAAGTCTCATGTGGTAACTTTACATTTCTGCTGATGACCTCTGTAGTGTGGTCGAAATCTAGATAAAATAATTGTAATTATTTTAAAGCAACTTGTGGGGCTGCAATTTGTCAAAATTATTTTATATCCAGTTGCTGCATACAAGGCAATGTTCAAAATAATCATATTTCACTGAGACATGCACATTTTTTTTATCATGATGTGGTTAGCAGTATTGAGCAGGAGTCTTGGATTGGAATCCCGGTCATGATATAAATTTTCGCATGATGTTTCGCTGTGCATACATACATCATGTAGAGTTAAAGTCAGGGAATATGAAAAACTGAAGTGATAGGAAGTAAAAGTCTGATGCAAATTGCTGAGTTACTGTGAATATTGAAATGTTTGTGAAGCTTAAGGGACTAAACTGCGGGGTCATAATTACATGAACGTGTAAACTACTTATGAAATACCTTATACTAAAAACGACACAAACATCCAAGGGGGGGATTCAAATCCCCGACGGGGAACGGCCTCGTGTATCTGAGCATAGGCCACTCCACCGCGGCGAGTTACTGTGAGCTTGGGTCCAATGACGACGTGTCAATTGACTGGCCTCTGAGTAACTGGCGGCAGCTTTGATGTCAACAAGTCGTGGTGAGGGTGGGAGGGGAGTGCAGTGAGTTACGACCGCAAGGCGAGCGATCGCTGGTTGCTTCTCGGGTATCGACGTGGCGTCGGATATACGCCGCTGTGGAGCGGGTGGCGGACTGTCAGGCGAACAGTATCGATGGGCTGTCTACCCACCAGGCGCTCAATATGGCTAATACAACACAGGCTCCGTAACATGGCAACCGCTCACGGTGTCATACAGTAGCACGAGGGCTACAATAGAATTTAGAAAGAAAGGAAGTAATATGTTTTTATTAGTAAATACCGCTGACCATAAATACTGATGATGGTCTTTCCCTTTGTAGTCACCCTTAAATGCGATATTGTTTTTCAGCAATGGTTGTCTTGGTGGAAACATTACTTGTATGAATCTATATTTTGCCTACAAAATGTTTTCCAACAAAAAACGACTATGTAGAAAGGCGCAGTGGATTAGCCTAGTCGTCTAAGGAGCCTCGCTGCGGAGCAGCAGTTGCTCACCGTCGGAGGTTCGAGTCCTCCCTGGGGCATGCGTATATGGTTAGTTTAACTTAGTTTAAGTAGTTTGTAAGCTTAGGGACTAAAATCCGATGCAGTTAAGTCACATAGATTTACAAACATTTGAACATTTTTTGTAGAAAGGCAGATCAACAGAGGATCAAAAGCAACTGCAAAGCGATTTAGACAAAATTTCTACTTGGTGCGAAAATTGGCAATTGACACTAAATAAAGAAAAGTGTGAAGTAATACACATGACCACTAAAAGAAATCCGCTGAACTTCAATTACGCGATAAATCAGTCAAACCTTAAGGTCGTAAATTCTACCAAATACCTAGGAGTTACAATTACGAACAACTTTGACTGGAGAGAACACATAGAAAATATTGTGGGGAAGGCCAATCAAAGATTACGTTTCATTGGCAGAACGCTTCGAAGATGCACCAGCTCCACCAAAGAGACTGCCTACATCACACTTGTGCGTCCTCTCCTGGAGTTCAAAGAAGGGCAGCTCGTTTTGTTTTATCACGTTATGGGGGAGGGGGGGAAGCGTCACGGAAATGTTGCACGAATTGGGGTGGAAATCATTAAAAGAAAGACGTTATTCATTGCGGCGTGATCTGTTTGCGAAGTTTCAATCACCGACTTTTACTTATGAAAGTGAAAATATTTTGCTAGCACCCACCTACTTAGGGAGACATGACCATCCCAATAAAATAAGAGAAATCAGATCGAAAACGGAACGATTTAGGTGTTCTTTCTTCCCGCGCGCTATTAGAGAATGGAACGGTAGAGAAAAGTTATGAAAGTGGTTAATGAACCCTCTGCCAGGCACTTAAATATGATTTTCAGAGTATCTATGTAGATGTAGATATCATTGGGTTCCAATACGTATGTAGGGGGTGGAGAGATGGAGGTGAAACTTTATAGCCTAAAGAAGTGAAATAGGTGTGTTCTGAATAGGATGAGATGCCGCTGCCCTTCCCTCACCACACCCTCCACCTCAGTGATCCTGTTTCAGTCGAAACATAATTGTCTGTTGTTATCACGACCAATGCTCGATCTTATTAATATTCCGTGGTGCAGTATTCAGTAATGAAAAGAAGCATTTCGCAATTCACCTTTTCTCTCTACTGTCATTAGTACAAGCATTTCGCAATTCACCTTTTCTCTCTACTGTCTTTAGTACAGTTCTATTCCAATACTGATTTATGTTATGTTTTTATTAACAAGTAATAACCCGCTCCAGCTTGACAGGTAGCATTAATTACTGTAGCCAGGCACCTTCTGGTGGATGGACGGAGAAGATTGTTTGACGACGTTTTAAGTGATATATGTATAGGTACAGTGCCTTGCTACGTCCAAAAACAAGAGAAAAAAATTGTTTTTAACACTGATGGGAAATTATTTCTCTTATTAAGCAGTTACACAATGTATAAATTTTTTAGTGTGCAAATTCGGGAGCAAGTTACATACAGTTGGCCGTGTGAAATGCATGAATGTTACAAATTTAAGCCACCAAAAGTCAACGATCGACCTTCTGCTATGTTGACGGTACTAGCAAAGGCAAGACACAAAGGAGTCGCTTAAATGCAATATGTAAATTCAGAATGAAATTTTCACTCTGCTGCGGAGTGTGCGCTGATATGAAACATCCTGGCAGATTAAAATTGTGTGCCGGAACCGGGACTCGAACCTGAGACCTTCGTCTTTAGCGGGCAAGCTCGCCTTTGAATCTGCCGCCGATGATTGTGGCCTCGATTAAATAAGTTGTCACTTTTTTAATGGTCAGTCTTTTTCCTTTGCTCAACTTTGTTGCAGTTACCTTGTCAATGAGCATCACAAGTGATCCATTTTTTTCTCCTTCGTTGTAATTCGCCCCGAGGGGGCGGGCTGACAGCGGTGTCTTACAGCACTGCAGCCAAAAGATTAGGTCAATGTGATAATAGTGTTAAAAAAGAAGATAAATGTGGTGAATATGCAAATCAAGATAACCTCAGATGTTGGCGATATAACAAAAAAAAAGTTTAAAAACCCATATGTCGAAATGTTAAAATGGCCACGGTGGCTAATATCAGAAACATAGTTTGACACAAACACCAGTACCGAGACATTGACGGCAGCACATATTAAATTACACAGGCCATGTTTGTACTACCGCTAGCGGCGGTTGCAACACGGTAAACACGGAGATCACACACAAAACTGGACCACGAAGCACAGATTAAAATTCGAAGCATTTCACGGACTCTGCACGGAAGCACGGAAGGAGGGGAATGGTCAGGAGGGGGGATGGTAGATAGGGCGGAGCGCAGAGACTGGGGGGATACGGATGGGAAGAGGGAGCACCAAATCTGTGGGGATAGGATTAGAGCTGGTAGGAGAGGCAGATTTCAGGATCGACGGCATCAAAAACGTTCAAATGTTTGTGAAGCTTATGGGACTTAACTGCGGGGTCATTAGTCTTTTAACTTACAAACTACTTATGAACTAAAGCACAAGCATCCAAGCCCGAAGGGGGTTTCGAACCCCCGACGACGGGGAACGGCCACGCGCATTGCAGCATAGCGCCTCAATGCGCTCGGCCGCTCCACCCCGGCACGGACGGCATCATCCGATATGGGGAGGCGGCGGATGTTACCCTGCGGGAGGATATGGAGTGTGTTACGGTGAAAGGGGGGAGGAGGGATGTAATATATGCAATGTTAATGTGCGGTGGCATTCCAATGGGATCAAAAATTCATTTCATTACTTTAAGCTTATATTAATAGGAGATGGAATATTTATTATTTTAATTCAATTTTCCTATTCATATTACAAAATTCACCATTACTTTTAGTGAATGGAAAATACGGAGATAAAAACATTAGAAATAGAAAGTTCTACGTTTGTATCATGGTTTTCTGTTACTGTACTGCTGCCATTTGGAGCGCTAGCGTTGCTTCCGCGACTGTTGACGCTACTGTTCGCTCTTTGTCCACTAGAGCCACTAAAGTTCTAACTGCCAGACATAAACTTTTACTTATACTTTGCGATATTAGTATGAAAAAATGGATTAAACACTATGAACATTATATATACATGGTATTCATTTTGTTGAACATTATTACGTAGAAACAGCCAATACAAGCTTTTTCTGAAATATGGTTAAGACAAAAAGTCAAAGAGTAAATAGATTTCCCAAAGGGTAATTACTGTCCATATTTCGCGTTTTATTCTTAAAACCGATAAATATCGCTGACAAACTTCATAAGATCACTCATTGGTGGTAATCTGAAGATATCCTGTAGATCTCATCAAAATTGCTCCAGCCGTTTCTTAGTCTATAGCGAACATTAATATACATCGATTTTTATAGATATAAATGTTCTGTATACTAAGGAGGAACTCCTGCATATTGGAAAAATGTTCAAATGTTTGTATAGCTTATGGGACTTAACTACGGGGTCATCAGTCCCTAAACTTACAAACTACTAATGAACTAACTAATACTAAGGACTCCACAAATATCCATGCCCGAGGGGGGGATTCGAACCCCCGACCGTAGTGGCCGTGCAGACCGTGACAAGAGGGCCTCAGTCCCCTCGACCACCGCGCCCGGCTGCATATTGGAATTCAATAGAGGAAGTATCTGCTTAACTCCTCCTATGCCTCCTCTTGCCTCTACTTCTCCCCTTCCCTTACTTCACCAATCTCAGACTTTCACCCTCGTTCCCCCCCCCTCCCTCATCACTGTGTCCACACTATCTCCTCCATCCCCCGCCCCATATCCTCTCCCCTCCCTTCTCTAATTTCCTCCCTCTACCTGTTGTTACAACTCTGTCTTAGAGCCTTCTTTAGTATTACGTGCAAAATCTTGTACGGACAAAACTGCTTGACTCTATTCTTTGAAAACTTGGAACAATATCGCATTTGAATACGGGTGAGTTTATATGCACCTAATTTGTTGATATAAATCATATCACTTTACATAAATTTAATAATGGGGAAACGTTTTTACGAAATATAGAAGTTACATTAATATATGATATGTAATTTTCATATATTAATTTACTAGGTATTATAATTCACGTTGTGTTAAAATTTTAAAGCAGCCGGTCCAGAACGTTTGGAGATTAATGATTTGCCAAAAACGCACATTTACATTTTAATAACATTTGTTATTTATTACATAATATTACAAAAATTCCAGGCGGCATTCCTGTGGGTACTAAATATTTGTAGTAAATAGAATGCAACATTGTACCAAAATTTCAACGCAATCTGTGAAGCATTTTAGATCTGAGATTTACATTTGTGCATGTACAGAAAATATAAATGTTCCTAACCGCTAATTTCTGAAAGTTGTTAACGAATACTTTTAAATGTTGCCACAACTTTGCACTGTTATACTTGCTTTTTCACTAATTTTTAATATGTCTCATTTATGAATGTACTAGCTGGAATCCCGGCGTTGTCAGCGGATATATTTATTTGTGCCTGCCTTGATGTAGTACGTCTCCTATCCCTTAACTCTGTCTGTCCATTTCCATATTTCTAAAAACATGTTATATTTATCGGGGAATAAATAAGAAATAAGGCTGGCTTGCATAATGCACAAAATTGTAAGTGCAGTATCCAAACAAAGAAAGATAGTAATCAAAATACAAATGGCATACAAAATTCGTACGATCTCATTTTTATTGCGTTATATGTTATAGAATTGTATAATTTTTTAGGTATATATTCATTTGTATAAGTGTTGTATGTCTGTAACATCTGTTGCGAATACATTAGAGGTAAAGCAGTAATAGTTTAAAACTTGGTGTGTGATGGCGCGATTTCCATGAACGTTACTGTTTATGTGCTCATATCTCATGAATTACGTGTCGCACTGTGCAATTTCGAAGATACATTCAGGTTTTGTGTGTATATACTGTCTGCAAAATTTCCTGCGACTACAATTTGCAGTGCAGAAATTGTAAATTTTAATGTCATACCGAATGCCGTAGTTTTAGTCTATGAACAGCCGAAAAATAGTGTGCGAGAAACTTTTTCCTTTCATCCCTTTACTCTGGTAGTCAGAGAGAAAAATTTTAATACAGGTTTGAAATTATTCTTAAAGTTGGTAGCAAGTCGCTAAGTACTCTCATTCTCATACAGTGTATGAATAAACTCGCATTATGTGGCAGTTTTTTGCGACTCGTACTTTTTATGACGTCATATCTCCTGACTAATGCGTCGTATGTGATTCTTAACCCTACAGCAACTGTTACCTCACAATAAGGAATATGTGTTGAAATGTATCCAGCGGTCTTGGAGGAAACGTGCAACATTGCCGCGTGATGTAGCAGTTTTTCTCGCATGTAATTGTTTATGACGTCATATCTCGTGAACTATGTGTTGTATGTGATCCTTAACTTACGACGACCGTCCTCATGGATTGGAACTTATGTCTGTAAGATTTCATAAAGATTGGAACAAAACTGTAGATTTTTATGAAATACTTACACACAAACACACGAACAAACGGATACTCTGCTTTATATATAAAGTTACTAACTGAAAACCTGGCGTTCCCCTGGTATTTATTTATTTATTCAAGCCTTGAGTTAGAACTTCTCCCATCCCTTCTCACTGTTCATCTCCTTATTATTAATAACGTGTCACATTTATCGAAGTATATATAAGAAACGATGGTCTCTTGCAAACTGTACAAAATGATAAGTGTAGTATCCAAAGAAAGATAGTAATCAAAATACAAATGGTATGTAACATTCACACATTCATTTAATTCACAATTTTAATATAAACAATATTTCTTGTGAATTTTCCACGATGTAATATAAATAATTTCTTTGGTGAGCCCACCCCTGAGAAAGTAACATAAATTTGTCCGTTTGAGAAACATGCATTTGTGAAATTCACCCCACATTATTGAACAGGTTGTCCTTTGATTTCTTAATCGTAATAGAAAATGCAAGTCTCACTGGAAACTGCAGTCTCTGGAATTTTAAATCTAGATATGTGGGAAATAATTGATATTCGTTGGATGTACACTGTTTTATTCTCTTTCTTTTCTTGTAGTTGTATAGAAATCTATTGTTTTCACCTGCATCTGTGTGCGCTTCACAGTTCAAAACTGGTTGAAAGTTGTCAAGAGCAGTCAGCTTTCAGGAATTTCCTTAAGCTGAGTGAAATACAGGAGTGTTTTAGTGGTAAATACGTAAATATATTAGTACGTGGTGCATGATGTGACACGATTTAACACATCGCAGTATATTTGTTATATTTATTGAATTATTTGTTCTACAACTGTCTAATTTTTCAATTATATATTCATTTTATAAGTGCTGTATGTAAGGAAAAATCCGTTGCGAAAACAGTTTGTTGTAAAGAAGTAACAGATTAAAACCTGATGAGTGATGGGGCGGTTCTCCATGTACGTTACTGTTTATGTCCTTATATCTCTTGAAGTACGTGCCGTAATGTGATACAATTTAGAAATTACATTCAAGTGTATGTGTGTATAGTATGTGTACAATTTCCTGCAACTACAATTTGTAGTGCAAAAATTATACTGTAACATCGTACCGAATGCCGAAGTATTGCTCCATGAACAGCAGAAAAGTAGTAAGCGAGAAACGTTATTCCTTTTATTATTTTGATGTGCTTGGCGCGGAGGTAAAGTTTAATAAAGGTTCAAAAATATGTTTAAAGTTGATTGCAAGTCGCTAAGTACTGTCATTCTCATACAGTGTACGAATAAAATCTCGTCGCATTATGTGGCAGTTTCTTGCAACTCCTATTGTTTATGACGTTATATCTCCTGAACCATGTGTCGTATGTGGTTCTTACCCCGACAAAATTGTTACCTCACGGCAGTGGGGGACTAAGGCTGTTGGAGGCCCGGGGCGGTGTCGAAACAAAATGAGCCCCCCCTTACTCCACTTGACAATATATTACTATAATACAGAAACTTTTGAGATTTGGAGGCCCCCACAGGACGAGAGGCACGGGCCAGTCTAAGGAGAATAACTTTCGAGATTTGGGGTCCCAGCAGAGCGAGATGCGAAACGCGCTCAAAAAAAAAAAAAAAAAAAAAAAAAAAAAAAAAAAAAAAAAAAAAAGTTGAGGCCCAGTCCGGTCCGCCCCCTCCGCGCCCCCCCCCCCCCCCCCATTTCTTAGTCCGTTACTGCCTCACGGTATGAAACATAAACATGTGCGTCAAATTTGGTTTAAATCGGCGCAGTGTTTAGGAGGAAATGTGCAACATCGTCGTTTGATGCAGCAATTTTTCACGCATCTCAGTTTATGACGTCGTAGCTCGTGAACTATGTGTTTTACGTGATCTTTAACTTCCGGCGACCGTCCTCATGGATTGAAAACTTTCATAAAGATTGGAACAAAACTGTAGATTTGTATGCAATACATACACACAAACAAACGGACACTTTGTTTTATAAGTAAAGTTATAAGTTTTATGATACATGCTGGTTAAATAAATGGGCATCTAAAACCTTTCCCGCATTAGAATGCCGTGTTGTGTCAAAATTTCGAAGCAGTTGATGAATAACGTTTGCAGATTACATTTTTATCAGTACAGATATGTCGATAACCTGGCTGCGTGTGGACACCCAGATACGTCACGCGGCAGTGTGAGATTAAAGAGGACCGCCCACTGCACAGGCTGTGTGCTGTCGTGGCTGCCGATGCTCCAACACACGGCGCTACACTCGCTAAAACCCACACCGGCTGACGCGCGGAGGCAAAGAGGATTACCAATTCCGTGGCGAGGCTGCTGCGCCCGAAATAAACCCCAGCTGTGGATGTTGTGGCCGGCAGGTAAATGCGAAACGCGTCCGTCCCGCGACCGTCGATACTGCATAAATACAACCCGGACCAAACTGGCGAGCGAGGCGACACGCCGTACTCCCATTCAGCAGGAAGGCGGTTCAAATATCTGACATGCCGTCCGCATTGAAATTCCTTAGGAATTTCGTAAAGAGCTTAACGCAAATTCAGGGTTATCACTTTCTAAAACTGTCGACTTTCTGAATTTCATTTTCACTCTGCAGAGAAGTGTGCCCTTATATGAAACTTACCGGCTGATACGGAAAACATTACGTGTCCCATTATTACTATTATTTAATTTATATCTGAGCCAACGGCCATGCCACAGTGGATGCATTGGTTCCCGTTAGATCACTGATGTTAAGCACTGTCTTCTCGGCTAGCACTTGAATGGGTTCCCGTCCACGTCTGTCGAGTGCTGTTGGCGAGCGGGTGCACTCAGTTTTGTATCCCCTCCTCGTCGCCACTTTTGTGTCCCAACTTCGTCGCCGCTTTTGTGTCCCAGCCTCGTCGTAGGTGTCGGTGGCCGAGTGGAATGAGCCCGACACAGGAACAAAAATAGCACGCTGGTGCAGGTACGGAGGGGAGCAGCCAGAAACTATAAACACTGGAGTAAATTAGAAAGAGATATATATTGCACAGAATGTAACAATACTTAACTTTTACATAGTACGGCAGAATGTTGATACATAGTTGTTAGAGGCCTGCCTAGTGCCTGTACGATAGCAAAGTCTTCACTGGTGCCTATCTGATTACGAAGGTCCTAACTCGTTGCTATCTCAGTCCGAAGTGACCGATGTCTTTCCGTGGTGGCCACGAGCGGGGTTGCAGCAGAGGGCGCTCGTGGCTGTCGCGAGAACGCCGCGCCGTGTGTGCATGGCGGCGTGCGGCGAAAGTAGGTGGCGCGCACTTTGTACTTGTGCGACACCACACTCAGCCCCTGTGAGGCCAACTGAGGAGCTACTTGATGGAGACGTAGCAGCCGCGGTCACGAAGACGGATATAACGGCCGGAATTGCGAGGTGCTGACCACGCCCCACCCCTTCCACACCACATCCGTTGCTGCCTTCAGGCAGTGAACTCCGGCCGACAGGCCAGTATTCGATGGCCGACAGGCTGGCCTGTCGGACGGAGTTCACAGTTTACTATTTATATCTAAAAGCTCATCCAATGAGTAGAAGGAGTTGTCATTCAGAAATTCTTTTCATTTATTTTTAAATGCTAGTTGGCTATCTGTACACACAAACAAACGGACACTTTGCTTTATACGTAGAGTTATAAATTGTATGATACATGCTGGTTAAATAAATGGGCATCTAAAATCTTTCCCGTATTAGAATGCCATGTTGTGTCACAATTTCGAAGCATTTGATGCAGAACGTTTTCAGATTATAATTTTTTTTTAACAAACCAACATTTACATTTTTATCAGTACAGATGTGTGTGAACACCCAGCCGGCCGCGGTGGCCGAGGAGACTAAGGCGATCCAGTCACGGTGTGCACGGCCACTGCGGTCGGGGGTTCGAATCCCCCCTCGGGCATGGATATTTGTGCCGTCCTAGTTCGTAAGTAGTTCATAAGTAGTTTGTAAGTTTAGGGACTGATGACCCCGTAGTTAAGTCCCATAGACTGTACAAACATTTGAACATTTTTTTTTTGTGAACACCCAGACACGTCACGCGGCAGTGTGAGATTAAAGAGGACCGCCCAGTGCACAGGCTGTGTGCTGTCGTGGCTGCCGATGCTCCAACACACGGCGCTACACTCGGTAAAACCCACACCGGCTGACGCCTGGCGCGAAAAGAGGATTACCAATTCCGTGGCGAGGCTGCTGCGCCCGAAATAAACCCCAGCTGTGGATGTCGTGGCCGGCAGGTGAATGCGAAACGCGTCCGTCCCGCGACCGTCAATACTGCATAAATACAACCCGGACCAAACTGGCGAGCGAGGCGACACACCGGACTCCCATTCAGCAGCAAGGCGGCTCACATACCCCACACGCCATCTACATTGAAGTTCCCTAGGAATTCCATAAAGAGCTTAACGTAAATTCGGGGTTATTACTTTCTAAAACTGTCGATTTTCTGAATTTCATTTTCGCTCTGCAATTAAGTGTGCCCTGATATGAAACTTACTGCCTGATTAACACTGTGTGCTGGTGTAGGATTCGAACCTGGGACCTTTGCTTTTCGCTGATTAGATTAGATAAATACTTGTTCCATAGATGAACATAGATGAACATTGAGCAATCAGTGAAGGAATGCAAAGAGAAATTTAGAGATGGAATTAAAGTTCAGGGAGAAGAAATAAAAACTTTGCGGTTTGCCGATGACTTAGTAATTTTGTCAGAGATCGTAAAGGATCTGGAAGAGCAATTGAATGGAATGGACAGTGTCTTGAAAAGAGGGTTTAAGATGAACATCAACAAGAGTAAAACAAGGATAATGGAATGTAGCATCAGACAATGAGGCGACGCTGAAGGAATTAGATTAGGTAATGAGACAATAAAAGTAGTAGATGAGTTTTGTTCAAACACTGTTCAAGTGTTTGTTAAGCTTATGGGACTTAACTACAGGGTTATCAGTCCCTAAACTTACAAACTACTTATGATCTAGCTAACACTAAGGACGGCACAAATATTCATGCCCGAGGGGGGATTCGAACCCCCGACCGTAGTGGCCGTTCAGACCGTGACTGGAGCGCCTCAGTCCCCTCGGCCACCGCGGCCGGCTGAGTTTTGTTATTTGGGTAGCAAGATAACTTCTGATGTCCGAAGTAAAGAAGATATAAAATTCAGAATAGCTATGGAAAGAAAATCGTTTCTGAAGAAGCGAAATTTGTTAACATCCAATAGTAATATAAATGTTAGGAAGTCCTTTCTGAAACCATTTGTCTGGAGTATGGCATAGTATGGGAGGGAAAAGTGGACGACAAGTTCAGACCGAAAGATGATAGAAACTTTTGATATGTGGTGCTACAGAGGAATGATGAAAATTAGATGGGTAGATCACGTAACTAATGAGGAGGTGCTTAACCGAATTGGGGAGAAAAGGCGTTTTTGGCACATCCTGACTAAGAGAAGAGGTAGATTGGTGGGACACATTCTGAGACATCAAGGAATCGTCAACTTATAGGGAAGTGTGTGGGATAAAAACCGTAGAGGGATACTGAGGGACGAATACATTAAGCAGATTCAAAAGGATGTGGATTGCCGAACTTATTCTCAGATGAAGAGACCAGTACAGGACAGAGTAGCGTGGAGAGCTGCATCAAACCAGTCTGCAGACTGAAGACCACAAAAACAACAGATCACCAATACTACACTTCGTAATGATGTGGAACGTGTCAGGTTAATGAAGGGTGTCTGTACAAGACGTTACATTACACAAAATATTAAATGACACTTATGCTGCTTGGTAGGTGACCAAAGACTTTTGTGACAGCATAATTTACCCCTTTCTGTGCCTAATTCAGATTTAGCCCTACATAGTGAAGATCATCCTTTCTCCTGGTGTTATATCTGTGCACACTACTATTATTTTTAACTGGGTTGGATTATTAACAACAAATTTCATAAGTGAATATGTAAGCTGTGAAATTACGGTGAGGATACCTAAATCCATAAATAGATGTCTGCAGGATGATCGTGAGTGGGCTACAGCAATAATTCTGATTACAAGGTTCTGTGCAATTAATACTTTTTTTACTCAACGATGAATTAACCCAGAACATGATGCCATACGAAAGCAGTAAATAAAAATAAGCATAGTAAGCTAATTTACTGAGCTTCTTATTGCCAAAATTTGCAATAACCCTAACAGCATACGTAGCTGAACTCAAACGTTTCAGCAGAACGTCTATGTGTTGCTTCCAGTTTAATCTCTTATCAATGCATACACCTAAAAATTTTGAAAATTCTACCTTAGTTACCGACTTCTGTTCAGTCTATATTTATTATTGGAGTAGTGCCATTTACTGTGCGGTATAACGTATATTTACTGCAAATATTTAGAATGCAAATAAATAACCTCTTTTTCAATTATGTTTAACGTACCCGGTAGCTGTTTTTATTTTATCAGAAAATGATGCTCTCGTATTGCCATGCAGGTTCGGTGCTTTTCCAACTTTTTATTTGAACAACTTGCCGATGGATCATGGAATGTAATTATTGTAGATGGGACGGTTGGAATAACCGTCATATGTAGATAACAAGAATGGATTCAGAATGAAATTTTCACTCTTCCCCTTCTACCTTTGAAACTTCACAGAAGTTCTGCTAAGAAACTTCCAGAACTTCCTTTCTTCCATGAGTGCTAGTTCTGCAAGTTTCGCAGCAGAACGTCTGTGAAGTTTGGAAGGTAGGAGACGAGGTACTGGCAGAAATGTATGAGGACGGACCGTGAGTCGTGTCGGGATAGTTCAGTGATAGAGCACTTTCCCGAGAAAGGCAAAAGTCCCAGGCCCGAATCCCGGTTCCGATACACAATGTTAATCTATCAGGATGTTTCATATCAGCGCACAATCCGCTGCAGAGTAAAAGTTTCAATCAGAACAATTCCGCAAGAATTTCACTTCCTGTCAGTAGTTTTCACACCTTACCGCACAAGGCAACAACTAGAGTACTAATTATTTGGCGGCACTGATTGTCAGTGGTAAAACCAAAGATAAAAATAAGTTCATACTGTTGTGCACCGCAATACATACATAACCTAATGGTCAGTTGAAATAGTTACTGACATGGGAAACATATCAGATAATGCGCACAGAATGAAAAAGTGATCTCTCGTTTAGCAATTGTACATGGAAACACGTAAATCTACATGTGCCATATGCAATGTGTTAAAATCTGTTTTGGTTCTAAGATTCCCTGTGTCATATTTCACTAAACTGGTAAAGACATTAGTATGCAAACAAAAACACTCGGAGGACGTCGCTGCGTTTGGAAATGACCACATAAGACAATTCTGATACAACAATGGCAGGATATCACGATTTAAGTGACTCTGAACATGGTGGTTTCCTTTTTAAAGAAAAAAAATTGACGCTTATGATCGAAACAACGACAGTGATAGTAGAAACCCATATTTGTTGCCACAAGAAAAACCAAGTACGTTTTATAAAAGAATACTAGCACGACAAACTTCGTTCTCAAACTAATCATAATGGTTAGCTTCTGAAAGTACACGTTTTCATAGACACACTCTAGCGCATTAGCTGAATCTAAATCGATCCAAATTATTTGATCTGAGCCTGACGCATATTATCAGACATTAAATTTTTACATCTTTCGATATCAAGGCGATGTTAGACGTTAGATGATTAATTTGAGAAAAAGTGATAAGAAGATGGCAAGATAACTATAAGGATAAAATTACTGGCCGTCTCCAAAATGAAGTTCGCCTTCACTTCCTAACAACTGTTGTTGATAACATGAAAAAAGCAAGAGAAAAATAATGATTTACACTGTAGAGAAACTACAGGAAACTACGAGAGAATCTGTATAGTAATTCTGATACGAATGGACGCGCTTAGTAGAAGGAACCAGTGTAGATTCCGCAACCTACCTTCGGTTACTAATGGCTGCAAACCTGCCAAGTGGATAAATTCAGAACTAAATCCGGTACCTGAAAAGAAAGAAATGCCAACCCATAAATGACATATTTAATAAAAAAAAATTTTAAAAATTAAATGTTCAAATGTTTTGTAAATCTATCTGACCAAACTGCGTGGTCAGCAGTCCGTAGCTTACAAACCACTGAAACTAAGGTAAACTAACCTAAGGACAACACACTCTCTCTCACACACACACACACACACACACACACACACACACACACACACATGCCTCAGGAGGACTCGAACATCCGACGGTGAGCTACCGCGTGCTCCGCAACGAGGCGCCTTAGACCACTCGACTACTCCACAGCGGCAAAAAAAGGAAAACTAGGAAAACTACACCTATAGGTCTAGCTGTTAAGTGATGTAGGCGTCTAATACAGTGTTAATTAGCATCACACTACCCACACAAATAATCGAAAAATAAGAAATAAATCTTAAGAGTAAAACGTAAAAATCGAATTCGAATGTGTGTTGTCCTTAGGATAGTTTAACTTTGTTTAAGTAGTTTGTAGGACTATGGAATAATAATCAAAGCAGTTAAGTCTCATAGATCTACTAACATTTTGACATTTGTATAGTAACAAATGAACATGCTCGCAAAGTACTTAGTATTTAAAATATACTGACGCACATTTTACTGATAAAATCCGTAAATAAAGTAATATCAGTTGCAATTTAAAAATCGCAGCGATGTGAAGAACGTATTTTATTTTTAACCTTTTATTAGTTCGTCGATACATTTGAAATATTTCGAATTCAGCCAGAAATAATTATAAAATATGTGCGGCAGAAACACTATCTAGTAATAACGGAAGTGATCAAGGGACTAGAACTGGTGGAACGAAAGATTCTGAGGAGAATATTGAGACATTGCAGAAGATGCTCAGTTGGTCAGTTTAGAAAACGAGTGAATCGGAAACAGTATACCAAGATAGAAAGAATATCTGGCGTCATCAGGAAGAGAAGGAGCATGCGTCTTTGCACACACCCTACAAATGGTCCAGTGATGGTTAACGCAGTAAATTATCAATTCCTAGTGAACAAAAGTGCGGTGAATCAAAGAATTGCAAAGAAATCTGGGAGAGATGAAAATACGAACCAGAGATACCCAACAGGATGATTGTTCAATCAAAAACTCAAGTCTTCATATGTTTACAGGACTGAACTAGACCCAGAACAAACCTTGGACATGAGAGAGAATAGGGTTGCAAAGTATGAGAAAGAAGGTACATTGGGAAGGGATAAAGATAGAAGAAACAAAGTTTTAGTGATTTAACGTGGTCCTAAGGTGGTCAAAAGGAAAGAAGAAGAAGAAAAGGTACAATAAATAATCATCGAAGTTGAACATCACGAATGGCTTCAGGATTGAGGAATAATATTTAGAATAAATAATTAAGTGTAACGTTACAGGCTACTTTCAGATCTCTTTAGTGCTGCGAGATATGTACCGGAAGATTTACATTACATCAGTCGTGCGACTTTCTCTGTTTCGTCGAAGCTCTTAATTCGTTTCAATTTCTGCTATATCACTTTTGACTGCTCAACAATCTTCCATTACAGTTATTCTTTTTATTATTCCTCGCATGTCTCATGGGCTACACTCATATTGCTAGGACGGTACCATCTTTCCTGGTTTAGGTTACGCCAGGTTCCCCGCATTCGCGCTGCCTCCGAGCTAAAGGCCCACTGCGAAGGCTTTTAAAATCCCCTCGTTATTAAAAACGCAGCACGCCTGACTCGCGTAAAGTACAGTGGTCGACAAAGCGGCGGAAAAGACCGCTTACGACCCTTTTAAAATGTCGTCCTCGCAAATGGGAAATCCAAGAGCACATATAATTGCCAGAAACATGGTCCTTTCTCATTCCAGATATTATAATTCTGAAAAAGTACCTTCTTCATTTGCATCACAATACAGGTAATACCTTCAACTAATGTAACACCGCGGTTGCCTGAATTACCTACGTGCTGAAATTTATGTTACGAACTTGCTTCAACAACATCGGTTGGAATAAAATGGCATAATATTAAGTCTTTGGTAGTTCATTCTTTATCTTCTCCGCCAAATATACTGGGCATTTTAAAACGATTATTAGAAAATCAAATGTAGTGAAAATCGTTAGGAACTATAGAGCTGGAAACGAGACATTATGATTCGTTTTGAAACCAGTGATTTCATCTGGTGGCAGACAAGAATTTGCTTGGATTTCAAGGGCGTATTGAAACAGTTTAACCAACAGACTAATAGACTGACAACATGAACGAATATGTATTTTAAACCCGATGCGGGTAAAGTCAATGATAATGTATATACCTTCTTTTTAAGTGAATAAACCAAATGTAGTATGCAACATTGGTCGTTACTAGATGCTTTATTACTGTAGCAGCAGATCGATTTCGATCACATAGTGACCATTTTCAATGAACGAATAAACCAAATATAGTATGCAGAATTGGTCCTTACTAGATGCTTTAATACAGTAGCAGTAATTTTAAGTATTTGAAACCAAGATCTCAAATATTTATTTACTGGCAATGAGATATTTCGACAATATAAATCATTATCTGTAGATTACAGTATTGTTCTGCTTCATGAATGAATTTAAAATACATGTTAAAGTTTCAAACTGCCTTTTTATGCAAATAAAAAGTCCTTAAAATAATATATAATATCTATTTAGCGACTTTGTAGAACAAAGAACGTTTAGTCATGTTGTAAAATCGATAAGAATATGCTAAACCATTTCGGATGAAGTATGAAGTAAAACATGTTTAGTCTCTATACATGTATGAGATGGACCGAGAGCAGATATACATGTAACAGTGTAAAATTACAAACATACTCCAGATAGTAGTGGAGCACAAAAGACAATACAGATTCATTCTTACAATTAAGAAGGCAAACTGTACATGGAAATTACAATATAGATGCATAATGCGTTAAAAATCAGAGAACCAGCAACATATATCAGTCATTTGTGTATGTACCATAAAAACTAGGTAAATATGTCAGTGGATTTAGGTAACGTAATCCAATGCTTACAAAATTTTATGATCACACCTTATTTAGTTAACAGTGAAAAACCAATTATATAACATTTTCTTCTCTTTTTTTTCACAAACTTACAAAACAGTATTGAGACATTTGTGACCCTTGATTAACAATTAGCTCTAAGTCTGTTTTATGCCTCAAATGATTGATGTAATGTGATTTTAGATTATATCTATGACAGAGCATTATGCTCTTATGCTATCATACGACTGATGGTGAGTTCTGATCATAGCTTAACTGATGTGAAATTCATCATCTGTATCTACAAAATCCCGCACAGACTGCTAGTAAAGTAAAATATACCTTAGTCTAATGAACACATCATAGGTCCACGTTGAGGTTTATTTCGCTTTAGTTATTGCTATATGTTACATTGCCTAAATTCGGCCATGCAGCTAGAGTTGGTGCGCGATTCATAGGTTGGCAACGCACTACATTTCGCGAAGCCATGGGTGTGTCTTTTTGATGTAACGAATTAGAGACGAGGCTTAGCGGAAAGAATTATACCGCCGAATTTGAAACGAGTGAGTTGTTTGTTGGGTTTGAGCGAGTATTATACCTTCACGCTACTATGGCAGCCGATTCGATTACAAGGTTGGACTTTCGTGAGATTATACTGTGCGTCGACATTATTGAATGGTGCTTTATTAGCAGTGAAGTTTTGTTACCAATGTGTCATTACTTTTTACAGCAGAAGCTGATCAATTTACGTTCACAGATCCACCCTAATGAGCACCATAATTTAATTAAAATATATAGCTGCTTGAAACATTGATCATTTGCAAAGGAAGTTGTTGCCTAGTGAAAATGAAATATTTATTATTTTGTCAAAATACGTCTGTCTCTCTTGACGCACTGATTTGATTTTCTCAGGGAAGCCAAAACAGTCTTGGTCCAACCCGCCACTGCCCGCACCGAAACTAAATTTATTGTGCGGTGTCGCACCCTGTACATCTAGTAAAGCCAACCAATGCCCTTGACCAGTAAAAGGAGTCCTTTTACCAGTTCTTTATTAGCCACAATTTCTTCGGGTCTGGTTGTCCCAAATGTTCTGTGCCTTTTACTCTCCAATGCAATGCATTCGAAGATTAGATGTGATGCAGTTTCATCACCGTCATCACAGATCCTACATTTAGGATCCTCTTCTGTTATTCCCATTGTATGTAGGTGTTATTTGAAATTCCCATGGCCTGTCAGCAACGCAACCATGAGTCTAATCTCTCTCCTGTTCAGGCCCAGGGTTGCAGAGCTTCTTTTAAAATATGGCTTTGGCATCGTTACCTTGCCATGTTTTTGTTGATAGAGTTTGGTCCAATATTCTACGTGCTGTCTTCTGAGCCAGTTACTTAGCACCAATTTGATCATTGCCTTGGTGATTGTCAGGACAGGTTCCGGTCCAATAAATGGAGTCTCTGCCCCCCATCCTGGCTAATCTGTCGGCATGTTCGTTGCCACTGATCCTCGAGTGGCCAGGGACCCACAATAGGTTTACTCCATTTCTTTCCCCTAGCTCCACCAGAACCCTGTGACATTCTGCAACAATTTTAGACCTTGTTGCAGGAGCTGCCAGTGATCTCAAAGGAGGGTTTCTTGAGTGAAGCCTGCTTATGTGTCTGCTGGTAAGCCCAACATGAGACCGGAGCACAGGATCGGCGTTAATTTTCGTATACTCCCTGACAAGAGCATGTTCACGGCGAGTGTGTGGAGGAGCTATGTGGCTCAATGCTGGTAGCCAATAAGTGGGCGTGGTCTTGATTATACCTGATATAGTACGCATGGTTTTGTTGAGTTGGGCGTCAACACGCCTGGCGTGAGGGCTGTTAAGCCACACCGGTGCACAGTACTCCGCGACTGGGTTCACCAGGCCTAGTGCTGTCGATCTAACAAGGCGGACACTAAGTATGGTACAAACGAATTTTGATGAGTCGCAGATATGTTGTGCGGAAAATCCTCCAGATCGCCAAGCTAAAACGATTTGTTCCAATGCGCCTTCGTTTCCACGAAAATCAAGATCAAAATCCAGCGCTTATCAGCTATACCTGTAGTAAGTCACTGTCGGTAGGAGAGTCAGTGTGGTGTAGTCAGCAAGTCGATTGACTGCCAAACAGACGACCCGAGTCCAATCCGGCTAGGGATTTTATTTTTTACACTTGCCTGACGATTAATTGTGTCCATTTTTCCTAAACGATACGCTACGAATGATTAGTCTCCTGGCCGCAGCATAATAATCCGCTGGGACGCGTCAAATGGACACACACTGCATTCGACGGTATAACAACAGTGAGGCTGTGCAGATGTTATAGGTGATACCTACAGACGTTTTACTGATTTAGAAATATCTTTCAATCGCTGGAAAAGTATGCTTTGAAATAACGAATTAAATAAAATAATAGTGCGCAATACATAACATATTGAGCAATTAACATAAGTTATTATCATGACCAATTACTCAAGCATTAACATAAAAGTGGCTATGAAAACATATTACTATCCACAATCAATCATCAGCAGGATTTGAACGCGGGCCGTCTCCGTGGCAGCCAAGCGCCTTGCTAATTATACCACGCTGACACATAGTTCATGTATAGCTTTTACACGCTGGACTTTTGATCTTGATTTTCGTGGAAATGCAAATCCTTTTATCTTGGGTGGTCTGGAGGAAATGCCGCACGACATACCCCTTGTAAGTGTCGGCGCAATTTTTGCAGAATGTTATTTGGGGTTCTGAGTTTTGCAGTTGTCTTTGTAAGATGTTCTTTAAAGCTTAGAGTTCTGTCAAGTGTGGCACCTAGATATTTTTGGTGTTTATTGTGTCTGAGAAATCTGTATTCACAGTCGATCCTTTAGTTGGTAGTTCATCAGCTTGTTGTTTAAATGGAAACAAGATGCTTCGTCTTGGCAGTATTAGGCTGAAATCTCCATTTCCGGAAATATCTCTAGAATTTAGCCAGGTCGTTTGTTAGGATTTGCTCAGTAGTCTCTAACTGAGTAAATTAGGAAAATAAGACATGTGTTAGCACCCAATGGGTGTTTAAGGTTTAACCTAGACATCGAGAAGTATAATGTAAACCTCGGGCTACATATTTAACATTTAGTTCTTTGTTGATCAGTGCTATAGACTTATTTAGTGGCAATTAATGTTGCAGTATTTTTTTTCCTTTAATTCAAACCTTAACAACCAATCAGTGTGTATGGTTTTATATAGACGTGAAGCTTTCACTCAATAGTCCTTTCGCCGGCCGCGATAGCCGAGGGGACTGAGGCGCTCCAGTCACGGTCTTCACGGCCACTACGGTCGGGGGTTCGAATCCCCCCCCGCGGGCATGGATATTTGTGCCGTCCTTAGTTCATAAGTAGTTTGTAAGTTTAGGGACTGATGACCCCGTAGTTAAGTCCCATAGACTATACAAACATTTGAACATTTGAATAGTCCTTTCGCTGTTTCGTACAAAGTGACAGGACACCCTAGGACGTAAGCGGGGGGGGGGGGATACCAGGGGGCCGGCTGCAGTGGCCGAGCGGTCTGCAGCGTGCCATTCATGGTCTGCACAGCCGCTGCGGTCGGGCGTTCCAATACCCCCTTCGGCATAGATGTTTGTGCCGTCTTTAGTATAAGCTAGTTCATAAGTGGTTTGTAAGTTTACGGACTGATGACCCCTTAGTTAAGTCCCATAAGCTATACAAACATTTGAACATTTGATACCAGGGAGCCCCATGGGGATAAGCAGGAGGGCCCACGGTCGTTAGAAGCGAGAAGGTCTGGACCCCCCCCCCCCCTCCCTTGTGGCTTTTGTTATCAGAATTTTCCCTTGCCGACCAAAAAAGGCAATGTAAAGCAGTTTGTTGGATAAGGTCGTATTGATTTTCTACTACAGCACTTTATAAAATTTTAAGTCATATTGTATTCTTATTGTAGTGTTTTCTTCTTTCCTGTTTTACAGGATGATTAAAAAGACACTTCACTTGTTCCTTTAACCATGGAACCAACCATTCAATTACAATTCCATCATAGTATTAGTTTAACTATCCCAAATCACTGTCGATGTAATAACAGGCATGGAATACCTCAACCGATACTAGACCATAGTAACGAAAGGGGACGCGTTGCACGTTACTTTTCAGCATGTCATCTTAGTAGTTGTGTAAGTAACAGGTTGCCCAAAAAGAATCACTGACTTCAGTGATTTCAAAATATAAGTTTTTCTTACAAGGGGACCACATGGGTATCGGAAATTATATTTTTTTTTTCCTTTTTTTTTGGGGGGGGGGGGGGGGGGCACGTGCAGTTCTGAACTGAAAGAACATGAGCCAAAGCCATTCGAAGCAACTTTCAAAAATTCTCGAGACAATCGAGTTTTGTGTTTTGCAACTATCTGTAAGTACAAATGATTAAATCAATTTTGCGTATGTCGCTGTAGCACAGGTGGTAGTGTTCTGTCCTTACAAACATAGGGTCGGTGGTTCGAGTCCCGTCGCGATAGGTTTTATTGTTTAATTTATTTATCTTTTATTGGTTGAATTCGAATACTTTTACAAACTTCATATCTAATGATAATTTTTACGAGAAATGCGCGTACTATTCCTATTTTATATATTCTATAAAACGTTGTTAATATTCAGGTTTTAATGTAAAAATATAACAAGTTACATTTTTAAAGTATTGGCTTCACGATTACTTTACGACGGTTAATCGTTCATTTTGTGAAGAGCTACAACGGTGTTCTTGGAAAGTCATCTCCTTTGCTACTAATGGCTTTCAAAGCAGCGAAACTATTCAACCATCATTTAAGGTGACAAGGTGTTCCGCTGGTTTACATACTCATAAACGAAAACTGACACAATACGTCTAATTAGAGATACCAAAATGTTTTATATAACTGAATTTGAAATAGTAAATTTGTTTACTTCCTACCTTAAGAATACATCACAGTATATAGAAAATTTTCTCGAGAATTTTTGAGAGTTGCGACGAATGGCTTTGGCTGATTGTTATTTGAGTTCTGAACTTACGTACTATAAATAAATTTAAAAAAAATTAAATTCTATACCCATGTGGTCTCCTAGGTAGATCCATTCTTAGTTTCTTCATTTGCCCAATTTAAAACAAAATATTTCCCCAGCCTTATTTACAGAAAATAAACTCCGAAAGATGCATATCAGGAACCGTTGCCTTCCGTTCTCCATCACTTTCATGACAGTTTCATCTTCAGTTGCCAATGTTTCCTCACGAAGTTCAGTTGATTCATAGCTGGGGGTTTGGTTGCATAAAACTTAGATTTCAGGAATCACTAAAAAAAAGTCGCATGCTGAAAGGTCCGGTGATCGAGAGGTCCACAGGACGTCGGCAAAAAATGAGAGACACAACATGGTCGCGAACATTCGCCTCACGACGTTTACAAATGGATTACATCATACCTAACAGGAAGAGTGCAGAAAGTTGACATAAGTAATTCACATAATATGCAAAAAGCAGCTGATTCCTCAAACTGGGGAACAATCAAAAATGGGGTGCCACAAGGTATATATTAATGACTTGCCATTCTATATCCATGAAGATGCAGAGCTGCTTCTTTTTGCTGCTGATACAAGTATAGTTATCACACCTGATAGACAAGGTCTACCTGAAGAAATTGTAAACGACGTCTTTCAGAAAATCATTAAGTGGTTCTCAGCAAATGGACTATCATTAAATTTTGATAAAACACAGTACATACAGTTCCGTACAGTAAATGGAATGACACCATTAATAAATACAGACTTTGATCAGAAATCAGTAGCAAAGATAGAATATTCAAAATTTTTAGGTGTTTGCACTGATGAGGGGTTGAACTGAAAAAGACACATTGAAGATCTGTTGCAATGTTTGAGTTCAGCTACTTATGCCATTAGAGTAATTGCAAATTTTGGTGATATACATCTCAGTAAATTAGCTTAGTATGCCTAGTTTCATTCTCTGCTTTCGTATGGCATCATTTTCTGGGGTAAAGAAGTAAAGAAGTATTCATTGCGCAAAAGCGTGTAATCAGAATAATTGCTGGAGTCCATCCAAGATCATCCTGCACACACTTATTTAAAGAGCTATGGATCTTCAGAGTAGCTTCACAGTACATATATTCACTTATGAAATTTGTTATTACCAATCCCACCGGATTCAAAAGCAACAGCAGTGTACATAACTACAACACTAGGAGAAAGAATGATCTTCACTATTCAAGGTTAAATCTAGCTTTGGCACAGAAAGGGGTGAATTATGCAGCCACAAAAGTCTTTGGTCACCTACCAAACAGCATCAAAAGCCTGACAGATAGCCAACCAGCATTTAAAAATAAATTAAAAGAATTTCTGAATGGCAACTCCTTCTACACTATAGATGAATTTTTAGATATAAATTAGTAAATGTGAATTAAAATTTAAAAAATAATAATTAAAAAAATATTGTGTCATGTAATATTTAGTACATAGTAATAATTTGTAAAGACACCTTTCATTGACCTGACACGTTCCACATCATTACGAAGAGTCGTATTCATGATCTGTTCTTGTTGTTGTGGTCTTCAGTCCGCAGACTGGTTTGATGCAGCTCTCCACGCTACTCAGTCCTGTGCAAGTCTTTTCATCTGAAAATAAGTTCGACAACCTACATCCTTTTGAATCTGCTTACTGTAATCGTCCCTCGGTTCTATGGAACAAGTACTAATCTAATATAATCTAATCATCGAATCGAGTCTGTTGGTATGTGGGCTGTAACGTCACCCTGTTGAAACAACATTCGTTTCGTATGAACATTCAAATCTCGTAGTATTCGTGCTAACAAGTAATGCACCATGTTGACAAATCACACTGAATTTACCATGAATGTGTTGTCATTTTCTTCGAAGAAACAAGGTCCCATTTGGAAATTCCGCACCAAACACCAAACAAACTGTGGAGAGGTTTCTGGTGTAACTATATGGGATTTTCTACTGCCACAATACCTGTAATTTTTCTTTTTGACGCTCGCGCCGAGATGAAAATGAGCCTCCTCTGTCATCATGAGCACGGCATTGTCATCCTAATACAAAAATTTCAGCAATTTCTCATAAAACTGCCTGCGGTGCTCGTAATCACGTCCGTAAATCTCTTGCGTAATCGTGATTTCGTACAGGTGGAATTTTAATTCACGGCGTAAAATGCGATGTATTGACCTTTGATTAAGACCTAAAACTGACGCACGCCGCCTAGTGGAACGTCAGGGAGTTTGAAGCACTGATGTTCTTGCATTCTAGATATTTTTCTGGATTGACCGCGAATGTCTAATACACATATTCGCGAAACTCTATAGGGGAAAAGCGATGCTATCGTTTCAAGCGGCCAGTGGGAAGCAGCAGAAGAACGGCGAGATGAAAACGTAGAAGTGGCTATTTGTAATTCTGATACAATTATATTTCCAAGTCACCAAACGTTGTGGTGAAATTTGTAATACAAATATGAAAACGACGTTAAAGTAACATAAGTACTTCTGCTAATGACAGTCTATAATTTCAAAATGTCAGTGCAATGTAATAGATACGGTAACAAAAGCTGAGTCGTAATTCTGTAGTCAAATAACGTTTTAAGAGCATAAATGAATTGCAACCTGATGTGCTCAAGTTCAGAAGGAACTGATGATAATATTCGCGTGCTCAATGAGTAATTTCACGTTGTACTGTTTCTCTTAGCTGATTTCGGACATTGTAAGGTATTCAAAACCAGACGACCTAGCGAGTTGGTGCAGTGGTAACACACTGGACTCGTATTCGGGAGGAAGGTGGTTCAAATCCACCTCCGGCCATCCCGATTTAGGTTTTCCGTGATTTCCCTAAATCACGCCAGGCAAATGCTGGGATGGTTTTCTTCCCGATTTCCTTCTTCATCCTTACCCAAACAACCCGAGCGTAAGCTCCGCCTCTAATGACCACGCTGTCGACGGGGCGTTAAACCCTAATCTTCCGTCCTTCAAAACCAGAAACGATTTTTATATTCTCGGAGAGTAGGTGTCTTGTCGTTGCCCCTACGTCTTGCGTGTACCTGGTTTTGTTTAGATACTTCTTAGACATCAAACCGTATTTCTTCAACAATGCGACGTGCTAATATTAACAACTTATACGCGGACATAATATTTATTTATAGTTTCGCATTTACTTTTTCACACTAGTAGGCAACCCCTACAATGTGTCAGTATATAGGCCTATAATTTCTTTTTTCCTGAAGTACGAAACTAAGTAAGAACTATTGAAATAGTTGAATAACTGCAATCAGAAAGTTAAGATATTACTTTTATGCAGCAGTAATATTACGAAGTAGTGACTAAGATTTTGCGATTCTACTTAAGAGCCGAAAAAAAAGCAACCACCATAAATGAACACTTGTTCATCGTAACATTACTACTCAGCATCTTTCCCAAATAGAAATGAGAGATTTCCGGGTTATATTTTTGATAGCTACTATGATTTATAGCGCCACAAAAGCTCCTAAATGCGATGACATATTGAAATTGGTACTTCATTCCAAATACCCATTCAATACACATTCTTTTAGCGATATGTTTATACGACGCTGCAATCGGGAAGTTGCAGAAATTACTTCAGAGTTTCTTATATTGGACTCTTTTGACTGCCGTACGTTGACGCCCAGCAGATTTATTACTCATTTTTGACCCTGTAGTAAGCAATGCAATAACCCGTTGTATTATGATTGGTCCGTCACGCTACAGAAACATCCGCTGCGCAGTAACGAAAGAGTCACTGTTATTGAACAACTGCTCCGCAGCGGAAAGAATATAGCCAATCGTCCACAGTGCCCTCTCTCGACAAAGTCGACGCAAGTCGAATCCCACCATTCTCCTTGGGCTATTTGTTAGAATTGGGCAATAGAGACCTGCGATTCAATTCCTTCATTGCAAATCGATTTCTACGATTGGTTCAGAGTTCTTTCGGGCCTGCGATGGTACGATTCTCAAAGAATGACAGAAAGGAGGCCAAAATATGGATATAGGATTTTATTATATTTATGGTACGTGAAGTTCAGTCTTCAAACAGCAGTGAGCGTATGCCATTCGTTGCAACTCTCATAACGTCTCGAGAAAATAGACTTCCAAGTTTTGCAAGCGCTTATAAATACTTGTATGATGTAATATCGTTTTAGATTGTCAAGCTAGTTTAATGTAGACCTTGGTGTTCTAATCCTGCACTAATCCTTTTTTTTTTAATTTAAATATAAAGTACATTAAATGTATGGTAATTAGCACGTATCTAATAGTTATGAAAATATTATATAAAAAGATACTGGATAACTACAGGGGCATCTCTCTCTTAAATATAGGGTATAAGATTTTGTCTGAAATCTTACTGAAGAGATTGAAGAACAACTGGGGCCGACAATAAGGGAGTACCAGTGTCGCTTTAGAAAAGGGAGGAACTGTGCAGAACAGATATTTGGTATCAAAAGGATAATAGACCACAGACACAGGAAAGGGAAAAAGACAATAGTGACTTTTGTGGACTTCAAAAAGGCCTACGATCCAGTTGACTAAGTACTCTGCTTGACGTGCTGGAAGACAGAGTACTGGATGCTACAACACATGCAATAATAATCGGAACACTTAAAATCACTTTACTGTCTTGACCACAAATTTAAATTTATTAAGGCCTTACGTGTTTCGATATGTCGTCATTATCAAAGGCATATCAGTTAGAAATTATTAATACTTCGACATTTCGACATATCGTCGCTATCAAAGGCATATCAGTTAGAAATTTTTAATAATTATTAATAATATTAAACTGATATGCCTTTGATAATGACGACATGTCGAAACGCGTAAAGCCTTAATAAATTGAAATTTGTGGTCAAGACATTGAAGTGATTTGAAGTGCATCAAAATGTCCACCACGTCTCAGAAACGTCTAATGGAGACAGCAAAGAATAAAGGACACGTTGATCGACACAACTGCTAGGATCAGACATCGCAGTACACTGCCAGACAGCTGTGAAATAAAAACGAGTCCGTCAAGGGGATGGACTGTCGCCAATTTTATTTAACCTTGTCTTGGAGGAAGTAGTGAGACAATGGAGCCAACTAAATAGTAATATGAAGATCAAAGGTGTACAAATGGGGTACAAGGTCAAACATAATGTAATAGTGGACTGCCTGGCATTCATAGATGACATAGCACTGTTAAGTGAGACAAAGGAAGAGGCAAATGCGATACAAAAAAATCTAGCTGAAGTAGCAGAAACTATTTCATATGACAAGACCAAGACATTGAACACTGGGTCTGACTGGAAGATAAATGGCCAAGTGGTTGAGAAAGTCGAGAGCTTTGTTTATTTGGGAGAGAAGATAACTGGTGGAATACAGAGCAGCAGTAGCGCAGTAGACAGGGCTCAGCTCTTGCAGAAGCTTCGGTACGCAGTGAAAACAACACATGGCAAGAAAAATCTGTCACCGAATGCCAAACTGCGACACTACATAGCAACCGTAAGAAATGCTGCACTGAATGCATCAGGAACGATCAGACGCGGCAAGAGAGCTTGTATACAGTTGGAGAAGGAGGAGCGGAAAATTTTGAGAGACATATGTGGCACCACAAAGCATGGGGGTACCTCGATAAACAGAACACGACAGGAACTGTACGAAAATTTTGAACCTATATCAATCGAGAAACGGAAAAGGAGGTTTACGATTTGTTGGGCACCTTATGAGGATGGACAATGAGAGGTTGACTAAGAAGATATGGAATGCAACATGCCATACGGGAAACAACTTGGTGAAGGAAGTCAGAGATGACTGGAAGACTGTAGGAATAAAAGAAAAGAATCTGCAGACACTGGTACAGGGCAGAGAGAAGTATAAAGGGTTGCTGTATGGTCACAGGTGGCCCGACACCAAAATCAGTCATTTTAACAGAAGAAGAAATACACAGAAGAAGCAAGAGAATGAAGAGGTATTGGGAAGAAAAAAGACGTCTAAAACAAACCACACATGATCCTAAAGGATGCTGACGAATCAGAAGAAGAAGAACAAAATAGAGTAGTTTCAGGAAACTCGTCTATATAGATCAATTTTAAAATTTTTCTCTAAATACGATATTTTATCAAAAACGTTGAAGTCGTTTCAAAGTACCTGATATTACCGCTTTATGTAAAAAAATTGGTTTTGTGTAAAATCTCGTTCTTTCAGAAAAGATAGTAAAAAATATCTTTGGGTAAGGTAGTTAGCTGTTCATAAAAGAGACGACCCGATGAAGCGCAGAAAGGCACACACAACAAATGTTCAAATGTTTGTTAAGCTTAAGGGACTTAACTGCGGGGTCATCAGTCCCTAAACTTACAAATTACTTATGAACTACCTTATACTAAAGACGACACAAACATCCATGCTCGAGTGGGAATTCGAACCCCCGACCGTAGCGGCAGTGCAGACTGTGACTGGCGCGCCGCAGACCGCTTGGCCACCGCGGCCGGCGCACACATAACAGACAGAGAAGCACACACAGTTGTAATCTGTTATTTGTGCCTTTCTGCAGCTCATCAAGTCGTCTCTGTCGTGAGCAGTGAACTATCCTACACAAAAATATTGTTCAATCCTACCTGGAATTTCCATTGTTTGAAAAGCATTAAAAAGATTTACGAGATTGCGATACAAAAACATGTAAAATCGCGTTATTCTATAAAAGTAGTTTTGTAAAATTGTTTTTAACGAAAAATATAACTATGCAGAACAACTGAAAAAGCAAATTCCCATATAAATACAAAATTTAATCTAAACACAAAATTTTATCTAAATCGTTGAAGCTTTTTTCGAAATACGCGAAATATATATGTGCAATAATTGCTCATTTAAATATAGCCTATTACATGTAAACTGTATAACGATTGTGTTGTACTTCCTCTGGAACAAATAAGAAGTACGTATTTATTCACCATATTTTGATATCTTGATTTTAATCGTATGTATTGGCAGCTGTGTATTCGCTGTGTTACATTTCTGTCATCAGTAGTTACTGTATAATAGTCAACAGTCCACGATCTTCGTTCAGTGATTGCTTTGTTCGCATGCATCCTCCTCTAGACTGCTCTCTGGCGACCGTAATCATTCGACTACTGCAGTTGCCTTCGTAGCATGAATTGCTGTAATTTATATTCGTCACAAGATATACGATTCTTTTGAACAACGATTCGTCCGCACCACGATGCGATTCCTACAATTCTTTATTTGTATTCGTTCAGACGAACGATTCATTCACGAATAGCCACAATGCTAGTCTGTGTCATTTGAAGCGTTTTGATCTTGCACTTTCTCGTCAACGTCAGAACAGATTCGGTTAGACAGGGGTGGGATAATTGCCGGCCAGCCATCACGTAACGGGAAGGTGATTAGGCGGCGCGGCCCGGTTCTTGCGCCTTTGGCCGAGAGGAGAGCCCTCCGCAGCGGACGTGTGGGTAGTGATTAACGTCCGCCGCAGGCGCTGGCCGGGCGCTGCAGTCGCGTGGGTGTGACGTAACGACCCAGGCAACCTGCAGCGTCACCGGCTGCGGTGCGCGCCCGTGGTAATGGCGTGCGGAGTCCGTATAACACCTAGCAGCAAGCGGAATGTGGGCGACAGGAGAGCGGCTCACGTTCTCTACCTGCAGTTCCGAAAACATTTTAATGCTAGCAATTACGTCGATACCTTATCTCTGAACGACATGAAAAGCTTCTAGCGACACACACAGAGTGGACAAAATAACGCGAACACCATGCAGTCGCACTGATAGTCGCGAAACACTGTAGGCGTAAAAGTAGAACTGTAAAGATGCTATCGCTCCAAGCGGCAAGTAGTAGAAGTATTCCATGATACAAACTGATAAATTACTGTATTTAACCCCTTCAGTCCTGAATTATTTTAAAAATAGAATAAAACATATTCTTGCACTTTTTAGTGTCTATAAAAGGGAAGGAATCTTAGGGTTTAACGTCGCGTCGACAGCGTGGTCGTTAGAGACGGAGCTTGCGCTCGGATTTTTGGGTGAGGATGGGGGAAGGAAATCGGCCGTGCCCTTTGAAAAGGAATGTCCCCCCTCCTTCCATTCCACCCTCGCTTCACTGTACAATGTCATTCTCTTCACCGGATTCTACCCAGACCTCTGGAAAACCTCCCGTATCCTAATGTTCCTTAAACCTGACAAACCGCCCTCCGAAGCCTCCTCCTACCGTCCCATCTGTCTCACCTCGGTGTTCAGCAAAGTCCTCGAATCCATCCTCTCACGCCGTATCCACGAACACCTCCGTCTACACCAACTCCTTCCCCTTCCCCAGTGTGGCTCCCGGCCGTCCTTCTCCGTCGATGACCAGCTCCTTCGCCTTGTTCACCTTCTCTTCGTCCAGGTTAATTCCCGTCGCGCCGCCATCCACGTCTCCCTCGACACTGAGAAGGCCTACGACCGTGTCTGGCATTCTGGTCTCCTTTTCAAGCTCCGAACCTATGCCCTTCCTATTAATTACGTCCGTCTATTTGCTTTCTTCCTCTCCAAACGCCCATCCTATGTCACTGTCAATAACTAAAATTCCCGTTTCTTCTACCCCTCTGCCGGGGTGCCCCAGGGCTCCATCCTTTCGCCCCTCCTCTATCTGTTATATTCAGCAGATATGCCCCAACGTCAGCCTCCTGTCCATCTTCTTCAGTATGCTGATGACACCGCCTTCCTTGCCCTTGCCCCGTCCTTCGCTCGCTCCCAACATCTCCTCCAGTCCCATCTCTCCGAATTTTCCTCCTGGTGTAACCAGTGGCTCCTTACTGTAAACCCTACAAAATCCCAGGCAATCATCATAGGTCACACGACCCCTTCCTTTCGCCACCAAGACCTGTACCTCACCCTCCATGGTCGCCCCATCCCTCAAACGAAGAGCCTCCGCTACCTCGGATTACCCCTAGACAGAGACCTTTCCTGGAACCCTCACCTCAAAACCGTCCAACAAAAAGCCCTCTCCCGCCTTAACCTCTTAAAATGCCTCTCCGGCCGGACATGGGGACTAAATCCTTCCACCATCCTGTATACCTACCGTTCCCTCATGCGCCCCGTCCTTTGCTGCTTGCATCCCGCCTGGATATCCGCTCCCCCCTCCTATTATTAATCCCTCAAAATCCTCGAACGTCACGCCCTTCGCCTCGCCTACCGCATCCGCCTCCCCTCCTCCATGCGGATCCTTTATGACCTCATCCCATTCCCACACCTGGTCCAATTCCTTCAACACATCCGCCTCAAGTACATCCACCGAAAGATAGAGTCCCATAACCCACTGGTAACTCCTCTCCTCCTGGATCCCGGGCCCCTGCCACGCCTTTACCGCCACATCCCTCCCTCCCTTCACCTCCACACCCTCTACGTCCTCTCCGAGGGTGGCTTCCGCCACCTACCTCTCCCTGACGACGTTCTCCAAAACCGCCCCGACATCTATCCCTCCTTCCAACTTTGACCCCTCTATGTGGATTGCCGCTGCCTCCTCCCTCCCCCTCCCCTCCCACTCCCGTCCCCCGTTTGGCTCACCCCCTCCTTTGTTCACCTCCCCAGGAGCTCCTTCCGGTTTCTCCCATTCTCCCTTCCCCCACCTCCTTCCCCTTCCCCCGCGCCTTATCCATCCTCCCCCACTCCCCCTGCAGGGCCAGTACAGTGCTGTGTTTTTAAGTGTTCAGTGCTTCTTGTGTGTAGTGTTTCATCGCCCAGTGTTTTTTAACGTTGCTTGCACCAGCGTTCACTGTTTTTTACCTCGATGTCGCCTCGATGTTTTTTTAGCCACCGTGGCAATGACTTGTTTTAACAACCATATCTGTTCTGTTCGCTGTCATATTGTCTTTTAACTTTCTCCCAAATTTTCATCTTGTAATTGTAAAAGCGCCTTTTTATCACCTTTAATTTTATATTCTGTTTTGTCCATTGTTTACCATTCGCTCGGCTGTAGAGCAGCAGCATCGGCTGCTGCCAGCCTGCCTGTATTAGGGCATTAAAAATTCAATAAAGGAAGAAAAAATTGAAAAGGAACCATCCCGGCATTTGCCTGGAGTGATTTAGGGAAATCACGGAAAACCTAAATCTGGATGGCCGGAGGTGGATTTGAACCACTATCCTTCCGAATACGAGTCTATAAGACCCTATCTATTGTATATTTTAGCAAAATTAAAAATTTCTATTCTTGGCTTCCAAAGTAAAAAAATGTTAAATAAATTGGACACCTGATCTGGAATGCAGTTAAGGAAGTGAAATATGAAGTCAACAGTTATATATTTCACTACATTTTTATTGTAGAAATTCTATCGCAAGGTGGAATAGTGCAAAATCAAAAATTAATACATAAAATAATTTTAATTACTGATATCATGTCTGACACGCTCCGCAGTGGGTCCGCCGTGTTCACTGTTCTTCATTGTAGCACGCCATTCTGGTGACATGGCGGCCAGAGGCACGACAGATGTCTAGTAAACAGACCAATGGGTGTCAAAGTAAAGGGGGATCGTGTAGTGTTCTAAAATTAATGAAAAGGCGGTGTCCAGTATATTGGCGCCAGGTCAGAAAGGGTTAATGCTCTTACTTTCATAAGTACAGGCAAATGTGAAAATTACAGAACTATCAATTTATTAAGTTAAAGTTGAAAGATACGGACACGGTATAATGGAAAAACCGGTAGAAACTGACTTCAGAGGAGATCATTTCGGATTTAGGGGACGTGCTGGAAGACTTGAAACAATAAACTCATTACGACATAGATTAAGGAAAGACAAACCTACATCTCTAGCTTTTGTGTATTTGGAGAAAGCTTCTGATAACGTTCACTGGAATACACTCTTTCAAATTCTGAAGACAGCAGGTGTAAAGTATAGGGAAAAGTTATAACTTGTTAACAACCAAACAGTAGTTTAATAAGGGCATGGAAACGGACGCAGTGGTTTGAATGTGAGTAGTACCGGACTGTAGTCTTTCTCCAATGTTATTCAATCCGTATACTGAGCAAGCTGTGATAGAATGAAAGGGGAATTTTGAAGAAGGAATTCATGTCCATGGAAAGGTTTACTGAAATCACTTCATATTTATGTGGCGCTGGTACAGCAACCTTAATAGATATTTTGGTGAAAAAAACTGTCTTGCTACCACTTATTTACACACTACGCGTTTCGGTCTTTTGGGCATCATCAGACGTTGAAGGGGAAAATTAAAAACTTGTTTGCAGACAGGAGTTAACTTAAATATATGTAAAATCTTTCCTAACCAAGAAATACTAGAAACAGGGAACGTGCAGGTTGATAAAACTGCAGGCCACATGACCAAATTCACGTTTTGGAGTGGGGAGGGGGATGTGAAGGTTGAACTAATAAAATACGGCTGAAGCGTATGGTTTAACGCATAACTAATTACTGAGGTAGCAGGGTGTCAAACTATTAAATTCAAATAAAATATAATTTGAAAATAGATGTGGCAACTGTTGCTTGAGAGTGGGGGGATGGGGGGGGCAGCGAATTCAATGGTAAAATCGACACTAACTTAACGGCGCGAAGTTTATTTACTTGCTTAATACCCGCTCCTTGTCACAACTGCGGGCTGCTTATGCGCTCGCTATCTTCTTAGCAGTCAGTAAACCTGGAAGAAGAATTGAACGGAATGGACCATGTCTTGAAAATAGGTTATAAGACGGGCATTAACAAGAGAAAAACAAAGTTAATGGGATGTAGTGTGAGAAAATCAGGCGATACTGAAAGATTAATTTTGACAACATTGTCAGAGGATCAAGACTGTTTTTTGTAACATTAATGATACTGAAGGAATTAGATTAGTTAATAAGGCAATGAAAGTAGTAGATGACTTTTGTTATCTGAGAAGCAAAATAATCTCTGATCGCAGAAATAAAGATGTAAAATGCAGGATGTCTATGGAAAGATTAGTATTTCTGAAGAAGCGAAATTTAATGACATCCAGTATTAATGTAAATGTTAGGAATTTAGACAATAATGATGATGGAGCCCTTTGAAATGTGGTGTTACAGATGTACACTAAAGATTAGATGGGTAATTCGTCTACTAATCAGAATTGGGGAGAAAATAAATTTCGGGCATATCTTGACTAAGAGAAGGGATCGTTTTGTGAGACATATTATGAGACTGCAGGAAATCGTCAAATTAGGGTTGGATAGAAGTGTGTGGGGTAAAAATTTCAGAGGGAGACCAAGAGACGAATACAGTATGCAGGTTCAGTAGGATGTAGTTTGCCTTTCTTGTTCAGATAAGAAGAGGCTTTTACAGGACAGGGTAGTGTGGAGAGCTTACAATACCAGAGCCGTAACAGTATCGTCCAAAGACATTATGAGGATAGAAATTAATTGCAGCCTTATAGGGTCAAGTTCAAAAGGGACTGATTATGATTATTACCGAGATCCCTCGCGTTCTCGGTGGGTACTTTCACGTTGCACGAGGTTTTTTTTTACCCGATTTCGGATATTGTAATATAACCAAATTTAGACAAGAAGTTTAGAATCTTTGAGACTAGGGTTTGCCCCTCGGTTCTAGGCGCCATGGACAGGATCGGCGCCGGCCACGGTGGCCTAGGGGACTGAGGCGCTTCAGTCACGGTCTGCACGGCCACTACGGTCGGGGGTTCGAATCCCCCCTCGGGCATGGATATTTGTGCCGTCCTTAGTTGTAGGTAGTTCATAGGTAGTTTGTAAGTTTAGGGACTGATGACCCCGTAGTTAAGTCCCTTAAGCTTAACAGACATTTGAATTTCTGTTTATGGTTTTTTTTTTTTTTTTTTTTTTTTTTTTTTTTTTTTTTTTTTTTTTTTTTTTTTTTTGACAGGATCTGCCGCCGATGGTTTGAGTCCTCCCTCGGGAATGGTTGCTTGTGTTGTCGTTAGATTAGCTTAAGTAGTTTGTAAGGCTAGGGACTGATGACCACAGTAGTTTGGTCCCATAGGTTTACAAACATTTGAACATTTTATGACTAGGTAATACGCCTTCTTGTAAACGCCTTTTTTCGTCTTGTCCTTCTTTCTACATCTTGCGGGCACTTATCGCGATTGTTTTTCTCTGCTTGCCACACATTATACTGCATATATTGGAAAATGTGACGTGCAAATATTGACAGTTACTCAACTTTTCATACACGAACATAATATTTATTTATAGCTATGCGTTTATTGTTTCTAACTAGTATGTTACCGGCAAAATATAACGGTATATACGCCTATAATTTCTGTAAAACTGTAGTACGAAACTAAGCAGGTTCATTTTGGTTGATCAAAGCTGTTTATTAATTGGACCAATGCTACCGGTTTCGGTTTTAAACCATTTTCAAGCGGCAACAGAGCCTGAACAGTTGGTTAAAATGGCATGTTACAATGTTGAAAATGAAAAATAGTTGAAAATATATATCTCGTACTAGATGACCCAGTGAACTTCGTATCACTTACCTCTTAATACAAACCATATTAATTTAAATCATATGTATTTTAGACCCAGTAGTTTTATAAAGGCATCGTCAGATAGTCTAAGTTTCGGCTCGATAATGGGTGGAAAGAGTGGACAAATCACGCACACATGTCCAGGATAATGTTGGAAGTTCAGGGAAGGTTTAACCGGTGATAAAATTTTAAGAAATTGCGAGGAAAATTTAGATTTAAAACATGTAAAATGATGATTTGGTTGTTGTGTTGGGTGCGTTCAGAAATATACATTGCAAGAGTAAATTTCGCTTTACACGATCTGAACCCGTATATGAACTGTCAAAGGTAAAAATGAATTGCTGTCGGTTAGTCTCACTAAAACTCGACAACGGCTGAACCGATTTGGCCATATATAATTACATAAACCACTGATTCTATTGTGGTGAAATCTGGTGTGTGTGGAGAGCTTGAGCGCTGAAGGACCGGATAAAATACTTTAGAAAGTGTGTAATTCAAAATATTTTCTGATTCTAAGTATTTAAAGCGAAATATCGAATGATAATTACTCTCTGGAAAAGCTATTTACTCTTTGACTTCTCAACTATTTTTCAGAAGTTACAATTAACTTTTAAAAATGCATTGTTCCTTTTGCAAAAAGTAGATAGAACGGCAGAACAACAAATGTACCTGTGCTAGGAAAAAAAGTACATATAATGAACAAAACAAAAAAAGAATTACCCCTCTCCGTCGTGCGAATAGTCAGTTATAGTGCTGAATTCAATCAAAAAGACATTGAAAAATGTACTTTTAGTTTTTCCCAAATTTTCCAATTTTCCGGTAGATTTTCCAAAAACATTATTTCATAAAAACCTTGTCCTGTCAATCCGTACTCAAGTGATGCTCTTACAACCATGTGGCAATCGATTTTTATTCATAGAAAAAAAAATCGCTTTCGGTTTTTTTCTAAATTTTCCTACTTTCTGGGCAACTTTTCCAAATTTTTATATGATGCGAACCTTCCTCTTGTGTTCAACATGAAATGTACAAAATTTTATCGCAATTGGATGAACGGTATTGATAGCTCACTGGAAAAAGCTGCTTCAGTTTTTCCCAATTTTCCTCTTTTCCGGACAACTTTTCCATATTTAATTACCGTTTAAACCTTCCCTGGACTTACACGTATATTTCAAGATTAAAATTAGCCAAATCGGTTCAGCCGTTTCGAGTTTTCTGGAGACTAACGAACAGCAATTTATTATATATGCTTGATTTACCAGATGAGTATGTACAGTGACAGCTTTAGAGACTGTAATGAGCAGTCACTGTAGACCGAAACGACGAAAATATAGAAAAAAATTTGAGAGCTTGTTCTCACAGACCGTCGACAGACAACTGATCACTGTCAGAGATTAGTTGCTCATCTTGGAATTCGGTTCATCAAATTTTAACTAAAAATTTGAGAATGTAAACAGTTGAAGCCGAGTTTGTTCGTCATGTTATGAGTGACAAAAGGAACTTCGAGTTGGGACTTATATTTTGAAACTACTACTTTAATCCAGATTTACTGTAAAAGGTAATTAGTGGTGATGAGTCATGGTCACGGTATCAGGGAAATGAAAAACGTCATGAAACACCATCCATAAAATGTTAAATCGAACACTAAAACAATGCTGATTTGATTTATTGATGTTCAAGGGTGACGTTCATTCAGAGTTTGGTCGCCCAGGTCATACCGTCAACCAAACTTTTTATTTGGGAGTTTTAAGAAGATTTCGGGGCAGTGTTCGTAAAATGAAAACCATCCGTTTTTTGGCAGATTGGTTCTTCCAGCACAACTCATGTGGACACACAGCCATCTGTTGGATACGTTTGGCTAAAAATGACATGGTTCCGCTGCTCCACGAATTTTACTCGCCTGAGCTAGTTCCATGTGATTTTTTTTTATTTTCTCGCACAGAAAGGGGCATGCAATTACATCGATGACAACAATGGAAAAGAAACGTGGGATAGGCTGTTCGTCATTTATAAAGAAGGCTCAAAAATTTGTTTTTAACAGTGGAAGCACCGGTGAGACATATGTATCAGTTTGTGACTGAAAGTATTTAGATGTGGACATGATTGTTTTGTAAACAATTTGAAGAGATGTTGCTTCTGAAAGAGTGGTTTTGTTTTATAATCGCCTTGTACTACATCTTGGTGCACGTTGGCTCCACTGAGTACGTATTAACACTCAAATTCGATCGCACGGTACAATTCACGTACTAATCCTTTCAGTATATTACAGCCTACGTTATATTCTGCTGTGGTCAACATGAATGATCAGTAAAATGTGATATCTTTTAGACTTCCAAAGAAGCCAACTCTAAGATCGGGCATATCGATTTCTGCTGCTGAATTCTATTATAAATAGATGTAAGTTTTTAATTCTACAAATAATCCAAAAAATTGTAGATATCTAACGTAATTTTTTATGTTTGCCCATATCTAGTTAATACATGCAACCGCTCGCTTAGAGAACATTCGGTGCCCAAAGACTAGAAAGTTGCACAGGTCACTCCAATATTCAAGAAAGGCAATAGGAGTAATCCGCAAAATTAGGGACCTATATCATTGATGTCGGTTTGCAGCAAGATTTTAGAACATATACTGTCCTCAAATATTATGAAATATCTCGAAGAGAACGACTTATTGACCCACGGTGAACACGGATTCGAAAAGTATCGTTCTTGTGAAACACACTCACATGATATGATGAGTGCTATCGACAAGGGATTTCAAATAGATTCCGTACTTCTAGATTTCCGGAAGGCTTTTGGCACTGTACCTCCCAAGCGTCTTACCGAATATAGTCACAGTTGTGCGATTGGCTTCGTGATTTCCTGTCAGAAAGGACACAGTACGTTGTAACTGACTGAAAGTAATCGAGCGGAACAGAAATGATATCTGGCGTTCCACAGGTAAGTATATATGGCCCCTACTGTTCCTTATTTTTATAACAGATTTACGAGACTATGCGGATGATACTGTCATTTGTCGGTTAGTAAAGTCACCAGAAGATCAAAAGCAACTGCAAAATGATTCAGATAAGATATCTGCATGGTGCAAAAAATGGCAATTGTGAAGTCATCGATATGATCACTAAAAGAAATCCGTTAATCCTCATTTATACGACAACTCAGTCGAATCTACGGGCCGTCATTTCAACTAAGTACCTAGGAGTAACACTTACGAACAATTTAAACTGGAAAGAACTCACAGAAACGGCTCGTTTTGTATTATCGCGGGGGAAGGGGGGGGGGAATGTCACGGAAATGATGCACAAGTTGGGGTGGAAATCATTATAAAGCGTTATTCGTTGCGACTAGATCTATTTTCATTAATTTCATTAATCAAATTTCTCTTTTGAATGCGAACGTATCTTGTTATCACCCACCTACATAGGGAGACATGATCATCAAAATAAAATAAGAGAAATCAGATCGAAAACGGAAAGATTTAGGTGTTCCCTTTTTCCCACGAGCTATTAGCGAATGGAACCGTAGAGAAATAGCATAAAAGCGGTTCTATGAACCCTCAGACATGCACTTCCAAGTGACTTACGGAGCATTTATGTAGATGTAGATGAATGAAACCTTATTAAAGAACGATGGTCTGGGGTAAAGCGCTTGACTGAAAGCGAAGTTCGCGGGTTCGAAACCCGATTGGATCACGGACATTTTTCTGCCTACAGCTTTCAACGATGTAAAGAGTCATCATTATCATCGGCGAGGAGGAATAGTAGACAAAACCCGAAGTTTGTCGATCGACCACAATTAGAAACGATTGTGGGCAATACCGAGGCAACAGTGATTGCAAAACTTAACATTCATTTGTGTAATACTGTTTAGATGAAAACAGTACGACTGGATTTTAACATTCTTAAAAGAACCGTAGTTGCTAAATCCTCAATATCGGAAGACATTGCAAAGCTGCGAAGAAAGTGGTGCCACGATCATAAAATCTGAGCAGTTGATGACTGGAAGTATGTGGTGTGGTGTGATGAATCATCGTTTTCATTGCTTCCTACAAACAACAGGGTTTATACATCGAAAACTACGAAAGAAGCTTACAATACGGCATGTCTACTTCCGTCATCATTTCGGCAACTATACTGTCGCATTCAACTGTTTGTAGTAATAATTCAGAGATCGAATAACTGTGAATGAATATCTTACCATCGTAGTCAGCAAAGTGCTTACTGTGAATAACATTTTGCTAACAGACACTGTACAATGGTTTGGACTGCTTTTAATTGGAATGGACGTTACATTATCGAGATGAATCGAACATTAACTTAAAGGGTTATTTCGACAATTTTGAGACCATTTAAAGCCAGCCATTTGTAGACTTTCCAATCGGCATTTCAATATATATGCATGAAATGCGCCATATCCCTGAACCGCAGTTGTTCGTGATTCGTTTGGAGAACATTGCTGACAATTCCAGATAATAATTTGCCCGTGCAGATCGTCCGAAATGAAATCCATCGATTATTTCCGGGGAATAATTGAGAGGCCAGTTCGTGCACAAATCCCCTTTGCAGTCAACACTTTCACAAATACGAATGGCTAAAGAGCAGCAAGGACCAATATTCCTGAAAGGGTTTTACAACGATTTGTTCACACCACGTCGACTTAATGCACTTTGCCGTGCACGTGTGATGTAACTGCTCCACTTGATTTAGGCCACATAAGTTTTCAATCCCCCACAATGCTCTGTATGGGGCATTTAAATCATTACTTCGTTATCTCGGGATTTGATGTAACTTTTGATAACCCAGCATCTGGAATCTCAATAATGCAGCAAAGCAACCTCGGTATTAGGTCAAATACGAGGAATTGGAATCAAGGTGTACGTTATTAATTTGAAACTATCCAGAGCAACAGAAGATAAGTTTGAATCAGTGGTTTAATACAACACCTTAAATAAACTAGCAATATAGCATTTGTACAATAATTACTTTCTTCAATAAAAAGTCAGTGTACTGACGGGCATAGTGACTGCCTCGGAATCTGATTAAAAACTGCCCATTATGACATCTGCAGGTCGCCTTGATGTACAACTCTCAAAAGTGCCCTGGATTCTTAGAGTTTTTAAAACTATAAAATTATGAAATTTACGAAGTTTTCTCAATCTTAATGACATTTGATATTTTTTTAAAACAAGATTAAATTTCTCTTCATCGTTTTATAACATTTTAACCTTCGTAAAAGTTTCTGATTACCGAAAAATACTTAATTATGAGAAGTAACAATATTACAGTTATCGTAATAACATTAAAAAACATTAATAAGAAACTATTTATGGAGGTAATTCACGAGAATTTTCTGTTCTTTGATGTGATTGATTAGAAAGAATAATGCACACTCTGAGTTTATACAGTGTCTCTGTGATTAATGACTTGTTCCGTAATTCTTACTAAAAGCTTACGTGCTCACGTATAATCTTTATTATATATTAAATTGCTTTTCGAGCTGAAATCCATGACGTTTGTTTGATCAGCCATGTGTTCATATATTTTCATATTTACTTTGAACTATTTCGCAATTTATTTTCCTACTAATTGCTAGGTTATTTCAGATTGCTTACTTACCTTTGATAACAGTTTGATAACCCACTGTGTACTCTAATATCTCGTGCGCCTTTGTTTACGTTTTCACTGGTGAATCAAAATCATTACAATTACAGTTTAGTATGTTTAGCTCAGAAAATGGGTGTTAACTGGGCTCAAATATTCCTGCAGGTCTTGTCTGTTACATATCAAGTCAATCAAGTCCATCGCGGTATTACGTGGTATCCCATGACTTATGCTACCTAAGGGCATTTCTAGCCCATCGCATCTTAACCCAATATTGACCAATGTCCCTGTTTTAGGACGCGAAAGTTTTTTTTCTACCTAAGCAGTGAAACTTTGTCTTCAGACTTTGCTATCTGTATGTATTCTGGTAGTTCATATACAGCAATGAAACGTGTTTTCGCTGTGTGGGTGTGTTTATTATGAAATTATAGAGGTCCATGTAAGTTTCTGTACATATCAAATATCCTGAAGTAAGTGTAATATCCATTTATTTTATGCGTGGCATCACGGTGGGTTGATTCATGAAATCAGCGTACCCCGCCAGTAACGAGACTAGGATGTGTTAGGTGTTCTCAACATCATTGAGACATAGAAAGTATTTCGATCGATAGAAATTGATCCAGTCAGTCAGGTTAAGTTGATTTTCAGCGACGGCGCACCAGTTTGCAGCCATCTCAACGAACGTTACTGCGTGCAGTGCTCATGCTTAGGCAACAAAAACATCACACGTTTAGTGCGATAGCCTCGAACGTATCGGTAGCTTTGTCAATTTAAAGTCAAGTTAGGCGCAGTGTTTCAGCCATTTTGCCGAGTACAAATTTCTTTATTTTCAAAAATTAATTTTAAAATTCGGGATAAAGTTTCTATGATTTTTCGTTGTAAGTTCTGTTCCTCCAGTCAACAGGTTCTATCCTAACAAACCTGAATTATTATTAAATTTTAATTTAATCAATAAGTATTCGTTTAAATAAATTAAATACACAAAAATCGTGTTTACTTTCAGTAGCTAGTGACGCCAAATTTGTACCCAGTTTGGTCTTACTAGTAATATAGAGAGAGAGATGTGTTTTTATTACAGGAGTTTGTTTGAGTAACGTTATAGAAACATATCTTAATTCAACAAGGAGCATCTTGCTGACTTCTAAGCAACTTGATGTTAGGTTCTTCCACGCAGGAGCCACGGTACACTGTTAGATGGCTAGTGTGCAATAAAAATCAGTTGGAAGTTTATGCAAATAATTTGCTCATGGCAAGGGGCGATCTTATAAATATATTTTGTGAATAATGAAATGCCAAAATCGCAAAATTATACCCCTGAAACTTTGAATGGTTGTAGCTCCCAAACTAACAGTTATAGGAATGTAGTTTAAATTGATTTAGACGCAGCTGGTTTTGACGAATCCAATGCACGATAGAAAAAACTATTGTTCCATTTGAAAAATTATATCTTTGTGCTGTAACTCTTTGCAAAATGATACAATAAACTATGTTCATAGTTCCGCAGAAAGTGTAACATTTCTTGTGTTGACCTACCGCATTAAAATTTCCCGCCACCTATTATTTTATAAGTTACAGAGGCAAACACACCTAGTGAAACACCCTGTATGTTACTGGTGTGTACTGTATGGTCATCACTAAAGTTTTAATGTAACTATATAGAATGCATTCCCCTTTATACTCTAGTGACCAGATGATGGTACCTTTATGGCAAAAACGGGTCGTCAATGAAATTAAGAATCTTTTAGATCTTGGTAAAACATTATTTCATTATAATAATGAGATTTAGCAAAAATCCTTATTATCCACTTCACAGAATAAGTTCGAAAAGAAATCACATCACGACCTAGTCACCAATTCCGTCTCCTGAATTAACATGTAGAATAGCTACACTCAACCATCCAGAATCATGATATAAAAGTATCACTCTTCGAGATTCTAAGTGGCACCTACAAAAACAGAAGGACAAGTCCGTATTTACCAGCGAACTAGTGCATTTTACCCGCATATTATTGTTCTTAATTTCATAGCGCATACTTCTTCTACATCACCGCACCTCTGTAGGTAATTCTGTTGCCCGTGCAGCAGCCCGGCCCAGAAGACAGCAGAGATAGGATACAGCGTGCTATTTATGGGCCTCCGAGTGCTTATCTCCGGCGCAACTTCCGCTCTGAACGCATGAAACACCGCGCAGCCTCTAGAGGGAGTGCACTCACAGCGAAGTTGGGGAAGGCGCACGATGAGGCGACGCTGCATGCGCAGCCTCGCATCTCACTGGGAGCTGCGCGAGATTATATGAGCTCAGAGCGGAAGTGGCGCCAGAGATATGGACTCTGCGGACTATAAACATCTCGCCCCATCCGGACTGGGTTACGCTGCTGTCTTTCTTTCTTTTTTCCGTTATTGTTATTTCACGCCCGTACTGGGCAGGCTGGCAGCAGCGTAACACGCAGCTCTTCGCTCTCACACGGATGTACCTAATGGGCAAACACATGCAATAAATGGAGAGATGAAGAACGTGAATTTACATACAAAGAAGGTGCAGTTGATGAGTGAAAGTTAAGGGGAGTATAAATGGAATTTCGTCGTAAACGTTCAATATTTTTTTTATGTAGAAATATTATTTGGAATTCGCTGATGAATTTGGTGTGCAGTTTATTAAATTTGTTTGACTGGAAGTACAGGGTGTCTCGCTGAAGACGCCTACCAGGTGTCCGCGGATCGTGCGGTACGGCTCCCGGCTGCCGCCATCATATCCGCCGACCACGGCAGCGCCCGATTCTCGGACTCTATCGTGCCTCGGCCACATATACTGAGTTAAAGTCTAAAAAATATTGCCATCTGAGTAACCTAAGGTGACCTTTACTTACAGTAGATGTTCAAAATGATGTCCCTCTATGAAAAGAGCGGCCTCACATCCCTTGAACACATTTGCGAACACTCGACGAATTTTGGCTGCCGAATTCTAGGAAGTGACTAGTAGAATCTTTTTTCACGAAACAATAAATTCTGACAGGTATGTGAACAATATCCTGCATCCATTTTTTCAAGAACTTTCACCCAACGAAAGGCTGTACGGTTATTCCATGCAAGACCACACAATGCCAATGCTTCTATGGCAGAAATAAGAAGTGTTTTTGATCATAGGATAGTTGACTGGCCTCCTCCAGATCTAAATCCCTGCGACTTTTGTCTTTGGGGAATGTTAAAAGACAAGGTGTATGCAAGCAATCCCCATACACTCGACGAGTTGGAAGACAGGATTCGACTAGTCATTTCCCAGATTCCGGCAGCCGAAATTCGTCGAGTGTTCGCAAATGTGTCCAAGAGATGTCAGGCCGCTCTTTCCATAGAGGGACATCATTTTGAACATCTACTGTAAATAAAGGTAAGCTTAGGTTAATCAGATGGCAATTTTCTACACTCTCAGTGTTTGCGCCACGGCACTCTAGAGTCCGAGAATTGGGTGCGGCCGTTTCCGGCAGATGCGGAGCTGTACTGCGCGATCCGCGAACGCCTGGCAGGCATCTTTCGTGAGACACCCTGTATTTTAATAGAATTTAATCTAATTAGTTGCAAAGGACGTTTTTAAGATTTCGTAAACCGTTGGCCAACTAAAAACTTATATCTCAAGAACTATAAGGTTTATAAGGTGGTGGTTTGATTTAAATTGTAGTGGAAACTTTGCTTGCATAACACTTGCGAGTCTTGCTTGTATTGTGCGTTCGATATTGTTGGTGTAACGTTTGTGAATAAAAATGTTCAAATGTTTGTAGAGTCTATGGGACTTAACTACGGGGTCATCAGTCCCTAAACTTACAAACTACATGTGAACTACTTACAACTAAGGATGGCACAAATATCCATGCCCGAGGGGGGATTCGAACCCCCGACCGTAGTGGCCGTGCAGACCGTGACTGGAGCGCCTCAGTCTCCTCGGCCACCGCGGCCGGCGTTTGTGAATACTTCATTCTTTTTGCTGTTGTGCTAGTGTTCTCTTGATGCTGTGAGCTAATATTACATTCGACAATGGCGATAGAAAAAGGAATTTTCAACAATGTAAAAAAACATAAGAAGCATCCAAAATAACCTAGATGCTACGAAAAAGGCTGTGTGAGCAACCTTTTTCCATAAAATAACAAAGGATGACAATCCAATCCATAACATTTGCCCAGGCGAGTGCTGTAAATATAAAAAAGCTGAAGCACCTGGAACTTTAGATACGTTTGTAACACAAGAACTCTTTACCTGAAGCTGTCATATTGGCTATAAAGCCAGTTTATAGAGAGTTTTGAAAACCAGATTTATTGAAGAAATGTCAAACACAAAATGTGAATGTGTCATTCAACAATGTAGTGTGGAGAAGAGTGCCTCAAATGTATTTGTGGGGTGCACTACATTGAAGCTTGGTGTGTTTGATGTTGTTATCACATTTAGTGTGGGTAATGGTGGTAGACTAAAAGTCTTAGAGGAATTGGGAGTGAAGACTGGTTAGAATACGCAGGACATGCTAGGGGAACTGGACAAGCAGCGCGTTAAGAATGCTGAGCTACAAGCCCAAAAAGTGTGCAAGGAGGCAAGATCCTTTAACAGGAGGAACAGGATGCATCTGACAATGAAGAAGATGAAGATTATAGGACAGGTGCATTTCAGCAGTTGATTCTATTTAAAAGTGAGTTTTATTTAAAAATAATTTTGAATTGCAATTTCTGAAAAATTAATTTTTCTAAGACAAATGACCCGTTTTCTCAGTAACTGTAAAAGATTGACTCCTCCTCTTTTTACAGTTAATTTGTAATACCCTTATTGTATTATACCTCTAGAATGTTAGAGATAACTTTCACATTTCCAGCAAAATGCATAAAATTGTATAGAAAATTGTAATAAATATATGTACAACAGATACAAATTTCTATCTTAACTTATATAATACATATTTCAATCAAACTAAAGGTGTAAGAGTACTCAAAGCATGTATTAGTAACTCACAAAAGTTTCATAATGTTGCATGAAATATTTCTTGAGAAAATGGGTCATGGAGTTAGCAAATTTAACATTTGCGGGATAGGCCATTCATTCTCCACTTAAAATACTCGAAAGAAGTATTTCACAAACTGAAGTTGAGGCACGGTGTAAAATAACACATATACTGGGACAGGTGAAACAAAACACACGGCAATAAAAGAACACCAGCGCCTCAATTGCTCTGCCGTAATCGTCGGGCTCGAAAGTTAAAGCCACATAAGACCCACTGACGAAGCACTATTATCACAGGACACCACGCTGTAAAAGGCACCAACCTGTGTTGCGGTACGTGCCTGTTACTGGGAGAAGATGGTAGAGAACAGATGGCCAGATGATAGGTGGGGTGAGTGGCAGGAGAGGGGGGGGGGGAAGACAGGACGAGAGAGATGATTCACGAAGGGCAGGAAAGGGGCAGAACGGGATCAGAGTTGGTAGGAAGGATAGATTTCAGGACGAAGGGCATCATCCGGAAATGGGGAGGATTGCAAGAAGAAGTGAAAGAAAATGTTTGGGTTGTAAATGTTCTGTAACGAAGCACCAGGTTTTGTATATAAGGTCGCGGAAGGTCTTTAAATATTATAGACTCAACCAGTGGTGCAGCCACCGAGGGAGGGGGGGGGAGAGGGGGGGACTAATGGGGCTAAAGCCCCCCCCCCCCCCCCCCCAGGCATCTCTCAAAAAAATTTTAATTTTTTGTTTCTGTTTTTATTTTTATTTTTTATTTTTTAACATGCCGGCACCGGAAATTTGAAATAGTATACATGTAATAAATCACAACGTAACTATAATTTTCCAATCGCAAGTGAACGTGACAATGGGTCGCCAACGTGATGCCACCAATGAGAACGTGTGCTGCTGTTACTGTGAACAATTTTAATACCACCCTGACCAGCTTTGATGCTGCTGCTATACTGTAGTTACTTCTATGCTGAAGTTACGAATCGATTGTTCATCTACGGCGACCTGCTGCTTAGCAGGTCAGCGGCGCCATCGAGTGGAATCATATGAACAACAATAGTGTTATTTTAGTTCAATTTTACACATGTTAATTAAACTGTAAAGACCTTTCTCTTCGGCTATTAACATGGAAGCTGCTTAATTATTTTACGAGCTGATTATAGACACTACATTTCCACCACGTTGCTCCTCTTCCGCTTTCAAATGAACGTGAGCAATGGCTTTCGTAGTATAATTGGTTAAATTATAAAACGTGTTAAAATATGTCGTCGATTAATAAATTCAATTGACTTCATTTTTAAAAAATTAGCCCCCCACCCCAGGACCAAATCCTGGCCGCGCTACTGCGTACTGCACAGACAAATTACAATTTTAATTAATCTGACATATAAAAATGAATGTTTGTGTGTTCGTATTTTATGCGCGACCGTGCCGTTCAACCGATTGTGATGAAACTTTATCAAAATATTTCTTGCACTTTCGCGATAGTTATAGCCACCATTAAATGACTGCACGACAAATAGATCAGGAGATATGACGTAATAAACATTGAAATGCGCGGAAAAATGCTGCATCATGCGACGGATGCTTCTTAAGCACTGTACCGATTACAACCAAATTTGGTACACATATTCCTTCCATGAGTTAAAAATTGACGTTGGGATAAGAACTGCTTATGAGATACACTTCAGGAGATGTGACGTCATAAACAATTATAGGGTTGAAAACCTGTGGCATTATGCGACATGCGAATAAGGCCTCTTTATTCATCCTAAAATCTTCAAATCTTTTAGGACACTTGACCTTCAAAATAAGAGGAAGGTCACTGTCAAATAAAAAATTTTTATGGCGCATGACGGAGGATAGTTTACATATGAACTTCGTCAGATTCTACAGTCGTATTCTGATCCTGATGAAATTTTTAAATATGATTGAACAATTCAGTTTATGTGTGCAGTATTAATATATTCAGATTGCCTACAATCATTTCACTAATTAACGTGATAAACAGTTAATTTTTAGATTTCGGTGAAGGTTCGACAGAAATAAAATTTCTGAAATTTCTAGCGGCTCTCTCTCTCTCTCTCTGAAAGTTACGTTACATTTTTCTGAGTGATAATTGTCAAAGAAACATTTAAAACATAAACATTGTTCATACCATGTGAATTTTATGTAAACAATTAAAAGAAACAGTTTTTTTAAAAAAAATATGCTTCAGTGAAAAGCATACTACATTCAGATTTTTAAATGACGGTTTTTTGGCTGTCAGCTTTGATGCACACCAAGCTTACCGAATCATTAAGGTGAAAACCACCAGTAGAAGGAATTTGTTGTCACCAACGTATGGTTTTAATGCGAATTTTGAAATAAAGGTAATATATAAAAATTATGGTTTGTTTGTCTTTTTGTTCGTATTTTATGCACGGCCATGTCGTACATCCGATTGCGATAAAAGTTTGTCAACTCATTACCTACACTCGCGCGAAAGTTATAGGCATAATTCCTATGGTACGTGGTAAAGGTGCTTTACAATCAGTTAATTCGTTTCTTACGCCTTCACGCTGAAATGGCTGGACGGATATGCATGAAATCTTTCAACAGAGGTAGCGTATACCGTGATTAATACGTGGGCTACATTTCACAAATCATCGTACGGTGCGTAGTGGAGAGTATGTTACAGTTGGTTAATACATTTGTTTCTCTTCACGCTGAAATAGTTGGACGGATTTGCAGGAAATTTGGAATGCATATAGCTTATACGCTGAATTAATGGTTGAGGTACCTTTAGGAAGCCACCGGATGGTACCTTACTGTGGGTTATCACGTTTATTACTCTTTACGCTGAAACGACTGAACGGAATTGAATGAAATTTGAAATCAAGATGGTTTATACCCCGAATTAATACATGGGCCACCTTTCGTATGCCTCTGTAGGTACATGGCGGAGGGTACGTTACAACAAACATCCAAACCTTTTGACTGGTCATCATGAAAGTCAACAAATAAATGCATGTTTTGCGATGTGATATTTTCCCTGCGTATTTCTAATTTAAAGAGTTCTCGGATGTTCGGCCGGGGCATGTCGTTATTTCTCCACGATATTTCGGCAAACCGACACGTTGCCATCTTCAGGTGGTCCCTGATGAATCGTGCGCTCTTCCTGTCAGTGTTGTTTATATAGGCGTTACCCCCTTCACTTCTCCCCCGCGCTGGTGGTCAGCGCGGCCGGCTGTGGTGAGGGAAGGGGTCCCCCTGCAGTGCTGGCTTCTCCAGTACTTGCGCCGTCGCTGTCGGGTGCGGAGGTCACAGGCTGGGGACGCTTCTTCTCAACTAGGCCCAGAGCAGGATTCCAAGCCTGACTTAGGTTTAGCGGAGGGTACCTTTGTGACTTTGACACCGTTTGACCTGTCACCACGGAACTTGGCGCATATATGTATGTTTTATATACAGGACGGAGAGGAGTAAGTAGAGGAGGAGACGGACAGAAAGGGGAAGAAGGAGATGGACTGAGAGAGGGTAGAGGTGGAGATGGACAGAGAGAGAGGAGAGGAGGTGAATGAAAGAGGGGAGATGATTACAGACAAGTGAAAGGAGATTAATAGAGGGAGAAGGAGGAGGAAATAGAGAAAGGGATAGTAGGACACTGGGGGAGGAGCAGGTGAACAGAGAGAATCTAAGGAGGAGATGGACTAATGGAAGATGGGAAGAAATGGGCTGCAATAGAGGAGAAGGATTATGATCAGAGATAAAGAAGGAGATGAACAGAGAGGGTAGAGAAGAAAAGGAATACTAAGACTGGAATAAATAAATACCCCGACAACGCCGGGTTTCCAGCTAGTATCTTAATAAAAATATATACATACACGCGTCTGTTCCAAAAGAACAGACGTAACTTCTGATCCTGTATCTGTTATTATTTCATATTCACAGAATGTTTGACATCAACTGCGAATGGGCAAAGCTGAAAATGTGTACCCAGCCGGAAATCGAACCCGTCGATGTCATATATTCTGTGAATATGAAATAACAACAACTGCAGGATCAGAAGTGACGTCTGTTCTTTCGGAACAGACGCCACATATATAATATGCCGGAGACGGGCAATGATCCTTTCGTTAGTGGGGAGGGGTGGTCAAGTTTGTGGCCCTTACTCTTACGGGAATTAGTTTCATAACTACGAGTTTGAGTACTGTGGGCAGGGTGAAGCTGGGAATTTGTGTCTGACGGCAGGCGTGTTTAGGTAGTCCTTGCAGGTGCGGTGATCACTGAGTCCCCAGTGGTGTAGGGGTCAGCGCAACTGCCTAGAAAGCAGGAGACCCGGGTTCGAATCCCGGCTGTGTACACATTTTCAGCTTTGCCCATTCGCAGTTTATGTCATATATTCCTTGAATATGAAATTAATAAAATACGTTACGATTGTGTATATGGTCACGGAGAAAGTTTCAAACTTATGGGTTCCACTACAAAAAGACTGTGGAAGCACTGTTTTAGGGGAATTCTGGCGCCGCCACTGGCACGCACGGTGCGTGTCGAGACGTGGAGAGGTCGGGAAGGGGCCGGCTGCGCGCGTCCAGGGCCTGCGGCCTCGGCCCCTGGTGACCCATTTTCGGCGCAGTCGATACCAGGAGCGGCAGTGGCAGCGGGCACAGGCAGAGGCTCGCAACAATGGCGGCCAGCAGCAGCCAGCAGTCGGGTACTTGTTGCTCGCCTGCAGCGGAGGGCGTCGTTACGTTTTAATGAGCCGCGCCGCTCCAGGGCGCTAAGCGCCGCGTCCGCCGCCTCTCCAGCGTTCTCCCAGGCACGAGGGGGCGCTTCCGCTCTGCCGGCGCACAGCAAACGCGGAGGGAGGCCAAAGCCGGCATGCGACACTGTATTATTCTCACATACGGTACAGTAGTAAGAAATCTTCACACATATAGTACACTCCCGTGCATTAAAATTGCTACACCACAAAGATGATGTGCTACAGACGGGAGGTTTAACCGACGAGAAGAAGATGCTGTGATATGCAAATGATTCGCTTTTCAGAGCATTCACACAATGTTGGTGACGGTGGCAACACCTACAACGTGCTGACATGAGGAAAGTTTCCAATTGATATATCATACACAAACAGCAGTTGACCGGCGTTGCCTGGTGAAACGTTGTTGTGATGCCTCATATAAGGAGGAGATATGCGTACCATCAAGGTTCCGACTTTGATAAACCCTACCGCCATTGCGGTTTATCGTATCGCGACATTGCTGCTCGCGTTAGTCGCGATCCAATGACTGTTAGCAGAATATGGAATCGGTGGGTTCATGAGGGCAATATGGAACGCCGTGCTGAATCCCAACGGCCTCGTATCACTAGCAGTCGAGATGACAGACATCTTATCCGCATGGCTGTAACGGAACGTGCAGCCACGTCTCGATCCCTGAGTCAACAGATGGGGACGTTTGCAAGACAACAACGATCTGCACGAATAGTTCGACGACGTTTGCAGCAGCATGGACTATCAGCTCGAAGACCATGGCTGCGGTTACCCTCGACGCTGCATCACAATCAGGAGCGCCTGCGACGGTGTACGTAACGACGAACCTGGGTGCACGAAGGGCAAAACGTCATTTTTTCGGATGAATCCAGGTTCTCCTTATAGCATCATGATGGTCGCATCCACTTTTGGCGACATCGCGGTGTACGCACATTGGAAGCGTGTATTCGTCATCGCCATACTGGCGTATCAACCGGCGTGATGGTATGGGGTGCCATTGGTTACACGTCTCGGTCACCTCTTGTTCGCATCGACGGCACTTTGAACAGTGGCCGTTACATTTCAGATGTGTTTCTACCCTTCATTCGATCCCTGCGAAACCCTACATTTCAGCAGAATAATGCACGACCCCATGTTGCAGGTTCTGTACGGGCCTTTCTGGATACGGAAAATGTTCGACTGCTGCCCTGGCCAGCATATTCCCCAGATCTCTCACCAATTGTGGCAGAGCAACTGGCTCGTCATAATATGGCGTATCAAGGTCTTGGTGTAGCTGATGGTTGAAAGGTAGTTTTAACTTACCGACATCTCAAGGCCGACCACGTCATGGTTCTTCCTTTGCATAACACCATCCTAACCACTGGCCACTACCCCAGACTGCGGAAGCGACTCACACTTGATGTTCCTGAAACCAAATATGCCTTCCTCCGTATTCAGCAAGGTCTTCCTCTCTCACAGTATCCATCATCACTTTCAACAACACCATCTCCTGTCTGTCACTCAAAATGGTTACCTACCGTTTTCCTCTGCAGATGACGAACTCCTACGCCTTATCCACCTCTTGTCGCTCCAGATCAAGTTCTGTCGCTCTGCCTATTTGTATAATTCGACCTCTAGAAGGCATACGACTGTGCATGGCAGTCCGGTCTCCAAACTTACACCTTTCCTATAAATTATGACAGTCTTATTGCGTCCTTTCTTTGCCAACGAGCCTCCTCCGACACGGTCAACAGTTCTACACCTTCTTTCCCTGTGCCAGAGTATTCCAGGGTTCATCTACATCTACATCTACATACATACTCCGCAATTCACCGTAAGGTGCGTGGCGGATGGTACACTGTACCACTACTAGGCATTTCCTTTCCTATTTCACTCCGAAATAGAACGACGAAAAAAAGAAAGCCTATATGCCTCCGTACGAGACCTAATTTCTCTTATCTTGTCTTTGTGATCTTTACGCGAAATGTAAGTACGCGGCAGCAAGATCGTACTACACTCAGCTTCAAATTCCGGCCCTCTAAATTTACTTAACAGAAATTCACGAAAAGAACGTCGTATTTCTTCCAGCGATCCACAATTGAGTTGCCGGTGCATTTCCGTGACACTCGCGCATTGGTCGAACCTACCGGTAACAAATCTAGCTGCTCGCCTCTGAACCGCCTCTATGTCTTCCTTCAAACCGATCTGCTGCGGGTCCCAAACACTTGAGCAATACTCAAGACGTGGTCGTACAAGCGTTTTATACGCGGTCTCCTTTACAGGTGAAGTACATCTTCCCAAAATTCACCCAATAAACCGAAAACGGCTGTCCACCTTACTCACAACTGGTCTTACATGTTCGTTCCATTTTATATCGCTGTGCAATGTTACGCCTAAATATTTGAACGACGCGAGAGCATCAAGAAGCTCACTACTAATGCTGTATTCGAACATTATAGGATTGTTTTTTCTACAAAATGCGCATCGCCTTACATTTTTCTACATTGAGAGCTAGCTGCCATTCTTCGCACCAACTAGAAATTTTGTCTAAGTCATCCCGTATGCTATTACAGTCAGTTACAGACGACACCCTCCCATTCTCCAAGGCATCATCAGCAAGCAGCCGCAAATTACAACTTACTCTGTCCATCAGATCATTTATATAGATAGAAAATAATAGTGGCCCTATCACACTCCCCTGGGGCACGCCTGACGATACACTCGTCTCTGATGAACACTCGCCGTCGAGAACAACGTACTGCGTTCTATTACTTAGCAAGTCTTCCAGCCAGTCACAAATCTGTGAACCTATTCCATAAGCTCGTAGCTTCGTTAGCAGTCTGCAGTGTGGCACCGCGTCGAATGCCTTTTTGAAGTCGAGAAAACCACAATCCGCCTGTTGCCCTTCATCCATGGCTCGCAAGATGTCATTTGAGAAAAGGGCAAGCTGAGTTTCACATGAACGATGTTTCCTAAACCCTCTATCTCCTCTACATCCCTCCCCCATCCTGTCCATCTCCTCTATATGCTGTCGGCATCACTTTCCTTTCCTTCACTCTCACCCTTCAACACTACTAATCCATACTCCAATCCCATCTTACTCAATATTGCCGCTCGTTTAAAAAGTGACTTCTCACAGTAAGTAAAAAATAATAATAAAGATAAAAATAAAACACCGAAGCAATCCTCATAGGTCACAACATCCACTCCTTCCGACCACGAATTTTACCGTCCCATCCGCCTCGTCCCCACCATTGTGAAATACTTTGGTCTTACCCTAGACAACTTCCTCGCCCTGACTCCCCACCTCAGAACCATCCAACAGAAAGCACACAACCGCCTCTATCTCCTGAAGCTCTTTTGTAGCTGGACCTCTCCATTATCCTTCCTTGATCTGCTCCTACCTCTGCTCCTTCAATGTATCATGGTTCTCAGCTTCCAAATATTCTACAAAGCTATACAAATCCTCGCACGCGACGCACTTCTCCTCACCTACCGCATCTGCCCCAGTTCGCCTTCCGAAAGCAAATAATCTACCATATCATCCCACAACCTTCTTTTCCTCAAACATCTCCGTACTTTATTCGCAAGGTTGACTCCCAAAATCTTCAAAGCCCTCTCCTCATCGATCCCGATATTTAATGCCTGGCCGCTACCAAAGCGTCCCGACCTACACCAACACACCCAGGCTAACTACCGCTACCACCCCTTCCTGGATGATGCCCTCCGTCCTGACTTCTATCCCTCGTTACCAACCCTGATCCTCTCCCCCTCCCCTCAAATTCCCCAGCGTCCTGACCTACACCAACACACCCAGGCTAACTACCGCTACCACCCCTTCCTGGATGATGCCCTCCGTCCTGTCTTCTACCCCTCGTTACCAACACTGATCCTCTCCCCCTCCCCTCAAATTCCCACCCAACGATTGGCTATTCCCCTCCCACCACCGGATTCCTTATGCTCCCCCCATCCTCCCCTCCTCCCGCGCTTCACACTCTGCCCCCCTCCCTCCCCCCTGTGGCCTCCTCGACGTTTAAAAAGTGTTTCATCCAGTGTTTGTGTTCAGTGCTTCAGTGTGTCTTATCAGTGCGTCCGCCAAAGTCATGACAAGTGTTGTATCTATAATTTTACCAGTGTCTCTGCCCGTCTCGTTGTGTATAGTGTTTTGTTCTTCAAACTGTTTTTAACGTCACTGTGGCACAGATTTTAACTCACTATATTACCTTACCATGTGTATTGTTTAGCTATTTCACCAAACATTTTTACATGTCAAGTTTTAAATCCTCACGTTTTAAATCCACTGTCATTGTTTTAAATACTTCACGTTCATTTCTTTGTAACCGCTCGGCTGGAGAGCAGCGCTGATATTTCTGACAGCATTTTAAAATGACAATTAAAAAAAAGGTGTTGGCTGCTGCCACTCTGTGTGAGGCTAGCAGTGAGGAGCAGCCGGCCGCGGTGGCCGAGCGGTCTGCAGCGCGCCAGTCATGTTCTGCACGGCCACTAGTGTCGGGGGCTCGAATCCCCCATCGGGCATATATATTTGTGCCGTCGTTAGTATTAGCAAGTTGATAAGTAGTTTGTAAGTTTAGGGAAGATGACGACGTAGTTAAGTCCCTTAAGCTTAACAAACATTTGAACGTTTTGAACATTTGGAGGCAATGGGAGAACCACAGCGGTCAAGCCCTCGTATTTTGGCGCACCCGGTTATGCTAGTATAATCTGTGGCTGCGAACGTGACTACAGGCAAAGATGCAATGTATCAGGTGGTCACGAAAGCCTTAATAGTTCTGTAAATTCACATATTTATATTTAAGCTCTACAAACACTTGATTTTAGTGAGGAGCAGACCGGAATTTTATCTCCTACATAAATAAAAATCAGCTGACACAAGGAAGTAAGAGCATCACTTGAGAACCGCTTGACAGGTTAGGCTGAGTCTTTGTTATGTTAGTGTTTCTCAGGACAAGGTTCTTATGAAAGAAATTTGTTAGAAACTCTAAAGAAAATTTGAAAAGAGAGGAAAACTAAAATTGCTTTTTTCAGTATGTTTGAATGAACAGAACAATGTAATTCATAATTCGGGCTTTTTTTTCTCTTATTTGTTAATGTTCAGAAACAAATTCGGGACAGGTACAAAAGAAATTCGCAACATTTGAACAAATTGTTAATTGAATTTGTGATTTTAACTGAAGACACTGACCGAACAAGACCCCCATCCTTTCCATTGTTACATCGGATCTAACCCGCAATGTGCACCAAACAATGTGTCGTGTTGGTAACGCACTGGGTACGATTTGCGGAGGACGTTGGTTCTAATTGACTTCCAACCACGCAGATATAGGTTTTCAGTGATTTCCTTAAATCACTCCGACAATGCCGGGATGGTTCCTTCGAAAGTTCGCGACCGTTTATCTTCCCCATCCTTACCTAACAAACCGAGTGTCAACCCCGCTTCTGACGACCATGACATCAATAGGGCTTTAAACCATAACATTTCTTCCTTCTACCCTCTATGTGGCATGAAGATTACCAAATAACATTTTCTTAGCCCATGAAAGAGTAATAACTTCCGAATTTTCTGTCAGTGTTCAAATGTTTATTAAGCTTATGGGACGAGTCATCTGTCCCTAAACTTACAAGCTACTTATAAAGAAGAATGAAACTTTCACTCTGTAGCGAAGTGTGCGCTGATATCAAACTTCCTGGCAGAATAAAATTGTATATCGGAACCGGGACTCAAACCTGGGACCTTTGCCTTTTGCGGGCAAGCGCTCTACCGTGTGAGCTATCCCGACACGACTCACGATCCCGCCCCAACTTACTTCCGCCAGTGCCTCGCCTCCTGCTTTCCAAACTTCACAGAAGCTCTCCTGCGAACCTTGCAAGACTAGCAATCCTAGAAGAAAGAATATGGTGAAGACATGGCTTAGCCACAGCCTAAGCGATGTTTCCAGAATGAAACTTTCACTCTGCAGCGGAGTGTGCTCTGATATGAAACTTCCTGGCAGATTAAAATTGTGTGCCGGAACCGGGACTCGAACTTAGGACCTTTGCCTTTGTCTTGAAAGGTTCGCAGGAGAGTTTCTATGAAGTTTGGAAAGTAGGAGGCGAGGCACTGGGGGAAGTACAGCAGTGGGCGGGTTCGTGAGTCGTGTCGCGATAGCTCAGTCGGTAGAGCGCTTGCTCGCGAAAAGCAAAAGCTCCCAGGTTCCGTTACACAGTTTTAATCTGCCAGGAATTTGCAGGAAATGTTGACAAATTTCGTGTAGATTAGTTGTTACGAATTTAACGTAACTGACACTCATGAATTTTTTCGATTTTGTAAAATTTCGTATTTTGACCTCAAAAATTAAGGTGGTACTATAGACGAGTAAATACGGTGTGTTTATGTCTGCGTCAATGAGTGACACCAGGAAGGTCATATTGTATAAGGTTTAAGGGATAACACCCGTATTGACGACGCCGTGGAGAAATACATTTTGTTCAAATGTTTGTATAGCTTATGGGACTTAACTACGGGGTCATCAGTCCCTAAACTTACAAACTACTTATGCACTAGCTTATCCTAAGGACGGCACAAATATCCATGCCCGAGGGGGGATTCGAACCCCCGACCTTAGTGGCCGTCCAGACCGTGACTGTAGCGCTTCAGTCCCCTCGGCCACCGTCCGTCGGTTTGTCTGTCTGTCCGTAACGTGTTCCCTGTTTTTAAGACGAACCGTTCAACTGATCAGCACCAAATTTTACAAACATGATTGTAGTCCGACAGAGACCAGAACTTCCCTTTTTCAAATTTTTCGGACAATAAGTGCGGTAGTAATACCTAACAAATCCGTTTGTAATATAATTGTAATTGCAAACGAACCGTTCATCTGATACGAAAATTGAATAACCTAATTGATAGAGGAGAAAATTCTCTACAACTTAGCTCCCTTATTGTTTTTTTTTCATATCTCGTATTGTTTGAGACATATTTGCAAAAATAACGGAGATTTGACACCCTCCATTCAATTAACGAAAACCAGCCGTTAGGAGATGTCACGTGACATTCCTCGCGCAGAACTCTGTGTGGCATACGCCATCTTGCGCGTATTTCATGATTTTCTTATTGTAACTTACACGTTGTCATTTCAAAGCAATGGCGCACTGAAGAATTAACAAAAACACATCGTTCTTCGTACGATAAATGATAATCTAGTGTCTACAAATGCCATATTAGCGACAGTTAACAACGGCTATCAATAGTATTAGATAATAGGATGTATCTTCTGATTGATAAGCCGTAGCGTAGTGGGCAAGGCGTTAGACTATGATGCCAAACGGCAGTCGTTCGGAACCCGACACTACCTAAATTTTTTTTTCGTAAAAGGGTTTCAGACACTGTTACTAATTAATTTTTTAGATTATTATTTTGGTCCAAAATGTTTGCAAAAACTTATACAAATCTAAAGTGGGCCGTAAAACACGACAGTGCGATTTTTTTTATTTCCGTGCGCTTGGGATGTTTCTCCATTCAGCTATTAAAGTGAATGAGTGGGGATGTCGTAAAACCAGTAAAAATTTTTGTTGGAGACAGGACGCATTAGGCAGGCGCAAATGCTATTTTTAAAACAATGGACGCCCGTTACAGCGCATCGGTGTCCGTCGCTCGCGCAGCAGGCGAGGTTACGTTAAACTGGAGAGCCATTAGCTCGCAGGCTCCGGCAGGGGCGCGAGTAACTGAGTTTGCCGCCGACCGTGAGCCGGCAGCCGGCGTGAATGGCCGGAGTTCAGGCGGCGGGGGCGGCACGTGCGAAAAGCGCACCCTGGGCGGGGGCGGGGGTGTTGGGGGCGGTGGGGGCGGATCGATGTGCGCGCCGTGTAATATCCGCCACAAGGCCGCCGGCGAGCCGAGCCCAGCCCAGGCGCAACACGGCCGCGGGACATTATCTGGCGCCGCGGCTACAGCCGCACGGCCACACCGTGCGTTATTAGCAGCCACATCCGCAAACGCAAGCATGCACAAACAAGTGGTCGCCGGCGTTTCGCGATATCGACGTCGGAGGACAGGTAAACTACCATTCAGAATATTCACAGAATATATGACATCAACTGCGATTGGGCAAAGCTGAAAATGGGTATCCAGCCGGGATTCGAACCCGGGTCTCCTGTTTTCTAGGCAGTTGCGCTGACCCCTACACCACTGGGGATACAGTGATCACCGCACCTGCAACGACTACCTAAGTACGCCTCCCGTCAGATACAAATTCCCAGTTTCGCCCTGCCCACAGTACTCAAACTCGTAGTTATGAACTAATTCCTGTGAGAGTATGGGCTTCAACCTTGACCACCCCTCCCCACTAACGATAGGATCATTGCCCGTCACCGGCATATTATATATATACATGTGGCGTCTCTTCCGAAAGAAGAGACGTCACTTCTGATCCTGCAGTTATTATTTTTAATATTCACAGAATATATGACATCAACTGCGATTGGGGAAAGCTGAAAATGTGTACCCAGCCGGGATTCGAACCCGGGTCTCCTGCTTTCTAGGCAGTTGCGCTGACCCTTACAGCACTGGGGACACAGTGATCACCGCACCTGCAAGGACTACCTAAGCACGCCTCCCGTCAGGTGCGGTGATCACTGTGTCCCCAGTGGTGCAGGGGTCAACGCAACTGCCTAGAAAGCAGGAGACCCGGGTTCGAATCCCGGCTGGGTACACATTTTCAGCTTTGCCCAATCGCAGTTGATGTCATATATTCTGTGAATATTAAAAATAATAACAACTGCAGGATCAGAAGTGACGTCTCTTCTTTCGGAAGAGACGCCACATGTATATACCATTCAGAACCTCGTGTAACATATATACAAGTACATATTTAAGCAACTTTCACACAGTTAAAAATTAGGTGTTAAAATTGTAAGAATCTGAATCAAAGTCCTTGGTCCACTTGAGCTGTTATTTCTATTGGAGTCGTGAAGACCCGCAGAACCGGTTTCGCAACCTACAGTTGCATCTTCAGGCGCTTTTTAAAAGTTTTCCATATAAGTGATTTATGATGGACAACGGGGTTAATGGTTAGGTGGTACCGCAACCACCTTGGCCCTCTTCGTCAGAAAGATTTAAAAAAAGCTACCCATCACGTCGCTTTTTGTCACAGGTCAAACAAATTTTACCAACTGCCGACTTTTCTATTCTTTTAACAAAAAATGACAAGAACCGCACGGTAGACTTCTTTTTAATCTTTTTGACGAAAAGGGCCAAGGTGCTTGCGGTACCACCTAACCATTAACCTCGTTATCCATCATAAATCACTTATATGGAAAACTTTTAAAAAGCGCCTGAAGATGCAACTGTAGATTGCGAAACCGGTTGTGCGGGTCTTCACGACTCCAATAGAAATAACAGCTCAAGTGGACCAAGGACTTTCATTCAGTCTCTTACAATTTTAACACCTAATTTTTAACTGTGTGAAAGTTGCTTAAATATGTATAAATATTTTACCTGTGGTTGCCCGTCATACAAAGTTCTTTGCGATATATACAAGTGGTCCGATCCTGCAGTTGTTATTCTTTCATATTCACAGAATATATAACATCAACTGCAAAAGGGGCAAAGCTGAAAATCTGTACCCAGCCGGGATTCGAATACGGGTCCCCCGCTTTCTAGGCAATTGGGCTGACCACAACACCACTGGGGATACAGTGATCACCGCACCTGCAAGGACTACCTAAGCACGCCTCCCGTCAGACAAAACATCCCAGCTCTACCCTGCCCACAGTACTCAAACTTGTAGTTTCAAAAACTAATTCCCGTAAGAGTAAGGGCCCCAGTCTTCCCCCACCGTCCCACTAACGAAAGAATCAGTGCCCGTCACCGGCATATTATATACTAGCTTAAACCCGCTGCACCGCTCGCGTGTTGGTTGATTATGATAGATAAGCTATCTTTCAGTAGTGTGCCATTTATTTATTCTTACATTGCCTTATTCGTATGCTTATCCTTACTGAGAAGGGCTGAAGTCATTGTAGCACGCATAGACCAAAGATATGGTCTGTGGCATCACGTTTCGCTGTATGTAACCTCCTTGCTATAGAGTCGCAAACGTCATTGCTGGCCGTCAGTTCGAATTTTTTTATAATTTGACGACTTTCAACCACCATATCTTCCGCCCCCTTATAGCTATCGGCATGGAACTGCTATGCTGTACAACTGGAGACTCAAATTCTCAATATACTCCACCCTTTTATCATTATCAACCCTCAAGCAACGATGCAACCAATAATACCATTTTCAAAGAGTAAATATAATTTTCAAAGAGTAAGTATTGTTCCGCATTTCGCGTTATATTCTTCAAATTACTAAATGTCTATCAGATCGCTATAAAACCGTGCCTAAAACCTTCCTAAGGTAAAAATTAGTAACAGTACAAAGTCTCTGCGTCTTGTCGTTCGGGCGTGATAAGCGTACACCGAACAGACATTCACATTAATATATATATATATATATATATATATATATATATATATATATATATATATATATATATATATAAACAGCTATCCGATCGCCATAAAATCGTGCCTAAAGCCTTCCCTGGGTACACAATAGTAACTGTACAAATTTTTAGGTCTTTATGTCTTGTGGTTCAGACGTGATAAACGTACACCGAACAGACATTCACATTTATAGATATAGATTTATATATTTTTATATAATAAGCAGGGTATAGATGGGAATTTGTCAGACGGGAGCCGTGCTTAGGGTAAAAATAAATATTATGCCGGTACGGGCAATGATCATTTCGTTAGTGGTGAGGTGTAGGGACGTTTGGGGCCCTTACTCTTACGGGAATTAGTTTCTGAAACTACGAGTTTGAGTACTATGGACAGGGTGACGCTGGGAATTTGTATCTGACGAGAGGCGTGCTCCGGTTGACCTTGCAGGTGCGGAGATCACTGGGTCCCCAGTGGTGTAGTGGTCAGCGCAACTGCCTAGATAGCAGGAGATCTGGGTTCGAATCCTGGCTGGATACACATTTTCAGCTTTGCCCCTTCGCGGTTGATGTCATATATTCTGTGAATATGCTCGTGGAACATTTTTAAGGAATCTACAATGAATCGGTCGGAGCAGAAAGGCATTAAGTCCATTTTCACAACTTTTCAGGAGAAAGAACTATATAAATGTTTCAGAACCAAATAGATATAGAGTATTACTATCATTATCTATAAAACAACGTCTCCGAATGTAAAGTTTGTTGGTGAAAATACAAGATCAACGTTTACTCCGCATTTCTTTTTTGAAAGTGCACTTAATGCTCCGCGATTACTAGTAAATTCGAGATCTGTAATGATTACTAAATTTAACAACTTATACTGCTCTGATATATTTAAAATATTAATGAAAAAGTGTTAATTATAAAATGTGTAATTGGTATGGTCAAATGCAATTTAAATTCAAGAATAAACAAACAAACACTCATCTTGTTATTGATGGACAGATTCACACGAAGTACTCATCAATGGTCATTTTAGAAAAACACCGTAAAATTCCTTAGCGTCCTGATGCACTATTTTACTATTTCTGCAATCTCCTGCATCTTTTGGAAGTTAATGGAAACCTTGTCTTTGTACAATTTTTCAGACGGCATGGTAAGACAAGGGAGCGACCTTGTCTTCAGCAGAATTAAAAAAATAATAATAATAAAAATCTATTTTTAACAGGACAGTAGATGTAAACAGAGGCTTTAACCTCTCCAATCTTGTTGCTCTCGTACTTGAATTCCTTAAATTGTAGGCGAGAAACCGCCTGTTTCTTGTCTCTTGGGAGCCCTTCAGTTTCTGTGTATACAACAGTCTTCTCAAGCAATATGGCCATAATTTTTCAAAATTTCATCATAGACTGCTACATGGACTTCCACTGCACAGAGCTGTAAAGTATCAAGTCCGTGACAAAGCGTTTCTGTTCCGTACACATTACGTGTAGCACCAGTTTAACGTAGAAGCGAACGCCGACGTAATTCTTTTCAATGCCGTTTGATACTTCTTGTCCAAGCAACGCTCGATATTCAACAACACAAACTATGCACATTTGCACTTAGTGCCTTTCAGCTCCGATCGATTCAATTGTCCCGCATGACTTTCAGTGAAATAACTTATTTGTTAGAACTGCAGATTAAAACTAAAAAGAATGCAAAAAGTTAGAAAATTAAGGAGCTGGAATCTAGACAAATTGAAGGAAACAGAGATGGTTGAGAGTTTCAGAGGAATCATTAGGCAAGGATTGTCTGAGACGGGGGAAAGTAATACAGTAGAAGATGAATGGGTAGAAGAGAAGGCTGCAGAGGATCATACAGGCAGTTAGGTGATGAGACAATAAAAGTAGTAGATGAGTTAAGAGAATGCAAAAAGATAGAAGATTAAGGAGATACAATCTGGAGAAAATGAAGTCAACCAGAGGTAATTGAGAGTTTCAGAGGAAGCACTAGGCAAGGATTGTCTGAGACGGGGGAAAGTAATACAGTAGAAGAAGAATGGGTAGAAGGGAAGATAAGTGAAGGCTGCAGAGGATCGTACAGGTAGTTAGGTAATGAGACCAAAGTAGTAGCTGACTTTTGTTATTTGGGTAGCAAAGTAACTTCTGATGGCTGAAGTAAATAAGATATAAAATGCAGAATGGTTTCTTAAGGAGGGAAACTTGTTGACATCCATTATTAATTGGGTGCTTTCTGAAAGCATTTGTCTAGCATTCTATGTGAGTGAAACCTCCATGGGCGACAATATTTGCGCTGCTGCTAGCATCCATAAGATCGTAAGATGGGGAATATTGTCTTCTGCCTTCCTCTTACGGGACTTGGAACGCACGTGGGCGAGGAACTGGTAACGTCACCGTAGGGCAAAGGAACGTGGAATCTCACGCTAAGAGTTAGATTTTTGCTTCGTGGAGTGGAACGTCGCGAATGAGATGCGACTTGTATTTCACGTGACAAGCAGAACTTTTGACCTACCATTTTCCGTATATCGTGCCTTCTTTTTTTGTAGCGTACGACATATGAATATAAGCTTTTTAATGCGTCAGCAAATTGAGGAACTTTTGAAAATGCGTAGTTGCTAGCGTCGTAGAGAATCCGCTGTTAGACATTGACTTTTCGGGTAATCTCCGGCGTTCGGCCGCTTCCAACTGCCGACGCCTACATCAGCAGATCAGGGCCCGTCTTATTCATTATCGCGTGATATCCCTGGAGATTTTTTCGTCGAGTTCGATATGTCAGTGTCTATATCGCATCCCGCGTTCCCCATGTCGCACAGGTTTTTCCTTTCCCACTTAACATGGTGGCCTCATTCGTCAGCAATGGCTTTTTGTTCAAAGTTAATGATGAATCGCTCGCCCTTCCCCGCGACCGATGTTGGTTACGTCTGTATCATATACCGGATAGGGCTCGTACCCTCGGCCGGCCGCGGTGGCCGAGGGGACTAAGGCGCTCCAGTCACGGTCTGCACGGCCGCTACGGTCGGGGGTTCGAATCCCCCCTCGGGCATGGATATTTGTGCCGTCCTTAGTATTAGTTAGATCATAAGTAGTTTGTAAGTTTAGGGACTGATGACCCCGTAGTTAAGCACCATAAGCATACAAACATTTGAACATTGTTTTCGTACCCTCAGTGTTAGCTTCCAGATGGCGATGTGGACACGTTGCCCGACGAGCCTTACTGGTCTGCTCTTGTCAACTTACACGCTGGCCTCACAGTCAGCTCCGATCATGCTGTCATTTATTCCAGAAGACCCTTTCCATTATATCAGATATTTTATTCTCGAGCTTTGTTATCTCCACCTCAACTTGTCCGTCCCGTACTTACGAAAAACTTAAGCTCTCTTATGTTCTACAGTCTACCATCAAACCCGACTGAACAAAAATCTCCCAAGTTCGACTGGCATCCAATCTGCCGCTCTGAGTCTGCTTCTTTTCTTGATTCTAATTTACAGTCGGTCTGGTACCTTACTGTCAGTCGTAAGCATGTTTGCCGATCTCGCCTTCATCGCATCCACCGCGCCGAATCACTACCACCTAGAGAGAAGGCCGCGGCGCTCTCGTGTGACGTCAGGCAGAGTAGGTTGCGCGTGCATAGCTGATTGGCTCGCTGCTACGGCATAGTGGACCGTGCCCCAGTGGCTACCCAGTCAGCTATGCGCGCGCACTTTACACTGCCTGACGTCACACGAGAGCGCCGCGGCCTTCTCTCTACGTGGTGTTGCTACAACTGGCTGGCTAAGTCAGGTCGGAGAAAGGCAACGGCATACCACCTCCAAACAGGACCATGCCTAGTAAATCACTGTGGTGTTCAAACCAATCGCTGGATTATTGACTGCTTTACTTTTTTTTATTAGAGAATGGAACTGTACAGAAATATCATAAAAGTTGTTCGATGAACCCCCTGCTATGCACTTCAATGTGACTTGCGAAGTATTTATGTAGACTTGGATGTAGAAATTCGGTCCGTTGTATGTTAATTCGAACGTGGTTGAAGGATACTGAGCCGGCCGCGGTGGCCGAGCATTCTGCGTTCTGCGGCGCGCCAGTCACAGTCTGCACGGCCACGAGGATCGGGGGCCAGCGTGGAAGTTGACAAGAGCAGACCAGTAAGGCTCGTCGGGCAACGTGTCCACATCGCCATCTGGAAGCTAACACTGAGGGTACGAAACAATGTTCAAATGTTTGTATAGCTTATGGTGCTTAACTACGGGGCCATCAGTCCCTAAACTTACAAACTACTTATGATCTAACTAATACTAAGGACGGCACAAATATCCATTCCCGAGGGGGGATTCGAACCCCCGACCGTAGCGGCCGTGCAGACCGTGACTGGAGCGCCTTAGTCCCCTCGGCCACCGCGGCCGGCCGAGGGTACGAGCCCTATCCGGTACATGATACAGACGTAACCAACATCGGTCGCGGGGAAGGGCGAACGATTCATCATTAACTTTGAACAAAAAGCCATTGCTGACGAATGAGGCCATCTCCAGGGATATCACGCGATAATGAATAAGACGGGCCCTGATCTGCTGATGTAGGCGTCGGCAGTTGGAAGCGGCCGAACGCCGGAGATTACCCGAAAAGTCAATGTCTAACAGTGGATTCTCTACGACGCTAGCAACTACGCATTTTCAAAAGTTCCTCAATTTGCTGACGCATTAAAAAGCTTATATTCATATGTCGTACGCTACAAAAAAAGAAGGCACGATATACGGAAAATGGTAGGTCAAAAGTTCTGCTTGTCACGTGAAATACAAGTCGCATCTCATTCGCGACGTTCCACTCCACGAAGCAAAAATCTGTCATGGATATTTGTGCCGTCCTTAGTATAAGCTAGTCCATAAGTAGTTTGTAAGTTTATGGACTGATGACCCCGTAGTTAAGTCCCATAAGGTCTACGAATATTTGAACATTTTGAAGAATACTGAAAAAAGGCAATGCATCACTAAGTACAAGAAATCGGATATAACAAAATCAATTTAACTGCAACTTCTTGCTGCTATTTTTGAAAAACAATTCATTCGCCAAGGACAAAATACTGTCTTTTTATGAATATAGGTCAGTTCATTTCATTTCGAATCCTAGATTTTAAACCCATTCCGGTTTTCAGGACGGACATCTCCAGGTTCTTCGGCATTCACCTGAGGCTTTCAGTCTCGATCTGCTCACAATCGTGCTTACATGTTTTTTGAGGTTCAATCTGTATTAGGTACTAGCATATTTTTGCTGTCACTAAACGTTTGGCGATGTCATGTATTTGTGATAATTTGTGAAATATAGTTTGTAAGACAACACTAAATCTATTTAGCTCGGTTAAGTCACTTCAACAGCGGGAGGAAAGCTAGATCCTAACACACCTCGAGTGCCAACTCTGTTTTAAACCAACCTTGTTGAGGATCTTTCTCTTCTGAGTCAACTGTTCTTGCAGTATCTTATAGTCGATAATGACTTTCCTGCTTAAGTACTTTTCACAAATGAAGTGTGTTTCAACAAAGAGGCAAACGTATATGCCGCGGTGTAGTAGCCGAGCGGTCTATGGGTCCTCGCTGCGAAACGCGCGGCTGCTCGCCGTCGGAGGTTCGAGTCCTCCCTCGGGCATGGGTGTGTGTGTGTGTGTGTGTTGTCCTTAGGTTAGTTTACTTTAGTTTAAGTAGTTTGTAAGCTACGGACTGATGACCACGCAGTTTGGTCCGATAGATTTACAAACATTTGAATATTTTTGAGCAAACTTATAAATGTTCAAGTTTGTGTGGATGTTAGTTACTCCTTCACGCTTAATCGACTGACCATATTTCGATGATTAGGAATTGCGATGCTTATTCTGTGTATTATCATACAGGCTACTTTCTTTAAGCCACTGAATGGTACATGTTGGTGGGTACATTGCAGCAGACACCGTTGCACTGATCACCATGAAAGTTCACAGATTTATTCATTGCCGTTTGCATAATACTACTAAGAAACTTAGTGGCCTTTAGAGTGCATCTGGTAAAACAGTAATGTCTTAACCACTCTTTGTAAGTTGTTTACGCTTTACGCGTTTAGATTATTCGTCATTCTCAAAGGCTGCAATAAGGGGCACTGGTATAAACACACTATCATACATTTTAATACAATGTCATGAATAAATACGCGAGTAGTACTAAACTTACTAAAACTCCTTGTTAATTATTACTTCGTGCTACAAACATGTCATTATAGTAAAGTAAATTGCTCTTTAAAACATAGGCAATCAGGAAAGAGCTCATACTGGCAATTGTTTGGAGTGTACAATTGAATGGTAGTGAAACACGGACACCCTGAAGAGAAGCAGAAAAACGTAAGAGCTTTGGAGATTGGTGCTACCGCAGAATGCTCAAAATTCCTTGGATAGACGGTGACAAACGAAGAGGCTCTGCAAAGAGCTGAGGGAGAGAAGGCTTGTGTCTTAAGATCATCAAACACACAGACGGAACGCATGGGTCGGCCATCTGATGAGACGATGACGTCATTAAAAGTATCATTGAAGAGACAGTAGAAGGTAACAATTCACGAGACTGATCATGGGGGATATCAGCTGTACCACCTACACTCCATTAAGGCAGAAGGGCGAGCTACTGCTAACCAACCGAATGGTTGAAGGCCACAGAAAAAGAAACCTGAACAAGGTTAACCCTTGCGCATTTACCTTGCAGACACATTCACCATTTCCGACAATGTTCGCTTTGAGCACTCCATGGCTTCTGGCCTCCATGAGCGCATTGATACCGCTGCTATACCTCACATCACAAACAGCAACAATGCAATGCTAGTTTTTATTCAAAACTTTTGATTTCGTTTGCTAAAAAGTTATCTGAAAGTCAAGAGAGCCGATCTGATTAATGAGCACTATTATATCTCACTTCTTAATAAAGACAAGCTAAGAAGTATCTATTGATGTGCCCAAAATATGTTCAAATGTTTGTAGAGCTTAAGGGACTTAATTGCGGGGTCGTCCCTAAGCTTACAAACTTCTTATGAACTACCTTATACTAAAGACGGCACAGACATCCATGCCCGAGAGGGGATTCGAACCCCCGACGGGGAACGGCCTCGCGCATCGTTGCATAGCGCCTCAATGTGCTTGGCCTCTCCGCCGTGGCTTGGTGTGTCATTCACCATCATAATTTGTACTTCGATACCAACAGAAATAGAAACATATTTACTGTACAAATAGCAGGTCTGTAAGGCGTACCACAACGACAATTAACTCTGAAGCGACACTTGGCAGCTTTCTATAATCTATAAGTTACATTAATATGATGTCTGTTCTTCCGGACATGTCCGAAAGAATAGGCGCCCCATACATATAACTTATACAAATGCCGATGACAGGCAATGATCCCTTCTTCAGTGCGGAGAAACTCCTAGGCCCTTACTCTTACGGAAATCAGTTTACAAAACTACGAGTTTTGGTGGGCAGGGTAAAGTTGAGAACTTATGCCTGACAGGAGGCGTACTTGTGTAATTCCATGGAGGTGTGGTGATCGCTGTGTCCCCAGTGATGTACTGGTCAGCGCAACTGTGTAGAAAGCAGGAGACCCGGGTTCCAATCTCGGCTGGGTACACTTTTTCAATTTTACCCATTTGCAGTTAATGCCATGCATTCCGTGAATATTTCTAAAATCTATACAACCCTTTCTCCACCAATTTAATGGATATGAGGCAACAAAGACAAAGAATAAACGTATATTTGACAATAAAAACAGCTGTCAATAAGTGAGCAGTAACTAACGCATGTTAGTATTGAAAAATGTTTCCCTCTGCATATAAAAATCAAGAAAATCGCCTCATTGAAATATTTAGATGTATCACTAAGCATAAACAATAACACAGGTCGACAAATTTTGACTTTTTGTCTGGGGTTTGCATGAAAATATGAATTTCTGACTAAATTGACCCTGCTGATCACAAATCTGCAGCCTGTTTCTCTGTAGCACGTCAGGTTTTGGCACCACCTGTATCATCATCATATTCACCATTGTCTAACTCTGCGCCCAGTGAAATTGGAAAGCAGTTACGGGACAATGGAAACGAAATGGAACAGTAAAGTGGTTAAAGAAGAATTGGAAGATAGGCATATGAATTATAAAAAGCAAATATTATGGTTGGCACTTACCAGGTAGAGGTATTAGTTCCGTTTTCGTTTGCCCGTGAATGAACGCTTGATATCCTTCCTCTTGTGTGTCACTTCTCCACGTGTGATGCACCAACAGTAGTCAGCCATCATGTTTATTCCCCAACGACCTTGATAACGATGTTCCATAGTTTTAAGTTCCTGATGAAATCGTTCACCATGTTCCTCTGATGTGTCAGCCAAATTTTCGTGAAAACTCTCTAAGTGTGACATTAAAAAAATGTAGTTTTAGAGAGACCTTTCGTCCTAACTGTTTAAAGGACTGTAGCATGTCTTCCACTATTTCGTTGTAATCAGGCTGCTTATTCTGGCCAAGGAAACGATGCACAACATTTTTTAAACTTCTCCAAGCTTGAAGTTCTATTTCCGTCATAGAACTGTCAAAGTGCTCATCAGACATCAACTTCCTTATATCTGGTCCAACAAATATCCCTTCTTTCAACTTCGCATCCGATAGATTTGGTAATTGCCTACACAGGTATTGGAAACAGTTTCCTGTTTTTTCCAGTGCTTCAAAATACTGCTTCATGAGTCCTAATTTGATGTGCAGTGAAGGCAACAAAATATGATCTGGATTGACCAAATATTCATTCACTATGTTCTTTGATCCCACTGTCAGATTTTGCCTCTTAGGCCACTCTCTCCTACTCCAATGCTCATGATAAGCTCTACTATCCCATTCACACATATACAAGGCATCTTAGTGTACCCTCCTTGCTGACCAAGAAGAATGCCAATCACTTTAAAGACACCACACACAAGCCACTGGTGTTCTTCGTACTTTGTAGAAGTATTTTCATGGTATTGTACATCTTTTATATGTACTGAATACGCAATTGGAATTGATCCTAGGTCATTTCCAACATGTAGCAACACTGCTTTCAAACTTCGCTTTGAAGAATCTATAAACAATCTCCATTACTTACTCTCATACTTCTGAGCTCCCATTTTCATCACTAATCCGGTGATGTCTTTGCAGAACACCATTAAACCATCTTCAACAAAATATTCCCTGAAATCTTTATCACGATTTCTGTACAATGAGTATGATGTACCGTGTGCAAGTAAGTTATTTTCACTGAGACGTGATCCCAGTAGTTGTGCTGCATCTTTTGAGAGTCCTAAATCTTTCACCAAATTGTCAAGTTCTGTTTGAGTAAGAGGTTTTGGGCTACTATCGGTACCACACTCAGAATAGTTGGATTCACTGCTTTCTTGACTTACATCTGGTTCAGAGAATTCAAGAGAATCCACTGATGTTGGTGGAAAGGGGATTAGTAGCCCTGGGCCATGAGGAACAGGTCTAAGTTTGGATACGATATGTTTTTCATGTTTCTTCTGTTGTATCCCATTACATTCGTCATACAGAAGTAATAGTCATCAACATGATTCCTCTGTTCACACCATACCATAGGAATTGCGAAGTTCAAGCACTTGATTTTACCTTCACTCCATTTCCTTAACTGCTTCACACATGTATGGCACACAATGTGTGGAGCAAATGACTTGTCCTGATTGCCGAGCTTCATGCCGAAATATGCAAAATATGACTTCTGCACAAATTTTGTTATTTGTCGACGTCTTGCACGTATCACATAATTTCCACAAATGTAACAAAATGTATCTGGGCTATTCACACACTGCCTTCCTGACATTTTTAATACACCTTCAGTGAAATACCATCACTCACAACAAAGCGCAAAAACACCTTCTTGTAGCTGTAGCACTCACTCACTGATTTTTGTGGCGATAATGGAACGTCAGCTCCAAGCTCATCAGCCCTCTCTGCTTCACCTTCACACAAAAAATGCAGCGTTGCCACATTTCTGTAGTTGTGGACACTGCATAACATAGATTTCGTAGCCAATGGTAGGTTTGGAGGGGGGGGGGTATCTGTGCAGAAAAAACTGAGGGTGATGGAAAAAAACTGATATGATTTTCATATTCAGAGGTGCAAAGTTAGTAAAGAACACCACTTACTTTCCAAACCCCAGAATCCATGTCGACCTGTGTAATGGAAAAGCCAGTCTAAAGAACGAATACTACATTCCAAGGTACCAGAAAACATATACAACAACATTTCTTTATCAAGGGACATCAAACTCAAACATAACAAAACAGTAGTGAAATCTGTGAATATGTACGTTGCCAAAACCCTAAAACCAGAGTGAAACGGAGGCATAAAAATTATTAAAATAGAAAAAAAAATCTGATTAAGCTTTCATGACCCAAAGGCAGCCGAAATGCAACAGAAAAAAGAAATCTGTGAACATTTAGATCACATATGTACAACTATTGGAATACTTCACAATTCACACTTATCTGTCGTAATAGGTGCAACTGATAAATTGGATAATGATAGATAGAGCAACTATTTTAGTAAAATTATGAAGCTGAAAGGACAACCATTATAGTTTATATATACACTGAATGACAAAGAAGCAAACAACATAATGGAAATACAATACAGGAATTTATTTACGAGCAAGATTAAGAAACTAGTCTTTGGGTAAGACAATTTTAAAAAAAAATAAAAAAAGCTCCGGAAACAGTGAACAGAACACATGAAACGAACATAGCAAAGTGGAACACAACAAACAAATATTGAAATATTTATTTAATTTGTTCTTTATAGTTATATTCGAATAGATAATTAAGTTTGTTAGAATATGTATTAATGTGATAGCAAACATACTCGTTTCCTCTTTTATTTGTACAACCGTTCTGCATTTTGGCAAAATAAATTACATGTAATTGATATGTAAACTGATTTCTGGGAATTTATACTTCAGTAATATTACAACAAGTACGTTTAGGCTACAGTTCTGTGTGGAAAACATATTTTATACTCCAGCATGTGATAAATGAATATTATTTTTATTCATGATAGAGTAGGGTGTAGAGCTGCTTCAAACCAGTTTCCGAACTGAAGACAAAAAACATCAACAATCTTCATAGATCCTTAATTTATGGTAAAAAATATTAAATGTTAAGCTGAACCGTGTTCAGAATCTGAAATAACGATTTACTGCAGCAATTATAAAATATAATTTCATTAGAATTATGCGGTACCTATGGAATCAGATGTCGAAAATGATGTACTGTTTTTACTGCTGTAATATGTCTTAGGTGTAAGGAAATTACTTGATATAAATCTAGGCAAGTGCTAAACGAGTTTGTTACTTCGTGTCGCGAGTAACTTTGCTTCGAAAGTCGATAACGGGTAATGAAGTTTGTGTTGTAATATAACTTCATTACCCGTTATCGACTTTCGAAGCAAAGATGAGTGCCAGATTTGGCTACTAGCGTCATCCCAGTAAACGCAGAACCAGCTAAACTACCGGTACTAAATCTCAGCTACAATAATTTTGGTTACACACTTTTTCTCCACACCCTGCCGATTTGTCAATCTTGTTCCATTTAAGCGAATCATCGTCAATTCCTTACTCCACTTTTTAATCCGAGATAATCATCCCAACTACAGGCATATGTCTGGACAAGACTCTAAACTGTAAGCTTTCCCTATTCCCCTGCCGAGGACTTTAGTGCCTTGATTTTTCCTTTCTCTGTAACTACAAAATCTCTTGGCTAAATCAAATACTCAAAGAAAAGTCAAGAAATCTGAGAACTGCAAAATATTTACAAATTCTACTTTCATCAAACCTCTTCCCATATGTGCAAGGAGTTGCACACTTAAAGCTGATACAAACCATTATTTAGATTTTCGGTACATATTGGGCGCTTAGTCATTAAGCATTAAGAATTTTATTAACTTTGATAAAATTTATTTTCTTCGTTTTTTAACTCCTTCAGCTACATCGTCATTGTCCTCCGAGTCTATGGTATATACTTTTTTATGTATTTAATTGAAATCACGAAAATTTAATAGCCTTTGATGTCAGGTTTAAAAATTACACGCCACATGAGAAAGTTTAAGTGAAATTAGACCTGTCCTGCTATCGTATTTAACGCAGCACCCATTAATTCACACGCTAAGACTCTTTTTGAAATATTTTATTTGTATTGTATACTCATGTTGAATTTGTTCCCAAAGATAATTTTTTTTTCCTTAATATTTTTCCACTACACGGAGGAGTCGATAACATGTGTAGAATTATGTAGTTTTACGTAGGATTACGGTGTAAGTCTCGGCTTTAAGTGGTGTTTCAGCCAATCTCCTACTCGCATCCTCACGTAAAGTAGCGTAATGCATTGTCTGACAGACTTCCGTTAAAGTGCTCTCGCTGACACGTAGTGATCGATGACAAATCTGTTCTCTGTTGCTCCTCCCCCCCCTCCTCCCCATTTACCGTGACGCCTTCAAAGACTAAATACCAGGAGTTCGGCACTTTACAGCATTGAATACCTTCCCGAAGACTGGCACGAAACGGTGGTGAACAGTTTGTCATGGGTTTCGACAGCAGGTAAAATAGTCAAGAAATGTTCAAATGTTTGTAGAGCTTATGGGACTTAACTACGGGGTCATCAGTCCCTAAACTTACAAACTACTTATGAACTGGCTTACACTAATGACGGCACAAATATCCATGCCCGAGGGGGGATTCGAACCCCCGAACATAGTGAAAATATTCAAGAATCACCAAAACAGTTAATATCCTAAGAACATAAAAACAGAGGACCAAATGTAAAGTAGTCCAATGGTTTGACTCTTTTAAATACCTATATTCTTAAAGTTTTAACATTTTCAAAGTTTTTTACAGAGAAAAATGCATACAAAGCAAGGAAAGCATCGGTCCTTAAAGCCTTTATTGTATCAGTAGGATGAAGCGAAAATTTTTACGGGTAATTTTGTCTTTAGTGTCAAGTGAAGTCACAGACTCAAAACAAACCAAAGAAATAATGTACACAGGGTACTAAGAAAATTCCTTTAACTTTCCGATACACGAAAAGTCACACTAAGTATGTCGATTCAGGCAATTACCTAAAACCGTGAAGCATCCCACACTTCTTCCTACCCCCCACCCCCGGACCCCCAATGAACCACAGACACTGCTGAGCTGAGGTGGCTTGCGTTCCTCAACGATACAGATAGCCGTACAGTAGCTGCACCCACGACGGATGGGTATCTGTTGAGAGGCCAGACAAACGTGTGGTTTCTGAAGAGGGGCAGTAGTCTTTTCAGTAGTTTGCAGCGGCAACAGTCTAGATGATTGACTGAGGTTGCCTTCTAACATTCTAGACCATTTATATTTGTCCATATCACAGTCATTTTGAACTTCGACCTCGATAGAAACTCCCACTGTGCCTGATCAGTCTTTGCGATATACATTTCATACCTCGCAAAATATTTTACATCTTCATTATTCGGGAATAATCCAGCTCTCTGTCCCAAGTGTAATCACAGCACAACAAAAGACTCTCACAGTTTCCATAACTTTTAATTTGCTCTCGAACTACTACTATTATCCAGATGAAGGTACTGAGAAGATAGCTTCTTGGAAATAAATTTCAAAAATTATGTTATTTGAAAATATTCTCTGGGGATCGACAAACATACAAATTTAAAATATTACTCTGCACAAACACACAAGAAAACACAACGAAACGAATTTAACAATTAAGTTACGAAACCGTATATAATATTAGATATAAAAGATACTACTGCAAGGTGAGCTGGCTTCGGCTGAAAAATTCCTCTGTAAGTTTGAACATGGCGATCGTGTAAAACCAGATCGCAATGTTCGTCCACGAGACCCTGGAAGCAGCAGATATCGGTAGTCTGATTCTTACCGGGTTCCTTAGCTGCCGGGAGGCGTTCGATACGGTTCCCATTACCCACCTAACGAAGAAAACAGGAGCCTACAGAATATAAGACCAGCTGTGTGATTAGACTAAAGATTGTTGTATTCCGTGGACCAATACGATTAATAATACGTACAAATGAGGTGCAGGATGACGTCTAAATTTCCATGAAGCTTTTCAAAAATGTTCAAATGTTTGTTAAGCTTAAGGGACTTAAATGCGGGGACATCAGTCCCTAAACTTACAAACCACTTATGAACTACCTTATACTAAAGACGACACAAACATCCATACCCGAGGGGGGTTCGTAGCGGCAGTGCAGACTGTGACTGACGCGCCGCAGACCACTCCGCCACTGCGGCCGGCCGGCTGAAGCTTTTCACGGATAAAATGTATACAGACAGGTCGCAACGCTAGAGAAATGAAACGAAATGCTGGAGTACCTGAAGATGGTGGAAGCTTCGTATGTAGATTTGCAGCTGGCCCTCAGCATACACAAATGTAGCGTACAGCGGATAAATAAACAGAGAGATGTCATTACAATATCTACTATGGAACGTCTATTCCAGATAGCCGTCTATTACAAAAGAACAGACATTCGTGATGGTCAACAGCCATATACGAGGGTCGTCCACAAAGTAAGTTCCGCTTCTATTTCCATCCGCGGCAGCGCTACGATCGCAGCTCCGAGAATTCGTGCCTCTGGCTACGCCATTTTCAGATCGCTGCTGCCGACGTGTGCTTTTTAGTGCTTCTTTATAATGTCAGCCGTAATTGAAAATGCCGCCACGTGCGAAATCAGATCTGTGATTCGTTTTCTAAATAAAAAGGAAGCCAGACAAAAGGAATTTCATCGGCAAATCTGCGAGGTTTACGGACAAAATCCTATGAGTGATACAACGGTTAGAAGGCGGGTCAGAATGTTCAATGAAGAACGTGATTACACGGTTAATGTGACTAAACAACTCTTACGGGAATTTCACTGGGACGTGTTTGATCAATCGCCGTACAGCCCGGACCGCGCTCCTATCGACTTTATCTCTTCTTACACCTAAACTCTGCCCTTGGTGGTCAAAACTTCAACGATTATAACGCGCTGAAAGAACATGCTGCCACATGGTTAAATACAAAGGCAGCAACCTTCTATGAAGAAGGCATACAAAAACTTGTGCCACGCCAAGACAAGTGCCTACAAAATTTCAGAAGCTATGTAAATAGTAGTTTAATAGTTTTAGTTTTTGTACAATAAATATCATTACACCTTTGTGTCATATAACCAAACGTAACATACTTAGTGGACATATCTCGTATATTAAATTCAATAATCAATTATTAAATTCAATTATTCATTATAGTATCATTACAGTAAGCCTATTGCAGACAATGACTGGCAGCACACACATCCACAAAATGTCTATTAGCATTAAAATGGAGCGACGACGTAAGATCGAAGGAACATGTCGCCCAGAGAACCGTTAGAAAAATCCTCACAATGTGCAGTCTATTCGCAGAGAAGGTTAATTTAAGAGCAATACTTCAACCAGAAAACGCTCCAGTAACAGGACGAGAAAAGACGCATGTCACAGCCAGAGTCAGATATAACGGAAAAGAAATATCTCTATTAGATTCAAAAACATTTAAGTAAAAAATCTTCACATATTCCGTCTTTTTTTACAAGTTTACCATAACCCACAAGAGCAGATTTCTCAAGAGGATGAGAGGTAGGGGAGGTGCATCAGAAGTAGCAAATATCCTTAAGTGCGGATGCATTCATCCTAAACTTCAGTGAGATGTAGTGTCATTGACACGAAACGATGGATTTCAAGTTATACGACATGGCGCCGTCTATCCTGTCACGATTTCTTTTTATTTAAACGTTTATGAACGTGCCAGATGTGCGGAAATGCCAGTTCTCTCTTACATCTTTAGTTCTGACCACTACATATTCGCCTTTTCTAGTGTGCTGTGATAGGAACATTTTTATTCTAGTTCCCAACTTTTATCGTACAATTGCTGAATAGCTGTCATAGTCGACAAGGGGTTGCAAATTACAAGGATTTCAAAATTTATTCATGAAATATTAAACAGTGTTTTTACTGTACAGCACTTAATCTTTATCCCACGGATGATAATGAAATTGTACAACCCATCCCAGGGCTGCATAAATAAGATGGAGGCGTTGTCAGGATGGAAGGCGGAGCTGTGAAGGCTTGTGGGCGCCCTAGGAAAGGGTGGCTGATTGGAAAATAAGAGAACGGCTTCAAGTTGACATTGGATATATTCTTGAGTACGGAATAAATGGCGGGACTCGCCCTGGGTTCGGATGCAAAGAATGAATGCCAGTCTAAGCTAGCGAATTAGAAAATAGAAAAGGTTACGGTAATGGTTACGGTTCGCACAGTTGGTGGCTGATACCGAACAGCCGCTAGGCGGGAGCGGACGGCATGCGGCCGTTCGCCCTGCACAGAAGCTGAGCCTCTGGAGTGCGTCAAACAGAAGAGAGCGAAGGAACTGATTCTCCCCCAGCAGTAGCGCACGTGATCAAACGTGGGTGTCTGCTATTGGCTCCACGGTAGCATGGAAGCGTCAGTAGTTTCAGCACGGACGCCAGAAGGGTGGCGTGATTTTAGAGATTTTAGGATCAGCATTCAATACTGGTTCTGGCCGGCTCTGTCCTGCAAGGTGGACGTTGTCAAGGGGTATGTTACAGTGGAAGAACACTTGTAAAACTTAGGTGAAGTTTTGAAATAAAATTTCTGAATTATTTCCCTAACCTATTTTAGACTGGCTGGTCATCCTGTACATTACTATATTTATGACGAACTGTCTTAAAAGCTTACTTAAATTAACACATAAACAACGAAACGTTTATCAACTAAGAAAGTACTGTCAACTTTTTAATCCACTACAGCTTTGACTTCCAACGAGTTTTAGTACAAAGCAAATTTAAACTCTAAATTGAAGCTTCATACCTCGACGAGAAATAATGATTATAAGTCAATTTGTCTACCTTCCTGCATGTTTTAAACTGATTCGTACATGCTGAATGTGTAGAACTGACGCACTTCTAAAACCTTTTTGTACGTAAAATCCGAACGGTGCAAATACAAATGGGCCATTTGCTGAGCATTAGCCGCAGTCCGGCAAATGGAATTAATCGATTCACAGAGTCTCCCTTAGCGTCATTTCCGAGTCGTCGTTCAAAGTTTGTTAAAATCCTGTAACATAAATAGGGACTTCCTATCTTGAATGAAAACCTAGCAAATATTATTATTGAAAAGAAAGATACATATTTAAAATACCTCAATACGAGAAGTGTATAGGATCACTCTGAATATAAACGACATGCAGAACTAAAGAGAAACCAGACGTTTAAAGAGTTGAAAAACTAGAATATGATGTCCACTGAAAACAAGAGCTTAAAAGATAATAAAAGCTCTCAACAAAGAGGAAAAAATACACAACGTGGCTAGACCAATACCTATGGAGAGGGAAACAAAAAAGTATTGTAACAGTTAGTTATGATTGAACATCTTGGAAAAACTGAAAATTGAGGTACGATTTAGAGGAGCCTCCTGAATAAAACAGGCAGTACTCAAATGTCATTGTATTGTAATGAATCAGAAGTATGGACTTCGACGAATAAACAATTACAGACTTGAAGCAGCAGAAATAAGACTTCTAACACCCTCTGACAGGATACAAGATCGTAAGAGGAGTAGAAATGCAAATGTTGTAGGTGTAGCGGAAAATATGCAACAATACAGAAAGGAATGGCGCGAACATCTCATAAGTAGCGATCAAAGCAGGTTACCAAGGAAGATCTATGACTATAATTGTGGAAGAAGAATACGAAGACCATAAAGATGTTACAATGTGGTTGAAAAGGCTTGGTTTCGGAACAAACAAACATGTGTAACACAGAAATGTAAATGTTGATAATAGGTACAGTAAGAAAGATGTTGTATTGGCTAAGCATTAGGACGCAAGTCCTTAAATCAAAAGCTTAGAGACAGAGACAGAATCTCCAAAAACCAAGATTTTACATGTGCCCTTCTCAAAGATAATGCTCCTCAACCGAGGGTGTTTGGTAGGGAAAATAGACAATCAAAGAAGAGCAGCACATCTTGTCACAATTTCATTTACGTAGTGCGAAAGCATGGAGATCTTTTGCTAATTCTAATATCAGACCCTGCGAGAGAGGTGCTCTGCATCACGGCATTGTTTATTGTTAAAATTCCAGGATTCTAGGTTTCTAGAAGAATCGTCCAATGTGTTTCTTCCTGTTACAAGAAACAGACATTAAGGTAAAAAAAATGATATTCGACGTGAGACGAAGGCTTACCAATAATGTTTCTTTTTTGCGACCAACTACTGAAAGAAGAAAAGAGGGTGACGTCGATGGTGGGGAAAGACTGTGGAACGAAAACGACCCCTCGTCATACAAACTAAGGTGGCTTACCCTCTATAGATGTGGATATAGGATTAAAAAATTACTGAAACGTCCTCAGTTCCAGCATTCTGAATGGCGTAGGCTGATTATTTGACCATTACTTTCACAAATAACCTTCAAAATTGCACGTAAGTTCGGTTTTCTATTATTGATGAGCAGGTTTGGACTTATTTTGTCCATTTTCAAATCAGCCAATGTCCTAAAACACCAACATAACAACAAGTGGCCACATGGTTGACCTCTACTGTAAACAAAGGCATTTCAGCCCACACATTCAACCACGTGACCTACGGTTCTGACTTGGGGACTGTAGGACTTATTGTTTGATTTGTAGATAGACAAATTCGAACGTCAATTATAACATACTAGCTGCAAGTACCCGGCTTTACCCGTTTCTGTAGAAACGTACAAAACCGTTTATTTGCAAGTAATAAAAGGGTACATTTACGTTAAAGCAATGTGATAAACAACATGTTTAGCAGTTCCATTTGGATTTTCAAGGTCAAGTGTACAAAATTTCTTCAAGATCGGAGCGAAACTGTGGATTTTACCTTGTAAAAGTAACTAGACTCCACCCTCCACCATGCACTGAATGAAATTTTATGTATACAGTGCCATTCCTCTTGTTTTGAAGGTCAATTGTGCAAAATTTCATCAAGATCAGTGCGAATACAGAAGATTTACACGGACAAATTGAAAATACACTTTCACTTTTTCTCAAAGTTTCTGGTTGGTTTTCCAAAAAATGGAACGAAACCTGTTTAAGAACCTTCCCCATGTAATTTTGTGTACGTGTACCAAATTTCACTTTATTTGGTTTTCTGGATCTTCAGTTATAACAGAACAGACAAGAAAATGCGTCTTATAAGTATAGAGATGTGCAATTTTGACGGTTATTTACAAATGTATTAGTCAATTAATGTAACTATTAAACGGCTAGGTCGTGTAAAGTTGTATAGGCTTGTTCAAGATAGTGCTTATACAATGACTTCCAGGAGCAACATTTGGTATTTAGTATTTCATATACAGGGTGTACACAAAGTCAGGGAACACTTTCAGTTATTTATTGCAGAAGAACCAAACATTGTATACATATCATACATATGTCATTTTGTAGACGAACCCTGAAAGTTTTATTTTCTCCATGTATACCGCCATAGTGTAGTGTGGTAATTTGCCGATAGCCACGTGTGATGATACTGCTGACCCCCTCATCTCAATGTCATTGTACGATACCGTCTGCGTCGAATCCGGAATCGTGTGATTCAATAGTGATACATGTTGCGTGTGAAGTTAGTTATAAACAAAACAGCCTAGGAATCAGTGTAGGACAGTGTCTCAGTAATACTGTAATTAAAACAAGTGACAGATTTCATTAATTAAGAGATTTGTATAAGACGTTTCCAGACAGATATATAAATAATACTTTTGTCATTGTTCATCATTTAAAATAAATAGACAGACAAACGGTAAAAACTTTTGTAAAACATAAAGAAATGAAAATAAATAGCATTGTATATATGTCAGGCTCATAAACAAGTTGTGTTGATCAGTTAATTGTGTTAATTAATGTAATAGTCGAGATTTACAATATTGTCATTCTTTTTACATATTGACTGAAGTAAGATTTTGAGCATATTTTGATAATGGACAAGATATATGATAGTTCAATATATGTTAGGAATATGTATGATGTACTCATTAACTAATTAATTGACATTTAACATTGCCGTTTGTTGTAAAACAAAAGGTACCGCTATTTTGTCTTAAAAATATATGTGCCATGTAAAATTATTGTATCTATAGTTTTCATTTTATATTGTGATTATTTTTGTGTACATGAAATGTTTTCTTTGTGTGTTTGTTAATTGTAAATTAGTATATTCAATTGTTATGAACAATGCATAATGTAAGGTCATTATTGCCGATGTTATATATTTGCCTCACCGCCTTGCGTGGGGGAGTTCGAGTTTTGGCGATCGTTTTTGTGCCCTGAATCTACGTCTGTCTTTGTTTTTAAAATGGAATTACTATCCGCTAAGTTCAGTTGCATTGTTTATGTTAGTATGTTGTAATGTTTTGGTGGATAAGTTTGATTCAAATTAAAGAAGAAGTGAAAAATTGTACATACGAGTATTTATTTCTACCACGACGCCCCAGGAGAATAATGTTGCAGCTAGCAGAACCCCCATATATCGTAATGTTGAAGAGCTAAGTACCTTGTTTGTAAGTGGTAGAATCCATGAAAACATTTCACACGCTAGTCGCTATTTGCTAGTTGCTATACCGGCCATGGAGTGGCCACTCTCAACAAGCAACACTCATGGCACAGTAATGTAACCGGAAACACACCTCAAGAGTCTGCAAAATGTCCAAGAAGAAATATCCAGTGACAGTGCTCTTGCCGAAGAAGAAATGGCCTGCACACTTTTTTGACGTGACATGGCATAAAAAACATTTAACTTTGGAGAATCACGCTCAAATGCAGTGCATTCGTGTGGATGCTATGTACCCCAGATTCGACAATTATGCCTGTTCACTTTCCCATCAGTGTGAAAAGTGGCTTCGTCGCTAAAGATTAAGCGATCAACAATGCCATCCCCATCCTCATTCAGTTATGGCAACTGCGAACAAAACTCAAAACGCTCGTCTTTGTCGTCGTACTGAGCTTCTTCACTAGCTCCAATTCGAATGGTTTCACAGCTTTTGTCGCAGGACTTTCCACACTGTCATTGGAGCAATTTCGAGTTCACGGGATGTAAAACGCACCAATTTCTTTGTACCCCTTACGAATGTCTCTCTTACGCGCTCCACATCCACTTCACTCACACTGCAACGTCCGCTTCTCTTTGCCAGGCGCAAGCAACTCGCCATAAGGAATTTGTAAATGGCCTCCCTTGTCGGTGGCTTCTTATCGTATTTGGTTCTAAATACACGTTGAACAGCTGAAGCACACTTGCTTTTGTCGAACTCCAACACATAGAAAACTCGCTCCGCCCCTGATCTCGCCATCTTGCGATTAGCGCTATCAACAAATTACCAAACTACACTGTGGCGGTATACATGAAAAAAAAAAACTTTCTCTTCCAAATGACATATGTATGATATATGTACAATGTTTGGTTTTTGTTCAAATGAAAGTGTTCCTGGACTTTATGTACACTTTGTATTATTATTATTAATAGTAATAATAATAATAATAATCACGTATGAGCGCAATAGAAGCACACGAAGTACAGTCGGTCTATGTCGCCTTTGATGGTTGACCTTTCTTTGTGCCCAAATTTGCTTAAATCTTTCAGAATGAAGTTGCTTTCTTTCATCACAACATGATATTCCCTGCTGACGAGATTCCAGTCAAATATATTTTGCCTGCATGTTTTTCTGTCTGTAACGTCTGCCTAATTTATACTGACTAGTTTCAGATCCTTCTTAATCGTTGCGATCCATTTAATTGGCTCCGTTTTGGCCTTATGTTTTCGTAAAATACTGCTATGAGTTTTGTCAACTTAAGTGCCATTCTTTTAATGTGGCAGAAAAAATTTAAGTCTTGGTTTTCTCACGTCACAATGTATGTCTGTGTAGTCTTCTGTTTCCGTATTACTTCGCAGGCTATGTTTTTCCATCAGTATTTTTAGGGCCTAATATTTTCCTAATAATGTTTCTTTCTGTTTAAAATAGAAGTTTCTGCTCCCTAAAGATATTCAGGTTTGTTTACTGTGCTGTAATGTATATGTTTACTCAATTTAGAAAGTGATATTTTACTACAAATATGGTGTTAATCTGAATGCAGTTGCCATTTTCTTTTTGTGAGCGAACTTTGTTCGCAGCTGATTGCAGACCGTTCTCTTGTTTGATTTCCCACGAGTATTTAAACTGAGATACCCTTTTTATTTTTCCATATTTCGTATTATGTTTGTTGTCTTACTTTTTCTGCAACTTCTTTAATAATTTCAATTTGATTTCGAGCTGTGGCAACAACCCTATTTAAAAATAGTCCATCTGCAAAGGCGACGCAGTCTACCACAACAGTATTATTGATTGATCTATTTTGATTCGACTTTTGCTGTTGCCATTCTGTTATTACCTTTTACAAAACTCTATTAAACAGTAATTGGGAGATTCGATTTGCATGTCTCACACCAGTCTTCATATCAAATGGTTCAGCAATTTATCTCATGAATTTAACTTTAAAGCTTGTATCGACAAACATTTTCTTGATTGCTGTTAGACTTTTATTATCTAGGCCTTGTTCCTCTAAAATTTGAAAAAGACATTCACGATCAACTAGGTTGCACATCTTAAAATCCACAAATGTACACATAGTATTATTATTAGAAATCCTTTGGTGCCTAACGATTACTTTTAAATTAAGAATTTTTTTCGAACAGGATCTGTTTGGTATCCTCTAATTTAAGGTTCCGACTGTTCTTTGGCTTTGTCAAGTAAACATTGCGAGAGGATTTAAAACTGTGTCATTTACTTATTAAGAAGTATAATCTCACAGATTTAACACATCAAATTATTAGAGTTTTAAGCTATGTCTAGCAGTATTTGAGACTGAGAGCATTTGTACTACCAACGAAACTGCTAGTTGTACTACCAACTAGCCAAAATTTGAAACCTTTTCGACATTTTTTCTCGATGATACCTGGCACAAAACAACGAAAGGGAAAGAGTTAACCACGATTTTTCTGTTCTTCCAGTAAAACTATCATCTTTCATGGCATTTTAATTGATACTTTTCTTAAAATCACTTTTAATTATGATTATCATCATCGTACAAAGAACGGAGATGTGCTGCTACAGACGAATTTTTGAAATTAGGTGAAGTAATAAGATATCTAAATCTACGTAAATACCCAGCAAGTCACAATGATAGGAATGGCAAAGGGTTCATCGATCCACTTCCATACCGATCCCTTAATAGCGCCCGGGGAAAAGGAACACCTTTCTGTTTTCGATCTGGTTTCTCTTATTTTACTACGATGATCATGAGTCCCTACGTCGGTGGATGGTAACAAAATATGTTCGCTTTCGGAAGAGAAAGTTTGTGAAAGAACTTTAGCACATAAATCTCGCCGCAACGAAAAAGCCTTTATTTTAGTCATTTCCTCCTGAACTCGTGCATAATTTCCGTGACAATCTCCGTTACATCAAGATAATACAAAACGAGCTGCCCTTCCTCGAACTTTCTTTGTATTCTCCGGCAATCTCACTTGATGAGGATACCAAAATGCACAGCTCCAAAACACGACGCACAAATGTATTGAGATGGTTTCTTTAGTAGAACTGTTGAATCTTCCAAATGTTTTGCTAATGAAACATAACCGTTGGTTCACCTTCCCTGCGATACTTTCAATATGTTGTCTCCAATTTAATTTGTTCGTATTCTTATTGCCAGATATTTAGTTAAATTTACGGCTGTAAATCTGACAGCTTAATATTATAAATAAAGTTTAACGGATTTTCTTTAGTGTTCATATCGATGAATTCACAACTTTCATAATTTAGTGTCCATTTCCAATTTTTGCACCATGCAGATACCTTATCTAATTCATTTTGTAGGTGCTTTTGATGATTTTAATAACCGATAAACGACAGCATCATCCGCGAACAGTCTACGAGAGCTGCTCATATTGTCTCCTAAACATTTATGAAGGTAAGGAACAGTAGTGGTCTTATAAAACATCCCTGACGAACGCCATATATCACTTCTGCATGAGGAAGATTTCCGTAGAATTGGTGACGTAAATAACATAAACAAAACATTGTCAAGAAATCAGTTATGATAGGACATCGTGTTAAAACATCAGTGAATAGCCTGTACGATACCACAGCAGAGAACTGTAGAAGGTAAAAACTACAGGGAAAGACATAAGTTCGAATACACGCATAATCTGCATAAAATTGACAGGAACCAACTAAAGTCGACTCATTCATTAGATAACGAGAGGGCATATCAAACTTCAAGAAGCTATTAGAGACGATTTACTTAAACTCTTTTCACTTATTAGATTCCTAATGCCATATACGACGGTTGCAACTTAAATAGTGGCAACTATTTATTCATAACCGATACAAAACCATTACATGTTTGCACCTGTTACTGTCCTTCAAACGTAGTCACCAGTGTTGTGTACAATCCGTTGCCAGCGATGTAGACTATTACGTTTTGTAATGTAGAAAGATCATATTTTGTTAACAAAAATATTTTGACAGATGAACGTAGGAACTGAAACGAAAAGAAATTAGAAATGTTGTTAGTTGTTAACTGCGCAAACATGGAATTCAAAACTAAATTCAGAGTAAAAACGGTAATGCATATTTTAATGATTATTTCTGTTGATCGTGCATGTTTTGTAGTTTGATATTTCATGAATTCATGCATATTTCGGGAATTTATAGTGCATGAAATTCTCGTCTCTACTAAGGCTTAGTTAGAAATATATGCGAATGGAGGCAAGTAATTGCACTTAAAGTCTTCACCGCATTAGCAATATTTCTAAAGGCTACGACTAAAACTTAATTTTACTGATTAGGGGATGTGTTGCTCTCGTCTGTGAACTCGTGTTCGCAGAGCCATTAGTGAATGAGGAAGGCACTGCATAAAGGCGTCGTAGACATAGCAACCGAGAGCAACTGCTGGGCGGCTAACATATTCTTGGTTTTCCTGTAAACCCCCTAAAACCTGCTCCCCGCGTCTTCCCCAAGTGAGACTTCCCACAATTGCGACTCACAAGTGTTCCTACCTCTCTCACGAACACTAATGTCTCTCATCTTCGTAGTCCTTACGCGAAATGTACGATGGCAGAATCAGCTACAGGGAAACAAGGGTAATATTATCTATCAGAAGCAAGAGGGGAAAATAAGGCCGAAAACGAAGTGTTCCAATTAAAAACGGTGTAATACAGGGATGCAGCCTGTCACCCCTACAGAACAATTCATACATGGAAGAAGAATTTGTCGGAAATAAATATTCAAGGTAAAAAGATATGAATGGTAAGATTCACTGATAACATTGCTATCCTTCGTGAAAGTAAATATAAATTACAGGATCTATTGAATGGAACGATCAAACTAATGAGTAAAGCATACTGATTGAAGGTAAACTGCAAAAGGAGGAAAATAATGTGAAGTAGCGGAAATGAAAGAAGCGAGAAACGTAACAAAATTTATGATTACGTTGTAGATGAATTCTGCTACCTTTCTTTATTTATTTATTCGACATGCCGCATTGCAAAGTAATATTACATGTAATTCTCCTACCTTGGAAATAAAATAATCTACGATGGAACGAGTAAGGAGGACATCGGCTGAGAGGGCATTCTAGGCCAAGGCGGGTCTACTGGTAGCAAATATTGGCCTTATGTGTGAAACAAAAACCCGACATTGTACTTATGAAGCACGACTTTGTGTAGAACTGAAACGTGATCAATGGGAAACCGGAAGAGGAGGGTTCAAAGTTCAAAGTTTGTTAAGCTTATGGGACTCAACTACGGGGTCATCAGTCCCTAAACTTACAAACTACTTATCAACTACCTTATACTAAGGACGGCACAAATATCCATATCCGTGGGGGGATTCGAACACCGACCGTAGTGGCCGTGCAGACCGTGACTGGAGCGCCTCAGTCTCCTCGGCCACCGCGGCCGGCAAAGAGGAGGGAATCGAAGCATTTGACATGTGATGTTACAGAAGAATGTTGAGAATTAGATGGTCTGGAAAGATAACTGTCTAGGAGGTTCTCTGTAGTATCGGCGAAGAAATGACGATATAGAAATGACTGGCAAGAAGCAGAGGCGAGATGAAAGAACATGTGACATCAGGTAGTAACCACTCCTAATGGAAGCTGTTGAGAATAACAACTAAGGAAAGACAAAGGCTGGAAAACGTCCAGCAAATAAATGAGCACGCTGGGATCAAGTTTTACTCTAAAATGAAGAAGCTGATGCTGGAGTGGAATTCGTTGTGGGTCAGGTGAAACCAACGAACAATGACCCCTTCCCCTCCACACACACCTCGCTCCAGGGGAAAAAAATATTATCGGTAGCTTTTCTGGACGGACCTGGATTGGGAGGACCTGTGGAAACATTAATGAAGATTGGACAAAGGCATTCATTGTAGCAATGTTTTAGAAGGATAACAAGGCACTGTGGGAGAACTACAGAGGAACGACGCTATTGTGGCAATGTGTGAAGACCTATAAGAAGATAATTTTAGAAAAATATCAGGAATAATAAATACAATTAATATATGAACAACAAGCTCTTCGACTTGGAAGATTAGCTATAGATGCCATATTTACAGCCAGACAAGCTGCAAAATAGAAGTGGGAATTTGGGAAAGACATGGTATTTACATTTATAGATATATAAAAGGCTTACGACATAGAAGGGAAGAGATATGGCAAGATTGAATAGACGAACTGTCAAAAGAAATGCAGTTGAGAATCAGGAACATGTACGCAAAAGTATTATAATGTAGGAATGGTTTACAACGGAGAGAAGGGTTGGGCAAGGAGTGTGCTGTCGCCAGAACTTTTTAATGTAATCATTTACAACATAAGGAAAGTTCGCCAAGGATCAAAAGAGGATGATATTAAAATCATAATCTATGCAGATGATGCGATGATTTAGAAGAAAATGAACAGAAATTGGAAGAACAACTGTACTCTTTGCATAGAGTAATCGACGAATCAGGTAGCAAAAAAAGTGAAGTAACGAAAATCATCACAAAACAATGAAAGATGTAATTTGCAAAGGAGAAGTTATTAAAGAAATAGTAGCCTTCAAATATCTAGAAAGTAAATTAATTATGGAAACTTCAAGGATGAAATTTCATAAAGAACAGAAAGTTGTCTGAACTTTTATTATTGTGTATCGGACATAATTAGAAACTGGAAAATACCTCCAGAAGCAGAAATCATGATGTATAAGTAATAGGCCTATTACCGACCAATTTACGTATGGGTCAATGTTGGACAAAAATATTTGAGCAGGTTAAAAGCAATAGAAATTCTCTTTTTATGAGGGATCCTTAGTAAGATGAGAAGGTACAGGGTAACAACACGAAGCTCATTAGAGATCGAATTCCTAAAAGTAATGGTTTTGGCACATTAATAGAATGGGACCAGAAAGACTTCCTAAAGGAGCCCTAGAATGGACAGAACCAGTACGGAGACGAACTGGAAAGCCACGAGCAAGTTGGAAAGACAAGGGGATAGAACTTATAACCCGAAGAGGACTGCAATAGGAGAGGGTGCTAAACGATAGACTGTGGGAGAAAAGAGAAACTTGGAAGATGCTCTGACAACAACCTGCATATGCAAAACACTGCAAGAAGTAAGGAAAATCTAGCACCATGCGTCTGAAATGTTTCGAGGTGTTTCTTAAATCCGACTTGATAGGGATCCCAAACACCCCGCTAATGTTCATTTCAGTACTGACGACATCCCTCACCATCAGTTGTAGGCATGGAAATGCAAATGAAAAAATGGACGTGACAACACACTCCCCCATACACTGTGAGGCGGCTTGTGCAATGTGGAAGTAGATGTATAAGTTCATATTGATGCAGACGACGCGGGAGTATTGGTAACAACAAGGAGGAACACACAGTTTCAAATTCTGAAGGTAGCAGGGATAAAATATAGAGAATAAAAAGTTAAATACAACTTGTACAAAAGGCAGACAACAGTTATAAAAGTCGAAGCGCATGAAAGGGACACTGTGGTTGGAAAGGAACAAGACAGAGTTTTAGCCTTTCTCTAATGTTATTCAGTCTTTACACTTGGCAAGCTGTGAAAGACAAGTTTGGAGAAGGAATTAAAGTTCATGGCGAAGGTTTGCCGATGACAGAGCAATTCTGTCAGAGACAGCAAAGGTCCTGGAACAGCAACTAAACGGAATGGGTAGTGACTTGAAAGAAGGGTATAAGATGACTGTTAACAAGAGTAAATCAAGGAAATGGAATGTAGTGTCAAAAAATCAGGCAATGCACAAGTAGTACATTAGTTTTGTCGTTTGGGTAGACAACTTATGATGACTGAATTAGGAAAGGTATATAATACAGAATTGTATGGGAAGAAAAGCATTTGTGAAGAATTTGTTGACATCCAATATTGCTTTAAGTGTTAGGACGTCTTTTTGAATGGCATTTGTGTGGAATGTAACATTATACAGGAGTGAATGGTGGATGATAAGGAGTTCAGTCAAAAAGATGAAAGTATGTTTGATATATTGTGCTACATACATATACTGAACATTATGTGGGTAGATCGCTCAAACAATTAGGAGGCACTGAACATAACTGGAAAAAAAAATTCTGACATATCTTGACTAAAAGAAGGGATTGCCTGATACGACCTATTCTTAGACATGTGGGAATCGACAATTGAGTATTGGAGAGAAATTCAAATGTTCAATTGTTTGTAAACCTATTGGATCAAACTGCTGTGGTCATCAGTCCCGAGACTTACAAACTACTTTAACTAGGAACACAGACACACACAGTCCCTGAGAGAAGACTTGAACCTCCTACAAGAACGGCTGCCCAGTTCGTAAAATAATGTCTTAGACCGCACAGTCATTTCGCACGGCTTGAAGGAAAATGTGTGGGATAAAAATCGCAGAGGGAGAGTGAGAGACAAATACAGTAAGTAGGTTCGAAAAGATGTAGGTTTCCGTTCTTATTCTGAGATAGGGAAGCCTGGTGAGCTGCTTGAAACCAGTCTAGAATGTAGATAGCATGCAGTTCCTCCCCGTAGTATTGCACCGTCCCCCCTCCCTTCGGTAATAAAAATTTGAAGGCAGAAAAGCATCATCCCCGGTACATCATTAAAGAATCGGCAAAATTTCTCGTAAATCGAGTAACAACCGAGATATATGGAAGTATGGCAGTTAAAGTGACAGTATCTTTGGTTGTGGTGGGGAATGTAATTTACTAGATTGCAGACACTCAAGCGTAAGGAATATCTGTGCTCCAGAAGCTAGGAGGGGGGAGTACGGACCCTTTAAGCATTTAGAGTATATTACAATAAAAATTATGTTTCTGTTTCACACATTTCTAAATAACAGACATTGCCGTCAAACTTATAGGGTGACTTTTTCCACAGTGTACAAACCCTACGGGTTGATAGAGGACAGTATACGAGACAAAAAAAATCGCACTGCCATGTCTTACGGCCCTCTTTAGTTAGGTATTCCCGTTTTTCTTTTTTTTTTTTTTTTTTTTTTTTTTGCATACATGAAGACAAAAATAGTAAAAATATGCGTAATAAAAAATACGGATGATATGATTACGACTCTACTATTGTTATAATGTCTATGCACTCAATAAGTAATATTCTCTGACCGTCTTTCAACAGACAAGATTATTTGGTATTTGAGTTTAGCTTTGACAAACATACACTTTCAACTTTAGCCTCTTTAAACTATTATTTTTAATATCTCTCCCATCTTTTTCCGTTAAAATATCACCTCTCTTACCGCGATAGTTTGTCCTCTTTTTCAAGTTTATTTTCTATACCTGATATGGTTTACGTAAAATCAAGTGAAAGTGTCAGATCGCGTTTATTTTTGCAAATATCTCTGAAACGGTGCGAGTTATGGAAATAACACAACTTGCAAAGTTGTAAAGAATTTTCTCCTCTACAAATTCGTTCATTCAATTTTCGTCTCAGATGGAAGGTTAAGGCGTTATTTGCAATTAAATTTACTACTTCCATAAAACCATCATAAACAGCCCATTTCTAGTGTTAATAACCAATTTTTTGCCCGGAGTATTTGAAAAAGGGAGGTTCTGCTCGCTGATGGGCAACAATTACGTCTGTAAAATTTGGTGCCGATCGGTTGAACGGCGCGACGTAAAAAGTGATAACACGTTACAGACAGACAGATAGTGTCAAATCAACGTTATTTTTGAAAATATCCCTGAAACAATGCGAGATATGGGAAAATCAAAGGTGTTGAGAATTTTTTCCTCTACAAATTCGTTTACTCAGAATTTTGTGTCAGCCTTTACTTTCATTTAAAGTTCGAGCTGGCAAAGGGCGATCGCAATGGCCCACTTTTAGTTTTAGTAGCCTAACCTAAAGTGGATCAAAAAGGTGTAATGAACTTCTTTGACACACGAGAGCTAAAATCACAGTGGTGACATCGCTACATGAATAAGCTGCTCGAATGTCTCCACATCTGGAAAGAGTTCTCCAGCACGATAGTTCTGAGATGTCCCCATAACCAGAAATCGCACGGGTTGTGATCTGGTGAACGAGTGTGCTATGCAATTGCTCCTACTCGTCTGATCTTTTGATCAAGCAAGGCATGGCTTACATGCGTCCAGACGTTAACGGCGAAGTGGACTAGAGCATCATCATGTGTCAGTCTCATAATCTTTCGAATCATCAGCGCCACAGTATGAGAAATAGTACCACCCTCCAGGAGGAAACCAAGCATGCTCTGTTTCTGTATGTTAAGCGCGTATTAGACCAGTGTCTGTAACAACGTATGATGGAATCGTCTCTGGCATGGAAACCATGCATTCCCCGACATAAGCCCACAAGACCTATTGGACCACTTTATGTTACGCTAGTAACACTAAAAGTGGGCGTTTGCGATCGCCTTTTGACAGTTCAAAATTTAAATGTAACGATTTAACCGTTCATCTGGCAAGAAAATTGGATAAACTAATTTGTAGAGGAGAAACTTCTCTACAAGTTTGCTTTTTAAGGTTTTTTTTTTTCATTTCTCGCATCGTTTCAGACATAATCTCAAATATAACGTCGATTTGACAATGTCTGTCTATTTCTAACATGTTATTACTTTTTAGACCGCGTCGTTCAACCGATCGGCACCAAATTTTACTAACGTAACTGTTGGCCTCCAGCGACCAGAATCTCCCTTTTTCATATATTTATAACAAAAAATACGTTAGTAACACTAAAAATAGGCCGTTTGTGATGTGCTTTTGTCAGCTGGAAATTTAATTGCAAGTAACTCGTTAACCATTCAATTGAAACGAAACGAAACGAGACGTGATTGTAGAGGGGAAATCTATCAGCAACTTTGCTCTGATATGTTATTTCCATAACTCGCACTCCATTAGGAGAAAAAAAAAGTCTTGATTTTACGTAAACCATTACAAGCAAAGAAAATATACTTGAAAAATAAGACATATTACCATGGCAAGCCAGGCGATAATATGAAAATATGAGAGAGATTAAAATATAGTTTAAAAAGGTAAAAGTTCAAAAACAGAGTATGTTTGTCAAAGGTAAGCTAAAATATCAAGTAATTTTGGCTGTTTGTTGAAATACGGTAAGGGAGAATATTACATGTCGACTGCATATATATTATGACAACAGTAGAGTCTTACTCTAATAGGTATCGAAAAAATAAAGTTGGTAGATGAGGTTTTTTTTTGGGGGGGGGGGATTTAAAATAACGTATGGTTTTCAGAGTACAGATGATATAAAATGTAGAATGGCAATGGGAAGAAAAGCGATTTTGAAAAAGGGAAACTTACTAACATCGAATATTAATTTAAGTGTAAGGAAGTCTTTTCTGAAGGCATTTGTGCGGAGTGTTGCCTTGTACGGGAATGAAACGTGGACCATAAACAGTGCGGACAGGAAGAGGATAGAGGCTTTTGAAATGAGGTGTTACAGAAGAGCGCTGAAGATTAGGTGGATAGATCGCATAATTAAGAAAGAGGTACTGAACAGAATTATTGAGAAAAGGAATTTTTGGCATACCTTGACTAAAAGAAGGGATCGAATGATAGGACACAGTCTTAGACATCAAGGAATCGTAAATTTAGCGTTGGAGGCAAGTGTGTAGGGTAAAAACTGCAGAGGGAGACCAAGAGATGAATATAGTAAGACTGAAGAGCACAACAACAACAGAGTCGTAATCCTATCGTCCATAATTTTTATTTTTCATATTTTTATAATTATTGTCCGAAGTTTATGCAAAAACATTATAAAACTACAGGGTATCATAAAGTGGGCCATAAAACGCGCCACTGCGATTTTTTTTCCGTATCTTCTCCTCGATCAACGTCCATGCATATGGCGGAAAATATTACCTTGTATTGCCTCGTCTTTCGTATGGCTCGCGAAAAAAGCATCATGGTAGGCTTTGACACTGGAATATCTCCCCAATTGTGCGATTGGATTCACGGTTTTCTATCCTGTCGTTGTAATTGACGGTAAGTCATCGAGTAAAACAGAAGTAATACCTGGCTTTCCCCAGGGAAGCGTTATAGGTCTTCTACTCTTCCTTGTGTTTATAAACGAGTTAGGAGTCAATCTGAATATCTCCCTTAGACTGTTCGCGGATGGTGCTCTCGTTTATCGGTTAGTGAAGTCAACAAAGGATCTAAAGCAACTGCAAAGCGATTTAGATAAAATTTCTACATGGTGCCAAAACTGGCAATTGACACTAAATGAAGAAAAGTGTGAAGTAATACACATGCCCACTAAAAGAAATCCGCTGAACTTCAATTACGCGATAAATCAGTCAAACCTTAAGGTAGAAAAAATTCTACCAAATACCGAGGAGTTACAATTACGAACAACTTAGACTGGAGAGAACAAATAGAAAATATTGTGGGGAAGGTGAACCAAAGATTATGCTTCATTGGGAGAACGCTTCGAAGATGCGCCAGCTCCACGAAAGAGGACTGGCTACATCACACTTGTGCGTCCTCTCCTGGTGTACTGTTGTTCAGTGTGCGACCCTCACCAGGTGGGACTGACGGAAGATATTGAGAAGGTTCAGAGAAGGGCAGCTCGTTTTGTGTTATCACGTTACCCGGGGGAAAGCGTTGCACGAATTGGAGTGGAAATCATTAAGAGAAAGACGCTATTCATTGCGGAGTGATCTGTTTGCGAAGTTTCAATCACCGAGTTTTACTTCTGAATGTGAAAATATTTTGCCAGCACCCACCTACTTAGGGAGACATGGCCATCTCAATAAAATAACAGAAATCATATCGAAAGCGGAACGATTTAGGTGTTCTTTCTGTCCGCGCACTATTAGAGAATGGAACGGTAGAGAAAGGTTATGAATGTGGTTAATGAACCCTCTGCCAGGCACTTAAATGTGATTTGCAGAGTATCTATGTAGATGTAGATATAGGGGAGAGTTGCCGAAGATGGACCGTTGCCTAAGTTGGACCACCTACGTATTTCACTATGTGTTGGTAACTTAAAGTTCTAAGTTTGCTCAACTGGTGAGAAACATTGTCGAAGTCACATGGCTCAGTCGCCAGTTGACGATAGTCATTGGAGTGAAAACAGTTTCCATTATTGCGTTTTCTTCGATGTCGCTGTAAGTTTTCTGCTACATATCATAAGCTTTCCTCTGCTCTAAAAGTAAGTAAAAATATCATCAGCACTATAGTTCAAACTGCCATTCATTAGCTAATAATTTAAACTAGAGTTTAGCGTTTTTTGTTCCTACAACTTAATCTTTACTTATATGGCGTCGAGTTGCCGAAGTTGGACCGAAGGCTGTTTCCTAATTTGGACCGGTCTAATTTAGGGATCAATCGTAACAAATAATACTTACCGTCATTTAACAATAGGTAGATGTTACATTTTTAGGTTTATTTTTCTAGGCTGCGAAACAATTTAAAAAATAAGGAGTAAGTATGGTAACCTTTTTAGATTTGGAAGAGTCAGTAAGGGGAATGTATGGGAAATAGACAGAAGATGAACTGAAGGTAGCTGTTGAAGCATACAGAAACGGTAACCATGAACTTAACGAGTGTGCTCGTATATACCGAGTACCAAAAGCTACAATTAAAGAGATATGCTGATGGTAAAAGCATGTTCTGAAATGAAGTTCAGTTATTCGGAGGATAATCAGTCTTTACAACTAAGATGGAAAAAAATATCGCAGATCACCTTCTTTTATTTGAAGAGAGGTTTTTTGTATTCACTATCAAATATGTTCGTAAACTTGCATTCGACATAGCACAGAAATATGAACTGCCTCATTCTTTCAACATAGAAAAGAAATTGGCTGGTTAAAGGTGGTTTTCTTTATTTATGAGACGAAATACCTCCGTCAGCCAGAAGGAATATCAATGGCGAGAAGTTGAAATGAAGCTTTTCTTAATATTACTGGTCTTATTTCCTTTTTAGTCATTGTTTTACCATGCAGTTCAATTTAAGCAACTGAAGGTCGAAATTAGGCAACCAGTTTCCTAACTTGGACCGTTTATACATTTTTAAATTTTAAGTAATATTCATTTATGCTTTCCTTTTATTCACAGTATAAAACTAGCAGATGAAAGTGTACAACATATAACTTCTTTTAAAGTATATTTTGTTTCGATTAGATAGATAATGTAGACTTTGGATCCGAAAATAAAAAAAATCGCACTGACGTGTTTTACGGCCCACTTTAGATTTGTAGTTTTATAAATTTTTGCAAACAGGTTGGACCAAAGTAATAACCTAAATAATAATTAATTAATTAATGAGAGTGTCTGAAACCCTTTTAGGAAAAAAAATTGGTAGTGGCGCGTTTCGAACCACCAACCTTGTGCGTCACCTTGTCCACTACGCTACGGCTATAAAACAGGATTTCTTTAATCTCATACTATTGATGACCGTTGTTAACTGATGTTAATATGGCACTTGTAGACATTAGATTATCATTTATCGTACGAAGAACGATGTGTTTTTTTTTAATTCCTCAGTGTGCCGTTGCTTTGAAATGACAACGTGTAAGTTACAATAAAAAAATCATCAAATACGCGAGGAATGTCACGTGACATCTCCGAACGGCTGGTTTTCGTTAATTCAATGGAGGGTGTCAAATCTCCGTTATTTTTGCAAATATGTCTCAAACGATGCGAGATATGAAAACAACACAAGGGAGCTAAGTTGTAGAGAATTTTCTCCTCCACCAATTAGGTTTGCAATTACACTTATTACAAACGGCTTTTTTTTACTACAGTATTTTTTGTCCAAAAAATGTGAAAAAGGGAGATTCTGGTCTCGGGCGGCCTACAATCATGTCTGTAAAATTTGGTGCTGATCGGTTGAACGGTTCGTCTTAAAAACAGGGAACACGTTACGGACAGACAGACAGACAGACAGACATCCCAAAATCGCCGTTATTTTTGCAAATATCTTTGAAACGCTACGAGATATGAAAAAAAAAACATAAGACAGCAAAGTTGTAGAGAATTTTCTCCTCTACAAATTGGGTTATTCAATTTTCGTGTCAGATCAATAGCTAAACCGTTATTTTTATTTAAATTTCGAGCTGTCAAAAGACGATCGCAAAGGCCCACTTTTAGTGTTCCTACCGTAACCTAAAGTGGGCTAAAAGTGGTCCAATATCGGCAACCTTTCCCTAAGAAACAGAGCCTACACAGTTGTTTTCCCGTGAACGAAAACTCTCCCCCACACTCTGCGCAGTGTCGATATAGAGGAGTACCTTCGAGTGGATGCAAGCGACGCGGGAGTGCCGTATCTGCAGGGGCAGCGCTACCTGAGCAGGCGCGCGCTGCGGCGTGTCCTACCTGTTGTGTGGACGGCCGCTGTGCTGCTGCTGCTGCGGCTGCTACCGGCTGGCTAGCGGCCACCGGCACTGTCCTCCGGCGCTCGCAGACCGCTCGGCGCTCCCTCAGGAATCAATACGCCGCCCCACGCAGGCGCGCGCCGCTCTCCCGCGGGACCGGCCGGGTGGGCGGCGTGGGCGGCAGGGGGGGGCGGCGCGCGGCCCACGCCGGGCAGGTGCGTGGGAGGCGTCTGCCGCGCGCGCCGCCTTCCGGGAGACGCGGTTCACCGGCTGCGGACCTTCCCCCACCCCGACATCCGCGCACTCGCGCCCGGTTAATACGTCCCGAAACGCCCACGCGTGTAAGTGAAACCTCTGTACCGAGCCACTAGGGCTGTGCTAATGATACTCGTATTCGAACATGTTCGGGATTTCCCGATACAGCGCAGAGCTCGATACAGTATCGAACTGTTCGAACACTCAGCTGACAAATGACTCGCGCGGCGCATGAGCCAAGGATACGTGGAAATTTTAAAGTGGCAGGGCCGAATTTCAGAGGAACACAGTTTGTAATACATATTGCGACCGACTATTTTTGTATTAACAAAAAATTGCGAGAAGAGTTGATATACGGTATGTCTTCATTAATTTATGTTTAATTGTTTTACCCTGACGTTTCTAATGATATTCGAACGTATTTCATTGTAAGGACAAGGTTTTTTGGCCCACTTTAGGTTATGGTAGTAACACTAAAATTGGGCCTTTGCGATCGTCTTTTGACAGCTCGAAATTTAAATGAAAATAACGGCTTAGCTATTCATCTGACATGGAAATTGAATAACCGAATTTGTAGAGGAGAAAGTTCTCTACAACTTTGCTCCCTTATGTTTTTTATATATCTCGTATCGTTTCAGAGGTATTTGCAAAAATAACGGCGATTTTGGGATGTCTGTCAGTCTGTCTGTCCATCTGTCTGTCTGTCCGTAACGTGTTCCCCGTTTTCAAGACGAACCGTTCAATCAATCAATACCAAATTTTACAGACATAATTGTAGGCCGACAGAGACCAGAACCTACCTTTTTCAAATTTTTCGGAGATGAACTACGGTAGTAATTCCCAAAAAAATGCCGTGTGTAATATAATTGTAATTGCAAACGAACGGTTCATCTGACACGAAAACTGAATAACCTAATTGGTAGAGAGAAAAATTCTCTACAACTGCGCTCTATTATGTTTTTTTTTTTCCATATCTTGCATCGTTGCAGAGATATTTGCAAAAATAACGGCGATTTGACAATGTCTGTCTGGTTGTACCGTGTTACCAATTTTAAGGTCGAACCTTTCAACGGATTGGCACCAAAATGTTGACTACCAGAGACCAGACCCTCGCTTTTTCAAATATTTCCGACAAGAAATATGTTAGTAATATCAAAGAAAGATCGTTTGTAATGTAATTTTAATTGCATATAAACCGTTCATCTGACGCTAAAATTGAATAACCTAATTTGTAGAGGAGAAGATTCTCTACAGCTTTGATATTTGCAAAAATAACAGAGTTTTGACGCCCTTCACTGAATTAACGAAAACCGGCCGTTCGCCGATGTCACGTGACATTCCTCGCCCAGAACTCTCTCTGGCATAAGCCATCTTGCTTTGCGTATTTTATGATTTTCTTATTGTAACTTACGCGTTGTCATTTTAAAGCAATGGCGCCATGAAGAATTAACAAATACATGTCGTTCTTCGTACGATAAATGATAATCTAATGTCTAAAAATGCCATATTAGCATCAGTTAACAACAGCCATCAATAGTATGAGATTAAAGAACGTAACTTCTACTTGTTAGCTATAGCGTAGTGGGCAATGCGTTGGACTGTAACTCTGAAGGTCAGTGGTTCGAAATCTGTGACTACATATATAATTTTTCTTAAAAGGGTTTCTGACACTCTTATTAATTGATTTTTCATTATTTAGATTATTATTTTCACCCAAAATGTTTCCATAAACTTATAAAACTACTAATCTAAAGTGGGCCGTAAAACACGTCAGTGCTATTTTTTACATGCTAGAGCAGTGGCAACAGAACACAGGGGTGGAAAAAATAATATGCACTCTAACGAAAATTCGTCTACTTATTTCGGAGAATGGCGTGTTCAAACAGACAAACACAAATACGCGATCATTAACGGTAAAATTACAAATTGAATTTTTCCCCATCTTTCTTTGGAACTGGAAATTGAACAACAAACACTTTAAACCCATTTACAGGTTCACGATAGTAGATAACGAAACGTCGTTATACAGAAAGTCAATTTTAGTGATCTAGATAGTTTTACGCATATAGAACAAAAAAATTGCCTGTTTTAATTCATCAATCAGTTTTGCAGTATCTAGCAGGTAGTGAGACACATACAACAGTTTAGCAACTAGTCTTTAAACTACGACGTCTTTTGTTTCAGCGATTTCACTTTCATGAAATAAAACATGAAGAGGGTTGCAACTTAAATAGTTTCAACTCTACTGTGGAGAGACTATGCAATGGAATCTACTATTGTCGCTCATAGCACACGTTGTTGACATACCTGCGTTATCTCCGAGTAAATGCACTCGTCCGTCCCATGACACCGATTTGCACACAGTCGAGGGAAACACAGTCACTTGTGAGCGAGCGGTCTGACATAACTGTGACACTATGATTTGGAAACAGCAACAAAGGAATTGGATCAAGATTGAATGTGGCAGTGGTCGTACAACACGACACTGTCATCAAGGTCTTCAAGAGGCGTACGAGGAATCGGTCTTGCCGTACAGAACATTGTCAGGGTCGGTAAAAGCCTTCAACGATGGTCGGCAAACTGTAGAAGACCGTCAGTGCAAAGTATTATAGTTAGTTTTTGGAGCATCACCTGCGACCTGCTTTGCGAAAGAAGCGGCAACACTTTCTGCGCAACCTACCCACCATTTTTCGCGACAATGCGCGAGCTGTGGCTGCTCTGTTCGGTCTATGGGACTGGGAAGTACTGTACCATCCATTATACTCCGTTGACTTAAGTCCTTGTGACTTTGATTTGATTCCGAAGATGAAGGAACCACTTCGTGGCATTCGCATCAAACCTTCCAGACATTCGACAGGCAGTAGATCGTTCCATTCGCACTATCAACAGAGCAGGCTCTGTTAACGGTATACTAAGCTGACAATGGGTTCTACACAACTCTGGTGACTACTTTGAAGGACAGTAACAGGTGCAAACCTGAACGCTTTTTATTGGTTGTGAATAAGTACTTGCCACTGTGTAAGTTCCAAGCCTCATATGTTGCCCGAATCTGCGCTCAATTTATTTGTGAATGCCCCAAATAAAATTAAATTCGTTTACTAGTTTTGCAGAGTTGCGTGTTCAGACACACGACAGTTGTAGATGAAACTGTAAATCACGAAAAATTTTACTAAATGATCTGGTTTTCATTTAATAAAGAGAATCAACTGCCCAAAGCTATCCTCGTGGTACCTGTGCCAACCCCATACGAATCAGTTAACATGTATCTCAGATCATTGTGTTGAATTACAAACAACCAGTAGTCCAGGTACAACATTGATTGAGTGTAGGGAGTTAAAACGATGACTTTCGTGTAACTCTTGATAAGACGCTTGCAGTGATGTAAAGAGCGACGTCGTTGTTCAGTGTGGCATTTGAGAAGAATGATTTGGTGTCATTAATCACGCTACAACATATAGTGCGTCTGTCTGGGTTCGGCCAATTTTTAGAGAATTTTACATGCCAATATTGGTGAGGCGAGCAGTTCAGTGCGAGATGTTTTTCATACTTTCCACAACCAAACGTTGCCTCGAAACCTGGCGGAATATCCAAAGAAATTTTGTTCAGTTGTAAAGTACCCACCCAGAAGTCGATATATTACGCAACTATAACGGTAAGGTTATCTATGACAGAGGGTCTGAAGCGAACTGAATAAATACCATCCTCCGAAATTTCTTTAGGAAAGAAGGCGAACAAAATTATCCAGAATTCGAATACAGTACAGTTGTCAGGGTAACTTAAAAGTTAATCTCCTCGAAGAAGCGCGCTCTCGACGGAAGTACTTAAAGACTGGAAAGTCGCACACCTAAAATTGAAAAAAAAATAAAAAAATAAAAAAAATAGTATGATGAACTTCAGGCCTATACCACTGATATCAATTTTCTCTATGAATTTGGGACACTTACTCCGAACAAAAAATTTGTTGGAACTTCCTGGCAGATTAAAATTGTGTGCCGGAACCGGGACAAGAATCTGGGACCTTTGCCTTTCGCGGGCAAGCGCTCTACCACTTTTTTTTTTTTTTTTTTTTTTTCCTCATGTAGATCTATGCTCTGCGGTCGTTGTTTCGGTTAGTTCGTTATTGTTCGTTGAATCTTTGGCTCAGCTTTTTTATTAGAGAGGGCGTTTAGCCCCCTGACCGGGCGCGCTGAGCCACGGCGCCCGGCTCCACTGAGCTATCCCATCGCTACTCACGGACCGCACTAACAACCTTACTTCTGCCATTACCTCGCCTCCTACTTTCCAAACTTCACAGAAGTAAGGTTGTGAGGGCGATCCGTGAGTCGCGAGTCGCGTTGGGATAGCTCAGTGGTAGAGCGCTTGCCAGCGAAAGGCAAAGGTCAACCGAGCGAGGTGGCGCAGTGGTAAGACACTGAACTCGCATTCGGAAGGACGGTGGTTCCAATCCACCTCCGGCCACCCTGATTTAGGTTTCCCGTGATTTCCCTAAATCACGCCAGGCAAATTCCGGGATGGCTCCTTTCAAATATGGCACGGCCGATTTCCTTCCACATCCTTACCCAAAACTCCGAGCGTTAGCTCCGCCTCTAATGACCAAACTGCAGATGGGACGTTAAACCCTAAGCTCCTACCTCCTTCCGGCAAAGGCCCCAGGTTCCAGTCCCGGTTACGGCACACAATTTTAATCTGCCAGGAAGTTCCATATCACCGCACACTCCGCTGCAGAGTGAAAGTTTCATTCTGGAAACAACCTTTAGCCTGTGGCTAAGCCATGTCTCCACCATATCCTTTCTTTCAGGAGTGCTAGTCCTGCAAGGTTCGCAGAACTTCTGATAAGTTTGGAAAGTAGGAGGCGAGGTACTGGCAGCAGTAAGGTTGTGAGGGCGGTCCGTGAGTCGTGTCGGGATAGCTCAGTGGTAGACAGCTTGCCCGCGGAAGGCAAAGGTCCCAGGTTCCAGTCCCGGTTCCGGCACACAAGTTTATTCTGCCAGGAAGTTTCATATTGCCACACACTCTACATCTACATCTACATACATACTCCGCAATTCACCGTAAGGTGCGTGGCGGAGGGTACACTGTACCACTACTAGGCATTTCCTTTCCTATTCCACTCCCAAATTGAACTAGGAAAAAAAGAATGCCATATGCCTCCGTACGAGCCTTAATTTCTCTTATCTTGTCTTTGTGATCTTTACGCGAAATGTAAGTAGGCGGCAGCAAGATCGTATTACACTCAGCTACAAATTCCGGCGCTCTAAATTTACTTAACAGAAATTCACGAAAAGAACGTCGTCTTTCTTCCAGCGATCCCCAATTGAGTTGCCGGAGCATTTCCGTGACACTCGCGCATTGGTCGAACCTACCGGTAACAAATCTAGCTGCTCGTCTCTGAACCGCCTCTATGTCTTCCTTTAAACTGATCTGCTGCGATTCCCAAACACTTGAGCAATACTCAAGACGTGGTCGTACAAGCGTTTTAATCGCGGTCTCCTTTACAGGTGAAGTACATCTTCCCAAAATTCTCCCAATAAACCGAAGTCGGCTATCCGCCTTATTCACAACTGTCCTTACATGTTCGTTCCACTTCATATCGCTCTGCAATGTTACGCCTAGATATTTGAACGACGCGACAGCATCAAAAAGCTCACTACTAATGCTGTATTCGAACATTATGGGATTGTTTTATCTACTCATGCTCATCATCTTACATTTTTCTATATTGAGAGCTAGCTGCCATTATTCGCACCAACTAGAAATTTTGTCTAAGTCATCCTGTATGCTATTACAGTCAGTTACAGACGACACCCTCCCATACACCACAGCATTATCAGCAAACAGCCGCAAATTACAACTTACTCTGTCCATCAGATCATTTATATAGATAGAAAATAATAGCGGTCCTATCACACTCCCCTGGGGCACGCCAGACGATACACTCGTCTCTGATGAACACTCGCCGTCGAGAACAACGTACTGCGTTCTATTACTTAGGAAGTCTTCCAGCCAGTCACAAATCTGTGAACCTATTCCATAAGCTCTATCTTCGTTAGCAGTCTACAGTGTGGCACCGCGTCGAACGCTTTTTTGAAGTCGAGAAAAACACAATCCGCCTGTTGCCCTTCATCCATGCCTCGCAAGATGTCATGTGAGAAAAGGGCAAGCTGAACGATGTTTCCTAAACCCGTGCTGATTCATGGAAAGAAGCTTTTCCGTTACTATATTCGAACTGAGAATATGCTCCAAAATTCTACACGAAACTGAAGTCAACGATATTGGCTTGTAATTGTGTGGGTCAGTTCTCTTTCCTTTCTTATAAACGGGAGTCACCTGCGCTTTTTTCCAATCACTAGGAACTTTGCGCTGAATTAAAGAATCGCGATAAATGCAAGCTAAGTAGGGGGCCAACGCCGCAGAACAGTCGTTGTAAAACCGAACTGGTATTCCATCCGGACCAGCATCCTTTTTCGTATTTAGCTCTTTCAGCTGCTCCTCTACTCCGGAAATACCTATTGCTATGTCCCTCATTTCGGAATTAGTACGTTGATCAAATGATGGTACATTTGTGCGCTCCTCCTGCGTGAAAGATTTCTTAAAGGTTAAATTTAGAACTTCAGCTTTCCGTTTGCTTACTTCTATTACTGCCCCGGAATGATCAACGAGTGACTGGACAGTGGGCTTTCACCCGCTTATCGATTTTACATAGGACCAGAATTCTTGGAAAGATCTTTTGCTAAGGTATGGCTGTGATAATAATTGTATGCTTCGCGCATCGATCTTTTTATAGACGCACGAATCTCTACTAACTTTTGCCTGTCAACATTTGCGTGCACTCCGCTGCAGAGTGAAAGTTTCATTCTGGAAACATCCTTTAGGTTGTGGCTAAGCCATGTCTCCACCATATCCTTTCTTCCAGGAGTGCTAGACCTGCAAGGTTCGCAGAATTTCTGATAAGTCTGGAAAGTAGGAGGCGAGGTACTGGCGGCAGTAAGGTTGTGAGGGCGGACCGTGAGTCGTGTCCGGATAGCTCAGACGGTAGAGCGCTTGCCCGCGAAAGGCGAAGGTCCCAGGTTCGAGTCCCGGTTACAGCACACAATTTTAATGTGCCAGGAAGTTTCATATCAGTGCACACTCCGCTGCAGAGTGAAAGTTTCATTCTGAGAACATCTTTTAATCGAAATGGCTTCGTCGAATATCATTCTTGTGCAACACAACTAACTCTTTAATTACATGAAGAGTTGAGTACGATTAACAAAGGATCTCATATTGATTCCATATTTCTAGATTTCCAACACGCTTCTGACATCGTATCTCAGAAACATTTTTAAATCAAATTGTGAGAGGATGGAATATCGTTTCCGAATAGTGATTGAATTGTAAATTTCCTGTAAGAGAGGACACAGTGCGTAGTGCCTGATAGAAAGGCATCAGCTACAACGGACGTGACATCTGGCTTTCCCCAGGAAAGTGTTACAGGTCCTTAAAACAATCTGGGAGAAAATGAGCAGTCCTCTAAGGTTGTTTGTAGATGATATTGACATTTATAGTAAAGTCATCTGAAAATCAAAACCAACTTCAGAACGATTTAGATATCTGTACAATGCGAAAAGTAGCAATTGATCCTAAATAATTAAATCTATGACGTCGTCCACATGAGTACTAGAAGGAAATGTTCAGTTAGATACGTAGGGATTACAGTTACGAACAAAAGGAATTAATGATCATTTAGATAAAGCTGTAGGGAAGGTGAACCAAAGACTGAACACTTAGAAGTTGGAACAAATCTAGAGAGACTGTCAACACGAACCTTGTCTGCACTCTGTTAGAGTATTGCTGCAGGGTACAGTATAGTTTAACAAGTTCATAGCTTTAACAAAAGACGTCAAACATGGGCTGGTCTTGAAATCGTTATATTGGTGTCTCACGGAAACGATACACGAGTTGTGATGAAAATAATTAAAACGAAGCTTTTTGTTGAAGCAAGTCTTTTTTACAAAATTACAACCACTAATTTTCTCTTTAGAATGCATAACTTTCATAGGATGAAATGATTTCCTTAATAACAGAAGACTGAAATCAGAACTCGCACGGAAAGACTTAAGTCTAATTGGTTCATTGAACCCTCTCCTAGGCAGTTAAGGGCGTATTACAAAGTATGCCGTTAATTTCCTCTTTGCTTCATTTATCATTTTATATTCTGCTGCAAGGGTTGCCAGACTTCTACTTTGTAGTCACCAGCTTTATCGGTAATCTCCTTTCTTCTTATTAGTTTCCTTTTTCTGTATTTTACGTTCAATTCACATTGTGTACTTATTAGAACATTCCAATAAGAATGTCTTGTAATTATTCTTCAGTTTCACTTAAGACGCCAACGAATGTTTAATTATAATCCGACTTTTGATGAAAGTTACTCTTTGTACGAAGTGTTTGGGATTAAAAGGAATTACGCTGTACAGAACTGCGAGTAAGTTACTCGACACTTCGAGGCAACAGAGCAGACGCAGTTTTACGGAAGTACCAACTACAGGCGGAATACGTAATACCTGTGTGGTACTGTTTCGGGTATGCCTGACGCTGGCTAATGCAGCTGTCCCTAGGAATAGTGAGTCTTTCTAATTAAGTGTTCCAGGCTCTCTACTGTAACGAAAAATGATTTACATTCAATGTGGTCATACTTCTTGGAGTTTACAATGATGATGTCGTTTGAACTTTACAAAAATCATTATCCACATGTACTCAAACGAATTCGTTAAATTTCAGTTACGCAATAAATAAATCACACTAATCTAAACGCATTCAGCCGTCAAATTTTAGTGTGTGGTTACTCGTTTTTCAGCGCTTGAAGATGGGATTAGGTAGTAGGAGCACACCTCACTAAAACTATTTTTTTTTTCGTTCTATTATATGAAGCAAAGCATATGTTGAAATACACCTGGTGAAGTACAGGTTATAGAACTGACAAGCTAATTTCATCTGAAACTGTGGCTTGTTAAATAGGTCTGCTCGAATTCGAAACTGATTTTAAACGTAAAAATGAGGCTTTTATGAGGTTCCCACATTGTTATTGCCCACTTTGTTGTACTGAATTGAAATCGATAATAGCAACCTCACATCTGAGAAAATGTGTGTCTAACCAATCTAAATAAAATCAAAGCCACAACACACAGAAAACGTCGCTAAATTTATCAGCTAATACTAAAATCCTACGCTACTAATTAAAATGGAAGAACTGCTTCTCAAGGAAGAAATAGCTAATTTTTTTAATGTTCATCTTGACAAGCGGTGATTTGGGACAACGGCTGTAATATTAATTTTATGAATAACACACCTATAGCCGTTAACGTTTTGAAACCTTTATAATGACTAGTTTCGGTAAACCAAAATTACCATCTCCAGACACTGCTCAACATCCAAAATTTGACGTGTTGAATTACGTCATGTATACATGGAATATATTGGTGAGCTAGTACGTAAAGCCACTTTTCTGTGACCTGCCTGACGATGTTATACTTTCAGGCATCAGTAACGGCTGAATGTATTTTATTTATAAATTTATTATTTCTTTAATTGGTCCAGAAATGCCCATCAGACAGTTCTGTCTTCTCATTTAACACGTTCCTGGATTCCTTTCTTAAATCATAAAAAAATATTAATGTCCTCAAAATTAGATAGCAACAATTCTTTGTCCTCCAAGAGAATTACTCTATGGTATAATTGATGTTATCCAAAGAATGTTGTTCAATCTTCAGGTGATTCACTACCGCTGATGCGCAATTAATTATTTTATTCTGTAAATCTAGTTTTACAATTTCTATCTGTTTGCCCTCCACACTTCATTTCACAATCCTGACATTTGATATCGTAAATCCCGCTTTCCCCATCCAAATCTTCCCTGCTCTAATCTGTTTTCTGTCCTTAATTTTTACATCTTTCAAATAATCTCGCCAGTTCATACGTTATGATTCTTCAGAATGGATATGTTTCTTGGTTTCTCTGACACATCGCCTTATCCGACCTATTTATAATACCCGCGTCATAACTATATTGTACAACTATTTACTTAAGAGTTTTTTTTTTTATCTTTCTTGTTTTCAGAGATTAATGCAGTGGAGTTAATCCTGTGAACCGCACTTTTCAAGAGTGCTGCTTTATGTTTACGGGGCTGTCATGACGTGCGCTCAAAGACGCCTTGCTGCGGAGTGCGTGATTCCTCGCCATCGGAGGTTAGAGTCCTCCTTCGGGCATGGGTGTGTGTGTGTGTTTAATCCTAGGGACATAACCACAGCAGTTAAATCCCTTAGATTTACGAACATTTGAACATGTTTTATCCATTTTCAATAGTCAAACGTCTATACTGGTAAGTTATTAGAGTTTTCCGAAAGACAGGTACGTTATTTGGGATGCATTCACAAGAGACGGAATGCAATTCAGGCCGTTCGGATATTTTTGCATATGATAGTACATTTGGAGAGATCTTTTGACAATGATGACTGGAATACACTCTTTGAAATTCTGAATTCATCTGGTGTAATATACAGAGAGCGGAAAGTTATCTCTAAATTGTACAGAAACCTAAATAGTTGTCGTGAGTCTAAGGGCACAAAAGTCGTATGCAATGGTATGAGAACGGAGTAGGTTCGTTACTGGTAGGTTCGACCAATGTGCGAGTGTCACAGAAATTTTCCGGAAACTCAAATGGATTCGCTGAAGGAAATACCACTTTATTTTCCAGAAATTCTGTTGAAGAATTTTAGAGGGCTGCAGTTTGAAGCTGACTGCAGAACGGTCTTGCTGCCTTGTACTTATATATTGCGTAAAGATCAAAAAGACTAGGTAAGAGAAATTAGGGCTCGTACAGGGACATATAGACATTTTCTCCTCATTCTGTTTGGGACTATGAAAGGAAATGCCTAGTAGTGGTACAGTGTACCCTCGGCCAGGCACCTTACGGTGGATTGCAGAGTATATACGTAGATGTAGATGTATAAGACAGGTTGTAGCCTTTCCCCAATGTTATTCAATCCGTACACTGAGCAATTTGTGGAAGGAATTGAAGTTCAACGGGAAGAAATAAAAACGTGGCGGTTTGCCATTTACATTAGAATTCTGAGACCGCAAAGGATCTGGAGCAGCAACTGAACGTAATGGACAGTGTCCTGAAAGAATGGTACAGGATGAAAATTAACGAGAGCGAAAGAAGGGTAATGGAATGTAGTCTAAGTAAATCAGGCGATGGTGAAGGAATTAGGTAACGAAGCAATAAAGGTGGTAGATGAGTTTTGTTACTTGGGTAGCACAACAAACTGATCGCAGTTCAAATGATAAAAAGTGCAGAACGGTAATGGGAAGAAAAACATGACTCAAGCAGAGAAATTTGTTAACGTCGAATATTAACTTGTGTTAGAAAGCCTATTCGGAAGGCATTTGCGTGGCCTGTAGTCTTGTACGAGAGTGAAACATGGACAATAAGTAGTTCAGACAAGAAGAGGATAGAAGCGTTTGAAATGTGCTACACACGAATGGTGAAGATTAGATAGGTAGATCGCATAACTAACTACGAGATACTGAACATAATTTGGGAGAGAAACTTGTGGCATACCACGACTAAAAGAAAGGATCGATTGGTAGGACGCATTCTGAGACAGCTAGGACTCGTCAATTTAGCATTCGAGGGAAGTTTGTTGCTGTAAAATATCGCAAAGGGAGACGAAGAGGCGAATACAGAAAGCAGGTTCAAAAGAATATGGGTAGCCTTTCATACACGAAGAGGCTTGCATAGGATAGAGGAGCCAAGTTGCCGACTGGCGTGCCGGCATATCGGGAATCATCCCGGCATTTGCCTGGAGTGATTTCGGAAACTAATGGAAAACCTACATCAGGGTGGCCGGAGGAGGCCTTGAACGCCTGCTTCGCGAATACGGATCCAATGTACTGCCACTGCTCCACCCTCTTGGTGGAGATAATAAAACGAAACTGTGTACATGCGACGAATTTTTATGCGTTTTACACGCTGGTAAATCTTTTAACTCAGTGGATGGCTCGCTTATTCTCCCTCGTAGAGCCTCCGGCTTCGCAAGGAATGGGGGGGGGGGGGGGGGTTGGGGGTGTGAAATCCAGTAGTGGCCTCGTGGAGGAAGCAGAGTTTGGGCACTCAGGAAGAGACACTTTGGCGGCTTTGTCGGCTTCCGCCTGCAAGCTCGCCTAAGGCAGCTTCTCGGTGCGTGACCAGAAAGTCTGCAGAACCGAATGGGTAGGAAGAGAGAGAGGGGAAGGGGAAGCTGTAAGCTGAAAAGCGGCCCAACATTGGAAGTCTGTTGCTTAGATTCATTCATTGCAGCTACTTGTGACTCATTGCTGTGGATGTAGTAACTGATTGCTTCTATCAATTCAGGGCAAATATCCACAGTAGTAGAGTACAAATAATTTTGAAATATATCTGATGCAGACGGTAGTACGAGTTTAAAAACTTGCTGGAAAGAGTGGCACTAAAAAAGAGAGATGATAGCAACATAATAACAATAATATATATTAGCAACTAGGTCTCTCTCTCTCTCTCTCTCTCTCTCTCTGCCTGCCCCCGCCCCCCCCCCCCCCCCAAAATCCCTGGGGTCTCGTTTCTCCCTCCCTCCCTCCCTCTCTATCTATCTATCTATCTACATCTACATACATACTCCACAATTCACCGTAAGGTGCGTGGCGGAGGGTACACTGTACCACTACTAGGCATTTCCTTTCCTATTCCACTCCCAAATTGAACGAGGAAAAAAAGAATGCCTATATGCCTCCGTACGAGCCCTAATTTCTCTTATCTTGTATTTATGATGTTTACGCGAAATGTAAGTAGGCGGCAGCAAGATCGTACTACACTCAGCTTCAAATTCCTCTAAATTTACTCAACAGAAATTCACGAAAAGAACGTCGTCTTTCTTCCAGCGATCTATCTCTAAATCTCTCAACCTCTCTCTCCACCTTTCTCTCCGCCTGTTTCTCTCTCCACCTATTTCTTTCTCCACCTCTTCCTGACTGTCCAGCTCTTCCTCACTGTCCTGCTCTTTCTCTACCTCGTTTTTTCCTTCTCCTCTTTTCCTCTCCCCTCCACTTTTTCTCTCTGCTCCTCTTTCTTCTCTCTTCTTCTTTTTGTGTCTCCTCCTCTTTTTCTCTTTTCCTCTTCTTTTTCTCTCTCCTCTTTTTCTGTCCACTATTCTCCTCTCCTTTCTGTGTTCATCTACCCCTCTCTTCACTCGTCCCCCCCCCCCCCCAAGGTGATCAGTGATATACTGTCAAAGTTGTTGCAAGGTACCGTTTTCACACTATAAAAGCCTTCTTCATGATAACATACATACATGATCCATCTTTCGTGATAATTGGTCAAATGATCTCAAAGTTTGTTGTAAGGTACCCTCCGCCATTCACTGTGTCTGTAGGTATCTTCCTTTTTTTTACAGTAGATTACTGATATGTCCGAAAGAACAGACAACATAACAATAATTGTATATATATGCCACAACAGGCAACTGACTATTTCTGTGTGGATGCACAACCACACTCCATCCCATATTTTGGTAACATTTTGTTTCTTTGGGATGACAGCGCTTTATGATAATCTATATCTATAAATGTTAATGTCTGTTCGGTGTACGTTTATCACGTCTGAACAACAAGACATAAAGAGCTAAAAATTTGTACAGTCTCCCCGGGGAAGGCTTTACGCATGGTTTTATGGCGATCGGATAATTTATCTATCTATATTAATGTGAATGTCTCTTCGGTGTACGCTTATCACGTCCGAACGACAAGACGCAAGGACTTAAATATTTTTACAGTTACTAATTTATACCTGAGGAAGGTTTTAGGCACGGTTTTATAGCGATCAGATAGATATTTAGTAATTTGCAGAATATAACGCGAAATGCTGAACAATAATGACTCATTGAAAATTATATTTACTCTTTGAAAATGCTTTTATTGGTTGCATTGTTGCTTGAGGGTTGATAATGATAAAAGGGTGGAGTACATTCGGACGGAAAGTTATAGGTGTATATAAAATTCTACGTGTGTGTGTGTGTGTGTGTGTGTGTGTGTGTGTGTGTGTTAATATTCGCTCTTCACCGAAAACTACAGAACGCAAACGAATGGTCTGTGTGTAATTGTTGTCCGACGAGTTCCGTTGTACACCACAGCAGTTTCATGCCGATAGCTATAAGGGGTTGGAAGATATGGTGGTTGAAAGTCGTCAAATTATAAAACAATTCGGTCTGAAGGTCAGTGATGACGTTTGCAACTCTATAGCAAGGAGGTTACATACAGCGAAACGTGATGCCACAGACCATATCTTTGGTACATGCGTGCTACAATGTCTTCAGCTCTTTCTCTGTAAGCATAAGCATACGAATAATATAACAATAAATAAATAAAGCAGTAAAAAAGAAATTTCTTTCAATGCATTTCCTTAAAAAAAAATCGATTTGACGTTTCGCGCATTACAGCAAGTGATCGATCTGTGATATTATTACAATCATTATTGTTGAATTCCGTGATTGGATTCTTCGAAACGAGTGCATTTCTACGTGGGATTTCTTATATATTCTCTAATAAATGTAACATGTTTTTAGGAAAAAGGAGATGGGCAGAGAGAGAGTGGATAGTAAAAGTACTATCTCAAGGCTCGAATAAAGAAATAAATACCCGGGCAACGCCGGGTTTTCAGTTGGTTTTATATATAAAAACAGTCTAGAGCGCAAGATTTGTTGTTTATTACCAACTAGTTTCAACCCAAAATTGAGCCATTTTCAGGCTTTCTGTCCAAGAAGGAGTAGAGCAGCGCAGGAGCTGCGATTCCTTAGTGCTGTCACACCAATCTTACTCTCTAGTATGTTTTTATACAAAAAAATATGCCCCATCCCTTGCGGGTATTTAGAACAGGCTGCAAGCAATAGGAACTAATGGGTGGTGGAAGAGGGGCCACTAAAATCGTAACGTGCTGTAAGCTGAAAATTTGGACAGGAAGCGAAGAATGCCTGGATAGCCTAAAAAGACGGTATGGATTGCGGACGCAACTACAAGGTGGAACGTCTTCTCTTATCTACAACTCTGTCAGAAGTAAATTGTATTCCTTTGTCTAATCAAATTCAAATTAATGTATAAATGTCAGGTAGTATATACTTTATTTTTATCTTGTTTTACATTCTAAATGTTAATAAAAAGTCATTCTCACCTATTAGTTGACAATAAAAGATAATAAAATCTTTTATGTATTAGTTCAGTTGCTGACTGTCGTAAGTCGCTTTGCGACGTCCCTCTCCCGTTTTGCTCTTCTTCCAACATATCTCTTTTTGTCCTCTATAGAGACGTAGGATTGGACAATTAAGTATCTGCTGGATGGCTGTTATGGAGAGGAGTCCACTCAGTTAATGTTAAACACACGTCAAATAAAATCTTGTATTTATCTTTTATCTTGGCCTGTTGCGTTGCTTGCTGCGATGTTCTTGCGTTGTGTACCATTAGCTGTCTTGTTATTTCACTGTAACTATTTTTCAGGAAATATTTGTTGAAATGAAAACGCGTAGTAGAGTTTATACTTTTTATTAACTATTACTGCACTTCTTCTCTTGCGCAAACTTTCACAAATATAAATAACACAATATCAGATACATGGCTTCGGAGCAAGAGTGAGTGTGTCACTACAAGTGTCCTGCGAGAGTGAGTGCCACAGCGTCTGCGAGTTCGATGTTTTTATTCCCGCTCTGAGGTTCACAACTATGTCTTTATCCACTTAAAATTTTAAAGCTAGGTAAATGTTATTTACATAGTACGTAAAAGTAGTAAACAATATACATATTTCATTTCTTTAATTTAATGGTGTTTGTGTTTTGCTAGTTATTTGTAAGATAGTTTTAAAATGTACGTCTAACAAAATAGTTGTCATGACTTCGAAAAATGGCGTCTGTTTGTTTACTTCGAGTATATTAAATGTTTTGACAGATCTGTTACGAGTTTAATGTTGTTTGTGCGTGTTATTAAATGACTTATTATTTTCGTGAATATATTTTGGGTATCTGTTTCGTTCATCAGTGACCAATGTTTACATGAATTTGGAAAGTCCCGTTATATTTATTAAATCGGCAATTAATGGCAAGATTCAGTGTTATTGAGTCTATAAACAAAATATTCGTTATCAGTGAGCATTAAAGTTTCATGTGTGCTAATAGGTTTCGCTGTTATAATTTTATTTATACTTTCAAATTGTTGCAACATGTGTCACCCAACACTATTTTCTTCTACTTCTATTTATTAACAGAAAAAGGGTGTGTCACTTTTTTTATTATACACGAAAATAGGCCTAAATTATGTACTTTTTGCTGTATTATAGCCAATCAATTTTTCGAGTTAGGGTAAAATTATGAATGGTCCACTTATGTATTGTTATTCTAGCATTTAGGTGTAATTACAATCAATTAGAATGCATTATATTGTTTTTTTAACTAATGCTGTCTCCCGAAGGTAACACTTATTGGGATAATTTCATAAAGATATTGGGTCTGACACTAATGGGTAGTGATATAGGGTGTGTTATATATAAGTGTTACAGCTTATATTAAATTTGAAAATGTTGAAACAATCAGCCAGCCACTCTACCTTTTCTATATTAATACAGAAGCAAATGTTCTTTTGTTAAAAACCTGAAATCTTCGAAAGTTCTTCAAACTACGTTGAAATTTCGACAAGTGAAGCATCATATTTATAAATGATTTTGTACTCATTGGCAGTCCATCTGGTATATATGTAATATGCATGTAATAAATGGGAAACGTTATAAAATGTAAATGTTTTGTTCAAAATCTCTTGGCCAATTGTTTTGAAATTTAGACACAACGTTGAATTCTGATTAAAGAGGATTTTTATATAGCTCTTTCTTTAATATATATGTATAACTTACATATATGTCACTTTTTACTTTTTTGCAACGAAACCTCTACGCTTTAAAATTCACGTTAATTCATATATGACATAATTACAAATTAGTTACTTATAAACATGCTTGTATAACAGTGGAACTTCGTGTTAGAATTTCATAGCATTCGGGTAAGAACTCTCGTAGATATAAGATTTTGAACATGACACTAAACATGACTGTAGGTTAGAGTTGTAAGATGTCATTGCAGAAGGGGAGTAAATTTATGTGGAGAGGGAGCGGAAAGCGTGATGATGAGACAAGAGGAAAAGGAGTGGGAGTAGAGATGCACAGAAACAGAGGAAAGAAGGCGATAAAATACCAGTACATTGAGGTTCTCTCGAAACCCCATTTTGCATTAATGAAATTTGAAGAAGAAGAAAGTGACGAATACCTCAGAATGGTGGTTGAGCATTAATTTAATTTAATCGGTGAGATGAAGGGAAAAGTTCCAGTTTTTTTGGGTTTTTGAACTGAGGTAGCCATTTTGTACTTTACACGTAAAGCATCATTTTGCATAAAAAAGGAAATATTCCTTTTATATGTCTGCTGTTATAGGCAGTGAAAGCTTTGGTCGACTTTATAAAAGGGAAATATTGCAGGAATCTTTCCATACTATTATTATTTTTAAGGTTTGTGAATTATTTATGATCATTTTTAGATTTTAAAAGTACTCATTATTGTTAACACTCAGTTAAGTATATGGCGAGGTAGCCAATGATACTTTTCTAAGCTACCAGTTTTTGACACTACCTACGTTTAATTTTTACTGCTTTAACGTTTGTTAAGAGTATTTATCCTATATATTTTTTACTGTAATACAGTAATACTTTTAGACCAAAACAAATGTTTTTATTTAATTTTTCATGCTTAAAACTGCAGTGAGATTGAAAGGGAAAAGATTCCACCAACTTTGAAAAAATAAACCAGCCTAATTAAGAACAAAATTAACAATTAAACAGATGGATATGATAGATAAGGTTTAGGCTATAACTTTGCATTATTGAGTTTGGCTATCAGAATTTTAGTTTATAAACTATAAAGTTTTTTCCAGTTTCGCTAAAGTTTGGTCACCTGGAATCCTAACCATTCCTTATCTCACCGATTCAATTGAAGACTGTTTTCTTTGTAGAAATATCCTAAAAGAACTAATGGTTTCTCTTAAATTTTCTTATATATACTACAGGTAGCCTAAGTTAGGCCTCATCAATTAATTCTTTCTTCGAAAGTATCAGCCTTCTCAACCTGTTTATTGGGAGTGATAATTGTGTTACCCAGATACTCAACGAATATTGAATATGTACTCGCATTTGCGTGTTTCTTCCTTACTTTCTAAATTATTGGTAATCACAACTCGTATCTGAAAGGGCATCATTATATCTACCTAACATCAAAATAGGCTCCCGGTATTAGAGAACACACTACTGTTGCATTAAAAGGAAGTCACAGAATCCTTCACAATGGAAGGCACGGGGATGAGACGGTCGAGAGAGGAACTGGAATTGGCAAGACATAAAGCACAAATTTAATTTCACACTTCGTATGTAATTCCCTCTCATAACTCTCGTAATACTACCATAAATTTTAGTTTCTACCGAGTTTTATGCTGTAACTTTAACAACCTTCAGTATGCAACTGCCTTCCTCTGTACATAAACATTCTACAAGACTTTCTGCAAACATGACGTCATTTTAACAAGCGGCACCAATGCACAACACTATCAGAACGATAACAGAAGTCGATAGCAGTTCCTGGGATCTTCGATAGTGCGAGTGACGTGAAAATAACGTTACGTTTGCCGACAGCATTGTGGAAAGAGCATTACCGAATTTTGCAATCCGTTTCCCACGTGTTGCCAAGTTAATTATGAGTGCTACGCATGTGTGTTTTGTGTGTACGAAAAAGATGGGGCAATATTTGTTTGCGTATGTGTTTATTTGTTTGGTTTGTGTGTGTGTGTAATCTCATGCAGCAGTAGCAATTGTCTTGTGTTTTGATTAAATGAGCTTCGATTTCGATGTTTTGTGGGGGAGGGACTGTTAATGGGAGATTGAACGAAGTGAGCCTTTTTCATTTCCATCTATTACTGTGAGCAGTATGTGTATCTGTTTATTTAACAGGATTGCCTTTTCCTTTGGTTTTTCGAATGTTATAATTTTCTTGTAGTGTTAGAAGGTGCTTTCTATTGTTATCCTAATTACTTTTATATTTCGTCTCTGGATGTTGGTTGGTAATTATATTCTCTTAGGTGTTCAGCAAATGTGGAGTGGTTCTTTCTATACTACCAGTCTGTAAGAATGTATTCCTTGTATCTGACATCAAACCTTCTGCTTGTTTGCCCAATATATCTCCCACCACGAGTGCTACCTTGTTATACTCCAGCTTTTTGTATATGTCTCTGGCTCTATGTCTGAGTTTTTGTCCGATGGGCGGGATTGAACCGGCGACCTTCAGCACCGCAGTCCGTGACGCTATCCCCTGCGCTACGCCGGCACTCGGTGTACGTGGGTCTCTCGCGGCAATATCACCAGTCTTGTCATCAATCATAGTCTGTGGAATATTGTGGAACGACAGATGCACCCCGTTAAGTGGGCTCCCAAAACTGGATTTCGTGAACCGATTTCCCAAATCCGCTTTTGGTTGATCATGTAAACACTCCAAAATCGATTCTGGAAATACGCTTCTCTAAAGCCGTTTTCCAGTTCCACAGTCGATTTTTGCGCCCATGTAAATGTAACCGTTTTTGAAGCGTTCTTGGCTTGTAAGATTGTGTTTTCTTGTTAAGAATTTTCGGCACATATGGAAAGAGTGATATTTTCTAATGTGAAATAACAGTATAAATATTAGAGTGAACATAAATCTGTGTAATTAAATAAAGAAAAATAGCGATTGTGCAGACTAAATAAGGAACTGACTCAGCTGTTTTCCAGCCGCCATTTTAAGTGAGCTATGAAATCCGATTCTGGCTATGCCGTGTAAACACGACAGCGAAAAACGGTTTACGAAAATCTGTTTTCGTCTTCCGGAAGATGTGTTTCATGTAAACGTAGTGATGGTGTGCTGTGAGCCAATCCCAGCCAGCTTTGGAACCAGATCAATGCAGCATAGATGCCCATACCACAGGATGTCATTTTCGATTTATACGCGTCGATGCCACTACGGATGGAATAAGTGATAGTGTCCATGATGGACCCCGTGCCTACTAAAAACAGGAGATATGCAGGACCGAGGTAACTGAAATGGTAGTCATTTCTTCAGAACAAAATAATGAATATGGCCTGTAAATATGAACCTTTTCCTGAATATTTGACAGGTCACTTATGTACAACCTAAAATGGAAAGGTCAAAGATTTTTGGTTCCATTGATCCCGGTTTTTTTCCGGCAGAATACATCCTAAATGAATACATTAACATTTCACTGATAATTACTATAAGGCATTAAATTAAAATTTATTCCACATTCGAGATTGCGTCAGCATTTGTATCATTTATCTTTAAAAATGTTGGCCCTTTTGTAAGTCAGTGGTGCACCATCGATTCTTTCTTAGATACTGCATGTAATTATCTTCTTTACCGTTCTTACATTATGCAGAAGGAAGCAACCCTACGTAATTCTGCCGTGCCTCTAGAATTACCGTATCTGGTAGTGTTCTATCTGCACAAAACGCTCATAACCTGATAATCGCTTGTTTTAGAACACAGCGACAGTGTCTGTGTGGTCCTGATAAACACGCGAGTAAAGCGCTCTGAGTATCTCGCGTGGCTGGACTGCCGCCAGACAATGTCTCCCAACGGGGAACATCGAGCGCTCTCGACCTTTAATGGTGTTTCGTGCGCCGTGCGCTGTTGCATTTATCCCACAACACACGAAACACCGCTGCTCTTCAGGTGCTATATCTCGCCTCAGGAGATAATAACTAAAAGACGCTGTCTGATACGGAAATTGTGTTTATTGACAAGACAAACCAATCATCTTCTGGAAACAAATCAAACTTCTGAAACTAAGGCAAAAACAACAAACATCAACTACAAGTCAGGGAAATAACGACAGCCTTGAGAGAACGGCCAGGGAGACGAAGCCGGTCGCGATCCCTCGGCTATAGTTCTCGTAGACGGTCTGCGGAGAACTGCCGTCGTGGTTTTTTTTTTTTTTTTTTTTTTTTTTTTTTTTCCTATATTGGGTTTTAATGCCCTATTACAGGCAGGCTAACAGCAGCCGATGATGCTGCTCTACAGCCGAACGAGTGAACGTCGTGTTTTTTTTCTCCTTTATTGTATTTTTAAGCCAACTGTAAACAGTTGGCAGGCTGGCAGCAGCTGCGATGGCTGCTCTTCAGCCATGTGACATACATGTAATGACAAGAATGGAGAAAAACAATATACAAAAGAGAGAAATAAAATTGAGGAAAAAGACAATCGACACACTGAGTTTTTGACGGACTAAAAGGTACATGGACAAACGGGACAAACATATATCAGAAAACGAGAAACGGACGAGTAGTAATAACACACACATAGTTCGTAAAAACAGTTGGCCACGGCGACAATTTAAAAGTACATCGCAGAAACACTAAGGATAAAAACGAAGACAGTGGACGGCGCACAGAATAAAACTTGGGGACGGCTATCACGGAGGCACTGATTAAAAAACACACGACACTGGACACACTGGCACAGTACACGTTGGTAAAAAGTCGAGACGGCCCCGCAGGGTGGGGAGGGGGATGGAGGGGGGAGGTGGGACAGGGATGGGGGAGTGCGGGGGGGAGGGGGGGGGAAGAGAGAGAAAGGAGGGGAGAGAAGGATTGACGAGACTCTGGCATGGGAGAGGGGAGCCAAGCGGGCGGGAAGGAAAAGGGACGGGAGAGAGGGGAGGGGTGCTGATGCTACGGGGAAAGGATCATAGTTGGTAAGAGGGGTAGATATCGGGACGAAATTCGGTATCAGGTAGAGGAAGGGTGCGGAAGTTGCCCTGGGAGAGGAACCGTCGTGTTGCACTACACCCCCCTAAATAGTCGGCGCGCAGTAAAAAGTCGAGACGCTCCTGCATGGCTGGGGAGGGGGATGGAGGGGGGAGATGGGAAAGGGATGGGGGAAGTGCGGGGGGGGAAGGAGAGGGAAGAGAAAGGAGGGGAGAGAAGGATTGACGAGACTCTGGCATGGGAGAGGGGAGCCAAGCGGGCGGGAAGGAAAAGGGATGGGAGAGAGGGGAGGGGTGCTGATGCTACGGGAAAGAGATCATAGTTGATAAGAGGGGTAGATATCGGGACGAAGTTCGGTATCAGGTAGAGGAAGGGTGCGGAAGTTGCCCTGGGAGAGGAACCGTCGTGTTGCACTACACCCCCCTAAACAGTCGGCGCGCAGTGATACGTGGCAGTGTCGAGCTGGTCTCACGTGACTGTGCGGAGGAAAACAGTTCCGGTTTAGTGCGCTCTCCGGCGGTGCTCGTTGCGTCCTCTGGTGATTCCGGAACCGCAGCTGTGAAACACCTCACTGGTATGCATCCATGCTCTTGTACCCTGCATTGCGGGTTGTCCGCTCGTCAGGCGAATCATCGGTACCTGACATCAGAAATACTGCATTGACATTACAACACATCGGCGCCGAGACGTACGTTACAAGAATGCAGCCGACTTCAGTCTTTAATGTGCGAATGCCTCAGATGATGAGTTTCGAAGTTCCTTGTGAACAAATGTGAGAGATATGTAGGAGGCACAAGGTGGAATTGAACCGCTTAAATCGCGGTTGGGAAAGTAAACGCTGTAATAAAAGAAATAGATAAAAGAAAAGTTTGAAGATGACGCACCTTCGGTTATCCAAATGGTACGTAAATCATAATATGTGACCCAGATGTACAGACAAACAAACGATAAAAATTTCAGAAAATTTTATATGATTTATTCAAGTGGAAGAGCTTCACAAAGTCAGCACGTCAGTAATGTGTTGGTAAACCTCCGGCTCTTATGTTAACAGTTATTCGGCTGGATGTCCTGAGAGACGTCATGCCAAATTCTGTCCAACTCATGCAATAAAACATCGTCAAACCGTCAAGCTTGTTGCAGAGGCCTGCCGATAATGCTCCAAACGGCGGAGTTGTTTAAGAAGTTGCAGTTCATATGCATCCGAACTCAAGTTAATGAACGTCGCGTGATATTTGGTTACGAATTGTAGATTAATAATCTTTGTGTAGTAAGTAATTTCTTGTATGCTTAAATTTTTTTTTCATTCCTTTGTTGGCGCTCAGGTGCAGTTGAAACGATTATTCAGTGTTGATTTGTTGGTTTATCCAACTAAGTGGGTCGACAGTTTTACAGATACGTGTTGGTTGTTGAAAATAGGGACGGTCATATGTTGACTAGGTTGCAGGGGAGGAAGTTGCGTGAGGAACAACAACAAGTTGACAAAATGGCATCTGACAACAGGGGAGGTGATTGGTCACCGTCAGATAGTAGATAAAAGTATACTTAACAATAGGAGATAGACTGGAGGAAAATGTGGAGATTCCTGATTGTAGGGTTAAACGAAGGACGTATTCTGAATCGTATATCGACACTGCAGTAGTAGAATTCGACAGAGAAGAAGCGAAACAGGATGCACTTTAGTTGTATTCAAGTACAGAATATGTGTCTTCTCAAGCGTCAAGAGATAGAGTAGATGAAGTAGACACAGTAGTAGGACAAACGGAAAGAACTCCATTACAATTATAAACGGAAGAGAAAAAACACAGATTCAGGAAGTGGGGTTACTAACGCCACATCATGGCTCTGTAAGAAACGCAACTGCTTCTGTATAAGAGGAAATGCAATACAGCAATACAATATGCAGATTTACAAGCGTCACTTTATGGTTCTGTAAAAGTCACAACTCACACTTTCAATAACAAAAGATCGCGAACACCAGGAGCAACAAAAGTAGGGATATAACGACAAGTTTTCAAACACACAGTGAAATATTAGAACAAGTTTATAAACAAAGAATAAAAAAATTAATGACATAAAAATAGAAACAGGCCGAGAACTTAAGCAAATAAAGACACAAACGAGTGAAAGTAAAAAGCATAAATAACGCAACGTTATTCAAGCTATAATGTGCGGACATAAGGATGTACGTACAGATGTTGATAAGGTTCAGTTGGACCTCATTAAAGTTAATCAGAAGGTATAGAAGGGAACAAAAGTAAAAATAAAAAAATAAACTACGTGAACGGCACAACAGATCTATGAAGAGCAGTCTTCACAAAAGAAAGTAGCGATGGTCGCGCTAAGGAAGTACGATCAGCGCATTATCGAAACAGAGATCAGTTTGAGATGTTACGGACAGAGCTGTTAGAATCAATTCACGAAAAGATAGAAAGAGACGGTGCTAGTACCTATTCGACAGATTCGTCCAGTATTGACATAACACATATAGTTAGATTTCCACGTAAAATTATGAGAAAACACGACCAAGGCACAGCCACATCTGAAGGCTGTTGATACAATACCGAAGCAAATGCGCTATGCGGGGCCTACAGAGCTGGTAACTGAAGAAAAGAATTTTTACAACGAGACATTTTCGACGCCGCAAGCGACTAAAGAATCAGATACAAGAGAACGCCGGTGCAGCGCTTTGATACAGTTGTAGGACACGGTTTTTGTGAAAAACAGCCTCAGAGTGGTGTACAAGATGGCGGAATGTTGGGTAGACAATATGGGTTTGTTTAACAACCACAGTGTAGAATGATTTCACTTTACGACGCAGACCATTTTCTTACGGTATGCAGATTTCAACACTACAGCGAAGAAGGAAATTCGCTTCATCCAAGAACATTCATCGATCAATTGCAAGTAGGTATACCTGACCACTTGATTTTGGCACGCCAATGGATTTCATTTGCGCAGACATGTCAGGAGGTTAGAGCCGGCCATTTCAGCCTTCAGGCTCGCTCGTAGCTCGTCCCCGCCTTGCGACAGACTCGCAGCCACGAAGGGCAATGGGGCTCTGCGAGTCAGAATGGCCAGCCTCCTACGAGCTTCCACTGCGCTCGTGAGACGCATACACCCGTAACGCTCATAGAAACTCGTGCGCTCGTGAGACTCGCAGACTCGTAACGCCCATAGGTTGGTTGGTTGGTTTGATTTTTAAGGGACTAAACACGCCCATAGCAACTCGCAGCGCCGTTTCTTACAATGACGACGAAAAAGTACGTTCTGCGAGTGTTAGCAGATGAGAAGTACTTTCTGCTGGGCAGACCCGGAACAAGCCGCATTAGTTCCTTCTGTAAAAATTAATTAAATTAGAAATTTGTTTCATTTCATGTTAGATAAAGGAGGTGCCCACGTTAATATATACGATTTATTTATTTACTTATTTATTTATTTTTAAATCTATTTTATAGCCATTTTTAACAAGAGTGCTGAAAATTTATTTTCATTTAGTTACCTTATAAACAATTACACTTTAAACTTGCGGTAATTATGATATTTAAGCATTCAGTTTGAGAATTGTTACAGATGTGACTTTGTGCGTTCGTAACGGATATTATTTACGAGTAAGAGATTCTCAACAGAAATATTGAGTTAAACATTTTGCAGTCTTTGGAATAAATTTCTTCCACGCGCTCATCTATATCTACATCTACGTATGTACAAACTCCGCAATCCACCGTAAGCTGCGTGGTGGATGGTACCCCGTCCCACTACAAGTCACTGCCTTATATATCCCACTCTCAAGTAGAACAAGGGAAAAACGTATGCCCGTGTGTCTTCCTGTGAGTCCAAACACACACACACACAGACACACACACACACACACACACACACACACACACACACGCACGCACACACACACACCGGACATCAAACATAAATGTTCCAATTGTAATTCTAAATGATTTTACAGTCCTTCTTGCGATGTTTTGATTTTATAAAAGGCCAACAATGAACTATTGTCCTTTGGATGTTAGCGGTTCTTGTAGCCCTGTTTAAGTGAAAATGTGTTGGTGGCATTCAGCGACAGTTGATTAAAAATCAACGCCGCTAATCTCGCTAGCTAATAATGCAATCAGGCTAACATGCGGTAAAGGGCACTATTATATTGCCGCGAGACACCATTTATACCGTCTGCCGGCGTGGCGCGGGGGATAGTGTCACAGACTGCGGTGCTGAAGGTCGCCGGTTTAATCTCGACCACAACAAAAATTTATTTATTTGTAATTAACAATTCCAGAATGTTCTATATCTTTCTTATGTTCACTTGTAAATTCTACTTGTTTCTTATGTTAACTGTTCTTCTAATTTCTGGTAAATTCTGTCTGTGTATAAATAGCAGAGCACTCTGCCTGAGAGGCAGTCAGTGCTGCGTGTATGTTAAGTTCGTAATAAACGTGCTTTCAGTATAAGTGCTGTGTTTAGTTGCCTTCGAAGTCAAGCCTGCTTCCATTTCAACGCGACAATATATTGTAATATAACTGTTTACCACATATTATGAATTATAAAGTATACACCTTATCACATATTAGCCCGATTGCATTATTTGTTGGCGAGATTAGCTAAATATAATTACTTCCTTGTAAAACGAGCAGAATAGCAGACAACCACACAAAAGACTGCCATTTTCTGTTATCTAGTTTACCGGTATTGTTTCCTTTTATCTCTATCGTCGTTCATGACCGTTCAGTCACTGTCTCTTGTTAACATTTATTACCGCCATATTTTTACACAGAAGGAATATTTTCTCTTTTCTTTCACAACACACAGTACAGCTGTTAATTTACGTAATATTTATTATTATTATTTTCGTATGCCACTTTCTAAGAGACGGTACACCAGACTTGGCCGATTTCCCTTCCGCTACGAGTCTGACCGAGTCGCCTCGCTCGCTCTCGCCTGTGCTCGAGCCACGAGCTGTTCGCTGCGCCACTCCCGAGCAGCGGCCGCGCTTACGAGCAACGAACGAGCGAGTTTCTGGCGCCTGCTGACCGGCTCTACATGAGCGGTAGCGGAGACAACGCAGAAGATTGCAGCCACCTGTAAGTCGTATCACGAATTTTGCACGCCAATCTTGACCACATACTGGTTGACTTATGTGCAAAACCGAATTAAGTATGAATTGTTACGAAAGGTACAATACGAGAATTCAGAAGAGAAGAGCCCGATAAAGTTATTTGAGAACATGGAAAAAAGAATCAGTGTTTAGAGATATCATACAAAAATGGAGAATTAATTCGTACGTGTACGATGAAACCACCGTTCAAGTACCAACAATCTTTGTTTGGACGTGGTGGAGAGGACATACAGGCCTTCAAAAGCATCTTAAGGAAACTGAGGTAACTGGAGTTCATTTTCTCCGAGGATGAAGCAAGGAGAAAGCGAAACGCGCGGTATAAGAACAACGACAGACCTAGGAATGGCACAAAACCAAAATTAAAATTTTAGCCAACAAATAATAACAATAATCAAAATACCTTTTTGGGGAACAAAAACAATTTTGTCCCACGTAATGTAAACAATGGCCCAAGAAATAATGAAGGGAATTTGCAGAGAGGAGGATACGGTTTTGATCGTCCAAAAGGTGGATGTGGTAATGGGTACGGAGGCAATTCTTACAGGGGAGGGAAGGAGGAAGACAACAGCAGATTTATTTCCAGAGTCGAGGAGATGTAAGGCCATATTGGCGAGCTCAAGGGCTTGGAAATATCCAACAAGGAAATCGGCGTCAGCAGCAGAACTATAATCAAACAGAGGGAAGAAGTGTTCACAAATCGTGCAGCTGACAGGAGATTAGGCCACCAAACCCAGAAAAAGAAATGAATGACTAGGTAAAAATATTCAGCAAGTCGATCTCTAAGCTGAAATGGAACTACCGCAGCTTGTTCTGGACCTGCCCAGCAGAGCGTACTTCCAATGTGATAACCTTTGCAGAACGTACCTTTTCGTCGTCATTGTAAGAAACGGCGCTGCGAGTTCCTATGGGCGTTACGAGTCTGCGAGTCTCACGACCGCTCGAGTTTCTATGAGCGTTACGGGTCTACGTGTCTCACGAGTGCAGTGGAAGCTCATAGCAGGCTGCCGGCCGCGGTGGCCGAGGAGACTGAGGCGCTCTAGTCACGGTCTGCACGGCCACTACGGGCGGGCGTTCGAATCCCCCCTCGGGCATGGATATTTGTGCAGTCCTAGTTAGTAAGTAGTTCATAAGTAGTTTGTAAGTTTAGGGACTGTTGACCCCGTAGTTAAGTCCCATAAACTATACAAACATTTGAACATTTTACATCATAGCAGGCTGACCGCGGCTGACTCTTATACCAGTGCCCCATTGCCCTTCGTGGCTGCGAGTCTGTCGCAAGGCGGGGACGAGCTACGAGCGAGCATGAACGCTGAAATGACCGGCTCTAACCTCCTGACATGTCTGCGCAAATGAAATCCAATTGGCGTGCCAAAATCAAGTGGTCAGGTATACCTACTTGAAATTGATCGATAAATGTTCTTGCATGAAGCGAATTTCCTTCTTCACTGTAGTTCTGAAATTTGCATACCGTAAGAAAATGGTCTGCGTCGTAAAGTGAAATCATTCTATACTGTGGTTGTTCCACAAACCCATATTGTCTACCCAACATTCCGCCATCTTGTACACCACTCTGAGGCTGTTTTTCACAGAAACCGTGTCCTACAAATGTATCAAAGCGTTGCATTGGCGTTCTCTTGTATCTGTTTCTTTAGCCGCTTGCGCCGTCGAAATGTCTCGCTGTGAAAATTCTTTTCTTCAGTTACCAGCTCTGTAGGCCCCGCATAGCGCATTTGCTTCGGTATTGTATCAACAGCCTTCAGGTGTGGCTGTGCCTTGGTCGTGTTTTCTCATAATTTTACGTGGAAATCTAACTATATGTGTTATGTCAATACTGGACGAATCTGTCGAATAGGTACTAGCACCGTCTCTTTCTATCTTTTCGTCAACTGATTCTAACAGCTCTGTCCGTAACATCTCAAACTGCTCTCTGTTTTTGTCTCTGTTTCGATAATGCGCTGATCGTACTTCCTTAGCGCGACCATCGCTACTATCTTTTGTGAAGACTGCTCTTCACAGATCTGTTGTGCCGTTCACGTAGTTTCTTTTTTTATTTTTATTTTTGTTCCCTTCTCTACCTTCTGACTGATTTTAATGAGGTCCAACTGAACCTTATAATATCTGTACGTATATCCTTATGTCCCCAGGTTATAGCTTGAATAACGTCGCGTTATTTTTGCTTTTTACTTTCACTCGTTTCTGTCTTTATTTGCTCAAATTCTCGGCCCGTTTCTATTTTTATGCCATTCACTTTTTATTCTGTATTTGCAAACCTGTCGTTAATCTTACTTCTAACCTTTGATTGTGTGTTTAAAAATTGTCTTTATATCGCTACTTTTGTTGCCCCTGGTGTTCGCGATCTTTTTATTGAAAGTGTGAGTTGCGACTTTTACAGAACCATGAAGTGACGCTTGTAAATCTGCATATTGTATTGCTGTGTTATATTTCCCCTGTATTCAGAAGCAGTTGTGTTTCTTACAGAGCCATGATGTAGCGTTAGTTACCCCATTTTCTGAATGTGTGTTTTTTCTCTTCCGTTTATAGTTGTAATGGAGTTCTTTCCGTTTGTCTTACCACTGTGTCTACATCGTCTAGTCTATTTCTTGACGCTTGAGAAGACACATATTCTGTACTTGAACACATCTAAAGTGCATCCTGTTCGCCATCCCGTTTCGCTTCTTCTCTGTCGAATTCTACTACTGAAGTGTGGATATGCATTAAGAATACGCCCTTCGTTTAACCCTTTGATCAGGAATCTCCATATTTTCCTCCAATCTATCTCCTCTTTTTAAGTATACTTTTATCGACTATTTGACGGCGAACCATTACCTCCCCTGTTGTTAGACGCCAATCGATCTGTACAGACAGATAGAGGGTGGAAGAAGATGCCGACTGCGAGGAAAAAAAGGTAATTTTTAATTACTTTGAGATACAATCTAGATAAACCAATAATGTTTTAATCTGAACGACAAGTAAAACACAATACGAATGAAATAAAACACAGACAATGCTACACAAACTAACCTTGCATATGCCAAACACACTCATGCTAGGTAAGAAATATGAGGAAGTATACGTAGTCTAATAAATTATTAATTAGAAATATAATTAGAATCACTTCATATATTTAGTTTTGTAAAGTTAATATTATCAAAAAGTTTTTCTAATGATCCATGTTAGTTTGTAAGTAGATAAAAAATTGTAAAGCAAAAGAGAAGATTAGAAGCAGCAATGGTTTGCAGCAATGATTTTGGGCAATCATCCGAGGTGTCTAGATAGGACGTCGGAGAGGGTAAGGAGGTGTGTTGAGTCTTTTTGGTGTATTACGACCACGTTTCGTGTCCAGGCGCGATTCCAACGATAAAAAAGATACGGGGCAGACACATCAAACGTCGTGCCTCCGTATATCAACTGAGAGTGACGGAGGTGGACGAAGTTTTGTTGCCCCAAATTCAATAACGAGATGGAGATCTCAAAACGTACAATCTTGACGTATAACAATGCAGACACTGGAAAAATAGATCGACATGCCTTTTTCCGAGTTTTTTCAGTTTTCCTGCCCAAATATACCAAAGAATCAAGTAAGTAGAGGGTAAGATAGACGAACAGAAGATGGAAGAGGCGCAAGAGACCGAAGATGGGCAATGAAACACAAGCTACATTTCTTTTCCTTTCCCAAAATATTTAAAGTCTTTCCAAGAAAAATTAATTTCATCACATACATTTTCCAATGAAGTACAATGTCATGAATTATTCAGTAGTAGTCTACGAGAGAAGCCCAATACATACAATATGCTACCAACAATTGTTCTTAAACTGGCGGCAGTAGCTTCTGAAAAAACGATGTCTTCTATGCTCCAATAATGTGTGTTCTGTCAGGTCAGCAATGACGATAAAATATGACAAGATACAAAGTAAAACATTTCTCCCTCAGAAAATAAACTGAACAATAGACATTGGCTGAACAAATTATTTTAAGTTTAACAAGTTAAACATCTGGAACATAGAAGGGTGAGAATAAACCGAAAGAAACATCTGTGAATATACAGGTTAAAATTTTAAATGGTTAAATTACGGTTACTGACAATTGTCTAACACTACTACCAAAATAATAAAATACAATTGATATCTAGCAAGTAGCTAAACTTCTGTGATCATACAAACTAATTAGGCAGTGTATCTGTAGTAGGGACATCAGGAAACTAAGTATGAGTGAGTAGCTTATGTCGCCTTGTTAGATTCTGCAGACAGAAGTGGCGAGAAGGGAAATTTTGTATGGTCATTTAGCACAAAATCTGGAAAACGTGACATACGTTTATTAATTTCCAATATCTCAAATTCATTTTCCTCCCTGTCTGGACATGGTGTAGGACTTCATGTGTTATCTTGTAGCTGTGGCCTTCTTTTAGCAAGTGGCCTGCAAATGTTGAATTTTCTTAGTTTCCAACTTATGTAGTGTTATTTCAGTATGGTGCATATTGTCCTGCCTAATAGACCAATGTAAAATTTACCACAGCTGCAAGCGATGTTGTATATTCCCCTCTTTTCCAAGGCTGGAATGCTGTCTTCTTTGGAAAGAAAGTGACCAATGGCATTTTGTAGATAAAAGGATGTTCTTAAATTTCTAGATTTACATTTTATGGCCTCATTCAGAGATACGTTTCCTAAATATGGGCTTGTACAATATTTAGTAAGGTCTTGGAGTAATCTTAACACGTTAGCATCTACATTAGGAAGACAAGCAGAACTTTCATAACTATATTTAAATAAAACACACACACACACACACACACACACACACACACAGAAGCGATAATGCTTCAGCATTCGGCATACACCTCAGAGAACGTAAACATTAGACTGAAAGAGAAACAGCTTTACAAATTGTATCAAAAGAACAACTTATGAACATCTTAGAAGAATTATAAATCTATATCCAGACGACTAAAACTGTAGTATTATTGCATCACAATAAAATAAGAAGTTTCAGCTTGGTGGGCGATAGGAAATATTTATTTTACAACAATTCACAAATCGATAACAAATTATATACCAGACTGTATACAATTGTAACATTCTTGGCGTATATATTTGTATATTGTTTTAATGTATGACTGAAGAAACTTGATTTTACAGCAATAATGATGTTCAATCAGAGGAGTGAAATCGATATGTGAATACTTGTAAAATAAATATGTCATATCGTCCACCAACCTGAAACTTTTTATTTTATTGCAAAATTGTGGTGGGCTGGCACAATCTCCGTTATGGAATCAAGTTAAAAGTATCACAATAACAGTATCGTATGTAAATTACAATATAATGCTCAGCAAACAATTTATGGCACTTAAAATATTCAGAATGAAAACTGAAGATTTATTATACAGTTGCATTCAATGGAACTGTATGTCATGCTACATATAATCAGGGATTTTACCACAAAAGTAAACAATATTTAAGACCTAACAATAAACTTCTTTGGATAAACAGCTTACAAAATTACGACAAAGTATTTGAAATAAAAAGCTTGACCAACATCGTGTCCAATTATAAAATAATGTAAGTAATTACGACATGAACATGCCATCTAACGTTTCTGTGTATATGTATCCACCACTAAAAATGATATTGTTCTCTGTAATAGGTAGCTTACGAAATTAGTCAGTATTTCAATTAAAAAAACAGCTTTGGTGTAAAATATAAAAATTTCTTTCCAATATTATTTAAGAGCTGCAAAACACGACATATTAAAAACTTTTGAGTTGGCCAGTACAACTCAAACGTTATAGATAGAAATGATTCGGACAAAAGACATTTATTGGAAAGTTCGTCTGAGGGATTTTTCAAAACGGAATGACTTCATTTTAAAAATGTTAAACAAATTTGGACACAAAGGAAGGCCAACCATCAAAAGCGCCATTTATTGATTGAACTTCGCATGGACCTATTAGTTCCATGCGTGAAAGTTATAGTCAGAGCCTGAGCTAAGAGCAATTCCTGCAACGATAGGCATTTTAACCACATTGTCTTCTTCTACAATAATCATATAGATATTTGTTGTACTCGAATTACATCAGACGATTCTGAGCAAATTAGATTAGGAAACGAGTCAACCACATTGAAGATGAGTTATTTTTAGGCAGTAAAATAACTTTTAATTAATGGAGTAGAGAAGATATAAAGTGAAAAAAAGACAAACTGGACGAAAAGTACTGAAGGAGACAAATTGGTTCACACAGAATATTGATTTAAGTGCTACAAAATCTTTTCTAAAGGCATTTGTCTGTAGTATAGCGTCGTACAGGTGTGAAATGTGATCGATATGTAGCTGAGACAAGAAGACGACAGAATCTTTTGAAATGTGCTGATACAGAAAAATGATGAACATTAGATGGATATATCACGTAACTCCTGAGAAAGTACTGAAGAGAATTGGGGAGAATATAAAATTGTGGAATATCTTCACTAACCCGGATAGAGCGGAATTATTTTTGGTTTAATTTCTTTTTCAGATGCTATTAATAACTTTAATATGACTGCACAAGATTGTTATAAGTGATTATTTTCAGGATCATGCCATTAGTTTTGACATCAAAAAAATTTAAATGTTTGTAAATCTATCAGACCAAACTGCGTGGTCATCAGTCCGTAGCTTACAAACTACTTAAACTAGGGTAAAATAACCTAAGGACAACACACACATCCATGCCCTAGGGAGGACTCGAACCTCCGACGGCGAGCAACCTAGCGATCCGCATCGAGACGCTTTAGACCGCTCGGCCACTCCACCGCGGCAGTTTTGACACCTTGCCCTTCTGTCAGAAGGGACGTCAAAATGAATTTTTTAGAATATCATTCTGGTGAATCATTATTATCAGAATTTTTTCACTGCTAGCCGTGTGCCGTTACAAAGTCGCGGTTGATTGATATTTCGTAACATAATGACCACCGATCCTACTGTTAATTAAAGATTATGGGGAGGTAATACTGGCAAATCCAGTGAGTTCAAAATTCTGGTGGATAACTGACGACCTCATATTGTTTAGTTGTGCAATCAACTGATTTGTATGTCTTTAATTCAACGGCAGTTTCAATTTGGATTTTGAAATTTATTTCATTTAACTCCGTGTTTTTAGCAACTGATATAGCTCGTTCACTCAACTAATAATGATATCCTAATCCTTTCAATTTCATTTCGCTCTTCACGTTGCTGTGAAGTCCGATGTAACTGAAAAGTAGCTTGATTTGTAGCGTTTCGAGTTCTTCGACCCAAATTGCTGCTGCCCGTGCGTCTTATAGGCGGCATGGATCTAAAGGTAAACACAATAAATAAACACACAATTGGTTTTGGTTTCGAGTTTTACGCTTAGCATCACATTTGGCGATTCGTTTTTGTTTATATACATTCTATCGATAATATTACATCTGCATCGTAAGTGAAGTCATTTAAATTTCCATTTAGAAACCCTTAAATTTTCGATAAATACGTTCTCGCCATTGTTCTTTGTAGATTATGCTGGTTGTTAATCAACGCACATGTAAATTTGATAGAAAATTTTATAAAATGCTCACATCAATTCCGCACTGCACACTTCAAAACTCTTCAAACACTAATTGTATCTTAATGTAATATTTCAATTAGCAAACCATTTTTTGTAACACAATATTAACACGATACTTTCAACAGTCACACGCAATAAGAAGACATCATACAGACTGACACAAATATGCTCATCACTTTCACCCAAACTGCGGCGCCGGCGTCTTATAGGCGGCATGGGTCTAAAATTAAAAGTGTTTTTTTTATTATTTTCCTTGTAATTTTTACGTTATTTCTCCCCATAAGAACCTTCCTTGGCCTTAACAAAAACGTTAAAAAAATTAGCCGAATTGGTCGAGCCGTTATAGAGTTTTACGCTTATCGAAACATTTGGCGATTCGTTTTTATTTATATGTATTAGTTCTGTTACAGTAATAGCAAGTTAATGCTTTGTTCGTTCGCATTCCTCTCGAAAAAAATGCACTGATATGTCCCTTCCTGTTTATCCTCTTGGTTTACATTTTTTCTTTTTCCCTCCTTTCTTCAGAGCGTTTTCTTAATTCAGATGTCCTTCTTTATGTCACAGATTTGGACACCGCAGAGGAGTGGTGTGGACCACTGGTGCTCCGAGGTCGTCGCCCCCCCCCCCCCCCCACCACTTCACCCGAAAATAGTGACCAAGTGTTTTGAACATTTTCGAGGCGTCCATGTATTTAGTATGTGATGGACCACTAGTCTATGCCTGTCATGTTACATGAAGTGAATTTTGAAATTTCTTCTTGTGATGTTCATAATTACATACTTGACATACTCTGTTTCCATGTGTGTCTATAAGCCGAGTTGATTTATAACGTAACTGTTGTATTGTCCTACTACCACATAATGGCATTAGTTTTCCTTTGTGAGTAGACGAGTTTGTCTGGTCTGTACAATACGGATGGTTCGTCAGAAGTTCCGGTAAGAAGCTCTGTCTTTTACCTAAATCACTTCCAAAAATAAACTCAGTCTCCACACATGAATCTGTGTGGGACAGTGTCTACTAGGTTGCATCAGAGGCAAAGGTCTGTAACACTCAGTCCTGTTCTATGTAGTCTTTCATTTGTGCTCACAAAGCTGTTGACTGTTTTATGCCGGCCGCGGTGGCCGAGGGGACTGAGGCGCTTCAATGACGGTCTGCACGGCCACTACGGTCGGGGGTTCGAATCCCCCCTCGGGCATGGATATTTGTGCCGTCCTTAGTGTTAGCTAGTTCATAAGTAGTTTGTAAGTTTAAGGACTAAGTCCCATAAGCTATACAAACATTTGAACATCCCAGTCGCCGTCACTAAACTTTTATTCTCTTTTATTCCTGCCTCCACTTTTTTTTCTATATTCGAAAATATTCTTTGCAGTCTTTTTTTTTTCTCGTAGCTTGTTACATTTATTGTTGAAGCGATACTGTTTGGCTTGACTGCTTCGAATAACTTCGCTGTCAAGGGTACCATTAATGACAGTAGTTGTCATATTGACATGTAAAGCTCTTTCTTTACTTTTTATATCTGTTAATCCCAATCCTCCATGTCTTGGGTTCAATGTTGCTGTATTTGAATCTAAAAAGTTCGTCTTTCCATGTTGGCGGACGATGTTCGGATAGTAGTCAGAAACAGAGACGTCCTGAGTACTTTTGATACATAATAAAAAAAGAAAAAAAATTATTTATATATATATATATATATATATATATATATATATATATATATATATATATATATATATATATATATATTGTGCAGCTTTAGGAGCAAGGACAACGAAAATAAAAGGAAATTCTTGACTATCAAAGGAATCCAACAGATCAGATTAGAATAGGCGTAACACGTGACAGAACACAAGGCCCTTGGGACTGTGTTAACAGCCCTGGCAGATGAGGCAGCACAGAAGATTCTGGGAGGACTATTTGAAAACAGCAATCGAAATTTAGACATATACCAGAGGGTCAAATATATCAGTATTTATATCCTTTCAAAAGCATATTACATAACTCGGATATTTTCCATCTCCGAACTGATAGTAAAGATGATAATGCCAAAGGCAAAAAAGTTATTTTGGGAAAAAAACTAAATTTTGTGGCAATTTTTCGTATTTTTCGGCGAAATCTTGCATAACTATTTACATTTTGTACAGAGAACTCCAGAACTATTGCATATCTGACTAGAACTCTGAAAAAATGTACAATTTCCAAAAAAGGGGTGCCAACTTCACAAGACTCCCGGCTGGGCCGCCTCTGCAGTCCTCGGAGGCCCCTGGACCGCAGGCTCTGCTGCGGCCATGTCTGGAGGCTCCGGCGACGCTCCGCTGCCTTGCAGGAAAGGCGACCCTCTCTGGCGTCGAGCCTCTTCTTTCTTGTGAGGCGCCAACTCCAGGACACAAGGCACTTCACTAGCTTCACATCCAAGAGCTGTTTCATTGCTAGCAGTGGGAGATATTTTCTGCAAAACGAAATCGCATCTAGTAGACGCAATGCAACTGCACGCTGCGGACGTATTACTTGCATCTGCTCCACGTAATAGCAGCGCAATGTCTCCACTTAGACCAGTCAGCAACATCGGTCTCACTCCCATAGCATAAATCATGATGATGCTTCTCTGTGCGCGGCTGGTAGCAAATGTTGCTAGTATACGAACCACTGAATGCTGGAGGGTTATGCGCTCTTCGTTTGTTCCTTCTCCTCCTGGACTGCAATATTGTTTGGCCGGTGTTGCACTATCAAACTTACTGGCAAAGAAGTTACAGAAATATTGGTCGTATTCTTTTGACACAGATCTTTGATGTGACGCAAAGTGGGTTTTCCACTGTCCTCGAATATTTGAACACAAAATTTGTTCAGAAAGACAGACGGGAAGTTTTATCAAGTTGTGAAGGTGCGTGTATCACAACTGCGTTGTATTTCTAACATTAAGAGATAAAAAGTTATCCAATCCGTGTCTTTTTTCACGAGATTGTAAAACATACAATTGAACGTGATACGGTTACTCCAGGACAAAAATAATATTTTGTTATTAAAACGATAACCCATGGGCGCTAGCCCATTTAGATATCTGTTCAGTAAAGTTCAACCAAAATTCCTCATATTACAAAGCGGAAAATTCCCCACAGAAAAGCTCTATATGCATAAAATGGAGATAATGTAAATATTGGACAAATCAACGTTCTCCAGTGATCTGGATAGTGTAATACCTGCTTTACCCATAAAATATCAGTTGCACAAATAGATCACAGCTCTTCTGCTGGGTAAAATTCTTGACAGTAATTTAAACTGGTCTACCCGTGTTGAAATTTTCAGAATATGCTTTTCCCAGAAGCTGCAAGTTCCATTGCATAACGTAGGCCAGATATTGTTTCCAATGAAAACATTATACAGAAGATTTAATCATGTTTAATAATAAATTTAACAAACTGTCGTTTAAAAAATTTTAAGTACGACATTTGTAATTTTATACATCTTTGTTTTACACCTTCAATGTTTTAAAATACCGTAAGCATGTTTTAATTATCTTACAATGTTTTTATACTAATACCACACACAGTTTTATAATTTTTATGTTGGGATATATTCAAGAACCCCACTTCTAGGAAAATATTTATATAACAAACAGTTGTTCAGTATAAGACCCTAGCTTATTAGGGCTCAACCCATCCCCTCCAATTCCCCCCCCCACCTGCCCTTTCCCACCCCACCACCACCTGGAATCAAACTTTAAGTGCTTACCTCAAATTGTAAAACTCAGTTCAAATTAGTACTCAGCCAGACGAGTTGCGGATGCCACAATAAGGTAAAGAAAAGACTCTCCATTTATGTATAACTTAACTATTGTTGAATTAACCTTTAGTAAGTTTATCAAAGAGTACATTTTTATTTTACTTCTGTTTTTTAGATTTGAAGATATCCAAGTGATCGAAACATGTAATTAAACAAATATATGTGCAACTGTTGACGGAAATAAACACATTTGAAGTAATACAGTGGAGTTGCGGGGACACTCCAGTCGATCATGTCGACTATAATAATTTAGGGAAAAAAACATTTAACTGTTTGAAAAGACGTGGGGGAGAGAAGCCTATGCGCATGCTTAAGGTTAGGAGGGGGTGCTGCTTACAGTGTCACGTGACCCGAAGGTAGCTTGTCTCTTCACCGTAACAGATTCATTTCGTTACTGTCACTTAACACTATAATCAGCTACTTTCTGTGTTTCAGTGTTCATGTGCTATTCATATGTTCTTGGTGTTTATTATGAAAGAAAAAATGTTCAAATGTTTGTAGAGTCTATGGGACTTAACTACGGGGTCATCAGTCCCTAAACTTACAAACTACTTATGAACTACTTACAACTAATGACGGCACAAATATCCATGCCCGAGGGGGGATTCGAACCCCCGACCGTAGTGGCCGTGCGGACCGTGACTCGGCCACCGCGGCCGGCATGAAAGAAAAATGAACAACGTTCAGTATCTTTTAGAAACAAAGTACTTGGCTTTGAGCTTGGAACAAAAGTGTTAAATGAAGAGGCCTGTTAGGCCTCAGCTCCAATTGAAGCAAGCGCAAGCAAGTCGAGGTAAGACATTCTGCAGATATTTTAACGAAAATATATCTAAAGGGGGGCGCCACTCGCAGAGGTGCGCCAAATTGTCTCTTTGGACTCCGAGCGTGGGAAGGGCGGAGTTATGGAGGGGGGGGCAGGAGGCGTCACAGTGAAACTATCAAGAATCGGCACTGGAATAAGTGAACCTCCGGTCATCTGAAGCACCATCCGCCACTGCCTTTGTCTGTTTAATTTGTCAGTAATAAATTGTAGTTGTTTTCTCTTGATGTTTTTCATTTCAATCATCCTTATCAATGTTTCGAGGGGTGCATCAGTTTTTTATTATTATTTGCATACATTATTGCAGTAACATGTCCATCGCACCTCTCTGGCCATCAGCCGATAGCATCAAATCCATGTATGTAAAAACAAGCCGGAAATAATTTGGTGTTCCAGACACCATGTTTCATTATATTACCCAAACATGTTTCGACACTTGTTGTGCCATCTTCTGTGGGTTTCATCCTTTTCTTTTCTAGAATAACATGTTACAGGTTTTTACATTATATAGTCATTTGGACGAGTTGTTTGATCTGACAATTATGTTGGACATATTAGGCTTAATTTTGTATATAATGCTTACATAATGTCATTCGCAGGATTTGCTTATGCTTTGATTCAGCATTGTCATCTGCAAACAACAAAATGTTTTTATTTCGAAAAGTAATTGATTTATCATTTGACTGGAAGCTGCAAAAGTTCTCTGTGGCTGTTTAGTGACTTACTTACATTCGAACTGTGGTATTGTGGTATTGCTGTTTCTTGTTTGTTCAAATGTTCATATGTTTGTATAGCTTATGGGACTTAACTACGGGGTCATCAGTCCCTAAACTTACAAACTACTTATCCATGCCCGAGGGGGGATTCGAACCCCCGACCGTAGTGGCCGTGCAGACCATGATTGACGCGCCTCAGTCCCCCCCCCTTTTTTTGTCTATTATGTAGTTCTCTTCGTTACGGACGCTGATCGTTTTTGTTCGTTCTTGATCGGTGTGTTTTTGGCTTAGCTTTTTTATTACAGAGGGCGTTGAGCCCTCTGACCGGGCGCGCTGAGCTACGGCGCTGTTTTCTTGTGTGTGATTATGCTTCATGATGTTTCTTGCTGTTGGTGCACATATTTTCTTGGTAACTGGTTCCGTTTACTTCGCCATTTGCCTTGTTGTGGTGGCTGTTTCCGTATATCGTATTCATATGTTTATGCGACATGTGTGTGATGTGGTGCGCGATTTTTATATGGTTTTGAAACTGGCGCGCGTGTGTGTATGTGTGTGTGTGACTGAGTAGTGAGTAGTGTGTGTGTGTGAGAGAGAGAGGGAGAGAGAGAGAGACAGAGACAGAGAGAGAGAAAGAGAGAGAGAGAGAGAGAGAGAGAGAGAGAGAGAGTGAGAGAGAGGAAAAAGAAAGTTTGTATGTGGGCGGTCAGATGTAATGTGCTGGTAGGATTTATTTATTTGCACATTCGGTAACTACAGTCTTACCTTGGGCTAATGCTTTCTGGATGTGAAAGTTTTCCTCTATTGTTAGTTTTTGGAATAAGCTGTTTCTGGGTTTTAGAATTTGGAGGTCAGTATCTATGTTTATTAGTGTATGATTCTGTTTTATTAAATGTTCAGCAAATGTTCAGTACAGCTACCACGTTTTAGTGCTCTGAGTTGTTCAGTATATCTTGTTCCGAAGTTTCTGCATGTCTGACCCGCATATACAGATTGGCAGTTATTGCAAGTAAGCTGATATATTCCTGATTGCCTGTACTTGTCAGTGTTGCTGGAATGTTTCTTAGTCTATTCTGTATTGTGTTGTTGGTTTTGTATCCTACGTTCAGTCCTTGTTTCTTTAGTATGTTGCTCATTTTATGTGTGATTTTGTTGTTGTTAGTCATTTGCCATTTGTTGCTTACTGTCTGCTGGTTTGTTGTGTGCAGTGTTTCATCTCTTTTTGTGGAGTTTTCATGACTGTGTATTACCTGTTTTTGTAATTTGCTGTGTATTCTGTTCTTTGTTTTTGTGTCATACCTATTCTCTTGTGAAATTTGTTTTAATTTGTTTTATTGTGTCTAGTTCTTCTGTGTAATTTTGTTTGATCATCGGTGTTCTGATTAATCGCTGTAGTAGAAATCTGAAACTTGTTCCCTCGTGGGTTATTGGATGAATGGATTGGTTATGAATCATAGTGTAGGTTATTGTGAGCTGACATTAATTGTAAATTCATGTTTGTTGTTTCTATTATGTATGGTGAGATCGAAGAAGTTTTGTTTTCTTTCTGTTTATGTTCAATAGTGTGGGTTTATGGTGTTTATGTCATTGTAAAGATATTTTATACGGGAGTGTGGTTCATCTATAAGTCATATTATATCATCTAAATATCGGGGGACAAGGAAGGAGCCTCCACGAGGCCGATAGTACCACATTAATTGCAGTTAGCAAATACTATCGGCGGCGTCCCCTGGTAACGTCTACTAGTAGACGACCAATCCTTCCAAAACCGGACTAAAGATGACGCGCAGTAACATAAAGCCACAATGGTTCTTCTCAGCACCAACACTGACAGTAGTGAGCATAAACATCGAGGGTATCACCACAGCTAAAGAAGAAATATTATCAGAATTCTGTAAGACCTCGAAGTGCGATGTATTGTGCATTCAAGAGACTCGCAGAGACCTAACTGCCAGAAGACCGAACATTTCAGGTATGAAATTAACGGCAGAAATACCACACAACAAGCATGGGAGCGCTGTGTTCGTGAAAACTCAAACTGTGGTTTCCTCTGTGGGAACAACTAACCTAAATGGTATAGAAATTATTACCATCGAAATTGGAAAAAGCACGATAACCTCGGTATATAAACCCCCAAACCAACCCTTTACCTTTTCGTGTCCACCTAACTTACAATCCAACCAGCTCATTTTGGGAGATTTCAACAGTCACAGCATACTATGGGGTTATGCAGAATCGGATGCATATGGTGATGCCGTAGAGACCTGGGCAGAAACGAGTGGTCTTGCACTAAGTCATGACCCAAAACTCCCGCCATCGTTCCAAAGTAATGTCTGGAAAAAGGGATACAACCCGGACATATGTTTTTCAAATATCGATCTTGAGGAGCGATGTACTAAAGTGGTATATGGCCCCATACCAAAGACACAGCATAGACTAGTTGGTATTAACATCTATCCAGCAGTCAGACCACAGACCATCCCATTCAGGAGGAGATTTAACTTTAAGAAGGCAAAATGGGAAAGCTATGCATCTATGATAGATTCTGAGATACAATATGTTGAACCAAGACCAGAAAATTACGAACAATTTACTGAAATAATAAAGAATACGTCTAGGAAAGTTATTCCCAGGGGGTGAAGACAACAGTATGTCGCTGGAACGTCCAGTGAATCCAAAGAACTTCTCAAAAAATACGAAACACTCTACACTGCTGATCCTTTCAGCGAAGAAACAGTTGACTGTGGAACAGCCCTACTCCAAAAATTAAGCCAAGGAAGAAAGGAGAAATGGACCGAAACATTGGAAAAATAGCGTGGAACTTGATTAAGAAACTGAGCGGCGACCCTAAGGAACAAATATTACCATGCAAGGTCACAGCAAATCAAGTAGCCACCCAAATACTATTGAACGGGAAAATCAAGAAACAACAAAAATACCCAAAAATTACCAGAAATATCAATCGGGAGACCAACCACTTGGGGATACCTTTCACTATGAAAGGACTTGAAGATGGCATGAACATGTTAAAAAAACGGGAAAGCTGCTGGTATGGATGACATATGCACTGAACAAATCAAAAATTTAGAGCAAAGGGCGAAGAGTTGGATTTTACAATTGTTCAATACATGTTGCAAAGTTGCAAAATCCAAAAACCCTGGAGAAACCTAAAGTAATAGCGTTACTTAAACCAGGGAAAGACCCAGAGACCCTAGTAGCTACCGACGCATCTCCTTGCTCTGTCACTTTTTTAAACTGTATGAGAGACTTATCCTGTCCAGAATAGGAAAATATGTTGACAAACACCTCATTCCACAACAAGGAGGATTTAGACCTGGCAAGTCCTGTACCGGCCAAGTTCTTGCACTGACAGAACATATTGAAGAAGGGTATGAAGGGAAGCTCATAACAGGGGCAGCCTTCGCAGATCTGACAGCAGCCTACGATACCGTCAGGCACAATATATTACTCCATAAAATCTATGAGACACTCGGTGATTACCATATAGTTAGGGTCGTACATTCATTGTTACAGAACAGAAGGTTCTTCGTATTGTTGGAGGGCAAAATGAGTAGATGGAGGGACCAAAATAACGGCCTCCGTCAGGGAAGCGTCTTAGCTCCAATGCTCTTCAACATATACACAAATGACCAACCTACACCGGCCCACACTAAGCAGTTCATCTACGCCGATGACCTTGCAATATGCGTTCAAGGAAAAAGATTTGAAGAAGTAGAGGAAAAACTTGAAAATGTTTAAAATCAATGACTGAGTACTATAATCAAAATTCCTTAAGACCCAACCCTTCCAAAACTCAAGTATGTGCTTTCCACCTTCGCACGAAAGAAGCCAAACGGAAACCCCAAATTACGTGGAACGGGAACACCTTAGAACACACAGACCAACCTAAATATCTTGGCGTGATTCTGGGTCGGTCTCTAACGTATAAACAGCACTGCATCAAAACGAGACAGAAAATAACGACGAGAAATAATATACTTAGAAAGCTAACGGGTAGCAAATGGGGTGCATGTCCTGGTGTGCTACGAACAACAGCACAGGCGCTCTGTTTCTCAACTGCCGAGTACGCGTGCCCTGTATGGAATAGATGCGCTCACACGAAACAAGTAGATATGGCGCTCAATGAGACCTGCAGGGTAGTGACAGGGTGCATGAAACCAACGCCGGTCAGACTCTTGTACAAGGCAGCTGGTTTTGCAGATCCCACAGCTCGCAGAAACGCTTTAGAACATGTAGAGAAAATAAAACAACTCGCAGATGAGCGGCATGTCCTCTACAGAGCTCGACCAGCAGATGCACGACTGAAGTCTAGGAGACGTTTCCTTGTAACCGTCCAGGACGAACCACCTGAAAATTTCCCTCTCCCCCAGGTTCAGTGGACCGGCCAAAACCTAAATTTTAAAACCTGGCGAACCTTGAATAGGCTCAGAACGGGGGTCGCCCCAGTAAAAATAAATATGCTTAAATGGGGTATAATCGACCAAACTGAATGTAAACTGCGACTGTGGAGAAAGTCAAAACATGGAACACCTTCTTACATGTGAAAAATGTCCACACCGGTGTGCCCTCGAAGATTTGTGGCTCGCGAATACTAATGGAATAGACGTAGCCCAGTACTGGGCCGATATCCTTTAAATAGTCCGGACACGATAAAGTAAAGTATCTAAATATCTGTACTAATATTTTATTTGTACTGTTTTGTTTTGACAATTCTGCCAAATATATAGTTTTCTATTTGATTCATGACTATATCAGCTAAGAGGCCACTGATTAGGGATCCCATAACTAATCCTTCCTGTTGGGAGTAAAATTATTTGTTGAAGCGGTATTTCACGCTCTAGATTGTTTTCTGCTATCATCATCATGTGCATTTGTTATTCTTTTTTCTCTATAATATTTCTCTGATTTGAAGGGTTTTACTACAACATTCAGGCATCACGTTTCGCTTTCACTGCTTCAATTTCTTCGGTAGATTCACTTTTCCGCAATGTTTATTGTCTTTCTAGTAAAGGTCGATGTGGTGAATACTTGCGTTTCTTTCTCATCATTTTTTCATAAGTCAATAACTTTCATTCCCCATATGTTTACCCCTCTTATCGTTATCAAGCCTAAACCATCAGAGTACTCAATAGGAGGCAGATACTTAATGTCACATACGAAGTTTTCGATGTGTAGTTTTTGCTGCAGATTGAAATATAGACACAAACACTTCAATCTCAAATGAATCGCGAATTTGTTGGTAAGTTAACACCAAATCGTCAATCAGGTATGACTTCAAAATAATACGTGGTGTTTAAATTTCAAAACTAGTGTTTGGTCATTGTCGTGAGTATCATGATACGGAATTTGTCTGTCAAACGTAGTGATTGCTACAAATCTATTTATTATTCTTCTTCCACACAAAAACGTTTCGACTTCTAGCTGTTTCGCCAGGCTGTTCCTCCAGTACAGGGAGATGCGTACAGAAAGCTCAGGGCACTTAGAAATTTTTCTGTTAATATCAAATTTCACGATTCCTGGAAAATTACGTGTTTCGCCTGAGTCTTATCGGTCACACCAGATCTAGAAACAAAATGAGACAGTAATATTGGTACAGAAGTGCCTGATTACACAAGCAATCTTTAGAAAAGTATATTTATAGGTGACGTTGAATTACTTTTTTGGAAAGTTACAAATTGCTCTGCAAAATATACAGGCTATTATGTAAATTGAAAACTCGATTTCAGACCAACATTACACATCTCCGGGCTCCTGCATCAAACAGAGTAAGCAAGATTAAAAATGTGTACAGTTGTGATATAGGGTCACCATGTTTATATAAATCATGTGTGTCACATGCATATCACTTATTGTTATAACAAAGTGCTTACAAAAAAACACTGTTATGGGGGTTATAAAGATCATCACTAGTGCAAAGCTCAGAAAGACCACTTTTGAAAGTGGTAACGAAGAACCACGGAATTTGCTGAGGTGGGGTACCTTGTGTGCCTCAACGATACAGATTGCTGTGCCGTAGGTGCAACCACAGCGGAGTGGTATCTTTCATAATTCCAGATAAACGCGTGCTTCCTTTAGAGGGGCAGCAGCCTTTTCAGAAGTTGTAGGGTCAATAGTCTGTATAATACACTAAGATGGCCTCGTATAGCCTTTGACATACAGTTATTGCGAACGACGGAAAGCAAGGGGAATCTACACCCCTCACTTTTCCCGAGAATATGCATCTCCGCCGTATGAATATATGATAGTATCTTCTCGCGTGAAATATTTCGGAGGTAAAATAGCCCCCCCCCCCCCCCCCCATAAGGATCTCCGGGTGGGGACTATTGAGGAGGATGTAATCAGAAAAGACAACATTGGTATTCTATGGGTCGAGTATGGAGATTAGTAAATTTAAATTTAAAAAGGGAAATGGATAGGTTGAAGATAGATATAGTGGGTATTAGCGAGGTTCAGTGGAAAGATAAACAGCATTTCTGGTCAGTCGAGTACAGGGTTATAAATACAAAATGTTCAAATGTTTGTTAAGCTTATGGGACTTAACTACGGGGTCATCAGTCCCTAAACTTACAAACTACTTATTGACTACTTACGAACTAGGACGGCACAAATATCCATGCCCGAGGAGGGATTCGAACCCCCGACCGTAGTGGCCGTGCTGACCGTGACTGTAAATACAAAATCAGTTGGCGTATTACAGGAGTAGGTCTGGTGAATAAGAAAACATAAATGCGGGTATAATACTACGACAGCAAAGTGATAGCATTCGAGTAGTCAAGTAAGATATGAAGGCCACACCGACCACAGTAATACAAGTTTATATGTCAGCTATCTCTGCCGATGAGGACCTGAAGGAAATTATTCAAACGGGTAGAGGAGAAAAAAACTTAATTGTGATGGGGGAGTGGAATTCGGTAGCAGGAAAAGGTATGGAAGGAAAAATAGTTGGTGAATATTAACTGGAGAAAAGTAATGAAAGAAGGTGTCGCCTGGTAGAATTTTGGAACAGAATTTAATCATAACAAACATTTGGTTTAAGAGTCATGACAGATGTTTATATTCGTGGAAGAGACCAGGAGACATCGGCAGGTAGCAGATAGATTTTATAATGGTAAGACATAGATTTTGGAAACAGGTTTTAAACTGTAAGACATATCCTGGGGGATATATAGACTCCGCCTATATCTTACTGGTTTTGAACTGCAAAGTGAAACTGAAGAAACTGCACACAGGTAGGAAAATTAGGAGTTTGGACCTGGGTAAAATGAAGAAACTTTAAGTTCTTGAAAGTTTCAGAGGAACTTTAGGCAACAATTGACAGAAACGGGAAGGAGGTAACAGCACAGTAGAAGATGCTAGCTTTTGAAAGAGAAAACAGTGAAGGCATCAGAGGATAAAATACGTAGAGAGCCAAGACCTATAAAAATCCTTGGATATACGAAGGATATAATTTAAGAAAGAATACGATACAAAACTTCAGTAAATAAAGCAGGAGACAAGAAAAGCAGCTGTATGAATATCAAGAACTTAGATGGGAAATCATTTCTGAGCAAAGAAGAGAAAATTTAAATGTGGAAGGACGATACGGAGTAGCTATACAAAAGAAATTAACTTCGAGACAATTATGTAGGGATGGAACAGGAAGTAGACATGAGTGAAAATTACAGGCTCATCAGTTAAATACCGTGGTTCGGAACCCACGTTAAACTGTAGGTCCCCCTATAACTGGCTGGGTAAGTCAGTTCGAAGGTCGGAGGAAGGCAACGGCATACCACCTCTTAACAGGACCATGCCTAGTAAGCACTGTGGTGTTCAAACCAATCTTCGGACTGTTGACTGCTTTACCTTTTTTTTACCAGTTAAATAAGTCAAGGTTGCAAAATTTTAACACGAATTATTTACAGGAGGATGGAAAAGCTTATAGAAGTTGACCTGGGGAAAGACTTTGGGTTTAAGATAAATGTAGGGAGAGAATACTCACGACTTGTCTTAGATTAACGAAAGGCAAACCTTGTTTTCTAGTTTTTGTAGATTTTGAAAAAGTTTTTAACAATGTTGATTGGAATACAAAATTTCAAATTCTAAGTCATAAGGGTTAAAATATAGGGAACGGGGGGTTATTTACGACTTGTACAAAATCTAGACCGCAGTTATTAGAGTCGAAGGACAGGAAAGGGATGCATTGGTTAAAAAGGAGTAAGACAGGGTTGTAGCCTTTCTCCAATGAATAGAATTTCTACACTACTGGTCATTAAAATTGCTACACCAAGAAGAAATGGGGATGATAAAAGGGTATTCATTGGACAAATATATTGTACTAGAACTGACAGGTGATTACATTTCCACGCAATTTAGATGCATAGATCCTCAGAAATCAGTACCCAGAACAACCACCTCTGGCCGTAATAACGGCATTGATACGCCTGGGCTTGAGTCAAACAGACCGTGGATGGCGAGTACAGGTACACATGCCCATGCAGCTTCAACCAGTTCATCGAGAGAAGTGATTGGCGTATTGTGACGAGCCAGTTGCTCGGCCACCATTAATCAGACATTTTCAATTGGTGAGAGATCTGGAGGATGTGCTGGCCAGGGCAGCAGTCGAACATTTTCCGTATCCAGAAATGCCCGAACAGGACATGCAACATGCGGTCGTGCATTATCCTCCTGAAATGTAGGGGTTGGCAGGGATCGAATGAAGGGTTGTGCCACGGGTCGTAACGCATCTGAAATGTAATAAACACTGTTCAAAGTGCCGTCGATGCGAACAACAGGTGACCGAGACGTGTAACCAATGGCACCCCATACCATCACACCGGGTGATACGACAGTATGGCGATGACGAATACACGCTTGCAATGAGCGTTCATCGCGATGTCGCCAAACACGAAAGCGACCATCATGATGCTTTAAACAGAACCTGGATTCATCCGAAAAAATGACGTTTTGCCATGCGAGCACCCAGGATCTTCGTTGTGTGCATCATGGCAGGCGTCAAGGGGAACCGCAGCCATGGTCTCCGAGCTGATAGTCCATGCTGCTGCAAACGTCGACGAATTGTTCGTGCAGATGGTTGTTGTCTTGCAAACGTCCCCATTTGTTGACTCAGTGATCGAGACGTCACTGCACGATCCGTTACAGCCATGCAAATAAGATGCCTGTCATCTCTACTGCTAGCGATACGAGGCCGTTGGGATCCAGCAAGGCATTCCGTATTGCCCTCCTGAACCCACCGATTCCATATTGTGCCAACAGTCATTGGATCGCGACCAACGCGAGCAGCAATGTCGCGATACGGTAAACCGCAATCGCGATAGACTACGATCCGACCTTTATCAAAGTCGGAAACATGATGGTACGCATTTCTCCTCCTGACACAAGGCATCACAACAACGTTTCACCAGGCAACGCCGGTCTACTCTTGTCTGTGTATGAGAAATCGGTTGGAAATTTTCCTCGTGTCAGCACGTAGTTGTCGCCACCGGCGCCAACCTTGTGTGAATGCTCTGAAAAGCTAATCATTTTCATATCCTGTCGGTTAAATTTCGCGTCTGTAGCACGTCATCTTCGTGGTGCAGAAATTTTAATGATCAGTAGTGTACATTGAGCAAACTGTGAAGGAAAGCAAGAAGAAATTTGGAAAATGGATTAAAATCATTGTGAAACACATAGTTTAGGATGAACACTGGGATGTGTGAAAAACTGCTACATTATGAATGACGTTTAAATTTATTACTTTTCTGCTACTAAATATATTCGCAACATTTCTTGTAAACACTGTCCATTTATGCCTACGTAACTACAAATTTATTTCATTATATGACATAATTTGAAAGATATGTCAGAAACACTGAAATTTCCGCATCGGTTTTGCTCGTATTTTATGCGCTGCCGTGCCGTTAACCCCATTGCGATGAAAGTCTACACACGTGATTTTCAAAACGAGAGGAAATTTGCCGTCTACGAAAAATTTTGTGTAGTGCATGGCGGAGGCTGCGTTACGTACAAACTTCGATAGAGTCTAGGTTTGTATTCCAACTTTGATGAAATTTTGCACACTTAACCTTCAGTGCTAGAGGAACTCCACCCTCGACTTAAGATTTCATACGAAACACGGCGGAACCACTTGACTGATTACCTTGAAGTTAACAAATATATCATTTGTCACAAATGGAGGAAGCAATGGACTGACGAAGTGGAGGAGGAGTTCGATAGAGACTAGGAGGTGCAAGTGTTCGTTAAGCTCATGGGGCTTAACTGCGGGGCCATCTGTCCCTACGCTTACAAATAACTTATTAACCAACATATACTAAAGACGGCACAAACAACTATGCCCCCCACCCCGCGACTAGAAGGTGATTGGCAGAGAAAGGGGAAGGTCAGCCTTGACAGAGATTGTGATGTTGTGGTGGGAGTGAATAAACAGAGAGGGGGCAGATATGGGAGAGAGAGAAAGAGAGAGAGAGAGGAGAACGGAGATATGGAAATGGACAGAGAGAGGAGGAAAGAGAAGGCGAACAGAGTGGTAAAAGTAGAGATTGACTAACTTAAAAAGACTGAAATAAAGAAGTACGCAGGCGAGACTAGATATTCAGCTACTATGAAAATAAAACTCAATGATACTATCACAAATAATTCGTAAGTAATGCTATGTGTTATTTTATCTATCTAAACTATCTAACTTTTGTATTTTTTTAGAAGTGCTGTTAGATTTTTTTCTTTTCTTTACTTCTTATACAGTCGCCAAATTGATTATCTCAGACTAAACCGGTCGTTAATAATAAAAACTGTTGAAGCAGCGATTTTTAAAAATTAAAGAAACAGGAGAGCTTGGTTAGAGTTTCGGTTTATCACAATTTTTCAATTGTCTCTACAGATTAAATAGGGCTATCTGTTCCCTCAGTGAAAAATTGTACAAAGCACAGACACCTCTTTCAAGGATGACATTTCCTATTTTACACAATAGACACGAAGTAAGGCGAGGTGCCTAATGCTATGAGGTGCTAAAATATGCGGAAGAAAGTAAGTGTCATTAATGAATGGTCACCTACCTCACAAGAGGAGACAGAACACTTTCTTCGAAAGCGATCCCACATTTTCTTAAATATTCTTAAGCAATAAGCATAGTACTCTCCATCTAGGAAACATACGTATTGGAGACGCCTTCAGACATTTAAAGCAGTAAAGGACGCATTTGTAATAATTTCATATTTACAGAGATCCTTACTTTGTTCCAAGTTTAAATAGGGACAATTTCTCGTACAGCAGATATGTTCGTGCAGAAGACGAATAAATCGGTTTAGTTATTATTCTGTTTCAACGGACAGCCTCCCCTGCTCTCGAAGTGAGTTGCTTTCACCGCCGACGCTATTGAATTCTAACGTTTCTGAAGCAGTAATTCAGCACGTTCCTCGTGGACTCGGTGGTGAAGCCTAACTAACTCAATTCAACGAGCACCACACGTGTACCTTGCGGTCTTGGACGACTGATGGGGGTGGTGGGAAGAGCGGAGGAGGGGGTGAAGAGGGAAGGGGGAGGAGGAGGAGGCAAGGAGGGGCAGGGCCTGCAGCAGGGGGTGGAACTGCATTCAAATTCACGTCACACTGAATCCACTTCACTTGCATTTACAGCTCACATTCGCAAAATGTCTCACCAACACTGAAATAATATTAATTACACTGGAAACTTAGGGTGTAATCAATAATTACGACACCAATTTTAGCTGCCCATAGCGATAATTGCTCATGTAGGACAGGAAACTCAGGCATCAGTGTACTATAATAATTATTATTATTTACTTACTTATTCAATTTAGCTGTATTTACCTACTAGCTTAACGCTGCTTCGCATGCGTAGACTGGATGTTCTGCATTGGTTGGTTCTACTTCTTAGTATACATTTTCATAGATTTAGATTTAAAAATTCTTTCCTAATCAAGTATTTTTATACAACTTGCCACCCCCTATTGCACCATTGATGGTAGAATTGTCGCCCGCTGTGGCCGAGCGCTCTGCGGCGCGCCAGTTACAGTCTGCACGGCCACTACAGTCGGGGGTTCGAATCCCCCCTCGGGCATGGATATTTGTGCCGTCCTTAATATTAGCTAGTTCATAAGTAGTTTGTAAGTTTAGGGAATGATGACCCCGTAGTTAAGTCCCATAAGCTATACAAACATTTGGTTTTGGTGGCAGAATTCAAAACATCCAGAAACACATTTTTAAAAAATTATAACCACGGTCCCAAACCAAAATTTCCGCATTTCTAGCATCAAAATAGTCTTAGTAGCACCATTAAAAGATTTTCCTTTATTTCACCCGCCTCATGGTTGAATTTCCAAAAATATCGAAACAGTGTGTTTTAAAAATTCCAATCAGAAATATAAATCCCGAGTTTTGTATTTCTTGCTTCAAAATTGCCTCAATAGCAACGTATTTTCAAAAAAAAAGAGTTCGTCCTCTATTTCACCCTCTTAGGGAAGGGACATCGAAAAATCGCTGATGCCTACAGTGTAACATAAACAACGTGTACAAATTTCAAATTTTTATCGTCTGAAGATTCACTTTTCAGTGCCGTTTTCTGTCTTTTAGAAACGGATCGAGAAATCGAAATTTCTTTCTTACCCTTTGGCATCTTTCTTGGTAGTTTTACTTTTCAAACTGCAATATGAACTTATTTTTCTTTATTCGTACGCTTGTTGCAGAAAAACAACTGAAGACTGTGCATCACGTTTCGCTGTATATAACCTCTCTGTTATTGTAGTGTCAAAAGTCATCGCTGGTCTTCAGTCCGAATTATATATAAGCTGACGACTTTCAACCACTATATCTTCACCCTCTTACTGCTATCGGCACGGAACTGCTATAGCGTATAACGGGTGACTTTGTACTACAATAACACAGAGAGATCGTTCGTCTCTGTTTTGTAGTTTTTGCTGAAGAGCAAAATATTGTCACCCTCATGTAGAATTTTATATAAACCGGTAACTTTCAACTTCCATATCTTCCACCTCATTATCGTTATCAACCCTTGTAATATTTCTGGCTTGAAGCCATCATATTATGATCGGAGTATTGATTCAGTGCAGCCGGTTAGAACCAGTAGGCGACAGATTGTACAAGCTGGTGAGAACCACGACAGGTGGTACAATGGGTGGGGTTCTAATGGGAAAGAGCACTGGCAAATTTCCCCGAATTCTAGGGAAGTCCCCGAGCGGCAGGCACTGGACGCCGATTGGCTGTAGTACTGACTGTCACGCGCCAAAACGCAATCATATTTTTATCTATACTTAATAAACTAATTATTTATTTCGTGTAAAATTCAAGTTAGGAAAACCATATTAACTATTGCTAAATTCATAAGCAAAACAATTAATATAAGACGGACGGTGCACGACGGCCATGTTTACGCGCCAAAGTGAAGAGCAAAGGCAGCCTTGCATCGAGCCGCCACACTTCAGTCCAGAATACGCACTCGAAGGAGCAACTTGTCGCATAACTAAGCGCTCATAAGACATATATTAACGAGTTTAGAACTATGCGAAATGACTTTATATTAAATTTTCAGTTAAGACAATGTGTGTCAAGTAGTTGTTATTATGCAGTTTGCTAGTTTTCTGCATTTTTAAATGAACTAGATGGCATCCCAAAAGAACTTAAGTATTATTTTGTAATTAGATCAGTTCGTGACAAAAGTTTAACAATTTCAGCCTCTTCAAGAACTCCGACCTGGGTATTATCATCTGCGTGGGGACATTATAGAAGACGTCAGGTTGGTGAACTTTAAAAGTTTCTACTCTTCACACATAGCAGTGAGGAGTAACTACAACTCTAGCTTACACTATCATTGCGGTACAAATGCAAACTGTTGTGCGTCATCCATGGTAACATGGAGGAGGAAAGAAAATGATATAGTACCGGTTAACATACCCCCTGTAGACATTTTTCCTGTTGTACCCTCTACTACCAAAGTGCATAATGGGAGACTGATACCTACTACCACATATAAGTACTATTCGTTTGCGATGTTTAGTTTTGGCGGAGAGTGAAATATAGGCATAAAAACCTTAATTTTCATATATATTAAGATGAGATTATGAAGCATGTTTGTGTATCCTGGTACAGAAATATGTTAAACACAAAATTAATGCAACCGACAAAATGCGCTATTTGGATAAATGATTTAGTTCTGCAGTTGGGTGTTGAAAACTTCAAGCTCCCGAATTCCAAATAACACTGTGAGGAGCATAAAAGCATGACATGAAACAGGAACTGTAGCTTTCTCCCAGGCATGCTTGATCTTGTTATTGAATATGGGTGCACTCGACAGATTGTGCATGAAGTCAGATGATAGCCTTGCAACTGTGTTCAGTATCAATGATGTGTAGTGAAAGTCGCTCATAAAAACGTTTAGCGAATTATTTCCACTAGCGAAAGAAGTATACAGCCAAAGTTTCAACAAGGCGTGGTGGAATGATTGTTACCTTTATGTGCTTATCTGGAGTTACGAACCGACCCTGTTGATGAGTGAAAATGAATGAAGAACCAGACGATATTTTCTTCCAACATTGGGAGAGAAAGAGTTTCGTCATTCTTCAAAAATACGCCTGTACACTTCGGCTGATATTTTAAGCCATTATGTACACATTCAAATTAATATTATGCCAAAATCGCCAAAAAAATTATTTATTTGATCTGATGACCGGTTTCGGCACGCTAAAGTACCATCTTCTGGCCTGGTATGTTACTGTCTGTAAGGTCATAAATGTTGTAAGATAGCAGACCAGAGGAGGGTACCGTAGCGTGCCGAAACCGGTCGTCAAAATAAGTAAATAAGAAATTTTTGCGATATTGGCATAACAGGAATTCGAAAGAAGATCACTTATGCCGAACATGAGCAAATTAACATTACGTATACGCTGTGGCGGACTATAGCGGGGGAAGGACACTGTCCTGGGAGTCTCTTCTTGGGGATGCCACAAAATACATGTATTTCCAAGTGGATAGGGGACCTCGTTTTGCTCAAGGGGACCAAATATATTTACAACAATACAAAATGCCCCCTTACAGTTAGCTATATCACTCACATACAAGTACAATAGAATATACTCGCCTAGCTCTGATAGAGTCTACATCTACCCCTAGATATGTTTTACAATTTAAAACTTGGTTTAGAAAACAAGTTTTAAATTTTAAGACATACCCATGGGTAGATATACACTCCGGCCACACCTTACTGGTTATGAACTGCATATTAAAACTTGAGAGACTGGAGAAAAGTTAGGAGACAAACTGAAGGAACCAGAGGTGGTAGAGAGTTTCAAGAGAGCTTTAGGAGCCGCAGAGTATCATATAGGCAGAAGTACAAAGCCTAATAGAAATCCCTTGATAACACAGGATACACTAAACTTAATTGATGAGACTTTTTAACTCTCATGTTTAACTATATAATTATTCTTTTTCTCATGATTTTACTAAAGAAAGTATGTGTCAAAGGTAATAAATCTAATCCTGATATTTACACTGACTTTTTACACCAGGTAGTTAGCTCACCACATTAGTTCCATATCACGGAATGTAGGGCTACACATGAAAAAAATGTGGCATCACCACTACTCAAAAGGTTCATGGCCTTTTACATAAAAATGGAATATACTAAACAACAATTTATTTCCCTCCTGATTGCTCTTGAAAACAAAAATTCACAATTTGTTGCCACGCGGAAGTAGCCGAGCGGTCTGGAGCGCCACGTTGCGGGTCGCGAGGCCTCCCGCATCAGAGGTTCGAATCCTCCCTCGGGAATGGATGAAAGTGTTGTCTTTAGGTTAGTTTAAGTTGTAAGCTACGGACTAATAACCTAGCAGTTGAGTCCCATAGGATTTACAAACATTTGAACATTTTGCCAATTTGTACGACAATAACACTGACATTCTGAATTTGTGATACACTTTGTAGCAAAAACCACGATGCCTATTACCCGGCCACACGTCTCGTTGCACTATGCATAACTGTATTTATCATAGCATACTATCCCCCTGATCATCAAGGGACAGTTGGTCCAGTTTGCCCCTTCCTCAACGGCGATTCTGCGTAGATAAACTGGGTGGTGGGTCATCAAAAAACAGCCCTTATCAGTCCACCTCAGGTATATTTGATAGGGTTGAAGTCCGCAGAACATGCTGGCTATTCTAATTTTACATTGTCATTAACACGAAGGAACGCATTCACAATATGTGAAGAACGATCACGAAAATTGTCGTCCATGAAGAGGAATTCGTCACCGAAATGCGGCTGATATGGTTGTACTATACGTCGGAGGATGACATCCCTGTTCAGTATAGCTGGTTTGTTACCTGCTACGACCACCAGTGCCGCTGGGTGGCCCCACAGACATATATAACTAACAAGGAGACGGATGAACTGACGTAACTACACTGTTTTTTAGTGTTTTCACATAATGGTCAATTCGTTTGTTGTATATAACTAATTTTCCGTACTGGAAACTGAAGATACATACAGTAATGAGTCATGTTAATTTGTTGTTTTTATTAATCTGCTACCAAGTCAATCAGCTTCGGCTTTTCTTTCAGTAGTATGGTCGTTATTAAACTGCTATTTGTCGTGGATAAACGTATCTTTATTCATTAGAATGTTCTTCTGAAATTTATATTGTGCTTTGACACCTACATTAATGAGTCGATTTGCTGTTTTTATTAATCTATTGCCATTTTCGATTAACTTTGGTTTTTCTTTCAATAGTATGATCGATACACCTGTTCTAGTTGTCACGGGTCAGACGCATCTTTAATTCTTCTGAGTGTTTAGCCGATAACTTCAGTCTGCTTAAACTATATGGTAACGTTGAAGCGGTACTGCAATACGCTCCATTTCATAGTAAATCAAACTGTGACAGTTTCATGGAGAATAATTACGAACTGTAACGCTGATTAACTTCTCTGGCCAGTTAGATCTGGAAATACGTTATTGGTTTTATTTACAATTTGTCAAACTTCCTTTTTCCTCTGGTCTCCCACCATGGAAAAGAGCGTGTGTGAATGATTTTTGAGTAGATTATTTTCCGTAATTACTAACCAAAGATAGTTTCGAGATGGTGGAGGAGTTGCGAAATCTTTGGCTTAGGTGAGGCAAAGAGGAAGGTTGGCAGTGGCTTTCCCGGGTGTTGCTTGTCTTGAGGGAGCGGCAGGGACCGGCCAATGGCAGGTATCTTCCGGCGTTTAAAAAACAGCGGTTCGTTCGGTTCAGGAGACGCCATGTTTGGCGCTGTTAGCTTGGAGGGCCGAGAGGATGGATGTGCCGTGCTCGTCTGCTGTAAATGTGCTAAGCAAGTAGTTGAAAAATGTGTCTTATTATACTGGAATCTGACTCGCAACGCAATAGTTGCCGTACAGTGTAATTCTAGAAACAGATGAAATTTCTATTAATATTTGTTTTTATTTTCTGGAGGGTATTTAATTTTGTGGAAATCGCGGAGCCATGTGCTTCCCGCCGTAAATCTTGTGTGGTTCAGTATGATAAAGAAGGAGCGCCAGTTTTGCTTGTTGTGTGACTAAGCTCCACGTGTAGATTTCCTTTATAATATTTTTATATGGTGTGTGTGTGTTTGAGATATTGGGATTCTGCAAGATTTGAGCGGTGGATGCCGTTGCGTGACTCATGTCTTGCATTAAAATCAGCAATTAATAACGGCCACCCTCTTTGTTGAACCATTTATTTTATTTCCTTTGCTAGTTAAAAAATGGAGTCGTCAGTGCATGTAGTGTAAAAGTGGTTGATGAGCGAGTGCGCTCTGAAGAGAGATGTCCTTACTAGTCCAATAAATCCTTTATGTCTCTCGTTTTTCATGCAGTGTGGCGTGAAACATGTTGAAAATTTATATGTTTAGGAGATCGGCAAGTCTATTTATTAATTAATTTTAGAGCCTGTGTCTCAAAATGTTTTTCTTCTCGGCAACGAGTGTTCACATTCCATTTTTTGTTTCTTTGCACATTTAATTTGTCTAAGGCTATGCTTTTATTTGAATACTATCAGAAAATAAAAATCTTGTCCTGAGTTAGTCGGACTTTACTATGCAAAGATTTTCCTCCACCCGTTTAAATCTAACAAAGAAGCTGCAATCCTAACAACAGAAATTAAATACAGTAACTAATATGTGAGGAGCATTTAGGATGCAGGTAAAAGCTAAATTCTGGGCAGTTGTCATAGTTTACCCCAACTCTGTATCGAAGGTTTTGACAATTGATTAAATACCCGGGGTATTGTTATCCGTTGCGCAATTTGGTCTGTTTTTTTTTTTTTTTTTTTTTTTTTTTTTTTTTTTTTTTTTTTTTTTTTTTTTTTTTTTTTGAGGCCTTTGTTTAATAAGGAAACCCGGCAGTCAGCTGTCACAGCATTCGGTCAGAGCATGAACCATTTACTTTTATTAGCAATGCCCATAATAGCGTTATTAGGTGGCAAACCATTTAAATAAATAAGACCAAATCAAAAGCATTTTGCAAAACGAGGGTAACTATGCAATATGTTCTTCGCATAACACGATTTTACAATAAATGTATTAAATACAACTACTACGGAAGGAAGTATTTGTTTAAATGTAGAGCATGTTTAAAACAAGTGGTAAAGATTACAACGTCATTTCGTGTTACAAGATCATAGTAGTATGATACTATGAGTAGTATCATACGGAATCTTACCGACGGCAAGTGAAGCAAGATGGCGGCGTCAGGCTTCAGCCACAGAGGCAGGTTTGCCGGTCTAGTAATGTATGTCTGTGGGTCGCCGCACATAATGCCACCCCAAAACATCAGGGAAACACCATCTAGGTGGACAGTGTGTCTAAGACGTTCAGGTTGACCTGGCTTTCAACAAACTCGTCTCCGACGATTGCCTGGTTGAAGGCAGATGCACATGTGAACGGCTCTTAATGCCGATTCTGACGAGTGGATTAAGCATGCTGTGGGGTTCATCTGCACCGCGCTGCATGGCGTCTTTAGTCTGGCCGAAACACGATGATCCATAGCTCCGCGTACTGGGTTGGGAGACAGACCCGGCCGCGAAAACGGAATGCAACCATGTTGCCAAGTAGTTATTTCGCTGCCCGACAGTATAGTTAACGGTCGTTGTTGTGTGACAGAACTGGTAAAAGTGTACAGCGCAGCTAGGCGAGCGTGTGTGTAGAGCGAAGTTCTAGTTTGACTTACTCCAATGGTCTGCTGCCGCAGCCGGCGCTCAAAACCGATTGGCGCAAGTGCTAGGGATCATTGTATTTCGGCTCTACTATAGGTGTCAAAGCTGCACCCCGCCACGGACGCCGAAAGTGAAGCTACATGTCATGCGCCTACTACGTACAGTTTGAGTAAACCACGACGCCCTGTGGCTGCACGAAAGTCACTATTCCGTGTGGTGGCGTTCCTCTTAGAGTTCTTCAGAGTTGTAATCCGTAAAAAGCGGTGGTAGTCATTAGACGTCCAGACCGAGGCAAGTAACTGACAGTTCCTATAAGTCTGTACGTCGGAACATCATCGCTCTGGTTGACTCCGAGACGCCTGGAAACTTCCCTTGATAAAAGTCCCGCCTGACACAGTAACAACTCGGATATGATCGAACTTCGGAATTTAGCTTGTTGGTATGGCACAAAAACCGTCAGCACAAGCAGTGCACTTCGTATTGTGGGGTAAAGTCAGCTCCACACGCCAGACGCACGAGAACGATCGTGGAGAAGGCAGCGGATGACCGGCAGCCAATCACACGCCGGCGCCGCGCCTCCTGGAGGAAGCAACCTAGAAGCGCGTCCTCTACAAGCGGCTATATCTAGGCCGCCGGCATGCTTCTGGACGAGCCCATCTGAACTAGGCTCCGAAATAGGCAGTCACAAGGACTCAGCACAACTAGCATCAAGGAAGAAGAAGCGGCGCGAGAAGAGACATACTTTATAGAAGTTGAGTATATTGTATTCTTCAGTAAATAAAACTTGTATCACTAATTTGTATAGCATGAACAGACAGGGAAGGACAAAACACCGGCGACAAGGACGAATAAACACTTCTTTCCTGGTGTTGTGACTGGAACTGATCGGTCATCCTACTCAGTCCATCGCATTGGCCCGCTCATGCGTGGTTGTTTCCATCTTTGCGCGCGTTGAGTGACATCTGTGATCACAGCCGGCGCCAGCGTGCGAGGGCCCTGTGCAAAACACCCTCGCGGGGCACTCTGACAACCCCCCACCCCCTGTAAAATTTCTGGCTTACAGCCATCATATTCAGATTTGAGATTCGCTTCCGTACAGCAGGTTAGTACCAGTAGGCGACAGATTGAACAGGTAGGGTGCGAAGCCTAACACATGCTACCAGTAGATTCGGTTCCCATGGAAAGGAATGTAGAAAAGATCCTCGAGTTGCTTGTACTTCACGCTGATTGGCAGATGTATAAGGCGGTCGCCCGCCAAACGCGATCATATTTGGATTAATATTTATTAAACTAATTGTTGAACACAGTGAAAACTCTGCTGGGGGAACCCCTTAATGTTATGCTATGTGATAATAAAATAAAATGTGTAAAAATCAATTTTAAATGAAAACAAAATATTAACAAAAAGGCAGACAACACGAGTCGGCCATGTTTTGACGCCAGCCAGAGCGAGAGAACCCGACGCGGATCGCGCAGCTGAAGTTTAGTTCAGATCGGGTGTCCAGATTGTTAACGAGTGCAATTGAGATCCGGGGTTCTGACGCTCAACATGTATCAGTTCAGGTTTGTCAATATTGTATGGTCACAGCAGATTATTGTTCTATTTAATAGTTATGAGCTTCAATGCAGGGACAAAGAACAATATAGTTAATTATGTGCAGTTTGCTCACTTTCTGCTTTTATGACAAATAAATTAGCTGACATTCCATCATCTTTAGTTCATCACTTAACAGAAAACAGTCCGCCGATATATACCATAATTTCAGCCTCAGGAGCAAGAATCAACGGCCTGTTTTCTGCGCTGGAACAATTACCAAAGAAGACGCCAGTTTGGTGAAATAACTCTTAAAGCTGATGCCAGTTACTCAGAGTAGTAGCAGCAACCCTGCGCCTCACGTGTTCAACGGTCCTGTAACAAACAAGAACTGGTTCACGGTGCCAATACTAATATGGAGAGGTTGAATTAAAAGACAATTAAGAAAGGAATAGGTAGGGTGGTGAAAGTAGGAAGAGAACCAATAGCTAACCTTTGCAATATCAAGTTTAACCCACCCTTACCTAAATCTTCTTTCATTTTTGTTATACCCACCGTCCCCCCCCCCGCCCCCCCCCCCACCGCCCCCCCACCGCCCCCCCCCTCCAGCAGAGGTTATACACCTTCATGACGTCAAAGAATTTTTCTCATTGACATAGTATCAATACATAAAAAGACTTACTACAGCAGACCTATTAACTTTTATGATGGGAAAATAATTAACTGGAGAATGAATCTTAATAAGTATGGTAATTACTAAAATGTCAACAATCAAAAATAGCTATCGGAATCTTCCAGTGTAATGGAATTCAAAATCGAAAAAGATTCACATGTGTTGTTCAGGAAAAACACATGTTTGCAGTACTTGATATGCTCCTTATTTTTACGAAATTAAATTAGTATTAGGTTAAAAACACTAAGACTATTCTGCTTTACACACTTGACACAGAACATCTTATCCCTGATTTTGAAGACCAAATTCGTCGATAATATCTTCAAAACTCAATTTTGAAACCAAGCCGTGTTCCTCTGACAACATGTCAAGTGAGGACAGACGTTCTGGCGCTCATATAAGTCACAGAAGACAGCGAAACAACACGTCGTGCCAGCTGCGGTCTTGTACTAATAAGCAGACCACATGGGTATCGGATTTTATATTTTTTTATAATTACGTACGTGAAGTTCAGAACTTAAGTGACAAACAGCCAAAGACATTCGACACAACTCTCGACAAAATCGACTTTGAAGTTTTGCGAAGTATACGCAAGTACCGATAAGTGAAACAGATGCAGCATCTGTCAGTGTAGCTCAGACGGTACTTTTTGGCCTCACAAACAAAGAGTCGGAGGTCCGAAACCCGCTGTGATATTTTTTTTTCTTTTTTTTCGAATTCAGTTATATAAAACACTTTGGGATCTCTAATTCCCCATGTTGTGTCAGTTTTTATTTATGTGTATGTAGACGAGCTGAACACCTTGCCGTCACCTAAAACGGTGGTTCAGTAGGTTAGCTGTTTGAAGTGTCATTAGTAGCTATCGAGATGTCATTCCATAAACAGCGTCTTAGCTCTTCACAAACTGAACAATCAAAGACAACCGTCCTCAATTAACAGTGAAGTGAATACTGTTAAAATGTAACTTTTTTATTGAAAACTTTTTATAAAAATAGAAAATTACGAATAAACAAAAATACGTAATTTTTCGTAAAAAATACTATTATATATTAGAATTATGTAACTATTCGAACACAATAAAAAAAAAAGGAAATAAAAATCTGTCGGCGGAATTCGAACCACGGACCCTATGATTGTAAGGCCATACGCTACCTCTTTTTTCCTTGTTTTTTTTTAGGTAGAACGATGCTTTGCGGTCGTTTGTTCATGTAGTTCTGAGTTATTAGTTGCGAATTTCGCTCAGTTTTTTTAATTATTTTTTATTTTATTATTACAGATTACAGTGGGCATTTAGGCCCCTGACCGAGCGCGCTGAGCAACCGCGCCCAGCTATCCTGAGCTATACCGACAGATGGTTGGAATGTTTTAATTATTGGTACTTACGTGTACTTGCACAACTTCAAAGTCGATTTTCTCGAGAATTTTTGGCGAGTTGCAATAGATATAAAAAAATTCTAAAATCCGATACCCATGTGGTCTCCTTGGAAGAGCAGGGAGCGCTGTACAATTCAGCTGAAGCTGGAACTGGCTGTCTTGTGGGAAGTATCTGCTAACAACGTACTCACAACGATGAGTAGAAAGAGCACGGAGAGGCACTGGGAAACAATAAATCACTTACGTCTTAATTTAAGCATTAGCAGTAGTCACATGGTGACATTGGATATTACTACAGTGCATCAGTATCATAACCCCTGGTTCCTTCGACTCCGATACAGGCATAATTTTCTGAAGCTGAGGCGTACTCCAATGGCCATAGTCGTGTCGCAGTGGGTATACCCACTGTGATTTTACATTGAAAGTAGTTTCAGAAACAAAATTACAGATGACAGTTTTCAGATTAGGTTCTAATGTTTCGCACGAGGCCCCTAGCAGCGCGGGGCTCTGTGCGAATGCACTGTTTGCACATGCCTAAGGCAGGCGCTGTCTATGGACAATGTAAGAAACTGTGTTCTCAACGCCAAATACACATGCAACGTCATTGTACAGGAGACTTTGAAACCAAGGAGGTACAGCACTTTTTTTCGGTGTGTGTTTGTGTGTGTGTGTGTGTGTGTGTGTGTGTGTGTATGCTGTGTATTCGACGTGTGATACCCACCCTAACATTCACTGCTCACAGGACACACTTGTTCGCCTTACTATTTCCGTTGCGCAAATTAAATCCACCAGCAGTGAGTCTTTAGGGTGTGTATGGGCGAAACGAAGTTTAAAATTCTAGAACTTTTGTGTAGGTTAGGTTACCGTCTTTTGCAACTATAAATAGTCTACTTTAGACCAGACATGTTTCTCTTTACTTTAATCTTCAGTGGTAGTGGTAGCCTTCTTAATGTGTTTATTGCACCACATTGCCTCTTGCTGTCACTATTTACAATTACACTATTCATAATTTTATTTTGTTATAAAAGTTGTCGAAAACTCGCCATTTCTACCGCCATTTTCTGTTCTTCATGTGTTTGTTGTAGCACATTGCCTCTTGCTGTCACTATTTACAATTACACTATTTATAATTTCACTTTGAAATGTTGTTGCTCTTTTCAAAATTTATTTTTTTGAATGTCAACTGAATGTTGTCCATCATTTGAGTTCTATTACCTTCTCTGCCAACTTTTCAGATAGCTTATTTATATGCAAATGAATAAATTGTATTTAAATTAACCATCATCACAAAACAATCAAGTTATCCAAGGGTCGCCACTATTTTTTATTATCATTTAAAAAAAATAGAAAAAAATTATTAAAAATATGAAACTGAGAATTTATTGTGTCTAACTGAAAGTAGTGGCGACCAGTAGCCTAATCTCACTTATTTATTTATTTTGTTTAAGTGCGTGTTTCCATACACTGTTGTTGGAAGCACACAAATCCCCTGACCTACCTAACACAGACAAGAGCTAACCCCTCCAAAATATATGAAAGGTGGTTGAAATCAGGTACAAGATGTTCATAAATAGTTACTATATTTAACAAAAACTTATGTGCCAATTTATCAAAAACACTACATGTGTGAAAAAAGTGTCAATTCCTTTAAAAAATCATACAAAAATAATGACTTGAAATAGCACAAACAAAATTATCTAATTATCGGACTACTTTTTACAGAATAAAGGACAAAATCTTAACACCAAAAGAAAAGGTACAAGTTCTACTGGCTATAGTCATAAATTTGATGTGTTAACCAATCAAAAATGTATTTAAAAAGTCAGTAGAAGGTTAAGTACTGAAACAGACACGCTCGATTAAAAATTGACTATGACAACCTCGCAAACTCACACCTACGTCCCACCTATCAACCACCATTCAATAATCCTTTTCACTATTTATGCGTTGGCGCTACTTTACCATATACAGTTGAACAGCGTCACCGATGTTGATGGGCCGCTGATGGAAGAGCAGGCTGATGAATGCAATCACGGATGGGAAATTATCTACCCGATCAGCACGGCAATTACTAAAGTATACGAGCTACGAAAAAAAACAGCAATTTTCCAACCCAGTGGTATATGCTGTTATTCAAGTACAGTAAATTATCCTGATTACAAGTGAGCTTGTTCTAAAACAACACCACTTCAGAATATGTACAAGTTTTTCAGCATAACTGTGAATGCAAACAGCAATCACACAGACGCCATCTAACGCTGTGCAATGGGCACAAAAATTCTAAGTCCGCTGACTCAAGGTCCAAAAACTTCGGAGTCCTTGCCGCCACTCCTCGCTGCTACCAAGAGGTCCGAACCGTCCGTGTCCTCCACGCTTCTCTCCTTTTCTCTCACTCACACCACGCTCTCCTCAAGAAAAAACTTTCTTTGGCTGCCAGCCTCCACCCACATGTGATGTCAAGCCAGTAAGAGAGAGGACCTAACGGTCTCGGCAATCAAATCAATTTGCTATTGTTAGCGCTACTAAGCTTCTCCCACTCGAAAACTTTCCCAGGCCTGAGACTCAGATATGCCGTAGTTCACAGAAGCAGCGTGAAATTTTGTGTTTCACGATAGGCATCTCCAGACGGCTAAATTATTTTATTATCGCATGGGAGCCCTCTCCCGTCATGAGAGCCCTCAGCAACCCAAGCCTCGCCAATGTGGCGCCAGCAAAAGTCGTAAAGTTTGGCGCCAGCCGACCACGAGGGTCCAGGCAGTGTACACAATGCTGCCGGTCCCGCTTGGCCTTCGACTCCCCGGAGAGACCGAGCAAGCCTGGGGCAGCTCTCTCTCTCTCTCTCTCTCTCTCTCCAACCCCCAGGGTTTGGGCGACATCCTGTTCCATATCTTTATACACCACTGGCCTCGAAACAAGGACAGCATTCTCTCCCATGTTTTTCGCTGGTGGCGGCAAGCGCCTAAAAACAATTACCCAGGTGGCTTATTCCCAATGAACCAAAATCATGCAATGATCATTTCTATCATCTGGCATTAAGAATTTGGAGAAATTAGAATACAAAGAATCCACCATCCAATTAAATCGACAGACTAAATGAAACTGGAAAATATGAATATAAATAATATTACTACCTCTCAACTTTTTTATAAAAGTTGTCGAAAACTCGCCATTTCTAACGCCATTTTCTTTTCTTCATGTGTTTGTTGTAGCACAATGCCAACTACTGTCACTATTTACAATTCCATGTTTTTATAAAAGTTGTTGAAAGGTCGCCATTTCTGTGTTTAACAAACACAGCCCGCCAGGCATCAGAAATGGCGATTTCCTGACAACTTTCATAAAAAAATAGAAAAAAGTGCAACTGTAAATAGTGTATCTGTAAATAATGACAGAAAGTGGCAATGTGCTACAAGAAACATGAATAAGACAACATAAATAAAACCTTGGCCACTGAACAAGCTTCAAAATAAAGCATAACGTTGAAAGTTGACCACTGCAGATGTAATGTGATATTTAGCTATTTTAGCTGAGTATATTCACTGTAACTCTCTGCTAACTAGAACATATTGAACTTAGTCTCGGCAAATAATCAAAAATGCACTGCTTAAATAGTGTAATCAAATCTGGCATCAATTAATTTAATGAAAAACTCACAGTTATAAAGTTAGTAAATAGAGTCTTGGCGAGAGGAGCCAAACCAAGATCAACATAAATTTAACAAAATGATTCGAGCTGCAAAAAACATAGAAAGATTACTTTTGAAAATTATAGTTCTGGGTGTACAATCCAGTTAAAAGATTCATGTAAACTACTTGATGTGCGGCTGAAACGTGTTCCCTGGCCCAAATTGAGAACTAGTTTGACATTAAATTACTTTCACAGCCGCAAGTTAGAAAACCAGCGGTCATATGAATTGTAGCTCACAGAAATCACACTTACTATGAAATGAGCCACCACAAATAAATTACTTTATAAAAGAGGCGGATGAAACGAGAGGCGCAACAGAAATATTAACAATAATCAGCATCTGAATCTGTTCTCAGCACATGTGAAACAATATTTATAAAGAAAGGGGTAGGTATTCTCAAACTACTGTATTAAAAATAGGATCATATTTTACTGAACAAAGTGCTTTTATTCGGTGTAAGCACAAGCACGAGGAGGGAACCAATTTAGTTACACAGTAAAACTGCATCCCAAGCACTATATCTTATGCTAAAAATGCCCATAATAGAAATTTAAATTTATCTACACTGAATTGAATTTTAGTTGGGGAAGGATTTACAAATAACAAGCATTATGCACACACACATGCAATGCAAGCAAAACTTGATTTGATTTGATTTGCCCAGGGAAGCCAAAACAGTCTTGGTCCAACCCACCACTGCCCGCAACGAAACTAAGTTTATTGTGCGGTATCGCTCCCTGTATATCCAGTAAAGCCAACCAATGCCCTTGAACAGCACAAGGAGTCCTTTTACCAGTTCTTTAGTAGACACAATTTCTTCGGGTCTGGTTGTCCCAAATGTTCTGTGCCTTTTACTCCCAATGTGATGCAGTTTCATCACCGTCATCACAGATCCTACATTTAGGGTCCTCTTCTGTTATTCCCATTGTATGTAGGTGTTTTTTGAAATTCCATGGCCTGTCAGCAATCCAACCATTCGTCTAATCTCTCTCCTGTTCAGGCCCAGTATTGCAGAGCTTCTTTTAAAACATGAATTTGGCATCATTACCTTGCCATGTTTTTGTTGATGGACTGTGGTCCACTATTCTATGTGCTGTCTTCTGAGCTAGTTATGTAGCTCCAGTTTGATCATTGCCTTGGTGATTCTCAGGACAGGTTCCGGTCCAATAAATGGAGTCTCTGCCCCCATCCTGGTAAATCTGTTGGCATGTTCATTGCCACTGATCCCAAAGTGGCCAGGGACCCACAATAGGTTTACTCTATTGCTTTCCCCTAGCTCCACCAGAACCCTGTGACATTCTGTAACAATTTCAGACCTTGTTGCAGGACCTGCCAGTGATCTCATGGCTGCCGTGGTGGAGTAGCCGAGCGGTCTAAAGCGTCTTGCTGCGGAGTGCGTGGTTGCTCGCCTTGGAGGTTCGAGTCCTCCCTGGGGCATGGGTGTGTGTGTTGTCCTTAGGTTAGTTTACCTAGGTTTAAGTAGTTTGTAAGCTACGGACTGATGACCACACAGTTTGATCCAATAGATTTACAAACATTTGAACATTTTTTGATCTCATGGCTGCCTGGCTGTCTGAATAGATATAGATTCTGCGGTCTTTGTAGCACCTACGCAAATTCTCCTCCACACACGCCCTGATGGCAGTGATTTCGGCCTGGAATACTGAGGCCAGTTTCCCTAGAGAGATGACGCCCTCCAGTCTTGGCTGAACCCCGTATACCCCGGCCCCAACGCGTTGGTCTGATTTTGACCCGTCAGTGAAGCAGACAATATCCCCCGTACGGTGTCGAATTATTTCCTTCCACTGCTCCCTACTTTTAATTGTTATATTGAAAGGCTTGTTCAAGCAGTATGGGGTTATAATATAGTCGGCTGGCATTTCCCCAAACTTTCCTACATTTACCTCACTCACTATTTTAGTGCGTGATTCTGGATATCCCAAAGAATTCCAGTTTTTGCCAGTTTTGAGTCTGTATGCACCAGCTGCTGCCTCCATCTTGACCCAAAGGTGTAATGGAGGCACATCTAACATGGTTTCCATCCCAGCAGTTGGTGTGCTCCTAATTCCGCCTGTTATGGCCAAGAAGGCTAATCTCTGCACCTTACCAAGCTCCTTAGCAGCAACCTGCTGTTCTCCCTTCTTCCACCACACGACCGCCCCATAAGTGATCCTGGGTCTAATCACCATGGTGCATACCCTTGGGGCTCAGGCCCCAACTTTAGCCACAAGCTCTCCTGGTACTTACCAAAGTACCTTTTGCCTTGGAGCAAATATTCCTAATGTGAGGGGTCCATGTCAGTTTCTCATCTAGATATTTCACTATCCCATTCACAGGTAGCGCTTCATTGAAAAGCTTTGGACTCCAACTTGAATGTTGGATATGCTTCTTTGTGAATGGTTCAACAACAGTCCTCTTAGTACTGACCCCCAGATCCTGTTGTTTTCACCAGTCTTGCACAATGTCCAACGCAACTTGTGCCATATTCTTGACTGTGTCAGCAAATTTGCTAAGTATTACTATGACAAGATCATCTGCATATCCTTGGCAAAAGTACTGCCTAAAGTTTAAATCTCCAATGAGATCATTCATCACTAGATTCCACAATAAAGGGGAAAGAACTCCTCTTTGCGGGCAACCCCTAGTGGTGTTGATTACCATTTTTTCATTCATCATGGTAGCCTCTACCTTTCTTCCGCTGAGCATGGCCCTAGTCCACCTACATATAGTGGTCCCTAGGTCATGCACCTCTGCTGACCTAACCATGGAATCGAAGGTCGTGTTGATAAAAGCCACCTCGATGTCCAGGACGATACAGAGGGCTGTTTCCTGAAAGTGTAGTGCTTTCTCCACCTTCCCAACTTAGTAAAATCAGCGCGCTGAACAAGTCTGAAATGGCCGTCGATCACGTAGGGGAAGTTTCAAAGAGCCAAGACGAAGGACACAACACCATAAAAATAACTTTCGTACGTGGCTGGTTCTACTCTTTCTTAACTGGAGATGGCGTGTATAGCAACAAAATCTGTTTGCATTTGAAGCTAAACCAAGCGTTGGCAAACTAACTGAGGCATGCACCATGTGGTTCTGAAATGCAGTAAAATGAAGAAATTCAGCTACTAAAATATTACGAAAATTAACTATAGCATATAACCAATAGAAATGCGTAGAACGTTACAAGGAAACGAAAGAAACACTGTTCCACACGATAGGAGAACTTTCGAGAGAGGGTGAGGTTCACTCTCAGAAATCATCAAAGTTTAATAAATTCAGCTTCACGGTAAAACAATTACAAAATACGGCATTCAACCTACAAAAATGCGCAACATTTCATAATCAAGCAAATGAGAAAGTTGTACATGGCTAGTAAAGAGTTTACAAACCATGGTTGGGAACAGAGTACACGTTCAAGAATAAAATAGCAATTTATAATAGGCGGAAGAGGGAAGATCGCGCAGTACTACCAGAAAATGGAAGGATGCGTGCTGTTATTCTAGCCTGAAGGGCATAGAACAAACACGGGTTCTGCTGAAGGCTTTGTTCTGAGAAGACACCACATGGAGTACATGTTACTCGCGGACAGAGAAAACGAACAGTAAAATTGCACACGAGTTACAAGAAGCAAAAATCCTGCTTAGTAGTCGCGCATCTTTCGATGCATGCTCGGAGAAACTTCCTCCGAACAAATGAATGCAAGTTCTAAAACCTGAGCTGAACTAACTGAACAATGAATTGCTGCCATATCCAGGCTGAAAGAGCAGAGCTAACTCACCATTCCGAAGGACAGCCACTGCACGAGTGAGGCTTTGGTGGGCCATGTGGGCCTTCGGCCGGAAATCGGCAAGGCCGAGGGAGCCAGGGGTGGTGGGGGAAACGCAGAGATTCACACAAGGGCGCGTATAGGCTCACACCAGCCTCATGCCAACCTAACTTGCAACGAATGGGTGTGGGAACCTCTTTTGAGAGCATAGAAAGAGAGGTTGGTACTAGCCACCTATCGACGCAGGTCCAGAGAGCATCGCCCAAGGCTAAATTTCTCATACTTCCAGACACACTAGCACGCAAAAAAATTCTCATACTCACACATGCAGAGACAAATCATATTACACTCTTATAGGCTCGCTGGCGAGACGGAGAAGCCGTTCATGTTGCCACATTGATTGACACACTAATAAATTAATAACATAAATCTAACACAAATGAAGTTAAATAGGATTATTCATAATAACATTTAAAAACGAGAACTGAAAGGCTACGTTACTCTTCATGCCTCAGAAAACGAATAGAGTGTCGTTAGGCGACTTTAAATAAAATACAAGATTAAGATATAGGGAAGGCGGCAGACAGCCGTCTTTCAACGTGTCTGGTCTAAAGTAGACTAATTTACAGTTGCAAAAGTCGGTAACCTATCCTGTACAAACTGTGTAACTGCAACTGCGGAAAAGGAGGTCAAAAAATTATTGCAGAACTTTACGCTTACACATTTGCGGTGTTCGCAAAGTGTTGATCGAGTCATTTGCGTTCTTCCTCCCCTCCGGCTAGAGGGAAGGTAGTGGCGCGGCCGTCGCTTGGTGTGGCACGTGTCAGCGGCTGTTACCTGCCATTACGGCGCCTCGAGTGTCTGGCAGCGGCGCTCACACGAGCACCAGGGGGTGGGGGGAGGGGGCGGTGCTGTTAGAGGGCAGCGCTTTGTCCACGCACAAAGCCGGCCCACCCCGCCGGCGAGTTTTAATTTCGGAGATGTGTCTCTCTAGAACTCGCTGCTCAGCCGTGTGGAAAGCGGTCTGGCCACCAGCGGTTTTCTGGTCGTGTTTCTTTCATATTTGGGTCAGCCTTTCTCTATCTGGGCGTGGTTCTCCGTAAGGGTACTCCAAGTGAGCCTAAAATGCACGGAACGGTAGGTGTTGTTCGTGGTCAGGAGCCTGGTTTGCTGGGGCTAATCGGTTTTCAATGGCTATTACATTTCATGGTTCAGGGACTGAACAAACTAATACGAACACCTAACATGGACAAAATATTTATTGTCTATCGAGGCGTTGGCACACCACTGGCTTTGAGAACGGCTACAACTCTTCGATGAATACATTCGCGAAGTTTATTTATGGATTCTAATAGAAAGTTATCCATTACTGTACTAAACATTCGGCGATTACTTAAACGATAATGGGGCTGTAAATTAAACGAGTACTCTCCAGCGTTAGCCCGTTGCTTAGGAACAGTATGTTCAGAAAAAGGCGAAGATAATGTGTTACAGGTTTAGATCATGATTGAACTAGAGCTGTCAAATCAAATGTTTGTAAACAAATTGGACCAAACGGCTATAGTCATCAGTCCCTAGACTTACAAACTATTTAAGGGGGGGGCGGGGACGTTAACTAAATTGACCAAAAATGTCTATTTTCGATTTATTTTTTATTTTTAGTACAACTCATGGACAATAAGTTCCCAAATTTTCAATGTTGAAATCGCATCCAAAGAGTCTGAAAATTAATTAAAAGTGTGACGCGGCCTCCCTACCACGCCCATGTTTTGAAGCAACACTTCAATACCAGCCCAGGGAACAACGATTCTGTGTATTACTTTCAACCAAACATGAACAGGATACATCTATAACGCCGTGACACATACTCTTTGGTTTTACAGAACGTCTTTCACACTGTTCCGTATCTTCAATAACAAAGTAGCTGCATCGTTTATCACGAAGAATTTCTTTTTTTTTTTTTTTTTTTTTTTTTTTTTGCCTTGTGATACTGACGGAGATTTATATAAGTGTTCGATTCCTTCTTCATTCAGTTATGCCACGATCACAACGAGTGTATAAAAACTGGATAAACTGCGTTTGAATAGAAGACATGAGAAACAACGACAAACCAGCAATGAAGCTATGTCCGATGAAAGAACTTCTGCTGAAAATGTGAACTCGTCTCCTAGCAGCTCCAAGCGAAAGAATGCATACTACAGTGATGAATCTCGGTTTCTGACCGATCCTGCACTTCTCAGAAAGTGTGTTCATGGCAAAACCCAGAATCCAAAACAGTCTATAAATTCACTCTTATGGAAATTATGTCCTAAAACCACATTTACATCTGCTATAGTTGTCAGAATTGCAACATATGATGCAGTTCTTGTATTTAATGAGGATGAAGGTATTACAAAGAATAGGCTTCAAGACAGGAAATTTTTACTCAAGACATACTGAGGGAAATAGATCTATAGCGCTTCTCTGCAGCTGAAAAGTCAGACCTGGTAAAGGAAAGAAGATAGACAACGAGAAACCAGAAGAGAATCCTTGAAGGGAAAGACGACCCAGAGTACAAATGTGGTGCCTTCTGATGAAGTGACATAAGGCAAAAAGTTAGGTTGAACTTTAAATTGCGTTTCCTGAAAAGACCGTTTTTTTTAATATCATGTACCATTCCCTCAGATTCTATGAATGCTAGAATTATGAAATTTGGTACACATATTTCTGTAAACCTAATAAACGTTGTCTCAAGAGCAAATTTTGAAATTCTGATTGGAAGCTTAGATATGGGGCAAAGTGATTGAAATTTTCCCTGAATTTAAAATGGTACTTGTGGAATTATAATTAAAAAAAATGAAGATTGTCCTATTTGATCTATTCCAAAAACCTCATGAGGTATGCTTATAACATATAAAGAGATAAAACAGAAATTTTTTAGAACTCTCTTGAATACATTCTGAGAAAAAGGAACATACATTATTTTTGGAAAATAAAACTTTAAATTTCATTTTTAAAAAGGTTGAATATATATAATCAAAGGATTTTATATGTAAATGAGTTACTTTCATATAAAGCGTGGCAGAAAATTTCGTTGCCATATCTCCAAAACTTGTGGATTTGGTGCATTTTTGAAATAGTGTGTGTTTTTCATCAACGTCCCTCCTTAAACTAAATTACACTAACGATACCACATACCCCTATGCCCGAGGGAGTACTCGAACCTCCGGCGGGAATGACCACCTAGTCTGTAGATTGACATGTTAGACCACTTGGCCATTCTTTTCAGCTGGAGCTGTCACATGATGTTCTTTCATCCTGGTAGCACAAGGAGAAGATACAGCGCTCCATCTATCTGTGTACATTACAAAAATGGCTGCATTTGCATATGTGTGCATGTGTGTATGTTTGTACATATGTTCGACATATCCTCTGTAACTACTGGATCTATTTCAACCAAATTTGATACACATACGCAACATGAGAATCAGCACCATGGGGTTTATAGCCTCCTGGCTCTATTAAGAGCTGAGATACAGGTAAAAACGCGTTTTCAAGCCCCTGCTATACAGACTACCCTGTGCAACCAGTGTGTTTGTGGGAGTAGTATCAGCCTACTTTATCGACCTGCTGTACAGGGCAGTCTACATGTCAGGGGCAAGAAACAGTCAAAGGTAGGCCAGATGGACAGAGAATGAGGTGGGTGGTAGAGGAGGAGTTGGGTAGACAGAGAAAGGGCAGCTAGAGATGAACACAGTGATGAGCAGAGGAGAGGGGTGGGAAGAAATTGTCAAAGTCAGGCGAGGGGAGATGTACACAGGAAGGTCCAAGGGAAATTAGTCTGAGAGGCTGGGGTGAAGGGGAGGATGGTAAGAGACAGAGAGAAGGAGAGAGAGGGAGGGAATGGATGGACAGAAAGATATGTGATATCTAGATAGACAAAAGAGGAAGAAACAGAGAGAAAGGATAGGAAGAGATAGATAACAAACGTTTGAGTGTAGGAGATGGGCATTGGGGGGGGGATGAGGAAATGGAGAGGTAGAGTGGTAACAAAGAGATAGTAGGATATGAACGACATGATAAGATGTAACAGTGGGATATGGAGGAGGAGGAGGAGATGCTCGAACTTAGAATGGGTAGGAATAGACATATGAGGGACAAAGAGAGAAGAGGGTGTTGGCATGAGACATTGGGGAGGAAAAGACTGACACAGAGAGTGGGCAAGAAGTGATGCAGAGCGAGAGGAGGGAGGGATGGTTGGAGAGAGAAAGACAGAGAGAGAGAGAGAAGGGAGAGATGGACATGAAGGGTAGATATGAGATGGTCATAGACTGAGGGGGGATGAGACCAATGAAGAGATGAGGAAGGGGAAATGCGTACAAAAAGTGTATGGAATGCATCCATGCATGCCCATGAGGGGCAGAGCTAAGCATAGAGAGAGGGGGGAGACGGATGATAAGACAGGGGAAAGATTATGATGACAGAGAAAGTGGGAAAGGGAGATGAAAAAGACTCGCACAGGGAATGGATATAGATGGATAGAAATAGAGGTGGGTACAGGAGATGTGTGCAGTACAAGGGATGAGTCTACAATGACTCACAACAAAATCATGATGTTAATTTGAGAGATTGAAGACGAAAATAATAAATAATAGGAGGCGCTGTGGTACACCTCTGTGGAGACTTCCAAATAATTATGCCATTCATCCCAGATTCAACACTACCTGAAATCCATGCATCTCTGAAGCGTTCAGTTTTGTGGCCACGTGTGCAAAAACTGATCGTTAACAAAAGATCAGAATACACGAAAGCGATGAGAGTTGTGAGGGACCTACCTATTAGTTAGAATATGATCGCCACAACCCCAACACAAGTTCTAATAAATAATACAAATTTTATCACTTGTTTTGCTGTTGTTGATCACCTCCTTTGCAGTATCATTGTTGTCCTGAAATTATTTAATCTGGCACTCTAGGTTTTTTATATTAAATGGAAGTAAATTGATGCATGTTTGACATATTTATTATCTTCAAAAACATAAATTTGCATCGTTATAAAAAGAAACAGATACTACAACCCGGTATTACAATCACTGAGACAGAGCCAACCTTAAGACTCTGCCAAACCGAGCTTAAGACGAACTAAAGACTAAGCCAAATTAATGACTAAGACGAACTAAAGAGTGACTGTGATTCTAGGTGCTAGAAAATTCCAGAAAAAAGTTTGTACAATCACATTCCTGAATGATGTTTCCGTAATTAAATTAGGCGCCTTTCACAAACAAGACACAAATCAGATTAATCAGCACAAACAGAAAACAATTTTACAAATATTTATAAATCGGATAAATTTATATACTAAACATATAAGCAAAATAATATTAGTGTAATGTTGGTTTGTTTACATAATAGAAATTGTAAATAATAAAACAGCCATATGGTTTCGTTACAAACTGAATAAGTAATACTGTTCAAGATACATGACATACCTTCAGGAATTATAGTAATTATATTCTTGTAGCAATATCAACAATTGCATCCTGTTACAAGCCAACAATTTTATTACAAGATTTTTATAAACTGTGATTACGGAAAAGTAATTTGACAGAGAATGGTGAAGACGGTAAAGATAAATGTATGACAAAATATTTTTATAATATTATTTGCAATACAATATAATTATGCGGTGTCAAAAGACTTTTGGTTCTGAACAATGCATTTCGAAATGCTTACTCCATTAATGTTGCGAAAAATTATCAATCTGGTTAATTACGGTATTATTATTTATATTTGCGGCAAATTCTGAATGAAAGTAAAGTACTGATCGATAAAGGATTGTATCAGCAATAATCGTATACACAAAATTATAGTATCTGAGTATCTGTAGCCTTTGTATTCAGAAAGTAACTATACATTGGTGGCCTTTCTACCGGGTGATCAAAAAGTCAGTATAAATTTGAAAATTTAGTAGGTAGAGAGGTAAAAATTGGTACACATGCTTGGAATGACATGGGGTTTTATTAGAACAAAAAAAGTATTGCTAGACGCGTGAAAGATATCCTTAGCGCGTCGTTTGGTGATGAGCGTGTGCTCAGCCGCCACTTTCGTCATGCTTGGCCTCTCAGGCCCCCAGACTTTAGTCCGTACGATTATTGGCTTTGTGGTTACCTGAAGTCGCAAGTGTATCGTGATCGACCGACATGTCTAGGGATGCTGAAAGAAAACATCCGACGCCAATGCCTCACCATAACTCCGGACATGCTTTACAGTGATGTTCACAACATTATTCTTCTACTACAGCTGTTGTTGAGGAATGATGGTGAACATATTGAGCATTTCCTGGAAACGTCCTCTTTGCTTTGCTTTTCTGATCAGATGAAGCGCATCGAACATTTTTTGAACCGTTTTTTTTTTCCTAATAGAACTCTCTACATTATTCCGTGATTTATTAAGTTTTCAAATTTATACCGAACCTTTTGATCACCCGGTACTTTCAAGTACATAAACATAAAGGGTATCAAATACTTCATTAACCAAGACAAATAGTCACTCTAGGGCTAATTCCATTATACAGTGCAAAAATGTTCAGCAAAAAAACTACAGAGAAGGCACAGCAGCCGTTGATTCATATGGCAGCATAAATTTGCCATCAGATGTTTTGCAACGTAGTTTCAACCATCATAGAGCTAATAGATGCAGTATATTCGGCTTTTAACAAAACTATCGTATTTTGAACTAACTGCTCCTAAAAATTAAGGCCGTTCACAAAATAAATACCCAAACAGTTGCTCTGTTATCAGATGAAGTCACGGATGCTGTAGTTTATCAAGATGATGCAACACGTAAAGGGTTGCGAAATGCAGGAGGATCTGCAGCATACTGTCGCGTGGTGCAAGGAAAGGCAGCTGAGCCTCGAGATAAACAAGTGTAAAGTGCTGCGTTTATATAGCAAGATATTTTATTATAACGCGATAGCAGGTAAACACTGAATCAGTTACTTCCATAAAAAATCTGGGAGTAGACGTAAGGGGCGATTTGAAATGAAACGACCGTATAAAAGCAATCGTGGGTAAGGCAGATGCCGAGATTTATTGTAAGAATCCTCAATAATTGTAGTCATTCAGCAAAGGAAGTGGGTTACAAAACTGTCGTACGGCCAGAGCTTGAGTATTGTTCATCCGTTTGGGATCCGTACCTGGTGGCGTTGGTAGAGAGGATCCAACACAGAGCAGCACGCTTCGTTGCGGACTCATAGAGTAAGCGCGAAAGCGTCACAGAGATGATCTGGAAACTCTAGTGGCAGACGTTGCGAGAGATGTTCTGTATCGCGGTACGCGTTTCTCTCAAAGTTCCGAGAGCGTACTTTTCATGAAGAATGAAGGAATATATCGCTTCCTCCTACGTATATCTTGGTCAACGGCCGTGCCCCAGTGGATACACCGGCTCCCCTTACATCACCGATGTTAAGCACTGTCAGGCTTGGCTAGCACCTAGATGGGTTACCATTCTGCCCTTGTGAGGCCAACTGAGGAGCTACATGATAGAGAAGTAGTGGCAGAGACAAAAATATACCGACGGGAATCCTCCGTCAGGGCCCGGTCACACGCTCAGGGGTGCGGGGAGGGTGGGTTACCAGCAGTTCCGTAAGATGTCCCATGATGACGCTGTGGTCAGAAGCAGCCCTTTAAAACTGGCCAGAGCAGGTGGCAGGTTGCGGCTGACTCCACCACCACTTCCCCTCAAACACCGGCAAGCCGTGGCCTCGTGGCAGGCGGCGCGAGCTCTCCCCTCAACCTCCCATTCCTCGCCACCCCCTCAGAAGCGCCTCTAGTGTCATCTACCGGGACTAAGCCGGGGAACCGTCTGACACCTGCTATCATCTTACGGAACTACGAAGGCTGCGTAGGACAGCGGTTTAGGGGGGGGGGGGGGCTTCTTCTCTGTATATGGTAGTGGCTCCGGTCATGAAAACTGACATACGGGGCGCTGACCACGTTCCCCTCCATACCGCATCCGCTAACGTCTTTGGGCAGGGTGGCACGGCAGCCGGTTAGTACCCAGTGGGCCTCTCGAGGTCTGTCGGACAGAGTTTAGTTCAGTGTTTATTTCGCAAAGCGACCACAAGAATCAAATTAGCGAGAGTAGGGGCCAGGCAATCATTTTTCTTAGCTCCTGGACAAGTAACAAGAAATATTGTTTATAGTCAAGTTTTGAATTACACGAATGTTGCAAATCATATATATTTCTACTATAATTTTTATTTCTTTGGATACTGGACTATAAAATATTTCTTTGTTTCATTGTATCATACTTGCTAAGCTGGTCCTAAATACATGATTTTTTCCGAATTTTTATTTTCGTTTCTAAAATAAGACTGGAAAAATAAATACCCTGGCAATGCCGGGCTTCACACCTTAGAATCTGTTATAAATGTGTGTGTGTTAAATAGTTACATTAACCATTATTTTTGCACAGTATTGTAAACGACACTGCTGCTACCCAACAAGGAGGCCTGGAACGTAGGCTGAACGCTTAATGAATTTGCCAGGCGAGTAGCAATGAACATCTTGCAAGAACAGGACTGATAATCATTCCGGAGGTTCTTAGGATATTCACACGTATGCAAATGGATTAACAGAAATTTACTACTTCATCAGAATGAATAGTCATCGCTGGCTCTATGAGTATCGTTTACACCCAATAAAGATAGTGAACCAATGAAGTATTTAATGTTTTTCAACGACTTTGTCGTAAGACACATTGTAATTCACACAGAAATTAAGACCGTAAACACTAGTCTCTCTTTTAGGGGATGAAATGTACTGTTTCCTATCTACATTTATTCTCAGCAATACCCGCCATTACCGAGACGTCGCATGCAACGGGAAGCCAACAAAAAAAACTTTTTTTTTCCTCGGTCAGATCGATACGACGGAATCGGTTGGAAAAGAGATTTAGGTCGCAGATAACTTACGTACGGGAGACAAAATGGATAAAATTGTTGTCAGACAGCATGAATGAAAAATGTATGTTCCCATTTACAAATAGTTCAGTATTTATGGCCCTATTATGGACGTCGTCGATATATTCAGGATATTTGTGGAAAGCCGATCTTTATAGGATTCAAAACTTGGATTGCAGAAAGTCGTTTGTAAGATTACTTGAGAGGGGAATAACCTGAAACGCCAAAACAGGTTTTAAAGAACATGTCGATACCAAAGATTATTTTATGTATTTTGACAATTTCTTACGTCTTCAAGATTACTAAGTACTTTAGAAGGAAAAAGCGGAAAAATTAGTGAAGTCTTGCTCAAAAGAGAATGGGCAAATGTTCATTAATAGAGACAAAATCTAGTAAAAAGAAACTAAATGAACTTTATGACTACACGTTGTACACAAACTATAGCATATTCACCCTGCGACGGAGTCACAATATCATGGTTATACTGTTATATAATTAATTTTTAGAATTGATTGCTAAACAGGTAATTGATATTTCACATCAGAACGAACGATTTTGGAAGTAGTAGCGAAACTAAATAGTACTATTGGAGTTATAAGATTGCCATAAAAAACAGAAATTGGCAACCCATCAGAAATTTTGCATTGTTTGTCACATCTCTCTGAGCGAACTTATTTACACTGTAATTTATGCTAATCGATTGCAGGATCTTCAGTCCAGAAATATGACAATGCTGAAACTGCCTGGGTTTCTGTATGAAACCGTGAAGCTCAAAATATTACTTCCACTGATGAGATGTGAAGTTTCAAAAACTTTCAAAATATGTCGCTAATGTTACATAATTTTGTATGACAAATGCAAAGTTTTATCCATAATAAAATTATGTTTTAAATTCCTTGCCTATTTAACATGATTACTTAATAATAATAAAAAGAGAGAGAGAGAGAGAACTTGTTTCAGAACTAACAACGACAAATTACTAATACAGCTGTTTTCTATGATCACTAATATTGGACATAAAGTGAACATAATAAAAATCCGTGTAAAAAATAATTATTATTATTATAAAATAAAAAGAAAAAGCTTTGACGTGCGTTGGGCTCGCTAAAACTCCAACATTCACGAGCTATTTCAATAATTCTCTTGTATTTTGTTAACTTTACCACAAGGGGAGTTTTTAAAAAGTAAAAAAGGGTAAGCACAAAGGAACAGGTGAAATTCGAAAAAATCGAAATCGATAATTTTGAATTGGCATCGCCACATCGGGTTAGATTTGTACACGAATCTATAGTTTTATTCCTAACTTGATAAAATTTTGGAAACTTTGTTTTTAAAACAAGAAAAACATTGCAATTTAGTACGGTGCATGGGAAATTGGATTACTGTTGGATATATCACCTATGCCTCGGGTACAAGGCAGTATAGCTACCATTAACAATCATTGCTGGGGTGTATAATATTACGGAATAATAACGAATCTTTTTTTCTCAAATTGTACTACTTTTTACTAATTGATATAAATTTTATACGTAAATTTATTCAAGTATTAATCGAAATTCAGTACCTTATCTCAGATATTACGAAGAGGAATATTACTCTTATCTCTGCAATAAAAATTTGAAAACGATTTGCTTTTTCTGTACAGGGATTTGTTATTTCAGTTAATTATTTTCTCGCCTTTGATGAGGTTATTGACATTAATAAAGTCGCATTTTTAAAGTTTAACAAGTTGCATTCGTCTACCTTATTTACTCTGATTATTCCTATACTTACATCAAATTTCACTAATATATATTTTACAGATTTGTTTTCAGTAAATGAGTTTACCATGATCATGCAAGCTAGTTTTAATTATTTGAGGGCGCATTCAATGAACTCTTTCGTTTGAATTCATGTTTTTAGCCGGATATAATGATTTCCGTGAGATACTGTATCGGATTTATTGTTTCCGCGAGCAGAATTAATTAAATTAGGCCTAGTTGGAATATTTTTCTCATAACGTGCAATTTGCCCGTTCATGCGCTTGCGTATCAGACATAGATTTTAGTGCTGCAGAATATAAGTAAAACTTGTCGTCTCATAAATGACTCTTTTGACTGAGGAAAAAATATCCTACACTGCATTACCTAATTGAGGTATTACTTCTGGGTTCGCGGAATAATTTGCTGATGGTAACCTATCTTCGGCGTTTCTGAATAATTTCTATAATCTCCCTTTTTCATTTTTACCGAGAATTCAACGTTAACCCAAAGTAATCATTCAGGTGCTACTTCGATATTGGAGAGCCTGGGGCAACATTGATACTTATTACATACGGGAACATCGAAGCGGAATTAAAGTTTGTGTTGTTGAGGGAGACGTTCTTTAAGACAGTCCATGTAGTCACGTTATCCATAAGGTCGCGATAGCTGACTGGATAGTTTTCCTAGCAAGCAGGAGGTGTAGCGTCCGAATTCCGGCCACGGCATAAATTTTAAATCAACACCTCTCCTTCTAATCAAATAATGAACAAAATTTTAACCAACCAGTTGCATATACTTAAACCTTGACCCGAGTTTCAACAAAAGTATTTTTGTCTTCTTCAAAGGATTTTCCAAACAAAATAAAATTAACAGGGTAGTCATATGGATAATAGTAATATACTTTTTTTTAAATTTAATGGCACTGTGTGGTGTGAAGTGTCATCGTCAGCGACGATCCATACTTCAAGGTGGAAAGGGAATAGGTGTGGCTTGAGGTCACTTTATTATTTATTACACGTTGATGGTTAACTTCTAAGGACCTGTATGTGGACCCGTAAGATACCACTGTTGATGTAGTTACTGAAGGGAGTTACATAACTAACGATCGAGGCACCTTAAAGCGATGCCAAGGTAACGGCACTGTTGCGCCAAGAGTTTGGAAGTGATGGACCGTATGGTGTAAGGTTTCAATCTTTTGCTGCAATTTAGCTGAGGCGCTTCTTAACTACGTCTAGCAGCATGTCCATTTGTAGCGACTCGTGAAGGTGTAAGATACGAATGTATCTGCTGCACGCAGGATCCATCGCAGAATCATTTTCTGGAGCACTTGGAGCCGTCCGGTTTGAGTGGCACTGGCGAGCCCACAGACCGAGCTGACGTACAGCATCAGGGAGAGCACCGTCGCCTTGTATTGTCGAAGTTTAGTAGCTGTGTTGAGGTCGGTGTTGTGAAAAAAGGGAATCATTGTTTTGCCATTCCGTATGCCTTATTGAGGAGTGCCTCAACGTGTCGATGGAGGAATAACTATCGATCTAAGATGACCCCTAGGTATGTCACTGTTGTGGCCCATGGGAGGTCCTGTCCGTTAAGCCGTAAGGTGGTGAGTAGTTGAGGGTAGTTCTTACTAAAATAGATGGCCGTCTTCTTTGCTGCATTAAGGCGAACCTTGTTTGCTTTACACCAAATCATCGTAGCGTCTAAATGTGGCTGCAGTCTCCTAATATTAACCAGCACATGCCGACCACTGGTGAAAAACGCCGTGTCATCTGCGAACTATGCGATATGTACATCCACGACAGTAGGCATGTCGTTCACGTAGATATTAAATAGTAATGGCGATAAAACAGAACCCTGCAGTAGTCCAGCCAATAAGTTTTATGTCAGAGGAGTGACCACCAATTGTAACCACCATTTTTCTGTCCATGAGAAAGCTTGCTATCAATTTCGTGTAGCAATCTGGAGTCGTTGTCTGTTCCTGTAGTTTGAGTAATATACATAAAGTTTCTAAAATAAATAAGAAATTAAAATCACAGCATTAGATGAGAATGTACTTACATTTCACTCACATTAAAGTAGTTGTTAAATAAAATCAAGTGGCCATATGTGGCTGTCTCCATGTCGCAGAATAAAATATAACATTCAAAACTAATGTCTGCAAGATAAAATTGTGGAGCAACGCGTACTGGTAGAGTCGTAGGAACACTAGTGACGTGCGCCCGCACTAGATGGCGCCAAGAGAGCTGATGGGCGTGCGCGCAGTCGCGGACGCGAAAGATTTCGGAGAGAAGGAAACTATGTGCATGTAACACTCACAGAGACGAATGAGTTAAAGAAAGATGGGAAGTCAGATGAGTCTTAAAGTGAAATGAAGTCTGGAGATCACTGATGACCATTGCAGTTTTGTCCCCCTTAAACAACCAACAACCAAGTCTGGAGATGAGTCATGTGCGTGGCACGATGTATGTGCGTGCGTAATTTAAGAAATTTAAAGAAAGAAATGTTTGAATATATACAGCACGCGCGATCAGGTATATGGTGCGGAAAATACAAACTGAGAACAAACAGCACGAAGCCTGTGCGAGGGAAGGGGAAGAAGATCATGTATCACATAACTAAAAATAAAAATAAGTGCATAATCAGAATTATGAGGTCAACAACACCGCGCAGAAACATATATTGCATCAACAATTGTCTACAACCAGTATTGGTTTGAAGCCTTCTATTTAAGATCATCATGATAGCTGATGCATTCGGCGCTCTGCTGCCGAGGTGGACGGACGCGCGGCGGCAGCGCTAGAAGTGCTGGAGTAAACAACGGCTGCGTGGCTGCTACGAAGGTCAGTAGAGCGCTTTGCCTACTATTGCGTCTTTACGTGATTTAAAATGACAAAATGAACGAGACTGAATGTGCAAGAATAGATACGATTAGATTTACCTTTGATTGGAACTGTACAAGACCGAAAGCGTTCGAGATAAAAAGATGGTTGTCAGAAGAGGTTAAGATCACAGGAGAGGAAGTTATTGGAGTACATCTTTCCTTTGTGACCAATTCTGTCTTTTTAAAATTGAATTCTTCTGAATTGTGTTGCTCTATTGTTGACAAGTGTGGTGGTAAAATGAAATTTCGCCACTCGGACGGAACCGTTAGTGAAGTTATTGTTTCTCATGTCGGGATAGGCATCCGTACAGTGAGAATTTTCGAGCTGCCATTCGAGGTTCCAGCTGCAGCAATAAATGCTGCGCTTCAGCCTTATGGTAGGGTTCTCTCGAATATTGCCGAAAAGTGGTCAGAGGAACATATGTTTCCTGTTCTGAATGGAATTAGACAAATTAAGATTGAACTTTTGAGGCATATACCTTCTTATTTGAATATCTGCGGACATCGCGCTCTCGTAATTTACGATGGTCAGCCGCGGACTTGTTCGTTATGTAATGCCACCGAGCACGTTAGAAATCAGTGCACAAGAAGGCGAGTCCTTCAATTACCAAATAACGAGGCGGTTGTCTCAGGGCAGGCCGTAAGCATGAAAGTGACGTACGCTGCCGCGGCCGTCAACCGGGCCCCGTCTCCACCGAGTATGGCCGAGCAGGCGGGACCTGCCGACGCGTGCGCGGAAACCGGAAGGAACGCAGAGTTGGGCAAAGGAGACGAGCCGATACCGGCCAACGATGACGTCACTGAGAGCGCAACACGCATGCTTTGTGAAACCGACAACTTTTCAAACGAGAGACAAGCTTCCCATACGACACCTGATGTAGACGTGACGAAAAATGTAACAACAGTCGCACACGACGATGCCATTAATTTACAGGGGCCTACAATGGATGAATGTCCGACGACAGACACACTAAAAGTGACAAAGGAAGACCATGCGGATGACAAGGTACCACAGGAAGAAACAGACAACTCCAGTCTACCGGCCAAAGGTAGACAAAAACAAGAAGGATCCGAAGCATCTCCCACTTCACGTGTCGAAGGAAAAGAAGCAACAGTCGACTGCGAAATAAACGGAGTTAAAAAATCTTCTGCTAAGAAGAAAGGCGAAGTAGCTTCTCGGCGATCTTCCATGGAATCGCCAGAAAGTTCACCAAAGAATTCACCGGAGAGCTCGCCAAAATCATCAAACAAGAAAAAGAGGAGAATCGCACATCAAGCTGCAGAGATATTGGCTCCTCCTTTAAGAGAGCGGCTGAGACAGATACAGGAGCCTGACAAGAGGAAAGAAGACACAAAAACGCAAAGAGTAGTTGCATGCTCTGATCGGAAAAAGAAACAGGAAAAGGTTGTTACATCGCACGGATCATGAGAACAATTGCATGAAAAGACGAAACCGGATATAGACGATGACACCCGACATGGACATGCGCACGGACATGACACCAAGGAAACAACAATTATCTGGGCAGATGACAAGGAAGATGAAACTGATGCAATGGAAACGGAAGGGGCCTTTGAGGAAGAATGTTTTTATTAAAATTTGTGCATGAACTTATAGAAGAAAGAAAAAAAAAGAAGAATGAAAAACGAGGAAAAAAATTTAACTAGGAAAAAATTATTATCAGAGGATCCAATTAAGTGTCTTCTATTACACGTCTTGTAGCGTTACAAAGTGGAACATACATATAATGTGACCACTATAAACATAAACAAAATTCAGAGTCAACCAAAGGTGGCTGCACTGAAAGACTTCCTGTATCAGTCAGATACAGACGTCGCTTTCTTGCAGGAAGTTAACATAAAGAACTTGTATATTTCTGGGTATAAGGAGGTGTTAAATGTAGCTCCAGAAGAATCGTGTGGGACAGCGATCTTTGCTAAAGAAGGGATTGAGATAACGAATGTGTGTCTTTTAGAATCAGGGAGGGGAATCAGCTGTAAAATTTTTAACACCACTTTTATAAACATTTACGCGCCATCAGGCAACAATGCACGACAAGAGAGAGCGGCCTTTTTCAGGAGTGACATTTTATTTCTACTCAAAGAGAACCGGGCAGAAGTTTTAATAGGGGGAGATTTTAATTGTGTTTTGAATAAAAAGGACCAGCGACCAAATTTTAATTTTTCTCGAGAACTGAAGGCATTGGTCGAAAACTTGAAGTGGTTTGACGCGTGGGAAATTAAATATCCTACGATGGTTAGATTTACGTACATCACTAGTACTACACAGAGTAGAATAGACAGGATATATGTCACCCCCAATCTAGAGACCAAAGTAAGTAGCATTGAGGTGATACCAGCTACCTTCTCTGATCACTTAGCAGTGAAATGCAGTATCAAATTAACAAGACAAAAGACTTACTGGGGTCGCCCACTATGGAAATTGAACATCAATACCCTCTCAGAAGATGCTCTGGCTTTAAAGATACAAGCAACTTGGGGAGCTGTTTTAAGAACGCGTAACAAGTATAGAACAAATATCGAATGGTGGACGATGGCCGCCAAGAGAAAGTTAAGAGCAGCGTTGATATCTCACGCAAAGGAAAGAGCAATTTGGTCAAGGCACACAATGGAATTCTATTACTGTTGTCTAAGGGACCTTTACGACCAACCAATATCTCAAGAGGCCATTATAAATATTAAAAAAATTAAAGCCAAAATGATAAGTATCAAGAGGAAACATCTGGAAGGATTGCAAATAAAATCACACACTAGAACGACAGTAGAGGAAGAAAATACCTCCATCTATCACTTGATACAACACACAAAGAACAGAAGAAGAAATTTTATTGCCAACCTCAGAACGGAAGGTAACAGAGTACTAACAGGCCAAAAAGATATTTTAAATGAAGCACATAGATTTTATCAGCAGTTGTATTCTGGAAATGCTACTGATAACAACTCCGTGCAAGAGCTTTTACAGAGCTCTGAAATGGAATGTATAGTTTCAGAGGAAGACAATAGAGGTCTTACGTTAGACATTACAAATGAGGAGGTCCTTGACATCATTACATCTTCGCCTTCGAGGAAGTCTCCAGGCCCAGACGGCTTGCCGGTGGAATTTTATAGAACATTTTGGGAACTAATAGGTAACGAATTCACGGAAGTCGTTAATGACGTCTTGAGAGGCGTGGATATTCCTCCTGTATTTAAGGAAAGTGTAACTGTATTACTAACAAAGGGAAGGAGCACGGACATAAAAGATATTAATAATATGAGGCCGATCACCTTAATGAATTCAGATTATAAAGTAGTTGCACGTGTAATTAAAGAAAGAATGAAACCCATTTTAGAAAAAGTTATTGGAAGCTACCAGACTTGTCTCCCCAGACGTACCACTTTTAAATCTGTATGTGAATATCGCGACATAATTGCTCTTTTCGCAACATCGTCAGCTAATGGCGGCATTGCCTTCATTGATTTTGCTAAAGCATTTGATAGAGTGAACCACGAATACCTCTTCAAAACTCTGAAACACATCGGCTTAAAGAACAACAACTTAACGGTTTTAATGAACATCGTCAGGGGTATAAAAACCAAAATCTCGATAAATGGACAATATACTAACGAGGTATTGATATTAAGTGGAGTTCCTCAGGAAAGTCCCTTGTCTATGTTGTTTTACGTAATTTCTCTGGAACCTCTCCTACGGCGTTTGAATGCAACCCTAGAAGGCATAACAGTAGCCGGACTCAAGACAGTTACAAACGCATACGCTGACGATGTGGGAGTTTTAGTGAGGAGCAATGAAGACTGTGCAAAACTAACGGAAACGTTAATGCTTTATAGTAGAGCAACTGGTGCGAGGATCAATGAGACGAAAAGTTCTTTTTTAAATTTAAAGGGACTTGAAAATGTGCAGCTACCGTGGGCACACACAGTGGAACACCACAAGACCCTAGGAATAACGTTCTACAGTTGCCCGTTAAGAACAACGGCCGCAAATTGGAAACAGGTCCTAGAAAAATTTAAGAGGCAGCTTAATAATGGACGAAACAAGAGACTTAAATATAAAGCAGAGAATTAAGCTAATAAATTGTGCAGTTCTATCAAAAGCGGCATACGTCGCTCAGATTTTACCTACACCTCCTGCAACTGCGAGAACTATAATGAGCACTATCTGCAGATATGTATGGAAAGGGCATATATTCAGAGTAGCGGTAGGAACAACCACCATGAGACCAGAAAAAGGAGGCCTCGGGCTGACAGACATTCGGAAAAAAAGCACGGCCCTCTTCATTAAAAGGACACTCAACCTTATAGAGACGCAACCGAACAGCATAACTGCTGCTCTGTTCAACCTTCTGAAACCTGGCAGCCTGCAGCCACCAGTAGATGTTAGTGAAATAAGCTACAAACTGAAGCACATTCAGTATTTTTACGTAGAGCTAAGCTACTTGACATGTATTCTAAGGGATAAACACAAGAGGAAAAGCAAATATATAGTAGATAAGTTGAAATCAACCGATAACCAAAATAAGATGGAGCTGAAATACCCTAACAAAAACTGGGGGAAAATTTGGGCGAATATAAATAACCGAATGCTGACAACAGATGTGCAAGCATCATGGTATAGAGTTATAAATAATGTCGTTAGTACGAACGAAAAACTTTATTCAATAGGACTAAGCGCGACCAACGAATGCCCAAAATGCAAACATTTGGACTCATTAAGCCATCGCTTCATTTGTAACGGATACAAAAATATATGGAAAGACGTTATATTTCAAGTCGCTTTCATCAAACGGAGCGATGGAAGGGAATTAACAATAAACAATTTACTCTTCCCAGAAGATGTTTCTTTCCCATCACAAAAGAACAACGTAATATTATGGCTATTCGGAAATTTTGTAAATTATGTAGTCAACAAAAAAGGAACCGACAATGTACCAGAATATCGAGAATATATAAAAGAAGAATACTTCAAAATATACAAGAAAAAAGACCATAAAAAGAATTTTGGAAACATGTTGAAAATTTTGTTTCAGAAACAAGGTATAGGTTAATATCTACACATCATGAAATAGACAGAACAAGGTAGAATGCCAAAGTAGGGGAGTGCTGTTGAGGGTGAAGTACGGTGGGGACTTCGTGTGCCCCGGGGCCGCTACGGTAGCCGTGAAGGCCTCAACAGAACCCCGAAAAAGCATTTCTGCCGAAGAAGAAAGAAGAGGTAAAGTGACGAAGATAATTTTTATTAATTATTTTACTTTTCTTTCCTTTTGAAAAACATCATTAATTTCGTATTATTCAAGTAAACTATTTAATAAAGCAAGGTATTCGGATAAGGAATTTTACGTTTGTCTTTAAAATGCAGAAAGGCATATTTCTTTCAGTTAAAACACAAGTATGTAAAATAAAAATATGAAGTACCAAGAACGGTACTTCAAATACGAACTGCGAAGAAACGGATATTTTCGTTTGAAAAAAAAAAAAAAAAAAAAAAATCGGTAGAGCGCTTGCCCGCGAAAGGCAAAGGTCCCAGGTTCGAGTCCCGGTTCCGGCAATTTAAAAAAAAATGGGTAAAGAGTATTCCTATTAAACCGAAGGTCTCGCGTTCGAATCCTGGCTACGGCATAAATTTTAATTCAACGCCTTCTATTCAACATCATTCTGAAATTTGGCAGATATATATAATTTTTCATATACAAAGGAAGGGAGGAGATAAACAGATGGGACAGGAGTAGATTGGCAGAGAGCATGGAAGGTAATGATAGGGAGACGGATATCTAGGTAAAGAGAGAAGGAGCAGGAGAAGAGGAAGGAAGTGGTGGAGAAGGACGCGTCGGTGGAGAGAGAGTAGACAGAGAAAGACAAGGAGGACGACAGAGAGAGTAGAACTCGGACTAAATACCGGGAGAAATAAATACTCAAGCAACGCCAGGTATTCAGCAAGCTACTGCAGAGACAAGTCTAACAGAACAGAGGGAGCTAAGAAACGAGCGTAGAGATGGGGAAAGCGATGGGCAGTGAGATTAGGGAAAGGACTGTAAGGTGTACATCCAATTCCCAAGTATATTTAGCAATTGCGAAGTATTGCCGGATTCGCTAGTCCACAGTAAAATCAGCAACCGACTTCCATCACCAGTCCAGGATGTGTATCCTGTAAATTAGTTCTGAGACTCACATTGTCTGGTATAACTGTGGTCCTCTGGTAGTTTTATACGTTAACAACTATGCTTTGACCAACTTTTTACTATTGACCAGATGCATTCTGAAAAGATGACGTTGACAGCATTAACTTAAGACCTGTTTCTTTACTAACCAAACTTTTAGGTACACTTCCAAGAGAACCACCCTTACTCGTCATCACTGATTCCATGCAAATTTATTGTGTTGTATCTCTGCTTTCTAGTGGGTTCGAGAGGTGGACGTGATGAACAAGTATGTGGACATGGGTCTGCAACTAAAAGCATTGATTAGTCCACATATACTTTAATTACTGACGAACAGAATACTTTGATGTGCTTGTGTTGGTACAGTTCATCCATCTATTAAACAGTTGTACAAGGTATCATTACAATTCTTGGCAATACAATTCCGGCTTGTGCTATGTAGACAGCTGGCTCTCCTCTGTACGGTCGGGGGTTCGTATCCCCCCTCGGGCATGGATATTTGTGCCGTCCTAGTTCGTAAGTAGTTCACAAGTATTTTGTAAGTTTAGGGACTGATGACCCCGTACTTAAGTTCCATAGGCTGTACAAAAATATGAACTTTTTTTTTTTTTTGCTCTCCTCTGTTTAACTTCTTGATCACTGTCTGTCTCTTACTGACTGACTCCCGTACTGTTTGTTGTTGCCTGTGATGCGCCAGCATATGTAGGCGAGCGCCATTCTTCCTATTGGCAGGCACAGGAAGTAGATGAAGAGGTACCGAGACTGTGGAACCAATCGTGATGCAATTTTTCGCTCGCCCAGGCGTTCCTTCAGGATGCGAAACACAGTCTTATACGTTAATCCGGTTTCTTGCGTTAGCTCGCGAATCGTCTGACGTCGATCAATGTCCACTAACGCGACAACGGTATGCACTTCTTCTTCGGAGACGCTAGGACGACCTGCCCGATGCAAGTCTACCACATTTTACCAACCTCCGTTGAAGGCATTTACCCAACGTGCCACTGTTTTGTACGACAATACCGATTCCTGTTTGTAACGTTTCTGCTATGTTACACACTCCTTACAAAAATCAGTTGCCAACATTATAAACACGAAATATCTACCGGACACGTAAAATATCACATTTTCGCCTTCAGTTTTAAATTCTATTAACACTATTAGTAAAAAGCTTTTAAGAAATAGTACGTTGATTTAAATATAACTTTGGCTGTCCTTTTACGTAATTTTCAATTTTTAATACTTTCGTAAATGATAGCTGCAAACACTAAAAATGGATTACACTTAGTTCCGGAAATTGCTGAACCTTTGTAGATACTAATTTGTATAAAAACAACAATACTACATGTTATAACTATTGCACAACATGATTACATATATACCTTTTGTTTAAATAAATTAGTGCAGACCATGTTTTATATATCACTGGATCCTAAATTAAATACTGATCATTTTTCATGAACTAAAATTAATAATCCGTTTGGTACTAAGAAACTATCTTCGAAATTAACAAAACTACGACAACCATATACAAATCCGTATTAATAAAAAATTTGACCGCAAACTGAAATACATTAAAATTCCATGTCACAATAATAGCACGCCTACACAATATTGGCAAAACAAATATGTGTGCACTTCGAAAACACAAATAATGTAAATAATTTGAGCACTGTAAACACTATTCAAAGGATGACTTTAAATTTGTGTACCACATTAAATACAAGTTTCATGAAACATGTACATACATTGAGATAAATAGTTAAAGCTTAAATGTAATGTTTTAATTTCTGTATTTTGGCATATTTAATGTAAAAGGATATTGTTTAATTGTGAATTACAAAACTTTGTCATCAACCTTATTACGTGGTTACGTAGAAAGATGTTTGAGGGAAACCATGTTTTGGGAGTCTTCTAGCAGTCACAAACCTGTAAGCAGCTCTGTTGGCTTGCCGCTGCATTTTTATTTTATTTTTTTTATTTTTGATTGTGCAACAATGTGACTGATTTATACTTTATTTAAATGGAAATGAAATCGTTTCCATATCAACTGACATGTTTATGATTTACGAAAAGATCCTGCAACATCAAATCTTTTAGTGAATGCCGAAGACAGCTCACAACGCAATGGACTACAGCCAGCATATAAGTTCCTTTTTAAATCAACTTCACCTACAGTGGAATGACTTTGTTGTAGAGACTGTGAACTAATAAAACTTTCCGTGCTTTAGGAAAATATTAGGGCTCAGTTTGAGTCATTCCCAAAAGGGGTGACTGTCGTTAGATGTTGAAGACCTTGATGACACTGTCGTGCTGTACGACCTCTGGCTCATTCAATCTCGATCTAACGTCGTTGTTCCTGAGAAAACATAGTGACACCGTTACGTAAAACGAGCTAACACGATGGTCAGGAAAAAATTAGTACATTTATAAATACAAACATAACAACAAGACGACTACCAAGGACTCCGAAAGATGAATGTGTACCACACACCATGTAAATGCAAGACATATTACATGGGGCAGAGTATTGGAACAATCCAGGAAGAATTGCAAGATATATCAGTTACATACCGAATTCAACAACAAATCAAATTATCTCTTATCGGTCACAGCCAGAAAATAAATCTTATCTTAATATACATAAAGATTGAGGTGTTTGTGCCTATATTTCACTCTGCAGTCAAAACTACACATCGCAAATGAGTGTATGTGCTAGTAGGTATCAGTCTCCCATTGTCCACTAGAGGGTTGATAACGATAAGGAGGTGGAAGAAATTGAAGTTACCGACATCTATAAAATTCTACGTGAGGTTGTTCAATATATTTTTCTTCAGCAAAAGCTACACAATGGAGACGAACGATCTTTCTGTGTTGTTATAGTACAAAGTCTCCCGTTCTACATCACAGCAGTTCTGTGTCAATACCTATAAGAGGGTGGAAGATATAGTGGTTGAAAGTCATGAGCCTATAGAAAATTCGGACTGAAGACCAGCGATGACTTTTGACACTATAATAGCAAATAAAATGTTCAAATGTTTGTAAAGCTTATGGGACTTAACTGCGTAGTCATCAGTCTCTAAACTTACAAACTACTTATGAACTACCTTATACTAAAGACGGCACAAACATCCATGTCCGAGGGGGGGGGGGGTTCGAACCCCCGACGGGGAACGGCCTCGCGCATCGTAGCATAGCGCCTCAATGCGCTCGGCCGCTCCGCTGCGGCCTATAATAACAGAGAGGTTATATACAAAGAAACGTGATGCACATTCTTTAGTTGTTTTTCTGCAACAAGCGTACGAATAACGAAAAATAAGTGCATATTTTAGTTTGAAAAGTAATCACGAAAGATGCAAAGCGTAACAAAGAAATTACGCATTCTCTATCCGTTTCTAGAAGACAGTAAACGGCGCTGAAAAGTGAATCTACAGACGATAGAAACTTGAAATTTGTAGACATTATCTTACACTGTAGGCATCAGAGATTTTTCGATATTTCCAACCCTAAGAGGGTGAAATAGGGGACGAACGGTATTCTTGAAAAGTACGTAGCTTTTAAGGCAATTTTGAAGCAAGAAATACAAAACTTCGGATTTAGATTTTGATTGGAATTTTAAAAACACGTGTTTCGATATTGTTGGAACTTCCACCACCAAGCCGGTGAAATAAGGGAAAACATTATAAGGGTGCTACTAAGACTATTTTAATGCTAGAAATGCGAAAATTTGGATTTGTAACCATGGTTAGAATTTTAAAAAATGAGTTTCGGAATGTTTTGAATTGTGCCATCAGTGGTGCAAAAGGAGATAGCAAGTATCAAAATACTTGCTTAGAAAAGAATTTTTAAATCTAAATCTATGAAAATTTAAATTTAGAAGTAGAAACAACCAATGCAGGCCGTCCATTTTGCACGTGCGAAGCAGCGGGAATTAAGCTAGTATGAAAATAAATATGCCGAGTCCAGTACTGTGGCGCAACCACCAAGTCTCACAATCAGTAACATCAGTACATTGGAATAAAGATCCACCAGAGTGGAAAAGGCTGAGAATTTGCGTTCACGAAATGACTGTGAGGGCTCTGAAAAACAAATGAGCGCAAACGGCTTACTAGAAGTGAGTACAATTAACCGCACTGCTTGCAAACTAAAAGTAGAGCATTCGATCAGTCGTCGAAATACTGTGCAGAAAATAGGAACAGTACACCAACTGTACACACCGGGTTCTCTGAGGCCTTCTGTTCATACGTTTCAGGATAGGGTAGGAGAGCGCGTAGCATCAAGATCTGGGATATGAAGCTTTTCAATATTTTAGTGGACGAATCTTCACTTTTAAGTAACCACAAAACACATACATTTCTTATATTATGTCTGCCTCCGAGAGCGATCTATTTTTTTTATTATTTTTTATTTTTACTGCAAAAAAGCATTTGAAAATCAAATGTAGTATATAATACTTAAAGTTCAGACATATGTAAGATTATAAGTAACCGTTATCATAATCATCCATTGATTAATCTTCATCACCATCAACAACATCATTAACCAATGTTTCTATGTCCCTATTATCTTTGTTCTTCAATCATTTCCACAATAGGCTCTTCCAACATTTCTAGCACCTCTTTAGGGAAGTGTCTTTCTTTTTTCTATATGCCTCATCTTGGACGCAATGAAAGAATCTGAAGCTAACAACATCCAGAGCATAATATCAGCATTCTTATGTATTCTTGAAGTTTTTCTTGCATGAAAAAGTCTTAAACCTTTATATTCTTTTTCACTAAATTCCAAGACACCATCTGAGAGAAACCTCAAAGGCAGAGGTAGTTCCTTTATTACGTCTGCGCCATGTATTAGAAGTTGTGAACAGATGCACTAATTTTGTACCATTTGTACCTTTCTAAACAGATTTTTGCTGTTTCGGTGCAATAGTTATTAAAATTACTGTAATTAAAGTTAAATTCGCAAGACAAAACGCTTAGAATTTAGCAAATCTTTGTCTAATTTTCGGCTGTAGACCTGTCTTAGTCCCAGATTTCTGGGGCAGAGAAAAAAATTTCCTTGTGTTACCTCCAAAAAAAATGGCCTCGTGTCACATTGAGTTAGTTTGAGTTCCTAGAATTTACAATACTAACATTCAAAAAATACACAAGTGTAAACATTTAGGGCAGAAATAAAATATTACTATGGTGTAAAAATTGGCAATTGACTCTAAATAATGAGAAGTGTGAAGTCGACAATATAAGTACGAAAAGAAATCCGTTGAACTTTGTTTACAAGATAAATCAATCCAAAGTGAAGGCCGTAAACTCCACTAAATACCTACGAATTACTATTACTTCAGATTTAAACTGGAAATAACACGTAGACAATGTCGTGGGTAAGACGAACCAGAGACTGCGTATTATTGGAAGAACCCTTAAAAGTTGCAACATAACTACTAAAGAAACTGCAGACACTCCGCTTGTCTGTCTTTTTTTGAAGTATTATTGCCCAGTGTGGGATCCTTATCAGGTGGGTTTGACGGAGGACATCGAAAGAGTCCAAAGAAGGGCAGCTCGTCTTGTATTGTCACGATACGGGGGAGACAGTGTTACGGAAATGATACAGGATCTGGGATGGGAATCATTTCAACAACGGCGCTAATCGTTGCGGCGTGGGCTACTTACGAAACTCCAATCGCCAACATTCTCCTCAGAATGCGAAAATATATTGTTGACTCCCACTTACATAGGTAGAAATGATCATCAGAATAAAATACGAGAAATCATAGCTCGAACGGAGAGATTCAGGTGTTCTTTCTTCCCGTGCGCTATTCTAGAATGGAACGGGAGATGGATAGTATAACTGTGGTTGGATTAACCCTCTGCCAGGCACCTGAATGTGATTTGCAGAGTATCCCATGTAGATGTAGATGTAGGTGGTACTAACTGTAAATTTCATTTGTAAATCTAAAGAAATATATATTTTATAAAATTTAAGAGTGAAATGAAATCATCATTTATTAGTAATAAGGGTGAAAAATGAAATAATACTGTCGTCTATTTAATAAAGATACCCATTGCTACCACGTACATAATAAATACTGAGATTTTCGCATGAGATGAGTTTTGTTTAATCGTATTGTAATATTTATACAATATACTCGAACTACTACTACTACTACACATAACAAGGTAAAATGAAACTATAAAGTCAGTTCTTCTGAACCATTCAGTTAAACCGGGAGTGAGAGCGAACAAATCGTCAGGAATGCCAGGGTACGAATGAAGAGGACAGCGTTGGACCAGATGTTCGTTCGTCTGTTCAATTGTTCAAATGTTTGTTAAGCTTAAGGGGCATAACTGCGGGGTTATAGTCCCTAAACTTACAAATTACTTATGAAATACCTTATACTAAAGACGAAACAAACATCCATGCCCGAGTGGGGATTCGAACCCCCGACTGTAGCGGCCGTGCAGATTGAGACTGGCGCGCCGTAGACCGCTCGGCCACCGCGGCCGGCAATTATCCGTTCTTCCACGTTACACTGATACATCGGTGAACTGATCCAGCCCCAATTTTTCCTGAAACCATGTACAGTCCTCAACCTCTTGATGATGATCCAGAAGGTCTTCGGCAAGTCAAAACTGCTTGGCTTCTTTGTGGGACCTCAGCTTCCGTCCATTGAATAGAACCCTTTGTTTGTAGTCTGCATCACGATTCGCTAAATGAAAACAACAGACTTCAGTTTTTGTGGTGCTGGGGATCAGTCTCCAGGTCTAAAAGAAGTTGACATCTTTTAGAGATCCTCTGTAAGAATTTGAGTAATAAATACACGTTATAATACTATCGAGTTTCAAATGCAGCTAGCCGTACGCTTCTCAACGCTTGTGTGTCAGACCCTCGCGCACCTTTGTTATTAACAAAACAAAGGATATTTTATGGCAGTTCGATTGATCTACTATCTGAAAATAAGAACGTTTAAACCTAATCTGTAAGTGAGAAAATTGTTTTTGCCTCCTAAAGCGGTCATTTTGTAGTGAACGCGGCGTTGGGAGCGGTTTATCAATTTTGGAGGAGACTATCTGATAGGAGGCCATGCACAGGAAGTAAAAGGTAAGCGTAGAAATTTTTTTTGATAGAGATCCAGATTTTGTTTGAACAGACCCCGTAATTTTCTGGACATATGGTTTGTCTAAGTGTGAAGGGCGTGTTTGCGAGAACCAAAACTATCCCTTGAAACTAGCAACACTGTAATCCCTGTCATTGTAACCATCATAGTTCCGACTATATGGGACATCAAGACAGAGAGCTCCTCTTTGCTCTGGTACGTTCAGAAACCATTCTTGTTCCCTGTCTCTTCTCCTGTAGAAAGTTGCAGAAAGTTGAAATAAGCAGTTCACATAATATGCAAGAAACAGTTAATTCCTCTAACTGGGGAGATATCAAAAATGAGATCCCACAAGTTCGGTCTAGGGTCCTTTGCTGTTCTTAATATACCGGGTCATCAAAAATTCAGTATAAATTTCAAAGCTTAATAAATCACGGAATAATGTAGATAGAGAAATAAAAATTGACACACATGCTTGGAATGGCATGGGGTTTTATTAGAACAAAAAAAGAAACAACAACAAAAGTTCAAAAAAATGTCTGACAGATAGCGCTTCATCTGATCAGAAAAACAATAATTAGCATAACAAATTAAGACAAAGCAAAGATGACGTTCTTTACAGGAAATGCTCACCATCATTCCTCAACAATAGTTTTAGTCAAGGAATAATGTTGTGAGCAGCACTGTGAAGCATGTCCGGAGTTATGGTAGGGCACTATCAGTTGCGATCGGAAGATTCACTTGAATGCCAGTCTTGTTTAAACAACTGTATTACAGCACCGGTGCATACACTGTTACCAAAACATTCAACACCAGATTAATCGAGGGTAAAACCTACTACCTAGAAAGAGTAGTGAGAGCTTGGCATCTGCTGTGACTATCATTAATGTTTTCACTCCGTCATTTTTTAAACTTTTTTTCCCTCTTAAAACCCCATGTCATTCCACGCATATGTCTCAATTTTTACCTCTCTATCTACATTATTCCGTGATTTATTAAGTTTTCAAATTTATACTGACTTTTTGATCACCAGGTATATTGCTAATGATACAAGTATAGCTATCACGCCCGAAAAAACAGGAATTAATTAATGAAATTGTAAATGATGTCTTCCAGAAAATTATTAAGTGGTTCTCTACAAATGGACTCTCATTAACTTTGATAAAACCCAGTATATACATTTTCATACAGTAAACTTCATGACACCATTAATAAATATAGACTTTCAACATAAATCTGTGGCTAAGGAGAATATTCAAAATTTTTAGGTGTTTGCAGTGATGAGGGATTGAATAGGAAAAAACACATTGAAGATCTGCTGAAACGTTTGAGTTCAGCTACTTACGCAGGGTCATTGCAAAATTTGGTGATACACATTTCAGTAAACTGGCTTACTATGCCTATTTTCATTCACTGCTTTCATATAGGATCATATTCTGGGACAATTCAACACTGCGTAAAAAAAGTATTCATCGCACAAAACCGTGTAATCAGAATAATTGCTGTAGCCCATCGAAGATCATCCTGCAGACATTTATTTAAGGATCTCGGTATCTTCACTGTAGCTCCACGACATATATATGCTCACTTATGAAATTTGCTATTAACAGTCCTACCCATTTCAAAAGAAATAACAGAGTGCATAGCTACAAGACCAGGAGAAAGTGTGATCTTCAGTATTCAAGGTTAAATCTAACTTTAGCACAGAAAGGGGTGTTATGCTGCCACAAAAGTCTCTGGTCACTTACCAAGTAACGTCAGTAGTGTTACAGTCAACTAGTAATTAAAAAGAAAATAATTTCACTAAAAATACATTTTTAAAAAACATGAAATTTTTTAAAAAAACAAGTAAATAAATAACAAAAATTTAAAAATCCATAAAATATTGAATATCATGTTTAAACACCATTTATTAAACTAACACGTTTCACTTTATTGCGAATGTCGAATTCATGGTCTATGGAAGGATTATTAATAAAATCTAATCTAAAACTATGAGAGTGACGTGCCACCAAATGTCTGAGCCCTACAACCTAAAACTGAATTTTTCTCCAACTCAGCATCAACGACTTAGCAAAGAACACCAGCCACATTATTTTCAACATAAATGTTATTGATCAGCTTAACCAACTCAAGTCATATTTAAAAAGTATTTCTAATTGTGAAATTATACATTTTTGACATGATATTATTTTTATAATGTTTGTCTTTATTCTTCCTAAACACTACAAAACAAGTCATATACAGTTTGCTAACTCAAGAATTGGCAAATATTGGCCAGGATTGTCAAATATTCAGTAACTCTTGTTCGTCGAATAATAACCTTACCACTAATGTAACCATGCCTGCAATCGAATTAGCTTGAAATACGAAACTGAAAATATTCAGTTTTGATCTTTGTCCTCGGTTGCTGCTCTGCAAAAGACTGCCGTGCTCTTTGTGCTACTAGGTGGCAGCTACGTGACAATCTGTGCTACTGTCACAGTCTGTAACATCGTAAACTACGTTCTCCATTCTCAGCGGTCATCTGTCTGGTATTGGGATGCCCATAACGTCCCATCTACCGCACGCATCGTTTATATTTGCCGGACTCACAGCTAAAATCAATAGCACATCATTTGCACTGAAGCCATATCCCTCCCCTACCGAGCAACCGCCTCTCCCCTCGCCGCAAATGTTCGACAGGCATCAGTATATCTTTTCTTTATTAGCATTTCGCTCGGAGTGTTTGGAACGGAACGGCGCAGATGGATTTATTACCAGGCGAGTACTCCAGCGACCTACTTCTGCCCGTCCCAGGACTCTAAAATCGCGGACCACCGCCAGTATGGGATAGCTCTTGAACTATCCTTCATAATTTCAGGGCGTACACCTTCGTCCTTCATAATGTGCGTTACTCAAATTAGTTGATAGTTCCACAATACATCGAGAAATGTCTGTCTTTAACTTCAAGGGATCTCGAATCGATTCCATATTTCTGGATTTCAAGAAGGCTTTTGACACTGTACCCAACAAGCGGCTTCTTGCATGCTTATGCAAAATTGGATGCTTATGGAATATCTCCCCAATTGTGCGATTGGATTCACGATTTCCTATCAGAAAGAACACAGTTCGTTGTAATTGACGGTAAGTCATCGAGTAAAACAGAAGTGATATCTGGCGTTCCACGTGGAAGCGTTATAGGTCCCCTACTCTTCATCGTGTTTATAAACGATTTAGCAGACAATTTGAATAGCTCCCTTAGATTGTTCGAGGATGATGCTGTCGTTTATCGGTTAGTGAAGTTAACAGAGGATTAAAAGCAACTGCAAAGCGATTCTGACAAAATTTTTACATGATGCGAAAATTGGCAATTGACACTAAATAAAGGAAAGTGTGAAGTAATACACAAGACCACTAAAAGAAATCCGCTGAACTTCAATTACGCGATAAATCAGTCAAACCTTAAGGTCGTAGATTCTACCAAATACCTAGGAGTTAAAATTACGAACAACTTTGACTGGAGAGAACACACACAAAATATTGTGGTGAAGGAGAACCAAAGGTTACGTTTCATTGGCAGAACGCTTCGAAGATGCACCAGCTCCACCAAAGAGACTGCCTACATCACACTTGTGCGTCCTCTCCTGGAGTACTGTTGCCCCTTGTGGGATCCTCACCAGGTGGGACTTACATAAGACATTGAGAAGGTTCAGAGAAGGGCAGCTCGTTTTGTTCTATCACGTTACGGGGGGGGAAAGCGTTACGGAAATGTTGCACGAATTGGGGTGGAAATCACTAAAAGAAAGACGTTATTCATTGCGGCGTGATCTGTTTGCGAAGTTTCAATCACCGACTTTTACTTCTGAATGTGAAAATATTTTGCTAGCACCCATCTACTTAGGGAGACATGACCATCCCAATAAAATAAGAGAAATCAGATCGAAAACGGAACGATTTAGGTGTTCTTTATTCCCGCGCACTATTAGAGAGTGGAACGGTAGAGAAAAGTTATGAAAGTGTTTAAAGAACCCTCTGCCAGGCACTTGAATGTGATTTGCAGACTATCTATGTAGATGCAGATGTAGATTTTCGTTCTTGTCAGTGACAAAAAAGGGCCTTAAAGAGAAGTAACGTACGCATGTTTGAGCCACGCGAAAATTTTCAAGGACGATTTCTACAAATCCGAGGATATTATAAATAACGTCAACTCAAACACCCTGAATAAGTTCCTGAACACAAATTCGCAACAAAAGTTGTAGCTTACCAGAAAAACGTGCAAATTATTTAAGTAGGAAAAGTGTTGCGTCCCTAATCATACCTCGCATGGCAGTGTTTGAAATTACGATTCTTCAGGGGCGTATATCTCGGGTACTGTTCATCACAGAGGTAAGGGATAAGGTTTTTATGATAGCCCTTGGCATGGAGATCATTCGTATATATATATATATATATATATATATATATATATATATATATATATATATATATATATATATATATTATTTGAAGTGTACGTTCTTGTTTTACTTATTGGTGAATTTCTTTACTATGGGTACGAGTTCTGACGACTGCGACAGTACTCAGTATGCACATTCCCCACTTTACACAATATTTAGAATTAATTCTTTAATAGCAGATATCAAAGTGATCTATTTTGATACTTAATTGTGGGCCGCCACCATGTTTACTAAAACATGAAAAATGTATTCTATTATTTTATTGACCTCACTTGCTCGGTGGCGTATGATAAGGTCAAGCCATATTTATTTTATAAATTCCTTAGCAATATGACACTGAGAGGTATCATCAATGAAGACCTAATTTACTCAGTACACTCTCTCTTAACTGACGCCTGTTTGCCGCTCCAAAAATATCAATGATTCGGTAACTCTAAGAATATATATTTCAGGTGCAATTTATTTACCATAAGCAATTCATCCTGTCACATACCAAAGCTATAGGGACATTACACAAACTTTTAAATAAAATGAGATCCTTTACGGAACAGTTTCAAAAAATGAAGTTACGTTGACTACACATTTATAACAACAAATGACTGGTAGAGTCAAGGAAGAAGGAAACCTATTCAGGAAGAATAATTATCCAAATTACTATCGCAGATAAACTCAAAGGGCAGAATAAGTTAATTAAATTGAACAAATAACCCCCGTTATAAAAAATGCTTCAAAACAGCAATATACTGGTACTATCAATGATACAGGCGAGACATTACCAAATATTTGGAGTAGGAGATGGGCACGCACAGGAATCGGCAACGGCAGGTGATAACTGCAGATCAGAGCTGAAATAAAACGCGACCGTTTTCCCACTTCGTTCCGTGAAGCAGAAACGATATTTAACTAATAGCCTCTCTACCGTTGGTGCTCGACAGACAATGGCTGCACAATCTTGTATCGCGAGCGTATAAGTTGATCGCAGTAGTATTCTTGTGAAACAATGTTTACATGTGCAAATTACAAAATCCAAATTGCGACACAAAATCTTAAAATATGCACGATCCGCAAATTGTGAATGCTCAAAGTGAGACTTCCATAATATCTAAGTCAACTGTGGCCGCCGACAGAACAATAATCAAAGTTCAGACAACAGCACAAGTTAACCGCGAAATCAAGAGGTCCGAACTCTTCAGAGTCCTCGACACGAGACTTAAGTTGATCATCACACTGAGGAGACCTACCAGAGAATCTCCAAACAATCTCTCTCCACTCCAGAGTTCCTGGTCGCGACACTCGACCTCGTCTACGTAGCCAAAGTGCTCCAATTACCACATTCCGCTAATTGACTGCCAATAATATGGCGAGAAGCCGTTGACAAATTACAAAACTGGCACCATCCTAAGCTTTGGCGAATCACAGGACGTTCTGCAGACGCCCCTACAAGCTCCTCCCTCTCGAGCATTCCCACAGACACATTGCCGTACAGATACACGAGCTCTACGGCATTTTTGGACGCTCACTTTAGGCCCAGGCCTCAAACATAAATTGTATGGTCATTGGAGACAGACCCCGCTGGCCCAGACGACCGACTATGCGCCCAGCAAACCGCTGAACATCCGTCACGAAGAACGTCTCCGCAACCACCCACATCGGCAAATTCGGAGAAACCATCCAGGTATACATAAACATAAAAACGACACGCCGCTCTGGTGAAGGTACTTTTCAGATCTCTGTAAATTTCGCCCTGAGGCGGAACGGTCGATTGTCTTGCAGTGGTGACAGTCTGACGGACATTCTCTAGAGCGCCCGCAGAGCACTGTTCTGCTCTTCCAGTCATACCAGACAAAACCTCACGGGTAGCTGCTGAGTGACCGCTCTCTCCATCCAGTGCCCACCGAACGGGACCTCACGAGCTCTTACTCCCATCCACAGCCGAGTTGGCAAACTTTTGCAACAGAGAAATTCCATGAAACCAAAAGCCAGTAAACTGCTAATTTATGGACCGTACCATATCGACTGCTGAGGCTAAGTGACAGAAAGTACGCCAGCCGTCCCCTTGCCGTCTCCAGCCTGTCCACTGGACTGCAGCTATCAGAAATAAAAGTAGAAAAATTAAATAAGAATCTGCTGTAATTGATGGACCTTTACTTAAACGAAATAGCTCCATAGAAATAGAAGTGTTAACAAATCTAATAAAAGAGTGTATCAAAACGACACTGAACTTACCCATATGCCCAAAGACAAAAATAAAACAATTAATTAAAAAATTGACTGCATATTACCGCCACCTCACAGAAGAATCGGTACACCGTAGCTATATATTACACATTTCGTGGAGCCTAAACAAATTGAGCAAATATCTTGGTTGCATTTTAGATGTGATCTATAGTTGGCATAATACGGTTAATAAAAGCACCACGAAAAACCATTATTTTTTGTACCAAAAACATGAATCGTGGGGACGGCCAATTCGATACTTTCTATTCATCGCCCATCGTCGAAATTTTTACATTATGTTCCTAACTAGTAGAAGTGTAAGAATAATTCGCAGTCTATCCGGATCCATCACAGATAGGTAAGATAGTACTGGAGAAAAGTTACATGCAAGTACATATGTATAAAAGATAATAAGCTTTGAATAGTAGTAATAAATAATAGTATCATAGTAAGAAAATTTATATAATTAAATAAAATATGATTAATTGCGAAACATATAAAAAATCAGGTATTAACTTTTTCATGTTTATTTTATTTTTTTAAACGTATTTCTTTTACAAAACATCGATGAAAACAATGTTAGTAGTTATAATGTAATCATCGTTTACTTTTTGGCTGTATGTGTCTTTAGTACAAACATAAATCACTGAATGAGCAAACTAGTGAAAATACCACGTATAACTATCCGTGCGAAAAAACCCTCTGAAGCATCTGACCTTGTGATTTATTTATGGTCATAACGAAGGCTACATTTGTTGGGAATTGTCTTCTTATCATGGTTGGATTAGGAGGTATGAGGTTAATGCGGGGTATTAGCACAGTTTTATCGGAGTTAATGAATGTAGCAGTGATGATGTACACGCCTAAGTGAGTGACCACTAATCTTGCACCATTAATGAATTTCTGATTAGAGTTAAGATTTCTAATTAACTTGATTATAGCATTATTCTGGGAGCAACCATAAATACATGTCCCAATTACGATCTTTCGCCAGGTATCAACTTAGATTTTGTGAAATCAAAATGTTCAAATGTTTGTTAAGCTTAAGGGACTTAAGTACGGGGTCATCAGTCCATAAACTTACAAACTACTTATGAACTAGCTAATATTAAGGACGGCACAAATATCCATGCCCGAGGGGGGATTCAAACCCCTGACCGTAGTGGCCGTGCAGACCGTGACTGAAGCGCCTCAGTCCCCTCGGCCACCGCGGCCGGCAGATTTTATGAACAGTAAATTTTTTTCAAAATAATGTTGTTTTTTTGTGAAAACAAATACTTGAAACTATCTGTATATTTTTCGTCATTAGCGGAGAACAAAACCTTGAAAATGATACCTCCATCATTCATTTTAAATAAGTAATATTGGAGATACGGCGTGCCCCAAAATAAATAAAAATATAAATAAAAATAAAAAATGAGAAATAATATACATTATATTATATTCTCTAACAACTTGTTTACAGTTTTCTATACTTTTATTCGTTACCGCCATCCAGAGGTTCAAGCGTGTCCACAGTGGCGTATCAACCGAGAGGGGTGGCGGGGGGGGGGGGGGCAGGAAAGGCAGTCCGCCCACTTGAAACTGGAGGAGCGAGACACGGTTGGTACCCTCCGCCCCTCCCCCCCCAACTATTTTTTGATGGCAGCCATCTTGTAACGACTATTATATAGTGTATCGTCCTATTTTTCAGTCTGTGACTGCTAACTGAGGGCAACAACATCTGTACTGAAGGGGCGCGCCCAAGGTCGCTATTACATATTTTTGTGTCCCGACTTCGTCGCCGCTTTTGTGTCCCAGCCTCGTCGTAGGTGTCGGTGGCCGAGTGGAATGTGACCGACACAGGAACAAAGACAGCACGCTGGTGCAGGTACGGAGGGGAGCAGCCAGAAACTATAAACACTAGAGTAAATTAGAAAGATATATATTGCACAGAATGTAACAATACTTAACTTTTACACAGTACTGCAGAATGTTGATACATAGTTGTTAGAGGCCTGCCTAGTGCCTGTACGATAGCAAAGTCTTCACTAGTGCCTATCTGATTACGAAGGTCCTAACTGGTTGCTATCTCAGTCCCAAGTGCCCGATGTCCTTCAGTGGTGGCCACGAGCGGCGTTGTCGCAGAGGGCGCTCGTGGCTGTCGTCGTAAGAACGCCGCGCCGTGCGTGCATGGCGGCGTGCGGCGAAAGTAGGTGGCGCGCACTTTGTACTTGTGCGACACCACACATATACCCAATTTTAGCCGTTTCTGCGCCGTCAGTCGCAAATATCTCATTTAATAACCAGCAAATTTAACAAAATAACCCCTAGTCGCTTGTCTAGAAACGCCATTTTTCCGTTTCCGAAAACTTTATCCATTATCAAGATACAACCAAGCTCAGCAAAAATGCGAATTGTCTGAGAGACGCCATCCAAGCCGGTTTGAATCTCGCCATCCGTTTGAGGAAAAATTTACTCGACGAAAAAATAGTTTTGTACAACTTACAGATTTATATCTTTTCTCGGTGATTTGATTTTAGTGATTCGTAACAGTTACTGCGCAGCATGTCATTTAGTAAAATTCTGCGCCGTACTTTAAGGAGCTTGCAGAGGTAAAAACACGTTGCGCAGAGTTTTCGTATAATTGATTTTAGGTCATACACAGCTGTGTATGAAATTTAGAAAACATATAGAAATTTTAATTTGAGATCAGAATGGTATCTTATTTGGTTCACGAGATATCCGTCCGTGTACGATAGCAAGCGATCGCAAATGTTGGAAACCGCCGCATGCGAAAATGTTATTTTTAATGAGTCGTATCTTGGGTAGTGGCAAATGACTCAGTAGCTATACGTACGGTATTTAAAATGAATATCTAGAAAAACATTTCCAGATTTCAAAAACTGTACTCGTTATTATGATACACTACAAAAGCCATTGTTAGTATCAAAAATACCATCTGTGTAGATGAGCACATTTATAGTTTGCATTCATGGCAAATCGTCGAAATTTTTACTGTGTGTTATTTAAATGATAATACCGGAAAGCCTTCAAAGTTTTTTTTTTTTTCCACAGTACACTATAACCTCGCTAATCTGGCCGTCACTAGAACGGGCTCTCAGGAATCCGTCGCACATCCGAAAAGACGCACACAGCGATGAATTATCGTGCGCAACATTGTTGTTAGTTAAAGTATCTTTCATTAAACAGTTTTATACAAAATATGTAAAACCGACGCATTATTTACTGTTCTGAACCACTTCTTTTAAATGCTCACTTTTTATGACATTTCTGGAAACGGAAAGTGTGATACGTAGGAATGAACGGAGCAAGGTTCGTGTCAAACACATATCTCTGTTCTAAACGAGACCTAGAAAACAGGTGTAAGCTGTCTTGTTCCTACAGGCAGGCGTTCTACGACGTTACGCACTGTTGCTATAACAATCAAAATACGAACGTACATCAGAACGCGACGTAGGGGTACAGCCCATGATACTCTTTGAAATCGGAAAATGGAAATGGTCTGGATTTTTTTTCTGTACTCCTACTAGAAGGAGAGCACGTTCTATCAAACGTTAAATCTCATATAGAAACCTATTTGTATCCGTATTCTGGATAATCCGGCACTTCTGCTAATAAGTGCCAGTAATGGCAGGATTAGGGAGAGTCTAGTGTATTATTCGTAGGTCCGTACTCTCAAAGTCACCGTACATATACAAGTAATGTGCAATATCCGGTCTGAGGAGTAGTTGTAGTTTAACCTAGCAAACATAACTATATCAAGGGTTATGGATTCTGGGTCTCAGGTCACTAAACTGTTCTAGTCACCATTTATTCAGCAATAACATTTATAAACCTCGCAAATAACAGTAAATTTTGTTTGTGATGGGAAGTGTTGCAGTTTGCATTGGTATTCAGCGTATTCATCACAAACAGTTGAACTTTGGGGCTGTGACGAAAGCTTAGCACTTCTCTCGAGGGATTTTTGTCACATACTGCCGTAAATCAGGTCTGTCATAAAAATTTCAGCAGTTAAGGTGGTATACCCACTATATATGGACGTTAATCGGGGCTGTATTGAAAAACATAGTTGAACGCCAAGATCGCAAAATATTTATTTAATGACGACCGATTTTACTGGCCTAGGCCACCATCATCTGGTCATAACGAATTACACAAGTTGGTCATATTATTTAAAAATGGAGATTAAATAATACGGGCAAATAACACCTAGTCTAATTAAAGAAAATACAAAAGTTAAAATATCACAGCTTGAGTATCTTACAAGTTTTAATGTTTTAACTTTTGTGTCGGGCCTGGTGGTCTCGGGGTCAAGTGCTCGACGGGAAATCGCGGGTTAGAAACCCAACCTTCACCTTTCAACGATGTGAGGAGTCGCCAGGTACGACACGTTGTTCAGATTTTGCGTTAAGATGTAGGCCCCCTTTTCCAGGTTGGATAACTGGGATAGGACACGCAACTCGCTGAAGTGGCGTCCAATCAAAAGCCCAGGCCACTGAGCCACGGGACTGATGACCCCGTAGTTGAGTGCCATAAGCTATACAAATATTTGAACATTTGATCTGAGCCACACAAAATTATTATTATTATTATTTAAGTTTTGTATTATTTATAATTAGACTAAACGCTATGTTGCACGTATTATTTAATCTCTACTTTTAAATAAGATGACCAACATGTATAATTTGACATGACCAGATGATGGTGTGCATAGCCGACTGAAATGGTTGTAATTAAATAAACAAGTATTTTGCGATCTTGGAGTTTAAGTTTTGAAGATTATTAATCTATCAGATCGCCTTCACAACTTGCAATGTCAGGTAATGTCGATAATAAGTATGCCTACGACTTATCACCATAAATTGTGTCTCTTTGCGATAAGCTCGTCCCTCCACATGTGGTGGCTCCTGATTAGCATGTGGTTTATTTCACACCACAAATGTGTATTGTGATAATTAAAAACACCGTTGCATGTGTATCTGTAAACAAAATGTTACATTCGTGATTATCTCACAAACGGCTCGTTTGCGGACCTATGTTTACTGGGACATTTCTGCTTGTATTGTCGTGTACTTTCAAACGTGTAAGTTCCCGCCTTCCTTTTTTGATGCACCCTGTACATGTGCTGAAGTCATGCTGTCATATATTTACAGATCCATTAATTTCGTCCTTTACACGCAGCACATCCTTCTGTGACAAGGAAAATAAGTAATACAGTTTTAAAAAAATCCCCTCTCGAAATACAAAAAAGTGAAATATCTTCGTGTTCAAAATACTCTTGAAAGAAAATGGGGGAAACCAGCTGTCTCAGCCCTGCAACTGCCTTCCTTGCCAAGAATTTTGGCTTGGGAACATATTCGCACTTTTTTACTGAAAGAGAATGGCAGAGACACAATGACGATGTATCAGAGAGGATTAACAGTGAGAGCAGAACCTCTTTGGGAGAGAAATACACAGTAACAGTAAAAAAGATAAATGGATGGACATAACATCAGTGAGGGCAAAAGAGAGATGGGACAATTGAAATGAAAAAGAGAGATGAGTGGTGACCGTACAGAAGCTTTAGTGTTCTGGATTTCCATATCGGCAAACAAACAAAAAAATATTCTACACTTTCCCTCTTTCTTGTACGCACCCAAGTGCTGCAGTTTCTCCAACTAGGGTTGATAAACTATCTGCAAGGATACGTGTAGTGAGGAGACAATAGAGACTGAAGAGACAAACGACATACTATGAAAATAAAAGAAAGTGGCCATGTGAGAGAGAAAAAGAATGGAACAAAGATAATGGGAGAGAAACATTGAAAGTGACAGACAAGAAAATGGTAATTAAGATCTAAACATAGGAATAAATACAGAGGCATTGCGCGATACAGACTGGTGAAACTACCCATTTGAGAAAAAGGAGACAGTGGGAGGAGACATAAACACACAAGCTGAAAACCTGGCGTTGCCCGGGTATTTATTTATTTATTCCTGCCATTTTCAGGTATATATACGTTTGTATAAGGGCTGCTATGTCTGTAATATCTCTTGGGAATGCAGTTAGTAGTAAAGAAGTAACAGATTAAAACTTGATGTGAGAAGGGGCGGTTTACCATGAACGTTACTGTTTATGTGCTCATATCTCATGAACTACGTGTCTTACTGTGATATAATTTAGAAGGTACACTTAGCTATATGCCTGTATACTGTCTGTAAAAATTACTGCGGCTACTATTTGTAGTGTAGAAATTATAAATTGTAACGTCATACCGAAAGCCGTAGTTTTACTCCATAAACAGCGGAAAAATAGTAAGCGAGAAAAGTTTTTTCCTTTCATCATTTTGCTATTGTTGTCGGCGAGAAAAAGTTTAATAAGGGTTTGAAATTATGTTCAAAGTTTGTTGCAAGTCGCTTAGTAATCTCATTCTCATATCGCGTATTTTTAAAGTCTCGCTACATTATGTGGCAGTTTTTTTTATATTCCTATTGTTTATGACGTCATATCTTCTGAACTATGTGTCTTATGAGATTCTTAACCCTGCAGCAATTGTTACCTCACGATAAGGAATAGGCGTACCAAATTTGGTTGAAATCGGTTCAGTGCTTTAGGAGAAAATGAGCAGCATTGTCGCTAAATGCAGCATTTTTTCGTGCATCTCATTGTTTATGTCGTCATATCTCGTGAACTATATATCGTACGTGATTTTTACACTTACGGCGACTGTACTCGTGGATTGAAGCTTACGTGTACAAAATATCATAAAGATTGGAACAAAACTGTATATTTGTATGCAAAACGTACACACAAACATATGGACACTCTGCTTTATATATTAGATAGATGGCAGTGAAAGAGAGACGCTGTATATATAAAGTTAGTTACCATAGAGACAAGTTACAATCACCTTGTGTGGCATCCATTTCTCTCGATCTTCCTTACCACTGTATCCTCCTGTGTACTTCCCGTATCTCTGTGCTATTGTCTTTCACTCAAACTACTTGTCGCACACTAAACCTGTCTCTTTCTTTCTCACACTCTAGTGTTAGTCTCTTGAATTACCATTGCCTCCTCTCTACAAATGTCATCGTACGTGTTTTGGTCAGGCTTAGAATCCCTAAAGCAAATTTTAATACGCGGTAATAATAATAATAATAATAATAATAATTTCGTTTGGCTCATTGGCCTGGTGCAAGTCTTTCAATTGGACGCCACTTCGGCGACTTGCGTGTCCCTAGCCTACCCCAGTTATCCAATCGGGGAAAGGGAACCTACAGCTTAACGTGGAATCCAAACCACGTGTCGTTTCTGACAACTCCTCACATGGTTGAGAGCTGAAGGATGGGTTAAAACGCAAGTTAACACCAACCCCCTCTGCAACAGCTTTCTGTTACTACTACTATCTCGGTTGCCGTAATGTTGTTGTCTCCACTGCGCAAAACTCACAGAAAGACGACGAACCATTTTAGTTCATTTTGCCGATAACTTCGTAACCTAAATATCTCAACTGTTCCCCTAATTGTTTTGACCACTGTATTTAGTGAAGTTTTATTCGATTTCTAACGAGTCATCAGCGCTGATGGTGCCAGTAAGTGACAAATTCTATATAAGCCAGCGACATACATATGAAGTTTGTTCAAGAAATGCCAGAACAATCGTAATTTCGCGCCAATGGAGAAATGGACCAAAATGCGGCCAGCATTCCTCCATATTCTGTGTCGAATGTGTAATTCATCATCATCATTAGAGACTGATTATGCCTTTCAGCGTTCAGTCTGGAACATAGTACCTCTAATAAAATTCCTCCATGTTCCCCTATTCAATGCTAACATTGATGCCTCGTCTAATGTTATGCCTTTTACTTCAAAATCATTCTGCACCGAATCTAAGTACTTTCTTCTTTGTCTACCTCGACTCATCTTACCCTCCACTGCCGAGCTCATGAGTATCTTAGGTAACCTTGCTTCTCCCAAGTGTAACATGACCCCACCATCTCAGTCTGTTCGCTCTAACTGCTTCATCTATAGTGTTCAGTCCCAGTTTTTCTTTGATTTCCTCATTATGGACAACCTCTGCCACTGTTCCAATCTATTAGTATCTGCAATCATTCTTGCTACTTTCATATCTGTAACTTCCACCTTATGAATAAGGTAAGCTGTATCCACCCAACTTTCACTCCCATACTACAAAGTTGGTCGAAAGATAGAGCGGTGCACTGCTAACTGTCTTGGTACTTACTTCCTTCTTGCAGAAGAGAGTAGATCTTAGCAGAGCACTCACTGCATTAGCTTCGCTGCACCTCGATTCCAGTTCTTTCACTATGTTGCCATCCTGTGAGAAAATACATCCCAGGTACTTGAAACTGTCTACCTGTTCCAACTTTGTTCCTCCTATTTGGCACTCAATCTGTTTAAATCTCTTTCCCGCAGACATTACTTTCGTTTTGGAGATGCTGATCTTCATATCATAATCCTTGCACCTCTGATCGAGCTCTGAAATATTAGTTTGCAACCTTTCAATCGATTCGGCCATTACAACTAAGTCATCCGCGTATGCGATACTGCTTGTAACTGTCCTGTTTAATTATTGTATGTCTCTTAATTATTGTTCAGTGTAGATCTGAATAGAATGTCATGCAGTTTGCGAATTTCGAGGTGTCAGAGTTATAGGAGGAACAAGTGTGCATTAAATTTTAGTAAAACACAAAAATATGGAGACGCATCAAATGATGTACAAAGCCTACAGTGTCGAGTGTTTAAGCCCTACTCTGTGTTTAAAATGGGAAGGACAGAAGTTAAAGATCACCCTGGTTCAGGACGCCCTACGACCTCTACCAACGATGCTCATGTCAGCGACGTCAAAGAAACTGCCCGAGAGATTGCAGAAGAATGGATCATGTCATAAAAATATTACTCAGAATTTGGAATGCATCATGGTTGAGAGGTGAAGGATGGGTTAAAACGCAGACTGAAAAAATCCGAGGTGTAGATCCGAGGTGGTAGATCTTTGTTTCGCGGTCGTTTGTTCAGTTTGTTCGTGATTGTTCGTTGAATGGTTGGCTCAGCTTTTTTATTGCAGAGGGCGTTCAGCCCCCTGACCGGGCGCGCTGAGCCACGGCGTCCGGCTAGGTCCGACTGGGATTTGAACCCGCGACCCTTCGGTTTCCAGTCGAGCGCTTTACCCCAAGGCCACCGACCCGACTAATACGCGGTTATAAGGGTCTACATCAGAGACGTTCGCCTAGTATAGCGGCAACCCTTCATACAGCTGGGGCACTATGCTGCCTACTCAGCGCCTGCATCAAAAGCAAGACTGCGCCGCTAACAGGTGCCACGGGACGGCGGACGCAGCGCCTGCAGAGCGCGTTACTACCACGGTACCTTGTCTCATCAGCACACCATGTGAGCAGAAAATAGCGCCGACTGTATCCTACCGCTACCAGTGCATCAGCGTCGTTTAGCCCAGCGGTCTAGTTTTCATTTCTGACTGTTTTAGGATCTTGGAATATTTGACAAGGAAAGCTTTCCCATTGTGATTTGTTATACTGTGAAGGAAGACGAGATTGTTTGCTTCAATAAATTATTTTCTGCTGGAAACGTGATTCCCTGTGGCTCGAACACGGTATAACATATTGGCAACGAGATGTTACATAAAGAATTCTTTTACTTCGGCCCAAGTTCTGTCACCTCGCCAGGATGACAGCAGAGATCCCCAACGTTGTAATCCTCTCACGTATCTTACTTTATACTGTTTAGCAGATGCAGTGCAACGTGGAGTTAATGGCTTACCATGTCCTTTCAAGCCCGCAGTCTGACGCCACCCATCACCTGTAAAACCTCTCGGCCTCCGCCTCTAGACTGCGTTGAGCCCCACCCGCTTTCCAGCAGTATGACAAAAGAGTGAAACCCCGACCCAACTACGTTGGGAACAATATTTCATTGCTCGCAACATCGTCGAAAACTAACGGCACCGCGCATATTCCTGGCCTATGAGGGACCACAGATTTTCCAATTCCTCCAACAGTTAAACCCAAAAGCAGAACTGCCTTCAATTCCACATGAACGATTAAAATCTTTTCTTGTAAAGTATGTTGTCACGTAGGTTCATGTTGCTGCAGCACAATTTAACTTTTTCAATTGTCACAAGCATATCAATCAAACAAATAATGCAGTCATACTTCAAGGTTTTCAATAGTCTAATCCCAATTGCAAGCTGTCTTATGCTTTCTCGTTGGTTCGACATATGATTCCTCAGCACTCGTGCTTTTGAGCAATCCCTGCCTTCAATAGAAGCGATACAGGAACGACCTCTGATGTTCTCGAACAAACAACGTTTCGGGACAGGACCCCGGTCAGGCACCGCCTAGTACATCCCCCAATCGTCCTCGCCGCCAGCGTCCTGAACAACTTCCCTCCTGTTTAGTCACACATGGAGACAACAGTGCCGGTACAGGCAGGTAAAGCGTGAATACTGTGGCAAGTCTAGACGCTGTGCAGAACTCTGCCAGTCGGTTCTCTCGCCATTGGTAGAGGACAATGACTAGACGAGGCAGTCTGAGGACGACGACGGCGCATCTGACCACGCCGCAAATAACACTGATGCTACGTTGACACCGACTACCGGCTCCTTTCACTTTCTGCTGTATTCCAATGGACACACAGTCTTCCGCCACCATTATTGACGGGACCATGTCCTCGGCCCTGCAATCAGCTCCACTTTGGGTACTCCACCAGTCTTTCTGGAACAATGAGGGCGACGTCGTCCGTTTCAGAGGGTAAAACCAGCCACAATCTCCAACCATTCAGAATCGAAATTTGGTTGTTGACAAAGCTAATCATGTCAGTTTGCTGAGGATGGGCTTACTCTATGTTCTGGGCCTTAAGATTAATGACACAACCCCTTATGTGGTCACGAACTGTTACGTCTGTTTTAAGAGACAACCTCAGGAGCCACAAACTTCAAAGTCAACATAGAACTTTTGCTTACTGCTCGACCTCGATTCTTCAATACTAGCAACCCATTCGCTATGAGAAATAAACTATGGGATGAATTTCGTTAGTTGCGGCACGTGGGCGTCATATCTCCTGTTGTTAACAGCAAATGCGTGACACCTATCGTCCTGGTGGATACGCCAATGGTGATTTACGATTTTGTGGAGAATTTAAGTCAAGACACAATCCCTTGTGGACTTGTACCCAATTCCCAATGTAAACGACTTGAGGGTGCGACTAGCTGGGGGCTATAACGCTTGTCTGTCTGTGAAATGTTTTGGATCGAGAATTTCTGGGAATATAGATACTGATAAATTCATACGTAAAACATAATGAAAGATGCTGTTGCAATCTCATAAAAATTAGTTCAGGCATTGAAAATTATAGTGAATTACATCTACGGGATCAAGACTAGGAAATATTGCGACAGACAGTTATAAAGAGCTTAGCTGGAACTGGAAAGTTACATTGTAAACGATGCGTTGGCTCCGTTCTGCTGCATAATTTAGCTGACATATTATTGATATTATTTCTGTAGGGAGCCACTCGCTCTAAGGAAAGCTTTGGACGTAGTAATAGTCTGTTGAGCCTGTGTATCTGACCCTGTGAACATCAAAGTTCTAAAGATCATTACAAAAAAATATTTAAATTGCCTTTTTTCGTACCTCGTAAATACGTAAACTGACTGCAGCTTCAATTAAGGGAAATGAAAACTTTTTGCACACTGGTAGATTATCAGGTAAAGAAGTAATAGTAATTGTACTATGATGGCGTCCAAATCTTTCGATTTTGTGAATAGGCTATTTTACTGAAAACAGTAAAACTCATATTACAGGGAATAAACTGCATACTACGATGAAAACTGAGATTTATCAAAGGGGATTTATTAAATAAAGAAAAGAAAATTGAGTCTTAAACTTACTTTAGACGAAACTTTATCCGGAGACAGAGCATCCGCTATTCACGAAAGACAAGATCAGAAAGACGACTAATGACGTTCAAACTTCTCCTACCAATTGCAAAAGTGATAAATGAACGACGAAAAGACAGAGAAGAGCAAATAGTATGAGAACGCTGACACGTGATAGCAATCTCTATCAATCTTTGCCCTAGCCCAAGTATTGTTACAGAGTCAAATGTTTGCAAAAATCGATCTCAAAGACGCTTATCACTGATGAGGCTTCTAGGAGTCGTTAGGCCATTAATTACTCCTTTCCTCCTCCTTCAATATAATCGCCTTCCCTTTGGAATTGTTAGAACCCCCTTTAGGGTGGAGCATGTCATCTAGCCCCTACCGGTACTAGCTTCCTAGGGTTTTATTTGCGGACGGAGAAGTTAGTACTGCTTCCTCCCACAAGTCCCCTAAAACCTCCACATCCTTGCGGATGCTGTTGCGTAGCAGTGTGCGTTTGTACCGCCCTACAGTACGCACGAGGTGCCGTAGTTGCTGTCCAAAACGTTATGGAAAGCATAGAGTTCTAACTAACCTGTTGTCTTCTATAGTTGTGTCCCCAGCGCAGAAGACAGCACACAGGTCGTTGGTTCTTCTACAGCATACAAGCGAGGCTAAAGTTCTTTATGATGGAAGCATAATAAGCGACTCGCAAGATTTTTAATTGTCAGGGATGCCATTTATTAAATAAATAATTAAAAAAATGAGCAACTATTGTTGATATGATACGGCCTATGCTGCCCATAGTTCATGTTGAGACCTCGACTGTTATCACTATTACAAAAATCTTAACTCATGACCGGAGCGGTCCGGCGCGTATAGTGGTCAGCTCGAGACTGAAACTGCGGCGCGTTGCGAGACTAGAGGCACAGACACACACACACACACACACACACACACACACATATATATATATATATATATATATATATATATATATATATATATATGTGTGTGTGTGTGTGTGTGTGTGTGTGTGTGTGTGTTAGAGGGCACCTGACGCTCTATTTCGCGCCAAAACAGGGCCGTCGCGCGCCTTCTGCAAAACCGCTCTTCTCTTGTTACAATAAGAGAAGGCACGTTAAACTTTTTAAACTGACAAAATCTACCCTGTCCTTGAGAGATATTTATTACAAATTCTCAGCTCTGAATAATTAATATTTAGTATATAATAAACAAAACTAATTTAAAAGGAAATCACGTGACGTGAAATGCAGCAGCCAATGCGAGGAGAGCACCAGTAACATAGGCGGGCTTTCCCACGGGAACCAGCACCTACTGTGCCATATGCTACTGCTCCCCGCCCCACATTTCAACATATCCTGCACTGCTGTCTTTCTTCCGCGTTTAAGACACTTACGATGTTAGCAAAGAAACGGCCAGCGGCCAGAAATATGAAGTGGCCACAGGCCAGGAATATCACACATCGGAGATTTCCAAACTTGGAACTTGGAATGTTCTCAAAGACAACAGACAATTTGGAAATAAGAAACCCTCTAAATTTTGAAAAATAGTACTCATTATCTCTCACGAACTTTCATAAATATTGAAACCATTACTTCTGAATCTTCTCATCTAAATCAAAAAATGATTACACAAAAAGGTATAGAAACATCAACATTATAACCCTGCCTAAACTGAACTTGGGCAGCTTTGAATTAGCTAACTTTACAATGTATGAAACTACATATAAATGCTGATATACACCTTAAATATCCTTCTGAAAATACACACACAAAATCTCAAAGCTGCAAATTACTTAACACATTCTATGAAAATGTACAGAAAATAAGACGATTGAACAATAGATAAGTAACACTGTTACATTGAATAATTCCAGGAAATACAGCAGGCATAAAGCCTCTCAATTTTGTGATTTAAAATCGGCGCTTTGCCGTCCATGTTTACAAAATTTATTGGCGCCTTGCCATTTGAATAAATATGACATTTAGACTTTCGGCTCATGGCCGCTTATAACACCAATTAAATTCTCGGCACATTGCCGTCCATCAATACCACCACGACAAATGAAACTACTTTTTGGCACGTGGCCATTTATCACTTATATCGGCACAATGCCGTCCACCAAGCCTATCAACACTTTCTCCTTTTATTAATTGAATTGCCTACTCACTTTCGGCTTTGCAATTTTGACACACGCATTGAGTGCAAATTCAACACTAGGCACTCATGACTTTATACTTTTAATAAAATATTTCATAGCCTACTTTGCAGTGCTGGCTTCACACGCTTGTACATACAAAGGATATACATAAAGTGGTACAAAAAAATTTATACATACAAATACTTTTATAAAATCAAATCAATGCAGACATTTTGCATATTGAATAAAGGATCATACACCTATCGTTCAGTGTTTGGTTATTACCGATTAAGTTTAAGTTGTTTTTAAGGTCATTGACCTTTCCCATATTTCTTCAGTTATTTATTCTGTCATAAAGTTACATTTCATTATCTTTCGTGACGCGCTTTACGATAAATTAAGTCATATCTGTTTCCTAATTGGGTCACTGACCCTTCATTCTTTGACAATACTATATATTGTCAACAGATTTTATCTCTATTTGTGGTGTCGCACAAGTACAAAGTGCGCGCCACCTGCTTTCGCCGCGCGCCGCCATGCACGCACGGCGCGGCGTTCTCACGACGACAGCCTCGAGCGCCCTCTGCGACAACGCCGCTCGTGGCCACCACTGAAGGACATCGGTCACTTCGGACGGAGATAGCAACCAGTTAGGACCTTCGTAATCAGATAGGCACCATTGAAGACTTTGCTATCGTACAGACACTAGGCAGGCCTCTAACAACTATGTATCAACATTCTGCAGTACTATGTAAAAGTTAAGTATTGTTACATTCTGTGCAATATATATCTCTTTCTAATTTACTCGAGTGTTTTTAGTTTCTGGCTGCTCCCCTCCGTACCTGCACCAGCGTGCTGTCTATATTTCTGTGTCGGTCTCATTCCACTCGGCCACCGACACCTACGACGAGGCTGGGACACAAAAGCGGCGACGAAGTCGGGACACAAAAGTGGCGACGAGGAGTGATAGAACCTTGGACCAGCCCGCTTGCAGCAGCCAGACAGCAGCAGTCGGAGCACGCAAAAAATTGCTCCCGCCCGCCCACCCTTCTTATAACAATTTTGGGGAAAGATATTTTGTTACGTGTTTTGTGGACTTTTTTTTTGTTGCAGAGCGAGTCCTCTTTCATATTGCATTTGTGTTTTGTTATAAGTTACTTGTATACGCGGCGCCTAATCGGTCAGCATGGCCACTACCCCGAACTCGAACTTAATGGAAATTATTCAGTTACAGACGGCGCAAATAACACAACTTCTCCAGGCCGTGTCGCAGTTGACGACACAGGCTGCTCACCAACAACAACAGTCGTCACATCAGTAGCCCACACCTGCCGCCGCACCGCTTCCGACGTTCCGCCAGTACAACGAACGTGAGGAAGAATGGAGCGACTATTTCGCACAGTTTCAAGAACTCGTCGCGGCTCATCAAATTACAGGTCAGAGAGTGAAGAACCTTTTCTTATCGATTGTGGGCCCCCAGACTTTCGTACTATTGCAAAAACTTTTCCCTCTCACATCTCCTCGTGATGTAGACTTTGAACAAATTGTAGATGCACTGAATGCTCATTATGAGAGAAAAGTTCTTGTAGCCGCTGCACGATACCGATTTTTCAGACTTAAAAAATTACCGCAGCAGTCACACCAAGAGTGGATTACGGAATTGAAGGGCTTAACCCGCCAATGTAAATTTACTTGCTCTTGTGGACTTTCGTATAGTGACGTGATGTTGAGGGATGCGATTACGCAGAATATTCAGGACCCCAGAATTAGAGCAGCAATTCTGAAACAGTTTGACCCCTCCTTAGACAGTGTACTGCAGCTTATAGAAGCGCATGATACTTTTGACTTAGCTGATGTAGAAATGCAAAGCCATAGTGTAAATTCAGTCCGCCGCAACGGACGCTTTCCTAGCCGTATTTCTCACTATAGCACTAGTGATTCTTATTTTTCTACCGGCCGTGCTGAACAGACAGTGAACAGTAGCCAGTGTAAAAGTGCGACGCAAAGGTCGCCCCGTCGTGTTAGAAACAGTAATTTGAATAACGGGCGCCAACGCTCATTTCAGAAAAATGTACGTAAATCTTGCCCCCAGTGTGTGTCTCGACACAAGCGTGCTCATTGCCCTAGTCGCAACGCTACCTGTTATCAATGTGGCAAATCGGGACATGTGCAGTCTGTGTGTATGCAAATTAAAAACTCAAAGAACAGTAACGTTAGAAACAGTGCTTCGCGAAGTGCGAGAACAGTTCATTCTGTAAATGTTATACGGGCTGTGGAATTGACCAGTGCTTTCCTTGGATCTCAATTGCAAGAAAGTAGTTCTGCGCCTATGGCAAAACTATATAGTGCACCACGTAGCAAGCGCCGACGAGCGCGTAAAACAGTGCAACGGAAAATGGTTCGGGACAAGCAAAGTGACTATGTACAGTGCAATCCTGTAGTGAACCTAGTGCCTTCTGCAACTTCTAATTGTAATAGTGCCCAGTACTGTGTAGCTAGTGACAGTAGAATTGGTGTAGCTACTCAAAGTAATTTTAGTGCAGTAGCCTCGCATTGCGCGGACGCCGATCCGGCGGTAGTGTCATCTAGTGACAGTGTTGTTAATCCGCTGCGTGCCGAGTCTGCGCCGCTTCCTTCACTACGCGGCCCGCGCAAGCGCAGTAAACAAACCGTAGCAGACGTTGCCCACATTCGCGCACCTGTCGAGCGCCGCAAGCAAAAACTGTTTGTGACTCTCTTCATAGAAAATAAGACGGTGCAATTTCAGCTTGATACTGGTTCCGCTGTCACACTAATGAATAAAGAAACTTATGAACTACTGGGTTCGCCAAAATTGTCGCCGTCACAGCAAGTGTTAACAGCGTACACAGGACAAACTATTCCGGTGCTAGGAACGTGTAGCCTGCCTGCCTCTTTTCAAGGTGTAACAAAAACAGTTGCTTTTGTAGTTCTTCAGGCCAAATCAACGCAGAATATTTTTGGACTAGATGCTTTTGACTTGTTTGGTTTATCAATTCAAAGAGATGTGCTTCAAATTTCGTCAATAGTGCCTCAGGATAAAATCAATGCATTGTGTGACAAATATAGTGACTTGTTTTCGCCGGAACTAGGTTGTGCAAAAGACTTCGTGGCACATGTAACTTTAAAAGAATCTGCAGTTCCAAACTTTCGTAAAGCTAGACCAGTGCCTATCGCCTTGCGTGATACAGTTGCCGAAGAACTTAAACGTTGGCAAGATAGTGGGGTGATTTCTCCTGTTTCTGCGAGTCAGTGGGCCTCGCCTATAGTAATTATACCCAAGCCGTCAGGAAAACTTCGTCTCTGTGCGGACTTCAAATCAACAGTGAACAGTCAAACAATTGTCGACACTTATCCCCTGCCCAGACCTGAGGAAGTGATGGACAAATTAGAACAGTCTCGTTTCTTTTCTAAGATTGATTTAGCAGAGGCATACTTACAGATTCCACTTGATGACGAGTCAAAAAAGTTTTTCGTCATTAATACTCACATGGGCCTTTTTCAATTTCAACGCCTACCCTTTGGCAGTTCTTCCGCTCCCGCTATTTTTCAGCGTTTTTTGGAACAGCTGACAGTTTCCGTACCGTGTTGTTCGAACTATTTAGATGATATTGTGGTATCCGGACGTACAGTTGAAGAACATTTAGCAAACCTGGAGTGCCTTTTCAAAGTTTTGACTGCAGCAGGTCTACGTTGCAATGAAGCAAAGTGTTCGTTTTATCAAACTGAAATAGAGTACCTAGGCCATGTGATTAATGCCCAAGGAATTCATCCCTTACAGTCACATCTTAGAGCGATCAAAGACTTGCCTCCTCCTAAGAATGTGCATGAATTGCAAGCAGTAATGGGAAAGCTTAACTATTATTTCAGGTTTATTCCCAATGCCTCTCAGAGTGCAGCTCCACTGCATCACTTACGTAGGAAGAATGTTCCTTTTGTATGGTCCAAAGATTGTCAGGTTGCCTTAGACAAACTAAAGTCTGCACTACTCAGTGATGCATGTTTGATTCCCTTTGACCCACAGAAGCCTGTAGTGTTAGCTGTTGACACCTCGTCGTACGGTCTGGGCGCGGTAATCTCACATCGCATTGGATCTCACGATCGTCCTATTGCCTTTGCATCCAAGCTACTGACGCCAACGCAACAGAATTACAGTCAGATAGAAAAGGAGGCCTTATCAATCATTTACGGCGTCACAAAGTTTCATCATTATCTCTATGGCAGAAAATTCTATTTGTTGACAGACCACAAGCCTCTCACGTCGTTGTTCTCACCCACAAAGCCGATTCCGCCACGTACGGCACAAAAGCTTCAGAGATGGTCCTTGATATTGTCTAATTATCAGTATGAGATTTTGTACCGACCTACCACTAAACATGCCAACGCGGACACACTTTCCCGACTTCCGGTTGGCCAGGATGTATCATTTGATTCTTCAGAAATGGCATGTTGTCAGATAGACTCCAGAGATGCTTCCGCTGTCGCAGACTTTCCTTTGAACTCTCGTCGGGTTGCACAGGAAACAGCTGCGGATGCAGACCTAAGTGTGGTAGCACGTTTTGTTCGCTCAGGGTGGCCTGCCAGAGCCAAAGACATTGATCGGCCTCTGGTTCGACGTTATTTTGCACAACGTCATGCATTATCTTTAAGTCAGGGTGTACTGTTGTTGCATACCGACAACGACCAAGCAAGAGTGATTGTTCCTCGTTCCCTGCAACTAGAAGTGTTACGCCTCCTGCATCAAGGACATTGGGGCATTGTTAGGACAAAGCAATTGGCCAGATGTCATTGTACCTGGGTTGGTATGGACGCTCAGATAGAGAGCATGACATCACAGTGTACAGTTTGTGCGGAGCATCAGGCGGCTCCTCCACAGCGTTTCTCAGACTGGCCACGCCCCAAGGGACCATGGCAACGTTTACATATTGACTTTGCCGGACCATTCTGGAATACGCGCTGGTTAATTGTTGTAGACACTTTCAGCAAGTTTCCTTTTGTGATTGCCATGAACTCAACGACAGCTTCTAGTACAATCAGTGCCTTAACATCAGTGTTTTGCATCGAAGGTTTGCCTGAAACTATCGTCAGTGACAATGGACCTCAGTTTGTTAGTGCGGAATTTCAGCAGTTTTGTCGTGTGAATGGCATTCAGCATATCACCACCGCACCTTTTCACCCTCAGTCCAATGGTGAAGCAGAACGTTTCGTTCGAACATTCAAGTCTCACATGGAGAAGATGAAAGGTCAGCACTCCAGGCAGCAAGCTCTTCAAATTTTCCTGTCTACGTATCGGTGCATGCCACGTGACGGCCCGTCTCCTGCCGAGCTGCTACACGGCCGCCGTCACCGCACTCTCCTTCACCAGCTGCAGCCTCCCACGCACCGAGTCGGTTCGTATGGCGCTACGCGTTTTCAGGTTTCCACGCCGGTGCTGTACAGGGTGTTTGCTGGAAACAAGAAGACATGGTTGCCGGGCACCATTCAACGCGTGCTTGGTCGCAATATGTTTGTTGTACGTTCTTCCACAGGGTCGGAGCTGCGGCGCCACGCAAACCAATTGCGCCTGCACAGGCCGCGCGATCCTGTCTCCGGTTTCTTGATTCCAGACCCAGTTCACCGCCAGGGAGCACAACCACATCGTTCGTCCCCGGACTACGAGATCGTCCCGATGGAGATCGACGCGACGCCGCCGCTGTCGCCGCCGCAGATGACAGCGTCACCGAGAGGGACTCCGGGACCGTGCGTGCCGCCGCCGCCGCCTGGGCCACGCACCTCAGAAGAAGATGACCTGCTCCCTCTGGGCGGGGGCGGGCGCCCTTCCCCAGGTTTCGGCGGGTTCCCTGGAGGATCTCAAGGCGGATGCCGGGGCGCGGACGGCGTCTCGATCCCGGCCTCAGCTACGACGCCCGTCCCACCAGTAACGCCCCCGCCCAGGCCATCCTCCCAGTGCCGTCGCCGTGGCCCTCAGCCCTACGCCACGACGGCGCGGCGGTTTGGGGGGGAGGGGTGTGGTGTCGCACAAGTACAAAGTGCGCGCCACCTGCTTTCGCCGCGCGCCGCCATGCACGCACGGCGCGGCGTTCTCACGACGACAGCCTCGAGCGCCCTCTGCGACAACGCCGCTCGTGGCCACCACTGAAGGACATCGGTCACTTCGGACGGAGATAGCAACCAGTTAGGACCTTCGTAATCAGATAGGCACCATTGAAGACTTTGCTATCATACAGGCACTAGGCAGGCCTCTAACAACTATGTATCAACATTCTGCAGTACTATGTAAAAGTTAAGTATTGTTACATTCTGTGCAATATATATCTCTTTCTAATTTACTCGAGTGTTTTTAGTTTCTGGCTGCTCCCCTCCGTACCTGCACCAGCGTGCTGTCTATATTTCTGTGTCGGTCTCATTCCACTCGGCCACCGACACCTACGACGAGGCTGGGACACAAAAGCGGCGACGAAGTCGGGACACAAAACTATTCCCATAATACAATTGGCAACACATGTCATGTCTAACATTTAATACCCTACTGTTGGCAAATAGATGCCACGTTTATATTCCTGTTCAATAGGCTATAGCTTGTCATAATGCTTAATATTTAATGCAAAATGCAGATCACAGAAATCAACAGAAACTATTTGCTGCATAAAGGCAAAATATAATTCCAACTGACGCATGGTTGCTTTCATTGACAGCTGACCGTGAAATTCCATTATATATATATATATATATATATATATATATATATATATATATATATATATATATATACCATAGTACATTTTGTTTATCGCTCTGATGTTTATGATTTCCTGAGGTTTATATGAAGGTGAAACAGGTCAAAATATCATATAATTACTCATATACTATTCACTATTCATAGATGTGTCTGTGTAAGAGCATAGGACAAATGTATTCCCAAAATGGTGCCATTTCTGCTACTGTGTATTCCTAATTTTAAAAATGTAGAGTGAGGTACACACTGCGTCCCCTACCTATTTTCAATATTCCACAAATGACGACTTCACTGCCGCCTGAAACACCATATAAAACATTATAATGAGTCGACTTCCAGGCCGCATCTACCAGTCACCTGTACTTGACCCTTTCTTACCACGTCACAACATCCTCAATAATGAGCCCATTTCCAGGCCGAATTCATCATTCACCTGTACTTGACTCTTCTTACTACCTTACTACCTTCTTAATCAGTGGCGGCGATTGGACGTTAGAGGTGGGGGGGGGGGGCAAAATAAAATCTAAAACTAAAAATGTCATTGTAAGAAATTGTTTCATGTTATAGTTTGATTTTTGCACCTACAGACCTAGAATACCAAATGCGAGGAAAAGCGAAAGACAATATACAATTGTAATTGCCATTCGTTGTTTAATTAAGTTGTCTAGTAAAATACAACTGTTACAAACAAAGGAACATTAGTTATTTATAAACAAAAATAACAGACAATAGCATAATTTAACATGATACGTCTTGTCAAAGCATAATTGCTTTAAAACAAAGCTATGTGCCTTGGTTTCCGCCTGGCCTAAATTTCTACACATTCTTCTAATTTGATGTTTTTAGCCGCATCTTTTTCACTGGCTAGTATAGCTAAATGTGTTAAACGTTCTTGAAGCATAGAATTCCTCAAGTAGTTTTTGATCCGTTTGATGACATTGAAAGATCGTTCTGCCGTTGCAGTGGACACCGGGATAGTCAAAAACAGTTGCAGTAGGTTGAACAAATTAGGGAATACATACTGGTTGTGAACATTTTCAGACTTAAATTGTGAAACCAAATTTGGCACTAGATGACGATCTATTTGGTCTTCTTGAAAATACATCGATTTCTGAGACTAAATTATCATTATCCAAACCAAATGCGGAACTCACAGCAAAACATGCTTCTTTGATACGGCCATTACAAATTGAGTTGTTCTTCACCGAAGCCGTCAGCAGTAGTTCTATGTTGCAGAGTAGAGCAAGCTGGTTTTTTTTTTTTTTTTTTTTTTTCAAATCGTGACCTAATGTTCTCACTGAGTGTATCTAACAGAGGGTAGTAAAATATTTTTAAAAATTAGGCTTCAGGTGAATCATATTCAGGATTAACATCTCCTCCTCCTATTTTTTGTGGAAGTTTTCTTTTGCGTTGAACTGTTGGCCCCTCAAAGCCATGTCTTTCACAAAAATCAATTGCTTCAGTAAAAAAATTTTGGAACTCTTCTTCATTTCTCAAACAATTTATGGACATAACTACTGTCAGCCACCTGGACTACTTCATGAATGGATACATCATGTTTCTGTATGTACTTTGAAAGAATGTTAGTTTTTTTCAAAAATAGTACTTCATAGTATTCAATACAAAAATAAACTCAAACTTGGTAATACATGTGATCAATCCGTGAGCATCTCCACCAGTTTTGGAGTCAGTAGCTTCAATATTTTCCAGAGTGTGCAGTATATCTATTAAGTATTGTTGAACAGCTCGCAAGCTTTCATATCTGCTGCTAAATCATGTGTCACTTAGTGCTTTCAAGGACAAGTCCTTATTTATTCCTTCTTTGACTGCACATGCTGCACTTTTTACTGTGGCAAATACTGCATGTCTTTTATGCGAAGCCTCAATAAAATAGTATAGTTGTTGGACTGTGCTAAAAACGTTGTGAACAGAAGGAATGTTTTTAGATGCATCGGCAAGTGCAAGATTTAGAGGATGCATATAGCAATGTACAAACATAACATACGGGTTAAGTTCTTTCATCCTCACAGCGACACCCTTGTAAGAACCACTCATGTTTCCCGCTCCGTCATAGCACTGAGCAATATATTTTTAAAGTCAATGCCAAGTTCACCGAGAATTGAAAGAAGCAGCTTGTATAACGTTTCACCGTTAGTCAAATCAGTTTTGTAAAAACCAAGAAAGCTTTCTTTGATTTCGAGCTTCTCTGTTACATATCTTATAACAAGAATCAATTGTTCTTGATGTGACACATCTGGAGTTTCATCAGCAATCACGGAGAATTGTTTTGGTTTTTTAGTATTATCAATTATGTACTGCCTGGCCAAATTTGCCATGATTTCAATCATTTCATTTTTAACATCGTGACGAACATAATTGAAAAACTTATCTCTGTCTAAATTTTTTTGTTTTAATCAAGAGTTTTCTGTTGATGTCAGCTTCAGTAACTCGACATAATTACCCCTGTTATCAGAGTCCTCATTTTCCTTATGACCCCGAAGTGCTATCCCCTGCTTGTCCATGAAAAATAGGGACTGGAATAAAATCTTCAGATAATCACGATTTTTTTTTTTTTTTTTTTTTTTTTTTTACTTCTTCTGGTGATGTGTTGATATTTTGCTTACCACACTTTCTTTATTTTTAAAACCTTCCTGCCAACGTTGACGAGCACTGAGGCGAGAAGAAGTTTTTTCGTGCTCTTTAAAGCGTTGGACTGCTTTTTTTCCAGTTTTTAAACCCATTAGATATTAATGTTTCATCATAACAACCTGTGGAACCGAACAAACTACATGGGAGGCAAAAAGCTTTATCAGCAGCAACACTGTATTCTAAGCAATTGTAATTTGTGTACCACATACTTCTGAACTTTCTACCCTTTGTTTCTGGGTACTTATCAATAACAGGTTGAAAAGGACCATTTAAAAAGAACCGTGATGCTGCTTGTCTACCATGAATTGGATCCTTTGATTCAAATTGAAGCTGAGAAGGACTGTTAGACTGAGTAGCAGTGGCGGCTGGTGGGCTATTTATTAGGAGGGGCGGCATGTCTCTTCAATTGTACATGACATTTTGTCCCTTCAGAACATTTCTTGAACGGGGAGAATATAGCATTAATTTTATTAGCTAGTTACGTAATTTAACCCTTCATCTAACACGACTTTTTCCTCCTATACCAAAATACGAACAAATTTACGCACAAATATGTCGTTTTTAATATTTTCTGCAGGCAATGAAAACCTTGTAACTCCATTTTATTAGATTTCACAAGAGACCCAATACTGTACCTTAAAATAATATAAAGTAAGAAGTAAATAAGTTGTGTGTGTAACTATATAAGTAAGTGTTCAGAGAACACAAATGCTTCGTCACGACAAACATATGTTACTGAAATTAGAAGACTGTCACCAACAAATGTAGTAATACCATTGGTATGCTTATATATTGGTGTGTTTATATGAAGCAGGATTAAATTTCCTAGTGAAACTACTTTTGCTTTTGCACGCATTTTGTGTCTGTACAATGTTCAAATCAGGTCTCGGTGGTCCTAACCTTTTTAATTCCAACTTTCCTTCAAAAGTCAATTTTTCACTACCAAATGTTAAAATGTAGTTTACGCTATTTATATTATTCATTCTAAATAGGGAACTAGAAAAACAGGCAAAAGCACGCACCTGCACAACAACGATACTAGTATCACACGCACTGCACCTGTTAGAAACTGCCTGACCGGTGGCGGTGCGCCTTTGTATTTCGCGCACTTGGCGCGGACGCCGTCCTAAGCGGCCCGGCTCAACACACTACCCCCACCCAACCCCCAGTACCCCCACTCACTCCAAGCGCCGGTAGCCAGCCGGCGCGGACGGATCGCGTAGAGTCCGACAGTCAGTCCATTCTGAAAACATTCGGTGAGCCTGGTTGGCAGACTACCTAGACTAAAAACATTGGTCATTCACATACACGGGCTGCTGCTACACGAAAATTATTCAAGTCGATTTGTGATAACGATTGGTACGTATTCCGTGTTGGATATTTTTGGTAGGGCGCCGCCCCAGAGTCCTTAAGGAGTAGCCGCCACTGCTAATAGTCTTACTTACATGCAATACACTCTCAGCACTTGAAGGTGTAGGTGTAGGTATACCGGTAACTATTTCAATTGTTGATTCTGTCACTGGCGAAATTCTCTGTGGTTCATCTATTGCTGGTGTAGCTGACACTGACACTTCAGCCAAGTCACTATCTGGATCCGGAGCAACAGCAATATTTATGGCTGGATGGGACTGTAATTCTTCTTGGGATTTCTGCCTTTTGCTGAAGAAATCGAATAACGTTTTTCCTGAAGAACACATCATTGTTAACTAAAAGACACAAAAGTGCGTACACAAACACAACTGCATTCGATTTGACCAGAACTACAACAAACACAGAGGACAACCTTTGTGCTGGAACAGTACTATCCGCAAACTGTAACCTGGCTTGCGGGCCACCTCTCGGAAACTCTTGGCAGCAGTCGGTAGATTTCGTGGCATAGCGAGTTGCATATGTTCGTTGAAAACTGTGCAGCGTAGACTGCATTTGTCGTTTCCTTTGTTGCTTAGCCGTGCTGTTGCTGTCAGTATTTAGTTGCTGCGTTTACAAGAAAAGGAAGCTTGATCCTGTAGAGGTTGTTGTTGTGGTCTTCAGTCCGAAGACAGGTTTGATGCAGCTCTCCATGCTACTCTATCCTGTGCAAGCCTTTTCATTTCAGAATAACTACTGCAACCTACATCCTTTTGGACCTGCTTACTGTACTGATCACATGGTCTCCCTCTTACAGTTTTTACCCCTACACTTCCTTCCAGTAATAAATTGGTGATACCTTGATGTCTCAGAATGTGTCCTATCAATTGCTCCCTCCTTTTAGTCAAGTTATGCCATAATGTTCTTTTATCCCCAATTCTATTCAGAAACTCTTATCTAAATTTCAGCATTCTTCTGTAACACCACATTTCAAAAAGCTTCTATTCGATTCTTGTCTTCACAATTTATCGTCCACGTTTCGCTTACATACAAGGCTGCCGGGTTGATGTGAAGTTAGCCGACCACCCGCTCACCAGAAGCCAAGTTACAGTTTGCGTATAGTACTGGTGCGCAGAGAGAGATTTACGATGAGCAGTGCACATGTCACTGGGTTTGGCTACGATCGTCAACTGTCGTCAGATGTCGTGTGCGAAGGCGGAGCCTCCTTCTCTACTACTACAATGTCGCGCCGAGCATGTGTACCACCACTTATAGCTATGTTACAATTGTGCAAATCAGTTTTAAACTACGCTAAAAAGTGAATAATTTAATAATATTTTTCTCAGAAAGGGGGGGGGGGCAACTGCCCCCCCCCCTGGCCCCCTCTAATCGCCGCCAATGTTCTTAATTATGAGCATATTTCCAGGCCGAATTTATCAGTCACCTGTACTTGACCCCACTTGGCACCTTCTCAATACTTGCTTAAAACTACACATAGCAGACCACACACCTCGTTCCTCATACCATTCATAATGAAACCATGTTGTACATTGCCTATGTCCAACAGCCATTTTCACTAAGTTCAGTCACCTGTTGTTGCGCCGTCCTCTTCTCAGCGTCATATATTACATTATAATCATCAGAGTAAACAATCTTGGAATAAAATAAAAATCCACCAATAATGTAGTCAGCTATTTTCAATGTTATGTTTCGTTCTGAGAAGATCTGTGACTGCCACTTAACTTTGTAAAGGTAACTCGTGCTATGCAGATGTTTACTGCTGAGTTACAATATTTACCGTGCTCCATAATTGTTACATACTCGCTTTAAGCCAAATTCAGTACGTATTAAGTCTGTAAATTTCATATTCCTGCTAACTCATGTCAAATCCTGTTTTTATTTACTCTTCTAAATTAGTGTTGTCGTGCAGTCTGGTATTTGGATAGAGAAGAAAGTAAAGACGATAGAAAAGAGTTCAGACTGAATAGTAAGAGGAAGAACTAACAGCGTGAAAGGAAAGGAAGTAAGCTGCTAGTTAACTAGGGTACCTGGTAGGCGTCAGTTACCTGGCAAAGCAAAGAGCGCTATTGCCCCCTGAGGTATTTGTACCTATTTTGTGAGAAATTTCTTGATGTCCATTACGTTGTACAAACCTCTACTTTTTCCTGTCTTTGGGTGTGCAACTTCCACTGCACTAGGATGTGCTATTCTTATTATTTTGTATGGTCCCTGATAAGCTTCATGAAATTTCTTAATTTCAGAGCTGATTTTTGATGACCTTAATCTAGACTTAACCAATACCAGTTCATTAACCTGATGTGTAACTTTCTTTATCTGTGCATTATGTTTACGTTTACGTTTTCAAGCTTTCTCCTTAATTCTTTTAATAGTCAACTCCCTTTTCTCATCAATAGACAAATCATCTCTAGTTGGAAAGTTGACTAATTGCTCTATCATATTAGGAACCCTCTCCCCAGTTAATAACTCCAGAGGCGGAATTTCTGTTGTGGAATGCGGTAACTCATTAATTACTCTTTCAAATTCGTCAACATAATCAATCCAGGTCTGATGCTTTCTCGCACAATATGTACGAAATAACCTGTTAAGCTCTCTCATCACCCTTTCACTCATATTTGATTGGGGATGATATTTAGATATAAAAATTGGCTTTATGTCAAGATCTTTTAACATCCTTTTCCAAGTCTCAGAAATAAATTGTGCCCCATTATCGCTAATGATCTTTTCTGGCTTTCTTATTTTGTTTACATAATCATTACGAATGCTGTCTGCTTCAGACTTACCTGTGGCTCTCCTCAGAGCATACAACTTCACATGTTTTGACAACATGTCAAGTACTACAAATAAACATTTGTATCCTCCTCGAGATGTTGGTAGAGGCCCATATAAATCTACACAAACTTTCTCCAGAATGCCTGATGGTATCATACTACGCATTACTGCCTTGCTACTAACACTGTAGATTTTGCTTTTCTGTCATTTGCTACATGTTTTCAAAATTTTTTGAACAGTTTTTTTCCATATTGTTAAAATAACAACTTTCTTTAATTTTATCAGTACATTTCTTGGCCCCAAAATGTGCATATGTAAAATGAACAAACCATACCAGAATTTTAATATAGTGTTTTGGCCAATATATTTTCCAAAGTTGTTTCTCAGGGTCAGCCCTTCTATACAGAATGCCCTTGTATATGGTGTAGTACTTCCTCACTTTGACATTCGTTTTCTTACTCCATTCAGCTTTTATCATCTTGATAACCTCATCCTTGTTTTGCTCACTCCTCAAATTTTGCACAATGCTTCTAATTGTATCCTCTTTATCAACTTTTGTCAAGTATAACATGGAAACCTCTTTCTGTCCTGTATCATTGAACCCTGCTTTATCCATACCCTGGGGTAACCTTGACAACGTATCTGACACAATATTGTCTTTCCCTGGCAAATATCCTATGGTAAAATCATACTCTTGTAAGGCAATTGCCTATCTTGTTAATATGTTATGTGTGAGTCTGCAATCCATAAGAAATGACAAGGCCTTATGGTCAGTGAATACTTTTACTTTACGACCCATTACATAATACCTAAACTTTTTGAAAGCCCACACAACACTCAAGGCTTCTTTTTCAGTGACTGATTACTTCCTTTCCCATTTGTTAAGTACTCTGCTGGCAAAAGCAATACTTTTTCTTTCTACAGTTTCCCCATTTTCTATAAATTGACACAAATGTCCCCCCAACCCATATTCTGAGCTATCTGTGTATATGCAAAATGGGAAGTTCAAATTTTGGTGTGATAAGGGAATGCTGTTGTTGTTATGGTCTTCAGTCCAGAGACTGGTTTGATGCAGCTCTCCACCTTACTCTATCCTGAGAAAGCCTTTTCATCTCCTCATAAGAACGGCAACCCACATCCATTTGAATCTGCTTACTATACGCGTCTCTTGGTCTCCCTCTGCGATTTTTACCCCACACACTTCCCTCCAATGCTAAATTTACGATTCCTCGATGTCTAAGAATGTGTCCTACCAAACGATTCCTTCTTTTAGTTAGGGTATGCCAAAAATTCCTTTTCTCCCCAATTCTGTTCAGTACCTCTTCATTATTTATGTGATCTACCCACCTGGACTTCAGCATTCTTCTGTAGCACCACATTTCAAAAGCCTCTATTCTCTTCCTGTCCGCACTGCTTATCGTCCATGTTTCACTCCCGTACAAGGCAACACTCCACACAAATGCCTTCAGAAAAGAATTCCTTACACTTAAATTAATATTCGATGTTAGCAAATTTCTCTTTTTCAAAAATGCTTTTCTTCCCATTGCCATTCTGCATTTTATATCCTCTGTACTGCGACCATTGCATGTTACTTTACTACCCAAGTAACAAAACTCATCTACCACCTTCATTGTTTCGTTACCTAATCTAATTCCTTCAGCATCGCCTGATTTTCTAAGACTGCATTCCATTATTTTTGTTTTGCTCTTGTTAATGTTCATTTTATATGCTCTCTTCAACACACAATCCATTCCATTTAACTGCTCTTCCAGGTCCTGTGCTGTCCCTGATAGAATTACAATGTCATCAGCAAAACGCAATGTTTTTATTTCTTCCCCCTGAACTTTAATCCCTATTCCAAATTTTTCCTTGCTTTCCTTCACCGCCTGTTCGATGTACAAATTGAATAACATCGGAGAAAGGCTACAACCCTGTCTTACTCCCTTCCCAACTGATGCTTCTCTTTCATGCCCTTCGAGTCTAATAACTGCAGTCTGGCTTTTGTACAAGTTGTAAATAACTCTCCTTTCCCTATATTTTACTCCTGCTGACTTCAGAATTTGAAAGAGTGTATTCCAGTCAACATTGTCAAATGCTTTCTCCAAATCTACAAAAGCTAAAAATGTAGGTTTGCCTTTTCTTAATCTATCTTCTAAGATAAGACGTAAAGTGAGTATTGCCTCCCGGGTTCCTACGTTCCTCCTGAATCCAAACTGATCTTCCCCGAGGTCAGTTTCTACCAGCTTTTCCATTCTCCAGTAGATAATACGTGTTAAAATTTTGCAACTATAACTTATCAAACTAATGGTTCTGTAATTTTCACACCTGTCTGCGCCTGATTTCTTTGGAATGGGGATTATTACATTTTTCTTAAAGTCTGAGGGTATTTCGCCTGTCTCATACATCCTACACACCAGTTCAAATAGTCTTGTCATGGCTGGCTCTCCCAGAGACTTTAGTAGCTCTGAGGGTATGTCATCTACTCCTGAGGCCTTGTTCTGACCTAGGTCTTTCAGGGCTCTGTCAAATTCATCTCTCAGTATAATATCTCCTATTTCATCTTGATCTACTTCCTCTTCCCTTCCTACAACATCGTCTCTCAGTTCATTTCCTTTGTAGAGCTGCTCTATGTACTCTTTCCACCTTTCAGCCTTCCCTTCTTTGTTGAGAACTGGTTTCCCATCTGAGTTCTTGATATTTGTAGAATTGCTTTTCTTGTCCCCAAATGTCTCTTTTATTTTCCTGTAGGCGGTATCTACTTTTCCCCTTCTTATACATTCTTCTACAGATTTGCATTTGGCTTCTAGCCACTCCTGCTTAGCCATTTTGCACTTCCTGTTAATCTCATTTTTTAGTCGTCTGTACTCCATTTTGCCTGTTTCATTTACTGCATTTTTATATTTTCTCCTTTCATCAATTAAATTCAGTATTTCCTGTGATATCCAAGGATTTTTTGTAGGTCTTGCCTTTCTATTTTGTCCTCTGCTGCCATCACTATTTCATCTCTTAATGCTACCCAATCCTCTTCTACTGTTTATTTCCCCCTGTTTCTGTTAATTGTTGCCTAAAGCTGCCTCTGAAATTCTCCAGAACTTCACTTTCCTTCAATTTATCTAAGTCCCATCTCCTTATTTTCCTACCTTTCTGCAGTTTTTTCAGTTTCAGCCTACAGTTCATAACTAACAAGTTATGGTCAGAGTCTATATCTGCCCCTAGGTATGTCTTACAGTTTATCATCTGGTTCCGGAATCTATGTCTTACCATTATAAAATCTATCTGATACCTTCCGGTGTCTCCTGGTCTCTTCCACGTATACAACCTTCTTTTGTGATTCTTAAACCACGTGTTTGTTACGATTAAATCATGTTCCGTGCAAAATTCTACCAGGCGACTTCCTCTTTCATTCCTCCTGCCCAGTCCATATTCACCTACTATTTTTCCTTCTCTTCCTTTTCCTACTACCGAATTCCAGTCTCCCATCACAATTAAGTTTTCCTCTCCCTTAACTGTCTGAATAATTTCCATTAGCTCCTCATATATTTCTTCGATCTCCTCATCATCGGCAGAGCTAGTTGGCATATAAACCTGTACTACTGTTGTCGGTGTTGGCTTCGTATCTATCTTGACAATGATAATGCGATCACTGTGCTGCTCATAGTAGTTTACCCGCATTCCTATTTTCTTATTCATTATCAGTCCTACTCCTGTGATACCCCCAACTGATTTTGTATTTATAATCCTGTACTCACCTGACCAGAAATCCTGTTCATCCTGCCACCGAACTTCACTAATCCCCACCATATCTAACTTCAACCTATTCATTTCCCTTTTTAAATTTTCTAATTTTCCTACCCGATTAAGGGATCTAACATTCCACGCTCCGATCCGTAGAATGTCAGTATTGTCTTTCCTGATGACAACATCCTCCTGAGTAGTCCCCGCCCGGTGATCCGAATGGGGGACTATTTTACCACCGGAATATTTTACCCGAGAGGATGCCATCATCATATGTTCATACAGTAGAGCTGCATGTCCTCGGGAAAAGTAACGGCTGTAGTTTCCCCTTGCTTTCAGCCGTTCGCAGTAGCTGTGTGGCAAAGCCACATTAGCTAATGTTACAAGGCCAGCTCAGTCAATCATCCAGACTGTTGCCCCTGTAACTACTGAAAAGGCTGCTGCCCCTCTTCAGGAACCACACGTTTGTCTGGCCTCTCCACAAATACCCCTCCGCTGTGGTTGCACCTACGGTACGGCTATCTGCATCGTCGAGGCGTGCAAGCCACCCCACCTCAGCAATGTCTGTGGTTCATGGGGGTGGAAGGGAATGCTATTACACAATATATCTTTAATGTCCTGAAATTCTTTCCTGCACTCATCCGTCCAAATCCAGGTGGCATTCTTTTTTGTAAATTCTAACAGGTTCTTCGCATTAAGTGCTTGATTATTCACAAATTTGCGACAGAAGCTCACTGTTCCCATAAAACCTTTAATTTGCTTCCTATTCTTAGGTTCTGGAAAATTTCTAATAGCTTCCAGCTTATCTGGATCAGGTTTTATGCCCTCAGCTGAAATGACATGCCCCAAAAATTTAATCTCACCTTTCCCAAACTCAGACTTTTCCAAATTTGCACTAATGTTGTTCTTTTCAAATTTATCAAGGACCTGTTCTAATATTTCGTTGTGTTCCTTCCAATCTTTAGCTGCAATTAAAATATCATCAATGTAAAAAGTAATTCTGTTAAGCAGATCTTCCCCCAATACTTTATCAAGCATGCAGATGAAGGCAGATGTTGATATTTTGAGACCAAAAGGTAATACTCTGAACTGATAACACCTTCCTCCACATATAAAGGCAGTGTATTTGCGACAGTTTTCCGTTAGAGGTGTTTGCCAGAAGCTAGAAGTCAAGTCTATGCTTGTTAATATCTTGACTCCATGAAACTTCTGAACAAGTTCCTCCAGTATTTCGGGCCTATCCATTTGTGGTAATATAATTTTATTTAAAGCCCTTGCATCTAGTGTGATCCTAACTGAATTATCTTTCTTTGGGACTATAACAAGAGGATTAGAATATTCACTACCAGACCTTTCAATAATGTTCCATTCTATCATTTTCTTTATCTCCTGCTCCACTGCTTCTCGTTTGGCTAAAGGGATGGAATAAGGCTTAAATCTAAAAGGTTCATGGGGCTTGACTTTAAATTCATACTTGTAGTCTCTCATGCAACCTGGTTTCTTTGAGAAGACACTTTTATGACGTAAAAGAATGGCTTCTAATTCCCCAGCTTCCTGTTCGTTTAAGCCATGAATATTTACAATCTTTTCCTTAATCTTAGAGGTTTCACCTCTATAAAGAAACATTTTCTTTCCTCTGTTTCAATATTCCAAAACATTTGTTCCCTTATTACCTGCACCCGAGGTTCATTACAAATATTAAGTGGGTTATGGTTTCCTTGAAAATGAAACATTTGCTCTTCCTCACCTTTTATCACTCTCACGAAATTGAAATCCAACATAGCCTTATTTATAAGCCAGTCTGCGCCAAAAATCAAACTGACACACAGTCCTGTGACTAACATGGCATTTACAGTGAATTCACGGCGCTGTATTTTAAATTCGAGCAACACCTGTTTCTTAATTATTTTACTCCTTGCCCCACAAGCAGTAACCACCTTAACTCCTTGTACAGATAACTCTGGAACTTTTGTTTTACTTTTAATCTTTTCATATAAGTCATTTGAAACCGCGCTAATCTCACTATCAGAGTCTAAGATTGCAATGGCTTCTATGTCCTTAATTTCTACTTCCAAAGCTGGTTGGTAAATCTCTTTACTATCTTGCCTATTTTCCTCTAATAGCGCATCTTTGATACCATCCCTTTCATCACACCCCAAAAATCTTAAAAGAGGTCCAGTACCTTCGGCTGTTCGCGATTGGACCAGGTCCGAACCGCCTATTAGTTTTCTGCATCTCTTAAGTTTCGATTTCTGTCATTACTGTGGTCCCTATCTTGATTGCTATTATAGTATTCTCTATTATCCCTTTGGTGTCCACCTCTAGCCCTGCCTCGGTAGAAATCACCTCTTCCTCTCCTACCTGGACTACAACTATGATTTGACCTTCTGTTGTCACCCCAAGTATTGTTTTCATTATTCTGGTGAGCATCATCTCGACCAGAATCTCGGTTATTACGACGATTTGTATTCCACTTATGCTTTCTCCAATTCTCTCCTACCTGTTTATTGTCATCCAGTATATCTAAATGTTCCAAGACTGGTAACAACTGCTTAACATCAGTTTTACTAGCGTACATTAATTCCTTTTGTACAGGTTTGGGAAACTTAAGTAATACAATTTCTATTAGGTCAGACTCTTTAATGGGATTCATTAGGTACTGATTCTTTTCCCAATAGTGCTGGAAAAATTCTTTATAACTAACACAACCACTGTTTGTGTAATTGGTACCTTGCAAAATTTCAGTGCGTATAGTATTTTGTGTACTTTCAGACCAATACTGATTGAGAAATGCGGTAACAAATTCTTGATATGTTTTACAAATGTTTATAGCTCCTGTTCCCCATTATATGGCATCACCTTCAAACCTACTTGCTACGACTTTCATCTTTTGTTGTTCTGTCATGTTATTAGGAATAACACCATCGAACTGCCTGATGAAAGCAACAGGATGTACACTACCCGTCTTTGAAAAATTGTGAAATTTGTATGAATAAGGATTATTTGCAACATCAACTATGTTACTTATACCTTTCTTACGTTCTTGTTCCACCCACGCTTCAAGTTCATTTTCAATGGTGCTAATATTTTCCACTAAATTACATGAATCTGGCAGCTCATTCAGTTTCTGCTCGATCTCTGTTAATTTACTGTGAAGTTCATTTGCATTACTTGTACATGATGTGCCTACCTGTGACACTTTATTATCAATTAATGTTACATTTATGTTCATTTTTTCGATGTCTGATTGCTGTGACAGATATCTGTCTTTACATGTTTTACTTACGCTAGCCTGTTCTCTTCTCAAACACTCTACATCATTTGTAACAGTATACAGCGTGTCACTATTAACCTGTAATCTTTCGTTAATTTTGCTTACTTCAGAGTCCACCCTGTGCACAATGTCATTTTTACAAATATCCTATTCCTTTATTTTCAAATATAACTGTTTAACACACTTTTCTGTTTTTTCTTCATTAACAATTACCCTGTTTTCTAAGCCCTGGAATTTATTATTTACACTAGCCATTTGTGTACGCATTTCCTCTACCGCACGGTCTAATCTTTCATTGTTTTGGTCAAGTTTTTCTGCTAACTTATTTATGCTTTTTTTGTTCTTCTTTGTTTTAATCAAATTTTGCATTAATTTCGTTTGCCAACTTACTTATGCTCTGATTTTGTTCTTCTTTGTTTTGATCAAATTTTGCATTAATTTCGTTTGCCAACTTATTTATGCTTTGTTTTTGTTCTGTTTTAATTTCATTCACCAACTTATTTTGTTCTTCTTTGTTTTGATCTAATTTAGCTAACATATCGCTAAGCATTGATATAATATTATTGTCAATACCAGTTTCCTTCCCTCCACTACTTTCTAGTGGCAACGTATCAGCTGAAGCTGTGCTATGGCTTCTGTCACTTGATACCTCCATCTGCTCCTCTGTTATGCAGGCGCCAGACACATTTTCTCTGACAGCTGCATCCAGATTTACCACGTCAGTATGGTTAGGAGCGACAGATGGACAAACTTGTGTATCTCTCTTTACGTCACTTACAACATTTTCAACAGCACTTTGTTCTACATTATGTGTGCTATTGATCTGATTAACCTCCATATCCTGGATAATATTAGATTGCAATTGACTCATATTCGCTACAAAATATGGACTGATATTGTCACCCTGCATCTGAGGTTGTTGACCTGAATGATCATCACCTGTATTTTTAACACATTCTCCGTCCCTACCTCTGAGATAATACCAAGTCTTTCCCTCATTTTCCATTTCTAATATACTTTTTACGCTAGTTTTTAATTTCCAAATTTAATTAACAGACATACACAATTAATTATAATTTACAGGAGTTGGCACTTACTCCCGTATTTCCTCGCGTCGCGATGTGCAGTTGTTGCGACGTGAAGGCTGGTGGTTGTAGCTCCGCTAATAGATGGAGTCGTCGTCTGCCGCTGCTGGCGATGTTTACGGCTGTTCCTTTCAGGCGCCGCACCCCTCTTCTGTCTGCTATGGCGCTGAGCGTGGCTGTTCCGTCGACGTGCCCGGTGAAGTGTTGCGACACCGCCGTTCTGTAGCTCGTCGATTCTTGAAGTTACGTAATCCAATGGACCGCGAACTCAACACTTGCAGTTGCTTCAGTCGCGTACATCATCTGGCTAACGGTCACTTTATTTGTAAAATTCTTGATGTCTAACAGATCGCGAATCACTTCTACCGTTTATCGCCTCACTGTATCTGTCTATTTCGTTCCGAAAAGTTCTTCCCCACCAGGGATGCCATGTACTAGCTTCCTAGGGTTTTATTTGCGGACGGAGAAGTTAGTACTGCTTCCTCCCACAACTCCCCTAAAACCTCCACATCCTTGCGGATGCTGTTGCGTAGCAGTGTGCGTTTGTACCGCCCTACAGTACGCACGAGGTGCCGTAGTTGCTGTCCAAGACTTTATGGAAAGCATAGAGTTCTGACTAATCAGTTGTCTTCTATAGTTGTGTCCCCAGCGCAGAAGACAGCACACAGGTCGTTGGTTCTTGTACAGCATACAGCTAAAATAAGTTCCTCAGAATGGAAGCATAAGAAGCGACTCGCGAGATTTTTAATTGTCAGGGATGCCATTTATTAAATAAATAATTAAATATGAACAACTTTTGTTAATTTGATATGGCCTATGCTGCCCATAGCTCATGTTGAGACCTCGACTGTTATCACTATTACACAAATCTTTACTCATTACCGGTGCGGTCCGGCGCGTATAGTGGTCAGCTCGAGACTGAAACTGCGGCGCGTTGCGAGAGGGCACCTAACGCTCTATTTTGCGCCAAAAAAGGGCCGTCGTGTGCCTTCTGCAAAACCGCTCTTCTCTTGTTACAATAAGAGAAGGCACGTTAAACTTTTTAAACTGTCAAAATCTACCCTGTCCTTGAGAGATATTTATTACAAATTCTCAGCTCTGAATAATTAATATTTAGTATATAATAAACAAAACTAATTTCAAAAGAAATCACGTGACGTGAAATGCAGCAGCCAATGAGAGGAGAGCACCAGTAACATAGGCGGGCTTTCCCACGGGAACCAGCACCTACTGTGCCATATGCTACTGCTCCCCACCCCACATTTCAACATATGCTGCACTGCTGTCTTTCTTCCGCGTTTAAGACACATACGATGTCAGCAAAGAAACGGCCAGCGGCCAGAAATATGAAGTGGCCACAGGCCAGGAATATCACAGCGGACGTCGTAAACTATGTGGATGGCATATGTATCACTTGACAAAAAGGCCAAGGACGTACCGGACACATTGGAAGCCTTTTTCATGGCCCTCAAATTCCGCAGGGGCAAATGTATATTAAATGAAGACTCCATAGCAAGAAGTGTGCACCACGGCCATAAAATAGTTGACACTTTATTCAACTTTGCACATCGATTTCAATTATGTTAACAGTCACCATCAGTGAATTTACAATTAGTAAGACTACACTATTCTTACGTGTGTGAAGTATATGACTTGAGAGACGTAGAACATACATTTCCAACAAACGAAATTTCAGCATTGGTCATTCATTATGTTGTGACCTCGTCACCATTTGTTGTATCATTCTTTCTGCCATTAGTTGAGTACTCGTCGCCATTTGTTCTTACCTCGCCCCGGTCTACTTGTCAGGAAAGGTACTGGTGCAGGAATCGATGGTCAGCTAAAATATTTCTATAGAGATTAGTATTACAAGATTTATTGACTGAAAATTTATAACATTTTCCTACACTGGGAAACACCAGAAACGTCATTATGTACATACTTTTAGGAATTCGGAGAAATACTAATACTATCTCACTGAGACAGCAGAAACAGATTCAAAATAGGTAACTGAATATCTATAACGAGTCAATACTCCCGCCCCCTCCCTTTTTCATGTTACATCCCGTAACCAGTTATAGGATTGTCAATAGCCAGTAATACACAGCCTACAGGGAGGTGTAACTATATTAAAACATACATTGTAGCACGACATGTCAAAACCAAAACCACGAATTAACAAAAAGCTAGAAAATACTGTATAAAAATATTTACTGCTCACCGAATTCAAACTCGCGACCTTCACACCAGTAATTCAGTATCGAATCACTACACCACGCGAGAATTACGGAGAAAGCTGTTAAATTACAGATAAATGTCTTTCTCGTGTTGGGCGGGGGAAGCAGAAAATCTTTATTTCACACAGACACTAATAACTCGTTGGTTTCCATAAGTCGCCTTATGGTTCGCACTTTCTCCGTTAACTTTCACCACCTAATGTTTCCGTTTTTCCTTATTCCATGCGAACACAAGCATCATGTAATAATCTTCACTTCGATTTTTACAGCCAATAGATGAACAACGAGGCATTTCTCTTTACTGTCCTTAATGATTATGTAATACACATTATTAATTACACTCAGCAAATCACTTCAAATCAACATTTAATCATAAAAAATAGCCGCGAACTTCTAAAGTTATCGTCAACGACCGACAACAACACGTTAATTTACGTAAATAGAACCGACGGAAGACGTGCAAAAGTGAAGCACTGCCTACCGTAATATAAACTGTATGGAACTGCACAGTGAAATCGCTGTCAGAATCTTTAAGACTCTCCACAGTACAGAAACGCAAGTTGTAACTATTCAAACATATACAAAGCCCGCCAAATCTGGTAAAAACATGGCCCCCTGGCTGTCAGCCAATCAGGAGCTGTATCACACATGGCCACTCTCTCCCTATACAGGCTCTCTAAGTAGTACTACACCAAGGATGCGCATTCAGCCCATATCTTTGATGGTTGTGCTACTCAAAGATGTGAAGAAAAAGGTGCCACGGACCTCGATGTTTGCCAATGATGTTGCAATCTGTGAATCCATCTGAGAGTAATTTCAAAATAAGCTTGAAGAGTGGAGGACATCTCTAGAAGAAAGAGGAATCAGGATTACGAAGGTGAAAACAGAATGCGTATGTGCAAAGAATGCAGAAGACCTATGTATTACCGTGCTAGGAGAACAACCGGCCAAGATGTTTAAATATCTGAGTTCTTACATTGAAAGTGAAGGACTGGAGGCTGAAATACAGCACAGGATAAATAGTGCATGGATGACCTGGAGGAAACTGAGCGGAGTACACTGTGACAAATTAGCTAGAGAATGAATGGAAAGCTGTTTAAGTCTGTGGTGACGCTTGCGATGCTCTATAATGAAGAAACTTGACCAGTCACATAAGCCAGAGAGAGTTACAAAACTGAGAATGCTGAAGTGGGTGACTAGAATTACTAGAAACGGATGAGTAAGACTACATCAGAGGAACAGCGAATGTGGGAGGCCCATAATAAATGAAATCCATAAATGTTGGCATGTGCAGAGAAGAGGCAAGTACTATGTAGGGAGAAGAGTTTAAAACTAAACAACTGAAGTGTCAATGAGAAGGGGAAGAACAAAATTAAGATGGGAAAAGAAGATATCAGGGGATGTATAAGAAAAAGTTTGAAAGAGAAAAGAAGCATTGGACAGAGATTTATGAAAGAAAAGAGTCCAACAAAGCAATGCTGACCCCGCATTAGGTGGATAAGGCGAAGATGAAAAAGACCCCGATTGTCTCTCTCAGATATTTGAGTGTCCTGCGCAACTTACCTGTCTTCCACCTCACTGTCTCATTACTCCATGTCGGCCACTGTTCTAAACTGTTGGCAGGTTGATCCAGCTTGCGTGCCCATCTGTGGACATCGAGGGGAAAACAGACAAGATTAGGCAGTGATGAGACAATGTAGTGTACTCTAAGCCTGGTCAAACAGCGCTCTGCGAGCTTTCCATTAACACTCCCACCCTGCCACTGCTTAGCGATCCGAGCATAGCGGCGAGTAGGGCTGAGTGGTTAGGAGGAACAGATAAACACACACAAGTTAAAAAAATTCAGAATTCCTTGAAAGACTACAGACACGAAGTTCATATTCACAGCATATATACATTAGTATATTCTGAAGAAATGTTAACCATTCCAGTCACTGCTGTTATGCATGTGTCCTGTTACCCAGAAAGCCTTGGGCTCTGGTAACGTGTTCCATGACTGCTGTCATTGACTCATATAAGATACGACGAATGGTGCCCTGTGGAATAACCATCCACACTGCATTTACCTGGTTTCAAAGTACATCTGTGGTCACAGAGTTTCATAAATCCTTTCACCGTATCCAACACATTCTCAGTCGGCGACCAGACTGGTGACCTGGAGAGCCTAGGGAAAATGCTGAAATGCTGTCACAACTGAAGGCATGTGTTCCTGCAGCAACATGTGGTGTTGCATTGTCTTCCTAAAAATGACGTCTGGGTTATCTTGTGGAAAGGTTACAGATAGGAGCCACAGGATATCATATACATAGGTCAAACTGATCACCGTGTACTGCCCACAATGATTTGTGGTTGCACCCAATAACACCCCACACCCTAAGGCCTTGAGGTGGTACGTCATGTTCTACAGCTACATGGGATACTCCGCAAATCACATTTAAGTGCCTGGCAGACGGTTCATCGAACCACCGTCATTTTTTCTCCCATTCCATTCCCGAATAGCTCGCGGGAAGAAAGAACACCTGAATCTCTCCGTTCGAGCTCTGATTTCTCGTATTTTATTCTGATGATATTCTATGTAAGTGGGAGTCAACAATATATTTTCGCATTTGGAGGAGAATGTTGGCGATTGGAGTTTCGTAAGTAGCCCACGCTGCAGCGATAAGCGCCGTTGTTGAAATGATTCCCATCCCAGATCCTGTATTATTTCCGTAACGCTGACTCCCCTGTATCGTGACAATACGAAACGAGCTGCTCTTCTTTGGACTCTTTCGATGTCCTCCGTCAAACCCACCTGATAAGGATCCCACACTGGGCAGCAATACTCCAAAAAAGGACGGACAAGCGTAATGTATGCAGTTTCTTTAGTAATTCTATTGCATCTTTTAAGGGTTCTGCCAATAAAAAGCCGTCTCTGGTTCGCCTTTCCCACGACATTATCTACGTGTTCTTTCCAGTTTACGTCTGAAGTAATAGTAATTCCTAGGTATTTTGTGGAGTTTACGGCCTTCACGTTTGATTGATTTATCTTGTAAACAAAGTTTAAAGGATTTCTTTTTGTACTCATGTGGACGACTTCACACTTCTCATTATTTAGAATCAATTTCCAATTTTTACACCATAGTGATATCTTATTCAGATCGTTCTGCAGTTGGTTTTGATCTTCAGATGATTTTACCAGAAGGTAAATCACGGCGCCATCTGCAAACAACCTAACAGAGCTACTTAGATTTTCTCCCAAATCGTTTATGTAAATAAGGAACAGGAGAGGACCACTAACGCTACTCTGCGTAACGCCCGGTATCACCTCTGTCTTAGTCGATGTCTTACCATCGATTATTATTAACTGTGACCTCTCTGACAAGAAATCCCCTATTCAGTCGTAAATTTGGGGCGATATACCACAACCACGAAATTTGATTAAAAGCCGTTTGTGAGGTACGGTATCCAAAGCCTTCTGTAAATCAAGAAATACGGAATCTATTTGCCAACCCTTGTCGATAGCACCCATCGCTTCGTGTGAGTAAAAAGCTGGTTGTGTTTCGCATGAACGATTTTTCTAAATCCGTGTTGACCTTGGGTCAATAGATCATTCTGTACGAGATAATTCATAATATTTGAATGCAGGATATGTTCCAAAACCCTGCAAAACCCTGGGTATACAGTCCGGACCAGAAGACTGGTTCTTGTTAAGTGATATCTACTTCTACGTTACTCATTACGGCCTCTGTTCATAATTCGAAATCGGGATTATTGGTTTCGTCTTCTTTGGTGAATGAATTTCTGAAAGCTATGTTTAGTAACTCTGCTTTACTGTTAAATGCAGTCACTTCAGTGTGAGTCACTCTCCCTGTCTGTGGTGAACTAAAATGCTGCCATTATTTTCAAACTAGCATAACCTAGATTCGTCCGAAAACACTATTTGTCCCCAATGACGACGTTCTATACATCTTTGCCGTTTAGTATGTTTTTGCACTTTAATCAGAGGTAGGCGCAGAAGTGGACGCCGCGTACGTAGCCCATGCTGTAACAAACAGCGACGGAGTCTCTCTCTTGATAGTGCACGATGTGTTCCACCATTGCGGCAGAACTGAGGATGACGCAATGCCATTCAGATGAGGTGTCCATCATTTTGCGATTGGGGGGGAGGGGGGAAGCAGGGACTGGCCTGGTTGGTGTGACTTCACACGTCTCCTCATTTTCTACGGCCTTTCATGTACTATTCTGTACACACCCGTTTTGTATTGCCAAAACACTTAGTCCCACAGGAACAGCAATGTCCCTGACACATACATCACAGTTAGGGTTGCCATACGTCGCGGATTACGCGGACAGTCCGAGATTTTTGGCTTAGTGGGCGGGTGTCCTGGACGAAGAGATAAATGTCCGCGAAAATAGGGAGTGGTTACAGGTGGGGTTTTTTTTTTTTTTTTTTTTTTTTTTTTTTTTTTTTTTTTTTTTTTCTGCAGTTTTCCTGCCGGTCTCAGATCAAGTATTTGACTTCTCCTTGCCATCTTCACGTTAGAGGTTGGAAACTGCGAAAAATATTAACTCAATTCTACACTTCATTGTTCATCTGTTGCCACCATAAGCACTGGAGCCCGGCGAGAAGCGTCGTAAAATTTTGCCGCGTCCCGAATTCCAGTAATTTTAAAATTGTTGGTCTATTTGTGTACGGCGCTCTCTGTCATTCCGCTTGCAAGTCAACTTCACAATGCATCATCTACGAATAAATGACAGTCTTCTTATATTAAATACAAAAGGGGAAAAACGGTACACATCATCTATATTAAAATGATAAATTCGCTAGCAGTGGCAGTTGTTTTTGTTTAAAGATGGTACCACATTTTATGAAAGAATGACTAATTAAAAAATTATGTTTTTGACGTATTTTCTGTGCCGCTTACCTACGTTTTAATGAGTGTAATGGAATATTTTTTGGTGCTCAGGGGGGCAAACATGATGTAATATTATCACAGTATGTATAAACGTATTTAAAATCTGACATGCAAATACAATATCATCATTCATTTCACTTTCTTCAGGAAATTCTGAAAATGCAACAATGAAAGTGAATGAGCATTGCATGAAAACATCAATAATCTGAGCTCAATAAGATCGACATTTTCATCGATCAGTAGCCTACAATTAAACTCTGCACTTCGTCGAAACGAGTTCTATAATACAGTAGTTCAAATGGTTTTAAAAAGTAGTTTTTATCAAATTTAATTCGAGGTTATTGCAAACTATAATTCTTTGGGCAGATGCTCTAAGACCTAGAACAAATAATAGTACAGACAACGAAGGTGATCAGAACAATGTAACACAGAAGGAATATGTAAGAATTGTCAGAATAGAAGCTTTTATGAACTGTAAATAAAAATTGAGAATGAAAGGTCAGAAATGTTACTTTAAAAGTAAATGAGTAGGCGTACCCTACTCGTCTAAATTCCTTTCCTGGTTTCAGAATAACCGGCACAATGAGTTACGTGACCTTGATCCTCCTTCACAGGCTAGAAATGTCCCGCATTGAGTTTTAAAAAGTTGGTCACCTTAGGTGTGGGGCTATTGCGTCAGCATACTCTGAAAGAAATCAAATTTTATACATTTGGGACCGGGAGACTTACTTTTGTTACGTGATTTGTTTTAATATTTCGGGGATATTTACTTCTAAATTACGCATGGTGGAAACTGTACTTGATAGGAATTCTGGAGTAATGGCTTCATCTTCTCTAGTGAAGGAAATTCGGAAAGCTGTGTTAAGCAATTGCTATTTATCAGAATTGTCATCAGTAGCATCACCGTTACTATCACAGAGAGAAGGAATTTTTTGTGCCGCTTGTATAATACTTTACATACGACCCCCTCCCCTCCCCCCCCCCCCCCCCCACACACACACTCACTCACCCGAGGGAGATGTCGAACCTCCGACAGGAACGACCACGCAATCTGAAACGCGCGGCCTTTTCCACGTAACGTAGATTGATGGCATGAAACCAAAATTAATCATATGGAAAAACCAATCTTAAGTTCTTGAGGTTGGACATTTCCTGGGACTTTAGCAATAATTTGTGGATCATACATAACTGACTGTGTTACAATACTTGAGGTATTTCACCATAAGTTCTGAAAAAGATTCCAATTCTTTTCACATTGAAGACTAATTTACAAATAAAATGTTCAAATGTTTGTTAAGCTTAAGGGACTTAACTACGGGGTCATCAGTCCCTAAACTTACAAACTACTTATGAACTACTTACAACTAAGGACGCCACAAATATCCATGCCCGAGGGGGGATTCGAGTCCCCGACCGTAGTGGCCGTGCAGACTGTGACTGAAGCGCCTCAGTCACTAATTTACATTAATTTATGTTATTAAATTGGCGAAATCACGCCAATGTTCTGGTTTCATCGAGATTAACCCAACTGTCTTACACCATAGTTCCAGCTTACTACTTATCCTAAATTTAACTGTACTTGGTATATGACCAAAGGGACCAAAGTACCCAAGTCATCAGTCCCTGATCTTACATACTTCTTTAACTTATGCTAAAGACAACACACACACCCAAGTTACAGGGGAAGGTTCGAACAACCGGCGGGAACAGCTGCACAATCCTTATCATGGTGCCTCGAATTGCGTGACAATTCCTACATGGCCCTAAAATAAAAAAGTGTATAAATTTATAAACATGATACTAATTTCATAAAAGAACACGTAGGTTAATTAATTTGTAGTTCTGCCCATTACATTAGCAATGTCCAATTAAGTAGTGAACTTATTGCGCGGTGGATTACTAACTAAAAGGTTGAAAATAGAACACTAGTAATAAAATCTTACTTCTAGAAGTATGCTGCAATATTCACGTCTTATAAGTAGTCGCAATAGGTTGCAAACATGTCTTTCTACGTTTGACATGTATGAAGTCTTCAGAAAACACTGATGTGATGAATGTCATGGGATAGCAAACGTACAAATGTTCAAATTTTTGTAATCCTATGGGACCAAACTACTTTGGTCATCAGTCCCTAGTCTTACAAACTACTTAAACTAACCTAAGGCAACACACAAATCCATGCCCGAGGGAGGATTCCAACCTCCGATGCGGGAGACCGCACGATCTGTAATGTGGCGCTCCAGACCGCTCGGCTACTCCCGCGTGGCGCAAACGTACAGATGAAGATTGCGGTACTATTGGCAACACAATGACTGAAAGGATGGTACATTGGCATAGCTCCCATTCGTACTCTGTGTGAAAAGGTATCCAACATGACTACAGCCACAAGTCGTGAATTGTTCTTTCAAAGTGGGATGGCAGTTAGAGTCAGACACAAGGGACGTTCAATTCCAGTAATTGTTAGAGAATTCAATACTCCAAGCTCCACAGTCTTAAGAGTGAGGCGTGAATACCAGACTTCAGACCATTACCTCTCACCACGGACAATGCAATGGCCTGTATTAATGACCGAGAACAATAACGTTTGCGTAGAGTTATGGGCTAACAGACAAACAACACATAGTTGTGACATAAAGTCACGGAGAAGGCAGGCGACCATGATTAATCGTAAATGAAGTCTGCAATAGGCTGTATAGGTCCCTGTATTGATTAAAGTCACAAAGTGGATAAAATTTGACTTTCTTTGACGCGTTTCAGATGATGATGGCCCAGGCCAAAACACGTCAAATAAAGTCAAATTTTATCCACTATGTGACTTTAATCAATACAGCGACCTATACAGCCTATTGCAGACTTCATTTACTAGACAAACAATACTGCGTGAAATACCAGCAAAAATCAATCTGGAATATAGTATCAACATATCTATTCAGACAGTGGGATGTAGTTTTGTAGTAATAATCCATGACAGCAGATAAGTCCCTTTGCTAACAGCACAACACTCGCCGAGTGGACGTCCTGCAGTACGCACCTCTTTCAGTTGTAAGTGAAACCGGCTTCTCTAGAAGCTACATATTTTGACTTTTCAGTGCGCTTTCCGTTCAGTTCATTAAATTTATTGTGTGCTCGCGTTTTCATTAGATTCATATTCGCGTTAAATATCTGGTTAGTGTATTATTCCGCCGTGTGAATAGCGTCGCGACAGTCGTCTGTCTTTGTTTTCTAATTTCATTTTTTGTCTGCGCGTTCACGCTTCAGTTTAAAAATTTGTACTGTGCTCTCGTGCATATTAGATTCAAATCCGTGTTCTAACAAACAGAGTAATCTTCCTTTGAGCGCATCGCGACTGTAGTTTTTGTTTTCTCGGCACTGTAATCATGAACAGGGACTGTGACTGCTGTGTGCGGATGCAGTCTGAACTGGTGAAACTTCGCTCCCAGCTTCAAGCTGTGTTAACCTCGGTTGCACAGCTGGAGGCTGCGATCGAGGGGCGTCGTTGTTGTTGGCCGGTAGTGAGGACCGAACGGACTCCCGTCGTCTCCACCGATCGGCCTGCGCCATCCTCATGCCCTGATACTGCTAGCAGTGAGGCAGACACCCCACCCATGGTTGCGTGGGAGGTTGCTCCAGTGCATGGCAGGAGGCGTAAGACATTCAGGGGTACCGATCGTGAGGCCTCCACAGTTCGTCTTGCGAACAGGTTTGAGGCACTGTCTGTTCAGGACAACGTTCCTGAGCCGGATTGTGCCTCTCATCCTGAGGTCACCACCCATCATGCAAGATCCGGGCTTTCAAAGAGAGTTGGTTTGCTTGTAGTGATGGAGCCCCTTAGAGATATGGCTGCCAAGGAGGGGAAGAAGGCCAACGTGCACTCCGTGTGCATACCGGGTGGAGTCATTCCAGATGTGGAACGGGTCCGGATGCCATGAAGGGTACAGGGTGCAGCCAACTGCAGGTGGTGGCTCACGTCAGTACCAATGATGTGTGTCGCTTCGGATCTGAAGAGATCGTCTCAGGTTTTGAGCAGCTATCTGAATTGGTAAAGACTGTCAGTCTTGCTTGCAAGATGAAAGCAGAGCTCACCATCTGCAACATAGTTGACAGGACCGACTGTGGACCTCTGGTACAGAGCCGAGTGGAGGGTCTGAATCAGAGGCTCAGACGGTTCTGCGACTGTGTAGGCTGCAGATTCCTTGACTTGCGCCATCTGGTGGTGGGTTTCCGGGTTCCGCTGAATAGTTCAGGAGTCTACTATACACAGGAAGCGGCTACACGGGTAGCGAGGACTATGTAGCGTGGACTGGGTGGTTTTTTAGGATAAAGGGCTTCGGGGAAAAACAAAATGGGCAAACTCAAATGGTGCAGGTGGATCACAGGAGAAATGTAGATCTGGGAATTTTCGGTATAACAGTTGTAAATTGTCGTAGCTGTGTCGGGAAAGTACCAGAACTCCAAGCATTAATAGAAAGCACCGAAACGCACATCATTGTAGGCAGTGAAAGTTCGCTCAGGCTGGAAATAAGTTCAGAAAAGTATTTGCAAAATATCTAACTGTATTCAGAAAGGATAGATCAAACAAAATAGGTGGAGGCGTGTTTGTCGCCGTCAAAAGTAGTATTTCGTGTAGTGAAGTTGAAGTTGACAGTTCCTGTGAGCTATTATGGGTAGAGGTTGTACCTGAAAATCGTAAGAAGTTAATAATTAGTTCCTTTTACCGCCCTCCCGACTCTGACGATACAATAGCAGAAAGGTTCAAAGAAAACATGAGACTAATTACATAAACGTACCCGACTCACAACACTAGTAGGCGGTGATTTTAATTTACCCTCGATCTGTTGGCGAAATTATATTTTCAAATCAGGAGGTACGCATAAAACATCGTGTGAAAGTGTACTCAACGCATTCTCCGAAAATTATTTCGAACAGTTAGTTCATGAGCCAACTAGAATTGTAAATGGATGTGAAAACGCGCTTGATCTCTTAGCAACAAATAATCCTGAGCTCATAACGAGCATCAAAACGGATACAGGTATTAGTGAACACAGAGCTGTCTTAGCGAGACTGAATATCGAAAGTCCCAAAGTTACCAAAAATAAACGAAAAGTATATTTGTTCAGTAATGAAGATAGAAATAAAATACATTGCTTCTTGAAAGACAGATTCCACTCGTTTCTGACACTAAACCTAGGTGTAGATGTGGCTCAAATTCAAAGAAGTGGTATCGACAGCTATTGACAGTTTTATACCAAATAAATTAATAAAAGGAGGCGATCCCCCTTGGTACACAGAACAGATCAGGACACTGATGCAAAAGCAAAGGAAAAAGCATACTAAATTTAAACGAACACAATATCCCCAGGATTGGCGATCCTACACAGAAGCTCGAAATTTAGCGAGGATTTCAATGCGAGATGCCTACAATACTTATTACAACGAAACTCTTTCTCGAAATTTAACTGAAAACCCAAACAGATTTTAGTCATATGTTAAATATACTAGGGGCAAAACACAAACAATGCGCTACTAAAGCAGAGTTACTAAATATAGCTATTAGAAACTCATTCACCAAAGAAGACGAAAGCAATATTCCAGATTTCGAATTACGAACAGAAACCGTAATGAGTAACGTAGAAGTAGATATCATCGGAGTAGTGCAGTAACTAAAATCACTTAACAAGAACAAGTCTTCTGGTCCGGATTGTATACACATTAGATTTCTATCTGATTATGCTGAAGCGATAGCTCCTTACTTAACAGCCATATACAACCGCTCTCTCATAGAAGGACCAGTACCAAAAGATTGGAAAGTTGCACAGGTCACACCTATTTTCAAGAAAGGCAGTAGGAGTAACCCACTAAACTATAAGCCTATTTCATTGACGTCAATTTGCAGCAGGGTTTTGGAACATATCCTGTATTCAAATATTATGAATTATCTCGAACAGAACGATCTATTGACCCAAGGTCAATACGGATTTATAAATTATCGTTCATGCGAAACACAACTAGCTCTTTATTCACAGGAAGTGATGGGTGCTATCGACAAGGGTTCGCAAATCGATTCCGTATTTCTTGATTTCCAGAAAGCTTTTGACACCGTACTTCACAAACTGCTTTTAATCAAATTGCGTGGTTATGGTATATCACCCCAAATTTGCGATTGGATAAGGTGATTTCCTTTCAGAGAGAGGACAGTTCGTAGTAATCGATGGTAAGACATAAACTAAAACAGAGGTTACATCGGGCGTTCCACAGGGTAGTGTTGATGGTCCTCTGCTATTCCTTATTTACATAAACAATTTAGTGGGAAATCTAAGTAACTCTCTTAGGTTGTTTGCAGATGACGCCGTCATTTACCGTCTAGTAAAATCATCTGAAGATCAAAACTAACTGCAGAACGATTTGAATAAGATATCAGTATGGTGTAAAAATTGGCAATTGACTCTAAATAATGAGAAGTGTGAACTCATCCACATGAGTACGAAAAGAAATCCATTAAACTTTGTTTACAAAATAAATAAATCAAAAGTGAAGGCCGTAAATTCCACAAAATACCTAGCAATTACTACTACTTCAGACTTAAATTGGAAAGAACACGTAGACAATGTCGTAGGAAAGACGAACCAGAGACTGCGTTTTATTGGCAGAACCCTTAAAACAGTGGCGTAACTATGGGGGGGATGAGGGGGATAGAAGCCCCCCCCCCCGTCCCAGAACCCCCTCACAAAAAAGAGAGAGAGAGAGAGAAGAAGAAGAAGAAGAAAAAGGTAAAGATAGGAAATTTGGGGTGTTTTACCATAAACTTTCATTGGATGGGAGTGAATTAGTTTCTTCAACGGGAGTAGTAGATGGTAGTCTGTCTGGAAACTGACTAAAATTTTGCTCGTCAAGTAGATCTATCCCCCCCCCCCCCCCAAAGCCAAGTCCTAGTTACGCCACTGCCTTAAAACATGCAACAGAACTGCAAAAGAAACGGCTTACACTAAGCTTTTTGGGGTATTGCTGCCCAGTGTGGGATCCTTATCAGGTGGGTTTGACGGAGGGCATCGAAAGAGTCCAAAGAAGGGCAGCTCGTTTCGTATTGTCACGATACAGGGGGACAGCGTTACGGAAATGATACAAAATCTGGGATGGGAATCATTACAACAACGGCGCTTATCGCTGCAGCGTGGGCTACTTACGAAACTCCAATCGCCAACATTCTCCTCCAAATGCGAAAATATATTGTTGACTCCCACTTACATAGAATATCATCAGAATAAAATACGAGAAATCAGAGCTCAAACGGAGAGATTCAGGTGTTCTTTCTTCCCGCGCGCTATTCGAGAATGGAATGGAAGATAAATAGTATAATGGTGGTTCGATGAACCGTCTGCCAGGCACTTAAATGTGATTTGCAGAGTATCCCATGTAGATGGAGAACACCTGCAGTGGCTCTCCTGGGCATGCAACCATTTCATTTGTACTTGAACAACTGGAAACCTTGGCTTCTTCTGACGATTGCCAACTTCAGTTGGTAAGAGCGGATGACAAAGATTCTAGTACGATGTATACCCCACAACACCGTGGACCAATGTAGCGAAAAAGGTGCTGTGTGAACTAGTTGTGGCCCCATAATGGTGTGGGCTGCTTTTACATGGAACACACTGGCTACTCTGGTCCAAGAAAACCCACCATTCACCAGAAGTGGTTATGTTCGACCAGTGGTGACCAGGTACAACTGTTCATGAACTTAGTGTTCGTAAGCAAAGATGAAATGTTTATGAATGAGAATGTGCCATGTCACAGGTCATAAGTGTTAACTGTCAGTTTGAAAAAAATTTTGGACAATTCCAGTGAATGATTTAGCCAAGCAGATTACCCAACATGAATCCCATCATATATTTATGCGCCACAATCGAGAGGTCAGTTCGTGGACAAAATCTGACCAGCAATACTTTCAAAGTTATGGATGGCTATAGAGGCAGCACAGCTAGATATTCTGATTCTGCATAGGAATTCAAGTGTCTTGTTGAGTCCATGCCACATCGAGTTGCTGCACTTTGCCGGTTAAGGTGGGATACAATATTACAAGGTACCTCTGCTCATAGCCATCTCACTCAAACATATACTCAGAATAGCGAAGTGGTAGCTGAATCCGGAGCAGCCACATGGGATCGGTGAATTCTGAATCATGCTTGGAAGATGCTTTTACTCTTCTGTAAGGCATACTGATGCTGCTTACATCAAACAACCTCATAAAAGAACAATTCCTGTATGTCCACACAGCTGTCTGTCCGCTCCAACCCCCCTTTTATATGGCACTTGCAGGTGGTGCAACTTGTGTCTGTGGTATGCTCCTGCACTGAAAGCTAAACACGTCTATCTCCCACTCCTGCAAACACATGCTACAAATTTTGCCCAATTTTGAAGCTTGCTTCAGGGCTATATTAAAGATAATCTGTACAGCAATAGCACCAAAACTACTGATGAGCTGAAAGCAGCCATTCAGGAGGATATTGACAGCATCGATGTTCCACTTATAACACTACATCATGATCTTACCATTAGAAACATTTTAGTCATTTGTAAATATAACAAAAATACGTTTTGTCTGAAAATTAATATAAAAAGTACCCGCAGTTGAATTCCACCCCCCCCCCCCCTCTCTCTCTCTCTCTCTCTCTCTCTCTCTCTCTCTCTCTCTCTCTCTCTCTCTGTGTGTGTGTGTGTGTTCTGCTGCCTTTGAGTTTAGTTCTTTGCGAGTAATTTAGTTTCTGTAAAGTCAGATCTCATTTCTAGTGCTACTCGTAATAATAATATCTATGAAGTTTAGATCAAGGATAGGCTGTAAGAGATGTCTGAAATTCTGCCTCCCGATTTTAATATGAACTTTGTCAGATAGATTTTATCGGTCATATTATCAAGGATAGTTGATATTGGGATTACGGACATCATTTTAGATGAAATCAGTATATTTATGAACTGTAAACAGAAGCATAGAATTTTGTTAGAAGAAAATCAATAAATGCGAGGAACTGAATTCCCAAACTGTTAATAATCATACATGTGCAGAATGAAACTTTCACTCTGCAGCAAATTGTGTGCTGATATGAAACTCCCTGGTAGATTAAAATTGAGTTTTGGAACTGGGACTCAAACCTGAGACCTTTGCCTTGCTAGTCTTGCAAGGTTCGCAGGGGAACTTTTGTGAATTCTAAAGTATGAGGTGAGGTATGGGCAGAATTTAAGTTGTGAGGACAGACCATGAGTCATATTGGGATAGCTCAGTGGTAGAATGTTTGCCTGTGAAAGGTAAAGGTCCCAGGTTCCAGTCCCGGTTCCAACATACAATTTTAAGCTGCCAGGAAGTTTCATCATACATATGGTTTTCAAGTGTAATAATTGTGAACAGAGTTTCTTTTATGAAAATATATAGTCAAGAGATATAAAAATAGTGTTTCCCAAATTTATTTCATAATTAGAACCCTTAACAACATCTGTGGAATGTTTTGGAAAAGTGAACTTTAAATGATATATCTGGTGCTTGAATGAACCGTATATGTAGAAGAAGAAAGATTGATATCTTGGAGGTAAAAATAATCCCAAATTAAGACTATATAGCAATGACAATATCAGTTACAAACTGTGAAATGGACGCTATTTTAACAGGCTCCAATTTAACAGAACAAACTGGGAAAAGATAACAGTATCAAGTATGTTGTGTCATTCTTAAATCAAGCCCCTGAGATAAAGGAATTTTCATGCCCGATATTCACAAAAATATAAGTTACAAAAACAAGCTAAATATAGATTAATGGCGATGCAGTTTCTATTGCCAATATAGATAAAAGCAATTCATTGTGTAACAAGAAAACAATTTACAGTAGAACGAACTACAACATTACAAGCCCTGAGCCAATTACACACTTCAGTGGATCATGCAAAATTTTGCTATTTGTCTACACTACATCTTTGCAATGCAAGGCAGTCATATCAAACATGTCATAACCTAAAGCTGAATATCTATAGTGACATTTAAACATTGAATATAGTGCACGCATGCCATACTTTGTAACTAATTTACATGTTGTTTCGTATAGTTCAATAATTGTCACCCTGTACATTGGTGTATTGTGCAGGGGGTTTATGTTAAACGGTTAAATTGTAGATGCTGAGAAAAAATAACATGAGCAAGGAGTATCTTGCAAACAATTTTAACCTCTTACAAGCTTTGTGAAGATGTCAGGACACAGATAGGTTTCCACTTAACAAATGGGCACAATGATCACAGATTTGATCTCTCTTCCTGACTGGATGGAGCGATTGTATTCATCATTTCCACAACATATACTTAGTTCAAATATTCTAAGAAAGTATCCTGAATTAAACCTAAAACAGCACGTCTGAAAAAGAATGTTCACTAGACAGCCAATCCACAAATTTTAATCATAATTATACAGGGTGAATCAACTGAAACGCACCACAAATACTGCATAAATGGAAAGTACTATTGATATGAGGTTTCTACAGGATGTATTGGTAGTCAGGGGCTCCTACTCTTAGCCAATAAAGAGATTTTAATAATACATAGAAAGTTATTTTTTATGCAAACATACTTTTTAAATAGAATGATGCCTATTGACAGCAACAAACTAAAAGTAGGGTAAATTAGAATATTAGTGGCATTTGTTGATGGACTCTAGTGTCATTCATTCACGCAATACTGTATTGTGAAAAGATTCCAATCAGACACTTGTTTGCCCCACGGAACCTTCATAGTTGCTAGGTACAATGTTATGTTTGCTTACAAAGTGCTTTTGTGTTCCTTTGAGTGCATTGCTACTTCTTAGTGTATGTCAGTCCAAGCAGTAGATTGAGAGAGGACAATGGAATTTACCAACTCAGTAAAGGCTGACATACTCGGTGTATGGAGACTATGGGAAGATTGTGATTCGTGCTTGTGCTGTGTATGCGAAAGCTATCGCAATAGACATCATCCATCTCAGCAATTATTTATCAAACTCTCCAATCAGTTAGATGAATGTGGTAGTGCTACTTCTAGACAACATAACAGAATGAAAAAAGTAATGTCAGTTCTGGGGGAAAATTAATATTTTGGCTACTGTTCAGTTGACCTGTGTTAGCTCCCAAACAACTGCACAAGTCTATAACAGGAGCTAGGAAGTATGCTAGCATCAACATGGATTCCATCCGTAACACATCTTTCTCCATCAAGAGCTACATGGAAACAATTATGAGAATTGGATTACCTTCTGTACATGGGCATGACATGCATTATTGGTCATTGACAATCCCCATTGGCTTCATCAGGTGGAACAGTAGCATCCATAGAGTGTAAACATATGGTGTTACCAATCAGCTCATAAGCTCATTTTTCATAGACAGTGCACCAGATGTGCAGAAGTTTCAGAATATCACAGCCTCCTAACAGACCATCTGCCGCAGGTTCTAAAACACATTCCTCTGCAGGCTATGAGGAACCTGTGCTGCCAACCTGATGGCTGTCCACCCCATAGTGCATGGATTACTACAGCTTGTTTTCACAAATAGTTTCCAAATCGTTGGATTTGGATAGAGAGAGGACAGCACCTTGGCCAGCCCATTCTCCGGATTTTGACTTTTATCTGTGGAGAAATCTAAAAGACATTGTCTGTAAAAATCTGTAAAAACATTTTACCTACGTCTGATGACATGCAACAACTTATTACTGTAGCCTGCTCAGCCATGTCCGCTGAAATGCTAAAAAGTGTGTTGCAGTCTTCATGCCAAACTGGAAAAATGCATTACCACTGCCAGCGGTCATTTTGCACACAATCCATGATAGTCAGTTGTCTCTTTATTGGTCAGAATCCACAACACTAGTTTATGCACTTAACATCAATCAGCTGCAACGAATCAGATAAAGGAACACGAGTGAACACACAAAACACATAAAAACTCACTACATATCAGAGTCATTCAAACGCAATCCCTTCAATTGACGTATTTTTTATATTTGGTCATCTTTGGTTATGTTGACTCTGTAGTGACTGACCGTGTGTGTTATCTCCCTTGCTTAACCTTTGCAAACCAAGGTATTAAATTTGCTTGCACATTACTTCCTTGAGAGCAGTTGTGCCTTGAGAATGGCAGGGTGGTGCTTGATGACATCACCTGGCAGCATACCCGTAAGTTGTTTGAACATTCATTACACTGGGAAAAGTTAAGGTTTCACATTGACATTGTTTACCTCTACGGGGAGGAAATGTATCTGTATTTAGTGAGGTTGGATAAATTCCACAGCAGTGTAGTAAGGTTGCAATATGCTTTGTTGAAGTGTCATAATCATAATATTGTTTCTACATTTGCTAAGATTGTGCACCATATTAATTCTCCTGCCGCCAATCGTATCAAGCAACGTGCTGGCTTAGCTCGTTTGTGAAAGGATCCACTATACTCGCCGTCAATTAGATTTTGTTTCCAAGGAATTATTTCTGCTTTGTTTAATGATTGCTTCTAATATTTCTGAATTTTCTTGGGATTGGCTGACCAATGCCTCCTGGACACAGTCTGACTGGGAGTTTCTATCTGTAACTGCTCGGGATTCGGCAAAATTTGAAAGTTTCTTTTGCTCAAGGTCTGATTCTACTTTCAGAAGCTCTATTGAACAGGCTGTCTCTAAACTATGATCCGATGCTTAGAAAAAACATGTTAAGAGGAGGACTAATAACCTCCTGCCACAGGAGACTATCAAAAGTCTTAATTCTTACTGTGCAGTACCACCTAGATTGTAAGACCTACCTAAGATCCATATGGAGAATGTTCCTTTGAGGCCTATAGTATCTAATATTGGTCCTCCAACATTGTGTAGCTGAACATCTTGCTAGTTTGTTGAGTCCAATAGTAGGTAAGTGAGAACATCACATTAAGAACTTGGCAAATTTCTTATATCGACTGCAGGGATTGCGTTCGAATGACTCTGGTATTTTAGTTAAGTTTTGATGTGGTTTCTCTCTTCACTCACGCTCCTCTGTCTTATTCGTTGCAGCTAATTGAGGTTAGATTTGGTGGCGAGTTAACAAATCTCATCGACATGTGCCAACTGCCACTTACTTTTTATTCAATGACCAGTACTACAAAAAAACTGATGGATATGTAATAGGAAGCTCATTGTCACCTACTGTGGGCAATTTGTTTATGGAGGATTTTGAGGAACACACTTCAGAATCAGTGACCTTGAAACCTGTGCGTTTCTTCAGATATGTAGTCAATACCTTTGTCATTTGGCCTCGTGGTAATGAGGAATATGCAGTTCACTATGGAGGTGGAAAAGAATGGCTACCTTCCCTTCCTTGATGTCTTGGTCAAAAGTAAGGTTGATGGTACCTTGGCATACACTGTTTATAGGATGCCTACTCACACAGATTAGTATCTGTGAGCTGATAGTTGTCACCATCCAGCTCAGTGTGGAGGACTACTTCATACCTTGGTTCACAGGGCCCACGTCATTTCAGACCCTGAAAGTTTGTCAGCTGAGTTGTCCCATCTCGAGGAGACCTTTCGTCGGAATGGTTATAGTGAGAGACAGATAAAACGTGCATTGCGCTATGAGCCTTATGTGCAACGGGTGAGAAATGAAGTGGCACCTAAATCTATGGCCTTTTTGCCTTACGCGGAAGCATTTCCAACAATATTGGTCATATTTAGCGGAAATATGATGTGAAATGTGTGTTTCGACCACCTACGATAAAGGCCCTGTTGGGGTCCGTAAAGGATGATCTTGGTTTGTGTAACGCAGGTGTATATCGTATTCCTTGCAGTTGTGCCATGCCAGACAATCAGAACTGTGGAAGACCGGCGTATTGAACATAAACGTTACACGCGCTTAAAACAGCCAAACAAATCTGCTGTTGGAGAACACTGTTTTGGCACGGATCATCCTATGGAATACAACAACACAGAGATTCTGGCATGTACTTCCACCTATTGGGATAGTGTTATTAAGGAAGCTGTTGAAATTAAACTAGCAAGCGACCTTATAAACAGAGATGATGGCTTTTGTTTAAATACTACTTGGAATTCAGCACTGTCTCTCATCAAAAACAGGTGGACAGAGTAATGCTTCCTCACCTGTTGATTAATAGTCACTATCGGTATTTTTTTATGTTTGGTATCTCTGGTTGTGTTGACCCTATAGTGACTTGTACTGTGTGTTATCTTCCTTGTTGCCCCTTTGCAAACTGAGGTATTAAATTCACTTGCACATTGCTTCCCTGAGTGCAGTTGTGCCTTGAGAATCACAGGGTGTGTGCCTGTCAAAATATCGGCGGAGGTCGACGTCACCCGGCAACATACCCGTCAGTTGTTTGATCATCATTACACCAGGAAAAGTTATGGTTTCACAGTCTATAATAGGGCTTTGAGGTGGAGAGTACGATGGTGACTCCATTTGAGAACAGACTACTCTTGTCAGAGTAGCATATGGAGTAGCAGCATATGGAGTGCAGGATCACAGCAGTTGATGCCATCCTCAGCCACGGGGCTAGGCCTGTGGCAGCATGGCCTGGTGTGATTACCAGGTACTATTTTCCTCCTAGATACTGTCAGTCTTGCCAAGGGGACCACAAATGCAGCAGTGTAATTGTCATGCCTGCGCGGTCTGACGGTCCTCGTACTACTCCACAGTTCACACGAACTTACTGTTGAGTGCTACGTGACCCCAAGATATTGAACACCACAGCAGCCATTAATGACATCATCCCACCTTTCTTTTTAAAAAGAAAGTCTGTTATTTGCTAACGAATATGAGCCCAATATCTATCTATCCTATGCAAACTGTATGACAATAGCACTTTCCATTTCTACAATATTTGCTGTACAAGATTTAGTTGATTCAACCTGTATACACTGAAGTAAGTCCAATTCCAAAATTGAATGGTCTGCCCATCTTATTGCTGTGCAGAGGACCCAGGTGCTCCTGGCACTGCCAAGAATTTTTCTTTCACTAGGGTACACTCAACATGATGAGCCCAACTCAGGAGCTACTTTATCAAATAATAGTGTTCTAGGGCCAGAACAGGGTACTTTGTTTGCGCTTAAGAGTAATCTCTTACTTATAAGTTATAAACTACAAAATTACTTCCTTCTCTGCACACATTTAAAATGCATTGGTCCTACTTCTTAATATGAAAAACTTTTTTTAATCACAATAGTGGTGCAATTCTTTAATCCTGTAACTGTTAGGAAGGCAACTAGCATGCTCCTAGAAGTAGTATACTTATTACTTCAAAGGGGCCTACATGAAGATGTTGGCACTTCTTGTTTTTCTCCAACAGTTATGATCAAAAATGACTCTTCAGTGGTACCTTGGTTTCAATGTGAAACTTAAGATTCTTATAAAGCTTCTAGCATTGACAGCTCTTCCTTGGCAAGATAATAAATTCTTCACTTTCTTTTTCCTGGCTGGGCAAGTCAATTCGAAGGTCAGAGGAAGGCAACGGCATACCACCCCCAAACAGGACCATGCCTAGTAAAACACTTTGGTGTTCAAACCAATCTTTGGATTGTTGACTGCTTTACCTTTTCACTTTTCCTCTCCCCTTGCCTTTTAAGCATTCTTCTAAATTTCTGGCAGCAGATATTCTTGCATACAAATAGAGGCGTGACCTGTGAAAATCATTTCAGTGAAATATAATATTCAAATGTGAAGAGCGATATAGTAGAATTCCAGGTCTCTCTTCAACTACTTGAGTATGCAAATTTACCTAAATGACATCTGCAGCTTCATAATTCCCTTTGATGTGGATTAATTCATTTCTTGCAGGCATCTGGAATAGTTCATTTATTTGTAAAAATTCTTGCCAAGCACAATAGCAAACATCAAAAAGATAAGAAAACCCAATAGTTTATAATGTTTTAACTGAATAAGATGAAAGGTCTCTCATGACAAAAGGAAGCACATTTCCATGGTTACAATGTCTTAAATAGTTTGAGAAGTATTTCAGGTAAACAACTCAGTAGAATCACGCTACACATTTAATCTTAGCTGTAGTTCCTTATCTTGGAGTTTCCAATATAGAATTCCAAGTGTGTATGAAGACAACTACAACATGCATTCTGAAATTTATGGATGTGGTAGTGGAGGTGGGGTTGGAATGAGGTTCCTTTTAAAATGATTTATTTAATGCAGGGAATGTTTCTAAGACATTAACATTTAAAATTTAATGGACTTTTTCTTTTAATGAACAAAATAGTTACATAATTTTATTGTACTTCACTCCTTGTTTTACAGCCATATAGCTCCAATTTCCAACAGACAAAACCAACCAAAAAGGCACATAATAATCATATATACATGATTTCACTTGAATTTATCCTGACACCCAAACTACTCTGAAATTTTCTGCTGCCTTTCAGAGGCTGTTAACTTCTTGAATGTGTTAGCTATCTCCTTTATAGCTGGCATCTTATCCAGCAAAGTTCCCATACTTTCAGATGAACTATCAGTATTCTGCTCAGCCTGTAAATTTTTCCACACCAGACCTGAAAAGACAGGAGATATAAATAAGTAACAGCTAACACTGAGCAAAGTACAGGTGAGATATTTACTAGAAAAATTACCATAATATTCCTGGAGTGTGTTGTATGTGTCTGCTGGTAAGTTTGGTTGTAAAAATGACAGAATATTGTTAACAAATCTACCAGATGCATGTACTGCAGTCTGAGTTACAGCTTGAAATATCAGTAGAACAGTAATAAGAAGTACTTTAGCTGGTTCTTGTGAGGTAGCTAGCTCATCTAAAAGACTCTGCCGGCGATTTAAGAGGTGGATTCTGAAAATGTCAAACATTAGATACGTCTGGCAAAATTACATATAATTTTAAACATATACAGAGAAAATAAATTTACCTTTCTTTCTTTTTATCTGGCTTACGTACTATCATGTCACATATTCCCTGTCCCATTACAACTTCCACTGCAGACATGAAATCTTCCACTGAACTACCACTCAGTGACTTGTGTAACTTCAAAAGTGGTTCCTTCATATCATTTGATACTTCATTTATGATCTTCATTCTTGCCTAATAAGAAATACAAAGTGGGTTTAGTATTACATAATGATATGTTATTACCTGGAGTGCTTCACCAAACTAATAAACACAATTTGTGACAACTCAACTAGCATATAAATAAGGGCTTTAATTTTACTGTCATCAACTAAATGTTCAGGGGTCTCATTAAAACAACCATTTTTGAGAAATATTTTTAAATATAAGTCTGTTTCTGTGAAATTAGCTATAACAGTACTTCCAGTGACAAGTTTAGAATCCACTTCACATAACAACATCCAAATCTTTTCAATAAGTTCTATCTTTGTATAGCACTCTAAAACATATCACGAATGAAATAAAATATTTCTAGCTGAAAGTTTTCATCAATATGTTCTTATAAGAATAAAGTAATACAGCTGTAAAACATTGGATGCACATTTGAGTTACACTATGCCCTTTATTGCTCTAAATTCACAGTACGTTCCTGTAACAAGTTGTATTAACAGATTCCTCATCCTTGTGAGAATTGAATATTCTTTCATTTTAACTTACCTAGAAAGCACCATGAATTTTTAGTGATGTTACAGGATCTTTCAACAAAACACAATCACCACCAAGCAAATATGCAGTAATAGAGAATTTTGGTTTTTCTTTTTAAAAACAAACAGTAATTAAACAGGACATACAGTCAAAATCAGTACTGACACATCTTGCATCCTGATGATTATCAGTAAGAAGAAATTTGTAAGATATTTCTCACCCCTCTCAAACTAATATTTTAGCACCAATCTATACATCATCCTGGTCCATCTCCCCAAACCCCTGCCCACACAGAAGACCTGCCTAAATAACCCAAACAGCACTTCTTACTCTAGTTCTGCCACTGGCTTATCCTACCCCCAATAGGGCAGGGTTCACCTGCATTACGTACTGACTCTACTGCAATCATTGCACAACTGTTTGTGTCAGCATGATAACCAACCAACCAAACATCAAAATGAGTAGTTACTGCCAAAAGATAAAGTCAAGCTCCCATTGATACACTATGCTGCTGAGCACAATATCTTCTCATTCGGTGGCTGCCATGCCATTTCAGTCCTTCCCACCAGCACCAGCTTTTCTCAACTACATATATGGGAGTTACCATTACACAACATACTTTGCACTAGCAACCGTCATGGCCTCAGTCTCCAATAACTCATTGTCCTCACACACTATATCCCACATCTGCCCCCTCCCCCTTTCTCCCACCAATTCCCAATAAACCCTTTGCATAAATCGTCATTGACATCTACTGCATCTCACGAGCTCCAGTACCTATGTCTCAAGCCCCACATTTAAACTTGTCACTCCCTTTCTGCATGCCTAGTCAGCATACTCACTGCTTCCTCTGAGTCACTAGCTATCCAACCCCAATCTTATACCTGCTTCCAAATATCTCACACCACCCAACATAACCTCAATCCACCCTGGTTCACCTGCTAAACTGCATTTCCATATTGCTTCTCAGGCCAGAACAATGCTAGGACAAGTGTGTGTGTGTGTGTGTGTGTGTGTGTGTGTGTGTGTGTGTGTGTGTGTGTGTGGTGTTGTACTTTAAATTAGCTCATAAAATAATTTCTTCTGAATGTTAATAAGTTTTCAATTTCTTACCTGTTGTAAATTCAGAGACCTAATCTGTCTCACCCAACAGTTAGATAGGAGTGTAAAGGGCACATTGCACGATGCACCTGAGTCATACACCTATGCAGCAACGCCACAAGTGTGATTATCTGTAACTACATACTGCTGCATCTAGGACCTATTACACGATGCACGGGGGATTTTCCTTGGCTCGAATCCGCGTATGCACAATAAATAGCAATAACGCATGAAAAACATGAAAAACATTAAGAAAAATGAGCTGCTCTAATCGTTCATTCATACCATACAAAGACCCAAGGAAATATGTGATTTCCTGAAATGTCATGCATTCATATATTCATTTATTTCTGCGAGCTCAAGGTTCCTATTTAATGTGACTTTTAATTTTTTATTAAGTACTTCTTTCTCTCTTATGTACTTAGCATGGAACTGAGGGATTATTTTGAAATACAGACTCAACACTTTCGTTTTATAGTAAAGTTCAAATTTTGTGTAACAAACAGCCAAACTGCTTAGGTTATCGGTCCCTACACTTAAACATTACTTAAATTATGCCAATGACAATATGCACACAAGTGGCTGAGGGAAGACTCTTTTTAACTTCCACAATTCGTGACATGAAACATAACACCGCGTGACAGTTTTATATTACGACCCTTGGTTGCAAAAGTATATGTTTATCTAAATGTACATTTATACAGCATTTGCACATAGGGCATTTTTTGGAGTTGTGACAGTAAATCTTTAGATTAGGGCACAACAATGACAAGAAGCAGACATTGGGTTCGACTATGGCCGGAAAGACGGAAGGCAAGGGAATATATTCACAGCTAATAAAAGAATCAAGTCCCGGAGTGTAGGAGCTTCGAGAGGAAGGACGTGGCGTCTTTTAAGAGCTGCTGTCTGTAAAGCTGTCTCCATATTACTAAGGAACAAACAACTGCTGACTTTCCTCCCTGTACGCCTGAATTATGACTCATAGGCTCTATTCCATTTCAGTTCTAAAGTATGAAGCAACCAATATAAGAACTCCTTTTCATGAACACCTAGTATAAAAGTCTGTTGGAAAACAAATAAAAAATCTAATAACAGAAAAACGGGCAAATTCCGTAACACGGCATTCTGAAATTTGCCCTAACCACGAATGTCATATACAAATACCAAGCAGAAAGCTTACTGCTGGTACTTCTGCGCATGCATGCGTTAGCACTGCTTAGTGTGCATGCATGGATTCACAGGAGTTTAGAACTGGTCTCTATTCCGGTACGCGGATAAAGTGTTTGCTAATAATCATGGTTCCACGGTAGTTCCACGTGTTCTGCCACTAGATGGCTGTCGCACTAGACCAATACCTTTCGCAGTGAATCATTGTGTAATACGACCTTAAAAATACAGTGCTATGTAAGGAACTTCGTGAAATTGTTCAAAATATTTCAGTAACTACAATAAAGTGAGACCCAAATAAATGGAACTATAATAAAGAAAGTGAGACACAAAAAATGCACAAGGATTTCCAAACCACACTATTTTTATTAATATACCATATATTTCCGCAGATAAGATGACCTTCAGACAAGATGAGGTACAAATTTTCATCAAAATTTTATAGTTTAAGCATATATCTGGTCTATAAGATGACCCGCAAGGTACCGTATTTACCCGAATGCATGCCACACTTTTTTTTCTAGTTTTTGGAATCCAAAATATAAAACATGATGGTTGGAACTTTAATAGTGGCTACACTGCTGTGGAGACACTATGCAATATGCAATGGAATATATTATTGCTGCTGCTAGCACACTTTGTTGACGTACCTACCTTATCTCTAAACAAATGTACTCGTCCATCCCACGTCACCGGAATGTGCACAATTGAGGGAAATGCAGTCATTTGTCAGTGAGCGGTCTAACACAACGGTGTCACTATGTTTTTGAAACAGGAACAACAGTGTTGGATCAAGATTGAATGTGCCAGAGGTCGTACAGCATGACAGTGTCATCAAGGTCATCGAGAGGTTTGCGGGGAATTGACATTGCCGTACAGAACAGTGGCATGTTGGGTGAAGCCTTCAACAAACGTCAGCAAACTGTGGCAGACGTGCATTGAGTAGGCCGCCCTAGCATCTCTGAAGGAGTAGTAAATACTGTTTCTGCTTTAGCGATCAGTCATCAACGCCACACTATTTGTGTATACGACTGTGCTTCGCATCCTGAAGGAACACCTGGCCATGCGAAAAAATGCATCACAATCGGTTCTGCACGAAGTGACAGAAATACAGAAATGGATGCATTATTGCACTGCTCAGACACACTTGGAGTGCTTTAAGCATGTAGGAGAGGATTTCTTACGCTGTATCCTAACACTGGATGAGACAAAGGCCACACTATACAAGCCAAAACTGTAACACCAATCCAACTAATGGCATCATTATGAGTCACTGCGAAATTTGAAAGTGCACAGAGTTCCAATATGGTGAAAGTTATGGTGATTCTCGTGTATGACTGTGCTGGTGTTATTGTAACGCATTATGTTCCTCCATGACAGACCCTCATTACACAATATTACTGTTCAGTTTTTGAGCATTATCTGTGAACAGCTTTGTGAAAGAAGCAGCAACACTTCCTGTGCAATCCACCCATAATTTTACACGATAATGGGCAGGCACATAAAGTGCACGCTGTGGCCACTCTGCTCGGTCCATGAGAGTGGGAAGTACTGAACCATCCACCATACTCCCTGGACTTAAGTCCTTGTGATTTTGATTTGATTTCAAAGATGAAGTAACCACTTCATTGCATTTGCTTCAAAACTGTTCCTGAGGCTCAATAGGCATTAGATCGCTCCACTTGCACCATCAACAGAACAGGCTCTGCTAACAGTATACTATGCCTTCCACAACGCTAGCAACAGGTACTACACAACACTGGTGACTACTTTAAAGGACAGTAACAGGTGCAAACATGTAACACTTTTGTATCGGTTGTGAATAAATATTTGCCACTATTTAAGTTCCAACCCTCGTACAAATAATTAGATACTAAATGGACAAAATGTATCTCTTACATCTTCAATTCAAAACCAAAAATAATAGCATGGCACATAAACATTTGGGTATTTAACCACAAGGTGAATACAAGTGGTTTTAGAACAGACTTGGGGGCAACAGAACTTTTTTTTAGACGAGAAATGGGAAGATAAACATAATTTTGTGTGTGTGTGTGTGTGTGTGTGTGTGTGTGTGAGAGAGAGAGAGAGAGAGAGAGAGAGAGAGAGAGAGAGAGAGAGAGAGAGAGAGAGAGAGAGAGAGAGAGAGAGAGAGGGGGGGGGGGGGGGGGGGGGAGGGAGGGAGGGAGGGAAGATAAGAACAACTTTCACAATGGCTGTAAACTTAACATTGTTCTTAGATGGCTGAATAACAATTGTAGTAGGAGCAGAAGTATAAGAAGAACTTACCTCTGCTGTTAGCTCCTTTGTTAAGTCACATTGGAGCATATTTTCCTGTGCAACATATGTAAAAAGATCAGTAACTATGTCAGTGCACAGACTCTTCAAGAGATATTTCGTTAGTTGCTGCTGTAAGTCTTTGTCATTAAAAGAGCGGAGTCCTTTTTCAAATAACCGTATATCAATCAAGAGATTGTTTAGTTTCTCCTGAAGTTCACTGTGGGTTTTTCTACGATTCTGAGCAGTAGAAGCCATGCTGCTTTCAAATATTTTCTGGGCTGCTGCTTCAGCTTGGTTGTTTAATGTACTGTAAAATAATCACAATAAACTAATTTACTTTTTAATGTACCAATCTCTATATTTTTTATATTTCTTTATAAAACAGACACATGTATAAAATAATTGTAAACTATAGCTGGAGAACAAACTTAGGTAAATACATTACATAAATGACAATATATATAGTAAAGAAAGTTGGAGATTCCAGGTGAAAAGGCGCCGGTTCACTGATACACAAATAAAAAAAAAAAAAAAAAAATACACAACCAAAACAGAGATTTTGCAACCTAAGGTTGCTTCTTCAGAAAGAGCAGACAAGGAGAGGGAAAAGGAAAGGATGAGGGTTTTAAGGGAGTGGTTAAGGAGTCATTCCAATCCCAGGAGAGGATAGACTTACCTTGGGGGGAAAAAAGGATAGGTAAACAAACGCACACACCCACACACATATACACGCACACACACCAAGGCAGACATGTGCAAAATACCTATATATATAATAAGAACAGTTTACAACTCAGCGCAAGGACGTGGCGACGAGCTGCGACAGGCACATACAAAAGACAGACACACATACATACAACACTTTCAGCTATCGGCCATGGCCTTCTTCAGAAAATAGAACACTCACGCAATCACACCCACACACAACACAGTCATACAACCATCACCTCCGGCTGCCGCACTTTGAATCAGACTCTGCGGCGTGTAAATCGAGGACGGGAGGGGAGGGGAGAGGGGATAGGAAGGTTATGTCACGGTGGTGGGGATGGGTGCAGCACAGCCTAGATGAAAATAAGATGCAGCTTAGGAATGGAGTGGGGAGGCAGGTGAGGGGAGAAAAATAAAATAAGGAAATTAAATAAACAAAATAAATATACATTTAAGTCAAAAAAATAAAAATAAAAAGTAAACATTAAATGCATGCACACTGCACGTACACACACACACACACACACACACACACACACACACACACACACACACACACAGGTGTGGGCGCGCACACACACATAGTTGGTAAATTACATGGCTGTTTTCACAGGTGGCCCAGCCTCTGATAGGGTAGGATGTAATTTACCAACTGTGCTGCAATCACTGTGCAGCCTTCTATATTGGCATGATCACTAACCACCTGTCCATTATGATGAATGGCCACCGGCAAACTGTGGCCAAAAACTAGGTGGACCACCCTGAGACACAACATGCAGTGGAGCACATGCTCGATTTCAATGGCTGCTTCACAACCCGGGCCATCTGGATCCTCCCATCCACCACCAGCTTTTCTGAACTGCACATATGGGAGTTTCCCTACAATAAATTCTCTGATTTCGAAATCATCCAGGCCTCAACCTATGATAACTTTCTTTTTTTCCATATCTTACAGTTGCTACCTCTCTATCCCAAACCTCTCCTATTTTGAGTGGTGCGTGAATGTGCGATCTCGTGTGTGTGTGTGTGTGTGTGTGTGTGTGTGTGTGTGTGTGTGTGTGTGTGTGCGTGCATGCCCGTAAGCTGGATCTCATTATTCCCATCCAGGCCGTGCTGTACCCATCCTCACCACCGTGACATAACCTTCCTATCCCCTCCGCTCTCCCCTCCCGTCCCGTCCCGTCCCCAATTTACACACCGCAGAGCATGATTCGAAGTGCGGCAGCTGTAGGTGATGGTTGTATGACTGTTTTGTGTGCCTGTGTGTTTGCATGAGTGTTCTACTTTCTGAAGAAGGCCATGGCCGATAGCTGAAAGTGTTGTACGTTGTGTCTTTTGTATGTTCCTGTCACAGCTCATCGGCCCATCTTTGCGCTGAGTTGTAAACTACCCGTATTACTATATTATTATTTCCAACCTGGACTTTCCAATAAACACACAAAACCAGGCAAAAGAGGAAAATCTGTTGGCTGCATATACTCTACAGTTTTACCACCTAGAGTATATATCTTTTCGTACAAAAAGAAATTTGTGTGAACCCATAGTTCTTTGTACCAAGTTTAGTTATTCATCCAAAATTGCAATAATCAAAATTTAGAGCAATCTGTATTTCATGCCTCAGTTCCATTCATTCATATGCTCTTATTATTCCTTAAGTATTCCAAATCACTAATCTGTCATATGCTCTTACTTGCTTTAATCACAAAAATATTGGCAGGACAATATTTTAAGTAGCTTATGACATTTGTCATGCTTTTTCCTTGCCTACTTTTCAAATATAACATCTCAGAAACTCCTTGTTCAATTACAAGTAACTTTTGAAGAAAAAACATTTTTCTTTAAAAGTTTAGCATGTTTATGTCCTTCAACTTTCTATGTCTACATTTCAGCTATCATATACTCAATGCTACTTGCTGCAAAGTGATTTTCTGTTGTCCATTCACTATGTAATATCCTATTATCCATGTTGCAACCTTGCCCCTCCCCCCTCTTAATAATTGAGTGTTGCCCTCTCAATAAGCCAGATGAAAGATTACACCCTCTGGTTACTACTGGAAACCTGTTACAGACATTTCCTACAGAAGCAGAGGAATATGTAAAAGAAGCATCATCATCCACCAAGTATGCATTAATTCTAAGTATTTATAACAACTTACCACCTATTTATTAGGATAAATAACCATTGGTACTGTGGGTCATCCTACACACTAGAGCATCACAGATGTCAACACCTACTTCAATAGTAATATTCCACCCCCCCCCTCTCTCTCTCTCTCTCTCTCTCACTCTCTCTCTCTCTCTCTCTCCCCCCCCCCCTCCCCTCTGCATTACATGCACTGAACTGAAAAAGCTGTGAAGTACTATAAAATGCATACTCTTATGCTGCAATGCCTTAAACTAAAACTCAAGCCCTGTAATCACACCAAATGTGTTGGTGGATCAGCTGATAATAACTAGACCCATGTCTGGAAAATACAATAAGTGTGGTGCAGAGTAGTAGCAGTTTTTAGTCTACTATGCACCATCTTGGCGACAGTTGTTTCGGCTAGTTGATGAATTCTACACTCTCTTTGGGAGACTTATTCTTGACTGCTGTCTTGACATTTATTAAACAATTATTCTTGAGTGCCTAGAATTGGCTTGTTCGCATATATCTCAATTTTGTTAAGGCAGTGTGATACCTGTTCTATAGTCACATGTTTCAGGAAGAGTCAAGCACCATGTACATAAAATAATCTCATGATGAGTATGACAGAAAATCAGAGGAAAAGTATCTCATGACTAGGATTGCATGCAGATGTTCTTTACAAACTCCATTCCAAGGTGGGTCATGAGGACTTGATGTTGGCACAGATGCATGGAAAGAATACAATAAACACTCCAAGTGATTCTCAGATATTTACGTATGCCCATATCATTCATAAGTTATGTCTGACAATGAATGATTGAATTTCTCCATCTTTTTGAAGGTTGTTTTCACCTTGGAATTTCCATTTTATAATGGAGATACTTTTCCCTGATTTCATACATAATAACAATTTACTTTAATAGTTCTATTCTTTCCCATTGTGCACCTACTCATCAAACATACTTTTGTTTCATTTCCACCATCACTGCACAAGCGTAGATGAACTAGAGAGGTGTCTATGCAACACCATTCACCAAAAAGAGAGAAATAGTTACTTTTATTTGTATCAAATGATTTGTTATCTTGATGGTCTGGAAGGTTTGACTCACTTATCAATATAAGAAACAATAATCTTTCATTTGGAACATATCAGAATTTCACTAAAAAGCTAAATCCATAAAAACAATTCCCATTTATTACTTTTTCGCAGGCAGTGCCTTTTACTACTAAATTTAGGAAGAGTTACTACTTGTCTGTCTGGTTACCCAAATAAATTCCCAGGACAAAATATTAATACCCCCTTAACACATGGCACTGGTCACTGTAAATGACACAGAACTAGTACCACCAGCAGGCAAACTTTCACCAGAAACCTCAGTTAAGAGGTGTCTACATGCAGGCTGCCCATATGGAACCAGTGAAGGAAGATGATCCAATGCTGAAATAACAGAATTAAAAAATAGCTGTCACATTTGGAAAAACACATGTGACTACATTGTGACTGAAGTGACTACATCATAGATGAAGCTTCTCAGTTTGTTGGTGTACCTACAGCTCCAACAAGTCTAGAAGGGAAAATGATATCAGTGAGAGTCATCTAACAGAGGCCATAAAACACTGTAATGAACAAGAAAAGGGACTGGATATCACACATTGTCATTTGACCAATGGTTTAACCGGAATGAAAAATGCTATTGTCACAGCATAACAAAAGGTGAATATGTCCTACCAAGAGTCAAAGATACAAAAGAGGAGAACTAGATTCTCGGCTTAATTGGCAGCTTCCAAAACATTTAAATCAAAAAATTTTGTCATATTCGCACTTAATCCATAGACCAGTGAACAACATGGTGGGTTGCCATGCAGGGGGCTTGAGTTCGATTACCGGTCGATTTTTTCCACTTGGAAACTGGCTGTTGTGATATCATCATCATCATCATCATCATCATCATCATCAATTCCACAATCAACACCCAAGTCATCAAAACAGTAATACCTAAAAAGATTTGCAGCAGCCAGGCCAAACACAGCCCCAGATGCAGTCTAATGGCCAAGATATGTCACATGATCAGCATTATCACTAAACTCTAATTCTCCAGTGCAGTGAGTTTCTGAAAGGGAGGGGAGGCGAGGGATGCATCTATAACAGCAGGTATCTCTGAGTGGACATGTATAAATCTTTAAACTTCAAAAACATGTGGTATCATAAAAGGACATAAAATGCCATGTAACATAAGACATTACATAATGTATTATTTAACTTTACTTGACAGTGCATATCACATGACATTGTGTGGTATATGGCATGATATAAAACAACTGAACATACAATGTGATACAGTGATGTATTAATTCATGTATTACAACACGAGTCATGGTGGTGTTATATTGTGGGGCACACAATATGATATGATGCCTCTTATCCTAGCACAAAACAAAGTGTCATGATTTGATATGATACATCCCACAACATTACACGGCACATTTCACATGATAAAAGATGTTACAAAGCATATGATTTTGCACATGTCACAATAAGATGTGATGTGCCAAGACTTTTTTCATAGGAGAACTTCTGTGAAGTTTGGGAAGTAGGTGGCGAGGTACTGGCGCAAGTAAAACTGTGAGGACACACCATGAAGCATGTTGGGATAGCTCAAATGGTAGAGTGCTTTCTTGCAAAAGGCAAAGATCCCAGGTTCGAATCCCAGTTTTAATCTACCAGGAAGTTTCACATCGGTACACACTCTACTGCAGAGTGAAAATATCATTCCTTATATGCAGCCTGACCTGTGGCAAATTGAAGCATCCAAAGCAACATAATGTGCCTGATGTGATATGTTCGTAACAAGACACAATGTGACATGATTTTCATGGGGAGTTCACATGTAGTATCATGTGACAGTAAAAAATGTGATATTAGGTAAAATTTAACATGTTACATGGGCAATAATGGTATTGAGAGAAAGTGTGAGTAGGTTCTGATTTGTTATTTAAATGTTTTCAAGCTTCCAGGTAAGTTGAGAAGTTAGTTCTCTGCCTTTTACATCTTTGACACTGGTTAGTATATATTAGCATTTTGCTGTGCTGTGACGGGGCCATTTTATATTCTGATTCCCAACTTATTATTGTGCCATAGTTGAATATCTGTTATGCTCAAAAGTGAATGTATGTTGGATCTTCAAATTTTTTCACAATAAATGAAATAAACACTTTCTTTGTGACTATTTTACCATATTATGTAAAAGCTTATCACAGTTAATGCACAAGCAAATAATCAACAGACAAAATACTATGAACTTTTAAAACCACCACTGTTTGGACATCCAATGAGTCGCAACCCATGTTAATTTAGCTCAACTTTAAAGCTTCACATCTTGTCAATAGATAATTTCTTAATAAAATAATTTTCACATTACCTTTTATCTAACTTCATGCAAAGTTTGAACCAATCCATGAAAGCTCAAGATGTAGACATGACACTCCCAAAACCTCTCAGGAAAACATTTATTTATTCCTTATAAAATCCTAACAGTGTACATACAAATGGTGCCATTAGCTGAGCATTAATTACAGCAAAATTGACAGTTTTCAGAAGGAATTAATTAATTTGTGCAATTTTCTGGGTCTCAGCTCCATACTGTAACATAGCTACAGTACTTATAAATGATCTAATAGCTATACAAATAAAAAAATAAAAAATAAAAACTGTGTTTGGCCTTTTCAAATATATATTCTGAGAGAACATTGCAAAAGTAACTGTATGCCATGAACATTTAGTGCTGTGCACACCTCAAAGGTCAGTGGTCACAGTGACATGTGAAGCTGCACACACTAACAGAACCAAACAGCACACATGCTGGACAGCAGCTGACTAGAGGTATTTAATGTTTAGTACCAAATGTTGCCAAGATCTCTATTTTATTGTCTGGATGATTAGTTTTGGTAATACACAGTTATCATCATAACATCGTCTGTAGAAGAAATGGATGTTTACAATATAATTTTCAATGTTTTATCCATTGCAGCAACTGTGTTAAGCTACATTTGAAAAGCAAACAGCCACCAGCTGCAAGGTTTTAGATTTATTTACAAACTGTTTTGAGCAATTATTGCCGTTCTTCAGTTATATAAATTGTGCCCTATAGGTTTAAACAGAGCATTTTGTAGCTACACTAAAAAAAACCTATAGGGCACAATTTATATACTTCAAGAAGGGCAATAATTGCTCAAAAACGGTTGTAAATAAATCTATAACCTTGCAACTGGTGGCTGTTAACGAGGGTTCCGAACCACAGTGCTACTCGATATTTTTCACATGAGCAATACTGCATGAAATGGAAGAAGTGACAGATAAAAATCCTAGGACCTGGCGGGGATCGAACCCACGACTTTTGGATTTGTAGTCTGGCACTCTACCACTGTGCAACCAAGGGGCACTCAATTGATATTAATGCTAGAGGAGCTTCTGTTTGGCTATTTTACTGTAAGTGTGTGAGTGAATGTAAGATAGAGAGTTTCAATTTTGTGAGTAAATATGGATGCTGAATTAAAAGCTTATATGGATCAGTTAACGGAAAAAATGGATAGGCTTGAGGAATCTACCACAGTACTGAAGATAAGTCAGGAGGAGGTGGCTAAAGATTCAGACGAAGAATTAAAAAGTGTTTGAGATGAGATGAGAATGAGGCTAGGACTAGCTGATAAAAATACTGAAGAGGTAAAGCAAGGTCAAGATGATTTAAAGAAAAGACAGGAGTAAATGGCTAATAATTATTTACAGATGGGTCAAAGGTTATCTGAAGTAGAGGATAAGCTGGGGGAACTAGCTTTTTTCCCTGAAGAATTAGAAAAGGATAAGGAAGAAAGGTCAATGTCATTGGAGGTAATGTAGAAAGATATAGCTGATCAGATTAAGGAAAAAGTCTAGTTGTACAGTCACAAATTAGAGATTTGGGGTCACATATGCTAAAGTAATTAGAAGGCACTCGGACTTGGGTACTTGGAAAGGTAAAGTCAGTTAATGTAACAGTGGAGGAAGTTAGTAGTTTGGAAGAGAATGTGAGTGAGAGGAAGCAGGATGAGGTGGATAATATTAATGATGCCTTTTTCTACTCCAAAAAGACATAGTATAAATAATAGTTCTGAAGAGCAGTTACAGAAAAGTTTGATTTCAAGTACTCCTGAAAGTGGTTGTAGTAATAGTAAGAAGGAAGTTTCCTGTCACACCTGTGATCCTTCACCTGGTGAGTAATCTTCATCTATTTTTTACATATAATTTTTTCTGCTAGGAATTTTTCGTCTATAATATTCGTACAATTGTATTTTTATATATAAAGAAAGAGATGGTTTACTTACCAGGTGAAAATCACAGGTACGTAGATAGACACACAAATAAAAACACACAAATGCTTTCACAACCCTGGGTTGCTTCTTCAGAAAAAGAGCAGGGAAGGAGAGGGCATAGGAAAGGATGCAGGTTTTAAGGAAGTGAGTGAGGAGTCATTCCAATCCCGAAAGAGGGAAGACATACCTTGGGAGTAAAAGGATAGGTAAAACACACACACACACACACACACACACACACACACACACACACCAAGGCAGACTAATATATGCGTGTTAAAAATGTCTGTCTAGGTGTGTTTGTGTTTGGATATGTGTGAGTGTGTGTGTATTTATCTACCTTCCTTTTTATCCCCTAAGGTAAGTCCCACTCCTGGGATTGGAATGACTCCTTTTCCACTTCCTTAAAACCCATATCCTTCCCTTTCTCCTCCCCTTTTTTCCTCTCTTTCCTGAAGAAGCTGCCAGTGGTGGCGAATGCTTGTATGTGTGTTTGAGTGTGATTTTTATTTTTGTGTCTATCGACGAGCAGGTCCTTTTGGGTTTCCTGTCCCGGGATTGGCATGGCTCCTCACCCACTCCCTTAAAACCTGCATCCTTTCGTTTTCCCTCTCCTTCTCTGCTGTTTTTCTGAAGAAGCAACCCAGGGTTGTGAAAGCTCAGCATGTGTGTGTGTGTGTGTGTGTGTGTGTGTGTGTGTGTGTGTGTGTTTTTGTGTGTTTTTATTTGTGTGTCTGTCTACATACCTGTGTTCTTTCGCCTGGTAAGTACACCATCTCTTTTGCCAGGAATGTTTCCCTCAACAGTAGTATTTTTAAAATCATTTGAAGAGGTATAACCTAATAATTGGAGTCAGGATAAATTTATTAGGCTTCTAGTAAGTCATCTTGAAGTGAATGTATATCACTGGGCAGTAGTTAATAAAATTAAAAAAAAGTTTACTTCTGTTGAGTTTTTTTCTCGAGAGTTTAAAAATAAGTATTAGCCAGTAAATGCACAAAAAAACTCAGGTTGGAATTTTAGTCCAATAAAATACAGTGAAAGTTGGGGTAGCTGTAGGAACTTTGTTGAGCATGACTTGAACCAAGTCCTACACCTGGATAAACCAGTGGTGGTGGTGCTGTAGGGTTTATGTTACTTTATTTTGAATAACCACTCAAAAGATAGCTAGTGGAGTAATGACGTAGTCCTGAAGTCACTCGATAACTTAATTCCAGAAAACTCGAGGATGAGAATGTATTACTTAAACTTACAGAATGAATTTTCTTTTATTTTTAAATAAATGGTCAAGAAACTTGGCGAAAGAAAATTACCAAGAAACCTACTGTTGTTATTTCTATATACTATTTATTAACAATAAATTTAATACCAATCTCTATATAAGGTTGGTAACAAGACAGAGATTATATAATCATAACAAGAACTACATCTCAGGATAGTTTACAAACATTTATGCTTGTATAAAATAACAGTAATGAAACTCTATCTTGGTGTGAATATTTGAATTTAATATATGGAAAGGGACAAGGGTAAATTTACAGCAGTAGCTAAAGTAAAAATCTCTTATTACAAATAACAGTGATCTCTAATATTATTCATCATAGTTATTTTTAATTAAACAAAATGCTAAACCTGAGGTATGAACCCATGAGATATTGACAGCTATTCTTTGCCTTAACTTTTTACTGATCTCCACTTAGTAACTGCAATTTATCAAAGGCGAACCTAGAGTAATCTTCTGTGATATAATAGTTCAGAAGTTACATTTACTGAAGAGATCATTAGGTAAATTTTTCTTGTTAGCACCTCGTTGCTGTGTATAGGCAACCAGGGTCCAAGTCTTTTTTCTTACAAATTACAGTGATCTTTGAGCAGAATTATTTTATTACAACATCTCACACATAAATCTTCATGGGGAGAGAGTAAGAATTACACCGAGAAGCTAGATTACTTCTATTATTATATTTCCAATTATATATTACTTGGCAACAGGGATGCACAGCACAGTATCAGCTTTTCTTGTATCAATGTCTTCTCTTTTCAATACATACGAAAGTAGGATGGGGAGGTAGACAAAAAGTATAAGGGCAGGAAGTGATTAAAAGGTGCCAAAAAGGAAAAAAAGTCAAATGGGCAAAAAGGAGTATGGGACAAGTTCAAGTAGTAACACCAAAAGAAAACGGCAATACAAGAAGAAAATGCTAGAACAATGGTGACCGACTTTGACAACTTATGCATGTAAATTGACAACTTACGAATGTAATGTTGCAGCAATTTCAGACACCAGTTCATCAAGATCATCATCTTGCAAGGACTTCTCCTTTCTTAAAACTTCTTCAATGTCTGAAATAGTAAGAAGTTCGAGTTTCTTAGTAGGTACTGAAGCAGTATCTTCATCTGAATCCTCATCCTGCACATGACCACGCTGAGGTTTCTTCTTCAGGGATTTCATTTTTGTTTCACGACCCTGAAAAACAGAAGGCCATCGAAGGGCATAAAATCTGTGCCAGGTATGAAGTATATGGCAATTACTGTGATAGGCACATAATGCAACAGTGCATTTAATTAATGTTAACACTTTCGGTGCGGCTGATGCTTATAAGCATCCGCACTCAATGTAGGATACCGTCAGCTGCAGCGAAAGTTTTAACAATTATTTCAAACACACATAAGATCATAACACTTTCTTCCAATGATAACTGAGTTAATACTAGCATGTGTATAATATAATCTTGACATTAATTTTTCATGAAATTAAAATAAGAAAATATAATTAAGATGACAAACTTTTGTCACTGGAGTGGCTGGACATGGTGGTTGTGTCTGAGTGATTGTGTGAATGCATGTGTTTCTTTTTCTGGCAAAGACCTTGGCCAAAAATTTAAGTTGTGTGCATGTGATTATCTATTTCTGTATCTGTCAGCAGCTCGGAGAACCTCTTTACAGTGAGTTGTTACCTATCCTCCATTATTGACAGTCTAATTAAGATAACATTTCATCATGTAATTATCCTTTTTGGATGTGGCTTTTCTAGACTTAAATAATAAGTGTTAACTTGAGGTACCCATAACAAATAGCAATGGTACCAATTAATAAAACTGGAGATTTCCGGCACTAAGGTATTCTAGTCAGTTTAATTATACCTACATTCTGTATCTGCCTTTTGGGTCAATTTGCCTGGTTAAGATATGAAACATACTGATTAATGCTATTCATAATCTGGCCTCAGATCTCCACAGGCAATACTGCAATTATTTTGTGATTTGTGATCGAGAAATGGTCTTACCTTTTGAACATAGTCAATGATTACTTAGTTTGGGAACATTTATACCATTCTTATACTGCACGTACTGAAACTTGCTACTAATTTTAGTAAGGGTTTATTTCTTTTATTTGTATGAAAACTTTTTTATATTTTAATACTGATTATTCAATTAAATTCTTTGGTTTCACATACCACAATTATAGATGTTACAATAAAAGCCTTTTTTATTATTTGTTTATTTTTATATTATTATTATTATTATTATTATTATTATTATATAATACTTATGATTATTTCATTATTTTGCAATTGGAGCCAACTCATACACTGTTTGTCTGCAGGATCACAGGTAAAAGTTGTGATTTGCAGCTAGTTAGTGGACATGAAACTGGGTGTGTGATTTGACTAAAACATTGAGTGGGCGATGCATGGCCCAATATCTGGTGTACTGTGTTTAAACAATTTAGTGTGGTCAGATTTAGCTTGGTTCGAATACAATTAAGTCAAGTCACAATTAGTTCATTCATCTGGACATTTTAATTCAACACAAGTTTAGTTGCAAGTGAATTTGAAAATTGCAGTAAAACTAGATCTGGATGGCCGGACAGGAAATTCAACCACCATTCTTACAAATGCATGTTCAGTGTCTTACTAATGGCCAAGCTCCTACTGTAGACATGACGTACACTGGAAGTATTGCACAGCATTCAGAAATTGATGAATGATGAATTATTAAACCCATATCTGTTATAAACAATGAGAAACATGAAACTTATGCTAGTCACTGCCACTATTTGGCGAAGTCATAAAAATAATGGAGAGACACAATTGTACTGACAATTTTTTTTCTCGGGTGTCTAGCCACATCAAGTAGGTTAAAATTCACAAGCCTTCTGGCAGATTTTCTCTGGCCATTGTCAACTGATGACTACTATCTACTGCCATCATTATATAGTTGCACTGCCTTCTGTGACCTCACTCTCATTGGTGCTTGCTTCAGCAACATATATGGTAATGTGACTGGCCTGTCCGCTTAAACCTGCCGATGGCTGGGTCTCAGGCTGTGCTCAGCTGAAGACCGCTTCTTTATTGAGGGTGTTCTCATAAATTTTTAATTTGATAGCTTACAAATCACCGTGAAACCGTGCATTTATACGCAGATGTGTCAGTAAATCCACATCCAGAGCCACTGAATATTTGTTAAGAACAGTGATTGTGAAAGAGCTGTTGTTAGTGGCCTTCAAGTACTGTAACAATTTACTTCTCCAAATGTTGCTAACTATACACAACCCTTTCACCCCAGTCCACCTGAAGAAATGCTGTTGGCTGAATCCACAATGCGGGATAACAGTTTTGTAAGTAGAGTTGGATGAGGGGTTGTGTCAGTTGTTTAGTTAGGTTGTACTCTAGTACAAAAGAAAGGACTTGTCTGAAACCTAGAGAAGTTCTCAATCTTGTTTGGATGCCTGATGACAAATCAACACAACTATTATTCAGTAATACTGTTAGTATTGTATCAGGCTGTATAAGTGGCCAAGGAGGAAAAAGCCCAATTTTTGTAATTTCTTAGACTTTCCCGGTGATTTGTTGACATCTCGAAGTCGGGTATTCTGCCGGGTATCAGCATCTTAGAAACATGATATTTCAACGTCGTTACTCGACCAAGTAGAATATCAGTGTTGGTGATTCCCACATGAAGTTCAAGTTTATTTCAATTTTGTCCTGATGACACAGTTGTAATTTACATGAAAGTCATTTACGATTAATTTTGTTTAGTAGTGTACATCACTGTTTTGTATGAACAGGTTACAATTTTTGAGTGGGTATGTGGTTGTGCAGGAACCCAATAAAACAGCCTTAACTGCAAGTTAAACAAGTCACAATCACACTTATACTACTGCTTGTAGAAAATGTTTCTCTGAATGTGTCACATTTTACAAGTACATGATTAGGCAGGAACAGAAATCAGGGTGACCTCCAAATCTTAAATTTTTAAATTTAAGGTTTTTGCCAGGTTAAAGTAATCATTATCCAGGAACATACTACACTAAAAAGATCAAGCCACATATTACTAAAATATATGATGTCCAAGCTGAACCATATCATTTTATAATTTAAACCCTATACAGTGTCGCCAACCAATAAGTGAAGCACACAGTAGGCAAATGTGAAGTGCATGACGCAAACATATGACAGGGCCACCAGCCTCCCACTGACCTATGGAAGGTGCAGAAAGACATGGCAAACCATACTGAATGTCCAGAATGTAGAATAAAAATATATTGCTTCTTTTCACCAGTAGTGTATATGACAGATAAAAAATAGGCTTACCTTGTTCACTGATTTGCAATTAAATTTTCATTGTGTCAAGTTCAAAGCTTGCATAAAAATATTTACTGGAACCAAGTTCCATTTGTTTGCAGAAGTTTTATTTGCTTGGTTATTGGTGTAGCTGTCCAAAACAAATTTCCCCCATTGTCACAGTATTCATTCTTACATTGCACCAAGAGCATAATACAATCATTTGTAATTTGGTGTCACATGTAACCCATGGATAATCTGACTTGTATGAGCTCTGGTATAGAGTGTTTTGGCATCAATGAAAGACAATGTACTGATAACCATGTTCTGAATGTGGTCAACTGTCTTAAAGCTGATTCACAGTATATTCCTATCCTTTACAGGCTATTTCTGTTCCTTAAGTTCTCTGTCCCATCTCTCAGGATGTATGATTAGGGATTAACTTCCCTTTGACAACATGCTTGTTAGAGATGGAGCACAAGCTAGGTTTGTGATTTTGTTAACACATTCAAGACAGGTCGAAGTCATCCTGAATCAGGCAGCCAGACTGCTGTGTGATTATTTATTCATTTTTTTTATTTTTTTTATTTTTATTTATTTATTTATTTATTTTTATTTATTTAGTTATTTATTTTTTGAAGTTATAGTTTTCTACCTGTGAATGCAATAATGGAGCTTCCTGTCTCATTTGAAAAAATGAAACCTCTTATATTCCAAAAAATTTTATTATTGAAATTAGCAGACACAAAAAATGTTTTAAATCCCAAAACCTTGTACATACCAGTCATACAGATAATTTGTCCAAGTGTATTTTTTTATTATTTATTTATTTATCATTCTGGCATACACTGAGCTACAAAACAACTTCGACATCACCAGGACACTTCTTTTTGGCACTTCTGGCTCTTACCGAGTTCATAACATACTTTGCAGAAACATGTTGGGTATGACTTTTCTCAAATGTTCACCACTTAGTCCAGTACAAGAGCTGGAGAACAATGAATATCTTATTGTACATTACCTGTGATAAGAGGGGGATATTCCAGTCCTGTCACAGGCTTATCCTACCCCTTCAGAGGTCGGGCCACTTGTGAAAGCAGCCAAACTGTGGCAAAAAAACAAGATAGACCACCCTATAGTACAGTATGCAGCTGAGCATAGCAATCTGGATTTCAATGGCTGCTTCACTATCTGAGCCATCTGGATCCTCCCTCCACCACCTGCTCTTCTCAACTGCGCAGATGGAAATTGTCCCTTCAACACATTCTATGGTCCTGCAATCATCCTGGCCTCAACCTAAGATAGCTTCCCATCCCTGCACCCTATGCCTAACATCTCCCCCCCCCCTCTCTTCCTTACCCACCCATTATCCTGTATCCATGTCTTCCTTACAACTGTATCACCACTTACAAGATCCCCTTAATTTATTACTTTTATTTTTACTTCCCCCCCCCTTTTGTTCCCATCTTTACTTTTCCTTTTTTCCTATTTTTTCCTTAATATTCTTATTTCAAATCCCCCCCCCCACTCCCTCCCCACACTTCTCTACACCTCCCTTTTATCCCTTCCCACCCCTTCCTATCACTGTATTCATTGCCGTAATTCAAATAACCACCTATCAGAGCCTTTAAAATCCATCAAGCAATACAGAACTTTCCATCCCCACCTTCACCCAGCATCCTTCCCCCTCCACTCCCCACCTCACTCACAGTCTACTTTGTGTCATTGGAGTGGCCGGACATGATAGTTGTGTTTGTATAGTTGTCCGGGTGATTGCATGAATGTATGTGTTTCTTTTTCTGACGAAGGCCATGGCCGAAAATTTAAGTCGTGTGAATGTGATTATCTATTTTCATGTCTGCCAGCAGCTCAGCGAGCCTCTTTACGGTGAGTTGTTACCTATCCTCCATCATTGATATTCCTATTGGATTTTCCATTGTTAAAATCAGTTCTTATGCATTCATATCCTATACTCCTCTGTCCCTCCCACCAGCATACCTAACCTGTACACTTACTGTCTCTCTCTGGACCATTAGCCACCCTTCCCAAAGCTTCCCTCAAACAACCCTTCCTACCTGATAAAACCAATCGACTCCAGACAAGCTGCAGAACTAAAATCCTAGCATTGTGTATTCAATCAACATTGGGTTGTAGCTGTTAGCTTTTCAGTGTGTGTGTGTGTGTGTGTGTGTGTGTGTGTGTGTGTGTGTGTGGAGGGAATTAGTCTGGAAAACCTACTGAATAAACCCTTCACCCTTTTTTAATACTTCTGGATATGATGCTCTGCACGGTTTGTACATACTATTGCAGACTATAGCAGCATGCTCTAGCCTGGCCACTTGTAGAGTAATGAATGAAAACAATTCACTGATGACAACAGTGTAATAGTTGAAATCTAAGATCTGCAGTAAAACAGAAATTTTGCAAGTGGCCGCTCTCCTTTATTCAACTTTATTAAAGTAGCCACTGTAACCCGATTGATAAAGTTACCCATGTTTGAGACATCTTAACATTCAGAACTGGCACTGATTGAAGTCCAGGTCACATAAAACTTTATTATGTGTGCCTATAAATAATCATCAGAGTCAAACTGTGAAATTTTTTTTGATAATGATGAATTATCAAAATGTGTCATGTATAATAAAGTTTTCAGTGACCAAGACTTTTATCTGCCTTTAATCAGTAACAACAATCAAGAACCTTCAATAAACATAAAAAAATAAACTACAAAAAACTGCATTGCATACATATTTCCACTGTTCATCATATATATTTGGTGACTATACATGAATTAAAATTATTTTGTGGTTGAGAAGAAGTGATGGCAAAATGCAGTCAGCCTCCTTTCACAAGTCGTTACACATACCATCAAACGAATTGATTTCATAAATGGAGTGGAATTTGAAGAGTACACTTTAGTGCTGGTTGCAACAATACAAAGTTTTCACTTCATGATATTGTGTGAACTTTCAGCACTCAGACTGTTCACGAGTTATTTGCCTATGTAAACATTCTGCCCAAGCTAATAGTAGCAGATTGTCAAAAATAAAGTCTCCTGCTTAAAATAATTGTCAGGTGTAAGTGTAGTCAAAGATTTATTTTTAGCTCAAAAATATACAGCTACATAACTTTGTTTTGTTTGCAGATGCATCTGTGAAGTTCTGGTAAGCATTATATTCTCTTTCCACAGTACCACAACATACTGCTGGAAGAGAAAACAAAATTGTGAAGCTCACTGGCAAAGTGGAGTACAGTGCATTAATTCCCCTTCTCCAGCACCAAAATTTCAACAACTATGGCTGGCCAATCAAGATATCTGAATTGACATGGCATAACTGCAACATTTCTGCTGCAGAAAAATACAAATTACCACATGGTACTCCACTTTACCCTCCACTTTACCAATAATCTGTGCCACTTCATTCTAGCAGCATGCTATGGTACAAGGATTTCTATTTGTACCTGGACTGCAGACATATGCCTACAAACAAACTAATTAATAATGTAACTATATATAAAGATCAGTATTGAAAATTTGATTAGCAGCTGTAAGATGTGGATTTTATCAGATTAATGACAAAATTACTTTTGCTGGTTTGTAAAAAAGGTATAAGCCAGCACAGAATATAATCAAGAAGGGCAGATTCCAACACTACCTGAGTGCCACCCCCACCTTTTCCTCCGGCAGCTTTCTTGCGTCTTTCTTCGCGGCGATCAACTTTAGTCTCCTGTTCCACTGCAACTTTCTTATTTGGTACTTTGATTTCTATCTGGGCTGCAATATATGCACCAGAAGACACTGCCTAGAATTACAGAAAAATTATATTTAAAAATTAATAGTAAGTTACCACTGGAAAAAATTATATCTTATAATGCATACAGGAATATTAAAAATCAGTTATAAAACCAAATTTCTACCATCAAGTGGCAGTTAAAATACAATTTCAATGCACAAACAGTAATAACCATAACTGTAATTTCTTTAATATGGGACTAAAGAGGAAATGTTTGGAAAAATATGTGACACCCAGGAACCATAAAGAGAAGTCAAATGAAAGAGCAACAAAAAAACTGTGTGATTTGGTTTGCTAACTGGAACACTGAGAAATTAACCAATCTTCAACAGAAATGGAAGTAGTGTCAGATGTTGCATAAAGTGCAAAAATAAAGAGTCACTCAAAAGTGTGCCAATTTTGTTACATCAAATTCTGAACTTCATGTCTTTCAAAACACACTAATAAACTTGTGAAACATGTTTGTCACTCCTTCCAATTTCAGGTATGGTGAATGACGTCACTCATATGAAGTCCTCTACTGTGCTGGCACACAAGAACTATGTGTGGTGTCGCACAAGTACAAAGTGCGCGCCACTTACTTTCGCCGCGCGCCGCCATGCACGCACGGCGCGGCGTTCTCACGACGACAGCCACGAGCGCCCTCTGCGACAACGCCGCTCGTGGCCACCACTGAAGGACATCGGCCACTTCGGACTGAGATAGCAACGAGTTAGGACCTTCGTAATCAGATAGGCACGAGTGAAGACTTTGCTATTGTACAGGCACTAGGCAGGCCTCTAACAACTATGTATCAACATTCTGCAGTACTATGTAAAAGTTAAGTATTGTTACATTCTGTGCAATATATATCTCTTTCTAATTTACTCTAGTGTTTATAGTTTCTGGCTGCTCCCCTCCATACCTGCACCAGCGTGTCGGTCTCATTCCACTCGGCCACCGACACCGACGACGAGGCTGGGACACACAAAAGCGGCGACGAAGTAGGGACACAAAACTATGTCCGTGAAATGTTCTATGACTGCCTGACTAGTCACAGATGGAACAGCATACACAAATGATTTAAATACCCCAAAGTAAGTCAGTCACAAGGATTTAAACCACATGACCTTGGGAGCATTGCTTATCAGCATTACACCACATCTTGAAACAATAAAATGTGTTGTTAAGATCACTTACATCTGCACAGGTCAATAAAGCAGACAGTGGAGGGGAGAATACAGATGACCCGATTTATCAAGTACGTATTAAAATCAAGCATGTTATGTTCACCTGCATGCAGTAACATGGCAGAGTCCACATTGCTACAGATTCACAATTGCTGTTCATCTTGGTGGATAGATGATCAGTACTCACAGAAACATCAAAAAGTGTGCAATTACTACAGCAGAGCTGGTAAATTAGATGGCTGGTTTCACAAGAGGACTCACCTCTGAAGGAGAAGGATAAGCCTGTGATAGGTTGGTGGATTGGGCAGGTTCTGAACCTAATGCTTTCTTAGTGATATGATCGCTGTAGTAAGGGGGTGGAATTTGAGGTGGCTTAGCGGTAGATGTTGTGGAGGATGCAAAGGTGATGGAACATCACTTTGAGGAGGGGGGGGGGGGGTGGAATCTTGGGCAGATCCCCCCTCATTCCAGTTCATAATAGGTAATCAAAGCCCTGACAAAGTGTTCAGATGTTCCAGTCTGGGGTGTTATTGGGGATGATAGAACAACAGGGAAGAGAGGAAGGGGGGTATAGGAGGAGAAATCTGTTTGTGGGCTTGGTCAGGGGAAGGGGGGGGGGGGGGCAGGAGAAGGATGTAGTGGCTGTTCCTTCAGCATATTGGGCAGGAGAGTACTCATCCTGCAGATACAACAACCTCGGTGGCCAGGCAACATGGGAAGTGTTCCTTGGTGTGGGAGGAATGGCCACTCTCAAAATGTGGGTGCTGTTGATGGTTGGTAGGTTCAGTGTAGACAGAGGTGTGGATGGAGTCAGTCAGGTGGTCAACTTCCAGAAAGGTGGACTCTGAATTGAAGATGATAGAGGATTAAGTGAAATGGATGGGACAGAAGGTGTTGAGGTAATGAAGAAATGATAGGATGTCCAGATTATGGAAACATCAACGAAACCAAAACAAACCAGATATCTGGGTGTTTGGGAAGCTACAAATTTAGCCCGAGATCTAGGGGGAGGACGTGGGGCAGACCAGGGTACCAAATGGTCTCCAAGACAGGTGACACGCCCCTGATGAATGGGGCAGACTACTTTGTGTGTGTGTGTGTGTGTGTGTGTGTAAAATGAAATAATGGAAAGTCCAGGTTGGAATAAATAATATAATGAGGACAGTTACAACTCACCGCAAAGACGTGGCGACGAGATGCGACAGGCACATACAAAAGACACACACATACAACACATTCAGCTATCGGCCATGGCCTTCTTCAGAAATAGAGCACTCACGCAATCACACAGGCACACAACACAGTCATACAACCATCACCTCCGACTGCCACACTTCGAATCACGCTCTGCAGCGAATCGGGGACGGGAGGGGAGGGGAGGGGGAGGGGATAGAAAGGTTACGTCACGGTGGTGGGGATGGGTTAGATGGGAATAACGAGATGCAGCTTAGGAATGGAGTGGGGAGGCGGGTGAGGGGAGAAAATAAAATAAAATAAAGTAAAATAAAATAAAATAATATAATATATATATACGGGGACGGGAGGGGAGGGGAGGGGGAGGGGATAGAAAGGTTACGTCACGGTGGTGGGGATGGGTTAGATGGGAATAACGAGATGCAGCTTAGGAATGGAGTGGGGAGGCGGGTGAGGGGAGAAAATAAAATAAAATAGAGTAAAATAATATATATATATATATATATATATATATATATATATATATATATATATATATATGAAAATTCATGCACACTGCAAGTGCACAAGACCACATACACACACATACGCACGCACGCACGCACACGCACACACACACACACACACACACACACACACAGCTGAATGTGTTGTATGTGTGTGTCTTTTGTATGTGCCTGTCGCATCTCGTCGCCACGTCTTTGCGGTGAGTTGTAACTGTCCTCATTATATTATTTGTGTGTAAAATGACATTTTCATAATCCCTGTATCTGCATACATGTGGCTGATGTCACAAATCAGATGCAAATCTGATGGACAATTCTGAAATACATAAATTCATAATGTACTTCAAGAGTGAGGTGTAAGAAAAAAAATTTGCAACCGAGACAGCTTATAGGCAGTACTACCAATTAATTATTAGTTACCATACCAACAAAGAACAATGCAAAAGTAACTTTAATACAATCTATATTTGATGTGGCTGCTTTCACTCTGAATGGCTACACAAAGGCCATCACTGCATAGTACTACAAGGTGCTAAGTGTTTTCAAATGGTAAGAATCTTACTTGTACAGCCAGGAGGATCTGTTGAGTGCTAAATTAGAAACAGGCTGACACTGGCATGACCATGGATACTGCTCAGGTTTAAGTAAGTACCAGAAGACTGTGAGGATCACCTTTTCAATTTTAACAAATGACAGTTAAATGGCATTATTAAGCAGTGTCGTTACTGACTTGTCTTAAAATTTGTTATTGTGAAACAAGGAAACTAGGCAAGTCATACCTTACAGTAAATGTAAATGGACATTCTCATTAGATAAATTTAGATTTGTTAAGTCTTGACTTGACAACATTGTAATTTAGTTGAACTTCTGGTAACCAATCACCTTCAGCAAACATAATTTAAACTTGGCTGAGTATCTGTCAATCAAATCCCAATTGTAGCATTACAAATGCTGAATTTAGTACTCTCTAGTGACTGACAATTACTCATACTGTATGGATGTAAGTGAGGTTTTAATATTTCAAAGGTTTGTTTGAATAAAATAAATACATAAAGTAACATAAAAGAGAATGTGGAACATTAACATACAGTAAAATACCACTTTTACATTCCCGGATTTTACATTTTCCCACCATTTACACCATTTTTTTGTCAGTCCCGTTAAATTTCCTATGTTTACCAAGTTAATTCATCCCCGTTTTTGCATTAACATTATGGATGGGTCGAGTCCTAATTTTACCAAATCGAATCCTAATTTTAAATAAAATGTGTGCCGAATTCTGAACCCGAATCGAATCTTCCAAATCTCAAACCCAAATAATCTGTCAACTCAAGTACATGTATTTAAAAAGAATTATTACTCTATCACAGGCAGTGGTGAAGAAAAGCCTTCTGGGATGGATCCCAAATGACGGTATTATAGTAAGATTTAAGAAATTAAAAGTTTGTTTAGATTTTTATTTTTATTCTCAAGGATTTTTTAATACTCCTCCATCTGCTTAAAAGAAATTTTTAAGCTACGTAACATTTAGAGATATATTTTGCTTAGATGCTCTAGAAGATAATAAACTTCCTTCACTCTATTACAAATTGTTTCATTTTGATTAAATAAAAAATAATTGCATTGCGTAGTCCTAGAAAGGAAAGGATTACATTTTTTCCCCCCCAAAGGGGAAGAATCAAAAATAAAACCTGAAAAGATGAGTAGATATTTTGGAAGTTGGAAAAATAGATTCTTAAAAAATAGGATGTGTAAATGTTAAATAATTTTATAGTGACATCAGGCATTCCATAAGTGACAGACAGAACATTCAGACACAGAAATCTGCATTTTTTCGACGTGTGTGTACTTGTTATTTCCACGGTTCCGGAGGTTAAGCAAGGGTTTTTGTGGCTTTATTTATTCTTTCAATAATTCTCATGTGTTTGAAATATTTAGGAAGAAAACAACAACTGACGCTATAATACATGCTACTTCATGCCACCCAAGAGCACACAAACATGCATACTTCAATGCCATGATTAATAGATTACAAAATTTACCATTAAACCAAGCTGCCATAGAAAAGGAAATTGATACACACGATATAGCACAACAAAATGGTTTCAATCCAGACATTTTACTACAAATATACAATAGGAAAAATTCACCTTCAAAACCAAAAATCCATAAGGATATAAAATTATGTAGACAAGTACCAAACGTTCAAATGTTTGTATAGCTTATGGGACTTAACTACGGGGTTATCAGTCCCTAAACTTACAAACTACTTATGAACTAACTAATACTAAGGACGGCACTAATATCTATGCCCGAGGGGGGATTCGAACCCCCGACCATAGTGGCCGTGCAGACCATGACTGGAGCACCTCAGTCCCCTCGGCCACCACGACCGGCAGACAAGTACCAGAAAAAACTATACCTACATATATACCAATTACATATTTAGGCAAATTATCAAACAAATTAGGCTCATTAATGAAAAACACAAGTATCCAATTTGCATACAGAACTAACAATAATATCTGTCACAAACTTCACTCAGGTAAAACAAAGTTACCAATAAACAAAAACCCAGGCATGTACAAAATCGAATGTAAAGACTGTAAAAAAAATTTATATAGGACAAAGGGATGAAATTTCAGTATTAGATACCATGAGCACACGAAATTAAGTGATAATACCCTATCTACATTTTTCATCCACCACAAAAACGATAATCACATTGCAGAGTGAATGGAGGTTGCAATCAAAATTTTAAACATCATCCCTAAAGGTCTAATAATGAACATACAGGAAGAGATAGAAATGTACACACACACACACACACACACACACACACACACACACACAACACAACACACTAATGATATTTTAAATGAACAATCGTATTTAAAAAAAAATTATCGATAATTTTATTGATTTCTTCACTACAGACAACATATAAATACAACCACTAACAAACCAAAGACTATCTGACACACATATTGATCACAAAGATTATCAAATTATCAATTGTAACGCAACATTCCACAGCAATCGTATTCAAAAATACATCTTTGAATGACTGCTAAAAATCGAATAATCGTAACCCACAGATGACATATATTTAAACCACAGTATAAATTAATAAATACCGTAACAACTGTAAACATGTAACATCTTGGGCCAACTGACAGAACATCAAGATAAAAAATACTAAAAATTTTATTTAACGATATTTTAACAGTATTACATAAGTGTGGCACAAACGTTCACATTATTGTTAAATAAACAGGAAGACATTGTCCAGAAATGTCAAAGGGTCATAAGTAAAAAAAAAACTTTATATTGAAAAAAGTAAAAGTACACATAACAAAAAAAGTGTATATATAACAAAACAAGACACCGAGAGTGTCTTTCCGCCACCCACCTAACCTCCGTAATCTCCTAGTCCATCCCTATGAAATCCCCAAACCATCTTCCCTACCTTCTGGCTCCTACCCTTGTAACCGCCCTTGTTGTAAAACCTGCCCTATGCACCCTTCCACCAACACTTACTCCAGTCCCGTAACCCGGAAGGTGTACACAATCAAGAGCAGAGCCAATTGCGATAGCATCCATGTGATTTACCAACTGACATGCCTGCACTGTGAAGCGTTCTATGTGGGAATGACCAACAAACTGTCCATTCGCATGAATGATCACAGGCAGATTGTGTTTGTTGGTAATGAGGATTACCCGGTGGCTAAACACGCCTTGGTGCATGGCCAGCACATCTTGCCACAACGTTACATCGTCCGGGTTATCTGGATACTTCCCACCGACACCAGTCTTTCAGAACTCCGGTGATGGGAACTTGCCCTTCAGCATATTCTCTCTTGCCGTTGCCCACCTGGTCTCAACCTCCGCTAAATTCAAATTCCCGCCCACCATCTTGAACATCTTTGCCTCGATTCTCTGGACAGAGCCTCTGCCTCAAGTGGTATCTCTGTCCAACTTCTTTGCTTTCTACAGTATGTCTGCCTAGGTGTGCTTGTGTTTGTGTATGTGTGTTTACCCTCCTTTTTTTCTCCCAAGGTAAGTCTTTCCTGTCCCGGGATTGGAATGACTCCTAACCCAGTCCCTTAAAACCCTCATCATTTCCTTTTCCCTATCCTTCCCTTCTGCCTGACGAAGCAGCTAGGCTGCAAAAGCTAGCGCGCGCGCGCGTGTGTGTATGTGTGTGTGTGTGTGTGTGTGTGTGTGTGAGAGAGAGAGAGAATTTATTGATTTATTTGTGCTACTATCACTTCCTGTGCTCCTTCACCTGGTAAGTAAACTTCATCTAATTTATATATATATATATAAATCCTGCTAGGCATTTCTCCTCTATACTATTTGTGTCATAACAAAATTATGATTATTATATAAAATTTTGTGTATTTCGCAGATTGTCTGACAATGGCTATTTGTGCCGAAATGGATCCATAACATTATAATAAAAAATTTAAAGCGGCATATTGGTATAAGTATATGAATAATAAAAATGTAAACATTAACGTGATACATATATACTCCCATGTTCGCCGTTTTCTTTCGGGTTTGTTAGGCAGACGGAATTTAGGCCTAAATGTGGCAACAGCTAACACGGAAGATTACATGGTGTAATGTTTACAGTTGTATTATTCTTATGGCAAAGAGAGAGTGGAATTTATGAATCACGATTCATAGGAATAATCCCTTGCCCCTAAGAGAAAAACATGTAAGTTGTAGCATGTAGGCAGTGGTAGTAGCATCAGGCATTTTGATGCAACACAGGCTTGCCAGTCGGCTTTACATAGTAGCTTCTAGATGAGACTTCTAATATACGGCAAACTAAATACAGAAATATAAAAAAAAAATTTACTTCACGAAATGTTTAGAATAGCAATCAGATACAGGTACAGTAACTCTGAACCACTATCACTTGATTCCTTGTTACTTAGTTCCTTCATAGTACAGAGCATCATTCCTCATACAATGTAGTGCATTTGATATCAAAAATTTTTAAATGCCTGCTATGCAATCTGATTTGGAACCCACATCCATGTATCATCATTCCATTGGCACACTTGCATGTTTTACAAAATCCGTTGGTGTCAGTTGTCTGTCATGTTTCGAAAGGCAGTCTGTGTACATGTGTTTAAGCTTGACCTTAAATGATTTATTGAAACAGAAGTCAGGTGGTTGATGAACTGACGTCATCCCGCATGAATGGCACACAATTAGAACTTTTTCCCCCACTTAATAAATACCTTTTTTCTTGAAATCTTAGTGCTTCATTACAGTTCACATACCCCAGCACTCTACAAAATTCGACGAAACAATAAGTGAAATCAGAATGAGTCAACTTGTGGAAGAATTCTAAAGCCTTATGTATTGTTGGTATTTACATAAAGAAATTTATGTTTGTTGCTACTAATATTTCACAGGCTGCTACATTTTATATTTGCAAGCCTATGTAGCACTGCTTATATCAGATGGGAAAAGTTACTTGTGACAGCTCCTAGTGCCATTTTTCAGAACTTCATTCGCTTTGTACTCAATTTAAATCACAGGCAGTTTCTGGACCCAAAAAATCTGAATAAATGGGGCTCAGATTCAGGTAAATATGCTAGATTGTTTTCACAATAGCCACACAATTGCATAAATTTCGTAGTCGATTCACTTGAATAAATTCAAAGTAAGATCGTTTTGTTTTATGATGTCACATAAAAACTGAATAATGCTGACAAAAGTGCACTGTTATGAAAAGTAAAGTACAACATTCGTAACTGAAGGTTTCCATATCACACTTTGGATCCGGGATTCGGTAGTATTCAGCCATTATGCATCAAATCTCTAATCCGAAGCCAGTGTGCTGGTTTCAATGAATACTGGATTCGGCCGAACCACTCTGACACAACCCTAAATAACATATTTACACTTTTCTGCATTTTACAGTTTTGAAACTATGTTCATGAAGAAAAATGACACAATTGACACAGGCATAACTTTCGTCTTCATATAGAGTATTTATAATATTATGTGGTCAAGTTTCCTGACACTTTGCATTTATTCAAAGGTAGATTTCAGGTTTCAATGTCTACAGTATGCACCTAGTTCTAACGACGCTCCCATCAACCACCACGCCGATTGTCAGGTTTTCTTTGTTTACGCAGCTGGTAGTTTTCAATGCTTTGCGTGACTCGTTTTTAGAATTTATTATTATTGTGAATGTTTATCTAAGTATTTTTGTGAAGTTTTATAAATGGTGAGACTGATGGTTTGTTCATGTGTTTTTCTGCACATTGAAAGGGGCATGGTATATTATAAGTTCAAAAACGTAATTACAGTGCAAGATGCCAACCCTGTGTCACAAAAACACTTATGCATACATTTGCACTTAAAAACATGAATAAATTCTCAATGCCAGTTAAAGACTTGCTGACAAAAGTCGATTACGATTAATAAAATTAATGGTAAGTCAAGAATTTCTACTACCTATAAAGTTTCCAGTTCCATCTGGCGTTTAAAATAGAACAAAATTTGGATAACCTTTAATACATTATAAATAAACTTTCTTGCGAGTATTTTGATGCTATTACGTACAAATATCACAAACTACGAAAATGCAAGGGTGATCCAGTAAGCATATTTTACCATTTAAAACATTATTTTACGCCATTTTCATTACGTACCTTGAAAAATGTAAAAATGGGGTTCTACAGTAAATAGTTAAAAGAACAACAACAATAAAATCCCATTTCAATTTTAAATAACTAAGATTTATTCAATGAAAAAATCCTAGTCAAATATGATTCAATTTGTATGGCTGTTGATAAATTCAATCCCTTGCAATGTATATGCTAATTGTTCATTTAGAACTAAAACGTTATATGGAGAATGAAAAAATTCACAAGCACATCTATGTTAAGAAGAAATATTGTTACTCACCTTTTCTGCTTTCTTCTGAATCACTGTATCAAAAGATTTAAGGAGCAGATGTAAGTAAGCATCAGAAACCAAAACAGTTTTGTTGAATATATGCATTTCTTGATTTGGGAATTTATTTTTAACATTCTTTACAACTCTTTCCAACATATGTTCAGCATCTTCTCTCTCAAATACTGGTGGAATAATATCCTGTGGATGAAATGGAAAGATTAATTTACATAATAACAGTTTTATATTTGAAGATTACTTTGTTCCATTGCAAGAAAAATTAAATATTTTCTTAACAAATTAAAAGGTACATATAAACTCAGGTGCAGACTTATTTAGTTGCTAAATTTTTTGAGAATTTTTAATTGTTATTTTCACAACTTAGAAGACATGTAGGTCCAAGGATACAACACAAATGTTGGGATAGATCATTCTGCAATGCCTAGTGGTGCGTAAAAACACTGATATGTGGGAATGTGAGATGAAACTTGCAATGTAGTAAAGGGATTGGGACAGTAATATAACAACAAAGAAATGAATAACAACAAAAATAAAAGGAAAAAAGAAGTATTAAAAATAATACAAAAGTTGACACACAGTTGGAAGAGAGACATTAATTGCAAGGTGATGTAGGATGGAAAGTGTGAGGGAGGAAAGACTGTTAGGAATGGAGTTTGGATGATAGGTTACCTTAGGTTGAGGAGTGTAGAGTGTATTGGAAATACAAACACAGTTCAGAAGAGCTGGTGGTGGAGGGGAAGATTCAGACAGCCAATGTTATAAAACAGCCACTGAAATGGAGCATATTTTGCTCAGCTGCATGCTAACTCTGCTGCAATCACTGCAGAGCTTTTACATTGCTATGACTACCCACTAGCTGTCCATCAGAATGACAGGCCACAATCAAATGTGTGGGCAACAGCAGGATGGATTTACCCTGTGGCACAGCCTGCAGCTGACAACAACATGCTTGATTTCATCATCTGCTTTACAATGTTCAGGAACCATCTGGAGCTGCATCTCCATCACCAGTTCTTCTGAACTATTTATATAAGTACTCCGCAATTCATCGTAAGGTATGTAGCAGAGGGTACCACAACTACTCATATTCCTTTTCATTTCACAAATGGCTGTATGCCTCTGCACAAGCCCCGTGTCTTCTTATATTTGTAGTCTTTATGTGAAATATAAGTTGGCAACAGTAGAATTGTCCTGCAATCAGCTTCAAATTTCAACTCTAAATTTCCACAAATGTGTTAGTCACCTCCCCCCCCCCCCCTCTCCATAGTGATTCATTTTTAAATTCCTGAAGCATCTCTCTAACACTCTTGCATTGATCAAACCTACAAATATAAACTTAGCAGCCTACCTTTGGATTGATTCTACATCTCCCTTTAAACTGATCTGGAGGGGATCCCAATCACTTGATAAAACTATGACAACACACAAATATGCACTGACAAAAGCATCAAATGAGACAGTTGCTTCCATTTTGGCAATATAAATTCATGTCATCTTTCCTCACCACACAATTGTTACTGGGAAGTAACATAGCATTGGCCACATGAAATAAAGCATTGCCAACATTATCAACATATGAGCAGTACAGAAACACCATTGTGACTACTCTGCTGGCCCTATTTAGACTTTAGCCCAAATGCACTACTAGGTTTTTTTTTTTTTTTTTTTTTTTTTTTGTCAAATAATTTATTTAATGACTTCTGAATTCTTTTTTGAATGATTCAGTGATCAATCTGTACTGAAAGTAGAAAAATAATGAAGTGAAAAAGATCTATACTTCTGATAACTGTTCTAGAAGATTGTCAAATACAAAACTAACACATGAATAACCACTGCAGGTTGTAAATTCTAAACATACGATTTACTGGTGTAGGAAACTGAGAAAGGTGAAAACAGAAAGTCAAGTTTCTGGAGAAAACTGACAGGCTTGAAGAAAACATCTCAAATAATTCTGAAGACTTGACAGAGATGGTAAAAAGAAGTACAAGATGCAAATTAACTGCAAACCAGATGACTGGGTTATCATGGTCAATTCATAATAAATCAGACCAAGAAATTCGATAAAGTGTTGTATCGAAAAGCTGGCATGATCAAAGACTGAAAGTACATGATCTAGATGCTATAACCGCAACTGAGAACAGTTTTCAAGTACTTGATATAAGCTTGAAGGAAGAATTTGTTATCGTCCAGAAAGCAATTGGGTTTGGGTAATTTTGAAGATGTGTTACATAGCCCGGCAGCAGCATCCAAACGATATATATTAAAGTGATAGCATCAAACAAGCGAATGTATAACATGTTTTATTTATTTTATGATCTGTTCGAAACAGTGATCATTTTAAGTGAAAGGTAGACTAAGTATACGTTAAGCAAGAAGTTTTATTTCAGTATGTGAGGGCGTGTAGTGCCTGAATCTCCGGTTCAGAAAAACTCAATTGATTTACAGTTTTATTTATGTTTCAATCTATACGAAACAGTGATCAAGTGATTTTAAATCATCATTTTATGAGAACAATATTGCTTTCCCATAGTCGCTCGCAGTAAAGGTGCCAACATATGCGCCACGCTAATAACACGGCAACAGACTCTGCACTTTTCCCTTAACTTGCAACAATTTAAGCTGTACTCATATGTTCCTGCCTAACCACATGTTTTATAATCATAACATATTTGTAAAAATCATAACATTCACTTATTCACGTGCAACTACTATAGCTGTACTCTTAAGTTCCTGCCTAATGACATACTTTAAACTCAAGGCATATTCGTAAAAATCTTAATATTCGCCTTTTCACTACAAATCATTTCAATATGAATGCCTTCGATATGAACCACTTCGATATATATCGGGCTATGTAACACATCTTCAAAATTACCTGGGTATGTAATTATCACAGAAATTGCATTACACGTGGCACTTTAGGTAGCCCTAAAAATGATTCAACAATGTCACAAGTCAATCTTTGCTGAAATCCTTTTAACAAAATGATTGCAAAAATCACTGCTCAGGAACATTTCAGTTCTGTTTACTGGGGTTTGTACGGAAATTTAAATTAAAAAGCACATTCCAGAAGGTGAAATGAAATTAAATGCTACACTGAAAACACAACCTTCTCTCCGGCAAAATTAAGCTACCATACATTTTCCTGCACCAAGTGGTGCAAGGTATTCGTCAAGTCTCAGCCTGTCACTTTGTTTCTGATCGAGTAGACTGTGACAGTACAAATCACCAAAGGCCTCTTCAGCCAAGCATATGTCTCTCTTGATTTTACAAAAACCAAAATATGTGTAAATGAAAAGGAATCAAGTACCTTAACCTGATTTTAAGGAATCATAAGTTTGTAACAAGTTTTGGAAAATAAGTATTTAAAGCACATTCATTCCGATATTAGATACCTATTAGCACCTGCTTTATAGATGTATGGTATTTCAGTGCTTACCTTTATGTCTACCCACGATCCAGTTGACATTGCCTCCTCAACAACTGATTCTATTTGGCCAATAAGTTGAGGGCCCACAGCAAAGTTTTTAATTTTTATAAGCTTTTCTTTTGGGAATCTTTCATTGACAAAAGTATGGACATTGTTTACACCCATCCTTGAAAGGTCATCATAATCTGAAAATTAAATTAATTATGCATTTTATTTCTAATATTATAATATGAAGAAGATTTACAGGGGGTTGACAAAATAATATGAACACCATACAGGATACTACATTTTGTTGCAAGCTGGGACCACTACAATTGTTAAAACACAGGTGTGATCGCAGTACACAATCAACATCCAAAGTCTTGCACATGATTTTGCAGTGTATTATAGGTAAAATTTTACTTGTGGTGTTGGCAGCCTAGTGTGTTGGATGTTGGCAACAGATGAGAATGGCTGGAAATTAGGTGATCAATGACGGAGCCAATCAGAAATCAGCCAGTTTTAATTGTTGCATGAATAAGTAAGTATAAGAATATAAAAGAATGTTCACTACAAAGTGATGATGATAATTTCTGACTGGAGAAGAGTACATATACATGAATCTATCAACCATAGAACAAGAATAGCATTAATCACTTACTTCATGGTCAACAGAAAGGATCATGCCCCTCATTCTATAACTTAGGTAAAATTTTACCTAAGAGGGATTTAATCCTTTGTGTTGACACTGGTGAAATTAATGTTGTTGTTATTCTATGGTTGGCAGATTCCTATATGTTCCTTGTAAAGTCACTACAGTAATTATCATCATAATTATCAACATTAGCTCTTGTGCCATATTGTGACAAAACAAATGTCTTATTAGACATCGCATAATATCACGCAATCGGCTAATGACAACTTCACACAAGTCCCACCATCTTCAACCATTGCTAACCACAAAATGCTATGCCACCAACAGCATAAGTAAAATTCAAGCATATTATATGTTTTATTCTGCAACAGTCAATACAATTTATAAGTGAAATTCATGATTTTTCCAACTTCCAAAGAGGCGAACTCATTGGCGCGCAATTAGTGGGAGCATCTGTGAGTGTTGAAAACAGATGCACTGTTTAACATTTCAATAAAGACAAAATCTTTGGTAATGACAGCATACACAGAACAAGGAAAGCACCATTGGCGAAGAGGAATAGTGAGTGAAACTCAAATTAACTGACAATGGGCAATAGGCATGAAGAACAATTGTGACCAGTAAACATAAAACTATTCTAGAAAAAGTGAATGCACAACTCAACACTCATATGAATAATACTCTTTCAGTAAAAACAGTAAGACTGGAGCTTAACTTTCATGGCAGGGCTCCAGTTGCTAAACCCGTAGTAACGGATATCAACAAAAAGCTGCGAATGAAATGGTGTTGTAAACGTAGAACATAGACACTTAATGACTGGTAGTATGTGATAAGGGCCAATGAATCATCATTCACTTTGCTTACTACAAACAATTCGTTTTATGTATCAAAAAACTGAAAGATGGCTTTCACAGTCAAGCGTAGGGAAAGTTTCGTCAGGATTCAGGCATCTATATCATGGAATTTAACTATCCCTATCACAACCCTGACTGTTCGGTTAACTGAATAAATATCCTAACACCAATGTCATATTCCAAAATGAGACAGTGACTACATACATGGCTGAAAAGGTTCTGGCAAACATCTCCCCTGGGTATCAAAATAGCCTTGTCTCGGCATAACTGATTCATAATTAGGGATTTTAGAGCAGATAGTGAGGACAAAATTTACAGCTCCAATATCAAAGTAATTGGCAGATGTTCTGGTACCAAAAAAAAATGGACGGCTTCCATTGGAAATTATAAAGATGCTTTACAAGTCTGTTCCTCAAAGAATTGCAGCTGTTCTCAGAGCCAATAGAGGGCCAACTGCTTACAAATAAATAAACATTGAGTGTATATTAGGTGTTCATATTTTATTGTTCATGCCCTGTAGGTTTTACTTCCTTTCATGAATAATACTACTGAAATTAAAGCTCACCTAAGTATCCATTTTGCCTATAAAAGTTGTCTGCATAGTCCTGTAGTGATTTGGCAAAGATTGCTGGCATATATACACTGCTACTTCCAGCTTGTCGGCCACTCAAAAATCCATGTACTTCTCTTTTCTCAATCAGGTTGTCTATTATGGCTGCAACAAAGCATCAGGATGAGAATAACAAACAAAAAACAGAGGACACACAACTACTTGGCTTTAGATGAATAGTGGGTTGTTGAATTTAAAAAAAACACACCCCTCACTAGGTACTGAGTTACCCCATCTGCTGTTGATCAGGAATACTGTTTTAACACGTTTCAAGAAATGAAGAAAATAGAAAAGTATACAGAAGTAAAGATAAATGAAAAGACATTGCTGTCAATGGCCTTTCTGTGAGGCGAGGTTTCGAAATATGTGAACTCAAATGGTTCATATTGACATACAGAATCAGTGTGGTCTGACTGGAATCAGTTGTACAACATTTACTTACGCAAAACAAAGGAGTTCTGGGATGTAAGCATCAGTTTAAGATTAATTATTCATATCTAATGGAAATGACAAAGAAAGGTATCTCTTATAGCCCAGGAATTTTCAAATGAGAAATTGAAAAGGTAATGCACAAACTCAAAAATCTATGAGGTATCAAATTCAATTGTGGCACATTCACTGGCATGAGGTACAGCTTACTTTAACAAACTTAGAGAAGCCAGTGTCACCATTTGAATAATATAATTAATTATGTTACTGCATTACTACCAAAATTTTACACACAATACTAAAAACTTCAAAGCATCGCCCAAATTCGGATTTGATTTCTGATTACAGTGAAAGTAAAATGGGGAAAAAAGATCTAGAGGATTAGTCTAAGTCTCAATATCTGAACAAATATGAACTAACAATAAATAGACTTGTTACACATCTTATTGAATTGTAACTATAGCATGTCTGAGAACTCTTGAAGAAATTTTACTTTCATTCATGTAAGTACTAGCTGCAAATATTCTGGCATTAACATAAAACAACAAAAATGCCTCAGTGAAACAAGGCAAATGCTGTTCATTCCATCTGAGGTTTATGGTAACTAATTGCACATGGAATGAATGAAACACACACACACACACACACACACACACACACACACACACAGAGAGAGAGAGAGAGAGAGAGAGAGAGAGAGAGAGAGAGAGAGAGAGAGTGTTAAAGTTTCAAAATTTCAAAGACAATCATAAAATTATAGACAGGTAAGTTGAAGACAATCACACTTGCACAACTACATGGCTGGCTGGAGCTCAATGATTGCAATTGCAATGGGTTGTTACCTATCATCATATTACTGAATTCCAAGCTGAACTTTCCATTGTTAAACTCCTGAATAGGGTATATACAGTTACTTCTATTCCGAGAAGGGGTATCAACATAAGTGTAACAAACTTGCCCATGAGCAGTCAATTCAATATAGTGAAAGAGAAACAGCAAGCAGTAGCAGTTATTTTTTGCTAAAAATAATAATTTTTTTTTTTTTTTTTTTTTTTTTTTTTTTGTGACAAATCTTGTATATTAAAAGAATCTAGGAAAACTAAAGTCAGTCAGCCAGACAAAACTACCCAGCCGATTTCCTTCATTTTTGTTTTAAACAAAAATGTATTCATCCACAGGTGGTGTTGGTCAGTCTGTTCTATCAGAATTTACATACCTCTCACCTTCCTTTTTCTATACTCACATGTAAATTTCTTCTGTATATTTCTTATGGAGACGTCCTTGCTGTAAACTAAAGTCAGTCGGTCAGGCCAACACCACCTAGAAGACAAGGCCTCACAAGTGGCCATGCCTACGTCACACCGAGAGGCCGCGCCTGCCAGCTAACTGGCTGGCTGCTGGGGCACACCTCATAGCAGCCGGCCAGTCAGCTTGCGTTCATGGCCTCTCGGTGTGACATAGGCACGTCCAGTTGTGAGGCCTTGTCTTCTAGGTGGTGTTGGTAAGTCTGTTCTATCTGACCAACTTCCTTCACTTTTGCCTTAAATGAAAGGTATTCATACACAGATTTGTCATCCAGTATCACAATTAACTTAAGTCTCCCTATCTTTCGTTTTTATCCAATCGCAGTAGCCTTCTGTCCTTACATTGAATATTTTAATTGGTTTGTTTTACGATACCTTTGATTCTAATTGAAGTATGCAGTTCTTTTTGACCTAACAATACTCAGCATATCAATCTCTTTCGTTTATTCTTCTAAATACTTGCATTGATTGAATCTGAAGAAAGCTATGCGTGAACATTCACCTTTACTTTCATTTTCTCAACTTCTTTGTCATTCCACTAACGGTGCAAAGTATTCAAACGGGTCCTCCAGTACATCTGGTGCATAAGAGAATAGCTTTGATATTGATTGTGTTTTCTGAATAAGTAGCAAAATACATAAGACTCCTTGCCTCCATGAAGAAAGATACACTAGTGTTTCGATTAAAAGGTCTTAAAATTCTTGGTGGCTTGAATTTGTTTGGATCTAATAGCCCTATTTTGCTGTTGAAGCACTGAACAGCCAGATCTTCACTGAAAATAAAATTCTACATTCCACAATCCACCTTATTTACCAGATTTCTTACTGCCGGATTACCACCTTTTCTCACAAATAAAAATTAAACTGCAAGTTTCAAGATAATAGTCTACTAAGCAAAAAGCGGAAGGAACATGAAAGTGCACTACAGGTTTCTCTTTCTGTGTTGCTGCTGGTAACAGATCATGTGGTGAAAGATGGAAAGTGAAAACAACTCATTAGTTAGATGTGGGCACCTAAGAACATTGCTCATTTGAAATTTCCTATGTTTTATCAATGAAGATGGGGTTTTGTTTCACTTGCAGCATTGTAAGCTGTGACATTAAGAAATTCATCCTTGACCATTACCTACGCAGAAACAATATACTATGAAAATATAGTCGCATATTGGTGACAAATTACAATTATGAATGTTAAAGCAGCTTGTTTCAGTCACAACAATTTAAGCTGTGCTTTAGGTCCTGACCTAACCATGATCTCAGAAATTGTGAGATATTTAGGAGAATATCAAAAAACTTGACAGTGAGTCTCATAGAGTACACACAAATGACTACAATCAATGACAACCGAGTTAACACACAATAAAAGTGCAAAGGACACTTAGTGCATTGCAATACGATTTTTCTCATGATAAATTTTGATGTTCTTTTTTTTAACAGAAAAAAATGAAATTAATGTAATATAAAAAGCCACTAAAATACTCCATTTGAGTCACATGAGGCCTGAGACATAGTTTAGCACCCCGTTCCTATTGTTGCAAAGCTCATTCAAAGTGGTATCTTATTTTAGAACTTAAAGTTTTGAAAAATCATTTCAAATGGTGTGTACTATCACATTGTAGAAATACATAGGCGGATGAGGGAAGGAAAGTAAAACAGACCAAACATGCGTGAGCACCCCCGCTACGCCCCCCCCCCCTCACACACACACACACACACACACACACACTCACACTCACACTCACACTCACACTCACACTCACACACACACACACACACACACACACACACACGAAATAGGAGAGGTGTAGGATAGAGGGGATAGGAGCTGCTGGGTGTGGAAAAAAGGGGTTATCATAAGCCTGGATAATTTCAGGATCAAAGAATGTACTGTAAGGATAACTCCCATCTGTGCAGTTCAGAAAAGCAGGTGGTGGGGAGGAGGACCCAGATGGGCCGGGTTGTGAAGCAGCCATTGAAATAAAGTATATGTTCCACTGCATTCTGTGCCACAGGGTGGTCTACCTTGTTTGTGGCCACAGTTTGGCAGTGGCCTTTCATCCTAATGGAAAGCTGGCTGTGGTCATGCCAATATAGAAAGCTGTGCAGTGATTGCAGCACAGCTGGTAAATTCCATGGCTGCTTTCAGATGTGGTCCAGCCTCTGATTGGATAGGATACACCTGTGACAAGATTGGTGATACAACCCGTTGGCTTTGACCCATAACGTCGGCGTGTTGTCGTGTGTGACGTCATCACTGTGCGGTAGTTTTGAGATCCATGCATGCTTGTAGGTGGCGTGAGTAATTGTTGCACCCTCTTTTGGTGGAATATCAATGGTTTGTGTTTTTATGCAGTTGTACTGGTTATTTGTGCTTATCAAGTTGCACAGTGTTTGAGTTCTAGGAGCTTGGAAGTGAGTGTGGTACTAAGTGTTAGTGTTGGTATTTTTGCGGTTTATTTTTTTAGTTTCTAATTGTTGTTTGTTTTATTGGTTTATTTTTGATAGAATGGATTTATCAAAGAAATTTAATACACTTTTTTCATTCAATGCGGCAATGGGTGAGGAGTACCATAAAATTTTTACAATTGTTTGGGCTGATTGCCGAATTGGTCAATAGAGGTCTGCATATTGGTGAATTTGCTTGCTTGTACTCGCTTGATCGCGCCCGCGCTCGGTTATGAATGCTTGTGCGATCAGCTGTGCTTGTTTACAGCACCGTGGGGCAGGAGAGCGGGGCAGCGCAGGCGACCTGCACCAGCGAGCTGTGGCTGTGGCCCACACAGCAGCTGTGTGTGTCCGCGCACGAGTGCCGCTTCTGTTATGTTCCAACCACATGACGGAACTACACGCGTATCATTTTATTTATGCAACAATACTCTTACTTTCTAGCAGGATTACAATAAATAATACGAAACATGAAAGAGAAAGACTATAAATTATTGTAATGTGGGCATAATGGGCATGAAAACTTACATTTCGCTCCCCGGCAAGAAGAGTGACAATTTTAAAACCAGCAGTTTTTAGTTAATCATTGAAAAAGATGTTTGATGAGCTCTAACCTGTACCAAAACCACCACATCTTTGTCCGCTTGAGGAAAATAGTATAATTTATGTTGTAGGATAGTTCATAATATTTGTCATGGCAAGAAAAATGTTGCTAATCTCAGGTATTACAGTTTTTGAGTTATGTCACTGTACAAGACGGAGTGTGATTTAAGTTTCTTTCCTAATAATATATACTTTCTTGATTGCTGTTTAGGAAAGTTAGTATTTCCACCTAATACATTACAAACATAACAAATAAAATTGTCTCCATATAATCACAATTAATGGTCAGAATATCATCGACCCGTTGTGGATGAAATCTGCTTCTTTTGTTGGAGATAAGATTTCCTGCAACACTAAAACCTCTTTCAATGGCTGTGTTTGAGGCCGGAACTCCAAATAGCTCCTAGGTCCGTGATAAAAAAATTCTTATTAAGGTGCTGCAGATTTACTCCTAAATTAAAACATGTTTCCTCAATATGGTTCTTAATATATTCCCCGGATTTCATCTTCTCAGAAAAATGGGTTGTTGCCAAAACTATGTTCTTTAATGTCCACTGTTCATCAACAAAGTGCGCAGAACAGACACACAACATCTTTTTCGATACGGATCGTTCCACAAATCAGCTGTGCACGAACATGCATTTGCGTCTACAGCCTGGACAATGCTGGGCATAAAATTTGCCCCTATTTCATCAGCTTGTCTTTCTGTTTCATGCTACTGTCGTAGGTTGAGGCAGAATGTTGGAGACATCCAAATTCTGAACCAATATTTACAAGATCCTGGCAAAAAGAATGAAATCGATTTCCTGAAATCATTGTAAATGGACGAAGATTCCTGGCACACATTCCGACTCACTTTTTAGTGAGAGTCTTTAACTGATGCTGTTAATGCTTCATAACACCCTTGTTCTTGTTGTGTTCTGCAGACATGTGCCTCCAGGTGTGTTGTGATTCAATAAGATAGGAGAGCAGAACAATTGCCACAAAAAACGTAGCCAACTTAATTTCCCCATGATTAAAAATGTTTTCATTTAAAATAATTTCCCTACTTACCATTTACCAATGAAAATGTTTCGCAGACACTAATACGACCAGTATTTTTCGTACTGAGGATAAATTCTTTCGTATCAATTTTCTCTTTCACATTGTCCTTAGTCTCGCGTTCACGCGCCATGATCAGCAGGTGAATGAACGGCAACCGCGTAACATAGTAGACAGCGGGCAATGCAAGCATTGAATGCTTGCAAGCATGAGAAATATCAAATGCAGTTGCAAGCAGCGGGCGAAGTGGTTACATTGACATCTGCCGGACTGTCACAGATCTACGTCATCGAGCAAGCATGACTGCTAAATGCAGACCTCTAGTGGTCAAGTGTTCAGTTTGCAGGGAGAACATGAAATTGACGAAAGTTTCGGCGACACGTACAAGAGTTTGTGTGGAGGTGTGCAAGAGATAATGCGTGGCAATTCATAAGAAAGGGCACGTGGTTCGAGAAGTCGAGGTTACCCCTGCGAGAGAGTGTTTTATAACTTTTTTTGTCATTGAGCGAGTGTGGAATATTGTGATCATGAGACTGGTGTGAATGCGAAAACGGTTATTGATTGGTTTTCATTTTGTCGGAAAGTATGTTCTGAGTTTATTTTATATAGAAGTAGTTTGTGGGGACCAGAGATTGACAAGTCGTGTTTTGGGGAGAGGAAGTATGGGAGGGAAACGTCACGTGATGGGTTGTGGGTTTGGGGGGCAGTTGTTTCGGGATCTTGGGGCTCTGAGGTGGTATTGCGGGTGGTGGAAAATAGAACCAAAGGGGTTTTGGTGGGGTTAATTGAGGAGTTTATTGAGGTGGGGTCAACTATAATGTCAGATTGTTTTTCGTCTTATAAAGGGTTGGGGAAGGAGGGTTATGATCATTTGACAGTTAATCATAGTATATAATTCAAAAACTATTCCACTGGAGATTGCACAAACACTATAGAGGCGGTTTGGGGGGCTGTTAAATCTGTTGTGGGGTGGGGGAAGAGGCGCTCTTCTACCTTGCTGGCCTATGTCGACGAGTATTGTTGGCGGAAGAGAGTCCCTGAGGGTTCTTGTGTTTTTTTAAGGGCTGTGGGAAAGACGTATTGTCCAAAGGAGTGGAGAAGAGATTGTTTTTGGGTGGAGGGGTGGGTGTTGGTTGTGTGTGTGTGTGTGGGGGGGGGGGGGGGGGGGCTTGATGGTTGGAAAGTGGGTGGTGGGTTTTGAGGGGTTCGTGGGGTGGGGGAGTAGGATCGGGGAAAAAGGGTGAAGTGGGGGTGACTGGGCGGGAGGGGGGGGGGTGGAGAATGTTTTTTTATTTGTAATTTTTGTGCTTTTTTATGCATTTTTATAAGTTGGATTTTTTTGTTTTGATTCCCACTTGGAATGGCCCCACCCAAAACCCCCATGTTCCCACGCTGTTCCCGTTAGTGTCATATTTTGGTGTTTCATGAATTTTCGCTTGTTTATATGTGCATGTGATCCTCTTTTTTCCGTGGTTGTTATGGTCACCATATTGGCTACGTGTGATATGCGTCATTTGCGCCTTTTTGATGATGTCATGTGTCAAAGCCGACGGGTCATATCGCAGTTTATGGTTATGCCATAGAAAGTGCTGAATGGTTGGATTGGACAGGTTTTGCAGTGGGGTCTTCCTCAGGAATATGATCCCTATGGCAGTAGGGTGGGTTTCAGGGTGGCTTATGGATGGACTAGGATGTTATGGAGGTTGGGAGAGCAATGGAACACCACTTTAGGAGGAGTGGGAAGGATGTTGGGCAGGATATCTCTCATTTCTGGGCATGAGCACAGAAAATCAAAACCTTGACAAAGTATGCAATTTAATTGTTAGAGTTCAGGGTAGTACTAGGTGACAAGGGAAGTGCTCTTTTGTGTAAGGTTACTGGTAGTACAAGGAGGATTTGAGTGGTTTGGCACAGGAGACCTGTTTGCGGACTGGGTGTGTGGAGTAGTTTCTGCCTGTGAGGGTTTTTGTGAGAGCTTCAGCATATTGAGAAACGGAGTTCTTGTCACTGCAGACATACCGCCCATGGGTGCCCAGGCTATAAGGGGAGGATTTTTTTTTTTTTTTTTTTTATGTGTAAGGGATTGCAACTGTCAAAGTGTAGGTATTGTGGATGGAGCCACAAGTGAGGTGGAGTTTGACATCCAGGAATGTGGCTTGGTGAGTTGAGGAAAACGAGGTGAAGTGGATAGGGGAGAAGGAGTTGAAGGTTTTGAAGGAAGGAGGGTAAGGTGTCTTGGCCCTGAGTCCAGGTCATGAAAATGGCAATAGGGACTTTGGAATGCTAGGAAGAATTCCTACATATGGCCCATAAACAGGTTGGAATAATAGGATTCCATGGAGATGCCCATGGCTGTGCCACAGATTTGATGGTAAACTTTCCCCTCGGAGGATAAGTGTAGTTAGTTAGGATAAAGTTGGTGGGGGTTACGAGGAATGAGATATGGGGCTTGAATTCAGAGGGACATTGGGAAATGCAGTATTCAAGAGAGAACACCAACCACACATGAAGGGTGTTTTCCATTATGCAGAACATTTCAACTGGGTACCTGACAGGCATATTCAAGTGAGCTGTCAAAGATTACCCACAATTCATAATTTATTTGTACACATTATGTGATTCGTGCATTGGTTGCTCTGTAGTTAAATTCTAGACTACATATCCGAACATCTGGTGCAGCTGATCATAAAAAGTGAGTAAGTTTGAGTTCCAGTCAGGCAAACATTTTCAACAGTTACGTACTGTTAAACTATTTCAATGTCCTCCAACTGCCGAGAAACTTGAAATTTAAATTTCGCACAGTGAAATGGTTGCATGTAGTAATGAGAACACATTTAGAAGGAAAACTTTTGCTACAGTTAAAGAGTGGTGTAAATAATAATAATAATAGGTAGCCATAACATCAGCAACACGGTGAAAATTCTGCATATCAGTTGAAGCTGCAGATAATCAAAGCTTTACTTGATTAGTGTTTTTAATTCATGGGGTCTCATTACCGTCCTAGTGACTTCATCCGATATGCCATGATGTTAATATTCTTACAAACATAAACATTGTAGAATGACTTAAGTGTTTCGTATAGACCACAAAGTAAATAAATAATGCTGTTACTGCTCTATGGTTGAAAGGTTCTTGATGTACTCTTATCCACTCAGTAAAAACAATTGCTCTCTTAAAACAAACAGCTCATCACCACATAGCCAATTACACAACACACTGATGTTACAGGTCAAAGCCAATCTGTGGTATCTTATGCTTCAATTGACCCCAGCCCCCACCTTCCCCTATACATAACTTTGTAATAAAATTTTGAAATGTTCTTTAATACACTTGATATTGTATAGGTCTTAATGTATAATTACAATAGCTATACCTGTATACACATTTTACAAGAATAAATTAATACAAAATTAACCAATGACTTTAACAAGTAAGATATTTACAAAGCCACATTTCTCTGTCACTAACTTCAATATGAAGCCCATTAAATGAAATAATAATAGATAATAGTATTACAATATGTGGGACAGAAGTCAAATTCCTGTCAATTGTGATTTAGTAACTTCAAGTTGGACAAGACACTACATAAATTAATATGTAACTACCAAATGTAAGAAATACAACTCGCCATTTATACATTAGGAAGCACACTATACTTACAACTCTTCTACTTTAGTTAGTAGGCACCTGTAATACAAGTTCAGACCTTCACTTACCATAAAACAGCCGTTCATTTAAGCCACACTGTTTAACCAGTGTTGATATACGAATAGGTGCAGTTGCTGCAGCCAATGCTCCACGTATACATGCTTTGTTACGAGCAATGTACGAGTCTGTGAAGAACACACGTGAATCAGTTTTATCCTGTTTTGCATGTATAACTTTTCCAAGATGGTTCTGCACAACCTGTAAAAAAATTCAAATGTAAATATGGAGCTAGAGTGCATAAAATGTAACTGCACTTCAAGCATTATATAGCAGCAACATACTGACTGCAAGAAATCGGCAGGTAGGTCATAAATTCTAGTCAGATCACCTATAGACACTTGACCTTCTTGGACTAGTTTATCATTAATTTCCTGTGCTATCTGATTTAGATATGTTTTATCAATCAATTGACCAAGCACAACCGTGCAGCCTGAATCTGTGCGTTCGATTTCTGCTGCTCGGGCTGCAATATGACTCAGATCTACGCACAGGATTTTTGCAAGGTCCACCAGATTTATGCGACCTGTGAAGACAACATTCTAATCAATACACAAAAACGAGAAACTGTCATTCGCACTTAATGTTGTACACTGAAGCAATAGGCTTACTGCAAGAAAAACAGAAATTAGGGTTACCTCCATGAACATACAATTCGTCGCGGATTTCTGTTGTTAACTGTTGTGGAGTAACATAGCCCTTTCCGTCATTGGTGAATATTACGTCCAACAATTTCAACTCAACAAGTTTCGTCACAATTTCTATACAGTTCCTTTCTGACAATCTAAAACACAAGGAAAATTTGTCGTTTATGCTTTTCTGTATAGAATAATAGGCATAAGAAACACTACATGCGTATTTGCTGGTTACCTCTGAACAGTGGAGCTTAGCTGAGCCCTTTGAAAATCTGCTGCTAAACGCTTAACCTCATTCCAGTCAACAGCTGTCATATTTGATCTCGATGTCGCAGCACGCTTTTGTGTTTAAACCGTATCGTTTTTATCGAGAATCAAGAAAAAAGTGAAGACATAACAAACAACACAAAACGAATTACTACGTACGACATCTACTATCTGACCATTCACGACCGCATCACAAATCACAACAAATAACAATTGCCAGGTGTTCAGTTCGCTGTGCGGCGTCAGAGATATGCTGCCACTATAACCATCAAAGATAATGTTTACGTTTTCCTAAATGCAACTGCGGTAGCCTAAACAGGACAGTCGTTATACCAAAAAGTCGACCCAGCAATTGAGAATATGCAATTTCCTGTGTTTGACTTCTACCTAACTTTGACAGAGATGTAAATTCTGTTCAATTTCAATGTAATACTAACTTGCATTTCGTGATACAAATATTGTATATTTCTACGTAAATATGGTGAAATGAACACACCGGTTACTGCAGTTTTAGAGTTTGTACAATAGTCTAACATTTTTGAAAATGTAGTACAAACGATACAAGTGGGGGACGCAAGAAGGATATATCCCCCCCCCCCACCCTTGAAATTCGAAAAATTTACGATAACGCAAACTTCTGTTAAGTCCACCTTAACTTGTGACGTAATTTATGGTGGCCCTTTATTTCTGAGTATTTCACCAATTACTTAAATAACGCTCTCAAGAAAAAAAACCTGCATACGCTCCTGAATGACACTTTTTGTTCCAAATAGAGATAACTTTCCTCATTTGTACCAACTGTCACAGTATTAATAACGTCCTCTCTGTATTGTTACGCTGCAGAAACCACCGTCTGGTTCTTTCTGGCTCTGGGTGAAAAACTACATAAGTGTCTTGCATAGGGTGGAATTCTTCTGCAGATGTTCTTCATTTAGATTGTTTTTGCAGAAAAAAAGAGAAAAAACGTAAATTAAATAAGTACACTGGGTGCCCCATTTATCTTGACCACCCAAAATATCTCTGGAACAACAACAGCTATTGTAAAATTACTTTCACTGGCGATGTAAGGCAGGGGTTCATGAATGTAAATATTTTGAAACATTCAAAAACTAAAGCAAATGTGTTTCTTAAGACAAACTTGCATGTTTTTAAGTGGACACCCTACATTATCATCATCAGCAATCTATAGAAATAACAAATCACATAAACAATGGTGTTGATTGCATTGTCATACACTTATTACATTATAGCTAGTGCACATCCTGAGACTCAGGCAAGAACGTGCACTACATGTGCTTTTCGTGTATTTCAAGTGTCGACTTTGCTTTTCAATATCTTGGGATGTGATTGTCTTATTTCAATGCAATCAACGCCATTGTTTATGTGATATTTTTCAATTCATGAGCCCCTGCCTTAGATTGATATCGGTGAAAATTGTTTTACAATAGCTATTGATGTTCCAGAGATATTTTGTGTGGTTAAGATAAATGGGGCACTCTGTAAAGATATACCTAAAAGGACTATGTAACTAATTGAAAACAACTCTGCAATAACAGGAGACATCTTGAGAATAAACTATAATATGGGAATAATGGCTACCAACAATGCTAATCAGTACTGGCTTGTGCTCAGTTTCATTCGTAGGGCCCAGACAAAAAGTTAGTAACCAGTGTAATGGAATCAGTCTGAAGTGTTATTTATATAACCTCCATTTGTATAACATCATTTCAAAACATTCAAAAGATATTAAATATGCTAATTATGCAGTGATTATTATAATCCTTGAAACACTGTAGCTAATATAAATATATACAAATTGCAATAAATATTTGTATTTTTTACTATTATTTTTTGGGGGGAGGGGGGATTATGTGCCTTTAATATTGTAGTTTGTCCGGTCTACCAGCTCCACTGGTTTTCTGTGTACTTGTGTGGGAGTCTGAGTTTATGCTGTGGTGACACAATTTATTGAAGAACTTGGGGGCTTGGAGGTGTTTGGATTCAAACCAAAGTTCACCAGCTCTTCTCATGTTGATGTTCATACTTATTGTATTTGTGCTTCTGTGTACTCATTGTGATGTCAAAATAAAAATGAACTGTGAGAGGACATATGTGACTTCTTCCCCTTTGGGAATGCACCAGAGAGATAACAGGGACCCACCTGGTTTTTGACTTACAGCCAAGGTAAAAACTCTGGGAAAAATCTTGGCTAGGGGCAGTTTCATATGTATTTTATCTAACTAGCACATTAACTAATGATGTCTGTGTTCTGACAGGTTATTTATACAATAAATGTACACGTCTGTTCTTCTGACTGAAAACTTGTCAATTACTCTGTTGTTGAAGTTTGGAATATCACTGATTTCCTCCTTGTGACTGGAATAAAGCAGCCAGTGAGTTCAGCCTTTCCTGACTCGTACTGTTCCTGAGGGAGGTTTTGATTCTTTTTAAGGTGCTGCAACTGTGCTCTGCTTCTGCTGTTGAAATTGGTGTAGTTAGCACAATTTTTAATGTTTTCTGCACTTCAGTGAACGATTCTTCAAAGGAATGTTCCGCAAAGAAAGTAAACAGCTCAAAACTGATGTAATACCTCTAAAGGTATCATTGCGATAAATCACTGACAGTTCAATTTTCAGTTTATTGTGGCAAATAAGCAGACTGTAGTTAAATGAAAAACTATTGACAAAAGTGGCCAGGAAATGTTCTCTAAAAGAAGCAAACTTACTTTTTTGGATCAGTGATTTTGAAGCTGCTAAATACATGAGAGTTTTGAAATCTTCCTTTCAGTTTGTTGGTCATAATGTCACACACTTCTTTGGCATCTGCTGTCAGATTAAGTTCACTGCTACATTTAGAATGTTTTCTTGGCGGAGCGATACACTCATCATCAGAAACTTCAAGCCATTGAATGTTCTATCATATGTCAGATACAGCACACTCAAAATTATTCAATGCATTGGATATGGTAATGGTATTTGCACTCTGCATCTGAATTGTGTTACGGAAAATATCAATGTGTTTCATGATATTATTTAAAAAAAAAAAAAAAAAAAAAAAAAAAAAAAAAAAAAAAAAAAAAAAAAAAAAAAAAAAATAAAAATTAAGAGGAACAAGAAGTGTGAATGGTGAAGTAAATTTTTTAAGACAAATGATTATCTTATTGTAACATCATACCAGGAATCCTCTTCTTTAATCTTTTCAAAACATTCCAAGAAGTGCAATTTGTTTTCTTTGACAGTATTTACAATGCAGGACTGGAAGTTCCATCTAGTTGAAGAGACTGAAGGAATTCTCTTGTTGCAGACTGTCTGTAACAAATCACTTTGTTTGGGAAATGAAAAAGAAAACGTAAAACCAGCAATATTTACGGACAACCTTATCAACTTTATGCTTTTACTGCAAATTAATTTAGTGAACATAGCAGTGAATGTACTTGGCATGTGGGAAAGTGCTCTGCATCAGTGTCTGCACACCACTGTGACTGCCACTCATTACTGCCAGAGCAGAGTTCTTCTTGAGCATTGAAAGGTTCTAGATGTCTTTTTGAAACCTCACTAAGTCCATGTGCTGGTCTATCATAAACATTTTCAAAGGAAAGAAATCTTTCCACAGTATAATGACAAATTGACTTTTGCACGTAACATCTGTAGTTTCGTCAGTCTGCACAGAAATGAAACTAGCATCATTAATTTCTTTAATCAGTTCCTCAATGTAAACTTGATACATACAGTTCAGAAGCTCATTTTTTTATTATGTGTAACGTATATTTACACACATAATTACTAGAGCTGCTTAAGTATCATCTAATACACTGTCAAGATTTCCCAAAAGAGATAACAAATCTAAGAAATTGCCACAGTTTGCTGACTCTTGATTTTAATTGTAAACTCTTAAGTGCTAACTCATAAGTTCCACCAAACAATAGGAACTCCATTATTCTGTTTAATATGCGTAATTAATTCATTATGTTTCTGAATTGACATTTTATACACTGAATCAATCTGAGCAGTAATGTTAATTGTACAAAACATTTTATATTTACCAGCATTTTCTAAATGAAGTCCACTTTCCTCATGTTTCTAAATCTGTTCACTTAAATGCTTTAGATCCTTGCAGCCAACTGTTGTCCACAATCCTTCACCACCAAATAACACACAGTAGAATCAAAACAATTTTTGTTTCTTTTAACTGACAGTAAGCCAAGACTTTTCGAGTTGAGACATAAAGAAACCTTTTGGTTGATGTGTCCCAAACTGCTTGATTTCTAGCTGTCTTCCATAATAAATGAAAGGGCATTCTTTATTCATTTTATACTCAGTATACGAACACTCAAGTTGCAACGACACAGCTCCAGAATACATTTTGATGTAGGTGCTAATGGCCAAGGGTCATCAACCCCAAACTGTGAACCTGCAGACAGGTGCGCGAGGGGCTGGGAGTGGGAGCACGACAGGTACAGCCCGCTTCACTGGGGCCCGCTTTGCCAGGCCCAAAGCAGCACTATGATGAGGGGGAAGGATGGGAAAGGAAAAGATATCTGTGACGTCACTACAACTGCAGGTACAATTAAGGGCCAGCCACTATTGGCCCTCGGCTGTCAGCATGGCTACATAACGAAGAGAGGGGGGTTCACTGGGCGGACCCTCAGCTATGCTGCAGTGAGAGGCAAGCAAAACATGTCATTGTAAATTGAGTTAGGATGTCAAAGGGATCATGTCACACTCCAACTGTTTGATATAATACTGCATACCTGCCAACCTTCAAAACTTAAAAATCCGGAGATCCTGTTCAAAAAATCGGGAGATTCTTCATAAAATCAGAAGATACGTTCTGTCAAAAACTGCGACACACTTTACTATAAACCATAAGATAACTGTTTTTAGCCTTTTCTTGTCATCTCACAACACTACATAATGACTACAAAAAGACACTTGCAGTAACCCAAATGTTGAATACATTTTTATTTGTAGCCAGTCCAGGTAAAGTGATTGATTTTTTTTTACTAAAAAAGTTCACAGCTGTATTTTTGTGCTATACTGCCACCAGGGAACATTTTATGAAACAAGTGACCCACATGTTCATCGCATTTAATTGGTAAATGGTACTCCAAAATAATCAATGCAAATAAGCACTCTGCATGTATCACATGATCACTTTCACTTTTCTCAGGAATTTCAGTCTTTTACTGCTACTCTCAAACTTTTCATTTTCTTTTCACGTATTCCAGTACATCTCTTTTTCTACCATGTGATGTGGAAATATCACTTTGACAAAGAGTACAAAATACAAATAATGTTCCGAAAACTGCTTAAAAAAGGGATCATATTTTTTGCCATCCTAGAACAGATACACAAAAGTTGACTTTCTGCAATATGCGTATGAAAATTATGCTCCTAACTATCCACTCGAAAGGTTTCCATCAATTAGAAACCACTGAAGTGATTTCGCTTATGTTCAAAGACGAAAGAAAACATTCAAAAAGAGCACATAGAAACATAACAAGTGTACTTGCAAATACGCGGAAAGAGCAGAAATAATTGTTATACAAGTCAAGCGCAACTCCTAATTTCTAAGAATTTCTATACCTTTTTAGATTAAAGTGATAAATGATCAAATGACTTTTGACCATTTGCCAAAAAATGAATCTTGTGTTTCAGGATATAAGCTAAAAATTGGGAGAAATAATGGAAAAATCAGGAGACGGGAGAAAAAGTGAAAAAATCAGGAGAATCCTGAATAAATCGGGAGAGTTGTCAGGTATGATACTGCAAAAGTATATCACAAATTTTCTGTTGGGGTTGGGCCCCTTGTGGCCCTTTATAATGAGACACTCCTGACACTAATTATATGTAATGCCAATAGTCTTGCAGAACTGTCAGTCTGTAACTAACCACTGCTGCTATAACCCACGTGAAGAAATACATTTGTGTGGACCGTCAGTCCACACACAACTACTGCAGGTTTAACTAAGCTCACCCTTCTCTCTCTGAGATGGGATGTAGTTTCAAGTAATGTGACACCTTTCACAATTTTAAAGCTGTTGGCAGATTGTAACCTTACAATTGATAAAATTCCTGCTAATAACTGAATTCATATAACATAAAAAGATCATACTTCTCATAATAATTAAAATACATAACTGTTAGTAAAATTTGTTTAAATACGAGTATACAGACATGTAACCCACACTCCCCACGCACACAAGACATAGAAATGTCAGATTTTTTAACAGATTGTAGTTCAGAAAAAATACGCCGTTAAATCTTTGTGGAAGAAACAGCTACAGGACCCCAAAACCACTAAGCATAACGTCAAACTATCAGGCCATGTTTTCTCTTGTGTGGTGGTGGTATCAGCACCGTTTTATGATTTGCTAAACATCTATACATTTTGTACTTTCATCCCAATTTTTAATTTTGTTAAGCTGTCATGTTCATTTGCATGAGGAGGTTATTGCAGCTATTATGCTGTTTCGGTCGTTCCTCTTTCAACACAACTTGCTCACAGAAAACATAATTTTTAAGCTTCCTTACTTTCCTCATAACAATGACAGGAAGTCTGGTATTCTCAGTTCTGTCTAATCTTTAGTAGTCTTGAAAGGCATGCAAATAATCTAACCTGTCTGATATATATGAAGCAGGATTGTAGCATTCTCTCATGAGTTTCATTCTGGATTTATTAATAATTCAGTTATACATTGCCACAACTACCTCTACACCCATACTCCAGAAGAAACTTTGCCATGTGGGGTGGAGGGTACTTTGTACATCAATGTCACTTCTTCCTCCTATTACAGTCATGTATGGTTCATGAAAAAAATTATTGCCAGTACGCCTTTGTGTGAGTTGTAATCTAATTTTATCCTTGTGGTCTTGTCGCAAGATATACCTCAAAAAGGAAGCAACGTATACAATGAGTCCATGAGAAACGTATGCTCTTCGAACTTTGACAGGAGCCCTATATTGCAGCTTCTGTCACTGAAGTTTCCTAGTAATCTCTGTGACAATTTTGCACTAACTAAATGAGCCTGTTAACAAAGCACGCTGCTCTGTTGGATCTTCTGTATGTCTTTTATCAACCTTACTTGATACATATCCCACACTGAGGAGCATTAATCAAGTGTTGACTGAACAAGTGGTTTGTAACCTATTTTCTTTGTTGACGGACTACACTTCCTGAAGATTCTTTCAATGAATCTCAGTCTGGCATCTGCCTTACCCACAATTAATTTTGTATGGTGGTTCCTTTTGAAAAAACTCCTCATGTATAGTCCCAAATATTGGTAAAACTTTACGATGCTTCTCACCGGGTTCCAATGCTTATGTTGGCGACAGATGAACAATGAAGTATAGAATTGCTTTAATATTTTTCACGAGCTACAGAGTAAGTATTATTGCTGCTCATTTCACTCGCAGCAAAATTAATAGTGTACCTGTTCAATGGTTGGCAGGTTCTTATATGTACCCTTGTCCGTTCAGAAAAAAATAATTTTCATTTTAATTGAATTTGTCAATTGGTCATCTGAGTTACCCCCATTAAACATTGGTGCAACATAACCGCTGGAGCGTGGTGAGAAGCGTCACACAATTTAACCCAAATATTTTGTGGAAGTAAATGCTTCCAGTGTTTTTTCCTGTTATGGAATACAGAAATTATACAATAAAGGATCTTTCTCTATATGTAAATGCAACATTTTAATTTGTTTACACTGAAGGTCTGTTGCCCTCCCTGTACCAAACAATGTCGATACACTGCAGATTCTCCTGCATATTGGTACCCTTCTTCAGTGTTGGGACTGGAGAGCCCTACAGTACACTGCTGCTAGAAGGGGGACAAGTTCTTTTGCATACTCCATAGGCGTGCTGGAGTAGCCGAGCAGTCTAAGGCACCTCGCTGTGGAGCGGGCGGTTGCTTGCCATCAGAGGTTCGAGTCCTCCCTGGGGCATGGGTGTGTGTGTGTGTGTGTGTGTGTGTGTGTGTGTGTGTGTGTGTTTTGTTCTTAGGTTAGTTTACCTTAGTTTAAGTAGTTTGTAAGCTATGGACTGATGACCACGCAGTTTGGTCCTATAGATTTACAAACAAACATACTCCATATAAAAACTAATTGGTATCCCATCAGGTCCAGCAGCTTTCCCTTATTAGGCAATTTTAATTGCTTTCCTATCTGTCCCTCATTTATTTTGTTGCATGTTTGACTAGGACTGGCAGTTCATACTTTATTATATTGGTGTGGTGTCTGTTCTTTTGGACATGTCCAAAAGAACAGACACCACATCCCCTTTGCAGCCATATTGCATTTGCAAATTATTGATAAAGGAGAGGTAGGAAGAAGGATTAGGAAGGAAAGGATTGACAGTGGCTCTTTTAGGGCATTGAAATGAAACAATGGCAACAAGTGAAAATATGCGCCGGGCCGGGAATTGAACCCGGGTCTCCCACTTCGGGCCAGTGAGCGCCATAACCACTTGGCTACCCGTCTTCACTTCCGTCTGGCTCAAACTCCCACAAGTCGCATACATGTCCAAAAGAACAGAAACCGCATCAATATAATAAGTATTTACATGCGAAGACAACATTATCTTCAATTACTTCACCGCAGATGCGGTCATACATTTGACCACACACAGGAATTAGTAATGGCAAGTGTGAGAGGATATGAACAATAGGGGCGCTACAGCCAAATTGTGTAACTTGTGGGAGACCTTAGCCACTAGATTCAATGATCTTTTGACTCATTGACTTAAGTTCATATTAAAAGTGAATACTGAAGTCAAAGGCATGTTTACAGTGACAACAAATACAATAACTAATAATGGAAAGTCCAGGTTGGAATTAACAATATAGTGATAATGACAGTTTACAACTCATTGCAAAAATGTGATAATGAGCTGTGACATGCACATAAATAAGACACACACACATATAACACTTCAGTTATCAGCCATGGCCTCAGAATATAGAACATTTATGCAATAACACAGGCACACAACACTGTCAAACAACCATCATTTCTAGCTGCCGCAGATGCGGTCATAAATACGGGGGACTCCATCTCCTTATTGAACTATCACACCTATGTACGGCTCGGTTCCCCCCAGTTAGCTCTGGTGGAACGATCCTTGCGCGATTACAGCCATCAACACATTCCTGTGTTGGGTCAATTTACGGCATCCACTGCCTATAAATCGGTGGAGTGTCAGATTACCTTCCTTGTGGTTGACGATAAGGCCGCAGTGAACATATTTGGCCTTGATGCCTTCACCGCCTTTGAATTTTCAATTTCTGACTCAGTCAACTTAGTTTCGGACACTGTGCCTTTTCATGATCTCGAGTTGCTCTGTCAAGAATTCTCTTCTTTATTTTCTGGTGATTTGGGCTGTGCTTCTAACTTCTCGGTGCACATTACTATGAAGCCGACAGCGCAGCCAAAAGTTTTTCGCACTTGGCAGGTACCGGTCGCCTTATGCGATCAGCTGAAGGCTGAAATCGATTGCCTCCAAGCCATGCAGGTTCTTCGCCTGGTAACTTCCAGTGAATGGGCCACACAACTTGTTATTGTAAAGAAACCCTTGGGCGCCTTACGTATCTGTGGTGACTTTAAAGTCACGATTAACGCGCAGTCGGTCTAGACTCCTATCCACTGCCGCATACTGATGAATTATTAGCCTTACTTTCGGGGTCACTTTGCCCAAGTAGATTTGGCAGAGGCTTATCTCCAACTTCCCCTCGATCAGAAATCCAGGCAGTTGCTGGTGGTTAACACACCCTTCGGCCTCTATCAATACCAATGTTTGTCGTTTGGCGTAGCCCTCTTTCAAGTTCTGCAGTCTGCTGGCCTCCGTTGCAACCTTTCTAAGTCTTGTTTTTTCCAATCCTCAATTCCCTACCTTGGGTTTTAAATTTCAGACCATGTGGCAGCGGTTGCCTCTATTCCGCGGCCCACATCGGTCATGGACTTGCAGGTTTTTCTGGGCAAAGTTGCATACTACCATCGTTTCCTGCCCAGTGTGGGTACTGTAGTGCAACCTTTCCACCACCTCCTTCACAAAGATGTGCCTTTTGTCTGGTTGGCGGACTGTGACCGAGCTTTCACCACACTGAAACATCTTCTAGTGTCGGGCCCTGCCTGTCCACGTACACACCGGGTCAGCACCTAGTTCTCACTACTGATGCTTCCCAGTATGGAGTTGGAGTGGTGCTGGCCCATAAATTTCCTGACGCCCTATCGCTTATGCCTCTGAAACTTTAACCCAAGCCCGGCAAAGATATTCTCAGATTGAAAAAGAGGCTTTGGCCACTGTCTATACCTTAAAGAAATTCCACCTGTATTTGTATGGTGTCAAGTTTCTCCTGATGACGTGTCACAAGCCGTTGGTCTCGCTTTTCCATCCTACTGCCTCTCTTCCCAATAAGGCCGCACACCGGCTTCAGCGATGGGCTCTCTTTCTGTCACGGTACAATTACGAAATTCACTTCCAGCCTAGAGCCCAACACGCTAATGCTGATGCCCTGTCACGTCTTCCTATTGGACCAGATCCTGAATTTGATAATGAAAAAGTCTCTGCTTTTACTTGGACGAGGAAGTGAAGGCTGCTGTGGATAGTTTCCCTATACATCTTTGGTACTGTCGGCAGCAGTGGCTGCTGATCCTATGTTACGGCAGGTCTTGCATTATATTCGTACTGGTTGGCCAGAAATTCCTCCGTGCCGGGTATTCGATCCCTTGCAGAATTATTATTCTTTCAGACTCCATTTGTTTGAATGTTACGGGTTATCTTACCGGCTACTGATGACCTGTGGTCTTGGGTGGTTGTGCCAGCGACCTTACGTTCGCGTGTGTTGGCATTGCTACAGGAGGGACATTGGGGGCCTCCCGCTCTAAAACTCTGGCCCGGCGACATGTGTTTTGGCCCGGTATGGATAGTGCCATTATCTGCCTGGTGGTCTCCTGCTCGCAATGTGCTTCGCAGCAGGCAGCGCCGCACGCGGCTCTTTCACCTTGGCCTCAGCCGCACAGCATTGGGGGCACATGCATCTGGATTATGCCAGCCCTTTTCTTAATTCCTATTGGTTTTTTGTCGTGGATGTCTACTCTAACTTCCCTTATGTCATGTGCTGCCCTACCATATCTACGACCATGACTATCCAATCTCTTTCTAAGGTTTTTGCCATTGAAGGCCTTCATCACACATTGACTTCGGACAACGGACCTCAGTTTACCGCTTTTCGGGATATCTGTGCCCAGTTGGGAGTCCGTCAGGTTCCTACTCTGCCTTTCCACCCCCAGTCTAATGGTGAGGCGGAGCGGCTAGTCCGCACGTTCGAGGTCCAGACACGCAAGTATGTGGCCTCTTCTTCAGTGGATGATGCTGTGCTTAGATTCTTATCTTCTTACCATTTCACACCAACGGGGAAATATAGTCCCGCTGAGCTACTCCACAGCCGCCAGACGCGGATGTTGCTGCACCTGCTCCTGCCACAGACGCGGCCGGTCGCTGCACCTTAGCCACACCGCTACGCTCCGGGCTCAGCCTTGTGGGTGCGAGGGTTTGGACAGAGTCCTCGCTGGCTGCCTGGCATCATCATGGGCTACAGAGGCTGACACATATGTTCCGTACGCATGCCAGGAGGCGTGGTGCGCTGCCACTTGGTCCAGTTATGCCCCCGGGCTCCTGTGGGGTCCACACCACAGGCGCCACCACCACCGCCTAAGATGCCAGTGGGTTCCACACCTGACTTGCAAGTGTCGCATCGTATGCCTTTACCACAGTTGATGGTTCCATACCCGACACTTCCCATGGTTGTCACATCCTCAGTGTGACCAATGCAAATCACGGATGCTGCGCCCCTGCCTGCGGTGGCGCCTGCTGATGAGGCGGCCAACTCCACCCCGCCACCTGCGGGAGGGGCAGCTGCGGTACATATGTACATCCAACAGTCCGGCCAGGAGGGACCACTGCCAAACAATGTGACCGAGCCGTCGCCCCCAACATCTCCAGTCCTGGGTTCGTCGGCGGCAATGGGTTCTCCGATCATAGTGGGCTGCCTCCCCTAGACGGCTACGCCCCCACAGTATCATCCATATGCCCAAGTGCCGGCTAGCAGTCTCCTCAATGATCCCTCACCACCTTCCGATGACGCCACAACGATGGACATTGCCTGGGTCCAAGTGGGGTCAGTCGACATTTCCCCCTGAGGGGGAAGGAGTGCTATACATCGCGGCGCGCAGCTTACTAATTATGCGCCGCCACACATTGGTACGCCACCAGCTGCGAGACAGTGACATTAGTGCCAACCAGTGTTACCGGCCTGCCACCTAGCAGCCACCGGCATAGCAAAACCAAGCGAACCGCAACGCGGCTCAGTCGTGTGCGAGACTCGTTCGAGAGCGCATCGCATCTGTGTTATATACTGTCATACTTGCGAACAGTTATTATGTATTCCACTCGACACTATTATTAGTGATCGTGACTCCTACTTAGAAGTTACAACAGATACGGTGTTTCATATTGGGCCATTTCAAATGGCTCTTCTGCTGCATTGCTTGGATGCACCTGAAAATTGGTGTAGTATGGCTAACACTTGTTGACATTGTTCCTGGGTAAGACTGGGCCCTATATGCAATTCCATAGTAGTTTCCTCTAGTGCATTGTCAGCAGTAACAGAGCATGAGACTTCATTGATGACATGGAGATCACTGTCTTGGACTGGTTCAGCTGTTCCAATACACATTCTTTTAGGAATGAGTTGTGATTGCTCATGAAAATGAGTGATCCAAAGTTCTCTTCGACCACCTGTAATGCTTATGATATCCATTGGTCTGTACACTTCCTTTGTTATACTGATTAGCATTTTGTGATCAACAAGCACTTCAACTAGTCATCTCGTCTGCTGACTGGAACTCTTCTCATTGTTATCAGTGGGATCTCAACATTCTTGAAAGCAAATGACCTTCCAGGGGACTATGTGTTACTTATAGTCATCGGAACAGCTTCCTCAATTTGTAGCTCAGACCTTCCACAGGTAATGACAGTCTGGGTTACCTGAAGAAAGTCCCATACAAGTATGGCATTATGGCTACATTCTGTTAAAACGACAATTTCAAATGGCTGCATCTTTTTATTTACAGTTATTCTTGCATGGCATTTTCCAACATCTTAGTGACTGTTGGAGCTTGGTAAGGTGCAGAGACTAGCCTGCTTAGCCATAACAGGCGGAATTAGCAGCACACCAACTGCTGGGATGGAAACCATGCTGGATATGCCCCCATTACACCTTTGGGTCAAGATGGAGGCGGCAGCTGGTGCCTACAGACTCAAATCTGTCAACAACTGGAACTCTTTGGGATATCTAGAATCACACACTAAAATAGTGAGTGAGGTAAATGCCAACCGACTATATTATAACCCCATACTGCTTCAACAAGCCTTTCAGTATAACAATTGGAAGTAGGGAGCAGTGGGAGAAAATAGTTCGACACCGTACGGGGGATATTGTTTGGTTCACTGACGGGTCGAAATCAGACCAAGGCGTTGGGACCGGGGTATATGGGGTGCAGCCAAGACTGGAGGGCGTCATCTCTCTACAGAAACTGGCCTCAGTATTCCAGGCCGAAATCACTGCTATCAGGGCATGTGTGGAGGAGAATTTGCGTAGGTGCTACAAAGATCGTAGCATCTATATCTATTCAGACAGCCAGGCAGCCCTGAGATCACTGGCAGCTCCTACAACAAGGCCTAAAATTGTTGCAGAATGTCACAGGGTTCTGGTGGAGCTAGGGGAAAGCAATAGAGTAAACCTATTGTGGGTCCCTGGCCACTCGGGGATCAGTGGCAACGAACATGCCGACAGATTAGCCAAGATGGGGGCAGAGGCTCCATTTATTGGACCGGAACCTGTCCTGACAATCACCAAGGCAATGATTAAATTGGAGCTACATAACTGGCTCAGAAGACAGCATGTAGAATATTGGACCAAAGTGTATAAACAAAAACATGGCAAGGTAATGATGCCAAAGCCTTGTTTTAAAAGAAGCTCTGCAATCCTGGGTCTGAACAGGAGAGAGATTAGACTCATGGCTGGATTGCTGCCAGGCCATGGGAATTTCAAAAAACACCTACACACAATGGGAATAACAGAAGAGGATCCTAAATGTAGGATCTGTGATGACGGTGATGAAACTGCATCACATCTGATCTTCGAATGCATTGCATTGGAGAGTAAAAGGCACAGAACATTTAGGACAACCAGACCCGAAGAAATTGTGTCTAATAAAGAACTGGTAAAGGGACTCCTTGCACTGTTCAAGGGCATTGGTTGGCTTTACTAGACATACAGGGAGCGATACCGCACAATAAACTTAGTTTCAGTGTGGGCTGTGGCGGGTTAGACCAAGACTGTTTTGGCTTCCCTGAAAGAATCAAATCAAATCAATCAAATCAAGACTGGGCCCTATATGCAATTCCATAGTAGTTTCCTCTAGTGCATTGTCAGCAGTAACAGAGCATGAGACTTTATTGATGACATGGAGCTCACTGTCTTGGACTGGTTCAGCTGTTCCAATACACATTCTTTTAGGAATGAGTTGCGGTTGCTCATGAAAATTAGTGATCCAAAGTTCTCTTCGACCACCTGTAATGCTTATGATAGCCATTGGTCTGTAGACATCCTTTGTTATACTGATTAGCTTTTTGTGATCAACAAGCACTTCAACTAGTCGTCTGCTGACTGGAACTCTTCTCATTGTTATCAGTGGGATCTCAACATTCTTGAAAGCAAACGACCTTCCAGGGGACTATGTGTTACTTGTACTCATCGGAACAGCTTCCTCAATTTGTAGATCAGACCTTCCACAGGTAATGACAGTCTGGGTTACCTGAAGAAAGTCACATACAAGGATGGCATTATGGCTACATTCTGTTAAAACGACAAATTCAAATGGCTGCATCTTTTTATTTACAGTTATTCTTGCATGGCATTTTCCAACATCTTAGTGACTGTTGTCCATGCAGGATGTTCATCTGCGGCGTCCTCACCTCCATAGATAGTCACCTCACCTAGTTTTCCTGAACACAGCAGCTATGCGTGCAGCTGGCATCTCTGTAAGGCGACAGTAAACAGCAGCGGCATGTTGGAGAGTGATCATATCAAAGATACGGTGACGGGTTTTGCCCCATAGGTCGACAGTAATTATCTTGCATCATAATAATTGTCATATACTAGTCTTCTCTCCCTACAATATTGTACAACATGTCCAAGATGCCCACAGTGAAAACACAATGGTGTGTTGTCTTCTGTCCCCAGATATCTCTCCTTCTACGAGGCATCATAGTTGCCAGGGGAGTTGGTTGTGGCTACATTGGTTAGTTCCTAGGTTGCTGTGAGTTGTCTGCAGCATAAGTCATAGTAGGGTGAGGCCATTCTCACGTTGGGTGTAACTGGTGGGGCAGACAGGCGCTAATGTTTGAAATACCTCTTCCTCAGTAGTGTCAGCTCCCTGATGACATAGTAACATTACACTTATTTTTTTTTATTAAAATTATATCTATGATGCTTGTCGCTAGCATCCATTCTCTCTGCCAGTATATCTCTGATTATTTTGTTTTAAAAGAGACTTTCAATTTTTTTACCGGGTTGGAGAGAAAATGGAATCGCTCATCGTCTTTTGTCTTCTTACTGTTGAATAAATCGGATGTCTCCTCTTTGGTCTCTCCATATTGACTATGTAGGTGTGAGCTTATTACTTATTAATTGTAATAAATACCTCAATTCATTTGAAACAATTATTTCATTCCAATTGTCTTTCCCCATTTTCACTAATTTTGTAATCTTTGTTTTCAGCAAGACGCAAAATTCAGAAAATCATTAATCAGGCAGAAAATATAGTCAAAGAAAATCAGGATAGGGTACAATAATTCTTGTTTACTATCAGAAGCACAGTTAATTGAAAAGATAGATGCAGAATTAACTACTATGATTCAAAATGTAACTGCGAAAGTATCTGAAAAACCGTTAAATCTTTACAAAATGATCTGACTGCAGTAAAATCAATTTTAAATACACATATGACACAATCTAGACAAGATACACTGGTCCTGGTGACAAACATGCCATTGGAACCAGGCAAGAATTGCAACAAATACCCCCTCCATACAATCAGGGCACACCTAGCAATTTGACGTCAGACAGGCTGCAGACTGACTTTTGTTTGATGACCTCTAATGACCTAGACCGACTTGGTACAGAAATGACACCTAAAATACCACCCTCTTATTCACATAAGAATCATGCCACTGCAGAACTGCTTGATGATAAAGAACCATCAGTTTCCAATCATTATTAATGAAAATTGTACATTGCACCCAGTTATCTTTCTTCTATCCTTCAAAGGATTATTACTTAAGACATGGTGTGAAAAGAGAAAGATAAGATTTGTTGTGAGGTATATATATGATGAGAGGGCAATCTGGGCTGCAGAAGCTTTACAATGTTGTAATACCTTCAGTGAATTTGAACAGGCATTTTTTCTACTTGTTGATCACCCGTTGTGCATTAGAGGTTTCGTAATGCAGTTTACAGTCCACGGCCGTTCAGTGAAAGAAACAGGAGTCTGCGTAGATTCTTAGAAAAGTATATAAACAAAGCAAAATTGTTTGATGACCCTCTCCCACACAGGGAAGTGCTCCATGTGTTAATCAACAAATTGCCTACATGATTGAGATTGCAAATATAGTTGAGTCGCTGTAAGTTGATTCCCGACAGTTGTGGTATTTCGGTCATGATGGCTTCACATCTGCTGTCACCAGTTGTATTATGCGATTTTGTAAATATCCCTGTAGTAACTGCATGGACTAGGTTTCATAGGAAGCAGATTGCATTTCGTTGCTGAAAACTTCAACAGCAAAACAAGCTGTCAGGGATCACCAACCCAACTATTGCTAATGTTTTGACTCACAACTTCAAAAGTTTTCTTGCAATGGTTGATACACTTGATTTAATTTTTGAAGATGACCATATACAGAATAACAGCAACAGGTATGGTAATAGGAATCATTACTTAAACCAAGCTGGTAATCAGCTGATTCATGTCAGGCAACAGCATCCCAATAACCAAAACATGCTACACCTTCCACAGATGTTACTGCAGCAGTCATTTGTTAGGAATACCGGACAGCAGCGGCTGCAACAAGTGACAGCCAATGTGAACGGCGGTAACACGGTGCATAATGCACCTAACGGTGATCAGTATTACCGTGACTACCACTGCCGCCACCATAACAACAATAGTAATTTCAATAACAATGCCATCGCCTTTCCTAACCACTATAATGGAAACCCACAACCTCAGGTGGTGAAATGGTAACAACTACCACAATAATGGAAACAAGGAAGGAATCTTAGGGTTTAACATTCCATCGACAGCTTGGTCATTAGAGACGGAGCTAGTGCTCAGAGTTTTTGGGTAAGGATTGGGAAGGAAATCAGCCATGCCCTTTGAAAGGAATCATCCTGGCATTTGCCTGGAGTGATTTAGGGAAGTCACAGAAAACCTAAATCAAGATGGCTGGAGGTGGATTTGAACCACCATCCTCCCGAATGCAAGTCTGGTGCATTACCACTGCGCCACCTCATTCGGTAATAATGGAAACAGAAACTTCTTTCTGAGTAGTAATGGCAATCAGCAATTTCAGAACTTTTCCTCTCCCCTAGCACAGCAGCAAAATGTTAACCAAATACTGGTAGCAACGACGATGATTGACTGTACGGACCAGGCAAACTGGACACAAAATGAATTGACCATGACTATAACTGACATGACAGAGACTTTAAACCAACCAAAACGACAATCTACTGGGACACAGACATCAAACTAAACTGGCTCATGTCTGGCCCTTCGACATTGAGAGACAGAGACAGCGAAAGCACAATTCTCGCAGTAAATGTGCTGCAATACAATGACAGAATCGATATCAGGGAAGAGCTACTCCAGGAACAACCACAACAAAACACAGTCCCTATAGTTACATATCAAGCACATCTTTTAATCACAGTAGTGGGCATACCAACCTCACTTTTAATATACACTGGAGTAGCAGTTAATGTATTGTCTTACAGCCTTTTTAAACATATTATTTCCCATGCAAAATTGTAAAATCATTGGTGAAGTTGGTGCAGATCTAAGCCAGTTAAGATACAAACATGGCTGGCACATCTATGAGTGTTCTCAAAATTTGTGAAGTTGTATTCATCGAATACTACCACCGCAAAAACAGTAATTCGGCACCTGAAGAGCGATTATTTCCCTTTCATTGGTAATCCAGTGACAATTCTGTCCCACATGTAACGAAGCATGTTGGCATTTATTCCCATCTGCTTGGATTACTGAACCTCCCGATACCACTGTTGCATAGTAATGGATATGAATGTAATTAGTCTACTATCATTGTCTTTTACAAAACTTTTGTTATTCTTTTTTGTAATGTAACTACTTTAAATCATTTTGTATTATTGGACACTGGAGAAGTTTGTTTAATTAGTTAATGCCAGAGATGCATTGTTATATTTAAGATATTTCTATTGCAACTAAGTAAATTTTTTTCTCATAAGATTTATGTTTCACAAGTAATGTTAGAAAAGTCTTGCCTGCATTATTTTCTGTACAATTACCATTAATTATGAAAGTATTTTTGATGGACCTATTTTGTTAAATACCAGTACGTAAATGAAATACTTTTAATTGAACAGAGACTTGTATATTAATTTAATCAATATTAGTTACACTGGCATGGCTCCATAGCACAGTGGTAGAGTGCCAGACTACTTTCCACTTCTTTCACCTCCGGCAGTGTTGCTGATATGAAAAATATCAAGTAGCACCGTAGTTTGGAACCCACGTTGAACTGTAGGTCCCCCTCTAACTGGCTGGGTAAGTCAGTTCGAATGGTGGAGGAAGGCAACGGCATACCACCTACAAACATGGACCATGGTCATAAAACAACTGAAATCATCAAACAGTTTAGATATATATGACATATCTTGCAGCCTATTAAAAAAAAGTGAGTGATTGCAAAGTGTACCGTTTAACCCATTGTATAAACAAGTGATTACTTGAGGGATACTTTCCTGATGAACTAAAACTGTCTAGGATAGTTCCAGTATACAAAAAGGGTGATATAAACTCTCCGTCTAGTTACAGACCAATTTCTATAGTACCTGCACTCTCCAAGGTAATAGAATGTATCATATACCAACAATTATCAACTCATTTTGAAAATCTAGGGCTAATCAATGGTGCACAATATGGGTTTAGAAAGAAACTGTCAACTGTGGATGCAATTGACACTGTAGTCAGATACATGCTCAAATTTTTTGAGGACAAAGGCTTTGCTCAGGTCTCATTTTGTGACCTAAGCAAGGCCTTTGACTGTGTCCTGCACACAACACTACTAGAAAAAAATAGAATTCTATGGCATCAAGGAAAACACTCTCAAACTATTAAAATCCTATTTAAAAGACCGTAAACAGGTAGTTTTTGTTGGCAAGGAAATGTCAAACATAGAAAATGTTAAAGTAGGTGTGCCTCAGGGATCTGTACTGGGCCCCTTCATGTTCCTGATTACGATCAATGATCTGCCCTCGTTTATTATATCCACCACTGTATTATATGCCAATGATACTACTTTTCTACATAGCAGTAACAATCTTTGTGAACTTAAAACCTGTACTGAAAATGCACTCTCTCACGCAGCACACTGACTGAGAGCAAATGGATTCTTACTTAACAAAAACAAAACTCAGCAGATTCTCTTCACTTTAAGAGACAAGCCACTATCTGATGACCCTAGTTCTGTTAAGTTCCTAGGTGTTTATTTAGATGACAAGTTATCCTGGAGCCAATATATAAATTACATTAGTGCTAAGCTATCTAGAGTAATTTATTTATTAAGACAACTTAGAAATTGTGTACCTGAAACATATGTCAGATCATCTTACTTCGCATTTTTCCTAAGTACATTAACCTATAGCATAATCTTGTGGGGTAATTGTAGCCATATAGAAGACATACTAATATTCAAATGTTCAAATGTTTGTAAAGCTTATGGGACATAACTACGGGGTCATCAGTCCCTAAACTTACAAACTACTTATGAACTAGGACGGCACAAATATCCATGCCCGAGGGTGGATTCGAACCCCCGACCATAGTGGCCGTGCTGACCGTGACTGGAGTACCTCAGTCACCTCGGCCACCACGGCCGGCCATACTAATATTGCAGAAGAAAGCCGTTACGCTAATTACAAATTTGTCACACAAGGCTCACTGCAAACCCTTATTTACTGAACATAAAATTATGACAGTAATAAACCTGTATATATACTATGTCTTAATCTAAACAAAGAAGAACTTACAGGATGTGAAACACAGAGAAAATGTACACAGTTACAATACAAGAAGAATCAGACACATATATACGCCTTACCACAGGCTGTCAAAATCAATAAATAGCTACAAGGTCATAGGGCACAAGCTATTTAATAAGCTGTATAATGCTATGCAGGATCTTCCTGAACTAACATTCAAAGAAAGACTGCATGAATGGTTATCTGCCCACCCATTCTATGACATTAATGAATTCTTCAACTGTAAAAAATTAGTAATTCAATAGCTGACCTACTGTGTATTGTTGTAATAAACTAAAATATGCTAATTAGTCAATACTTTATCATACTGTATTATTAAATGTATTTTCATTTGACATTGTCTATTGTTATCATGGCCTAACGACAATGAAATATTTATTTATTTATTCATTCCTAGTAAAGTACTGTGGTGTTCAAACCAAACTTTGAATTGTTGACTGCTTTACCTTTTTATTAGTTACGCTATCTTTTACTATAGCCAGTTACATGTAATTGTTTACTTTTTCACTACAGTTAATGTAATGTATTCAGTTAACAATACATAATTTTCAGTGACATGATTTGAAAGATATAAATAAGATGCGCTCTCAGAATGATTCATCCTCTTTTGATGTATAATCTATGTCATTTCCAAGTATTGTTTCATCTGTTGTCTAAGGCATAATTCATAAAAGTTCAGAGCATTATTTCAGCCGTGATCTGAAGTCCAATCCATGCCAGTTTAAACTTTAATTTTGAACAATTATGTTCATCATGTTACTAGTGTGGGAAGTGTTTCTACCAATATCATGAATGGACTAGTAGTATTCATGCTACATTAAACTGTACACCTCAAACTTTTGTATTCCACTCATGAACAGTAGGCCTATAAAGTCTTATTATTGATGTGTGGAATGTGTGTTACTGGTCTCATTAATTGTAATTAATGAGACTTGTAAGCTGGCCACAAATGGGGACAATTGGACACTAATAATAAATCGTTAAAGTGTCAAAGAACTGCAATTCTGTGTGTTGCCTACGTTATTTATAGTGAATTAGTTTTTCACCTCCTGAGATTTCAGACAGCCACTACAAAGAGCAATGATTTTCGACATCAATCAACGGTCAGGTAACGGCACAGACAATGCAAAAACTGTAATGTGTCACACGTGGAAAGATTTCATCCATAATCACGACCTCAAATACATTCTCATTTCACATTATAACCCTTCTGCCAACCCCACAGAACACATGTTCCATTAATTAAACCATTTTATAAGAACATATGCCTCCAACAGACTGACATGCTGGGTTGAATATACTGGACTGTCTGAGCAAGTGCTTAACAAGCTACCACTATATTCCACACCATATACACCCACTGATTTAGTTTTAAAAACCAAAGAATCGAATGAATGAGTGAAACTGATACCAAAATTTCCAAAAAGGAAGGTAACACTGGAAGAAAAGGTAAGAAAAATTTTGGTAGCCCTGATTGAAGCAGCATTAAAAAGAAAAGACTATTATCACAAGCAGCTGAAAAGAAAACAAACATTTTGTTATAACGAGTAACACAACTATGTAAGCTGCGACCAGTACAGAAGTCTTGAATTGTCTCATTCAGAGTCTGAGGACCTACGATGCGAGTGGTTCCCACTCCAGTCCATGCGAACAGCACTATGTACAATCATGAAGCTCACAGTAGTTCATAAACACTGATGAAACCATACTGGATAGAAGCAGCCGCAGATGGACCCAACAGCTCTCTATAACGTCCACGCAGAAGGGAGGATCAGTGTGATAGCCCAGCCAGTGCCGCACAACAGCCAGGCCCGGTAACGGGCGGCGCACCATTCAAATATATGCACCACACGTTACCACAAATTTAATGTTGGGGACTTAGTACTCTTAAGAAATCATCTTAAACCATCAGTTATTTTAATATAAAATAAAAAGTGGCAACATATTTTTTCTGGGCCCTTCAGAACTGTCCAAATACCACATGATGGAAGTTGTTTATTATCTGCTGTCCATGCAAGAAGAATTAAAGGTTTGCATCCATACAAGCATTTAAAAAGGTTTTATGCTTAGTTTTTAAGCTGATCATTTAACAAAAAATTACACCTCGTTCCTAGTGAATAAGTGATACATTCTCAATAGATCCTAAGAAGGTAGGCTGAAACTCATTTTTTTACAATGGTAAGTAAGATACAACTAGTGTCACTGATGGTGTAATTGTTGTCATCAAAAACATTAACATTATACTTAATATAACATGAATTTTTTACAATGGGCATAGTAATTAGTATGATTATATGAAAATGATTACAATTATATATATACGTAAAAAATAGATGAAGTACACTTACCAGGCGAAGAGGCACAGGCAGTAATAGCAACAAATAAACACACAGACACACACACACACACACACACACACACACACACACACAAAATGCTAGCTTTCGCAGCCTAGCTGCTTCATCAGGCAGAAGGGAAGGAGAGGGAAAAGGAAATGATGAGGGTTTTAGGAAGTGGAAAAGGAGTCATCCCAATCCCAGGAGTGGAAGGACTTACCTCAGGGGAAAAAAAGGAAGGTAAACAAATACACACACACTCAGACATATCGAAACGCAAACACACCTAGACTGACATTAGTAAAAAGCAAAGAAGTTGGACAGATATACCAATTGAGGCAGAGGCTCTGTCAACAGAACCAAGGCAAAGATGGTGGGCGGGAATTTGAATTAGCGGAGATTGAGACCAGGTGGGCAGCGGGAGGAGAGAATAAGCTGAAGGGCAAGTTCCCATCTCCGGAGTTCTGAAAGGTTGGTGTCAGTGGGAAGTATCCAGATAACCCAGACGGTGTAACACTGTGCCAAGATGTGCTGGCCGTGCACCAAGGCATGTTTAGCCACAGGGTGATCCTCATTACCAACAAACACTGTCTGCCTGTGACCGTTCATGCGAATGGACAGTTTGTTGCTGGTCATTCCCACATAGAATGCTTCACAGTGCAGGCATGTTAGTTGGTAAGTCACGTGGGTGCTATCGCAAGTGGCTCTGCCCTTGGTACACCTTCCGGGTTACTGGACTGGAGTAAGTGGTGGTGGAAGGGTGCAGAGGGCAGGTTTTCCAATGGGGGCGGTTGCATGGGTAGGAGACAGAGGGTAGGGAAGGTGGTTTGGGAGTTTCATAGGGATGGACTAGGAGGTTACGAAGGTTAGGTGGGCGGCGGAAAGACACTCTCGGAGGAGTGGGGAGGATGTCATTAAGAATGGATCTCATTTCGGGGCAGGATTTAAGGAAGTCGTATCCCTGCTGGAGAGCCACATTCAGAGTCTGCTCCAGTCCCGGAAAGTATCCAGTGACAAAAGGGGCACTTCTGGGATTCTTCGGTGGAAGGTTCTCGATTTGGAGGAATGAGGTGGCGGCTCTGGTAATTTGCTTCTGAACCAGATCAAGAGGATAGCTGCGGGATGTGAAAGCTGTTATTAGGTTATTGGTGTACTGGTTCAGGGATTCAGGACTGGAGCAGACTCTTTTGCCACGAAGACCTAAGCTGTAGGGAAGGGAACGTTTGATATGGAATGGATGGCAGCTGTCATAATGGAGGTACTGTTGTTTGTTGGTAGGTTTGATGTGGACGGATGTGTGAAGTTGGCCGTTGGACAGATGGAGGTCGACATTAAGGAAAGTGGCATGGGATTTCGAATAGGACCAGGTGAATTTGATGGGACCAAAGGAGTTGAGGTTGGAGAGGAAATTCTGGAGTTCTTCTTCACTGTTGGTCCAGATCATGAAGATGTCGTCAATGAATCTGTACCAAACTTTGGGTTGACAGGCTTGGGTTTCCAGGAAGGCTTCCTCTAAGCGTCCCATAAATAAGTTTGCATATGAGGGGGCCATCCTGGTTCCCATGGCTGTTCCCTTTAGTTGTTGGTATGTCCGGCCCTCAAAGGTGAAGAAGTTGTGGGTTAGGATGAAACTGGCTAGGGTATTAAGGAAAGAGGTTTTAGGAAGGGAAGTGGGTGGTCGGCGTGAAAGGAAATACTCCATTGCAGCGAGGCCCAGGGCATGTGGGATATTTGTGTATAAGGAGGTGGCATCAATGTTTACAAGGATGGTTTCAGGAGGTAACAGGCTGGGTAAGGATTTCAGGCGATCGAGGAAGTGGTTGGTGTCTTTGATGAAGGATGGGAGACTGCACATGATGGGTTGAAGGTGTTGGTCTATGTAGGCAGAGATTCGTTCTGTGGGGGCTTGGTAACCGGCCACAATTGGCCGGCCTGAATGATTAGGTTTGTGAATCTTAGGAAGTAGGTAGAAGGTAGGGGTGCGGGGTGTCAGTGGGGTCATGAGTTTGATGGACTCGGGTGAAAGGTTTTGTAGGGGGCCTAAGGATCTGAGAATTCCCTGAATCTCTGCCTGGACATCAGGAATGGGGTCGTGTTGACAGACTTTGTAGGTAGTATTGTCTGAAAGCTGGCGCAGTCCCTCAGCCACATACTCCCGCCGATCAAGTACCACGGTCGTGGATCCCTTGTCGGCAGGGAGAATGACGATGGAATGGTCAGCCTTCAGATCACGGATAGCTCGGGATTCAGCTGGGGTAATGTTGGGAGTAGGATTAAGGTTTTTCAGGAAGGACTGAGAGGCAAGGTTGGAAGTAAGGAATTCCTGGAAGGTTTGAAGGGGGTGATTTTGAGGGAGAGCGGGTGGGTCTCGCTGTGATGGAGGACGGAACTGTTCCAGGCAGGGTTCAATTTGAATGATGTCTTGGGGAACTGGATCATCAGGAGTAGGATTATTTTTCCTCGTGGCAAAGTGATATCTCCAGCCAAGGCTACGAGTATAGGATAGTAGGTCTTTGACAAGGGCTGTTTGGTTGAATTTGGGAGTGGGACTAAAGGTGAGGCCTTTGGATAGGACGGAGGTTTCAGATTGGGATAGAGGTTTAGAGGAGAGGTTGACTACTGAATTGGCATGTTGTGGTTCAGGATTGTGTGGATTAGGATTGTGAGGTTTGGGGGGGAGTGGAGCTGGAAGTGGGAGATTGAGCAGATGGGAGAGACTGGGTTTCTGTGCAATAAGAGGAGCTTGTGGTTTATTGGAGAGGTTGTTGAAGGAGAGTGTATTGCCTTTCTGGAGGTGGGTGACCAGGAGTTTGGATAGTTTTTTGAGGTGGAGGCTGGCATGCTGTTCCAATTTGTGGTTGGCCTGCAAAAGGATGTTCTGAACTCTAGGTGTGGATGTGGGAGTGGAAAGGTTGAGGATTTTGATCAGGGATAGGAGTTGACAGGTGTGTTCATTGGCAGAGTTGAGGTATAGGTTAAGGATCAGGCGGGTGAGGGCTGTGGATTGTTCTGTTTGGAATTGGTATAAGGCAGGATGAAAGGATGGGTTACAGCCAGAGATGGGAACTTTCAGTGTGAGGCCCTTGGGGGTGATGCCAAATGTTAAGCAAGCCTGAATGAATAAAATGTGTGACCTCAATCTGGCTAGGGCAAAGGCATGCTGGCGGAGGGAATGTAGATAAAATTTGATGGGGTCAATGTAGGGTGACATGTATAGTATGGAGGAAAAAAAAACTGTTGGTAGAATAAGGTTGAAGGATGAAAATAATCTACCGAATGAATAGAAGTGAAAACGTGTAGAAAAAAGATCGGAAATGTCGGAAAAACAGACGGAAATATCGAAAAACGGAAATGGAAATAATCGCAAAGTTGCTACGAAATTCCGAAAATTGTTATGAAATGAAAACGTGTAGAAAAAAAGATCAGAAATTTCGGAAGAACAGACGGAAATATCGAAAAACGGGAATGGAAATAATCGCGAAGTTGTGTGTGTGTGTGTGTGTGTGTGTGTGTGTGTGTGTGTGTGTGTGGACAGATAAATGGAGAAAATGATTTATTTTAGTACGTAGTTGGGAATTTTTATGATATATCACGGGCTGGAGTGCACAACACCACCTCAGTTTTACTTTTTTCTCACTTCAGCTAGTGTGGGTCAGGATTAGGAGGATTATTAGTGTAGAAGAAGGGAGTGATGAGGAGATATTTAAGTGTTGTTTGCCTCCCTCCCCCCCCCCCCCCCCCACACACACACACACAACATGCTAGCTCAACACGACGTGATACACATAAAGTGTTTAAGACTGAGCCACACATCTCATTTATAAAAAGAGGTCAGACCACATGCAAAACACAAGGCAATGTGAGAGAAAAGCAAGTAGTGCTTTGCTATGAGAGACATTAGTTTATTTTATGTTGACATAATATTCTTAGCAGTAGATATGCATGGTATTTTTTGCAAATGGTAAGTTGATGTACTGAATTTATATTGTGTAGTATTTTAGTGAGATTTCTCTAACCATATTAACTTCTTTTTCTCTCTCTCTCTCACTCATAATCTTTATTCTAAGTGCTACTTAGCCGGAGTCTTTTGCACCAAATCAGCTGACAGGCCTGATCTTGCCTGTGCCTGCAAATAATAATCTCTCTGTCTGTTATATAGTAAGGACAGTTTACAACTCACCGCAAAGACGTGGAGATGAGCTGCGACAGGCACATACAAAAGACACACACATACAACACTTTCAGCTATCGGCCATGGCCTTCTTCAGAAAATAGAACACTCGCGCAATCACACAGGCACATAACACAGTCATATAACCATCACCTCCGGATGCCGCACTTCGAATCATGTTCTGCGGCGAATCGGGGATGGGAGGGGAGGGGAGAGGGGATAGGAAGGTTACGTCATGGTGGTGGGGATGGGTTAGATGGAAATAACGAGATGCAGCTTAGGAATGGAGTGGGGAGGCGGGTGAGAGGGGAAAAATAAAATAAAATAAAATAAACAAAATAAAATAAAGTAAAATGAAATAAATATACAAAATGCGTACACACTGCAAGTACACAAGACCACAAACACAAACACACACACAAACGATCGCACATTCACGCACCACTCAAAATAGGTGAGGTTTGGGATAGAGAGATAGGAACTGTAAGGTATGGAAAAAAAAAATAAAAAAATAGGGAAGTTATCGTAGGTTGAGACCTGGTTGATTTTGGGTCAGAGAATGTATTGTAGTGATAACTCCCATCTGTGCAGTTCAGAAAAGCTGGTGGTGGGTGGGGGGATCCAGATGGCCCTGGATGTGAAGCAGCCATTGAAATCAAGCAGGTGCTCTGCTGCAAGCTGTGCCACAGGGTGGTCCTCCTTGTCTTTGGGCACAGTTTGGCAGTGGCCATTCATCCTATTGGATAGCTGGTTGGTGGTCATGCCAATATAGAAAGCTGTACAGTGTTTGCAGCACAGTTGATAAATTATGTGGCTGCTTTCACAGGTGGCCCGACCTCTGATAGGGTAGGATAAGCCTGTGGCAGGACTGGAATAGGAAGTGCTGGGTGGGTGGACTGGACAGGTTTTGCAGCGGGGTCTTCCACAAGGATATGATCCCTGTGGCAGTGAACTGGGTTTCGGAGTGGCATAAGGATGAACTAGGATATTGTGGAGGTTTGGAGGGCAACGGAACACCCCTTTAGGATGGGTGGGAAGGATCTTGGGCAGGATGTCTCTCATTTCTGGGCACAAGGATAGAAAATCAAAACCTTGGCAAAGGATTAATTTAGTTGTTCGTGTCCAGGGCAGTACTGGGTGACCAGGGGAGCGCTTTATTGTGGGTGGTTACTGGTGTTAGGAGGAGGATTTGGGGTGTGAGAGGATATGGCATGGGAGATCTGTTTGCAGACTAGGTCTGTGGAATAGTTTCTGTCTTGAAGGCCTTTGTGAGACCTTCAGCATATTCAGAAAGGGAGTTCTTGTCACTGCAGATATGCTGTCCACAGGTGGCCAGGCTATAAGGGAGGGATGGTAACTGTCAAAGTGTAGGTAAGGTACTGTTGGTGGTTGGTAGGTTTAATATGGACGGAAGTGTGGATGAAGCCATCAGTCAGGTGGAGGTTGACATCTAGGAATGTGGCACGGTAGGTTGAGGAAGTCCAGGAGAAGTGGATGGGAGAGAGGAATTGAGGTTCTGAGGAAAGGAGGATAGGGTGTCCTGGCCCCGAGTCCAGATCATGAAAATATCACCAATGAACCGGAACCAGGCCAGATGTTTGAGGTTTTCGGATGCTAGGAATGATTCCTCCAGATGGCCCATAAACAGGTTGGCATAGGAGGGTGCCATGCGGGTTCCCATGGCTGTTCCTTGGATTTGATGTTAAACTTTCCCCTCAAATGCAAAGTAGTTGTTAAGTAGGATGAAATTGGTGAGGGTTATGAGGAATGAGGTATCAGGCTTGAGTTCAGAGGGACGTTGGGAGAGGTAGTGTTCCAGAGCGGCAAGGCCATGGGCACGTGAGATTAGCCTCCTAGATCCTTACTTGTCACAGTGGATACCACCTCCCTATACACCAACCACCAACATCCCACATGCCCATGGCCTTGCCGCTGTGGAACACTACCTCTCCCAACATCCCTCTGTGCCTGTGTGATTGCGTGAGTGTTATATTTTCTGAAGAAGACCATGGCCAATAGCTGAAAGTGTTGTATGTGTGTGTCTTTTGTATGTGCCTGTCACAGCTTGTCGCCACGTCTTTGCGGTGAGTTGTAAACTGTCCTTACTATATTATTAATTCCAACCTGGACTTTCCATTATTATATAAAGCTCTCTATCTGGGTATAATTGTTACATAGAATTGATTATTCAGACTATTATTTGCCAATGTTATATGGCAGACGTCACATCTGATTAAACACGAAGTAAAATTGCGAAAATCAATTTATTATTGTATTTAAGACTAAATGATTCAGAAACAAGATTGCTGAATGGTAAACGTTTAAAGTCAAGAGTAGTAAATTAGTAGGTAATAATATAGCTGAGAACAAAGAACCCCATCTCACTAACCTCTGATATGAACATAGGCTCCAACTTCTTGTATGATGAACAGTAATGTCAAAAAAGCATAATGGTGAATAGATAATGACTGAAAACAAATAGATGTGACTCAATCTTTACTATTAAAAAAATTAAAAAAAAAAACTCTGTTAATGACTATTCATTCAAAACAGTTTGTCAATGAAAATAATTTTGTAAATATTTAATGTCCATTTATGTTAAGATGAGCTGTATGTTGTTTACAAAGTGTGTGTGAAACATGATAACCGAACTGAAAGGACAGCGTATACTATAGTGATAAATCAATGACAGAAAACTTTAGTGAAAGGATGCACACCTGTGACTTCCAGACAAACACAGTTTGTGTTTAAAAAGCAGGACACAGCCACAAACAAAGGTGCAATAGAAGTCGAGCATTTTTTAAATGTCAGAACATAAATATATATATATATAAGTGACCTATATGTTCAGCAAATAAAGTGGGCAGTGAAGTGAGTTTGACACTGACAATAGTGTGTTCGGACTACAATATGTAGCGCTCTAATAACAAACTCAAATTATACATGAATGGTTAGACTGCAAAGTATTTGACTTATATAAATATTTCAATTGCTGGACACTGAATAGTGCAACACATAATTAACCATAAGAACTTGCTAAGAACAACAGATATAAACTGTTATGTTCAAAAATCGTGCAGTGAAGTGTACTGAATGTGAGTTGTATAAAAATAAAATTGGAGGTCTTGTCTCAGTAAATGGACTATTTTTATAGCATCTGAGATAGCAAGCCATGTATGATGAAGAATGTGCAGCATGCAAGTGGACCTAACTAGCATGATATGAATAAATGGGTACTCACTGAGTTGTAGTAAACTGCTACTGAAGAATTTTCTACTCTGGAAGAGGAGGGGTGGAAATAACACACTATTACACAAAATCCATAAGTAACATGATTCACTTTCGTTAGTGATGTCATTGAGGTTAAAGTTAAGTACTGATATTGAAGTTTAACAAACTGGGGAATATTGCAATAAATAATAATTTCGAAGAGTTATGCTGAGAAAAACATGAAAGATTCTGGCATGCAGATTTAGCGGTAGTAGTGGTTGGCATAAAAGCAACAGCGGACAGCATCATTACAAAATAAAGTGTTGGAAACTGCTCTTTACCTGCCAGAATACATTAGGCTGTATTGCAGCCATATCACTGTAGTCGAACCTGATTGGAATTATTGGTTTTTTCACTGTAAACTGATACTTGGTTATGTAAGCTCCGCATGCTAAAGTTTCATGGCCATGTTTAACTCCAGTTTCAATTAGTGGTTAAAATTGCAAAATTATCACACTTTTTTTTTAACAAAAAGAAGAGTTACTGCAAGCTTTGAAATAAAAATCAATACAATCAATCCGGGTTTAACTACGTGACATAGTGCCAAAACATTCTGTATATACGACTGTGTTGACTCACCTTGTCATTGGGCCCTGTTCTTCAACTGCTCTTCTGATAAATGGAGTTGTTTCTGGTGATCTCCCAATGTCTTAAGTTCCGTCTGGAATTTTTTCCAGCTATCAAGCTTGTCTTCATTATTTTCAAACCACTGCTGGTCTGACCCATCTGGGTAGAAATATACGTTTTGAAAAGTACATAATGCGTTCCCACCTGTTATACTTGGCAACAGCATACCCGGTGCCTCCACTAATAAGTGTCACAATGAAAACCGCAGGTGGCCGGAATTCAAAGGCTGGTCATTAATAGAGCATAACACTTGACACTTCCAACAGGTTTATTACTAACACAAGCAGACTGACTCCTGATTGGAGTACTCCGCTATTTACACACAGAAAGAAATTTCTGGACTGTACAAGTACATGAAACACAAGAAACACCTAAAATTTTCTAGGATTGGTAATACAAAGATTTTTGTCACTGGTGGCATTTGACCCTGGCTTCAACAGTACAGACATCTGAGACACTAACCACTGCACCACACGTACCATCAGTAGAGTCATGGCACTATCTACTAGATTAGATAATACCAGTGCTAGTATAAAACCTGAAGGGACATGATTGTGGCTGTGATAAGAGATTAGTAAATTAGAATTAGAAAAAGAAATTCAAACAATGAATACTATACCTAAACAAGGTCAAACTGAGCATCTGGAAAAGTGAGAGCGTATGATATTAGGCAAAAATCCTAGGTAATAAATGGTTTGATGGTCAATGGCAAATGAAAGTAAATGAGGACTTGTACTCCAAGGCAGAAACAATCACAGCATCCTTGAAGAAGATGCAATTGTTATTTTACAATCATTTCATGAGGATGGATGGTGATCGACTAACAAAAAGAATATTAAGTTTTATCCAATCTAAGAAAACAAATCTGAGATGGTTCGAAGAATGTGAATAAGATCTTGGGCAGATTGGTATCTCAGAGGGAGAAAGTCCTGACATGAAGATTGGCGAACAGCTACCAAGGTTTTAAAAAGGCATCAACATCCAAAAGACAGAGAGGACCTTAGTTCAAAGAGTGTAAACAGGCACTTCTTGGTGGGCTCAGGAGATAGTGACAGGAAGTCAAAACTGGAACAAGACCTAGACACTAAAATGAAATTTGTTGCTACCATGCAGTCCAGAAAAAAGAAAAACACCTGAACAAGCAACACTGCGTTGTACAGAGCAATCAGTCAGCAAATGTCAGAATTGGAAGTGTAGTAAATAATAAATTTGTATTGTCCGCTACGACAGTCGGCGCTGTCGGAGATGAGGTGATCTCGTCAGCGCCACCTGCCGTGGTGCTGAGGCAGTGCGCGGCAGCACGCTGGCTGCCAGAGTTAGTTTGGTTTTCATAAGGTGCGCCTCGGCACTTCAATTACATTATACGAACAGTGTCTTTTGTTATCGGAGACTTGTGACACGTGTGTGTACCTTACCGTGTAAATGTTCAATTATGAAATACAAGATTCTTTAAGCATATTCCACAAGTGTTCATAAAATTTGGCGATGAGGATGGGATATATCAAAACAACGTGTTCAATCATGCCTGCCACCATCAAAGAACTTCTACAAGCATTTCTGCAACAGCAAAAAGTACTCACCGATCATGTCCTGCAACTTCCAGAGCTCTTCACAAACACCATCAAGGCGATCTCCAATGCACCACAGTTCGATAGGAGGCAACAGCTTTCAATTCCGAGTTTCCAGCCATATGACGATGCCGCAAAAGACTGGGCCGACTACGAGAAATGACTACGTCAACACTTCACAGCATTCGGCGTTGTTGACACCAACCTATGTAAGTCTCTTTTTCTCTCTTGGCTTTCGCCCCATCTTTATCAGTTGCTTTCACTACTGGCCCCACTTCAGGAACCGGCATCGTTGTCATTCGACGAAAAGTGCACACTTCTAAATTCTTTTTATAAGAAACAAATACACGTCGTTGCCTCTAGGGTAGCCTTCTGCCAGTGCAAAAAACTTTCAAATCTGTCATACCAAGCTTGGGCCACACAGCTGCAAGGGCTCAGCAGAAAGCGTAATTTTGTGACGAAAATCCATCAGGAATCGTACGCCGATCAAATGGTACGTGACGCTATTCTCCGCTCGGCCCATCACAAAGAGGTTCGACAAAAAGCACTTCAATTAAATGACTCTACCCTGGGAGAGGTGTTGTCAATCGCAGACTCATTTGAAATTACTTGTGCCGCTGGCGCTCAGCTGGATTTGTGAGGTGACGTAGGAGAAGTTTCTTTAGATAGGGCCATTGCTGCCGCCGCTCACAGCGAAGCAAGTGACGACGTTGCTGCTATATACCGCCCCTCTCAGCAGAAACAAAACAAAAGCAAGATGGTTTTTCAGAGAAAACCATCACCAATTGCTCTGCCCTCCTGTTCGAAATGTTTCACGCATGTGACGACTGCCCTCAAAGATGGGCACAATGCCACAAATGCAAAAAATGTGATCACATCTCATCCGTATGTCGTTCAAAACAAGTTCGAGCAATCAATGATATGGAATCTGACACTGGTTCAGTCATGTTTGTCAACTCCACTTATTCCTCAAACAATAAACTTTTTGTCTCTGTTACTGTCCTGGGAGAGAATATTCAAATGCAAGTCGACACCGGCTCTGCCATGACTATTATTACTTCTCACACTTACGTCAAGCTAGGGGCGCCGCCCTTATCACCTGTTTCGTGTAACTTGTGCACTTATACCCATCAACAACTGGCTCTCAAATGCCAATTTGAAGTATCGGTCACATATAAACATGTGACATGCACGCTCACTCTTTTCGTTGGACAAAGCAGCTACGACAGACTTGTTTGGCTACGATGCATTTTGTGCTTTTGGATTTTCGTAGACGACACTATAAATATGATCTCAGACATTGTTCTGTTTGACAAAATAGAAGGCTTTATCTGCCGAATTCTCTGATCTTTTCTCCACAGGCTTAGATCGTGCTGTTGCCTTCACAGCCCGCATATCGCTTAAAGATGGTTCTCACCCGCAATTTTTTCACGTGCGTCCTCTTCCAGTTGCATTTCGCGATTCTGTTAAACAAGAACTCGATCGCCTTACAACTGCGGGTGTTCTTCTTCCTATCACTTCAAGTGAATGGGATTCTCCTTTGGTAGTGGTTCTCAAGCCTAACGTATCCCTTCGCATTTGCGGCGACTTTAAAAACTCCGTAAATTCACAAAGTATCGTTGACATGTATCCCATGCCGCGGCTGGTGGAACTCTTTGCCAAATTATTAGGCAGACAATATTTTTCAAAAATTGATTTGTCTGAAGCATACCATCAATTGCCTCTTTATGAGCGATCTTGTCAATTTCTTGTACTCAACACGCCCTTTGGTCTTTATCAATACCAGAGGTTCCAGTGAGCCAGCTATTTTTCAAAGATTTTTGGAACAACTTCTTGTGCCGGTACCGGGATGCATTAACTGTCAGGATGATATTGTGGTCACAGGGGCATCCACAGATGAACATCTCAGGAACCTTTGACAAGTGTTTACTGTTTTGCAACAAGTGGGGTTAAAATGTAAATTTTTTCAACCCTCCATTGCATACTTGGGCTTTCGTCTCTTACGTGAGGGTATCAGTCCTTTAAAGGATCACATTGCTGCAACTGAGTCTCTTCTTCGACCAAGTCCGTGAAGGACTTACAAGCCTTCCTAGGTAAAATAGCCTATTATCACAAATTCATACCATCTGTAACGGAAATATCACATCCTTTAAATTGTCTTTTGAAGAAGAATGTGCCTTTTGTTTGGTCTGAGGCATGCGAAAAGGCTTTTTAAACACTCAAATCTCATTTGCAAAAATCACCTTGCTTAACAACGTTCAGTGCATTCTGCCTTTAATAGTTGCGGCTGATGCGTCACAACATGTTTTCCCCCATCTTCCTATGGGTCCTGATCCCGTTTTTGATGCCGATGAATTGCTCTGTTTCCACGTGGATGAAGCTACTCAGGCAGTGGTGGACGGATTTCCGATCAACGGACATCGCATCGCGGAAGCCACAGCTGCTGATCCCGTCCTCCGCTAGGTTGTTCACCACATCGAGCATGGATGGCCAGAAAGACCATCAGGAAAAGCATCTGATCTGCTCAGAAACTACTATCATCTTCGTCTGCGTCTGTCCACACTTCGTGGGGTGGTCCTGCTGGCCACCGATGATGTCACACCAAGAGTCGTTGTTCCTTTGGCTCTTCACACTGATGTCTGAATCTGCTACATCAAGGCCACTGGGGTACTTCTAGAACAAAAAATCTGGCCCGCCGTCATGTGTACTGGCCGAGAATAGATGCTGACATTGCGCACATGGTGGCTGCCTGCAGCCCGTGTGCCACAAATGCTACGTCACCCAAATCTTCGCTCTCGCTGTGGCCCACACCTAAACAACCATGGGAAAGAATTCATATAGATTTTGCTGGGCCTTTCCTTCATTCCTATTGGCTCCTAGTCATAGACGTGTACTCAAATTTTCTATTTGTCTTTAAATGTACGAAAGCTACTACAGCCTCCACCCTTTCGGCCCTTGACAAAATCTTTGTGCTTGAAAACATCCCAAAAACCATTGTGTCCGATAACAGTACACGGTTTATCTCTTCTGATTTTGCACAATTCTGCAGACGCAGAGACATCTCCCATGTCACTGCACCACCTTTTCACCCCCAATCAAACGGGGAGGTGGAAAGGCTGGTGCAAACATTTTAAACGCAAATGAAAAAACATCTAGCATCATCCTCCACGGAGGAATAACTCTTCAGATTTTTAGCATCATACAGATTCACACCAACGGGTAAACAGAGCCCTGCGGAAATGCTGCATGGCAGAAAACACCGGACATTACTGTATCTCCTATTACCCTCAAAGGAACAGTCCACCAACACAAACCAGGAACAATATAAAAAAAGGGCGCCTCTGTTTGGGCACGAGGCTATGGACATCATCCAAAGTGGATAAAAAGACGCTGTGCTGCTGCGGCAGTGTGCGGTGGCACGCCGGCTGCCAGAGTTTGTTTGCTTGTCATAAGGTGCGCCTCAGCACTTCAATTGCATTATACGAACAGTCTTTCGTTATTGATGACTTAGGTCACGTGTGTGTACCTTACCCTGTAAATGTTCAATTATGAAATACAAGATTCTTTAAGCATATTCCACGAGTGCTCATAAAAGGAAGTTACTATAGTAACAATACCAAAGGAGCTACTGTATAATGTATATAAGCAGTCTGATTCCATTAAAACTCCAGCAAATTATGTGATACTGGTTGAAATGATTTTTCTCAAATTCAAATGTTCAAATGTTTGTTAAGCTTATGGGACTTAACTACGGGGTCACCAGTCCCTAAACTTACGAACTACTTATGAACTACTTACGAACTAGGACGGCACAAATATCCATGCCCGAGGGGGGATAAGAACCCCGACCGTAGTGGCCGTGCTGACCGTGACTGGAGTGCCTCAGTCACCTCGGCCGGCTTTTTATCAGACACTGATGTAAATATAGAAACTAGATTGAGTAGTAAAATCTACTTTCTCAGCCATTTTACTTAAGAGGAGTAGGTGGGAGGAGGTGGGTTACAAGAATTCATAAGTACTGAAACTTTAAGGATCATATGAAGAATGAACTGTTAATTTGAGAAATGTAAACTTTACATAGAACATGGTATTGACTTGCAAATTTAAAGTTGTACTTTGAGATGTTTCATTGAAGAGAAGCATTGGTGGTACTTCAATCAAAGTGATGTGATAAGTAATGTATAGAACAATAGTGTAATACTATTAAGTTTTAAACAGAAGGAAAATATTATTAACCTATCTACAATGCTGTTAAAGATAATGAGTTGATAGGTTTTCTTTTAAAAGAAACAGTTCGTATGATAAGAGAAGAGGAAGTTGTTTGTATACACAGTTTAAAAAATTTGTTCACACTTAATATTACGGTATAATGAGTACAGGTTGAAATTCAAAATAAAGATGATCAGTGAGCCATAGAAGGAACATAGAAAATAGAATCACACTGACACAACTAAAAGCTTTTTTGCACAACCTTCATCATAAAATGGCACACACACATTCATACAATCACTCACAATTTACACACACATGTTAATGTTTGTAGCAGCTGTATCTCCATCTGCAGGTGATGAGAATTGCCACTCTTGCATTCAGTGATCAGTCACAGATGTTCCTGGCACTATGTCTGAAAGCTTGCCTGTCCTTAGACCCTTATTACACCAGGCCACCAGATGACATAACCAGCCATGTCACTGGTGGCACATTACACTAGGCTGCCAGCTAATTCACTGGTGGTGAATTAGAAAACGGATGACTTACCCAAAAGAACCGGCTCGTCAATAGACACAAATAAAAATAAAAATCACACTCAAAACACACTTACAAGCTTTCGCCACCACTGGCAGCTTCTTCAGGAAAAAGGGGAGGAGAAAGGGAAGGATATGGGTTTTAAGGAAGTGGAAAAGGTGTCATTCCAATCCCAGGAGTGGAAGGACATACCTTAGGGGACAAAAAGGAAGGTAAACAAATACACACACACTCACACATATCCACATGCAAACACACCTAGGCAGACATTTGTAGAAACATGGGTTTCTACAAATGTCTGCCTAGGTGTGTTTGCATGTGGATATGTGTGAGTGTGTGTGTATTTGTTTACCTTCCTTTTTGTCCCCTAAGGTAAGTCCTTTCACTCCTGGGATTGGAATGGCTTCTTTTCCTCTTTTTTAAAACCTGTATCCTTCCCTTTCTCCTCCCCTTCCTTCCTCTTTTTCCCGAAGAAGCTGCCAGTGGTGGCGAAAGCTCGAATGTTTGTGTGTTTTTGTGTGTGTTTTATGTTTCTGTCGACGAGCCTGTACTTTAGGTAAGTCAAAAATCTTTATTTTATACATATTTTTCCCACCAGGAAAGTCTCTTTCTATAACATTTTATATATATATATATATATATGTTATAGAAAGAGACTTTCCTGGTGGGAAAAATATGTATAAAATAAAGATTTTTGACTTACCTAAAGTACAGGCTCGTCGACAGAAACATAAAACACACACAAAAACACACAAACATTCGAGCTATATATATATATATTTGAGTCCTCATATAGGTAAAAATATGTAGATTTACATTTATTGCAGGTCAATTTCTATCACTGTGTGATCACCTTCTATGCAATATTTCAGCCATGAGGACTCAAATGTTGCCAAAAATGTCATTACTACTGTACATAAGTTTTAGCATTTTCAGAACAACAGTAATAATTCCTACTGTTGTTGCTGGTAAACCTTACGGGTAGAGGAGTTTCATAGACCACAACCATACTACCCAGAAGGTTTACCAGTAACAATGTCATCCGGTCATGAAACCTTCATTCTATACTTACTGTTGTTCTATGTCGTATTTATGTACGTAAGGCAAGTTTGATGTTTTGAAAATGTAAATAAGTCCTCACGGCTGAATTAATGGATTCAACCTGACCACACAATGATTGAAATTGATATGCAATAAATACAAATAAAGCAACCAATATTAACCTCCTCCTTATCATTCATCTGTTTTCTGCTTCATCACACTCTTTTCTGTACACTGTTTTATACAAGTGAAGCGTATGCTTAAGTATGTCAACAGAATTGCAGGTTGTCACTGTAGAAAAGATTGAAAGTGTAGACATGACACGAAGGAGAAGCATAATGTTGGAAGAAGTCCTAAATAATCTCAAAAGTTATTGGACACAAAAATGAACACTGAAAATTTGTACAGTTGGAGGAATGTATGTGTATATTTGTCATCATTTTCCATCATCACTAATGCAGAATAGACTCACAATGTCATAGCCAAACCAAGTTGTGGTGGTGGGACTGGTGACCCAGTGTAATAGTCTGCATACAATACAATTCCCAAGCTTGATCCTTCGCCACCAGTGGCTGCTGACCTGGTTGCAGGACACGGAAGCCAGAATATGGTAGTGCCACTGGCTGCCCTATTGTTATAGGTGCCATAAGAATGGACTGCCATGATGAGCAGTGGCACCAGTGGCTGGGCTGGCTGTATCACCTGGTGGCCTAGTATAATGAGGACCTTAGTTGCAGGAACTCCATTTCAGAAATAGTTTACAAATCTTGTGATCCCGCACTTATTACAAACATTTTGTTACTCTCTTGAACACTTAACGAGTTCAGTGTGCACAATAACTGCTTTTGTTCCTGTACTAATTACAAACAATCTGTTGACAGGCTCAATGCTAACAAGTGCCACTGTAGACCACCATTAGTGACCTCTAGCAGCATATAAAGCCACAAAAGTGGAGCTGTAATTGCAGTGGCTAACTTATGCCAGCAAGTATTACTCTGCCTACTGTTACTTAAGTCATGGCAACGGCCCCAGCAGCGCTGCAGTTGCAGTCTGTGTCTCAACTCCATTCCAGGCCACCTGCACAAGCTGCCATCACCTACCATTCTCTTGAGGCATCATCCAATCTACACTACCCTGCACCAGATAATTATGCCATCCAGTAGCAAAAAATCAACTACTCAGCACACTTTTAACATGTAATTGTGCCATGACATCTGCAGACTCTGATGTCTACTCCTCTCCTTCTGCCTATGAAAAGACCACACTGGTTATTTTTTGTTGTGAAACTGATCTTTCTGCGTTACGCCGATAATAAAATATGTTGTCATGGTATTGGGTAAACTACCATCACTCACTCACATGCTGTCATCATATAATGATAAGATATAAAACTAGCACAGAGGAAAAGGGTTTTGACCAGGTATTCAACATGCCTCATTGGTTGTAAGATGAATAATCATCACTGTGAATGATACTGATGATAGTTAGGTGCCTCCTGGCTGAGCCCCACACTGCCCTGTCCACATCTGTGCAACACAGCCACACTTAGTCACCCTCATGAGCCCTGGGCATCCTATGATGCTTCTGCAACTAGTGGTGTGTTATCTCCTTTAGCTCATCTTGTGGTGTTGATTTCTCTTGCACATTTGTGCTTACCTTTTGTGGTGTAGACTTTTCAAGCTTGTTCACACAGCATCTATTGTAGGTCTTAAAGGCCTCATTGTCTTCCTCCTCTTTGTGATCTCAGTCAGTTGTATAGTGGCAGTTTCACCCATGCTCTATTTTCTCAGTTTTCTTGTTCACCTTTTCATGAGTCATGCATGCTCAGTTTTTTGTTTTGTTGTGTGTGTTCCTGTGCACATTATCATATCCACCTGTCATGCATGCTCCATATGAGTCATTTGTTTTTTCTTGTTTTTGAATCCTTCAGCTACATTTTTCCATGGGCATGGAACTTCTAGAACACGGCTTCTGTTCCACCCTTCTCAAATGTCCTTTGCCCCTCTATGTCATTCACCGCTTTTCCAGTGAGCCCTGCCATGGGCATTGTGACTCTTGCACGGTTTGGGATAGAGAGAATCACATCATTTTTGTCACATCAGCAGATGCACTCGCCTTTCACAGTCTTCCAGTGCAGTCTGTGCACTGTCAGCCATCACTCCTCTGTCAGATGTATTTGTCTAACCCTGGTGCCAATGCTATCTAGTCCCTGCCGTGGTTTTCAGATCTCTAAAAGTATGTCAAAACTATCTTGTTGATCACAATGTGTTTACATGGGACATCACCTGGTCATCAAAACTCTCCTGCCATTCTGTTGGGACCACTCCACCAGTCGACACTGTAGTCTGCACCATCAGTGTCATAATTGTTCTCTTTCTTTTTGGTTTCAGACTGGTCCTACAATTCATTTTTAATCACCATCCAGAGCCATGGGTTGGCTTGCAGGACTTCTTGATCTAGTGTCAATCTTTCTTAGGGTGGAAGGTAAATCTTTTGTTTGGTAGCTTCCAGCACAACACCTGCTCTCTAGCTTGTTCAGAGACTGTTTATGGACCTTGCATGTAAAGATTGATTACAAAAATTATGTTGCTCTGTTAGAGTCTGTTTATGTGCTTTATGAGTACATTAAGTGTTTGGATGCTGTACAGATTACAAACATTCTGATGACAGGCTCAATGCTAGTAGACACAACCAGAGACCACAATCAGCCATCTCAAGAAGGAAAAGCAGCCACAACAGCAGCACTACTACCAAAGGGACTAGTTTGTAGCTGCAGATAATGAGGCTACCAAGTGCTTACAAGTATTCCTCCACTAGTTGTTTCTAGTCACAGCAAGACCCCCATCTGGCAGTGTGTTGCAATTTCAGACACAACTCCACTCGAGGCTATTTGCGCGATTCACCCTCAGTGGCCCAGCTGTTGGAGCATCATGCAGTTGTAGTGTCAGCTAAATTAGCTGTTACGCTAAACTGCACCGGGATGTAATGCTTCCCAACAGCCAATAGTCATCTTCCTGGGAACCTAAGGGTTCAGTGAAATTTTAATCTGACACTCTGTGGGTTCCTGAGTTTGTACTACTCATTATCCGTAGATCATGCCAGTTACCACCCATCTATAATTGGACTTGCTGTTATGCTCCTAATAAAATATATTGTCCAACTATTGGGGGAGTTATCACCATTCATCATTTTTCAGTTATTAGGTATGATGAGGAGAATAAACAGTAAGAAAAAACTAATATAATTCATTTCATCGACATAATATGTTGTGTAACGTACAACTTTTGGTAAAGAGTTGTGCTGCCTACGTATTACTCTAATCAACAAATGATGTTTATGACCTTGGCAAATATTTTGCGTGTTAAATACAATAGAACCCCAGTTTTACTCTTTTCAAGGGACTTCAAAGAAAATGGTATAAAATTTGGTAAAACATAAAATGCAGGAAATGACATTTTAAATGGTAAAATTTGCTTACTGGATCACCCTTGCTTTTCAAAGTATATGTATAATATACATACATAATACACATAAAAATAATCACCAGGAAGTTTATTTATTATGTAATAAAGGTTATCTGAATTTTGTACTATTTTAAATGAAAAGCAGAACTGGAACTGGTAACTTTATAGCATGTGGAAATTTTTGACGTAATTTCATTCATCATAATCGACATCAGCAAGCCTTTAACAGGCATTCATTATTAAAGTAATGAAACATTGCACAAGTTCCATATTGTTTTATGTTTCGCAGAATGATATTCAAGAATTTAATCATATTCTCAAGCACAAATATATACCTCAGTATCTTTTGTGACATCTGCACAGGGTTGGTATCTCACACTGTAATCACCTTTTTGAGGTTATAACATACTGTGTCCTCTTCAGTGTGGAACACACACACACACACACACACACACACACACACACACACACACACACACTAGTAAACCATCCTTTTCACAGTTTATAAAATGTCACAAAAATACTTACATAAATATTTGCACTTCACAATACATATAAATTCACAAAGCACACCATGAATACCTACCAGTCATGTAAAGCTAAGCTGAGACTTGACATGGTAACTGATGAAATTTATTACTCTTTTATGAATGTGCTTGTATTTGGAGTGTATCTGCAAGATGAGGTGACAAGAACAGTCTTTCTGAACTCTGAGTCACTACCTAGTTAGTAAATTAATCCGTTCTACTTCAGTCTCAGCTCTTAAATGTGCTGTTGACCAAGGAATCAAGGCCATGTCAATACTGATGAAGTCATAATAAAATCAGTAGCCATTACTGAGATCTAAAATGTAGTTGGATGTCTTGTACTTACCACAGTTTGTTCAGATGAAAGTTCATTACAATCTGTAACTGGAGTGTTTCAAACTGAAAAGATGAGATGTACCTATTACATTTCATAAGATGAAGAAATGGATGTAATTTTAATTTTTTCCCCATATGACATTAGTATATGCACAGAAGATGCACTTGTTACTGAGTCTGTAGCTACAATACAACTTCACGGTGATTTTGCCAGTGCATTTCAGAAAATTAAATTTCAAAATTTTAGTAAACAATGGTGCCTGAAAATTAAAGTTTCTTCAAAAAGCTAACCACATGAACAACATAGAACATTTCAAACTAAATAATACACAATGACCTGAGAAAGGAAGAGAAAGATATAATAACTCATATCCTTTCTTCACTTTTGTTCTTAATGTTTTATTTCTTGCCTTAATTTTACTTGCTTACTTATTTATTTATTAATTTTCCCTTTTTATTATCAACTTCATATGTCTAAAATGAAGACTTATAGTATGAAGTATTATGTAATGGAATCTGTTTTACTTAAACTATTGTATGACCTTTTTAATATTTCCTCTGATGCAACTAAGGATATGTTTACACAGCATCCTCTCGGCTCCCACCTCACTATGCGCTACTGGCACATAGCAGCTCACTAGGAGTTTTGGTGCATTTATGATGTACTGTGGCTGCTGGAACATCACTATTCGCATGCAGCTGGGTTTAGTCAACGCCATAGCTGTTCACATCGGTTACAGTGGTGTGAAGCACAAAACATTGCATTGTCTGACCCGGATGGTGTAACACTGCGCCAAGATGTGCTGGTCGTGCCGCAAGGCGTGTTTAGCCACAGGGTGATCCTCATTACCAACAAACACTGACTGCCTGTGACCGTTCATGCGAATGGACAGTTTGTTGCTGGTCATTCCCACATAGAACGCTTCACAGTGCAGGCATGTCAGTTGGTAAATCACGTGGGTGCTGTCGCAAGTGGCTCTGCTCTTGATTGTGTACACCCTCCGGGTTACGGGACTGGAGTAAGTGGTGGTGGAAGGGTGCATAGGGCAGGTTTTACAACGGGGGCGGTTACAAGGGTAGGAGCCAGAAGGTAGGGAAGGTGGTTTGGGGATTTGATAGGGATGGACTAGGAGGTTACGGAGGTTAGGTGGGCGGCGGAAAGACACTCTCGGAGGAGTGGGGAGGATGTCATGAAGGATACTTGCTGGAGAGCCACATTCAGAGTCCGCTCCAGTCCCGGAAAGTATCCGGATACTTTCCGGGACTGGAGCGGACTCTGAATGTGGCTCTCCAGCAAGGATACGACTTCCTAAAATCCTGCCCCAAAATGAGATCCATCCTTCATGACATCCTCCCCACTCTCCGAGAGTGTCTTTCCGCCGCCCACCTAACCTCCGTAACCTCCTAGTCCATCCCTATCAAATCCCCAAACCACCTAACCTACCTTCTGGCTCCTACCCTTGTAACTGCCCCTGTTGTAAAACCTGCCCTATGCATCCTTCCACCACCACTTACTCCAGTCCCGTAACCTGGAGGGTGTACACAATCAAGGGCAGAGCCACTTGCGACAGCACCCATGTGATTTACCAACTGACATGCCTGCACTGTGAAGCGTTCTATGTGGGAATGACCAGCAACAAACTGTCCATTCGCATGAACGGTCACAGGCAGACAGTGTTTGTTGGTAATGAGGATCACCCTGTGGCTAAACACGCCTTGGGGCACGACCAGCACATCTTGGCACAATGTTACACTGTCCGGGTTATCTGGATACTTCCCACCGACACCAATCCTTCAGAACTCCGGAGATGGGAACTAGCCCTTCAGCATATTCTCTCTTCCCGTTGCCCACCTGGTCTCAACCTCCGCTAAATTCGAATTCCCACCCACCATCTTAACATCTTTGCCTCGATTCTCTGGACAGAGCCTCTGCCTCAAGTGGCATCTCTGTCTAACTTCTAACTTCTTTGCTTTCTACAGTTCTACAGTATGTCTGCCTAAGTGTACTTGCGCCTGTGTAAATGTGTGTGTGTGTGTGTGTATTTGTTTACCCTACTTTTTTCCTCCCAAGGTAAATCTTTCCTGTCCCAGGATTGGAATGACTCCTTATACACTCCCTTAAAACCCTCATCATTTCCTTTTCCCTCTCCTTCCCTTCTGCCTGACGAAGCAGCTAGGCTGCGAAAGCTTGCGTTTGTGTGTGTGTGTGTGTGTGTGTGTGTGTATTTGTTGCTATCACTGCCTGTGCCCCTTCGCCTGGTAAGTGGACTTCATCTATTTTTTACGTATATTTTTCCTGTTAGGAATTTTTCCTCTATATATATATTTTTCATTTCAGATTCTTGGCAACCGTAACTCTTATCCAACATGAACAGGATAATTTAGCATATGAACAATTACTTTGACATATAGCCCCTAGAAACAAGCAGCAAGCAGATGTCAAACACGGCATGACTAGTGACTTTAAATCAGCCAATCAGAGATCAAATTTCAGGACATACAGCAATGGTCGCAGTGCAAAGCACAAATCAGTTTGATATCATCACCTGGTGAGGATAATGGGCTTGAGTTACCATCGCTGTGCCATTCCGGAGAGCAGCGTGTAGTGAGGTGGCAGCATAAACACGGTCTAACGTGAGGAGAATTCACAGTGAACCACAACAATATTTATTTTTCAAACACAAGTACATTTCATTACACAACAGAGTAAAAATCAAACAAATACAATATAAAACACCAAACAGCTTAGTTACTGGAATATTTTGTATAAATATGTACATATTTCAACTAAACTGTGATTGGAATGTAAAAACATATCAAGTTATAAGAAAACCTTGTAAGGCGCAATACCAACTGCTCCTCAGCTGGCCGTCTAATAAATAGTTTTATCTACAAATATCACAAACATAAAATTGTTATAAAATTATGTAAATCATGTATATAAAAATTTTCTGTGATTTTTACATCATTTGTATTTCTTATACATTTCATTAAAAAATCAACATAACAGCTGTAAAATTATTTGCTAATTACTTTTATCCCAGTGTCTGGTAGCTGGTTTTTGAAAAAAATGCTGAAATTAACCAAGTGGCGCATAGTTGGACGTCCATGTGGGCAGTTCTGTAATAAAGCAGTTTTTATTTATTTAAAGGTAGGTTATATTTAAATTCAGTATTATCATCATTGTTATTATTATTATCAGTAAAATAAGGAGAGTTCTATAATGCAGTAACATGAGATTTATTTTGTATGTAAAAATGTTTTTAGTTAATATAAATGAAATGTCCACATATTTGGCATCATCTTCAATAAAATTGAGAACTCTCATAAGATTTTATACCGAGGCAGTTATACAAAATACTTGTGGCATGGTAAACTATTATTCAGGTCTTATTTTAGCAGGTATCACTTATCGTAATATAGTTTCTCAGTTGTTAAGAATAATCAAACTGGAAATAATCTTCATAAAGAATTATTTGTAATTAAAGATTGGTTCAGATGAAATTTACAGTACAAAGACCTTTTTTCTAAGCTAATTCTCCTTTATTCCCCTCACGCGTTTTCTTTTTTGCCAAGATGATGCTATTTGAAAAATTATTCATGATCATTGTTCACATATTGCACAAAATTATTAAGTAATCCAATTCAAAACAATAGTTTTGTAGCCAAAATTTCTCTGATTTGGAAAAATCTCCACTGCAGCTAGAAGAAATAGTCGTCATCATCATCATCATCATCATCTTCATCATCAATTACATAACTTTTTCAGCAGACTCTGTTAATTCCCTTGGAAGTAAACTTGTTTATATAAAGGTTTTCCTGGTGGAGATATGAAATCTTTTTGTGTAAACACACCAGGTTCTTGACATGACATTCACTCCACAGTTTTGGGGATCAAAAAACAAATATACTGAATCTTGACACAACCACCAACTTTTTCTTCAGCAAAACTAAAAGATTCACTTTAGTCCTTACTGTTAACAGTGCAACAACAATTACGAACTAATAAATGACAAATTGAATATAATAATAATAATAATAATAATAATAATAATAAATATGCCTGCAGCAATTACTGGTTGGATTGAGCAGCTTAGTAATTGCTACTGCAGTCCAGATAAAAGAGGATGGTAAAACCCTTGAACACCAAAAGGTACCTGCAAAACTCCAGCAATACATTTACCGCATTATGAACTAATAACACTTTGAGACTTTAACTTTTCCCAACATAATGAATGTTCAAACAACTTACGGGTATGCTGCCGGGTGACGTCGTCCACAACCGCTGATATTTCGGCAGGAGGACATCCTGCCATTCTCAAAGCACAACTGCACTTAAGGAAGCAATGTGCAAGCGTATTTAATACCTCGGTTTGCAATGGGTAAACAAGGAAGGTAACACAGTACAAGTCACAGCAGAGTCAACACAACCAAAGATGACCAAATATCAAAAATATCGATAGTGACTTAATCAACAGGTGAGGCAGCAGTAATTTTGTCCCTCTGTTTTCTGGCGAGAGACAGTGCCGGATTCCAAGCAGAATTTAAACAAAAACCACCATCTCTGGTCATAAGGTTGCTTGCTAGTTTAATTTCAACAGCTTCCTTAATAACACCATCCCAATAGGTGGAAGTGCATGCCAAGATCTCCGTGTTGTGGTATTCCATAGGATGACCGGTGCCAAGACAGTGTTCTGCAACAGCGGATTTCTTTGGCTGTTGTTAGCGCGTGTAACATTTATGTTCAATACACTGGTCTTCCACAGTCCTGTTTGTCTGACCAATATATGACATGCCACAACTGCAAGGAATACGATATACACCTGCCTTACGCAAACCAAGATCATCCTTTACGGACCCCAACAGGGCCTTTATCTTAGAAGGTGGTCGAAAAACACATTTCACATCATATTTCCGCAAAATACGACCAATCTTGTTGGAAATACTTCCTGCATAAGGCAAAAAGGCCATAGGTTTAGGTGCCACTTTACTATCGTCACTCACCCGTTGCACAGATGGCTGACAGCTCAATGCACATTTTATCTGTCTCTCACTATAACCATTCTGACGAAAGGTCTCTTCGAGATGGGACTACTCGGCTAACAAACTTTCAGGGTCTGAAATGACATGTGCCCTGTGAACCAAGGTACGAAGTAGTCCTCCACACTGAGCTGGATGGTGACAACTATCAGCTCACAGATACTAATCTGTGTGAGTAGGCATCCTATAAACAGCATATGCCAAGGTGCCATCAACCTTACTTCTGACCAACACATCAAGGAAAGGAAGACAGCCATTCTTTTCCACCTCCATAGTGAACTGAATATTCGGGGGGGGGGGGGGGGGATTGAATTTAGGTGTTCCAAAAAGCCATTTAAATTCTCATTACCATGAGGCCAAACGACAAAAGTGTTGTCTACATATCTGAAAAAACATGCAGGTTTCAGAGTCGCTGATGCTAAAGCGCGTTTCTCGAAATCCTCCATAAACATATTGGCCACAATAGGTGACAACGGGCTTCCCATTGCAACTCCATCAGTTTGTTCATAGTACTGACCATTGAACAAAAAGTAAGTGGAAGTCAGCACATGTCGAAAAAGATTTGTTAACTCGACACCAAACTTAACCTCAACTTATCAAAGGTGGAACAATATCTCCTGAACCCACACTGGAAGCGACTAAGGAGCGGCGGTTGACCATCCGCTTTAAGGTCTTTCCAATGCAACTAGTGAGGGCAACACTACGATAACTGCTTGGACACGTGCGATCTTTCCCGGGTTTTAAAAGTGGGAATAAAACTGCTTCTCTCCACGAATCAGAAAAGTGATCTGACGACCAAACGGCATTAAAAAGATTCAGAAGGATTTCTTTATTTCACCGTGTTAGGCGCCGCAGCATACTGTAGTGGATTCTATCATTGCCAGGGGGTGTGTCACGTGCCACAGACAAAGCAGCATGCAGCTCCCACAGCGTGAATGGGCAGTTATAATCCTGATGACTAGTGGACCTGAAGTCCAAATTGCCCCTCTCAGCGACCACTCTGTGGTGCTGAAATACCGGATCCTGACGGGAACTAGCTGTAACATTGGCTAAAAACATAGCCATGGTCTAGGCAATATCTCGTAGGCTGGTGTGGAGAACGCCATTCCCCATGATAGCAGCCAGTGGACACCTTCCCCCTTTCCCACAAATCCTCCGTATGGTCTCCCATACAGTAGAACTTTTAGTGGAGCGGGTAACGGTACTCAGGAACTGTTGCCAAGATCTCTTTCGGCTCTCTTGTATAATTTGGCGACATTTGCTCTTGCCATCCAAAAAGCCGCGAGGTTTTTTGCAGTTGGCCAACTCTTAAATCTACACAGATCAGCACGCCTGTACCTAATTGCTGAATGACACTCTGAAATTTTGGTCGTCCTAACGACAGCGACGTAGATGCATCAGCAGCACTGTGTATCTTTTGAGTGATACAGTCCACCCATTCCAGGACACTGCCACGAATTTCCAACCCAGCGAGATGGCTGAACAGTGTCCAGTCGGCTTTACTGATTACCCATTGAGATGGTCTGCTTTTGGACTCTACTCTGTCTGGCAGGTGAAGCCATATGGGGAAATGGTCACTACCATGCAGGTGATCGACCACTTCCCAGTATGTAGAGTGGGCGAGGGATGGAGAACAAAGCGAGAGATCTATGGCTGAGAACGACCCACGTTGCAGTACAAAAATGTGTGGGCTGTTCCGTGTTTAATAAATGTGTGCTCAATGACAAGAGAAGCCCCCTCGGTTGCTCGACCCCTGGTGCAGGTTCTGGCAGAGCCCCAAAGCAAATTATTAGCATTAAAATCACCACAGAGAATGAAAGGGTGGGGGAGCTGTGTCAGAAGGTCTTTGAGGGCCGCTACATCAAACATGTCATGAGGTGGCAGATAGAGGGAGCACAGTGTCAAATTGTGGTGCACATATACGGATACTGCAATGGCTTGTAACTGTGTAGTGAGAGAGAGAGGCTCAGAGTAATAAGTTGTATTAGTAAAAATTGAAACTCCGCCTCTCTCTCTCTCTCTCTCTCTCTCTCTCTCTCTCTCTCTCTCTCTCTCTCTCCACCAAGATCATCCTTCTTGTGGAGTACATAGCCGTGGAGCTCAGGGTTGTCAGTGGATTTACAGTTTGTCTCTTGGAGGCATATACAAATCGGTCTACCCCGAGTCGATAAATGGAGTTCCTCCACATGCGCCCTGACACCCTACAAGTTCCACTGCAGCAGTGGGGCCATTTGTCAGGGAGGCTGGATCTTTACCCTCTCTTTCTTCCGAGATGGAGACACTGAACGTGGTGGAGGCCCAGAATAGGGTATTTGACTGTTTTCTGGAAATCATTTTAAATTGTTAATTATGTCATATTATGGTCCGAACATGCTTTTTTACCACGTGGATTTCAGTACTTCTTTTTAAAAGGAGAAATGAAATTCAAATAATTTGAAAGCCCGCTAAAATGCTACATTTGAGTCACGTGATGCCTGTGACGTCATACAACACTCTAATGCTGCTGCTGCTCTCGTAAGATAAACAAATACCTATGTCCACTGAGTAAGGCAGCAGGGCACAGTGTTTCGACGAAAAATATTATGGAATATAAAAGTTTTACTAAACACAAATAAAATAACGTAAGCCTTTTCTTCTGCACAGGGCTCTACCAAACAATTTTCATTGCAAGTAAATAACGTTTCAACTGATAAGTGTTTTTTAAAAATTAAAGCATGGGGCTTTGTATGTGGACGAGTAAATGTAAATGGATTAGTTTGTAGTGTCAAAAGTAGTGACACATTCATATCAAACCAAATCTTGAATTTGTAAGGAAAATTCTGATATGTGTGGCAGAAAGTTCACTCACAATCGCAAACATTCACTCACAAAAACAACAAACCAGAAAAGTGCTGTAATTTCGGCGCTATAAATTTATTCCATGGTGTCTCGCTCGCAATGTTCACGTGAAAGTGACATGCATTTGGCTACGCGAAATGTGCGTTGCTAACCTACGAGCGATATGAAAATACCGCCGACGCAACCTGCTGTCCCTGTTCTAGACTATAGATATATTGTATAACTAAACACAAGGCATTTTTGCTGTATTTGACAGGTTTTGATGTTTCACTTTGCACCAGTATTGAAGTAGTTAAATAAAATTACTCCCTTAACTGCATGCTTTAATGGGTTAAATTTTAATAACTATCCCGGCGACTTCCTGTGGCTATGTTGCCAACAGATGCTGAATAGCGAGAATCGTGAGACGTCGCCAATAGCCAATCGCGTGACAGCGCAAGCCGCAAATATTTTGTCATGAAACCTTTGATTTACGAGGGCAGTTACTTTTACTGACCGGACAAGGGTACATACAAGAATCATAGAGCAGGAACAGCATTATTTATTTACTTCATGGTCCGTACGATACACTAATCTAGTCATTCTATGTGGTCTGAACATCTCGACAAAGATTTTCTATCGTGTTGTTGATGTTGCCAAAATAATCAAGGCCACTTTGATAGAAGATAACATTTCACCTTTATTGCATAATATGGTGACTTCAGATTAAGTCTACTGACATCAACAAGTAGGGTACTTTTTTCCAATGGCATAAAATATCTCTCGAAATAATAAGCTTTAAAATGTAGGTATGCGTTACTTACAATGCAGTTTTCACGTTTCTTATTTCTGGCACGTAAAAATTTGGATTGTTTTTAAAGAATGAAGACACCATAATTGCATCAACTTTAGGGAAGTTTCCGCTGTCAGCCTCCACATAACCATCTTCCATTGTGGCATAAAAACTGCAAACACGTTTAGATCACGAAAAAACTGAACATAAAGATGCGAAATGGAGGAAACCCATACAATAATACAGCTCCGACTTCTAGATGCCGCGCTGTAAGTGTTCTATGACATCACCAGTACTTCAGCCAATAACGGAGCGTTTTCGATCACGTGATCTAATCGTGAAATTTGATGATTTTTAAGCTTTAATTACGTAAAAATAACAGATGTTTTGTAAGAATTATGAGCGAAAATGCTGTCTGAATGTTATAATCATTCAGAATAACAACAATTCGAACCATATTTTTAACACAGGAAAATACCCTATTGGGGCGAGAGGGTTGCCCATGAGGGATATCGAGCTCCATGAGGTCTGGAGCTGGGTCAGACGAAGGATCAGATGGGATAACTTCAACGAAGTCTGAAAGGTTCATGATGTTTTTGCCTGTGACTGTGTTCTGCTGGTAACGTTCTTTGGTTTAGGTGGTTTGGTGGTGGATACAGAGGACGTGGTTGCAACTGTGGCAACAAACCAAAGCGAAAGCAATTCATTGGTACACTGAACATACAGACACTGACTAAAATAGGAAACTGAAGATACTGGTGACAGATTTGGTATTCTTACACTTGTAATACAAAAAACAAATTTTCATTATTATGATCACTGATACCGGTGGCTATCAAGTCTACTAGGGAGAGCCTGTAATCAAACTCAAAAACAATAATTTAAATGTGTTGGTAATAGCTTTCCTAGTGCATAACAACATCCAGGACTATGAACGCCTCTCCCTACTTACATTTAAATGTGCCAATAAGGCCTATACACTGGTAAACACACATGCTCCAGTTAATAACGATTCTGATGAAAATGAAATGGAGACATTCTGGTCACAAATCTAGCATGCACTCATCAGGATCCGCCATGTCAAAGTCCTGGTGGGAGATATCCATGCACAAATCAGCAGAGAACGTGAACACACCCATATAATTGTGAATTTCTCAGCACACAAAAGGTCAAACACCAATAGACATTGCTTAATCAACATCATGGTATAGCCAACCTCCAACTAGTGTCCACTCACTTCAAGAAACCACCTAGGAAAATGACTGCATGAAAATGGCCAAACAACCACGTCAGGGAATATGAAATTGAACTTGTAGCGATAACTAGAAAATTCTCTCCAGAAAATATGAATGTGAGGCTATGCGAAGCTCCTGTGGAGTCTTGTCACCATCTCACATAAATCCAAATCCACTTCATACCTAATTGAAAGTACTGCCAAAGTCTCAACTGCTGCACATTGATTCAGGGCACTTAAAAGAACACACAGAGGATTTTGCACAATCACTGGAGACTAACAAGTAAACATGGGAAGAACTTCTTGGAATCATACAGCAGTCATCAAGAAAACTCGGTCAACCACCAAAGAAAAGAAAATACAGGTGGTGGGCAACAGACTGCAACAGAGCACTCGAATCACACATTCAAGCCTACAAGATTTGGCACATTCGCCATACACCGGAGAATTGGCAGAACATTTTGGAAATACAAAAGAAAGCATCCAAAACTACCAGACAAATTAACTGCAGGTACTATCACAAACTATTATAAAAAATTGATAATGATTTTAAAAGAAGCAACATGACAACTTTTATACCACATTTAGGGAAGAACTAGCAACCTTCTAGCCACCCCACTATTTGTTTTCAGTGCATTGATGGGACACTTGAGACAAACATAAAGGCTAACTGAAATTCTAAAACATCATTTTCAGAATATACACAACTGTGAACTACCAGCAGACAAAATTGACTTTTATGTTGTGACCCCAAACCAGGATTCAGCTCCACCTATGGATGAAGAGATAGAAAACATTGTATCACATCTGAAAAACAACAAAACAGTGGGGGAAGATGGTGTAATTGCTGAAATGCTTAAGATTGAAGGTGAACTCCTGATTGCCAGACTACAAACTATCATTGCAAATACGTGGGAAAGTCGTGTCATACCAGCAGATTGGAAAACTACTTTGATTCACCCACTACATAAAAAGGGTGCAAGACTGATGGATCATTCCACATGAAGTGTCCAATGGCTCCCACCACTACCATCTTCAATTTTGATGAAATTTGTACACTATGTACCTGAGTACCCAACATGAAAGTATGCAAAGTTTCAGGCTCACCTGCAACTTGGTTCACATACTAGAGCAATTTTTGTGAAGACCACTATTACCAACACTGAAAAATCACAAAGAAATCTTCAAGTTTTACATTCCACCCTTGATTCTTGGTATAGTGGTACACCTTTTTGTCCTCTACACACAAATGATGCAGATAAGAGTTCGGAAAGCAATGCATTTGACATAATTTCAATTCAAAGTGGGCAAGGCAACAAATCATGTAGCAAGAAATTTACCCAATAGTTTAACGAGGCAAAAGTAATGGAGAAACTGTGCTACAGACCTTGTATTTTGTCAAATTATTGTCTGTCTGAGTGTTTACTATATCACCAATTTGGACCTGGCTTGTGTGTTTAATTTCTGTGCTATGATCCTGTGAATATGCTACAAACCATGAATTTGTCAAAACATACCCGTGTTCAAAGTCACGTATCTCAGAATGGACACCTACCACATTATTTTCATTGACACCATTCAACAGACTACATATCATTCTATTAAAAATTGTATTTTCATTTTTGTGTCTCTTTGGGTAAGGTGCAAATATTTCACCTAAACTATTGACTTTTTTGTAATTCGAGAAAAATTCTTGCATTGGTTCATGGTGGCTATGCCACTACCAGACTCAGTGACTCGTAGCCCCATCACCTAGGGGCCATGCCCGATAGCCATGCAAGGTCAGCTATGCGTGTGTTTCTTTACTGGAGGTTCCTAAGCCTGAATGTGGGAGTCCAGCAGATTCCCAAGCATTTTTTGGATCTCTTTGTTATTCCCAAGCAATAGTATATAATTCTTCAGTTGGTAAATGCTTTAAATTTTTTGCTGATGTCCAAAACTAATAGTTCTGGCAAACCGCACTGCTGCCCAATCATTGAAGCAGCTGGAACTGTTATGACTGCAATTATCTGTTGTTCTGGTACCCAGCATATGTCTCTTCTAACTGGCCAATGAAATGATTGCACAGCTCCATGAGGATGCATGAAATTAATCAAGGCATCTTTTACTTCACATGAAACTTCACAGATATTTCCTATCCACCATTTTCCATCATAAATGCAAGTTACATACTGGCCAGGTTGTAGTTCAGTAATGGCAACATGTTTAGTAGAAACTTTGGCATTTCAGTTAACATTTGCTATAAAAGATGATGAATTATTTGATACTCTATGAATCTGAAGTCGCTTTTCATTAATTGGCACAAATTGGTGGTGATCTCTTGTACCAGACATTGTACATCCATCCTCAAAATGCTTTTCATGCTCAGTTTCTGCATATTCAATAATTTCTTTTTTAATATAAATAAATTCAATTCCCCCCCCCCCCCCCCTCTTCTTCTTCAATATTAGAACAGATCACTTGGGTTCAAGATTTGGTTGTCAACTGGGATACTAAAAGCTTTAGGAAGCTCTTAAAATGTTTCTACTGTGCAGCAGAACCATTGCTAAACCAATGAATTTCATTAAAACTGCACTTCAATGAGTTGATCATGTACATTAAAAACACATGCACTGCAACTGTATGTCGGTGGCAATCAAAGATTGTGCAGTGAAATACTGATTCCCCATGTCATTTAACAACATACAGTGCCACAAAAGGACTAAAAGCTGTAAAGGAACTTTCCTTAGAAGAACAAGAATTACTTACTAGATGGATTAGTTTACACTTTACTGAAAATGCTCAAATATGTTTCAATCATGAAGCTGTACTCCTACAAAGATTTGAAATTTTTAGGCGAAATTTTTGCACGTTACCCAGAGAGACACCAAAATGAAAATCAGTTTTTATAATAGAATGAAATGTGCACTGTTGAATGGTGTTAATGAATATAATGTGGTGGGTGCCATTTTGAGATACACGAGTTTGAACATGGATCTATTTTGATACATCATGATTTTTAGCAAGTTTACAGGATGGTATCAGAGTAATTAAACACCGAAACTAGGACCAAATTTTTGATATACTGAACACCCAGACAGACAATAGTTTGCCAAAACACCAAGTCCACAGCACACTTCCTCCACTACTTATGCCTCGTTAAACTATAGGGTAAATTTCTCCCGACATGATTTGTTGCCCACTTTGAACTGAGATTATGCCAAATGCATTGTTTTCTGAACTCTATCTGTATCATTTGTGTGTAGAGTAAAAATGTTGTGCCACTATACCAAGAACCAAGGGTCTTGCTCTTTTACATTAGGAACAGTGGAATGCTAAACTTGAAAATTTCTTCGTGACTTTTCAGTGTCCATTAAAGTGGTATTCACAAAAATTGCTCTAGTACTTGAACCAAGTTACAGGTGGGCCCGAAACTTTGCATAAGTTCATGTCGGGCCCTCAGGTACATACTGTACAAATTTCATTAAAATTGAAGATGATTGAGCTGGGAGATTTGTCTAAGCTGGGCCACTTGACGTGGAATGACCATAATTCCAACAACTATCGAGGTATTTCACTCCTAACAGTCACTTAAAAAGAGCTCTCATGTGCCCTTCTCATCAGATTAGAACAACAGACAGAAAATGTGATTGGTGAATATCAGACACACTTCCGTCCACATCGAATCTGCACAGAACAGATGTGGAACCTGAAGATGATACTGCAACACTGCCAGCAGAACTGTACAGTAGTCGGCTTTATATATTTCAAGAAAGCACACAACTCTATTCATCACACCAGTCTGTTCAACACACCTCACGAATATAGTGTAGATAACAAAAGTACTTAATTAATTGAGCAGACTTTAATAGATGCAACCTACAAACTAAAATTCATGGGAGAAGTCTCTGAACCTTTTCAAATTAGGACAGGAGTGAGGCAGAGTGATGGTCTGTCGCTGCTCCTCTGTAACCTGGTAGTGGACAAGATCATCAAGATGTGGGAGAATGAAATACCTGGAATAAATATGGGAACAAAGTGCAAATGAATGAACATAAAATGCCTTCCCTTTGCTGACAACCTAGCAATAATTACACCAACATGTGAGGTAGCCAGAAATGCCACTGAGAAACTTCATGAGTTGGCCATCAAAACCAGACTTCAAATTTCTTATGAGAAAACACAATTCATGATCTCCAAAAGTTCAAAGCTGAAACCACTTGCAACAAAATATGGTGACTTCAAACAAGTTAAGCACTTCAAGCACTTGGGCGAAATAATCAGTTATATTGGCAATGAAAAATTTGCTAGCAAAAGAGGAGCAGAAAAATTACATAAAGCTTATACAATGACTTGCAACACATACAATAAGAAATTGCTATCTACCAAAGCCAAACTTCAGCACTATCACACAGTCGTTCTCCCAGAAGCGCTCTACGGAACTGAAACATCATCATTAACCATCAACATCAAGGACATTGGGGAAATATTTGGACCCAAGATTCAAGATGGTATCTGAATATGCAAAAGCACTGAGGAACTGTTCTCAAGAACTGAACATTCTGTGTAAGTTGAAGGAAAAAATGACAAACTCTACACACATTTAGCAAGAATGATTGCCTCTAAAATTATCAAGAAAATCTTCCTTGTCATTAAAGGAACTTACCAAACCAGGAGAACTGGCAAACAGAAAACAAAAATCACCTCACTGAACTCAGTATTGACCTACTAGAAACCACACAGAATGTGTATTGACAGAAAATTAACTCTCATAACTTCACAACCAAAACCCGATGGAAAATAATCTTAAACTAAAAAATGCACGGACACAAGAAAGTCAACATGCACATAGTGAAAGGATGAGGAAGTTTTGGGAAGAAAAGAAGAACAAGAAAGCCAGGAAGACCAGTGATAACTAAGAGTTCCACATGCTCCTTAGAGGGCAATAATAATAATAATCATCAATGTGGGGCAGATAGGTCAAAGCCTGCTAGTTATAGAAGGTTCTGAGGAAATGAAATATCCATGGTAGACATAAAACTAATAAACATCACAATCCCACTGGTGTCTGTATATCAACTGATGGCCAATGGTTCCTCTAGTTGAAGTGGCTGCACTGATGTTTTCTTGAACTCAAAAATCGAGTTTTATGTATGTGATCTTAGTCTAATTCAAATTGAACACATGTTGGAAAAGATGATCATTGAATTACTGCACCTAATCATCGGATTCTGGGGGATCAAGGACACTAAGCGGCAAAGATTAGGAGCTCCTCAAGAACTTGTTGTTGTTGTTGTTATTTAAAGGGGATTAAACTGCGAGGTAATCAGTCCCCTGTCCCAAACAAAGACAGTTCAACATAGGTTATACAAAAAACTATCATTTAACACCTACAGGGGCAACCCACAAGGTGTAGAGAGTGGCAATAACTGCTAACCGATAAAAGAAGCATAAAACAAAATTCTAAAGGCCCACACCTAAAGATTGACTGGAATAAAACATTATAGCAGAATACCATGTCTGGCTATCATGAGGATAATAATAGATGAGCCAGCCACTCTGCACATACTAAAACTGCCAAGTAAAAATAGGACCGAAAATACAAAAGTAACAACTGATTAAAACTGTTTGAGTGGTAGGTGGCTGAAAGATTAGGTTTAGGTACCCACCATTAAATCATACGATAAAAATCAGCTGTTTGAATAAAACCTAATACATGGTCAATCATAGAAGCATTGCCAGCTAAAATCAAAGGAAGCACATAAGATAGGGTAAAAGACAGCCGCAATGTGGCTAAAGGTTGACAGTCCACCAAGAGTGGACCACTGTCAATAAAGCACCACAACTGCAATTTGGTGGGCACTCTCAACATAAAATGTGGCTGTGTGCTAACCACATATGGCCAATACATAGTTTGCAGTAAACAACAGACTCTCTGCGAGAGGCCTGTATGGACGACCTCCACATGGCTATAGAGGACTTTACTACACGAAGCTTATTTGGCTCGTTCAAGTCTGCCCATTCCAAGTTCCAAAGCCCAAGGACCTTGCGGGTTATTTCCTGTCAGAGGTTCCTGTCCTGGAGACCAATTTCAAGGGCCGTGACGTGGTGGCCTGTTTGGCCAGGCGATTAACTTTTTTGTTCCCCGGGATGCCAATGTGCCCTGGAGTCCAAACAAAACCTACTGAAAGGCCTAAATCACCAAGGGTAAATACGTCATCTTGAACAAACCGTACAAGATGGTGCTTGGGAAGAAACTGGTCAAGGGATTGCAAGCCACTCAGGGAGTCACTACAGATATTTATAGACTCCCCGGGGCAGACTCAGAAATGCTGAAGAGTGTGAGAGATACCCATCAGCTCAGTTGTAACAATGCTACTTCCTCAGGGCAATGAATGCTGCTGAACGTGGTCACCATGAACATAAACATACCCAGCACAGCCATATACAAGAGAACTGTCTGTTTATACTACTAATGCACCATGGAAGGAGTCAATTAGTGCCTGAAACTGATGACAGAGGGTCAATGGTGAAACAGAGGCTTTCAAGTCACTGGACATCTCTAACCAAAGCAGCAGGCAAGGAATGGGCCAAGGAAGTGTACGAGAAGGGTAGTGAAAAGTGGGAAAGATGACTCAAGTGATGAAAGAAGGAAAAGAATTCTGACTGCAATCGAGATACTTGACCTTGGCCATTGGCTTGGTGAAGGAAGGACGGCAAATGGAAAGAAAAGCCTGTGATTTGGGTAATGAGCTGCAGCATGAGTACGGGCAGTATACGAAGCCAGTAGCTGTTGTCGGAAGATTTGGAGGAGAGGTACTCCAGCTTCAGTGAAGAGACTTGCCACTGTGCTCATGCAGAAAACCCCTATCGCTAAATGGACAACGCTCTGATGAGCTGAGTTCAAGACGTGCAATACAGAAGGAGCTGCAGAATCATACACCAGACTGCCATAATCCAGACATGATTGGATGAGGGCATTATAGAGCTGCAGAAGAGATAGATAGACGACTCTCCAGACAATGAGGCCGAGGCAGCGAAGAATATTCAAATAGCGCCAACACTTTTGTCACAGCTGTTGGAGGTGAGGCACCCATGTGAGCCAGGAGTCAAACACCATGCCTAAGAAGCAGTGCATCTCTACACTGTGGAGCAGTTCATCACCCAAATACAGTTCAGAGTCCAGGTGCACGGTCCGATGACAACAGAAGGCATAGAACTGGAAACAATGACACCCTGCAGTCGCCGTTCTGCAACACCAATACTAAAATACAAACAAAAGTTGTTGGCAAACAGGGATGCTATTAATGCTCGTTTCATCCTGTTCCCACAAGCAGCTAGGGAAATATACGTCCACCCAGGCAGAGCCCCAGAAGCCTGGATAAGTCCGATACAACTGAGGTGTGGCAGGTTCACCAAAGGTTGCCCACTAACATTGTTACACCTGAACAGCCAAGCATCTCCTTGGCGCACAGTTCACCTTAAGATTTAGTTGTTTTATTATTATAAAGGTTTTTACAATTCTTGCTATCCAGGTGATTAAGCCAAGATCCCCAGGCTCTGTACGTACAGCCTAACACCATCACATACAGTGGTAGCTGAGATACACACAGAGCTACGGTGTGGAGGACTGTTGGTGCAACACAGTGCCCAGCTTGGGGCCCCGGATTAGCCAAGCCTGTACCTAGCAAATTTATGCTGAGTTCCTGAGGGAATTCTTGGAACTATCAAGGAAAATATGAGAATTTTATTGACACAATTAATGTGAACACTCCTACCAAATCGGACAAATTAAAGGATCTCGTCAACAACCAGGAAAATTTTGACATAGAAATCACCACATTGCAAGAAATCAGATGTACAGACATTTCAACATAGAGAAAGGCAGAATCTACAAGGGCAAACCTGCTGTAAAAGTTAGAAAGAAACTACCACTCATGGGAACGAGATTTGCCGTACACAACTCACCACTTCTCTGGCAGCACCTCCATCAAAACATGCAGCATTTGGGGAGGCGGGGGGGGGGGGGGGTTGGTTTGTAGATAAGGGGGAAGAGTTTGTAGTAGCTGGTCATGGTGGTGGGTGAGGATACTGTTGGTAGAATGGACCTCACAGAGATAACCGCCGTGCCCCCTGAATGACCACGGCTGGGACTCATCAAGGATGGCAGCCATAACCTTGAGCCCAGACAGCCGAACATGGTGCATAATGAGACAAAGGAATAGGAGGGGACATGAGGGAGCCCAGGTGCAAGAGAGCCAACAGTCTCCAATGAGGGCGGCCGTGAAGAAGCTCGATGGGGCTATGCGGATCGGCCACTGTAGACTGATATGCAAACAGAAAACAAAGGAGGCCATCCGCCACCAAAATACATGGCATGTACTTACACATTTGAGCCGAAAGTTTGTACAAATCTCTCCACTGCCCCACTGGACTGTGGGCGAAAAGATGAGGCGAGGGCGTGGCAGGTCCCATACGAAGAACAAAAGACTTGAAAATGTTGAAAGGTAATTTGGGGCCTGTTAGGTTACCAATGCTCCCAGGAGACCTTCGATATATAAAATACCTTCAACAGTAGTAACATCCGCAGACATTGAGGCCAGGCAAACAACAAATGGTAAGTTTGAGTATGTGTCTAGGACAAGCCAATAGGTGTCCAAGAAGGGCCCCACAAAACCGACACGCAGTCGCATTGAAAGTGTGGATGGTATGGGCCATGGGGACAGAGATAAGTGAGGAGCTATTCTTTGGGAATCACAAGAAGAGCACCTGCTATGAGGCAAGCTATGTCCCCATCTATACCCGGCCAATATACATGCCAATGGGCAGGCATCTTTGTGCCAGAGACGTTTTAAGTGGCCCCAGTAGTGCAACGCCAGAACTACCACTCAGTGGGAGCTGTCATCTGTGGATAGAAATAGAACCCTTGTAGGTACTAAGGTAGTGGACAATTGCAAAATAATTGCAGACAGGGCCCAATGATGGACCCAGAAGACACTCCGACCACACAGCTGCAGCCGGCTAAGGATAACCCAGCTGTAGCCTCTGTGATTCATGAACTAGTGATAGGGAAACCTGCGACTATTTCCGCTGCTGACTCATCAACCACAAAACACAAAAGGTCTTCTGTATCAAAGGCCGGGTCAGGGCCTACCAAGAGGTGAGAGAAGCAATGGTGTTGGCGTGATGAGCCATGTGTTGGCTTGATGATCCATTAACCGGTACTGTATCTCGCAATTAAAACGGGATAAGTACAAGTCTGGTGCCACCACTAGCAGGACTCCTGGGTTGTATGCAGCAAGGCAAGGAGCTGCAAGGAAGGCTGCTTTAAGTGCCCGAAAAGCTCAGCAGAAAGGGGCACCCTGACACAGCAAATAGTGCAGGGGGTGCACCACTGTGGGCGCCTGTGGAGGAAGTGGCGATAATAGGTGACGTTACCCAGAAACACCTACAGTTCTTGAAAGGAGGAATGATGGGGAAGGACCGCCACTGCACACATGTGATTGGTGACAGGGCACGTCTCCGACTGGGAAACCTCATAGCCTAAGTTGGAAGAAGGAAGATTTGTTGATATTACAGTGAAGGCCAGCTGCCTCCAAGACGGAAAACAAGGAGCGGATGTTGGCGATATGGTCTGCAGGTGGGGACCCTGTCACCACAATATCATCCATGTAGTTCAGGGTATCAGTGCTAACAACTGCTCCAAAAAATAAAGATTGTGCGGCCAGTGGCCACCCTGAATAGGAACCATTAATACTGGAACAGGCCGAAAAGTGTAGAAATTACCAGCACCTGCTTGGATTAATCATCCAAAGGCAACTTTAGATATGCCTCCAACAGATCTATCTTCGAAAAATACTGCCGCCCCCTCCCCCCCCCCCCCCCCCCCCCCACCACTGAGCGAGCCATCGGGAAAGAATGAATGGTGGAGTTGGAAGTCACAGTTTTCTTAAAGGCACCAAATAAGTGCAGGGCTCCTGACGGCTGGCTTATGACAACTATAGGTGAGGCCCACTTGCTGGCTGTGATAGGAAGCAAAACACCCTCAGCCATCAGGCAATTTAATCAGCTCCACAGAGGGCTATCGGAAGGGGCCCAACTCGACAAAAGACAGTGCGAGCGGTAGGTTTAAGTGTATGGAGGCCCAAAAAATTCTTAGCACACCCAAGACCAGGCGCAAACAAAAACACAATTTCCGCGCATAGCTGAGAGAGACTTTCATATGAAATTTGATTGGAAACCAAGCAGACAAAATCAGTAATAGTAATGCCATAGGCATAGAATGCATTGAGGCTAAAGATATTCGTAGCTGCCATACTGTTATTGACCACAAACGGCACCGTGCGGCTAACATTCCAATACGTGACCTGAGCTACAAATGACCCCAAGAGTTGAATGTGGTGGCCGCCATAGCCAACCAACACATGCGGTGCTAGACCTAATATGAGGGAGCCCAATGCTTGATGAACAGCCGAGCTCAGAAGTGAGGTCGTTTGGCCTGTGTCCACTTGAAGCGTGACAGATTTCTGCAGAATGCAGAGATCAATAAACAATTTCAGCATCTGTACACCTACAGGAACAACCTTATTGATTTTCATGGGCAAATCGCCAAAATCGAGAGGGTGTGAGGTCTTGTTGGGCCCTGTGTGGAGTATCAACACATTCAGCCAGTGTGTCCAAATTTTCCACGGCAACTACATGTAGCCCATCTGTGTAGGCACAATTCCCGAGCATGAGCTTCCGTGCATGAAAGATAAGAAATCTATTTGCTCTCTGAAGTGGGCAATGCACGTTGCTGTTCCGTCCGCCCGTAAGACACAGGTAGGTGCCGAGGTGCTAAAAGTGGCAAAGGGGGGGGGGGGGGGGGGGAAGGGCACCCAAGGGTGGGCGGGGCACCCAACTGTAGTCAGTTCAGAAACAGGCGCCGTGGATACCCGGACCGAACTGTCTACAGAGGATACCTCCCTCCATGAGGAAAGTTCACTCCCCACTGCCTCAGAAACTTTGAATGGGCATGTGAAACACAAAACAGTCTGCATATGAATCTCCTTGCGGCTCGGACCAAAACTGACAACACCAGCCAGCCCCTGAAGTTCAATGGCCCAAGTGTGGTATGACTAGCTCAGCTGTTTACACAACAGTAGAAGAAAATGTGAGTCTACACTACATGAGAGTGGCGGCGAAAAAAGACCACAAAGACAGAACAGATATCTGAAAAGGAAAGGGACACCTGCGACTGAAGCAGCGGCAAACCACCCAACAAACAAAAAAGACGAGGCAAAAGCTAAGAAAGGTAATAAGCGTTTTGCTTGCCATCATTACACATCTGGAAAGCAATGAAGTGCTGGTGCAAGCACTGTTCATAGTCTGTCCAATCGTCGGCATTCTCATCAAAGGGTGGAAACGAAGGCACAAACACAGAAGACCGCAACCCGACTTCTTGTGACACAGCCCTAGTCAAGGTGTCAATAGACACCATGAGGGATGCATTCTGTTGAGCCAAAACTTCCAGCAAAACTGAAGATTTGGCAACAAAGCATTATGTTGCTCTGCCATGGCCCCAGCAGGAAGACCACACACCAAATAAACTTGTCACCACTAAAGTAAACATTGCTTGGAACATACACTGTATTCACCTCGGCATACAATAACAGAGTGAATGCAGCTCTTCTTTGCCAGTCATTTGACAGCATGACACCAGCAGATGGGACACAGCTGGTTTGTCAGCTGTCGTTGACGGCTGTGACCTCCCGTACCCAGCCCGCGAACTATCTTGACCGGGCCAGCGACCATCCACGATGCGTGAAACGGGCGCACACAATCCGAATGGCTTGTTAGGCCATTACACTGACAGTGATATTGATCATTGTAAAGATTTGGGGTAAAATTTATAATAGCGGTTAATTGTATATAGTAGTAAAAGTAGTGAACTCCCCAGTCATTTTAGACATGAGTCACAACTTGAATTAATGCAGGAAATGGGGGTTGGATAACAGAGAACAAGCTTTTGGAGTGAAAATAATGGAAGGAATTGTACTGAGAGGCAGCGGGAAAGATTTTTGACAGGATGATATCACCTCATGTAGGAAAGACATACAAATCCAGTGGAAGCAATGTATGTGGAGAGGCAGATGGAATCTAAGATGAAATGCAGAAGTTAGTTGCTAGGGGAGTTAGCCAGTAATTGAGTAGCTTTGAAGAACAGTATGCGATACTGTCATAATGACCATGATGGGTGCTACCGAGTGTCACAATAGTTGTTCCACATGACCAAATGGGCCATGTCAGTAAAGTAAACATGTGACAAAGATGACGGGGGGAAATGTAGAAAAAGGCGCGGACTGGAACAGAGAAGAGGCAGGTACTGTGAGTTAATTGTTAGATGGCAAAGCTCTCCCTAGTCCTAAATTGGTAGAAGTCAGTAGATGTCAGGATTTGTTTTTTGGCTGCAGCAAACATTACTAACTGACTGTATCCAATGAAGCAGCCATCGTCATCTGAACTGTTTTGTATTCTCCAATACAATGTTAATAAAATGAGTGACACAGTTGCTGGGCCATGCCAGCAGTCACTTACTAAGTCTTCTAAAAGGCCTACTACTTCAGTTTCACACATGAACAACATTGAAAATAATGTGCGAGACTTCTGGTTTCACAGTATTTGGTGCCAGTACTGCAGTGGTAGAGTAGGCCTGCTTTCTTCCTCCTAGCCTCCCCCCCCCCCTCCACTCACCTCTCTCCTCACAGTATTCTAAGTGTAGGGCTAGGCTTGCTTTCTGTACACCCCCCCTCCCCCATCTATGCCATCTAACAGTTAACACACACAGCGCCAGCATTAGCATTGCCTATGGCGCCGAGGCCCAGGGGCGCTGCGTAAACCAACGTACGTCCATCAATATTACAGTTTACAATCATTCATCTTGCGAAAATAAAATATCATTCAGTCTCATTCAACGTACGCCATTAAGCTCACAAACTCGCACTGAATTCAGGATATAAGATGATAAAACGAGCTGAATGCAATCTTCCTATTGGCTGCATCCATCCATGTTTCACACTAGCTTTGTCTATGTGTGTAAATTTGATTCATAATATAAAACTTGCACATGGTTTTATATGTTACAGTAAAGAAAACAATGCAGCACCTCATACATCGAAAATATTAATATGGCACAGAATACAGATAATGCACTTCAAAGCGGGAACTAATTAAAATCTATCGTGGAAAATATAAGTAATGCAAAATCTTGACTGGGCGTAGAAAAATTATTTCATATAATAAACCTATAAAAATATATAATTTTAAGCAGTAAGTCTGTAAAACTTTTACTCATAATATTTTAGGGATAAAAGTGAAGAACATGTAGAATAGTCTGAAAGACTTTTTCAATCCTTGAGGTAATGGCACAGTAAAAAAAAAAAAAAAAAAAAAAAAAAAAAAAACACGCAGAAATAAATGCTCATATGATTGTAGCTGAGCGGACTGTCCTGGGCTTCATGCAGCGTAAGAGAGGGCCTGGGTGGCCAGCACTGCTGCTGCCACGAATGCTGCGTTCAAATGCCAACAAAAATGCGAATGGGGGGGGGGGGGGGGGGGAGGGTCATGTATCATTAGGGAAACAATCTAGGGGCTACTGTGTTACTATGTGATGTTTGCATAGCCGCAATAAGTATTATCGTGTAGGATTTAGCCATATTATAGATATGAAACACATTTTTACTTGATTTAACCCAGTTTTGCACTGTTTTTTGCAGAAAAAAAAAATTACGTGAGACACCGCCTAAGGGAACCAAGAGGGCGATTCCCCCGGGATGCCTTGATGGGTAAGGCCAGCCTTGAACACACAGTACATATAAACCAAAATGTTAACAGAGGATGGAAATCATAAGTTTGGGATATAATTCACGCAGTATAATTATATTCGGAAAGTTGTGGATGAAGCTAAATAGTAAACATAAACCAGAGATTGGTCTTCTTTATTTTGAGGTATATATCTAGGTACTTTTGTAGATGCAAGGGACATTCATTTTTCTGTTTCTCTGTGTAAAGGCAACATGAATAATTTGATACACATACAACTGAGTAGAAGTTTTTTCCTCTTAAAAGAAAGAAGAATATAATACAATAAAAATGCAAGTGAAGAAAGTAAGAAATACTACTATATGCAATATCCTAATGTGTATATTATGAAACATAACATTTTTGGTACATTCACTGAATGCAAAGTGATACACTGTAAATTCCAGATATAGCTGTGTTGCATGTCTTATGCAAACATACTAATATTAAATGAAGTAGAAACAAAAGAAAGCACAACAATAAATTAAGCTTGGCAACTTACCCAGGGACTGTCCATCTCCCCCATGTGATCAACAATCCTTCGCATTTCTGCCATACTAAGGTCTGTTCCAATCATAACCGCTTTACGACATGCTCGTGATGCAAACATTGCCCGTACACGAGTTGGACGACACATGACATGAGGAGCACTCTAAGAGGGAAACACACATTTCAGTCAACCATTCTGAGCTGCTATTATGAAATAATGACAATAATATATAGTAACAGTAAATGTAGTAGTAGTACTAAAAGCAACAGTCATGGGTTGGTTGTCCTTTAGACCCATAATCGAAACCTTAAGGATGTGAAACTTAGCATAAAACTGAATAAAGAATACAGGTAAACATAAGCATTAATATGGTCAGAGTTAATGTCTATTCCACAAATCTTCGGTCAACAGTACTCAAATTAATTACAAGAAATGACTTATCCAGCAGATCAAAAAATTTGATCATAATGAATATAAAACCACCATTACAAACATATGGAAGTATACCTAGTAAAAAGAAAAAGAAAATATAGTTCATGAGCTCACTAAAGCAAAATTTTGTTATTGGGAAGAAGGATGGATGGATGGATGGTTTCAGTTTGAAAGGGTCTAAACGACAAAGGTTATCAGTCCCTTGTTCCAAACGTATAGAGTAAAGGATTTTGACATGTTAAGAAATAAAAGAAGCAAATAAAAAACAGGTAAAAGAAGAGAAAGTTGTAAAGAGGATACCAGAGTGTCTTGGCTGGGTGACCACATAAATAAAAGTAGAACATTCGGCCACTCTGTTACACGTTAAAACCACCTACCTAAAAGTGTTAGACAAGTGGAGAACAGATAGCTACTGGACACTCAATAAAATTCATATGGAATGATACAATCCACTCACACAAATAAAATTTAAAACTGAAACAACCATAGAGGTATTGTCTGCTAAACCAGCTCAGAACGTCAGGGAGATTAAAACACTGCCTCTGATTAGGGCTACTGATAAGTGGGCGCCACAGCAGCACTAAGGTATATCCTTGCAACAGAGGTGACCGTGTGTTCGGAAGTATGGCCAATAAGGAGCTGGCAGAGGATGACAGAGTCCCTGCGAGGTGCCCACATAGAGGACCTCCACGTTTTGTTGTCTCCATTATAGTCCATAACTTGTTGGGATCCGGAGGGTATGCCATTCTCTATCCCACAAACCTCAGGCTCGACTTCGCAGCACTGAATCCATGAGGGTATACCGACCTCTAGAAGAGGTTTAGTGGTGGCCTCTTTGGCTACCCTGTCTGCCAGTTCATTTCCTGCGATCCCGGCGTGCCCTGGAGTCCAGATTAGTACTACTGACCATCCGTGTTGTTCAACAGCATAGAGGGACCCTTGGATGGCTATTATCAAAGGATAGCGGGTGAAGCATTGGTGAAGGGCTCTTAGTCTGCTGAGGGAATCGCTGGAGATGACGGAGGACTCCCCAGTAGTGCAGGTACAAATGTGGTCAAGCAAACCAAATATGGCTACTAACTCTGCAGTGAAGACACCGCAGCCAGCCAGCAAGGAGCACAATCCATTATGCCCTGCATGCATGTAAGTGTAGCCAACAAGACCACCCACCATCAAGCCATCAATGTAAATCACTTCCGAGCACCTCGACACATCAAGGATAATATTGAATTCGCGGCAAATAGTCTCTGGGTGTACAGTGTTTGGGGGACTGAGACAGTTCCAGATGAAGGCATGGCCGTCGTATACACCATGGTGGTGTACAAGATTGGAACAAGAAGCGGGGAGGTAGTGGAAAAGATTCCGCTTCACTAAGGAGTAATCGGGCACGAACACCAACTATCATCCCTGACCACAACTGCCATTGTGAAATAGGAAGTGGCCTGATTGGAAAAAGAAGTCTGGGGTTGGAGTGATTGGGCAAGCCACCAACATGAGCTATGTAATTACAAAGCAGCTGTTGGCGCCTGGTTCATAGTGGCGGAATCCCAGCTTCTACAAGTAGACTGTTAACAATGCTAGTTCTGAAAGCTCCTGTTTCCAGCTTAATTCATTACTTATACTGTGACTTTTCATCTTTGCTTTATGATCTGAAAACCTTTCTCCACTCCTATAGATGAATTGTAGTAGCATATAAAATTCTTCACTCTATTGGCAACCAAGTCCTGGTGATGAGAGCTCCGACTTTTTCTTTTTCTTTTTTTTACGTTGGTGACTACAATTGCACTTTCAGAAACCACTTAAAAAGTTCGTGAAATGAATCTGAGTCTGTATGGCATTACTCCATTTTGTATTAGTTGAGATTCAGAGGCTGACCAACAAACTTTTAAGCACTGTTTATTCAACTTTAAAGGCTGTTGGTACAATCATTCGAGATTATGAAAATGCTGTGGTACATTCTGAAGGAATTCTGCTGCACTAGAGGCATTACAACACAGTCTAATGTTCTTTCCAATGGCTCAAGATTTAGTAGCTATCAGCTAAACAGAGAAATGCATAGGATGAAATTAGATATGGTGAGGATCAGCAAAGTTCTATGGCAGGAAAAACAGGATTTTCAGTCAGGTGACTACAGGGTTATAAATACAAAATTATTGAAGGGAATGCAAATGTAGTCCTAGTAATAAATAAGAAATAGGAATGTGGTAACATTACTCTGAACAGCATAGTGACAGGAAATGCTGACTGGCTAAGCAGGAGTGGCTAGAGAACAAATGCAAGTCCATAGAAAAATATATAACTAGTGGAAAGATAGGTACTGCCTAAAGGGAAAAACCTATAGTAAAAAAAGACATTAGCTGACCAGAAAATCAGTTGCATGAATATCAAGAGTATAGATGCAAACCAATACTAAGGAAAGAACAGATAGGTGAAAGGTGGAAAGAATATATTGAGGGCCTATACAACGGAAATGAATGTAGGGCAGTATTGTAGAAATGGAAGAGGAAGTAGATGAAGATGAGGTAGGAGTTATGATACTGTAAGAAGAATTTGACGAAGCACTGGAAGATTTGAGTTGGAACAAGGCCCCCGAAGTGGATGATATTCCCTCTGAACCACTGAACTTTTGGGAGAGCAAGTCACAACGAAATTTTGTGTGTGAAATGTTTGATACAGGGGAAATACCGTCAGACTTCAAGAAGAATATAATAATTTCAATTCCAGAGAAATCAAGTGCAGACAAGTGTGAAAATTACAGAGCTATCAGGTTAATAAGTCATGGTGGCTAAATTCTAACACTATTTACAGAAGAAAGAAAAACTGGTAGAATTCAAACTCAGGGAAGAAAGTTCAGATTTAGGAGAAATATAGTAACATGAAGGGAAATAGTTATGCCTTATCTTAAAAGATAGGTTAAGGAAAGACAAACTTACATTTTTTGTGGCTTTGGAATGGCAATGTTGGCTGGAATATGCTCTTTCCAATTATGGAGGTAGCAGGAGTAAAATATAGGGAACGAAAAGTCACATACAACTTGTACAAAAGCCAGACAACGGTTCAACAGTTGTAAGAGTCGAAGGGCACGAAAGGAATGCAGTGATTGGGAAAGAAGTAAGAAAAGGTTGTAGGCATTCCCAACAGCTGGACCATCCTGTTTCAGAGCATGCAGCACTGCATGATGTTGCTCACTTCAATGACTGATACACAGCCTGTGCCATATGGATCCTCCCCACGAACAACAACTTGTCTGAATTGCACAGATGGGAACTCTCCCTACAATAAATCCTATGCACCCGCAATCCCCCAGGCCTGTACCTTCACTAGTTTCTACCCCCACCACTTTGCTCTCCCCTTCCTTTCCCTACCCACACTCCAGCTCACGTATGTCTCCCTTTCCGCCGCATACTCCAGTCCCTTCCTATCTCTCAGACAGCACTGACGTATTGCTCCATTGCTCCATCACTTCCTTCCCTTCCTGCTTCCCTCTCCATGCCACTTCCTCACCCCCACCACTAGCTGTTTTTGCCTTGGCCGTGCTGTATGTTGCAGTCTGGCCACAACAGCCAGAGATGGCAGTTGGGTCTGTGTGAGTGTGAGTCAATGTGTGTGTGTGTGTGTGTGTGTGTGTGTGTGTGGGCGCGCGCGCGCGAGCATTCTCTATGGCACATGAAGGCTCAACAGCCGAAACTTTATTTCTTGTTTTTCTGTTGTGTGTGCCTTCTCCGGCCTATTGGGTGTCTCTGTGGTGAGTAGTAACCTATCCTTTCCAAAATATTGTTGAGTTCTTCAAGGTATTTCCATTGTTTAATTTAAATTTTGGGAAGTCTTTTCTGAAGACATTTATCAGGAGTGCAGCATAGTACAGGAGTGAAACATGGACAATGAGGATTTCATACATCTGGTGCTACAGATGAATGATTAAAGATTAGATGGGTAGTTTGTGTAGCTATGAGGTGGTGCTGAACAGAATTGGGAAGAAAAGAAATTTCTGGCATAGCTCGACTAAGAGAATGGATCAATTAGTGGGACACATTCTAAGGCATCAAGAAATCGTAAATTTAGCCTTGGAGGGAAGTGTGTGGGGTAAAAATCACAGAGGGAGACCATGAGATGAATACAGTAAGCAGGTTAACATAAGGAAAAAACACTGTAGTGAGCCCCCCGAGCCTCCACCATGATGGCTATAATGATTTTTGTATATTACATTTCATACATTTCGGTAGTTGGCACTCAACTAGTCATTATTGCATGACAAGTGACCTTTTCTGACCATAAGGCAGAATTTCTCCCAAAAGATAGATTTTTCTCATCACTATTTGAGCAATTCATCCATCTAGTTGAGCCTATCCCCACACCATCCTAAGTGGGCTGTGAGCTAATTGTGAATGAGAGAAAGCTTGGCAGCTGAACTATTGCTCATAGTTTAGCTACAAGGAAACAGTCTCAGACAGGTCTAGCAGACAAAGTTATCCTTATTTGAAGAGTGACCACAGTGAAATCACTGATAGCAGCTAGTGCTATCTGGCAGCTAAGACATATCACCATCCAAAACAGGAAAATGAGTATGTACACCTCTGTCGGGTTGGTTGGCACAACAATGATATCCAACTCATGTTTGTCTGTTGGGTAATTGTCCAATAGAAGTAAGAAGTTTCCCAAAGGTCTGCCATTTTATTTTTCCCATTAGTGTTAGCTCAGGCTCATTAACAACACTCTAAATTATATAAAAAACTAGTAATGGTGTTCAAGAAAACAAACCACTATGCTAAAAAGGTAAATGACATTGGTGTGTGTGATAATAAGAAAACCATGTGGGGCACACTATTTAAATTTAAATAAACTACCAGATTTGAACCTAGTGTGGATTATCTTTAGATCTAGAGCCACAGTACCTTCTCCTCTCATATGTCAACACTGGAGTAGATTTAAAAATGATCCACACTAACATCAAAGCCAAACCTAGTGTGGATTATCTTTGGATCTATATCCACAGTGCCTTCTCCTTTCAATGTCAACACTGGAGTAGATCTAAAAATGATCCACACTAACATCAAAGCCAGTAGTCAGTAAATTTAATCGGTGTCCTCTTCATAATTTTCCTATTATCATTGACAAACAGAGCACTGTTAGTCCTACAATATTATACATTGTTATTTGTTTAAGTTTGTCATGCTCAATAAATTGATTTTGATCTGCCCACTGCAAACCATTGGCTGTATTGAATTTGATCAGACACTCCTGTAAATATAGTGATTTTATGTTACATCTTTAAAACTGTGAATCATTTTCACCGTTTAGCCTAGAAATTAATGTTCACTTCCTTCACATATTACTTACTTCCAACATAAACAGCAACTCATCAATGTCATCCTTCCCAAACGTCCAGTTTTTGCTAATGGGAATTGAACTCAACTTCACCCTCTTCGTAGGTTCAGCTTAAATGAAACAATAAAAGAATATTATGTATATCTTAAACATTATCCTCAAGAGAGAGAAACCTTTGTTACACATACACATACAGATAACAGATACATAACTTACTGACATAAATGTGTCCAAAACATTAAAGAAATAATTTTTCAGAACTGCAGTGGTATGAAGTAATTAAATACGAGAAACAGAAGTGTAGACAATACAGTCACAGGTTACATAAGAAATAAATGGCTTTTGAATTTCTATCTTCATTATATAACTTTACACAAAATTTCAATTCATTTATTTTCCTGTTCCCAAAATCAACTGCAGTCCTTTCATTTAGAGCCTTGACAACAGCTTGAGGCACAGACCAAGCTAATTATCAAATAAAGTGCTGGTGTGGAACAGCCATAATTGGTTTTATTTTACTTCAATAAAGTACAACAAAAATATACATCCTTCCAAAGTCACTTAGAGTAACTTAGGAATATACAAGTTCCAATGTCATTCATGCCCAAAATCCTATACAGGCCATACTGGCAGAAGTTTTGAAATCAGATACAAAGAACGCCTTAATGCATTTAGACTTGGCAACTTGAACAGATTTACATTTGCAGCCCACATGGCTGCAGAGAACCATTCAGTGAGAAACAAAAAGAATAGCATGAAAATATTAAACTTGGCACAGAAAGGAAAACAAAATGATTTTTTTTTTTTTTTTTTTTTTTTTTTTTTTTTTTTTTTTTTTTTTTTTTTTTTGTAATAGATGGAAATACACATATATACAAAAAATATCTTCCCTGATAATATTCTCAATGAACAGACTGAGCTGGCTAATACTTCATAAAAAATGATAATAATAAACTTCCACTATGTACTTTCCACACTCCAATTTAAATAACTCACACCCAGCTACAGATCAAGTACAACTTTGATAACATTATATGTACCTAAAATAATCATAAATTTTCATAACACTAAGTATGAATAAAAAGGTGAAGCAGTCAACAATCCAAAGATTGGTATGAACACCACAGTACTTTACTAGGCATGGTCCTGTTTGGAGATGGTATGCCGTTGCCTTCCTCCGACCTTCGAACTGACTTACCACGCCAGTTACAGGAGGACCTACAGTTTAACGTGGGTTCAGAACCACGGTGCTACTCAGTCTTTTTCACATCTGCAACACTGCCAGAGGTGCAAGAAGTGGAAAGTGACATAAAAATCCTAGGACCTGGCATGGATCAGAACCCGCGGTCTGGCACTTTACCACTGTTCTACAGAGCCGCACTGAAACCACTGATTACAGCACATAGTAATTGCAAATATTCACTTAGCTACAATATTGTATCTTGTATAAAATAATGTTTAAAGACTTTCAACATTCATTATATCAGTATGATAATCTTTATTACTTATCACTGAATTATAATATCTTTGGTGCTCATGTTCTTTGTTATTATGTTGTTGTTGTTGTTGTTGTTTTAAGAGGGAACCAAGCTACAAGGTTCCTTCTTTTCTATGTTTATTTTTGTTGTCATCTGGTGTAAGCTATGAAACAAAACATGTGGTGCAGACTAAAAGTTAGTACAGTACTTGAACACATGTGGCTAGCTGTAAAAACCAATTTAAGTACATCTGTGATGACGAATAAGAATGTGTTTCAGTGGATAAAAATAACAAGTGCTCATCATGAACAATACAAGTAAGTTTTGTCCTAAAGTAAGTCAGCAACATAACCATTTTTTACACATGTGTAACTACAAATTTTGTATATCCTATGATAAATTAACAGTAAAAAATACACCGGATGTTTGCATCTTGAAACCATTATATCATCTGAAGATGAATGTAAAATTCAAAACCGTAATGGTAGATTTTAAATAAAGCAAAATAAAACCAACTGTGCCTGGTTGCTTTTCCACACCTGCACGTTATTTCAAATAACAGTCGCAGTCGCAAAAATGACTGCTTATGACAATATTGAATTACGTAATAATCTTATGTGTGAATTATTTGAAGTATGCTATGAAACATGCCATGAAAATTTGTTTCCTGAAAATCAAAATTCGAAGTACAGCATGTTTAAAATTAATTAAGTCCTGTATAGAATAACAACTATATTATGAAAAGAACATATAGCAATTCACCAAACAGAAGAGAGACTGAGTCACAGACAGGCATAAAAGGAATGCTAAAATTTAAATTTTCTGTCAAAATACACGTTACTTGCTACAGGGACCATATCCTTGCGAAAAACACAGGTGCAAGATCTGCCCAATCCACCCATCGAGCACTTCCAACTCCGATTCTGTCATAGGCTTATCCTACCTCATCAAGGACTGGTCAATCTGTGAATGCAGCCACACCACACATCATTTCAGCTGCAATCACCACTCTACTTTGTATACTGGTATGGCTACCAACCAATTGTCCATCAGAATGAATGAACAGTGCCAAACTGAGTCAACAGCAAAGTGAACAACACTGTGGTACAACATGCAGCAGAGCATAATTTTATCAATTTCAGTGGCTCACCACCTGGGCCATCTCATAATTATTATTATTTTAGGGCACACAACTGCTCAGATCATTAGCACCCAAACCCAAACCTGTATTTACTAAATAATCAGAGTTAAGACAACAACCAATGATGATTATACCAGGAGACTGCTAAAAATGAAGGGTAAAGTATATCAATAGGAGGAATTAAATATCCTTTGATTAGTTAGTCATGTTTATAAAATGCTGAACTCGAGCAACTGCCCGTGCACCATCAGCTAAAATTTACTTTAGAATGCACAGCAGATTAAGTGCAACAAAGAAATGATTGAAATTAGGACAGAATATTAAAACATGGCTCATTGTCATTGGGTGACCACAGGAACACAATGGTGTGGGGTCACCAGTCAGCAAATGGCAGTGGCTGAACCAGCAATGTCCAATCTGCAACTGGGTCGAGATGACCACCTCTCATCGAGAGGGTTGTGAGGAGGTGTTCCAAGCTGTTGGGATCAATTTTATGGTTGTAAGCTTATTGTCATGGAGTAAGGACCATAAACTCTGCCATGACAATAAAATGCATCGACAAATAGCCCCTGAATATCACTTGATAGGATCCAAAAGGTAGCTGTCCAAGATAGGAGGGTTGCAGCCTTGGGCGCAGCATCAGCAGCCTTGTTCCCAGGCACACCTCATGGCCAGGAACCCACAGGAAGTGAATGTGAGAGCTGTTGTCAGCTAACAATTTAAGGGAGTGTTAGATTTGGTGCATGGCAGGATGGATCTGATACAGGTCTCTTAGACTGTGAATGGTACTGAGAGATAGGATAGAACAGGATGTTATTGGGCACACGACAACTAGGTCTTTAGCGCCCATACAAGATAATTAAGCAATACGTGTGACCTGAGTAAAATGAAACGAACAAAAACAGGGAACAGAAAGGTAAGTAACCAAACTAGACAAACAATAAGGGGAAACAAAGCAAATAAACAAATCTGGCAAGTTAAGAATGTAAGGTGGTCCTCTAAGATACATATTCATAGATGTCCCCAAAATGCTGTACCAGAGTATCATGAACAACTGATCCTGATATAAAAGTGTTGGGCGAGCCATTCGTTGACACCCTAAAACCTCCAGCCTAAGATCTTAGGCTAGAGTCCAGAAAGGTCACAAAAATTTAAAACTTTCAACACACTCGCCTTGTTATCAGCTAAAACAGAGGGCAGGGCACCACCAAGAGCCACTACTGTCCCAGCAGCATGGTATGAAATACATTCAAGTAAAATGTGGCGTACAGTGATTTGCACACCACAAGCATCGCAAAATGGGGGATCCTGTCGACAAAGTAAATAGCCATGTGTCAGAGGACAATGCCTGTGTCAAAGCCACTTCAAGCTGCCAGAGTAACTGACAGGAAGTTCGCCACGGACAGACAGTTGGCTTAACAACCGCAGTTTACTGCTCGTCACTGCCTGCCACTCCTCCTACCACAAACGAAGAGATCTCTGCCGCACCACAGGGATGTCCGGCAGGGGAATGTCACAATGTGTGATATCATAGCCTTCGCAGGTCTCCTTGGCAGCCCGATCAGCCATTTTGTTGCCATGAATGCTGTTATGTCCTGGTACCCAACAGATTGTCACTTGCTTTCCCCGCTGCTGGAGAGTGTACATTCTGTCATGTATGAGCTGTACTGTCTTCTCAGCTGGATACAAATTGTGTAAAGACTGCAGCACACTAAGAGAATTGGAGCACAGAAGAAACTGTGTGTCATGAACCCACTGTATTTGCTCCAGCACCCACAGTATCTCATCGAGCTCCGCTGAGAAAACGGAATATGCAGGGGGGAGGCGAATCCTGGTGGTAGTGTTGTCCAAAAGACAATCCAGAGAACATATCCCAAAAGGCCTCATTGCCCGTAGCCTGGTACGAAAAAGCTGTTCCATAGGAGGGTGAGCAACGACAGGATAGGCTGGTGTATTTGGTGAGGACGTCGTCATATACACCTGGCATGCCACGAGGCAGAGATTTGGTATGGGACTGGTGCAGAACGTCCCAGTCGCGATCCGAATCCCCTCATGATGCATCACATCCAGCATCTTTAAATAAGAGGGTCTTGCAGACCCATACACGGTGCACCCATAGTCAAGCTGAGTACACACAACTGGAGCAGCCAAGTCCTTTCTGCTCCACATGAAGTGTGGCTAAAACACATTAAAATACTTAGTGCCCTGAAGCACCATCTCTTCAAATCTTTAAGATGTGGCAACCAGGTAAGTTTAGAGTCAAAGGTGAGACCCAGAAAATGCCCAGTGTCTTTAAAATTCAGAACAGTGTCCCTCAACCGGAGTTCAGGTAAGGTAAAAACAGAACATGAACGGTAAAACACACACACACACACACACACACACACACACACACACAAACACACACACACACACACAGACTTCTCAGTTGAAAATTTAAAAACAGTCTTCCGTGCCCATTCGTCAAGTCGTCTGAGAGTGAGTTGTCGTTGCAAGGCTAGGAGAAGAGCAAAAGGCAGAGAAATCATCTACAAATAATGAACACTGGACAGGACTTTTCACAACAGAAGTAATACTGTTAATAGCTATAGCAAACAATGTCACACTTAAAACACTACCCTGAGGGACACCGTTTTCCTGCTCCTAGCAGTCAGAGAACACACCACCAACTAGATACCTAAAATAACGTGGAGAAAGGAAAGACCGAATAAAATTGGGAAGGCAACCACATAATCCCCATTCGTGAAGCTGTCTAGGTGTAAAATGCCCCCAAGTAGTATTGTAAGCCTTCTCGATATATATTTTAAAAAATACACCCAGAATGTGATGACAGTGCAAGAAAGCCTGTTGTATAGCTGCCTCCAGAGAGGCCAGGTTATCGAAGGTGTGACAATATCTCCTGAACCACACTGGAAGCGACTAAGGAGCTGCCTGGACTCCAACATCCAGACAAGGCGGTGGTTGACCGTCCGTTCTAGGGTATTTCCAAAGAAACTAGTGAGGACAACACTATGATAACTGCTGGGGCATGTGGAATCTATCCCAGGTTTTAAAAGGGGAATTAAAATCGCCTCTCTCCACGAATCAGGAAAGTGACCTGACATCCAAATGGCATTAAAAAGGTTAAGGAGGATACGTTTGTTTTGCTCTGTTAGGTGCCATAACATAGCATAGTTGATCCCATCATGAACAGGTGAAGTGTCTCGAGCCACACACAATGCAGAATCCAATTCCCAAAGGGAGAAAGGGCAATTGTACTCCTCAGTAATTCCGGACCTGAAGTCCAGGAGGCCCCTCTAGCAGGCACTCTGTGGTGCCGGGATTCTGGATCCTGACTAGCAGTGGCAGTAATGGTAGTGAAGTAAGTAGCCAAGGTCTGGGAAATGTCTGCTGGGCGTGTTTGAAAACTGCCATTACCTATTATGGCAGCTATGGGGCATCTTCCTCCTCTTCCAGAAATCCTCCTGATGGTCTCCCATAATTTCGAGCTGGTTGTAGAACAGTTAACGGAACTCAGGAACTGCTGCCATGACCTCCGTTTGCTCTCCCAAATAATCTGACAACACTTGGCCCTTGCAATCCAAAAAGTGGCATGGTTCTCTGAAGTCGGATGACACTTGAACTGATGCAGAGCCACCCGCCTGGTCCTGATGGCGGATCAGCATTTGTCATTCCACTACAGGACTGGCTGCCGTTTTGGTTGTCCCGAAGACTGTGGAATGGTTGCATCAGCGGTGAAGTGCATCACGGCAGTAATATGGTGCATCCATTCTGTGACACTGTCACGATGTTCAAGGTTAGCAAGTTGGCCATAAAGTGGCCAAGCCACTCTTCTGAGCATCCATCATGGTGGGCATCTTTCAGGTTCGATTCAATATGGTTGAGAAATGGAGATTGGAAAGTGATCACTTCCATGAAGATCATCAACCACTTCCCATTGTATCGTCTGGGCATGGGCTGGAGAGCAAAGAGTGAGGTCTATGGCAGATAATGACCCTGTCACAGTACAGAAGTGTGTGGGCTGACTAGTGTTAAGTAAATGTGAGTTTGACCACAAGAGGAGCCGCTCAATTGCTCTACCTCTGGGGTAAGTAGTGACAGAGCCCCAAAGCACATTATGTGCATAAAAGTCTCCACAAAGGAGAAATGTATGGGGTAGCTGGGTAAGAAGGTCCCTGAGGGCCTCTTCATTGAGTGTATCATGAGAGGGCAGATAGAGGGAGCAAATAGTCACTCGATGATGCAAATAAACAGCTACTGTGACTGCTTGGAGGCTTGTGGTGATGGAGAGGGGATCAGAGTAGTAGGCTGTAGGAACAAAAATAACCACTCCACCCTTAGCTCTCTCCCCACTGATGTCGTACTTTCTATGCAGAGAGTAACCACATGTCTCAGGGGAGTCGGAAGGCTTGAAATTAGTCTTCTGGAAACACACACACAGAGGTAGACCCTGAGATAAGAAACGAACTTCCTCCACATGGGTCCTAAAGCCCTGCATATTCCATTGTAGTATGGGAGCCATCGCTTACAGAGGTTTCACCCTCACCTTCTCTTTCCACCGAGGCAGTGAGCCTCTATGGCGTGGAGGATCCAACTTGGAATGGTTAGGTGGCCCCAAATGGACATCAAGCTCCATTGGCTCTGGAGTGGAGTCGGATCAAGCATCTGTGACAAGTAAATGGACAGGATCGGAAACTGTAATTTCCGGTTTATCTTGCGACTGAGACTTCTCAGCTGTTTTTTGGCCTTAGGTGGCATCGGATGGGTGCCTGTTGCAGGGGTAATGGCTGTGGTGGATTTTTGGCCAACCTCTGCTACCGAGGACAGGGGAGGGGGCATCAGCTCTACAGTAGGCGTTATTGGTTGCTTTTTCTGATGTTAGGGGGCCAACTGGACTTAAAGCTTCTGTGGCTGCAGCAGCCGCCTGCCAGATGCACTGGCAAGTGCAAGTGTTAGTACTAACACTAACAGACTCAGTTTGTACGACAGCATCACTTTTGGCAACTGGCTTTTGGACAACATACGCAAAAGATGCGGCACAGGCTAGTGGTTGCATGGCCAGGAAGATTTTCTTGGCCTCAGCATACAAGATACACTTAGTGGTCTTAATTTCCTGCATATCTTTTTCCTCAGGGAAGACTTTGCACTCACGACTTCAAACAGGGTGATCCCCAGAGCAGTTTACACACGTGGCAGGTGGTGTACACACAGCTCCCTCATGCGCAACCTTGCCACATTAGCCACAGGTGGCCTCACATTTGCACCCCAGGGTGGTATGCCCAAAGTGCTGGCATTTAAAGCAGCACATTGGGTTGGGAACATATGGTCAAACCTTGAGACAAAGGAAACATGCCTTGACACAGTCTGGAAGTTGTGGATTATTGAAGGTGAGGATGAACGAGTCCGATTTCACCAGCTCACCATCCACCCTTTTCATAATATTTTGTACTTCCAAAATACCCTCCCTGTGCCCACTCAGATTTCAGTTCTTCCAAAGGGATGTTGACTAGATCTCTACAGGTCACTATGCCTTTGCTGTAGTTCAATGTGTTATCAAACTCTGTCTCTATGGCACATTCTGCAGATTGGTTGTCTGCTGGGAACTCAATGTTTCAATCAGTAATGTTCCCTTTCACAAGTGTTTCACTTATTTCAAACTGCCAGCAATTCCCTCAAGGCCTTTTTGAACATAGAAGGGGAAAATTCCCTCAAACAAGCTGTCTTTCCATTTCATTATAATAAACATATTCTGCACAACAGCCTGTGCTCTGTTACTGTACACATAAGTCTTTTTATTACTCCCTCAATCAGGAGGACTGGATATCCTAGCCCTCTTTTTGGATTGGGTGTTGGTACCCCCAGTGGTACACCCATCCCACTGGAAGGTTCGAGGGACAAATTAAAATTATTCATCTCAGTCCCATGAACAGCTAGGGAAGTATGTGTCTGCCTAGACAGAGCTTCGCATGCCTAGTCAAGCCTTATACAACTGAGGTGTGGCAGTATCCCCAGAGCTTGCCCGCTAGCGACTGTTCTGCCTCAACAACCAGGCATCCCATCAGCACATAGGGATTGAGGTTTTATATATATATATAGAAAAGAGATGACTTACCAAAAGGACCGGCTCGTCGAGAGAAACAAATAAAATCACACACAAACACACATACAAGCTTTCGCCACCACTGGCAGCTTCTTCAGGAAAAAGAGGGAAAAAGGGGAGGAAAAGGGAAGGATATGGGTTTTAAGGAAGTGGAAAAGGAGTCATTCCAATCCCAGGAGTGGAAGGACTTACCTTAGGGGACAAAGAGGAAGGTAAACAAATACACACACACACTCAGACATATCGAAACGCAAACACACCTAGACAGAAGTCATCTCTTTTCTATTTTTATTTTTGTTTATCCCACCGGGAAAGTTTCCCTCTATAATTTTCGTTTTTTATATATATATATATATATATATATATATATAGAGAGAGAGAGAGAGAGAGAGAGAGAGAGAGAGAGAGAGAGAGAGAGAGTCCTTCCTCGTGACCTGGGCGGTCAAGACAAGATCCCCCATTTCCTGGTCCACAACTGTCACACCACACAGTCATCGCTGAAGCGTGCCCAGAGTTTACGGTGTCTAGAGGACCAGAGGCACTTACCAGCTCAGGACCCCGGGTTCGCCATGCCCATACTTAGCAAATTAATGCTGAGCCCCTGAGGGGGGTACTGGAGCCAGAGCAAATGACATAGGAAGGATGGCGGTAGCAGTGGATATATAGAACAGCCTGCTAGTGAGCAAAAAAATCAGCTGTGAAATTTGAGCACTGGAGCCTGTATTGAAACCTACCATCCCAACGACAAAGGCACAGCTGACACCATCAGTGTTCTTGGAGCAATCTGTATATATAAAAATGTTATTATCCAACCGTGAATGAAGTTCGACAAACCTCGGGTGATATACCAAATCTGGACATACTCTTCATAATGTAGTTGGATCTACTTGTTGTCATACATGTCCACAGCAGACCTACACATCTGCTGAATCACCACTTGAAATCAGTAGGAACTGTATTTAAAATACTTGTCCAGTTCAAACAAAAGTGCTCCAATTTTTAATTAAGGCTGTAAGATCCTACCCTTGATAATCATGTATCATGCAGTCTCTAACAATTTTTATACCCAGCAGAATGTTAATATGTAGTGGGGTTAAGCTGCTCCTGTTCTGAAGTGGGCATAGTGCATATGAAGTGACCTAAGGATGCATTACACATATTAACTCTTTCCCTCCCAGGGTTGCCATATGGCAACGTCATCTTTAGCTGTTCCTCTAGCCACAACCATTTGTTCAAAGATTGTAAACAACAATGCAGGACATCCAACAATTCATTGTGACTGGGTTGTCTATCATTATCTTGAGGAAACAGAGAGCAATAGGCTACAATGCATTGTCAAAATATGTATAGTCACTTGATGTCTAAGTTAGAGTACATGCAGCGATACTATCAAATAATTATATCCTGGTAAAGGAAACAAAGTAATTTAAAATTTTTATTAATAAATAATTTTACAATGTCTAAATTAGTAGTAAACAGTTTGAATATGTTTTAGTCACAATAATGGAAACATATCCTGTCCAATGCTGCAATATATAGTAATCCAAAATTTCCCTCCAAAAACTAAAATAATAAATCAAGAATCCCAATTTAACAACAAATGGAATACCGTATTTGCTCGAATATAGGCCACACTTTTTTTTCCAAATTTTGGCGTCCAAAATCGTGGTGCAGCCTATAATCGAGATTCAATCCTCCCCCTTTCCCCAACCACTCCCATTCCCAAAGTCATTAGTTTCGAAAATTACATGCTCATTTTTATTTTGGTCCGAGAAATGTAATAAACTAGATAGTCTTCAAAAATGCAACAATACAGTTTCACAGAACTGCATCTACGTTTTTGTACAAGTTTACGGAAACGGCACGGGAATTCGTTGAAGTCGATATTTCGATATAAATCGAATGATGTCATTCTGTACCACGGCTAACAGAAGTTGACGACTGTTTTTTTTTTTTTTTTTTTTTTTTTTTTAACACGTCCACGTGGCCTTAAAAAATAGTATGTAATCACACTTCCTAAGCACACAAATGATTTTAATTTGATGTAGTCAATGAAGGTAGTCTTCGCGATAAAAGTTTAGTGTATGTCGCGCGAGATTTCACCATGTTTCCGTTTGTACGGTAACGCCTACTGCGAGCGGTGATGGAAGGTTAAAGGGCCCTACACACGATGCGATTTATTGGACTAATTCATTGGTCACCCAATAAATTGGGCGGTTTTAGGCGCTACCCGACCAACTTTCCTTGTCAGTCAGTTGGTTGTGCCTGACCATCTGATCTCAGATTGCCCCACCACTTTGCCCGACAAATTGTACCATGTGTAGTGTTTCCCGACCAACTTCTATGCCTGAGGTTGTCTGCACAGCGAACATGCGGATTCAAAAACAGTTCGACAGACAGACTCCAGAACAGGGTGGCGCTGCGTGTAGTTGGTCGGAATGTGTATAGGCTGCTACAACTGGTTAGTTCATTAGACGTCTTGTTGGTTGTACGATAAATCGGAGTGTGTGTAGGGGTCTTATGATAGGGGAACAACTTATTTGTGTAGCTAATACCGATGTTGAGTTCCAATGCTATTTTTTAAAGTAACGTATTTTACTGCGATGAGATTTACAGGTTTCACATTCGTTGGGTGTTATTTCCATGAAAATATGTACATGGAACTCAGGGCTATTTTGCAGCCTTGCAACTGAAACATTTCTGTTGTAACAGCAAAACCACAGTTCCTGTTTTGAATTACAAAGTCACGCAAACATGGGGATATTTACATTTTAGCCATTGAAATGCACAACTACTCTTCAAACATTTTAATAGTTTGTCCTCACTTACACACTAGCGTCAAACTTTTTTCGTCAGCGTCAAATTTACATCGAACTTCCCGTTCTCCATGTCTGTTACTGTGACTGGGCAACCTGAAGCTTACATTCAGCAGTGTAACTTGTATGTTTGTTTCCCACTACCACTTACAAGCCAAACCATTGTCACACACACACAACACTTTAAACGCCCGGTAACATGGCTCGGTTCGGCGTCCCCTCACTTGCGGCGACCAGATCAACAGGTCATCTCGCTTTCTTATTGGGTTGATTTACAGTTTTGCTTATTTGTTTTGAGTTATTGAAAAGAGAACATTATTTCATTAACATTGTGATTCTGATTACGACAAAAGTTTGATTATACACAAAAGTAAATAAAAAATTAAAATAAAAAAAAAAAAAAAAATTAAAAAACCTTAAGCCTATACTTGAGATTTTTTTTTTCTATAATCTCGTGTCAAAAGTTTAGGTGCAGCCTATATTCGCACACGGTCTATATTCTCGCAAATACGATACATCTTGAATATTTAAACTTAGTTATGGGAAAAGAAAAATAATTAGTGATGGCTGTACATCAGTATGGGTATCAACTGAATCAGAAAAAAAAATCAGGGAATTAATATTACATTAATATATTGCATAAATTTATGAAAATCATATGATTCAAAATTGTTATGGCCTAGCGGGCCATTCAAATCGCGCGCGCCCATATTGTGCTCTGTGGCTTGCACTGGCTCGGCCAAGATAGTTCCCAGTCCACCCATGGGAGGGCACGATTGTCTAAGACAGCTGACATGAGCTGCGTGCCATCTGCTGGCAGCACGCTGTCAAATGGCCAGAGTGACTGCCAGGTCAGTCTTCGAGTGAACGCGGAACATGTTTTATAGTGTTTACGCCAAATGGTGTTTTCTTCAGTGGCGATGAGGTTTATGGTAGCGTAGTCTTCCTGCCGCAGTCATGGCAGAGCAATTTAGCACATTGCTGATGAATCTTCAGTCATTGCTGGAAGTTTTGGCTCAACAGAATGCTTCCCTCACGGCATCTATTGACACCTGGACTAGGACTGTGACATAACAGGTCATGCCTGTTCCTTCATTTCCTGCCTTTGATGACAATGCCAAGGATTGATCTGACTATGAACAGCGTTTATGCCAATGCTTCATAGCTTTCCAGGTGTGTGACGAAGGTAAGCAAAAAGCTTATTTACTTTCGTGGCTCTCGCCTCGTTTTTTTCAATTGCTGGGCGATTTGGTGCCGCTTCAGACGCAGGCATCCCTTTCCTTTTCGGATATCTGTTGTCTCTTTGCGGTATATTGTTGCTGCCAATCTCATGGTGTCAGCCTGCATATCTTTCTACCGTTTGCATTATCAGCTGGATCAGTCGTACAGCGCTTGGGCCACGGAACTGCAGGGGCTGGCCCGCCGTTGTCTGTTTCCGTCCAAGCTGCATGCTGATTCATATGCGGACTCTATGGTCCGCAATGTTTTGATTTGTTTTGCTCCTGACCTGGACGTTCGCAAGCAGGCTCTTCAATCGGACGAGCTATCATTAGCAGAGGTTTTGCGTATTGCGTGCGCATTTGAAGTTTCTGAGGCCATGGGGAGTTAACTTTCCGCTTGGGGGGAGGTTTCCTTAGTTGCCAATTCGGCCCAGTTATCCGCGACGCCGGTTTTTTAGTGGCTGTTGTTGCGTCGCCCCCCCCCCCCCTTCCCTCCTTTCCGACGCCGCAGCGCTCACCTGTGTCGTATGGGGGGGGGGTAAAGGCGACGCACGTTGCCCACTTCAGAGAGCGAGCAAATTTCATGTCTTTCGTGCGGGGTGTCCCATTCTCAGGAATTGTGCCCGCACAGATGGGCCACGTGTAATCGCACAAAGGGGTTTCGTCCGTATGAGGTGGTTCTGGCTAGGAAGTGGCTGGAGCCACCAGATGATCAGATGGAGGTGAAAGAGTCCCAGCAGCCAGACTTCTTCGCCACTGTTCCGGATTCCGGCACCTCATCCCAAGGGGGGAGGGATGTTTTGGCCTAGTGGGCCATTCAGTTTGCGCGCACCCGTATTGTGCTCTGTGGCTTGCACTGGCCCGGCCAAGATAGTTCCCAGTCTAGCCACAGGAGGGCACAGTCGTCTAAGACAGCTGACATGAGCTGCGCGCCATCTACTGGTGTTGCGCTGTCAAACAGCCAGAGTGACTGCCAGGTCATTCTTCGAGTGAATGCGGAACATGCTTTATAGTGTTTACGCCAAATGGTGTTTTCTTCAAAAATCTTTAATTACTAATATACTTTTAATTAATTAAGACTTGGCTAATGTAAAGATGTTACTGAAATAGCACAAATTATTGTTTCATTCAGTGGTGCTCTCTTCTCCAGAATATAAATATGCACATAATATTTTCATTATGGCTGTATGTACAAAATGTCATTATTGCCATATGTTTTCATTGCTTTTTACTTTGTCAAGCTTAATTAATTCATTACAATAGATCATTGGACTATAAGAACTAAACACAAGTTTTGTGTGTATGTGTATGTGATTGTAGGTTGCAGTGGCCAGTATGTGAAATTATTCATAGTAACATTTACTCTCAATGTTATAATATAATGGAACACTTAAGTAATAAGGTAATGGATCTCACAATAATATGTACAGACTTGTATAAAAACAATCTTACATGAATTACATTACATACCTGTTTCATCAATAATAAACTCAAAACCATTTCTATTGAATATGTCCAAATTTTCAATCAGTAAACATTCCTTAATATAGGTGAGATCTAACTTCTGTGGTCTGCAAAGAAAAGTAACACCATTAAATTAAATGAAAAGAAAAAAGAAACACGAAACAAAACACTACTCATTTTATGATGTTTTTGCAAAGAAACATATAAAGTTATATAACAATGATGAATTGCATGACAGTAAACATTATTCTTTGGTAAACAGAAGGAGACAGTTGTATATAGCTCATACATAATTTTAGCTGATTGATATTTAAAAGCTAAGTTGCAGAACTTTAAAGAGCTTACAGACCTTAGGAGTGTAATTATTGACCAAAAAAAAATTTGGAGGATGAGACATTATTTAATGACTTGAAACCAAGAATTATGTGAAGGATAGTATTTTAATCAGTATGCCAAAATGAGTAAAATCAAATTTGCAACTCAAGCTAAACAAATATTGGAGTGGAAATACCATCCAAAAATATGTTAACCCAGATAGCGCATAATTATTTTTGGCTTAATATTTCTCTCAGAAGCTATTAATTACCTCCATATGTCTGCACAAGAATGTTATAAGCGATTTTTTCCCACAATCATGCCATTAGTTTTGCAATACTGCCCTTTTTTCCAGAACATGGTCAAAATGAAAGATTTAAAAATTTAATCTGATAAATCATTGTTATTAAAACAACACTTAAGATTAAATATATACATATATATTCTCATAATCAGAGAATGTTCCAGAAATACAAACACAACTATGAAGAAGCCTTCAATATTGTCGCATTGAAATGGAAGCAGGCTTGACTTAACACAGCACTTATATTGAAAGCAGGTTTATTACGAACTTAAGATACACGCAGCAATAACTGCCTCTCGGGCAGAGTGCTCTGCTATTTATTCACAGACAGAATGTACCAGAAATTAGAAGAACAGTTAACATAAGAAACAAGTAGAATTTGCAAGTGAACATAAGAAAGATATAGAACATTCTGGAATTGTTAATTACAAAGAAATAAATTTTTGCCGATGGCCGGGATTGAACAGCGACCTTCAGCACCGCAGGCGGTGACGCTATCCCCTGCGCCATGCCAGCAGTCAATATATGTTGTGTCTCGTGGCAATATCTTTTGTATGAACCTTAACAGTCATATCCAACCACTTTGCAGTCAATAATACAAGCTAAAATAGATCTGCAATGGGAGCTGGCTACTCAAAGAAATAAAAAATGACACTGTGCACAAATTCTTCCACACATGAATGAAAAAGTGAGCTTCTGTTCCAATCCTCCTGGAAGGACGTCAGCACTATCTGGGTTAATAAACAAATAATTTCTGCATATGTGACAGCTCTTTATTGGTCTTAATCTAATGACACCCATAAGCTCTAAACCTGTCATTTTTGTTTGAAAGGACAATGTGGGAAATCTGTCATCTTGGCACAAGACTACTTCCTGAATAACGGTCTCTGGCAAAAGAGTGTGAATGGTGAATGGTTGCTTGCATTTGATAGGAGATTGAAAAGGTATATGAAGATAGTGATTTTGTTTGTGGATAATGACCGTTTCCATCATGACACTGCACTAAAATGTGTTAAAATATTTCCTTTGCTGTCAAACTCTACTTCAGATTGTCAACAAGTGGATTAGAAAAAAATTAAAAATTTCAAAGTGTTTTACAGGCAAAAAGTGTTGAGATATATTTTGTCTAGAATGGAAAATTTTGCATTGGGACATGAACTCTGAAAATCTAGCAATGTATTAGATGCAATTCTGTGGATTTCTTCAGCCTTAAAACAGTAGCATCCACAACAGTCAGCAAATGTTTTAAAAAGCAGGGTTCATTTTTCATGACCATGCTTCCACTATTGGTGACATTGTCAAAGAAAAGAACCTCAACAAACATGAGCAAGAACTTCAGTCTTTAGTAGAGGAATTTCGTGGATTGAAGGATACACTGATATCAATGATGAGCTTTTAACTAAGGATGGGTCGAACCCCAATTTCACCTAATTGAATCCGAATACTGAATCTAAAATAAAACATGTGCCGAATTCTGAACCCAAATTGAATCTTCCAAACCTTGAACCCAAATAATCTGACAACTCAAATACATGCATTTAAAAAGAATTACTACTCTATCACAGCCAGTGATGAAGATAAAGCCTTCTGGGATGGATCCCAAATGACAATATTACAGTAAAATTGAAGAAATTAAAAATTTCATTTAGTTTTTAATTTTAAATCTTAAGGATTTTTTAATACTCTCCCTCCCCTTAAAGAAATTTGTATGAAACATTTTGAGATATGTGTTGTTTAGATGCTCTAAAAGATAATAAAGTTTCTACACTATTACAAACTGGAAAGGGAAAGAGTAAAAAATGAAACCTGAAAAGATGAGTAGATATTTTAGAAAATGGAAAAACAGATTCTTATAAAATACGATGTGTAAATGTTAAATACTTTTATAGTGACATATCAGGCATTCCATGAGTAACAGACAGGACATTCAGACACAGAGAAATCAGAGTTTATTCAACATTTGTGTACTTGTTATTGCCACGAAGACATTTCAGACAGTGTAAAGTACTCAATGCGCAGATTGCGCATTCCAGAGGATTAAGCAGGGGTATTTTGTAGATTTCAAACATTTCAAATCACATAACTTGTCTGAACAGATTTATATTTGTAGAAGATTTAAAAATCAGTACTAGAAGTCAGTTGCCGTGCTTCATTTTTATTCCCTTCAGCATAATAATAATTCACATTGTTTATGACATATGTGATTCTTACACTTACAGTGACCGTCCTCATGGATTGAAACTTAAGTGTACAAAATTTCATGAAGATTGGAACAAAACTGTAGATTTGTATGCAAGACGTACAAACATATGGACACTCTGCTTTATATATTAGACGATTCATAGGAACAATTCGTTGCCACTAATAGAAAAACACGTAAGTTGTAGCACGAAGGCAGTGGTTGTAGCATCAGGCATATTGACGCAACACAGGCCTGCAGTCAGCTTTACGTAGTAGCTTTTAGATAGGACTTCAAATGTATGGCTACTGTAGCAAAACTAAACATTTACTAAATAAGAATGGTAATAACTTTGAAACTAAATGTGGAAATATAAAACAATTTTATTAGACTTATAATACAAATACAAAATGTTTATAGTAATAGCAATTAGATACCGGTACAGTAATTCCGAATCTATCACTTGATTCCTTTTATTCAGTTCCTTTGTACTACAGCGCATCATCCCTCGTACAATCTAATGCATTCAATATCGAACATTTTTAAATGCCTGTTACGCAATGTGAATTGGAACCCACTTCCATGTATCATAATTTCATTGGCGTACTTGCATGTTTTACACGACCCATTCGAGTCAGTTGTCTGTAACTTTTCGAAAGGCAGTCGGTATACATGTGTTTATGCTAGACCTTAAACGATTTATTGAAACAGATGTCAAGTGGCTGCAACTGGATGGAACATAATTAGAACTTTTGTCTCACATAATAAATAACTTTCTTCTTGAAATCCTAGTGCTTCATTACGGTTCACGTTACCACATCACTTCACAAAATTCAACAAAACAATATGTGAAATCAGAATGAGGCCACTCATGCAAGAATCCTAAAGTGTTATGTACTGTTGGTACAGTATTTATGTAAAGAAATTTATTTTTGTTGCTACTAATATTTGAAAGAGTGTATATCTGAAGTTGAACAGTACTGAAGTTCTATTTATTGTCTTGGATGGTGTATTAAAATTCAAAAGTCAAAAATAAAAAGGAAATTAGAATTTTAATTCTTTTTTCTTTTTTTTTTTATGAGCACAAAAGTTTTAGCACCTGTATTTATAGCATTTGTGCCTGCAAAGCAAGCCTGTGTAGCACTGCTTATATTACAGACGGGAAAAGTTACTGGGGGGGCTCCTAGTGCCAGTTTTCAGAACTTCGTTCGCTTTGTATTCTATTTAAACTGCAGGCAATTTTTTGGACTCAAAACTGGAAAAAATGCAGCTGCGATTTGGGTAAATATGGTAGATTGTTTACACAACAGCCATGCAACTGCGTAAACTTTGTAGTGTTTTCACTTGAATAAATTCAAAGTGAGATTGTTTTGTTTTACGATGTCATGTTTTTCATCAGATTCTATAGAAAATAAAGTGAATTACGCAAACAAAAGCACACTGTTATGCAAAGTAAACTTCAACATTCATAACTGAAGATTTCCATATAACACTTTGGATTCGGGATTCAGTAGTATTCGGCCATTATACATCGAATCTCGAATTCGAAGTCAGTGTGCTACATTCGGTGAATAATGGATTTGGCTGAACCACTTGGACACAAACCTAAGTGTAAAGAAGCATGTTGGGATTTATTCTCATCTGCTTGTATTTATGAACCTCCCAATAACACTGTTACATAATAATAGATATGAATGTAATTTTTGTTTCCAAAACTTTTGTTATGCTTTTTTATAATATAACTAGATGAACTCATTTTCTATTATTTGATGTCAGAGAAGTTTGATTAATTAGCAAATAATAATTAATCCCTGCCAGAAGTACATTGTTAAAGTTCAGATAACATACTAATTAGTATCTCTGTTAAAACTAGGTAAATTCTTTTCTCATAATATTAAAGTAGATATTAGTATGTTTAATATCTAATGTTTGCAAAGTTTTGCCCTCTTTAGTTTCTGTGTAATTACTGTTAATTACAAAAATATTGTTGATTAATCTATTTTGTTAGATATGTAAAGGAAAGTCTATTGATTTAACTGAGATTTGTACATTAATTTAATCAGTATTATTTACAATATCTTTTACTATAGACAGTTGCATTTAGTTGTTTATTTTTCCATTATAATTAATTTAATGTACATAATTAACAAAAATTCAAATGTTTGTAAATCTATAGGACCAAACTGTGTGGTCATCAGTCCGTAGCTTACAAATCACTTAAACCTAGGTAAACTAACCTAAGGACAACACACACACCCATGCACATAATTAACAATATGTAATTTTCAGTGACATTGTTTGGATAATATAAATAGGATGCACTCGCGGCATGTATTGTTTTGTCAGTCATCAGATGCACAATCTGTGTCAGTTCTGAGTACTGTTTATCATTTTGCCCACGATCTGATGCACAAACCACGTCAGTTTGGACTTTAAATTTGAACAATTATGTAAACGTTCTTCAGTGTTACTAGAGCAGAAAGTGCAACTACTGTGATTAATCCATATTTTTGCCACATTGTACACCTCAGACTTACGTATTCCACACATGAACAGTGTTAATTTGTATTACTGATGGGTGGAATGTGTGTTGCTGATGACATTAAATGTAATTAATGAGACTTGTAAGCTAGCTATAAATGGGGACAACTGGGCATTTATGAATCATTAATGTGTCACAGAACTGCAATTCTGCGTGTCGCCTTCGTCATTTCTAGTGAATTAGTTTTCGCCCCATGAATTTTCAGCCAACCGCTATCGAGAACAACAATCGAGAACATCAATCTACTACCAGCTAACAGCACAAACTGTTTACCGAAAGTACATAAGAGCTTCATCAAGAAGGGCGTGGTGACAATGTTGAGAATGGACAACAGGATGAAGATAACATAACTGAACCAGACTTTATTTCACTTTTAAGTAAGCAGGCTGTTGAAGAGATAAGAACATTGAAACACCTTTTTTTTTAGTGGAAAGTGATAAAGAGGGACTCAATTTAATGTTATCACTTGCAACACACATTGAAAAGACAATTTTAAGTGACTCTACAGTTCAGGAAATAATCTCAAACCACTGTTTTATGGTAAGGAGGATTGTTAATGTAACAATGGAACAGTACTTTTCTACATACAGTGCTTTGTATGTACTCTATTATAGATTGTATTTTTATCCTTTTCGTAAGAGTGAACAATTTTTAAAGAGGACAATTTTATTTTCCCCAATGGTGTCTGTTATTCATAAGTTTTATTATATTAACAATTCTACATCTAATTACAAACTATCACTGACTGACTGACAATTTTTGGCTCTCAGTTTAATCTTATTTACTGTGTGATTTTTTTTTCTTAAAACAAATACTTAGTACTGTAGATTGTAGAATTCCATAAACTGTAATATAATCAGTTTTGAAAGTTCTACATTTAAAAGTTTAAAAAAAAGGACCACAACATACAAATTTTAAGCCATAGGAAATTAGAATATGTTTGCCAGTACCTCATACAAACCACATTAATCACATAAAAAACTAGATGACTACTCTTAAGTCAGTCAATCCAAGCATAAATACAACTTACACGACAAGTTTCTGGTTCTGCAGTGATGTAGTTTTTTGCAACATTTCAAAATTATAAATTTCATCTGATGCATGCTGATCGATGATGAAGAGGTCAGAATCCAAATGTGTTATAATGAAGCCTTTATTAAACTGACCAACTATTTTCATCTGTAAAAATGAGAAACATAAGAAGAAAACAACGAGGAAGATATTACAGCATGTACATAATTTCTAAAGGATGTCAATGGTAAAATACCTTAGCAAACATGTCTTTTGTAATCTCTCTCCTAAGCTCTTGCTCTGCAAGAGAGTTTTGTGTTGGATCAATTTCAGCTTTGAATTTAGAGTTACAGTCTACGTCTTCTGTAGACTTAGACAGCTGATTAATAACTTCCATTTCTTCAGTGATGGAATTTAAGTCAACATCCCATCTAATAGGTTCTGATACATAAGTAAGTTCAGAAGTGACAAATTCATTGTCACTTAGTTCATCTGTAATAACATTTATTTCTTCATCTACATAGTTTAGCTCACTTGCAACATCTGTGAGTGTTGATTTTCTTGTAGTAACATTAATATTACTGTCAGAAATTATTTCAGTTTCCATGTCAGAAGTCTTATCTGCAGTTCTACTGATCACATAAGTGCTTTTCTCTATATAATCCTCACTGATTGCACTTACGTTATCTGAATATGTCCGGATTCTATCTAACACATTGTTTTTATTTCCAGATGCAGAAGAAGCAGATGTAGTACAACTTAATGTTGATACTGTACAGTTCATATTTTGTCCCTCTGATTCTTTTCCATACTCAGAGGGAGTTTCAGGAGATACAGGTGACTCATCAGAAAAGACAGACACTGTTTTGCTGAATGAGTACACATTCCTTTCAAAACTGTTATCACCATTTTCCTCTTTTGTGTGTTCTTGCAAAACTGTATTTACTACTTCTGATTCAGCCATTTTTTTTACACCCATATTTGTGAAATAGTTGTTCAAGCAATGCTCTGTAAAGAAAAGCATGAAAACCAAGTGAAATAAAAGCAAATCACCACATATGAAGCATAGGGAAAAAATTTATAAGTGAAACCACTCACGTTTTGATCGGCCATATTTATCTTGACGTATAATCTCAAGAGTCCTTTTAATTCCTTTCTTTGATGATGCAAAGGTTCCTGGAGATCCTCCGGGAGAACTAAAGTTACTTGCAGGAGAACCAATCCCACTTACTGGAGACCCAGTGTCACTACTTGGAGAACGGCGCCACTGTTGAATGATGTCTAACCCTGACAGAGGAGAGTCTGATGATGGTGATGAAGCAGGAGATTGAGTAAATGATGGTACATTATTCACCTTGAGTGTTGAAGGAACTGACTCATACAATTTCAGCAACGATCCCTAAATGTAGTAATAAAACCATAACTTAAAAGATCATAAAGTTTAAAATTCAAATCTATATTAAAAAGGGGAGGTAATCAAAATAACTGATAAAGTCATCAAATATATTACCAATTACTCAAGTACTGCACACTCAGAGAATAATAATAAGAGAATGGATTTTTAACCACATATTACTGACAAAGTATGAGAAACTAATGTGCAGGGAAATAGTAAATGTCGCAAATCAGTATTTAAAGAAATCAGCACAAACTATAATAATAATCGGATATTAACAATGGCACAATTTCATTATGTCCCTAAAAATGGTGCTCCAGACAACTTCTGTGTGATGGCACAAATAATTCAAATTGGTTATTGAAATACTCAATAATGTCTTTGCACACACAAAACAAATAATGCAAGGCATTACCACTATCAAAATTATTCAGGACGTGAGACTGCTTTGTCAATCTTTAAAACTGTCCAAAATTTTGGACACTGTTGCAAGTAGACTTCCTCTGGATATGTCTGCCTGCTGAATGAGTGAAGGCTTGGTTCTTATACAACAGTGTGAAACAGTAGTGGTTTGAGGAAGAGGATGAGCGATGTTGCGTGTTCTTCATTGGTGTTTGTAATATATCATAACATTTCTCATCATTGGCGGTTACATTATTTTGTTTCATTGGGGAAAATAGATGTCTTCAGTTGGTGTTTGTATCACTGCTTGTCTTTGATTGGCATAGGCAAATGAAGAAAACAGGAAGCATTTGTGGTGTGGTGTTGCTTACATGCCACCTGGTGCAGGCAGTGGCGAGCCAGCTCTTCATCCATGTGCAACCACTGTGGCCTCTTACACCTCAGCATGAATAGAATTGCATGTACTGATGTCCCGCAGTGCTGCCACCACTGGCAGCAAGGACGCTAGAAGGTTGTACACTTCTGTATTCATGTTGGAACACATGAGACCACTGTGGCCACACATACACAGAGCACCAGCTCATTGTCTCCTGCACCAGGCAACAACGCCATGGGACAACTGCTGTCCATTTCCCCGTTTGCCTACAATAACAAAAGGCAGGTAACAATGGAAACATCAACTCAAGACTGTCAGTATTCTTCTTCCAGAGTCACAAAATAGTGCAAATACATTAATTTCTATTGCTGTTAGGTCAACAGTTTGTCAAGAACTAATTAATTTGTGATAGAAGTAGAATAATTAACATCATCACTTATCAAAACATGCTTATATTAGAATATTTTTGGAAACTTCAAGAAATAAAATGTAAACAAATCTAACTTTTCTTGTTTATAAAATGATTACAATCAAGCCTATTATTTATTCAAATATGTATTCTCAACAATTTTGCTGTGAAAAATGCAGCTTAGATTCGAGTAAATACCTAATGAAACATAATTCAATGTATGCAGTCCATTGTATATACCTGAAGAATTTCCTAAAATCTCTCAATATCACTTGCATTTTATAAAGTAATGTAGTTAAAAAAAGTGTCACTTTGTGGAGGTTTGTTGTGCTCTTTTTTTGTCATGGACGTCGTCTCATTTTATCAGATGTTGTTCCATTGTCTTTCGATGCTTTATGTTCATTGTTGTCATCATATTATCATCGGCACACACATATTTTGTGTCTTTGTTCATTTGGCTCCAGATAGGGAAATCAGGCAAAGGCCCTGCCCAATTGGAAGACCCATCCTCCATAGAGGTTCTATTAATTTCACAACAATACAAAGTCTCTCATACCATGAGTCAGAAACCTGAAGAATGATGCAATGTCACAGTGGGACTGGTTGCTGAAAACAATTCAAACAAGCACTTTATCAAGGTCATGCTGACTCCTTCAGGATGTAGATATGGGTGTGGCAGTTACCTTGCTTGGATCTACGCCACTGTCAGCAATTCTTACATGCCTCCACAGATATGGAAAACAGTGCATTCCACTACTTGGCCAATTCACTGCTGAAGTCACATATAAATCAGTAACTTGATCTATTACCTTCATTCTCATCAGTGATGCTGGTAACAGCTAACATTTTTGTGTATGATGCTTCTCAGGCTTTTGGAATTTTTTTTTTTTTTTTTTTTTAATTACAGACACTTTAAGTTGGTCTCAGTCAAAGTTCCCTAACAGTAATTGGAATCTTTATGTTCAGAATTTCAGGACGTCTCTGAGGACGGCTTTGGCTGCGTTTAGTACTTCTCTGATTCACCTGGACCTCCAACCCCAAGTCGAGGTAGAACTGTACTGGGTTACAGTCCTCAGAATAGCGACCCCTTCTAGTAAATGGGCCACACCCCCATCATTACCAAGAAAGCCACAGGTAAATTGTGTCTTTGAGGTGATTTTAAGATCACTATTAATTCACAATCTATGGTAGTGACATCCCCATTGTCATGTTATGACTAATTGTACTCACAGTTAGCAGGAGGCCAATTTTCCTCTAAATTCAATCTCTCAGAGTGCATCAACAGGTATCCCTAAATGAGGACTCCAAACTTCTTGTGCTCATCAACATGCCAGTTAGACTTTACTAATACCACCAGCTGGCATTTGGGATAGCAGTGCTCTCGCCATTTTCCAACATTATTTTCTTGCGAGTGAGCCTTCATCATGAGCCTTCATCATATAGAATGACCACCTTAGGTTAGTATCATGTTTAGCTATGTACGATCCCAACAAGTCATTGGTCCTGGCTATGAATATTTCACTGTATGGAGTGTGGGGTGGCCCTTGCCCATAAAAATATGGAAGGCTCAGAGTGGCCCCTGTGATTTGTGTTCACAGCACTGAAGCCAGTTCAGAACCATTAATTGTATGTCAAGGAGGAGGCACTGGCCATTGTATATGCAGACACCAAGTTTCACAACTTTTTGTACTGCACTAGTTTTACTAACCATAATCCTTTAATCTCATTATTTAGTTCATACTCCAGGATACCGCATAAAGTTACCCACAGACTGCAACAGTGGGCCTTGTTCCTCTATAAGTGCCATTATGACATCCATTTTCGACCAACAGGAAAACATGCCAATGCAGCAGGCCCAGCTCCTGAGTTCAACTCCTGAGTTCAATTGGGAGGAGCTCATGTGTTTTCATACAGATGTTGCTTCCCACCCAGCAGTTGATGATTTCCAGATCATTAGTGCCACAGTCAACGAGGAATGGCAGCTTACACAGTTCTTCAGAGAGTGATCTGCATGATCCAACAGGGATGGTCTTCCCAGACTCCAGACAGTACCTCCAACCCTATTTACAATTATTTCATTTTGTCACATGACCTCTCAGTTGTAGAGAGAGATGAACTTATATCTACCAATGACACAGCTCCCTGTGTGGTCATGCCTGAAAGTTTGCAGCAGGAAGTCCTCAAGTTGCTACTTGAGGGACACTGGTGTGCTTACCGCACCAAAACGTTGGCTCTCTGCTGTATATACTGGCTTGGCATTAACAGAGATAGAAAGCCCCCCCATCTCCTAAATCAGTATTCTTTCCATGGCCTCCTGCAACTTAGCTCTGGGAATGAATCCACATCAATCTTGCTGATCCATTTCTAAATGTATTCTGACTCATTGTAATTCATGCTTACTCACACTTTCCAAATGTGGTTCAGTGCTCCTCTGCCACTACAGAGGTCACCCATCCATGCCCTATCAAACATATTTTCTGTGGAAGGCCTGTATCTGACAATTGACCTCAGTTTCTTTCTCAGTCATCATGTGATTTTCGTGTGCACTCCGGCATTTGACATGTGTGCTGTCCCCCCTTTCACCCACTATGAAACAGGAAGGCAGAGCACACGATACACACCTTTAACATCCAGATGAAAAAGTATCTGCAAGGATTCCTCACTGAGGAGGCGCTGATGTTTTTCCTGACAGCTTACAAGACCATACCCATGGGAGACCGCAGACTGGTTGAGCACCTCCTTGGACCTCCATAACAGATTCGGCTGCAACTCATCTGGCCTGGATGTTCCACACCTCTGAGTTCAAGAGTGCTGGGGTTTTTATCAGATATAGCAGTCTGGGCATTTGGTTTTAGTCATCGCCTTCACTGGATACCATCAGTTGTCGTGCGCCCGATTAACTTTTAGGGTCTACAACATACAGAGGGGAGACTGGGTGAGATGTCATCAAAATCAACTCTGTATCAGTGAGCACCCACCCTTGGTCCCACAAGCAAAGACATCTCCTTCATTGGCATCCATGTCAAATGCTGTGTACCAAAGGGTCCCAACCCCCTCTCCCACCTGCAGGACCACCACAGTTAGAAGATCCTCTGCCCCCGCAGCTCCAGTAGCGTCAACAGAGGCTCAAGAGCTGGAGCAGCAACCCCTGCCTGTCCAGCCTGATACCACAGAACAAGCCTGCTGCTGCAGCTTGGGGACGACCATCCCTCCAATACAAGTACGGGCATGGATTCCATCTCTGCATTGTGGCAGTTTATTGGCCTCCAGGGCTCACCATAAAGAGCAGTTGCCACTGCCGAGTCACATTCCATGCACTTGGGAACAAGTGCATGGGCATGCAGGTTATTGGTTGCACATTCTACTGTCTGACAAATAATATTTAGATACTACACTGGTTGGTTTGGTTCAGTACCTAAATTGATAAACCAGTGACTACACCTATTTTTCATGTAAGCGACTAGTCCAATGTGCCAGAATAGCTAGAGCTGAGCCCTGTTAAAGCAGTATCATCACATCAGGTCCAGTAGCCTTTCCTCTTCTCTGGTGAGCAATTTTAATTACTTTTTCTTTTCTTCTTATGTGAAAAAGTGTTGGAAAAAGATGTTTACTATTTTGGTCTTTTTGTGTCATCATCTATTTCAATAGGACTGTGGATATAGAATCTCTGTACATACACTTTCAATCTATTCATTGATTTGAATAAGGCCAAAATTTCTTTGGATTTTCTGCCAAGTCAGTACATATTTCTTTAATTTCAAATGGACTGATTGACTTCATTGAATTTTTGTCTGTGACATTTTTGACATGTTTAAATTTACAGCAGTGTTCTCTTTGCTTTCATAGAAGTTTTCTAATGTAGTTATCAAACCAGGGTAGATCCTTCCCAACACTCATAATTTTACTTCGCACATACTTGTATACAGTGGACTGTACAATGCTCTTGAACTTTGTCCATTTATGCACAACACTTGCTGGAGATGAAACTTTCATGTTGCAGTACAATCTTTGTTGTTTCTTGCTAAGAGAGAATGAGGAACTATCGATAATCGTTTCATTGTTACACGAGATTATTAACACCAATTCCTGGAGGGAGAATGTGTTCACAATGCCCCAGTAAAATAAGTTACTACCCTGTATTACTGAGAATGTCTCTGGCCATTGATCAAACCTGCAAGGTATGGTCAACTCATAAACAACTGAGATGAGAACATGAAGGATGTGAACCTTATTAACCCAAACGCAAGCCGCACACCATAAATTAGCTTGCCCAAAAAGAGAAAAGAAAGGCATCATTTGAAAATGAAAACAAATATGGATCATTGTGATGGATAGAGTGACCCTTCACTTGCGATTTGCATGACACTTAAATTACTATTACATCGCAAACACCAACATCAGTGAGAATTCTCAATACCTATTAACCCTTTCAATAGATGCAAAATCCAGTATTTTAATTAATAGATGGAAAATCCATTTGTAATGTCAATAATGGAGGATAGATAACAACTCACCATAAAGAGGCTCACTGAGCTGCAGGCACGAAAAATAGACTATAAGATTCGGCCATGGCCTTCATTAGAAAAAGAAACACATACATTCACACAATCACTCAGCCAGCTACCTGTATACAGACACAACCACCATGCGTGGCCACTCCAGCACAACAAGCATCTAGAATGTGAGTGAGGTGGCCAATCCTTTACAAACCGTCATGTAACAAAGAACTTTCTATCCCCACCCTTAGCATCCTTCCCCCTCCACTCCTCACCTCACTCACAGTCTAGATGTTTGTGGCACTGGAATGGTTGTATGTGTATAGTTGTCTGAGTGATTGTATGAATGTATGTGTTTCTTTTTCTGATGAAGGCTGTGGCTGAAAATTTTAGTTGTGTGTATGTGATACTCTATTTTTCGTGCCTGCCAGCAGCTCAGCGAGCCTCTTTACAGTGAGTTGTTATCTATCCTTAATTATTGATGTTGAAAATCCAGTACTGTCATGTAAAATACATTTCCTTTTTAATCTTTGTAGAGAAAATCTCAAGCATAGAAACGATTAGCAAATATTTACACCTGGAACAGTGAAAGGATTAAAATATTTCGTATCTATATGGTGTACGCTGACATCACATGTGATATGGCTGCACTGCATATTGAAACACAGGAGGGATTTTTTGTTTTGTTTTATTTGATGGTAGGTGAAATGTTAGTACAAAGCCTCCTTAAGGATGTCAATCTCTTTCACCATCTACAATGGCTCTCTATCTGTTTTTCCCCCACTGGGGGAAGGGACATACAGGCTTAGACCAACTACACTTGAACTACAGATAAATCCCCATTAATGTGGCAAACAAGAATACCATTGCTATATCTCATCTCAGTAGATAATACCTGAAAGACACTGTCTGATACGGAAATTGTGTTTATTGACAAGACAAACTAATCATCTTTCGGAAACAAATCAAACTAACAACTTTCTTAAAATAAGGCAAAAACAACAAACATCAACTAAAAATTTTCTTCTTCACCACTTGGGTACAAGCCAGGGAGATGATAACAGCCTTGAAAGAACGGCCAGGGAGATGGAGCTCGAAAGCGTATTCCATTGCAGGAAGTCCTGGAGGCACGGTGTCGCTGGCATGGACTCTTCCCCAACCCAAAAGCGTCAGTCACGATCTCTCAGCTACAATTCTCATAGGCAGTTGGCGGAGAACTGCCGTCGTGTTGCACTGTGTCCTTCTAATAGTCAGTGCACAGTGATACGTGGCAGTCTCGAGCTGGTCTTACATGACTGTGCGGAGGAAAATAGTTCCGCTTTAGTGCGCTCTCAGGCGATGCTCATCGCGTCCTCTGTTAACTTTGGAACCGCCACTGTGGATCGCCTCACTGGTATGCATCCATGTGCTTGTACTCTGCATTGCGGGTTGTCCGCTTGTCAGGCAAACCACAGGTATGCCATCCCTCCCCCGCAAATAGATGAGCCAGAGGGAGGTCAGTGTCAGAGTCTGGACTGACGTCCATGGCATTGGATGAGCCCAGCAGTGTGTGGTTCACCAGAGGGGTGTGGTCGACGTCCATTGGTATTTGCCAGGGTGCAGGAGTTTCCTGCCCACCATCGTCCATTGACATTGGAGGGGCCGCAGAAGGGGTTGGTCTTGCAGGGCCTCCTGGCTGCCTGGTCGACAGGCCTGCAACAAGAGGCAGTGAGTCAACTGCAATCGTCAACTGACGGCTCCTGGGGTGCACCTGGTTCAGATGCTTGTGGCAAAGGGAGCCATCTGAAAGTTGATTGTTTTTCCCAGTAGTTTTGTGACCACCGCCAAATCCCAACAGCGGCTGTGGCGGGAGAACATCAGCACCCAGACATCATCGTGAATAGCAAATCGGTGTCACTGACCTCACCCAGTGTTCTCTACAGGTTGTTGTGGATGGAGGAGGGAGACTAACGAACACTGTGGGAGCCCATGGAGCCACTCCACTGGACCGGTTACCTCCTGTGGAGTTGTCATGTAATAGCCCAAAAAGATGAACAAAGCATTGTCCAGTGAGTGGAGTGCGGAGAGCTTGGACATTTGATTCCTGAAAGTTCATATGAACTGCTCTTCCAGTCCATTGGGCGCAGGGTGAAAAGGTGCCGTGTGTACCAGGGCAATGCCATTGGATGAACAGAAGGCTGTGACTTCTGTGGATGTAAATTGAGGGCCATTGTCCATCACAATTGTCTCTGGTAGGCCTTAAATGGCGAAGATGCGAGTGAGCACCTGGATGACGTGGGTCAATGATGTGGAGGTCATCCGAGAGACTTAAGAAAACCCAGAGCCCGAGTCGACTGCAATAGACCACGAGGAGCCCAGAAAGGGGCCTGCGAAGTCCAAATGGAGCCTGGACCAGGGTGTTGATGCCTTCGGCCATGGGAAATACTGACATGCAAGAGCAGCTTGTTTGATTTGGCAGGAGGGGCAGGCTGCTACCATAGAGGTAATATCTGCGTAGATCCTCTTCCAGTAGACATGCTGACGTCCGAAGAATTTTGTTAGCACGACTCCCCAATGACCACGATGAAGCAGGCTGAGGAACTAGTGTTGTAAGGAGGGAGGAATGACAACCCATGGACGACTGTTTTCGTCCTGGATGAGAAGAACACCATCATGGACAGAGAATTCGCGCCATTGATGACAATCATTTTGAACCCCTGGGGTAAACACCTGCCGTCGATCCGTCAGCAAACCTTGCTGAACCAGCCGGATGACCTCGCACAGGACTGGGTCCTCTGCAGACTGCTTGGCTACTAGTTTTGCACCAACGGGAAGGTACACGAGACTGCGTTCTTCTTCTGCATCTAAGTGGCAGCACACTTCTGCGTCAGCGTCAAATGAAGGATCCTGAGCTAATGGGAGCTGGGAGAGGAGATTTGCATTGACATGGTTGGTCGTCGAGCAATACTGAATATCATAAGAGTAATTACTCAGAAATAAGGTCCACCATTGGAGGCGTCTAGCCGTTTTGGTAGGGATGTTTGCATCACACCAAAAGAGAGGCAGCAGGGGTTTGTGGTCGGTCAAGATGGTAAAATGACTACCATAAACATAGTCATGGAACTTTTTTAAAGCGTAAACTATAGCCAAGGCCTCCTTTTCAATTTGCCCATAGTTGCACTGGGCCAGTGTCAAATTTTGAGAGATGAAGGCAACTGGTAGTTCCAGCCCATCGACCCTGTGCGAAAGGACTGCACCCACAACATAATCAGAGGCAACTGCTGCAGCAATCACAGGGAGCGATTGGTCAAAGGCCATAAGACGTGGGCTGAAGCAAGGCCTGCTTGAGATTGTGGGAGGCACTTTCATATCCCATGTCCCAATTCCATATCACATTCTTACATAAGAGACAATACAATGAGGCTGTGATGGCTGAGGCATGTGGAATGAATTTTCTGTAATAATCCAGGAGCCTAATATGGATTGCAGCTGCTTGACGTCCAAAGGAGATGGTAAATCCTGATGGCTCAGACATGATGAGGCTGCGGCCGAATACCCGTGGTACTGAGGACATGGCCTAAGTATTTTATTTCAGGGAGAAAAAAATTGACATTTTTCCAAATTACAGTGAAGGTTGGCTGTTTGGAGAACAGAAAAAAGATGTCCAGGTTGTCCGATAGGTGTTGAGCTGGCTGACTGGCAACAATGATGTCATCCAGGTAGTTGGCTGTGCAAGGCACATCCATTGTAAGAGTTTCGAGGAACCTCTGGAAAATTGCTGGGGCACTCGCGATCCCAAAGGGGAGTCTATTATAGCGGAAAAGACCAAAAGGAGTGTTGATAACCAGCAAGTTGCGGGACGGTTCGTCTAAAGGAAGCTGTAAATACGCATCCTTGAGGTCGATTGGCGATTTTCACGAAGACTTTGCCCCCATTGAGGCGAGTGAGGATCTCGTCGACCTTGGGAATGAGAATATATATCAACAATCGACTGGGCATTCATGGTTTTACTGAAATCACCACATACACAGATGGAACCATCCGGTTCGTGTACCAATACTATGGGAGACAGGTGTTAGGATGCCAGCTCCCAGCAAATGTTGGAGATCTGCTTGTAATTTGTTACGAAGAGCAAATGGTAAAGGCTGAGCTTTGAAGAACCAGGGTACAGCCATTGGAAGGAGCGTGACATGTGCCTCAAACCCTTGAACACCAGCGGTAGAAGGCTCGAACATGGAATGATACTTTGTGCGAAGAGTCTGGAGATAGGAACTGGCAGATCCTGGCTGGATGCTCCTAGTGCTATTGTGTACTTCCAGCCCCAAGGCATCAAAACTGTCGAGTCCCAGCAAGTTCGTCGCTCCCTGTGTATCCACGACAAGGAGACACATCCTGCAAGTTGGGGCGCCATGTTTGATGAGTGCCGTAAACTGACCTTTAACCATCATTAAGTCATTGCTGTAACTTCGAAGGTTGTGAGTGAATGGTTGAAGAGGAGGAGAGCCCAATCATTGGTAAGTTTTCCACACAAAGATATAAGAGGTAGACCCAGCGTCTACCTGGAAGTCGACAGGGTGGCCACTGACCAACACCAACAGGGTTACCTGTTTATCGTGAACAGGAAGCACTGCATGAACATGGAGATCCTCCTGATAAGCCATGCCTGGATCTTCATATGAAGTAGGATCGACCTGAGGAAGCACAACAGACTTCGGCCCTGTGCCCCGTTTTGCCAGACAAGTTACATTTGGTATAGCAAAACTGACACTGATGCCTAGGGTGTGTAACAAAACAGTTTTTGCAAGAGGGAACTGTGAAAGGCCGAAAGTGAAGGAGGTTTGTTTACCATAAGGAAGATGGGAAGGTGGTTGCTGAGGTGTCTGTCGGAAGGTAGGACGGGACGCACACATCTGAAGTGGCTCATGGAAGGATGCTGATGGTTGAAGGGACTGTTCAAACGCCCGAATAATTTGGAGACATGCTTCTAAGGATGGATCCCGGAGCTTTAGTAAGTTCTTCCGGAGGCCCTGTTGGGGACATGAACCAAAATCATATCCCTCATGAGCGATGCAGCATTCAATTGTTGGCAGCTTTCATTGGCACATCAAAATCGGCAGTTCCTTGATAAGTCCTAGAGGGTAGCGATCCATGCCCGATACGAATGACCTTGCTTCTTGTGACAACTAAGGAATTGTGTCAAGCTATCGTAACATGCACTTGTGAGTCAAAGTACTCCTGCAAGCAAAACTTCAGTTTGCCATAGGGTAGGGCATGTGGTTCGTGCTCCGGTTTTAATTGCTGAAGAAGACGGTAAACCTCAGAACCACCGCAAGCGAGGAAGAAAGTCCTATGGTGGGCATCGCCAGAGATACCATACGCTAAGAAATGTTGTTTCAAGGCGGGCCGTGTAGTTTTCCCAAGATTTCACCTGCCTATCAAACGCTGGGAAAGACGGAGAGGCCCCCTCTTCTTTACTATCAGGAAGAGAATGAGGCATGCGGTGGGATCTGTTCATAGCTGAAGTGCTAACGGTCGCCATTGCCTGCACAAGTTCCTGCTGGACCATCTGCTTGTACCGTAAGAGGAGCAAAATCTGCTGCGACACATCAGGGATTGCAGCGACTGGTTGACTGTCCATGGTAAACAATGAGCAAGACAACAAAGAAAACTACCTACTTCACCACCAGAGTAAAAAAAAAAAAAATCCTCGTCGCCACTGCTATATCTGACCTCAGGAGATAACTGAAAGACACAGTATGATATGGAAATTTTGTTTATTGACAAGACAAATTAATCATCTGGAAACAAAACAAACTTCTAAACTAAAGTAAAAACAACAAACATCAACTAAAAGTTTTTTTCTTCACCAATTAGGTACAAGCCAGGGAGTAACGACAGTCTTGAGAGTACGACCAGGGAGACGGAGACAGACGACATATTCCATCGCGGGAAGTCCTGGAGGCACAGCGTCGTTGGCAGGGACTCTTCCCCAAAAGCAATGGTCATGATCTTTCAGCTATGATTCTCTTAGGCAGTCGGCAGAGAACTGCCGTCATGTTGCACTGCGCCCCCCTAAATAGTTGGTGCGCAATAATACATGTCAGTTTCGAGTTGGTCTCACATGACTGTGCGGAGTTAAAATAGTACCGGTTTAGTGCACTCTATAGCAGTGCTTGTCGCATTCTCTGGTGACTCTGGAACCACTGCTGTGGATCGCCTCACTAGCATGCATCCATGTGCTTGTACCCTGCATTGCGGGTTGTCCGCTCGTCAGGCAAACCACCGGTGCATGACAACCATATTTACAATACAAAATTTTAAAAAATAATAATAATAATATTCACAATATAAACACGCATAAATATGCACCAGTCCTGTGTGGCTGTTCTTAATCAGTTGATAATGCATAATCATCATCACTGGACTCCTGGTTGCTATTGTCATCGATAGCATCATCCTCTGTTCCATCAAGAGCATTGGAAATACAGCATTTTTTAAATTCTATGATTAGAAGTTTTTGTTGTGATACATTTACATGACTGGCTGATCCTCTCACACACTTGAGACAAGCTTGCACACTTGACACACCTGGGCATCAATTGCCTGTCTTCCTTAGCAAGCCACTGCATATACATATTCCTGATCCTGTCCATGAAAAGTTAGTTTGTGCATACATCTAAAGGGTGAAGATATGAGGTCATTCCTCCTGGAATCACAAAAGTATCTGTCCCATCCTCTTTTAATTTTGCCTTTACAGCAGGAGTTGTGTGACCTACAGAGGAATCCAAAGCAACATGTTTGGCAAACCTAGTAAGTCACCAGGACGATGTTACCACACAAGTTTGATCCACTCTAAGACAATTTCTTGTGTGAAGCAGCCACTTTTATTAGCATGTACAATTACATCATTTAGAAAATCTTATGACTTTGGAAAAAGTCTTTCTTTTAAAAATAGTGAAAGGTGGCAGTTTATGGCCAATAGCTGTACAACACAGCATTACAGTCGTGCACTATTTTTTGCCACGTGCAGACATTATTTTTACCTCTTTCTTATCTTTTATTCCACCATGTAATTTGTTGGCATATCAAAAACACAAGTTTCCAATTGGCCAAGCAGATAATTCTTCCCAGTACACAGTTGATAATGTCACATTAAAATTCCATGACTATCTTCATAGCTTTCAGGCAGCTTCTACACAATTAAATTTTTGATGATACATGTGGTGGAATGATGGCAGAAATTAAGCTATTGTTTATTTTGTTATTATTTCCATAATTTATTTCATATTCTTAATTAAATTATTTATTTTTATTCCATATCCATATGATAAAATACAGATGGTACATGTAAAACTTTCTTTGGTATTAAATATGTCTGAGATGTATAACTTTCTTTTGTTAAAAACATTAGATGAGTTAGTAGTTGCCTTATGTTAGCCATAATGAAAAGATATGAAGTCTTAATTGGTGCTAAACTTTTGTAACATTTCAAGTCTTTTGAGTTTTATCTGTTCAGTAACTGGCAAAAATATATAAATCTTCTGCGAATGAAGAAGTTTTATTTCTTTAGTAGTTCTTCAACATGTCAAGTTAATTTTCAAGATGAATAGAATTTCCACAACCGCTGTGATGGTCGAGTTATGTAAAAGATTTACTTGTGACAATTATTATACATTTGTCGGTTATAGCCCAATATCGGACTTTACCATAATGATTTCTCTTATTTATATTGACATTCATATAATAATAATAATAATAATAATAATAATAACAATATGTAGCAGTACATAGTGCACCTGCAAAGGGAAAATCCCCAATGTTTCATCTAGCGGTATTTTTCAGAACTTCCACAAGCTTTACTTCTAAATCTAAGCTGCAGGCATATTTTTGGTTCCTAAAAACTGGAAAGAAAATGCAACTTACATTCTTATAAATGCGGTATATTTCCCTGCTAAATGAGATATGTTGTCCTTGTCTGCAAGTGACTTCCCAGGATTGAGTACTAATAAATACAATACACTAGGAAAGACTGCAACACCAGAGCATTTAGAGAGCTTTATGAGAAATTTTATCAAATATATACAAGGACTAGAAGTTTATGATTAAGTATTACATGCTTAAAAATAACATAATGTAACCCAATACCAACATGTACTTGGATGCAATACACTAAATAAAATAAATAAATGATTCAGAACACCAATTTTGAGGATGTACAATTGAAAAAATATATTTCACCATCTATTCCAATTGTATTTACAAAGTGCTCTTATTACAAATATAACAATTAAGAACAGTGTTCTTTTGAACTTAAAAATGACTGCAATACTAATAGAGTTGCCAGGTTTTATGTTACCTTTATCGATGCCAACAGCAGTTTTTCTTGGTTCAGCAACACTTGCCTCTTATCAGGAGTTAGATTCACATCAACATTATCTTTCTCCATTTTTATATTCATGAAAACAAATGGGTATTGTTTCTTGTTAAACACATGATAAACGTCATTGACTACTTTCGTTACCTGAAAAAGTATAAGTGTCTCATTTAATAGTACTATTTTAAGTTACCACGACACATGGTATTGTGAATTAATTCATAATGACATTTGAAAGAATACAATTCATTTCTTGCCTTCCTTTTCTTCATGATTAGAAACTACAACTAGCACAGAAGGAAATGCATTGATTAAAGAGTTTAATGAAATAACTTTTTATGATAAACAAAATAGACATCTATTTGGTCTGAACACTGTGAGGCCTCCACTGCACAGCTGACTAAGAACGAATTCAGATAAAACATTATTCTGTAATTTCTCCCACAAAAGAAGAAAGGTAGGAAGATTAGGGTTTAATTTATCCGCTATATCCTGGTCATTTGAGTCACAACACAAGATCTAATTGTTTTATTAAGGATGGGGAAGGACATTAGTTCTTTCAAAGGAACCATCCCAGCATTCATCTGGTGTGACTCAGGGAAATCTCAGAAAACTCAATCTGGAAGGGGATGTGAACCACCATCCAACTAAATGTGAGTCCCGTGTGATGACCACTGCTGTGTTGTTGCACGACGACCCAGGGGTAAAGAGCCCTATTGGTGTCTGCAAAGACACCTCATTTCCCTTGGATACCAATTCGTTCAGTATTAAACAGGAAAAGCGCACCTAAGATCCGTGTGTGCAGCTAGTAAAATCTTCTTGTAGCTGCTCATTTATCTCTTGAGTAGAAATTAATAATAAAATGAGGTCCAGCTATGCTGTGCCTCCGAACTTTTTCGAAGTCTTACGCCACCAAGGCAGTCGGCACCTTCTCGTACTTTTTTAATAAATACAAGAGTGAAAATAGTAATTAAATAATTTCACACAACACATCAGTCTTGAAATTCTTCACTTTGCTTTTTACAAAGCCATATTGAATACATGTATCCACTTCTACAGAACTTCCAATATTAATAGAACAGCAGCAGTAATTGAAACAAAAGATAACAACACTGAGTTTACACACAAAACAAAGTTTATATATTGTCTATTCTGTGAACTCTCTCCACTTTCTGCTAGCATCCACTGTGCAGTGACCAACTGCTTGTCATATCTGCAACAAAGACAGATCCTTGCAGTAGCTACTGCATTGCTAGGCTGCTCGTGTGCAAATTAATGCCTTGATAAACTCAAGTCAATCCCGAAGGAAAACAGTTTATTTTGTAACACTACACCATGCCACCTCATTTGGTATTTGTCATCCAGTTATAGACTTTGGGTAATAAGTTATGGAAAATATTTGGAAAAGAAATTTGTCGTGCATAGTTTCTGTGACTATGTAGGCTTTCCCGCCATAATGATTGTTAATATTCTTCTTGGGTTTCCTGCCGGATGAATACGTCACCTGTACACAATATTTCAGCGGTCCATCTGACCGCCATCCTCAGGTGACAGTGCTGGTACACCGACTCGCCAAGACTGAGTACAAGCCGCGAGTGGAGGCCCCTATATACACTGCGGAAGGCTGAGGGTGTGTGCACAAGAATGTGGACAGTTCTGCCCTCTATGTTTCAGCGCCACAAGTGGTAGAAGCCGGCGTAAATGATAGATTCCTATCCAGCAAGTCTAAAGAGAGACCGTTGTTTTTTTATGTCAAACAATACAGGGTTCCACATTTTACTGAAGGGAAAACCTTTGTCTCTGTTTATAATATTGTCAGAAAGATGAATTGCAATCGATTCTTTTAAATTGCAGTCCCAATAGCGAGACGCAGAGGCTACCATTTGTGTCTCATCATACTTCATTTTATGTTCCTCAGTAAGACAGTGCTCAGCTTCTGCAGATTTCTCTGGTTGAAGCAATCTTGTATGTTGGTGGTGTTCAGTACATCAATCTTGAATTGTTCGGATTGTCTGACCAATGTAAACATTCCCACAGTAACAAGGGATTTTGTGTGCGTCAGGTTTCCTCAATCCTCAAGTCATCCTTCACTGAGCCCAGGAGTGCTCTAACCTTGGCAGGTGGACGAAAATTACATTGGATGTCATATCTTTTCCAAATTCTTCCCATTTTTGAAGAAATGCTTCCAGAAAACAGTAGGAAAGCCAGTGACTTGCAAGTTTCTTCTTGTGCTTTTCGCGACGATACAAACTGGAAAGCACAGCATATCTGTCGGTCAGTGTAACCATTCTTCTTGAAAACCGTTCTCAAATTGTCCATCTCTTTATTCAGACTTTCAGTGTCTGAAATGGCAAAAGCTCTTTTTATCAGCACCCATAGGACACCAGTGTGCTGGTAAGGTGGAGGACAACTTGTTGCATTCAAGTAGCGGTCCGTGTGCGTCACTTTCTGTAAACACTATGTCCCAATGTTCCGTCATCCTTTTTGTACACCAAGACATCTGTTAAGTCACAGCATTAAAAACTGATGCATCAACACTTTGAAACAATCCATAAGCACTACAGGGAAAATACATGTGAAGACCCGAGGTGAACAATGCAACACAACGGTCAAAGTTAGTAAATAATACCAAATAAGTGACACTGAGTAATTGAATATACAAGAATACTTCCAAAGCCTTTTGTTGTAACGGGCTGTAAGCAAAACTGTTTTCCTACAGATGGGCAATTTCTGAATGAAATATAATAGAATATATGTCCCTTTGCTGAAAGAACTATCTTGTAGTTCCTCTTGTTGCAGAATAATAAACTGGCCCATATGGAAACATTATACTTTGGTCCATATGAATCCTTCACAATCACCAATGATTCCCAATTTCATATATTAAAAGAAAATCCCCTACCCCCAAAAAGTCACCAATAACTTTTTGGCATCCCCAAAGCAAAGTGTGACAATTTTGTGACAGAAGCCTAACAATATTTCAGTTTTATATAATAATGGAAAGTCCAGGTTGGAATAAATAATATAGTGAGGACAGTTTACTACTCACCGCAAAGACGTGGCGACGAGCTGCGACAGGCACATACAAAAGACACACATACAACACATTCAGCTATCGGCCATGGCCTTCTTCAGAAATAGAGCACTCACGCAATCACACAGGCACACAACACAGTCATACAACCATCACCTCCGACTGCCACACTTCGAATCACGCTCTGCAGCGAATCGGGGACGGGAGGGGAGGGGAGGGGGAGGGGATAGAAAGGTTACGTCACGGTGGTGGGGATGGGTTATATGGGAATAACGAGATGCAGCTTAGGAATGGAGTGGGGAGGCAGGTGAGGGGAGAAAATAAAATAAAATAAAATAAAATAAAATAAAATAAAGTAAAATAATTCATGTACACTGCAAGTGCACAAGACCACATACACCACACACACACACACACACACACACACACACACACACACACACACACACATACATATACACACACACACACGATCACACATTCACACACCACTCAAATCAGGCGAGGTTTGGGATACAGAGGTAGGAACTGTAAGGTATGGAAGGGGGGGGGGGGGGGGGGGGGGGGGAAATATATATATATATATAAAATGCAAAAAACAGACGAAGACCACCCACCAGGCGAAGGAGCACAGGTGCGACAGCATCACAAACAAATAAATGAACACACACACACACACACACACACACACACACACAATCGCAAGCCCCCGCAACCCAGCCGCGTCCCCAGGCAGCAGGGAAGGAGAGGGAAAAGGAAACGATGAGGGCTTCAAGGAAGGGGGCAAGGAGCCACCCCAATCCCGGGAGAGGAAAGACCCACCCCGGGCGAAAAAATGGAGGGCAAACAAATGCACACACGCCCACACACTCACACAGACACAAGCACACCTAGGCAGACATACTGTTGGCTTTCTACAGTATGTCTGCCCAGGCGCACCCGCGCCCGCGCGAATGCGCGGGCATGCGCGCACCCGCCCACCCTCCATTCCCCCACCCAAGGCAAGTCCCCCCCCTCCCGGGACCGGAACGACCCCCCACCCCCCCCCCCCCCCAAAACCCCCATCACCCCCCCCCCCCCCACCGCCCGAAGACGCAACCGGGCCGCGAAAGCTTGCGATCGTGTGCGTGTGCATTCATTCATTCACCTGCGCGCATTTTATATATATATATATATATATATATATATATATATATATTCCCCCCCCCCCCTTCCATACCTTACAGTTCCTACCTCTGTATCCCAAACCTCGCCTGATTTGAGTGGTGTGTGAATGTGTGATCGTGTGTGTGTGTGTATATGTATGTGTGTGTGTGTGTGTGTGTGTGTGTGTGTGTGTGTGTGTGTGTGGTGTATGTGGTCTTGTGCACTTGCAGTGTACATGAATTATTTTACTTTATTTTATTTTATTTTATTTTATTTTATTTTCTCCCCTCACCTGCCTCCCCACTCCATTCCTAAGCTGCATCTCGTTATTCCCATATAACCCATCCCCACCACCGTGACGTAACCTTTCTATCCCCTCCCCCTCCCCTCCCCTCCCGTCCCCGATTCGCTGCAGAGCGTGATTCGAAGTGTGGCAGTCGGAGGTGATGGTTGTATGACTGTGTTGTGTGCCTGTGTGATTGCGTGAGTGCTCTATTTCTGAAGAAGGCCATGGCCGATAGCTGAATGTGTTGTATGTGTGTCTTTTGTATGTGCCTGTCGCAGCTCGTCGCCACGTCTTTGCGGTGAGTAGTAAACTGTCCTCACTATAATATTTCAGTTTTATCATTAATCAGCAAAACTCCTAATGCAGAGAATGAGGTAATGTGCATAATATTACAGACATTGCAACTTTGACAATAGATTTATAAACTGGTATTGATTAATGATTTGTTTTATTGATTCTGTGCCACAAATAGATTTGATTTTTTAAGCTGGCTCATTACAGCAAAACCCTAATCATAGTTTCTATGCTTTTAAATTCATTTCTGATACTGTAAGGACTTTTACAATAATTGGTACTTTGCAAAATAAATTCTGTGTATTGTTCTATTAATTTTTTTCACTGTTATACCAAATTTTGTGCAAGTAGATCTTCTATTAGGCCATGATAAAACATTACCTTATTGAATATATCCTGTGTTATAACTATTAAAATGACACAGTGGTAAAAATATTCAGAAAAAAGTAGTTTGTAAACTAATGTTTTATGGGTAGATTTAAGATAATTTTAGCCTTGCAAATTTTGTGTACTGGTCCATTAATACATTTTTAATTGTATTGCAATATTGTGGTTATTATGCCATCACATCATATACAATACACTACAATTTATGGTTTCTTTTTTTTTTTTTTTTTTTTTTTTTTTTTAATAGGTTCTCTAATCATTATCATTAGGTCCGGAGTTGGTAACTCATTCATATTGAATAGTTCAAAGCCTCTGCTACTATCTTAGATCTACACAAATTAGTTCATGTGCTTCTGATTCCTTCCTCAATCCATGTACAAAGGCACTAATGCTCTGTCTATCATGATCATATTTTAAGCAATACAGTAAGGTCTAAACTACCTTTCATATCTCACATACAGTTTCAGATACAGGGTATAACTAAATATATGTGGGGTAGCTCCAGGGATTTGATAGAAGTCTTGACAGTAGGCAGAATGTGCCCTGTACACATAAGGTTTATTTGCTTTCATTACCATGTTACAGGCATTTGATGAGATGTACATAACAGAGACCAGTTCACTATGAAGGTCGATGATTTGTGTTGATACAGTGTAATTTACTATGTACAGTTATCCACAGAAGGAGCTCAAAATGGCTACCAAGAATTGTAATGCAACCATCTATGTGCCTCATCACTGATTGTCTCACACGTTCCTATATTCCAGACATCTATTCTATCTGCTGACACCCTTGCTCTATGCACTGACGCAGCAATTCCACATTATCAATAGGTGTGGCATACACAATGTTCTCCAAATGACCCCATAAGTAGTAGTCTTATTTAATCGAGGTCATCTGTATGTATGAGAAAATCCATGTGGTTACTGATGGAAATTCTCCACAGATCTGGGCAGTACTTTCCTTAGTTCTGTACTCCCAATAGTGACAATAAATAAATAAAAATAAAAACCAAAAATGGAGGTGAAAAAATAGTACAAACTTTCAGAACTGTGTTCCTTCATCAGGCCAGACAGGAGGGACAAAAAAGGGAACTGAAGGGAAAGGTTATTCACGACCTAGGCCATGAGATGATGATGTTGCGTGACACTGTAACTTAAGAACTGAACCTTGCCAATAGTAAACCAAAGAGGATAGATCAAGCAGTTGCCCAGTGGATATCACACAATACATAAGCCTTCACAACACAAAGAAAGCCAGTGCCAGTGCCAGTGCCAGCTGTCACCAGTGCCACATCGTAAACAGCGCTAAGTATCTGAATTTAATTTGTGTCAAATTTAATTTGCCAGTCTAGTTCATTTTCGGTAGTACTGTTTTAAGAGGTTTATTCCCGCGTACTTGCAGATTTCGTTTGTACTACTGTTTTAATTGTTCATTCTATCGAATTTGATAAATACCGTTGTGTTTAGTCTTCGTCTTTGACCGGTGTATTTCAAAACAAGTCAGAGACCGTTACTAAGCTCGTTATCAGTCAGTCCAGTGCCAGCTGTCACCAGTGCCACATCGTAAACAGCGCTAAGTATCTGAATTTAATTTGTGTCAAATTTAATTTGCCAGTCTAGTTCATTTTCGGTAGTACTGTTTTAAGAGGTTTATTCCCGCGTACTTGCAGATTTCGTTTGTACTACTGTTTTAATTGTTTATTCTCTCGAATTTGATAAATACCGTTGTGTTTAGTCTTCGTCTTTGACCGGTGTATTTCAAAACAAGTCAGAGACCGTTATTAAGCTCGTTATCAGTCAGTCCAGTGCCAGCTGCCGGACTCAGTTTTGTTGATTCGACAGTGTAGTTACCACTGACCACAGTTAAGTCAGCAGCCAGCCGCCTTCATTGGAGTACTAGGCTTCTTTAAAGTTGTTAATTGCTGTTAATTGTATCGATAGGATGGATAGGATGTGTGCCTGCTGTGTGCGGACGCAGGAGGAGTTGGCCGCGGTTCGCGAACAGCTGAGCGTGCTGTTGGCTACGGTCAGCCGTCTTGAGGCTTCTGTCTCGGGGTACAGCGATGGTGGGGAGTCTGGTTCGTCGAGTGGGACACCTCAGGTGTCTCGCGCTACGCTCTCTGTCCCTGCTACCGAGGCACCTTCAGGTGTACCGGACGTCGTCGAGCCGCCTTCTCCGCAAGGGGAGTGGCGGGTTGTACGGCGTTCGCGTCGCTCGAGGCGGAAGGCCAATGTGGAGGCTGGACGTCCGTCCGCACCCGTTCGTCCTGTGAGTGAAAGTGTGGCCACTCCTTCAGCAGGGTCCGAGCAGGTGCACGGGGGGAGGGGATTATTAGTTATTGGGAGCTCCAATGTCAGGCGCGTGATGGAGCCCCTTAGGCAGATAGCGTCCAGATCTGGAAGGAATTCCAACGTGCACTCGGTGTGTTTGCCGGGGGGCCTCATCCGAGATGTGGAGGCGGCCTTGCCGGCGGCTATCGAGGGTGCGGGGTGCAGTCGACTGCAAGTCGTGGCTCACGTCGGCACCAATGACGCTTGTCGCTTGGGTTCTGAGGACATCCTCGGGTCCTACGAGCGGCTGGCGGAATTGGTGAAGGCTGCTGCCTTCGCACGCGGGGTGCAAGCAGAGCTGTCGATTTGCAGCATTGTTCCCAGGGTTGATCGGGGTCCTTTGGTTTGGAGCCGAGTGGAGGGTCTGAACCAGAGGCTTCGCCGACTCTGTGACAGTCATGGCTGCAGATTTCTGGATCTGCGTTATCGGGTGGGGAATTGTAGGGTGCCCCTAGATAGATCAGGGGTGCACTACACTAAGGAAGCGACTTGTGGAGTGCACATGGGGGTTTTTTAGGCTAGGCGTTAACTCTGATGAGCACTCGACTGTCAGCATTCAAACAGCGAATTCAGGCCACGTTCGGAATAAAAATTCGAACATAAAAATATTAGCCGCGAACTTACAAAGTATTAGAAACAAAGTTCCCGAATTTGCAGCGCTGCATGGAAGTTATTGCGCTCAGATAGTTTTAGGCACCGAAAGCTGGCTAAATGATGATGTGGAAAGTTCAGAAATATTTAGCGAAGCGTGGAATGTATATCGGAAAGATAGATCTGATACAACCGGAGGAGGAGTGTTCATCGCTGTGGACAAAGATATTGTTTCTACTGAGATCGAGGTTGAAAGTAATTGTGAAGTTATCTGGGCACGCATAACAGGTCTTAAAGAAGTAAAGTTAATAGTTGGTTGTTTTTACCGGCCCCCCAGTGCTGCTGTAGCAGTTTTAGAATCATTCAAGGAAAGTCTACACCAGGTAGTGCATAGGTATCCGGGCCATGCAATATTAGTCGGAGGTGACTTCAACCTTAAGAGTATAGATTGGGACCTCGCTAGTTACATTTCAGGCGGTACAGACAAGCAGTCTTGCGAGTTACTTTTGGACACATTCTCCGAAAACTGTCTTGAGCAGTTAAACCGGCAACCCACGCGCAATGGAAATATTCTAGACCTTATAGCCACAAACAGGCCTGACCTTATTAACGATGTCTGTGTAGAGACAGGAATTAGTGATCATGACATCGTCATAGCGTCGATGGTGACCAAAGTTCATAAACCAGTCAAGAAGGCTAGGAGCGTGTTTTTGTTGGGAAAAGCCGACAAGCAAATGTTACGATCGCACTTAGAAAATGAATGGGCATCGTTTAATTCTGGGACTATGGAGGTAGAGGAATTGTGGACTAAATTTAAATGCATTGTTAATGAAGGGTTAGAGAAATATGTGCCATTAAAGACGATTAAGGATGGAAAGGATCCACCATGGTATAATAATAATGTTAGAAAGCTGCTGAGAAAGCAAAGGCTGTTGCATTCTCGATTCAAAAAAGAACACGCAAATGGTGACAGGCAAAAGTTAGTAGAGATTCGTGCGTCTATAAAAAGATCGATGCGTGAAGCATACAATAATTATCACAGCCATACCTTAGCAAAAGATCTTTCCGAGAACCCGAAAAAATTCTGGTCCTATGTAAAATCGATAAGCGGGTCAAAGCCCACTGTCCAGTCACTAGTTGATCATTCCGGGGCAGTAATAGAAGAAAGCAAACGGAAAGCTGAAGTTCTAAATTTAACCTTTAAGAAATCTTTCACGCAGGAGGACCGCACAAATATACCATCATTTGATCAACGTACTAATTCCGAAATAGGGGACATAGCAATAGGTATTTCCGGTGTAGAGAAGCAGCTGAGAGAGCTAAATACGAAAAAGTCTGCTGGTCCGGATGGAATACCAGTTCGGTTTTACAAAGACTATTCTGCGGCATTGGCCCCCTACTTAGCTTGCATTTACAGCGAATCTTTAACTCAGCGCAAAGTTCCTAGTGATTGGAAAAAAGCGCAGGTGACTCCCGTGTATAAGAAAGGAAAGAGAACTGACCCATACAATTACAGGCCAATATCGTTGACATCGGTTTCATGTAGAATTTTGGAGCATATTCTCAGTTCGAATATAGTAAATTTCCTTGAAACGGAAAAGCTTCTTTCCATGAATCAGCACGGGTTTAGGAAACATCGTTCATGTGAAACTCAGCTTGCCCTTTTCTCACATGACATCTTGCGAGCCATGGACGAAGGGCAACAGGCGGATTGTGTTTTTCTCGACTTCAAAAAGGCGTTCGACACGGTGCCACACTGCAGACTCCTAACGAAAATGCGAGCTTATGGAATAGGTTCTCAGATTTGTGACTGGCTGGAAGACTTCCTAAGTAATAGAACGCAGTACGTTGTTCTCGACGGCGAGTGTTCATCAGAGACGAGTGTATCGTCAGGCGTGCCCCAGGGGAGTGTGATAGGACCGCTATTATTTTCTATCTATATAAATGATCTGATGGACAGAGTAAGTTGTAATTTGCGGCTGTTTGCTGATGATGCTGTGGTGTATGGGAGGGTGTCGTCTGTAACTGACTGTAATAGCATACAGGTTGACTTAGACAAAATCTCTAGTTGGTGCGAAGAATGGCAGCTAGCTCTCAATGTAGAAAAATGTAAGGTGATGCGCATGAGTAGAAAAAACAATCCTATAATTTTCGAATACAGCATCAGTAGTGAGCTTCTTGATGCGGTCGCGTCGTTCAAATATCTAGGCGTAACATTGCAGAGCGATATGAAATGGAACGAGCATGTAAGGACAGTTGTGAGTAAGGCAGACAGCCGACTTCGGTTTATTGGGAGAATTTTGGGAAGATGTACTTCACCTGTAAAAGAGACCGCGTATAAAACGCTTGTACGACCACGTCTTGAGTATTGCTCAAGTATTTGGGACCCGCAGCAGATCGGTTTGAAAGAAGACATAGAGGCGGTTCAGAGGCGAGCAGCTAGATTTGTTACCAGTAGGTTCGACCAATGCGCGAGTGTCACGGAAATGCTCCGGCAACTCAATTGGGGATCGCTGGAAGAAAGACGACGCTCTTTTCGTGAATTTCTGTTAAGTAAATTTAGAGGGCCGGAATTTGAAGCTGAGTGTAGTACGATCTTGCTGCCGCCTACTTACATTTCGCGTAAAGATCACAAAGACAAGATAAGAGAAATTAGGGCTCGTACGGAGGCATATAGGCATTCTTTTTTTCCTCGTTCAATTTGGGAGTGGAATAGGAAAGGAAATGCCTAGTAGTGGTACAGTGTACCCTCCGCCACGCACCTTACGGTGAATTGCGGAGTATGTATGTAGATGTAGATGTAGAAATGTACCACAGAACACCACCACAATGTTAATACACCCTTACAGTAGTTATCTGATTGTGACTTGTGTTCTAAGAGAAAAAATATCATTAGATGACTTCACACATGAAGATATAGTTTTCTATAGGGAAAGTTTTAAGAATAATGCTACCAGGATCAGTCTAGGCTTAACGTTACATGGACTGTAACTAGAAATGATAGTGATCATCAGCCTGAATAATGGAATAAATACCTAGCTTGTATGGTAACTGAAAAGTAAGCACTACTATTTTAAGCCTACATTAGGTATTAAGGCTGTTAAAACATTTTAAGACAGAGACAGATTGTTATGGTAGTAAATATTTTCAACATAATCTGGTATACAGCACTACTGTTCATTAACTAAACTGTTTAAACAAATTCTTTATATTGACAGATGCCCTGACAGTGACATTCTAAGCATCCTACTACTTTGTCAGTTGCTAGTTCCAAAATATTCCGCCTATAGCGCCACTTATCATTGTAGACTAATGAATTTTAATCTGTTAAGTGACTGATTTATCTGTCACCTGCTCCTCTTTTTACGCTTTTCTTTTCAACTACATCAAGTATTACTGTTTTTCCCATAGCCTTTTTTCCTTATTTATTTTTACCCTTTCACTATGAGCCTCATTCATAGATACATTGTTAGCAGCTGATTGTTATTCATTGCATAATCTCTGCACTTAGTGTTATTCTCCAACTAGCATGTACATTCATTAAGCAACAATACTAAAATGTAAGTGTTAATTTTATCCCATCATATGAACATATCTTTTATTACAACCTATTTGGTTCAAAACTGCTTCAAATTTCTGTAACTGACTTTTGTACATTTTATAGCTTTTACTGTATCCCAATGAACTTGTTTGCCTGTATAGACACCAGAAGAAGAGCACTCAAGCGCCCAAAACCGGTTGTCAAAAATAAATAATCACAAGCAACTGGTTGCTGCATTTTATTAATTTATAATCTCAAGTTGTTTCTTTCTTTCTTTTTTTTCACAATGAGACATTGATATGCATTATCAGACTGTACATTTACTTTTGAATGAGTAACCAATCTAACAGACAGAGCACTTTCCAAATCAAAATATCTCAAAGTGGCAACTGTTTGACCACCTCGTTAATATGCCTACCTTAAAGTTCATGGGAGTTGCACAATACTGAGTTTTTAGCTCTTTGGCTTTAAAGAAACTTATTAAAACTGCCTGGTGGACAAAAGATTCTTCTGAATAGTGTTGAATTAAAGTGTAATTACTATTTTTGGCAATTATGTAAAATAAATAAAACTAACTGTAACTTTGTCCATGAAAGCAAGTACCAAGAAAGGAATTAAACACTTGTAACTAACATCTCTGACTCTTAATTTTGACTGTATAATAAATATTAAAATCAATAATCACTTTAACACTGATAAGATTTGCACTATGTGGTAGTCATTAGTACACAAATTTACTGTCACTCAATTAAGCAAATATTAAAAACAATAATGTTCCTTGAGGTTCTTGGAAAGTTTATCACTAGGAAAAGGAACCTGAAAGGAAATATGACGTGGGAAAGGAATGTTCTATGCACTTCTTTCAGTCAAGGAATTATTATTGAAACTTCAGAACAACACTGCTGGTTCATGCATGCAGTACAATAATCAGAATTCATTACATGCAGTATTGACAGTGACATATTCGAAAATTTGGTGGCTCTGCAAATTGGTTGCAACATGCCTTCTGGCTAACATGGCAACAAGCTCAATTATCCTTTTCTTGGTGATGATGTATTTACATTATGAGCTCAGTAAACATAGTCACTATACTTGAATGGCCACACACCTTCATCCGAGGTCCCGCTCACACAGCGGATCCAGAACATACTCCCACGAAATCCCCACCTTTTAGCTTACGCCAGCCACCTTTCCATTACAGAGTGCAACACACCACCTCTTACATATTACTTTAAAATTGTCATAGCATGAACCAGCCAAAACACTGCATAATTTGGACAACATAATTCACAAAAATAATTGATTTAAATTTTTACAATATCAGATATGTGTACACCATCACAGAGAAATTAATTTTTTCACAAATTCCAGCAAAAGACAAAGATTACTACATCAAAGATAAATGTATAGACACTATATTGCATTGAAACACAAGTAAATAATCAATACATTGAAAATTAAAGTAAATAAATAATTGATAAATGAATAATACAGTAACGAATAGTGAAATAAAATGAGAGGGGAAAACCTATATTGTTACAATCTCTGTAGCTCTGAGGGAGTGGTGTTAAATGGTAGTATCCAGATGGAACATGTCGTATGTGTGGTGTAACATGTGTTAATATACCTGCAGGTCTCTCCTCCAGCCATCTTCCTGATCTAAAATTATGCCAACCTCTCAACTCACTTATTCACTACTCATTACTCGCCCCCTTTCCTTACATTCCTCTTTTGTGTGTGTGTGTGTGTGTGTGTGTTTCTCTATATCTTTACCTGTTACTTAAAAACCTTTTACCTAACCCCACCTCCACCATCACCCACTCAACATTATTCAATTCAAGCCTCCTCACTTCTCTTTACTGCTTGATCTATTCTCTTTGGTTATCTCCCCTCTTTGGTTTGCTATTGGCATAGCTCAGTACTTAACGTCCAGTATCTCTGACTTTCAACCATCACACATCACCACCTCACGGTCTAGGTCATGAATAACATTCCCCTTCTGATCCGTTTTTCTTCTGTCATCTCGTACCTGATGAAGGAACACAGTTCCGAAAGCTTGTCCTATTTTTTCGTCTTCATTTTCGTTTTTTTAAATTATTTATTTATTTTTATCTTTTGTGTGACTAAGGTACTCTCTCTCTCTCTCTCTCTCTCTCTCTCTCTCTCTCTCTCTCTCTCTTGAAGAATGTAATAGCCATGTTATCTAAGACACCAGGCTACAACTGCACGGCCTTTCCCATCAGAGTTTCGAGTCCTCCCTCGGGCAAGGGTGTGTGTGTGTGTGTGTGTGTGTGTGTGTGTGTGTGTGTCATCCTTAGCAAAAGTTAGCTTAAGCAGTTTGCAAGTCTAGGTACTGATAAACCTAGTAGTTTTGTTCCTTAAATTCTTGAACATTTGACCAAGTTTGGGAGAATGAGCAGGCATGGTGTCAGTTCTTGATACCCTATCCATTTGTTTTGGAAGTAGTGTGGACATGTTTATTTTTCTATGATATGGGCATTACATGGCTTTGAATGTACAACAAATGCACACAGACATGAATAGAGATGAAACACACACATGGCCTGTGTGCCCCACACAAGTGGCCAACCTGCATAGGGAAGTGGTGCACTACAACAAATGCCTGTAACGTGGACATGAAACCAAATAAACTATATGTTCATAGGACATGTTCTGCTTGTCAACTGGTCTTCTAATGAATTCCCGGAGCTTTTCCGCATATTTACATACACCTCTATAGTTCACTACATAGACAATATGTGCATCATGAAATGCTCTGCTGCTACCTTGCTTTTAAGATGTTTATCTACCTCTCTTGCAGGTACTAAATGTAACTGAATGAAAACAAAAAGACAAATGAGAAGGAGGGGGGAGGGAAGAGAGCAAAAAGGAAGAGGAGGGGAAGACGTGGGGAAGCTATATTAGTTATTAATTTTCACTTGCCAGTTCCTATTACACACAAAGAATACAACTATACAAATGTTATAATAGTGCAAAGTATTGACTATGAATTCTTTTTTTACTACAAAATGCAAAAACCACACAACTTACCTGTGCTGGCTCACAGGGTCTTGAGTTCACATAGTAAAACTGCCTGTCAGGAGCTGATCTGCCTTCTCCATGGGAGCATGAAGATACGAGGCCTTCAAGTGTGAATGGACAATCGGCATCAGCAAGTTTTTCAGATAGGCCTAAGCTCTGCAGGATTTCTACACTTGGTTTTACTTGTGATAACTTCATAAGCCCATGAACCTTCGTAGAGATGAAAAGGAGAAGAGATTATGACAATATATCACGCAAGAAATTGTGACTGAAAGTGACACTATTTAATTAGAAAACACAATTTAAAATATTTTCTATCTTAAGTGACTAGCAATAACATTCAAGGGATAATTAAGCTTTGGTTATTTGTTCTGTGCATGACAGAATCACTTTATATTTCAAAGGTAAAAAAATGAAATAAAAACAATACCGAATTTCATCACAAACAAATTTGAAATATTAGCTAATAACCACTTTTATATGTATTTCCTGATAGTATTTTCATCTTCAAATGTAATATTCTTGGCAGTTTTACTAAACCAGTAAGTTAGGAAATGTATGAAAATACATTTCCATGAGCATCTTTGTTTAGAGCTATTCCTCCAATAGCTTACTTTCATTACAATCAACATACAACAAGTTTTGTATTAGTTTCAAGAGCTGTATTTTAATAAATTATCTTTATATAAACAGTGTATTTGTATACTACAGGGAATATGCAGTAAATTAAATATGGCATAAACACTTACCTGCTTAGAACCAAATATACAGGTAATATTGTCAGATACAGTATTGCTACCCTGTGTGCTTACAACAGTACTGCGGCTGCCTTTCTTTGGTTGATTTGTACATGTGATTCTACAAGCAAAATATACATTTTTGTCATAAGATGAATTAGAAGGACATTTTAAAATACAATAAAAAAGGAAAATAGAAAGAAATGTATACAATTAACTGAGCTACTCATTAAAGAAATTATGTGTGGGATTACGAGTAAATGGATGTTATCTTAATGTAAAAGAGTATACGAATATATGCCCTCTGTGAGACTACTTCTTTGAGTTCTGATGCCAGGAGTAAAACTGAACTGGTTATTTGTTCAAAGATATTAAAATGTGACCAAGACAAGAAATCTACAGTGTACATCACCAAGTCATTTTTCTTAAGATGATGTTTAGTTCCTAACATTTTCTTTTTTCAATTTATGTAATCTGCCTCACTTTGGTGTTTCTTTCAAACATGCAGATGTTAGTAAGTTGTGAAAAAAAGGAAAAAAAAGAATTAAAAAAATTTTTAAACAAGGATGGGTTGTAACTCAGCATAAAGACAATCACGGAGCCACAGACAGGCATGTAGGGAAGACAATTACACTCACAAAACTTCCATTTTCGCCACAACATTCATCAGAAAAAGAGCATACATACATTCATACAATCATTCAGGCATATATCATGTACTCATGACCAACACATCTGGATGCCACAGTCTGACTTAGGCAGCCAGAGTTGCAACCTATCCTCAATATATTATTGATATTTCAAAACTGACTTTTCTGCTATACGTTTTTAATGGTCTTTCTTTGTGCTGAGCATGAAATACTCCTTGTCAAAGATGCTGAAAGGAATAATTAAGTATTTTTGTTAAGAAATAATTTGATATTTAATGGTAAGTTGAAAAAACAACAGGCAAAACATCTGATAGTCTTATTATTGCATGAACAATTACAGCACAGTACTGTCCTAAGGTTAATAATATGGTTCTCACTGGAACTTTTGCTATGTTCATAAAGGGTTTCATTTTGGCTGTGGTGTGATAAAATATTGCCCATATAAATTAATTAGAATTCTTCTTGAACAAATTCATTAAGATTATTTACATCTAATCTCATGGTTATTTTCTGTGTGACCAATATTTTATTTAAAATACTTTTGAGTTGTTACATTCAGTATTTACAATAAACAAGCAGTATACAAATGCCCTACTGATGCCTGAGGGCACATTGCTAGATGACGAATAGGGGGACCCTACAATTCAACAGGACTAACTGGTATACCCAAACAACTCACAGAGCAATCCAATACCATCTCTCAAGAAAACATAAATATAAAGGGGTCCAAGCTCAGAGATACAAACAAAGACCTCATTGAAATTGCAGCAGCCATAGGAAAGTACTGGTACGGTGTGAATGGTAGATGAGTAAAATTATCTTTCTGGGAGTTAATGAACAAAGGAACCACTGCCTTGTGATAAAAATGGTCCCCGGAGGCACAGAGTGACATACAACACAATCCAAGTCAAACACACTATGTGACAGAGGAGAAGGAGGGTAAAAAAAAAGTGTACAAGGTGAGGGCCAGGACAGACCACCAAGCCCAGTCAGCTGCAGCCTAGTCAGGGCAGAGGAGATTAAGTATTCTGCCGCCCTTCAGTGGGCCAATAGGATGACACACCTACCCTTAGAGAGAATGAGAAAAACACCATTCACAAATAAATTGTAAAACGAAGTCAGTCACTGGGGCATCAATCATCCACTAACATCAGGGAGAGCAGGTTAGGAAGATTACAAGGGTGACTAGGCAAAATATGGACCATCATCAAACGGAAACCACAACAACAATGGGTTGGGTCCACACAATGGAGGAGATGACCAAGAGTCAATAAAGTATGTCCAATGCAAAACTGGCAGACTGTGAAGTTCTTGAGAGACGCTTGCATCAATGAGCTCCACAAATCACAAATTCTTGATCTCCTTTATCACCCATAATTTGACTGACGAAGTCAAAGTGTATCATACAGTGTTTCATATCCATAGAGCTTAAAAATGTAATACTAATCACAGGTCTGGTTCCAGCATACTAATCACAAGAGTCAGCTCGCTGGTACCCAATTTGGCCAGCCTGTCAACAAATTCAGTCCCTGGGATCGCAACATGGCCTGGAGTCCAGATAAAGATCAAGTGTTCATGTACTTGAGGGGATAAAGGAAATTCTAGTAGCCAGGAACAGGGTTATTCTATGAAAGATTGGGCCTCAACTGAAATGATGATCTAATGGCCGATGAATTTACATCAGATGTAAAGCAGAATTGCTAGCGAGGGAGGGGTGCCAAGGTGTACTGTGTCATCACAAACAACACAACTCACACATAGACATTTACAATTTACACACTGCTTATAGCAGTTTCAAACTTCATTAGATACTTTTCACTGCTGAGAAGTGCCACTGATGTGATTTCTGCCTCTGTACCTCTGTGTTGCTGCTTTCTTTCTCTTCTGCTTCATTGTGAGATTACGCACTCTATAAATCCAGTGCCATGAGAGGATATTTCTACAAAATTATGTTTGCCAAACTCTTAGAGATATTTTTTCCTTTTCTAATCATTTATCTTAACTTGATGGAACAGCAACTAAAAACTATGAGACCTGTCACATCTCCCTGTCAGACAGCACTAACAAACCACCTCAAGATAGAAATTCTATGGACCTGTATTCTGTGGGGAAAGTTGGTGGAGGGAAAAGTAGATCATTCAATGATGATTTCTGTTTCATACTTCACAGCACAACATGCAATATAACCTGCCAGACATCAAAATCCTCCTGCCAAGTATTCAACATCATCTGTCACAGCAGATGGTGCAGCAGCCCCACAATGAAAACTCATGTTCTTGATCTCTGTTTTCCCATCCAGGATGGCCATTGCTTCAAACATGTCAGGCAAAATTCCACAGAACAAACTTGATGAAGGAACTGTTGCAAATCTTTCTCTTGTTTTGCAAATGAGCTTGGACACTCTTTTCCAAAAGCAAGAAACACAGGTATTGTTTCACTTCTTTTGTGGAAGGCTGTTGATAAGTATGACTATGTCCTACAGTCTGTGAAAACGAAATTTCAAGGCAATATTGGTTAAGCCATCCTGTTAATATAAACTGGATATGCAGTGAAAAGATCAAAGTGATGGCCAAATAAAGAATTAATTGGTGTTAACAGTCCTTTCCATATAGCATTAATCGATTTCTGTTTACAACTTGTATCTTTTCACAGCACAAACATCTTTTGCTGACAATGGTTTTCTGGAGTTGCTCATTTGTTCTGGAGGCACAATCTAATGTCTTTTTGTCAACCACTCTAAAGAATTCAAAATGTCACATGAACCACTGACAAGTTGAAAGAAGTCTGCTGTTTGCTCTTTTGCAATCAACAAAAAGTGCCAGAGTAGTTGTTCTCAAAACTAAATATATGAGCTGGCACACTCTGTCTTTAACACTTCTTAAGATGAAACTGTGTTGTCTAATTATAGCAGTTTGTCAATTAGTGTTTTCGTATGACTTTCCCATTAGATAGCTCTATGCCGTCATTAAGAAAGTAGTTGCGAAGAAATTTGTTCAAGTGATGGACATCTGAATATAACCACATTTTTTTTTTACACAGGGTCATAAGGGCACAGGAAACATAAATTGACATGATCAATATGCAGTTCATTCCCAAAACATCAATAATACAGATCAAGATGAGAAACTACTACAAAACCCCTATAATCTAAATTATAAAACAAGGAAACTAATGAACTTTGCAACATCACTGTCATCTGAAAAAAAAAAAAAAAAAAAAAAAAAAAAAAAAAAAAAAAAAAAAAAAAAATTAAAAAAGGGATCTTTCTCAACTGAACAAAGTCCATGGATCTTAACAACAAGCTCACTGTTCTGACACTTTATTTATGCTTGTACAGCAATTGTGATATTTTGGCAGAGTATATGATTGCTCAGTGCTAAATTACTGCATTGATGACGATCACACACTTATTGATATGCAATAAATATAAACAAATATTTTTATTCCAACTACAAATGTAGGGGTTTCCTCTTGTCATCAGTTTTAAAATTGTTAACTATCAGTTTACATTAGCCAAATGGTTCAAGTCATAATTTGTTTTGCCTGCCACTGGATGAAAGTGAGCCATCAACATTGCAGTATTGTTTACTATATCCTTTTCCAAATGCAAAACTGAGATGTGTGTAAGTCCATGGTGATTTAGTTGACTCTTCACTTGCCTGAACTTTTTGTAATATCTTTGTGGTATCCGCTACCACAGCGCCGCCAGCCGACAACACAACAGCTGGCGCCACGCCAAGTAGACGGCCTGCAGCACAAACCACACAAGGAAGTAAGGCGCGCAGACCGAAGGCTCGTCAGCTGGCCGCACGGTACATTTCAACTGTACCGCTAGAGGGCTAGTGTTGCAATATGGAAGTGAGTCTACACTATACGTCCACAGCACCATCGCCTGGCTCACACCCGAACTACCAGAACCGAATATAGGCAGCCGCACCTGCCTAAGCAACCCAGTGTACTCTAGCCTTCACCAGTGATACCTTCACTAGCAGGAAGACTGAGTTTATTGACATGCCAAATTTAGTGCTATGAGGACTTCAATAGTGAGCTGCCACTTCCAGCTCAGATTCCTTGGGCATTTATACGAGATTGGCATGTTGTACCAATGAAGACCAACAGACTTGTCTTAACTGTGCATTTGTGAAAGTGCTGTGTAAATAAATTGTTGGAAGCCTGGAGTCTGCTTTTATTGTGTTATAATTATAACACAATAAAATGGCAACGAGGCAGATGGAAGCACTTATCACAAAGTTAATTCAGCAGCAGGCGGAAAATCAGCAGCAACTCATGGCGACACTGCAGCCTCTTCTGGCCAGTATGTTACACCAACCACCCATACATCAAATTCCGGCCTTCGCTTCTTTTGATGAAGCCCTTGAAGAATGGGAATCGTATGAAACGAGGCTCAAGGAACATTTTCAGGTGTTCCAGGTAACAAACGTCAAATTGATGAAATCTTTGTTTCTTTCATGGTTGAAACCAGTAGTGTATCGCCTGCTTTGCAAGCTGGCTCCACTGTCTTCTCCTGCGGACTTATCATTCCCAGAAATATGTGCACTGTTAACACAATTTTACCAGCGCCATTCGCATGTTATCTCTTCAGGAGTGGCATTCTACCAGTGTAAGAAAAAGGCGTCACAGTCTTACTGTGAGTGGGCCGCGGAATTACAAGGCCTTAGCCGCAAATGCAGATTTGTCACGGCGACACATAAAGAATCATATGCTGACGAAATGATTTGTGATATGATTATCCGAGGTACACTGGACAGGGAATTCCAACATGATGCCCTGCAGCTGTTTGATCCTTCCTTAGACAAAGTATTGAAACTGGCTCAAACCTTTGAAGTTTCTTGTGCAGCAGGAAAGAAGTTGGAAACTTGAGCAGATATTGCTGCCGTCCATGCTCCGACTGGTTCCTCTGGGAGCGCCTTCCTGCCAGAAGATGATGTCGAGGTAGCAGTTGTCCGCCCCGCTTGCTCCCAACAGAGGCCAAGCTGTTTCACCCGCCAGTGGATCCCACATTGGCTCCCATCCTGCCCAGACTGTTATAAACAACATTCAAGGGATGATTGTCCAGACCGTTGGGACTACTGCTCCCTCTGTTCTCTACAAGGCCATCTACCATCCGTATACCGTTCCTCTAGAACCAGACCTCAGAAAGGAACCTATCACACTCCGATGGACGTGAATCAAGTGGCCACTATTGAGGTCCAGGAAACTTCCAATAAATTGTTTCTGGACGTGTCAATCCTCAACAGGACGATCACATTACAGGTGGGTACGGGAGCAGCCGCCAGTTTGCTAAATCATGCAACCTACATATCGCTAGGAGCACCGCCACTACTGCCATCTTCTTGACAGTTGGTAGCATATAACCGACTTAGTATTCCGCTCCTAGGCCAGGTCAATCTTCCTATCACTTATCATGGAGTGACCCAGACGATTACATTCCCAGCAGTGCCACAGCCAATCTTTTCGGCCTTGATGTCTTTCGTGCCTTTGGTTTTTCCATAAAAGATGAGGTCCATCTGACCTCTGACGAAGTTCCGTATTCTGGCCTGGATGATCTTTGTCAGGAATACAATGATCTCTCCCGTGAGGAATTGGGGAAGACCCGCCATTTTCAGGCACATATCTCCTTGAAGCCTAATGTGCATCCTTGTTATTTTCGTTTTCAACCAGTACCTTCTTCTCTCAGGGATCAAGTCAAAGAAGAATTGGATCACCTCACCACACAAGGAGTTCTGAAGCCCATCCCCTCCAGCTCATGGGCCACCCCTCTTGTCATTGTCCGCAAGCCATCTGGGAAGCTTTGTCTCTGTGGAGATTTTAAGGTAACCGTCAACTCAGAATTGGAAGTTGACACTTATCCTCTACCTCGCCCTGAGGAAATATTGGTGAAACTTACAGATGGCCACTATTTTTCCAAGATTGATTTAGCTGAAGCATATCTTCAGCTACCCTTAGACCAAGCTTCCCAAGAATTCCTTACGCTGAATACACCACATGGGCTTTATCGCCTCAAACACCTTATGTATGGTATTGCTAGTGCACCAGCAATTTGCAGCGTTTCCTGGAACAACTGGTTGCCTCTGTTAATGGGTGTATCAGCTACCTGGATGATATGATTGTTACAGGTCGTACAACAGATGAACACCTCCAGAACCTTCGACAACTCTTCCAGGTGCTCCAGGACAATAATCTCTGCTGCCAGAAAGATAAATGCAGTTTCTTCCAGAGAGAAATTGAATATTTGTGACACAAGATCTCCAGTGATGGCATTAAGCCACTGGATCGTCATGTCCAGGCCATCGTTCTGCTTCCCAGACCAACATCTCTCATGGAACTTTGGTCCTTTTTGGGGTAGGTGTCCTATTACAGGAAGTTCCTCCCGGCTACAGCGATGGCTACAGCTCCTCTGTCACACCTCTCTAAAAAAAAAAAGATGTGCCTTTCCTTTGGTCTCCATCATGTGAAGCCGCCTTCCAGACACTAAAATCACAACTGATTACAGCCCTATGCGTTGTCCACTTTGACCCACGGAGACAATTAGTCCTGGCCACAGATGCCTCAGATGTGGGCCTTGGGGCCGTGTTGGCACATCGCTTTGACGACGGCTCTGAACAACCTATTGTGTATGCGTCAAAAACATTTACTGACGCTCAAAAGAAATATTCTCAGATAGAGAAGGAGGCCCTGGCCATTGTATTTGCACTGAAGAAATTCAACATGTTTCTTTACGGGACCAAATTCCATTTAATCACCGAACACAAACCGCTCATTGCTGTGTTCAACCCTGCCTCCAAAATTCCTGATTGTACGGCTCACCGTCTCCAGAGGTGGGCTCTGTTCCTGTCCCGCTGCCAGTATGAAATTCATTTTCGGTATACCACTGAACATGCAAACGCTGACGCCCTTTCCTGTCTTCCTTTTGGGCCCGATCCTGAGTTTGACCAAGAAGAGGTTCTCTGTTTCCTGATCGATGAAAACGCCCAAGCCGCGATGGACTCCTTTCCGACGACTAGCTCCACGGTGACCAATGCTGTACACCAGGGTGCCGACCTCCAGTGGGTCCACCACAGCATTCTCCACGGCTGGCTTGAGCAGCCATCTTCCCAGTCTTCTCTCACCCGTCAACACTTTTTTACAATCCGCCACCAGTTATTGACCGTCAATGGGGTGATCCTCCTAGTCCCTGAAGAGGGACATCCACGTGTGGTTGTTCCGACAGCATTGCGTCCCAAAGTCCTGCAACTCCTTCATGAAGGCCATTGGGGTATCATCCGCACAAAATTCCTCAGTCATCACTTCGCATACTGACCTGGCATGGGCCATGCTAGTGAAGAGATGATTCGAGCCTGCCCAGCTTGCCAGAACCACAAGCGGCCCCTCGCCAGAGTTTTTCTTCATGGCCTCCCTGCTCACGCCCATGGGAACGCCTTCACGTGGACTTTGCCGGGCCCTTCCATGGTGCCACGTACCTCATCATGATTGATGTGTACTCCCGTTTCACATATGTCATCCGTAACTCCCATACCACCACATCCATAACAGTTTCGGCTTTGGAACGAATATTTGCTATTGAAGGCCTTCCAGAACTGGTGGTTACGGACAATGGTCCGTAGCCAAGAATTACAAACCTTCTGCCAAGACCATGGCATACATCATGTTCCCACACCTCCTTTTCACCCCCAGTCAAATAGCGAGGTGGAACGGGTGGTGAGGACGTTCAAGGGCCAAATGCAAAAGTATCTCCGGAATCCTTTTCCTCTGCTACTGCTGTCACATTATTCCTTACTTCCTACAGGACTACGCGACAGGTTGACAAGAGCCCCGCAGAGCTCTTACATGAAAGACAGCCTTGAACCCTGCTCAGCCTTCTCTTCCCTGTTACCAGACCTGCAACACCTAGACCGCCTGTATCTCTCTTCCGTTCCAGATTCCTCGTGTGGGCACAGGGTTTTGGCTGCCAACCGAAGTGGTTGCCAGGTGAAATCCTCCAGCAGCACAGTCGTAAGTGTTTTCATGTCAGAATTCAAGACAGAGAGGTGCTCCGGCATGCAAATCAGCTGCGGCCCAGGTCTTCCCCACTGCTCTCGGCTCCCCTCTGGAGGGATCCTCAACGTCTCCCAGCTCTTCAAAAGGATGCTCCGGCTTCCCCACCTACTGCTTCACACCTGCTTGTCCCCCCGGGTGGTGTACCTCTTACCCTCCTTCCTCCACACACTGACAGGTCACGGAATACAACGCCAGCCGATGTTCCGGCGACTCCAGGTGCCCTGAATGCATCCGCCACACGACCATACTCTCCAGGGCCACTAACTTCCACCGACGCTGACGCTTATCCGGCTCAGCGCCCTTCCTGGACGTGGGCATCCGATGAAGAGATGCCTCTCCAGCAGCCTCCGCCTCCCCACTCACCACAGGTCGGCCGGCCACGCTGTCTACGTCATCGTCAAGGTCATTTCCATCCTTACTGCACGACTCTCTCTCGTGACTCTGACGAGGAGGAGCCCATGGATGTTTCCTACATCTCCAGCCACTGTTTCACAGCTTACCAAGGGGGAAGGGGGTGTGGTATCCGCTAACACTCCGCCGTCGGCCAACAACCCAGCAGCTGGCGCCATGCCAAGTAGACGGCCTGCAGCGCAAGCCACACAAGGATGTCAGGTGCACAGACCGAAGGCTCGTCAGCTGGCCGCACGGTACATTTCAACTGTACCGCTAGAGGGCTAGTGTTGCAATATGGAAGTGAGTCTACACTATACGTCCACAGCACCATCGCCTGGCTCACACCCGAACTACCAGAACCGAATATAGGGAGCCACACCTGCTTAAGCAACCCAGTGTACTCTTGCCTTCACTAGTGATACCTTCGCTAGCAGGAAGACTGAGTTTATTGACATGCCGAATTCAGTACTATGAGGACTTCAATAGTGAGCTGCCACTTCCGGCACTAGATTCCTTGGGCATTTCTACGACATTGGAGTGCCGTACCAATGAAGACCAACCGATGTATGACTTGTCTTAACTGTGCATTTGTGAAAGTGCTGTGTAAATAAATTGTTGGAAGCCTGGATTCTGCTTTTATTGTGTTATCATTATAACAACCTTCTTGATATTTTTTGGGTCCTCTGTATTAGCTGTTTTCAATATTCAACACCCCCATGTCTAATCAACCTCCGGGTGTTGGAATTATGAGTCAAACACTGTAGTTTGACATAGATATTTCTGCAATGGGGTAAAAGCTACGTGTAACATCTGATGCTCTCCCTGTATATCACAGAATCATGTGCCGTTATTAACCGTTGAGTTGTAATTTGAGAACAGTGTTTTCTAGCCAATGAATTCGTTTTCACATTGAACAAACATTACAACCTAACCTTAGGGTCCAGTTGCCAACTAAATAAGACACTACCAAGTAGAGAGCACAATTTGAGAATGTCTATCACTCTGAAAAAGCAAAGTAGATTTATTATGTTGAAGCTTTGCAGCTGTTCTTCCAGATCCTGTGAGTTATTACTGGGGCGGAGGTCCCTTCCAATGTCATCCCCATGTGCTCAATGACGGAAAGGTCTGGGGATCTTGGCCATGTGAGGACTTCAACATGCTATAGCCAGCTCACAGAGAAGGCTATGTGTGATCATGCATAAACTTGTTGGAACACTATCCAGGATATAGTGCCATAAGGGGTATGATGTGAGGACACAGAATGTATGGCACATATTTCTTTGCTGCCAATATCTGCTGAAATATGACTAGAAGTGACCTGAACACATATCCTAAAGGTCCCCACGCCGTGATGACATGGGTAACATGTGCATGTCTCTCCATAATACTGACAGGATGTAGCATGTAAAAGGCATTTAGCATTTTATGGACATATCTGCAGGATGCATTGTGACAGGTTGTCCAACCAGCTTCTCTGTTACTGACAAAAGAGGAAAAGCAAGTCACCATGGTTGATGAAAGTGGAGCTGGGAATAACAGAAGGAAACTTGACCTCAACACTGCCAAATCTGAAGATGGAGGTTATGGTGAGACTCACCAATGAACATGATGTGACAGCATTCATCCTCTTCCCATGCCTCCCAGGCATGGAACCAATCCAAATGCTGGATAGTTGTTCTGATGTCAATGGTAGCTGACTCATGGGGTAGTAGGAACTCAATCCGGCAGATGCAAGTTGTCAAAATAATGTGCAGGACCTCTCATGGTGTTGTAACGTCTCCAGTACATGTTCCTGGATGGTGGGTGCTGAGGTCATGGAATACTGCATTGCTTGGTGTACGATACAACAGTCCTCCCTAAGACTGGTGTTTCTTGGTCTACCCAAACCTACACAACGTGACTAGGTGCCCTCATGTAACCCATTGATTCCAACATTCAGCTGCTACAATATTTAAATGGTCCATATGCTCGACAATTGCACAACTTGACCACCCAGTTTCACATACCCCAACAGCAAGTCATGTGATGGACAGGCTGTCTATTTCATCTGCAAGACATTGCAGGTGCTTCATACTGTACTGTACTACCAACTTTGTCACAACAGGTTGGTGAGATCACATTCAGAGCTGTGAAAATGTAATCATTTACTCACACAGTGATACACAAGCATACCAAAATGACATAAAATTGGCCATCACTTTTTTTGTCAGGCATTATATATATACTTGATCAGCATTAACAATATGGAAGACACTTTTATAGTCCTACTCATGTGACTAGAGTTAAAAACCAAGTGATTACCTCTGGCTATGTTGTTCCTTCCTCTCCTGTGTCCAGAGGGCACCGGTCTTTCTTGGTAATCTGTCCTGGAACCTCTTTTGTTTAAGATTCTTTCTGAATGTTGTCTGATCCTTCCATCAACCAAGGTGACTTGGTTTTCCTCTTTTGCCAGTAACAGAGATGCTGGTTGGTCAACCTGTCACAACGCATCCTGCAGATGTGTCCATAAAATGCTAAATGTCTTTTCCATGCTACATCCAGGATTCTTTCACAGTACTTGTAGCGCTCTTGGTTGGATTGCCTTTTATAATTGTTGCCTTCTTTGATTAGCCCAGTACATTACTTATTACTTTTCTCTCCTGGATTTCAACCAATTCTGCAAGTCCCTTCCTATTGAATATGTCTGGTGTTGCTTCAGTTTGGTGTTATGGAAGAGAGAATTTTTATTATAAGTGTTCTTGGTCATTTGGTATGACAGCTCTTGCCTACTGACTGAAGTTGACAATGCTGTTCCTTCAGGTAGATCAGGTTGGAGCTATTCTCCAAAGTATGTAAAACTGCTGGTTTTCTCTATCTCCCCCTGGTCTAGATGCAATATTCTAGGAGATTCAGCTATGTTCGTAATGTACTGCATTTTTTCAAGTGATGCATGAACCCCAAACTTTGCCACTTAAGTTCTGAGAATGTTGCATTGCTTCACTAAAGTTTCTATTAAATACAATAGAAGTGCTAGGTCAACAGCAAATGCCAGGCGATCAACAATGAGCTCGCTGCATTTATGTCCCCAAAAGATACCATTTGGAATCCCCCCCTCGAGCTAAATCCATCTGCCATTCTCTTTTTACCTTTTCCAGTGCACAGTTAAAGAGGAGAGGGAACAGACCATCTCCCTGTCTTACTTCTGATCTTATTCCAAAACTATCACTCATGACCTGGTCTTGCCTAAAGTTTGTTGGATAAAGCTGTGGGTCTTCTCATCCGGCCCTAGTTCCTGCAGGATCTTCATGTGAGAAGGTCTATCAATTGAGTTATACACCTTCTTGAAGTCAACAAAGATGATGAGATGACATGTTTTAGCACCCTGTTTGACTTGTCATATCACTGATTTCAGGTTGAGTATCTGTTCAGTACAAGAGCATCCTTTTCTAAATCCTGCATCATATTGCCCTACTTGTGGGTTCAGTTGAGGTTCAGCTGTTTAGTAAGGCCTTGGAGAAAATCTTGTATGTGACAGGTGCCAACAAGATTCCCCGATAATTACTGATTTCAGCCAAGTCCCCTTTCTTGCATAAGAGCTGAATCAATTCAGAGGCCTAGTCACTAGATCATATTTCAATCTGAAAAATGTTTTTAGGATTTCTGTCAACCTGCTTACAGTTTATCTCCAGCCTGCTTCCATAGTTCAGCCACTAGTCATCTGATGCTTTGTTGTTTTTCAGGGACTAGATGGTTTCTATTACTTCTACTGTCAGTGGTGTTTGCGAGTTTTGATGCTCGATGTTTCCTGGTAAACAAAGAATGCATCAGGTGATTCACAGTTCAGTAGGTTCTTGAAATATTTGGCCAGAAGATGGCAGTTGTTTGTATCATTATAGGCTAGCTTCCCATCTGGTCCTCTCAGGTGGAAGCTAGGTGGACTGTAGTGACTGAGAATCTGTTTAAAACTTCTGTGGGAATTCATGGTGTTGTTTTCCTTGAAGTCACCATAGAACTGTGTCAATTGGTTTTCTGCAAAGTGATGGTTCTGGCAGTTAACTTTCATTATTATATGAACTTGACTCTGTTTTGTGTGTTCTCTTCCACTTCAGCCAAGCTATCTATCACAGAATCACTGCTTCTTCACATGTAGGTGTCCAACAGGAATGCTTCCTCTATTTCAGTAATGGTACAATTTCTGTGACAACTTTGACTATTTCTGTTGAAAAACAGTCTTGATCACGGATGGTTATTTTATTTAACCGATTTCAACATTATCTTTGGTCATCTTAAGAAATATATATAGCCCATGTGGCTGGTGCTGACATCTGCAGGGCTGTCGTGGCTGCACATTGGTAACTGCAGTTTGAGCAATTTACCGACGTGCAGCCACAGCAGCATTGGAGATGTCAGCACCAGCCACATGGGCTGTATATCTTTCTGAAGATGACGTAAGGTAAGGTCAAAATCGGTTAGGTAAAATAACCTTCTGCGATCAAGACTGTTTTTCAACATAAATACATCTAAATAAGACTACTGTTCCTTCTTTGGTAAGGTGGTCCACATTAATGAACTTTCACTATGTTCTTCCTCAATTCATCTACATTCCACTGTTTACAACTTCTCTGTGAATTGGTTGCAAGTTGAAAGTTTTTCTATATCAAACTTAAGTGACCTTGTGTGACTTGGTTCTCTTAGTGTTCCAAGGCAGAAATCTCAGCTTTATTCTGGAGAGGTAATGGTCAGAGTTTAAATTTGCACCTCTCAGCACTTTTACATTGTGGATCTCTCTATGGGATTTCCTTATGGTGACAACATGATCAATCTGAAATTCCCCCGAGAGGTTGTTGCGTAATTCCAGGTCTTCTGCTTCTTTAGTAGTCTCTTGAAGGCTGTTGAATTCATTAAAGTTGAAAGCTTTCCAGGGGCCTACAAGGCACTCTCCATTCCTGTTGGCCCAAATGTGTTGATTATTTTATTTATTTTTACATACAAATTCATTGATGGAGTAGAAGTTGTCCAAGAGAAATTATTTTAGGTTAGATTTAATACTTTGTTAGCTAATTTTCATACTTTTATATTAATGGGCAAATTATCAGAAATTTTTGTTGGTGCATATTGATTCCTATTTTGGGCCACTGCTAGCTTTAAAATGTGTAATAAAGATCATGTTTTCCGGTAGTGTTTAAGTGTTCAACATGTATGAACATATGCTACAAAACCACAGAAATTGCTTTATAAATAAAAATTGAAACATGTCTTGGGTGAAAAATTGTCCTAATTGCAGTCGGAATAACACCGAATTCCTGTTATAGTTCATTTTAACAGCAGCTGCGGAATATATTTGTTTTTTTCCAAATTGTGACAGGGTAGTTATGATATGACAATGTCATTAGTAAAGATAAGTATTCTAATGCTGCAGTTACAATGTGTAACTTCCAAAAGATGTATCTACAAGACATTGATGGGTGAATATTGCATAATATTCTTACTACTCACTTTTGTGTATAAATCCTTTCTTTTTAAGTGAGGAGTAATGCACAAAACCTTACTGAGTAGAACTATGGAAAATGTCAGGTGGTTCATCTTATTGTTTCCAAGATTAGCGATTTTACAAAGAGCAAAAGTACTGTAGCTAGACTTAATTGTTTGAGAAGCTTAGTCATATGCTGTTTCTAGTGCACATTATCATCATCACTTATACCCAAAACTAAGGAGCATTGTAGTGTATTTAATGACTCATGCCCATGTGTTACATTTTTGTTGGTATTTGTTGAAAAGAACTGAATACAGTATGTTTTTCGAAAATTTTGGGCAAGGCCACTTTCACAGAACAACTTGAAAATCTTTGAAAAATATCTTTAACATTCCTTATGTGGCTTTCTTTATAATGAGACAGCACTAGTACAATAAGAGTACCAATTCTGCTTGCTGAAAGTTAAGGGAAAGATAATTCACAGAGACAACGTTAGTTGTAAATGAAGTACAATATTCCGAGGACTGGTGCCATGCACAACAAGTAATGGTTTGTTGTTGATTTTGTTCTTTTCAATGCAGAAAACAAAAGAAAGTTAACCGTGTAACAAACAATCAACAAACCCCACAATCACAACATGTTATTCACCCACCAATGCATCAGATGACCAAAGAGAGGATTTGTGTCCGCCATCATTTGAAAGATATGAGAAAGTCCAAATCCCCATCACATTGTATGTGAAACATACAAACCACACATTGCCAGTGGTGATGCAGTATACAGTTTGATTTCATGAAAAGTTGTGTCCAATAAATGGAAAGAGTGTTCAGTGGTGGAAGGAAATCCAAAGTGTGCATGATGTGTTTACATCAATACTGTGCTGTTCGCTGCAGCCAATACTCACACCAACAACTGCTATTGGATGTGTTGCAGTATTACTACTATGGCACATTTCACAAACAAGGAAAATGCTGCAATCCACCACAGCGATGGGCTTGCCACTGGAAGAGCTGGCATTGCAAGACAACTGTATCTCTAAACTATTAACTTCCATCTGCTAGAACATTTTACTCTGTGGAGACACACCACAGTGAGTATGGTACATGTGAATCACCACAAGAATTCAGAATTTAGTAGCCAGAGTAAACAATTGACAAAGTGCAGATAATGAAGAGAATTTTGTTGCAAACTAACTAAAGAATGAGCACCAGGTGTCTCACCACTGCAATTGTCATGTGACAAACAACTTTTATGAGAGTACTGCACAGAAACCATTGTTATCCCTCTCACACGCAGAAGGTAGAAGCACGAAGATGTCACTGGGAGACAACCAGTAGAGACTGGATTTTTACAAATTCATAATATGGCACCAGAGGCATGGACAATACTGTTCTCATGAAGCCTATTTCATAGAGCAGGATATAATGAATTTGCATAATTGGCGAGGAGTGAGCAGAATAATGCCCTTCCCGCTGGCACAGTGGTATAAGGGTACTAATAATTATGTGGTGTCAATTTCTGGTATGGTATTATCAACTGGCAATTTGTGCTAGTGCCGAGGCTAACAGAAGAGTGAAATCCTCATTTCCTGGATGCTATTTTATCAGATTTGTTAGAAGGTTTTAGTTCGACCTCTCATATTAATCTATGGTATATTATTAATGGAGCTCCTACTCATTTTGGACAAATCCTCCCCTTCCAAGTGGATTTATAATAAAGGCACAGTAGCACATCCAGCTTGATCTCCAGATGTTAATTTGTGTAATACAACATGCCTATGATATTACACAAAGAGATACACACTTTATGGAACACATTCAGCACACCTTTCTGTGAAGAGTTGAACTTTGCAACAAGTATCATGGCTGTTATTTTTAACAGTACTTAATTCCACTGCAGCTTCTGGTCATCATTTTTCTATGTTAGTACAATTGTATTGTAATCATTTGATTTATATGCAACATAACTGAGTAGCCATATCTTTGATTATTTGTACTCATTGCTTAAGACTAAAACCAAGGCACAAAAAGTAAATAATAAAACATGCATACAGAGTAATACAGGCCCTCCTCAGCTTGATTTCCACCCACAATACATAATAGTGGCTGACAAAAATGGTATGAAATAAACGTGGATGCTGTCAATGCTTTCACTGTCATGTTGATGCCACATGCCTTGCCTTCTGATCGGCGGCACTACCTACAACATTCACATTCTGTGAAGCGTTACTTATCTTTTGCCATGGCCTATGTCACACAGCAACACACAACAGCGCACTTCACATTTCTTGACCTTATAACATTGAATTAGATTTTCATTTATTGACATAGGCGGAGCAGGTGGTTGACTTCTACACTGTTGGAAAATTGCAGTCTCTGCCAGAGGAGGACACAGAGTTGAGTAGAAGGAAGTCTGACTGATGTTACAATACCTTCCTTATTGTTATCTGTTTACTTTCAAGAGGTTTGGAAACTGCAAGTGAGGATGGTGGTCAGGGTGAATACTCCATCATAGCATATTCCGGTACACTGATATCTGCCAGCTGGACACCCCCCCTCCACACACACACACACACACGCGCAAACCTTCTTGCCACTGCTACTGTGCTCAGACTGGATCGTATTTCCCAGTCTATGTGCAGACATTCTGGTGCCTGTAGCTGGCTGCTTCAAGTGTCATTGTCTGAGAGCAAAGAAAACCTTCACTGAAACCTTGCTTGATGCAGTGATAGCTAGAGCTTTTGCATCATGCTCCCAAGACATTGCAATGAGCTGAATCACTCAAGCAGCCAAATGCTCAGATTATGGTGAGTTATTTGTTACTTGTCAGGAGTAGATATCGCTGCACTACTCAGTGTTGACTATCAAATACCAGATGTCACATAGTTTTCCCAGTTGTTTGATGACAATCTGTTTCAGACAGGTGTACATGAAGATGGAAACTGGAATATTAAAAAACGGAGAAGGCTCTTTCTGTTTAGCAAAAGCAACAAGATACAGATTTCAGAGACCTTAATGGATCAACACTAACATTTTTTCTCCAATACCAACTGTGCTGAGCATAAGTTTACAAAATTCAACAACATTGTGCCAAGCAAAATTATTAGAGATGGGAGAGATCCACTGTGGTTCAACAAAGACTTAGGAAACTGCTGTGAAAACAAAGAGACCTTCATTACAAATACAAATGCAGCTGAGTCCTTGCAGACAAGCAAACATTATAAAATATGTGAGGAGGGTCAGGCATGATGGGTTCCATGACATTGAAAATAAAGTTCTAAGAACCAACATAGAGGAAAATCTTAAGATATTTTGGTGTTAAATTGGTAAATGGCTCAAACGCTATGCTCAGACACTCTGTGACTGAAACAGCATTGAAACAAGAGGATGAGACACAATAGGCCAAAATACTGCATCTCTTTTTCCAAAGCTGTTTCACATATGAATACTGTAGTGTAGGTCCTCCTCTAAATCATAACATAGACAATAAAATGACAGATATAAAAATAAATGACAGGGAGATAGAAATGCAATTGTAATCGCTCACCAGAGGAAATGCTCCTAGACCTGATGGTATACCAATTACTGTTTACACCGAGTATGGAAAGGATTTGCCCCGTACTACCAACTGTGTTCCATAGATATTTAGAGGAGTTAAATGATTGAGTTCCTAATTATTGAAAAAAAGTGCAGGTCATTCCTGTTTTCAAGAAGGGTTGTCTAACAGTCACACAACACTATAGACCTATATCTTTGACATGGGTCTGTTGAAGAATTTTGTTATTTTATGAGTATTATGATATTTCTGAAAACTGAAAATCTCCTCTCTGGGAAACAACATGGGTTCCAAACGCAAGAATTATATGAAGCCCAGTGGGCAGTGGATGCTGGCTGCCGAGCAGATGCCATATTTCTTGACTTCTACACGGCATTCAATACATGTCCAAGTCATCTAATAATCAAAATAAAGAGTGTCTGAACTATCATACAAACTCTGTAATTGGATTGATGAGTTTCTGGCAAACAGTATGTGTGCAACCTGTCATCAAGAGAGAGATGTCTTCTGATCCTAGATTTCTGGTATGCCACAGGGAGTATACTATTTGGCCACAGGGAGTATACTATTTGGCCACAGTAGCTTGATGATTTTATTGGTGCTGTCATAAGTGGCACAAGTCAGCGCTAGTTGAAAGATATTCATTTATTTAAAGTGCTGTCAATGTCATAATGCTCCTTGAAATGAATTATTACTGTTTACATTGTTAGGGTAATGGTTCTAGCCCTGCAGCAAGCAGCCGATGCTCCCTTTCCCTCACCACTCTGCTCCCCGCAGCAGCTGTAATGTGCATGCAAGAGACACCTCTTGTAGTTTGCAAGCAGCCACTACATTAATTGTCACATTATCATGGTCAAACAGTACAACACATATAAATGATCTCGTAGATAAGATTGGAAATTCCATGAAGCTTTTCACAAATGATGCTGTAGTAAATCTTAGAAGCCGCAACACTGGGAAATTGTAGCAAAATGCAAGATGAGCTGCAACAAGTCATGAAGCATGGCAAATGACTCTGAACATAAATGGATGCAATGTATGAGCATTTACAACTTTTCGCAGAATAATGAATATTCCATTAAATTTTGTGTGGGCAGGCACGCAAATTCAATTTCTTCTATGCCCCATGCCAGGCTGTGTAAATTAACTTGATGGCATAGTGGTCACAGGGGTTACCATTGCTGAGCATCTTCGCAACCTGCAGACCTTTTTCAAGTCTTACAGGGTGCTGGCCTCTGCTGCAATCTGGCAAAGTCTTGTTTTTTCCAGCCATCGATCCCCTACCTTGAATTTGAGATCTCGTCAGCTGGGGTTCGCCCTTTGCCAGATCGCGTGGCAATCGTTACTTCTTTACGGTGTCCCGCGTCCGCTAAGGATTTGCAGGTGTTTTTAGGCAAAATTGCCTACTACCACAATTTTCTGCCGGGTGCAGCTACTATTGCGCAGCCCCTTAACCGCCTGCTCCATAAGGTTGTACCTTTTTGGTGGTCAGACAACTGCAAACGTGCATTTTGTCAGCTCAAGCAGCTTCTTGTGTTGTCTCCTTGCTTGGCTCCCTACACTCCGGGACAGCACCTGGTCCTCGCTACCGAAAGTGTACTATATGGCATCGGAGTGGTGCTAGCACACAAGTACTCTGATGGATCTAAACACCCCACTGCATGTGCTTCTAAAACGTTGACTCAGACTCAGCAACACTATTCTCAAGTTGAAAAAGATGTGTTGGCTATTGTTTACACTCTTAAAAAGTTTCATGTGTACCTTTACGGTGTAAAGTTACACCTCATCACAGACAACAAGCCATTGATCTCGCTTTTTCGGCCTTTGCTGGCATTGCTGGATAAGGCTGTGCATCATCTTCAGCACTGGGCACTCTTCTTGTCCCGATACAATTATGAAATTCATTTCCAGCCCACCAGCCAGCATTCCAATGCGGAGGCACTGTCGCATCTCCCCTGTGGCCTGGACCTGGATTTTGATCAGGAAGAGCTTCTCTGATTTTATTTGGATGACGAAACAAAGACTCTGGTCAAGGGGTTCCCTTTCACATCTTCTGAATTATAAGCAGCTGTCTCTCCTGATCTGGTGCTGTGAATGGTCTTGGGATATGTTCGTCATAGCTGGCCCGATCTTCCCTCATGCCAGTCTTCAGATACCATGCGGAATTATTATTCTTTTTGGTGGCGCTTGTTCGAATGCGAGGGGTTTTATTATTGGCTACCGAGAATCGCCAGCCTTGCCTTCTGCCCTATGCTCAAGATCCTGTCGTTGCTGCATGAGGAACATGGGGGGGGGGGGGGTCTCGCGCACCAAACTTTTGGCTCAGCGGCACGTTTTGGCCAGGTGTGGATGGGGATGTCACGCGCTTGGTGGCAGCTTTTTCGTCTTGTGCCTCTCAGCAGGCAGCTCCGCAGGTGTCTCTTTCCCCTTGGCCTCGGCCAAACATGCCTTGGGAGTACACTCATGTGGATTATGCTGTTCCCTTTCTCCACTCTTATTGGTTTTTTGTAATTGATGCATACTTGAACTTTCCTTATGTCATATGTTGCCATACGATGTCTATGACCATGACCACTCAGTCCCATTCCAAAGTATTTGCTATTGAAGGCCTACTACGTATCTTGGTTTCGGACAACGGACCTCAATTTACCTCTACGGCTTTTCGAGATTTTTGTGCTCGATTTGGGGTCCACCATGTCCCGACCCCACCCTTCCACCCCCAGTCCAATGGTAAGGTGAAACAGTTGGTTTGCACATTCAAAGTCCAAATGCGCAAATATATTGAATCTTCTACGGTGGACGAGTCTCTCCTTCGGTTCCTCTCTTTATACCAGTTCACTCTGGTGGATGATCACAGCCCCGCAGAACTCTTGCACAGCCACCAATTACGTACGCTCCTCCATCTCCTCTTGCCACAAGCCCGTGACCTTCTGCACGGCCGCCAAACCGTTACTCCCTAGAGGTTCGGCCACAGCCCCCACTAGCTGCTGGGTATCATCACGGCCTGCCAGGGCTGTCACATCTGTTCCGTCCACATGCCGGGTGGCTTGGTACGCCGACAGTGGGATCAGTTACGACCCCAGGCCCCGGCCGAGCCACCTCCACATCCACACTCTGACACTGCAGCCTCCATGGCTTCCCCTACACCCTTCATCTTTGCCATCAGTCATCACCGCTCCTCCTTAGCTGGTGACCTCTTCGATGCCTCCTCCAGTGCCGGGGGGTTTGTTTCTGGTACCCTGCACAGGACCCCTTGCCTTACCAGACGGGGCAGCATCACCCTCCTTGGTGCCACCCTCTATGCCTTCAGCAATGCCCAATGACCAGCGGAGGCACACCCACACCCGGGGATGCTGTCTCAAGCTCCAAAGCGACAGCAGGGGTGAGGCGCAGCACAATACAGGCCAACTCCACGGTAACCCAAGAGCTGACCCCATCATCAGAAATGGGGACATTCCCACAACCAAAGCTCATTGCTGGCTGTATCCCACTGCAGACTGCCTTCATCCGTCACGTCCCAATCAGTTTCAGCCATATGACCATGTGCCAGCTCGCCGACTCACCAGTGATTCCAATGCCACTGCTACAGAGGAAATGTCAAAGAAAGTCACTTGGCTCCATTTGGTGTCCATCAACATCTTCCCCTGAGGGGGGAGGAGTGTCGTAATGTCGTGGCATACTACACTCCAAATAACGAGTGCCACAACCTGCGTGTGCGCTACCAGCCATGAGACAGCAGCACTGGCGGCAGCCAGCACACCACCTAGCGACAGCCGGCACCCAGACAGATGAGGCAGCTCCCTGCTCGGGCAGTTACTGTTTATCCCCGTAAGTGTTTGGTTCGCACTGTCCGTGTCTAGTTGTTGTAGTGTGACCATTAGAACAGTTGCAATAGGAGATAGAAGGTCCAATTGGTTTAGAACAAAGATAAATGTACAACATAGCACATCCTTTCCCCCATTGTGGTACTCTTCAAAATACACATAATGAATAACAAACTACTGTAAGTAGAAACATACAACCTAAATTTTCTTGTATTTGCAGATTATGACACCCTTGGTGTGAAGCTAACATAAAGATATAGGTGAGATTAGTTCTGCAGAACACCATGATCAAAGGATTCAGGTTAACTGAGAATAAAAACATACCTGTAGCAATTGTAATGAAGAGAAAACAGATACCATGCAACCATTTATTCTGAGAAGAAGATTGAGAAAATGAATAATTTCTCTTATCTTGGTAGTGTTGTGGTAAGAGATGGAAATATCAATACTGATGAACTGAACAGTAAGCAAAAAAATCACATTCTTCAGAACAATATGAAGCTTTGTCTGGGATAATGATGTTCCTCTAAAAAATTATTACATTTTATACCCATCAAGTCATAAGGAGTTTACAGCTGTTTCATAGCAAGAAAAATGCATAAGTCAATTACAATGTTCTTAAACGAAATTCCTTAGTTCTTGTCAACAAAACAAAGTGTAGATAATTTCAGAAGAGCATGTAAGGAGGTACCTCCAAGTGGAAGTATTCACAGAGGAAAGGTTGACTACAGTGAGACTGATATGGTTTGGACATCTGAAATGGATGCAAACTAGCTGAATTTCCAGTCAATAATGGATAATAAATGTGACAAGAAGCAGACCAATTGGATTTTAAATAAATGATGGGTGGCCTAGATTAAAGAAGAAGTATAAAGGAGAGTAGACACATGGGAGATGTTGTTGTTGTTGTTGTTGTTGTTATTGTAGTCTTCAGTCCGGAGACTGGTTTGATGCAGCTCTCCACAATACCGTATCCTGAGCAAGCCTCTTCATCTCCACATAAGAACGGCAATCTACATCTGTCTGAATCTGCTTACTGTATCCATCTCTTGGTCTTCCCCTGCGATTTTTCCCCACACACTTCCCTCCAATGCTAAATTCACAATACCTTGATGTCTAAGAATGTGTCCTACCAATCTATCCCTTCTTTTAGTCAAGGTATGCCAGAAATTTCTTTTCTCCTCAATTCTGTTGAGTACCTCCTCATTAGTTACGCGATCCACCCACCTAATCTTCAGCATTCTTCTGTAGCACCAAATTTCATAAGCCTCAATCCTCTTCCTGTCAGCACTGTTTATCGTTTTTATGTTTCATTCCCATACAAGTCAACACTCCATACAAATGCCTTCAGAAAGGACTTCCTTAGGCTTAAATCAATATTCGATGTTAACAAATTTCTCTTTTTCAAGAACACTTTTCTACCCATTGCCATTCTGAATTTTATATCCTCTGTACTGCGACCATCATCTGTTATTTTACTGCCCAAGTAACAAAACTCATCTACCTCCTTTATTGCTTCGTTTCCCAATCTAATTCCTTCAGCAACACCTGATTTTCTTACACTGCACACCATTACCCTAGTTTTGCTCTTGTTAATGTTCATCTCATATGCACCTTTCAGCACACCATCCATTCCATTCAATTGCTCTTCCAGGTCCTTTGCTGTATCTGACAGAATTACTATGTCGTCGGCAAAACGCAAAGTTTTTAATTCTTCACCCTGAACTTTAATTAGTTCTCTAAATTTCTCCTTGCTTTCCTTTATAGCTTGCTCAATGTACAAATTGAATAACAATGGAGAAAGACTACAACCCTGTCTTACTCCCTTTCCAACCACTGCATCCCTTTCATGCCCTTCAACTCTGACAACCGCTGTCTGGTTTTGTACAAGTTGTAAATAACCTTACGCTCCCTATATTTTACTCCTGCTTGCTTCAGAACTTGAAAGAGCTTATTCCAATCAACATTGTCAAAAGCCTTCTCCAAATCTACAAAAGCTAGAAATGTAGGTTTGCCTTTTCTTAATCTATCTTCTAGGATAAACCGTAAAGTGAGTATTGCCTCCCATGTTCCTACATTTCTCCTGAACCCAAACTGATCTTCCTCGAGGTCGGCTTCTACCAGCTTTTCCATCCTTCTGTATATAATTCGTGTTAATATTTTACAGCCATGACTTATTAAACTGATGGTTCTATAGTTTTCACACCTGGCTGCACCTGCTCTCTTTGGAATGGGGATTATAACATTTTTCTTAAAATCTGAGGGTACTTCACCTGTCTCATACATCTTACACACCAGGTGAAACAGGTTTGTCATGGCTGGTTCTCCCAGAGACTTCAGTAGCTCTGAGGGAATATCATCTACTCCAGGGGCCTTGTTTCGACTTAGGTCTTTCAGGGCTCTGTCAAATTCTTCTCTCAGTACAGTAACTCCTATTTCATCTTCATCTACATCCTCTTCCCTTCCTACAATATTGTCTCGAAGTTCATTTCCTTTGTAGAGCCCCTCTATATACTCTTTCCACCTTTCAGTTTTCCCTTCTTTGCTGAGAACTGGCTTTCCATCAGTGTCCTTGATATTCATAGAGCTGTTTTTCTTATCTCCAAATGTTTCTTTTATTTTCCTGTAGGCTGTATCTATTTTTCCCCTATTTATACATTCTTCTATGTCCTTGCATTTGCCTTCTAGCCACTCCTGCTTACCCATTTTGCACTTCCTGTCAATATCATTTCTTAGTCATCTGTACTCCATTTTGCCTGTTTCATTTACTGCATTTTTATATTTTCTCCTTTCATCGATTAAATTTAGTATCTCCTGTGATATCCAAGGATTTTTGTAGGTCTTGCCTTCCTACCTATTTTGTCCTCTGCAGCCTTCACTATTTCATCTCTCAATTTTACCCATTCCTCCTCTACTGTTTTATTTTCCCCTGTTTCTGTCAATTGTTGCCTAAAGCTTCTTCTGAAATTCTTAAGAAGTTCAGGTTACTTCAATTTATCCAGGTCCCATCTCCTTATTTTCCTGCCTTTTTGTAGATTCTTCAGTTTCAGCCTACAGTTCATAACCAGCAAGTTATGGTCAGAGTCTATATCTGCCCCTGGGTATGTCTTACACTGTAAAACCTGGTTCCGAAATCTATGTTTTACCATTATAAAATCTATCTGGTATCTCCCGGTGTCTCCTGGTCTCTTCCACGTATACAACCTTCTTTCGTGATTCTTAAACCAGGTGTTTGTTATAATTAAATTATGTTCTGTGCAAAATTCTACCAGGCGGCTTCCTCTTTCATTCCTTTTGCTCAGACCATATTCACCTACTATCTTCCCTTCCCTTCCTTGTCCTACTACCGAATTCCAGTCTCCCATCACAATTAAGTTTTCCTCTCCCTTAATTGTCTGAATAATTTCCTTTAGCTCCTCATATATTTCTTCGATTTCCTCATCACTGGCAGAGCTAGTTGGCATATAAACCTGTACTACTGTTGTCGGTGTTGGCTTCGTATCTATCTTGACAATGATAATGCGATCACTGGCTGCTCATAGTAGTTTACTCGCATTCCCATTTTCTTATTCATTATCAATCCTACTCCTGTGATACCCCCAATTGATTTTGTATTTATAATCCTGTACTCACCTGGCCAGAAATCCTGTTCATCCTGCCACCGAACGTCACTAATCCCCACTATATCTAACTTCAACCTATCCATTTCCCTTTTCAAATTTTCTAATTTTCCTACTCGATTAAGGGATCTAACATTCCACGCTCCGACCCATAGAATGCCAGTATTGTCTTTCCTGATGATCACATCCTCCTGAGTAGTCCCCGCCCGGAGATCCGAATGGGGGACTATTTTACCTCCGGAATATTTTACCCGAGAGGATGCCATCATCATATGTTCATACAGTAGAGCTGCATGTCCTCGGGAAAAATAATGGCTGTAGTTTCCCCTTGCTTTCAGCTGTTCGCAGTAACTGTGTGGCAAAGCCACATTAGCTGATGTTACAAGGCCAGCTCAGTCAATCATCCAGACTGTTGCCCCTGTAACTACTGAAAAGGCTGCTGCCCCTCTTCAGGAACCACACGTTTGTCTGGCCTCTCCACAGATACCCCTCCGCTGTGGTTGCACCTACGGTACGGCTATCTGTATCGTTGAGGCACGCAAGCCACCCCACCTCGGCAATATCTGTGGTTCATGGGAGTGGACATGGGAGATATCAGTTTTTAATACTTTTACATGGGAGATATCAGTTTTTAATACTTTTAAATACACAGACAGTTTATAGTTATTGTTTTCACAACAACAAAAAACTTAAGTTTGAAAAAAATTGTACTGATTGTACACTATAAGTTGATACCTGGCGAACGATCCTAAATGGGACATGTATTTAAGTTTGCTCCCATCAGCCACTGCACCGTTTGCATGGCCGATATAAAAGCAATGTAGAAGGTGCCAGCTATTGACAATCTGTTCAAGCAACATGAACGACATCAACAGCTGTAGCAGTTGTTTATAGATTCTTTATGCAACCAAATACCTTCTTTGATGCAAGCATAGTTTATCACACGATTTTCGTTATACACGTCGATGTAAAGCATAGTTTATCACATGATTTCAGTTATACACATCAATGTAACTACAAAAAGTACATAAATTATTTAATTGAACTAACAGGCACGGCAGCTCTTGCAGTTGGTTTGATTCTTTATGCAAGTGCAGTTTATCGTGAGATTTCTGTTTCACATGTTGATGCGCAACACATGTTGGTATTGTTCCCTTCATTCAAGCAAGTGTTGTGTACTTCGCAAATGATTTAATTTTGTAGAATAAACAAGTATTCAAACAGTAAAATAGGCATGAAAAAGTCAATATCTGATTTTTATATGTTTCACAATTAATCATATAGTATTTAATTATATAAATTTTCTTACAATGCAACTAATATTTGTTACTACTATTCCAAGTTTATCTTTTATACATATGTACTTGCATCTGCCTCTTCTGCATTACTATCTTACCTATTTGTGACTGATCAGGATAGAGTACGAATCATTTGCACGGGTCAACTAGTACTTTTATTATGAATAACGGAGAAACTACTGTGCATTTATCATTTGCAGCTCTAAAGTTATTACTAATATTCCAGGCACCAGCAGCTAAATTTTTGAGCCTACTAGCAATATAATTGCTCCTATTTTTAACCAATAAACCTTTATATGACCCATATATTAAAAGATTGATTGTAGTCTGGGATCTTTATAGGGATTGGATATGCCAACGACAGATTTCTTATTCAGTTATTGGAAAACATGGATGTTAGGTACAGTATCATCCAGATTATGTTTCCTTAGTTGACATCTTTAACAGTTAGTTCATGAAGGACAGGGATCTTCCCTATACAAGATTTTTACTAGTGATAAAAACTGGTGGTATAGCATCAAAATCAGAATGGATTAATGACCCAAAGTAACACCAATTGAAATGTTTCTGCACATTAATAGGGCATAATTTCATGAATATTGTTGGATTACAGTGTCAGATACTGCACACTGCTTTCCATGAATGTAATCTGAGCTGGTGTCATCTTATTGATAACTCAGTTGCCTTGCTACCACAAATGAAGATGAACACATTAATTGTGGTTCCAATTCAATGTGGCACAACCAGTAATATGAAGGAAGTGGCTGCACAAGAAGCTGATTGGGAGGTGATTACATATTTTAAATTCTTCTAAATTTTTGCCCTCTTCTTCTACCTTTTCAATTCCCTATTAGTCAGCCAACAAAAAATTACTTTCAGTAGTGAAGGTGTTTTGAGGTATTAGCTCCACTTTTACATTATGTTAATAAAAGATAATGAGAAGCACCACAGTACTTATTATTTCATCAAAAACCATTCCTATTATTGACAAAAATGTTAAAATTAATAAACCCAAGATAGCTATCAAACTTCATTAACATTAGGCAATAATTTACATGGAATAAATTATTTTTGTGAAAAACAACTGCAGCTGTTAAGAAGCTTACTATAAAATGCTTTGCTACATACAAACCTCACACCAGTGGAGATGAGACAATAAGCGTGTAGAATCTGTACCATTTTGTTGAACTCTTTACGTAAATTGCGTTGGAAATCCTTATGTCTCACAGGAAATGTTACAAATAAGTTCTTGATACATACTGTTGTCCCTACCTATACAAACCATCAACTCATGTAAAAACACAAACATTTATACAGCATACACAAATAAAGATCAAATGAGACACCCCTTTAGAAATACTCAATTTAAAGAGAGCTCCACAACAGACCAACCTTCATATCTCACCTGACGAGCACATGGTGTTTGCTTTGTTATGTGCCCATTATGATCAAACTCCAGTCTTGTTGCACAACTGGCACTAGTGTGACGAGTTAAAATTGTCACATCTCCAAGTGCACACAAGGAGTTCAATGCTTCTCCACGAAACCCAAAGGTATCAACAAAACTTAATTCTGAATAATCTCTTAATTTAGAGGTGTGGTGTTTCAGGGCTGTAAAAAACATAGTTCACACAGTGATAACAGATATAACAATAACACAAGGTCATTCATTTATAATACACACATTATGAAATCATGTTTTCCAAAATTTGTCATTTATTTTTCAGGAAATTCTTTTGAACAACATTTTAGTACTCTCAAATTAGTGCTATGTAAAATAAGACTTAATATCTTTAAGATTTCAATAGGTAACAAGACAAATCATGAAGCTTTTGTTCGAGATTTGTTAAAAAATGTGGACACCCTGGCGGAAGGCCCAGTGTATAGCTTGCTACTGATAATCTTAAGTCTGAGCCCAAGTTCAAAAGCAAGATTATTTGGATTTGGCATATGTTATTTATGGGAAAAGGTTATATTGCAACTCACTGACATCCAACAGTTTCAAATTCCATCATGGACATGGTATGGATGAGGTCCTGGATGTCCACATACCCCAAGTGTCCACCAAGATTGTTATTTTATAAAGGTAGCAGCGGTAGATTGTACAGCTACAACAGCACAAAAAAAGGGGGTTTGTAAACTCAGTAGCATCAATATGAACTGTTGCCATCCAGTGACAAGAAGCAGGACTATGGACAAGCACACTTCTAATCCATCTTTCATTCATGCAACAGCATCGATATAGGGGGCTCAAGTTGTACCATAACGGGATCATTTGGAAGATGGAATGCTGGGACATGATCTGAAGCGAAGAAAGCTGATTCTGCCTACAAAGAAGTGATGGCCATTTGCAAGTACAAGGTAGACAGTCAAGTGTTGTTTCATAGAGACATTTTGGCACCATCCCTGGCCTCATGGTATGGGGTGCGATAAGCTACAACTCTCATTCACCTTGCTGTTTGTGGAGGGAATGCTGACCAGTGCACGGTATGTGCAGAATGTTGTAATGTTCACATACATAATGCTTGTGGAACTCAATGTGCCCTGCAAGATGTGCAGGAACTTCACTGGCCAGCACAATCTCCAGACTTGCCTCCAAGCGAGTCATGATTAGGATATGATGGGATGACAACTGACACATGCGACTCATCAACCCACAACTGTTGTAGAACTATTGTATTTACTCAAATCTAAGTCACAGACCATATTTCGAAATCGAAACAAAAGTGTTTCATTCTGACCTGAGATACAAATTAACTAAAATGCATTATGATAGAGCTACTGTATTTGGGTTCAAGTCAAAGCTAAACAGCCAAGATATTGTGAAAATATTATTTACGTGTCGGTGGTAGTTGTCGGTAATGGCACCATGAATCATGGGGAGCACATATGGTGCGTCATATGGCGTTGCAGACAGCCATTGAGTTTTTCCCAAATGTAAACAAATCTGTTTCCAGCTTACTTTGGTTATGCTACTATGTTCAACCTAATCACAAACTCGAAAATCATAAAATATTCTTAATATAGTAATGAGGACAGTTTACAACTCACCGCAAAGACATGACGACAAGCTGTGACAGGCACATAAAAAAGACACATACATACCACACTTCAGCTATCAGTCATGGCCTTCTTCAGAAAATAGAACATTCACACAATCATATATGTACACAACACAGTAACACAAATGTCAGCTCCGGATGCCACACTTCGTATTGATTCGATGTGCATCTGCCGGAGACGAGGTTATCAAAGGTGGATCAACATCGGCATCATGCTAGTCCCACGAGCAGCTAGGGATCTACAAGTCTGCCTAGACAGAGTTCCGCATGCTAGGTAAGCCTGAATATAACTGAGGTGCAGCAGTATCCACAGAGGTTGCTCACTAAAACTGTTTCACCTCAACAGCCATGCATCCTATCAGCACAAAGCACACCTTGGAATTAAAGTTTTTCTTATAGAGGTATTGTCCTTCATTGCAAACTGAGCAGTCAAGCCATGATCCCCATTCCCTGGTACACACTATGTTCCACCGCCGCGCCACACGGTGATTGCTGAAGCATGCTCAGAGGCTACTGTGTCAGAGAGCTGGGGGTGCTTACCAGTCCTCAGCTCAGGGATCCTGGGTTCACCAAGCCCACACTCGGCAAGTTAATACCGAGCTCCCTAACGGTAAACTATAATTGTTATAATTTTATTAACACAAGAAAACAACTCTTTACATCTAGTGTACTGAATTATGGTTCACTACAGACTACTGTACTCCACTGTGTCATAGGCAGCCCCGGTTCACTTAGGCGGCGCTGTCTAATTGCCGTAGCACCCCTATATTACTTTGCACGTATTATACGCGGTGGTAGATTTGAATTTATGACACACTGTCACAACACTTTCACCCATGGGAAATTCACTTCACATTGCTGAAGTGTTGTACAGTGCAAAGACATCCACTGGCTCTAGATGTGTTGCAGACGAGTCATGTGGTGCCACATGAACATATGAGTGAAAGTGCCCGGGACGGGTCCCTTTGCACTGAACATGGACCCGTGACTGAATGATGAGTGACATCTCTGAAGTATTGGCTGCAGGTGGCGAAGAAGTCAGCGTGCTCTCTGCTGGAGGCACACGTCCCCGGGACTGAATGACGGGTGACAGCTGTGGTGCCTCTGGTGCCTGCAACTGTGTTGCTGGCACACTTCCCCGCACAGTTAGCTCATGTGATGGAAGCACATCTTCTGCAGCAGTATGTTGGGTGCTGGAGTTGTGAGCAGTAACGGTGGGACCCAGAGATGGTGTCTACTGGATTCTGAAGGAATATGAATAGTCCTGTATGGAGACAACGGCAGTTCCTCCACCCTTGGACTAGAGGTCAGAAACTGGCTGAGTATCTAAGCCACTGCCTCTATACGTGGATACATGAGTGTCCATATGTTTGTAGCTCATAAAATCTTGTTTTATTCTGATCTTGATGAAACTTTGCACACCTGATCTTCAAAACAAGAGAAATATCACTGCCTACATACAATTCCATGTGGTGCATGGCGGAGGATACTTTACTTTTGAACTTCAACAAAACCTAACGTTTTCTTACGATCCTGTTGAAATTTTGCGCACTGGATCTTCAGATCACATATTCATCAGTTTCTTTCTGCAATGTGTCGAGACAACAACTTCAAATCATTGTACTGAACATCATTTCCACACATTGTTGCTGCACTCTCAATTCACTCAATAAGATTCATTCACCTCACTAAAATGTTCTTGCAGATCAAGTGAAGCATTTGTCACTCCATATTAAGAAAACAACTTGTATAAGAAAATAATTTTTACATATATTATAGTTTGATGTGAATTTCTTTTCATTACTGTGTACAGTTAAGGTGTAACATCAAATTAAGTGAAGTATTATATGAAAATGAAGAGTGTGCTGTGGTAACAAATACAGTGCCTAGGGTTTTTGGTACAGATGTTTTTTGTTCAAAGGTTGCTGTGTTTGAAATGTAGACAATATTCCTACGTTTCATTTGAAACTGAGTAGAAAGATACATCAATTCATTTTCGAGACACTGGCACTCCCATTTCCATCCCTACACATTGGAAATCATGGTCATATCAATCACCATATTTCATACTCATATTGTCGACGAAGTATTGCTTTATTCATTAGTGCATTAAAAATTCATATCATCAAATAAATGTATTAGAATGAACGAAAATTGTGGACAATGTCAAAATACTACTAAGGTAAGTGATGCCGATTTCACATCACAATGATTAAAAGGCAGTTTTCAGAAGTATAATATGAAGTTCTATAGCATGCCATTGACTTACATGAATGTAATTTGCAAGAGACTATTGGAAATGAACCAGAACTGGCAGTATTTTTGAGGTACAATAGGCAATGAAATCTCACAATTGTCTGTGTTTTAACTAAACAAAATCCTTATCTCATTTATTAATAAAGAATTCTCCAGTAAATAACTGATACCAAAAATGACAACCAAGTAAAGATAAACATACCAAATCCCAAAGCTATGGAATGTTGATTTGAGCTTTAAAAGGTGTCTTTGAGATTCTGACTATATCATGTAAGGATACAAAAATTCTTTAGCATTAATTACTAACTATCATAATTCTGACAAAATTACCTAGAATTTTACCAGTTCCTTAGAAATAAAATGATTGGTTTTCTTTATTACAGAAAGTATAAAATGTTGCATCCATTTATCTATTAAATAATCGACAATGTCTTATTATGAAATTAAAATTTTGTGTGTTGGTTGTTGATCTTATTATGTTACAATATTTCACTAAACAAACCTGTACAGATATAAGTACCCAGTAATTGAAAAGTATAATCCACAAATGAAAAAAGAACGAGAATTTAAATGTTGAAAAACGAATCACTAGTCTTTGATGAAAACTTTCAGTAGTACGGCAATATTGTTCAGACAGCCAATGACTACATTGGGCGGCCGCTACCACCAGAGGTTCGACTCCTCCCTCAGGCATAGGTGTGTGTGTGTGTGTGTGGTGTGTGTGTGTGTGTGTGTGTGTGTGTGGTGTTTTGTCCTTAGTGTAAGTTGGTTTAAGTAGTTTGTAAGTCTGTGGACTGATGACCATAGCAGTAGGGTCAATAGGTTATAAACAATTGGAACATTTTGAACAGCCAACAATAGTGCCATTTTAGATATACAGTGTACAGCAGACTGCTTGCCCACTCCCTGCCTCCCCTTTTTGCCTGCCTGTGCTGTTGTCCGTAGTGTGGCATGACGCGCTGATACTGTGCCTCAGTGACACACAGCCCGGCGCAGGTGCAGATCGCATCAGCATCGCGTCGCGGCCCCTCCCAGTCTGTGTGACCCCATTAGACTGTGCTGTGCCGCCCATATCATTTTGCATCTCCCTTGTCAGCTGCTGTGCTGCTTTGTTGCGCACTTCATATGTAGTAGGACGAAATATCTTCATCACACCCCTTTGCAATAGATACTGTCAAAGGATACTTACACTAAGGGCAACACACAAACCCTTATGCCCAAGGGAAGAGTCAAACCTTCTAATTGCCATTTCAACAGTAGATTCTGTTAACTCATTCTTGAACAGAAAAGTAATTGAAATGAATAATAAGAATGTAAAGTTATTGTTTTTCGGTCAAACAATGCAGCAGCACGTTTGCAAAAAATGGTGCAATCGTTTTTAATATATTCTTGTGAATGAAAATGGGAGAAATGAAAAAAATAAATAAATAAATAAACTAGAAAATAAAACTGTAATGCTGCCATAGAATGACTGGAGCAAATGCATAATACATTTGCTATTAACATATTTTTCTACATAAAATCATAAGGAATTTGCGATGTAATAACTTGACTTTCACAGTAGCTGATAAAATTTTACATTTTAGAGAATTCGTACATGAAGTACCCTCCACCATGTACCACACAAAAGTAATATAGACAGTGACCTTGCCCTAGTTTTGATCAGTAAGTGTGCAAAATTTCATCAAGGTCGCAATAAAACTTCAGATTTTACAGAATTTGTAAATTAAGTACCCTCTCCCATGCACTACACGAATCTTATGTAAGTGTGACATTCCTCTTGTTTTGAAAGTGACGAGTGAACATTTCATCAAGTTTGGAATAAAACAGGGGCAACTAATACACAAGCACTGAATGTATAAAGAAGATGGTAGCCACATAGATAAATAGCATGCCGGCTCGGCCCACTGTACCCGGTGTGCCCGTTGACCCGAACCGACGGCCTCCACAAATTCTGTGTATCCCACAACACGGCTCAGGAATCTGTTGCCAGGTACCACCCGGCCTGGCGAAGGCAGGCCGGCCACGTCGTCAACCCCCGGGTGCAGTGGGCCAAGCCGGTGATGTCATAATGCCCACTGGCGGCTTTTAAGCAACATTTCAGAGCCCGTTTCGGATCTCTGCCTTGGACATATCTGGTCAAATTGGCGAACAACCATTCCTTCATCAGTACGGATGTAGCACAACTGACGGCCTCTATACTTTTTGATGGCTCTTTTGATCCACTTGGGTTGAGAGCCGTACCCCCGTACCCAGACAAGAGCATCTACCCGGAACTTGTCAGGAGATTGAGAAACAGCCTGGGACTGTCGGGAGCGAAGAAGATGTAACAATGTGCATGGCTGACGACCATGTTAGAGCTCGGCTGGGCTGTGATCACCCATGGGCGTAAATCGATAAGAATGTAGAAAACTCAGTGAGGAACTTCTTCATCTGACACTTGAATGTGCGAACAAGACACTCAACCTCCCCATTCAACTGTGGCTGGAAGGGCAGTGCAGTGACATGACTGACACCGAGGCTGAAACAGAAATCTGCAAAAGCCTGTGAGGAAAACTGAGGACCATTGTCTGTGACAAGTGTAGACAGCAGACCTTCAAGACAGATCATGTCTACAGATTTTTAGTGCGGGAAATGTCCCAATGTTCCTGGTGTAACAGCTGAAGAACACATTGACGCAGAGAAGCAGGAACCACTACCCTCGGAAACACTCCATCTGTAGAGAGGAGAACCACACCATCACGAACAGACAGTTGCAGATGCAAGGCGTAATAGTTACGGAGAGGGTCAAGATACCTTGCCAGAGGGTCTGTCAGGCCACCCTTGTTGAATAAACCTAATCACCTTACAGAGAACTGGGTTATCAGCTGTGGCAGAAGCAACATGGTCCCCTGTAAACGGAAAACCATCAACCACACAATGTTCGTTCTCATCCATGTGGAAACAGAGTAACTCATCGTGGTGGAAAATGGGGTTAGGACCCATAGGCAGCCGCGATAAGCCATCAGCAATTGTGTGCTGAGTTGTGGGGTGGTAATGGATCTCATAGTGAAAACAAGACAAGTATAAAGCCCAACATTGCAACCTGTGTGCAGCCTTATCAGGAAGCGATGCTGAATGATGGAACAGGAAGACAAGAGGCTTATGGTAGGTTATGAGATTAAACTTGGAACCGTACAATATTTTTTTTTTTTTTTTAGTGCGGGAAATGCCCCAAGTGCCTCTAACTCAATCTGTGAATAATGCCTTTGAGCATCGTTGAGCGTCTTTGAAGCGTAAGCAATAGGCCACTCTGATCCATCGTTATATCAGTGTGCGAGGACGGCCCCAAGTGCAAATTGGGACACGCCCGTGGACAACACTAGTTGCCGCCCCGGGCAAAGCGTAACTAGACATGGTGCTGACTGAAGTTGATCTTTGAGGCAGACAAAGGCACATTCGCATTCGGCGGTCTAGTGGAAAGGAATGTTCTTATGGAACAGCTGATTCAATGGATGGGCCACATCAGGCAACGAAGGAAGGAATTTATGATAGGCAATTTTGCCAAGAAATACCTGAAGGTCTTTAACATTAGACGGCCATGGGAGGGCCATGATAGCATCAACATGATAATTTAAGGGACAGATCCCATTACATGACAGCTGAAACCCCAGATACACAACAGAGGACTGAAAAAATTGAGATTTAGTGAGATTGCACTTCAACCCCGCCGGCAGGAGAACTTGAAAAAGTGCACAGAAATTGGCAAGGGCTCATCCGTGGATGCCCCCATAACTACGATATCATCTTGAAAGGTTATGCAACCAGCACGGAAGCCATCAGCTGTTCTAAAAAATGCTCAAATATAGCTGACGCGCTGGCAAGACTGAACAGCAACCAATGGTATTGATATAGGCCAAAAGGAGTGTTCAAGACAAGAATTTTTTTGGAATCTCCGTCTAAAGCCAGCTGGTGATATGCCTGCGATAAATCAATTTTTGGAGACGAATTGACCACCCACAAGTTTGGCAAACAACTCGTCAGGACAAGGAAGTGGGTAAGTATCAAAAAGACATTGGACATTGATGGTCTGAACTTGCCCCACAACCACAATTTGCCATTGGGTTTGCACACTACAACGAGGTGGGAAGCCCATTCACTAGAAGTAACTGGTAAGAGAGCTCCCAAAAACGCCAACCTATCTAATTCAGCTTTGACTGGGTCACATAATGCCACTGGAAGGGGGCGAGCACGGAAAAATTTAGGGCCGGCCGCCGATTTGAGCGTTATATGTGCCTCAATGTCGACAGTGCAGCCCAGGCCGGAAATGAAAATTGAGGAAAATTCTGTACACAATGCATCCAACCGAGTGTAAGGAATATCATCAGATGTACATCGTCTGTAATGGAGAATCCAAAAAGTTGAAAAGCATCATATCCAAACATGTTTTCCATTCCTGCATGAACAACAACTAAAAGGTGAAGGAACAAACAACCAACTTGTAAGAAGTGGACACCTCAAACTGGCCAATAATCACAATTTTCTGTTTGTTGTGCGCATGCAAGTTGCGTGTGACAGGAGACAATAACAGTGAACCCAATTCCAAGTACATGTGGAAATTTATGAGAGTGGCAGGAGAACCTGTGTCTACCTGCATGCGAATATTTTTGTCAAGGACCTGAACATCTATATATAACTTACTAGTAATTGAAAGTGCACAATTGAGAGTCATAACAGAGTCATCATCTTCAAAAACAGCAGGAGTCTTGTCAGATTGGCAAACTGAGGCAATGTGACCTTTTTTATGACAGGTGCGACACATAGCCCAGTGTTGAGGACAATCTACCGTCTAGTGTTTGATAAACAATGTGGACAGGATGGAAGTGCCAACCGTACATGATTTTTCTGCCACGGCTGATGCATCTGCCACTGTTTCTTCTTTTTAATCCGTAGTTGACCCGCTCATCATTGTTGACGCACGTGTACAGCAGCAACTTCTCCATCAACATATGAAACAGACGCGTAAACTGCCATGGCATCAGACTGCACAACACTGATGTCCATGAATTTATCAATTTGGGCACCAGCAGCATGAGTAATTTCATATGAATGGGAAATACTCAGTACTTCAGATAAAGAGGGGGTTCAGGAGCTGGACTTCCTTATCCAGAGCCAACCGAAGTATAGCATCTCTAACCACGGAATCGGCATAAGACTCATGATGCGTATCCGTAACAAATTGATATTTTCTACTAAGGCCCTGTAATTCCGAGGCCCATGCATGGTATGACTGATGTGGCTGCTTGCGTCACTTGTAAAAAACCACCTGGAATGCAACGACAAGGGTGTTTTTGTGATAATATTTGGAGACCATGTCACACATTTCAGTAAAAGAAAATGACGCCAGATCCCACAGGGAGGCTAGATGAGACAATCGTTGATATACTTTTGGAGAAATCCACAAAAGAAACAGATTTGCAGAGCTGATCATCACCAACACTGAAAGCCATTAAATGTTGCCACAGACGCTTTTCATAGTCCTCCCATTCTTTCACAGCTTCCTTGTATGAAGGGAATGGAGGCAGAGAACATGGCACAACCTGACTATACAACTATGTTCACACAACTGACATAAGTGTATGTAGTAAGTCACATAACGATGCTACTAGGGCAGTCTGTTGTTCAATGAGCATGCGCAACAGCTGGTCTAAGGTCTCCATATTTATAAACACACTGCCGACAACACATGTTAAGTGTATCCCATCCTTGTCGCCATTTTAGGTGTTATAACTCCATTAACACAAGTACTTTTAATAGTTATACTACTTGTAGAATGTTACATAAAACAGTAGCAGAATGTAATTCGACAAGTGAAGACGATTTTAGCTGGTGACGCCTGGAACAAAAAGCATCTGCACTACTTTAAGGACATTCATTTATTCCAGAGCTCTGCCATCGTTACACTGCACCTGTACACGAAATATTACTGCGCACATTGTTCCGGGTAACGTTTCCAACCCGGCGACGCTGCCTTTCTCTCAGTGCCCCTCGCCCAAGGAGGTTAGCCTTGCCCACTGCCAGCCTTGTAGAGGTACAGAAACTTTTTTTTTATTATTTTTTTTTTTTATTGAGTATGTCATTACTTCTGGACGATAGGAAAATGAGAGTATATCGCATACAACTTAAGTTGACGAAATTGTTTTGTTTATATGAATGGTATATTTATACCTAGTGATTTTTTTACTGTTGCATGTTTTCACGTGAACGCACTGTAGCTGCGGGAGTTGACCAAAGTAAGATGGCGTACGCTTCCCTGGACATGCTAACTGCGCAGAAGCAGAGAATAAACGGGTCTCCCGCGGAGCATAGAAGTGCGTTACTAAAAAGAGATTATGTCAAGGGAAAAAAATGAATGTGACCGTAAGTCAAGGTTTGCTACCAAAGTATTGTCGAATATTATAAAAAGTAAATCAGCGTTGGCTATTTGTGGAGGGTCGATGATGGTGTCAGTTGCGACACAGAGACCGGGAAGTTTTCAATGCTGCAGCATTATGTCATTGCTCCAATTCAAATTCCAATGTTTATATACTTAAAGGATCAAACTGCTGAGTTCACAGATCCCTGAACTTACAAACTACTTAAACTAACTTATGCTAAGGACAAACACCCCCCCCACCCACCCAGACACACACACACACACACACACACACACACACACAAACACACACACACACACACACACACACACATGTGCAAAAGAGATAACTAAAACCTCAGACAGGGAGCAACTGCACAATCTGCAGCAAGGTGCCTCAGACCGCACAGCCATTCCTGCATGGCTGCAGTTGCTTCCCTCAACATCTCCCAGTGGCTCACCTTTATGATAGTGGAGAGTGCCATAATGAGTAGATGCAAATAATTGTCTTGAAGACATTTAGTTCTGTGAACCTCCATTCAGAATTTTTCTCTATATATGTTATTGTAAGTAACTGTTTTGTTGTTACCACCAGAGTACTTACAGATCTGTCAGTAGTAATACTTATATAAAGAATATACTACTACTACTACTACTACTACCCCCAAAGAATAGCAGATTTGCTCAGATGTAAATTTGTGGGATACTTTTGCTCAGTACACTGATTGCCCATGGTCCAGAAGTTAACAAATTTATGACCTGCCACAAATTCAAAGAATATAGTAGACAACTGACTAACACACATCAAAATCATCCTTTAGAGACCACAATCCTAGGTGGTGATTGAAAAACATATTTCACATCTTATTTTCACAAGATTCAACCAATACTTGAAGAAATGCTTCCTTCATAAGGTAAAATGGCAATGGCAATTATCACCATGTGCACGGATGGTTGACCGTGCAATGCATGTCTTATCTCTCTCTCACTACAGTCATTATGACAAAAGGTGATCTCCAGATGGGCTAACTGAGCTGAGTAGCTCTCCGAGTCTGACATGACATGTGCCCTGCTAACCAAGGCAAAAATATTCGTTCACGATGAGTCGGATGGTGACAATAGTCAAGCCATAGATACAAATCAGTGTGAGTAGGCTTCTTGTATGTCACATGTCCAAAAGTTCCATTAACCTTACTCATGACCAGTACATTAAGAGATGGAATTAAAAAATTATTTTTCCATCTCCATTATGAAACCAATATTCAGGTGAATTGAATTCAAATGTTCTCCAATGCCACTCAAATTCTCACTGAAAAAAAAAGTATCATGTGCATACATTTAAAAAATACTAATTTCAATGCCACCAACTCCAAGACACATTTCTCAAAGTCCTCCATAAATAAATTGGCATTATTGGGTGAGAATGGGACCTTCCACTGCTACTTCATCTGTCTGTTCATAGTACAGGTCATTGAATAAACAGTAAGTGAAAGTCAACACAACAAATCAGACAGACGAATACAAGTTAAGAGAGAGAGATTAGACAAAAATTTACCAAAATTTCAAAATCAGAACCATTCAAACAACAAGAAGTAGCTTTAGACTCGAGCTGTGACATTCTGTGATAAATCAAATGCAAAAAACCTTTTGATGGCAGAGTTTATATCTGTGCTACAAAAGGGTTAAACATTTTGCACAAACACCAGAGTGTCTTCCAGTAATTGATTTCATTAGTTCTGTTGATGAGACTAATCATAAACTATCTTCTGGTGTTTTAGAGGAGGTTAGAGGGAAGCATGTTGTGTGTTGACCAGGACATATCCACCCAGGGATGACATAACTGCAGCTGGGAGGGCTGGTTTACATACACTTAGAGAGTTGATCTAGATTTTGTTATATTACTTACTGAAAGGTCTTTATAAAAGCCATACTGCAACCAAAAAAGTAGATGGTGAATACTCGGAGTTTTTCGATGTGACAAATGGTGTCAGACAAGGTTGCATACTGTCACCTCAGCTCTACAACACTTATGCGGAGTATGTGATCAGAAAAGCGTGGGGTGGCTGGTATGGTAGGATTTCAATTGAAGGCAGGAAAATAAACAATTTACACTTCACAGATGATACTACACACATAGCAGGAAGTGAGGTAGAACTTGGCAATCTGCTCTCAAGAGAAAGCCATTGTCTAAATTTTGGTCTAGAGATAAACATGAAAAAAACTAAAATGAAGATTACAAATTGCCAAGGCATGGATCAACACCAACTTACAGGATCAATTGTACAGGAAAGTATGACAAAGAGATAATATGACAAATCATTCTTGGCTGAGCTGCAATGGTCCAACTTACCAAGATCTGTCAGAATCGGGCAATATTCTTGTATTCCTGTATTCTTATACAGATGCAAGAGAGCTGCATTGATGCCTTCAAGATGTGGTGTTGGAGGAAGATGTTGCATGTACCATGAGCACAAAGAAGAACAAATGTTCAACAATAGAAGAACTTCACATCACCACAAGGTTATCTTATCGTGTTTCCAAAAATACCTTCAGTTCTTTGGGCACATCTTAAGAAGGAAAGGGAATACTTTAGAGAAGACCATCTTGCAGGAAAAAATTGAAGGCAGAAGACCACAAGGGAAAGCAGCAAGCAGATAGCTGGCTCAATTGAAGAAACTCACCAGCCTGCCTCTTCACATCATATTAAGAAAGACTGAAGATCGCTGAGGGCTTTTTTTTTTTTTTTTTTTTTTTTTTTTTTTGTGGTTTTAGGGCGCACAACTTCTACGGTCATTAGTGCCCAGACAAGAACACAGAGTCGCTAGATCTCAAAAAATTAGTAACTGCCAGTTAGGACATCAAGGAGCACAGCGGTGCATGGTCGGTGGTTAGCAAGTGACGTAGCAGAAACGGCAGTGACCGATCCGCAACCGGGCCAGGATGACCTCCTCTCACCGAGAGGGGCGTGAGGAGGTCCTCCAAGCGGTCGGGATTGGTTTTACAGTTCTCAATTTATTGTCGTACAGTGAGAACCACGCACTGTGTCAGGACGACACGATACTCCGGCGAAGAGCCCGTTGAACATCGTCCAATGGGACGCAAAAGGTAGCCATGTGAGGCAAAAGAGCTGCTGCCTTGGCTGCTATGTCGGCGGTCTCATTCCTGGGCACATCCACATGGCCAGGGACCCACAGAAAAGAAATGTGAAAGCTGTCATCTGTTAGCAACTGGAGGGAGCGTTGGATCCGATACACGAGAGGATGGGTTGAGAAAGGGTCCTTAAGACTCTGCAGGGCACTAAGGGAGTCCGAACTGATGGCATAGAAAGGTTGGCGGTGGCGGCAGGTATACAAAACAGCCTGGTGGAGGGCAAAAACCTCAGCCGTGAAATTCGAGCACTGGTCAGGGAGCTTGTATTGGAAACGGTTGTCCCCAACGATGAAGGCAGATCCAACACCGTCACTGCTCTTGGAACCATCAGTGTAAATAAATATGGCATTATTGAACCGTGAACGGAGTTCGACAAGCCTCGCGCGGTATACCAAATCCGGGGTGCTCTCCTTGGGCAGCGAACTAAGTTCAAGGTGAGTGTGAACCTGGGCCTGATGCCACGGTGGCAATGGGCTGTCGCTCCAACAAAAGGTGGAAGGAAGGGTAAAATCGAGCCGCTAAAGCAGGCAGCGAAACCGAACTCCAGGTGGAAGCGAGGCTATCGCAGACAACTGATATTGGCAATCGAGGGAGTCATCAAAAAATAATCTGTAAGATGGATGGTTGGGCATTGACAGCAGTCGGCATGCGTACCGACACAGGGGTATGTCACGCCGAGAGGTCAAGGGTAATACAGCAGCTTCGGCATAAAGAATTTCAACAGGGCTGGTATAAACTGCACCGGTCGATAGGCGTAATCCCTGATGGTGAATGGAGTCAAGACAGCGGGTGGCAAAGAGAGCCACACTCAACACGGAGCCCTGTGGCACCCCATTCTCCTGGCGAAAGGTGTCTGACAAAACAGTGCCCACCCGTACCCGGAACGTGCGATCCGCCAAAAACGCTTGAATAAAATGAGGGAGGCGGCCACGAATGCCCAATATGTGCAATGTGCGGAGGATGCCCACTCTCCAACAGGTAATGTATGCCTTCTCCAAGTCGAAGAACACTGCTACTGTTTGACGCTTCCTTAGAAAGTTATTCATAATGAAGGTCAACAAGGTAACGAGGTGATCAGCAGCAGAGCGGTGTCGACGAAAATCACATTGAACATTTGTCAGGAGGCATCGAGATTCGAGGAGCCAGACCAACCGAGCGTTTACCATGCGTGCCATCACCTTACAGACGCCGCTCGTCAGGGAAATGGGGCGATAACTGGAAGGAAGATGTTTGTCCTTCCCTGGTTTGGGGATAGGGACAACAATGGCTTCATGCCAACTTGTGGGAACCTGACCTTCAGTCCATATTCGATTGTAGGTACTAAGAAGAAAACACTTGCCCGCAGGAGAGAGGTTCTTCAGCATCTCAATATGGATGGAATCGGGCCCGGGAGCAGAAGATCGGGACAGGGCGAGAGCATGGTCCAGCTCCTGCATAGTGAAGGAGACATTATAACTTTCATGGTTAAAAGAGTGGAAAGAAGGCAGCCGTACCTCCTCTACCTGTTTGCGAGGGAGAAAGGCAGGGTGGTAATGGGCAGAGCTCGAAACCTCCGCAAAGAAACAGCCTAATGCGTTGGAAACATCAGCGGGCTCCATGAGGACTGTGTTCTTGGCGGTCAGGCCAGGAATCGGGGAGTGGACCTTGATGCCGGATAAACGGCGTAGGCCACCCCAAACAACCGTGGAGGGAGTAAAGCAGTTAAAAGAACTAGTAAAAGCAGTCCAGCAAGCTTTTTTGCTGTCGTTTATAATACGACGACATTGCGCTATCATTTGTTTATAATTTATACAATTCTCCAAAATTGGGTGGCGGCGGAAGGTGGGTAAAGCACGGCGCCGGGCTCTAAGCGAGTCACGGCAGGCTGCAGTCCACCAAGGGACCGGGACACGACATGGAGAAGAGGATGTACAAGGTATGGAATGTTCGGCAACTGTGAGAATAACCTTTGTGAGGTATTCGACCTGACTGTCATAGCTGGGAAAATTCTGGTCGTGTAAAACAGCCATGGAAGAATAAAGCCCCCAGTCTGCTTTAGAGATTTTCCAACTGGTGGGACGACGAGTTGGCTAATGATGCAGAAAGTGGATGATACAAGGGAAATGGTCACTTGAGTACGTGTCAGAAAGTGCATACCACTCGAACATACGTGCGAGCTGAGGAGTGCATATCGCAAGGTCTATGTGGGAGTAAGTATGTGTTGTGTCAGAAAGGAAGGTCAGTGCACCGGTGTTGAGGCAAACAAGATTGAGGTGCTGGAGAGCCCCATAGGGGGTGGTGCGCATTAAAGTCACCTACCAACACGAAAGGTAAAGGGAGCTGGTCAACAGGGTGTAGCACATCTGCCCTAGTTAGGGCAGATGACGATGGCGAATAGATATTACAGAGGGAAAAGTTAAATGTGGATAGAGTGATGCGGACGGCAACTGCCTGTAGGTGAGTATGCAATGAAATGGGATGGTAATAGACGTCGTCTCCATGGGATGGGGTACCTTCCAAAGGTTGCAGGTCGAAACGCACAGAGCTGTAGTGGGGAAAGTCTGCACGATCACTTGGAAGTAACTTAGTTTCTTGGAGACAGACTAGAAGCGGGCAGTGCAATCGAAGGAGTAGTTTTAACTCCTCCCGATTGGAGCGAATCCATTGAAGGAGCGCCATGATAAAAAAAAATGAGAAGGAAAGAAGATAAAAAGGAACAAGAAAGCGGGGTCACCTCGACGGCTGCTGAGGACCGGATTTCGAGGGAGCACTGCTATCGCTGTCTAGGGGCAAAGGGTCGTGTTCCATAGGTTTGACCAACACGTCTGCCACCTCCCTGAGTTGATCAGGAGGGGCAGCTTCCACTGCCAGTAAAAGGCCTGGTGCCTGGCAGACGGAGCGTCCCGGTGAGGCAGAAGACGGCCGAGGCCGGCAACTGTTGGACGGTGTGACTTAAGAGTCACGTCACGGCAGGGAAAGAGGGGGGCTATTCTTTTTGTGAGTCTTCTTAGAGGCATGACGGATAGAGGAAGCGGTTGACGATGGAGAAGACGTAGTCTTGAGGAAGTCTTCACGAACAGGTTCTGTTTTTGAACTTCGGGCAGCGGATTTAGGTGACCGGGATGTGTGGGAACTGGCCGACAAATGTACTGTAGAACGGGCAGAAGGGATCGGAGAGGTGGAACGAGCAATTTTCGAGCTAGCCGACCTGACAACAGTGTCACAGAAGGTTAAATCGCAGGTCTGAATGCCTACCTCCTTAGTTGGTCGAGGTGAGGTGAGGACCTGGCTGTAAGTACCTGATGGGAGTACAGCGGGCTTTCTACTCACTAATAACTTCCGAGTGGCATAGGTTGAGACCTTCTCCTTGACGCGAATCTCTTGGATGACCCGCTCTTTTTTATAAACGGGGCAGTCCCTTGAAGAAGCAGCATGGTCACCCATGCAATTAATGCAGCGAGGGGATGGAGGTAGACATTCACCCTCATGGACGTCCCTGCCACAGGTGGCGCACTTGGCTGCATTAGGACAAGATTTACTGGTATGGTTATATCTCTGGCAATGGAAGCAGCGCGTAGGGTTGGGTATATATGGGCGAACAGAGATGACTTCGTAGCCTGCTTTCACCTTAGATGGTAGGTCAACCCTGTCGAAAGTCAAGAAGACAGTACGAGTCGGCACAAGGTCGTTTTTAACCTTTTTCATTACGCGATGAACAGCCGTAACTCCCTGATCAGACATATAGTTGAGTATTTCCTCATCGGATAACCCATCCAGGGATCTCGTGAAGACTACCCCCCGTGAAGAGTTGAGGGTGCGGTGAGCCTCCACTTTTACTGGGAAAGTATGCACAAGCGTAGCCCGAAGTAATTTTTGTGCCTGGAATGCATTCTCAATCTCAAGCAACAAGGTCCCATTGCACTGTCTGGAGCAAGTCTTCAAGGGACCAGTGATCACATTGACACCCTTCTGAATGATAAACGGATCTACAGCAGAAAAATCCTGATCGTCAGTACGTGATACCACCAGGAACTTAGGAATGGTAGGCAAGACTTTTTATGGCTGAGAATCATCATGTTTCCGCTTATGGGTCAAGGTTAGAGAAGATTTGGAAGGTTTCATCGTGGAGGTGTCCCCCATGATTACCGGCGTCTCCGATGGCGCGCTCCTTCCTTGTGGGGGCCCTCTCTGAGGGCACACCCACCTTAGGTGACTGTTCGCATCTCATGTCACACCTCCCGAGAACGGTTGGAGGGACCAATCAGCATGTTCGGAAGGTACCAGCTAGGGTAATCACCCCTCCCTGGGCCCGGCCTTTACCGGGGGGGGTATGTACGTGCCCTACTTGTCTACCCGTGGCAGTGAGTTGCGCCTTACCCCGTCACCGGCTACGCAGAGTGTGGGCTGACCTTCAGACACGAACAGGGAGGAAAAAAGAGGGAGAGAAAGGGATGAAGGAGGGAGAATCTCAAATGCCAAGGTGGAGATTAAAAAGGGCGGGTCGAGGACAAGGAGAAAGGGGAGAAGGCTAAAGAACAGGAAAGGAAGAGGACCAAGAAAAGGGGAAGTAAGAGGAAACAAAAAAAGAAACCTTGGACTGACTAAAAACGCCCGTCTCCGGGCGAAGGCACAAACCGGGGGGAAAGAGGGAAGCGGCCTGGGACAGAAGAAAGGTCGCTTCAGCTCGGGGCCCCATGCGCGCCACACACGTACCCACAAAAGAGCTGTGGGCCCCCTGGAGGCATAAAAAAGGAGAGTTGGCACCCAAAGAATCCATAAAAGAGGAGGTAGATCACATCTCAAGGTACCTCAGAGCCTAACTACCTCAGTTGTAACCCTGTTGACACCTATGAGTTGACCCCCAACATAAAGCATTCAATTCAGTATGATGACAAGTTTACTCACAGAGAGCACTACCCCAGATAGTAACCATTCCACCATTATCAAGGATGTCAGTTAGCCAATGGATTCTAGGGAGCTCACAAAAGCATGGAAGAGATTGGGAAGTAAGAAAGTGTCATACTTTGCTAACTTCAATGTTGACTAACTCCTCAAAACTGGAAAACTGTAACATCTTACTGATACTCTGACCAAGTAAAATATCATCAAAACAGCACTGAGGGTTTTTCATTCAATAAACAAAATTGACATGCAATATTTTGAAATAAATATTTTATACCATAACCACCAAGGTGAAATTTCTGTTGTTAATAATAATACTGTGGTGGTTTAAGCATATGACTTATAATAAGAGTCTTCATACATTATAACAATGTTACTAAAAAGAAGATATGGGCCTACAGACAAAACGGCATTCAAATCAGAAGGATTTCAGTTTCAAAATTGTTCAAATGTTTGTATAGGTTATAGGACTTAACTACAGGGTCACCAGTCCCTAAACTTACAAACTACTTATGAACTACTTACGAACTAGGACGGCACAAATATCCATGCCCGAGGGGGGATTCGAACCCCCGACCGTAGTGGGCGTGCAGACCGTGACTGGAGCGCCTCAGTCTCCTCGGCCACTGCGGCCGGCGATTTCAGTTTCTGAAGGGAAAGTCTGGCAAGAGAGTAATGAAAAATGTACCTCAACTCAGCATAGGCTTTCTAATAGAGGAAAAAGTAAACCTAGGAGCCATCGCTGACTTCAGCACCACAAATAGTAGATTCTTGCCTTTAGAACAAATAAGATTTGTACTACAGTCAGTGTTCATGTCCAAGGAATGAGACTGACATAACACACCCAGAGAAAGCAGAGGAATTTTGGGAAAACCTTGAGGGCACACTATGCAATATTCCAACAAAAAAATGTGATCCTACTTCTTGGAGACTTCAATTCTCAATTAGGGAAGGAAGACATAATCAGACACATCACCGGGAAACACCAGCCCTCATCAGAACTAATCAGAATGGCGAATGACTAGAGGAAATTTGTAAAAGCTTTGATCTGAAAATGAAATCTATGGCATTTAAACACCAGCCAATAAATCAGAAAAAACAAGTATGTTCCAATCCACTACTATGAGAGTTCCAGCTTCCAGGAAGAAAATTCAAAATGTCAAAGTCCTCAGGTGTGCAAATTTAGACTCAGAGCACTTTCTATTCCAAATTAATATCAAATTCCTACCAAGAGTCCATCAGACTAAAAACAGCTGTTTAATGAAATATGATACAGAGAAACTTGGAACCAACAGATTTTAACACACTGCATATGGCACACATAGATTTGCATGTTTCCGTGTCCAATTGCTGATGGACAGATGACAAAAATTTACTTTTTCATTCTGTGCACATTTTTTGATATTTTTTTTTCCCATAACAGTCACTATTTCAAATGTTTGTAAAGTTATGGGACCTAACTGCAGTGGTCATCAGTCCCTAAATTTACAAACTACTTAAACTAACTTATCCTAAGAACAACACAAACGTCTATGCCCTAGGGAGAACTCGACCCTCTGCGTGGAATGGCCGTGCATACCTTAGCAGGGTACCTCAGCGTGCACGGCTATTCCACCGTGACACTAACTATTTCAGTTCAGCATTAGGTTATATACGTATTGCAGTGTACAACAGTATGAACTTATTTTTATCTTTGGTTTTACCACTGACAATCAGTACCGCCAAACAGTCAGTACTGTAGTTGTTACCTCATGTGGTAAGGTGTGTAAACAGTTGACATTCATGCAGAACTGTTTGTGGACAATTGTTCTGTTGTTCCAACTGATTCAGGTGATGTTATTGACACTGGTAATAGAAGTAAAGAAGAAAACACTGATACAATCAACCAAATTGTGAATGACTTAGATGTCCAAGCTTCTGACTGTGAAAGTTGTCTGAAGGAGGACAAAAATATTATTTCAGAAATATTTAGTGGAGTTCCAGGAGTAAAAACTCTTCTGAGCAGTGTGGCTCAGGTTACCATCTTGGCCTTCTAACATGTCCTCTGTTGTGTGTGGGTTTTTTTTTTTTTTTTTTTTCGGGCACAACACTCCGGCGGTGTGGGATATCTCTGGCTGAAATTTCCGGATGGTGAGAGTGTGGTGGATAGATGATTCAGGGAGACCCACAAGGGCAGTTGGAGTGCAGTAGCTTTTGTTGTCAAATGTGTGTGGGATTTGAATGGACAGTTGATGAGGTATGGCCATCCTACTGGGAAACTGTTAAAAGGCTTCTACCAACAGTCTGTGGAGCAGGTTTCCCCACGATTTGCTACTTTCACCACAAGGAAATATTTTATCATTGAGAGACCCCAGAGAACCACAACTTTTTGCTTTTTTCCATTCTGTGCAGTTACATTCTGTGTACGTTTGTCGATTTCACTGCTCTCTGTTCCCCTTGGTTGGCATAGATTGACTAGAGCCACTCCCTTGTGCTTTGTTGGGCAAATCTGTCTGTCCTCCAACCAAGTGTGAGTCAGCCATATCTGTCTGACATCTGTCCAAGAGTGAGTTGCAAGGAGTTACAGCCGGCTCTGCTACTGGTCACAGCTCCGAATCTCTCAAGTTCGCTGCACCCTCAGGGCCCCTGCTACAGCTTGGATCGCCACCACTCCGCTCCAGCCGCTGCCACCGGAGCTCTCGCCACCACCCCGTCCATAGTCCAGACTCGTCAGCTACTCCAGCCACTGGCCTCCACTACAGCTGCTGCGAACGCCAACATGACCCCCGCAGCCCATGCCCTCAGCGAGGCTGCAGCCAGCACTTCCACCACCGCCAGCTGCTGTTGTTGCCAACGTGACTACCCTCACTGGCACCATCATTGTTCTCTTCATGTGTTTCATCTGTGCCTGCCCCTACCTACCACGTCTGTTTCAATCACCGGCACCTCCACTGCCTTTACCACCCTTGCCTGGAGTGTCATCTATCCCATTCTCCCACCTACTATCCACTCACTCCTCACCCTAATTACCTCAGCCCCAACTACCCCTGCCCTACTCCACACATAACTACCTCTGACACTACTACCCCTGCCCTTTCTCCTTGAAAATCTTCAGCCCCCTTTCCTAGCTCCCAGCATGCTGCCACCGCAGTCTGCACCCGGCAAACCAATATCAATTCCCCCCTCTCTCCTTCCCCAGAGGATGCTGTGGGCACAAGGCTGCCTCTGCATCACCTCCCCATTAGCCCTATCCCCACACCCATCTCCCAGCTTACTGAGGAACAAAAAGAAGGTCAAAATTAGCCACCACCAAATTTGCTTTTACCACCACGAAGAAAGCCCCCGACACCCTTGCCATTGGCCCACCTGTACCTATGGATGCTGCTCCTCTTGCCCCAGCTCAGTCTCTGCCCCCCCCCCCCAACCAAACCACCCCACTGCTCTTTATACTTTCGTCCTTTCCAGCTCCGACCCCACAATCTTCGACCCCTGCACCCTTACTCTCCTCTTCCACCAATACACCCCCTACGCACCCAGCTCCTAACTCATCTCCTGGAGGGACTCTGCCATGCTTAAATCCATGGACATCAACCTCAACTCCCTCCTCCTCCGCAAGATCCCCTGTGTTCGGTTTGGCCCCCATACCCCTCTTCCAACTCCCACCTCCCACCACCAAATCCCTATCCCTCGCACCATCCCACTCTCACCGCAGTGATCACCAAACTAAACCCAGGAATCACGGAGGTTGAGGTGCTGAAGGAATTGCGGCGGCATCTGCCTCAAAAATCACTCCAACCGTCGCATTAACAATGTGACAGGCCCTACCTACCTCACACGCATCTTCACAGAATATGCACCTTTCATAGACAACCTCCTCTACAAATCCGCCCCCCCCCCCCCCCCGCCCAAATCCTACTACTCTTCCCGTTACTTCACTTACAATGACCACCTTTCCAAAAACTGCCACTTCCTTTCTGTCTGTCCCCATTGCTGAGGCCCCCTATTTCCAGACCTCCTTTTCCAACCTCACCCCCCCCCCTCCTGTAAAACCTATGCCAGTGATTACCCCATTTATTCCTACAAATGCAAATCCTGTCTGCCTCCCATCAAGGAAGAATTCACTGTCCCTGTCCATCCCACCAAACCTTCCACCCCTGCCAAGAGCTACTTCTGCCCACCTCCCACAGCTGAGGACATCGTCAGTTTCCTTACCATTGCCCTACTAATTATCCACCCTTTCCAGCGCCCCCACACCCTACACCAAGTCTCCCTTGCCGCCCGCTCCCTGTTTAACCTAGATTTCAAAGCCACAACATCCAAAAACCACATTCACTTTTCCTTTCCCCGCATTGACCACCGCCAGACCCTACTTTAGTCCCTTTCCTTCCCCTTTCCCTCCCATTGATCCTTTATCCCTTTCATGGTGCAGCAACAAACAACCCTTCCCTATGCCAATATCCGCTCCCACCAATAAACACCTTCTTCTGAACACCTTTTCCCAACACCATGTGCATGCCTTCTCCTTCCCCACCAACAGATCAACACCAACCCTTAACTCCTTCACCGCTACGATTTCCCCCCCACCCACCCTCCAGCCCAAGGGGGGAGTGGCTTGTGGCCATGTCCGCCACCACCTGGTTCGGCCACACCCTCTCCTTTAATATCCTTTATGAACACCTTATCCATACCTTGTTTCTTCCTTCCTCACTTTTCTTTCTCTTTTCTTCTTTTTTTTTCGTGGTTTTAGGGCACACAACTGCTAAGGTCATTAGTGCCCAGACAAGAACAGAGATTCGCTAGATCTCAAATTTGGTAACTGCCAGTTAGAATATCAGGAGAAGGCTAAAAACGAAAGATAAAAACAATTAAAAGGGTTAAATATCCTTTGATAAATTGGCCAAGTTAATAAAACACAAAACTCGAGCAGCTGCTTGTGTGTCATCAGCTAAAATTTCCTCCAGAGTAGACGGAAAGCAAAGGGCTACACGGAGATGATGAAAATTAACACAAGATAGTAAAACATGTCGCACCATCAGCAATTCACCGCAGGAGCACAGCGGTGCATGGTCGGCGGTTAGCAAGTGACGGTGGCTGAAACGGCAATGACCGATCCGTAACCGGGCCAGGATGACCTCCTCTCGCCGAGAGGGGCGTGATGAGGTCATCCAAGTGGTCGGGATCGGTTTTACAGTTAATTTATTGTCGTACAGTGAGAACCACGCACTGTGCCAGGACGACACAATACTCCGGCGAAGAGCCCGTTGAACATCGTCCGATGGGACGCAAAAGGGCACTAAGGGAGTCTGAACAGATGGCATAGAAAGGTTGGCAGTGGCGGCAGGTCTACAAAACAGCCTGGTGGAGGGCAAAAAGCTCAGCCGTGAAATTCGAGCACCAGTCAGGGAGCTTGTATTGGAAACAGTTGTCCCTGATGACAAAGGCAGATCCGACACCGTCAGTGCTCTTGGAACCATCAGTGTAAATAAATAAGGCATTATTGAACCACGAACGGTGTTCAACAAGCCTCAAGCGGTATACTAAATCCGGAGTGCTCTCTTTGGGCAGCGAACTAAGTTCAAGGTGGGTGTGAACCTGGGCCTGATGCCACGGTGGCAATGGGGTGTCGCTCACCCGAAGGGTGGAAGGAAGGGTAAAATCGAGCCGCTGAAGCAGGCAGCGAAACCGAACTCCAGGTGGAAGCGAGGCTATCGCAGACAACTGATATTGGAGATCGAGTGATTTGTCAAAAAATATGCGGTAAGATGAATGGTTGGGCATCGACCGCAGGCGGCATGTGTACCGACACAAGAGTATGTCACGCCGAGTGGTCAAGGGTAATACAGCAGCCTCGGCATACAGACTTTCAACAGGGCTGGTATAAAATGCACTGGTCACCAGACGTAATCCCCGATGGTGAATAGAGTTGAGACGGCAGAGAATCGACGGCCGTGCAGAAGAGTATACAAGGCTTCCATAGTCTAGCTTCGACTGAACAATGGCCTGATAAAGGTGAAGCAGGACGGTACGATCCGCTCCCCATGATGTGCCACTGAGGACACAAAGAACATTGAGGGATCGGGCAGCCAGGTAGGACACATGTGAGGACGAGCAAAGTTTTCGATCCAACATTAGCCCCAATAATTTTGTTTTCTCCATGAATGGGAGAGCAACCGGGCCGAGACGGAGAGATGGTGGAAGAAATTCCTTGTATCTCCAAAAGTTTATACCTACTGTTTTCTCAGTGTAGAATCAGAAGCCGCTCGCAATGCTCCAGGAATATAGGCGGTCAAGACAGCATTGAAGACGACGCTCCAGGAGACCGCTGGACGCTGCAATAAATTGCAAAATCGTCTACAAAAAGGGATCCGGAAACGTCGGCTGAAAGGCAATCTACGATCGGACTGATTGTGATGGCAAAGAGAGCCACCCTCAAGACGGAGCCCTGTGGCACCCCATTCTCCTGGCGAAAGGTGTCTGACAAAACAGAGCCATCCGTACCCGGAACTTGCGATCAGACAAAATGAGGGAGGCGGCCACGAAGGCCCCATGTGTGCAATGTGCGGAGGATGCCCGCTCTCCAACAAGTATCGTATGCCTTCTCCAAGTCGAAGAACACTGCTACTGTTTGACGCTTCTTTAGAAAGTTATTCATAATGAAGGTCGACAAGGTAACGAGGTGATCAGCAGCAGAGCGGTGTCGACGAAAACTGCATTGGACATTTGTTAAGAGGCGGCGAGATTAGAGGAGCCAGACCAACCGAGCGTTTACCATGCATTCCATCACCTTACAGACGCAGCTCATCAGGGAAATGGAGTGATAACTGGAAGGAAGATGTTTGTCCTTCCCTGGTTTGGGGATGGGGACAACAATGGCTTCACCCCAACTTGTGGGAACCTGACCTTCAGTCCATATGCGATTGTAGGTACTAAGAAGAAAACACTTGCCCACAGGAGAGAGGTTCTTCAGCATCTCAATATGGATGGAATCGGGCCCGGGAGCAGAAGATCAGGACAGGGCGAGAGCACGGTCTAGCTCCTGCACGGTGAAGGCGACATTATAATTTTGACGATTAAAAGAGTGGAAAAAAGGCAGCCATGCCTCCTCTACCTGTTTGCGAGGGAGAAAGGCAGGGTGGTAATGGGCAGAGCTCGAAACCTCCGCAAAGAAACGGCCCAAAGCGTTGGAAACATCAGCGGGGTCCACAAGGACTGCGTTCTCAACGGTCAGGCCAGGAATCGGGGAGTGGACCTTGATGCCGGATAAACGGCGTAGGCCACCCCAAACAACCGTGGAGGGAGTAAAGCGATTAAAAGAACTAGTAAAAGCAGTCCAGCAACCTTTTTTGCTGTCGTTTATGATACGACGACATTGCGCTCTCATTCGTTTATACTTTATACAATTTTCCAAAGTTGGGTGGCGGCGGAAGGTGCTTAAAGCACGTCGCCGGGCTCTAAGCGCGTCGCGGCAGGCTGCATTCCACCAAGGGACCGGGACACGACATGGAGAAGAGCATGTACGGGGTATGGAATGTTCGGCAGCTGTGATAATAACCTCTGTGAGGTATTCGACCTGACTGTCACAGCTGGAAAAGTCCTGATTGTAAAAAACTGCCATGGAAGAATAAAGCCCCCAGTTGGCTTTAGAAATGTTCCAACTGGTGGGACGAGGAGATGGAATGATGCGGGAAGTGGATGACACAAGGAAAATGGTCACTTGAGTACGTGCATACCACTCAAACCGACCGGCAAGCTGAGAAGTGCATATTGCGAGGTCTCTATGGGAACAAGTTTGTGTTGTGTCTGAAAGGAAGGTCGGTGCACCGGTGTTGAGGAAGACAAGATTGAGGTGTTGGAGGAGGTTCACCAAAAGGGAGCCTCTCGGACAAGGTGCCGGAGAGCCCCATAGCGGGTTGTGGGCATTAAAGTCACCTACCAACACAAAAGGTGAAGAGAGCTGGTCAACGAGGTGTAGCACATCTGCCCGAGTAAGGGCGGATGACGATGGCGAATAGATTTTACAGACGGAAAAGGTGGATAGAGTGATGCGGACGGCAACTGCCTGTAGGCGAGCATGCAATGTAATGGGATGGTAATAGACATCGTCCCGAATGAGCATCAGAACCCCTCCATGGGCTGGGGTACCTTCCACAGATGGCAGGTCGAAACGCACAGAAGTGTAGTGGGGTAAGTCTGCACGATCACTTGGGCGTAACTTAGTTTCTTGGAGACAAACTAGAAGCGGGCAGTGCAATCGAAGGAGTAGTTTTAATTCCTCCCGATTGGAATGAAAGCCGTGAATATTCCATTGAAGGAGTGCCATGATAAAAAATAAGAGAAGAAAGGAAGATAAAAAGGAACAAGAAAGCGGGGTCACCTCGACGGCCACTGAGGACCGGATTTCGAGGGAGCACTGCTATCGCTGTCTAGGGGCAAAGGGTCGTGTTCCATAGGTTCGACCGACACGTCTGCCACCTCCCTGAGTTGATCAGGAAGAGCAGCTTCCACTGCCAGTAAAAGGCCTGGTGCCCGGCAGACGGAGCGTCCCGGTGAGGCAGAAGACGGCTGAGGCCGGCAACTGTTGGACGGCGTGACTGAAGAGTCACGTCACGGCGGGGAAGGAGGGGGGCTATTCTTTTTGTGAGTCTTCTTAGAGGCATGACGGGCAGAGGAAGCGGTTGACGATGGAGAAGACGTAATCTTGAGGAAGTCTTCACGAACAGGTTCTTTTTTTGAACTTCAGGCAGCGCCGCCAGAAGATGCCGGTTGCCTGGCTAACAGTAGTGCGTCCCGGCGAGACAGAAGATGATCGGGGCCGACTACTGTTGGATGCTGTGACGGATGGGTCACGCCTTGGCGGCGAAGGAGAACAACTCTTTTTTTTGTTGGCTCTTCTGGAAGAGTGACGGTGAGAAGAGGCAGTTGACGGTTGGGAATCCTGAGAACGCAGAAAATCTTCACGGACGGGTTCCTTTTTCCTAGTCCGGGCATTTTGTTTAGGTGCCCGCGGTTTATTAGAGGTTGACAAAGACTGAACTTTAGAAGCAGCAGGAGGAAGCGGGGACATGGAACGGGCAATCTTCGGGCTGGCGGATCGCACAACTGTGTCAGCGAAAGTCACAGGTCTGGGTACTTGAATCCTTAGTAGGCCGTGTGGAGGTGAGGACCTTACTGTATGTGCCCGCTGGGAGGACAGTGGCCTTTCGACTCGCCAACAACTTTCGAGTGGCAGATGTTGATACCTTTTCCGTAACCCGAATTTGCTGGATGACTTTTTCATCCTTATATACAGGGCAGTCTCGAGAGGAAGCCGCATGGTCACCGTTGCAATTAAGGCAGTGATGGGACGGAGTTGGGCAATCCCCCTCATGGGCGTCCCTACCCCAAGTGACACATTTTGCTGCATTAGGGCAAGATTGACAGGTGTCGTCGTATCTGTGGCATTGAAAACAGTGTGTTGGGTTAGGTACATAAGGGCGGACAGAGATGACTTCATACCCTGCTTGGACCTTCGACGGGAGTTCAACTCTGCCGAACGTCAAAAACACAGTACGAGTCGGTGTCAATTGGTTATCGACCTTTTTCATCACCCTGTGGACGGCTGTCACACCCTGATCGGACATATACGATTGGATGTCTTCATCAGACAACCCGTCAAGGGATCTCGTAAAAACTACCCCCCGTGATGAGTTGATTGTGTGGTGCGCTTCTACCTTGACTGAAAACGTGTGCAACAATGTGGTCCGTATCAGTTTTTGAGCCTGGAAGGCACTCTCCGCTTCCAGCAACAATGTGCCATTGCGCTGACGCAAACAGGTTTTAACAGGGCCAGCAATTGCATCAACACCTTTCTCAATGACGAAAGGATTTACAGAATTGAAATCTTTACCGTCGGTTCAAGAGACGACAAGAAATTTCTGTAGATTAGGCAGAGTCTTCTTTTCTAAGGCGAATCTATTTTTCGTTTCTGGGTCAACGTCACAGAAGAAGAGAAGGAAGTCATTGCGGAAGTGTCCCCCATGATTACCGGTGTCTCCAATGGCGCGCTCCTTCCTAGCGCGGGCCCTTTCCGAGGGCTTACCCGCCTTAGGTGATTGTTCACACCTCCCAAGAACTGACGGAGGGACCAATCGGCATGTTCGGAAGTTACCAGCTCAGGTAATCACCCCTCCCTGCGCCTGGCCTTTACCAGGGGGTACGTACGTGCCCTACTTGTCTACCCGGGGCGGGGAATTACGCGTTACCCCCGTCACCTGCTACGCATAATAATGCGTGGGTCGGCCTTCAGACACGCATAGGAAGGAAAGAAGAAGAAGAAGAAGAAGAAGAATAGAGGAAGTGAAGAGAAAAAGGAAAGAAGTGTCTCAAACGCTGAAGCGGAGACTAATGAGGAGGAGAAGAAGGCTAGGAGAGTAGAGCAAGGAGAGGAAGACAGAAGCAAAGGTTGGGAAACGAAGGAACGAAGGAATAAGAGAAACTACAACAAGAAACCACCTTAACTCGCGAAAGACGCCCGTCTTCGGCCGAAGGCATAAACTGGGAGGGAAAGTGAAGCAGCCTGGGGCAGAAGAAAGGCTGCTTCAGCTCGGGGCCCCGTGCGCGCCACACACGTACCCACAAAAGAGCTGTGGGTCCCGTGGGGGGCTTCCCTCACTGTTACCTAAGCCACCATATATGTCCGCTCCCACTCTCCTCTCCTGTATTATTTCCTGACCCATATTGACTCCTCCTTTTCGACACATGTTCGCCGCAGACCTCAATATCCACTAACGTACTCCCATCGAATTCCGCTGGTGGCATCAGTTCCTTTCCACGATCAGTGGCAATGTCGTACCCCTCATCCACCATAGCTGCCCTCGTCATCATCGTTTCTCCCAAACTCTTTGGGCATGTCAACGCTAAAGACCTTGATCCTATTGGCAGTGACCATGACCCTGTTCTCCTTACCTTTTCCTCATATGTCGTTCGCCGCAATAAACCCCGCCAGCCACCGCCTCTTCCATGATTATTCCCAAGCAGACCGGGGTGCCTTCCACCTTTCAATTTCTCAGCAGATCGAAAGCCATTCCCTTCCCCTCTATTACCCTACTGACACAGACCATGCCACCTCCTTCCTCCAACAGACTTCGTCTGACCCCGTCCAATCACACATTCCCACCAAAGCCAAAAACCCTCTCCACTCCACCCTTTGCCCACAGGCAGTCCCTTCTCCTCAGGTAATCCCACAACTTCTACTGCTCCTCACTGCACACCCATGACTGAGAGAGACTACTACGTCGCGACACATGTGCTGTCTTTTGATTGCCAGAAAATGCCAGGACTGGAGACAGACATTACATAGCTTAATGCCCACATCCACATCAACTTCTCCCGATATTGGAATGCCTTCTACCAACTTACTGGTACTACACCCATCCCCACCTATACCCTCCTACACTATGACCAATCCCTACCTCACCTCCTTCCTGTCAAACATTTTCACCACCCCAGACAATCACCACATCGATTATTCATTATTCCCAGACGTTCATGTGGAAACGGTCATCTCACTCCCACCCCTAGCTCCTGGCTTCCAATAACTGGGACAATTCCCCTCCTCAGTCATCAACACACCCATCACTGCACATGACCTACAGTTGACGCTCTGCACAAAGCACAAGACGGCCCACGGCATGACCGTATTACCTACCGCCACCTCCCTGACTGTCCCCTCCCTTTCTTTGCCACCGTAGCAACCCTTCATACCATCATTTTCTACATCGGTTAGTTCCCCCACCTGTGAAAAATACCCCAAGCCCTTATGTTCCTCAAACCTAACAACCCCTCCCCCCCAGATGCCTCCTCCTACCATGCCATTTGCCTCATTCCGGTGTTCAGCAATGCTTCAAATCTCTCCTATCCCATTGCATCCATCACCATCTCCAACTTTACCACCTCCTTCCTGACACCCAATGGAGCTTTCATCCTTCCTTCTCCACCGACGACCAACTCCTTCACCTTACCCATTGTGCTGCCATCTTTGTGACATTAGACCTCAAAACAGGCCTACAATCGGACCTGGCCTGCTCTTCAAACTCCAAACCTACACTCTTCCCATCAACCTTGTCCAGATCATTGCCCCCTTCCTCTCCAACCCCCCCCCCCCAACTATGTTACCATCCACAACACCAATCACCGTCTTTTCTGTCCCTCTGCTGGTCTACCCCAAGATTCTGTCTTTTCTCCACTCCTTTATCTCCTATATTCCTCAGATTTTTTGGACTGAGACCTCTGATCAATGATAATTTATGAGGATATCCACAGATTATTTATTATCTACAATAGATAAGTATTAAGATGATATCCTGTATACTGGTTTTGTCATGTGTCAAAGCTGACGGGTGGTAACCCGGTGTTCAGTTAGGCTAATTTATGAAAGGAATGGACAGAGCTGATCAATATCTTTCATATTATGGGATAGTGCAGAAAACCAATAAACAAACAAAGAATTTAATTTATACAGGAAAATATCTCAAGACTTACGGTACCTATGTATTTTAGATAATAAATAGGCTAATCTGTGGTTATCCTCGTAAATTACAGATTACAACAGAATGTTCCATCAATCACACGTCTAGGCCCAAAACTTTCATGCGTTGAGCACTCACTGGCGAAATAGGAAAAATAAATAAATAAATAAATAACTCTGTTAAAACATATACCATACCTCACTATCACAATGAAGCTACAGATCACTTTTTAAACACAAAATCTTAATCTGTAATCTATGTTCTGCTTGTAAAACCTCAACCACCAAAAAATTACTCATGACACCTATGAACACGCACACACGACTACACGCCAATGGCACAGGCCAAAACTGACAGGCAGTATCCCTGTTTTCAGTTGAGCCCAATTAATTTACTGTCTGGACAAGGGTATGTACATTAACCTAGTATCAACCATAGAGCAGGAACAGTGTTAATTTATTTTTGAATGGTCAACACAAAATATTATTCTCTTAACTTTATCATTGGGTTTCCAAAGAGCATTCAACAGTTGCTGCCATCAACGCGTTAAGCTGCCAGCAAAATTTGTATTTTTGTGTGTTTGGTAACATACTAATCTGTAGTGTTCTCCATGCCTACATAAGAGTATCTAGCGTCATTTTACATATTTATCAAGCAGAGATGGCCTGCGTGACCAACTGCTTTTGTCTGTGGTTTCTTAAACATTGTATAAACAAAGTGTACCCATTTAAAACAAGTAATTAATGTCACACTGAAACCTTTTCGGTTTTCTTATCTGTAGAATAAATGAAAATTGATCTGTTCACACTTCGTACTTACTCAAAGCCTGAAAATCTCTTTCAACGACTCCTGATCCATCATCAGAAACTTCAATTGTATCACTCCCATAGTCTTTCAAAAATACGTCTATATTGCGGGCACCAGCGTCCAAGCTATTTTCAACAAGTTCTTTAACAGCAACTGCCAAATTTAGAACTACCTGAAAATGCAAACAATTAGTATCATCCGAGCGCGTCAGTAACGACGAGCAAAAGAAACGATCTATACCTGTGCAGAGCACAGCTTGCTCGAAGATTCATTGTCGATCTGACGGATAAAACTTTGTTTTGATTCTGCTGTTTCGCATGAAAAATTTTTCAGGTCTAACGTCAAATCGACATCAGTTTCTGGATCCATTGTGAATTAAGATTGTACACACACAAAATTTTAGATATGGTGAAGAAACGCTTCGGCCCAAACACAAAATAATATCTTCGCTTTCCTACACATCTTTCATAAAATATTTGCCACTTAATTTTTTTATATCAATCACCGCAAAAATAAGTAAACAAACATTTCGCGCCATCCAAAGATACTATACCTAAACAACAAACTGTAGGTAGGCTTCCATAAGCAAGAATTAATTACATGACTATATAGACAGAAAAGAAGTCAATATTAATTGCGGATTTGCAAACTCCCGTGGCAATTACAGAGTGAATTTCTGAACCTTAACTTTATTGCTAGATACGATATGCAGTGTCCGTCTTTTTTGATAGAATCAAACAAATACCGTATCCTTCAGGCATTCATGCGTGTCTATCGATGAACAGGAACACAGCAAATTGTATTGAAATTAGCCGAACAATGTTTGCGACAACTGTAATCTCTCGATGTACGGACATTTCATAATAGAATGTACGAGCACACATGAACAGTAGGTGATGTATGGAATATGGACGTTTGGGACAATCTGAGAACCGAAAGCGGATATCGTGACAGTTAACACAAAGGGTCGCGAAAAGCGATAAATCCGGCTTTGAGTCCTTGTCTGGCATAAATTTTCATCTCAGTATTATTCATATAGCTAACAGTGATTCATATTCGCAAATGCGAATACGTTCTTTGTTTTTGCTAGATGTCACTGCCCCACCAAAACTTACGAACTGTAACAACTGAACTAGGTACTCATACATCTGCCATCATCCATTTACCAGCGCGTTGGACAGTACACGTCTCGAAACATTAATAATAACTCCTCCACTGCAAGTCGCAAATCTGAGGCCCTTATCACAAGTGTTGGGGAAGAAGAATGGGGAGCAGTAACAACCTCGTTAAAAAATTGGGTCCAACTGGTTCAGAATAGTAACACCTATTAGGACACTGTCTAGGATTACTGGTGAAACTTGGCTAAACGTTTCGATGGCGGGAGAGGAACTTTACTTTCCAGTGACAGAGTGTGTGTAATAGACAACGAAACATACTAAGAAGTGTTTGTACTCGTTACGGCAAGTCATCAAAAGTGTCTGTTCTCTATTTTAGAGGCGGACTGAACTCATTTTATAGGGCTAACTACTCCAGTCATATAACTGGACAGACTAGAGGTGTCCCGACGAACATCCCTTTCAACTCTAGGAATGGCTCGCCCAACTGAATCAAGATAACCAGAAAAGGGAAAATCCCCTGCCAACCAAGATCGATCGAAGTATACATTCGGATTCTAGGGGACTTGCCAAAATGCACGAAAGAGAAGAGTCGAAAAACCTGAAAAAAGATTACAACCAACAATACTTTCTGAATGGCTACCATAAACCTACAGACAATGACCAAGACTGGTAACAGATGAGATAAACGAGAGAATCATCGGCATAATAGCTAAGTATTACAACATGTAGTGACGAACATTTAGTCGTTTTAAGAAGCCTTCAGAGCGCCGAAAGGAAAACCAAGGATCATAGTGGGAAAGAAAAGACTACACCAAGATGTTTTAGTATAAAGTAAACAAGAGGTTTGAGGATGGGATAACTGAAGAGACTAGCCAACCAGGAAACATAAATATATAACAGTATATGGACATATAGTTTCTAATTAAAAAAAAAACAGTAAAGACAAGAAAGTTGTAGATAGTTTATGAGAGGAAGTGGATGGTTCATTAAAAACCATACCACACAAGTAACTACAGATATTTGTAGGTGATCATAAGGTATAGATAGGAAGGAAGAAGAAACATACAAGAGTAGTAAGCGAGTAGGCCTACCTGGTAGTATACCAGAGGGAAAAAATAACGAGGAAAATTTAATTGAACTGCCTCATGAACACAAACTGAGACTGATGGCTACACACTTCAACGTCAAACCCATTAAAAAAAAAATTACAAGGACAAGCATGCGCAACCACTTTGCAGAATTCTAAATGGAGCACATAGCAATCAGTCAGCCAAACATTGATGAGATAATGAACACAAAAGTCAGGAAAAAACAAAAAATAAAATCGGACAACTACTTACCAAAAATCAAATGCCAGGATTCCAAAGAGGGGTAGGCTGCTGCAGGCGAATAGATCAATGAGGAACTTGAAAATAGACAGAGACAAAGTCAATCTTAACATGTGGAATAAATATAAAATAAAATCAGTTGGATGGCCTGAAGCTGAATATAAGGGAAAAGAATCAACTATGGGGAAAGGAAGAAAAGAAGAAGAAGCATTGGTGGTGGAACTATCTGAGAAGCAATAGACAATCGCAGGGAAGTCTGAAATGACCGAAGTAGCCAGAAGAACCCATAAAAATGGGAATTTTTCTTAGAAACAACCAGAATAATAAGATGGACCAAAAGAGGATGAAGCAGGAATTGTAGGAGATTAAGACTAACTTTATGAAAGAAACAGTGGAGAATTCTTTGGCAAATTAAAAAACTGTCAGGCTAAATGTGAAGACAGAGAACTACTTATGGGATACTTCAAAGGGGAACTGGCCGTTTATGTAAAAGATAATAGTAAGATACTCACAGAGTACTTCCACAATCTGATGAACTTTGCACCACTGTAAGGCAAACTGTGGTGTCACAGAAGTCTGAAGCGCGTGCCACATACTTTCACCACGCACCGTCATGCACGCACGGCGCGGCGTTCTTAGGACGTCAGCCAAGAGCGCCCTCTGCTGCAACTCAGCTCGTGGCCACCACGGAACGGCATTGGCCACTTGGGAATCAGATAGGCACCAGTTAAGACTTGGGTTTAGGACAGGCACTGAAACGGACTCATCTGTAGGCAGGCCTCTACGTAATTAACCTATGTCTCAGCAGTACACTTAGTTGGCAGTCATGAACTTTGTAAAAGTTTAGTATATCCTATTTCTACGAAATATACAACTTGTTCTAATCTAGCTTAGTGTTTCTAGTTTCTGCTGTCCCACTGGCTGGTCACCTCCATACCTGCCCATGCGTGCATCCTATTTCCCTGTCTCGAACTCTCTCTACTCGGCCACTGACATCCCGGTCAACCGGCGGAAACGAGACACAAAAATGGCAACGAGGATGGGATACAAAAGTGGCGATGAGGATGGGACAGAAGAACCTTGGACCAACCCGCCTGCAGCAGCCAGATAGCAGCAGTCGGAGCTCACAGAAATTGCTCCCACATACCCATCCTTATAATAAGATTTTTGAGGGAACATATTCTGTTACGTGTTTTGTGGACTTTTTTGTTGCAGTGTGTCCTCATTTACATTGCATTTGTGTTTTGTACTAATTTTCTTGTATGCGTGGCGCCTAATCGGTCAGCATGGCCACTACCCTGAACCCAAACTTAATGGAAATTATTCAGTTACAGATTGCGCAAATCACGTAACTACTCCAAGCGGTGTCGCACAGGCACAGGCAGCTCATCAACAACAACAGCTGTCGCATCAGCCACCCTCATCTGCCGTCACACCTCTTCCTACGTTTCGCCAGTACAATGAACATGAGGAAGAATGGAGCGATTACTTGGCATGATTTCAAGAACTCCTCGCGGCTCATCAACTTACAGGTCAGACTGTCGAACATTTGTTCCTCTCTATAGTGGGCACTAAGACCTTCGTGTTACTGCAGAAACTTTTGCCCCATGCATCTCCTTGCGAACTGGAATTTGATGCACTAGTAGATGCTTTGAATGCCCATTATGAGAGAAAAGTTCTCGTAGCTGCGGCGCGGTACCGATTTTTCAGACTTAAAAAATTATCACAGTAATCACATCAGCAGTGGATTATGGAGTTGAAGGGCTTAACCCGCAAATGTAAATTTACTTGCTCTTGTGGACTTTCTTATGGTGATGTTATGTTGAGAGATGCGATTACACAGAACATTCAGGACTCCAGAATTAGGGCAGCAATTCTAAAACAGTCTGACCCTTCATTGGACAGTGTACTGCAGCTTATAGAAGCGAATGATACTTTTGACTTAGCAGATGTAGAAATGCAAAGCCACAGTGTTAATGCACTGTGGCACAATGGACGCTTTCCTAGTCACAGTTCTCAGTCTAGCCCTAGTGATTCTTTCAATTTAACCGGCCGTGCTGAACAGACTGTGAACAGTAGCCAGTGTTAAAGTGCGACACAAAGGTCGCCCCATCGTGTTAGACAAAGTAATTTGACAAACAGGCGCCGACGTTCTTTGCAGAAAAATGTTCGTAAGTCTTGCCCCCAGTGTGTATCTCGCCACAAGCGTGCGCAATGCCCTAGTCGCAACACCATTTGTTATCCATGTGGCAAATCAGGACATGTACAGACAGTGTGTGTGCGCAGAATAAAAACTCAAAGAACGGTGCTGTTAGGAACAGTGCTTGGCAGAGTGCGAGAAGAGTTCATACAGAAAATGTTATACATGCTGTGGATTTGGACGGTGCTTCTCTTGATACCCACATGCAAGAACGTTCTTCTGCGCCTACTGCAAAACTATGTAGTGAGCCACGTCGCAAGCGCCGACGAGCACGTAAAACTGTGCAACGGAAAAGGGTTTGGGACACGCATAATTACTATGTACAGTGCAATCATGTAGTAAAACTAGTGCCTTCAGCAACTTCTCCTTTGTAATAGTGCCCAGTGCTGTGTAGCTAGTGACAGTAGACTTGATGTAGCTACTCAGAGTAAGCTTAGTGCAGTAATTAGTGAATCTGGGGTAGCTTCGCCAGCTTGCGCGGAAGCCGATCCGGCGGCAGTGCCATCTAGGGACAGTGATTTTAACCTGTGTGCCGATTCTACACCGCTTCCTTCACTACGCGGCCCGTGCATGCGCAGGTGCGACAAACAAACTGTGTCAGACGTTGCCCACATTCGTGCACCTGTCGAGCGCCACAAGCAAAAACTTTTTGTGACTCTTTGCATAGAAAATAAGACTGTGCATTTTCAGATTGATACTGTTTCCGGTGTCACATTAATTAATAAAGACACTTATGAACTTCTGGGTGCGCCAAAATTGTCGCCATCACAACAAGTGCTAACAGCATACACTGGTCAAAATATTTTCGTGCTGGGAACGTGTAGCCTGCCCGCCTCTTTCCAAGGTGTAACAAAAACAGTAGCTTTTGTAGTTCTTCAGGCCAAATCTACACAGAATATTTTTGGACTAGATGCATTTTACTTGTTTGGTTTATCAATACAAAGAGATGTGCTTCAAATTTCTTCAGTAGTGCCTCAGGACAGAATCAATGCATTGTGTGAAAAATATAGTGACTTGTTTTCTCTGGAACTAGGTTGTGCAAAAGACTTTGTGGCACATGTAACTTTGAAAGAATTTGCTGTACGAAATTTTCGTAAAGCTCGACCAGTGCCTATCGCAATTCGTGATAAAGTTGCTGAAGAACTAAAACGTTGGCAGGATAGTGGGGTGATTTCTCCTGTTTCTGCGAGTCAGTGGGCCTCGCCTTTAGTAATTATAACCAAACCGACAGGAAAACTTCGTCTCTGTGCGGACTTCAAATCAACAGTGAACGGTCAAACGATTGTAGACACTTACCCCCTGCCCAGACCTGAGGAACTAATGGACAAATTAGGACAGTCTCGCTTCTTTTCTAAGATTGATTTAGCAGAGGCATACTTACAGACTGCGCTCAGTGATGAGTGGAAAACGTTTATCGTCATTAATACTCACATGGGCCTTTTTCACTTTCAACTCCTACCCTTTGGCAGTTCTTCCGCCCCCACTATTTTTCAGCGATTTTTGGAACAGCTGACAGTTTCTGTACCGTGTTGCTCGAACTATTTAGATGATATTGTGGTATCCGGACGTACAGTTGAAGAACATTTAGCAAACCTAGAGTGCCTTTTCAAAGTGTTCACTGCAGCAGGTCTACGTTGCAATAAAGCAAAGTGTTTATTTCTTCAAACTGAAATAGAGTACCTAGGTTATGTGATAAAAGCCCAAGGAATCCATCCCTTACAGTCACATCTTCGAGCAATCAAAGACTTGCCTCCTCCTAAGAATGTGCATGAATCACAAGTAGTAATGGGAAAGCTGAACTATTATTTCAGGTTTATTCCCAATGCCTCTCAGACTGCAGCTCCACTGCATCACTTACAAGGAAAAATGTTCCTTTCGTGTGGTCTAAAGATTGCCAGGTTGCCTTTGACAAATTAAAGTCTGCGCTACTCAGTGATAAATGTTTGATTCCCTTTGACCCACAAAAGCCTGTAGTGCTAGAAGTGGATGCATCGTCGTACGGTCTGGGTGCAGTAATCTCACATCGTATTGGATGTTGCGTCCATGCTCCTTACGCCAACGCAACAGAATTACAGTCAGATAGAAAAGGAGGCCTTAGCAATCGTTTTAGGCGTCACAAAGTTTCATCATTATCTCTATGGTAGAAAATTATATTTGTTGACAGACCACAAGCCTCTCAAGTTGTTGTTCTCACCCACAAAGCCAATTCCGCCACGAACGGCACAAAAGCTTCAGAGATGGTCATTGATACTGTCTAATTATCAGTGTGAGATTTTGTACCGACCTAACACTAAACATGCCAATGCGGACACACTTTCCCGACTTCCGGTTGGTCAGAATGTGTCATTTGATTCTTCAGCTTGTTGTCAGATAGACTCCAGAGATGCTTCCTCTGTCGCAGACTTCCCTTTGAACTCTCGTCAGGTTGCACAGGAAACAGCTGCGGATGTGGACTTAAGTGTGGTAGCACGTTTTGTTCGCTCAGGTTGGCCTGCCAGAGCCAAATACATTGAACAGCTTCTGGTTCGACGTTATTTTGCACAATGTCATGCATTGTCTTTAAGTCAGGGTGTTTTGTTGTTACATACTGACAAGACCAAGCAAGAGTGATTATTCCTCATTCCCTGCAAAGAGAGGTCTTACGCCTCCTGCATCAAGGACATTGGGGTATTGTTAGGACAAAGCAACTGGTCAGACGTCATTGTACCTGGGTTGGTATGGACGACCAGATAGAGAGCATGACGTGACAGTGTACTGTTGGAGCGGAGCATCAGGCATTTCCTCCTCAAAGTTTCTCGGATTGGCCACGCTCCAAAGGACCGTGGCAACGATTGCACATTGACTTTGCTGGAACTCTCTGGAATACACGCTGGTTAATCGTTGTAGACGCTTTCAGTAAGTTTCCTTTCGTGATTACCATGAACTCAATGACGGCATCTAGTACAATCAGTGCCTTAACGTCAGTGTATTGCATCGAGGGTTTGCCTGAAATTATCCTCGTTGAGAATGGACCTCAGTTTGTTAGTGCGGAATTTCAACAGTTTTGTTGTGTGAATGGCATTCAGCATATCACCACCGCACCTTTTCACCCTCAGTCCATTGGTGAAGCAGAACGTTTCGTTCGAACATTCAAGTCTCCGTGTCTACCCATCGGTGCGTGCCACGTGATGGCCCATCTCCTGCCGAGATGCTCCACGGCCGCTGTCACCGCACTTTCCTTCACCTGCTGCAGCCTCCCACGCACCGAGTCTGTTCGTATGGCGCTTTGCGTTTTCAGGTTTCTAAGCCGGTGCTGTACAGGGTGTTTGCTGGACACAACAGATGGATGCTGGGCATCATCCAACGCTTGCTCGGTCCCAATATGTATGTTGTACGTTCCTCCACAGGGTCGGAGCTGCGGCGCCAAGCAAACCAATTGCGCCTGCACAGGCCGCGCGATCCTGTCTCTGGTTTCTTGATTCCAGACCCAGTTAACCACCAGGGAGCACAGCCACATCGCTCGCCATGGGGTCCAGCGTCCCCGGACTACGAGATCGTCCCCATTGACGTCGACGCGCCTCTGACGCTGACGTCTCCGCTGCTGCTATCGTTGCTGCAGATGACAGCGTCACCGAGAGGAACTCTGGGACCGTGCGTGACCCCCCTCTGCCTGGGCCACGCACCTCAGAAGAAGATGACCTGCTCCCTCTGGGCGGAGGAGTGCGCCCTTCCCCTCGTTTTCGTGGGTTTCCCGGGGGATCGCAAGGTGGATATCGGGGCGCAGACGGCGTCTCGATCCCAGCGTCTCGATCCCAGCCTCATCCCACCAGTAACGCCACAGCCCAGGCCCTCCTCCCAGTGCCACAGCTGTGGCCCTTAGCCCTACGCCACGACGGCGCGGCGCTTTGGGGGGGGGGGGGGGTGGAGGGGTGTGGTGTCACACAAGTCTGAAGTGTGCGCCACATACTTTCACCACGCGCCACCATGCACGCACAGCATGGCGTTCTTACGACGCCAGCCACGAGCTCCCTCTGCTGCAACTCCGCTCGTGGCCACCACGGAATTGTATCTGCCACTTGGGAATCATATAGGCACCAGTTAAGACTTGGGATTAGGACAGGCATTGAAACGGACTCATCAGTGGGCAGGCCTCTACATAGTTAACCTATGTCTCAGCAGTATACTTAGTTGGCAGTCATGAACTTTGTAAAAGTTAAGTATATCCTATTTCTATGAAATATACAACTTGTTCTAATCTAGCTTAGTGTTTCTACTTTCTGCTGTCCCACTGTCTGGTCACCTTCGTACCTGCACATGCATGCATCCTATTTCCCTGTGTGACACAAAACAAACTGGAATTGGGGACAGACAGAGAAGAGAGAGAATCGCGGATTACAATGAGGAATGATGTTGCAAAGGCGATAATCAATCTTAAGAATGATAAAGCAACTGGAGAAGATGGGCTAGCAGCCAAGACAATAAAATGGGTAGACAGAAGGCCGTAGATGGCATGACCAACATTATCCTCCCAATTTGTAAAACAAAAAAGCTATCAGGAGGATGGAGGAATGCAATATTATGCCAACACATAAGAAGAAGTAGAAGTAACGTTCATTAGTAGAATTATTCTAGTTAATATGCATTTATTTATGGTGTGTCCGAGTAAAACTGTTCGTAAAAACGGCAGCTGACGTTCCTATACAGCTAGCAATTGATAAAATACATATTGACAGCATTCTGCGAGAAACGATTGTCAACAATGTTTTCAATGAGTCCATGACACCTAACTGTGGACACAGCAGTTCCTTGGTAAATATGCAGCAGTGAGCACAGTAGCACGCTGATGACATCTGTTTCCCAATAGAAAAAAAGTATTTATATGGTTGCCTGTTCTTATATGATCTGGGATGTTGTGTCTATTCGTTTAGAAACCATACTAATATATAAGCAATTATAATTGTTAGCATGGGTAATACCGAAATGAACAAACATTGGTGTCCCATGATATCAGTACACATGTTTGGTCTACATACGCAAAATGTTAGTTGTTTAATGTTCATTTTCTTTTAATTGGGCGACATTTTCATGTCAACTTCCTTTTCTTGGGTAGATTTTGCATTTGTGTGTAGTGCTTGTACTGGTCTGTCATTGTGATGAGCCTAATGCTGTTACAAACTAAAATAAACTCCATACAAATAGTTCTATTGTTGTGGTAAGTGTGTCAGATTACACAAAACAAGCAGGACACTTTGAAGATCTACCTGCTACTGATACAGTGGCTGTATATTGACAGATCTGTTTCAACATCAAGGTTGACATGCATATAACGATAGCCTCACATATAGCATTTGGACAAAATACCATAGCTTCAATTTGTCTACAAGATGCAGAGGTAGTGGCAGAGGTTCCTAATAAATGGGCACATATGGTATGGGAGTTGAAGGTGGCAGTATACCTGTACTGAGAGACTTTAACAGCTATGTAATACTTACATCTGACTTTAAAATGACTATTTGATGAAAAAAAATGGATGTTACAGTGCGATATATTCACTCCATAAAGGACAACGGCCATCCCTAGGCCAGACAAGATGGACTCCCACACGTGTGCAGGCACAAAGGAGACGAAAAAACGGACCATTAAGTAACAAGGAAAGAGAAGTAACTCCTATTTTCTATCTGCCAGATAAAGCCTTTCTCTTGGCCTGCAACAGTAAATGCTCACTGTTGTTAAAGTGTTACCTCTTTGCATCATTTACCCAAGTATCACTTTAAGGAATTTACTGATACACAACAGATGTCGCCTAAAAAGCTATCTAATATTTTTAAATTGTGTTTTCGCTCCTACTTGCTATGGCAAGTTGGATCTCAAACTTTGATGAAAGCTGAATCAAATTTATTAAACCAAAGTTCTCGATTTAAGCAGCTTTCTGGTAAATGAGAACTGTATTGAAATTGTTTAACACAGATAGTTTCAAAGCATTTGTTAGGGTAATAAGTGAAAGAGAGTACAGTCCATAACGTGTAATACCATTTGTTGTAGCTACAATTTCACACAAGAAACGCCTTAAAAGAGGGCCAAGTATTGTGTTTTTAATGCACAGCAGATTTTAAAAAATACACAGCAGATTTTTGTGCCCAATAGAGCACAAATATCGATACAGTTAAGAGAGTTAAGAAAATGTTGTGTATGTCCAAAAACTAGTTTGATGCACCTACTCTAGCCTGCACAAGCCATAAATTTCTTTTCTCACCAATTCTGATCAGTAGTTCCTTATTAGTTATGCAATTTACAGATATAATTTTCAGAAATCTTCTCTAGCATCAAACGTAAAATGCTTCTATTATCTTTTTGTCTATACAGTTTATCGACCAATTCTCACTCCTGTACAAGGCTTCACTCCAGACAAATGCCTTCAGAAGGCTTCCTAACGCTTAAATCAATATTCAGTGTTAACAGATGTCTCTTCTTCAGAGATGATTTTCTTCCCTTTTCATTCTGCATTTAAAAGCTTCTGTACTCCAGCAATAAGAAGTTGATTTAATGCTCATATAAAAAAACTACTTTTATTGCCTTGTTACCTAATTTAATTGCTTCAGCGTCACCTGAATTAATTCGACTACATTCCATTAATTCGCTTAACATGCTGATATATTACAATATTTTCTGTGCAAATTATAGTTTCACAAGGAAACTCTCTTGCCTTGACAGTTTAATTACAAATGTACAATAAGATGACTTTGAACTTGGACTACTCAGTCTTGAATCTTGACTACCTGACAGACTACAAAGATATATGTGTAAAACCAGTAATTAATGAGCAAGGGGGGATTTAGAACCAACTCAGTGTGTCAGATGGTTAAGTTATAGGCCTCCTGGCTCAGCAGCTGTTGTGGCATAACACCCGAAGGAAAATTTGTAAAATATTTCGAGTAGATTTCCCAATCATGTGATAGTTTTGGGAGGAGATTTTAATTTGCCGGTTATAGACTGAGAGATTCACACGTTTATGACGGGTGGCAGGGACAAGAATCCAGTGAAATTGTTTTAAGTGCATTATCTGAAAACTACCTTGACCAGTTAAACAGAGAACCAACTCGTGGCAACAACATATTAGACCTTCTGGTGACAAATAAACCGTACTATTCGGAACAGTTAATGCAAAACAGGGAATCAGCGATCTCAAAGCGGTTACAGCATCGATAATTTCAGCCGTAAATAGAAGTATTAAAAAATGTAGGAAGATTTTTTCTGTTCATAAAAAATGACAAAAAGCAGATTTTAGAGTACTTGGCGGTTCAACACAGAAGTTTTATCTCAAGTAGAGATAATGTTGAGGAATTGTGATCAAAGTTCAAAGCCATCGTACAATAAGCATTAAATGAGTATGTACCTAGCAAGGTCGTAAGAGATGGAAAGGAGCCACTGTGGTACAACAACCAAATTAGAAAAATGCTACAGAAGCAAAGGGAACTTTACTGCAAAGATAAACATAGCCAAAGCCTTGTAGACAAACAAAAATTAGACAAAGAGAAATGTAGCGTGAGGAGGGCTATGTGAGTGGCATTCAGCGAATTCCAAAGTAAAGTTCTACGTAGAGACTTGGCCGAAAATCTTAAGAAATTTTGGTCTTATATCAAAGCAGTAGGTGGATCAAAACATAATGTCCAGACACTCTGTGACGAAAATGGTATTGAAACAGAGGATGACACTCTAAAGGCTGAATTACTAAATATCTTTTTCCAAAGATTGCACTATAGTTTCTTCTCTAGATTGCCGCACATATTACAAAATGGCAGATTTCGAAATAATTGACAGAGGGATAGAAAAACAAAATCGCACAAAAAGGAAAAGGCTGCAGGACCTGATGGGATACCAGTTTGATTTTACACAGAGTATACTAAGGAACTTGCCCCCCCCCCCTTTTTCCAGTGGTGTACCATAGGTCTCTAGAAGAGCATAGCATTCCAAAAGATTGGAAAACGGCGCAGGTCATCCCTGTGGTGTCGCACAAGTACAAAGTGCGTGCCACCTACTTTCGCCGCGCGCCGCCATGCACGCACAGCGCGGCGTTCTTACGACGACAGCCACGAGCGCCCTCTGCTACAGCTCCGCTCGTGGCCACCACTGAACATCGTTCTCTTGGGACTGAGATAGCAACCAGTTAGGACCTTCGTAATCAGATAGGCACCAGTGAAGACTTTGCTATCAGTTATGCACTAGGCAGGACTCTAACAACTATGTATCAACATTCTGCAGTACTATGTAAAAGTTAAGTATTGTTACATTCTGTGCAATATATATCTCTTTCTAATTTACTCTAGTGTTTATAGTTTCTGGCTGCTCCCCTCCGTACCTGCACCAGCGTGCTATCTTTGTTCCTGTGTCGGTCTCATCCACTCGGCCACCGACACCTACGACGGGGCTGGGACACAAAAGCGGCGACGAGGCAGGGACACAAAAGTGGCGATGAGGATAGGATACAAAAGTGGCGACGAGGAGTGATAGAACCCTGGACAAGCAGCCAGACAGCAGCAGTCGGAGCACGCAGAAATTGCTCCCGCCCACCCACCCTTATTATAAGATTTTTGGGGGAACATTTTCAGTTACGTGTTTGTGGACTTTTTTGTTGCAGAGCGTCCTCTTTCATATTGCATTGTGGTTTGTTATAATTTACTTGTATGCGCGGCGCCTAATCGGTCAGAATGGCCACTACCCCGAACCCAAACGTAATGGAAATTATTCAGTTACAGACGGCGCAAATCACTCAACTACTGCAGGCCGTGTCGCAGTTGACGGCACAGGCTGCTCACCAACAACAACAGCCGTCACATCAGCAGCCCACACCTGCCTCTGCACCGCTTCCTACATTTCGCCAGTACAACGAACGTGAGGAAGAATGGAGCGACTATTTCGCACAGTTTCAAGAACTCGTCGCGGCTCATCAAATTACAGGTCAGAGAGTGAAGAACCTTTTCTTATCGATTGTTGGCCCCCAGACCTTCGTACTATTGCAAAAACTTTTCCCTCTCGCATCTCCTCGTGATGTAGACTTTGAACAAATTGTGGATGCACTGAATGCTCATTATGAGAGAAGTTCTTGTAGCCGCTGCACGATACCGATTTTTCAAACTTAAAAAATTACCGCAGCAGTCACACCAAGAGTGGATTACGGAATTGAAGGGCTTAACCCGCCAATGTAAATTTACTTGCTCTTGTGGACTTTCTTATAGTGACGTTATGTTGCGAGATGCGATTACGCAGAATATTCAGGACCCCAGAATTAGAGCAGCAATTCTGAAACAGTCTGACCCCTCATTAGACATTGTACTGCAGCTTATAGATGCGCATGATACTTTTGACTTAGCAGATGTAGAAATGCAAAGCCACAGTGTAAATTCAGTGCACCGCAACGGACGTTTTCCTAGCCGTAGTTCTCAGTGTAGCACTAGTGGTTCTTACAATAGTACAGGCCGTGCTGAACAGACAGTGAACAGTAGCCAGTGTAAAAGTACGACACAAAGGTCGTCCCGTCGTGTTAGAAACAGTGATTTGAATAACGGGCGCCGACTCTCATTTCCGAAAAATGTTCGTAAATCTTGCCCCCAGTGTGTGTCTCGCCACAAGCGTGCTCATTGCCCTAGTCGCAACGCAACCTGTTATCAATGTGGCAAATCAGGACATGTACAGTCTGTGTGTATGCAAATTAAAAACTCAAAGAACGGTACCGTTAGAAACAGTGCTTCGCAGAGTGCGAGAACAGTTCGTTCTGTGAATGTTATACGGGCCTTGGAATTGAACAGTGCTTTCCTTGAATCTCAATTGCAAGAAAGTAGTTCTGTGCCTAAAGCAAACCTATATAGTGCACCACGTAGCAAGCGCCGACGAGCGCGTAAAAATGTACAACGGAAACGGGTTCGGGACAAGCAAAGTGACAATGTACAGTGCAAACCTGTAGTGAACCTAGTGCCTTCTGCAACTTCTAATTGTAAAAGTGCCCAGTACTGTGTAGCTAGTGACAGTAGAATTGGTATAGCTACTCAAAAGTGTAGTGCAGTAGTTAGTAAATCTGTAGTAGCCTCGCATTGCGCGGACGCCGATCCGGCGGTAGTGCCATCTAGTGACAGTGATATTAAGCTGTGTGCCGGGTCTGCGCCGCTTCCTTCACTACGCGGCCCGCGCAAGCGCAGCAAACACGGTGTATTAGACGTTGCCCATATTCGCGCACCTGTCGAGCGCCACAAGCAAAAACTTTATGTGAATCTTTCCCTTGAAAATAAGACTGTGCAATTTCAGCTTGACACTGGTTCCGCTGTTACCTTAATAAATAGAGATACTTATGAACTTCTGGGTTCGCCAAAATTGTCGCCGTGTCAACATGTGCTAACAGCTTATACAGGTCAAAATATTCTCGTGCTAGGAACGTGTAGCCTGCCCGCCTCTTTTCAAGGTGTCACAAAGACAGTTGCTTTTGTAGTTCTTCAGGCCAAATCTACACAGAACATTTTTGGACTAGATGCATTCGATTTATTTGGTTTATCAATTCAAAGAGATGTGCTTCAAATTTCGTCAGTAGTTCCTCAGGATAAAATCAATGCATTGTGACAAATATAGTGACTTGTTTTCGCCGGAACTAGGTTGTGCAAAAGACTTCGTGGCACATGTAACTTTAAAAGAATCTGCAGTTCCAAAATTTCGTAAAGCTAGACCAGTGCCTATCGCAATGCGTGATACAGTTGCCGAAGAACTTAAACGTTGGCAAGATAGTGGGGTGATTTCTCCTGTGTCTGCGAGTCGGTGGGCCTCGCCTATAGTAATTATACCCAAGCCGTCAGGAAAACTTCGTCACTGTGTGGACTTCAAATCAACAGTGAACAGTTAAACAATTGTAGACACTTATCCCCTGCCCAGACCTGACGAACTAATGGACAAATTAGGACAGTCTCGCTTCTTTTCTAAGATTGATTTAGCAGAGGCATACTTACAGATTCCACTTGATGACGAGTCAAAAAAGTTTTTCGTCATTAATACTCACATGGGCCTTTTTCAATTTCAATGCCTACCCTTTGGCAGTTCATCCGCCCCCGCTATTTTTCAGCGTTTTTTGGAACAGCTGACAGTTTCTGTACCGTGTTGCTCGAACTATTTAGATGACATTGTGGTATCCGGACGTACAGTTGAAGAACATTTAGCAAACCTAGAGTGCCTTTTCAAAGTGTTGACTGCCGCAGGTCTACGTTGTAATAAAGCAAAGTGTTCGTTTTTTCAAACTGAAATAGAGTACCTAGGCCATGTGATTAATGCCCAAGGAATCCATCCCTTACAGTCACATCTTCGAGCAATCAAAGACTTACCTCCTCCTAAGAATGTGCAGGAATTGCAAGCAGTAATGGGAAAACTTAACTATTATTTCAGATTTATTCTCAATGCCTCTCAGATTGCAGCTCCACTGCATCACTTACGTAGGAAGAATGTTCCTTTTGTATGGTCTAAAGATTGCCAAGTTGCCTTTGACAAATTAAAGTCTGCACTACTCAGTGATGCATGTTTGATTCCCTTTGACCCACAGAAGCCTGTAGTGCTAGCAGTTGACGCCTCGTCGTACGGTGTGGGTGCAGTTCTGTCACATCGTATTGGATGTCATGATCGTCCTATTGCCTTTGCATCCAAGCTACTGACGCCGACGCAACAGAATTACAGTCAGATAGAAAAGGAGGCCTTAGCAATCATTTACGGCGTCACAAAGTTTCATCATTATCTCTATGGCAGAAAATTCTATTTGTTGACAGACCACAAGCCTCTCACGTCGTTGTTCTCACCCACAAAGCCAATTCCGCCACGACCGGCACAAAAGCTTCAGAGATGGTCCTTGATATTGTCTAATTATCAGTATGAGATTTTGTACCGACCTACCACTAAACACGCCAACGCGGACACACTTTCCCGACTTCCGGTTGGCCAGGATGTGTCGTTTGATTCTTCGGAAATGGCATGTTGTCAATTAGACTCCAGAGATGCTTCCGCTGTCGCAGACTTTCCTTTGAACTCTCGTCGGGTTGCACAGGAAACAGCTGCGGATGCAGACCTAAGTGTGGTAGCACGTTTTGTTCGCTCAGGGTGGCCTGCCAGAGCCAAAGACATTGATCGGCCTCTGGTTCGACGTTATTTTGCACAACGTCAGGCATTATCTTTAAGTCAGGGTGTACTGTTGTTGCATACCGACAACGACCAAGCAAGAGTGATTGTTCCTCGGTCCCTGCAACGAGAAGTGTTACGCCTCCTGCATCAAGGACATTGGGGTATTGTTAGGATAAAGCAACTGGCCAGACGCCATTGTACCTGGGTTGGTATGGACGCTCAGATAGAGAACATGACGTCACAGTGTACTGTTTGTGCGGAGCATCAGGCGGCTCCTCCGCAACGTTTCTCAGACTGGCCACGCCCCAAGGGACCATGGCAACGTTTACATATTGACTTTGCCGGACCTTTCTGGAATACGCGCTGGTTAATCGTTGTAGAAGCTTTCAGCAAGTTTCCTTTTGTGATTGCCATGAACTCAACGACGGCGTCTAGTACAATCAGTGCCTTAACATCAGTGTTTTGCATCGAAGGCTTGCCTGAAACTATCGTCAGTGACAATGGACCTCAGTTTGTTAGTGCGGAATTTCAACAGTTTTGTCGTGTGAATGGCATTCAGCATATTACCACTGCACCTTTTCCCCCCCGGTCCAATGGTGAAGCAGAACGTTTCGTTTGAACATTCAAGTCTCACATGGAGAAGATGAAGGGTCAGCACTCCAGGCAGCAAGCTCTTCAAATTTTCCTGTCTACGTATTGGTGCATGCCACGTGACGGCCCGTCTCCTGCCGAGCTGCTACACGGCCGCCGTCACCGCACTCTCCTTCACCTGCTGCAGCCTCCCATGCACCGAGTCGGTTCGTATGGCGCTACGCGTTTTCAGGTTTCCACGCCGGTGCTGTACAGGGTGTTTGCTGGAAACAAGAAGACATGGTTGCCGGGCACCATTCAACGCGTGCTCGGTCGCAATATGTATGTTGTACGATCTTCCACAGGGTCGGAGCTGCGGCGCCACGCAAACCAATTGCGCTTGCACAGGCCGCGCGATCCTGTCTCCGGTTTCTTGATTCCAGACCCAGTTCACCTCCAGGGAGCACAACCACATCGTTCGTCCCCGGACTACGAGATCCCTATGGAGGTCGACGCACCTCCGATGCAGTCGTTGCCGCCGCTGTCGCCGCCGCAGATGACAGCGTCACCGAGAGGGACTCTGGGACCGTGCGGGCCCCCCCAACTTGGGCCACGCACCTCAGAAGAAGATGACCTGCTCCCTCTGGGCGGGGGTCTGCGCCCTTCCCCAGGTTTCGGTGGGTTTCCTGGAGGATCGCAAGGCGGGTGCCGGGGCGCGGGCGGCGTCTCGATCCCAGCCTCAGCTACGACGCCCGTCCCACCAGTAACGCCCCCGCCCAGGCCCTCCTCCCAGTGCCGTCGCCGTGGCCCTCAGCCCTACGCCACGACGGCGCGGCGGTTTGGGGGGGGAGGGGTGTGGTGTCGCACAAGTACAAAGTGCGCACCACCTACTTTCGCCGTGCGCCGCCATGCACGCACAGCACGGCATTCTTACGACGACAGCCATGAGCGCCCTCTGCTACAGCTCCGCTCGTGGCCACCACTGAACATCGTTCTCTTGGGACTGAGATAGCAACCAGTTAGGACCTTCGTAATCAGATAGGCACCAGTGAAGACTTTGCTATCAGTTAGGCACTAGGCAGGACTCTAACAACTATGTATCAACATTCTGCAGTACTATGTAAAAGTTAAGTATTGTTACATTCTGTGCAATATATATCTCTTTCTAATTTACTCTAGTGTTTATAGTTTCTGGCTGCTCCCCTCCGTACCTGCACCAGCGTGCTATCTTTGTTCCTGTTTTGGTCTCATCCACTCGGCCACCGACACCTACGACGGGGCTGGGACACAAAAGCGGCGACGAGGCAGGGACACAAAAGTGGCGACGAGGATGGGATACAAAAATCCCCGTTTTCAAGAAGGGACGTCGAACAGATGTGCAGAACTATAGGCCTATATCTATAACGTCGGTCAGTTGTAGAATTTTGGAACATGAATTTTGTTTGAGTATAATGACATTTCTTGAGACTAGAAATCTGCTCTGTAGGAATCAGAATGGGTTTTGTAAAGGGCGAATGTGTGAAACCCAGCTCGCGTTATTCATCCACGAGACTCAGAGGGCCATAGACACGGGTTCTCAGGTAGATGCTGTGTTTCTTGAAATCCGCAAGTTCCCCACAGTCGTTTAATGGACAAAGTAAGAGCATATTGTCTATCAGACCAATTGTATGATTGGATTGAGGAGTTCCTAGATGACAGAATGCAGCATGTCATTCTCAGTGGAGAGAAGTCTTCCGAAGTAAGAGTGTGCCACAGGGCAGTGTCGTGGGTCTGTTGCTGTTCACAGTATATATAAATGACCTTGTGGATAACATTGGATGTTCACTGAGGATTTTTGCAGATGATGCTTTAGTATATAGAGAGGTTGTAACAATGGAAAATTGTATTGAAATCCAGGAGGATCTGCATGGAATTGACTCATGGTGCAGGGAATGGCAATTGAATCTCAATGTAGACAAGTGTAATGTGCTGCGAATACATAGATAGAAAGATCCTTTCTCATTTAGCTACACTATAGCAGGTCAGCGACTGAAAACAGTTAATTCCAAAAGTTATCTGGTAGTAGGCATTAGGAGTGATTTAAAATGGAACAACCAAATAAAATCAGTCGTCACTAAAACAGATGCCAGACTTAGATTCATTGGAAGAATCCTAAGGAAATGCAGCCCGTAAACAAAGGAAGTAGATTACAGTACACTTGCTCGCCCACTGCTTGAATACTGTTCACCGGTGTGGGATCTGTACCACCTGGGGTTGATAGAGGATGTAGAGAAGATTCAACGCAGAGCAGCATGCTGCATTACAGGATCATTTGGTAATCGTGTAAGCATTACAGAGATGATCGATAAACTACAGACTCTGCAGGAGAGATGCTCTCTCGCTCAGTACGGGCTTTTGTCGAAGTTTCGAGAACATACCTTTACCCAAGACTATAGGAGTATATTGCTCCCTCCTACGTATATCTCGTGAAGAGATCATGAGGATAAAATCAGAGAAATTAAAGTCCACACAGAGGCATACCGATATTATTTCTTTCTGCGAGCAATACATGACTGGATTAGGAGGGAGAACTGATAGTGGTACTCAAGGTATGTCTGCCACACATCGTCGGGTGGCTTGCAGAGAATGGACATGGATGTAGATGTATATATATAAACCACTTTCTGCGAAATGGTGCTAAAACAGTGCCAATTTATAGTAGAAGTAGAAGTAAATAATGCAATCATATCAGCAATTAAATTAAGTAGGATAATAAATCCTGCACTAATAATTTACGTAGTTCCTATTTTTTTTTAGTAATTGAATATTGCAAACAGATGCAAATATGTATACATTTATCAAAAAACAATATACTGAACAAGTCTTAGTGTGGCTTTTATATCACAGTTAACAACAGTTAAAGCTGTTGAAAATGTTGTTGCTACTATGCAACACTGTTCTGAATAAAAATTCTCTTCTGTAGTCAAAGTAGAGGACTTAAACAAGGCATTGTATTCTGTAAACCATACAATATTTTGGTGTTAGGGCTCTGGAACTTACACAATTAAATTCTATTCTTTATAATAGGAAACTATTTGTGAACTACAATGGTAACAGAAGTTATAACGATCACTGCCTGGTTGTGTATAAATAAAATAAAACTACTGAGGAATAAAATGTCAAATAATGATAATAAAAATGTTATTATTTATATATCATTTTATTTTTATGTATTATGAGACAAATCACAGTCACATTTAACAATCCAGGTGGGCTGTGAGAGAATAGTTATCTGAATAATTCGTTTTCATTATTCGAAGAACAATTGCTGAATGAGACAAAGCAGTGATTTCTCCTTCCTTTTTACAATAGAAAAAAAAATGACGATCTATCAATGATAAAGAAAGGAGAAGGCAAGCAAAGGTAAATGATTCACTTGCCCCCATTTTATCTTTGAGGAGGCAAGTGGTAGCAGCCAAGGCCAAGGACAAAATCATAATTTTATTTACTTAATCATAAATACATTAGTAGATACATTGGTACAAGAATGTGATACAATGAGATAGGTACATAATTTCAAAATACATCGTTTGTAATACATAATTATTCAAATATATGACCTTCATTATTGTATGCAGAAGGTTGATATTTACAACAATGCACAGTAGGACACAGTGTTTAGAAAGGTTCCACTTTTGATTTAGATAAATGTCCGCTAAAAGAGAATATTTACAACATACAGTAACACATAATGGTCACAAATATGTAACAATAGTTTTGTCATATCGGTTTCAGATAAATGTCCGCTGAAAGAGAATATTTATAACATACGATGGTACAAAACACTCCTTTTTTTATCTCATATTAATGTTAGCTAGAAAAGAAGAAACAGAATCATGTACAAAATTTGCACGATTGAACAAAGGTGGCAGCAGATTACATTTAGATTAGTTTTTCGTTCTGTAGATCCATGTTGAGGAGATTCTCGTGGACGTGGAACATGTCAGGAAAACAAAATTTACAAGCTGAATAATAGATAATACTAATAATATAAGTACAGATACATACATTTTAGTGATTTGTTTTGAGCTGGTAATATAATAATACTAATATAATATGAATATACATGCATCATAGTATGAATATACATGCATCATAGTATGAATATACATGCATGCTAATGGAGTAGGAGTTGGCCACTAGAAAGTCTTTTAGGCTCCTCTTAAACTGATCTTTATTTCTGGCTAAATTTTTTATACTTGATGGTAAATTATTGAAAATGTGTGTTCCTTAGTAGTGGACCCATTTTTGAAATAAGTAAGTGGTTTTAACTCTTAACTACTATCTGCAGTCTCTTAGACTACTACGATTTCTTGAGTCGAGGTATTTCACACACCCCTGTCAAGCCAAAGGACTCTTCCGTGTACCTTCCTGGTGGCTGACAAGGTCCACGTGCCAGCATTCGTGCAGTGTTGCTTCTCTTTGTTCCGTATTTATGAGCCTTGCGTGGCCTCACTGACTGACCATAGTGTTTGCGTGCCGCTGTCGCAGGCTCTTACCTCGTAGCGCCTGGCCAGTCTTCTTCGTGAGCGCATCCTGCTAAGCGACAGCGCTGTGGCTGTGGCCTGTCTCTCGCTGTTGTCGATAAGTGTCGTGTTTCTCCATGGCAGGAAAAGCTGAATGCATTTTACGTGAAGCAGTTGTGGATGATCAAGAACGTTCCAGTGAATCCTCCGATGCTCTTGACGTCAGCTATAATGACCCTGATTTTGAGATATTTAGTGAACATGACATTAATTCAGAGCAGAAACCTGAAAGTGATGAAGATGTGACACCTGATGATGACAAAGCAGCTTACGTCTTTAGTAAGAACAGCCAACGTAAGAACAAGGCAACACAACATCGTCTTACAGCATCATGGACTGCGACAGACGGCTCAAATTCTCGGAGAAAACCCTTATGCTTTGGAGGTATGGAATCTGTTCTTTACACAAGATATTCTAGACGAAATCTTTCTATGGACAAATCTGAAAATATCGCACCTTAGAGTACAGTATGCGAATAATCGCTTGTTGACTTCATTGAATCGAAGGCACTAATTGGACTGTTAGTGTATTCAGCGGTTTTCAAATCGGGGCACGAATCGGTTTACAGCCTGTTTGCAACCGATGGAACAGGCAGAGATATTTTCAGATGCACTGTTAGTAAGGAAAGATTTCTGTTTTTACTATATTAATTACGATTTGACAACCCAGGTGATCGGGAGAAAAGAAAGGAAATAGAGAAGGCAGCAGCAGTTTCACAAATCTTTCTGCGTATAATCGAAAACAGTCAACTTTGCTATTCTGAAGGTACCACAGTATGTGTCGATGAACTGCTTGTACCTTTCCATGGAAGGTGTGGGCTTAGAATGTATATGCCAAACAAACCGGCAAGATATGGCATGAAAATTCAGTGTTTGACCGATGTTAGTAGAAGTTACTTGTATAATGCATACATTTATTCTGGAGAAGGTAGCGATGGTCCCACCCTTTCAAACCACGAGAAAAGTCACAGTGTTCCCACACAGGATGTTCTTCGTCTGGTGAAACCTATTGAAAACACTGGAAGAAATGTTACAGGTGACAAATGGTACTTATCTGTAGAACTAGTCAATGAACATTCAAAAAAAGGTCTCACATACAGTGGTACATTGAAAGAAACAAAAAGGAGATTCCACCACAATTCCTATCCAATAGGAAAGGTCGAGTGAACACAACTATTTATGGTTTTACAGAAGACATGACTCTGATTTCCTTTGTGCCCAAAAATTCCAAAGCTGCAATACTGGTCTTTTCTCTGCATCATTCAGAAAGTAATGATACTGTATCAGGAAAACCCGAGATAATCAAGTTTTATAATACAACAAAAGGAGGTGTGGACTGACTCGACCAATGATGTGCAGGTTATTCTTCAAGTTGACGGACAAGAAGACGGCTTTTGGCAATTTTCTACACTTTGGTGGATGTTGCATGTGGTGTAAATTCTTATGTGGTACATCAAGCGTATCCAAAGGCAGAAGTAATGACAAGAATGAGCTTCATGAAGACACTAGCAAGAGATCTAGTTGAGCCTCATATGAAGTGTAGATTTTCTATTGGACACTTGCCACGAGAGGTGTTTGGCAACATTAGAAGATTACTGAATACACAAGATGAGCCTCATACACCAAAACAGTTTGAAAATCAAAGAACGTGTGCCTTTTGTTCTCCTCATCAGAAGAGGAAAACACAATATCCGTGTCAGCAGTGTAGTGTTCCAATTTGTTTGGGGTGTTCTAGAAAGGTCTGCGTGAAGTGTATGCGTGGTCAAAGCGAATAAAAGAGTATTTAGTGGCACACAGAAGGATATCTTTAGTTTGTGCTTTTTGTTTTATAAGGAAAATGTGGCAACCTTTCTGGGAGAATCGTAAATGGAAAGGAGATTTCACATACCATTTATTATAATTCAAATGGGATTTTTGTATCTAATCACGCTGTGAATTTGTAATATAATCTCTGTAATGATAATTTGTGTGTGTGTGTGAAGAAATAATTACTTGCTGTACTTTTCAAGCACAAAAAATAAAAATGTACTGTAAATTGCACTGTGTTTTACTTGTCGTCATCTTACTCATACTACATTGTTAAAAAGGTCAAATTTCTACTAATACCACCCTCTAAGAAGTGTAATGAACGACAGGAAGTCATGAAAATATATATTTAGCAAAAATCTAGTTTAATATATGGAAAATAAGAAAGCGGTCTGAGAGACCCCTCCATAGCAGTTGCGTTCCTGTCAATGTCTATAATAGTTAGGGTTAAGTCCTCATGTAGATCATTTTTGTTCCTAGTATTGTATGTATGAACTGAGCTATTTGTTAGGAAAAGGGATATATTACTAATGACAAATGTCATTAAGGAATAAATATACTGAGATGCTGTAGTTAATATAGCCAGTTCTTTGAAGAGGCTTCGACAGGACGTCCGTGAGTTTACCCCACAAATAATATGTATTACACGCTTTTGCACGCTTTTGCACTCTTTTGCACTTTTGACTGACTTAAAGTGTTACCCCAAAATATTATACCATATGACATTATTGAATGAAACTGAGCAAAGTATGTAATCTTTTTTATTTTTATGTCTCCTATGTCTGATAACACTTGTATTGAAAATACAGATTTGTTGAGTCGTTTCTGCAGTTCTGTGGTGTGCTCCTCCCAACTGAATTTATTATCAAGCTGTAATCTCAGGAATTTAATACTGTCAACCTCTTCTATTTGCTCTTCTTCATACTTAATGCATATGCTGGTGGGAAATCTCTTACATGTTCTGAACTGCATGTAGTGAATCTTTTCAAAGTTTAATGACAATGAGTTGGCTTTAAACCATTTATTAGTGTTAATGAAAATATCATTGGCAGACATTTCTATAACTATGCTTGACGTATTTTTATTGCAATACTTGTATCATCTGCAAACAAAATGAACTCTGCTTCTGGTATTATAACCGATGAGAGGTCATTAATGTACACAAGAAAAAGCAATGGCCCTACGATGGATCCTTGTGGGACACATGTAATTTCTTCCCAATCCGATGGTGGCTGTTGGCTTAATTCACTAGTCACTTGCACTGACAATCTATGTTTAGTGAGGTGAACCATTTTGCAGCATTTGCCGTATCACCATAGAATTCTAATACACTTAAAAGGATGCTATGGTTCACACAATCAAATGCCTTTGATAAATCACAGAAAATACCTGATTCTTGTAATTTATGATCTAATGAATTAAGTACATTCTCACTGTAGGTGTAAATAGCCTTCTCGATATCAGAAACTTTCAGAAATCCAAAGTGTGTGCTGGACAATATGTCATTTGTGGTCACATGGTTGACAAGCTGCTTGTACATTACCTTTTCTAGAATTTTTGAGAATGCAGGCAAAAGTGATATCAGTCTGTAGCTTGGTGGTATCTCTTTATCCCCTTTCTTGAATAGACGTTTAATATTCACATATTTTAGCCAATCAGGAAATATTCCAGTTATAATAGAATGGTTACACAAATAACTTAAAATTGTACTAAATTCACAAGAATACGCTTTAATTAATTTTGTTGATATTTCATTATAACTACTAGGATGCTTTGTTTTTAAAGATTTTATTATGGAAGTTATTTCTTGTGGTGAAGTGAGTGACATATTCATGTACCTGAAGTTATTTGTAAATGCTAGTTTCAAATATTCAGGTGCATTATTTACTGACCCAGACAATCCCATACTATCAGTAATAGATATAAAGTACTAGTTACATAGATTTGCCACATTACGCCCATCAGTTACTAATGTCTCATTTACAATTAATGCTACCTGCTCTTGTTCCTTTCTGGTTCTACCAGTCTCCTCTTTTACTAAATCCCATATTGTCTTCATTTGGTTTGCTGATGTTGCTATCTTCTTATCATAGTGCATTTGATTAGATGCCTGAATAACATTTTTAATATTTTATAGTATTCCATGTATTTAGCTAAATCATCATCATTGCAACTACTCTTGGCTGATAGATACATTTCCCTTTTTGTCTTACATGAAATCTTTATTCCTTGTGTAATCCATGGTTTTATTATAGACTTCAGTTTAATTCGAGTTACTTTTATAGGGAGACAGTTTTCAAACACGATACTAACATTATTAATGAAAATGTTATATTTTTCATTCATGCCATGAGCACTATATACATCTTTCCAGTTCATGTTTTTGAGGAGTTTTCTAAAATTTTCAATTTTTGGTGGATTGACTAATTTGTTTAGAATATATACCTAAAAAAATAGACAGGCACATAATGTCAGTCATATACTTTTCCCCATTATTAGCCCTCATGCATGGCTAAAGAAGTAACACCAGTGGTCATAGTGCCCTTCATTACATCCATATCGTATCCTTGAAGTTCATCCATTGGATTGTACATGAAATAAATACAACAAAAAGGATTAGTGCATCTTACATTTTTGATATGGTATTTGTCTCAACTGTAAGAGATATATGAGCATTATGTTGAGTAGCATAATAAAATGATAATTTTACCAGAGTATGTGTGAGTGTCATTGAAAATGAAAATTAGCCCTTCTGACATGAACTTATGCATATGTTATTAAAAAGATTTACATAGAGGGAAAAAATTATTTTATAACTATTTTCTTCTTAAGAAGTCAACTATTTAACACTCTTTTTATTATTAAAGGAAAAATCGGTTAACTACACAAACATGCCTACAAACATACATATACAGGGTGTCCCAGCTATCTTGTCCACCCAAAATATCTCTGGAACAATAACAACTATTGGAAAACGACTTTCTCCAGTATGAATATACATATTTGAAAACATTCTAAAACGAAAGCAAATGTGTTTTTTAACACAGACTTATGTTTTTTTTAAATGGACACCCTTTATTTTTTCTTCAGCAATCCATAGCATAACAAATCACATAAACAATGGTGTTGATTGCATCGCAATATTCCAATTACCCCATGCTGCATGGGGTTCTCGTCTGTCTCAGGACGTGCGCTAGCCGCGCGTTTCGCGTATTTCAAGGGTTAACTTCGCGTAGCAATATCTCGGGATGTAATTGGAATATTGCGATGCAATCTGTGGTGTCGCACAAGTATGAAGTGCACACACGGCGCAGCGTTCTTACGACGTCGGCCACGAGCGCCCTCTGCTGCAACTCCGCTCATGGCCACGACTGCTGCATCGGCCACTTGGGAATCAGATAGACACCAGCTAAGACTTGGCTATCGGATAGGCACTAGGAATCGTCAGTAGGCAGGCCTCTATCTAAACTATGTATCTGCATTCTGCAGTCTTTAACTTTGTAAAAGATAAGTATTATCTTATTTCTACGAAATATACAACTTGTTCTAATTTAGCCTAGTGTTTCCAGTTTCTGCTGTCCCACTGGCTGGTCACCTACGTACCTGCACACGTGTGAATCCTTTATTCCTGTGTCGGTCTCTTTCTACTCGGCCACCGACACCTACGACAACCGCCGGAAACGAGACACAAAAGTGGCGACGATGCTGATATACAAAAGTGGCGACGAGGAAAGATAGAAGAACCTTGGACCAGCCCGCTTACAGCAGCCACACAGCAGCAGTCAGAGCACGCAGAAATTGCTCCCGCCTACCCGCCCTTATTATAATATTTTTGGGGGAACATTCTGTTACGTGTTTTGTGGACTTTTTGTTGCAGAGAGATTTCTTTCACATTGCATTTGTGTTTTGTTATAATTTTCTTGTATGCGCGGCGCAGTACCGATTTTTCAGACTTAAAAAATTACCGCAGCAATCACACCAGCAGTGGATTATGGAGTTGAAGGGCTTAAGCCCGCAAATGTAAATTTACTTGCTCTTGTGGACTTTCTTATAGTGACATGATGTTAAGAGATGCGATTACGCAGAACATTCAGGACCCAAGAATTAGGGCAGCAATTCTGAAACAATCTGACTCCTCATTAGATATGTACTGCAGCTTATTGAAGCGCATGATACCTTTGACTTAGCAGATACAGAAATGCAAAGCCACGGTGTTAATTCAGTGGGCCGCAATGGACGCTTTCCTAGTCACAGTTCTCAGTCTAGCCCTAGTAATTCTTATTTTTCTACCGACAGTACAGTAAAGAGTAGCCAGTGTAAAAGTGCGACACAAAGGTCGCCCCGTCGTGTTAGACAAAGTAATTTGACAATCGGGCGCCGACCCTCTTGTCAGAAAATTGTTCGTAAATCTTGCCCCCAGGGTGTATCTCGCCACAAGCGTACGCATTGCCCTAGTCGCAACGCAACCTGTTATCAATGTGGCAAATCGGGACATGTACAGTCTGTATGTATGCAAATTAAAAACTCAAGGAATGGTACCATTAGATACAGTGCTTTGCCCGTGCTTCACCGGGGTCCAGTGCATATGTTGGCAATAGATGAACAATAAAGTTTAAAACTGCGTTAATATTTTTCACGAACTACAGAGTAAGTGTTAGTGTTGCTCGTTTCACCCAGAGCAAAATTAATGCTGTTTCTGCTCTTAGGTTGAGTGGTTCTTGTATGTACCCTTGTCTGTTCAGAAAAAAATAATATTAGTTTTAATTGAAGTTGTGAAGAAAAAACATTTATTCATCATGTGTGCTGCTGCCACTCTGGTTTCCCTTCAAAACGATCATTAACCATTGGTGCCAACATAACAACTGGAGCCTGGCGAGAAGTGTCGTACAATTTAACCGTTTTTTTTTCGCATATTAAAATATCATTTCTATAAGATGTGAATCTGTCGATTCAGAGAATTAAAATTTCTCTTATTACTATTCAGGATTAATTTGCTCGTTAGTCCCTATCTGTAGGAGAAACTTAAGTTTTGTAATGTGTCAACATAGGGAAAGTATATAGTAAACTAGGCCTACAATTTGTGCTATCAAATTCACAGTAAATAGAGACACAGTGTAAGATAAGACCAATCCACTTTCTAGACATAAATGAACACTATAGTACAATTGAACTAGAAATGAACCAAACCATTAGAGAGATACAGTGGCATAGGGAGAGAATATTAGTTATACAATCTCAACCACAAGACTAGATTAAGCATCATAATCAATATTACTGCTACATAGAAAGATCTACTGTGCAAATAAAATAAATACTAATAATATAAACATAATATTTCGCCTATGAAGCTCCTTCGTTTCTCTATCGCACCACTTTTCCATCGAGCTGTTCTTTTATGTTATTTCTTTAGTGCTTCTTGCTTATATAGAATGTGTCAAGCTTGGTGAACCATTGAAGTTCACAATCAGTATTGTATATCTTTCTGGTGTGTCAATTGGTAAACTATTTCATAAGATAATAGTGTATCATTCAGCGTACCAAAAATAAAATTTCGTTTCTTCAGCCGCCATCTGTTGATGCATCACCTTATTGATCTCACTGCGACAGCAGCACTATCCACAGTTGACCTGAAAGTTCTTAAGCTAGATTGAGTTGTTTGCTTAAATTATGCTTTGTACAATGGTGCTTCACTTTCCTAGTTTCTAGTGAATATATTGAGAGCTGTGTGGGTGTATAAGACTGCTTTCATGGCATATTAGTCGACATTTCTCTTTTTACACTGGTAAGGCTCTGTCCTTAATTTTTTGCATAGCTTAATATAAAATATACTTTAACAACCAAGCATCCATGAGAAATCTTTATAATCTTGTAAAAAAATTATTACTTTATAAAAGGTAAAGAATCAAAATTGGTTCACCTTGAGATACCCATACCTTTGATATCTTAATTTATTAAATAAAAATTGGGCCTATTCAGGAGGAAGCTACCGCCAGACTCTGTTTCAGATTCTGGCAGAGGCTGCAGCAGCAAATAGGCAAAGAAGCTATTTACAACCAGCCAAAGAAGTCCCAGTCCATGTATTCCATGAATAAACAGTGTACATAGTATATTGAAAAGACTGATTGATTGTTTGTTCTTGTGCTAAAAAGTGTTAAGCATGTATGAACTATTTGTATGTCACTCTGTATACTTTATCACTATAAGAAATAGTGAATTCAAAGTTGCTTATTTAATGTGAAGTTTTATTCAGTGAATATACTTTAAGAATATATTATAAAAATTATACTTTATGAAGATTACAATTAATCAAGAAATATATACGTCATCAGGTGCTAGGGTGAACTCTACCTAAAGAACTGTTACACTGGTCAATAAGGAACCAGGCTATCTACATCAGATATATTCCAACAAGTGTAATAGTTCAAGCTAATATAATTTTTTTCGTTCATCCAAGGCATTTTTCAATAATGTTAGGATTTAACTAATTTGTGTGAGACCAAACACTTTATGAAATTATTTGATAGGTTTAGAACTTGAATAGCTTGTGGATAATATTTCTTTCCAGGAGTTATTTACAATACATACCGCCAATAAATCGTTTGAACTTGAAGTGGTATATCGTTCTCCTCAAGCAAAACGAATTACAATTTTTTTACACCCACATCTAACCATTCATCCATCCTATTCATCCACACATACACATCACCTTACACTGCCTGTAGGGGAACAAATTAATATGGAATTTGCATTATTCGCTATACCCTGACACAGACATTAAACAATTATATCTAGCATTAATTCTTTCATATACATACAAATATTAATATTCATTAGTATCACATCTCAGTACTCATTAAAAAAATTATACATATTTGCATGATATAAAATTCGTATATCATCAGCACATCTCTGAGTGAATTATTAAGATGGTTATGCTTTCATATATCTGCATTGGTTGGTATTACTCGATTATTTCTTATTAATGTTGCTAAATGTGGCTTTTTAGTGTAATACTGTATTCCCAAACCTTCATTTTTTAAGGCTGATGCCTTGATTTAATGTAAAGACTTTATAGTTGCTGTTCAATTAATATCATATGATATTATCAATAAAAGGCCTCTAACATAGTATACTGTCTTATTAATGGTTATATATGTTAGTTAAATTTTACTAGCGGTTCCGTGCACTCAGCAGCACACCGGAGACAGTTGGTAACACAACCGAATAGAATTTTACTATCTGCCTCACGCTCCCAGCACCACACATGAGAACAGTTGGCAACACGAGCGAATAAAATTCCGCTACAGGCCTTGTGCTCTCAGCACCATGGCGAAAACAATTGGCAGTGTGAGCGAATGATAATTTAATTAGCAGCACCACATAGTCAGCACGACACTAGAAATAGATGGTAACACAAACATGTAGAATTTCACCAGCGGCTTCGTGCATTATGAGCTGCTTCAAAGCTGTTGGCAATCCAAACGAAGGGCACACTCGGACTGCACTCTACATCATGAGGTATTTTATCAATAACAATTTTAGATTTATGAATACAACTCCTTAATATCTTTATGAGGGTACAATCCCTTTATCTTAACTGTACCAAGAAAGGCTACTAAATAGCTTCCAACTGGTGGAATTTTCACTGCATGATAAGGACCAGTATATAATGCCTGCTATTTCTTATTTTTCTTCAATATTGCAGATGCTTTTTCATGGTTTCGATTATAAGAAAGCACTTAACTACTCTGAAATCTATGCTGGTCTCTCTTGTAAATAATGTAAATCAAGAATGCAGTTTTCAATCAGTCCTTTAAATATCAGAAATGTACACATGCCACACTCATCAGCAAAAGATATGCATATTTGTGTTTATAATTTAACAGTTTTGCACCTACTTCCCATTGCACCTATATTCCAGCAGTTCTGATCTGGAAAAGTGGGCAAATTAGATATGCTATCAATTCCTTTCAATAGTGAATGTGAAATTACACTTACAGCTGCACCAGTGTGTAACAAAATAACGATTGAAATACCACCAATTATGGCTATAATGTTTGCTTGGAACACCTCAGAACTTCTTGCTCTACACTGCACATTTTCCTGTAGTAAATCATCTCTTAAGTCAGATGTTTGTATAGTCTATGGAACTTATCTACGGAGTCATCAGTCCCTAAACTTTCAAACTCCTTATGAACTACTTACGAACTAGGACGGCACAAATATCCATGCCCGAGGGTGGATTCGAACCCCCGACCGTAGTGGGCGTGCAGTCCGTGACTGGAGCGCCTTAGTCTCCTCAGCCACCACAGCCGGCTCTCTTAAGTCAACACCATTGTTAAATCGCAGCATATTGTTCTGAATGTGGAGGTTTCCCCCGATAAAAAATTTTCTCAATGTAGAGAGGCGTAATGAGAGGAGTTCTAGTTTATCTCACTGCTCGTCTATTGCTGATTCCCTTCCGTTACTTCAGTAATTATTACACTATTTTGTTTGGGTTGTTTTGCCCACTGTCCCTACTAGTTTGACATTCGCGAGTCATGTGTGCGACAGGTATGTCACAATTAGAATTTTCTGATGCTGATCAACCTGCATTATTCCTACATTTACCATTCTGTTGATTCAACAGCCCATTATTTCTTCATGAATTACGATTAATTTGGTTTTGATAACTGGGATGAAAGCGGTTATCATTTTGTCTTTTGAAACATGTCATGCCGTACTGAAAACTGCGCAGTTGACCACCACTGCCCGTAGCGGCAACACCAGCTGTCGGCTGTCGGTATCGCATGGGACCAACAATTGATGGCTGTAAATCAGCTGACTGATTTCATTATTAATGACCTGCAGTGGCGGCATCGGCTGATTCCTTAAACCACCGTGCTGCTGGCCAACTTCACGTCCATCTCCAAAACTAGCATGAATATCTTCATATATTAAGTCAAACGAATCTACGTTTGATAAAAAAATCTTCTAAATTATTGTATGATAAATGATAAAGTTCTTTCATAATGTGAACTGCCAAATTACTCTTTAAAACTCTAAGCACTTCATGGTGTGTAATGGTTCATCAAAAAAATTTGTTTTCAATAAGTACAGGGTGTCTCACGAAAGACGCATGGGAGAGGTCTGCGAGTTGCGCAGCGCATTGACAGTTACTGTCGCTCTGCCTGTCGATCGCACCTATGCGTGTTCTGGGGCACTTAGCAACAGCACCGAGTCCGGCCCTATTGTTGTCAGGTAGAAACGCCATGCTCTTGTGTTCTGTACTGGTTAACAGAGTGTTCGGGTGTTTTGTTTTGAGTTTGCCATCTAGTTTCCTTTCAGTATGGTTTACAGGAAGGATAAACGAGTGTTTCTTGTGCCGAACTATGCAAAAACAAAATCGTATGTGGAATATTGGCTAGAATTCATACGGAAATTTCTCGGTGTGCATATTCCCAATGAATCCACAATACGCAGATTAGTGAAGAAATTTCAAAAGACTGGATCTGTGTTAGACGAATGAAGGGCTAGAGGAGGTAGTGTTCTAACCGAAAATAAATCAGACGACGGAGGGGAGTCCTTGCAAAAAAGCCCGAAAAAATCTATTCGCCGTTTGGCACTTCAGACGGGTGTGTCAAGAGCATCTGCTCACAGAGCAGAACACAAACTGAATTTGAAGCTGTATAAAATTACGGTAGTGCATCACGAAGAACTCAGATACTGTTGCTCAACATCGTTACTGTAACTGACTGTTACACTCTGTGCATGATAGGGAAGTTGATCCAGAGATGCTTTATTTTTCTGATAAAGCATGGCTGTATTTGTCAGGCTACATAAATTCGCAGAACAATCGACGTTGGAGCTCAGAAAATCCACGAGTTACATCAACATCCTCTTCATGGGGTGAAAACTGGAGTGTGGTGTGCAATTAGTGCAAGGCGAATAATTAGGCCAATCTTTTTTCACGAAACAATAAATTCTGACAGGTATGTGAACAATATCCTGCATCCATTTTTTCAAGAACTTTTACCCAACGAAAAGCTGTACCGTTATTTCATGCAGAACAATGCAATACCACACACTGCCTCCTCGTTCTCCAGATCTAAATCCCTGTGACTTTTATCTTTGGGGAATGTTAAAAGACAAGATGTATGTAAGAAATCCCCATATACTCGAAGAGTTGAAAGACAGGATTCGACTAGTCATTTCCCAGATTTCGGCAACCGAAATTCGTCGAGTGTTCGCGAATGTGTTCAATAGATGTCAGGTCGCTCTTTCCATAGAGGGAGATCATTTTGAAAATCTACTGTTAATAATGGTAAGCTTAGGTTACTTAAATGGCAATGGTTTTTAGACTTTAACACAGTGTATACGCCTGTGGCATAATAGAATCCGAGAATCAGGTGCTGCTGTGGCCGGTGGATGCAGTGCCAGAGGTTGGGAGCCACACTGCGCGATCTGCGGACGCCTGGCAAGCGTCTTTCGTGAGACACCCTGTATTTTTCAAAGTATTTTCTTAGATTACAGTTTTTTCAGGATATGGCTGGAGGTTGTGCACTTCCTTACATAAACTCTCTTGTATTCCAGGGGACCAATACTTGGCAAGAAATGCACTTTCAAGTTTCTCAAAGTTGTCACAAAAACCTATCACTTCTCCTACCAAGATAGCACCTTCTCCCTGTATATATCCACCAACAAATCTAATCTTTCTCCATTCACTCCAGCATCTGGGTAACAGCTCTTGAAATTGTTTTATAAATAACATAGGACGAACTTTCTTACTTTCTAAAATAAAGATTTGAAACTGATGACTTTTAAGAAATTTCTCTTAAAACACAACAGAAGTGACATTGTGTTCAGATGATGATGACTGCCTTAAATGACTAGATAAATCTAAAGTAGTTCTATTAGGCACAATGTTTGAAGATTGAACTGAATTATGTTGACTACATTGTGGTGTTATATTGTCCTGTAAATAGTTACGATTGGTAACTGGTGTAGTGTGCATACTATCCTTAACACTGTTCCATTGCTGATGAAATTCAAAAATCTGACTGTTTACTGTTCTTAGTCAATTTCGCACCTCACCTTATATAAATTACTCAACAGTGATAACTCTGCCTGCAAGGACTTAGCTGTGTTGTCATGTTGTTTACACACTTTAGATGTTACTGTCTCTACTATATTATTACGTTCAGCATTCAATCTTTCTCTCATTTGGTTTTCTTTCTGTTATAAAAATTCTTGAACTTTAGCTTGAGTTTCGGCTACATGATTCCCTACTTGATGTGAAATATAAGTAACAGATGTTTTTAAATCATTTTGAACAATATGTAGGTTAGAAAGATCATGACTTATATTCTCTACAGTATTAGGCAAAGATATTATGGTGTCTTTTAATCCATTCACTTCACCAGACACAACCTCAATTATGTTCTCTACTGTTTATTCAATGTTAGTGGTAACCTGTTCCACCTGCCGCAGTGGCCCAGCATTCTGTGACACGTCAGTCACAGTCTGCACGGTCACTACAGTCGGGGGGTAGAATCCCCCCTCAGGCATGGATATTTGTGCCGTTCTTAGTATTAGCTAGTTCATAAGTACTTTGTAAGTTTAGGGACTGATGCCCCCTCAGTTAAGTCCCATACGCTCTAGAAATATTTGAACATTTGTAATCTGTTCTTCAGTTGTGTTAAATTGTGCACTGAGATTACGCTGCAACTGTTCTACATGAATATCCAGCTGCCTAGACACTTCTTCTGAAATTTGAGAAGACAAATTATTCTGAATGTCTCTAATTTCAAGAAACGCTCTTCAAATTCTCCTTAGTAACAATCTTTCATGCTTATTCGAGTTGTTGACTCACAATAACTACAAATCTGTCGCTTATAGCATTTGACATATCATTAAGGTTCAGAGTCAAACTAGCTACCTTATTGTCAAGTTCATGTGACACGATTTTCTGTTCTTGTGACATGTGTTTTTGTTCTTGTGAAATGTGTTTTTGTCCTTGTGACATTGTCAATATTAATGATTCTATTCAGTCAAACAATCAGACTGTGTGTTCAAATAGATACTAGTAGTTCAGTTTCAGATTCACCAGGTGCAAATAATGCACAATCATCCACAGCCAGGGAAATGTTTTCCACCATTTTGCATCACTACTCAGAACGTGCTGCATATTTGCAAACTGTGCATTTATGTTTGTATTATCCATATTAGTAGCCTGTCTATGTGTCTTTACTATAATCAAAAATTCCAAATTACAGATATAAATTACTGTCTTGTCCTATAGTTGCGTATAAATAACATTTGTAGCACAGAATACTAAGTGTTACTTGGACCTGCTTAAGACTGGCAAAAATGCTATGAGAAACAGATGAGGATACCTTCACAATCAATACACATATCAGCCATCTTCTACAACATGGAACAATAATAAAAGTACTATGTAAATTCTAGAAATCACAACAATAAATGTTCAGAGCCTTAAACAATTAATTATGTTGCCGAAAATAATGCTGTAGCTAGCAATAGTCAAAAAATTATTTTATAAGTGTATTGTAATTGGTCTTGCCTTTCCAGTATATTGTTGCATTATAAATTACAGTTTGCAGTCAGTTGAGTCCAGAATTGTTAATAACTGTTTCTTTGCATCAGATAATTCTGTAATCATTACAGTTCAATTTTTCCTTTTATTGAATACTTCCCGATAATGGATCTCGTTTGATTTGTTGGAATGACACATAAAAAATGAAAATTTGTATCAGTACACAAGCAATGAATTTTTAAGATATGTTTCACTTAATATCAAATAAATCACAACTTAATTAATTAATTATTGAATCTACAATAAATCCAAAAACATCCATTATTTAAAGTCCTGTCAATGGTTGCCATTTATAACGATTGTTGTGGTTGTGTTTAAATAAAATTTAGAATATAGGGGAAAAGATACCAATAATCTATTCTTGAGCCTTCTAATTAAAAGAATTTATATTATTATTTACAGTATTGTGGGGCGGAAGGTTATAATATGGCATTTTATTATCATGGTATGTTCGTAGTTGTTGGAGAGATTCTATCTATGAAACAAGGGTATTAGAAAAATGCTGTAAATATTTTCAGAAAAACTAATTGCAGGTTCATACATAACAAAATTGAATGGTGATTACTGTTCATTATGAATTTTTAAATGATATAGTGCTGATACTTTACTCATAATTAATGTTAGAATGTAATGGCATGCACAAGTTTCCAAAGAACCTAAAATAAAACAACTGATGAATAAAAGTCAAATAATGATAATCAAAATGTTATTATTTATATATCATTTTATTTTTACATATTATGAGAAAAATCACTCTCACATTTAACACTCCAGGTAGGCTGTGATAGAATAGTCCTCTGAATGATTCCTCTTTATTATTTGAAGAACAATTGCTGAATGAGACAAAGCAGCGCTTTCTCCTTCCTTTTTCCAATAGAAAAAATGACGATCCATCAATGATAAAGAAAGGAAAGGAAAAATTAATTATCTTTGTGGGATCGCGAAAGACCGCTCACAATGCTTCAAAGTCTCAGTTTTTTTAATGGTCCAAGAGATTTTCCTCAAGGATTTGTGCAAATGCCAGTACTATATACAATATTTATAAATGACTTGCCCAGCAAAATACCATGCAACTCTGACATTTAGCAGACGATGGAACGTTTATCAGTAATGGAAAGGACCTAAATAAAATGGCAAAGTAAAGATTATCAATTATGTAGAGGACCTAAATAAAATGGTAGAGAAAGATAAAGATTATCATCTCATGTAATCCAGTATGCAGTTTGAAGCCAATGAGTTAGTTATTAACTACGAAAAGACTGCATATCTTTCTTTTAGCTTGTCCAATGTTAATGCTGAATCAACATCTAGTAAACTGCTAGGCATATACCTAGATACAAAATTGACTTGGAAGAATCACATAGACAATATATCTACTGAAAAAATTTTACACACCAGTTTCTCAAAAACGTGTGGTTGTATCCTATTACACCTTCTTTCATTGCCATTTAAGTTCGCATTATTCTATGAGGCGATTCTCCATGTGCCAGAAATGTTTTTATTTGACGAAAGAAAGTCAACAGCAGCATCTCTTATTATAAGCAACAAATGAAGTAGTCTTTTTTCAGTGATTACATATATTACACAGCTACCTGCTGTACATAAGAAACCTTTAACAGTTACAATATTATGCAGTGCATTCATAATCATAATAATTGGAAAACTTAAAAATAGATATACCTGCAAATCAACTTCGAAGAACACAAGACATTTATGAATACATGATATAAAGTATTTAAACACGCTACCTGTGCAGGCACAACTGTGTCTCATGATGCCTCTAAAATAAAACAAAATGCTGGTTGAAAGAAAAAGCTTTTTACAGTCTTAAAGAATTTGAAAGCATATTATGGACTTTTTTAACATGTCAAGTATACTGTATAACGACTTTTGTATACTTCTTATGATGACATCAATTAGTTTTTATCTTCCTTTCACGGTGCTGTCCCTGCAAATCAATTGCTCTTGCCGCTCATTTGTTGTGTCTTAACGGTCTTAGATTGTAATCAGCAAGATGCAAACATTTTTTGACTGTTATTATTTCGTAACAAGTTTTTATGCCATTATAAATATGAATCAGTTTAAGATTTTTTTTTTTTTTTTTTTTTTTTTTTTTTTTTTTTTTTTTTTTTTTTTTTTTTTTTTTTTTTTTACCGATTCCACACCCACAAGAGCACTTTGATTTTAGAACTGTGAAGACACATTAGTACAGTATATCTGTTGTTATTTTGAAATAATTGATTGTACATTATTGTTTTTGACACATTCTAAATCCAAAAGTATCTTCTCACTAAAGATACACTGGAGCAAAATTTATAACAAATACAACGAACGTTTTATTTCCATTAACCCAAATACCAATAGAAAGGACTGATGCTCAGCATTAACAGATCTCACTTGGACATTTTGCCATTGTTTTGCGAAAGTACTGTTTATAAATACTTATTGAACACGTTTTTTTAGGTGGCAGTCTCCAAGGTCAAGGCTGAAAAATACTTTTATTTGTTATGTTGAAATGGTTTCGGCAATTGCTGCCATCAACAGTAAATCAACAAAATGTAAAATATTTTGTTGATTTCCTGTTGATGGCAGCAATTGCTGAAATTGATAGCATTTCCAGCAGGGTATTAAAAGCTTGTTTCCAAGAGATAAGTAGGATTCTTAGCCACATACGTAATAGCTCTTTAAAGCAGGGTATTTTTTCTAATAGACTGAAATATGCTATTGTTAAACAACTCAATAAAAAAGTGGATACGTCCGATGTCAACAACTACCACCTAGTCTCACATCTGACACCTTTATAAAAAATTTTGATAAAGTTATGTACCCTTGAGTAGATTCGCATATTAGTAAAAGTAAAGTTCTAACAAAATGTCTGTTTTGCTTTCAGAAAAGCTTATCAACAGAATGCTATATATACCATCACTTATTAAGTATTATCAAATGTCTGTAAATCTATCAGACCAAACTGCATGGTCATCAGTCTGTAGCTTACAAACTACTTAAACCTAGGTAAACTAACCTATGGACAAACACACACACACCCATGCCTCAGGGAGGACTCGAACCTCCACGGCGAGCAACCGCGTGCTCCACAGCAAGACGCTTTAGACCGCTTGCATACTCCACCGCGGCTATTAAGTATTAAATGGTCTGAATCCGCCAAAGGATTTTTATTGTGTATATCATGGGATTATTCCAGATAATCTTAAGTATTGTGGTAAGTATGGGACAGTGCACAAATGGTTTAAATCATATTTAACTGGAAGAATGCAGAAAACTGAATTAAGAACTTCACACAATACGCAAGAAACAGCTAATTACTCTAACTGGGGAGTTATCAAATATGGGGTCCCACAAGGTTGAGTCCGGTACTTTGCTGTTATTAATATACATTAATGAATTGCCATTCTATATTCAGGAAGATGCTAAGTTAGTTCTTTCTGCTGATGGTGCAAGTATAGGTACTGGAGGTTAAATCCTGAGCTTTCTTGGGTCACAAAGGTCGCAGTTACACATGATAGTCACTGCGAGTATGCAATGCTGCCACTAGATGTCAGGCACAAGGAGTTCATGATGGGAAAATAGCTGCAGTGTACATTAGCTATTGTTGGACTTGTTACACACTCTGTATATGTTTGCTGTGCGATGAGAGTGTTTACATTGTAGGAGACTAGACTCTACATCGCCTTTAAATCCTCTTTTCACCTTGGCTTTGCTTCTGTGCTTTTCGTGTACCTATCATAACTTTTTTAGCTACGTACTGAATAACTTCAAGAATGTGACGTGCTACTATTAACGGTTTATATATCGACATATTATTTATTTGTAGCTATGCATTCACTTTATCAAACTAGTAGGTAACTGGCAAAATATGTTGCTACACAGGCTTATAATTTTTGTGAAAGTGAGATGCAAAACTAAATGTTCAAATGTTTGTTAAGCTTATGGGACTTAACTAAGGGGTTATCAGTCCCTAAACTTACAAACTACTTATCAACTAGCTTATCCTAAGGACGGCACAAATATCCATGCCCCGAGGGGGATTCGAACCCCCGACCGTAGTGGCCGTGCAGACCGTGACTGGAGCGCCTCAGTCCCCTCGGCCACCGCGGCCGGCTGCAAAACTAAGCAGGCTCTTTTGAAACATTGAGACATTACTTTTATTCAGCAGTAATATCATGAAATAGTGGTAAAGTAGTTCTGATTCTGATTAAAATCAGAAGTTTGGACGTGAATGAATTGTTAAAGATTTACTTCTATGCCTAAAAGTACAACTAACCACCGTAAATGAACACTTGTTATTTGTAACATTATTCTCTTACTTCTCAGGATCCTTTGCAAATGAGAGAGTTCTGAAATACATGTTTGCTAGTTGCTAGAGTTTATAGCATCACAAAAGCTCCTATGTGCTGTGTCACTCCAAATACACGTTCATTACTCAATCTTTCCGCGGTAGATTTTTACGATCCAGTCTCTTGGCAGTGCTGCAGTTGTGAAGTTGCAAAAATTCCCTGGGAGTTTCTTGACTCTTATATTAGACTCTGTCCACAATGGTTTCTTGCCTCTCGGTATGTTCATACGACCCAGCTGCTTGGCAGTGCTGCAGTCGCCAGGTTGCAAAAAACTTTATGTTAGACTCTGGGAGTAGTGTTTGCAGTCTCTGTTTTGCAGACGATGTCTGAAATGCAAATCATGACAATATACCGTTTTAAGGCGATAGTACATTGAAGATTTATCACACACACTTCACCATAGTTCATTAAATGTCAATGAAGAATAAATATCTATCAGTGATGAAATAACGATGAAACTGAAATCAAGATATATGACTAGGAATCTCCAGGTGGATATGGTATCAGTCTGGTCTTGTGGTTAGATGTGTTATTTGTAATCAATGATAAGGAAAATTTAGGGTTCGAGTCCTGTCAGAACTAAAATATGTTTTCTTTCGAAACGGAATCTGGGAACATAATGTATGACAAGTATGCTATAAATTACAGAATTCGGCAATTTCTCTTTTTTTTCGAATACTTTATGACGTCCAAGTGTCAGGAATCTAACAGTACAGGTTAAATTTGTGCGACTGAAAAGAATGTTATTCACATTCTTCCTTCTCACAAAGAACTTGCGGGTGATCTATTTCGGAGTATGGTGTGCTTTTGGAGTTTCTTTTAAGGTTGGAATCCAAGAAGAAAGTTTAAATCACTGTAGCTGAAACCTGCAAGTGACATTTAAATTCTGCCTTTTCACAAACAGTTGGCTGTTTATAACAGAATATGTACCGATTTCCGTGTTCGGTAATCAGGCATAAACATAAGAAAACAACTTTAGTTACTGTAAGTGAAACGAGTACAGTACCATTGACATTTATATTATTCCTTTTAGCTAAATAGGTGTCTACTTGATCATTTTCATTTGTAGAGAATAACTCATATATATATATATATATATATATATATATATATATATATATATATATATATATATATATATATATATATATATATATATTAAGGACATTAAATTTTCATGAGCTATTTGTAATTCACAGTTAAGATTTCGGTTTAAAAGTCTATTTTCATGTGCCACATAACAATTTTAAATTGTGAAACATGCCTAAGAAACATGTCATTGGCACATGACCGTACATTTAGTTTCACAAAACACATTGTCAAGTTCCGTAATTGAGCACGTATCATAAATTTACTGAATCAGTGCAATGGATGCGGGACATTACAGAAAAGTAAAACCTACTCCGTGGTCAACATACCAATATGATCCTGGTATACTTTACTTTACACCACACGTAGCAACACAATATACACAGGCCAGTCGTCGTAGACAAAAAAATGACCTTAGGTCCAAAGAAATTGCAGGAAGCTGAATTTTCGGTATGTTGTTAGGACATATAACACTAGTATTAAACCACGTTTCCAGCTTTGAAATCTTTTAGCTTAACTTTTAAGAGCCAAAACACCTCGAAATCTTCGGACCTTTTTCTGGTTTTGGCTTATAACTCGTGAAGGGTGATTTTTTGTCGAAAATTCACTCATACCTCTATTAATGTAAATAATATATTCTAAAATTTAATCCCCACCTCAGCTCTCTAAGTCCAATACTTCCAGAGATATTGAAATTCAAAAATTGACTTATTTCTCCAAAAATGTTCAAATTTTTTATTGCAGTCATTCGGCTAGAATATTGGCTCTTATGACCATCTCACGGGGAAAGTCATACAAAAAAGTTATAGAGCAGTTATTTAGCTTTAATCTAAGTACAGAACGAAGTTCATAGGCCTAATAGATTTCTAGTTATCGTTAAAAAATGAAAAGTTGGAAAAATCGGAGTATTCAATAAATTGATCCACAAGAATTGCAGTCCTCTTATCTTATATATGTTAAAGAAAAAGTATGAATTACTCATTGACGATGATTATTAATGCATTGTAAATAAATTGGTGTAATTTATGGGTTGGTGCATACAAATATACTTGTGAAAGTAGGTATTGCTGTAAAAACAACAAAAGCCTCTCAGTTTGTGGGTATTGGTCAGCCATTAAGGGATTGTGACTTTCGTTAGTAGCGAGGCATTTTGTAGTGCGAAGGCATCCCCGCCCCCTCCCCCCTCTTCCTTACTGTGAGTGGTGACCCAACAGGTGTTCAGTCTCACCTTTCAAACTTCTTGTCTCCGAGGTCTTCCCCATTACACCATGTCTGCCCTTAGAAACAGCCGTATTCGGATCTTTGAAGAACATTTCAAACAAAACTCGTCTAAATCTCGATTGTGGTGGTGTTTTAAGTACTTTCATTTTTGCAATATGTCGGAGCTACCCACGTTGGATGTTTGTTTCGGGGTCGTCGGTAAGTGCTTGGAGAGGGAACAGTGAGAGTGAAAATACGCATAATTTAGATGCTGATAAAAGTGAGTCAGAAATGTGGGCTTGAAAGGAACATGAGGTTTTTGTGTAATTTAAACGAAATCACCATACTTGATTACATGCAGGAAAAGGTATACTGTGAAAAGTAATGTGAAAGCATCTGTCCATCGAGGAGATGTTTGATCTGCTCAACCATCGTGTCCGCGTGAGGAAAGGCTGAGAAGTGGGTCAGGTTCAAAGCGTCACATCTTTGTAGATTGTTATTTCCTTTGTGGTGAAATCTTCTCCAAGGAATATTTTGAGAAGCAGATAAAATTGCCCAAATATCTATGGAATGAACTCCATCAAGTGGAAGCACTGGAAGTGAAAGAATCGATTGTGGAAATAGCTAGACCAGCTGGTGAATGTGGGCAACAGATTATTCATCGTCTTTCATGTATAAGTGAACTTGTTGCTGCTGAGGGTAAGTACCACAAACATTGCTACCTAAAATTCAGGGGCAAATACTGGATTTTGATCAAGGGCATGCTGTTTACCAGTGGTAACTCACTGAGTTAAACATCAATGAAGATTAATTGGTAAGTTATCTTCTTTTTATTATTATTACTATTATTATTGTTTTCATATTAGCTATTTTCAGTTATTCAAACATAAGTAATAATTGAACTGTACTAGAGTACATTGCCAAGACATCACCATGGAATATAGTCGATGATATATTCAGAGATGACAATGGTGTATCTGGTGCTTACTGAAGTAAAAAAAAAATATTATTTAGTACACAGAGGTTTTTTGCAAGCAAGCTTAGTTAGATTTGTGTTGAAATGCGTCCCATCAAGTGTATTCACTCCTATTTGGCACTTCTCTACGTGGCAGTTGTTGGCCAGAATTGATTGGTATCTGTCACGCTAAGTTCGGGGTAATGCTGTTGGTGTGGATTTCCTTCGCAGCTTCCACCAGGCTGCCTGCCTGACGGGGTGTTGTCATGGCAACCAGCACCCTGTGTGAAGCAAAATCCCTGGAAGGATACAGCTCCACCACAGTCTAAAATATAGTCAGGGCAGTCCTAGTCGTGTTTGTTACCTACCGAAATTGCAGTACACAGAGCGGCCAGAAAATTGAAACCACAGAATGCAGCTGCTTTGGCGTCTTGTGACTGTGGATCGTATTATTTGAATTCGTCTTAATCATAGTTTTTACAAACAGAAGCTTTTGCAGTGCTGTAAATGGCAACAACAACAACAAGAAAACAAGAGTAAAACACCACTTTTAACATTCTTTGGGTCATCTAAGAACCCTAAGAGTCTGTTTACGTATATAATCACGTAAAGTTTCGTCCACTACACTTCGAAAGAAACCATTTCATGAATAATAAGAAACTGGTACGGATTGCAGTACCTACATTGTTTGATATACCAAACAAACCACTGCAACTGTTGATGAAAAGGCAACTGCGACAAAGACATGATACTGCAAAATTAAAAGCTGTAAAACTGTTTTGTGGGAAAGAGGTAACCTATTCGTCAAGTGTTGCATCAATGCTAGAAACAGTAGCTTCAAAAAGATAAGATCAGAGACATTAGCGCTCCTACAGGTGCATACACACATTCCTTTTCCCCTCGTACTATATGGGAGAGGAAGAGGAAAGCAAGTAACTAGTAGTAGTACAGAGTACCTTCCGCCGCACACCTTTGGGTGGATTGCAGAGTATGTATGTAGATATATGTAGTGAAGGCATGCAGTGAAGATAACATTATTAAATTACATACGATTTTTTGTGTGTTACAAAGGCATGTTATGTGTCAGAATGCACAAGCCATTAGATTTCATCCAAAATTATTAAGGGGCTAGGAAATAAATAAAATACGAATATGCCTTCAGGCCCACCTCCAGCCCCACAGGTTATTTTTGTAGATTAATCAGTAGGTGAAAGCAACTGGGTAGGCCTACTATTGATAAAAAACTGGTCCTTTTTTCTCTCTTGTGGCTTGAAGGATTCAAGGGCGGCATTTCTTCTTTCAGTGCATTTAGAAGAGCTTTTGAAATACAGATTATAAGTTCACTTTGGCTAGTAGGGGACGTTCCACAGATAATTTTAGTTTCTTTCATATGATTAGCGAGTCTGACATCATATTTTCTAATGAGATTTAGCAGTTCAACGTAATTCCCTCTGTTTAGGGAATCAACCAATTCATTATTACCTCTGAATGGCAGCTCTTGATTGGCTAAGAAACATAGACAGTCTATAAGCCATTTTAAAATTTCCTTGTTGTTTGTTACAGCCTCGTTATGAAGTAGCACAGAAGTTCTGGGTTGTTCATTCAGCTGACGATCTAATCTTGTTCGTCCAAATGTTGAAAGCTCTAGACTTGCTCTAATGTGTCCAAGGCTTTTTTCGTGTCTTGAAATTGACACTGACAACACATTTAAATTAGTGAACCTTTCCATAGTCCACGCGCTTGTTCTATCAGCACCAAACAAGAGACAACGCCAGCAGAACAACTTTTGCTTTACTTCATAAACACTTAACCAACTAGTTTTCTTATATTGTGCTGTTTGAAAATGCCATATGTATTCATGCTTCTTATCTTTATGCCTTGTACGAAGACCAGTGAAAGCAGGACAAGGTCTTGCTTTAACAACTATTTCCTTTTTTACTAAAAAATGATCTTGAACTAAATAGTTCTCTAATTAATTCCTGTATTACAGAATTTTCAGTCATTTCGAGATCTTAAAAAAAAACGAAGTTCACTGAGTCCTATCGACAGCCTTCCTTCAGCACTAAGAATGTTAAAAAATAAATCAAAGTAAACAAAACGTAAAAGAATCATGTGTTACAACTCACAAGCAACGCCAAGTCTGGAAGCAGAATCATAACCACTGACGTAACACAAAATAAAGCAAAGCTGTGCGTTGATCCGTTCCAACTACCTGTCTCACGCACGAGACTAGCTGTCTTGCTGTGACTTGGCCACATGCACCTGTGGCTTAGACGAATGGCAGTTCTGGGCAAAGGTGGGTGCGGGGCAGGTGCGCGCGCATCCTCCTGACAAAGTAAAAGTCGCAAAGGCGATGAGGTAGAGTGGCAGCATGCCACCATGCAGTAGAAAGTAATTTCTCTTTTACGGTTGTAACGTATAGGCATGCGCTGCATGCATCGCATGGATGGACACGGCGTTCCTGCTAAAATTGTACTCCTTGTCGCGATCTACTGGTGCAGGTGGTAAACGAGGGCGTCCTGAACATCCCCTCCTTAACGAAGATATGGAGCTTATATATGCATACCTTGCAGAAGAAAGAGAGGAAAACCAATTTCCCATAAGTGACGTGATTACAGAGAACTTCACAGGTGATTACAAATCAGCAGTTGCAAATGATCAAGCTCATCTAAAAAGTGATATGGAGAAAAAATTATTTTTGTGGAGGTTGGTCTGTATCACAACCCAGTCTTGATGTTCACAGACATTGGACAAATCATTCTTTGTGAAAAGTGGTACAATCAAAGACTTAGCGATCCTGCTGAAGAGCGGCTTAGAGTTGTCACACTTGCAGCAGAGATTATTCTGCAAGACGGATTTACGTCTCAAATATGTTAAAGACATTATTGATAGATCTGAAGCATTGAATTAAAATTTGTGGTGCGGCCGGGAATCTCTGGGATTCTTTAATTGTATTAATTGATATTTATATCACGTAACAGGATTGTTCCAGCATGTCCATTGCTGAGGTGCTATTCCGCTGCATGGAGAGCCTTGGCAGTAGTGGCAATTATCTTTGGAACAAAAAAGCTGAATTAAAGTTTGTGTTGTGGAGGGAAATCGTACATAGACTATTCCGAGGTGCCTTAATCGTTAGTGGTGTGGTAGTCTAACGGTTAAGACGTCTGCCTAGTAAGCATGGAGGTCCGGGTTCGATTCCCGGCTGCACCACAAATTTTAATTCAACCTTCAGATCTATCAATAATGTTAACACAATTGATGGAGAAAATATGTTCCATGAAATGGGTGGTATAATGATCATGACCCCTCACTCATCCATTCACCCAGACAAAAACATACCACTTTTGAAGTCTGTTTCTGCAGCGCCTATCAGGTTCACACACTGCCACATATATTAAAAATTCTTCTACGAGAAAGAAATCTGGCTTGTTAGCCATTTCAATTAACGAAGAGAAAATCTCTGGAGACATTTTGTCAAAATCGCCAGACCTGCTGTGGTGGTTTGGAACAGCAACTAACATGCCAAGCATCCCAGGATGGAATGGATTCATGGAGCAAGTGAGAGAATATCTTCCTTACAAACGTTCAAAGATTGTACATCTCGCTTTTATCCATGCTCCCTCAACGAATTGCGACACTGTTTTAACATCACTTTTGGAAGCCAGTAAAAGAACAAGCAGTTACGGTCAGGAGACATGTTTTGTGACCTATGACCAACCATTGTACTTGAAATAACGAGACATTGTGGAGAGCCACCAGCATCCTCAGCTCGGCAACATAGTTGTGAGACTTTGAGGTTTTCACCTCCTCGTGTCATTCATGGGGGCCATCGGTGCCATAATGGCAGGAATTGGACTCAAGGAACTTCTCTGTTCAATATTTGCTGAAAACAGTGTTGAAAAAATCCTATTTATATACAATGCATTAATAATCATCGTCAGTGAGTAATTCATCCTTATTCTTTAACAGGATAAGAGGACTGCAATTCGTCTGGGTCAATTTATTGAATACTCCGGTTTTTCCAACTTTTCGTTTTTTAATGATAACTAGAAATCTATGGACTTCGTTCTGTACTTCGATTAAAGCTAAATAACTGCTCTATAACTTTTTTGTATGACTTTCCTCGTGAGATGATCATAAGAGCCAATATTCTAGCCGAATGATGACTGCAATAAAAAATTTGAACATTTTTGGAGAAATAAGTCAATTTTTGAAGTTTAATATCTCTGGAAGTATTGGACTTAGAGAGCTGCGGCTTGGGCTTAAATTTTAGAATATTTAATCTACATTAATAGAGGTGTAAGTGACTTTTCGTCAAAAAACCACCCTTCATGACTTATAAGCCAAAACTAGAAAAAACTCCGAAAATTTCGAGGGTTTTTGGCTCTTAAAATTTAAGCTAAAGGATTTCGAAGCTGCAAACTTGGTTTAATACTACTGTAACATGTCCTAACAACATACCAAAAATTTAGCGTCCTGCAATTTTTTTGGACCTAAACATACCTGGCGACTGGCCTAACAGTAATTACGCTGCAACCATAAATGTGAATTTAAAAACAACTGATGGCAGGTACCTGGCATTCTCTTAAAAGAAAAAAGTTCGCAGTTTATTTCCGAATAAGTAGCGATTTACGAGTTTGTGATTAGGTATGAACCTAACATCTTCTTCGAGTGAAACGAGTTGCAACAAAATTCATATTCGTGCATGTCACAAATCGCCGTCTGTTTGTGATCACGGCATCGAGTCCCATGATTAGACCACAATACACGATAGTCCATCTAAATTCACCCTCTGGAAACTTCCGGTGGCACTCTCGGTATTTAGCACTGAGTCCACTATCCAAAAATCCTCTTCTTTAGCGGCAAAGGAGCAGCAATCTGGAATGGCTTCAGAAATAAAGACAGAAAAGTTTCCCCGTTCGCTTCATGATTGCTGGTTAAATTTTTCTTGACTCCTTGTGGGATTTCGACACTCTTTTCCGAAATGTCCTTTCTTCTGGCTGTTGTAACAAGTGATTTTTGTTTTGTCCAGTCTTCCTTTGCTTTTCTTCACGCGCATAACCAAAGAGATAGACTATCACAGAGAGGCAATACCATCACCCAACGAGCTTGAATTTCATAGAGTGGTGATAGTCCGCCATGTTTTAAGCAAATTGAACTGGAGTCCGCCATGTTATTCGGGGTACCTGCTGACAGCTGGTATGCCACACCCACTAGGGAATTTTACATATTTACACAGTTTTACTTTTTAAATGAATCTTGACTATTGAGGACAGATGTGCATGAAGTTCCGTAGGTGTGTCCTGACTTTATCAAAGCTGCGAGTTTTTGAGCCAGATAGTGTATTATCTTTAAATGCTGTAATGAAATATCACGAAACTGTCAGTAATACACTTCCAGTTCGAAGTATAACAGTTAGCTGAGGTTTGATCCAACAACGAAAGTGCTACTTTGAAAATATTTGTGTTAATTGTAATGCAAGTTCATAGTCTAAAAGTGCTGCGACAGTTATACAGTGAACAGTAATTGCTATGACAAACAATCATGATCACGGGTTTGCATCTGTTGTTAATGTGTAGTAAAAACTGCTTTCATAGAGTTTAAGACACATTTATCTGGTGCCTTTTAAACGTATTAAGTCCACATACTCGTAAAATTGCTGTTAAAGGGTTTGGTTGAGAAGTTTGGTTAACGAAATTTGAGTACAAAGACGAAAGTAACAACAGAATACTATAATCAAAAATGCACCTAGGTCAGTGGCCACAAAATCATTCTACACCAAAATAACATATCGTTAATAACTTATGTTGTTGCCACGCTGATATGCGTAACTATTTGCTGCACAGAACACAGATATTTAACAAGAGAAAAATTTCGGCTGTTACTATTGCTTCCACACTTTGCAATGATTATATGTTAACCATGCTTGATCAAGTATTGTCAACAACAAATGAAAATATGTTTAAAAAACGTGTAGACACTCAAAAGTGTTTATTTTATTTTATTATTTAACAGATGAGAGACTCTTTCATAAACCGCAGCAGCAACAGAAGGAGAAACACACAGACGCTAGACAGAAAACAGCCTTTCTTATGGAGTGTATTTCAAAGGAATTGCAAGACACGTCATCTGAAACTTCACTCTTGGGGAAGCTATGTGTCATTAGCCTGGAGTTTTGTTTATTTATAGGCAGACAGAGACCAAAAGAGGCAAAATAACTGGTTTTCCTGCTCGAAATATTTGTCGTTTTAACATCTCGATTTGTGTATTTAAATGCTGAACACACTTTAGATACATTTTACAAGCAAAGATTGTACAGAAAATGTACACTAAAAAATATACACTTAATACAGCACTTCACTTTCAACAACAACAACTGTACTGACCACCGCCAATATGGCGGCTGCGTTTACGCAGGTTGCCGCGAAGAGCGCTGTAACTTGTGTGTCAGCCTCTCTATGAATTCTAGCTCGTTGCCATCACCACAACCGTCCGCCATTTTATCAGAAGTCTAAGAGGGGAGTGTTACATAACAGTAGGTAGAATCAGGGCCGGCGCAAGCCCAAGTGCCGCCTCATACGAGCTGCTAAATTGCCGCCCCCTGCCACATCGCCGTATCATGTCACTTTTCTGCGCTTTATTTTCATTCTAGCTATTGGGGTGACGTGTGCTTATTTGCCGAGTTGCCAATTTTTTAAGTAACAGATCATAAGAAAAATAAATTTTCCTATTCTGCATTCTTGAAGGAGAAAAATTCTAACTTATGAGTAACGTGTATGAGCTATACTAATTGTAGGTTATATGAAAAGCACTTACCTATTACATCCCAAGTTGCAAGAAATTCTGACGCACCGATTCTTCTGTTCTTATGAAACGCAACGAAAGTGCTTCTGACCAATCTTGACTCTCGGCCAACTATCGAAACGATTTCTGTAGTTTTCGTTGTAGAGAACGCAACAATACCTATTGTCTGGAAAGGCGAAGTGGTGACGTGGCAGTGCCAGGAACTAGGTCACGTGACGAGGTACAGTGAGGCTACGGTGAAACTAGCGCCCAAGAAGATGAAGCAAGAAGGTCACAATAAGTATGTGACCGATGATATGGATGAATATATTATCAGGCAGTAATTTTTATAGCATTACGAACAATAGAAAGAAATACGAACTTATCGAAAACTGCACAACTTTTCTCAAACAGAAATGAGATTCAAAGCTAGCAACAAAACCCTTAGAAGCAATGTTCTGTCTATGGATTTTCGTTTTACAAGGTATCACAATGAACGTTTTGTTTCGCTTGGACGAGAAGGGATTGTTACTAAAAGATCATACTTTCTCAGGTTTTCATCAGAATCAAAGCGACCAGTAGTTTACTTAGACGAAACATGGATTCGCAAGCATTATACAGTAAATAAATGTTGGCAAAGTGATAGTGTGTGAGTAGTATTGTCACACAAAAGTGCTGGTCAGAGTTTAATTGTGTTCATGCAGCCAGAGACAGGTGTTTCAGGGCTCAAAAACCAAAATGTCCGACTATCACTCAGAAACGGATAGCAAACATTTTCAAAAATATGTCGAAACCCAACTTATGCCAGGCTTACTATCAATGTCTTTATCCCTTGTAATTACTCACAGCGTATTTACCCATTCGGAATACTTCTAGCCATTGTAGGTGTTGGACATATTTTACTGTAGTAATGTTCAACAATTTTTTTCCATAGCGCGGGAAGAATAAAACACTCAACTGCCATTGAAGGGCTTAGCAAAGTTGCTTCAGGCTTAACATGTAACCGCAGTATCGAACATTGCATTCGAATTTCCAAATTAAATTTCGTCTCCTGCAAAATTAGTTGTGAGTAAACACACGACGCGGTACACGCTGGCAGCACTCCACTCATAAGAATACTGGCGTGTACGCCAGACTGCTCCCGTTCCGGCATAAACACAGTGGCAAGTAAGAAATTAGCCCTCCTCCCTCCCCTTGTTCGACAGGGGCGGCCGGCATGTAGTTGAGACGCCATGCCACAGTTCCCACAGCCGCTCCCTCCGAGGTTTTGTTTCGAATCCCCTCTTGGTAATGAATGTTGAGTTTGTACTACAGAAAAATGGGGGGCAGATTTGCCGACCCCCGGAAAGTGCCGCCCCGTGCGGCCGCATATTACGAACGTGCCTTGTGCCGGCCCTGGGTAGAATATTATTAAAATAAAACTGTTTGTGCCTTTCGGTTTTAGCCAGAACAAATATACCGCCATGTGAAGTGCATAAACACTTTATATACATTGTTTCTTGAAAGTGTCAGCAGCTTTATTTTAAGTATAGAGGCCAATTCACACTGTCCGTCACGTCAACGTCACGTCACGGAACCGTCATGTCAAGTTGTATTCACACTGTCCATTAGTGTCTGTCACGTCAATTCGCCCATCTCAATACGCGATGTTGAAAGTGAGGTTATGAGTGGCGATCTGTTATGTAGAAAGTCATAGTTTAATACTAGAATTGAGGGAACAACAACACTAATTGTTATTGACGGCCAAAGAAAACTTTACAGTCTATGTTTTTGCCCAACTTACTCGGAAGTAAAGCAGCATTTCAAAACATCGACATCTATTTTCAAGCGAAAAAATAGACATATGAAAACATCAAACAATACTTATAAGGGCACAAATAGCGCCTATTTACTTTATCCATTACGATTTGCCTGCTGACATTGTTAATAGCGTCGTAAATAACTGAATTTTGGTCTTTCATTAGAACTGACTTTTTCATTTAAATTTTTATTTAATGAAAAATGCGTAATCAAATTACAATCTTATTCAAATAAACAGTTTGCTTCAGTCTTTTCTGTTACAATGTTATGTAACATGATCTATTTTTTGGTTTCAAATATCTGACTTCGATTTTAGGGGGACACTCGATTGACTTACATATTTAAGTTGTCATGAAACATTAGAGACATACCCCTAAAAGGAAGTTTAACAACAAAATAAAAATGAATAAGATACATTTGCATATAAACAGTGCAATCCTCTACTGCAACATGTAATTCGCATGACGAAAATAGGTTAACTTCCGATGTTAGCACATGGCCGTTCCGTCAAAACATTCTTCTCGAGAAAACTTGATGTGACGTGACGGTCCGGTGACGGCCAGTGTGAATGCCACCATTAGAAGTACAGTGCGGAATGTTCTGACGGATGGTGATGTGACATTACAGACAGTGTGAATTGGCCTTAGTACACCCGACGATCAGCAGCATTTGCAACTAAATGATATGGCCGTTTCCAACAGATAATTTTCGAAGAATGGTAGATGTTTCAGAAACTAATTTTTTTACAGTAAGATTATGTTAATTTCAATTCATTTAATGTTAGAAGCATGCATGGCCCAACGAAATACAATCCCACACTGTAGCTTTATACGTAAGCCACCCAGTCAGTAGAATATGCAATGAAGTTTGTGGTTTGACATAGGTCTAATGAAGTAGTAGTCAATATTAAGCTTGTCTTTCTCATGAAATAGATTACGGTATTCTGAATCAAAATACAAGGAAACTGCCATTGGCGAATACCCTTATTCGGAATTTACCTTGCCGCTTCAGTTTTTTGATGAAAAGTGTGTTGAATATATTTAGCCGTACTTCATTCACTTCATACATAAATTTTGTTTCAAGATTTGAAGGACAAATGCGAGTGCTTTGTGTCAGAAACCAATTTTCTCTTCTCATTGCAACAACCCATTTCCTCGTCAGCAGCTTGTTTTCAGTGGAAACCATGGATGAAATAATTAATGTTGACAAAGTTAAACAAATGATTCAAATGCGCAAAATAATTGACATATAACATATGTTTTAAACAGTACTCTTTTGAAAAAGTAAATATTCACAATATTTTTGCTTTTGCTGGTACAGTTACACAAACATTATAAGCATGATTTATAAATGAACTGCTTATCTCATTGGTTTGCACACATACTATCTCAATTTCAGAAAGCGGCTGCCTGACTTCCGATAATATGGAGACTAGTAGTAAAGCATGGCACCGCAGGGAGCGCTAAAGATCGTGTCACCACCCCTCTATGTATATTCTATCTCTTTGCTCATAACCCTTGTTTTGTGTGTACTAGTATTTCCCTGAGCAATTGATGCAGCGAATACTTTTTCGGTTTCTTCCACTGATTTCAAAATTGCCTCTTCATTTAATACACAAGCAGTTAAATTTGAAATGTAACTTCATAGGCTTTTCCAGCGTGATAAATCTTCGAAGTCTCTGCTGGTTTTCTGCAGGATAATAAAATCAAACTGATTCAACATTTCGATGGTACAGCTGTCCGCCATCTTCACGAAACTGCTGCTGCTGAGTCCCGCTGAATACTGCAGCAGGACTCAGCAGCAGCAGTTTCGTGAAGATGGCAGACAGCTGTACTATCGAAATATTGAATCAGTTTGATTTTATTATCTGGGGGAAAACCCGCAGAGACTTCATAAATTCCAAATGGTTTGCCGATTCTCTGCCAGAGTAAACCAAGCTTGTAACACATTGTAGTTCTTTTGTGACAACAAACTTAAAATTTTAATCATTATTGCAGGGTCACTAATTGTCTCACCTGCATCCCGAATTTGTCAAGCTGTTTCAGTTTTTGATATGTGCTGTGCAATTGAATCGTTGATGTCAATTATATATGCATGAAATTTCTCATAGACCAACATATTATTTAGTCCACTATTTATGTTCATAATCACTGTCCAGCATATCTAATATTCCCTTGGCAGAGTCACAGTTTTCAATAATTGTAATTTGAGATAATTCCAAAGCAGGAGTCATAACACTCACAGCTATAGCAGGTCTGTCTCACAGCAGTACGCACTTGGTTTTTATGATGTTTAGCTGCCAGAAGTTTATGTCATGTGACTGTCTCATATTTAAACACAAAGTTGGTCCTGCTCCTGACAGAATTTGTTGTTAAAACTATTGAAGGATTCAGTTTAGCGTGAGCTGTGGTATTCCCATCTCATCTTATATTCGTTCATCTACAATATGGTGTAAAAGTTACGCAGTAAGCCATAAAGCAATTTTCTTTGTGCAGAGGATGCACCAAAATATCAACGGAAACGTGTTTATTGTTTTCTTTGTCCCTGTGATTATCCGAAAGTTTTATTAATGCCTAACATGGGTAAATTTGGACACATAGTGATTTAACTTAATGAAGTATAGCAATTTACCTTCTGAATACACAGACTGTGTGTATGTCTGTGTGTGTGTGTGTGTGTGTGTGTGTGTGTGTCTGTGTCTGTGTGTGCACTCACACGTGTGCGCGCACGCACAAGTATTTTGACATAACAAACTTGACAGTTAAACACTGAAAAATCAGACTACTTCATCAAGTATTTTACACATAAATTCCATAACATGAGATAATCATCCAATTTCTCTTATTTGTCTTTAGAGACAGGTGGCACGGACAGCGGCGTAGCTAGACGTTACGTCTAGCCATGTTGCTGTCTGTGCCACCTGGCTCTATCAAGTGGTTTGATCGATGAGGGCGCTTGTCGCCTTGATGTTTTAAGTGAAGTGTTCTGACAGCCGGGGTTGTTGTTGTTTGTATTGGCGAGCCCCTGGTTTTATGTTTTAACTGTATTTGACCTGAAGATGTGACTTTAAGTCGCGAAACCGGTCGTCTTTTTTAAAAAAAGTAAAACAGCTGAAGTGGACCCTTTTATTAAAAATGTATCATCTTAGCTGTGGATGTCCGTCAACAAAGGTTTTTTTTTTTTTCTTACTTGGTTTTCATGGAGTGCAGTAAAAACATGAGAGAAATCCCTTTACTTTATTTATCACCTTTTATTAATTTAAATACTATACCAAAACTATGCAAACAAATGGAAGTATTTAGTTGTGCAGTACAGATTCATGTCAAGTCTTTAGATGTCACGGAATTATAGGATAGGAAGCAACTTGAATGGAGCACAGTGGGTTAACATTTTATTTGATGGCATTTTAATGACCTGTGTCTTGATACTGCAATTCTGCGGACACTACATTTTCCATTATTTAACACACGAATGTCCTCAGTTAAATGGACTTTCCTCAAGTGAGTGTAGAAGTTCGTCCACATATTGAAGTCGGAACTGCATTCCCCATACATTTGGAACGTTTTGTGCAAATCACTCATGTTCACCAAAAGACAGCAACAACGAACTAATAAAAAACACCAATAACGAATTAAAGAAGCAGCAACGAAGTTAAACGGAGCTCTCAGTCTGGCAGCTAAGAATAGAATGGAATACGGAAGACATCTTGAAACAAGTTGACAGGTTACGTGATATCGATGTCTGCTCAAATGTCAAAATAGCCATGTGTGTACTGCCGGAAGACAGACCGTTACTATAGCATCATTCTTTGTCCCAGTAGCCAGTGCAGCACTTTGCACTGGTTTCGGTGTCATACCATTAACATCGTTTACATCTCTTGTATGAATAACACACTTTATCTGCAATTTCCACTGTCTTTAATTGTTCCTGTCTAATTTCGTTATATTAAAGCCATCAACACGTTCAGCCATCTTGTACTTTGGATATTATTCACAAGGCACTGCAAATACACAAATAGGCTTTAAACAGTTCATACACAGGTTTCTGTTGGTTCGTTGTCACTATACGGTGCGTAACGTAATGCACTCGTAATTTATGGTATCAGGAAAACCTGGCAACACGATACTGAACTTAATCTATTCGTGTTAATTCAAGATCGGCATGCGATGTTCGAGCGGGTAACTAAAAACTTTACCCCGTTTACATGGGCTCCCAAAACCGGATTTCGTAAACCGATTTCCCAATTCCGCTTTTGGTTGGTCATGTAAACACTCCAAAATCGATTCTGGAAATCCACTTCTCTAAAGCGGTTTTCCAGTTCCACAATCGATTTTCGTGTCCATGTAAACGCAACCGTTTTTGAAGCGTTCTTGGCTTGTCAGATTGTGTTTTTTTGGTAAGAATTTTCGGCACATATGGACGGAGTGATATTTTCTAATATGAAATAAAAGTATTGATATTAGAGAGAGCATGAATCTGTGTATTTAAGTAAAGAAAACTAGCGATTATGCTGACTAAATCAAGGACTGAATCAGCTGTTTTTCAGCCGCCATCTTAAGTGGATTTGGAAATCCGATTCAGGCTGTGTCGTGTAAACACGACAGCGAAAAACGGTTTACGAAAATCGGTTTTCGTCTTCCGCAAGATGTGTTCCATGTAAACGTAGTGATTGTGTATCACCCAGACACTGTTTACAAAGCACAGAACTTTTTATTTAGTACGTCTACGTCAAGGAGGTTAGATATTCAGAAATAAACTACCATACCAAATATCGGTGACAAGCAAGGAATATCGTTCTAACCACACTCTCTGAAATCGCGACACTTTCGAAAATAAACAGCCAAATATTGAGATAAGCTAGGAATATCGGCCCAACCACATGCTCGCATATCAGAAGACATTCGGAAATAAACAGCGAAATATTTCTGAGAAGTGAACAATATTAATGGCATCGTCACTTGTTTTACTTATCAGAAATTTAATTATTTCCTTTGATTGCTGTTTGGAGAGATATTGTATGCCGTACATTAAGTGTCTCTTACTATTACAATGTAAGCTATTAAACGTTTTACTTAGGCTTGTCTCTAATCATATCCCCAGAAATCGCCTTACTTCGTGTTATAATACCAAAACTCTTAGAAACACGGCAAATCAAGATAGTGTCTGTCACATACACTACGTTTACATGGAACACATCTTCCGCAAGACGAAAACCGATTTTCGTAAACCGTTTTTCGCTGTCGTGTTTACATGGCACAGCCTGAATCGGATTTCCAAATCCACTTAAGATGGCGGCTGCAAAACAGCTGATTCAGTCCCCGATTTTGTCAGCATAATCGTTATTTTTCTTTACTTAAATACACAGATTCATGATCACTCTAATATTAATACTTTTATTTCACATTAGAAAATATCACTGTGTCGATATGTGCCGAAAATTCTTACCATAAAAACACGATCTGACAAGCCAAGAACGCTTCAAAAACGGTTGCGTTTACATGAGCACGAAAATCGATTGTGGAACTGGAAAACCGCTTTAGAGAAGCGGATTTCCAGAATCGATTTTGGAGTGTTTACATGGCCAACCAAAAGCGGAATTGGGAAATCGGTTTACGAAATCCGGTTTTGGGAGCCCATGTAAACGGGGTGATAGAAGTATAGAGTAACAGGGAGTAGTCGATAGCTGTTTGCGCGGTCTTCGATACAGCGTGTGACGTGAAAATGACGTCACGTTTATTTAAAGCGGTGTGAGCAGAACGCTATCCCAATAACATTTGTGGTGACTAGTGTGTATTCAACTGTCTGGGCTGTATTTGTCCACAAAAGTGTATAATACCAAATATTTACTCGACAGTCATTTAAATATATGAAAGTTAAAAGGGCAAGAATCACAGAGTGCTTTGATCTGAAAACATATTTCCTTGGCTCCACAAGATGGCGGACTGGCTTCAATCAAGACCAACTACAATATTGTAGTTGGTCTTGCTTCAATCGACAGCTAAGCTTTTAATAGTAGCGCCGTCTCACCTTATTTTAACCTCCTTGGTCTAAGTACAGAACCAAGAAGGTTAGAATAAATAAAGAGTTATCGCAGACAAGCTTATATGCCCGTGCTTTGCAACAGTTGTTGAAGGAGGGCCTGTGTGTATCATGGCTTTTTAGGGTTTTGGACCTCAGTCAGTAAAAACAGAATGCTTGTTGGATTGCTCTGCCAAAAAACTCAGTTGTCCTAGCCAAGATGTCAAAAGTAAGTAAAAGTCTTTGTCCAAAACAATGTATCTTCATAAAGTTTTTGATACAAAAGGTGAAACATGCCAAAATGAGCAAAGAATTGTCGTTAAGTATTTAATACACAAAGCGAAATCAGTAACACTATGTTCAATGTTTTTTTGGTATTCGTTGACATAAGATTGCTTAATTCTTTCTTTGACATAAGATTGCTTAATTCTTTCACAGACGATCGCTTCCTTGTTGTACTACCCCATACTCAGTGGCGTAACTATGGGTGGGGATGAGGGGGATAGAACCCCCCCCCCCCAAAAAAAGAGAGAGAGAGAAGAAAAAGAAGCAATCTGGTAACGGTAAACATTGGAATCTTGGGGTGTTTTACCATAAGCTTTCATAGGATGGGAGTGAATTAGTTTCTTCAATGGGAGTGGTAGATGGTAGTCTGTCTGGAAACTGACTAAAATTTTGCTTGTCAAGCAGATCTATCCCCCCCCCCCCCCAAAGCCAAGTCCTAGTTACGCCACTGCCCATACTTATTTTGTAGTAGGGGTGTTTATTAGTTCTTTGGTGCACTACAGCGCATCTATCGCTTGTTTGCTGTACTACCCAATCCATAATTCAAGCATAACCTACATCTAAAACAATTTCCCTGATTCCACTTTTATGACACGATGTTGCTCCTCACAAATCCTTGAAGTAGTTTAGGAGATTAGGTATTTCTAATAGGTGAACAGACAGTTACTGAAAAAACTTAAGGTTGCGATGTATCTTTTACCCGTGATCTGATTTTGATGAAATCATGCCTATATGTTGCCCCAATCTTAGCTCAAATTTCCTGTGAAAGCCGCACGAAAATGTGGCAGTTGATTTATTTTAATACGTTTGTGAAACGTGTTAGAAATAGACATATCTTCATTAATATGATGTAGCTTACATCATACAGCAGTTAAATTCGCCATTTAAAACATTTATTTCATGATCATACATATCTCTGGACAACGGGCTGAGGCATGGAAAGCTGAAATACAATAAATAATACGAATTTCCTTAATAAAGTACAAATATCACTGAAAACAATTATTATTCTTACGGTTGGCTCTCTTTCCGTTAGATGCGCTATTGTCGCTCCAAGCGTGAGACATAAACTTCCATAGCAGTTGTAGATTGTGATATCAGTATGTAAACATGTGGATTAAACATGTCAAGGATTGTATCAGTTTTATATTAATTGCTTTGAATCATATTTCGTAGAACATAGCAACCAAGAAAACGATTTTCAGAAATATGATAAATTTGAAGAGTCAAAGAGTAAGTAGTATTTTCAAAGGGTAATAATCCGATCGCTGCCCCGAAGTTCACACGAACACCCGCAGCACTATCTACTAGACTAGTTCTTTGCTGCATTACACCATTCTTTCTAAGCTTGAAATACACTTAAAACTTCAAATTGCGATATCTTTTACGTTCCTGATCTGATTTTGATAAAATGAAGCCTATATGTTGCCCCAGGATATTCTCTATTTATCTGTGATACCCCCATGAATGCTCCTTTAGTACTCTACAAATACACACATGCGATTGCTTTCAAAGAAATGTTTTGAGTTTTGTATGTTTTTACTTAGTTGAAGGATCTTTAGTTCTCACAATAGGAAAGAAATTGTACTTTGAAGATGAGGGAAATATATTTATCTATGTTATTACTTCAGTAACAGTACTCAGTCAAAAATAGGGAAAATGACCACAATGCTTTTGAAAATTGTAAAATTTTTGTAGTTGTAAAATTACAGCTAAAATGTAGATATCCCACTAAATTGTGAAATGTCCCCCACTTTTGACTGTAGGCTACTTACTATCCCTCCATTCCTTCAATCAACAATTGGTCACCCTATCTGAATACTACTGAATGATCGAAACTAGTGCAACCTATAAAATTTGAAACCAAATAAAATGGCAATATAGAAATTACATGTAAATTAATTATTTTCCAATAGTGTTAGTATCCTTTGATGGCAGATGATTCTGAAAGTAAAAACTAACACTTTCATTTGTAATAAAAGAAAAATAAACTCTGTGGATAGGGCCCCTGGCCCTAAGAGAAGAGGGATATGGTGGAATAACATGAAGCGGGATAAACTCATTAATAGCATCAGTGCACTCTTAATTCACACGTTAAACTGGCCTTCGCATTATGGTACTGTCACGTCAAGGTGTCTGTCAAGTCAGCTTTCATAGCCCAATATCCTACAGTGAAAGTAGTAACCTTATGAATGAGCACTCATGATGTAAAAAGTCATAGTAAGTTTTACATTATTGAAATTGAAGAATAACGCTATAAAATTATTGACACTCGAAGCAAACCTTCTATATCTAATATATTGTAATATCATACTTTTCTGATCCCATTTTGTGAAATGAAGCGTTTCTTTAACCGCAAGATATCCTCACGTTTCCTGTGAAAACCCCCTGAAAATTCATCTATTAGTTTTGGAGATGAAAGAGAAAGATAAACATGACGATTGTCGATGAAAAACGTTAAATTTGATGTTCTTCTTTCCGTAGACCGATTTTTATGAAACTATATTTTGTCCCGAGGTATGCCGAAGTTACCAGTGGAAATCCCATGCGAATTCGTGAAGTAGTTTTGGAGAATTGATTTGTAATAGATGAACAGACAGACACGACGGTCTATGAAAACACTTCGTGATTCTATTATGATGAAATCATGCCTAGGTCATGAACCAATCTTCGCTCATGTTTCCTGTGAAAACCGCATGACAATTCGTCTAGCAGTTTTGAAGATTGAAGCGAACAGCGACTGTCCTACATTTACGGATTTATTATCAGTATAGATATGTTGTGCAAATGTAAAATTTTGCAACAATATATTGATTCGTATAAGTGCTGTATGTCGGTAAAATCTGTTGCGAATACGGTTAGTAGTAAAGAAGTAATACATTAAAACGTGATGCTTGATGGGACAATTTTCTATGAACGTCATCATATCTCATGAAGTGTGTATAACGTCTAAAAAATTTCCTGCATATACAATTTGTAGTGTAGGAATTATAAATTGTAACGTCATACCGAATGCCATAGTTTTGCTCCATGGGCAGCAGAAAAGTAGTAAGCGAGAAACTTTTTTGCTTTCGTCATTTTGCTATTGTTGTCAGCGATTAAAAGTTTAATAAAGTTTTGAAATTATGTTTAAAGTTTGTTCGAAGTCGCTAAGTACTCTCATTCTCATATAGTGTATTCATAAAGTCTCGTCGCATTATGTGGCAGTTTCTTGCAACTCTTATTGTTTATGACGTTATATCTCCTGAACTGTATGTCGTATGTAGTTCGTACTCCTACAGCAATTGTTATCGCACATAAAGAATATGTGTACTAAATTTTGTTGAAATCGATCCAGTGGTGCCGGCCGCGGTGGCCGACGTGACTGAGGCGCTACAGTCACGGTCAGCACGGCTACTACGGTCGGGGGTTCGAATCCCATCCCCCCTCGGGCATGGATATTTGTGCCGTCCTAGTTCGTAAGTAGTTCATAAGTAGTTTGTAAGTTTAGGGACTGATGACCCCGTAGTTAAGTCCCATAAGCTAAACAAACATTTGATCCAGTGGTTTAGGAGGAAATGTGCAGTATTGTCGTTTGACACAACAATTTTTCGCGCAACTCATTGTTTATGACGCCATATATCCATACGTATGTGTCGTAGGTGATTCTTACCCCGACAGCGATTGTTGCCTGATATTAAGGAACATGTGTACCATGTTTGGTTGAAATCGGTCCAGTATTTTAGAAGGAGGTGTGGTACATACATACATACGTATACAGTATACACATACAGCCTATTTTATGAGATGCCGCACAGTGGCGCCATCATCAACTACCTTCGAACAAGCGCGTAATTTAAAACATAACGATGTAACAGAATACACACTGTTCGTCACGTCACTGGAAAAAAGTTTTTAAGGAACGGTCGTCTGCTAGATTCGGAAGTTAGACCTATTCTGGTCAGGCTCAGTCATGTTACATTAGACGATTTCACTGATTACACACATACACACTTCTGTGTTTTTAATCTTTATTTTATTATTATGCTGTGTTTTAGTGGCAAATTACAAATGTTTTGTAACGACTTCAATATTTTTTTCATTGAATGTTCTTCCATATCGAGGTCGAATATCTGAAACCTAACAAAATGGTTTAGGTTTTACAATGGAGTAACAGAAAACGCTGACATAGTGTAGATGATTAGCACTATAAGATAACGAAGGTTTTAAATTTTAAATGGAAAAATCAGCACTTAAAAGAGAAAAACTCGTTTCTTTATGACGTTACTAACAATGCAAAGAAGGAAAACGTGATGGATAAAGCAAAAATGCTATATTTATTCCCTTAATAAGAATAATAAGCCATTATATTATAAATAATAATAGGCTATTATAGCAATAGACAACGTCAAATGAAAATACATTTAATAATACAGTATGATAAAGTATTGCCTAATTAGCATATTTTCATTTATTACAACATTACACGGTAGGTCAGCTATTGAATTACTAATTTCTTACAGTTGAAAAATTCATTAATGTCATAGAATGGGTGGGCAGATAACCATTCATGCAGTCTTTTTTGAATGTTAGTTCAGGAAGATCCTGTATAGCATGTGGTAGCTTATTAAATAGTTTGTGCCCTATGATCTAGTAGCTATTTATTAATTTTGACAGCCTGTGGTAAGGTGTATATATGTGTCTGATGCTTCTTGTATTGTAACTGTGTACATTTCCTCTGCGTTTCACATCTTGTAAGTTCTTCTTCGTATAGATTAAGACATAGTGTATATACAAGTTTATTACTGTCATAATTTTATGTTCAGTAAACAAGGGTTTGCAGTGAGCCTTGTGTGATGAATTTGTAATTATCCTAATGGCTTTCCTCTGTAATATTAGTCTGTAATCTGTAATTGTATATGGCTACAATTACCCCACAAGATTTGCCATAGGTTAATATACTTTGAAAAAATGCGAAGTAATATGATCTGACATATGTTTCAGGTACACAATTTCTAAGTTGTCTTAATAAATAAATTACTCTAGATAGCTTATCACTAATGTAATTTATATATTGGCTCCAGGATAACTTGTCATCTAAATAAACACCTAGGAACTTAATAGAACTAGGGTCATCAGATAGTGGCTTATCTCTGAAAGTGAAAAGAATCTGCTGCGTTTTGTTTTCATTAAGTAAGAATCCATTTACTCTGAACCAGTGTGCTGCATGAGAGAGTGTATTTTCAGTACAGGTTTTAAGTTCAGAAAGATTGTTAGGCCTACTGCTATGTAGAAAAGTAGTATCATCGGCATATAATACAGTGGTGGATCTAATAAATGAGGGCAAATCTTTGATCATAATCAGGAACAGGAAGGGGCCCAGTTCGATTTATTTGTTTGCATATATATTTCCCACATATGTCGATGTTTTGAACTGTTGTTTCACTTCACAGCATTAACTTTGGACAGAAACATATATTAGATATAGAAGGTTTGCTTCGAGTGTCAATAACTTTATAGCGTTATTCTTCAATTTCAATAATGTAAAACTTACTATGACTTTTTACATCATGAGTGCTCATTCATAAGGTTACTACTTTCACTGTAGGATATTGGGCTATGAAAGCTGACTTGACAGACACCTTGACGTGACAGTACCATAATGCGAAGGCCAGTTTAACGTGTGAATTAAGAGTGCACTGATGCTATTAATGAGTTTATCCCGCTTCATGTTATTCCACCATATCCCTCTTCTCTTAGGGCCAGGGGCCCTATCCACAGAGTTTATTTTTCTTTATTACAAATGAAAGTGTTAGTTTTTACTTTCAGAATCATCTGCCATCAAAGGATACTAACACTATTGGAAAATAATTAATTTACATGTAATTTCTATATTGCCATTTTATTTGGTTTCAAATTTTATAGGTTGCACTAGTTTCGATCATTCAGTAGTATTCAGATAGGGTGACCAATTGTTGATTGAAGGAATGGAGGGATAGTAAGTAGCCTACAGTCAAAAATGGGGGACATTTCACAATTTAGTGGGATATCTACATTTTAGCTGTAATTTTACAACTACAAAAATTTTACAATTTTCAAAAGCATTGTGGTCATTTTCCCTATTTTTGACTGAGTACTGTTACTGAAGTAATAACATAGATAAATATATTTCCCTCATCTTCAAAGTACAATTTCTTTCCTATTGTGAGAATTAAAGATCCTTCAACTAAGTAAAAACATACAAAACTCAAAAAACATTTCTGACACAATAAATAGGCCTACTGAATGTTTTGTAGTAGCCTGAATGTTATCAAATGTGTTTAAAATAATTATTAATAGAGAAAATACATGTTTGTGGTACTTTTTAGTTTCATCAGTTGTATGAACAACACTACTACTAAATTTCAACCTCTAGCTGTAACTTCCTAGATACAGAAACACTAAAAACCTCAACCTAATGTAAACTATTACATAATTTATTTTGCCTGATACTGTACCATAAGATGGGATAATAACGATATAGGGAGGCAACAATGGAGTCATCACAGGATGTATTACTGAACATAGCATTGTTGTTTACTTGGATGAAGGACAAGAACTTCCTCACTACTCAGTTATCACCAACAAACGGCCAGTAAGTGTGAGGAACTGTGTATTAGGTGTAAAGCAAGTGAGATGTGAAAACTTCAGTTGAAGAACTTCACAGGCTGTTCACATCATTAACTATTCCTTAGTTACATGTATATCATATTAATGTTTAAATAAATTGCTAAGTAAAACTATTTTGCAGTTATAGGGCTTCATATGAAAAGTTGTCTTGTTATAGAATAATGGTGAGAACGTATGTCAAGAAGCTTGGGTACAGCGAAAGAAGCAACTAGGTTGCAAAAGCTTGCTTTTGTGTGTGTTTGTGTTTGCTTTATTTATGTTTGCTGTCACTACCGGTGCTCCTTCGCCTGGTAAGTAAACTTCATCTATTTTTTATATATATATACACACACACATACACATTATAAATCCCTGCTCGGAATTACCCCACACACCATGGGGTACCACTAACATTGATTGACGATATCTTTTTCATACTTACTCGTGATATATTCGATCATTTCAATTATCTGTTGAATGAGAAAGTCACAAATATTTTAAATATAAAATTATGTAAATAAATGTTTGATGCTCTGTGAAGTATCAGTAAAAACAACCAAAAATGATTGGTATTAACCCTTTTTTGGTATTTACTGGCACTTTTTGCACAGTTTTAAATTTGGTCACCCTATATTCAAAAAAGATTTAAAATTCAAACAGTTTGCATTGAAGATGAGCCTGTAATTCCTTATGTTGGAGCGAAGGGTGATGTGAAAATTCAGCAGAAGAAAGAACAAATTTCATAGTGAAGATCACTATACTGGTTATTTGTTTTGGATTGCCGATTTCGGTGAGCGATTTTTATCTGATCTATTTTTTTCTTTATATTCACCAAAAATAGGCTGGAGACTATTGCAATGTTAATACAGAATGAATGACTGGTACAGAGATCTTGGCCATAAATTGTTTCTTCTTCTAAAGTACAGCTTGATTATTAAATTGGTCTGTATTAAATTAAGTCCGCTCTATAGGCAAATTATCAAAACAACAGACCCACATGCGGGAAACTTCAAAAAGATATAACTTACAGGTATATATAGATTTCTGTGTTTTGCTCTCTTTTAAAACAAAAGTGGGCCTACCAATACTAAAATTTACACCTTTGACATGTCCTGTTTACTTATGTTTGTTTAGTTCAACTATCAGTCAAATGAAAGTGCTTGGCACATTCAAATTGTGGTGACCACCCGACTGCCAAATCAACCAAACCAGACCTGTGACCTATTTTTGTAGTGAGATCTTTTGGGGTTTCAGCTTCCCTGAGCCTCCCAGCCATGTTATCTAGCTCAGTTCTGTATTGACTATAGTTTAGCTCAGTAATAAATATTGTTCTTATTGGGGCTCCAACGTTAGATAAAACCCATACTGGTGACCCTGAAGTCGAGTGCTACAATGACCACTAAGGCCACAACGAACACTACCTACTCTGTATGTGCCCCACGTTCATCACTTGTGTTTACTCCACCAGTTTAGCAGTCTGCGACTGTGATGTTTGCGCCTCCACCAACTAGTGGACACCTCAGGAACTCATGCGGCACCATCTTGTCCCAGAGCGCCAGTGGTGCGCCCGAGTAAAAATGCGGCTGGAACTATAACTTCCCCGGTGCTTCAGCTTGATACATCGGCCATGAGCACGGCCGAGCCACTCCCGTCCTTGCGGACTCCATGCCACTTGCATTGGGCCACGTTCTCTCTCTCGGCTCCTGCCCGGCCTTTCACAACAAACATTGGCTGTGAGTGTAAACTTTCTTGACGTTTCTCCTGAGGTCTCCTTTGTTACGAATGGCACGGTATACAAACTGTGTCTTATTAATGGCCCGACCATCACAAGCAACCCGCACCATCTCAGCCTGTAGAAATTGGCAGCCATCAAAGAACAAATTTCTGAACTTTTAAAGCCAGGTGTCACTGAACCTTCAGCTAGTGGCTGGCCCAAGCAGGACGGTTCTTGGTGTATGTGTGGAGACTACCACCGGCTTAACACTCACACTATAATGCAATCCCAAACATTTGCTGATATTATACACACTCTGGCAGGTACGGAAGTGTTTTTGGTATTGGACTGCAAACGTCCTTATCACCAAATCCATATGGCTCCTGCAGGTACTGAAAAGACTGCTATCACTACTCCCATACGTTTATTTAACTACCAATTCATGCCTTTTGGCATGAAAAACGCCACCCAGACTTGGCAGAGATTTATCGATGAGATTTTATATCCTTTGAAGTATTGTTTTGCATACCTTGATGAAATTTAGATATTCAGTAACTTGGTTGAGGAGAATAAAAAATTTAACAAATCCTTCTTGACACTCTTGCTACAGCTGGCATTGAACTGAATGACAACTAATGCCAACTGCATCAAATGTCTGTGCTTTTCCTTGGTTTCATGGTTTCAGCGAATGGTATCTCCCCTTCTCCTTACAAGATTGATCACATCAGGAATTTGTCTCCTCCCACAACTTTCAAAGAATTAAATTGTTTCCTTGGCACCATTAACTACTATTGATGACAATTGCCAGGTACTGCCGAGCTCAAGGCCCCACTTACAGGTGCTCTTGCTGGCAAACATACTTTGGGTTATCGGCCTGTTCCCTGGATGGATGCCATGTCTTCAGCATTCTTGGCCCTTAAAGACCTAGTCGCCCGAGCTGTCACTATTGCTCACCCTGTCCCAGATGCTGAACTATTCATAACTACTAATGCAAGTGACACTGCATTCAGTGCATACCTCAGTCAGTCCCTTCACACTGTCACTTTCCTTTGCAATTTTTCTCAAAAAGACTCAATAACCCTCAGAAAAAGTAATCGGCCTTTGATCGAGAATTCCTGGCCGTCTATGGCATGGCAGAAGTGTTTGATGGCCTCATAGATGGTCTATAAGGCCATCAAACACCTCCGCTCTGCCACAGATGGCCGTTCTTTCTACGTTCTCACAGACCATAAACCTCTTGCAACTGCAATCTCTAACCCTCCAGCGGACCCTCCCCCATGGCGGTCAGCACTTCAGATCTGGTTTTTCTGATGTCCATATTATGTTCATGGTTGGAAAAATTTTCTCTACAGCTGCATTAGCACTTTGCAGTGATAATTGAAATTCTGCTTCCTTACTCCACAGAGGGATCAACATACAATTGCTGTGTATGGGCTTGGTGAACCCAAGGTCCATGAGCTTGAGACTGGTAAGCACAGTTAGTCCTCTGTCTCTGTAACCTCTGGGCAAGCTTCAGTACCATGTGGTATGCTGGTGGGATGTTGAGTGTCTCGGGGTATCTTCACTTGATTGTCAGGATTTCAAGGAAGGAAAATACATCTGTTGTGGTGGTCTTCAGTCGGGAGACTGGTTTGATACAGATCTCCACCCTACTCTATCCTGAGCAAGCCTCTTCATCTCCTCAAAAGAACGGCAACCTACATCCATTTGAATTTGCTTACTGTATTCATCTGTTGGTCTCCCTCTGTGATTTTTAACCCACACACTTCCCTCCAACACTAAATTCACAATTCCTTGATGTCTAAGAATGTGTCCTACCAATCGATCCCTTCTTTTAGTCAAGGTATGCCAGAAATTCCTTTTCTTCCCAATTCAGTTCAGCTCCTCCTCATTAGTAACATGATCCACCCACCTAATCTTCAGCATTCTTCTGAAGCACCAGATTTCAAAAGCCTCTATCCTCTTTCTGTCCGCACTGTTTATCGTCCATGTTTCACTCCCATACAAGGCAACACTCCACACAAATGCCTTCAGAAAGGACTTCCTTAGGCTTACATCAATATTCGATGTTAACAAATTTCTCTTTTTCAAGAATGCTTTTCTACCCATTGCCATTCTACATTTTATATCCTCTGTACTGCGAGCATCATTTTTTATTTTACTGCCCAAGTAACAAAACGCATCTACCTCCTTTATTGTTTCGTTACCTAATCTAATTCCTTCAGCATCACCTGATTTTCTTAGACCGCACTCCATTACCCCAGTTTTGCTCTTGTTAATATTCATCTTATATGTACCTTTCAGACACTGTTCATTCCGTTCAACTGCTCTTCCAGGTCCTTTGCTGTCTCTGACAGAATTACAATGTCATCAGAAAAATGCAAGGTTTTTATTTCTTCACCCTGAACTTTAATTCCTTCTCCAAATTTCTCCTTGCTTTCCTTTACAGCTTGATCAATGTACAAATTGAATAACATTGGAGAAAGGCTACAACCCTGTCTCACTCCCTTCCCAACCTCTGCATCTCTTTCGTGATCTTGAACTCTGATAACTGCTTTCTGGTTTTTGTACAAGTCGTAAATAACCTTCCATTGCCTATGTTTTACCTCTGCTGATTTCAGAATTTGAAAGAGTTTATTCAAATCAACATTGTCAAAAGCTATCTCCAAATCTAAAAAAGCTAGAAATGTAGGTTTGCCTTTCCTTGATCTGTCTTCTAAGATAAGCTGTAAAGTGAGGATTGTCTCCCGTGTTCCTACATTTCTCCTGAATCCCAACTGGTCTTCCCTAAGGTCAGCTTCTACCACCTTTTCCATCCTGCAAATAATTCGTGTTAAAATTTTGCAACCATGGTTAATTAAACTGATGGTTGTGTAATTTTCACACCTGTCTGCACCTGATTTCTTTTGAATGGGGATTAATATATTTTTCTTAAAGTATGAGGGTATTTCCCCCGTCTCATATATCTTACGCACCAGGTGAAATAGTTTTGTCACGGCTGGCTCTCCCAGAGAATTCAGTAGCTCTGAGGGAATGTCATCTACTCCCGGGACCTTGTTCTGACCTAGGTCTTTCAGGGCTCTGTCAAATTCTGCTCTCAGTATAGTATTTCCTATTTCATCTTCATCTACATCCTCTTCCCTTCCTACAATATTGTCTCTAAGTTCATTTCCTTTGTAGAGCTCCTCTATATACTCTTTCCACCTTTCAGCTTTCCTTTCTTTGCTGAGAACTGGTTTTCCATCTGAGTTCTTTATATTCATACAGCTGCTTTTCTCGTCTCCAAATGTTTCTTTAATTTTCCTGAAGGTGGTATCTATTTTCCCCCTATTTATACATTCTTCTACAGACTTGCATTAGCCTTCTAGCCACACCTGCTTAGCTGTTTTATACTTCCTGTCAATCTCATTTCTTAGTCGTCTATACTCCTTTTTGCCTGTTTCATTTACTGCATTTTTATATTTTCTCCTTTCATCAATTATATTTAGTATTTCAAATTAAAAAATAGAAAACGGATGACTTACCAAAAGGACCGGCTCATCGATAGGCACAAATAAAATCACACACAAACACACATACAAGCTTTCGCAACCTTTGGTCGCTTCTTTTCCTGACGAAGTGACCAATGGTTGCGAAAGCTTGTATGTGTGTTTGTGTGTGTTATCTTATTTGTGTGATTTTATTTGTGCCTATCGACGAGCCGGTCATTTGGTAAGTCATCCGTTTTCTATTTTTTAATTTGTTTATCCCACCAGGAAAGTTTCCTTCAATAATTTTCGTTTCATCAATTTAAATTTAGTATTTCCTGTGATATCCAAGGATTTTTTGTAGGTCTTGCTTTTCTACCAATTTGTCCTCTGCTGCCTTCACTATTTCATTTCTCTCTACCACCCATTCTTCTTCTACTATTTTATTTCCCTCCATTTCTGTCAGTTGTTGCCTATAGCGCCCTCTGAAATTCTCAAGAACTTCAGGTTCCTTCAATTTATCCATGTCCCATCTCCTTATTTTCTTACCTTTCTGAAGTTTTTTCAGTTTCAGACTACAGTTCATGACTAACAAGTTATGATCAGAGGCTATATCTGCCCCTGGGTATGTCTTACAGTTTAAAACCTGGTTCCGAAATCAATGTCTTACCATTATGATATCTGTCTGATATCTGCCAGTGTCTCCTGGCCTCTTCCATGTATTCAGCCTTCTTTTATGATTCTTAAACCAAGTATTTGTTATGATTAAATTATGTTCCATGCAAAATTCTACCAGGTGATTTCCTCTTTCATTCATTTTGCCCAGTCCATATTCACCTACTATTTTTCCTTTCCTTCCTTTTCCTACTACCAAATTCCAGTCTCCCATCACAATTAAATTTTCCTCTCCCTTAATTGTCTGAATAATTTCCTTTACCTTCTCATACATTTCTTCTATCTCCTCATCATCAGCAGAGCTAGGGGGCATATAAACTTGTACTACTGTGCTCGGTGTTGGCTTTGTATCTATCTTGACTATGATAATGCGATCACTGCGCCGCTCATACTAGTTTACCTACATTTATATTTTCTTTTTTCGTGATCAGACCTACTCCTGTAACAACCCCAACTGATTTTGTATGTCCTATAATTCTGTACTCGCCTGACCAGAAATCCTGTTACTCTTTCCACCGAACTTCACTAATCCCCACTGTATCTAACTTCAGCCTATCCATTTCGCTTTTTAAATTTTCTAACATCCATTTCGCTTTTTAAATTTTCTAACTTCCCTACCTGATTAAGGGATCTAACATTTCGTGCTCCGATCCATAGAATGTCTTTCTTGATGATCACATCCTCCTGAATAGTCCTCACCCAGAAATCCAAATTGGGACTATTTTGCCTCCAGAATATTTTACTTGAGAGGATGCCATCATCAATATTTATACAATAGAGCTGCATGTCCTTGGGAAAAGTAATGGCTGTAGTTTCCCCTTGCTTTCAGCCGTCCACAGTAGCTGTGTGGCAAAGCTACATTAGCTGATGTTAAAAGATCAGTTCAGTCAATCATCCAGACTGTTGCACCTGTAACAACTGAAAATGCTGCTGTCCCTCTTCAGGAACCACATGTTTGTCTGGCCACTCCACGGTTATCCCTTTGTTCTGGTTGCACCTACGGTACAGCTATTTGTATCGTTGAGGTACGCAAGCCACCCCACCTCGACAATGTCTGTGACTTTTAGATCCCTAGCTGCTCATGGCAACACGATGAATCCTTTGAATGCTTCCTTTTTCACCTCCTCTTGAATGAGTGTACTGCATCAACACTCAATCTAAAAAGAGGGCTCAGATAACCAGCCATCTGGGTGTACGAGCTCATAAAAATGTTTTGTATTCAGTAACAGAACACAGGCTACTACCCAGGATTTGTTTCTCATTGTTAAATGGAAATTTGGTTCATTTGGCAAAGTTTTGTCCTTATATATCAACAAGGGTTTAAAGGGAATTACAAGTAGCTTGAAATCAGTGAAACGGTTGTGGAAGAATACTCTATAGGTAGAAATTTTGAATTCCCAACAGGCAGTAAATCTCCAGAAAGAAAAGTGCCTTGGGGAATACTCAGTTCTACACAGTACCGTGAATTACAATGAAGGCATAATCTTCTATAGGGGTTTGGTGGACATACCAATTGAACAACTGAAGTCAAAGTGTATTGCAGAAGGTATTGTCGATGTACAGAATATTATGAAAAGGGTGGATGGAGCACTCATAAAATCTGACTCAGATTTTATCCTCACTTTTAACAGTCAAAGACTCCCTGAACATGTGAAGCCAAGTTTTCTGTGATTTAATATTCGATCTTATGTCCCTAACCTCTTGCACTGTTTCAAATGCTAGCACTTTGGGAACACCACCTTGGGTAGTGAGGATGAAGGTAAATTTGGAAAAACCGCACATAACAGAGTTGACTGTACTCCTCCTGCAAGGTGTGTTAATTGTTCAAGGGACCATTCCTTTTTGCAGTAGGGACTGCAGTCTACAAGAGGAAAAGAAAATACAGGAGAGAAAAACAATAAAGTGCATATTCTTTGCTGAGGCCATAAAGACCAAGTCCATGTAGCCCTCCTGTTTATGCCACCTCTTTTGACTCTGCTCTCCAGAAACCAACTGTAAAAGTTGATTCAAAACAAACAGAGGTTGTTATAGTAGGCACTAACTCTTATACATGCCAATGCACCTGTAAGGCCATTAAAGATTCAGTGCCTGTAGTCCCCCCAAAGACATCTGAAAAATCTATGGCTACCAATGTTTTAGAGTCCTTGGGCCTTCCTCTGGCAGAACCTGCTCACCATCCAGCACAGTCACTACCATGTCACCTGCAGCACTTACAAAACAACCAAAGGACAAAAAATCAACAAATAAAATCAAATTGCGGAGCTAAACAGGACCAAAACCACCAGACCACATCGAAGTAATTGCTGTGGATACTTCATCTGACTCAGCTCCACAGCCCATGATTTTGATGTACATGTGGGGCAAAGTCTGAACCTTTAACCTTTAGTCTCTCCATCTTAGTGGAAAGAGAGTGTGAGGGTACAACCACCATTATAGATGGCTCCCATACTTCAATGGAATTTGCAGGGATTCAGGACACATATGTAGGACCTGTGTCTACTATCTCAGGATAGATCTCTGTGTATGTGCCTCCACAAGACAAATTTCAAGTCTACCAACAATCATGAGATATGCGGTTATGAACTACATACAAAGGACAACCTTACAGGTGAGAGAGATAAAGGAGGCATGGGTGTTTTCATCAACACAGATTACCATTCCTCTTTACTCCCCCTTCAAACCGGCCCACAAGCAGTTGCAGTTTGTGTCCATTTGTGTAATAGATTGACCATCTATTCTCTTTACCAGTCCCCACATGGCTTATTCAATGTGGAAGCTCTTCATGACCTTCTGAAACAGCTCCCTCAATTTTTCATCCTTTATGGGGATTTTAATACACATAATGTGCTTTGAGGCTGTGCAACTACCTGCCCCAGAGGTCAAGCAATGGAGAGGCTTCTCTTGTCATCATCCATACATTCCTCAACACCAGACAGCCCACGCACTTCAGTACTGCAACAGGGTGGTTCTCTAACATTGATTTCACCATTTGCTCTCCAGCCCTTGTCCACAATACTCAATAGGAAATGGTGGATGACCTTCTTAGCAATGATCACTTCCTACTCTGGATCCACCAGCCAGATAGAATGGAGCCTGCAATACAACCATCATGATGGCTGCTCAGTAGGGCAGACAGGTCACTTTACAGGACAACTTGCTGTGTTTGAACATCTTGAAAGTGCCCATGAATAAGTCGATCATATTATATTGAAACAATCCACCATGCCACTGATGCATCCATTTCTAAGTCTTCAGAATGACCAAAAAGGCAGCCTGTCCCTTGATAGAATGACTGATGTTGCTCTGCCATCAGGATCATATAGGTGGTGCTTTGAAGATTTCAGTGTTGGATGACTATAGGAAACCTCAGTGCCTTTTGGGTGGCAAGGGACAAATATCTTCAGATTATTCACGAGAGCAAGAGGAGGTTGTGGCAACCACTCCTGGGTACAATTAACTGCTCCACAAAATGTTGCAAAGTATGGGACCATCAGGAAAATTAAGGCAAGAGGAGGACAGTGCCAGGTAGTGTTGTAATGGGTAATGGCAGTCTACAAATCTGCCCATCTAACATTGCCCACACTAGAGCAGCACACTTGCACACAATCACTGCCACTGCCAGTCAGAATTCTGATTTCCAGTACCACAGGTTTGCTGTGGAGATGGGCAATTTGGACTTCTGGTCTATCACTGATGAAGAATACAACCAATGATTTTCCACGTGGGAGCTTGATTCTGCAATACTAGTAATCGTAAAACATGCCCTGGGCATGACAGAATGCATTACAGTATACTACATCTTACAGAGTGAAGCAAAGAAATCCTCTTCTTAATTTTTAATGTTGTTTTCCAAATCACAGAGAGTGGATACCCCAAGTAGTTATTGAGGTGTTGCTCTCACTAACTGTGTGGAAAAGACCTTGGTGCTGATAGTCAACTAGTGCCTTGTCTGGGTGTTAGAATCCAGGAAGCTCCTTTGTCACTTTCAGTGTGGGTTCTGGAGGTATCGCTCCAGCTTTGACAACCCAGCCTTCCTGTAAGTGGCAACACAACAGCCTTTCCTGCAATGGTATCAGCTTCTGGTAAAAAGGCCTACAATACAACTTGGAGATATCATATTCTAAGGCAGCTCTGGGAATGGGGGTTTCATGGTTGTCTTCTCATTTTTATTGGGTTCTTCCTTTCTCCACATAATTGTAGATATCAAGCTGGTGATTTCCTCTTGAATCATATTGAGCAAGAGAATTTATTTATTTACATCTTCAAGCATTTTACATGCTATTGGTGTTAGTTTGAACAAATTGAACAGTTTAATACATCATGATACATATAACGATATTTACAAGAGAAGGAGGGGAGGGTGGGGGTGGGAGAAAAAAAATGAAGAGAAGACATCAGAAAAATATAATTTGGCTTTTAAGCATACACTGAGTGTAGGTTAAAATTTAAGTCCTTTTTTGAGCAATCAAAAAATTTCTCTGTGGCATAGAAGGCTTTCTTTTTGAGCCAGTTTTGTATGGTTTTTTGAAAGTTTTTAGTGGTGTAATGTGTGCTTCTGGTGGCAGTGCATTGAACATTTTAATTCCAATGTAGGTATAGCTATTTTGGCTTTTACTCAGTCTTGTAAAGGGCTGGTCAATCATCTCTTTATGACATGTATTGTGACAATGGAATGATTGCCTTAATTTGTATGTCTTCTTGTTCTCTTTTGTGAAAACCAGGCAATTAAGAATAAGCAGTGATGGAACTGTCATGACATCCAGGCCTTTGGAGAGTAGCCTACAAGATACATTGTTTCTGAAAACACCTGGAAGCAGGAGGAAACGTGGAGTTTAACATCCTGTCGACTGCATGGTCATTAGAGACGGAGCTTCCGCTTGGAAAGTTTGGGTAAGGATGTGGAAGGAAATCGGCTGTGCCCTTTCAAAAGAACCATCCAGGAACTTGCCTGGAGTGATTTAGGGAAATCACGTAAAACCTAAATCTGAATGGCTGGAGATGGATTTGAACCACTCCTTCCGAATGTGAGTCCAGTGTGTTATCACTGCACCACCTCGCTCAATGAAAACACCTGCAATACATCTGATAGCCTTTTTTTTGCCACATAAAGACTGTTTTCGCTCCGGCAGAATTGCTCCAAAGCAATGTACAATAAGTTATATGGTTATGAAAAACAGCATAATATGAGCTAAGTAACATGTTTGCACTTACACATTATAATGGAACGAGCTATTTGACACTCAATTCTAGTACCCGATACCACCCTGCTTTATTGACTCATTTGATACCAGAAATATCCAGAATATTTCATTTCATCTTAAGCAAAGCATTTAAAAAAGTGTTTAAAGAACAAATAACCTATTACACCTTGGGGACTGACACATACCACACACAGTATATTTTCACTTAAAATACAGATAAACAGTTTACTTACATAATTATGTTGTAGATGTAGCACTCTTGTGTTAATTGTTCATTAAGGTAACATTCACACTATAAATCATATGTGACACACTATTTGTGATCTCTTTATTTACGTAAAAGATTTTTAAGCCTGTTATCTCACTAGGAGAATAACTAAGGATTGATTCAGTTTTCAATGTTGATTTAGCTCAAAAGAGTCACATATTTACAAAATTGAAGTTTTAAATAAAATTTTATGTTCACTACTTTAATCAAGATTGATACTATTAAGAATTGTTAAATCACTCATTTCATACTATCAAAATCACACAAATTAGAGAATTGTATATGTATTAGTCATAGTGATTCCAGAGAAAGTATTTGAGATTTTTTCCTTTGTATAAAACTAAGTGACGTAGAACGACTAAGGCTCTTCAGATTTTGGCTTGGTGGAGAGAGGATGTATTGATAGTGTCAGTTCAAAGCACTTGCTTCGAGAGATATGTCAGTGTAAAAAGGGCATGTGATAAGATGGCAGCGCAGAGAGATGTATCCATTACTTATGTTTACTGAAGTGTTTTGAAGCTATTTTCTAAAGTTCATTGTCTGTTTCATTTATGAATTAACAGTGCTTCCAATTTTCCTGCATTTTAATCGCAAGCAAGAATCATACTCCATAGACCATGTTGCCATTAACTAGAAATGGTACCATATATCACAACTACAAATAGTGAGATATTGTAACAGGTCGACTCTGCCAATCAACATCAAAGAGCCCTACACATGATGTGATTTATTGGACCAATTCGTTGGTCACCCGATAAATTGGGCAGTTTTAGGTGCTACCTGACCAACTTTCCTTTTGGCCTGGTAGGTTGTGCCTGACCACCTGATATCCGATTCCTCCACCACTTCACCCGACAAATTGTACCATGTGTAGCACTTCCCGACCAACTTCTGTGCCTGAGGTTGTCTGCACAGCAAACACGCAAAAACAAAACATTTTGACAAACAGATCCAGAACAAGGGCACTGCGTGCAGTTGGTCGGAACATGTGTAGGCTGCTACCAATTGGTTGGCTCGTTGGACATCTTGTTGGTAGTATGATAAATCGGAGCGTGTGTAGGTGCTTAGCGCTGACACCATCTGGACATCATTGTAAGAGTTCATCAGGCAGAATTTTGCGGGCATAAATGCAGAATTAAGTCCTGGAATCGGCGGAGTTGTGCCCCTGTTACAACGTGTCCTAAGTGGTGTCACTCAGGAAAGTGTAACTCTCTTTGCCATGGCTATTAGCATTATTACATCCATATTTAAATGTCCTGTCCAATGTTCTGTATCTGTAGATGACTTCTCTGGTTTTTGCTCTTCTTTCAGCCTTGAAATGACAACACATCAGTTGCAATTAACACTTTGACAATTAGACAACTGGGTATAAATGAAATCATATGGCAGTTTTGGCCAGGAGATCTTGCATGGGATTGTTCGATTTTGTGGGATTTATACTTAACACCACTTCTGAACTTGCATTTTGATTATGTTGAAAATGATGATGAGGACAATACACAACACCCAGTCCCCTGCCAGGAATCAAACCCGGGTTCCCTGTATGGTACTCAGCAATGCTGCTGTCTGAGCTATGGGGGGGGGGGAGGGGTAGAAAACTGGGTAGAGAAAACAGGTATTCAGTTTTCAACCAAAAACTCTGTGGGTATTCTTTTTATCTATTTAATTTCTGTTTTAAGCTTACCTGAATTGACAATGAGGGGTGTTGTTGTGCCTTTCAAAGATACAGTGAGGTTTCTGGACCTCACGCTTGATACCGGACTTACCTGGTTTCCACACCTTAAGGAATTGAAGAAACGGTGTGGCCTGACAATGGGCATTTTAAAATGTCTTAGCCAAACTTTGTGGGGTGCAGGCAGAACATACCTGCTCCAGTTTTACGGAGTTTTCATGTGATCTAGGCTTGACTATGGATGCAAGGTGTTCAAATCTGCACGTCCATCCTATTTATATATGTTGGGTGTGGTATATCATGAAGGAATTTGGCTGGCCACTTGGGCATTGAAAACCAGCCCAATAGTTTGTCTCTATGCTGAGGTTGATGTTGTAATTTATGTCTCTTTATTTGTAGACTAAGCGCTATGTTGTACTTATTATTTAATCTGTAAAAAAATTAAGATTGTTTGACTTACCCAAAGCACAGGCTCACCGATAGACACAAAAACACAAATAAAAACATACACACAAACATTCAAGCTTTTGCAAAGGGAAGGATGCGGGTTTTAAGGGAGTGGATGAGGGGTCATTCCAATCCCAGGAGTGGAAGGACTTACCTTAGGGGAAAAAAAGGAAGGTAAACAAATACACATATACACACGGAAATACACCTAGGCAGACATTTGTAGAAAGCAAAGAAGTTGGACAGAGATACCACTTGAGGCAGAGGCTCTGTCCAGAGAACAGAGGCAAAGATGTTATAAAATGGTAGGTGGGAATATAGTGGAGGTTGAGACCAGGTCGGCAACAGGAAGAGAGAATGTGCTGAAGGCAAGTTCCCACCTGCGGAGTTCTGAAAGATTAGTGTCGGTGAGAAGTATCCAGATAACCCGAACAGTGTAACACCGTGCCAAGTTGTGCTGGCCGTGCACCAAGACATGTTTAGCCACAGGGTGATCCTCATTATCAACAAACACTGTTTGCCTGTGACTGTTCATGCGAATGGACAGTTTGTTGCTAGTCATTCCCACATAGAATACTTTACAGTGCAGGCATGGCAGTTGGTAAATCACGTGGGTGCTGTCGGAAGTGGCTCTACCCTTGATTGTGTACACCTTCCCGGTTACGGGTCTGGAGTAAGTGATGGTGGGAGGGTGCATAGGGCGGGTTTTACAACGGGGGCAGTAATATGGGTAGGAGCCGGTGGGTAAGGAAGGTGGTTTGGGAATTTTATAGGGATGGACTAGGAGGTTATGAAGGTTAGGTGGGTGGCGGAAAGACACTCTTGGTGCAGTGGGAAGGGTGTCATGAAGGATGGATCTCATTTCAGGGCAGGATTTAAGAAAGTCGTATCCTTGCTGGAGAGCCACATTCAGAGTCCGGTCCAGTCCCGTGAAAGTATCCGGTAACAAGAGGGGCACTTTTGGGGTTATTCTGTGAAAGGTTCTGGGTTTGGGGAGATGAGGAAGTGGCCCTGGCAATTTGCTTCTGTAAAGGTCAGGAGTGTAGTTGTGGGATGTGAAAGCTGTTATCAGGTTATTGGTTCACTGCTTCAGGGATTCGGGACTGGAGCAGACTCATTTGCCATGAAGACCTAAGCTGTGGGGAAGGGAACATTTGATGTGGAATGGATGGCTGCTGTCTTAATGGAGGTGCTGTTGTACAGAAGCAAATTACCAGGGCCACTTCCGCATCTCCCCAAACCGAGAACCTTCCACAGAAGAACCCCAAAAGTGCCCCTCTTGTTACCAGATACTTTCCGGGACTGGATCTGACTCTGAATGTGACTCTCTTGTCCATCCTTATGATATCCGCAAACCACCTTCCTTACCCTCCGGCTCCTACCCATGTAACCGTCCCTGTTGTAAAACCTGCCCTATGCACCCTTCCACCACCACTTACTCCAGTCCTGTAACCCAGAAGGTGTACACAATCAAGGGCAGAGCCACTTGCAACAGCACCCACGTGATTTACCAACTGCCATGCTTGCACTGTGAAGCATTCTATGTGGGAATGACCAGCAACAAACTGTCCATTTGCATGAACAGTCACAGGCAGACAGTGTTTGTTGGTAATGGGGATCACCCTGTGGCTAAACATGCCTCTGTGCACGGCCAGCACATCTTGGCATGGTGTTACACTGTCGGGGTAATCTGGATACTTCCCAGCGACACCAATCGTTCAGGACTCTGGAGATGAGAACTTTCCCTTTAGCATATTCTCTCTTCCCATTGCCCACCTGGTCTCAACCTCTGCTATATTCCCACCCACCATTCTATAACATTTTTTCCTCTCTTTTCTGGACAGAGCCTCTGCCTCAAGTTGTATCTCTGTCCAACTTCTTTGCTTTCTATAAATGTCTTCCTGTGTGTATTTGCATGTGTATATGTGTAGGTCGGTGTGTATTTGTTTACCTTCTTTTCCCCTAAGGTAAGTCCTTCCACTTCCGGGATTGGAATGACCCCTCATCCACTCCCTTAAAATCCGCATCCTTTCCTTTTTCCCTTCCTTCCTTCCTCTTTCCCTGATAAAATGACCAACAGTTGCGAAAGCTTGAATGTTTGTGTGTGTAGTTCATTGTGTTTTTTGCGTCTATCGGCGAGCCTGTGCTTTGGGTAAGTCAAACAATCTTTATTTTTATACATATTTTTCCCACCAGGGAAAGTCTCCTTCTATAATATTTATTATTTAATCTCAATTATTTAAATAAGATGACCAACTTATATGATATGACCAGATGATGGTGGCATAGTCGCCTGAGACCAGTCATCATTAAATAAATATTTCACGATCTTCGTGTTTCACTTTTGAAGAATAGTTTCACAATTTTTCAGTAGTTTCTAAGCACAGTCATTTAAAAAAAAAAAAAAAACAACATGTTTTTCTTCAGCCATGTGATAAGCCCAGGCTACTTCAATTACAGCTAAACACAATTCACAGTCTGTTGGTGAATTTGGTGGGAAAAATAAAGTTACACTTTTGGATTATGCAGCAGTAATTGCTGTCTCTTTATGTGTACTTGAATTAAGATATTGCTTTAAGTCATTCTTCGTTCCATTACACATGCAAAACTTGGTGCTAAAAATGTTGTAATTAACATCAGAATCAAAGCAAAATTCTTTCATGAATGTACACCTGTGACAGAAGATAAAGTATAAAAGACTTGGTATTTTTTGATTTATGCATTATTATTATGAGTTAATTAAAATTATCTATAAATCGCAAGTACTATTTCAGAGTATAACATACTTTTTATTCTTGCAGTGCATAAGAGAAAACACACTTTTTGGCATCTGAAATCTCTCACAGAACTGCTGAAATGGTGCACTTGTACTTCTCACTCGGACTGCCACTAAGTCATTAAAAGAATGTCACTGAATTGTCGAAGGAAGTGTGTGCTGATACGTTTCCCATAATGAATTTTGTCTGTCAATAACATATCTTTCATAGTTAGTAATTATGGGCATAATGATTGCAATAGTACATGGCATAACAAAGAACAGAACATAAATACTACTTTTTAAGAAAACAAGAAAGGGGCATCCCAACAAAATCTGTCAGGACAACAGGACTGCAGGTCGAGAAACAGTCTTGGCCAAGATTGCAGGGCACTGGTAAGAGGCAGCACTTACCATACATGGTGGACAGGGATGCAGCATGGTGAATGGCTGGGGCTTTGCCAAGAAGAATCCCGGTGCTAAAGGTACATCTGAGTCCCAGAGACACAGTGCTGCCACTGTATGTCAGGAACAATGAGTTCTTAAAGAGGATAAAAAAAAAAAAAAAAAAAAAAAAAAAAAAAAAAAAAAAAAAATCCTGACACCTCAGAGTTACAAGGTTATGTTTTCTACAGTAAGGATGACCTTAGAGAGAGAGAGAGAGAGAGAGAGAGAGAGAGAGAGAGAGAGAGAGAGAGGGGGGCAGAGAGGTTGTATAGCTAAAGAAAGATCTACTGTTTTCATTGACATTACTCTTGTTACTGCTGGTGTGTATTTATTAATTTGTTTTAGTAATATATTTTTAATTTATGATTTTGGTTGATATCTTCATTTATTGGTTGTTTAACAATATTTATAGCTGGTCTTGGAGAAAATTTTGAATTTGATTTAAGGAGGATTATTACTCTTTCTACTTTGTCAGCTTGGTTTAGTAATAAGAATTTTATCAATGGGTTATTCTAATCTTACTTTTTCCATTTATTATCTCATGCTTTATTTAGGGCATTATTATTTGAGTATAGTCCGAAAAGTAAGGTCTCTTATTTTTTTATAAGTACAGAAGTCTGTTTGTGTGGAAGTTGGTCACACTGTTATGAAGAGTGCTTCTCGCACTGTGTGTAAACATGCGCACACCACGCTGAGGTGCTTAGTCTTGCTTTGACAGCTATTGAGAATGGAGCTCCCATTGGAAGTTACTGCCAAGTGTGAATTGTGCGCAGTTATTTGGTTTTTGAACGCAAAGGACACTGTACCGATTGAAATCCATTGCCAATTGGCAGAAATGTATGGTGAGGCATGCATGGATGTCAAAAATATTTGTAAGTGATGTAGAGAGTTTGCAGCTGGTTGAACTGAAATTCACGATGAACAAAGAAGCAGGAGACAATCAATTTCTGAGGAGACAGTGGTGGAGGTTGATAAAAAGATTCATGAAGATCGATGGATCACCCTGGATGATCTCTGTACATTGGTTCCTGAGGTTTCCTGAAGCACTGCTCACAATATTTAAATGGAAACATTGAACTACTGGAAGGTGTGTGAAAGATGGGTGTCACACATACTGGCTGAAGACCATGCGGCAATGAGTTGATACTTCCCACGCGTTTCTTCACTGCTTTGCAGCTGAACAGGATAACTATCTGGACTCAATAATTGTCATAGGTGACGAAACCTGTGCATTACACTTTACAACTGAGACCAAGTCACAATCATGTAAATGGCGGCATCCTTCTTCACCAAAGTTATGGAAATTCAAACACAGTCTGCTGGTAAAGTCACGACAACCATGTTTTGAGATCAAAAAGGAGCATTTTTGTAGACTTTATGCCCACTGGGACCACAGTTAATGCTGACAGGTACTGTGAGACTCTGAAAAAAAATTCAAATGAGGAATTCAGAACTGGAGAAGAGGAATGTTGAGCAAGGGCATACCCCTTCTCCCTGACAATGCTCACTCAGCAAACCACTGCTCTCCTGCAACAGTTTCAGTGGAACATCAACTCTCACCCACCCTATAGTCCCGACTTGGCTCCCAGTGATTATCACCTGTTTTCTAAATTGAAAGAACATTTGGCCAGAAAGCAATTCCACTTCATGATGAGGTGAAAGAAGATGTTCATAACTTTCTGAATAGCATGGGGGCGAGCTGGTATAACATGGGTATACAAAACTGCCACAACATCTACAAAAATGCATGGTCAGAAATGGTGATTAGGTAAAAAAGAAAAAGCTAAATGTTCAATTGGAGCGTAGCTGAGGCATGTCTTCCTTATTTACCTGTCACATTTGTCTGTTTTGAATAACTTTTGGTTTTGTTTTACTTCATTGCATCATATTTGAAAAACCTAATAATTGACAGCAGACATTTAAAAAAAAAAAAAAAAAAAAAAAAAAAAAAAAAAAAAAAAAAAAAAAAATATGTTTTGGCCTCATCTCCATATATACCATTGTATGTACAAGAAATTTATAATCCGAATACTGTTTAAATTAATATTTTACTATATTTTCAAGTGGCAACTGTTAACTAATTTCAGTTCATATGAAACATTTTTTTAGTGTGGTGAAGTAATATTTGTTTTAAAGAACTTCACCACTTGCATTTGCAACTATCTTTTAATAAATCAGGCCATCACAAAATTATAGAGAAAGTAAATAATTCACATTTTTGGAACAACTGAACACATCTCCAAATGAAAGAATGTAATAAAAATTAATCAAGACATCACAAAATTCAAAGTTCAAAATAATTTTAACATTAAAAGTTATTGTTCTGTTGATATAATTGTTAAAAGAACGTTTACAAGACATCAGGTTGAAGAAATTCACCAGAAACTGTTTCTTAAAAAAGTAGTTTATTTAATAAAGCATAAATAATATACTAGCCAATTATTTACAACAGTATGATTTCATTTCTCAGCAGTGGATGTGTAGCACATCATAAATATTGTCTATCACAAATATTTTATTTTCTAATATTGCATAGTTTTTGAACATTTTATAGTGAGAAAAATAAGTTCCTAAGGCAACAGACTGACAGTAGACCTCACAAAGGTGTCTATCAGGTAAGAAATATATTTTCTGTTATATATATGGAAGAATCTGAAGCAAAAGGTTTAGAATAATATAATAAAGCATCTGTCACATTTCACATTGGCATTTCACTGATCAAGAAAGGCCATTGTAGGAATATTTAGTTTCCAAGTTGTACAAGAAATAGCATTTTATCAATATATATGTATAAAAGTAAAAATAACAGAGAAGGTGACATGTATATATACAGATCTTTGTAAATGCTTAAATATTAGGACAGAGCTTTATTGGACCATTTTACCCTGGCCTGTTAATGACAATTACAACATTTCACAGTATAAAAATTATAGTTTTTGAGTATTTTCTCTGGAGAAGAATATCATTAAATTTCATTGCATATATCCAAATTTTAAAATAGTTGCTACTAACATATAAAGATTGATAATGTTTGCATACCACAGCATAATTTTTTAAAAGTAATTTGTCTAGATTATTGTATCAAAAGTCCTAGGGCTGCCAAGTAAATGTTTTTGAAATTTTTGGGAAAAATAAAATGTTTTTCCTTCTTATGAGCACATTTTTGCTAATGCTAAAGGTGCTTGGTGTTAATGTCCTTACAAAAGTCCACAGTGATCTATGCATTTTCATTTACTGTGTTTAGATTGTAAAATTTTATTGCTTAATTTAAAGGCAGAGTTCTTTCTTTTTCATTTGTTTAATAAAGTTCTATAAAGCTACATTTCCTGTTTGACAGCTTATGAGATGTTACTGACAAATATCCAGGTATCATTTGAAAGTACATTAAAATCGACAGTGAAGAATTTTTTAAGGTAATCATTAATGTGATTTTTTCCTAGTTGCATGTGTTAATCATAGGAACTGTCCAAGGAACAGAGTCCTCATTACATTGTACTGAAGTATAAATAAAGAAGGCTTATTATGCTTTTACAGTACAGTGATGAAAAGACTGAGGTTCAAAATATTTGGTTATTATTCTTAGTGCTTTACAGGTGCATCCTTCAGTTATTCATTGTTACCATAGTGGAGTGTTTCCCTGAATAACAGAGTGATGCTGTTTTATTAATAATATGAAAAGACAACAATTTTTCTTATTTACTTATCTGTGATCTGTCAGCATGAAGATTGAATTTTTAGTTTTAACTGTAGTAATTCAATAGTAAATGGGACTTAAGTTGTAAATGCTCCTTTTTATCAGATAAAATCAATGTATGAAGAAGTGTATATTTTTTGGTACATAACCAATTTTCAACTAACTTGTAAAATAAAGCCTAGTACATATATACATCATTAAGTGAAGTTAAAGTGCATCTCTAGTATGAAAGATTTAAGTGTCGAAATACACAGTTTTAGGACCAAAAGTCAAATGGGGAAAAATCCAACACAATATATGTAGGGAACTTGTGAAGATGGCAATGAGAGCATTAGTAAATGAGAACTTAGTGCCCCAAGAAAATTTAGTTTCCTGTATTTACTGCCTTTAATTTTTTTTGTTTTTTGTTTTTAATCAGACAGTTCAACAGGAATAAATGATTTTCAAAGTTCTTTATGCAAATACAGTACTTCAGTCTCTAATGTTTTCCACTCTTTACATAATATTCTTTAACCATCCCTTGTTGCTTGCAGATTTATTATTCATAGCCTGGTGTACTTTTTTCCTCCCTATCAAATATTTCACATTTCAAGATATCTCCCTTTATTTTAATTTTTTTCCTCTATCGCTTGAAAATATATTCTCATTTCCATGTCTTTTACTCCCTGTCTGCATTTATCTTTATATAATTTATTATTGCTTTTTGCTTGCACCATATTGTCTGCTTTCTAACACTTCGTAATTGCATTTACTTTACCCACTTTTTCAATATAAACTGGACAGTCATGTTTACCAGGAGCATATACTGCACATTGGTTTAGGGTTTCACCATTGTTTCTCTTTGCTGTAAGTGGCATAAAATTGTATCTCAGATTGTGCTGTCAGCTTTACTTTCTTCCCCCATCTCAATTCCAATATTCATGTGCTTAAAAGTTACAGACCTCTCTATTGGCACATGTATCATTGATTAAGTCATTTGCCAATTTCTTTAACCATCAGTTATCATTTATCCACAGGATTTGTGTACACTGTTAATAGACAGCAACAGTTAATATAGATTTCAATTGGACATTATACATATCACTCAGTTTTAGCACTGTTTCAGCTGATCCTATTGTGATTGATTTTATACAAAGTAATTAATAATTTTTGTCTCATTTCTGCTAAAGAGACATCTTGTTGCTTTTTAGTATAGAGCTTTTTGTCTATGTTGGTAGGAATACAAATTAAAGTTTTCAATATTATATCTATTGTGGCCATACTGAGTCTTTTGATAATGTGTCTGAATAGTGCCAAATATTTTGTAGCAGTGACAACAATTTCATTGTTGCTTAGGTTACCATACATGTTGACTTTATTTATTAAAAATAAGTTTGATTCTGCTTACATTAGTATAAAATGAAAATTTGTTATGTTGTAAGTAAATTTTAGAATTATGCTGCAGTACTTCATACTTAGTTGAAAATTTTTAAATCAATTTGTCTTTATTGTATTATGGTGAACGAAAATATACAAAATATACAAAACTGAGATTAGCAATAAAGAAGTGATTTTCCAAACAAGACTGCTTATTTTTACTTGTCCATTATGTAAGTGTCATAGATTGAAGGGAAATTAAATCTGTTTTGTATAGTTTTCTGTTTGTCTTGAGTGAGGTACATATCTTTCCATCCACAATGACTTACTAGTACAAGTAAAAACAATGGTTAATGAAGGAATAGGAGAGTGGCTTATTGGTTGAATGAGAAAAAGTTGGACTACAATAAAAAATTGGAGTTTAATCCAACCTTAGGACAAAAGCTTAGAACTGTTGACAATTATTTTTTAAAATCAATCTGCTAAGTTGCATTGTAGTTCAGCATCTATAATAAACTGTAGCTCCCCTATAGCTGGCTGGGTAAATCAATTTAAATATGATAGGAAAACAAGGAAATATCACTTCCACTGAGACCATGCCTAGTAAAGCTCTCTAATGATCAAAACAATCTTCATGTTGAGGACACATGAATAACTTCATGGTATAATTAAAATGTTAAGACTGGAAAAAATAACATTTATAGTTTACAGGCTGGTAACTTATGCATGCTAATACTTCATTTCATTTCCAGAAATATGCTTATCACATTGCAGACCATTCTCTCTTTAAAATATTATTGTCTGATACACAACAAAATGAATAAAGTGTATTTGCACAACTCAATAAAAATACAATAGTTTACTAATAACATATAGTGAAGAGTCACAGGCCAGAAAGGAAGTAGAATGTAGACCAATATATTGGGTTTGGTAAGAAAAATTGGTAAATCACCATTTGAGTATAAAGAGTTACAAATGTTTTCTTTAAAATGTAGTAATAATTTACTGCTACACACTATGAGAGTTGTGATAGATTTATAAAAATATGTTATAATCAAAAATACACCAACTTTAGGTTTGTGCAGGCTTACTTCAGTACCATTATTTAAACAGTGTCATAGAACTATGAGCTGTCGCACCATACTGACAATTAATGCCACATATGCTTTTCAAATTCCATATTGTTCACTGATAGTAAGACAAACAAATTGATAGAGAAGCACATCATGTAATTATTGGTGGCAACCCTAGAGATTAAAAAAACACACACACATACAAACACACAGTCACTGTCACAAGGTTTCATCACATTGGATGTTTTGATTGTTTTCTTGTGGGGGTGGGGCTGAAACGGAAAGTATGGGAAGTCCTTCTCGCATTCCACTCATTGGAATGTTTTCAGCACTACGTGTTCGACGCCCCATTTCAGAACGAAATGGTTGATGCTGAACAAATTCAGAATCACGTACACCAGAGCTAATAAATATAGCTGAGTTAACCCTTGGCCTTGAACGGCCAATCCATGGGTCCATATCAAAACGTTGGTGTGTTGACCAGTGCAGATGCTGTAGACAGAAAATAAATATTTAATCCTTATAAACGTTATTGTGGTTTGTTTATCTTATAGATAAATATTTATTTCCAGTCATTACAATAGTCATTATATACTAAAATTTAAATGAATAAACATGTCTTCTACTGGCAGACATGGCACTAGACAACACAAGTACTTTTTACACACACCAATAGCAACAAACATCCACAGCTACTACACAACTGTAAGTCTAAACAGGCACACTGGATTTAAGCAAGCTCATTAGCATTTGACTGCAAAGCTGTGCAACACACAGTATTGGTTCTATTTGGTGCAATTTTAAAGCACAAGAGCTATAATAACATAGTTCAAACACTTCTTGCTTAGGTGTGCCCAACAAAACAACCAGCTAACTAACAATGAAAGCTATATATTGACTCAGAAATTTTGTAATTGCCCTTATGTTACTGGTGTGTCTCGTAGGCAAGTTTGTGATTCCTCGATGGCAGTCAGAGACTTACTGCTAGGTGTCTGCACGATGCAAGAGTGCGAAACGACATCCACAGTCTCTGGGTGGCTGAGGGCGCGGATAGTTGAAACAGTGATCCAGAACGCAGCACCCCTGACAAACACGGGCAACAAGGCTCTAGTCAACCCCCACAAAACCATTTACCTATATCTGTTTCTCTTAGATTAGGCATACAAATAAACAGATTTGTGCTACCCTCTTACTATTTGTGTGACAATGATGAGACAGATAATTAAAATGCATCTAGTTATCATTTAAGCCTGTGGTGTGTGTTGTTTTTTATGTTGTTTTATCAGTTCCTCAGCCACAGAATTTAATTTTGGCAGAGATTCAGTTCATTGCTTCCATGATATGTAGGCATTCTGGAAAGGCATGAGCTAACACCATCACAAAAGCTACATGGATGTGTTTAAAATATATGTCAGCTAGCTAGTGTTCATCTGACAAAGCTATGTGAAGCTCGGTTCATATTGATTGTGAAATGTGAAGTTATTATCTAAACCTGGAAGTAAATTTAGAAACATGCCTAAGTTTTCTTACCAGCCTTGACTGCATGTCACATTTCACTATCAATTGAAATATCTAAGAGTAGCTTTGACAATGCTTGAATGTTGCTATCTGGCAGTAAAGACAACACATAATATGATGTGAGTTTATAGGCAGTAACAAAGTAGCTGCTTGATGTGGAATTTGCCTAGAAAGTGATGACAATATATGACAGCAACAATTTGGGAAGGGTTATCTACGTCAGCTTAAAGAACAACAGTAAATGCCTTCTAAATCAGATTTGAAACTGACTTTTACATTTTCTCACCCCTTGATTCCTTATAACTGTTCAGTCATTTTCATCTTGTCTACTCCTGTCTACTTCACTTTATTTGGACAGTTACTCCCTGGAATCCGTTTGTACTGCTAGAACATGCAATATTACTATGCAAGACTTTGTTTTGAATCTGATGAGTATTAGGATTAATATTTCAACAGAAGAACAATTATTAACTGCTAATAAGACAAGTTTTATTCTAGTCCCTGTTTAACAGTGAATTAAAGAAATGAATTAACTTATTAAAATATATTTTCAACAATAAGAGAAGCATAGCATTAGGTTATTTTTCTTAGTGCTTCATGCCAATTGTCAATAGTATATTGGTGTTATATCAGACAAAAGTTATTGTACATATAAAGTTAGTAGAAGAAAATTATGTTTTACATATTTAATTCACTGTTTAAAAAGATATTGTGAGGCTATATTTTATGGTTTCTAATGGAAATTAATATATAATTATTATAAACTGCAAAATAGTTTAGCATCCAAACAATACATAATTACAGTTATCCATGATTAAATATATTTAAAGAATGTGACTTATACAGAACTATTATATCTTTTCATCCAGAGCTATTATTTCTCTTCTTCATCCATAATGTACTGTTACTTTACTTCTATTATTGTATGCCCTTCCAGTTGCCCCAAATTTGCCTTAACATAAAGAGTGATGGGAAGTTTTATGTTCCATGACTGAGTGTCACATAAAATTTATTTTTAGTGCTTTATCCATCGATGTGTTCTGCTCTGTAGTGGAGATAGGTATTCAGTCTGGGCTATATTTAGAAATATGTGGTGAAATGGAACAGATATATTAATTTCCCAGACCAGTGTGTCCATGTGACACAAGGATATGAAATGTTACAACTTACCTTCAGGGTGTAAAAGCTGGCATTACCCATTATGCTCTGGGAGATGTTAAAAGAGTGTTAACATGATACATAAATGTCTTGGGGAAAACGGATGTATGATCATAAATGGTGGAGAGGGATTTGTGGTGATTTATAAAAGTTTCACAGTTTGGTTGAATGACAATACATCTTTGGGTTTTTGGTCAAGCATATATTTATTTAAAGTGCACAAAATGGAATCTTCAGCTGTCTAGACACCCAAAAATTTACTATCTGAGGTGTTATGAAACTTATCTTGAAAGTCAATGCCATCCATATCTTTTTATGTTTTGGCTCCCTTCCTTTGTTTTCACAACTATCTTGCTGTTCACATATAACTTTTTCATTGCAGCACTAATAATATAATACATTACTTTCAGTTTTATTGACTATATTTCACTGTTAAAGGAAAGTTCAAACAATGCAAAATTCAGGATGCAATAATAAGAAGACAGATCGTTACACAGCACATAGAGAATGCAATCAGTGGCACACAGGTACATTGAAAAATTGTGAGGATGTTATTCAGTTATCTAACTTAGTTTCATTAGAAGCAGACAAAGCTTGATCAATTTTCAAAATTGTAGGCAGATAATGTAGTCCTCCTGGAGCAGTATTTCAGCTGACAATCATTCAGCTATCTTCAGGTGAGTGTCAGCCACTGGAGGTCACTAGTTCATGGTGACAGCTTTATAGTGAAAGTTGGTGCAGAGACACATGCACAAAAGCAGCCATCATATAAGCACCCTCTGCCAAATTTCGTGTCCTCTGTGTATGCTGTGCTAATTCGATATGGATAGTGTTCATTGCACTTGAACACAGATTGAGGATGTTCCAACTCATTTGTGAGGCTGTCTCCATCAGACATGGCATGTGCCGGATGCACCAACATTTGCAGGCTGCCACTAGTTTGTGCAGAGTGATGACAGCCTGCAGATAATGTCCATAAGTGTGGACCTCCAGTAAATGACCCATCCACTAACTACGAAGTCCAGAAAGGGTAAGCAACTATCCTTATCTATTTCCATTATAAATTGGATATTCTTATGGAATGAATTCAGATGTTCCAGTAAACATGACAATTTTTCTTCCCAATGGGGCCCCACTATAAAAGTGTCATCTACATATCACCAGAAGACTGTTGGTTGATAGCATGACCTGGAAAAAATAGGAGTCTACTTCTGCCACAGAAAACTTGGCTAGGACAAGATTCTATTATGGAACCATTGATTAAAGAATCTGTGGAAATATGCTTGGCACAAGATCTTATTAATAGTGATGGCAGTTTTAACTGGGTCTCGATCTCTGTAATATCTTTGGAGAGAACACATTTTATTCATAATGGCACATCTAGTGACAGTTAAAAAAGTTTATGATTTGACATCTTTAGTTTTAGTGCACATTCTGACCTTTGCAAATGCACCTGTGCAGCACATTTAGATTTCCATACATAGAGGGCAAGAAATGCACAGAGGGTGCTCATGTAACAGCCACTTTCGAGCATGTGTCTCTGTGCCAACTTTCACTATAAGGGCATCACGGTGAACCAGCAATTTGCTGAGGTTGACACTCACCTGAAGATGCCCGAACAATTGTGAGCTGAAATATTGCACCAGTAGGTCAATGTTATCCAGCTGCATAACTTTATCAAGTATTCCTGACACCAGGAAAATATCAGGATGGTTGGACAGAGTTTTTAATGACTATACTTCCAAATGAACTAATGTCTTAGACACTTAAATGTTTAAACTGGTACTGAATGATAAACCACCTCAATAAAAGAAACTAGTACTATGTTAATGTACTGATAGTGAACTCAGTGGCAGCTCTTTCAAATTGTGCAGATTATGAAAAATAGTCACTTCCATTATTTGGCTGCCAGTGCCAGGAGAGTTTGTGGCATAAAGTTTCTGATCACCACACCAAACAATGCATTGCACTGATTCCAGCGTCTCAGCAAGGGGAGGGGGTGATGTATTATTAAAGATGGTGAGCCATCTATTGGCAGAGGAAGTTAAGCTCATTGGCTTATTTTGTGTCAGCAGAGAAGACATTAGTTCGCATGGGGTTTCATTCTCCTCTTTATTTCATTCCATACTTATCCATAGAAACAATGCACTAATATTTGTTATCTCTATTATACATATACTAATCAGAGGTTGGCAGTGTTAACCATCTGCACAAGGTTGGTACTCTATGATATTAAGTTCCATTGCTCTCTTCCAATTGATATCATATGTAGACAGTATAAGTTTCAAGACTCAGGCTCTCTTTGCAAAGGGAAGAGAAGTGTATGACCAAACAGATTGAACAGACTGAAGAGGAGGGCTGGTCATGAATTAGCAATGCCAGTGATTTCTGTGTGGAGAATTTTATGGCATTGCATAAAACTACATCCTTATAGTTCACAGTTGTTAGATGCTCTGAAACTACAGACAATGGGGTATATACTGAATTTGCAAATAACATATTGCTGCATACTGATTATAATTCTCTGAATAGGGTTGTCTTCAGTGATGAATGAACATTTCACCCAAATGCACTTGTGAACACTTGTAATGTGTCTATCAGGGTGTCAGACAGCTACAACCAGACTCCAGTAAATTAAATGTTTTATGCCATACCTGGTAGAAAGTATATGGGCCTTTCTTTTATGCTGAAGCAAGTGTAACTGGTATTTCTTACTTTGATGTGCTAAAACAATGGATCTTTCCTTAATTACATTAAGCTGAACCAGAGAACATTATTTGGCAGCAAGATGGTGCACCACATGCCTTTGTAAATGATTGGTTGAACCACACTGTTTCTGACTGATGGCTTGACTGCAAGGGGCCAGATGACATATTTTGTTTTGCATGGCTTCCGTGTTCACCAAATCTGACACCTTACAATTTATATCTTTGAGGTTTGTAAAGGATTGGGCATATAAAGCTCCACTACCAGGTGACCTAAACAACTTATGACCTGGGATTGTAGCTACACATGAATTAGGTTTGGGATGAACTTGGCTATCAACTTTATGTTTGCCATGTGACAAAGAGTGCTCACACTGAACACAAACTGTTTGTTTCTCATTTATTTGAGGTTCAATAAATTACCAACCTTCTCTACCAAGATTTGAAATTAACGTGCAAAAGAGATAGAGTGGCAGGCCAGTACTTACCATAGTTTGGTACAGCTGATAGTATACACAAAAATAATACAAAAGGCAATGAAACTAAATGTTTATACTAGCTTCCAAATTTTTTTTATTTCTTTTGTCAGGTAGGAGGAGGAAAGAGAAAGGGGACAGAAGGAAACATTTACTCACAACCTAGGTCATGAGGTGAAGTGAGTGAGTAAACCCTTCCCTTCTGTCCACTTTCTCTTTCCTCCTCCTACCTGATGGAGGAAATATAAATTTCCAAAAGCTAGTACAGTAAAACTTCTGTATAACGGACACCAATAGGGAAAATAAAACTGCCCGCTTTTAAGAAGTGTCAGCTGTTAAGAAAAGGATAAAATACAAAATAGTAAACTACTGTTTATCCAAAATGATCAGAATGGCGGCTGGTTTGGATAACGAAAATCTCGGATAAAACCAAGGTCTCCTGTTTTCACGCATGAAACATACCGAATTGCATGAATACCAAGTATGATCGTTAAATGTACTAATGCCACACCGCTTGTTGAACCGATACAGCCAGCCATAATTTACAAGGAATTCTTACTCCTTTCCTTCAATGAGCTCATAAAAAGTCATTGCTTTTTGACGAAGTAGAGGACCTTAACTAGCATGCCTTTGGCTCTTATTTGTCCATGCCACAAAAATAAAGACTCTTTTAACTGAGGATATGAACTTTTTTTCATTCTTCTTTGAAATTTCATTGCACTGCTTGACGCATGAATGGAACAAAATGTTTAAATATCTGATCAGTTTGTTTTTCAACCAGTAATTGCACTCATACTGATGTTCAAATCTGCAGAAACTTTTGCAGGTGGCTCACCAGCATCAGTTTCCTGCAAAGTGCGAAGCTTTTGTTACAATGAGAGCCCATTCTTTTTTCGTCCTGTGCCCGTACTCAGTGTTTTTATTTATTTATTTTTTTACCTGCACTCGAATAATTCTTTTTTGGTATTTGGCCACTTTTATCTCTGGGCATTTTAAAGCATGTAGCGCGAACACAAAACTTCAAATCGAAAACACTCAAGACACATTAGACAAAGCTTTTGACCTTTGAAACCAGGTTGTGGCAGCCATTGAATATAAACATTCGATACACCTATCGCCTGTCCCCTGTCCTAGCCAAGGTCACACTGCAAAAAAACAGTGAGTCTACTACTCAATGCTTTGCTTGATTTGATGTACCAACAACAGACGGATAGTGTTTGGCGCCACACTCTCAACGTCTGTTTCTGCGCAGCATGAACCAATACTGTACGTACTGTACTTCCAAGAAGTTCCAATAGATGGCAATGCCATGAAAACCACGGAATACGAACAATAAACATGCTAAATCTTCAATCAACAATGTTAAAATTGATGACACTCAGAGTTTTGACATGCAAGAGTGCACTGATTCTTTCACGTTGTCCATTATTTGGAAGGTTTGATTGTTGTTGGGAAACATATTACGGTGTCTGTGTCCGTTATATGGAATGTCCGCTATTCGGAATAATTTTAGCATAAGGGCTAATGTTGTTTTGCAGGGGAATTTTAAAATGTCCGCAATTGAGAGGAGTATGCTATTAGGATGTGTCCATTAAGGGAAGTTGTACTGTATAAACATTTAGTTCCATCACCTTTTGTCTCATTTTTTGTATGGTAAGTACTGACCTGCCACTCTATCCCTTTGAGCCTTATTTTCATTCATTTGATGTATAATTTATATTAGTAAGGTCACCGTAGTAAATTTTACAAAGCTTTAAAACAGCAGTATTCATTTTGGTGTGCCTGGTATCATTAATAATATGTGGGTAAGTAACAACTCACTGTGAAGTTGATCAATGAGCCACAGAACACAATCACATTCAAACATCTAAAAATTTTGGCCACAGTCTACATCAGTAAAAGAGAGTAGTCACATTCACTCATTCTCCCAGGCAAAAGTCAAGCACACATGACCACCATGTCTGGTTACTATAACCCAACTTGCATCTTAACAGTGAATGAGGAGATGAGGGAAGGGGTGAGGAGGAATAAGAATGCAGGCCAATGGAGGGGATAGAACATACAGCACTGTCTGGCAGACCATAAACACACTGGCAGTTGAGAGTTTGAGATGCAGCTTTAAATGCAATAAAAGTATGGGGGCAATTTTGTCTGTGGCTGAAACACTAAGTCAGTATGTATAGTCTCTACTACCTAACTATTTCTGTCTTTTTACTATCAGGAATAGATGTTTTGAAAGGTATCTGTTCCTTAGCTTTCTGTATGGCTGCATTTTTTTTGCTCCAGTAAAGTATTTCGACCTGTAACAATAGCCAATTCTTTCTTCAAAGTCCTTCATTTTTTGCTCTTTACTTCTAAGACTTGTATCAGAAGGACTTCTGGTGATACCAGATTTATCCAGTTTTGTTTTCTCGATTTCCAGGGTTTATAAAGCCCTCTTCTGTACTGCTGTGATGTTCTTTTTCTTATATGTCATCTTTTGAGTGGTCCGAGACTGCAAGTTAGGTATTTCTGGGAAAGAATTTCATCTGACTTCAGTGACATTTCACACACTAAAATAGTGAGTGAGGAAATGTTGGGGAAATGCCAGCCGACTATATTATAACCCCATACTGCTTCAACAAGCCTTTCAATATAACAATTGGAAGTAGGGAGCAGTGGGAGAAAATAGTTCGACACTGTACGGGGGATATTGTCTGGTTCACTGACGGGTCAAAATCAGACCAAGGCATTGGGGCTGGGGTATACAGGGTGCAGCCAAGACTGGAGGGCGTCATCTCTCTAGGGAAACTGGCCTCAGTATTTCAGGCCGAAATCACTGCCATCAGGGCGTGTGTGGAGGAGAATTTGCATAGGCGCTACAAAGATCGTAGCATCTATATCTATTCAGACGGCTAGGCAGCCCTGAGATCACTGGCAGCTCCTGCAACAAGGTCTAAAATTGTTGCAGAATGTCACAGGGTTCTGGTGGAGCTAGGGGATCAGTGGCAACGAACATGCCAACAGATTAGCCAGGATGGGGGCAGAGACTCCATTTATTGGACCAGAACCTGTCCTGACAATCACCAAGGCAATGATCAAATTGGAGCTACGTAACTGGCTCAGAAGACAGCACGTAGAATATTGGACCAAAGTCCATCAACAAAAACATGGCAAGGTAATGATGTCAAAGCCATGTTTTAAAAGCTCTGAACAGGAGAGAGATTAGACTCATGGTTGGATTGCTGACAGGCCACGGGAATTTCAAAAAACACCTACATACAATGGGAATAACAGAAGAGGATCCTAAATGTAGGATCTGTGATGACGGTGATGAAACTGTATCACATCTAATCTTCAAATGCATTGCATTGGAGAGTAAAAGGCACAGAAACAAAAAAATTTGGGACAATCAGACCTGAACAAATTGTGTCTAATAAAGAACTGGTAAAGGGACTCCTTGCACCATTCAAGGGCATTGGTTGGCTTTACAAGATATACAGGGAGCAATACAGCACAATAAACTTAGTTTCGATGCGGACAGTGGCAGGGTGGACCAAGACTGTTTTGGCTTCGCTGAAAAAATCAAATCAATCAATCGGTGACATTTTTGTAAGTAAACCCAACAGCTCATTTGGCATGCTTCTTCTAAAATCATGTGGATGAAATTATTTGGAACATGAACTTCCATTTCGTAAATATTGGTACTGTTCTTTTGATTACAAAGAAATAACCAATCACAGTACTGTGCTATCTATTTTTGAAACCAATTGTGAAGATAACCTTCAGCTCTACAACTGGAATTACTGCACTTTCTAACAGAAGATTTGGATGTATTTTTGACTATTTAAGTCAAAAAATAATGTGGACAACTCACAAGATTACAAAAAATGTTATTTTGTTCAAGAATGAGCTACAGATCATGACTTACACTCAAGTAAGCAAGAAACCCACATCTCAAAGAATGGCAAAAGTCCCATACAACGTGTACAGTAGTTGCTCATTGACACACTCCTCACCAAATTGCGCAGTCAGAAAACACACGAGACCCTGGAATACATTATATTGTATGAGATCTAATATCTATAATTTTATCTTCACAGCCTGTATGCAACATGTATTTATTGACTCTTCTAGAATTACACCCTCTTGAAACTTTGAAAGAAGCTCATACTGTGGTAAAGAATTCCTCTCGCTGTGTCTTACTGATCATCTCAATTATGCTTTCATACTTACTAAATGAACCTCTAATGAAGCATGCTTCTCTTCTTTAGATCTTTTCCTTCTCCATCCATCCTGTCTCTTATGGATGCCATACTGGTGAGCAATATTCAAGTATTGATCAAACTATATTTTGCATGCTATTTTGTTTGTATACTACACTTCCTGGGGATTCTTCCAATGAATCTCGGTTTAGCATGTATCTTAGGCAGAATTAATTTTTTGTGGTTTGTCCACTTCATATTGCTTGTAGTGCCTAGTCATAGATATTTCACGAAAGTAACCAGTTCCAGTGATTATTCTACAATTGCATAGTCATACATTTGTGTTGAGGGTTAGTTGCTACAGCCTACAATAAGTCAGTACACCGCAGATACTCCTGCATTTTGCTTCAGTTTTACAGCTTTGCAACTTCTTTGTGTACTATAGCATCATCCATGAAAAGCCTCACTGAACTTACAATCACATTTACTGATTCACTTATTCATATAGTGTGAAAAGTAATGGCCATATGACACATTTGGAGCACATCAGAAATTAATTTGACTTCTGTCTCTTGAGAATGACATGTTGTGTTTTGTATGCTAGACATTCTTCAGTCCAGTCACATAGTTAATCAGAACTGAGTGGGGGGTCTCAATGACAGTCTTTGTAAACTCTGTGATGGTCTTGACTGCAGATTTATGGACTCGTGTTATCAATTTGGCAATTGTAAGACTCCTCCCCCCTCCCCTCCTTGATAGAACAGGGGTGTACTACACAAGGGAAGCAGTTACTCATATAGCAGAGTATCTGTGGGGTGCACAAGGTGTGTTCTTCTTCTTCTTCTCTCTCTCTCTCTTTTTTTATTTTTATTTATTTATTTATTTTTTAGGCTAAGCGGTAGTTGGCGTTCTCATGAACACTTGCCAGTCAATACACAGTGAATGAAATCAGGCCACAGTTTGATCAAAGACATTGTCAAAATATTAATGGAAAATTTTCAGTGTTTGCAAAAAAGTTTCTGAATTTACTGCATTGCAAGGAATTTGTTGCACTCAGACTATCTAGACTATCTTCAGGACCAAGAGCTGGCTGAATCCTGATGTAGGAAGCTCAGAAATATTTGGTAAGGCCTGGAATTATATCAGAAGAATAGATCAGGTAAAGTTTGAGATGGTGAATTCATTACAATTGACAAAAGTATTTTCTCTATTGAACTGAAAGTCAAGAGCAACTGAAGTTATTGGGATGCTTATAAATAGCCTAAATAGGTCTAGAAGAAATCAAGATAATAACTGGGTGTTTCTTCTGGCCTCCTGGTACCACCTTCTGGAACACTCATTCAGAGAATGTATGTCTATGCCACATAGGGTGAACATACCCAAACTGTGCAATATTAGTTGAGGGTAACTTTAACGTACATTGGGAATGTGTGGTTTCATTTCAGGACAAGCAGTCTTGTAAATTATTACTGAGCATGTTTTCCAAAAACTGTCTTGCCAGCTAAATGAACAGCCTAATCCAATACAAATATTTTAGACCTTGTAGCTATAAACAGGCCTGACCTTATCATCGATGTTAGTGTAGGGACAGGGTTTAGTGATTATGTTGTCATAGCAACAAAGGTACCCACATTAATAATCCAATTAAGAAAGCTAGGAGTGTGTTTATGCTTGCAAGAGCTGGTAATCAATTGTTGGTATCCCACTCGGAGAATGAATAGATATCATTTATTTGCAGTAAAAAAAAAAAAAAAAAAAAAGGAGAGAGAGAGAGAGAGAGAGAGAGAGAGAGAGAGAGAGAGAGAGAGAGGAAAGGCAGAGTTTTAAATTACACATTCAAATGGAGGATTTTGTAATAGGCATCCTGGTGTAGAGAAGCAGCTGAGTGGGCAGAAAAGAAATAATTCACCAGGTCCAGATGGAATCCCAATTCATTGTTATAATGAGTACACTGTGGCATTGGCCCCTTACTTGGCTTGCATTTATCGTGAATCTTTGGTCCAGCAGAAAGTCCTATGTGATTGAAGAAAAGCTCAGGTAACTTCCATTTATAAGAAAGAAAAGAAAGGTCCACATAGTTACAGACCAATATCTTTAATACCATTTTGCTATAGAATTATTGAACTTATTCTCAGTTTGAATACAATACACTCCCCTGATATGAAAAAGTTTCTGTCCATGCAGCAGCACAGCTTTAGAGTCAAACTCTGCTTCCCATTTATCACACAATATCTTACAAGCCATGGATGAAGGGCAACAGGCAAATTGCATATTCCTTGCTTTATAAAAGGTGTTTTAAACAGTGCCACACAGCAGACTGATAATGAATGTATGAGCATATGAAATAGGTTCACAAATATGTGAGAGGTTTGAAGACTTCTTTAGTAACAGAGCCCAGTACACTCTTCTTGACAGTGAGTGTTCATCAGGGATAAGTTGTATCACCAGGAGTGTGCCAGGGATGCATGATAAGACCAGTATTATTTTCTATTTTCTGAAAGCCAGAATGAGTAACAATCTGTGACTGTTTACTGATGATGCTGTGGTATATGGATAGGTGTAGTCACGAACTTACTGTAGTAGGATGAAGGCTGACTTGATGTGAGGAGTGTCAGATAGCTCAAAATGTATAAAAATGTAAGTGAAGTAGATTGGTAACATTAGTGCTGTGTTTATTCACACAGTCACATAAATTAAATGTCATAATGTAACCTTGCAGTGTGATGTGAAATGGAATGAGCATACAAGGACAGATGCAAGAACAGCATATGGCCAACGTCACTTCATTGGGAGAATTTTGGAAAGATGTGGTCCACCTATAAAAGAGACTACATACGGGATGCTTGTGTGACCCCTTCTTGGATACTACTGAAATGTTTGGGATCCCCACCAGGTCACCTTAAAGGAAGACATGAAGCAATGCAGAGAGGGACAGTTTAGGTTTGTTACTGGTATAGTTGATCAATGCAAGAGTGTTACAGAGATGCCTTTGGAACTCAAATGGGAATTGCTGGAAGGTAGGCAATGTTCTGTTCAAGAAACACTAATGGGAATATTTAGGGGGCTGGAATCTGAAACAGACTGCAGAACAGTTCTACTACTGTCAACTTACATTTCTCATAAAGACCATTAAGATAAGAGAAATTAAAATTTTTAGGAGATATACAAACATTTCTTTCTCCCGGGAGGGGGGGGGGGGGGGAGTGGAACAGACAGGGAAGTGACTAATAGTTGTTTGAAGTACCCTCTGCCATGGACCTCACATTGGATTGCGGTGTATATGTGTACACTGGTCAAAACAATTAGGGGATCAGTTGAGATATCTAGGTTTTGAAGTATTGTCATTGGCAGAATGCACTAAAATGATTCAACACTTTTTTGTCGGTTCTATGGAATGTAGATAACAACATTATGGCAACCAAGACAGTGGTAATGACAGAACGTTGCTGCAGAGGGAATTGGTGTTGACTTGTGTTTACTCTAGTAAATGCATTACAACAGCAGTTGGGTTCAGACAGTGTAGTCACCAACAAGAACATGACTACCAACACTATGGCCTGGAAGCAGGAGAGAGACAGAGGGAGGTGGCTGCAGCTATTGCAGTGTCGTGAAGTATAATTTCCAGCACCTGGACAGGAACCATTAAAAGAAGGCATAGCAAATGTTGTCGATGGATAACATCAGCAAGGGATGATTGTTATCTTTGGTTAACAGCTCGTTGAGACACAAGGCTGAATGCAACTCAGCTGCAACCCACCCTCCAGGCAGCAGTAGGATGTACATTATCAATTTAAACAGTCTGAAATTGCCTTTGGGAAAGTGGCCTCCATGCACTGAGGCCTATGGTGTGTATCCCATTAAAACCACGAGACCATTTAGCCCACAGAAACTGGGCAGAGGAACATCAGCACTGGAGTTGTAATGAATGGTGCTGGGTTCTGTTCACACATGAGCCAAGATTTTGCGTGCAACCAGACAATCATCGTTTCCTCATCTGGAGAGAACATGGAACAGTCCTGATTATGTGCAGGAAACATAACCATATCGTGGTGGTTGACGAATGGCGTGGGCAGGAGTCAGTATTGGCTAATGTATGAACCTCTATGTTATTCAGAATAGCACTTTGACTGCTCAGAGGTACAGAGATGAGATCCTTTTACCTTTTGTTGTGTCCTACGTAGGTGCCATGGGAGATGGGTTCCTTCTGGTGGACAATAACACTTATTCCTACAGAGCTGCACTGGTGGATAACATACTTGAAGCTCAGGGAATTGAACAAATGGAGTAGCTAGCTTGTTTGCCAGACTTAAACCTGAGCGAGCATGTCTGGGATGCTCTTGGCAACGCATTGCGTCCAGACTAGCATCTCCCACAATGGTTGTGAATGATATCTCACCTGATCCCCTAATTGTTCTGAGCAGTGTAGATGTAGATGAATTGAACTGGTATCATATCAGATGCAGTGACCTTTCCTCAGTTGGGAAATTTCAGTCACTTTTCCATCCCTCAGTCATTTATTTCAATATCTGTAATTTTGTCATTCATGCAACAATTTAGATGAGAAATTTTCTTTCCCTATGAAACAGCTTTGTGTTTAGTATTTCAGTCTCTTGTATTATCTTCTATTTCATTTCCATTATGGTCACAGAGTGCCTGGACATTTAGTTTTGATATAAAACCAAAATTTCTTAAGATTTTCTGCCTTTTGTTCATTGAAGTTAAAAATTGCTGTAAATAAATTGTTGGTGTTGAGTTGTCAGGTACTTTTAAATCTGCCTCTTATTAAACAAAAATATCTCCCTACCTATCTTCAATTCATATTTATGGCTCTATTCAGTGTTGTAATGCTCTCATGATCACTGGTTCCCTGTTATATTTTAAGAGAATGAAAGAGTTGGGCCTGCTTGTCACCAGTAGGTGAAAGATCTGTCCATTATCTGCATTACTATGATGATTAACTGATTCCCCAAAGAGTTATGGAAGAATGTATGTGTACTGAAGGTGATGACAGGATGATGATCCCCTAAGTGCAGATGCATACCATACTCTATTACGGAAATCATCAAAACACCTTGAGTAATGTGGCTAATGGGTAGAGGCACTATGTCACTAGTGTGTGGACAAGTTGGGAATTTGGGACAGACAGAACGTGTGCGGGGGCAGTCCAAGCATTTGTGGTGACCATTATGTGCAAATGGCATAATTGTGAGGAGACTTGGTTTCAAATTCTAGTCTGGCATGAATTTTTAACTTTCACCAACAATGTAACTCATTGTCCATCAGCAGCTGATGTCTTTAATTTCACTGTGTCTTGAAATATTATAGTTTGAACATTTCTAGACATAATAAAACAGTAATTGATCTTTCTAACAATAATTAAAAGTAGTTCATCAAATTCCTTTATGATGTTCAACTTGAGGTTCCTGGACCAAGCATCAAACCTTTGCAAGTCTCTCTGTTACCTTGTAATATATTCTTGTAATGTGAATTTTCTTCATTGATGAGCAAAACAATATTACCATAACTTACCATAAGATTTAATGCTAGTTGTTGGGAACAGGAAAGATTAGTGCCTTCTTCCATTGCCTAAGATTATACACAGATGAGCCAAGACATTATGATTTGTATCTACAATGAGACTGAATGCAATCTGGTGCCAGTACAGGCACCTTAAACAGTAAGGCAAGTATGTAAGTAGAGAAGAGACTAATAGGGAATCATTCCAGCAATTATATGTCCTGCAAATGGAGGAATATACTCACATAAAAAATCTTTGACAAATGACAGAATTTTATAGTTCAACTCCTGGGAATGAGCACCTTGGAAGTTGCAAAGCTGATTGACTATTCACAGTTACTGTCTTGAGCACCTACTGAAAGTAGTAGAAACACTGGTACCAGAATAAGCAGTAATCTCTGATGGATCTGACAACAAAGAACAATGTGTCTGTTTAGCTGCTGGCTGAGTCACAGCACAGGCCACCTTCAGATTTCATAAATGAAATTGGCTTCTGATTAAAAGTAACATATAGATTTCTGTCTATGCTTTTTCATTTCTGTTCGTAAATGTATCCTGTGCATATTCGATTCAAATTCATGTTTAAGAAACAGTGCAGTCTTCCTTTGAGTGCAATACAGACCACATCTGCAACTTGGAAGTGTAACCGGCTTCCTACTAGAAGCAACATATTTTTACTGTTCTGTGAGGTTCTTGCTTTTGTTTATTAAATTTCTCGTGAACTTACAGATATATTAGTTTCAGATTCATGTGAAGTATCTGGTTAGTGTATTGTTCTGCTGTGTGAATCCCGACAGTCGTCTGTCTTGCTTTGCGTTGGAGTAGTACCAGCTCTAGTTGTCTTCGTTTACCATAGTTACCTTCTGTCAAGTCTAAATTGCATCTTTCTAGTCTTTTGTTTTTCTTGGTATTGTAATCATTAATAGGTCTGTGACTGCTGTGTGCAGATGCAGACTGAGCTGGTGACACTTCACTCCCAGCTTCAAGCTGTGTTAACCTCAGTAGTACAGCTTGAGGCTGCAGTTGAGGGTGTTGTTGTTGTTCAGTCATGGGAAATGAACGGATGCCTGGCGTGAATATAAAAATTGGATGAACACTTTCCTGAGTGAGAATTTCCAGTCTTTTGAAACTAACAATGTAACTGTAGACCAGATGTAGCTTACTTACATTCAAAGGAACAGTATCAACAACCATTCACACATTCTTACCAAACAGAGTAACAGTTGAGGGGGCTGACCTGCCATGGTTACAAAAGAAAAGAAAAACTCATGCCAAATTTAAACACACAGAAAATCCCCAAGACTATCAAAAACCAGAAACTTAGCTCAAACTTCAATGTGAGAAGCTTACAATAGTTACTAAAATGAAACCCTGTCATGTAATTTGGTAGAGAATTCTATGAAATTGTGGTCATATGTAAAGTATTCTAGCAGCAAAATGCAATCAATATCTTTATTACACGATAGAAATGGTGATGCTGCTGATGACAATTCTGATAAAGTTGAATTGCATAAAACAGCTTTCCAAAATTCCTTCACTAGAGAAAACAAAGAAAATACTCTAGAATTAGTATCAAGAACAGCTGCCTGCATGCATAATTTAGAAGTAGATACCCCTGGAGTATCAAAACAATTTAAATAAATTAACAGAAGTAAGTCTCTTGGTCCCAACTGTATACCGATTGGGTTTCTTTCAGAGTATGCAGATGCAATAGCCCCATACCCAACTATCATATACAACCACCTGCTCAGTGAACATTCCATACCCAAAGACTGGAAAGTTGCACAGGTCACTCTAGTATTCAAGAAAGACAATAGGAGTGATCTGCAAAATCACTGACAACAGTCTGTACCAGGATTTAACAACATATACTTTCCTCAAATATTATGATTACCTTGAAGAGAACGACCTATTGCCCAAAGTCAACACATTAATAAAGTATCATTCTTGTGAAATACAGCTAGCTATTTACTTATATGATGTGATGAATGCTGTTGACAAGGGATATCAAATAGATTCTGTATTTCTAGGTTTTCAGAAGGCTTTTGACACTGTACCTCACAAGTGCCTTCTAAACAAATAATTGTGTGCTTATGGAATATTGGCACGGTTGTGAGATTGAATTTGTGATTTTCTGGCAGAAAGGACACAGTTCATTGTAACTGATGGTAAGTCATTGAAATGATATCTTGCATTCCACAGGGCACTGCTCCTTGTTTTTATAAATGATTTAGGGGACAATCTCAGTAGCTCTTTTAGACTGTTCACTGATGTTGCTGTCATTTATCGGTTAGTAAAGTCATCAGAACATCAAAAGCAACTGAAAAATGATTCAGATAAGATATCTGCATGGTGCAAAATTTGGCAATGACCCTTAATAATGAGAAGTGTGAGGTCATCCATATGACCACTAAAAGAAATCTGTTAAACTTCACTTACATGATAAAGCAGTCAAACTTACAGGATGGCAATTCTACTAAATACCTATGAGTAACAATTACGAACTACTTAAATTGGAAAGAATATGTAAAAAATATTGTAGGGAAGGCTAAACAAAGACTATGTTTCATTGGCAGAACAGTTAGAAGATACAACAGTTATACTAAAGAAACTGCTTACACTACAATTGTGCATCCTGTTTTGGAGTATTACTGCACATTGTGGGATCCACATCAGGCGGGAGTGAAAGACAATTTAGAGAAAATTCAAGGACAGCTTGTTTTGTATTATCACAATATAGGTGAGAGTTTGTCTCGGAAATGATTCACAAGTTGGGGAGGAAATCATTAGAAGAAAGGTGTTATTTGTTGTGACAAGATCTATTTGCAAAAATTCTTTCACCCAGTTTCTCTTCAGAATGCAAAAATATATTATTAGCATCCACCTTCATAGGGAGTCAGCATCATAATAAAATAAGAGAAATCAGATCAAAAACAGAAAGATTTAGGTGTTCCTTTCTCCCATTAGAGAAATAACATAAAAGTGGTTCAATGAACCCTCTGCCATACACTTCAATGTGACTTGTAGAGTATCCATGTGGATGTAGATTCTCGTGCAGGCACAGTTATCTTAGAGCACACTGTTTAGCAGATATTGTTGAGCAAGGGGGTCTGCAGCAGCAGACAGAGACAGGGCTGGTGCAAGGGGTTTTTACTGAACATGCGAGAGTAATTTGTAGCGCCCCCCCCCCCCTCGCTGTCTTCATTTTATTTTATTTTTTCATATTGGCCTTTGAGTAGTCCCCTTACAGCCATCCACATAAGTAATGATAAGGACATCCTCTAGTACAGTTATGTAAGCAAGTTGGCGAGGGCAACTATACAAACATCAAAGATGTGACAGAAATCAAAAACAGAAAGATCAGTTTCAATGAACATAAGAAACATAAGAAACACAATATTGTGATTAAACCTGGTTTTATCTTTTACATAACTGTTCATAACTCTTTCTTCGCCGCCGTTAGAAAGGAGACAAGTTCTTTGTACAATCCAAAGTCTTTGGTTGCCAATAATGTTGATACAGATATTGGTAACTGGTAATCCCTGCTCACAATATACCTTAGCAACTTTGATGTGAGCTCCCACCTGTTCATGGATCCAAAAAAAATTGTGATTTGTGTCTTTTCCTTCGCCGCAGTCACAAAGTGGAGATGTCACTATGCCAATGCGATGTAGGTACTGCACAGTTCGACAGTGGTTGAACTTCAGCCTCGCTATGGTGACTGCCAGTTTCCGAGAACACCTCAGTTCCTTGTACCAAGGTCTGGTTGGTAGAACTGGTATTGTTTATGCATAGAATTTCCCTTTAGTTGACTGGGAAGCTTGCCATTCTTTGTCCCATTCAGTTTGAATTTTCCTTCTGTAAACAGGTAAAAGATCTTCCACTGGAATCTGAGTATATTCTTCTGTACCAGTGGTAACCGCTTCCTTGGGAAGTGTGTCAGCAATTTCGTTCCTCTGAACGTTGTTGTGTGCTTTAATCCAACACATGGAAACACTGCGTCCGTTCCTTTCCAGGTGGTTTATGTGTGCCATTATCTCGTAGGCTATTGGGTGGTTTTAATGCCCTCAACAAAAATATTTAAGAAGTATGAGCACAGATTTAGAGTCCGAGAAGATGACAATATGCTCCTCCGGAACCGTAAGGCAGTACTTGATTGCTTCCAAGATGGCTGTGAGTTCAGCGGTCATTATTGTCATTTCCTTTGACAGTTTGTATTTACATCCTATTTGCGCATTAGTATCCCAAAAGGTGCATCTCGATCCGTCCTGGGTTTTGGAGCTGTCTGTGTAAAGAATCCTCGCCTGTGAATATTTGTCTTGGAACTCTAGTAATGCGTAATTTGCCAGAGTTGAGGAAGCTGGGAGATCACATCTCACGTCAGGTTCAACAACAGTACATAACTAGCTTCATTCAAACATGAGCAGTCGCCGATTTGAGATGGCTAATCTGATGTTTTGTGCTACCCCTAGATATTCCTTTGCAACTGGAGGCAGGTTCTTACATAGCCAATAATGAGCAGTGTAACATATGACAGAAAGTCCCTGTATGCGACATAATGAGATGTCTTCTGAAAATTGTGCCCTCTTCATTAGAAATTTTATACTTAAATATTTGCGCCATAAGTGTAGAGGTGGTTTATTACTTTCCACAAGTAAAGCATTAGTTGGGGTTGACTTCATGGCACCAAGACACACTCTGAGCACTTTGTATTGTACGATATTAAGTTTTTGGACCTCTCCGGGAGACACCACCTTGACGAAGCACTGTGGGTGGAGAGGCTTGCGCATCCGTGGGAAGCTGAGGGCTATACCGAAGGTAGAGAACCTACTGCTGGAAAGGCCTCAGCTGATGGATCGGACTAAGAGTGTCCCACAACTTCCTGTCTTCCTTATCCTCTCCCAGTCCCTTCCCAATTCCTTTCCCAACTCAAGGTGTGATGCGATCCATGCCGAGGGGTGCGTGGCACATGGGTGGATGTGTCTCGAACGGAGCCTCAGGGATACCGGGCGACCTTCCTGAGTAAGTAGCCTTGCACCGCGCAGGGTTATCGTGGTGTGGACCAAATAAATCCCCAAATCTCGTGGGACTAAGATGAACACAGAGAAAGAAAGTATTTTAAAAGAGTCTGAGGGGCAATCTGAGACCTCAGATACTCAGACATTGGGATCAGGACCGATGGAGTGCACTCCTACTTCTGAATCAGGGTCTAGACCTGAGCAAGAAGTGGGAACTGTAACAGAGACGTTGGACCAAATTAGGATTAAGGCTCAGAGGAGGAAACTTCTCAAGGAACAAAAGCAAAAGGAAGGAAAAGAATGGCTTCCTAAGCATAAGTGGAGGGAATCAAAAGGGCTTGAGCCCAAGACCCCCAAAAAGAAACTGCCTCAGGTCGAAGGGGATACACAGATCCCCTCGACATCAAAGACAGGTGGCAAGAGGGTTAGGGAAGAATCAAAGACTCCCTCCTCTCTGGACAAGTGTGATCCTAAAAGGCTGAGGCAGGAAATAGGGAAACAGACCTATAGTACTGCAGTCTCGGTCTTTAGAATGGCGGTTGTCCAAGAAGGATACCCACTGGTGAACATCACCTCGCAGCAGGAGGAGTGTGCAGATGGCCCTCTTTGAAGAGATTGGGGGGGAAGCTGGTCCAGGACCCAAATTCAGGAGGGTCTATCTAGATTGTGGTGCCCTCATTTTTGTCTGCGAGGGGGAGCACTCAGCAGAATGGTCTAAGGACAAGGTGCCCATGATATCCTCGTGGGAGGATGCGAAGCTGCTGGTCAAGACAGCAGCCGAACTCCTGAAGACCACAAAGGTATCAATATCGGTACCAAAGATCCTTAAGGATGTCTCTCCAAAGACTCTGTTCGAGAAAATAAGTGGCCAAAACGCAAAAGTCTCGACAGAGGATTGGAAGGTAATTAACCAAAAGGTCGTTCCGGAAGGACGAACCCTGGTGGTGGAGGTAGGCGAGAAGTCCCTGAAGGCAATGCGAGAGCGTGGCCTGAAACTGTTTTTAGGGTTCTTGCAGGTCACCGTCAGGGTAATCAAAGACCTTAAAGGCAATAATGGCAGCAAGATGGGGACTGGAAGTGCTGCAGTTAAACCTGCAGCACAGTAAAGGGGCCACTGCTGCCCTCAGTCGTCGCCTGGGGAGACAGGAGGTGGACATGGCCCTGATAGAAGAACCCTATTTATACAAAGGGGGTGTATCAGACCTCAGTGATACTGGAGGTAAGCTGATTTATGCTAGAAATCTAAAAAACTCCAGAACATGCATTTATGTTGGAAATGGAATCCCTTTCTTACCAATGATGGTTTTTGTTCCAGGGACCTGGTGACCATCAGGATGCAGCAACGTGAGGAAGGTATCACGAGGGAAATTGTTTTGGCCTCAGCATACCTTCCTTACAAAGACAGCTCTCCTCCTTCTTTGGAAGTGAGGAGACTGACAGAAGCCTGCCATCGGCAAGGTGACAAACTGTTGGTGGGATGTGATGCCAATGCCCACAATCTATCGTGGGGCAGCAAGGACACCAACAGTAGAGGGGGGCACCTTCTTGAATTTATCCTATCTAACAACTTGGAGATCCTGAATAGGGGTGATGAACCTAAATTCAGGAATAGTTGAAGGGAAGAAGTAATTGACATAACTTTTGGTTCCATGATGATGGGCAGTTATGTCAAACAGTGGCATGTGGTCCTGAAGCCATCCTCATCAGATCACATGTATAAAAAAATCAAGGTTGAAATGGGAACCAGACAGACCATGGCCTACAGAATCCCAGGAAAACGGACTGGGAGACATATAGGAGAGACCTTGACTTCAGCCTATCAGAAATTAAAACTTGGATAAGGAATCCAGCAGAGTTTGAGGAAGTAGCAGAGGCCGTAACCTCTGCTATAGTGATGTCATACCAGGACAACTGCTCAATCACCAAGAAGTGCACAAATAGGAGTAGGCCTTGGTGGAATAATAACCTGGAAATGCAAAGGAAACAGATACGAAGACTGTTTAACCTTGCGAGGCGCAAAGAACAATGGGCAAAGTATCGTGAGGCCCTTGTCAATTACAACCTTGCCATCAGACAGGCAAAGGAGGCATCCTGGAAGGTATTCTGTGAGGACGTAGAGGGCACAGCTGCTCAAGTGAGACTTCATAAAATCCTCACTAGGGTACCAACTAATCCAGGAGGAACATTGAGGAAGGTGGATGGGGAGTATACAAAGACGGCACATGAAATGCTGGAACTGCTCCTCAAGACTCACTTTCCTCAATATACTCTGGTGGATTCTTCAGACCAGAATGTGATTCCTGTGAGACAACGGTTCTCAGGAATTCGCAAAGAGGAGTGGGATTTGGCCAAGGAGTGTGTCAATTTCAGTAAGGTCTGATGGGTGGTGGGAACATTTCAACCATTCAAGTCACCTGGCTCTGATGGAATCTTTCCAGCTCTCCTGCAACAAGTGGGAGAGAATCTTATTAGATTCCTATGCAGGTTATTCAGGGTTAGCCTAGCAGCAGGAATCATTCCCAATGCCTGGAGGGCAGTGAAGTTTGTCTTCATTCCAAAACCAGGGAGAATTGATCATACCAAGGCTAAGGATATGAAACCAATCAGCCTGTCCTCCTTCATTCTTAAGACATTGGAAAAGCTGGTTAATGTGCATGCATATCAGCCAGGTAAATCATGTGAGACAGCTCTCCATCAACTCGTTGGGAAGGTGGAGAAAGCACTACACTTTCAGGAAATAGCCCTCTGTATCTTCCTGGACATCGAGGGGGCTTTTAGCAACACAACCTTTGATTCCATGGTTAGGGCAGCAGAGGCGCATGACCTAGAGACCACTATATGTAGGTGGACTAGGGCCATGCTCAGTGGAAGAAAGGTAGAGGCTACCATGATGAATGAAAAAAATGGTAATCAACACCACTAGAGGTTGCCCGCAAGGAGGAGTTCTTTCCCCTTTATTGTGGAATCTAGTGGTGAATGATTTCATTGGAGAATTAAACTCTAGGCAGTAGGTTTGCCAAGGATACACAGATGATCGTGTCATAGTAATACTTGGCAAATTTGCTGACACAGTCAAGAATATGGCACAAGGTGCGTTGGACATTGTGCAAGACTGGTGCAGAAAACAGGATCTGGGGGTTAGTCCTAAGAAGACTGTTGTTGTACCATTCACAAAGAAGCATATCCAACATTCAAGTTGGAATCTAAAGCTTTTCAATGAAGCGCTACCTGTGAAGGGGACAGTGAAATATCTAGGGGTTACCTTAACTGAGAAACTGACATGGACCCCTCACATTAGGAATATTTGCTCCAAGGCAAAAGGTACTTTGGTAAGTACCAGGAGAGCTTGTGGCAAAAATTGGGGCCTGAGCCCCAAGGGTATGCACTGGATATACACCACAGTGATTAGACCCAGGATCACCTATGGGGCAGTCCTGTGGTGGAAGAAGATAGAACAGCAGGTTGCTGCTAAGGAGCCCGGTAAAGTGCAGAGGTTTGCCTGCTTAGCCATAACAGGCAGAATTAGCAGCACACCAACTACTGGGATGGAAACCATGTTGGATATGCCCTCATTACACCTTTGGGTCAAGATGGAGGCAGCAGCTGGTGCATACAGACTCAAAACTGGCAAAAACTGGAACTCTTTGGGATATCCAGAATCACACACTAAAATAGTGAGTGAGGTAAATATAGGTAAGGTTGGGGAAATGCCAGCCGACTATATTATAACCCCATACTGCTTCAACAAGCCTTTCAATATAACAATTGAAAGTAGGGATCAGTGGGAGAAAATAGTTTGACATCGTACGGGGGATACTGTCTGGTTCACTGATGGGTCAAAATCAGACCAAAGCATTGGGGCCTGGGTATACGGGGTGCAGCCAACACTGGAGGGTGTCATCTCTCTAGGAAAACTGGCCTCAGTATTCCAGGCCGAAATCACTGCCATCACGGCATGTGTGGAGGAGAATTTGCATAGGTGCTACAAAGACCATAGCATCTATATCTATTCAGACGGCCAGGCAGCCCTGAGATCACTGGCAGCTCCTGCAACAAGGTCTAAAATTGTTGCAGAATGTCACAGGGTTCTGGCGGAGCTAGGGGAAAGCAATAGAGTAAACCTATTGTGGGTCCCTGGGAAACATGCCAACAGATTAGCCAGGATTGGGGGCAGAGACTCCATTTATTGGACCGGAACCTGTCCTGACAATCACCACGGCAATGATCAAATTGGAGCTACGTAATTGGCTCAGAAGACAGCATGTAGAATATTGGACCAAAGACTATCAACAAAAACATGGCAAGGTAATGATGCCAAAGCCGTACCGCACAATAAACTTAGTTTCGGTGCGGGCAGTGGCGGGTTGGACCAAGACTGTTTTGGCTTCCCTGAGAAAATCAAATCAAATCAAATCAAAGTTTTTGGAGGAGGGTGCCTGTTGCCGATCCGTAGAATATACTTCTGTAGTCCATCCGCGACTGCACTAGGGCATGATACACGCTCATATAAGTGTAGGAGCCCGCACCCCACATTACGCCTGCCACTGCTCGTAAAACATTAATGTTTTTCTCACATTTTGCTACTATTTGATTTATATTTACTGTCCATCGTAGTTTACTGTCAATGTGTAGGCCAACATATTTCACCACTGGTTTCACCAGAAAAACGTATGCTCCTAACGTGAGGGATGGGATTTCTTGCATCCGATGTCTGGTGTAGATGCTCACCACAGACTTGGTCTGTGAAATGGACAGGCCATTTTCCTCTAGCCAGTAGCTGAGAGCTGTCATTGCTGTATCCATTTTGCGCTCTCCTTCTTCTAGACTGTCGCTTATTGTATGTACACAGAAATCATCAGCGTATTGTAATATTGTGATATCACTGTCGACAATGGTGTGCATGTCTGCGATGTAAATGTTAAACAGCGTCGGTGAGAGAGCTGATCCTTGTGGGATGCCCTTACTCGTCCTCCTCGGTCCCACACTGTTGTTGCCAACTTTCATACAAAGTTCTCTGTCTTGAGTAGAGAAATAAGGTTGCCAATGAATTTTCAAGGGATATCATGTTTCTCCATCTTTCTGCCTAGTAACCATGGGTCAACATCGTCATAAGCATTTTCAATAACCGTATAAACTGCTATTAGGTACTTGTTGTTGCTAAGACAAATCTGGATATCTGTAATGAGTTGTGCTAGTGTTTCATAAGTGCCACTGCCTCTTCGAAATCCCGTCTGTCCAGTCTTGAACAAGCTGTTATGCTCGTACCACCATTCTATCCTATGTTTTATTATTCTTTCTAGCACTTTCAGGGAACATGACTGTAATACAATAGGTCTATATGAGGACAGTTCATCCGGAGGTTTTCCAGGCTTCAAGATTGGGACAACTCGCACTGTCTTTCAGCCGCATAGCTTCTACTTGACCAAGTATTGCTTAGAATGTGCCATAGATGCGTTTTTCGTTGTTCCGTCAAATTATATAGCATGGGGTAAATGATGTTGTCACGACCAGGAGCCATGCTAGTTCCAGCTGACAATGCTCGATTTAATTTGTTTACTGTAATGGGTTCATCCAAGAAATGGTATATACGTCTCCAGCAGTTAAGTTAACCACAAGGACAACGGAGTCGCTGTAAGTCATTTTAGAAAACATTCCATCTGACTAATAGGAAAAGACATGGGGCTGGGTGACTGGGTGTGAACCCTTCTGATACGTTTAATTTTGTTCCACACTGATGATATGGGTGTCTCTGCATTTCAGCTCCCGCAAAATTCCTTCCAGTTATTTCTTTTCTTTTCCTTTAGAAATCTTTTCACTTTTGCCTGCACTCTGCCAACTCTCATGTAAGCGTTGTAGCGAGGGATGGAGACGCAAAACAAAGGTCAACTGCACCGCTTCGTTGACCTGGATGACTGATTATTGTCGGTCTTCTGTTGTTGAGTATTATGAGGTTACTTTCGTCGACGACAACTGCAATTAATCTTCCACAACTATCTTCTCGACCTGGGTCCCAGGCAGGATGGTGTGCATTAAAGTCCCCCATTATTAACTTCAGGTTAGTACTGGAATTAACTAGACTTCGGAGCTGATCTTTAGTTATAAAATTCTGTGGTGCCCTGTACACAGCTATTATGTCAATATTGCCAGTATTCAAGAGAATGGTGACACCCGAATATTGAAATTCTGCACGATTAAGCCATATATTTAATGCTTTACATGGGATTCTGTGTTTTATTAACAGTGCTGTTCCTCCATATCTGTCCTCTCTATCACCTTGCACAATGTTAAAACCGGATATGTAGATGTCATTCTGTGGAGCTAACCATGTCTCTGTTATAGCGCAGATAGCTATATGTTGTTCATACACAAATGAAAGTAAGCTATTTTTATTGCTCCGAATGGAGCATGCATTCCATAGCATTATATTGTAAGGTAAAACAGCCATTTACTGTTTACTTGTCAGTAGCTGTTAGAACGGGAGCAAGCAAGTTATGTATCAACGTTTTCAAGTTATTACTTTGCATCCAGTCATTTATGTGTGCTGTGCTTGACATACTTCCCAGAACACACATTATAATATGTAGTATGCTATTCACCAGATACTCGGTGTTGCTCGGGTGTGCTGTTTGATGGTACTGTGGCGGATATGGGTTGGGGCCTATGGGCGAAATTGCAGTCGTCATTGGGAACTACTCTGCCTTGTAGGCATGGGTGGCTTGTCGCCTGCTCTCTGCTGCATGTTGCGTAGTGGCATAGGTCGCTGCCACGTGCTGCTCAACAACCGGCCACTGGCCGGCTGCATTTGACTCCACCTGTATGGCAGGCGGCGGCGGTGTGATAGCTGTCTGCTGCTGTGTGCTGGCCACGGCTGGCGCGAAAACTGTTGCTTGGGGAGGTGGAGCTTCCACCTGAATGGTGGGCACAGGTTGCAGAGGAGCTTGCATAAGAGGAGGGAAATTCCCTGCAGCTACAGTAGCGTAGCTTCGTTTACCTTCTAATGCTACAAATTCTTGATAGGTTAGGTCCAGTTTTGCTCTTTTTCTGTTGATTTCCTCTTGCCTTGTGAATTCTGGGCATACCGTGTCTGTAGCCTTGTGATGAGCCCGGAAATAAATGCATGTAGGAAGAATGTCTTTATCGTGGTCACACTCCTATGAGGCCCTCCACAATGAGGCTTACTTCGTCATTGATTACTGCCATGTGGAAATCTCAAACCGTTAAGACAATGAAATACAGATGGTATGAAGGGCTTCACCTGACATCTTACTCCATGAATACCAACTTAGTCTGGTCTTTTTTAGACTTAACTGTAATTAAACATACTGGGATAGGCTGTCTTGTAAGATTTCCTCCTACTGTGACAGGTTTAGTGTAGTGCTTATCTCTTATTACAGGTACACTGCACTGAATAACTTCCAAAATTTCCTCTTCAGACAAGGTAATGTCAACATCTTGGATGATACCTTGCATTGTCGTCATGAAAGATGGCACATAAGCCTCCATGTTAATGTTCTGAAATACTGTGTTTCGAACTAAAGCATTTGCAGCTGTGGCAGAGCAGGTTTCTACTTTTACATGATTTCGGCCAAATGATGAGATGTTTGTGATGTATTTATTTATGCCTTTGCATTCACGATGCAGAAGTTTACTGAGAGACATAGGATGCAAATGACCCAGATTTTTATCCTTGCTTTCAATATAGACTTGAAAAGGACCGACATCTGATTCAGCGTACAGATTGATCTGCTGTATAGATTGCAGTCTACCACTCACCGGGTCTGCATGTGGTGCTGCTGTTTCCACGTGATGACTGTCAGCGTCATCAGAACGATGCCCGCTCTGTTTTCCTGCATCAATGCGCTGCACTTTGTCGCACCTGCTCGTGTGCTGTTCATTGTCACTGTCATTCAGTGCTCGCTTCTGAGGGTTCTTTTACGGGATTTCATTTCGATGTTTACATCTTGCACCGGAATGTTGTAGACTCTGTTCACAATATTTAAAGCTTCCATGATCACATCACATAACATTGTATTTGGTAAACAGCTATCTGCACTGTTCAATCAGCATCATTTGAATTGTCATCATTGCCACCATCCATGGTGGTGACTGGTAGATCACTTGCGGAAACGGACTTAGATTTTGCATCTATTCAACACACAGTGTAAAATCGAAAACTGAGTTGATAGTGCTAGCGGAGCGCAACTGTTACACGTCCGTACTCTGTGAAGGTGCCCAGCAGACTCAAGTCTTCATTAACTTTACTAGAAAGTGGAGCAATAAATTCATTTTCAATTTGTTTGCTTAAATAATGAACATCGACTTCTTTTGATGTTACTCTGCGGAGATGTCCGGAAAGAACAATGTCAAATTTAGAAATATGCTCCACTAACTTTAGAAAGTTTCCATTGTTTACTTTGAGGACTGTATCATTTGTGTCGTGAAAAGATAAGCCTTGGGTTCCAAGAAATTGCACCATTCAAAGTAGACGCTTCAAAACTTGATACCAGTGTTCTCTTTCAGATTTGATTATTTGTAGGTTCTGATCATTAATTGTTTTGCCTAACTGCAGCCTTTGGAACAATTCATGGTAAGAGAGGGAAGCTTTAACATGTGATGGTGACTTTTCGTGGTGGTGTAGAAACGTTGAATATTTTTCCAACCTGAATATTCTTCTGTTCCAGACAAGGAAAAATTATCATTACTAAGAAGTTTGCAAAAGAAACAAAATATTGCATTTTTTATATATATATTGAGTAAACAAGCCATTCTCGGGCAATTTCCTGCCCATTTGGCAATTTTGTTTTGTAATTGGTAACCGTGAATCTTCTACCCAAAATGCTGTCGATAGGAGAATGGAAGTTTTTAACCTGTTGCCTAATTGTACCAGGCGACGAGTGTACCAGTTTGACAGCAGCGCAAATCCAACCACCCAGCAAATCCGTGATTTTCACTGCACTAACATTGTGGCTGTGGTTATATTGTATGGTCATGTTGTGACAGAAAGGTATAGAGTGAGCAGTGTACAGACTCATTCCCTCATCCAAGAGCAATATATCAGTTTCCTGACCACCTGCGCTATAGTCTTTCAGTCAGTATCACACTACAGAACAGTGCAAATATATCAGGGCACTAAATTTGAAAGTATGGCGCCCTATTTTGGTGTAGATTCTGTAAATATTTGAAGAGGCTCCAAACAGAAATGGGATGTTTCTTTTAATACCCGAAAAAGGCGGTTGCGTCTTTAGGGAACAAATTTTTCACTGAAACAAATAGCGCCGATTTGGAAAGGATGGCGCCCTATACAGGTGTATGTAGTCTCGTCTGTCCATAAAGATGCGTCTAAAAGATATAGGGTGTTTCTTTAATTTGGGGGAGGGGGGTGAAATTCTCACTGTAATTAAAGGGCGTCGATCCTGCAAGCATGGCGCCCTATACCAGTGTAGGTTACCTGTCCAGAAGGGCTAAACAGAAATAGGCCATTTATTTTATATCCCACAAAAGACGGCCACGTCTTTAGGCAAACATTTTTTGGCGCCAAAATAATTTTGACACAAATAATTCCGAAGACGCCATGAACGCTTTGCCATCACTGACCGGCGCGTTGGCGCCCTCCCCAAGGCAGCGCTCCATGTGGCCCTCGTGCTGGCCCTGGCAGCAGACAACCCCTAACATTACAGTATTCAACCAACAACATTATCAAGACTAAACTGTAAGTTAATGGAAACAAGTCATCTAGTTTGATGAATTATGTTTCTTGATACACCTCGCCATCTTTCAGCCTAATGGCAGACTCATATATATATACACTGCATGACAGATGCAAGATGGTGGAGGCATTATTATGCTATGGGAGACTTCCACCAAGGTTTCCATGGGGCATGTGGTAGAAACCAAAGGCACTACTACAGCTGTGGTGTCCTCCTTTGGGCGTGGATGTGTTAGTTTAATTTAGTTTGTTAGTGCAGGCACTGATGATCACAGTTTGGTCCCATATGTTTACAAACATTTGAAGCACTGTGAACCAAGTAAACATTATTGTGGACCACCTGCATCACTTCATGCTTGATGTCTCCCCCAACAGTGACAGCATATTTCAGCACAATAACTGTTCACACAAGTGGGCTAGATTAATGTTGCATTGGTTTGAAGAGCTGATGTCCTGGACTCCAAATGAAACTTATCTTTACCTGATGGAACACATGTGGGATACCATTTGGTGCTGGTCTCATACCCAGAAAAAACAATAGGCACATAGTTAATAGTTAATTGCATGATCTGTGTGTAGAAATTAAGTACTGAACGAGCTCCCAAAATAATGAGTCTGCCCTAACAGGTGACTTTTTTCTCATTCTGCTACCACTCTCCAAAGTGCCGTATTGGAGTAGGGAAGATTAGGGTTTAACACCCCATAAACAGTATGGTCATTAGAGGCAAGCACATGTATTAGTGCTACCTACCACCAGGAATGTCTTCTCCCCTCTCTTCATTCTTTTGTGTGCATGAGTGGTGAGCAGTTGAATAGTTTTATGTGCCATGTGGATCAGCTTTTCAACAAAAGGAGTAGAGCATCACACACTGGCTGTAGATGGCAAATTCTGGTGAGTCAAGCAACAATGTTCAAGTGTCACAATTTCTATACAGAAACAGAAGTATACCTCCCATTAATGGCCCTTTTCACTTTCCCAAGCTATTGCTGAGCAACTGTAAGTAGCTGGATTGGACTAGGTTCTATTTGCCCTATGTTTGCTAACCACATCAAGAAAATCTGTCTAGAACTTGCATTGTGTATGCTTCGCATTGGGTCTAAAGAACAAAGGACCTAATCCAATGAACAGTGTTTCTGGCTCAGTGTATCAGGAAAGTTTTCTTTTCTGTTTTGTCTTCAGTTTGTTTGCAGGAGAAATGTCATGCTGTCCAAATCTGGTCTTGTGATTTTCCATCTCCCACTTCCCCTTTCCAATTCCTCTTTTTCCTATAGTGGCAAAATTCATACAGCATAGTTAGCATTGCCCATTGATATCTATACTATCTGAATGTTGAACTTTCAGCTATCTGAGCATGTCAGCCACAAATGTTCATACTTAATTTCTTGCCAAATTCAAATATGGCTGATACAAAATGTTACTAGAATACAAAACAATAAGTAAGCAAGCAATTATTATAATGTACAAATTGAGGGCAATTCATTTGCCAAATTTAAACATGGGGCACAGCTCAATGTCATGTGTAAAATGTATGAATATACCCAGCACACAGCCATTCTATGATGACAGACCAGAGTTATACATCCAGTTCATATAGAGATCAATGGAATTGCCACATCATAATCCCTGAAAAGGACTTGTTATACACACAGAATGACTGTTGTATTACATTCAAAAACAGACCAACACATAGTAGAGTGGTTATAATGTACGTAATCATAAAAGTATTGTTTAATCATGAAAGTATTGTTTAAAAGAGATAGAGTGGTTGGCCAGTACTTACCTCAGCTCATTACCACCAATAGTCACACAAAAAAGATGAAAATAAAGACAAAAATAAATGTAGACACAAGATTTTGGAAATTAATTTGTCAAGTAGGAGAGAGGAAGGAGAAGAAAGGGTATAGAAGAGAAGGGTTATGCACAACCTAGGCCTACGACCTAGATCCTGGATTGTAAGTAACCATTCCTTTCTCCTCCCTGCTAACTGTTGAAGAAATTAAATTCCAAATGCTTGTGTCTATATTTATTTTTAGTTCTGTTTTCTTATTCTTTGTGTGTGTGTGTGTGTGTGTGTGTCAGAGAGAGAGAGAGAGAGAGAGAGAGAGAGAGAGAGAGAGAGAGAGAGAGACTATCAGTGGTACTGAGCTGCTGAAGTAAGTACTGGCTCAGCCACCTATCTCTGTTGAACACTGTGTTCACACCTGAGTTTCTGTAAAATTAATTATGATTGAAAGGAGGAACTGTGTTATGGTTGCCTGTAGTGAAACGAATTGGGAAGAATTAATGCACCACTTTGATATCTAAGTCAGCTTACATTTTAGTCAGCACAGTCCATACAATCCACAGATGAATCAGTTAACTGGTTCTTGGACTCAGAGTCACTGTTTAACAGCTCTGAAACTTAGTTGAGGGCACATCACTGCCTCTTTCATCTCACAACCACAGTTAAGTGTATCTCAATGTAATTAAAAGAAATGTTCATGTCTCAATCTGCACATCGCCTATGGCAAACTTGGACACTAAAGTAAGGATAACAGATTATATTCCTACAGTTACATATCATCCCAATTGATTATTAACTGAAATCATGCAAATTCAGTATTTATGAATAGTAAAATAAATAATAATGCCAGAGTTATAATGGTACATGCTAGGCTACTATGTCCAGAAACTTCTGTCTACATGCATTTCAACCTTTGAGAAAACTGCAGTCTTAGTTGTGGTTCATAAATCTACTAAATATTCTTAATGACAATGAGTAATAAACTAGAAGTACAGTACTAAGGTCTACATAAAAACAGCATGGATGTAATTAGTCAGAAATATAACCTTAACTACAAATATACCACTGCTTACTACATTATTGAGGATAATGTGGGAAATGCTAAACTAAAACAAGTAAAAAAAAAGTAATATTCAGTAAACTAGATAAAGAAACAGTAGTGTCATATCGCAATAAGGAACTTTAAAGTTTTAGTTTGGAACAGGAGCATGTCCAGGAATAATCGCTCAAGCTGGGAAAAAAGTTAACCATGCTCTGGATGAATATGTACCTAGTAGAACAGTTCATGACAGGAGAAACTCTCCATAGTATATTGTCATTATAAAGAAACTTCTAAAGAAATAGAAACTAGTGTGCAATAGGCATAAAAAAAGAATAGCATTATAGAAAGTGAGATTTTGAATTGGATGCAATAGGCTTTAGAGAGCAAGGCATGAAGCCTTCTTTGACTACTGTATCAGTGTACTGTCAAAATATTTTGCACAAAATCCAAAGAAATTTTCATTATATGAAATGCCAGTTACTGGCTTCAAAATTAGGGTCCATTTGCCCATGGGTGAGATGACAGCAGAGCAAAAGCATAAATGTTTAAAAATCCATTGTAAAACGTTCCTTTAACAAGGAAAACCCAGGAGTTCTGCTGCAAATTAAGTTCTTGTACCACTTAAAATATGATTGAAGTAGAAGTTAATTCTACATTCTAAAATGGAAATATTTCACACTGATTAATAGTTTTGGCTTGCCTACAAGCCATTTGCAGATCAAAACAAAATTATTATCATAATTTATGAGATCAGGTAATTGATAACCAATCCAACTGAACAATGACGTAAATTTTTTCATGATGAAAGATCATTATATGTAATGCACACTGACACAATCAGACAGTTTTGATATGTGAACACTGAGATCTTGTGTGGCACATTATATCAAAACAGCCACTGTCATGGACTGTGTAAAAAATGAGATGTGGTTGCATTGATAAAAAATAAAATTTATTAACAATCTTGACTATTAATGTTTATTTATTTTAAATCCACAATTTTAAAACAACAGATCACTGATCTACAAATTTGATTATGTCAAATAAGGTAGTTTGGTGGCAGTAGTAAACAACTGAAATCATTGGAACTGAACAAATATTCAAACTCCAATTGAATTCCTATAGGATTTTATACTGAATTTGTGGGTGAGCTATCCCCTAATACAACAATAATCTACTGTAGATTTCTCAAATAAAAACTGTGGCCATATAGATGGAAGAAACTACAGGACACAACCATTCACAAGAAGGGAATCAGAAGTGATCCTCAAAACTACTGTCAACTAATATACATTTAATGTAGAATATTAGAACACATTCTAAGCTCAGACATACTGAGACAGCAATAATGTGAAACCCAGTCAGGAATCAAGTGAATCAGTTAGATGCCTACTCTTCAATTTCCAAAAAAACATTTGACTCAGACCCACAACTCTTATTATTCTTGAAAGTTCTATCATATTTATGTCTGAACTGAAGATTTTTAGATAGGGAAAACACAGAAGTTTATCTTTGATGAGGGCCATTAGCAGATGTAAAAACAGTTTATGGTGTGCCTCAGGAAAGTATGTTGGAACTTTAGCTATTCATGTTGCATGTTAATGACAACATTAATAGTTACCTCAGACTTTTGCAGATGATGCAATGATCTACACTGAAAAGCCAAAGAAACTGGTACACCTGCCTCATTTTGTGTAGGGCCCTATTCCGCAAAGTGACATGGCTTGGCCTCGACTAATGTCAGATGCAGTGCTGGAGGGAACTGACACTATACATCATGCAGGGGTGTCCATAAATACATGAGTACAAGGGGTTGGAGATATCCTCTAGGCAGCATGTTACAAGTAATCCTAGATATGCTCAATAATGTTCATGTATGGTGAGTGTGGTGGCTAGTGGAGGTATTCAAACTCAAAAAAATATTCCTGTAGCTGCTCTTTAGTATTTATGGTTATGTGGGATGTTGCATTGTTCTACTGGAATTGCCCAAGTCTATCAGAATGCACAATGGACATGAATGGATGCAGATGATTAGCCAAGATGCATGTGTATGTGTCATTTGTCAATATTGTATCTAGAAATATCACTCCAACTGGTCCATTAACAACTGCAGTGCCATCCTCTGAGTATTTACATATTTCAGTGTTTGCATACACATGCCTTTTATCAGTAGCTTTGGCTCTTCAGTGTATAATGATGTACTGCTGAAAAGTAAATGCCAGACTATCCGTCAGACTTTGACAACGTTTCAGAAGGGTGTGAAGATTGGTAACTTGCTTCAAATGTTCAGAAATACAGAGTTATGCACTTCAAAAAATGAAATATCATTGAGTTAAAACTGGAATTAGTCTACTCATGCAAATATCTGAATGTAACAATTTGTGGGGATATAAAAGATTTGATGATATAGGCTAAGCCATGGTAAAACAGCTGGCAGGCCTTGATTTACTGGCAGCAGACCTACTGGGGAAATGTAGTCACAGTACAGAGGACATTACTAACAAATTAGTTTTGCAACTCATCCTAGAATAAGTTATATATACATGTGATGTCTGTTCTTCCAGACATGTCCAAAAGAACAGACACCACTTTTGATCCTGCAGTTTTTATTTATTCATGTTCAACTGTGACTGGGTAAAGTGAAAAATCTGTACCTATCTGGGATTCAACTGTCATACATTGCATGAATATGACCACCCTACAATGTTACTCAAGCATGTGAACCTATACAAATGATGATTAAAATAGGAAATTGGACAAATTGTTTGCTCGATCCAGGAGACAATGCCACAAAGATTCTTAAAGAGCTGTACTGGCAGATGCTTGAAGATACACACAAACTATCTGCTGAAAAGCTACTTAGAAAATTTATAGAACCAACTTTTAGTGATGATTCTAGAAATATATTATAACCCCTACTTATTGTTGCTATAGAGATTGTGACACCAATATCAGATAAATTAAATCTTCACAGAGACATTTAATCTATTATTCTTTCCATACTCCATACATGTGAAGAATATCAGAAAACTATTATATCTGGTAGACCTACAACTAAACATAGCCTCTGTTGTGCAATTCATGATGGTCCACACATTAGGTATGTAGGTGAACAGACTGCATAAACCATATCTTTTGTTACTAAAAGGATGGTGTGGATGGTTTCAAGTGACAAATCAGGGACACTTATATTTATTTCAGATATAGCTTGATGCATTTTATAATATCCTACGCAATGTTGAAACTACATCATAACCAAAATCTTTTTACAGCAAATCTTGAGTTTCTTTATGTGAAAATATATGGTGTCAAAAATGTAATTATAAATAAATTTAATAAGGATTTTCCATACTATTTGGTTATAGGCAATAAATAGCTTAAAATTGTGAATGAAAACGGTATCAATATCTATCAATATAAAAGTACAAAAAGTAACAAACTTTTCCATATATAATTACAGTTATCATACAATATGATATGATGTGTATCATTAAATAACATAAATTATGCCTTTAATGAAATTAATAATTACAACTCAATTTTAATAGTTCTGCATCTCAGGTATTGGCTATTAAATACAATTAAAAACTGGATCCAATTATGTGGAACACCACAGTCTTCTGGTAACAGCATCTGTACTTTCAATAGATACAGAAAAGTCCACAAAGAGCCTCTAAAATATTTAAAAAATGGAGATGTTCATTTTTAGTGTTCATTAAGAACATTTTTTTACTTTTCTTTACATAATTAAAAAAGAGAATTATTTCCAAAACTTAAGAGCTTTTAATAAAAATTAAAAGAAATATCTATATCATGAATATAACAAGCACTTGTAATTTTACATTTAACAGGTAGCAGTTTGCATTTAAATGCTTAGGAGTAAGTACTAATCAATCTTCACACACACACACACACACACACACACACACACACACACACACACAAACACGAATAAAGAAAGAAAGAAAGAAAGAAAATAAGGAAAAAAAAAAAAAAAAAAAAAAAAAACCATGATTTGGACAAACTTTCCAATAAAATATTTATGTAAGAATGGCTTTCTTCACCACATCCAGGGATGAATTAAGGGTCAACTTGGAGAGGGTGGAAGAGGGAGCTTTAGGTCTAGGTCTCCAGGTGGATAAGAGGCCTCCACTCTGAATTTTTTATTTACCATCAAATGGGGTAATTTTGGACAGTTTTGAGATTATTTTCACTATAAATTTCGTAAGTTTTGTCAGATTTAATTTTTTTTTATAAAGGGAAGTGGTGGGGTATATGTATAACCAATAAAATATCCTAGAAACAGAACGTCCATGGACTTGGGTGATTCCAGACACATGTGTATTTTCAATCTCTCTCCGGTGTTTCGAAGTGTATGGGGTGATTTTGGACACAAATTGTTTTCATTTTTATTTTTTGAATCTTTTTATTCTACTTTCTTTCTATTTCTATTTGATTTTATGACTTTTAACATTTTTTAAGGATGTCCATCATTAAAATAAGGGATAAGGACTGAGATAAGGAATTTTATTTATTAAAGGCTTTTCTATACATTAATTTGCCACAATAAATATCTGGAACTGCTTTCTTTAAAATTTCCGAGTCATAAATACACCAATATTGAACACCTTCTTTTCTTTTATATGTTCTCGGCATTGTTTGAAATCACTCCACAAAGTACACAATTTCGAATAAACCTCTCTTACTTTGAAACTTTACACAAAACTTCTCACAGTGCACAGTGCCACAGCCTACTGATATCACTGGCAACTGATGCTACAATAATTTTCCACCAGTCACAACAACAGGAAGTTTCCGCTCCATAACACAGCAAGAACTTCTGACAATGAGACTGTCTGACTGCTTTGGTAAACAAACGATCCAAATGTGGGAGTGCAGGACGCTGGAATTAAAGTCTCATGCATAAAATAAGCAGCACATGGAGGTGGAAGGAAATTAGTGCTAATTCATTGTTATGTAGCAGGAAAGAGAGGATAAACCATATCGTCTGGATTCACCCCGGTGTCCGAAATCACCCAGTTTGATGGTATTTTGAAACTTTCTTAGATATAATATGATCTCTCAAACTAAGTGTATTTCCTCAATTTTTCTGTGCTACTTTTACAGAAAACTATTAGGCCTACATGAAGTCACAGAGGCCTTCTCATATTTTGTTAACTGAGCCCAGACCACATCCTAGAATCAGCAAACATATGCTGAAATTAAACTTTGTGATAGGTTCAGTTATCTGAAACACAAATATTACTTGTCACATTCACAGGAATCAGCCTATAATTGATCCATCTAGTGATGTTTAAGAATGTTATGATGCTTCATTGCTGTGATGTGCACAGTTATAAAATCCACATATTGTGTGTTGTCATGCTACTTGGGTAGTTCCTTTGAGTTAGAAAAATACTCATAGTCAGAGCTATCAATCTGTTTTGGTAGAGTTTGCTTGTTCATGCCAGTCTTTTTTATGGGAGACAAATACTTTGTAATTTATCTTTGTCAGTCATAGCATTTTCATCAAAAATTAAAGTTCTTCTGACTACACAAGTCAGTGTTGACAAGTTTCTTCTATGACACTGAAAAGTTCCATGTGAAATTTCCACACATTTAACTTCATCACATTTCTTAGCATTAAAGGACATCCTCAAAGGAGCAAGGAAACAGTGAGATAGGAAACTCAAAATGAAATTGAATGTATTCAGTTTACTTCTTTGGGAGTGTTAGAGTCATTATGTTAATCTCAGTCTGTGGACAGTTGTTATACTAACTTAAAAAGTAGTTTTTGAAATAAAGGAATTTGATTCAAAACCTAAGTTATATTTTTTTATGACATTGGTGAGATAACAGAAAAAAGATACCAAAACTGGTGAACAGATATTAATAGTTTCCCATATCAATAATTTCCTTAAGTGAAGTGTTTTTTTAAATTGTTGCACTACTTTATTCGTAAATTAGATTAAAAATAAGTTTTTAATAAAACAATAACATATAGAGATGTATTATTGTTCAGAAATGTCATTCCTGATATTCCATTATGAATATACAAAAGGTGTAGGAATTGATAAACAATCCTGATAGCTTACAATAAATACAACATGGAGAAACAGGAAAAATGAAGTAATGGAAATATTCTCTTTTCTTGTTAGACTGTTTGTAGACTATCATTTCATTACAGTGCTGGTGCCAGAAGACAGTGGCTGATAATCACAACATAACTCACCTGTGGACAAGTCTGGCTTGTACCATGACCTTGTGAGCAAGTGCTGCCCACAGGAGGCCCAGGAACTTTAAGCTGCTCCTTGTAGTCAGGCTGATATGGTAGAAGCATTCGGATCTTCCCCCACCGATTGAAGAAGAGTGCAATTGCTCCAGCCCAGACAACAAGTACAAGCAGAACTATTCCTACTTCTACACCTCGCACTTGTATGTATGGAGGCGTATGCATGTCATCATCTGGAGGGCCTATCATCTCCTCTGTCTGACCACCTTCAGTTACCGTCGTAGTCATGGATCCCTCTTTTTGAGGAGATGTGCGTGGTATTTCTAGAAAATATCAAACATCATTTTTCAGAATACTTTAGGCACATTGGTAATTTTTTTAATTGATATGTGTTATTTTATGTTTAGGTAGACTTGTTTCTCTGCAGAAACAACTAGTGTGGCACAATTTTTTGCTTAGTAATGCATTGTTTGGAGTGATGAATTCTCCCCTCACATATTCATCCACTTGTCTAGCCATTAATCAGTCCAGCTGTGCATTCATAGAAAAGTCCTTATAAGAGAAATCACAGAAACATTGTAAATAATAAGGCCTTACACATATTAAAAATGTGAATACACAGGGCAAAATGTCAGTAAGTAAAATGATTTTCTCTTAGGGGGAAAAGTTACTTCATGGATGCTAATAATTAATAACATGAGAAAAAATATGTCTATTGAATTGAATTTGTTCTTGATTCCTGAAAAAAATTCTCCTTCATTCATTCAGTGGTGCACTTAAAATTTCTTTCATCAGGACATAAAGAAGAAGGGAGCCTTTTTGCCTCATTTAGACCCCTTCTATGCCACTTAAACATTTCTACAACTTTGCTATTCATATTTAGTGTAAGCGTTTCTAGTGATATGCTTAGTGTTGTCATTGAGTATGAGTCAATTGTTTTATGCCGTTTTGTCGACATCTGCAACTATTATGAGTTTGTGGATCCTTTCACACTATTCTATGGCAAAGTCTGCCAGATTATAGGAACAGATCAGGAATGTTAGAACTGTCATTATTTAGATATTCATTCATGTAAATAACTCGGGGTAAATGTTCCACTCACCAAAAATAAAAGGTGTTGAGGCACTGACACACACACACACACACACACACACACACACACACACACACACAGACACACAAAAGAAAAGAGAGAGAGAGAGAGAGAGAGAGAGAGAGAGAGAGAGAGAGAGAGAGAGAACTTTGGCAGCTTTCAGAAGTAATCATGTGATGGACTAGGGTATGAATACTCACAGAATAAAAAAAAAATAGGAAAGAAACCCCACACAAAAATGCAAACACATTCCTACACATCTGTGCACCTACATTGTGCTGGATGGACACACACATATATGTCTAGCTGCTACACTGAGGTGTATAGTTATATGTGAGTGTGTGCTTTCATACACAAGCTCATCAAGGAATTTATACCTTGAAATGGCATAGTTTGGTACCAACAAGCTACTCCTGAGCAATCCCACCTTGTTTCTGTTAGAATATTAAGTGGTAACGTCACCCTCCAGTCAGTTGGACAGAGATCTCTGATCTCTGTCCAACTTCTTTGGTTTCTAAAAATGTCTGCCTAGGTGTGTTTGTGTGTGGATATATGTGTATGTTTGTGTATTTGTTTACCTTCCTTTTTGTCCCCTAAGGTAAGTCCTTTCACTCCTGGGATTGGAATGACTCCTTTTCCACTTCCTTAAAACCCGTATCCTTCCCTTTCTCCTCTCCTTCCTTCCTCTTTTTCCTGAGGAAGCTGCCAGCGGTGGCAAAAGCTTGAATGTTTGTGTGTTTTTGTGTGTGTTTTATGTTTCAATCAACAAGCCTGTACTCTGGGTAAGTCAAACAATCTTTATTTTATACATATTTTTCCCACCAGGAAAGTCTCCTTCTATAATATATAGTCAAAAAATTCATAGCAGGAAAAATATATAAATAAAAAATAGATGAAGATTACTCACCGGGCGAAGGAGCACAAGTGGTGGTAGTAGCACAAATAAAACACACACACACACACACACACACAAACACAAGCTTTCGCAACCCTGTTGCTTCTTCAGGCAGAAGGGAATGAGAGGGAAAGGAAAGGTTGGGGGTTTTAAGCGAGGGGGTAAGGAGCCATTCCAATCCCCGGAGAGGAAAGACTTACCTTGGGGAAGAAAAACAAACACACATACACCCACACATTTACACAGATGCAAACACACCTAGGCAGACATACTGTAGAAAGCAAAGAAGTTAGACAGAGATGCCACTTGAGGCAGAGGCTCTGTCCAGAGAACCAAGGCAAAGATGTTGAAGGTGGTGGGAGGGAATTTAAATTTAGCAGAGGTTGAGACCAGGTGGGCAACATGAAGAGAGAATATGCTGAAGAACTAGTTCTCATCTCCGGAGTTCTGAAGGATTGGTGTCGATGGGAAGTATCCAGATCACCCGGACGGTGTAACACTGTGCCACTAGCCACAGGGTAATCCTCATTACCAACAAACACTGTCTGCCTGTGACCATTTATGCGAATGGACAGTTTGTTGCTGGTCATTCCCACATAGATCGCTTCACAGTGCAGGCATGTCAGTTGGTAAATCACGTGGGTACTATAGCAAGTGGCTCTGCCTTTGATTGTGTACACCTTCCGGGTTACGGGACTGGACTAAGTGGTGGTGGAAGGGTGCATAGGGCAGGTTTTACAATGGGGGCAGTTACAAGGATAGGAGCCAGAAGGTAGGGAAGGTGGTTTGGGGATTTCATAGGGATGGACTAGGAGGTTACGGAGGTTAGGTGGAAAGACACTCTCGGTGGAGTGGGAAGGATGTCATTAAGGACGTATCTCATTTCGGGGCAGGATTTAAGGAAGTCGTATCCTTGTTGGAGAGCCACATTCAGAGTCCGCTCCAGTCCCGAAAAGTATCTGGTGATAAGAGGGGCACTTCTGGTATTCTTCTGTTGAAGGTTCTGAATTTGGGGGGATGAGAAAGATGCACTGGCAATTTGCTTCTGTACCAGATTAGGATGATAGCTGCGGGATGTGAAAGCTGTTATTACGTTATCGGTGTACTGGTTCAGAGCTTCAGGACTGGAGCAGACTCGTTTGCCACGAAGACCTAAGCTCTAGGGAAGGGAATGTTTGATGTGGAATGGATGGCAGCTGTCATAATGCAGGTACTGTTGCTTATTGGTAGGTTTGATGTGGACGGATGTGTGAAGTTGGCCGTTGGACAGATGGAGGTCGGCATTGAGGAATGTGGCATGGGATTTGGAATAGGACCAGGTGAATTTGATGGGAATAAAGGAGTTACAGTTGAAGAGTAAATTCTGGATTTCTTCTTCACTGTGAGTCCAGTTCATGAAGATGTCATCAATGAATCTATACCAAACTTTGGGTTGACAGGCATGGGTATCCAGGAAGGCTTCCTCTAAGCGTCCCATAAATAAGTTTGTGTACGAGGGGGCCATCCTGGTTCCCCTTGCTGTTCCCTTTAGTTGTTGGTATGTCTGGCCCTCAAAAATGAAGAAGTTGTGGGTTAGGATGAAGCTGGCCAGGATATTAAGGAAAGAGGTTTTAGGTAGGGAAGTGGGTGGTTGGTGTGAAAGGAAATATCCATCGCAGTGAGGCCCTGGGCATGTGGGATATTTGTGTATAAGGAAAAGGCATCAATGGTTACAAGGATGATTTATGGAGGTAACAGGCTGGGCAAGGATTTCAGGCGATCAAGGAAGTGGTTGGTGTCTTTGATGAAGGATGGGAGACTGCATATGATGGATTGAAGGTGTTGGTCTATGTAGGAAGAGATTCATTCTGTAGGGGCTTGGTAACTGGCCACAATGGGATGGCCGGGATGATTGGGTTTGTGAATCTTGGGAAGTAGGTAGAAGGTGGGGGTGCAGGGTGTCGGTTGGATCATGAGGTAAATGGAGTTAGGTGAAAGGTTTTGTAGGAGGCCTAAGGTTTTGAGGATTCCTTGAAGCTCTGACTGGACATCAGGGATGGGATTGCCATGAAGGCTTTATATGTAGTACTATCTGAAAGCCCCCCCCCCCCCCCCCCCCCAGGAGACCGACAGGTCTTTTGTGGGTACATGTGTGGCGCACACGGGGCCCCGAGCCGAAGCAGCCTTCTTCCGCCCCAGACACTTTCACTTTCCCTCCCGGTTCATGCCTTTGCCCGGAGACGGGCGACCTTTGCGAATCAAGGTGGTTTCTTGTCCCAGTTTCTCTTTTTCCTTCGTTTCTTCCTTTCCTAACCTTCGCTTCTGTCTTTCTCTCCTTGCTGTACTCTCCTAGCCTTCCTCTCCTCCTCATTAGTCTCCACTTCGGTGTTTGAGACACTTCTTTCTCTTCACTTCCTCTATTCTTCTTCTTTCCTCCCTGTGCGTGTCTGAAAGCCAACCCTTGCATTATCATGCGTAGCAAGTGACGGGGTAAAGCGTAATTCCCCACCCCGGGTAGACAAGTAGGGCACGTACGTACCCCCTGGTAAAGGCCAGGCCCAGGGAGGGGTGATTACCCAAGCTGTTACCTTCTGAACATACCGATTGGTCCCTCCGTCAGTTCTCGGGAGGTGTGACCTGAGGTGTGAACAATCACCTAAGGCGGGTAAGCCCTCAGTGAGGGCTCCCACTAGGAAGGAGCGTGCCTTCGGAGACGCTGGTAATCACGGGGGACACTTCCACAATGACTTCCTTCTCTTCTTCTGTGACTTTGACCCAGAAATGAAAGATAGATACGCCTCAGCATAAGAAAACTTTGCCCAATCTTCCAAAATTCCTTGTTGTCTCTCGAACCGACGGTAAAGATTTCACTTCTGTAAATCCTTTCGTCATTCAGTAAGGTGTTGATGCAATTGCTGTCCCTGTTAAGTCCTGTTCGCGTCAGCGCAATGGAACATTGTTGCTGCAAGCAGACTGTGCCTTCCAGGCCCAAAAACTAATACGGACTACGTTGTTACCCACGTTTCCTGTCAAGGTAGAAGTGCATCGCATGCTCAACTCGTCATGGGGGGTAGTTTTTATGAGATCCCTTTACGGGTTGTCTGACAAAGACATACAAACCTATATGTCCGATCAGGGTGTAACAGCCATGCATAGGGTGTTGAAAAAGGTAGATAACCAGCTGACACCAACTCGTACTGTGTTTTTGATGTTCGACAGAGTTAAACTAGGTCAAAGCAGGGTATGAAGTCATCACCATCTGCCCTTATATACCAAACCCAACGAGCTGTTTCCAATGCCACAGATACAACAGACACCCATCAATCTTGCCCTAATGCAGCAAAATGTGTCACTTGTGGTAGGGTCGCCCATGAGGGGGATTGTCCACCTCTGTCCCCTCACTGCCTTAATTGCAACGGTGACCATGCAGCTTCCTCTTGGGACTGCCCTGTATATAAGGATGGAAAGGTCATTCAGCAAATTCGGGTTACAGAAAAGGTATCAACATCTGCCGCTTGAAATTTGTTGGAGAGTCGAAAGCCCACTGTCCTCCCAGCGGGCACATACAGTAAGGTCCTCACCTCCACTTGACCTACTAAGGATGCAGGTACACAGACCTGTGATTTCACTTTCGCTGACACAGTTGTGAGATCGGCCAGCCCGAAGATTGCCCGTTCCATGTCCCTGCTTCCTCCTGCTGCTTTTAAAGTTCAGTCTTCGTCAACCTCTAATAAACCGCGGGCACCTAAACAAGATGCCCAGACTTTGAGAAAGGACCCCGTCCGTGAAGATTTTCTGCGTTCTCAGGCTTCTCAACTGTCAACTGCCTCTTCTCACTCTTCCAGAAGAGCCAAAAAGAGTTCCTCTCCTTCCCCGCTGAGGCGTGACTCATCCGTGACCACGCCGCCCAACAGTAATCGGCCCTGATCATCTTCTGTCTCGCCAGGATGCACTACTGTTAGCTGGGCAACCGGCGTTTTACCTGCGGCGGAAGCTGCCCCTCCTGATCAACACGGGACGGTGGCAGATGCATCAGTTGAACCTGTTTTTGTTGTGGTCTTCAGTCCAGAGACTGGTTTGATGCAGCTCTCCACAATACCCTATCCTGAGCAAGCTTCTTCATCTCCACATAAGAACGGCAACCTACATCTGTCTGAATCTGCCTACTGTATCCATCTTGTGGTCTTCCTCTGCGGTTTTTACCCCACACACTTCCCTCCAACGCTAAATTCACAATTCCTTGATGTCTAAGTATGTGTCCTACCAATCGATCCCTTCTTTTAGTCGAGGTATGCCAGCAACTTCTTTTCTCCCCAATTCTGTTTAGTACCTCCTCATTAGTTATGTGATCCACCCACCCAATCTTCAGCATCCTTCTATAGCACCTAATTTCAAAAGCCTCAATCCTCTTCCTGTCTGCACTGTTTATCATCCACGTTTCACTCCCATACAAGGCAACACTCCATAGAAATGACTTCAGAAAGGACTTCCTTAGGCTTAAATCAATATTCGATGTTAACAAATTTCTCTTTTTCAAGAACACTTTTTTACCCATTGCCATTCTGCATTTTATATCCTCTGTACTGCAACCATCGTTTGTTATTTTACTGCCAAAGTAACAAAACTCATCTACCTCCTTTATTGCTTTGTTACCCAATCTAATTCCTTCAGCATCACCTGATTTTCTTACACTGCACTCCATTACCCTAGTTTTGCTCTTGTTAATCTTCATCTTATATGCACCTTTCAGCACACTGTCCATTCCATTTAACTGCTCTTACAGGTCCTTTGCTATCTCTGACAGAATTACTATGTCGTCGGCAAAACGCAAAGTTTTTAATTCTTCACCCTGAACTTTAATTCCTTCTCCAAATTTCTCCTTGCTTTCATTTATAGCTTGCTCAATGTACAAATCGAATAACATTGGAGAAAGGCTACAACTCTGTCTTATTCCCTTCCCAACCACTGCATCCCTTTCATGCCCTTCAACTCTGACAACCGCTGTCTGGTTTTTGTACAAGCTGTAAATAACCTTACGCTCCCTATATTTTACTCCTGCTTGCTTCAGAACTTGAAAGAGTTTATTCCAATCAACATTGTCAAAAGCCTTCTCCAAATCTACAAAAGCTAGAAATGTAGGTTTGCCTTTTCTTAATCTATCTTCTAGGATAAGCCGTAAAGTGAGTATTGCCTCCTGTGTTCCTACATTTCTCCTGAACCCAAACTGATCTTCCCCGAGGTTGGCTTCTACCAGCTTTTCCATCCTTCTGTATATAATTCGTGTTAATATTTTGCAACCATGACTTATTAAAATGATGGTTCTGTAGTTTTCACACCTGTCTGCACCTGCTTTCTTTGGAATGGGGATTATAACATTTTTCTTAAAGTCTGAGGGTACTTCGCCTGTCTCATACATCTTACACACCAGGTGAAACAATTTAGTCATGGCTGGTTCTCCCAGAGACTTCAGTAGCTCTGAGGGAATATCATCTACTCCAGGGGCCTTGTTTCGACTTAGGTCTTTCAGGGCTCTGTCAAATTCTTCTCTCAATACAGTATCTTCTATTTCATCTTCATCTACATACTCTTCCCTTCCTACAATATTATCTCGAAGTTCATTTCCTTTGTAGAGCCCCTCTATATGCTCTTTCCACCTTTCAGCTTTCCCTTCTTTGCTAAGAACTGGTTTTCCATCAGTGTCCTTGATATTCGTAGAGCTGTTTTTCTTATCTCCAAATGTTTCTTTTATTTTCCTGTTGGCTGTATCTATTTTTCCCCTATTTATACATTCTTCTACATCCTTGCATTTGCCTTCTAACCACTCCTGCTTACCCATTTTGCACTTCCTGTCAATCTCATTTCTTAGTCATCTGTACTCCATTTTGGCTGTTTCATTTACTGCATTTTTATATTTTCTCCTTTCATCAATTAAATTTAGTATCTCCTGTGATATCCAAGGATTTTTGTAGGTCTTGCCTTCCTACCTATTTTGTCCTCTGCAGCCTTCACTATTTCATCTCTCAATTTTACCCATTCCTCCTCTACTGTTTTATTTTCCCCTGTTTCTGTCAATTGTTGCCTAAAGCTTCTTCTGAAATTCTTAAGAAGTTCAGGTTACTTCAATTTATCCAGGTCCCATCTCCTTATTTTCCTGCCTTTTTGTAGATTCTTCAGTTTCAGCCTACAGTTCATAACCAACAAGTTATGGTCAGAGTCTATATCTGCCCCTGGGTATGTCTTACACTTTAAAACCTGGTTCTGAAATCTATGTCTTACCATTATAAAATCTATCTGGTATCTCCCGGTGTCTCCTGGTCTCTTCCACATATACAACCTTCATTTGTGATTCTTAAACCAGGTGTTTGTAATAACTAAATTTTGTTCTGTGCAATTATGTTCTACCGGGCAGCTTCCTCTTTCATTCCTTTTGCCCAGACCATATTCACCTACTATCTTCCTTTCCCTTCCTTGTCCTACTACCGAATTCCAGTCGCCCATAACAATTAAGTTTTCCTCTCCCTTAATTGTCTGAATAATTCCCTTTAGCTCCTCATATATTTCTTCGATTTCCTCATCATCGGCAGAGATAGTTGGCATATAAACCTGTACTACTGTTGTCGGTGTTGGCTTTGTATCTATCTTGACAATGATAATGCGATCACTGTGCTGGTCATAGTAGTTTACCCGCATTCCTATTTTCTTATTCATTATCAATCCTACTCCTGTGATACTCCCAATTGATTTTGTATTTATAATCCTATACTCACCTGACCAGAAATCCTGTTCATCCTGCCACCGAACTTCACTAATCCACACTGTGAACCTATGGAACATGATTCTTTGCCTCTAGATAGCGGTAGTAGTGCTCCCTCGAAGTCTGGACCTCAGCGGTCGTCGAGGTGACCCCACCTGCTTGTTGGCTTTTATCTTCTTTTCTTCTCACATTTTTTATCATGGCGCTCCTTCAATGGAATATTCGCGGCTTTCTTTCCAAACGGGAGTAATTAAAACTACTCCTTCGATTGCAATGACCGCTTCTAGTCTGTCTCAAAGAAACTAAGTTACATTCAAGTGATCATGCAGACTTCCCACACTACACCTCTGTGCGTTTCGACCTGCCACCTGTGGAAGGTACCCCTGCCCATGGAGGGGTTCTGATGCTAATTCGGGACGACGTCTATCACCATCCCATTTCATTGCATACTCACCTACAGGCAGTTGCTGTCCGCATCACTCTATCCACCTTTTCCTTTTCCCTCTCTAATATATATTCGCCATCGTCATCCGCCCTTACTAGGGCAGATGTTATACACCTCGTTGACCAGCTCCCTCCACCTTTCGTGTTGGTAGGCGACTTTAATGCCCACCACCCCGTATGGGGCTCTCCGGCACCTTGTCCGAGAGGCTCCCTTTTGGTGGACCTTCTCCAACACCTCAATCTTGTCTGCCTCAACACCGGTGCACCGACCTTCCTTTCAGATACAACACATACTTATTCCCATATAGACCTCGCGATTTGCATTCCTCAGCCAGCCGGTCGGTTTGAGTGGAATGCACTTTCTGACACGTACTTGAGTGACCATTTTCCTTGCATTATCCACTTCCTGCATCATTCCCCATCTCCTCGTCCCACCAGTTGGAACATTTCTAAAGCCGACTGGGGGCTTTATTCTTCCATGGCAGTTTTTCACGATCAGAACTTTTCCAGCTGTTAGAGTCATGTCGAATACCTCACAGAGGTTATTCTCACAGCTGCTGAACATTCCATACTTCGTACATCCTATTCTCCACGTCACGCCCCAGTCCCCTGGTGGACTGCAGCCTGCCGTGACACTCTTAGAGCCCGGTGCCGTGCTTTACGCACATTCCACCGCCACCCAACGTTGGAGAATAATATCAACTATAAATGACTGCGAGCACAATGTTGTGTTATAAACGACAGCAAAAGAGCTTGCTGGATTGCTTTTACCATTTCTTGTAACCGCTTTACTCCCTCCTCAGCTGTCTGGGGTGGCCTACGCCGTTTATCCGGCATAGAGGTCCACTCCCTGATTTCTGGCCAGACCGTCGAGAATGCAGTCCTTGTGGACCCTGCTGATATTTCCAATGCATTGGGCCGCTTCTTTGTGTTGGTTTCGAGCTCTGCCCGTTACCACCCTGCCTTCCTCCCTCGCAAACAGGTAGAGGGGGCACGGCCGCCTTCTTTCCACTCTTTTAATCGTGAAAGTTATAATGTCTCCTTCACCATGCAGGAGCTAGACCGTGCTCTCGCCCTGTCCCGATCTTCTGCACCCGGGCCCGATTCCATCCATATTGAGATGCTGAAAAACCTTTCTCCTGCGGGCAAGTGTTTCCTACTTAGCACCTATAAATGGATATGGAATGAAGGTCAGGTTCCCACAAGTAGGCGTGAAGCCATTGTTGTCCACATTCCCAAATCAGGGAAGGACAAACATCTTCCATCAAGTTATCGCCCCTTTTCTCTTACTAGCTGTGTCTGTAAGGTGATGGAACGCATGGTTAATGTTCGGTTGGTCTGGCTCCTCGAATCTCGACGCCTCGTGACTAATATCCAATGTAGTTTTCATAGACACTGCTCTGCTGCTGATCACCAAGTCACCTTGTCAACCTTTATTATGAATAACTTTTTAAGGAAGCGTCAAATAGTAGCAGTGTTCTTTGACTTAGAGAAGGCTTATGATAGCTGTTGGAGGGCGGGCATTCTCCGCACATTGTACACTTGGGCCTTTGTGGCCGCCTCCCTCTCTTTCTTCAAGCGTTTTTGGCAGATCACGAGTTCCGGGTATGGGTGGGCTCTGTTTTGTCAGATACCTTTCGCCAGGAGAATGGGGTGCCACAGGGATCCGTCTTGAGCATGGCTGTTTTTGCCATTGCAATCAATCGTATCATAGACTGCCTTTCAGCCGACGTATCCGGATCCCTTTTTGTAGATGATTTTGCAATTTATTGCAGTGCCCAGCGGATGTGTCTCTTGGAGCGTTGTCTTCAACGCTGTCTTGACCGCCTATATTCCTGGAGCATTGCGAACAGCTTCCGCTTCTCCACTGAGAAAACGGTGTGTATAAACTTCTGGAGATACAAGGAATTTCTTCCACCATCTCTACGTCTTGTCCCCATAACTCTCCATTTCGTGGAGGCTACGAAAATCTTGGGACTCATGCTGGATCGTAAACTTTGCTGGTCCCCACACGAGTCTTACATGGCTGCCTGTTGTGCCTGATCCCTTAATGTTCTCCATGTCCTCAGTGGCACATCATGGGGAGTGGATCGTACCGTCCTGCTTCTCCTTTACCAGGCCATTGTTCAGTAGAAGCTCAACTACGGAAGCCTTGTATACTCTTCTGCACGGCCGTCGATTCTCTGCCGTCTCAACTCTATTCACCATCGTGGATTACGCCTGGCGACCGGTGCATTTTATACCAGCCCTGTTGAAAGTCTGTATGCCGAAGCTGCTGTATTACCCTTGACCACTCGGCGTGACATACTCTTGTGTCGGTACGCATGCCGCTTGCAGTCGATGCCCAACCATCCATCTTTCAGATTATTTTTTGACGATTCACTCGATCGCCAATATCAGTTGTCTCCGATAGCCTTGCTTCCACCTGGAGTTCGGTTTCACCGCCTGCTTCAGCAGCTCGATTTTACCCTTCCTTCAACCTTTAGGTTGAGCGAGAGCCCATTGCCACCGTGGCATCAGGCCCAGGTTCACACTCACCTTGAACTTGGTTCGCTGCCCAAGGAGAGCACCCCGGATTTGGTATACCGCTCGAAGCTTGTCGAACTCCGTTCGCAGTTCGATAATGCCATATTTATCTACACTGATGGTTCCAAGAGCACTGACAGTGTCGGATCTGCCTTCATCGTCGGGGACAACTGTTTCCAATACAAGCTCCCTGACTTGTGCTCAAATTTCACGGCTGAGCTTTTTTGCCCTCCACCAGGCTGTTTTATATACCTGCTGCTGCCGCCATCCTTCTTCTGCCATCTGTTCGGTCTCCCTTAGTGCCCTGAAGAGTCTTAAGGGCCCTCTCTTGACCCATCCTCTCGTGTATCGGATCCAACGCTCCCTCCAGTTGGTAGCAGATGACAGCTGTCACATTTCTTTTCTGTGGGTCCCTGGCCACGTGGGTGTGCTCGGGAATGAGACCGCCGACATTGCAGCCAAGGCAGCAGCTCTTTTGCCTCGTGTGGCTACCCGCCGGAGTATCGTGTCGTCCTGGCACAGTGCGTGGTTTTCACTCCATGACAATAAATTGAGAACTGTAAAACTGATCCCGACTGCTTGGAGGACCTCCTCACGCCCCTCTCAGCGAGAGGAGATCATCCTGGCCCGGTTATGGATCGGTCATTGCCGTTTCAGCCACCGTCATTTGATAACCGCCGACCCTGCACCGCTGTGCTCCTGCGGTGAATTGCTGACGGTGCGACATGTTTTACTGTCTTGTCCCAATTTTAATCATTTCCGTGTAGCCCTTCACTTTCCGTCTACTCTGGAGGAACTTTTAGCTGATGACACATGAGCAGCTGCTTGAGTTTCATGTTTTATCAACATGGCCAATCTATCAAAAGATATTTAACCCTTTTAATTGCTTTTATCTTTCATTTTTAGCATTCTTTTGATACTCTATCTGTTAGTTACCAATTTTTTCGAGATCTAGCGAATCTCTGTTCTTACCTGGGCACTAATGACCTTAGCAGTTGTGTGCCCTAAATCACACACACACACACACACACACACACACACACACACACACACAAAAAAGAAAAATCCCTTGTCGGCTGGGAGAATGACGATGGAATGGTCAGCCTTCAGGTGACGGATAGCTCGGGATTCACCTGTGGTAATGTTGGGAGTAGGATTAATGTTTCTCAGGAAAGACTGAGAGGCAAGGCTGGAAGTAAGGAATTCCTGGAAGGTTTGAAGAGGTGATTAAGAGGAAGAGCAGGTGAGTCTCTCTGTGACGGAGGATGGAACTGTTCCAGGCATGGTTCAATTTGAATGATGTCTTGGGGAGTTCGATTATTAGGAGTAGGATTATTTTTCTTCATGGCAAAGTGGTATCTCTAGCAAAGACTACGAGTATAGGAAAGTAAATCTTTGACAAGAGCTGTTTGGTTGAATTTGGGAGTAGGGCTAAAGGTGAGGCCTTTGGATAGGACAGAGGTTTCAGAATGGGAGAGAGGTTTGGAGGAGAGGTTGACTGCTGAATTGGGATGTTGTGGTTCCGGATTGTGTGGATTGGAGTATTGAGGTGTGTGTGTGGGGGGGGGGGGAGTTGGGAGTGGGAGATTGAGTAAATGGGAGAGACTGGGTTTGTGTGCAATAAGAGGAGGTTGAGGGAGAGGGGATCATGGAGGAATTGTAACAGGGGGACTATGATCCAGACTGATTGTGGAAGCATATGTAACATTACTATCTCCAAGGTTCCTAGAAAGACTTCACATTAAAAGCTATTAGTAAGATATATTTATGATTCTTCAGCTTCTCCCAGCATACTTCATAAGCCTGTTGAAATAAATCGCAAGTAAACTGCCAGGTTTCAGTATCCAATGGACATAATATTTCGGCAAACAACCATGTTGCTGTCATCAGGTGTGATGATGAACTGACTGATGGCGATGTCACCACTGCACTTTTTACACCCGCTCTATCAGCAGTCCCTGCCCAGCATCCCTGTCCATGCTTCTCCTGACCATGTGTTCCACCCAAGATTTGTGCACAGGTGTGTGTGTGAACTTTTGGCACTTCTGCTGTTTAAATTCCATCATGCAATGTGAAACTTTCCATCTCCACCTTTACCCAATAAGTCTTCTGGAAACAAAAATGTTATTATCTGGAAAAAAGGTCCCTCTCAACAGCTCTAAAGTAATACATTAACTGGAATTTCCCCCTTTTTTGGTAAAAGTTAACATTTAATGTTAAGATCACCTTTGTTTTACTTCTCCTCCATGGCAGCTTTCTAAACAGGGTTATTAAACAACATTCTGAACAATACACAATATACAACTACACTGTCTTATTCAACTTAATCTTAGTTTCTTTGCCCTTGTTTAGTTAATTGTAAGGTGTTCTTGGATACATAATTGAGGAGCAGATTTGAAAATTGAGGAATAGGTTTTTAATGAGGTTATGTGGTGCCATCTGATGTCACTATTTCAATAGACATCTTAATTACCCTGTCCCAGAAACTTGAAATTTTCAATACAATATAGGTGTCAATATATGGTTGCAGTTAATGAAAAGCTCAGGAAAAAAAATGACTTTCTTCATTAATTTAGTAAGGTGCCTCCAATTATCCTCGAATTTCTCCTTGGCTGTTCTAATAGTGTACCTAACAATAAGCCATGCAACATTCACATGGAAGACAATGTATACTTGGCTTTCATATTCTGAAAGAAAAGTATTAATTGGCATATGTTCTTATTTATTAAAGTACTAAATCATTTATTACTTATTTTTTATCTATATCCTAATTACTTTAAATCTATACCATAAGAGTTTAGTTAATTTTCATTAAACCTGTGTTTCATCAATTTCCATCATTCTTCTCTTCATCAGATGTATGACCACCTCACAATAAGCAGCTAAACTAATGATATTTAAAGCTACTATTCTGACTTATATTTTTTATGTTTGTTTTTTTAAATTCTCAGTTTCAACATCATCATCATTTGAATGAGATTTATCATGACACCAGAGAGTAGAAAAATTTCACAGATAATACTTCTGTGACAACCTTTATTATTATAGATCTGTTAGTAAGAAAAAAATGAACAAGAATAAGAAACCTATTCTTACTGGTACTAGTTTTGCCACAATTTATTTATCTACTTAAATTTGTAAGCCAAACTCAGCTGAAGGCTACACTCTGTCAGTTTTGATTGGCTGGGCACTATTACATGCTTCTACTCTTAAAGTAGTGTGGCATCACATTGCTGTACATAGGAAATTTGTCATGGTTTACTGTTTGTATGAGCACCTAGGAAGGAAACTAAGCCGCCTGCCTTGGCTGCCTGTTGTGTGGCCACTCTACACAGTAACGGGCCACCACAGCAGTGCCCAAGAGCAAAATGTTTATGCACAGGATCAGGATTCATAAATATCCTTAACTCCACCATCTGTTTCACTGAGAGATTCATGTGCCTGGTAAGATAATCACTACTTTTGAAATCTCTAAATGTATTTTCCACTCTAGATCATCTGTTTCTGTTGTCCATATCACTAACATGCTGTCCTAACTCATGAAAATTGACACATAAACAACAATGAAGTTACATTTGTACACAGAAATAAGTGTATTGTGCACAGTGAAGAGTACAGAATGCAGGATGAAGTCTAAAAACCAAATGGCATGTAAATACTGTTGAACCTCACAAAATAATAGACATAAGACAGTTGAATTTTACATAAAAAACAACTTTTCATATATGTCTGTCTAGGTGTGTTTGCGTTTCAATATGTCTGAGTGTGTGTGTATTTGTTTACCTTCCTTTTTTCCCCCTAAGGTAAGCCCTTCCACTCCTGGGATTGGAAAGACTCCGTATCCACTTCCTTAAAACCCATATCCTTCCCTTTTTCCTCCCCTTTTTTCCTCTTTTTCCTGAAGAAGCTGCCAGTGGTGGCGAAAGCTTGTATGTGTGTTTGTGTGTGATTTTATTTGTTTCTATCGACGAGCCGGTCCTTTTGGTAAGTCATCTCTTTTCTATTTTTTATTTTTGTTTATCCCACTGGGGCATTTTTCCTCTATAATATATATAATGGAAAGTCCAGGTGTGTGTGTGGGTGCACATGTGTGTGTGTGTGTGTGTGTGTGTGTGTGTGTGTGTGTGTGTATGCGGTCTTGTGTACTTGCAGTGTGCATGCAGTTTGTGTATTTATTTTACTTTATTTTGTTTATTTTAATTTTTTTTTCTCCCCTCATCCGCATCCCCACTCCATTACTAAGCTGCATCTCATTATTCCAATATAACCCATCCCCACCACCGTGACGTAACCTTCCTGTCACCTCTCCCCTCCCCTCCCATCCCCGATTCGCCGCAGAGCGTGATTCGAAATTTGGCGGCTGCAGGTGATGGTGTATGACTGTGTTGTGTGCCTGTATGATTGTGTGAGTGTTCTATTTTCTGAAGAAGGCCATGGCTGATAGCTGAAAGTTTTCTATGTGTATGTGTTTTGTATGTGCCTGTTGCAGCTCGTCGCCACATCTTTCCAATGAGTTGTAAACTGTCCTTACTATATTATTAACTTTTCATGTTAGTAGTTGAAAAAAAAAAAAAAAAAAAAAAAAAAAAAAACCTTCATATCCAGCTGTATTAAATATGTATATTAAAGTTATGCTATTATAACCTTTTTATACAATTCTAGGTTAGATAGCCAAGATCTCATACTTGTCTATATTTAAGCTATTTGTCAACTAGAACAGTGACCATCTTTTCAATGGAAATAGACTATAATTTATGAGCCATAATCTTTTAAAGTTTACACAATGGTAGGAAGAAATGTCATACTAAAAATACATTTTTTTTATCAAAGAGAAAGTAGTTGTACTATTATAATGAATGCAGAGTTTATCCATATTTAATTTTACACATTTTCAAGACCATTAAAAAAGAAACAGCTAATTACTCTACCTGGGAAGCTATAAAAAATTGGGTCCCAAAATGTTCGGTCTTGGGTCCTTTGCTGTTCTTAATATATATTAATGACTTGCCATTCTATATTCATGAAGATGCTAAGTAAGTTCTCTTAGCTGGCAATACAAGTATAGCTATCACACCTGACAAATGGGAATTACCTGATGAAATTGTAAATGACGTCTCTCAGAAAATTATTAAGTCATTCTCTACACATGAACTCTCATTAAGCTTTGATAAAACCTAGTATATACAGTTTCATAGAGTAAATGGCGTGCGCCTCGGTTGCACAGTGGCAGAGTGCCAGACTACAAATCCAAAGGTTGCGGGTTCGATCCCCGCCAGGTCCTAGGATTTTTATCTGTCACTTTCCACTTCTTTCACCTCTGGCAGTATTGCTCATGTGAAAAATACCGAGTAACACCATGGTTCAGAATCCACATTAAACTGTAGGTCCCCCTATAACTGGCTGGGTAAGTCAGTTTGAATATCGGAGGAAGGCAACGGCATACCACCTCCAAACAGGACCATGCTTAGTAAAGCACTGTGGTGTTCAAACCAATCTTCGGATTGTGGACTGCTTTACCTTTTTTTTTTTTTTTTTTTTTTTTTTTTTTTTTTTTTTTTTTTACAGTAAATGGCATGACACCATTAATAAAAAGAGACTATGAACATAAATCTATAGCTGAGGTAAAATACTAAAAATTTTTAGGTGTTTGCATTGATGAGGGATTGAATTTAATAATAATAATAATAATAATAATAATAATAATTTGAAGACCTGCTAAACGTTTGAGTTCATCTAGTTATGCAATCAGGGTCATTGCAAAATTTGGTGATATACATCTCAGTAAATTAGATTACTATTTTCATTCACTGCTTTTGTATGGGTTCATATTCTGAGGCAATTCAACATTGAATAAAAATGCATTCATTGCAAAAAAGAATGTAATCAGAATAATTGCTGAGACATTTATTGAAGGATCTAGGGATCGTCACTGTAGCTTCACAATATATGTATTCACTTATGAAATTGGTTATCAACAAACTGACCAAATTCAAAAGTAACAGATGTGCATAGGTACGACACTAAAAGAAAGGGTGATAGTCACTATCAAGGTTAAATCTAACTTAGACATAGAAAGGGGTGAATTATGCTACCACAAAACTCTTTGGTCACTTACCAAGTAGTACCAACTGATGGATATCCAGCTAGTATTTAAATAGAAATTAAAAGAATTCCTGAATGGCAACTCCTTCTACACTTTTTTTTTTTTTTTTTTTTTTTTTTTTTTTTTTTTTTTTTTTTTTTTTTTTTTTTTTTTTTTTTTTTTAGATTAAACTTAGTAATTTTGCTAAAAAGTACATAAAAATCCTTAAAATATTGAGTGTCATGTGTAGACACCATTTTTTAAACCGAAATGTTCCACATAATTTCAAAATATCATATTTATGATCTACAGAACACGTATTAATCTAATCTAATCTACTAACAACCAAATTGAATTCTGTCTTAAAAGTATGCAGCAAGAGTGAGCATGTGTTTTTCGCAGTATCTTCATTATTTGTTCTTCAATTTGGTGGTGGGAATTGGAATTTGTCCAGTCATTAGGTCTACTGTTATAAAATATGCCAATCTCTCCTTCCTAATATAATTGTAAGCATTTTTTAAATGTTGCAATGTACAAATCACAAATGTTTTCATGCTGTACAATTTTTATAGATTGTGCAGTGTTTTTATTCCAATTATGTACTTTTTTTGTCAATCTTCTGGTAAATTCCTCCACACCCTTCTCCTTCTTTTGTGATTTTAGTATTCTTTTAGGACTACAGTTTTAAGGCTTCTTCATGCCCCGCATTTGTCAATTTATCACATCTTTTTTAGCTGACAGTTGCTCTAGGAGCATGGCACCATTTTTTGTGCACAATGGAGCCAAAATCCAATACATGTTAGTTTTGTATAATAGCTTATATAGTTGAGTAATTCATTATTAAAAGTACACTTTCTGCAATCTCCCCCCCCCCCCCCCCCCCCACACACACACATATACACCTCATGGGTCTGGATTGTAACACAGTACTAGCTGCTTTCACAATCAACTTGTGATTATTGTATTACGAAATTAGTGAAAGTTAATCTATTATGCTTCCATTCAGAAGAACTACTGCTTTGGAAAAAAAGAAAATAAAACTGCTACTTTCTAAAATACACTCCTGGCCATTAAAATTGCTACACCATGATGATGATGTGCTACAGGCGTGAAATTTAACCGACAGGAAGAAGATGCTGTGATATGCAAATGATTAGCTTTTCAGAGCATTCACACAAGGTTGGCACTAGTGGCGACACCTACAACATGCTGACATGAGCAAAGTTTCCAACCAATTTCTCATACTCAAACAGCAGTTGACCGGCATTGCCTGGTGAAAGTTTGTTGTGATGCCTCATGTAAGGAGGAGAAATGTGTACCATCACGTTTCCGACTTTGATAAAGGTTGGATAGTAGCCTATCACGATTGCGGTTTATCATACACGACATTGCTGTTCACGTTAGTCGCAATCCAATGACAGTTAGAAGAATATGGAATCGGTGGGTTCAGGAGGGCAATATGGAACACTTTGCTGGATCCCAATGGCCTTCTACCAGTCGAGATAACAGGCATCTTATCTGCATGGCTGTAACACATCGTGCAGTCACGTCTCGATCTCTGAGTCAACAGATGGGGACGTTTGCAAGACAACAACAATCTGCACAAACAGTTCGATGACATTTGCAACAGGATAGACTATCAGCTCGTAGACTATGGTTGTGGTTACCCTTGGCACTGCATCATACTCAGGAGTGCCTGTGATGGTGTACATAACGACGAACCTGGGTGCAAGAAAGGCAAAATGTCATGTTTTCGGATGAATCCAGGTTCTGTTTACATCATGATGACGGTCGCATCCCTGTTTGGCAACATTGTAGTGAACACACATTGTAAGCATGTATTCATCATTGCCATAATGGCGTATCACCTGGTATGGGGTACCATTAGTTACACGTCTCAGTCCCCTCGTGTTCGCATTGACAGCACTTTGAACAGTGGCCATTACATTTCAGATGTGTTGCAACCCATGGCTCTACTCTTCATTTGATCCCTGCCAAACTGAACATTTCAGCAGGATAATGCACGACTATATGTTGCAGGTCCTGTACGGGCCTTTCTGGATACGGAAAATGTTTGACTGCTGCCCTGGCCAGCACATTTGCCAGATCTCTCACCAACTGAGAACATCTGGTCAATGGTGGCCGAACAACTGGCTCGTCAAAATATGCCAGTCACAACTCTTGATGAACTGTGGTATCGTGTTGAATCTGTATGGTCATCTGTACCTGTAAACGCCATCCAAGGTCTGTTTGACTTAATGCCCAAGCTTATCAAGGCCATTATTTCGGCCAGAGGTGATTGTTCTGGGTACTGATTTCTCAGAATCTATGCACCCAAATTGCATGAAAATGTAATCACATATCAGTTCTAGTATAATATATTTGTCAAATGAATACCCATTTATCATCTGTATTTCTTCTTGGTATAGCAATTTTAATGGCCAGTAGTGTTGGTTATAATTATCTCCTACAAATTCCATATAATTTATGATGCTTTACTGGTAATTGATAAAAATTATAATTGAATATTGTTCAAACGAGATAGAATGGCTGGCCAGTACTTACCTTTGTGCTGTACTGCCGATAGTAACACAAATGAAGAAACAGAAAAAAGGGGACAAAACGGACACACTCCCGAAACACCACCTTCATTAGGTCGTGAATTACCTTTCCCTTCCATTCCCATCTTTCTTCTTCCCTTCTCTCCCACCTGATGAAGGAACTGTGTTCCCAAAGCTTGTCCTTTTTGTCCCCTTTTTTCTGTTTCTTCATTTGTGTTACTATCAGTGGTGCAGCACAAAGGTAAGTACTGGCCAGCTATTCTATCTCGTTTGAACAATATTTATCATCTCTGAGGAGAATTTTCATCATTAATCGAAAAATTATAGTTACCTCCATTATGAAAGAATGGAAGCCTATTTACAATGTACATAATATCTTTCTATGTTAATATCTGGTAATTTGATGATCCCTGACTCCACTACTCACCCAGTTTGTGAAATGAGTTGCTAATAGAAGATGATATTAATTTTATTATGAACTAACTAAGAGTTTCAAATTCTTGCCTTATGTGTGAGACAGTTGTGGTTGTATATTCTGGAGCAAAACTTGTAAAAATATTGTTTATTTTATTGGATGGTGGTTCTGTAATCTGATGTAAACATGGAATCGATTTTAATTTTTAGCTATCAGTTCATTTTCTAAAAATATTTATATGAATACTCAACTGAGTGTAATAACTCAAAGTACCTTGAAAATTACTCTGGAAGCTGTGTTTTTATATAGCTCTTGCAATTTTAATATTGTCTTCTTTGGTAGAAGAAATTGTTTTCTATTTATTGTTGAAGAATTTTTTTTCTTATTATTGGCAATATCAGTCTTCTGTATATCATTGCTATGTTTTTAGTGCACAGCATTTTTTGAATGTTGATTAATCAAATTTGAAAAATGGCAAAAATTAGTTTTCTACAATACTTGCAAGTGTGCTTTTTTTTAAAAAATAAGATGAAAACTAGGCTGTTTTACTGGATTTGATATAGAAAACAAGGAAGAAAGACTCAGTTCTGTATCCTGATGTACAAAGCATAACAAAAAATGTAAGCAAAACAACATTACAATAGAATTATTGGTGTAATACAGGAAAAAATTTCTCAGCTGTATTATTTGTACACTGTAGCATAGACTGCAGCCATAATGATATACATGCATAATTGGAATTTTAAGACACAGTACTGCTAGCATATTCATATAAAAATACATTCTTATAAATAATTTATATAAATAAAAATAAAAAAGAGAAAAGTCTTCCCAATTCAGCAAATAATTTTCAGAATATTAGGAAGTGTTTCTTCTTAATATTATCATCATATCATGCTAAGCACAGATGCAAAATTAAATTAGATTTCTGTATATTACTATTTATTACATCATCAAGAAAAGTTTTCCACTGGGATATAGGGCCATATTTTGTATACAAGGTTCCTATACTTTGAGGCACTTCATGTATTGATATAACTACAATTACATCACAACCATACCTGTAGCACTAAAGCTTGGTGATTTTTGGTCACTGATTCTTATCCCACTGTGAAGTGGAATAAGGATGAGGGTGCAAAGGGATCATTATACTACAGGCATTACTCACAGCGGGACTTTAAATTGTCTCCTATACAAACACTATTTCCTGAAAAAATATTTAGAACTATATTTTCCCCCTACAATTAATGATATATCACTATATTCTATTATTGTATACTTATTATGAGTAAATTATATGTAAGCTAGTTTCCAAAAGTTAAGCATAATCACTAAACAACAACATACCTCCTTATCAGAATGTCAGAAGGATACTGAACAAACTGAATCGCACACCAATTGTCATACAACTAGACCAAAAAAAAAAAAAAAAAAAAAAAAAAAAAACAACAGTGTTACATTTTGATAGCTCTGGTGAATCTCATATGAACACTAACAGAAGCCAGCCGCAGTGGCCGAGGTGTCTGAGGCGCTCCATTCACGGTCAGCACGGCCACTACGGTCGGGGGTTCGAATCCTCCCTCGGGCATGGATATTTGTGCCGTCCTAGTTCATAAGTAGTTCATAAGTAGTTTGTAAGTTTAGGGACTGATGACCCAGTAGTTAAGTCCCATAAGCTTTACAAACATTTGAACATTTGAACACTAACAGAACTTGGAATTATCATACACAACAAAAGAAACTGTTAATAGGATGTATGATGTCGCCCTATTTGCCACACATGCTTCACAGCGACATGGTATGCTCTCTACCAGATGGTCTAAGAGGTCTCTTGGCAACAAATCCCAATCCTCTGAAAGGGCAATGCGCACGTCTTGGAGAGTCCTTGGTGGAGACTGCCGGGATTCAGTTTGCCTGCCTAATGCATCCTAGGCATCATCTATAGTATTCATATCCATTAGACCTCACTTCCTTTTTAAGAAACTGATACACCAGAACAGTATGATGCAGATGGACATTATTGTCTATAAATAGAAAATCTGGATCAACCACACCTTTGAAGAGTCAAACATGTGGTCATAGTCTCGGTTTATCTGAGTGGTAACAATGTTCCTCAGACCACCAAGGAAGATGTTCATGTCTCTAGTGGCATCCAACATGATGCCTCCCCACACCATGATGCCACCATCATTGTAGTGGTCTCTTTCCGTGATGTTGCAGTGATCATCTGTTGGAATGCACCACAGCTGCATTTACTGTGGGATGGCACCATCTCTGTGGATGGGCAGTGCTGTCACCTCCTGCTGAGCATGCAGTGCGCCATGCTATGGCCTTAGTCATATGACAGCTATTGCCAGTGACAATTGGGACTCTATGTGTATTTGTGCTATTATCTTATGTGTTAAGTCGTTTTGATCTAAAGATGTATTGCAGTCACCTCTGAGAAATAAAGTAACATTGTATACAAAAGTAGTTTTGGCGATGAGGTTCATCCTTATGTGTGTTTTTGGTTTTGGTCGTGATGGAGCCAGCATGACTTTGTTTATTTCAACAACAGCAGCAACAATTAGATTTGCTTAGGAAATTGGTTGCATACTCTCGGGCCACCATGGCTCCTTTCCACAGCCCCATACTGCCCCCTCCCTTGCCTCAAACTTTTCCACTTTTTCATGAGTTAAAGATGACTGGGACTGCTATGCAAGGGGACTACAGCAGCATTTTACAGTGTTTAAGGTTGTAGATAATGAGTTGCAAAAGTCTTTTTTCTTGTCATGGCTACAACCCAATACTTTTTGTCTACTTTGAAAGCTCGCTCGAATGTCGGAGCCCACAGAATTGTCTATTTCCCAGATGTTGGTCAACTAACAGTCGGTGGTAGATTGTTTTCCTATTCCCTGCCTGCCCAGACAAAATTTATAGAAAACTCACAGGGAAGGGGGGAGGAGTGTTTATCTAAAATTGATTTGGCAGAAGCATATCTCCAATATCCTTTAGATTCTGCCTCTCAACAATTCATGGTTCTCACCACACCTTTTTGGCGTTGTGAGTGAGACTTAATTTTCCATCGTTTCTTGCAACAGTTGTTGTAAGACATTCCATGCTGTGCAAATTATCTCGATGATATCAATGCCACAAGTTCCTCCTAAACTGACCATTTAAACAACCTTGGGCTCTTATTCACTGAATTGCAGGCATCGGGCCTCAAGTGCAATCTTCAGATATAATGGTTGTTTCAACCTGAGATCGAGTATTTGTGAAACCTGGCTTCAAAGGAGAGCATTCGCCCTCAGTTTGACCTTGTTGCAGGGATTGATCATCTTCTTCACCCAACTAATTTGCAGGAACTCGAGTCATTTACGTGCAAGGTCAGCTATTACTCAAAATTGCTTCCTAATGTTGGGGAAGTCGCCCATCCATTGAACTCATTATGAAAGAAATGCTTTCTGTTTGTGTGGTCTGATGTATGTGTGGCAATGTTCTACCATATCAAATCGCTGTTAAAATCCTCACCTTGCCTCAGCAGATTTACACCTAGGCAGCAGCTGGTCCTGGCAACTGATGCCTCTCAGCACAGAACTGACACACACTGATGCAGTCTTGATGCACAAAGTAGGTGACAGTTCTGAGCAGCCCTGTGCCTGTGCACCCAAGACATTGTCAGATGCCCATTGAAATTATTCTGATTGGAAAGAGGCCTTGACTACTGTTTATGCTGTTCAGAAGTTCCATGTGTTCCAGTACGGCACTAAATTCCACTTTATCATGGGCCACAAACTCCTTGTGACATTGTTTGGCCTGCATTCTCATCTCCCTGACAGGACCATGAAATGTCTCCAATGCTGGGCTATCTTTTTGAGTGCTTATTACAATGAGGTTCATTATTGGCCCTTGACACACCATGCCAATGCCAAAATAGTTGTTGAATCTGCCCATGGGCTCCAACCCTGTCTTCAACAAAGATGAAGTGGTGGTATTCCAACTTTATGCTCACCTTCAAGAAGCAGCTGAGTGGTTGCTAATGACAGCCCATCGAATTGCACACACCACCTGTCGAGACCCCATGGTCCACAAGGTGGTGCAATCAATGTTCCACCTAAGAAGCTGGCGCACGGCAGTCACCGGCTCCCATTCATCGATGATGTTCTCCTCTTCAGTACTGATTCAGATCAGACTTGGATCGTTGTCCATTCTGAATTACAGGCTCAAATGTTGGCTCTGTTGCACCATGCCCCTGCAGTATGACACACATAAAGGTGCTCACACACCATTTTGTCTATTGTCTGGGTATTGACACATCCGTAGAACAGTTTTGTACATGCATGCACATTTGCCCCCTGGTCTACTCCCGACCACCCCTGGGACCGCATTCATGTGGATTTGGCTGACCCTTGCTGTCAGTCAATGTGGTTAGAGGTGGTAGACAAATTGTCCAATTATCCATATGTCATTCTTATGTGCTTCACTACTATGGAAGATCCTTCTTCAGGTATTTGCTATTGAAGGCCCTTCCTGGACGCTTGTCTCTGAAAATGGCCCTCAGTTCACATTGGCAGATTTCCAAAACTTCTGCAACAATGATGGCATTTTCCACCTTGTTTCTGACTCCTTGTACCCCTAATTTAATGGGAAAGCCGTGCATATGGTGTATACATTTAAATTTCACCTTTGTAAATGCCTGGAGAAGTCATTTGCAGATACTGCACTCCTCTTGTTTCTCAGCACTTATTGGACCACTGTGCTAAATGGTAGGAGCCCAGAGAAGTTCTTACATGGCCACCGGTCGCAGACACTGCTGCACCTACTGTGCCTGGCACTATGGCCTGATGCAGTCTGCAGATGTTCCTGGTGCATGCAGGTGGGGTGACATTCTCCCACCTTCTCAATCAGTTGTGCCCTTGGTGGGATCACATTCCACCACATCCAGACCTCCAGCCTGTGCCTATGGGGTGCCCTCCGGCAGATTCAGCAGTCCAGAGAAGGATACCTCCAGCTTGATGGTGGCAGCGAACGTCTACTGCCGGCAGTCTCCATCTAGGCGGCCCCAGCATTGCTTTCGCCTTCTCCTGCCCCACCGACAATGGGGTAATAAGACTTAAAGAGGCTTTACTCAGTGCCCCATGCCTTATGACACACAACACAGCAAAACCTTTGATTTTGACTACAGTTGCATCTGCTATTGGTATAGGAGCAGTTTTGTGTCATAGTGTGGGCTCTGCCGAATGGCCAATTGTGTTTGCATCTACGCTTCTGAATGGTACCCAAAGAAATTACAGTGAAGTTGAAAACAAGGCCTTGGCTATTATGTTCAGCATCACTAAGTTCAATCAGTACCTCTATGGTCACAAATTTATTTTGGTTATGGATCATAAGTCATTAACCTCCTTGTTCCACTCGACGAAGGATATTCCAGTTCACACAGCACAAAAATTTAGTGATGTGCTGCCACACTGTCCAACTACAATAATGATATTGTTAGTTGTCTGACTTCTAATCAAGCCAATGCAGGTGCCCTATCTTGTTTGACTCTTGCTGCTGATTCAGAGTTCGATTAAAGAGATGTTGCTTGTTGCTAACTGGACCATTGGAGCAAGATGTTTTGCAAAGTTGTCCTTTGGATTCTCGTATCATCATGTCAGCTACAGCCTGGGATACAAAGCTCCATCTCATTTCTCAGTTCATTAAATGCAGATAGCCCTCAAGCAAATTACAACTTTCTGGTCCAGTGGTTCATCTTTATTTTCAGCAATGCTGCATATTGACACTTCAGACCATTGGTTAGTGTGGTTGATGCATACAGAAAGTTCCCTTTGGTCCCATGCATTCTACTATTACGTCATTGAACACCATTTGCGCACTTGAGACTATTTTTTGTTTGGTAGGGTTGCCCAATTGCATTGTCAGACAATTCATTTATGCAGAATTTTGCCACTTTTGTTCCGCCAAGTGCATCAATCACTTGATGTGAGCTCCTTTTTCACCGCAAAGTAATGGGAAAGTAGAATGCTTCATAAGGCCCTTCAAGACTCAGAGGATGAAGTTCTGCAGTGAACACTCATGTGAGGTTGCGTTACTGATTTTTCTTAGCTCTTACTGCTCCATGCCAGCATGAGACAAGTCAACAGCGGAGTTGCTCCATTGATGCTCTCACTCAATGCTCTTAAGTCTTTTGCACCCTCATTCTGTGCCATCACCCCCACAATTCTGCACAAAGTTTGCTGCCATTACTGATCTTGTGTTTTTCAGAGAGTATAATCAGAGATGGTTATGGGAGTTAGGCACAGTTGTAGACATAAAGTGTGGGGCACATCACGTTCTGCCTTTTTCTGGGAGAACATACCATTGCTACATTAACCAATTGCACTTGCAGTCTTGTCACTATGCCAATGATTCTGCTATGAGTTTTTATTACACAGATCCTGGCAGCATGAAACGTTGGTTCTCTACAGACTGTCCAGTTTCCCTGTGGGACCACCTACACAGGTAGTGGCACCACCTCCAGTTGCCCTCCTGATGGCAGCCAGCAGTCAGTGCCACCCACCATCTTGCTTCCTGCCTTACACCCGAGCCAGATGGAGGTGCACCAGCTGCCACCAAGTGCTACTCCCATGGCAGTTTAAAAGCTGATGTTGCCATCTTCACCATCCGCACATGCCAGCACTGTTTAAGCAATTGGGCGGCCACCAACCACCTGCTATGGGCAGCATCTTGTCCATGGTTTTCCTGGTGGATGTTTCCCAGTGGACTCAGAAGGTGCATACTGTGATGTGGGTTGGCTGGTGGCAGGTCCATTCCCTCTCCATTGTCAAGCAAGTACCCCACGACAACAGTGTGGCATTTAATTAACTTAAGCTGTAAGCTAATTTTAATGAAATTATAAATGAGCCTATTACAGAGTCAACAATAATGACCACACAATTACTCACTCATTTTCAAACCTATACAACATCATACCATGTAAATATGAAATAACTACAATGTTGAGAGGAACAGTGGTCATGTATCTACTCAACAATTTTTTCCAAAATCTCAGCTAGTTATCATTCTATTCCAAGTTTGTGTCTACTTCCCAATATGTCTTTTATTGGGCTTTAGATTTTATATGCTTAAACTGTGTTATGCAAAAATTTTCTTACAATTTTTAAATATTGTATCTCTTCATTCTGCCATGTCTAAATGTCAAATTTGAAAATATAGAGGACAGATGTTAACATTGCTTTGGGTGAGGTGATGACAAAATGCTGTGAAATATTTTATAAGAATAAATTAAGAATTAATTGCAGTTTTCAAGGAAAAAAAGGATAGCACAAAAATGTGAAAATATTGTTGTTGGCAGGAGAAAATAACACCTCATTCAATAATACACCTGTAAACTGGCTTATCTTCATACATGAAAGTGTCATTTATTAATGTGGTGGTCCGATGAAAATTAAGAAATTGCAGCAATGTTATGAATGTCTGTTAATAACATACCTTTTTTGTTTCATTTTGCAGAATTGTGTGTTAATGACATACCTTTTTTGTTTTATTTTGCAGAATTGTGTACAGTATTAGATTCCATCTTCATGGAATTTGTTATCAGTAGTTTTACTGAATAGACTGACAAGGTGAAAAGTTCTACAGTGATGGGTATGTGGTACATAGGAGTTAATGAGGTAAAATTCCACACTCATATCCAGCCCACTTACTAACCTGTTGTAGTCTGGGTGGTGATGGAAATAGGAAGAATTTCATCAGAAGGCTTTTGGACATTTGTAGTAGTTTCTTGTTTGACTCCTGAAATTGAATCAAGGAAAATATAGAAAAGCTATTACAGTCAGTGGTCTACAACTACCTGAAGGATAACTGATACTTGAAACCAGGCAATGCCTAAGACTAATTAACAATATACTAAGATTTAGTACAAAGGAATAAACATTTTACTTATAATGCTAAAATAAATTTTAAATAATTTATAATACAATTCCTGACAATTAAAAATCACAAACAAGAAGAAATAGTGAAAAGAAAATTGAAATGTATGCCATATATAACTGTTTAAGACAACCAAAAACAAATCACTCATACTATAGCAATAATTCAAACTGAAACAAACTGTTGGCTCTAATACAAGTCCATAATTAATTAATGTTTACTACTGCAAGATACTGATACTATAGTCTATGAGAATGAAATTGTGTGAGTAATATGTCATGTGCTGGTATGCTACTACTGACGTTTTTGTGTGTATTGCAGAAATTATCATAGTGTTTATACTGGATGAAAAAATACCATGATGACCTCTATAAATTTTCATTAGACAATAAGTAGTTGGTGTTGGTTCAGCTTTGAGTTTGCAATAATAAATGCAACTTTTTAAAATTGTGTTCCAAATGATTACAAATGTCATTCAATAATGGAGGATAGGTAATAACTCACCATAAAGAGACTCACTGAGCTAGTGACAGACACAGAAATAGATAATCACATTCACACAACTTAAATTTTCACCCATGGCCTTCATCAGAAAAAAACCTATACATTCACACAATCACTCAGACAACTACACACACACAACTATCATGTGTGGCCACTCCAGCAACACAAGCTAGACTGTGAGTGAGGTGGGGAGTGGAGGGGGGAGGATGCTGGGTAAAGGTGGGGATGGAAAGTTCCACATTGCATGATGGAATTAAATACTCTGATAGTGGGAATTTGAATTGTGGCAATGAACACAGTGATGGGAAGGGGAGGGAAAGGATAAAATGGAGGTGTAGAGAAGTGTGGGAAGGGAGTGGGAGGATATGAAATGATAAAAATAATATGGAAAAATAAAAATAGGAAAAATAAAGTTAGGAAAAGAAAAGGAAAAAAAAAATTAATTGAGGAAAAGAGAAGGAAAAAAAGGAAAAAAAAATAAAGTTAGGAAAAAAATAAAGTTAGGAAAAATAGAAAAAACATTAAAAGATAACTAAAAATAAAAGTAATAAATTAGGGGATATTGTAAGTGGTGATACAGACAGTTGTAAGGAAGACATGGATACAGGATAATGGGTGGGGAAGGAAGAGGGAGAGGGGGAGATGTTAGGCAAGGGTTCAGGGATGGGAAGTTATCTTAGGTTGAGGTCAGGATGGTTGTGGGACCATAGAATGTGTTGAAGGGACAACTATCTGTGCAGTTCAGACGAGCTGGTGGTGGAGAGGAGGATCCAGATGGCTTGGCTAGTGAAGCAGCCATTGAAATCCAGAGTGCTGTGCTCACCTGCATGTTATGCCACAGGGTGGTCTATCTTGTTTTTTGCCACAGTTTAGCAGTGGCCAAAGACAAGGGTTCCACCACTCTCGTAATGAATCACAGTGATTACATGACAGAAGGCCTACGTCAATTGTCTGATTCCTCCACCTACAAGTTGTGCCAGGACGACCTCATCCCAAAAGTCCAAAACGACTTCAAATCTTATGTCCCTTTCCAGAATCTCTCCCCCAAATCCATCTCCCTCCTCACCCCGACACACCCCCTGCACACCTACATTTCACATGATCCCAAAAATCCATAAACCTAACAATCCTGGACACCCAATTGTGGCTGGTTACTGTGCTCCTTTCTTGACCAGCACCTCCAACCAACAACCAATTGTTCGAAACCTCGCCTTCCACATCCAAGATACCAGTCACTTCCTTCACAGACTCTCCACCATCCCCATCCTTTTACCTCCTGGATCCTTACTTGTCACTTTTGATGCCACTTTGCAATACACCAATATCCTACATGTCCATGGTCTTGCTGCTCTCGAACACTACTTTTGTCAATGTCCTTCAGACTCCAAGTCCAATACCTCATTCCTTATAACCCATACCAATTACATCCTAACAAACAATTACTTTTCCTTTGAAGGAAAAGTATACAATCAAATCCATGTCACAACCATAGGCACCTGTATGACACATTCCTATGCCAACATATTTATGGGCTATCTAGAGGAAACCTTCCTAGCTTCCCAAAACTCCAAACCCCTGGTCTGGTTCAGGTTCATTGATGATATTTTAATGATTTGGACTCAGGGCCAGGACACACTATCCTCATTCCTTCAGAACCTCAATTCCTTCTCCCCCATCAATTTCACTTGGTCCTTCTTAACCTGGCAACTCACCTGCCTGGATGTTAACCTCCACCTCGCTGATGGCTCCATCCACACCTCCACCCACATAAAACCTAGTAATTACCAGCAGTACCTGCACTTTTATAGCTGCCGTCCATTCCACATCACAATATCCCTCCCACACATCCTTGTCACCCATGGATGGCGTATCATTAGTGATGAGAAGTCCCTTACCCATTATGCCGAAGGCCTCAGAGAGGCCTTTACAGACAAACATTATCTTCCTGACATAGTCTGCAAACAGGTTTCCTGTGCCACATCTCCACACACCACCAATCCTCCCCCAACTCCAATAACCAGTCACAATGGAGTGTCCTCCTTGTCACCCAATAGCACCCCGAACTGGAACAACTTAATCACATCCTTCGTCAGAGCTTTGATTATCTGTCATCATGGCCTGAAATGAGAGATATCCTACCCAAGATCCTTCTGACCCCTCCTAAAGTGGTGTTCCATCACCCACCAAACCTCCACAACATCCTAGTCCATCCCTATGCCTGTCAACCCCAACCTCTTACCAACTTTCTGGAAGACCTCAATGCAAAACACGCCTAATCCACTGACCCAGCACTTCCTATTCCAGTCGTGTCACAGGCTTAACTAACTTTCCATCCCTGCACCCTATGCCTAACATCTCCCTCACCCCTCTTCCTTCCCCACCCATTATCCTGTATCCATGGCATCCTTACAACTGTGTATCACTACTTACAATATCCCCTTAATTTATTACTTTTATTTTTACTTATTTTTTATTTTTTCCTAATTTTATTTTTTCCTTTTTTCCCCCTAACTTTGTTTTTTCTATTTTTAATTTTACTTATAATTTCTAATCCCCCCACTCCCTCCCCACACTTTCCTTTTATTCCTTCCTGCCCCTTCCCTTCACTGTATTCATTGCAGCAATTCAAATTCCTACCTATCAGAGGCTTTAAGTTCCATCATGCAATGCGGAACTTTCTATACCCACCTTTACCCAGAATCCTTATCCGTCCACTCCCCACTCCTCTAGCTTTTGTTGCTGGAGTGGCCACACATGATAGTTGTGTGTGTGTAGATGCCTGAGTGATTGCATGAATGTGTTTCTTTTTCTGATAAAGGTCATGGATGAAAATTTAAGTTTTGTGAATGTGATTATCTATTTTTGTGTCTGTCAGCAGCTCAGCGAGCCTCTTTACAGTGAGTTGTTACCTATCCTCCATTAGTGATATTTCTATCAGATTTAGCATTGTTTAAATTTTGCCAAATGTTATTCAATTTTGATACTATATGTAAAATCCATCCTTGGATGGAATACTTGGCCAATATAGCTTAACGAATAAATGTATACTATTTTCATGAAATCTGTTGCATAATATGTATTAACAGTACTGTTAGCTATTAGAGATTACTCCTTATTCTATAATACATGGATGTTGTCTGAAACTTCCTAGTATTTTCCACAGGACAATGTTTAGTACTGCTTCCTATTATACTACATTACCAATTAAATGAATATATCTAAAATTTGGTCAAAAGTTAATTTATAAGTGCTTTCCAACCATTAGTAACAACAAATTATGGACATACTCGAGCAATGCTGTAGATAGTATACCAGGCACCATTATTAAGTGCCGAAATGTGCAAATTATTACCATATATTGAATGTCATATTGATTTTTATTGCTGAATTTCACAAATAGTTTTATATGACATACATTTAATGTGTTTGTGGCATTTCATTCTTGATGTAGCATTCTATCATCATGCATAGTACATGGAACAATTACAGGGTACATCTAAAGAAAGGTATTGAAATATAGAGGTATAGAACTGTGCTACACTTAGTTAGTTTTGAGAGCAAGTGCTACCATGCAAAATAATTCATTAAATTAATTTATATACAGCCTTTTTTTTAACATTTTGCTTTATACATATTATTTAATATTACTGTAACAATTCCTATTGAATTTAGTTCACATTTAAGATTATTCAATGATAAGATAGTTGTAATATTCTGCTTAGGCTGCTATGACTTTGATAAGACATGCAAACTATTTGAAAATGTGAGATACATAATTATTCTTAAAAAAAAAAAAAAAAAAATGTGCAGATTGAAATATTGTCCAACTTTTGATAGATGAAGTCCTCTTATCCTCAAGCTTTTGACTTGCATTTCAATTTTATTATGTAATCATATTTGTATTATATTATCTTGAACATACTTCATTTATATCATTTTGTGCATCTGCCAAGCCATCAGCCAAAAAGATTTAATATTTTAAGAAATGCCCAACATCATATTGGAAATGTAGATGGCTATAAACAAGTTTTCTATTATTGTTTATTAGATGACCCTCATTGATAAGGACAACTATGTCATGTTACACACATCTCACAATGACTAATACTAATTGATTAGTCTGAAAGAAACTCTACGACAGAGGAACATCCCTGGTAGGAATAATATATATATATATATATATATATATATATATATATATATATATATATATATAATGGAAAGCCCAGGTTGGAATAAATAATATAGTGAGGACAGTTTACTACTTACCGCAAAGACGTGGCGACGAGCTGCGACAGGCACATACAAAAGACACACACATACAACACATTCAGCTATTGGCCATGGCCTTCTTCAGAAATAGAGCACTCACGCAATCACACAGGCACACAACACAGCACAGTCATACAACCATCACCTCCGACTGCCACACTTCGAATGGTTGTATGACTGTGTTGTGTGCCTGTGTGATTGCGTGAGTGCTCTATTTCTGAAGAAGGCCATGGCCGATAGCTGAATGTGTTGTATGTGTGTGTCTTTTGTATGTGCCTGTCGCAGCTCGTCGCCACGTCTTTGCGGTGAGTAGTAAACTGTCCTCACTATATTATATATATATATATATATATATATATATATATATATATATAGATGGTTTACTCACCAGGAAAAAAAGCACAGGTACATAGTTAGATAGACAAATAAAAACACACACAAACACAGAGCTTTTGTGACCCTAGGTTGCTTCTTCAGAAAAAAAGCAGGGAAGGAGAGGGAAAAGGAAAGGATGCGGGTTTTAAGGGAGTGGGTGAGAAGTTATTCCAATCCCAGGACAGGAAGGACTTACCTTGAGGGAAAAAGGACAGGTAAACAAACACCCCCCCCCCCTCCACACACACACACACACACACACACACACACCACATACTCACACACCAAGGCAGGCATATACAAAAAGCAAAGAAGTTGGACAGAGATGCCAGTTGAAGCAGAGGCTCTGTCCAGAGATCAGAGGCAAAGATGTTGTTGAATGGTGTGTGGGAAATTGAATTTCGTGGAGGTTGAGACTAGGTGGGCAACGCAAAGTGAGAATATGCTGAAGGACAAGTTCCCATCTCCAGAGTTCTGAAAGGTTGGTGTCAGTGGGAAGTATCCAGATAACCCGGACCATGTAACACTGTGCCAAGATGTGCTGGCTGTGCACCAAGGCAGAGTGATCCTCATTACCAACAAACACTGCCTGCCTGTGTCTTTTAATGCAAATGGACAGTTTGTTGCTGGTCATTCCCACATAGAAGCCTTCACAGTGCAGGCATTTCAGCTGGTAAATCATGTGGGTGCCATCACAAGTGGCTCTGCCCTTAATCGTGTACAACTTCCAGGTTACAGGACTGGAGTAAGTGGTGGTGGTAAGATGCATAGGACAGATTTTACACTGGGGGCAGTTACATGGGTATGAGCTGGAGGGTAGGTAAGCTGGTTTTCGGATTTCATAGGGATGAACTAGGAGGTTCACACATCTGTCCACATCAGGCAGGCAGTGTTTGTTGGTACTGAGGATCATCCTGTGGCTAAGCATGCCTTGGTGTACTGCCAGCACATCTTGGCACAGTATTACACCATCAGGGTTATCTGGATACTTTCCACCAACACCAAACTTTCAGGACTCCAGAGATGGGAAATTGCTCTTCAGCATATTCTCTCTTCACATTGCCCACCTGGTCTCAACCTCCATTAATTTCAAATTCCTGCACACCATTAAAGCAAATCTTTTCTTCTGATGTCTGGACAAAGCCTCTGCCTCAACTGGCATCTGTCCAACTTCTTTGCTTTTTACAAATGCCTGCCATGGTGTGTGTGTGTGTGTGTGTGTGTGTGTGTGTGTGTCCTTTTCCCACTCAAGATAAGTCCTTCCTCTCCTGGGATTGGAATCACTCTCACCCTCTCCCTTAAAACCCTCATCCTTTCCTTTTCCCTCTCCTTCCCTACTCTTTTTCTGAAGAAGCAACCTAGGTTTGCCAAAGCTCAGCGTTTGTGTGTGTGTGTTTTTTTTTTAATTTGTGTGTCTATCTACGTACCTGTGCTTTTTCACCTGGTAAGTAAACCATCTCTACTTACGAAAAATTCCTAGCAGGATATATATATATATATATATATATATATATATATATATATATATATATATAAATATATATAAATAGATGAAGATTACTCACCAGGCGAAGGAGCACTATCACAGCTGTGCTCCTTCGCCTGGTGAGTAATCTTCATCTATTTTATATATATAGGAAAACAATCCTGTTTGAGAAAATATTTGTAAAATGTAAAGAAAGTTGGACTTACCAGACGAAAAGGCACCAGTTCGTTGATACACAAATAAAAATAAAAACACACATACAAACACACACAAATATGAGCTTTCTCAACCTGAGGTTGCTTTACACACATATACACACACATATACATGCACACACACCAGGGCAGACATATGCAAAATATAAAGCGGTTGGCAGAGATGCCAGTCGAGGCAGAGGCTCTGTCCAGAGATTGGAGGCAGATGTTGTAGAATGTTGGGCGTGAATTTCAAACTAACGAAGGTTGAGATCTGGTGGGCAACAAGGAAGAGAGAATATGTTGAAGGGCAAGTTCCCATCTCTGGAGTTCCGAAAGGTTGGTGGTGTCAGTGGGAAGTATCCATATAACCTGGATGGTCTAACACTGTGCCAAGATGTGCTGGCTGTGCACCAAGGCATGCTTAGCCATAGGGTGATCCGAAATTACCAACGAACACTGTCTGTCTATGTCCATTCATACAAATGGACAGTTTGTTACTGGTCATTCCCACATAGAAGGCGTCACAGTGTAGGCACGTCAGCTGGTAAATCATGTGGGTGCTGTCGCAAGTGGCTCTGCCCTTAATTGTGTACACCTTCTGGGTTACAGGACTGGAATAAGTGGTGGTGGGAGGATGCATAGGGTAGGTTTTACACTGGGGGTGGTTACATGGGTAGGAGCCAGAGGGTAAGGTAGGTGGTTTTGGGATTTCATTGGGATGGACTAGGAGGTTATGGAGGTTAGGTGGGCAGTGGAAAGAAACTCTTGGTGGAGTACGAAGGATGTCATGAAGGATTTAAGGAAGTCATATCCTTGCTGGAGAGCCACATTTAGAGTCCACTCCAGTTCTGGAAAGTATACAGTGACAGGAGGGGTCACTTTTAGAGTCCCTGTATGGGAGGTTCTGGATTTGGGGGGAAGGGGGAGTGGCCCTGTTACCTCCAGAAACCATCCTTGCAACCATTGATGCCACTTCCAAAAAATGTTCAAATGTTTGTAGAGCTTATGGGACTCAACTACGGGATCATCAGTCCCTAAATCTACAAACTACCTACGAACTAGCTAATACCAAGGACGGCACAAACATCCATGCCCAAGGGGGGATTCAAATCCCTGACCATAGGGGCCGTGCAGACCGTGACTGGAGCGCCTCATTCCCCTTGGCCACTGCGGCCGGCGATGCAACTTTCCTATACACAAATGTCCCGCATGCCCGGGGCCTTGCGTCTGATGGAGTATTTCCTTTCACGCCGACCACTTGCAACACTACCTAAAACCTCTTCTCTTATTTTCTTATAACCCACAACTTCTTCACTTTTGAGGGCCAGACATACTAACAACTAAAGGGAACAGCCATGGGAACCAGGATGGCTCCCTTGTATGCAAAAAAATTTTTGGGAAGCTTAGAGGAAGCCTTCTTGGCTACCAAAGTATGGTACAGATTTATTGATAATATCTTCATAATCTGGAATCACAGTGAAGAAGAACTCCAGAATTTCTTCTCCAACCTCAACTCCTTTGGTTCCATCAAATTCACCTGGTCCTATTCCAAAACTCATGCCACTTTCCTCAATGTTGACCTCCATCTATCTAATGGCCAGTTCCTCACATCTGTCCCCATTAAATCCACCAACAAACAACAGTACATCCATTATGACAGCTGCCATCCATTCCATATCAAACGGTCCCTTCCCTACAGCTTAGGTCTTCGTGGCAAATGAGTCTGCTCCAGTCCTGAATCCCTGAACCAATACACCAATAACCTGATGACAGCCTTCAAATCTCGCAAGTACCCTCCCGATCTGGTACAGGAGCAAATAGCCAGGGCCACTTTCTCTTCCCCCCCAAACCCAGAACTTTCCACAGAGGGACCCTAAAAGAGTCCCTCTTGTCACTGGATACTTTCCAGGACTGGAGCAGACTCTAAATGTGGCTCTCCAGCAAGAATACGACTTCCCTATATCCCATCCTGAAATGAGATCCATCGTTCATGACATCCTTCCTACTCCGAGAGTGTCTTTCCACCGCCCACCTAACCTCAGTAACCTCCTAGTCCATCCCTATAAAATCCCAAAACCGACTTCCATACCCTCTGGACCCTACCCATGTAATCGCCCCCAGTGTAAAACCTGCCCTATGCATCCTCCCACCACCACTTATTCCAGTCTGTAACCCAGAAGGTGTACACAATTAAGGGCAGAGCCACTTGCGACAGCACCCACATGATTTACCAGCTGAAATGCCTGCACTGTGACGCCTTCTATGTGGGAATGACCAGCAACAAACTGTCAATTTGCATGAACGGACTCAGACAGACAGTATTTGTTGGTAATGAGGATCACCCTGTGGCTAAGTGTGCCTTGATGCATGGCCTGCACATCTTGGCACAGTGTTATACCATCAGGGTTATATGGATACTTCCCACTGACACCAACCTTTCGGAACTCCAGAGATGGGAACTTGCCCTTCAACATATTCTCTCTTCCCATTGCCCACCAGGTCTCAACCTTTGTTAGTTTGAAATTTCCACCTAACATTCTACAACATCTGCATCCAATCTCTGGACAGAGCCTCTGTCTCGACTGGCATCTCTGTCCAAACTCTTTACATTTTGTATATATCTGCCTTGGTGTGTGTCCGTGTATATGTGTGTGTTTGTTTACCTATCCTTTTTCCTCCAAGGTAAGTCTTTCCTCTTCCGGGATTGGATTGACTCCTTACCCACTCCCTTAAAACCCCCCATCCTTTCCTTTTACCTCTCCTTCCCTGCTCTTTCTGATGAAGCAACCTCAGGTTGTGAAAGCTCAGTTTTGTGTGTGTCTGTATGTGTATATTTTAATTTTTATTTGTGTATCAACGAACTGGTGCATTTTCGCCTGGTAAGTCCAGCTTTCTTTCTGTTCATTATATGTATAATAACAACAATGGAAAGCTGAATTTGGAATTCTACAATATAATGAAGTTATTTTGCAACTCACCACAAATATGTATGTTAAGCCTTAATGGGCATATAAATTTGACACTCATATACACAGCATTCATCAGAAAAACACACGCATTCACACAGACACACTTCACAGACTCACAACCGTTATCTCCAACTGCTGCATCCTGAGTAGTGCACTGTGGTGAGGGGATGAGAAGGGAGGGGTGGGAGGAAAATAATGGTTGAAAGACAATGGTGGGGATGGATGAAACAAGGCCGTATGGATCTTGTAGGTACTAGATGAGTGGAAAGAGATGTAACTTAAGGATGGAGTTGTGGGAGGGAGAAGTGGGGAGTGATGGTTAGGGGAAGGGAGGGAAGGGAAGCAGAATGCACACAAACACACTGTGTGTGTTTTGCTTTTCTCCAATTTCCCAGCTCCCCACTGCTTGTGTTTCTTTTTTTGTGTGTAATCAGGCTGAGTTAGGAGGAAAGGTACATACTTTGATAATAAACATATGCCTTTTTTTTCCCTAACCATTTCTGGGTTATCCACCAACCCACCAAAAGAAAAATAATAATAATAATAATAATAATAATAATAATAATAATAAAACCTAGGAAAGGGAAAAGTGCAGACGGCAGAAAATTAAGGTACTGCTATGTGATGGTTTGCTTCATTCTGGAAATTTTCTTACAGAAGATGTTCAAACAGCCCATCGTGAACTTTCTGCTCTTGTAGAGAGGTGTTGTGTTGTTGATAGGAGCTCAATTCTGCAACACGAGAGAACTTAGATTATCAACTCAACACTTTTATAACAAGAACAGCAAAATGCATTGAAGTTTACATTCGACTACCGTATTTGAACATCTTCTGTGAGGAAACTTACAGAATTGAACTTACCATGACCTACCAGTATCTTAATTTACTGTACCTGCACTTTTTCCATTCCTGTTTTCTTTGGTTTACCTGGAAATGGCTAAGATAAGAGCATACATTTATTAGAAGTATTTTGTTCAGAATAACCAGTAGTATCACCTTTCAAAGCATGTACCTTACCTTCAGGCTCATCCTGTATATGAAATTATAAAGATATCACACACAAACACACACATACCACAATGTGTATGACAGTGGAGGCAGAGATACTAATGGAGCTTAAGGCTAGGGAGATGGTGGGACAAAATAATGTGTAGGAGGGCAAGTTCACATCTTTGCAGATCTGAGGGACTAGTGCTACATTGTAGTACTGTATCCAGATTGCTCACATGGTGTAACACATGCCAATTCTCTGGAGTCATGTTGGGAGGGCAAGCTCTATCATAGGATTTTGGCTGTATCCCAGGCCAACAGTTTTTCTGTGGCCATTTATGTATTCAGCCAAGTTGTTGTTAGTGGTTGTTCTGATTTAAAAGCCCTTGAAATGAATAAATATCTGTTGGTAAATGACATCTTTTTAACATATGACGCTGCCTTAAATGGTGTAGGTTTTCCCTGTGGTGGTTGGAGATGCATGGGACAGGTTTTGGAGTAACACTACTCATAACCCTAGACCATCCAGAAGTGTACCCTTCGTAACGCAGTACATCCTGGCCTGGAATGGCTGAACAAATTGCTTTATCAGGGCTTTGACTTCCTCACCTCATGTACTGGAATGTAATGATCCAAAGCATCCTTCCTAAAGTAGCCTTTTGTCATCCTCACAACTGCTGTGATGTTCGTGTCACACCTACACATCTCAAAACCACCCTTCCTTTTCAAGGTTTCCTACCCATGTAATTCAGCCCACTGCGAAACCTGTCCCATGCATCCCACCCAAAACCTCAACCACCTTTCAAAGTAGGGCCACATGAAAAACACCAGATGTCATATACTGATTGACATGTGTTCATTGTATTGCCTTTTACTATGGAATGACCACCAACAAACTGGACGAACACAGGAATTGTTGCAAACTGTTAGCCAATATTCCACTGCAAAGCACACCCTTCAATGTGGCCCCAGAGACCTTAGCACATGTTACACCATGCATGTATTCTGGATACTCCCACCTAGCACCAGTCTCTCAGAGCTATGCCAACGGTAACTTTCCCTCTGACACATCCTCTCATCCCACCACATCCTGGCCTCAAACTGTTAGCCTCCATCCCTCCACTGCCGTACCTACTGGTGTGTGTGTGTGAAAGGTTTTTCTATATATAGACTCTTACAATTATAATTCCTCCCCCACCAACTCAGCTTTCCACACATTCCCTCATCATTATTCATTTCAGATAGATCCCATACTTCTGTTTACTACTTGATCTATCATCTTTGGTTTGCTGCTGACCTGGCACAGTAATTACCAAGCAGTACCTTTGACCTCCATGCAATATCTTTGCCCCTGCTCAACACCCTTTTCTCCATCTTTATCTCATGGTCTGTGAGTAAAGCACATCAATCTTCCCTTCCACTCCCTTTCTCTTCCTTCCTCTCTCTTGGCTGAAAAAGGATTTGATTCTGAAAAGCTTGCTATGTTTAGTTTCATCTTTTTCAGTGTTACTATTGGCAATAAGTACTGGTGAGCCGCTCTACCTTTATAAAATGAATAATACTATTTGGCTACAAATGTTTTTTCTTTTTCCCTCTTTTCTTCCTGAAATTTATTAGCAATTGTGATTTTTTACAACTCCACTCTATGAGGTGTAGTTGTTCTACTGAATCAAGGCAGATGAAAATGTTTACCAGGCTGGGACTCGTACCCAGATATCCCACTTTTTTGCAAGCAGCCACGTTAATTAACCATTACGCTGGTCAAACACACTTCCAGAACTGACCCAAACCTCCATATGCCACACGATATATAGGACAAAGCTTGAATAAGATGTAGCCTACAATTGTTCTACATCTACACTCCATAAATCACCTCACAGTGTGTTGCACGAGTAGCTTTATGTGCCACTTTCACTTCCCCATTTTTCAGTTTTAGACACCTATGTGTCCCAAGAAAGGTAAGTCTCTATGTGAGCTCTAATCTCTTTAATTTTATCACTGTCTTTCATAAGACATACATTAAGGAAGGTAATGCACTCATCAATCTGAAGACTGATTTGATCACCACTGGACCTAACTAAATGTGGCCCTGTTGGAGGTGGTGTGCTGTTGTCTCTCTCCAACATTTGAACTGATTTTCCCCTCAGGGGGCTCAGCATTCATTTGCTGGGTACAGGCTTGGCAAACCTGAGGACCCTCAGCTGGGGACTGGTAAGTGCCGCAAGTCCTCGAGACACTGTAACCTCTGGGAACCCTTCAGCGACCACCGTGTGGTGTGATGGAGGAACGTTGTGTGTAGCAGGAAATGGGGATCTTGGCTTGACCGCCTGGGCTGCGAGGAAGGATATACCTCTCTCTCTCTCTCTCTCTCTCTCTCTTAGAAGAAGTCACTTACCAGGCGAAAGGGCACAGGCAGTAATAGCAACAAATAAACACACAGACACACACACACACACAAAAATGCTAGCTTTCGCAGCCTAGCTGCTTCATCAGGCAGAAGGGAAGGAGAGGGAAAAGGAAATGATGAGGGTTTTAAGGAAGGGGGTAAGGAGCCATTCCAATCCCGGGACAGGAAAGACTTACCTTGGGGGAAAAAATGGAAGTTAAATAAATGCACACACACCCACACATTTACACAGACACAAGTACACTTAGGCAGACATACTGTAGAACTGTAGAAAGCAAAGAAGTTGAAGTCAGACAGAGATGCCAATTGAGGCAGAGGCTCTGTCCAGAGAACCAAGGCAAAGATGTTAAGATGGTGGGTGGGAATTCGAATTTAGTGGAGGTTAAGACCAGGTGGGCAATGGGAAGAGAGAATATGCTGAAGGGCTAGTTCCCATCTCCGGAGTTCTGAAGGATTGGTGTCAGTGGGAAGTATCCAGATAACCCGGACGGTGTAGCACTGTGCCAAGATGTGCTGGCCATGCACCAAGGCATGTTTAGCCACAGGGTGATCCTCGTTACCAACAAACACTGTCTGCCTGTGTCCATTCATGCAAATGGACAGTTTGTTGCTGGTCATTCCCACATAGAACGCTTCACAGTGCAGGCATGTCAGTTGGTAGATCACGTGGGTACTATCGCAAGTGGCTCTGCCTTTGATCGTGTACACCTTCCGGGTTACGGGACTGGAGTAAGTGGTGGTGGAAGGGTGCATAGGGCAGGTTTTACAACTGGGGCGGTTACAAGGGTAGGAGCCAGAAGGTAGGGAAGGTGGTTTGGGGATTTCATAGGGGTGGACTAGGAGGTTACGGAGGTTAGGTGGGCGGCGGAAAGACACTCTCGGTGGAGTAGGAAGGATGTCATGAAGGATGGATCTCATTTCGGGGCAGGATTTTAGGAAGTCGTATCCTTGCTGGAGAGCCACATTCAGAGTCCGCTCCAGTCCCGGAAAGTATCCGGTGACAAGAGGGGCACTTCTGGGGTTTTGTGGAAGGTTCTTAAATTGGGGAGATGAGGAAGTGGCTCTGGCAATTTGCTTCTGTACCAGACCAGGAGGATAGCTGCGGGATGTGAAGGCTGTTATCAGGTTATTGGTGTATTGGTTCAGGGATTCAGGACTGGAGCAGACTCGTTTGCCACGAAGACCTAAGCTGTAGGGAAGGGAACGTTTGATGTGGAAAGGATGGCAGCTGTCATAATGCAGGTAATGTTGTTTATTGGTAGGTTTGATGTGGACGGATGTGTGTAGTTGGCCGTTGGATAGATGGAGGTCGACATCGAGGAAAGTGGCATGGGATTTGGAATAGGACCAGGTGAATTTGATGGGACCAAAGGAGTTGAGGTTGGAGAGGAAATTCTGGAGTTCTTCTTCACTGTGAGTCCAGATCATGAAGATATCGTCAATGAATCTATACCAAAGTTTGGGTTGACAGGCTTGGGTGTCCAGGAAGGCTTCCTCTAAGCGTTCCATAAATAAGTTCGCGTACGAGGGGGCCATCCTCGCCAACTACACACATCCGTCCACATCAAACCTCCCAATAAACAACAGTACCTGCATTATGACAGCTGCCATCCTTTCCACATCAAACGTTCCCTTCCCTACAGCTTAGGTCTTCGTGGCAAACGAGTCTGCTCCAGTCCTGAATCCCTGAACCAATACACCAATAACCTGATAACAGCCTTCACATCCCGCAGCTATCCTCCTGGTCTGTTACAGAAGCAAATTGCCAGAGCCACTTCCTCATCTCCCCAATTTAAGAACCTTCCACAAAACCCCAGAAGTGCCCCTCTTGTCACCGGATACTTTCCGGGACTGGAGCGGACTCTGAATGTGGCTCTCCAGCAAGGATACGACTTCCTAAAATCCTGCCCCGAAATGAGATCCATCCTTCATGACATCCTTCCTACTCCACCGAGAGTGTCTTTCCGCCGCCCACCTAACCTCCGTAACCTCCTAGTCCACCCCTATGAAATCCCCAAACCACCTTCCCTACCTTCTGGCTCCTACCCTTGTAACCGCCCCAGTTGTAAAACCTGCCCTATGCACCCTTCCACCACCACTTACTCCAGTCCCGTAACCCGGAAGGTGTACACGATCAAAGGCAGAGCCACTTGCGATAGTACCCACGTGATCTACCAACTGACATGCCTGCACTGTGAAGCGTTCTATGTGGGAATGACCAGCAACAAACTGTCCATTTGCATGAATGGACACAGGCAGACAGTGTTTGTTGGTAACGAGGATCACCCTGTGGCTAAACATGCCTTGGTGCATGGCCAGCACATCTTGGCACAGTGCTACACCGTCCGGGTTATCTGGATACTTCCCACTGACACCAATCCTTCAGAACTCCGGAGATGGGAACTAGCCCTTCAGCATATTCTCTCTTCCCATTGCCCACCTGGTCTTAACCTCCGCTAAATTCGAATTCCCACCCACCATCTTAACATCTTTGCCTTGGTTCTCTGGACAGAGCCTCTGCCTCAAGTGGCATCTCTGTCTGACTTCAACTTCTTTGCTTTCTACAGTTCTACAGTATGTCTGCCTAAGTGTACTTGTGTCTGTGTAAATGTGTGGGTGTGTGTGCATTTATTTAACTTCCATTTTTTCCCCCAAGGTAAGTCTTTCCTGTCCCGGGATTGGAATGGCTCCTTACCCCCTTCCTTAAAACCCTCATCATTTCCTTTTCCCTCTCCTTCCCTTCTGCCTGATGAAGCAGCTAGGCTGCGAAAGCTAGCATTTTTTTTTGTGTGTGTGTGTGTGTGTCTGTGTGTTTATTTGTTGCTATTACTGCCTGTGCCCTTTCGCCTGGTAAGTGACTTCTTCTATTTTTTACATATATTTTTCCTTTTAGGAATTTTTCCTCTATAATATATATATATATATATATATATATATATATATATATATATATATATATATATATATATAGTTTGTGGTTTATTGGAGAGGTTGTTGAGGGAGGGAGAGTGTATGGCCTTTCTGGAGGTGGGTGACCAGGAGTTTGGATAGTTTTTTGAGGTGGAGGCTAGCATGCTGTTCCAATTTGCGGTTGGCCTGTAAAAGGATGTTCTGAACTCTAGGTGTGGATGTGGGAGTGGAAAGGTTGAGGATTTTGATCAGGGATAGGAGTTGACAGGTGTGTTCATTGGCGGAGTTGAGGTATAGGTTAAGGATCAGGCGGGTGAGGGCTGTGGATTGTTCTGTTTGGAATTGGTATAAGGCAGGATGAAAGGATGGGTTACAGCCAGAGATGGGAACTTTCAGTGTGAGGCCCTTGGGGGTGATGCCAAATGTCAAACAAGCCTGAATGAATAAAATGTGTGACCTCAATCTGGCTAGGGCAAAGGCATGGTGGCGGAGGGAAACCTCAGTCTTAAGGTGTGCTACAGGCTGATGGAATGCATGGCTGTTGGGGTGGAACAGTCGCTAGCAAGCAACCCCTAGGTATACTACCAAACTTCAGTTGTATAACGTATCATTGATGTGAAACACATAATGAAAAGGGTGGGTGAAGAGTTGCAGAAATTGGACTCCTTTATTCTTACATTTAATAGTCCAAAGCTCCCTGAGCATGTTAAGGCAGGACTTCTGCTACTAAAAGTAAGACCTTATGTGCCAAATCCCATGTGCTGTTTTAAATGCCAGAGCTTTGGGCACACAACTCAGGAATGTAATGGAGTATCCACATGTGGTGCATGTGGTAAACCCGCCAATGATGGGGTAGCTTGTTCACCACCTCCAAAGTGTGGGAACTGTTCTAGTGTGGAGTAGGAAATGCAGTGTTTTTGGATGAAAAGAAGATCCAACAAAATTAAAACTACTAAGCCCATTTCCTATGCAGAAGCCAAGAAGATCTACAAGGCCATACCACCTCCAGCATTTACCACTCCATTCACTTCTGTCCTTCAAAATCCAATTCCAAAAGTTAATGCTTCAACACAAACGGAGGTTGTTAATGTTGTAACTAACACCTGTGTGTGTGTCAATGCACTTGCAAAGCAGGGGTTGCTGCAGTGCCAGTACCTCCTTCAAACAGTGGAGAAAGCTACAGTTAACAGCATTGTTGAGCCCCTGGCTACTTCAGTGGTATAGACTGGCCCAAAATCCACTATGGCCGCTACCACATCTACTGTGGCTTCTACCACATCTTCTGTAGCTGCTACAAAGCAAGTTAAGTTAAAAAAAGGCATCTGGTAAGTTCCAGTCACAAGCTAAGTCACGTAATAAACCTTATGACCATATCTAAGTTCTTATACAAGGCACATAACTGATGGCTCCCATATTACAGTGGAACTTGAATGGGTTCAGGACCCACACAGCAGACCTAAAACTGCTAGCACAGACACGTCCCCTTTGCTTGTGTTTACAAGAAACCCACTTCAAATCTTCAAACACCCCTATACTCAGGGGATATGTCATCTACCGTAAGAATGACTTTACTGGTGTGAGGGCCAAAGGAGGATTGCTGTGTTTGTCAGTAATACAGATCACTCTTTAGCCATTCCCTTGGTTCTGAACTCGAGGCCATGGCAGTGGAAGTTCATGTGGGTTTGAGGATCACAGTTTGTTCTTTATATTTACGTCCCTAGGAACCAATTGACTCTGAGGCTCTCACCAGTCTCATAGAGCCCATATCTTCTACTGGGAGACCTTAATGCACACAATGTGTTAAGGGGTTCTGACACTACTTGTCCAATGGGTTGAGTTGTAGTGTGCCTCATGACGTCGCAGGAACTCTGCCTGCTTAAAATGGGTAATCCCATACATTTTTGTGCCGCTGCAGGGATGATCTCAGCCATTGACCTTTCTTTCTGCTCTCTGGCTCTTGCAGATTCTGCTCAGTGGGAAGCCACTGATATCCTCCACAACAGTGACCACTTTCCACTGTGGATCCACTTGCTGGATAGCCCATCATTGGGGCAGCAGCTGCCAAAATGGATAACTAGCAGGGCAAACTAGCCTTTGTTCAGTCACCTGGCTGTACTAGAACACCGAGATGACATCACTGCTTGGGTGGACCATATAACGCAAGTGATCCACCATGCTGCTGACCTTTCTGTTCCTAGGGCATCGGGTGAACATCACAGGCATCATGTTCCTTGGTGGTCAGATGGGTGCCACATGGCAATTAAAGCCAGGTGTGCTGCCCTATGATGGTTTAAGGGTGCTCCAACAACTGACAACCTTATGTCCTTTAGAATTGCAAGAGCCAAGTCTCAACACATTATTAAGGAGAGCAAGAAATGGTCATGGCAAGCATTTGTAATTTCTGTCAACCGCTACACTTGTTCCACAAAATTATGGGAAGCCATCAGGAGGATTTCTGGTAAAGGCAGTCGTTTACCTATTGCAGATGTGCTGTAAAAGGGGTGTCTACAAACAATACTGGGAGATATCGGCCAAACAATGGCAGAGCATTTTGCAAATACTACTGCCACGGCTAGCCAGGGTCTAGCATTGCAGCAATATTGTGCAACCATGGAGAGGGGCAAGTTGGACTTCAAGTACAACAATGCTGAGAACTGCCCTTTCTCCATGTGGGAGCCCATGATACTGCCCCTGGCTGTGACAGAATTCAGTACAGTATGCTTCGGTACCTGTCTTTAGAATCAAATGAAATCCTCTTTGAATGATTTAATTTGATATGACAGGCTGGCAGTTTTCCCAACTCATGGAGGGAAGTGATTTTAATTCCGCTTCTTAAACCAGGGAAGGACTGAACGCTTCCTAGAAGTTATTGGAGTGTCGCCCTAATGAGCCGTGTATGAAAGACCCTGGAACGAATGGTCAATTGCTGCCTGGTCTGTATCTTAGAGACCAGGCAGTTGCTTAGCAGCTCTCAGTGTAGTTTCAGGAGATACTTCTCCACTGTTGACAACTTGACACTGTTAGAGTCTGCTATTCAGCAGGCATTCATACATAAACAGCACTGTATTGGGATGTTCTTCGACATCAGTAAGGCATAAGACACTACCTGCCGGCGCCTTATTATAGAGCAGCTCTATCAATGGCGCTTCGGTGGCGACCTCCCCACTTTTCTACAGTCCTTCCTACGTAAGCAATTTTTTAGGTACAGAGTTGGTGGCATGTTGTTGCACCGTTTTGAGCAGGATAATGATGTCCCTCAGGGGAGTGTTTTAAGTGTTACCCTCTATGCTATTGATAGTATCTCGTCCACTGTAAGGAGTCCTGTACAGTGCTCTTTATTTGTGGACGACTTTGCTATTTTCTGTTTTTCCTCCATTACTGCTGCTGCGACTCGTCAGTTGCAAATGACAGCGTAGAGGCTGGAGGAGTGGGCTTCAAAGATGGATTTTGAGTTTTCTGCTGATAAATATGTGTGTGTCCATTTTAATCATTCTCTTGAGATTTTTAATCTTCCCAATCTGCAACTGGGCAGCACCATTCTTCCTTTTAAAGGATCAATGTGGTTTCTGGGTCTCATTTCTGACTACAAACTTTCGTGGCTCCCACACCTGAGGGATCTGAAAACAAGGGCCCAGAAGGTGCGGAACATTTTGAAATGCCTGAACCACAGGTCGTGGACAGCAGGTAAGGTACGTCTGCTTGAGTTTATAGGGCTTTCGTATGGTTGCGGCTAGATTATTGGTGCACAGTCTATGGATCAGAAAGACCTTCATATCTGAAAACCATGAGGGGCTTAGGCTGGCCACCGGTGCTTACAGGACTAGCCCCATCTGCAGTCTCTGTGCTGAGGCTGGCGAAGTGACGCTCATCATCCAGCAGCAACTCCTAATGGTGAGTCAGGCCAGTAAGATACTTGCTAATCCAAATTCTCCAGCTTCAAACTGTCGCTTGCCCTGATATGATGCGCCTGTTCTCCGATCGCCCACAACCAACCAGGCCATTTGGAATCTGCATGCAGGAAATGATGGAGTCACTTGCTGTAGCTGAAGTGCAGCCCCAAACCCAGGGTTTTAACAGTCTGCCACACTGGCTACTGCTCATAGTAATTATAAATTTAGTTCAGTATGGCAGAAGCTGCACTTCTGCCAGTGTTTTTACCTCATTATTTTATACAATTTCAACTAAGCACTGCAAATATGTAGCTGTATTCACGGATGGGGACTCTGTTGATTGCTCTGTTGTTTTTCCTGATCAGGTCATCAAGATGCAACTTCCACCAGAGTTTACTGTCTTTGCAGCGGAACTTCATGCCATTCTGTGGGCAGTGCAGCAGATGAGACGTGTAGCAACTTTTCAATTTCTTATTTGCTCATTGAGTGCCCTTCAATCCCTTCAAACCATGGATTCACCAGATAAAGAAGTCCAGAACATCCAGGATACTCTTCCCTTACAAAGTCTGGGGAAAGCAGTGACATGTGTCAGGGTAATTGGATGACTCTTCAAGGAACATACACTCTTGGAAGTTAGATAATAGATCATACCAAGATACAGAATCATTCTCTTGCAGCATATGCCACTGGATTTGACTGATCATCTCTATGGAGGTTTCAAGCTCACTAAACAAACAGTAACATAGCATCCTGCTCTTCTTCAGATCTTCTCTAACTCCTCAGTCAAACCCACTTTGTATTAATTCAATATCAGTCAAACAACTTCCTTTATTAGTATTCTCGGAGTGAATCTCAGTCTGGTATCTACCTTACCCAGGATATATTTTATATGTTCGTTCCACTTCAAATTGCTTCAGACCCACACTCCCAGATATTTTATGGAAGTAACTTCTTCTTGTGGTTCTGAAATTACATTTCATATAATAAAGGACCTTTCTTATGTAACTGTACATCTGTTTATACTGAGGTGAACTGCCAATCCCTAAATCAAACTTTCATATGCTGCAGATCTTCCTGCATTTTGTTGCAATTTTTCTGGCACTGTGACTTGTCAGTATACCACATCATTTTTGGTTAACAATTACATATACCAATAATATGTTAGGTGTACCACCAGAACAAATTTATATAAACTAATGTAAAGCTATTGAATAGGAATAGGGGGAATATGAATTTATGTCACAACAACAACAACAACAACAACAGGTACAACTATATTTGTTTTGTAGTGGGTGTGGCCTTTTAAGTTAGAACTTAGATGGTCTCAGAATAACTTGATCCATTTCATCTTAATTTGCCACCAAATGAAGCAGCATCATCTTGCTCTAGATACTTAATGTTATCCTTGTGAAGCCAGGCCAGTTCATAATTTAGCATAAAGCACAATCAGTACCTTATTTATGCCATGCAGTATATCAACTAGGTCGAGAGATGATGACAGAAAATATTTTCTAAGTGCATCGGGACCTAAATAAGATCAATGGACTAGGCCAAATAACACAGATAGTCTCTATTTTACATCCTTTATGATGTCATACAATATAAAACACCATGAATGTAATACATATGTTTGTAGTATGAGTAACAAGCACATATTTCCACATGTTGAAAGGCTAAATATAATACCACTGATTCTCACAACAGGATAATGACAAGTTTTATTAACAAGAAAAACTGGTACAGTTATCTTTAACTCAAGAGGCACACAACCATTAGGCAAGAGACAAAGAGCAGTAAATCTACAAAAAGTCTGTATATGCATTTACTCTTTGCAAAGAACTATTATGCCAAAGCATAGACAACTGCAAAGTGGACAAAACATAACAGACAGTAGCACAGTACTTAAAAAAAAAACATAATAATAATAATAAACATTTTTTAATTGATTATCACAACACTCCCACTTCAATTAACAAATGTTTAACACTTCTGTAGTCTTCTGTCAGCAAGAACTTTAGCATCACCAACATAAAGTAGCTGTCTTATTTTTTCAAAATTGCTTCTAGTGAGTGGTTTGGTAAGAATATCTGCTTGCTGATCTGTAGAGCTTACATGTTCAAGGTTGAAGATTCCCAACTTAAATTTTTCTCATATGAAATGATACTTCACATCTATGTGTTTTGTTCGTTTGTGATACTCAGGGTTCTTGATCAACCGGATGGCACTTTGACAGTCCATATACAAGGTGGTAGTAATTTCTTTCTGATTAATAATATTTTGTAAAATTGACTGTATCCATACAATTTCTTTTACAGCCTGACAAGAAGCTAAATATTCTGCTTCAGTTGTTGATAATGCCACCACTTTTTGCCTCTGAGAGCTCCAAGCTATAGTAGCTTCACCAAACTTAACAACAAAACCTGTGGTCGATCTTCGAGTAAGAACATCTCCTGCATAATCTGAATCACAAAAAACAGACAAACGAATATCCTCATTCCTTGGATAATACAAGCCATAAGAAATAGTTCCCTTTAGGTACTTTAAGATTCTCTTCACAGCATTCCAGTGCATCTTTTCTGGTTTTTCAAGATGCTGACTAGCATTATGTACTGAAAAAGTGATGTCAGGTCTGGTTGCCACAGACAAATATAGTAAACTTCCAACAGCCTGACGGTATGGAGCATTGATAATTTTTGAATCATTCCCCATCTCAGAGTACATTTGTCCACGATCAGCAGGAATAGCTACAGCATTGGTATTTTCCATGTTGTACCGTTCCAGTACAGCTCTTGCATATGCCTCTTGGTTTAAGAAGATGGAGCCATCCTTGAACTGCTCTATCTGCAAACCGAGATAATGATTAACACTGCTGGTTGTTATCTCAAATTCTTGTTCCAAATCACTCATTAGTAAATTAATTACTTCCATAGATTCTGATATGATTAGTCCGTCATCAACATGAATGGCTAGAATGGTCAAGAATTCACCCTTATTATTGACAAAAACACAGGGGTCTGCACTTGTTTCTGTCAGTCCAAATTTGTTCAACACACTGGTGAATCGTTTATTCCATAGTCTAGAAGCTTGTTTAAGCCCATAGATACTTTTCTTCAGCTTGCATACCTTTTTGGTACCATCCTCAAACCCTTCTGGCTGTTTCATATATATTTCAGTATCTATTTCACTGTATAAAAATGCAGTTTTCACATCAAACTGCCTCATATGCATTGCTTTGGATGCTGCAATAGACAAGATTATTCTTATGGAATCAAATCTAACCACTGGACTGAAGGTTTCAGTATAGTTCATGCCTAATTTCTGTCGAAATCCTCTAGCAACAAGTCGAGCTTTAAATCTATCCACAGTTCCATCAGTTCTCCTCTTCAGTTTGAACACCCACCTATTGTCAAGTATTTCTTGGTTTTCTGGGGGCTCAGTCAAGATCCAAGTTTCATTAAGATTAAGAGAATACATTTCTTCTTGCATAGCCTGTTTCCAATTTTCTGCATTGTCACATTCCATTGTATCTTGATATGAGATGGGTTCATAGCAGTTCTTTATGCTGGTAGAATTTACAGTAGTATAGTTGGCGTATCTGACAGGCTTTTTGATTTTTGACCTGTCTCGTAGGCTGCTTCTAATTTTATTCTCAGATTTGATGACCTCTTGATTGTCATTTTGCATAGAAGATCTACAGTTGGCTTCAGTATTTGAGTCTTCTTCAAATATTCTAATTTCTTCTCCTGTTTGATTCAGGGTTTCCTCTTGAGTAGTCTGCTTATCATCAGTTGTCTCAGATATTAGGAAAGGTACACATTCAGTATTGAAAGTTTTCTCTGATTGACAGTCCTAATATAATTTGCCCATGAAAACAATATCACGATATATTTTAACTTGATCTTTATGAGAAAACCAAACACGATACCCCTTTACTTCTGTATCGGAGCCAACTAGAAAACCTTTTTCACCTTTGGAATCTCATTTCTGCCGTCTCTCCTTTGGAATGTGTGTATAAACCATCTCTCCAAATATCCTGAGTTTGGTCACATCATAATCCAATCCATTCCACATTTTGTGAGGTGATTTGCCATTGACACTGCTTGTACCTGTTCTATTCAAAATATAAGTTGCTGTATTAATGGCTTCAGCCCACAGTCGTATTGGCAGCCCACTTGCATGAATCATTGTTCTTGCAGTCTCCACCAAAGTTCTGTTCTCACATTCGGCTGCACCATTCTGTTGAGGACAATAAGTTACTGATTTTTGATGTGTTATCCCATAATTCTGCATTATTTTTCGCACTTCATGGTTAATGAATTCTAGTCCATTATCAGTTCTGATCACTTTAATGTCATTTTCAATTTGTTTTTCAGTAGTTTTTACGAAAGATTCCAAGTGTTCCGCAACTTCAGATTTATGTCTTAGAAAATACACAGTTCTCCAATGTGAATAATCATCTTTTAACAAAAGAAAGTACCTTGAACCACCAATAGAATCAACTTGCATAGGGCCACACAAATCACAGTGAATCAGTTCACCTGCCCTTTTTGACTTTGAATCACTTTTGTGGAAAGGTAATTTATGAATTTTCCCAACGACACAATCATCACACAAACTTTTATCTTCTTCCTTAATTTGAATCTGCCTATCTTTCAGAAACTTTTTCACATGGGGATAATTTTGATGAGCAAGTCTTTTGTGCCAAATTTTAAGATCTTCCTTGGTAGCCACATTTGCTTGAACACTGTCATTTTCACTAAGTGAAATCTTAAATTTCATCCTATACAACCTTTCTTCACGAACTCCCACTGCAACAACTTTCTCTCCCTTGAAAAGTCTGCATGTTGCCTTGTCAGATTTAAATTGTATGCCCTTGTCTAATGCTGCTCCAAGTGAAAATAAATTAAACCGAATATCTGGCACATATAAAACATTTGACAAATACTTTTCATTCCACATTTTACCATCAAAGGCTAGAATGTTTATGTCGCCTTTCCCATGTGAAGTAATATAACTACCATCACCAATACAGATTTGGACTTCACTCTCAAATGGACTGTAATTTACAAACCATTCAATTTCATTACACATGTGATCAGTAGCACCAGAATCTAAAAACCATGCATTTTTATTTACATGATTGGCTGCTAAAATTTTGCTTATCAAAGCATCCCCTCTTAGTTCACACTGATTCTGACCTTGATGCTTTGATACAGTACTTCTGCATTCTTTTGCACAATGACCGGGTTTATTACACTTGAAACAAATGGTTTTGCAATCTTTAGCCCAATGACCAGGTTTATTACATTTGAAGCACTTACCTTGTTTTCTTGAATTTTTATTTGTAGGACAGGGATTATTCTTAAAATGATTACTTCTTCCTTGTGTACCTGCTGCAAATGCTTCCCCCTTCATGTCTTCCTGAAGATTAAGGCGTTTTTCCTCCATCAATAATCTTGATGTCAAATTTGCTAATGTCTGTTGATCCGGATGTGTTGATTCCCATGCACTCAGAAAATGGTTATAACTTTTTGGTAGTGTCATTAACAGTTTTGTGATCACCATAGAATCTGAAATATTTTCACCTTGATTCCTTAACCGATGTACCAGGTCTTCTAATTGTGAAATATATGTAGCCATATCATTTGAAATATCCTTTTTTAGGTTATACCATTGCTGCTGGAGTAAATGTATGCTTACACTGTTTTTCTGTTCATAAACTGAAAGTAATTTGATCCACATAGCAGCTGAAGATTCACAGTTAATGATATGTAGCAATGGCTTGTCTTCAATTGATGTTCCAATAACTTTCTGAGCTGCATTGTCCAACTTATTCCATCTTACAAGATCTTTTTCATACTTCAGCCTTGCTTCAGTATTCATGTTGTCATTACAATCTGGTTTAATTACTTGACCTGTGACAATGTCCCAAGCTCCCATAGCATTTAAAGTAACACGAACTTGAAATTTCCAGGCAGACCAATTTTCAATAAGTTTTGTAATTCTAGAAATTTCGTTTTCCATCATTTTAACACAGGAGAAATAACCTTAAAACTTTTGCTCACACAAGTTTAATACTACAATAATGCACCCACTATTCAGTTTTACTTTTGTCAGTTCAAAACTTGTCACTCAGTGATTACTGGGCCCATAACCTGTTGAAAGGCTAAATATAATACCACTGATTCTCACAAAAGGATAATGACAAGTTTTATTAACAAGAAAAACTGGTACAGTTATTTTAACTCAAGAGGCACACAACCATTAGGCAAGAGACAAAGAGCAGTAAATCTACAAAAAGTCTGTATATGCATTTACTCTTTGCAAAGAACTATTATGCCAAAGCATAGACAACTGCAAAGTGGACAAAACATAACAGACAGTAGCACAGTACTTTAAAAAACATAATAATAATAAAAAACATTTTTTAATTGATTATCACAACACCACATCTCCTCCAAAGCTCCTGGATAAATTTCAGTAACAATTTCAACAGAGACCAGGGGTACACAGTGAACAGTGGAAGCAGAGGTTTTGCACTTGTAAGGAAGCAGGAGTGAGAGTTTCAAATGTAGCACTGGCTGTGTGAGCCACTGACTACTCATGGTACTGTGGTATGATAGAACTGTCCCTCTTCCCTTCTGTAGACACACTATTGGCCATACAGAAGGTTCCAGATCTAGCTATAGCAGCTATGTAAACAGGACACTGTGCCAGCTCCTGCAGTCAGTGATTTTACACCTGATGATGATGGCAGAATTTGCTATCAAAAGCTTTAGAATTTTTTGGTGACATGACGTGGCTTGTATACTGAGATGATCTTTATTTTAAAAATCAACTACTTTTTTCTGTTTAATTTGTAAAGTAAATATCTGAAATCATATGTTTGTGTGTCACTAGATAGGTTGCTTGTAAATGGCAGTGTCTGTGGTTGTAGGTGTTTTTTGAAATTCGCAAAACTGATTCAGAGCCCTCATTCTATATAACATAATTTGATGTTTACTGTCTCCTTTGCTTAACATACTTAGATGTAGACTCAAATCAGACTCAGCTTGTAATAAAAATCTCACTATGAATGAAAATATATAGCTACAGTGAGGAATAGCAGCAGCAGCAGATGTAGTAGTAATAGAAAGAGTAACACATTTCATTCTAGTATTTTTGTTTTTGTATGCTTTCTCTGTGAACAATATAAGGACATATAAAACATGAATCCAGATGTATTTACAGAAAAAATGTAAAATGAAAACTTCTCCTGCTGGAACTGTTTCACTTAATAAAATCTTCAATGTATTATGCAGTAGTGCAATTGATTTTGTTGAGAAATCCAATGTTTTATTCCCACCTTCAGATGGCATTTTGAGGATAACTCTGATCTGCATAATCATCCAAATCTCAAACTAGATTGCTATTGACTGATGTGAGTATTTGCTTTCATGCTCTTCACTAAAGAGAAAATGATGTCACTTATTCAAATTTTCAATTGTTGTCAACAGTGCAGATATTACCCAATCATGGATGACAAATCATTGGTACAGTTCCTTTTCATAGCCAGACAGACTGTATGACAAAAATCCATGCTTTCATATTTTCTATTAAAATTATTAACTAAAGATGGAAAATTTCTTGGCACTTGCTACAGCCTAACACAGTATCCATATACTGTGAAGGCTGCCAGAACTTTTGACCAGTGTCATTATTCGACCTTTCAGCAATCACACAATATTTGGCACTTTATCCAAATTAAAATATTCCTGTAAATCACTTGTAAAAAAATCGCACTGACGTGTTTTATGGCCCACTTTAGATTTGTAGTTTTATAATTTTTTGCAAACATTTTGGACCAAAATAATAATAAATTAATTATCAAGTGTCTGAAACCCTTTCAGGGGAAAAAATTGAAGTAGTGGCGGGTTTCGAACCACCGACCTTTCGCGTCATAGTCCAGCACCTTGCCCACTACGCTACAGCTATAAATTGAAAAAAAAAAAGGGAGTTCTTTAATCTCATAATATTCACGGCCATTGTTAACTGATGTCAATATGGCATTTGTAGACATTAGATTATCTTTTTTCGTACGAAGAACGATGTGTTTTTGTTAATTTCTCAGTGTGCCGTTGCTTTGGAATGACAACTTGTAAGTTACAATAAGAAAATCATCAAATACGCGAGGAATGTCAGGTGACATCTCCGAATGGCTGGTTTTCGTTAATTCAATGGAGGGTGTCAAATATCCGTTATTTTTGCAAATATGTCAAAAACGATACGAGATATGAAAAAAACATAAGAGACCTAAGTTGTAGAGAATTTTCTCCTCTACCAATTAGGTCATTCAATTTTCGTGTCAGATGAACGGTTCGTTTGCAATTACAATTATATTACAAACGGCAGTTTTTTGTTTTACTACCGTAATTTTTGTCCGAAAAATTTGAAAAAGAGAGGTTCTGGTCTCTGGCGGCCTACAATCATGTCTGTAAAATTTGATGCTAATCGGTTGAACGGTTCGTCTTAAAAACAGGGAACACGTTACGGTCAGACGGACAGACAGACAGACATACATCCCAAAATCGCCGTTATTTTTGCAAATATCTTTGAAACGCTACGAGATACGAAAAAACATAAGAGAGAAAAGTTGTAGTGAATTTTCTCCTCTACAAATTCGGTTAACCTAAAGTGGGCCAAAAGGAAGGTGTGAACTCTGAAAAAAAAAAAAAAAAAAAAAAAAAAATAGTGCAGGACCTTTAATCATATCTTCCAACTGTGATGATCTTAAAAATAAAGTACAGAAATATATGGTACTTTGTCATTTCCTTATGATGTTGAACATCTGTGTCAAGCAAAACTAATATTAATAACAACTTCATTTGAAGCACAAATATCAAACAGAATGGTATCAGAGCTGATAGTAGTGAAACAGAGTTACTTTGGTCTGTATACCACTGGTGTAACGTTTGTAATAGTACCTGAGACTTGTAAATTCTGAGAATTCTTTTTCTAAGTGAAACATAATGCAAATAATCTACACTATGTGATCAAAAGTATCTAGATACCTGGCTTAAAATGACTTACAAGTTCATGGCATCTCTCATCGGTAAAATTGGAATTAAATATGGTGTTGGTCCATCCTTAGCCTCAATGATAGCTTCCACTCACACAGGCATATGTTCAAGCAATTGCTGGAAGCTTTCTTGGGAAATGGCAGCCCATTCTTTACAGAGTGCTGCACTGAGGAGAGATATTGATGTAGGTCCATGAGGCTTGACATGGTTGACATTTCAAAACGTCTCAAAGCTGTTCTATAGGATTCAATTCAGGACTCTGTGCAAATCAGTACATTACAGGGGTGTTATTGACACGTAACCACTCCAAAATAAGCTGTGCATTAAGAACAGGTGCTCGATCATGTTGAAAGATGCAGTCACCATTCTCAAATTGCTCTTCAACAGTGGGAAGCAAGAAGATGCTTAAAACATCAATGTAGGCCTGTGCTGTGATAGCGCCATGCAAAACAATAAGGGGTGGAAGCCCCCTCGATGAAAAACATGAGCACACCTTAACACCACCACCTCCAAATTTTACTATTGGCTTTGCACAGACTGGTAGATGACGTTCACTGAGCATTCATTATATTCCCACTCTGCCATCAGATTGTCACATTGGTAATAAGATTTGTCTCTCCTCAACTTTTTCCACTGATTAATGGTTCAATGTTTATGCTCCTTACACCAAGTGAGTTGTTGTTTGGCATTGACCTGCATGGTGTATGGCATATGGACAGCCGCTCGACCATGAAATCCAAGTTTCCTCATCGCCTGCCTAACTGTCACTTGAGTGCCGCCTGTTGAAGTTTGGATTCCTGTGTGACAGTATGGGTAGATGCCTATGTATTGATTGATTGATTTTTCCAGGGAAGCCAAAACAGACTTGGTCCAACCCGCCACTGCCCGCACCGAAACTAAGTTTATTGTGTGGTATCCCTCCCTGTATATCTAGTAAAGCCAACCAATGCCCTTGAACAGTGCAAGGAGTCCCTTTACCAGTTCTTTATTAGACACAGTTTCTTCGGGTCTGGTTGTCCCAAATGTTCTGTGCCTTTTACTCTCCAATGCAATGCATTCGAAGATTAGATGTGATGCAGTTTCATCACCGTCATCACAGATCCTACATTTAGGGTCCTCTTCTGTTATTCCCATTGTATGTAGGTATTTTTTGAAATTACCATGGCCTGTCAGCAATTCAACCATGAATCTAATCTCTCTCCTTTTCAGGCCCAGGATTGCAGAGCTTCTTTTAAAACATGGCTTTGGCATCATTACCTTGCCATGTTTTTGTTGATGGACTTTGGTCCAAAATTCTACATGCTGTCTTCTGAGCCAGTTACGTAGCTCCAATTTGATGATTGCCTTGGTGATTGTCAGGACAAGTTCTGGTCCAATAAATGGAGTCTCTGCCCCCATCCTGGCTAATCTGTCGGCATGTTCGTTGCCACTGATCCCCGAGTGGTCAAGGACCCACAATAGGTTTACTCTATTGCTTTCCCCTAGCTCCACCAGAACCCTGTGACATTCTGCAACAATTTTAGACCTTGCTGCAGGAGCTGCCAGTGATCTCAGGGCTGCCTGGCTGTCTGAATAGATATATATGCTACGATCTTTGTAGCACCTACGCAAATTCTCCTCCACACATGCCCTGATAGCAGTGATTTCGGCCTGGAATACTGAGGCCAGTTTTCCTAGAGAGATGACGCCCTCCAGTCTTGGCTGCACCCCATATACCCCGGCCCCAACACCTTGGTCTGATTTTGACCCGTCAGTGAACCAGACAATATCCCCCGTACGGTGTCTTAACTATTTTCTCCCACTGCTCTCTACTTTCTACTCAATTGGCATCATAGGGGCTGAGGGCACTTGGCTGGTCAACAGCACATTGCAGACATGGATGGTTACCAATCTATGTGCTAGCAGTCCCTATAGTTCTTAAATTCACTGATATGATGGAAATCTGTGTGTCAGTATGGAATAGCTGTTAATACCATTCAAGGTGTGACACAGATTTAGATCACTAAGTATCAATACTTTGATAGTTCATATAAATGTTTCTGGGTGTTCTTCTGTGTTGCATTCTAGATGGTTATTAAAACAACCAACATTATGTTTGTGGTTACAGCGACTTTCTTATTGGCATACTAATGTGCTGTCTGTTGTTAAGGGTGTCATATTTATGTCTGTACACTGAGACTGAAATTACATTATGAGTTTTAAAATTTATGTTTTTGGTGACTTTTTGAGCAAGGAGTGAGAACTTTGTTATAATAGGTAACTGTGGTGGAAGGAATAAGAATGTGCTGTTATTTGTTGCTTCTACTATAGTGTGCCATGATTGGTGGGCATTTACAAATAAGATAAGGATCTCTGGTTTACTCCTATTGGCTGCAGGCCATGTGGGTGACAGTTACTTCTGGTAATGGTTTATTTTGTTTTGATAGCTGGCTGCCAGGATGAGGCAAGTATGAGACTTCTGTGTTCTTTTGTTGGGATGTATTAATGTTTCAATGGCTTCTTTAATCTTCCATTTTGCTATCCCCAGATGTTTGGCAAGCAATCTGGGCTAATGATTTGTGGTGTCTTGTGTTACCCAAAACCCAGTCAACAATGACCAAAATGCGCAGTCACAATTTTTTGTAAATCGGTAAGGGAGAGTGGTGTGAAGAATATACTAAAAATTCTCACCCGTAGTGAGTGTTAGGACAGAAGAGAGGGTTTTTTTTGGGGGGGGGGGAATAAATTGAAAAATGTGGTTCCCAGTAAAAGTATTTCCCATCACAAAATTAAAGTGTGCTAAATTTCCTCCGACAAGAATCTATCAATTTTTCCCTCTAGGACTATTAGTTTCTACATTAAAATAAGTGGAAAAACCTCAAGTTTCTGAAAGCAATGTTTGAATGGTGAAAATTAAATGTTGATTGCTGAATTAAATGCATTAAGATCAAATATTAAATAGTTAAACCATATTTAAGTACAGGAAAATAGTATTGAGGGATGAATTTTGTTTTGGGGATGCAACATACGACAACAGAAGGGGGTGGAAGAGTGAGCAAGTTAGTCCCCACTCTGTCTATCCCATTAGGCACAAAGAGCTCAAATGTTCAAATATTTGTAGAGTCTATTGGACTTAATTACGGATCATCAGTCCCTAAACTTACAAACTACTTATGAACTAGGTAATACTAAGGACTGCACAAATATCCATGCCCGAGGGGGGATTCGATCCTTCAGTCCTCTCGGCCACCGCGGCCGGCGCACAAAGAGCATTTGCAGAGTGTTGCACAAAGCAAGTTGTTCAGACCCTTCCGCCGGCCGCGGTGGCCTAAGTGATTGAGGCGCTCCAGTCACGGTCAGCACGGCCACTACGGTCGGGGGTTCGAATCCCCCCTCGGGCATGGATATTTGTGCCGTCCTAGTTCGTAAGTAGTTCATAAGCAGTTTGTAAGTTTAGGGACTGATGACCCTGTAGTTAAGTCCCATAAGCTTTACAAACATTTGAACATTCAGACCCTTCCACAGTGCACCTAATGAATTACTCATTGGCTTTTAAATGGTAGTTAGACAGCCCTCAGTTGCAGAGATCAACATAAATACCCTGCAAATCACACTGAAGTGCATGGGAGAGGGTTGATTGAACTGCTTTTATGATAATTATTTACAATTCCATTTTCTAACAGCTCACGGGAAAAAGGAACACGTAAATCTTTCTGTTTTTGATCCGATTTCTATTATTTTATTATGATTATCATGTCTCCCTGTGTGGGAAGGTGCTAACAAAATATGTTCGCATTCAGAAGAGAAAGTTTGTGAAAGAAATTTCTCAAATATATCTCGCCACAACGAATAAAGTCTTTCTTTTAATGATTTCCACCCCAACTCATGCATAATTTCTGTGAAACTCTCACCCCTACATCAAGATAATACAAAATGACCTGCCCTCCTCTGAATTTTCTCTAAATCATCTGTCCCACCTGGCGTGGATCCCACAATGTGCAACAATACTCCAAAATCTCTATGCCAAATGTGGGCTTATCGTCTATGAAGTTGGTGGTCGTAATATCCCATCTGGTCAGCGTATGCCAGCTACTAATGGAGACGGGGGAAATCCTATTACTACAATGTCAATTTGCTCGTAGTATCCCACTTCTCCCTCTTGTAGCTGTATTGCGAATAGAATGAGAGGAAAGACTTATCACTCTTTGATCTGAATACAGTCAAGTTACAGTGTTAAATGTCGTCTTAGCTAGCTGATTAAATTTCTTCCTCTGGCGTCTGGCAACACTTTCATTCGTTGTACACGCTTGCAAGTGAGTGATTATGTCAAAGTTGTCACATTCGGTCACTGATAGCATAGCTGATAGCAGAAAATATATTTACAACAATCTTGTATTTTGGAAGTCAAGTTCTCATTTACTTTCTATCTTGCCTTCGTCCTTTCTCTCCTTACTTGCATTGCGTTTGGCCGTGGTAACCTGGTGTGTGTTATCTCCAGCCTGAGCCAATTGAGCCAATATATAAAAGGGGATGCCAGTCCGACTGTAGGACACTTATTATTAATATAAATAATTTTGTTACTTGCAAGTCACTTTCTAAACTCTGCCTTAGGTCCAGGTTTCGTGTTGCAAGGCATGCTTTTGAAGTGATGTGTCTACTTGAGGTGCACTTGTATTTTTAACATGTACTTGTAATTTTAGGTTCCTTGCCCCTAGTTGCATTTTGAAGTTATGACTCCATTTTGAATTTAGATTATGTGTTGTATAGCCCTTTGGAGGGTATTTGTTTAAAATTTAAACTGTGTTTGAAATTGAATGCCCTGTTAAATGCTTGTACAGTTAGATAACTATGAGTTTTAGAATATAAATTATCTTGTTATTTGGAAGTGATCTTTTGAAAATTAAATTGTGCCTTAGGTCTAGGATTCGTGTTGCAAGGCACACTTGTATTTTAACATGTAATTTTAGCTTCCTTGCCCCAAGTTGCATTTTAAGGTTACGTCTCCATTTAAGCGGCATTTCTGTTTATATTTAGATTGTGTGATAATCTTTGAGATTGTTTGATTATTCTGGTTAAAATTTTGCAAAAATTTAAGACTGAAGTTTTTAAACTCTGTCTGGAAACAAGCCTTCAGCAAGTAACTTGTTCTCTTGAGTTTGTTCACTTCATTGTTCATGTCAGAGTTTTATATACTGTACCGTAACTCTTTGGATATCTGCCTATGTCAAATAAAAGAGTGACTGTAAACACAGACTGTCATTGGTGTACCTACCCAGTCCTTCCATGTCCTCTCAGTTTGTCATTTCTGAGCATTTATTATTAAGTAAAATAATTTTAATATTTTAAAAGTCCACCAGTGCCATCCCAGTTACAGCAAACCAATCTTCGGCCTGAAGACCGCCATCATCGAAAACAACAACAACAACAGAAGACAACAGGTGGCGAAAGAAGGTATGAAGATAGATTCAACAGGTAAAAAGAAAATGAAATTAACAATGTAGAAGATGGATGTTAAGAAAGCTATGCACTGGTCATACCATAAAATATGAAGGGTTGAGAAGCAAAAAAGAGCATTGGCTGTAAGAAACTAAACAAATGTAGAGATTATTTCCGTATTTTCTGTAAATCATTGGAGGCAAATGCCCCCCCCCTCCCCTTTTTTTTTTAAATCCTCATTCAGTCCCAGCTTGTGCTTCATCTTCACCTTAACACCAAGGAAAATGGTACAGTGGTCAGTAAACTGAGCTCACTTTCCAGAGGATGATGATTCAAATCCACACCCAGACATCCCTGTTGAGAAAGTTCAAACAACTTACGGGTATGCTGTCGTGTGACGTCGTCGACAACCGCCGATATTTCGGCAGGAGGACACCCTGCCATTCTCAAGGCACAACTGCACTTAAGGAAGCAATGTGCAAGCGTATTTCAAAAATGTTCAAATGTTTGTTAAGCTTATGGGACTTAACTACGGGGTCATCAGTCCCTAAACTTACAAACTACTTACGAACTAGGACGGCACAAATATTCATGCCCGAGGGGGGATTCGAACCCCCGACCGTAGTGGTCGTGCTGACCGTGACTGGAGCGCCTCAGTCCAAGCGTATTTAATACCTCAGTTTGCAAAGGGTAAACAAGGAAGATAACACACACAGTACAAGTCACAGCAGAGTCAACACAACCAAATATGAGGCAGCATTAATTTTGTCCCTCTGTTTTTTGACGAGAGACAGTGCCGGATTCCAAGCAGAATTTAAACAAAAACTACCATCTCTGTTTATAAGGTCGCTTGCTAGTTTAATTTCAACAGCTTCCTTAATAACACTATCCCAATAGGTGGAAGTGCATGCCATGATCTCCGTGTTGTTGTATTCCATAGGATGACCGGTGCCAAGACAGTGTTCTGCAACAGCGGATTTGTTTGGCTGTTGTAACCGCGTGTGACGTTTATGTTCAATACACCGGTCTTCCACAGTCCTGATTGTCTGACCAATATATGACATGCCACAACTGCAAGGAATACGATATACGCCGGCCGCGGTGGCCGCGGGGACTGCGGCGCTCCAGTCGCGGTCTGCACGGCCACTACGGTCGGGGGTTCGAATCCCCCCTCGGGCATGGATATTTGTGCCATCCTTAGTGTTAGCTAGTTCATAAGTAGTTTGTAAGTTTAGGGACTGATGACCCCGTAGTTAAGTCCCATAAGCTTAACAAACATTTGAACATTTGAAATACGATATACACCTGCCTTACTCAAACCAAGATCATCCTTTACGGACCCCAACAGGGCCTCTATCTTAGAAGGTGGTCGAAAAACACATTTCACATGATATTTCCGCAAAATACGACCAATCTTGTAGGAAATACTTCCTGCGTAAGGCAAAAAGGCCACAGATTTAGGTGACACTTCATTACTATTGTCACTCACCCGTTGCACAGAAGGCTGATAGCGCAATGCACGTTTTATGTCTCTCACTATAACCATTCTGACGAAAGGTCTCCTCGAGATGGGACAACTCAGCTGACAAACTTTCAGGGGCCGGCCGCGGTGGCCGAGGAGACTAAGGCGCTCCAGTCACGGTCTGCACGGCCACTACGGTCGGGGGTTCGAATCCCCCCTCGGGCATGGATATTTGTGCCGTCCTAGTTCGTAAGTAGTTTGTAAGTTTAGGGACTGATGACCCCGTAGTTAAGTCCCATAGACTATACAAACATTTGAACATTTTTTTTGAAACTTTCAGGGTCTGAAAGACATGTGCCCTGTGAACCAAAGTACGAAGTACTCCTTGACGCTGAGCTGGATGGTGACAACTATCAGTTCGCAGTTACAAATCAGTGTGAGTAGGCTTGCTATAAACAGAATGTCCCAATGTACCAATTGTTTGAACAATCATTACGCCGGGATAAGTTAAAGTCTCACATCCCTGTTGAGGTTTTGTGTGATTTACCTTAGTCCGAGCAAATGCTTATTCTTATTCTAGCTATGCCTTCTTCTTCATCCTATCAACAATCTGAGTTTATGCTCTGTCTCTAATAACCTAGACGTTGACAGGACGTTGAACCTTAATTTTCCTTCCTTTGAGTCTAAGAATCTATGCAATAACAGGGGTGTTCCATGACTGCGGTGCCACGCTCTTCGCAACCTGCGGCTGCCCGCGCACTCACCGAGCGTGCGGAAGACAATGGCTCTGCTGCGGAACTTGCGGCCGGAGCGCACCGCCGTCACCGTCAGCTGGTACTGCGTGTCCGCCTTGAGGTCGTCCAGCGACACGGACCGCGAGTTGCCCGCCACCACCGTCACCACGCGGTAGCTGCAACAACAACACACACACTACGTTTACATGCAACACATCTTCCGGAAGACGAAAACCGGTTTTCGCCACTGCCTTCGTGATAAATACAGGCCGTAGCATAGCTTTGATGACGTCACGCGTTGAGGCGGCCGATTCGTAAGCAGACGTACGTAAAGACGACTCCTGTACCCCTCTTTGTCATGTTTAGGATAATGTACATATATTACGTCAAACATCGTAGTACCTAATTGCCTTGATAGTGTAGGAATTAATATTGGGAATATATAGAAATGCATACATTACAAAGAAACGGGAAAATGCCCATGACAAAATATGGTAAAAGTACGAGGATCCATCCGTCACTGACAAACTTTTCAAACCTATATTGTGCCCTCTATAATAACGCAAACAAACACTAATCAAGTGAGGCCAGTCAATACTTTTATTTTTGTTTCTCCCTTATTAGAGAACCAGTAAATGACAATTTACCGTGATTAATTCATAAATATACAAGTTACATAAATATTGAAGCGTTTCCTGTTTTTTTTTTTTTTTTTTTTTTTGCAGCTACATCGCAATGAGCTAGCTTTTTGTAGCTTTGTAGGCTAATTCTTCAAAACCTCAGCTGTTTAAATGTGAGACGTAGCAGCTGTTCATTATTTCCACTTTTATCCATACAATCAGTTAATCATAAATTTATCCATGTTATTTGGATTTTTTGAGGTCTGCGACTGTATTATAATCTTTTTTTGAATGATTAATGCTGCAGCAGTCACTGTTTATAAATATTTTTATTGGCACGACGCGTTTCGGCAGCATGCTGCCATCATCAGGTGCATTTAACCAGTAACTGTAAAAATACACCCGATGATGGCAGCATGCTGCCGAAACGCGTCGTGCCAATAAAATATTTATAAACAGTGACTGCTGCAGCATTAATCATTCAAAAAAACAATCAGTTAATAATATCTGAATTTTACAGATGGTTTCCTGAACTGTAATTTCTTTACCCTCTATATTTTTTTACAGCTTTTAATAAATTTCCCAATTTAGAATATGTGTTACATAGAAGTTTTGATCCTAAATTCCAATCAAACCTTCTTTCTAGCTATTATGTTTACATTATCACGCATTATGGAAATTTCATAATTATTTTGAATGTAAAAACTTTACTTGAGTGCGCTGTGAAACATCGGGAGAGGGCAAATATGGTGGTAGATTCGGAAATAAACACGGGACAGCATCGCTTTCCAGATCCAACTTTTTACGTGGAACGAGTAGTATGGTACCTACAAAATAATAACCACGCTTGTTGCACCCCATAAAAGAGTAACCTATTAATAATTACTTATCCTGAGATCGAGTTGCTCTGGTTTCAAGAATAATTTGATTATCCTGAAAATGCTGCAAGCGAACGCTTGTGTTCTTTGTCATGACCAAGTTTTCCTAAATTTTCCTCTTCACTTCACCAGAAGGAAAAGAAGAACTGGAACATATTTCCCTTCATAGTAATTAGACTGGCAACAGGGGACACAGCAGCTTCTAGATATTTTACAAGTAAAAAACACCATAAAACTAAAGATAAACAAACGCTCGAATGCTCCGTCCACCGCCTCAATGAAACAGCTGATCGCGTTACCGCCAGGTGTGTGCTACGGCCTGTAATTATCACGAAGGCAGTGTTTTTCGCTCTCGTGCTTACATGCCACAGCCTGAATCGGATTTCCGAGCTCACTTAACATGGCGGCTGGAAAACAGCTGATTCAGTTCCGTATTTAGTCTGCACAATCGCTATTTTTCTTTTTTGAAATACACAGATTTATGTTCACTCCAATATTTATACTTTTGTTTCACATTAGAAAATATCACTCTTTCCATATATGCCGAAAATTCGTAACAAGAAAACACAATCTGACAAGCCAAGAACGCTTCAAAAACGGTTGCGTTTACATGGGCACGAAAATCGATTGTGGAACTGGAAAACCGCTTTAGAGAAGCGGATTTCCAGAATCGATTTTGGAGTGTTTACATGAACAACCAAAAGCAGAATGGGGAAATCGGTTTACGAAATGCGGTTTTGGGAGCCCATGTAAACGGGGTGACACTGGAGGGCCAGAAAACAGAGGTTTGTAAACAGAGGACGGCGCTGCGGTCGGCAACGCCAATATAAAAGCAACAGACGTTAGAAAAAAATGTTCATAAACCTACTATTTGGCCACAACTTGACGATTTTGTTGGTGCTGCCACAAGTGGAGAAAATCGGCACTAGTTGAAAGATATTCATTTATTTACAAGTGCTGCCAACGTTACAATGCTCCTTGACGCGAAGTATTACTGTACGTATTGTTAGGGTAATGGTTTCAGCAATGCAGCAAGCAGCGTTCCGCTCCCCGCGGCAGCCATAATTTTAGTACAAGTCACGCCTCCTGCAGCTCCCAGCAAGAATCGTGCGAATCGTCAAGTTATCATTACGTATTTTTAATTCGAAATAGGCGATTTAGATGGAAATTTTTTTTTTTAATTTATACTTTATGGGCTGTATTATCATCTGGTAGTAGTGTCAATATGGAATCTGAAAGGCTTTTCAGACCTTACAAAGTAATATATTTGAGAAATCTCAATTGAATGTAGGTAGCTCTTCGAGGTGAACAACTTTTGTTGTAACTTTTTTGATCCGACTTTTATTTTTGAAATATTCTAAAAGCAGTTTTAAGTACCTCATCCTGTATGTATACAAATAACCCTACTGCCCATAACTACACTTTCATCTGCTGCAGGTTTATTGTTAAAATATCACAAGACAGTTGCAAGTTATGATGCGCTCATGTCGAGACATGGGCGGAGATTGCAATGTTGTGATGGTTCCAATGTATAAGAACAATATGCACCCACAGGAACTTTGGATGTGAAGAAGGCGTGTATCCCACAAATTTTGTATCTAGTTCGTTTATACAGAATTTGCCGCCAGTGGAGTAGCGATCATAACTGGCCCCTCGGGGCATGACGCGTTATTCCAGCCCCCTCTCTCCCACCAACTATTGGTGTTCAGGGTGCGATGATTTATTTACGCCACCCCCACTCTGCAGAAACACACAGACTAACACAATGTGTAGAACTTTATTGTAATCAGAATATCAATATGTGAAACGGAAATTGAGGTACCAATTTATAATATTAATTATACAAGGGGGTCAATGAGACTTACGTAACTTGAAAGGTGGTTTACCATAGATGTGCACAAAGAAAAAAAATCATCTGTGTACATAGCCGTTACGAGTGGTAAAATCATGTACTGTAGATGTTTTTATATTTTCAACTCTGATGTTACACTTCATCTACATCTACATTACATACATACTTCGCAATACTTCGTACGGTGCATGATGGAAGGTGTAATGTCCCGCTACGAATCATTTCCTTTTCTGTTACACACTCAAATAGAACGAGGGAAATATGAATGCCTGTATGCATCTGTAGAAGCCCTAATATATCTGTGTAGTTTTTACCCGAAATGTAAATTGGCAGCAGTGGAATAGTTATGCAGCCACCTTCAAATTTTGGTCCTCTGAATTTCCTCAAGAGAATTTCGAGACAAGAACGTCGCCTTCCGTCCAACGATCCCATAGGTGTTCCCGAAGAATCTGTTATACTCGCGCATTGATCGAACCTACCAGTAACAAACCTAGCAGCCGTATCAGCATTGCTTCTGTGTCTTCCTTTAAACTGATCTGGTGTGGATCCTGAACTATTGAGCAAAATTCAAGAAGCGGTCGCACCATTTTATAGGCGGTCTCCTTTACAAATACAACACGTCTTCCCAAGACTCACCAAATAAATTAGTCGACCATCCTCCTTTCTCACGCCTGTCTTGACATTCTCTTTCCAATATTGCTCTGCAACGTTCCGCATAGATACTTAAAACGCCATCGTATCACGCATCACACTTCTATTGCTGCATTCGAACGTCGTGTTTCCTACTCATCTTCAGTACCTTATATTTTTCTAAATTTACAGCTAGCTGTCATTCTTCACAACAACCAGAAATTTTGAGTAAATCAGCTTGAATCCTACTACAGCCATTCAATGACGACACCTTCCCTTACACCACAGCATCATCAGACAGACACGCAAAAATCTCCAACAGTTATAAGAAATGAACATAGGAAATTGAAGCGCTACCAACTTCTGCTCTCTACACGGGTTTTGTACTATTGGCACACGAATGTAACAACGTCCTGTGAAATCTCACTGTAGAAACGGTAATGTTTAAATAGTTCGTTTACAGTAACTTAGATAACTACCATGACACAACTGCAGGATCGATGATATTGTCAGCAGTGGAAATCAAAACATAGTAGTGACAAGGTTTGGAAATAACTTTGTTTGTTGGTGTTCCTATTCCGTTTACTTTTCTGCTAGATTAACTTTGTGGTCATTTCACGCCGTCGCCTCAGAATACGTAGAAAGTTCCCAGCTTTTAATTGCTCCCTTTTGAAAACCTGCATCGAAGGAAAGAAACTGGACAAAAAGATGGAAGAGGAGCTGATATAAAGAGGAGGAAGGAGGAGAAGGATCAGAAGGGGGAAAGGGACAGAGGTGGGAGATGGAGGGGCCGCGGATGAGGTAGACAGAGGGGACGAAGAACAGACAGAGATGGCCAGATTTTACAGTACGACTGCTTTTGTCAAAGTCCTCTGCTGCAGAGTCAATAAACCGTCTGATCTGTACGTTTACGAATAAGTCGGACAAACCATTTCCGTCAATTTACTTGCTTTACAATAAATAATGATTTTTCTAAGATAATATATTTTTTTCTAATTTTCCTTTCATTGCTCACAAGCGACTGCAAACTAAATCTCATTGCCGATTTGAGTGATGTTTGCCCGTGCTGATTATATTTTCTAAAGAAGTCTTTTTATTAATTTCCTATTCACTTCGTATCAGGCAGAGCCACCACCTAACAGTGCTACTACCAAATACTTTACAGGTTTTCTGAACAAATAGGTTAGGCTTTAAATTTGTGACAGAAGATCTAGTTCCGAAATTTTACAGGAAATCTTATTTGTCTTAGAAACCATTAGGCACCCTATTGCAAATGGCACCCTCGGCATGATGACCCCTTTTCACGCCCATCGATATGCCGTTGTATAGTTTTTTTTAGCAGTATTGGCCATATGTAACGATTAGCAAGAAATCGAATAAAAATTCATTAAAAAGCGATGCATCAAGGTTGATGCTCGCACTGGCTACCTCAGTCACAGCAGAGCGACCCGAACTCATTACGTATTGATTGTCACGGAATGCTTGATGTTAGGTGTGCAGAATTTGACATATTTGGCTTTTGAACCATCACGTCATATACTAATTTAATTCCATAACTTACAAGGGTCCTACCAGAAGTGTAAATAACGGGTTTTGATGGTTCTCGGATATGTTGTAGAGGGACGTACAATGAGTATGTTTTGGAGAAAATTGATGTTGAAGTTCACTGCGCAGTGTAAAAGCGTAACATTAGCCGCGTTCCAACCAAGTGAGCATGGCGCAACGGATAAGATCTACAGCTACCACGCTGGAGGTACCATGTTGGGGTACCTTACGTGTGTTTACTTCTTTTTAAATCACAATAGTCGCCACGCGGGAGTAGACGAGCGGTGCCGGGCGCCGTGGCTCAGCGCGCCCGGTCAGGGGCTCAACGCCCTCTGTAATGAAAAAGCTGAGTCAAATACTAAACGATCACCAAGAACGAACATGATCTGACGACCGCGAATCATGGATCTAAAAAACAAAAGCGGTCTGGAGCGCCACGTTGCGGATCGAGGGGCCTCGCGCGTCGGAGGTTCGAATCCTCCCTCGGGCATGGATATGTGTGTTAGGTTAATATACCTCAGTTTAAGTGAGTCCGATATATTTACGAACATTTGGACACAATAGTCCGACATTTTATTTTACACATTATCAACGGTGTTCATTATGTAAAAATAAGAAAGAAATATTCAATTTTGCCGTAGTAATTTTCTCGCCATTATTGCTTGCATCGCTTGCTATGCCGCTACAGAATTCCGGATGATATTTGTCGTTAAAACAACCTAAATACAATAGTTTATAGCACCAAGCATATTTCATAAAAGCTGCTGTCTTGCAGGTTCACGGTGTTTGTAAGAGCGATACCGGAAATATATATATATATAAAGGCATAGCAAGCGATGCAGGCGATAGAGAGTAAGATTTTGTAATAACGACGTGAAAATTAATACGGAAAAATTGAATATATCTTACTAATTGTACGCAATGTACGGTGTTTGCTGATATTCTGTAAAATAAAATGGTAAAATATCGGACTATTTTGATTTTAAAAAAGCAAAAACACAGACACGAACACGGTGCCTCCAGCGTGGTAGCTGGAGACCTTAACCGCTGCGCCACCTCACTTGGTTGGAACATGGATAACGTTAAGCGTCTTTCAGGACGTAGTGAACTTCAACATAATTTGTCTCGAAAACCAAGGCCCGACGCAGGCTCATACTCAGGGTATGTCCCTCTACAACATAACAGAAACCCATCAATATCGGTTACTTACACTTTTGATTGTCCTCTAGTTAGATGATATACAGCAGTAGAGAAGGAATGACGCAAAACATGGTGAAAGATATATATCCCGCAGGTGGTAAAGTGTGTACCATTCCCGTGGGCAATTCCGCCGAAATAGTGGGTGTTACGCTCAGAGATCTAGCGCGCCAAACTTTCTAATTTCATTTATTAGTATTTAAGAAATATATTTGAGATTGTATTATCCGTTATTATTATTAACTTCTCAATAACAAACTTTCGTTCAGATATTTACAATGTACATTTAATTACAAAACAAGTTAATAAAAGACGAAACGATGCATAAAGTTCTGCCGGCCGCGGTGGCCGAGGGGACTGAGGCGCCCCAGTCACGGTCTACACGGCCACTACGGTCGGGGAATCGAATCCCCCCTCAGGCATGGATATTTGTGCCGTCCTAGTTCGTAAGTAGTTCATAAGTAGTTTGTAAGTTTAGGGACTGATGACCCCGTAGTTAAGTCCCATAAGCTTAACAAACATTTGAACATTTGAAACATAAAGTTCTCTTGGCGCCAAAACGGGCGGTAGCGTGGAGTAATTCATTGGCCACAGTCAGTCGAGTTCGGCATTAGTTCAGTAGTAGTCTTTAGTTGTGTACGGGCACCGGTCGAGTACGGGTTAGAGCAACATGCAGGCGATTGCGGGTATTTGTTCAAAATGTTCAAATGTTTGTAAAGTTATGGGGCCTAACTACATTGGTTATCGGTCCCTAAATTTACAAATTATTTAATCTAACTTATCCTAAGAACTTCAGACACACCCATGCCCGAAGGAGGACTCGAACCTCCAACGTGGAACGGCCGCACGCACCGTAGCAGGGCTCCTCAGTGCGCACGGCTATTCCGCCTCGGAGCGGGTATTTGTATGACAGAAAAGTTAATAGTGAGTTAAATGGAAAAAAAAATCTCACTGACGTGTTTTACGGCCCACTTTAGATTTGTAGTTTTATAAGTTTTTGCAAACATTTTGAAGCAAAATAATAATATAAATAATAAAAACAATAATAAAAAATTAGGTACTGGTGGGTTCCGAACCGCGGACGCTGATCGTGTTTGTTCGTTTTGGTTCTACGTGTTCTTTGGATCAGCTTTTTTATTACAGAGGGCTCCGCCGCGAGACGCTTTAGACCGCTCGGCTACTCCACCGCGGCTATCGCCCCTCCAACCTTCAGCGTCACAGTCCAACCCATTGCCCACTACGCTACAGTTGACAGGAATTGCGTTACTTAATCTCATACTATTGATGGCCGTTGTTAACTGATGCTAATATGGCATTTGTAAACACTACTTTATCATTTATTGTACGAAGAACGACGTCATTTTCTTAATCCTTCAGTGCGCCATTGCTTTGAAATGACAACGTGTAAGTTACAATAAGAAAATCATCAAATACGCAGCGCAAGATGGCGTATGCCAGAGACAGTTCTGGGCGAGGAATGTCACATGACATCTGCGAACGGCTGGTTTTCGTTAATTTAATGGAGGGTGTCAAAATTCCGTTATTTTTGCAAATATCTCTCATACGTTATGAGATATGAAAAAAAAACATAAGGGAACAAAGTTGTACAGAATTAGTTTATTCAATTTTCGCGTCAAATGAACGGTTTATCTGCAATTAAAATTACATTACAAACGGCTTTTTTTGTATTATTGACGTATTTCTTGTCCGGAATGTTTCAAAAAGCGAGGTTCTGGTCTCTGGTAGCCAACTATTATGACTGTAAAATTTGGTGCCGATCGGTTGAACGGTTCGACCTAAAAAGTGGGAACACGTTACAGACAAACATCGTCAAATCGCCGTTACTTTTGCAAATATCTCTGCAACGATGCTAGATATGAAAAAAACATAAGAGAGCAAAGTTGTAGAGAATTTTCTTCTCTACAAATTCGGTTATTCAATTTTCGTGTCAGATGCATGGTTAAGCCGTTATTTTCATTTAAATTTCGAGCTGTCAAAAGACGATCGCAAAGGCCCACTTTTAGTGTTACTACCGTAACCTAAAGTGGGCCAAAATTAGCTCTGTTTAATAAGACGATGTATTACAGAATTTCGTGTACGCCGTTTGGTATTTCTGCGATTGTACGCAGAGTATCTGCACCCCAATACTTCGAGTGAAATCCATTTTGTATACATTCCTCGAAAATGGAAAAATAACACCATGAATTCGTCGACCCAACAGATGGAAATTTTATAGACACATTAAAAAAAAAAAATGTTCAAATATTTGTTAAGCTACATCTACATCTACATAGATACTCTGCAAATCACATTCAAGTGCCTGGCAGAGGGTTTATTAACCACTTTCATAACTTTTCTCTGCCGTTCCATTCTCTAATAGCGCGCGGGAAGAAAGAACACCTAAATCGTTCCGTTTTCGATCTGATTTCTCTTATTTTATTGGGATGGTCATGTCTCCCTAAGTAGGTGGGCGCTAGCAAGATATTTTCACATTCAGAACTAAAAGTCGGTGATTGAAACTTCACAAACAGATCACGCTGCAATGAGTAACGTCTTTCTTTTAATGATTTCCACCCCAATTCGTGCAACATTTCCGTGACGCTTCCCCCCCCCCCCCCACCGTAACGTGATAGAACAAAACGAGCTGCCCTTCTCTGAACCTTCTCAATGTCTTCCGTCAATCCCACCTGGTGAGGGTCCCACAAGGGGCAACAGTACTCCAGGAGAGGACGCACAAGTGTGATGTAGCCAGTCTCTTTGGTGGAGCTGGTGCATCTTCGAAACGTTCTGCCGATGAAACGTAACCTTTGGTTCGCCTTCCCCACAATATTTTCTATGTGTTCTCTCCAGTCAAAGTTGTTCGTAATTGTAATTCCTAGGTATTTGGTAGAATCTACGACCTTAAGGTTTGACTGATTTTTCGCGTAATTGAAGTTCAGCAGTTTTCTTTTAGTGGTCATGTGTATTACTTCACACTTTTCTTTATTTAGTGTCAATTGCCAATTTTCGCACCAAGTAGAAATTTTGTCTAAATCGCTTTGCAGTTGCTTTTGATCTTCTGTTGACTTCACTAACCAATAAACGACAGCATCATCCGCGAACAGTCTAAGGGAGCTATTCAGATTGTCTCCTAAATCGTTTATAAACACGAGGAAGAGTAGGGGACCTATAACGCTTCCCTGTGGACGCCAGATATCACTTATGTTTTACTCGATGACTTGCCGTCAATTACAACGAACTGTGTTCTTTCTGCTAGGAAATCGTGAATCCAACCGCACAATTGGACAGATATTCCATAAGCACGCAATTTCATAAGAAGCCACTTGTGGGGTACAGTGTCAAGCTCATAGGACTTAACTGCGGGGTCATCAGTCCCTAAACTTACAAACTACTTATGAACTACCTTGTACTAACGACAGCACAAACATTCATGCCCGAGTGGGGATTCGAACCCCTGACGGGGAACGACCTCGCGCATCGTAGCATAGAGCCTCAATGCGCTCGGCCGCTCCGGCGCGGCGACACATTTTTAAGGAAGTATACAACACACGATCACACAGACAGAACCACACGCACGTGGGTACAGTCACCAGAGCAAGTGTAATGTCGACGCTGTTTCCACTTACTGGATAACCTCCTTTTACAGCAACGCAAGCTGAAATTCTCCCAGGGAGATGATAGTAGATGTGCCGAATCTAAGCTTGCAGTATGGCCTGCCATGCAGTCTCCACCTGGTGCCTCAGTAGGGCTATATTTCATGCCGGTCGTGGAGACCGCGAAAGATGACGTTCCATCCGGTCGTAAACGTGCTGAGAGGGAAAGGGGGGGGGGGGGGGGGTGACAGTTCTGTGTATCGTGCTGGCCAGGGTAGTTGACGTGCACCTTGAAGAGCACCATGGGTGGTACGGGATACCTGTAGACGTCCATTGTCCTGTTGTAAAAGGACGGGTTGAATGATGCACCGAGCACTGTTCATTGTACCCTCGACTATCTCCAGAGGAGAGCGGCCAATGTAGGACACTGTTCTCCACATCAGAATGCACGATCATGCGTCCCGTTAGGGCGTCTTCGCTCACGCCCCAAATCGTTCAATCTCCCTCCAATAGCGTCGCGATAGGCCTTTATGGAAGGGCGAATGGAAACGTCTCGTATTAAGAGAAGAGAGACGCTTATGCCTAGGTGCCAATGATGGTCGTATGTGTGTGTGTGTGTGTGTGCGGTCGTGCAGGGGAGTGCGAAACTCTGGAGCGTATACAACAGAGGCACAAGGGGCCAACATCCGGAATTATGTTGTGAGGAGTCATATCATAAGCTGGCCGTTCTCCTCTGGTGATCGTCGAGGGTACATTCAACAGTGCACGGCACATTGAAACCATCATTCAACCCGTCTTACTACCATTCATGCACTAACAAGGCGATATGCTTTTCCAACAGGGCAATGCACTTCCACATGCATCCCTTACCACCTAACGTGCTCTTCGAGGTGAACGTCAACTACCCTGACCAACACGATCCCCAGATCTGTCCCGCATCGAGCTTGTTTGGGACCGGATGAAACGTCATCTTGCGCGGTCTGCACGACAGGAAAAAACTGGCGCAACTGAGGCACCGGGTGAAAATTGCATGGCAGGTCATTCGTAAAGACTATGTTCGGCACCTCTGCTATCGTCTCCATGGGAGAACTGCAGCTGGCATTCCTGAAAAAGGAGGGTATACTCGGTATTAGCGTCGACATTGCGCACGATCTGGTGAGTGTACTCATATGCCTATAGATCTGTCTGTATGATCAAGTGTTGTATACACCCTCAAAAAATATGCCAATAAAATTTCTCTCTTCTGGATCGACGAATTCCTGGTGTTGTTTTTTTCATTTTTCAGCATTTTGCACCATCAATAATTACGATTTTCAATCTCACTTCAAGAACTACGGACCTGTGACCTACGTGTTGCCCCAGGTCACGTAAGAAACAATTACCCGTCGTTCTTGATGTAGTCGTCGTCGTCGTCAATCTGAATAAGACTGGTCTGATGCAGTTAGTCACCCACATCGTTTTCAACCTGCTTATGAACTCGCCTCTTCTTCTTCCTACGCGATTTTTAGCCTCCTCCAATTATCAAAAATGTTCAAATGTTTGTATAGCTTATGAGACTTAACTACGGGATCATCAGTCCCTAAACTTACAAACTACTTATGACCTAGCTTACACGAAGGACGGCACAAATATCCATGCCCGAAGGGGGATTCTAACCCCCGACTGTAGTGGCCGTACTGAATGGTCCCAGCTGTGAATAATTAATGTCGCACGCTTACAACATTTTGTGTTTTTTGAAATGCTTAGTCTACATTTGTATCTCTGAGTATTTGAAACACATGGCTAAACTCGTCACCATTTTGGATATCTGACTGGACATAGGTTCAGTTTTCATGAAATAGTACTTGATTATATAGATGACTGTATAATCTGCAGCCGCGGTGGAACGACCGAGCGCTCTTAGCACCTCGCTGCAGAGCGCGTGGTTGCTCACTGTCGGTGGTTCGAGTGTGTGTGTGTGTGTGTGTGTGTGTGTGTGTGTGTGTGTGTGTGTATACTCAGTTTCATATCGCCGATGTATTATAGCCATTGTTTTAAAAAGTACTGCACAGAATCCGAATCATTTTTGTTCAAAACCGAAATCGAGACCTGCTAACGGTTAATTTCCCCTGGGACCTCTGAAAGCGGGGAGGTCGTAGCATGTTTTACGTGCGTAAACCGCCTCTGACGTACGGTAGGTGCTTATAGACTGAGTTACATACAGTCCCATTTACACCGGATCGAATGCAAGCGAAAACACATGAACATGCATTCGCAGACAAAGCGCCATGTTGAGTAATATTAGCTTTTTACCGTGAACTAGTGGTTTCTAATGGCGGGAACGAAAGATAAAACGAGAGAACTCACAAAGCGTACCAATTCTTGGAACACTACACTACCTAATAATCAGCACTTTTTACGCACCGTGGAGCTATCGCGTCGATAGCGGGACTGCAGCTCCTACATTCCATTGTAAAACCCTTGCATGTATGACGATTGACGCTTATCGCTCGCTGGTTTATCATTTCAATGAAGGTGAAATATGAAGATAGAACACTAACTGTCGAAAAGCAAAATATTCCGAAGAAAGCCCACTATGTAATTTCACTTTATTTTCCGCTCCCAACGTGGTTACGAAGCAATAATATTGAAACACAGTAATTTAGGTCACACAACACTAATACGAGAACACGAAAATTTAAGGAGGCCAGTGAAACATATATAATTTGGAAGCTACTTTGCCATGTACGTTGATAAAAAAAAGAAAAAAATACATTTGTGTACGTATCCGTTAAGAGTTGTAAAATGAATTAGCCGCTTTCATAAAATAATAATTTCATTCATTAAAATGTCAAACTGCCATCATCATCATTCTCATCATCATTATAATATTTATTATACTACGGGAAAATCGAGCCGGCCGCGGTGGCCGAGGGGACTGAGGCGCTCCAGTCACAGTCTGCACGGCCACTACGGTCGGGGGTTCGAATCCCCCCTCGGGCATGGATATTTGTGCCGTCCTTAGTATAAGGTAGTTGATAAGTAGTTTGTAAGTTTAGGTACTGATGACCCCGTAGTTAAGTCCCATAAGCTTAACAAACATTTGAACATTTTTTTGGAAAATAGAAATCTGAAGCGCTGTCAAACTCTGCCTTGCGTAAAGATCAGTGCTACAGGTTCATGTTTAAATGGTTCATTTGTAGTAAGACACAATTATCGGGCAGCTATAATTATGATTCCAGCAGTGATAATCAAAATATAGTCGTAGCGAAGTCCGTAAATAACATTATTTAATGGCATCGTTATTCCGCTTAATTTTCTGTAAGAGTAATTTTGTGGTCATTTGCTACCGTTATCACAAAACTTGAAATAAGTACATAATATTCAATGTCAATGACTACGACGAGAAAAAAAGAAAATGGTCAAAGAGAGAGAGAGGGAGTCATCAGTCCCTAAACTTACAAACTACTTACGAAGTAGCTAATTCTAAGGACGGCCCGAGGGGGGATTCGAACCCCCGACCGTAGTGGCCGTGCAGACCGTGACTGGAGCGCCTCAGTCTCCTCGGCCACCGAGGCCGGCTGGCGTTTTTTTGATGAGACGGACTTTTCCTGAGAAAAAATGAACAAATATCAGGAAGAAGTAATTGACGTTTGGAGAGAAGGCTAGAGATGACACGGTGTGTTTGCATGTTAACAACATTCAATCAGCAGGTTTATACAAGACAACGAAACACGAAGCGAAACCGTCCGGCGAGCAATCTGATTAAAATCTCAGAAACTGACTTCCCACAATATTCAAAAGTTTGACATTTAGTAAGAGATTTCTGAAGATGGCGTCCTTGCAGAAATTCCACACCTAATAAGATTTCTGAATACTGCTGAGATTCGAAAAGAAGAATTTTTTTATTGCACATCTTTAAAATCTTACAACTGAAGATTGAATGCAAATTTTCCGAAACCTTATTTTGGCGAGAAGGCATTTTTTATTAACTTTGCATTTGGGTGGCGATACGTATTCACATGAGAGGACATTTTCAACACTGGAACTAAGTATTATATGAGTTTCAAAACCAGTCAAATAAGTCTCTAGTTTAGTAATTGTAACAGTAGAAAGTAGTAGCTAAAACATGTCTAATTTGAAAACATAATTTTATAATCTGTATCTGAAAAACTTAGAAAACACTCTAAACATGGTGAAGACACCTGTCACTAAAATGATTTTCAGTGTAGTGTATTGCCTCATTAATAATTAGATTAAGGGTGTTATTTATAAAAATACGTTTCACTTATTACTTCAATTTATAACCGTTAACCATGAGTATAAATTTTTTTAAAAATTACTTAATATTTTTGTGGGTTTGGTGGTGGTGGTTAAGTGTGTTTGTTTGTTTGTTTGTTTGTTTGTGCGCGCGCGCGCGCGCGTGTGTGTGTGTGTGTGTGTGTGTGTGTGTGTGTGTGTGTGTGTTTGTGTGTGTGTGTGTGTATGTATGTATGTCTGTGTGTGGTGGTGGGGGAGGAGGGGATGATAAGTTAAAGCTCTGCACCCGGTGCTAATCTACTTGTCTACGCCACTGGCCCGACTACGAGGTTGCGTGTGCAGCGAAGACCAGTACATGCTGAATTACTTCATACCTCCACTGTGATCGGGCAGCGATTAAGAAGAAAGTATTCTTCCGGGAAGTCATTTAAACGGGTGGGAAAAGTCATAGGATAACTCATAACATCGTGTCATTTCTTCTTTTCCTTGTCGAATTGCAGCAACTTGACGTAGCTTCAACTTAACATGTGCGTGGAAGTCCGCCGCAGGAATATTATTGAGCCATATTGCGAAAGCGATGCCAGTATACGATTTCGTGCACGAACTGCCTGTCAATTATGCCCCATAAAAGTTTAAGGTATTCATGGACGGCGATCATAGTTGCCAAGTTATACGCTGGAATTGTTCATTATGATCCTCTAACCATCGCGAACAACTATGGCCCAGTGACATGCCGATTTCTTACCCCTGAAAATTCCAGAGCTGTTTGGGAACGACTGGGTAGAAATGTTCTCCAGATAGCCGAGGATAACCAGCGGATCAACCATCTGTTCATCTGGACCGGAGGTCCCAGTCCATTTCATGTGAAAACAGACCATACCATTACGGAGCCACCATCTGCTTGCTCGGTCCCTTGTTAACAACATGGGCCAATTTCTTTGTGAGCTCTGCGCCATACTCTACCCGCAATTCACCCAAACGTGTGTGGCGGAGGGTACTCATTGCCATTACTAGTTACTTGTTGTCTTGTTCCATATAGAACGAGGGAAAAACGAATGCTTGTATGCATCCGTACTAGCCCTAATCTCTCTGATCTAATCTCTGTGGTCTTTACGCGGAATGTAGGTTGACTGCAGTAGAATCGTTATGCAGTCCGGCTCAAATTCCGGGCCTCTAAATTTCTTCAACTGTGTTTCTCAAAAAGAACGTCGCCTTTCCTCCAGCGATTACCATTTGAATTCCCGAAGCATTTCAGTAACACTCGCGCACTGATCGAATCTACCAGTTACAAACCTTGCGGCCCATCTCTAAACTGCCTCTATGTCATCCTTTAATCGACCTGGTGGGGATCCCAAACTCTTGAGCAATACGTAAGACGGGGTTGTATAAGCGTTTTATATGCGATCTCCTTCACAGACGAATCACACCTTCCCAAAATTTTCCAAATAAACCGAAGTCGACCATTCGTCTTCTCCACAACTGTCCTTATATGGTCGTTCCATTTCCTATCGCTCTGCAGCCTTAGGCCTAGATATTTAATTGATACTACTCTGTCAAGAAGCACACTACTAATGCTGTATTTTTACATTACGGATTATTTCTTCTATTCATTTGCATCACCTTACATTTTTCTACATTTGGAGCAAGTTGCTATTCCTCACACAACCTCCAAGTCATTCTGCATCCTACTACAATCATTTAATGACGACACCCTCCTGTACAACACAATATCATCAGGAAAAAGCCTCAGATAGCAACTCACTCTGTCCTTCAGATCATTTATATAGATACAAAATAATAGTGGCCCTAACACACTTCCCTGGGACACCCCTGACGACAGCCTAGTCTCTGATGAACATATGCCATCGAAGACAATTTACTGGGTTCTATTACTTGAGTGCTCTTCGAGCCACTCACTTACTTGGGTACCTAATGCATAAGCTCATACCTTCTTTAGCAATCTGTAGTGCGGTACCGTGTCAAACGCCTTTCTAAAACGGAAAATATACAGCCTGCCTGTTGCCCTTCATCCGTAGCACTTAAGATGTCATGAGGGAAAAGGAAAAACTTGGTTTCGCACAATCGATGCTTCCTAAAGCCGTGCTGATGCTTGGACATAAGCTTTTCCAAGGAACTTTACTATATTAGAACTGACAGTATGTTCAAGAATTCTACGGAGGAGTGATGTTAATAATACAGACATGTAAGTTCGTGGATTCATTCTTTTGCCTTTCTTATACACGAGAGTTACCTGTGCCTTTTTGCAGTCGCTTGGAACTTTCCGCTGTATCAGACATTCAATGCAAGCGAAGTAAGGGTCCACTCTTTGTAAAAATCGGATTGATGCCCCGTCTGGACCTGTCGACTTAATTGTTTTCAACTCTCTCAGCTGCTTCTGAACACCAACTATGCCTATTACTATGTCCTCCATTTGGGAGTTAGTGCGACCATCAAATGAAGTTTGCATGGTCCTCCTGCGTCAATAATTTCTTTGATTCGTTTACCGATTTTACATAGGACCAGAATTTTTGCTGGTTCTCGTCAAGACCTTTTGCTGAGGTATGACGATGGTAGTTATTGTATGTTTCGTGCATTACTCTTTTTATAGACGCTGAAATCACTACTAACTGTTGTCTGATTTGATTTGCTTGACTTTTTTGAACCGAGAGTGTAACTGCCTTTGCTTTCTCAGCGTTTTTCGTACTATTAAACCACGTAGGGTCTTTCCCATGCTTAATACATTTTGTCGACAGATATTTCTCGAGCGCTTTATTTACAATGACTTTACCTTTTACCCATAATTCCTTTACGTCCATCGTCCATCGTCCATTCATTCCTTAATTCGGAAGCTAACAACTGCTTACCTGTCCTTTTTAGCACAAACACTCTCCAAGGCTTTTTGACCGATTTATTAACTTTGGTGGCCATTGTCGCTATGACGACATCATGATCACTAACCCCTGTTTCTACAGTGACCTCATTGACAAGGTCTGGTCTGCTTGTAGCTATAATATCCAAAATATTTCCATTGTGTGTGGGCTGACGATTTAGCTGCTCAGAGCACTGTTCGGAAAACGAACTCAACAGTAGTTCACAAGACTGCTTGTCTGTACCACCTGTAGTGAAAGCATAGGCGTCCCAGCCTATAATCGGCAGGTTGATGTAGCTCCCATCTAATAAAGCATGGTCCTGGTACCTTCGCGCTACTGATTGTAAACTTTTCTTTCAATGACTTTAGCAATGTGACGGTGGAACCGGGTGGCCGGTTAAACATCCAACTATTAACTTAATTTCGCCTATATTTGTTACAAATGTTCAAATGTTTGTAAATCTATCGGACCAAACTGCGTGGTCATCAGTCCGTAGCTTACAAACTACTTAAAATAAGGTAAACTAACCTAAGGATAACACACATACACACACACCCAAGCCCCAGGGAGGACTCGAACCTCAGACGGCGAGCAACCGCACGCTCCGCGGCGAGGTGCCTTAGACCGCTCGGGGTACTCCACCGCGGCTACACTTGTTACACGTGTCCTGATAATCTCACAGTCACACTGGACTTTGACCTCAGTGGAGGGAATATTTATGTGGTCTGTAATGAACACACCCTGTCCGATCGTACATGATGAATCTCTGCGATATACATCCCATTCTTCGCTAAATATTTCGAAGCTTCCAGCGTCGGTATTCAGCCAACTCTCAGTCCTGAGTATTATTCGAGCGCGGCAACTTTCCTGCAACACAGAAAATTCGGAAACTTTGTTTATAGTACTTTGAAAATTTACTGCTAATAGATGAAGACTCGTTCTGAATGCGACATGATTTAACTGTCTGTATAGCGATAGACCATCAGCACTATCGCCTAGCCTTAAAAAACCATATGCCTTCCACAAATATTCTGCTAACCGAGTAGCTGCTTCCTTTCTGTAGTGCACCCCTGACCTATCAAGGGGATCCCTGCAATTCCCCATTCGATAGCACAGAGCCAGATATCTGCAGCCACGACTGTCACAGCCGACGAAGCCTTTGGTTGAGACCCTCTTCTCAGCTCCAAACCAAAGGACCCCGATCCACTCTGTGAACAATGCTTGCACCCCGTGAGCGAGGCCAGCATTCTTCACCAATTTCGCCAGTTGTCCTTACGATCTGAGGATATCCTCAGAACCCAGGCGATAGGAGTCATTTAGTGCCGACTTGCAAACGAGCGCAGCCCGTACGTTCGATAGCCGCCGGCAAGGCTGGCTCCACATCTCGGATGTGCCCCCCCTTTCCCCCCACCCGGTAGACATACCGAGTGCACATCGGAAACGGCCCTGCCTAAGGGCTCCATAACGCGCCTACCAATCACTAACAGACCCCTCCCCACCATGTGCATGCTCGGATCCTTCTGAAGGACCGACCACCTTGAACGCTCGCAGGATGAACGGGAGATGCCACACGGCCAGCTTCCACCTTGGTCCTCCTCCTCGAGCGACGTGACGCGCTAATCGCCACTCACCCAGGACTAGGGTGGATCAACTGTGAAGGTACAGTGGCAGCAGAGACCGTGGGCGACCCACACGACAGCTGAGGTGCCCCATGCGACACTCCAGTCTCTCCACCGCCGCCACACCCCGAGACAGCAGCCTGGAGACGGCTGACCGTGTCAAAAATCACGATCAGCTGTTCGCGAACAATGGGCAACTCCTCCTGCGTCCGCACACAGCAAGCACACAACCTATCCATCCTATCACTGCTACTGAATACCTGAAGAGTGAATACAAAGCTGGTAAATACGAGGTATCTCCACAAAGTAAGTTCGATTTGGTTATATAAAACAAACTTGTACAGATAAAAAATTATTGTACAAAAATCTACAACTGTTAAACTACTTATACGTTTCTTATGCTTCCACGGCCGTGTAATTTAGAATAAAACAATTTTGGGTATTAGACCGCGTCATTTTTAAACAGTAAATGAATTGCCGTCGTTTCGACCACTGTGCAGTGGTTCTCTTCAGGGCGGTTAACTGCACAGTGGTCGAAACGTCGGCAATGAATTTGCTAAGTGTTTAAGAATGACGCAGCCTAATACCTAGAATTGCTTTATTCCAAATGTTAAACTACTTTTCTACATAGCTTCCGAAATTTTGTAGCCACTCGTCATAGAGTGGCACAAGTTTTAGAATGCGTTCTTTGTAGAAGGTTGCCGCCTCTGATTTCAACTATGTGGTAACATCTTCTTTCAGATCGTCATCGTCGTTGAAGTGTTGCCCACCAAGGGCGGATTTTAGGTGTAAGAAGAGATGAAAGTCGCTAGGAGCGAGATCCAGGCTGTACGGAGGTTGATCAAACACATTTCAGTGAAATTCCCGTAAGACTTGTGAGGTCACATTCGCCGTGTTAACTCGGGCATAATCATGGAAAAAAATAACACCTTTTGACAGAATCCTCGGCGCTTGTTCTGTATTGCGTGGCGCAATTTCTTAATGGTCTCGAAGTAATATGTACTTTGATTGTTTGGCCTCGTGGTAAGGTATCAATTAGCAAAATGTTCAAATGTTTGTTAAGCTTATGGGACTTAACTACGGCGTCATCAGTCCCTAAGCTTACAAACTACTTATGAACTACTTACGATCTAGGACGGCACAAATATCCATGCCCGAGGGGGGATTCGAACCCCCGACCGTAGTGAATTAGCAAAATATCTTTTCTGTCTCACAAAACGGTGAACAAGACTTTTCGAAGTGTCAAGATTTGTTTAGACTTGAAATCGTTGTGGATGAAGTGTGGTTCCATTCCACTGATTGCCGTTTTGTTTCAGGGTTTTCGTACGATCCCCCGTGACTATCAGAGAAATGAAACCATGGCCTTCTTCATTGTAGCATTGTCAAAAACTGAAGTGCATTGTCCATCCGTTGTTTTTTTGGGTTGTTCAGTGAGAATTTTGGGTACCCGACGTGAATAAAGTTTTCAAAATCTCAGTTTTTTAGCAACAATTTCATGAATTAATGGCGCTGAGATTTGCGGAACTTCCATAGCAAGGGAACTAAGTGTAAAATTACTGTTGTGCTTGATGCTCTATACAGTTGTGTAAACCAGTTCATCAGTAACCACATAGGGACGTCCACTTAGTTCTTCATCGGGCACGTGATCACGTCGTTCATTGAACAGTCTGACCCATCTCCTAACCACTGAATAAATCATAGCATTCTGTAAACCTCGCAGATTTGCCGATGAATTTACTTTAGTTAACCCTTGTTTGCATTTAGAAAACGAGGCACTACAAAGCATACGTCGGCAGCAGCGATCTGAAATGATGTAAATGTACTCTCCTTGAGTCAGAGTAACTGCTGCACATGCTCCGAACTGCGATCGTAGCGCTGCCGCGGACGAACCTTGTACTTCAATTCGCTATACACTAGTACTGTACTAATGGTGGCTGGTAGCTGACTGGGCTATGATGAAGGGTCCTCCACTGTTCAAAACTCTTTAAACACAAGCCTACCATCAAACTCTCGCCAAGTGAATTCGGAACTCCTCTGACCAAGCAACGTTTTTACAGTCTAGGTTCCAATCATTAATATCTGTACTACCTGGATGATGAACTTCAGTTATCTGAGCATGCCAGACATTGATGTTCATATTTCGTTTCTTGCCAAATTCAAATATGGCTGCTATGAAGTATTACAAGAAAACGAGAAGAAAATACGTTTCGATTAGGGTTCCATATTAGCCTGTTACATCACGTATTCACATAAATTTCAAATCAAAAGGTATGCAAGCAATTTTCTGACACGTAATAACTGATGGAAATTCGTATGCTAAATTTAAACATGACGGGCAATCCGTAAACGTGTGGAAAACATCTGAATGTTCCGCACGCTGTAGTTTTATGCTCAGACACCAGAGTTATACATTCGGTTTGTATTAGGGTTAGGGGGCCAGAAGAGGAGCTACAGGCGAAGTCGTGGTGTTTGGAAAAGCACCCAGCCCGGTCGTCTGCTGCTACAGCCCATTAAAGCCAAACTTCGCCATTGTCCTAATGAATACGTTCGGCGTACGCCCCACATTGATTTCTACATTGCTTCACGCAGTGTTGCTGCTATGTTAGCACTGACAACTCTAAGCAAACATCGCTGCTCTATGTCATTAAGTGCAAGCCGTCGGCGACTACGTTGCTCGCGACGAGAGCTAATATAATTGATATTTGTCGAAAATTGTTCCCATGGAAAATAAACAGCGATCAAAAAATTTCTGAATAATATAGTAATTGCAGCAGTATAGATCGCAATATGATTTTTATTTTGTTGTTATTACCGGTTTCCAACAGTAAAGATCATCCTCAGGAAATGTCCTTAGTGAGGATGAACTTTATTGTTCGAAACCGGTCATCATATAATAAATATCAAATTGCTATCTAGACTACTGCAATTATTATATTAACTAAACCCGGTATTTCCCGGGTATATCTGCATTTTTCCAGTATTATATTAGAAGCGAAAATAAAAATGCGGGAAAGAGTTAATGTTCATGAAAACAGATTAGAAATTATGAAACAGAAAGACAATGAAAATGTATAAAACAATATGTGCAGTTCCAAAGTAAGAAAAATAGTAATAAAATACAGATGATATAAAATATTAATTTAATCCAAAACTTGACTATAAACAATATTTAGTCCATGTCATTGTTCCCTTTCTGTCCATCGGCTTCTTCCTTACTATCTGTGCTAAAAAGGACAGGTAAGCAGTTGTTAGCTTCCGAATTAAGGAATGAATGGAAATGGTTTAGTTCAGGGACGATGGACGTAAAGGAATTATGGGTAAAAGGTAAAGTCATTGTAAATAAAGCGCTCGAGAAATATCTGTCGACAAAATGTATTAAGTATGGGAAAGACCCTACCGTGGTTTAATAGTACGAAAAACGCTGAGAAAGCAAAGGCAGTTACACTCTCGGTTCAAAAAAGTCAAGCAAATCAAATCAGACAACAGTTAGCAGTGATTTCAGCGTCTATAAAAAGAGTAATGCACGAAACATACAATAACTACCATCGTCATACCTCAGCAAAAGGTCTTGACGAGAACCAGGAAAAATTCTGGTCCTATGTAAAATCGGTAAACGAATCAAAGAAATTATTGACGCAGGAGGACCATGCAAACTTCTTTTAATGGTCGCACTAACTCCCAAATGGAGGACATAGTAATAGGCATAGTTGGGGTTCAGAAGCAGCTGAGAGAGTTGAAAACAATTAAGTTGACAGGTCCAGACGGGGCATCAATCCGATTTTTACAAAGAGTACTAAGCTGCATTGGACCCTTACTTCACTTGCATTGAATGTCTGATACAGCGGAAAGTTCCAAGCGACTGCAAAAAGGCACAGGTAACTCTCGTGTATAAGAAAGGCAAAAGAATGAATCCACGAACTTACATGTCTGTATTATTAACATCACTCCTCCGTAGAATTCTTGAACATATTGTCAGTTCTAATATAGTAAAGTTCCTTGGAAAAGCTTATGTCCAAGCACCAGCACGGCTTTAGGAAGCATCGATTGTGCGAAACCAAGTTTTTCCTTTTCCCTCATGACATCTTAAGTGCTACGGATGAAGGGCAACAGGCAGGCTGTATATTTTCCGTTTTAGAAAGGCGTTTGACACGGTACCGCACTACAGATTGCTAAAGAAGGTATGAGCTTATGCATTAGGTACCCAAGTAAGTGAGTGGCTCGAAGAGCACTCAAGTAATAGAACCCAGTAAATTGTCTTCGATGGCATATGTTCATCAGAGACTAGGCTGTCGTCAGGGGTGTCCCAGGGTAGTGTGTTAGGGCCACTATTATTTTGTATCTATATAAATGATATAAATGATCTGACGGACAGAGTGAGTTGCTATCTGAGGCTTTTTCCTGATGATGCTGTGTTGTACAGGAGGGTGTCGTCATTAAATGATTGTAGTAGGATGCAGAATGACTTGGAGGTTGTGTGAGGAATAGCAACTTGCTCCAAATGTAGAAAAATGTAAGGTGATGCAAATGAATAGAAGAAATAATCCGTAATGTAAAAATACAGCATTAGTAGTGTGCTTCTTGACAGAGTAGTATCAATTAAATATCTAGGCCTAAGGCTGCAGAGCGATAGGAAATGGAACGACCATATAAGGACAGTTGTGGAGAAGACGAATGGTCGACTTCGGTTTATTTGGAAAATTTTGGGAAGGTGTGATTCGTCTGTGAAGGAGATCGCATATAAAACGCTTATACAACCCCGTCTTACGTATTGCTCAAGAGTTTGGGATCCCCACCAGGTCGATTAAAGGATGACATAGAGGCAGTTTAGAGATGGGCCGCAAGGTTTGTAACTGGTAGATTCGATCAGTGCGCGAGTGTTACTGAAATGCTTCGGGAATTCAAATGGTAATCGCTGGAGGAAAGGCGACGTTCTTTTTGAGAAACACAGTTGAAGAAATTTAGAGGCCCGGAATTTGAGACGGACTGCATAACGATTCTACTGCAGTCAACCTACATTCCGCGTAAAGACCACAGAGATTAGATCAGAGAGATCAGGGCTAGTACGGATGCATACAAGCATTCGTTTTTCCCTCGTTCTATATGGAACAAGACAACAAGTAACTAGTAATGGCAATGAGTACCCTCCGCCACGCACCTTTGGGTGAATTGCGGGTAGAGTATGGCGCAGAGCTCACGAAGAAATTGGCCCATGTTGTTAACAAGGGACCGAGCAAGCAGATGGTGGCTCCGTAATGGTATGGTCTGTTTTCACATGAAATGGACTGGGACCTCCGGTCCAGATGAACAGATGGTTGATTCGCTGGTTATCCTCGGCTATCTGGAGAACATTTCTACCCAGTCGTTCCCAAACAGCTCTGGAATTTTCAGGGGTAAGAAATCGGCATGTCACTGGGCCACAGTTTTTCGCGATTTTTAGAGGAGCATAATGAACAATTCCAGCGTATAACTTGGCAACTATGATCGCCGGCCATGAATACCTTAAACTGCACACGCAACCTCGTAGATGGCCAGTGGCGTAGACAAGTAGATTAGCACCGGGTGCAGAGCTTTAACTTATCATCCCCTCCTCCCCCACCACCACACACACACATACATACATACATACACACACACACACAAACACACACACACACACACACACATACACACACACACACACACGCACGCACGCACAAACAAACAAACACACTTAACCACCACCACCAAACCCACAAAAATATCAAGTAATTTTTTAAAAAAATTGATACTCATGGTTAACGGTTATAAATTGAAGTAATAAGTGAAACGTATTTTTATAAATAACACCCTTAATCTAATTATTAATGAGGCAATACACTACACTGAAAATCATTTTAGTGACAGGTGTCTTCACCATGTTTAGAGTGTTTTCTAAGTTTTTCAGATACAGATTATAAAATTATGTTTTCAAATTAGACATGTTTTAGCTACTACTTTCTACTGTTACAATTACTAAACTAGAGAGTCTTATTTGACTGGTTTTGAAACTCATATAATACTTAGTTCCTTTGTTGAAAATGTCCTCTCATGTGAATACGTATCGCCACCCAAATGCAAAGTTAATAAAAAATGCCTTCTCGCCAAAATAAGGTTTCGGAAAATTTGCATTCAATCTTCAGTTGTAAGATTTTAAAGATGTGCAATGAAAAAATTCTTCTTTTCGAATCTCAGCAGTATTCAGAAATCTTATTAGGTGTGGAATTTCTGCAAGGACGCCAAACGTCAATTACTTCTTCCTGATATTTGTCCATTTTTTCTCAGGAAAAGTCCATCTCATCAAAAAAACGCCAGCCGGCCTCGGTGGCCGAGGAGACTAAGGCGCTCCAGTCACGGTCTGCACGGCCACTACGGTCGGGGGTTCGAATCCCCCCTCGGGCATGGATATTTGTGCCGTCCTTAGAATTAGCTAGTTCGTAAGTAGTTTGTAAGTTTAGGGACTGATGACTCCCTCTCTCTCTCTCTTTGACCATTTTATTTTTTTCTCGTCGTAGTCATTGACATTGAATATTATGTACTTATTTCAAGTTTTGTGATAACGGTATCAAATGACCACAAAATTACTCTTACAGAAAATTAAGCGGAATAACGATGCCATTAAATAATGTTATTTACGGGCTTCGCTACGACTATATTTTGATTATCACTGCTGGAATCATAATTATAGCTGCCCGATAATTGTGTCTTACTACAAATGAACTATTTAAACATGAACCTGTGGCACTGATCTTTACGCAAGGCAGAGTTTGACAGCACTTCAGATTTCTATTTTCCAAAAAAATGTTCAAATGTTTGTTAAGCTTTTGGGACTTAACTACGGGGTCATCATTCCCTAAACTTACAAACTACTTATCAACTACCTTATACTAAGGACGGCACAAATATCCATGCCCGAGGGGGGATTCGAACCCCCGACCGTAGTGGCCGTGCAGACTGTGACTGGAGCGCCTCAGTCCCCTCGGCCACCGCGGCCGGCTCGATTTTCCCGTAGTATAATAAATATTATAATAATGATGAGAATGATGATGATGGCAGTTTGACATTTTAATGCATGAAATTATTATTTTATGAAAGCGGCTAATTCCTTTTACAACTCTTAACGGATACGTACACAAATGTATTTTTTTTTCTTTTTTTTTTTATCAACTTACATGGCAAAGTAGCTTCCAAATTACATATGTTTCACTGGCCTCCTTAAATTTTCGTGTTCTCGTATTAGTGTTGTGTGACCTAAATTACTGTGTTTCAATATTATTGCTTCGTAACCACGTTGGAAGCGGAAAATAAAGTGAAATTACATGCTGGGCTTTCTTCGGAATATTTTGCTTTTCGACAGTTAGTGTTCTATCTTCATATTTCACCTTCATTGAAATGATAAACCAGCGAGCGATAAGCGTCAATCGTCATACATGCAAGGGTTTTACAATGGAATGTAGGAGCTGCAGTCCCGCTATCGAAGCGATAGCTCCACGGTGCGTAAAAAGTGCTGATTATTAGGTAGTGTAGTGTTCCAAGAATTGGTACGCTTTGTGAGTTCTCTCGTTTTATCTTTCGTTCCCGCCATTAGAAACCACTAGTTCACGGTAAAAAGCTATTATTACTCAACATGGCGCTTTGTCTGCGAATGCATGTTCATGTGTTTTCGCTTGCATTCGATCCGGTGTAAATGGGACTGTATGTAACTCAGTCTATAAGCACCTACCGTACGTCAGAGGCGGTTTACGCACGTAAAACATGCTAGGACCTCCCCGCTTTCAGGGGTCCCAGGGGAAATTAACCGTTAGCAGGTCTTAATTTCGGTTTTGAACAAAAATGATTCGGATTCTGTGCAGTACTTTTTAAAACAATGGCTATAATACATCGGCGATATGAAACTGAGTATACACACACACACACACACACACACACACACACACACACACACTCGAACCACCGACAGTGAGCAACCACGCACTCTGCAGCGAGGTGCTAAGAGCGCTCGGTCGTTCCACCGCGGCTGCAGATTATACAGTCATCTATATAATCAAGTACTATTTCATGAAAACTGAACCTATGTCCAGTCAGATATCCAAAATGGTGACGAGTTTAGCCATGTGTTTCAAATACTCAGAGATACAAATGTAGACTAAGCATTTCAAAAAACACAAAATGTTGTAAGCGTGTGACATTAATTATTCACAGCTGGGACCATTCAGTACGGCCACTACAGTCGGGGGTTCGAATCCCCCTTCGGGCATGGATATTTGTGCTGTCCTTCGTGTAAGCTAGGTCATAAGTAGTTTGTAAGTTTAGGGACTGATGACCCCATAGTTAAGTCTCATAAGCTATACAAACATAGGAAAAGTATACCATGTTTGGTTAAATGGTTCACTAGTTGAGGAGGAGATGTGGGATATACATACACATATACACAGATACACACATACAGCCTATTTTATTACGATGTATAGGTACACTTGAAATTTGATATTCTCGACGCACTTTTGTCTGTAATTCCTTAACGATAACCGAAATGCATTGTTCCAGGAAAATGTTCAAATGTTTGTATAGTTTATGGGACTTAACTACGGGGTCATCAGTCCCAAAACTTACAAACTACTTATGAACTACCTAATCCTAAGGACGACACAAATATCCATGCCCGAGGGGGGATTCGAACCCCCGACCGTAGTGGCCGTGCAGACCGTGACTTGAGCGCCACAGTCCCCTCTGCCGGCTGTTCCAGAAATCATACCAAGTTTGAAGCATGGAAACATAAAAGATTGTACAAACTATAGAGGTATCTCTTTAATTAGCGTTGCAGGCAAAATACTGTCAGGTATTGTTGAAAGTAAAGTGGGAGTTAGATAAAATGAGTGCGGGTTTCGGCCTTTTATATTTTTAGTTTACTGTAGATAACACAGAAGTGCTATGAGTGGAACAGGGAATTGTATCTATGTTTCATAGAAAAGAGCCGGCCACAGTGTCCGAGCGGTCTGCTGCGCGCCAGTCACAGTCTGTACGGCCGCTACGGTCGGGGGTTCAAATCCCCCTCGGGCATGGATGTTTATGTCGTCTTTAGTATAAGGTAGTTCATAAGTTGTTTGTAAGTTTAGGGACTGATTACCCCGCAGTTAAGTCCGTTAAGTTTAACAAAAATTTAAACATTTTTTTATAGAAAAGCATAAGTTAGTTTATGTTAGTTTAAGTAGTTTGTAAGCCCGGGTACTGATAACCGCAGCTGTTATGTCCTTAGATTTACAAACATGGTAAATTGAGTTAATGGTTCAGGGTAGTAGAGGTATGACAAGGCTGTAACCTGTCACCACTCTTGTTCATATCATATATGGATCACATTTTGAAAACAAGAGAGCGTTGAAGTGAGATTAAAATAGATGAAAACAAAATAAGCAGTCTTGCATATGCGGACGACTTGGTGGTGATGGAAGATTCGAGTGAAATCTTGCAGTGTAATATTTCAGAGCTAGACCAGTGACGTAAGGATTATGGTATGAAGATCAGCGTCTCTCAAACGAAAGTAATGTCTGTGGAAAAGAGATTGAAATAGATCGACAGCGTAATAGGGAAACTCTTCTCCATACTGAACGTTGTAGGTTTAATCAGTCTTGATGATGATTATTACTATTATTAATAAACGGCTAACTTGGTGTTGTAGAAGTAGAATGATGCCTGATAAGTTGAGGTCGACGATTCGTGAGTCAAGCTTTAAGGTTCCTTGGTATCCGCTAGAATATCTAAATGTCAATACAGAGACAAATCTTGAGAGAGTGTTCCGCGTAGCGTGACAGTTTGTCCCAAATCGTTGAAGTCTGTCTGCTGATTCGGATCACTGCTAACTCTCATCTCCACACTTAATTAAAACGTATGAACACGTTGCAAATTCCGTCTACGGAACGTATGCGTCCTGTATTTAACTATCCTTCAGCCAATCAAATTTCTTGCCCGTTATTGAGTTCGTACTGCGCGGCCTGTTGCGGTATTGTAGGACCTAATGTTGCCAGCTGACTGTTTCTGTGGCCATTATCGGTTTGATGAAGTCTTTGGTTGTGTCACAATACCACTTCTTGCTATCCTCTCGGGAATATGGACTTACAAACTACTTTAACTGACACTAAGGACAATACACACACACACGCACACACACAAATGCCCGAGGCAGAACTCGAACCTCCGGCGGGAACAGCCGCCCAGTCCGCAGCATGATGCCGTAGACCAAGCAGCAATTCCGCGGGGCCCTGAACAGTGACCACAGTAGTGAATTCATTACTGGACTGAACAACTGTTGCTACGAGCATGCGATGGCCATGTTAAGAGTTCGGGTAACATTAGGCCATTCTTGTCAGAACATGAGTCTTTTCTCCGTCAGATCGGCCAAAAAGCCGACAACATCCGTCAGAATTCGATATTTCCGTATTTCATTGCAACAATAAAGAATAAATAAAACCCTTTATAAAAATAACACTCGCTGTTTTCTTTACGCGTCGGGCAGACATTTAAAAATGCGACAGAATCCATAAAATTAGATACCTCCAGACTTTCTTGTAAAAATAAAACATGTATTTGAAAAATACGCGATATTTCGTTTACGGGTCGGCCAAACATCTAAAAATCCGCTCACCTTGGCCAAACGATATTTTACGTATCACTAGGAAGCCGCCCTGGGTTCACACGGTTATCATTGCGTATTTACCTACACGACGTCAAGCCTTGATCAATACTGAAGTCTGAATCATGAAACAATGAATGCATTTTCACATGTACGTTAAAGTTCCGAAGTCACAGAATACATACGTTTTCCTAAGAGTATTATTTTATTGCTCTCTCTCTCTCTCTCTCTCTCTCTTTTTTTCGCCACATTCATCTTCTACCACGCAGCTTAATAAATTATACACCTAAACCTTCCTCATCATGAATCACAACGTTCATTGGTGAAAACCGTATGAAAATCCGTTCAGTAGTTTTTGAGTTTACAGAAGACAAACAGATACGGCGGAAGGACTACGTTTTATCAATATGTATATATTATGTAACGAACCATATTTTAATACAACGAGGCAATTTAACCATATTTAGTCACTCATTTTGATTTAAACAATAGTAATTCATCCACATTACCCTCTGAATTTTCCTAGGATGTGCTGAGTAATTCCGCTCCCCACAGAGAGAATTGCTTTTACCATAGAGCCCACTGGTTGCATATCTACTTCTGAGGTAGGTTTTCACTATGTGTTCGTCAATTGCCGTTAAAACTTCGAGGACCAGAATCCACGTCTGTAAATGTCATCTTTGTGGCACTGTGAAACAAATCTCTGAAACTGCAAGCTGAAGGCTTCTCGTAGTCTTCAGTGAGATAGTATGGATCAAAACAACAAAATTTCTAATAAACACATGCATACCTTAAGGGTTATGGGCACTACTTCATCTCGAAACTATGAACACTTATACTGGTCAAGTGCCGAACCACCCATACAAGGCATGCATTTTAGAGTTCATCTTTACTAGATTTCTTTTGCTTGTTATGATACATACAATCTCCTTCCAAATTACACAAAGCAAAAAGCTTTCATTAGACAGATTAGTCAAAGAGTCAAAGATAATGAAGTGCTCACTGGGCGACAATGTCAGACACGGGTTTATTATCAAAATTGAGCCGTAACGTCTTTGATTTAGTGAGGGATTGCTTCGAGAAAAACTTTGGACCGGTCGCGCTGTGGTTGGCTGGGTCACGTGTTACGAGACGCGTGTTGCGTGCGCACGGGGACGGGAAGTTCTGCGCCAGGAGGTCTGGCTGGAGGGCAATGAGTGACGTGATATAGCTGCTATGACGTATAGGGGCTTCTCACTGGTACGACTGTACAGACATACGATCGGGCATACGGACATACGGTCGGGCATGGATAGTTGTGCCGTCCTTAGAATAAGGTAGTTAATAAGTAGTTTGTAAGTTTAGGGACTGATGACCCCGTAGTTAAATCCCATAAGCTTAACAAACATTTGAACATTTTTGACTGGACAGACAGATGTGCTCGACGGTGTGCACGTCGTACGTGGCGCAGTATGCAGGCTGATTGCGGCGGAACTGGAGGACGCCTTGGTCGGCCAGCGCTCTGTTGATGTTAGTTGTGTCGTGTGGGTGAATCCCTCTCTCCTGGAGGCGTTGGGCTGATCTGCATTTCAGCTGGTTTGGAGTATCCGTAGCTATTAGAATTAACGGTGAGCCTCCCCTGTAATAGTCGCTAACTCCTGCTGGTTTGAACGTGTAGTTTCCGTTAAGTTATTCTCCACCAACGGAGTGTTGATGTTTGCTTGTTGTGCTTCACCTGTTTGTAACAGTAGTTTGTGTGTTACAGAGGCACTATTTTGGTTGTGACGAGACAAATAACCGTGTATTATGCAACCTCAATTACATGCGATCTGCTAATGGCGGCGGATGCTGATTTGTTAAAATATCTGCGTAATGATGCCACTATATATTAAAAGGATTTTATTTAACTGAATTGTAATAGTGTAGTGTATCACAATCGGCCTCTTCTGCTAGATATATATGTATACACCTACTTGTTACTGTGAGAAAAGAATTGAAAACTTTCTTTTTCTGTAAATATTGAGAGGAGTTAGAGCGAAAAGCATTACCATCCTTGTAGCTTTGGTGGAGTTTGGTTAAATGATTGATTAGTATATTGACATTTACGAAGGAACAGTTAATTTGATTTACTAGATTTAATTTAAAATTTCTTATTTCACAAGGTGTTAGGGTCGTGGCCGATTTTAACCGTTTTAAGACATTATATTACTATGTCATAACCAGTGATCTATGTAATGTTGTAAATTTATGAAGGTTTAAATAAAACTTGTCAAACAATGTATCCTCTTATGGGCTAGTGGCTTCCACTCCAGCAGTATTGTAATCTGTTAATGAAGTAACCTTGCTAAAACACTGTTACATTACAAAAATATTATGTAATCAGTTTCCTGTACAAGTCCTCGAAGTTAATGAGGCTTTCGGAACACGCTGTATGATGTGACCTCTCGGCAAAGTTCTTTTGTATTTCCGACACTTTTCCATTCGAAATCTATCTTCGTTATTTCTGTTTAAGGTAACTGAAATTCGTGAGCTGTGTCAGTGAGCCAGCAGAAATCGTCAAAGAAGTTCATTAACAAAAAAATACGTAAAAGAAATCCGTTAAATCCGAAAGGCAAATTTCACCTCTTTTACAATTTCGTTGGGAAATTCCTCAAGATGACAACAAAACATCATCACCCCTTTCCGTAAGTTTAATATTCACAGAATATATGACATCAACTGCGATTGGGCAAAGTTGAAAATCTATACCCAGCCGGAATTCGAACCCGTGTCTCCTGCTTTCTAGGCAGTTGCGCTGACCCCTACACCACTGGGGACACAGTGATCACCGCACCTGCAAGGACTACCTAAGCACGCCTCCCGTCAGATACAAATTCCCAGCTTCGTCCTGCCCACAGTACTCAAACTCGTAATTATTAAACTAATTCCCGTAAGAGTAAGGGCTTCAAACTTGCTCACTCCTGCCCACTAACGATAGGATCATTCCCCGTCACCGGCATGTTATATATATACATGTGGCGTCTGTTCCGAAAGAACAGACGTCACTTCTGATCCTGCAGTTGTTATTATTTAATACTCACACTTTCCGTAAGTGACTGAGAATCACTTTAAATTTTTTTAATGCATATATATGGTATTACATCCAACATAGGAAATTTCAAAACCAACTTGATGTAGTCCAACAGCATAAAAGTAACAAGAAAAACAGCGGGCTTCATTTAACCACTCCCTTCCTAACCCTGTTTTTTTTTTTAATTTTTTTAATTTTTTTTATGGGACTTAACTACGGGGTCATCAGTCCCTGCTCTGTTTTCTCACTGCGTTAAAAGTACGTTTAGATTTGAAAATTATCATAATTGTAAAACTTAATTTTACATTAATTGTGAACCTAGGCGAACATTTAGTGTATCACAGGATGCTTGGAAAAACTATTCTCATACGTGATATATGCTGCATATAACTTCGCAGCTTGACGAACAGCCCGCAAAGAACCTTATAGCCTGTAGTTGTCAATTTTTGAGCTTTCGAGTTCTGTTCAAATATCGTATTATGTAAACGCGCGCGTGCGCCTGGAGAGCGGCACAAACAAATCGAAAATCCTGTTTTATTCACATCTTCAAATAAGTGGACTGCAAACAGAAAGAAAAATCCTTTGACTGAAAAGTATGTAAGCTCTCTCTCGTCATCCCGCTATCTCCCTTCAGAGGCGAGAATAAAATATTAAAAAAAGAGAGAAAACAGGGCGTTACCAAATGTTAAAATGTTCAAACAACTTACGGGTATGCTGCCGGGTGACGGCGTCGACAACCGCCGATATTTCGGCAGGAGAACACCCTGCCATTCTCAAGGCACAACTGCACTTAAGGAAGCAATGTGCAAGCGTATTTAATACCTCGGTTTGCAAAGTATAAACAAGGAAGATAACATACACAGTACAAGTCACAGCAGAGTCAACACAACCAAAGGTGACCAAACATCAAAACTATCGATAGTGACTTAATCAACAGGTGAGGCAGCATTAATTTTATCCCTCTGTTTTTTGACGAGAGACAGTGCCGGATTCCAAGCAGAATTTAAACAAAAACCACCATCTCTGTTTATAAGGTCGCTTGCTAGTTTAATTTCAACAGCTTCCTTAATAACACTATCCCAATAGGTGGAGGTGCATGCCAGGATCTCCGTGTTGTTGTATTCCATAGGATGACCGGTGTCAAGACAGTGTTCTGCAACAGCGGATTTGTTGGGCTGTTGTAAGCGCGTGTAACGTTTATGTTCAATACACCGGTCTTCCACAGTCCTGATTGTCTGACCAATATATGACATGCCACAACTGCAAGGAATACGATATACACCTGCCTTACGCAAACCAAGATCATCCTTTACGGACCCCAACAGGGCCTTTATCTTAGAAGGTGGCCGAAAAACACATTTCACATCATATTTACGTAAAATACGACCAATCTTGTTGGAAATACTTCCTGCGTAAAAGGCCATAGATTTAGGTGCCACTTCATTACTATCGTCACTCACCAGTTGCACAGAAGGCTGATAGCGCAATGCACGTTTTATCTGTCTCTCACTATAACCATTCTGACGAAAGGTCACCTCGAGATGGAACAACTCAGCTGACAAACTTTCAGGGTCTGAAATGACATGTGCCCTGTGAACCAAAGTACGAAGTACTCCTTCACGCTGAGCTGGATGGTGACAACTATCAGCTCGCAGATACAAATCTGTGTGAGTAGGCTTCCTATAAACAGAATGTCCCAATGTACCATCAACCTTCCTTCTGACCAACACATCAAGGAAAGGAAGGCAGCCATTCTGTTCCACCTCCATTGTGAACTGAATATTCGGGTGGATTGAATTTAGGTGTTCCAAAAAACCATTTAAATTCTCACTACCATGAGGCCAAACAACAAAAGTGTCGTCTACATATCTGAGAAAACTCGCAGGTTTCAGAGTCGCTGACGCTAAAGCGCGTTTCTCGAAATCCTCCATAAACATATTGGCCACAATAGGTGACAACGGGCTTCCCATTGCAACTCCATCAGTTTGTTCATAGTACTGACCATTGAACAAAAAGTAAGTGGAAGTCAGCACATGTCGAAAAAGGTTTGTTAACTCGACACCAAACTTAACCTCAATTAGCTGCAATGAATCTGACAGAGGAACGCGAGTGAAGAGAGACACAACATCAAAACTCACTAAAATATCATTCATTGAATGACTCTGATATTTTAGTGAGTTTTGATGTTGTGTCATCTACATAATTATTTACAGCAGGGCTTTTCAATACTTTTAGCTGTCGGAACCTTTTTCTAGGCGAAAGTCCACTGCCGACCCATAGTCAGTCAAGCTCCTAATAACTGCCAAGGTAACATTCGATCCGACTTGGGTCAAAATATTCTCGTATTATTTTTACGAGGTATATTGTAGTGTTTCCTTGGAAAAATAACAATAAATGTAACAACATTATATTATCGTAATAACTTGATTGACTTTTAAGTAGTCTAATATTTTTCACTTCATTTTATTTAAGAGAACACTAAAAAATAAGTTGATCATTGTTTGTTATTCCTAGGTATGTGTTGAGTTAGATTTAAAGTGGGTAGCTACATTCCTATCTTATTGCGCGAGAACCACATAGGTTGTACCTACATATTGATGAATTGAAAAAGTAAGTTGATTATTAAGTTGTAGAAGAATACGCAATTATTTTTTTACTTGTTAGTGCATATTAATTTGTTTTGGAATAGTTTTTTGTAATTTATTTGTTAATTTTTTGTATTCAATAAGCGTTAAATACTATAATATTTCACGTTAATTACCTGAATGTTTCTTAGTAGGCCTAGGTGAGATATAATTATTTTAAAAGTTTCAGTAACATTGTTGCTAATTTATTGTTTGCTAATATTGCAGTACTAAACTGCGTGGTACCAGTAACCACAGTTACAGTAAACTTAATCTAACATACCAACTAAACTGTCTCTTCTATTACCGACTTTTGCTCTCTCTTTGGTGTCGCGTTAACATTAATCACTTTTCGTAAGATTTTGAATTGAGGCGGAAATAGTTTATTTATCTTTTGTGTTTGTGTTTATCATGTTATCCAATAAATTAAAACACCAAATGCCGGTTCTTTTTCACGCATTGTGACCTATTTCATCCTTTTCGTTGTTTTCTGTTGATTACCAGTTATAGAGAAAACATCGCGGTTCACGCTTTTTGTTGGGTGTTCGACGTCATAGTTTTGTAAAACTATAACCAAGGCCCTATAATACCGTTACTGATCTACTGCGAATAGCGAAAAGTTTGAAAAGTGGACATTATGGTGGTAAACTAGGCGCCAATAGCTTTTGCACCATCTGTGGACACATCCATGCAATTAGAACATGAAATTTCGTTGCTCTTTAAAAAATCGTCCAATAACCGGAATATTTCATTACCTGTTGTACTGGCAGGTAGTGGTTTGAGAAATGGGAGGTCCTCTGTGAAACGTTATGAGTATTCCTAACGAACAAAAGTCAATAAAATCGATGATCCCGCAACGGCAGTAGATTCATCTGTTTGGAGAGAAAACGGATGCGAGAAACCGGAGATTCTTTCATGTCATTTGGCCTGTCAACAATGAGTCTCTTAACAGTACTGTTTGATGGCAGGACAGGATATACAAGTTTTGCTGCGTTCTTGTGTAGTATACAGGGAACAATATCGATAACACACGGTTTCGTGATAGTTTCTGAAATGACACGAGCTTTGCCTACCTTAACTCGATAGCTTACCAAGAAGGGAGGGTTTAAGGAATTTTCATTAATTGTTTTTGAATGACCTTTCATACAGTTTTGTGTATTCAGTGCCCTTTCTCTTAAAAAAAAAAAAAAAAAAAAAAAAAAAAAAAATCAATGTTTTTAGCCTGGAAGTCCGGATGAGTACCCTCAAGATGGCGGCACAATTATACTGGAATCATGGAACTCTTCGGAAGGAGTTGCGCGTCAATTACATGCTGAATTTTACCCTCCTCTGTCTCGATAAAGCCCATTTCTAAATAACTTTCCTTCCGTTTTTTGTTCATCCATTTACACGGCCTTCTGGGACTAATAGAGCACTTTCAGAGCCTTTACATAATAAATCTGGCTGAGGCGCTTCATGTAACTGTACCTCATTTGGCCGTCTTTCCTCGTCATTAATTTCCACCGGGAGCTTTCCTTGCTATGACGTTGACGGAGAAACTGCTCGCTTCTTCAGCGATCCCGACTTCAGCCATCGATCCATGTTGGAAGTAATTTACTGGTGAAAAAGCGAATGATGGAAGAGGTAGTTCTCTGAGGAAGGTTGCTTAACACTGAATGATGTCTCGTGCAGCATATGTGGCAGCGAGCGCTCTGGTTTGTAGACTGAGCATTTCGGAATATGATGCGCAAAAGGTTACTGCGCATTGAGAACCGTAAGCCGGCGCGCACACGCGACCCACGAATTGTTGCAGAACAGTGGAACAGAGGAGCCACGTCCAGTGGAACTGAGTGAACTACGTACAGGTCCTCACTTGCAAACCGCAGTCACTGCCTTGGAACACGACCCAATGTAAAAGTAAACGTATTTTTCAGATGAAGAAGATAGTGATGACCTTCATTTTCATATTCTATTAATAAACAATGTTATTCATTAGTTGTCAAGTTTTCTGAAATGTAACCGCGGACCCCTTTGAAAGAATCGAAGGATCTCTAAGGGGTTCGCGGATCACTCTTTGGAAAGCCCTGATTTACAGGAAGCCATCCTCTAAAACTTATGTCGAATGACTGTTAGTCACATTACTATAGCTCTGTCTTGGACAACTTTTACACATTGTTGTGCAGCATTAGTCAGCCATCAAGTGTCCCCGGTGGTGTAGGGATCAGCGAAACTGGCTAGAAATTTTTTATTCAGCCATCACACACTGCATTTTCTTCTACAACAATAATAACAGCCGCATGAATATTGTCTGGAGTTTATGGTCGTTTCATGTGGACTGCAGATAGTGATGTTTATTCACTCCATCCACTGTTTGTGGGTTCCAGGCTGTTCCCCAACCATAGCTGGACTTAAACTCCCTAAATGTGGCGGCATGCTACGTCAGTAATGGGTGCCAAACTAGAGAGGATGAGAGCATTGCTTGTCTGATCCACAAGTACATTAAAATATTTAAATCTGGTATCATTTAAGCTCTTATTGCCAGGACTTTTTTCCGGTTTTCTTAAATAAATATGATGAAATTTTATCCAGCTTTTCCAATGGCCTTTTGCCATCTTGATTTTCGAAAGGAGTATGACACAGTACCTCTCTAGAGACTGCTAACGAAGGTACGAGCTTATGGAATTGGTACCCAAATATGTGTTTGGAAGACTACTTAATAGAACCCAGTACGTCTTCCTCGATGGCGAGTGTTCATCAGAGGCTAGAGTATCGTCAGGGTTGCCTCAGGAAAGTGTGATAGAACCGCTATTATTTTCTATCTATATGAATGATGTGACGGACAAAGGCTGTTTGCTGATGATGCTGTGGTGTACAGAAGGGTGTCGTCATTGAAGGACTGTAGGAGGATGCAGGATGACTTGGACCAAATATCTAGGTGGTGTGAGGAAAGGCAACTTGCGCTAAATATAGGAAAATATAAGGTGATGCAGATGAGTAAGAGAAATGTTCGAATACAGCATTAGTAGTGTGCTGCTTGAGAGGCTCGCGTCAATTAAATACGTAGGTGTAATGCTGGACAACGATATGAAATGAAACGAGCTTGTAAAGACAGTCGTGGGGAAGGCGAATGGTCGACTTCGGTTTATTGGGGCGATTTTGAGAATTTGTGATTCGTTTGTAAAGGAGACCGTATATAAAATGCTTGTACGACCCCGTCTTGAGTATTGCTCAAGTGTTTGGGATCCCCACCAGATCGATTTAAAGGAGGACATAGAGGCAGTTCAGAAGCGGGCGGCGAAGTTTGTAAGTGGTAGATTAGATCAACGTGCAAGTGTTACTGAAATGTTTCGGGAACTCAACTTGGAGTCGTTGAAGAAATTTAGAGGAATTTGAGGCGGACTTCAGAACGATTCTACTGCCGCCAAAGACCACAAGGATAAGATCAGAGAGATTAGAGCTCGTACGGATGCATACAAGTATTCGTTTTTCCCTCTTTCTGTATGGGAGTGGAACAGGAAAGCAAGTAACTAGCAGTGATAGTGAGTAACCTCCGACACGCACCTTTGGGTGGATTGCGGAGTATGTATGTAGATATAGATGAATGAACATTCGCGGAATATTGTGAAGATACGTGGATCGATTAAATAATTGGAAAGCTCGCATCTTGCATTTACGAAACAGGGCTGTCACAACCACTTCAGTGACAGCTCGTTCGTTGTTCAAAAATGTTCAAATGTTTGTAAAGCTTATGGACTTAACTACGGAGTCATGAGTCCCTAAACGTACAAACTACTTATGAACTAGGTTGTACTAAAGACGGCACAAACATCCATACTCCGGAGGGGGAATTCGAACCCCCGACGGCTCGTTCATTGTACCTCTGTGCACTTCCATTAAAACATACTGTGGACATTGTGCGTCCTTCTAGAAGTCCTACACCGACACTATGCAAAAAATCAAGCAGTGAATATTGGTATTCGTTTGAAGAATTCACTAAGTATGCAACTTCTTACAAATACACATCAAAGGCGATATCATGAGGACGACCTCTCTTTCGAACAGAAAAGGGATTCTACACTAATTTAGCATAGCAATTTTAATATTAAGGTACTAAACACAAAACACCAGATACGTTCGGCAATCTTTCCACTCAAAAAATCATCATACTCGTCTAATTTCTCAAGCAGTCTTTTTTTAAATTGTTAAAGAACGAACTTCAAACATTACCGATATTTTTCGTGTTTTTTTTTTTTTTTTTTTTTTTTTTTTCAGGCCATAAGTCACATATTTCATGACATATGAGACACGTTTCTTTGGATGACAGGAAGACGATCTTAAATTTCTGTCATCTACTTGTGCTGGTATCTTATTAGTCACTTTCCTTACATTAAGTACCTTAATAAATCCACGCCGACGTGCCTTATGCATCTGAATTATTCCAAATTTGTGCAGAAGAGTGTGGGACTAATCCTTCCGTCCCTCTTGACACGTATGAAAGTCTCCAATCCCTTGGTCACCTTCGATTTCTCTCCCTCCGAAATAAATTTATCACATTTAAAACAAGTGGTAGGGTCTAGCAGAGCCCACACACATGGTAGGAAAGTAACCAGAAACACTACACAACAGAAGATATTGAACTATGCCACAGAATAAACTAAAAAAAAAAAAAAAAGAAAAAAAAGAAGAAAAAAACCGCACACGTGTTGGAAGAAACAGCAGCGACCGTGTTAGGAGAATCGTGAGTTAATAGGCAGGGGAACTTGGCGTTTCAACTGTTGGGTGTTGGGCACCTGATCCTGATTACACGCAAGAGCTTCGACTGGAAAATATACGAAATGTTTTCGTATATATCATGACTATTTTCATGTAAATAACTGACAGCATGAGAAATGAGGTGTTGAACAGAGCAAAAGAGAAAAGGAACTTCATGAGGATGATACAAAAGAGGAAAACAGCTTGGGCGGGGCGCTTATTATTACGCAGGAAGTCTGCTGTAGATGATAATGGATGAAAAAGTAGAAGGAAAAATGGGGTAAGTGGACTGGCGTGGCGGGCTTGCCCGTTGTCTTTTAGAGAGCTACCTCCGAACTTTTTTTATTCTGTTCTCGATATCGGTTGAGGTGTCACATGTCGCGCATACCACTCAGTCGATTTTTGCCTCTTTGCTGACGCGAGTGGCAACGCTGTGCCAGTGGTCGCCACGTAATACTCGTAGCTTGAACTCGAGTAACGTCTACCGGCTTGAGTCGATACTGTCTTTCTTGTTCTCGTATTAAGGGAACTACACTGCTTTATTCGCAAAATATCAACTAACAAAGTATCAACAATGAGCACAGAAACTTACATACTTTTTCAATAAATGGAAAATATTTCGTTTTTGTTCGGTGCGGAGCATGCATCCGAACGTGGAGTCGCCTGGTACAACTTTCTACAAAGCGATGTCCATTGGCAGCAAATACAGACAATAGCAGATGGTATCTATCACTCAGTAACAGAGTTGATGAATCTGGAGCCATTTACAGAGAAGAAAACTGTCCATGCAAGATAAGTTGACACTCTGCGTGGTGACTGACGGGAGCGACCTTCAATATGGGAAACGCCCACAGCTAACAAACCGAGAGTGAACTTAGTTTTCACGGACATTATGAGTACCGGTCTATGATTTAAAGTGTATGAGAAGCAACAAAAGGAAACTGAAAACAAACTTCAGAAACTTTTACTGCATAATTCGTACTGAATTACTCCAAGATAAATGTTGTTTCCTAGTACTTTGCAACCCTTCCTCAAAAGACGATGAACTACAAGTAACTATTCAGAATAGCTGAGTTTCTTTTTCTCAAGTTATCATATATTTTCCGGAAATTGATTAAAGATAGTAACATGAAACTTAGTAAGTAGCAGATAGCAAGGTTATGTTATCAGTTTTGGTTTCGATTTGATACTTACTGAAATAATTTGTATGTGTCCTTTACAATTATTTTTCATTATATATTACGTGGATTGCCTTCTTTTCCATAGTTAATTTTATGGGATGTTTCATGTAGTTTAACTGTAATCTCTAATATAGCTTCAAATAACGACTAAATTTTAACATGCTTTTTTAACAACAGGAATACATCCGTTAAGTCAAAGTGTCTGCCATGTTTTATCATATAAGTGACATCACTGACAAGTAAACCTATGGAATTATAACTCTCCGATTTTTCTGAAAATTGGATATGTTATAATACATAAAAAACTAAGAGAAATATATTTTTTAGCAGTGATAACACATATTTAACGGGTGAAACGGTCCCTCCAAAAAGGGGAGGAAATGGAAAAAATGCGATAGCTTAGATTAGTGAAGCAATTTTATTGATTTTTTGTTATGATTTTTGCTACAAAATTAGTTTTGATTTAATCGAAATAGAATCTATTACAACTTCAAAAGGAAAGCTAATTAAGAAAAACGCATTTTTTAAATATTATATGTAAATATTTAAGGGTAAACAACCCTTATATAGCCGCGCTCGTTTCATACTGCCCATGAAACATCTTGTGAATCGATATTTTTGAACTGTTTCATCTCGTTAATATATCGGTATTTAAAGTCGTTGTATCCGAATCTGAAATCGGAGTTTCAAAATTCAATGTAGCTGATCCACTATAATGAAAGAAAACTAGAAAAAAAATGCTTGAATAGACAGTAATTGGAATTGCGACTTTTAAAATACTGTAAAATCTACTCTTGAAACAATAGGCCGATTTTCGTCTTTTATTTAAAAAAAAATTATTGAAATCACTTCAATAATCTCTAAGTCATCGCAATTTTTCCTACTGCAGCCACCATTTTGGAGAGACCGTTTCACCCCTTAAATATGTTTTAGTGCCACTAAAATAATACATGTTCTCTAGTTTTTCATAGATTATATCCAAATTTCAAAATAATCGGAGAATGACACTTCCGTAGGTTTAAATGTTAGTGAAATCATACCTTTTAACTGCAAATGGCGGCTTTCAATTTGTGATTGCCATGATAGTGCCAGTGGACGGTCTAGGTATTTCCAGTAAGTATGTGGGTACTATCGCTCAATCAAATCAGACAGTCGTCGAGGTGATCGATGGAAGAGACTGTAAATGCTTGTGGTGGTCTCCTACGAGTCACTATACTGTCAGCTACGATTGTGTAAATGATGATCCCTTAGAACCTGCAGAAATTCAGTTTCTTCAAATGATATTTCGGCCGTATGCCTATCGCCTGTATTTCGAATGAGCCAAGCGAAGCTGCAGTAGTTGCAGTCATTATTTTAAATGAGAGAGCTGCATCACTGCATTGGTGGCCACAGGATATACAAGTCCAGAGATGTAGTTCGGCGACAAAGAGTTTTGTACGAATGACTGCGTGGTTGGACACTCGATTCTTGCTGGAATATCGAAGCATCAATGGGAGCTGCAGATAAAAAAAAAGCGTCGGATTACACGTTTTGTATGGCTGAAATTGCGGTATTTTATGAAATGCATAAAATGAATGCTGACTTGATTTTTATTCACCAACCGGTTTCAACCAAGAGCCATGCCCACGGCATGTTACGACGTACTTGTTACGAAATAGAAGAAAATGAAACAGTACAGATCAATATTACAGTGAAACTTCCTGGCAAATTAAAACTAGTTGCTGTATTTCTGTGAAGTACGTAACTAACTCTTACTCTTAGTAATTCTTAGAATTCTTAGACCCTGGATCACTATAATGCAGGCTGCCATTGTTGTATTTCCCATCAAGACCTAATGTCTAATGACGTTTATACGAATCTTTTATTGTTTGAGTAACTAACTGTTACTCTTAGTAATTCTTTGATTTCTTAGACCCTGGATCACTATAATGCAGGCTGGCATTGTTGTATTTCCCATCAAGACCTAATGTCTAATGACATTTTACGTATCTTTTATTGTTTGACATAGATATGGTGACAGAAAATGTACCAACATGATCACTTTTTATAATTTACTTTTCTGATTATGGTTAATAACCAAAACCGATGAAGTTGTCAATACAATAAACAGGCGATGGTTGGCAATATGCATTTTTTAAAAAAAGTATATAATTGCTGTTGACACACATCTCAGTAAAATTTGCACATTCAGGTTTGATTACAGTGATGTATTTCCTGAATTTAATGATGTATTTCCTGAATTTAAAACTGATATTTTATTATAAATATTTTGTGTGCAGTTGCCTTTTTTTATATCGAACTGGGTTTGCAGCATTGTTTATACCGTTTACTTCCAGTATTTAAATTGAGAAACCCTTTCATATTTCGTGTTCAAAAACTTTGGTGCTTGTTTGTTGCATGTCATATATTCCGTTTTATCGAATGATGTTCGTAGTGCCGGCCGCGGTGGCCGAGGAGACTAGGGCGCTCCAGTCACGGTCTGCACGGCCACTAGGGTCGGGGGTTCGAATCCCCCCTCGGGCATGGTTATTTGTGCCGTCCTTAGTCTTAGTTAGTTCATAAGTAGTTTCAAAGTTTAGGGACTGATGACCCCGTAGTTAAGTCCCATAGACTTTACAAACATTGAACATTTTGAACATTTGATGTTTGTAGTCCTACTTTTTCCGCAACTTCTATAAGACCTTCAGTGTGTTTTTGAGCTGTGGGAATATCCCTAGTTAAAATCGCTAGATTATCTGCAAAGGCGAGCCAATCTAATATTTCTTCCACCTAACTTGATTTACTGATTGACCTATATTTTGACCAGACTTCTGCTCTCGTCTTTCTGTAATTACCTTTTCGGATACACAGGATACATCAGTCTTTTTATAAAATGGTATGGAAATTTCTCCCACGAATTTAACTTTAGAGTTAGTTTCCTCAATTCGAGTTTCATTATCTTAAAATTTTCAAAAGAGGTAAACGATCAACTGAGTCTTAGGCATTTAAAACCTGAGTTTTAAATTATTAAAAATTTCCGTGCTGTTATGCCGTGGTCTAGTGGATTTATAATTAAAACACAACGTTACGTCCACGACTGCGGAGGACATTCTCAAGGGGGATCGTGGCACTTTTGGATGTCCGATTCACACCCTGGCTCGCTACTGACTGAAGCCAAACTGTGTTTACGAGGGCTCGCGCGCAGAGCTGTGATGTCAGATGTTTTTGACATGCGCGCGCAATTCGTCGTTGTCGATTGCCTCCGTCCGTTAATGTTATCCCATGGTGGAAGACTGTTACATTTCTTCTTCAAAACCGGAATCAGATATCATTTAGTTTCACGCCCTCCTCCATCCTATTGAAATTATTGGGGTGTTTTACTATTTCTATAGCCTCTCTGTACAGTCTTTCGTGGTATCCATTTGTGGCTGCTAAAACCTGAGTCTTATCAAATTGAATCAGGTAGTCCGCTGGTTGAAAAACATGTTCAGCAACAGCTGATCTATCAATCTCTCCCCTTCTACAGTTCCCCTTGTGCTCATCTAGTCGTTTTTTGACTGTTCTTTTTGCGGTACCTACATATACGTCCCCACAGCTACACGGAATCCTATAAATTCCTGCTTTTTCCAGCGGTTTGCGAGGATCCTTTGCCGATTTCAGGTGATCCTGTATCTTCCGAGTAGGTTTGTAAATAACGGCAACATTCCGTTTGGTCAAAATTTTACCGATGCAGTCGGTGACGTCCTTAATAAAAGGTAGGAAGACTTTAGATTTCACAGGAACCCTTTCATCGTTTTCAACTCTATGTGTCGGTCTCAAAGCTCTCCTTATCTCTGTAGACGAATAGCCATTCTTAAGTAAAGCATTACTCAGGTGTTTCAATTCCGCGTCGAGTAATTCCGGTTCGCAGATGTTCCTTGCTCTGTCCGCCATTGTCTTTATAATGCCCCGCTTTTTCTGTGGGTGGTGGTTTGAATCCCGGTGCAGATAACGGTCTGTGTGTGTGGGCTTCCGATAAACTGTATGGCCCAATCTGCCATTCCCATTTTTGAAAACTGACACGTCAAGAAAATTCAGTTTTCCGTCTACCTCCTTCTCCATGGTAAACTGGATTCTAGAATTAATGCCGTTGAGGTGTTGGAGTAAACGAATTAGTTCCTCTCTACCATGCCTCCACACAACAAACGTATCGTCTACATAGCGAAACCAAATAGTAGGTTTTTTGTTTGCTGTTTTCAATGCCTGTTCCTCTAATTTTACATGTAGAAATTTGCTATAACCGGGCTTAATTGGCTTCCCATAACTACACCATCTGTCTGTTCATAAAAATCATCGTTCCATTTGAAATAAGTGGTCGTGAGGCAATATGTGAACATATCTGCAACGTCTGGTGGAAAGAGGAGATTTAGGGGTACCACAAAAAGAACAGTAAAAAAAAAAAAAAAAAAAAAAAAAAAAAAACGACTAGATGTGCACAAGGGGAACTGTAGAAGGGGAGAGATTGATAGATCAGCTGTTACTGAACATGTTTTTCAACCAGGGGACCACCTTATTCAATTTGATAAGACTCAGGTTTTGGCAGCCACAAAGGGATAACACGAAAGACTGTATAGAGAGGCTTTAAAAATAGTGAAACACCCCAATAATTTCAATGGGATGGAGGAGGGCGTGAAACTAAATGATATCTGATTCCGGTTTTGAAGAAGAAATGTAACAGTCTTCCACCATGGGATAACATTAACGGACGGAGGCAATCGACAACGACGAATTGCGCGCGCATGTCAAAAACATGTGACGTCACACCACTGCGCGCGAGGCCTTGTAAACGGAATTTGGCTTCAGTCAGTAGCGAGCTAGGGTGTGAATCGTACATCTAAAAGTGCCACGATCCCCCTTGAGAATGTCCTCCGCAGTCGGGGACGAAACGTTGTGTTTTAATTATAAATCCACTAGACCACGGCATAACAGCCCGGAAATTTTTTATAATTTTGACCATTCCGGCCGTGAAAGTTTACATTTTACAACCTGGGTTTAATTATTAGAGATTGTCGAAGAAAGTGACTTAGTCCTGAAATCCAATTACTCAGCACGCTTCAAAAATATGAAGGCCGACAGAAGCAGGAACTCACCTGGCGTCAGTCGGCTTGTACATGACGTCGAACTTGTCGGCCATGAGGTCACTCGTGGTGGCCCACGACACTTTGATCGTGGTGGGGCTGAGGAACATCACTGTGATGTTCTCGGGCACCATGCTGGCTCCGGGCATCGAACCTGTAGTACAAGAGAGCAGAGACGGGGCAGTTAGCTCAATATAAGATTAACACTGGAGAGAGACAACACATGTACACTTCTACATACATATTCTGCAAGTCACATTGAAGATCATGGCAGAGGGTTCTAGGAACCGCATTTATGATATTCCTCTACAGTTCCATTCTGTAATAGCTCGCGGGAAAAAGGAACACCTGAACCTTTCTGTTTTCGATCTGATTTCTCTTATTTTGTTATGATGATCACGTGTTCATACGTAGATGGGTGCTAACAAAATATGTTCCAATTCGGAAGAGAAAGTTGGTGAAAGCAATTTAGCAAATAGCTCTTGTCGCAACAAATGCCTTCCTTTTAGTGATTCCCACCCCTACTTGTCCATCATTTCCGTGATACCCTCTCCCCTACATTGCGATAGTATAAAACGAGCTGCCCTTCTCTTTCTCTAAATCTTCCGTCAGTCTCACCTGGAGTGGATCCCACAATGCGCAGGAATACACCAAAATAGGACGCACAAGTGTATTGTAAGCAGGTTCTTTAGTAGAACTGTCTAATCTTCTAAGTGTTCTGCCAATGAAACGTAGCATTTGGTTTGCCTTCCCTAAAATATTTTCTGTGTGTTCTTGTTCGTAATTGTTACTCCTAGGTATTTAGTTGAATTTACGGCCTGTAGATTTGACTCATTTATAGTATAACTGAAGTTTAAAGGATTTCTTTTAGTGGTCATATGGATGACTTCTGACTTATTATTATTATTAAGGGCCAATTGCCAATTTTTTCACCATAGAGATATCTAAATTATTTTACAGTTGCTTATGATCTTCTGGTAACTTAACTAACTTATAAATGAGTGAATCAACTGCAAACAGTATAAGAGAGCTATTCATATAGTCTCCTAAATCTCTATATATAAAAGGAAGTGTCCCGATTGACTGACTGACTGACTCATCATCGCCCAGCCCAAACAACTTAAGATAGAAACTTGAAATTTGTAGAGGGTGATCTTACTCTGTAAGCGTCATTTAAGAAGCGATTTTTCGGTATTCCGTACGTAAGGGGGTGAAATAGGGGATGAAACGTTTTTTGAAAATACGTAGCTATTTAGGCAATTTTGAAGCTAGAACTACAAAATTTCGGATTTTAATTCAGGGCTCGAATTTAAAAGACACGTGTTTCGGCATTTTTGGAAATTCAGCCAATAAGGGGTAAAATAGAGGACGCAAAAAATTGATTTTTAAAAATATGTTGCTGTTAACACAAATTTCGAGCTATAACTACGAAACTTAGGATATGGACTCTTGATAATGATTAAAAAGACACGCGTTGTGGTATTTTTCGAAATTCAACAACTAAGGGGGTAAAAGAGGGGATCATAAATTCTTTTCGAAAACTTTGTCGTCAAGACAATTTTGAAGCTATAGCTGCAAAAAATTGGTATTTGTATTGTTCGTTATTATTTAAAAACTAAGTGTTTCGGTATTTTTGGAAATTCAATCATCAAGGGGGGGGGGGAAATTGAAGAGGGGGTGTTTTTCTCAAATCTGTTGCTATTTAGACAATATTGAAGTTAAAATTACAAATTTTCGGATTTGGATTCGGGGTTCAAATTTAAAAGACACGTGTTTCGGTATTTTTGGAAATTCGACCAATAGGGGGTGAAATACGAGATGCAAAAATTGATTTTCAAAAATATGGTGCAGTTAACTCAAATTTCAAGCTTTAACTACGAAACTTAAGATGTGGATTCTTTATCAGGATTAAAAAGAAACAATTGGTGCAGACCAACCAGGCTACGCATGCGAAGCAGCGAGGGTTCAGCTAGTAATTTATAAAAATAAGGAACGGTAGTAAACCTAAACACTTCCTTGGGGAATGCCAGATATAACTTCTGTTCTACTCGATGACTTACCGTCAACTACAATCTGACGGAAAATCACGAATCCAATCGCACAACTATGGCGATATTCCAGAAGCAAGCAATTGGATTAAAAGAGGGATGTGACCTACAGTGTCAAAAGCCTTACGTAAACCTAGAAATACGGAATCTATTTGACATTCCTTGTCGATAACACTCATCAGATCATGTGAGTAAAGAGAGCGTTCCAAATGTGTTGGCCAAATCGGTGTAGCTTCAACGGGATACTAACACAGTCTGTCTCTCTTTTGCGTATTTGCAGTTTCCGGGTTATGATTGATTTCTCAAGGGATGACTATTATGGAAGTAAAATATACCCAAATCGTGACTTTGGGCAGTGACTGTCAGGAAGGAAGAGTAAGAAAGGATACTCCCAATAGTTTGGGCACATGGAATATAGAAACACTAGAACAGCGAGGAAAACTAGGAAAGATAAAGGCAAAAGCGGAAAATTTGTAAATAGATACTTCAGGCATCAAGAAGCAGGGAAAACCGCATGCCGGCCACGGTGCCCGAAGGGACCGAGGCGCTCCAGTCACAGTCTGCACGGTCACTACGGTCGGGGGTTCGAATCCCCCCTCGGGCATGGATATTTGTGCCGTCTTTAGTAGTAGCTAGTTCGTAAGTAGTTTGTAAGTTTAGGGACTGATGACCCCGTAGTTAAGTCCCTTAAGCTTAACAAACATTTGAACATTTGAAAACCGCATGAGAGATATGCTGGAGCGGCTACCACAGGTTCGTCCGTACTGTGTCAGATAATGGTGGAACAGGTGTAGAAACAATAACGATAGAGGAAACGGCAGTTGAATCAAGGGTTAATATAGCAAACTTAACGCATTTCGTACACATTTTTTTTATCACAAAGCAATACATGGCAATTTCAGTTTCAAGTGACAGCGAAATTGAGGATTCTTATGTCAATACTAATTAAGTCGTTGAGTATGCTATACTAATACACATATAAAAAGCGTTGCTTCACCTTGATTCCAAGGTCTCCCGAACTCTGATGTTGCAGCAAGATCACACTTCCTTAGATTGATCATACCTGTCTACATCTACATAAATAATCTGTAAGTCACTTTGAAGTGCATGGCAGAGGGTTCATGGAACCGCTTTTATGTTTCTCTACAGTTCCATTCTCTAATACCTCGCGGAAAAAAGAAACACCAAACCTTTCTATTTTCGATGTGATTTATCTTATTTTATTTAGATGATCATGTCTTCCTAAGTAGGTGGGTGCTAACAAAATATGTTCACATTCGGAAGAGAAAGTTGGTGAAAGAAATTTAGCAAATAGATTTCGTCGCAACGAATAAAGCCTTTGTTTTGATGATTTCCTACCCAACTCGTTCATCATTTATGTGACACTCTCTCCCCTATATCGCGATAATACAAAACGAGCTGCCCTTCTCTGTTCTTTCTTTAAATCGTCGGTCAGTCCCACTTGTTGGGGATCCCACGATGCGCAACAATACACCAAAATTCGTCGCAAAAGTGTGGTGTAGGCAGTTTCTTTGGTAGATCTGTTGCATAATCTTTCTGCCAACGAAAATTACTCTTTGGTTCACTTTCCCTACAGTATTTTTTATGTGTTCTTTCCAATTTAAGTTGTTTGTAATTGTCACTTCTAGGTATTTAGTTGAATTTACGGCCTATAGTTTTCATTGATTTATCGTGTAAATGATGTTTAATGGATTTCTTTTAGTGGTAATATGGATGACTTTACACTTCTCATTATTAATGGTCAATTCCGATTTTTTGCACTATCCAGATATCTAAATCATTTTGCAGTTGCTTTTGATCTTCTGGTGACTTTACTAACCGATAAGTGACAGCGTCATCCACGAAGGCTAATGGAGCTACTCAGATTATCTCCCAATTCGTTTACAAAAATAAGGAACAGCAGTGGCCCTAAAAAATTTCCCTAGGGAACGCAAGATTTCAATTCTGTTCTACTCGATTACTTTCCGTCAATTCCACCGTATTGTGTCCTTTCTGACAAGAAATCACGAATCCAGTCGCACAACTGTGGCGATATTCCATAAGCTCGCAGTTTGATTAGAGGACGTTTCTGAGGTACAGTGCCGAAAGCCTTCCGGAAATCTAGAAATACGGAATATATTTAACATACTTTGTCGATAGCACTCGTCACATCATGTGACTAAAGAGATAGGTGTGTTTCACAAGAACGATACTTTCAACAATAGGTCGTCCTCTTCGAGAGAATTCATAATATTTGATAAAGGTATATCTTCTAAAATCCTACTGCATACCGGCGTCAGCGATATAGACCTATGATCACTCCTATTGCCTTTCTTGAACACTGGTGTGACCTCTGCAACTTTCCGGTCTTTGGGTATGGAACGTTATCTGAGCGAGCGGTTGTATATGATAACTAGGTTTGGGGCTATTGCATCAGCATAGTCTGGAAAGAAACTAATTGATATTCAATCGGGACCGGTCCACTATACTCAGGAAGCGGCTACACGGATTCAGAAAGTATCACTCTTGCGAAACACAGCTTGCCCTTTATTGACATGAAGTGTTAAGTGCCATCGACAAGGGATCTCAAATCGATTCCATATTTCTGGATTTCCGGAAGGCTTTTTGTGGTGTCGCACAAGTACAAAGTGCGCGCCACCTACTTTCGCCGCGCGCCGCCATGCATGCACGGCGCGGCGTTCTTCCGACGACAGCCACGAGCGCCCTCTGCTGGAACCCCGCTCGTGGCCACCACTGAAGGACATCGGCCACTTCGGACTGAGATAGCAACGAGTTAGGACCTTCGTAATCAGATAGGCACCAGTGGAGACTTTGCTATTGTACAGGCACTAGGCAGGCCTCTAACTACTATGTATCAACATTCTGCAGTACTATGTAAAAGTTAAGTATTGTTACATTCTGTGCAATATATATCTTTCTAATTTACTCTAGTGTTTATAGTTTCTGGCTGCTCCCCTCCGTACCTGCACCGGCGTGCTGTCTTTGTTACTGTGTCGGTCTCGTTCCACTCGGCCACCGACACCTACGACGAGGCTGGGACACAAAAGCGGCGACGAAGTTGGGACACAAAAGTGGCGACGAGGAGTGATAGAACCTTGGACCAGCCCGCTTGCAGCAGCCAGACAGCAGCAGTCGGAGCACGCAAAAAATTGCTCCCGCCCACCCACCCTTATTATAAGAATTTTTGGGGAACAATATTTTGTTACGTGTTTTGTGACTTTTTTGTTGCAGCGCGTCCTCTTTCATATTGCATTTGTGTTTTGTTATAATTTACTTGTATACGCGGCGCCTAATCGGTCAGCATGGCCACTACCCCGAACCCAAACTTAATGGAAATTATTCAGTTACAGACGGCGCAAATCACTCAACTACTGCAGGCCGTGTCGCAGTTGACGACACAGGCTGCTCACCAACAACAACAGTCTTCACATCAGCAGCCCACACCTGCCGCCGCAACGCTTCCGACTTTCCGCCAGTACAACGAACGTGAGGAAGAATGGAGCGACTACTTCGCACAGTTTCAAGAACTCGTCGCGGCTCATCAAATTACAGGTCAGAAAGTGAAGCATCTGCTATTATCTGTGGTGGGCCCCAAACCCTTCGTATTACTGCAGAAACTATTCCCGCAAGCATCTCCTCGTGATGTAGACTTTGAACAAATAGTAGAGGCACTAAATGCTCATTATGAGAGAAAAGTTCTCGTAGCTGCGGCACGGTACCGATTTTTCAGACTTAAAAAATCACCCGAACAGTCACACCAAGAGTGGATCACCGAGTTGAAGGGCTTAACCCGCCAATGTAAATTTACTTGCTCTTGTGGACTTTCGTATAGTGACGTGATGTTGAGGGATGCGATTACGCAGAATATTCAGGACCCCAGAATTAGAGCAGCAATTCTGAAACAGTCTGACCCCTCCTTAGACAGTGTACTGCAGCTTATAGAAGCGCATGATACTTTTGACTTAGCTGATGTAGAAATGCAAAGCCATAGTGTAAATTCAGTGCGCCGCAACGGACGCTTTCCTAGCCGTAGTTCTCAGTGTAGCACTAGTGTTTCTTTAAATTCTACGGGCCGTGCTAAACAGACAGTGACCAGTAGCCAGTGTAAAAGTGCGACGCAAAGGTCGCCCCGTCGTGTTAGAAACAGTAATTTGAATAACGGGCGCCAACGCTCATTTCAGAAAAATGTACGTAAATCTTGCCCCCAGTGTGTGTCTCGCCACAAGCGTGCTCATTGCCCTAGTCGCAACGCAACCTGTTATCAATGTGGCAAATCAGGACATGTACAGTCGGTGTGTATGCAAATTAAAAACTCAAAGAACGGTACCGTTAGAAACAGTGCTTCGCACAGTGCGAGAGCAGTGCATACAGTCAATGTTATACACGCTGTGGACTTGAACAGTGCTTTCCTTGGATCTCAATTGCAAGAAAGTAGTTCTCCGCCTATGGCAAAACTATATAGTGCACCACGTAGCAAGCGCCGACGAGCGCGTAAAACAGTGCAACGGAAAAGGGTTCGGGACAAGCAAAATGACTATGAACAGTGCATTCCTGTAGTGAAATTAGTGCCTTCTTCAACAGTTCCTTGTAATAGTGCCCAGTACTGTGTAGCTAGTGACAGTAGACTTGTTGTAGATACTGAAAGTAATTTTAGTGCAGTAGCTTCGCAGGCTTGCGCGGACGCCGATCCGGCGGTAGTGTCATCTAGTGACAGTGTGGTTAATCCGCTGTGTGCCGAGTATGCGCCGCTTCCTACCGCACGCAACTCGCGCAAGCGCAGAAAACAATATGTATTAGACGTTGCCCACATTCGCGCACCGGTCGTGCGCCAGAAGCACAAGCTGTTTGTTACTCTCTCCATAGAAGATAAGACTGTGCAGTTTCAGCTTGATACTGGTTCCGCTGTTACATTAATAAATAAAGATACTTATGAACTTCTGGGTTCGCCAAAATTGTCGCCGTCACAGCAAGTGTTAACAGCGTACACAGGTCAAAATATTCCCGTGCTAGGAACGTGTAGCCTGCCTGCCTCTTTTCAAGGTGTAACGAAAACAGTTGCTTTTGTGGTTCTTCCGGCCAAATCGACACAGAACATTTTTGGACTTGATGCTTTTGACTTGTTTGGTTTATCAATTCAACGAGATGTGCTTCAAATTTCGTCAATAGTGCCTCAGGATAAAATCAATGCATTGTGTGACAAATATAGTGACTTGTTTTCGCCGGAACTAGGTTGTGCCAAAGACTTCGTGGCACATGTAACTTTAAAAGAATCTGCAGTTCCAAAATTTCGTAAAGCTAGACCAGTGCCTATCGCCTTGCGTGATACAGTTGCCGAAGAACTTAAACGTTGGCAAGATAGTGGGGTGATTTCTCCTGTTTCTGCGAGTCAGTGGGCCTCGCCTATAGTAATTATACCCAAGCCGTCAGGAAAACTTCGTCTCTGTGCGGACTTCAAATCAACAGTGAACAGTCAAACAATTGTAGACACTTACCCTCTGCCCAGACCTGAGGAACTGATGGACAAATTAGGACAGTCTCGCTTCTTTTCCAAGATTGATTTAGCAGAGGCATACTTACAGATTCCACTTGATGACGAGTCAAAAAAGTTTTTCGTCATTAATACTCACATGGGCCTTTTTCAATTTCAGCGCCTACCCTTTGGCAGTTCTTCCGCCCCCGCTATTTTTCAGCGCTTTTTGGAACAGCTGACAGTTTCTGTACCGTGTTGTTCGAACTACTTAGATGATATTGTGGTATCCGGACGTACAGTTGAAGAACATTTAGCAAATCTGGAGTGCCTTTTCAAAGTTTTGACTGCAGCAGGTCTACGTTGTAATAAAGCAAAGTGTTCGTTTTTTCAAACTGAAATAGAGTACCTAGGCCATGTGATTAATGCCCAAGGAATTCATCCCTTACAGTCACATCTTCGAGCAATCAAAGACTTGCCTCCTCCTAAGAATGTGCATGAATTGCAAGCAGTAATGGGAAAGCTTAACTATTATTTCAGGTTTATTCCCAATGCCTCTCAGATTGCAGCTCCACTGCATCACTTACGTAGGAAGAATGTTCCTTTTGTTTGGTCCAAAGATTGCCAGGTTGCCTTTGACAACTTAAAGTCTGCACTACTCAGTGATGCATGTTTGATTCCCTTTGACCCCCAGAAGCCTGTAGTGTTAGCAGTTGACGCCTCATCGTACGGCCTGGGCGCTGTAATCTCACATCGTATTGGATGTCACGATCGTCCTATTGCCTTTGCATCCAAGCTACTGACGCCAACGCAACAGAATTACAGTCAGATAGAAAAGGAGGCCTTAGCAATCATTTACGGCGTAACAAAGTTTCATCATTATCTCTATGGCAGAAAATTCTATTTGTTGACAGACCACAAGCCTCTCACGTCGTTGTTCTCACCCACAAAGCCAATTCCGCCACGTACGGCACAAAAGCTTCAGAGATGGTCCTTGATTTTGTCAAATTATCAGTATGAGATTTTGTACCGACCTACCACTAAACATGCTAACGCGGACACACTTTCCCGACTTCCGGTTGGCCAGGATGTGTCGTTTGATTCTTCAGAAATGGCATGTTGTCAGATAGACTCCAGAGATGCTTCCGCTGTCGCAGATTTCCCTTTGAACTCTCGTCGGGTTGCACAGGAAACGGCTGCGGATGCAGACTTAAGTGTGGTAGCACGTTTTGTTCGCTTTGGTTGGCCTGCCAGAGCCAAAGACATTGATCGGCCTCTGGTTCGACGTTATTTTGCACAACGTCATGCATTATCTTTAAGTCAGGGTGTACTGTTGTTGCATACCGACAACGACCAAGCAAGAGTGATTGTTCCTCGTTCCCTGCAACGTGAAGTGTTACGCCTCCTGCATCAAGGACATTGGGGCATTCTTAGGACAAAGCAACTGGCCAGACGTCATTGTACCTGGGTTGGTATGGACGCTCAGATAGAGGACATGACGTCACAGTGTACTGTTTGTGCGGAGCATCAGGCGGCTCCACCGCAACGTTTCTCAGACTGGCCACGCCCCAAGGGACCATGGCAACGTTTACATATTGACTTTGCCGGACCTTTCTGGAATACGCGCTGGTTAATTGTTGTAGACGCTTTCAGCAAGTTTCCTTTTGTGATTGCCATGAACTCAACGACAGCTTCTAGTACAATCAGTGCCTTAACATCAGTGTTTTGCATCGAAGGCTTGCCTGAAACTATCGTCAGTGACAATGGACCTCAGTTTGTTATTGCGGAATTTCAACAGTTTTGTCGTGTGAATGGCATTCAGCATATAACCACCGCACCTTTTCACCCTCAGTCCAATGGTGAAGCAGAACGTTTCGTTCGAACATTCAAGTCTCACATGGAGAAGATGAAAGGTCAGCACTCCAGGCAGCAAGCTCTTCAAATTTTCCTGTCTACGTATCGGTGCATGCCACGTGACGGCCCGTCTCCTGCCGAGCTGCTACACGGCCGCCGTCACCGCACTCTCCTTCACCTGCTGCAGCCTCCCACGCACCGAGTCGGTTCGTATGGCGCTACGCGTTTTCAGGTTTCTACGCCGGTGCTGTACAGAGTGTTTGCTGGAAACAAGAAGACATGGTTGCCGGGCACCATTCAACGCGTGCTTGGGCGCAATATGTATGTTGTACGTTCTTCCACAGGGTCGGAGCTGCGGCGCCACGCAAACCAATTGCGCCTGCACAGACCGCGCGATCCTGTCTCCGGTTTCTTGATTCCAGACCCAGTTCACCGCCAGGGAGCACAGCCACATCGTTCGTCCCCGGACTACGAGATCCCTATGGACGTCGACGTACATCCGACGCAGTCGTCGCCGCCGCTGTCGCCGCCGCAGATGACAGCGTCACCGAGAGGGACTCCGGGACCGTGCGGGCCCCCCCAACTTGGGCCACGCACCTCAGAAGAAGATGACCTGCTCCCTCTGGGCGGGGGCGGGCGCCCTTCCCCAGGTTTCGGTGGGTTCCCTGGAGGATCGCAAGGCGGATGCCGGGGCGCGGACGGCGTCTGGATCCCAGCCTCAGCTACGACGCCCGTCCCACCAGTAACGCCCCCGCCCAGGCCCTCCTCCCAGTGCCGTCGCCGTGGCCCTCAGCCCTACGCCACGACGGCGCGGCGGTTTGGGGGGGAGGGGTGTGGTGTCGCACAAGTACAAAGTGCGCGCCACCTACTTTCGCCGCGCGCCGCCATGCATGCACGGCGCGGCGTTCTTCCGACGACAGCCACGAGCGCCCTCTGCTGGAACCCCGCTCGTGGCCACCACTGAAGGACATCGGCCACTTCGGACTGAGATAGCAACGAGTTAGGACCTTCGTAATCAGATAGGCACCAGTGGAGACTTTGCTATTGTACAGGCACTAGGCAGGCCTCTAACTACTATGTATCAACATTCTGCAGTACTATGTAAAAGTTAAGTATTGTTACATTCTGTGCAATATATATCTTTCTAATTTACTCTAGTGTTTATAGTTTCTGGCTGCTCCCCTCCGTACCTGCACCGGCGTGCTGTCTTTGTTACTGTGTCGGTCTCCTTCCACTCGGCCACCGACACCTACGACGAGGCTGGGACACAAAAGCGGCGACGAAGTTGGGACACAAAACTTTTGACACTGTACCCCACAAGCGGCTTCTAATGAAATTGCGTGCTTATGGAATATCTCCTCAATTGTGCGATTGGATTCACGATTTCCTATCAGAAAGGACACAGTTCGTTGTAATTGACGGTAAGTCATCGAGTAAAACAGAAGTGATATTTGGCGTTCCCCAGAGAAGCGTTATAGGTCACCTACTCTTCCTCGTGTTTATAAACGATTTAGGAGACAATCTGAATAGCTCCCTTAGACTGTTCGCGGATGATGCTGTCGTTTATCGGTTAGTGAAGTCAACAGAGGATCAAAAGCAACTGCAAAGTGATTTAGACAAAATTTCTACGTGGTGTGAAAATTGGCAATTGACACTAAATAAAGAAAAGTGTGAAGTAATACACACGAACACTAAAAAAAAAAAAAAAATAAAAAAAATAAAAAAAATAAAAATAAATAAATAAATAAAAAAAAAAAAAAATCCGCTGAACTTCAATTACGCGAAAAATCAGTCAAACCTTAAGGTCGTAAATTCTACCAAATACCTAGGAGTTACAATTACGAACAACTTTGACTGGAGAGAACACGTAGAAAATATTGTGGGGAACCAAAGGTTACGTTTCATTGGCAGAACGCTTCGAAGATGCTCCAGCTCCACCAAAGAGACCGCCTACATCACACTTGTGCGTCCTCTCCTGGAGTACTGTTGCCCCTTGTGGGACCCTCACCAGGTGGGACTGACGGAATACATTGAGAAGGTTCAGAGAAGGAGGGCACGCCGTGCGTGAATGGCGGCGCGCGGCGAAAGTAGGTGGCGCGCACTTTGGACTTGTGCGACACCACAGAGGAGACTGAGGTTTTTGTTTTAGCTGCTATACACCACGATCCCCATGTTAACTTAAGAGATACTGGTTCCGGAGACAACCTGCAAAAATTCCTCCTCCCACCCTTAGATATCTCTTTTGTGTAAAGAAGGCAGCAGTGTGGTTCTGTTGCGTTGGGAGACTGCGTCGGCGTTTGAATGCATTTTGTTAAAATACGTAAAGTTAGCTCTGTTAGGATAACAATCTCGTAAGGGGTGTGCTCTTTTTTACGATGACGTACGTGGGAGCTGTCTGATTCGTGGAGAGCTACAGGCGGAGGACTGGCAAAGGAAATTTCATCATTGGTTGGTTTTTAAGGTACTATATATGGTGCAGGAATTTTTAAAATCTTTTTTACATTTCTGGAGTGATTGAATCGAACAAACATGCTACAATTTGCTGTAGAGTTTGCTGCAGCAATGTGTTTTTTAATTACGTCGAAGGAAGAGAAAGAGTAAAACTCTTGCATTATTCGCCTTGTTTCAGTGACAGCCTTTTCCATTGCTGTTGTAGCCGTCTGCAGGAAGGGAGTCCGGTTGTAATATGGCCAAATAATCTGCGACAGGTCAACACTTATTAGACAGCGAAAATATAAATAATAGAGATATGCTGCTGGGAATTCGGCGCTGGCAATGGGCATTTCCACTTTTATATTCGATTAAAAATAGTTGTGAGATTTGAATAGGATGCTTCACATTGCACAATTATTTTGTGTTTTGGGTCTCAGTATGATGTACGTCAGTCACACTACTTACGTTTTGCTTTTGGCAAAACACAACAATGAGATCTCACACTGCCACTCACTAAACAACACTTAGAGGCATCGGAACGGTAAACTCAAGTTACACAACAATAAGAACAAGAGAAAAAACTTTGTAATACAGAGTTACCAAATGCACTCAGATATACCAGACGTAATATATACAACCGCTGGCGATTGATTATGTTTTATATTAATATATTGAACCGGCGGTATGTGAATTTTCGAGTCTCTTACGTAAAGGTCAGGACCTTTAGCGTCCCGATGGAGCCTTTTTGGGACATCTGGCCAAAGAGTAGAAACTCGGGACATTCCCGAATACTCTACATCTACATCTACATACATACTCCGCAATTCACCGTAAGGTGCATGGCGGAGGGTACACTGTACCACTACTAGGTATTTTCTTTCCTATTCCACTCCCAAATTGAATGAGGAAAAAAAGAATGCCTATATGCCTCCGTACGAGCCCTAATTTCTCTTATCTTGTCTTTGTGATCTTTACGCGAAATGTAAGTAGGCGGCAGCAAGACCGTACTACACTCAGCTTTAAATTCCGGCCCTCTAAATTTACTTAACAGAAATTCACGAAAAGAACGTCGTCTTTCTTTCAGCGATCCCCAATTGAGTTGCCGGAGCATTTCCGTGACACTCGCGCATTGGTCGAACCTACCGGTAACAAATCTAGCTGCTCGTCTCTGAACCGCCTCTATGTCTTCCTTTAAACTGATCTGCTGCGGGTCCCAAACACTTGAGCAATACTCAAGACGTGGTCGTACAAGCGTTTTATACGCGGTCTCCTTTACAGGTCAAGTACATTTCCCAAAATTCTCCCAATAAACCGAAGTCGGCTGTCCGCCTTACTCACGACTGTCCTTACATGCTCGTTCCATTTCATATCGCTCTGCAATGTTACGCCTAGATATTTGAACGACGCGACAGCATCAAGAAACTCACTACAAATGCTGTATTCGAACATTATGGGATTGCTTTTTCTACTCATACGCATCACCTTACCTTTTTCTACATTGAGAGCTAGCTGCCATTCTTCGCACCAACTAGAAATTTTGTCTAAGTCATCCTGTATGCTATTACAGTCAGTTACAGACGACACCCTCCCATATACCACAGCATCATCAGCAAACAGCCGAAAATTACAACTTACTCTGTCCATCAGATCATTTATATACATAGAAAATAATAGCGGTCCTATCACACTCCCCTGAGGCACGCCTGACGATACACTCGTTTCTGATGAACACTCGCCGTCGAGAACAACGTACTGCGTTCTATTACTTAGGAAGTCTTCCAGCCAGTCACAAATCTGTGAACCTATTCTCGTGTTGTAACAATACTAATCTTAAAAACTCTCACCCATTACCGTACCATCCCATCGCCCATAATAGTCGCCTCCGTGCAGGCGTGCTGCCTGTAGTGGCTAGCTCTTTCTCAAAATGTTCAAATGTTTGTAAATCTATCGGAACAAACTGCGTGGTCATCAGTCCGTAGCTTACAAACTACTTAAACTAGGGTAAACTAACCTAAGGACAACGCACACACACACACACATGCCCCAGGGAGGACTGGAACCTCCGACGGCGAGAAACCGCGCGCTCCGCAGCGTGGCGCCTTAGACCGCACGGCTACTCCACCGCGGCTAGCTCTTTCTAAAAATTTCTTTTTAAATTTTGTGACGTAAGCTTTACAGCTGAGTTGTAACTTTTATTACGTGACGTGTTTTAATTTATAATTCTGATGAAGGCAATCATAGTTGTTGTCGAAACCAGGTTACATAATTTTAATTTTGCGGCCGCGGGCTGCATTTCTATCCTTTGAATATTTTCTCTATACATTTCATTAATCTGCTTGAACTCCTTCAGTACTAAGAAAACGAATCACAGAGTATATTTTGCAGGACCTCAGTCGAGCAAGGCAAACACAAACAAACGTAAGCACATCGAATGACGCTCTTTGTGGCATCTGTGGCTTTCCAACAGAATGCGCTACATGGCGCGCATGCGCCAAATGCCAACCGCAGCGCTGCAGAGGCGGAATTTCAAAACGGTACTCGCTACAAAACAAGCCTATGAAGTGGGGCCGGCGGTTGGTTTGGGTAACTGAATCCACTCAAAAATTCACAGTGGGTAAAATAACCACTCTGGATTGGACATAAAATTATTACACGGAATGTTTCCGTAAGAGCTTGCCAAAAAAAAATTCTCTATTTGTACCTTTTCCTTTTAATAACTGTCGATAGCCGGACGCCGTGGCCGAGGGGACTGAGGCGCTCCAGTCACGGTCTGCACGGCCACTACGGTCGGGGGTTCGAATCCCCCCCTCAGGCATGGATATTTGTGCCGTCCTTAGTCTTAGCTAGTTCATAAGTAGTTTGTAAGCTTAGGGACTGATGACCCCGTAGTTAAGTCCCATAAGTTCTACAAACATTTGAACTGTCGATATGTCAATGTCGGCTGGGCTGAAGAGCGGCGTGTAAGATACTTCCAGTTCGCATGAATAAAATAATCAATAGAGAGAAAAAATCAGGAAAAAAAGAAAGAAAAAACCGTACGTGCAAAATTTAGTAAGACACAAAGAATGCTCAAGTGAACAATCTGAGTTAGGGAACTGTTGTCGGAGAAGCTGGCTTTAGGATATATATGGAAGTAGTCTATCGCTTTGTCTCGTATTACTGTTTATCAGCTTATTGACATGATCTTTATTTATTTTCTGCAAGGAAACAAGGAACCTGATTACTAGGAAGTCATGAAATGTTCAAATGTTTGCAAACATATTGGACGCAACTGCTAGGGCCATCAGTCCCTATACTTACAAACTACTGTAACTTACAACGCGCGCTCACACACACATGCACACACACACACACACACACACACACACACACATGCCCAGGGAGGACTCGAATCTCCGGCAGGAACGCCTTAGACATAGTTTAAAGGAAGACATAGAGGCGGTTCAGACACGAGCAGCTAGATTTGTTACCGGTAGATTCGACCAATGCGCGAGTGTCACGGAAATGCTCCGGCAACTCAATTGGGGATCGCTGGAAGAAAGACGACATTCTTTTCGTTAATTTCCGTTAAGTAAAATTAGAGGGCCGGAATTTAAAGCTGAGTGTAGTACGATCTTTCTGCCGCCTACTTACATTTCGCGTAAAGATCACAAAGACAAGATAAGAGAAATTAGGGCTAGTACGGAGGCACATAGGCATTCTTTGCTCCTCGTTCAATTTGGGAGTGGAATAGGAAAGGAAATGCCTAGTAATGGTACAGTGTACCCTCCGCATCGCACCTTACGGTGAATTGCGGAGTTTGTATGTAGATGTAGACCACGCGGCCATTCTGCGCGACAAGAAGTCATAAAGCAAGTTTTGCTTCCTTTACTTGTCCATCAGGTGGCTATGTTGTAAAGTATTTACACTGCTCCGTGACAGAAGGTTACGAATCAACGAGATGCCCATTCAATACTCAACGGATACGGGAATGGAGTTGGTTGCCAGACTGATAAAACACACTAGTGCTATATTTCAGAGTGATTCAGAACCTTACACGCCGATGTCATGCTTGCATTGAGGTTGATAGTCGTCAGTTTCAGCACATTTTGCAATGTACAGTGCAGATGATACGTCCATTGTCTCCGACCCTAGGTTCCCTACCTCAAATTGTTCAGTAGAGCATGCTCTACGTCCTGTTAAATTATTGCACGCTGTTACGGAAAAGCCATGTATAATTGTAAAAATGTATGTACTTTTTTATGTTCCACATATCCTAAACTACTGAAATGTAGTACACAAATTACTTATCATCAAACAACAATCATCGTTGGGGTATAAATCACCTTCAACACATTATTCAGGAGATATGACGTCACAAACACATACATTTGTGATAAACTCTTGTATCATGCGACAACTTTCCATGTGACCTCCTAAACTACATGACCGATTTCAACCAGACTTGGGACACATGTTGTTTGCCGTCAGGTAACAAGTGCTGTGGGAATAAAAGCCACCTACGGAACATAGTTCAGGAGATACATAAGAACATAACGTTCGCTCTAGAGAAGGAAGAAGCACGCCAAATTAATTTCCTGGATATATCCATCACAAAGAAAAATAACTCACACTCATTCAGCATCTACAGTAAGAGTACTGCTTCAGACATCATATGACACCAGTCTTCAAACCACCCGCAGGCAAAAAAGGAATCAGCTCTCAGATCCCTGTCTCACAGATTAAATACAATACCACTACACTTGGTTCAAAAATCATGAAAGAAGGCTGTATACGTGGAAGAGACCAGAACTTTATAATGGTAAGGAATAGATTTAGTAACCAAGTTTTAAACTGTAAGACATATCCAGGGGAGTCTGAACTTAACTTCTTGGTTATGAACTGCAGATTAAAGCTTAAGAGACTGCAGAAACGTAGAAAAGTTAGATGGAACCTGGACAAATTGAAGGAACCACAGGTGGTTGAGAGTTTCAGAGGGAGCATTAGGCAAGGATTGGCTGAAACGGGGTAAAGTAATACAGTAGAAGAACAATACGTCGTAAACAATAAGTCCCCAAACATTGCAGCAAATGCGACGTGTGAATAACGCCACTATTTCATCCACTATTTGAAAATGAGAGCACTTAGTGACTAGCAAAAAAAAAAAAAAAAAAAAAAAAAAAAAAAAAAAAAAAAAAAAAAACAACCGTAAGTACCTGCAATCATCCCAGCTGTAATCTCAACCTTTTCAGGAAGGTCGCCTTTCAGTTCCGTAGAACAAAGTTGGTCGAAAAGTAGAACAGGGACACCTATGACTTCGAACACTCGGAACTATACGAAAACATGCTTAGAATAGGCAGCAGTCGTAAAGAAAACAGTGGTGTGCGTCATTACCTTGTGAAACGCCACACCAAATGAAAAGAGCCTATTCTGTGATTCCTGTCAGGTAACGTACAACCTTGCGTCTGAAAGGGTTAAAATGCCATATAACATTTGTCCAGTTTTTACTGATTGCAGAAATCTGTTAGTATGTAACCCAAGCGAACTTAAAGGCGAGCGACAAAGTTGAAAATCTATACCATTTTGAGTCCTCTTGATAACACCACATATCTTTCTTCTGAGATCGTCTTTGCGTTCTATGAGGACCGTGCAATGCGAACGATCAAATCGGTTATTGCGTTGACGTTTTCTTTAAAGAGTTCGTCTTTCAACCACCTCCTCTCCTTCCCCCCCCCCCCCCCCACCCAAGGAAAAATCCAGCCGCGGTGGAGTAGTCGAGAAGTCTAAGGCGCCTCGCCGTCGGAGCTTCGAGTCCTCCCTGGGACATGTGTGTGTGTGTGTTTGTCCTTAGGTTAGTTTAACTTAGTTTAAGTAGTTTGTAAGCTACGGACTGATGACCACGCAGTTCGGTCCGATAGATTTAAATTATTTACTATTCCTCGTGAAACAATATGCATCTCGTATCTTCTTTCGGAAACGTCCAAAAGCTCACCTCTGGTTGACATTAATAACCCCAAACTGATGCATTAGGAATATCTACATGCGGTTGGAGTACTCAGGAAATCTCATATCTAAATGCCTGGCAGAAGGTCCATCAAAAATCCTTATACTATTTATCTAACATTTCAATCTCGAATAACGTGAGGGTACATTAAAATCCTCGTTCAAGCATTTCTGTTTTTTTTTTTTTTTTTTTTTTTTTTTTTTTTTTTTTTTTTTAATTTATTATTTCAGTTACCCTGTAGAGCTTATGGGACTTAACAACGGGGTCATCAGGCCCTAGACTTACAAACTACTTATGAACTACGTTATACTACAAAACGACACAAATATCAACGCCCGAGGGGGGATTCGAACCCTCCGACCGTAGTGGCCGTCAGAACGTGACTGGCGCGCCGCAGACCGCTCGGCCACTGCGGCCGACAGTTACCCCTAACTAAGGGCGGATTGGCAGAAGCGTGCAAGCTGCTTTTCAGCTAAGGGTTATACATGTTGACTAGGTATGTTCGAAAAGCTCTGATTTCTAATATTTTATTGTGATGATTATTTCTTATCAACAATATATTTTCGCATCCGAAGAAGACACCTGATATCGAATGATATTACCGCATCTGCGGTGAAAAAATTAAGAAAACACCATCTTCGCGTATAAATATTTATGCTGGGTGATTACAGGAAAGGATTACAAACTGACATTGCTCATCGGACAAGCATGAGTGATCACATAGGAACCGATGTTCGCAAAGTCAACGAGAGGGTGGTTACTGGTATCGTCGAGGACTGTTAAACCACAGTCTAAAACAAACAGTCGCGAAACTCAGTAGGGAAAAGAATGCAACCATTTGACAGCTGAAGCGATACTAGCGCTCCAAGCGGCTGGGTAGCAAGCTCAGTAGCGGAAAATGGCACTACCGAAACGAACAATTTATTATTTATTATTGCTGTTGTTTACATATTTCCTAGGCATTAAACGTGGTACTGTATTTCGTGACACAAATACGAAAATATTATTAAAGGAAAATCCCGTTTCCTGTTGGTGTCAGTTTGAAATAATAACATGCCAGTGCATTGTAATACATACGGCTCACACTAGCAAGGTCGCAATCATAACATCCAAAAACGGTTTAAGACAAGAAGCGAATTGTAACCTGGTGTGTTAAAGTTCAAAATAGATTAACAGTTATGTAATGTACTGGTACGTAGTGACACGTTGCACATGTATTTTTTCTGCAGATTTTGAACATCTTAATACATTTGATACTGGCACTAGACACGATTTTTACATTCTTAGAGACTAAGTGTTACGTCTTATAAAAGTCCTTTTCGCTTTATTCTTGCTCAGATGGCTTGCATGTGCCGTTCCTGTCATGTTTTCATCGTACCTACTCCCCAGGAATATAAAGATACAGTAAAAGCTTAAGAATCTTTTCCTGCTAAAATCTCAGTTTGTCTGTACACGTTAAACTGCAGTAAGTTGCGTTTTATTTTACATTTTGCACAAACAAATCCCTGTTTACTTTCGACTATCATTGCTGCGTCACCAATAGTAGACTGCTGTGCAAAAATTTGTTTGACGTCTTTAAACCTGTGAGTAGACTACCAAAAATAACATTGAAGAAGAATACTGGGTTCGTTACTTCTCTCTCTGTTACTGATACCACACACCCTTAAAATTTAACAAACTTTAATTTATCCTACATTGTAGGAGCTTTTCATATTTGAGAAACTACAATTTATCGCGTCACAATAAGCTCCGAAATGCAGTCGCATTTTAAACGTGTCGTTCGACTCCATATCTGATCCACAACGGTTTCTCGCCTCTGCCGGCCGCGGTGGCCTAGGGTATTGAGACGCTCTACATCTACATCTACATCTACATGGGATACTCTGCAAATCACATTTAAGTGCCACAATTATACTATTTATCTCCCATTCCATTCTCGAATAGCGCGCGGGAAGAAAGAACACCTGAATCTCTCTGTTCGAGCTCTGATTTCTCTTATTTTATTCTGATGATCATTTCTACCTATGTAAGTGGGAGTCAACAATATATTTCCGCATTCGGAGGAGAATGTTGGCGATTGGAATTTCGCAAGTTGCCCACGCCGCAGCGATATGCGCCGTTGTTGTAATGATTCCCATCCCAGATCCTGTATCATTTCCGTAACGCTGTCTCCCCTGTATCGTGACAATACGAAACGAGCTACCCTTCTTTGGACTCTTTCGATGTCCTCCGTCAAACCCACCTGATAAGGATCCCGCACTGGGCTGCAATACTCCAAAAATGGACGGACAAGCGCAGTGTATGCAGTTTATTTAGTAGTTTTGTTGCATCTTTTAAGGGTTCTGCCAATAAAACGCAGTCTCTGGTTCGCCTTTCCCACGATATTATCTACGTGTTCTTTCCAGTTTAAGTCTGAAGTAATAGTAATTCCTAGGTATTTTGTGGAGTTTACGGGCTTCACATTTGATTGATTTATGTTGTAAACAAAGTTTAAAGGATATCTTTTCGTACTCATGTGGACGACTTCACACTTGTCATTATTTAGAGCCAATTGCCAATTTTTACACCATACTGATATCTTATTCAGATCGTTCTGCAGTTGGTTTTGATCTTCAGATGATTTTACTAGACGGTAAATGACGGCGTCATCTGCAAACAACCTAAGAGAGCTACTAAGATTATGTAAATAAGGAATAGCAGAGGACCAATAACACTACCCTGTGGAACGCCCGATACACCTCTGTTTTAGTCGATCCCTTACCATCGATTACTACGAACTGTGTCCTCTCCAGTCACGGTCTGCACGGCCACTACGGTCGGGGGTTCTAATCCCCCCTCGGGCATGGATATTTCTGCCGTCCTTAGTCTTAGTTCATAAGTAGTTTGTAAGTTTCGGGACTGGTGACCCCGTAGTTAAGTCCCATAGACTATACAAACATTTGAACATTTTCTCGCCTCTCGGTATGTTCTTACGACCCGGCCGCTTGGCAGCGTTGCAGTCGCCAGGGTGCAGAAAACTACCGGAAGTTTCGTGACTCTTTATATTAGACTCTGGTTAAACTGCGACGACCTCTCCCATACCCACTTGACAGTAGCACGTGTCTCGCACTGACGTGAGAGATTCTGGCGGACGCGCTGAACGATGCTCCCACGCCTATTCGTCGCCACGACATCAGCATGACGGAATCTCCGAGCTTTAAAGCAGACGAGTGAGGGCACCTTGGCAGACAACCTTTCCCTGCCGCTAGGTTGATAGCAGTGGCACAGGCCATGACCACCACGATCACCAGACCTGTCTCTAGAGTCCGATCGAAACACGATTTGTGGCCCGAAACCGTAACCGAATATTCGGCTCCTCTTCTAGATTCGGCCGAAACCGTAACCGAAACTTGCGTTGTTGTTGTTATGGTCTTCATTCCGGAGACTAGTTTGATGCAGCTCTCCACCCTACTCTATCCTGAGCAAGCCTTATCATCTCCTCATAAGAACGACAACCCACATCCACTTGAATCTGCTTACTAAGCGCGTCTCTTGGTCTCCCTCTGCGATTTTTACCCCACACACTTCCCTCCAATGCTAAATTTACGATTCCCCGATGTCTAAGAATGTGTCGTACCAAGCTATCCATTCTTTTAGTCAGGGTATGCCAAAAATTCCTTTTCTCACCAATTCTGTTCAGTACCTCTTCATTAGTTATGCGATCTACCCAGCTAATCTTCAGCATTCTTCTGTAGCACCACATTTCAAAAGCCTCTATCCTCTTCCTGTCCGCACTGCTTATCGTCCATGTTTCACTCCCGTACAAGGCAACACTCCACACAAATGCCTTCAGAAAAGACTTCTTTACCCTTAAATTAATATTCGATGTTAGCAAATTTCTCCTTTTCAAAAAAGCTTTTCTTCCCATTGCCATTCTGCATTTTATATCCGTTGTACTACGACCATCGCATGTTATTTTACTACCCAAGTAACAAAACTCATTACCACCTTCATTGTTTCGTTACCTAATCTAATTCCTTCAGCATCGCCTGATTTTCTAAGACTGCATTCCATTATCTTTGTTTTGCTATTGTTAATGTTCATTTTATACACTCTCTTCAACATACTGTCCATTCCATTCAACTGCTCTTCCAGATCCTTTGCTGTCTCTGACAGAATTACAATGTCATCAGCAAAACGCAATGTTTTTATTTCTTCCCCCTGAACTTTAATCCATATTCCAAATTTTTCCTTGCTTTCCTTCACCGCCTGCTCGATGTACAAATTGAATAACATCGGAGAAAGGCTACAACCCTGTCTTACTCCCTTCCCAAATGATGCTTCCCTTTTATGCCCTTCGAGTCTAATAACTGCGGTCTGGCTTTTGTACAAGTTGTAAATAACTCTCCTTTCCCTATATTTTACCCCTGCTGACTTCAGAATTTGAAAGAGTGTATTCCAGTCAACATTGTCAAATGCTTTCTCCAAATCTACAAAAGCTAAAAATGTAGGTTTGCCTTTCCTTAATCTATCTTCTAAGATAAGACGTAAAGTGAGTATTGCCTCCCGGGTTCCTACGTTATTAACTAGAAGTTAATAACTTGCGTTGTTAAGTTAAAATTGCTGTATATTTACGTTACACCACAAAACACTAGTTATTCCACATTTTTTCAAGCTCCCCTCCCTGTACTGACACTTCTTTAGTTTGTGTGTAAGCCTAATCAGGAGAACGTAGAAGATGACATGGGAGGCGAATAGGTCTAGACAGATCGACGGTACATTAAAAAAAAGCACTTTCAAATAGGACTCTTTTCTCCTCGTTGTGACATTTTCCACCTAAAAAAGAAAAGCTAAAAAAAGTTAGACAGTAAGTAAAGTGAACTGCATACAGTAGAATCTCGATATTTCGAGTTTCGGAATTACGAGTTTACCTTATAAATACGGGCGTCATAAAAAAAAAACAATAACTGCGGGTACATCCTATCTTCACGGAAAAAAAAAAAAAAAAAAAAAAAAAAAAAAAAAAAAAAAAAAAAACTCTTCACCATTATAAAGCGAAGTAATTAGTGAAAATAACTTCATAACTTCTTCTAGGAAGATAGTACACAACGAACTTGCCAAATAATACTACGAAATTTCAGAGCCTCAACATGACTACCACAATACAAAATACGCTGAAAATTTGCTTCCGTAAGTAGCCTTCACGATTTTGTTCTTGAGAGCGTTAGCTTTATGTTGCCATCTTAACTTGCGGTTTTTTTTCCTTTGCAAGCGACAAACAACTTTACATATCTCCATTCTGGCATTCCTGAATACATAGCAGCTTCCATCAGTGCTGCAGGACGTATTTCGAAAAATAAAGTCACAGTCCCGAATGACAGTAAGATTGTTGTCAGTATAAATTTACCTAAACTGAACAGGGAAAGATGTTTTCCACATGATGAATTTGTCTCAAACCCATTTTTTTTAATCGACAAACAACTTCTGGCATTCCTGAATACACAGCAGCTTCAATCTTAGTGCTGCAGGACGTATTTCGAAAAATAAAGTCACAGTTCCGACTAACAGTATGATTGTTCCACTATAAATTTACGCAAACTGAACAGGAAAAGGTGTTTTCCACATGATCAATTTTTCCTAACCCCAATTTGGCTATTAAAAAAAGGTCCTCTCTTTCAAGGAAACTCATTAATAAAACTTTACAGCACAACAATAAGATATCCCGTTCCATTACGTATAACACTGATTAAGTTAAATTGTTACTAACATAGTATATCACTATAATGTACGATTGCTTTATATTGTGCTTAACAACAAAAGACCCACAATTTTTACGCGGGAGTAGAGACTCCTAGCAGTTAAACAGCGCGCCGTCAACTGAGGTAAAGCGTTGTTGTTGACTGAATGCATCCAGAAAGCGACCGGACTTCATCAATAAGTTCAAAAAAGCTGGTTTTCGGCCAAGCCGAAGATTCGCTTGATTTCTGGCCTAAACCGAAACTGCTGCCGGATCCAACATTTTTGGCCGAAACTGTCCGTAGCCGAAACCGAGTATTCGGCCGGTCCTTACCTGTCTCTTACCGATTTCAGTAGAAGATAAACCCCGTACCCAAAACCGATATACAGGTCTTTTATTGTAGTTGTTGTTGTTGTTTATTAGGGAACTAAACTATTTTTTCCTATCAAAGAATGCGCAGTGGATTGGAAACAATGGAGCCAAGACTGAAGGGCGTCATCTCTCTAGGGAAACTGGCCTCAGTATTCCAGGCCGAAATCACTGCCATCAGGGCATGCGTGGAGGAGAATTTGCGTAGGTGCTACAAAGATCGTAGCATCTACATCTATTCAGACAGCCAGGCAGCCCTGAGATCATTGGCAGCTTCTGCAAAGTCTAAAATTGTTGCAGAACGTCACAGGGTTCTGGTGGAGCTAGGGGAAAGCAATAGAGTAAACCTATTGTGGGTCCCTGGCCACTCGGGGATCAGTGGCAAACGAACATGCCGACAGATTAGCCAGGGTGGGAGCAGAGACTCCATTTATTGGACCGGAACCTGTCCTGACAATCACCAAGGCAATGATCAAATTGGAGCTACGTAACTGGCTCAGACGACAGCACGTAGAATATTGGACCAAAGTCCATCAACAAAAACATGGCAAGGTAATGATGCCAAAGTCATGTTTTAAAAGAAGCTCTGCAATCCTGGGCCTGAACAGGAGAGAGATTAGACTCATGGTTGGATTGCTGACAGACCATGGGAATTTCAAAAAACACCTACATACAATGGCAATAACAGAAGAGGACCCTAAATGTAGGATCTGTGATGACGGTGATGAAACTGCATCACATCTAATCTTCGAATGCATTGCATTCGAGAGTAAAAGGCACAGAACATTTGGGACAACCAGACCCGAAGAAATTGTGTCTACCAGTTCTTTATTAGACTCCTTGCACTGTTCAAGGGAATTGGTTGGCTTTATTAGATATACAGGGAGCGGTACCGCACAATAAACTTAATTTCGGTGCGGGCAGTGGCGGGTTGGACCAAGACTGTTTTGCTTCCCTGGAAAAATCAAATCAAATCAAATCAATGGGCCTGGAGACAGAGTTGATACTCAAGAGGAGTACATTTCAAAGATGAACTTTCACCAACAGCACAAATAGAGAAAATAAAACAGCGGTCAATCATACTAAAGTTTGGCAACGGAAATCCGGGGCTGGCTGGTCACTGGGATAATAATAGAGAGCCAGTTACGTGGCACACACTAATATCTGCTAGTCAGATGACATAAAACACTAAAATACGGTTTAAAGTCAGGAGAAAGTACCCTCCATTAAATGGAATGGTAAAAACCGGCTGCACGGATAAAACATAGCACAGACTCAGCCGTGTAGGTATCGTTCCCTAGCACTAAGGCTAGCGTAGGTGGAAAATTAAAAGACTGCCGAAAGGGGGCTAAAATATTACAGTCCATCAGGAGATGAACTACTGTCACAGCAACACCACAGCGTCACATGGGGGGTGGCTCATGGCGAAGTAAATAGCCGTGAGTCAACCAAGTACGCCCAATACGGAGACGGCGTAGCACATCAGAATCTCGACGATTGGGCCTCAGTGAAGTTTTCCATGTGGCTGTGGATGGTTTGATCGTGCGAAGCTTGTTTTGCACACTCAGTACAGACCATTCCGAACTCCAGGCGTCTCGCACCTTCCGGTGTAGCGTTCACCTTAGGTCCATTTCCGCGAGATCAAATTCAAGAGGGCGTGTTTGGCCAACTGATCTACACGTTCATTACCAGGAATGCCGATGTGCCGTGGGGTCCAAATAAAAGACCACTGAGCGACCAGACCTATTGAGAGAGGCAACAGAGTCTTGGATACTCTGCACCAAAGGTAGTTTGCTGAAACACTGGTCGAGTGCTCGTAAGCCACTCAGGGAGTCACTGCAGATGACAAAGGACTCCCCGGGGCTTGAGTGGAAGTGCGCTTTTATTTAAGATTACCGGTTTCGGTTAGCATCTGACCTCTTTCTTACATTCTCTAAAAGTAGACAGGGGTTTGTACACGTTTTTTCCATTAAAAGGGTGCATGACCTAGGTTTGTCGCCCTCAAAACTCATTAACAACCTTACCTCGGCCACATCGCCAGAGTGCAACTCAAGTGAAATAGGCATATAAATAAAATTAAAAGGACTAATTTTGTCGATGTATTTTCTTGTATTCGCACTGTCCTATCTACACCTTTGATACTCTCCGTTTTCGTATTGTAGCACTGGCCTTACATTTATTACACACTGCCGGAGCAAAAAATGTGCATACCTGGAAAGATTACATCGATTTTGATCTATTAACAGGAGATGTCACTCGTGGACAGTAGATGTACTAGTAATGGTTTCAGCGTCGTCCGCCAAAATTAGCGCAGTGGCATAGCTACCAGAGCGATGTCTGTGTCTACCCTTAATAGGGAATGTTTATATCTACAAGGGTCTGTGTATATCAACGTGTGAATCAAATAGGCGCCCTTCCTTGAAGACGTGCTTCCTTCAACCAACTTCAGCGAGATTGAAAAAGGCAAATTGTTGCCTTCCGAGTGACACTCCACCTTAACTCCTAGCACTGTAGTGTTCGGAAATTCTTTTCCAACGTACCACAGTTGTATATGTTATTTCAGATTGTATTGTAATTTCATTCTCAATGCCTGCTTGAAAGTGCATTGAAAATGGTCACTATGTTATCGAAATCGATGTGCTGCTACAGTAATAAAGCGTCTAGTAACGACAAATGCTGCATACTACATTTGGTTTACTCTTTTTGGATGGCTTTGTGTAGAACATAATCTCCTCATATTGAAGCGAGGCGCGATCTTTAATTTCACTAGAAGAAAACACTCCGTAGTCAAGATTGCAATACTGATCATTTATTTGAGATTACCGGTTTCGGTAATCAATGTTACCATCATCTGATTACTTTTTTACATTCACTAAAAGTAGATAAGAGCTGGTACAAGTTAGTTCCATAAGAACTGTGCATGGCCAAGGTTGGTAATGAAAAAAAAAAAAAAAAAAAAAAAAAAAAAAAAAAAAAAAAAAAATTTGACAAGAAAGCACCCTCAACGCAAGTCACTGGAAAATATAACATGGGAACATCGGGAGATAGCAATTAAACTGAATTGACTTGGGGCTTGGTGCTTTCTTTTGTCAATGTTTTTATTGAAAGTTATGACAAACATAGATCATGGACAAATTTTAAAGAACAAGCTTGTACAGACCCTTGTCTACTTTTTGTGACTAAAAAAGAGATCAGATGATAGTAACACTGCTTTCCGAAACCGGTGATCTCTAATAAATGCCCAGTATTGCGATCTTGGATATGGAATGTTTTTCTTCTATTGTATATACAACTCAATATAATCACTGGCACGTTATTTATGTCATATTTCCCGCGACGACAAAAAAGATTAAGTTTGTCTTTTACAACAACGACAAATAGTAACATCTTTAATCTAGTTCGTGGACATTCCTCGTTAGTAATTAAAAATGAAAGTGTTATGATGGTCTTGCAATTTTAGTTAATTATAAGACAGAATAGAATCGAAAATTATAGTACATGCCAGTGAAACAAGAGCAGAAACAAACTTAATGAGGCAAATGATACCTTCATATTATGAGAGAAGGGTGACAATTTACAACGAATTACCTTTGTAAACAATACGAAATGATATTTCTAAAGCCAAGACTGAAGTAGTTTTGAAAAAATAATCCAGTCGGATCGAACATCATTGCTATTTTGAAAGAAGTGTCATCTTTCGCTTATATGGGATGTCTAATTGCTCAGTACAGGAATAAAGTCCGAGCTGGAAAAGTGACTGGATTTGGAACTGTATGTGGCACCATTCACAAAGTATTACAAAAGATGACCAGACAATAAACTAAAGTGAAATTTTATTTCTCCGTTGGAGTGAGTGTTAGGTACCTGCAAAAACATGTTAAGGGCGGACATAAAATTTATAAGAAAGAAAGGTTACACAAAACAGATTACTAAGAAACAAAACACAACGAAGAGCTACGGAGAGAGATGGGTAATAAATTAGCAAAGGGTCAATGCCAAAACCATAAACCGTAGAATAATATTTTTTAAAACGTAAAATGTATTTTAATCACGCACACATCTGAACCTGTAAGTGTCAAGTTTCACGGCGGTCAATCGTGAGGCCAGAGGAAAACTGATTGTCATGTAAAGCGAACAGTAAATAATCAGTGAACGCGGATTATCATGTAAAATAGGTACATACAATTGTTTAAACAACAAACTAGTTATCTCTTAATGAATCATCTTACGAGGTCTACTTGCATTATACACTAAAAATGTTCAAATGTTTGTATAGCTTATGGACTTAACTACGGGGTCATCAGTCCCTAAACTTACAATCTACTCTACAGCGGCTATGCGTCATGACAAGCAAGCAGTGAAGCAGTGGTAAATCGCTGGAAGGAGGTGGCACCTCATCTGCACACAAGTTACCTAATTCCAGTAAATTTTGGTGAGAGGGAGGGGGGGGGGGGGAGGGGGTTAGCATGAGCTCCGAGGCTACGATCAGTCACATCCCAGATGCGATTGATTGGTTTCAGATGAGACTAGTTGGGAAGTCAGCACGTCATCTGCAATCTCCACTATGTCCCACGTACCACAACATGACATGACGCAATTTGCTAAGGAAGCCGTTACCCAACGCCACAACCTCGGATCTGTTCCGTGGAGTTCAGCTAGAGCCACTTGGACCTGAAGATGGCCTGCTAAAACCGGTAATCTTTATAATAAATGCAGTCTTTGACTAACTTATGAAATCAATGGCATGAAACTTCTCAAAAAAATGGTTTGCTTACATCGCACAGCGTCCATTACATCCAGAGATATTAAGAAACAAAGTTCCCACTTGGTATAGATGAAGCGCGCAGTTACTGCACGTCTCTACACTCAAGTGTTAACTTCACGTAGCCAGTGATGTACGCTTGCGGCGCGTTTCATTTATTTCAAGTGTCGATATGTCGGGATGTAATTGACGTATTGCGATGAAACCAATGCCATTCTTTTTGCGATGTTTCATGCTGTTGAGTGTGTAAAAATAGTACGGGCATTCATTAAAAAATGTAATTTCGAGGTGAACATAATATTTCTTTAGGTTTTGGAATGTCTGACAGTATTTACTTCATAAGCCCTTGTCGTACGTTAATGCCTATGAAACTCGTATTTGAATATCTATTGCTTTTCCAGAGATATCTGAAGTCAAGTTTGACACCCTGTATATACAGGTCGAAGCTAATTTCGTGCACTCGGCTTTCACAACGCGATTCCTCACATGCCAGCAACAAAAAAAGAATATATAAGGTACATGAACCAAATAAGGCCCACCTAACGTTTCGTATGCAGTGTGTGTAAATGGTAATATTCCGAAATCGAACGTGCAATATCCTACAACTATATTCAGTTCAAAAATAAATTAAAATGGAAAGCTTGTGTAATTAATATCATCACTTTAAAGAAAATGTTTAAGCCCTGCAAGTGGGCCTTGTTACGAGACCCCGTTCCTAATGCGGCCCGTAGCCACATCTAGTTCATATTAACATTATGGGGCACGTAAATAGCAGGAAAACTGTTGCAATACACCGCCAGAGTTGTAATGTAATTTTATTTCAGACATAAGTGAAATGAGATGATATGTAGAATTTTATATTTACATTTTTTTACAAACGCTTATAAATTTAAGATTATTAAATTTAATCAGCAACCAACAGTGTTGTGACAGCAGTAAGTTCCCTTATCGTAAGTTAATAGAAACGTAAGTCTAATCGTTACATTTTATATGATGGGTCTTATTGGGAACAACTCGTTTAAAACGCGTGTGTTTTTATTGTTAAAAAGGAAGATTATGCCACTATCTTAATAAAGCACAATTTTCTGTATACGTATACATATTTACCACTACAAATGCTGCATGACCGACGCGATTGCATTTGACGAAAAGTACCGTGAAAATAAGAAGCATCCCTCCTTCGTTGAATGCCGTAGCACAACTGAAAGTAAAATGGCCGGCACGAGAGCGGGTGCGGAAGTAGTTGTTGCTTTATCCACTAGTTGTCACAAGCTATCATTACCAACGACATTTAGCGCTGTTTTCAAACTTTCTATGCTAGAATATGAGTGGGCCTTACTAGGAACTGGTCCCTATTTGGTACATGTACCTTATCACAAAATTTTGTCTTGCGTATATTTCCGGCAGTAAATGGACGTCGAAAACTGAGATGGGTCTGTGTTCCACACGTCAGTGTGTATACCAAATAACTTCTAGGGGATGTACAAGGCGCCTTCAGGAACAAAATGAGCGTGAATACCCATGCTTTGAAACGCCATTCAAAGACGCTACGAAGAGTACTTACAGGCACCGGAGCCTACCGTTAGTCATCTCCTCTAGCAACTTCGATGCTCCGTGGCGCTGTTGCATGACGTTTCCAGGCGTGGGTTTCTATGCTCATTTTGTTCCTCAAGACGCCATCTATATCCAAAAAATGTTCAAATGTTTGTTAAGCTTATGGGACTTAACTACGGGGTCATCACTCCCTAAACTTACAAACTACTTATCAACTACCTTATACTAAGGACGGCACAAATATCCATGCCCGAGGGGGGATTCGAACCCCCGACCGTAGTGGCCGTGCAGACCGTAACTGGAGCGCCTCAATCCCCTCGGCCACCGCGGCCGGCCCATCTATATCCCTATATGATTCTGAAATACATTTACACATGGAAAACACCCATCTGTCTTCGACATCATTTACTGTCGGAAATGTGCGCTGGGCGAAATTTTGTGAGAGACATTTTTTAATTGCTGGCATATTATGAATCGCGTTGCGTAGCCCTAGTGTGCGAATTTCGAAGATGTTCTAATGTTTGTTAAGTATGGGACCTAACTACAGTGGTCATCGGTTTCTGAGCTTACAAAGTACTTAACCTAACTTATCCTAAGAACAACACACACACATCCATACCCGAGCGAGGACTCGAACCTCCGACGTGGAACTGCCCCGCGCACCGTAGCAAGGCGCGTTAGTGCGCACGGCTATTCCGCCGGGGCCCGAATTGCGATTCACCCTGCATATATATCGTATGTATATGTGTGTGTATTTTTTAATTGAATGTTTAGTATTGGGTCTCTTTCTTTTACGAAGTAAGTCATCCGCACAACTAAAAATATTGGGAACTAAGACTTAATTTATTTAATCTATTCTTAAGCGCTCTTAACTATATTACAATTCAATGCTTGTATTATTTACAAATATCATGTATTAAAAACACGGATACTTAATCCTTTTCGTCTAACAATACAGAATGACAACACTGATTACTTTGGTAGCTGGAACAAAGATATGTTCAAATGTTTGTAATTCTATCGGACCAAACTGCGTGGTCGTCAGTCCATAGCTTACAAACTACTTAAACCTAGGTAAACTAACCTAAGGACAAACACACACACCCATGGCCGAGGGAGGACTCGAAACTCCACGGCGAGCAACCGCGCGCTCCGCAGCGAGACCAAAGATAAGTAACTAGTTATTTAATATTCACTTCTGTTCACTTTGGTTCAAATCAAATGTATGTAAATCTAAGGGACTTAACTACGTTGGTCATGAGTCCCTAGGGTTACAAATTACTTATACTGCTAAGGACAACACGTGCCTTCATGCCAGAGGGAGGATTCGAACCTCCGACGGCAAGCAACCGCGCGCTCCGCAGCAAGACGCCTTAGAACGTTTGGCCACTCCACCGAGGCTTCAATTTGCTAATTATGTCATTAAAAAAAGAAAAATGTCATTTTAGTTGTTCCATAGACAATTTAAATGTCTTTCAAATCGTATGGATTCTCTTAGTCCGAGTCTGTTTTCGGTGGTTCTTGTATTGGCAATTCCCTGTTGTTGCTTTGCATATTGATCAGGATATTGTCTGTCCAATCTAGTTCGATAAGCGTGGACATTTTAAATGCACTGCTGGCTATCTCGCCCGATAAGACTCTGGAAGTAGGAGACCGGGGAGGGGGCGTCAGAAGCCAGAAAATTATTCAGGAAAGCCGCTAGAAATATCGTACCCAGCTGCCGTGACGCGGCGGCGTTATTAAATTTTAGTTTTCTGCCACGACGTTTTCTAGGGAGTTAATTATCGGGCAGCTTAAAATAAAGACTACTGCACGGCCGGCGGACTGCTGCATTGCGCAGAAATCGCGTGTCTGCGACGCGAGCGCTGCAGACGTAGCTCACCTCTGCCCCAGCACAGCAGAAACAGCCAGCAGACGGCAGGGGCGTAGAGGCCGCACGAAGGCCAAGGCCGCGGCGTGCTGTAGCGGACGCTGCAGGCAGAGTTTTATGGAACCGTGTCCTGCGGCACGCCACACTGTGCTTGTAGCTGGACTGAACTAGCCTTATTACGTATTCCTGGGTCAGTGTGAACCTTGGTGCAAATGTTCAAATGGGGCCAACCTGCAGTGGTCATCGGTCCCTAGACTTATCACCTACTTAAACTAACCTAGGCCAAGGATAACAGACACACTCCAATGTCCACACTCCAAGGGATGACTCGAACCTCCGACAGACAACAGTCACGCATTCTACGACAAGACGCTATAGAGCGCAAGACCATTTCCACGTAGGACAACTACTCCCTCCGAGCATCAACACTGGTCCTTGCGCAGTGATTTCCTAAACAACTATACCTCGGTGTATAGAGCCTCCATATTCAACAAGTAGTACCCAATATATTCCCATGTTACGAGGTGCATTCAAGTTCTAAGGCCTCCGATTTTTCTTTTTCTGTGGACTGGAAAGATATATAAACATGCGCATTGTTTTAAAATAAGGCCGCGTTCATTGTAAATACGTCCCAGAGATGGCAGCACCGTATACGGCAGATGGAATTTTACCGCCAGCGGCGATAATGAGAACTGTTTTAGATACTTAAAATGGAGACGTTTTCCTTCCTTGAACAGCGTGCAATCATTCGTTTTCTGAATTTGCGTGGCGTGACACCAATTGAAATTCTTCGACAGTTGAAAGAGACATGTGGTGATGGAGATATGGATGTATCGAAAGTGCGTTCGTGGGTGCGACAGTTTAATGAAGGCAGAACATCGTGTGACAACAAACCGAAACAACCTCGGGCTCGCACAAGCCGGTCTGACGACATGATCGAGAAAGTGAAGAGAATTGTTTTGGGAGATCGCCGAATGACTGTTGAACAGATCGCCTCCAGAGTTGGCAATTCTGTGGGTTCTGTGCACACTATCCTGCATGACGACCTGAAAATGCGAAAAGTGTCATCCAGGTGGGTGCCACGAATGCTGACGGACGACCACAAGGCTGCCCATGTGGCATGTTGCCAAGCAATGTTGACGCACAACGACAGCATGAATGAGACTTTCTTTTCGTCGGTTGTGACAATGGATGCCATTTGTCAATCCATAAACAAAGCGCCAGTCAGCTCAATGGAAGCACACAGATTCAACGCCACCAAAAAAATTTCGGGTAACCGCCAGTACTGAAAAAATGATGGTGTCCATGTTCTGGGACATCGAGGGCGTAATCCTTACCCATTGCGTTCCAAAGGGCACTACGGTACCAGGTGCATCATACGAATATGTTTTGAAGAACAAATTCCTTCCTGCACAGCAACAAGAACGTCCAGGAAGGGCTGCGCGTGAGCTGTTTCACCAAGACAACGCACCCGCACATCGAGCTAAAGTTACGCAACAGTTTCTTCGTGATAACAACTTTGAAGTGATTCCTCATGCTCCCTACTCACCTTACCTGGCTCCTAGTGACTTTTGGCTTTTTCCATCACTGAAAGACACTCTCCGTGGCCGCAAATTCACCAGCCGTGCTGCTATTGCCTCAGCGATTTTCCAGTGGTCAAAACAGACTCCTAAAGAAGCCTTCACCGCTGCCATGGAATCATGGCGTCAGCGTTGTGAAAAATGTGTACGTCTGCAGGGCGATTACGTCGAGAAGTAACGCCAGTTTCATCGATTTCGGGTGAGTAGTTAATTAGAAAAAAAATCGGAGGCCTTAGAACTTGAATGCACCTCGTAAGTAACGCAAAATGCATGAATCTTAGGCAGGTCTACTCAAATGAGAAAAGACCTAGCATGTTAAAATGGACCAGACTACACCTGGTCATCGATCCATAGACTTACAAAGTACTTATCCTAAGAACAACACACACACACACACACACACACATACATACACACCAGAGAGAGGACTCGAACCTACGGCGGGAGTTAAAATTCAACAAAAGAAAACGGGAGAAAGCTTTTGATATCTTGTTTCTTGCTTCGAAAGCTGAATGAAAACTATGGCTCAATCGATTTTCTACAATGTAACAATGTCTGAGCAACTTCTACCGCTAAACTACAACAAGTGAGAACCCCAGTTTGCAATAATACTGACTCCGCTCTACCGCCATTCTAAGTGGTTGAACGGACATTAAATCAGGACGTTGCTTAGTCGCAAGTACTTCACCTAAAGTAGCTGATGCACTGTGCGGCTATCGGTGCTCATCAGAAATGGGGCGCCGAACATAAAGTTCAAATGTTTGTAAACCTATTGAACAAAACTGCTACGATCATCAGTTCCTAGAGTTACAAACTACTCCAGCTAAATTTAACCTAAGAACAACACACACAAACCTATCCCCCAGAAAGGACTCGATCCTCCAACGGGGGACAAGCGCGCATTTCTCAGCAAGGCGCCTTAGAGTGCTCGGCCACTCCACCGCGGCGAACCCTAAGTCCGGACGATGGCTTCCCAGTCAAGCCGAGCGTCCGACAGGAAAGCAACTCAAGCAAGTGTCGATGCAGCTCTCTCGGATTGCCCAGCTGGTGGACTTGGGCCGCCCTCGGCGTATCGACCAAGAGTGTTCTCCAAGAACTCCCCGTGTAGTCAGCACCACAATTCTGAAAGGCCAAAAAGCCTTGCAAAAAGCAAGGCCAATCACACTCATTTTTGGCATAACGCAAAGGGTTCTAACTACACGAACAATTGCCTACTTTCTCGCCTAAAGTCTCGACGCTTCCCCACATGGGATGACGTCCTTTGATCCCAGCAAACTAACATCAGAGACTCTACAACCTTTTGGCGCCAAACTTACGGGGCGATGAACTCCCTTCTTTACTGGCGAGCTATGGCGCCAATCAGCAGCTGAGGCTCCGTTCACATGTTTCCGAAAGACAAATGGTTCTCACATCGAATATTGATTTAAGCCTAAGGAAGTCCTTCCTGAAGGCATCTGTGTGGAGTGTTGCCTTGTATGGGAGTAAAACATGGACGATAAACATTGCGGACAGGAAGAGGATAGAGGCTTTTGAAATGTGATGCTACAGAAGAATGCTGAAGATTAGGTGGGTGGATCGCGTGACTAATGAGGAGGTACTGAACACAATTGGGGAGAAAAGGAATTTCTGGCATACCTTGACTAAAAGAAGGGATCGAGTGGTTGGACTCATTCTTAGACATCAAGGCATTGTGAATTTAGCGTTGGAGGTAAAAACCGCAGAGGAAGACCAAGAGATGGATACAGTAAGCAGGTTGTCAGCTGTAGGTTGCCGTTCTTATGTGGAGTTGAAGAGTCTTGCTCAGGATAAGGTATTGTGGAGAGCTGCATCAAACCAGTCTCCGGACTGAAGACCACAACAATAACAACAAACGGTTCTCAGGCCAGAAAAATAGACAATGGCACCTTATAGTTCGTTGAAAGAAAATAGTCACGATCGTGAAGAAGCTTTTTTATTATTGATAACGCGTGTCCCCATTTAGGAGCATCATGAGATTATTGTAACAAAAAGGATGGTGAAAACGTATACGGTTGAAGGTACACGATAATAGAAGCCGAAATGTCCCAGTAAACACGGGTCCACAAACGAGCTGCTTGGGAGATAATTACCAATGTATGGTTACAAGCCGTCATTGACGTCACTGTAAACATCGTCCTAGTTCGTTAACATTAATTCGAAATTTACACTTTATTATCAAGGTTTACATCGCGTTTAGTTTGCATCTCATACACTTTATTAACGCGGTTGAAGAACTGGAGCGGAGAGTTGTTCACGATTGTCAAGAGTTCCGAAATGATCCAGGGGTTTTCGAAAGAATTCCAAATTTATTACAGAGACGAGCACTTTGTCGCATCCAGATGGAAGGACGACACTTCGAACACCTCCTTTAACAGGTAACCCGTATGTGAAATGTGGACTAAATGCGATCTAAAAACCTAACACTAAACTCTAAATCTGAAATTAATGTGTAGTAACTAGGGCGATGTTTACAACGCCGTCAGTGGCGGCTAAGTCGTAATTATCTCGCAAAGTGGTCGTTCACGGACCCATGTTTACTGGGATATTTTTGCTTCTATTATCGTGTACTTTCAACGGTGTAATTTTGAACCATCCTTTTTGATACACCCTGTATAATATTGAAGTGGTGAAGTATCATCAGTATATGCTGGAGAAAATGGAAACTCAAAAAACAGACGTTGTCAAAGGCGATTTTCAGGTAACAAATAAGAGTTAAGAAATTTAGCATGGAAGGGCAGCGTTGTCGACTGCGATAATGACAATATAAAACGAACAAAGTTTGTTCAAATGTTTCTGAACCTAACGGATCAAACTGCTCTTGTCATCAAAAATGTTCAAATGTTTGTTAAGCTTATGAGACTTAACTACGGGGTCATCAGTCCCTAAACTTACAAACTACTTATCTACTACCTTATACTAAGGACGGCACAAATATCCATGCCAGAAGGGGGATTCGAACCCCCGACCGTAGTGGCCGTGCAGACCGTGACTGGAGCGCCTTAGTCCCCTCGACCACCGCGACCGGCTTCTTGTCATCGGTCTCTAGAGTTAAAAACTACTTAAACTAACTTATGATAAGGACAAAGTACATCCATGCCCAAGGGACAATTCGAACATCCAATGGGAGCGGCCGCGAATCTGTGACTTGGCGTCATCGACCGTTCGACCCCTCAAGCGCGAGAAGCGCACGCGCGCGCGCGCGCTCGCGCGCGCGCGCGCGCGCGCGCGCGCGCGCGTGTGTGTGTGTGTGTGTGTGTGTGTAAGTGAATGCAGATTATTCGGCAATACTACGGTAATATCAATTGTCTCTTTCTTGCACGGCTGCGGTGGAGTAGCCGAGCGGTCTAAAGCACCTCGCTGCGGAGCGCGCGGTTGCTCGCCGTGGAGGTTCGAGTCCTCCCTGGGGCATGGGTGTGTGCGTTTGTCCGTAGGTTAGTTTACCTAGGTTTAAGTAGTTTGTAAACTACGGACTGATGACCAAGCAGTTTGGTCCGATAGATTTACAAACGTTTTTTTTTTTCCTTGCACGGCTTTCCTCAATCACTGAAGCTTTGGGAAGAATTAATTATAGAAATGTTTTTCCCTTCCTTTTTGTCTCTTTTTAATGCGAGATTGTAAGTGCTTGTTGTTCGTGCATCTCTCTCAGTTTTTAATGGGATTTTTGCTTCCTCGTTTACCCCTGCCAGCATAAATTTAATGGCACTGTGTAGAGGCGGCTCCTCCTTTGCGTTTCGTGATTCAGTGCCGAGCCGTTACCCCTGCATTGCCGAGGTTCAATTTCTCTTCTGGACCGCTGTGCCTAAGCTTATAGGTGCTCCTGAGCCAGAGAGAGGCAAAAGGAAAGGTCGCTAATTAATGTGAATTTACTCTGGTGGAAGGATCAAAGAGAGCCGCACTCTGAGAGAAGCGCACGAATTGACTCGAGCTGAAAAGCTGCATTCCACAACAGAAATAATGGAGTGATTTTCATACACTCGTTAAAATCTTTTATGATTATGAACCGTTTCAAGGTGTCGGCAAACTGATTTATTGTAAATGAAGTGACAGAAAACTCTGTATTGGTAGGTTAAATAAAAATAATACAATTACATTTGTAAGTACACTCTTTAACCCTCGAGGACTCGCGCGTGAGCATTTTGCTCACAGTAATTTTCATACAATCGGCATTTTATCTATTTTAAATAGTCAAACATGTGTGTTTTCTTATGAACGCAACTAGAAATACTTATTTAGACATATTAAGTACATTACAAACTGTTCTTTGACTGTCAAAAAATGTTATACACGCGATAGATCGCGTAACTTTTAAAGGCACGAATTTTCGCGGGTTATATATTGTGTGTATGTCATACGGAGACAACGAACTATGTCGAAGCAGTAGCGTAGTTAATACTGTAGTAGCCTATGTGATGAACAATACCCGGACACTCCCTTAAAAACATACGTTTTTCATGTTTGGTGCACAGTGCTACCTCCTACCACCATGTACTACATATCAGCGACATCAGCAGTCATTAGGCATCGCGAGAGAGGACAGTGGGCTCCTACTCGAAACTTACGGACTTCAAAAGTGATTGGGTGTCACTTATGTCAGAAGTCTGCACGCGAGATTTCCATACTCCTAACCATCCATAGGTCCACTCTTTCTGATGTGATAGTGAAGTGTAAACGTGAATGGACAGGTAAAGCACGAAAGTGTAAGACCGACGTCGTTTCTTGATTGACAGAGACCACCGACAGTTGAAGAGGGTCGTACAACGTAATAGACAGGCATCTATCCAGACCATCACACACGAATTCCAAACTGTATTAGGATGCACTCCAAGTACGATAACATGCGGGAGGTGAGAAAACTCCAATGTTGAGTCACTGCCCATAAGCCACACGTCATGCAGGTCATTGTCAAACGACGCCTCGCTTGGTGTAAGGAGCGTAAACATTGGACGATTGAACAGTGGAAAAACGCTGTGTGGAGTGACTAATCACGATAGACAATGTGACAATGCGATGGCAGGGTGTCGGTATGGCTAATGCCCGGTGAACGTCATATGCCAACATGTATAGTGCCAACAGCAAAATTCGGAGGCGGCGGTGTTATGGTGTGGTCGTGTTTTTCATGGAGAGGTTTGCATCCCTTGGTGTTTTGCGTGGCACTATCACAGCACAGGCCTCCATGATGTTTTTAGCAGCTTCTTGCGTCCCACTGTTGAAGAGAAATTCGGGGATGGCGATTGCATCTTTCAACACGATCGATCACCTGTTCATAAAACACGACCTGTGGCGGAGTGGTTACACGACAATACAATTCCTGTAATGAACTGGACTGTACAGTGTCCCGACATTTATTGAACACCTTTGGGTTGTTTTGGAAAACGCCGACTTCGTGTCAGGCCTCACCGACCTATATCGATACCTCTCTTTAGTGTAGCACTCTGTGAAAAATAGGCAGCCATCTCCCGAGAAACCTTCCATCACCTCAAATTTTTATTGAGATGTGGTTCAACAGCCTTAAGATATTTGAGAAAATGCATACTGTAAACCATCAGCTGTTTATTATTTTTCAGGTTTCTACCGGTTTCGATGACGTCTTAAAAATATTCAAATGTTTGTAGAGCTTATGGGACTTAACTACCGGGTCATCAGTCCCTAAACTTACAAACTACTTATGAACTAGCTAATACTAAGGACGGCACAAATATCCATGCCCGAGGGGGGATTAGAACCCCCGACCGTAGTGGCCATGCAGACCGTGACTGGAGCGCCTCAGTCTCCTCGGCCACCGCGGCCGGCGGTGACGTCTTATTGCCGGCCGCTCCAGTCACGGTCTGCACGGCCACTACGGTCGGGGGTTCGAATCCCCCCTCGGGCATGGATATTTGTGACGTCCTAGTTCGTAAGTAGTTCATAAGTAGTTTGTAAGTTTAGGGACTGATGACCCCGTAGTTAAGTCCCATAGACTATACAAACATTTGAACTCTACAAACATTTGAACATTTGACGTCTTATTTTTATTGTGTGACATGCATGTCAGTATGCATAAAGAGGCATATAATGCACCTGTCAAAAATGAGTCTGTTTAGTTCTCTTCTGTGTAGATGGTTTATAGCCGAAACCGGTAGAAGTTTGAAAAACAATAAACAGCTGATGGTTTACAGTATGCATTTCTTCCAGCACCTGATTGAACGTATATCTGCGAAAGTGGAAGCTGTCATCAAGGCTCAGGGTGGGCCGACACCATATTGAATTCCAACTTTACCTACGGAGAGCATCACGAACTTGTAGGTCATTTTCAGCCCGGTATCCGAAAACATTTGCTCGCATATATCTGGATCATATCCACCTACTTCCAGCTCTTTTTCTTACTTTTTCATTTTTTTGTTTTCTGAAAGAAAATTTCTCGATAGAGGCTTGTACTTCTCCAAAAATATACCTGTACAGGAGATTCAACAACATGAACTTGAACGTCATGCTCAAGGTAATTTTAGAGTACGGAAGTACTTTAAGTAATCTTGAAAATCAAATTATTTGGTTACGAAAATTGAATAAAGAAGTAAAAGTAGTGAACCGCCAGTAATTTTAGGTACCGGTCACTACTAGCATTGTGTTTAACTACATACACCTACCTAGTTGTGAAGAACTTTCTGATATTTGTGGTACGAAAATGTTTCATTGATGTGCTATGTAACAATTTGCTATAGTTCAAAAATAAAAATATCATTTGTATACATATGTCATGTGGGAACAACGTTACTATGTCCAAGCAGTAGCATATTTTATAGCGTAATACACCACAACTATCGCCCAGTGGACTTCTATGATATAAATTTTACGATTGGTGACGAATGTGTTTCAAATTCAGATACTCAAATCTTTGTAAATCTAAGGGTCTTAACTACTAGGCTTCCAAACTACTCAAACTTATTCAAAGGACAGCACACACACACACACACACACACACACACACACACACACACACACACCGCAGCAGTGATAGTGTTTCATCAATTGTGTGAATTTCTATGTGTGACGTATCTTACGGGAGAGAGGCGATCCGTTCCACTAACTGTGGTCAACATAAAGGAAGCAGCAATCATCAGTGGAACGGACCACTCAATAATTTCACTGTACCTTTCTGTAGTGAATAGCGTCAGGTTTACAGTGCAGAAAGATTCTACGTGGGCAATAAGTGATAATATAGCATGTAAGAGTTTATGTTCAAATTGTGCATTGGAACATCAATGCGTAGGTGACTATAGAACCAGGTACCATTTGAATGTTTTGATTTTGCGAACTTATTAAACCGTAACGAATACTGTTATGAAAGAGAGATCACTTTCGGTTATATCCAGTTTACATTTTTTAAACATTCCTTCTTTACAATTTTTTGTGGTTAAGAAGCAAGTGCAAATGCTATGGATCCTGCAATGGGCAATAGGATACACTCAAATCCTATACTGGAGAGATATGTTACTTAGGTACCACTATCAGGAACATAATGCCTGAATTAATGAAAAAGTTTCAACAAATGTTGGTGATGAATAGATGGTCCAGCAGGGAGACCTTGTTGATATAGAATGAGCCAATAACGAGTCATTATTCTCAGTTAGCCGTTAAAGAAAAATTCCCAAAACTAAAATTTCTTCAGTTGTAAGTGATATCCTTAATGCCAAATAGTGGAATAGGGTCGGACGAAAAAAATAATTTTTCTTTTTACCAAACGCTTTATTGCGGAAAAGTTCCCTATTCTCATTAAAATAAATACGAGAAGAAAAAATTAAAATCAGTTATATAATCCGTTCGCACAAAAGCAAAGAAAAAATCATGCCAAATTTAAACGGACCAAAATCCTCAAGACTGGCTGTCTTTTACAGAAACTAGAAATTTAGTTTGCACTTCAATGCGAGAAGAATATAATAAATTCCACAACAAAACCCTGTCACGTAATTTCGTAGAGAATCCTAAGAAATCCTGGTCGTTTGTAAAGTATAAGCTGTAAAACATAATCAATACCTTCACTTCGCGATAGATACAGTGATGCTATTGATGACAGTTCTAAAGCAGAACCGCTTAACTCAGCCTTCCGAAATTCCTTCACGAAAGAAGACGAAGCAAATACTCCTGAATTCATATCAAGAACAGCTGTCAGCATGCGTAACTTAGCAGTTGATACCCCTGGTGTATTAAAGCAACTTAAATCACTTAACAGAAGTACGTCTCCCGGTCCCGATTGTATACCAATTAGTTTCATTTCAGAGTATGCTGATGCAATAGCCAAGTACCTAGTTATCATATTCAATCGCATGCTCAGCGAACGTTCTGTACCCAAAGACTGGAAAGTTGCACAGCTTACGCCAATATTCATAAAACGCAATAGGAGTGACCCGCAAAATTACAGGCCTATATCACTGACGTCAGTTTGCAGTAGGGTTTTATGGCCGTGATTTACAACTGTTTTTAGGATTCCAGACCTCAGTCAGTAAAAATCTTGTTGGATTGCTCTGTCAATAAATTCAGTTGTCCTAGCCAAGATGTCAAATGTAAGTAAAAGTCATCCTCCGAAACGATGTATCTTCATAAAGTTTTTGACGCATAATGAAACATGCCAAAAGACGCAAAGAAATGTCGTTAAGTATTTAATACACAAAGCTAAATGAGTAACACTATGTTCAATGTTTGTTGGTATTCGCAGAGATAAGAGTGCTTAATTCTGTCACAGAGGTTGCTTCCTTGCTGTACTACCCCACACTTATTCCACACTAGCGGCGTCTAATAGTTCTTTGGTGCACTACAGCGCCTCTATCGCTTGTTTGCTGTGATGGGAAAATTGTTTACGACATCGTATATCCTGAACTATGTTGTCGTAGGTAGTTCTTAACCCCCACAGCGATTGTTGTCTATTAATAAACAAAATGTGTACCACGTTTAATTGAAATCGGTCCATTATTTTAGCAGGAGATGTGGAAAAGAGCGCATTATGTAGCAGTTATTGGGAAATTTCAGTGTTTATATCTCCTGAAATATGTGTCGTATTATAATGTAAATTTTAAGGTACATTCAGTGGTATATGTCTGAAAAATGTATCGTGAATGGTGTTAGCAGTAAAGACGGATGATGATGCGGTTTTTCATGAACCAAATTGTTTATGAATTCATATCTCATGAACTATATTTCGAACTGTGATATAATATCGAAGGAATATTCAGTGGTATGTATGTGTACTGTCTTTTGTCTGACGTATAAAATTTACAGTGTATAAGTAATAACGTGTAACGTCATGCCAAATGCCGTAAATATACATAATGAACTTCAGAAAAATAATAAGCGATAAGCTTTTTTCCTTTCATGATGTTGTTGGGGTTGTCAGCGAGAAAAAGTTTTGTAAAAATTTGAAATTATGTTTATAATTAATTGCAAGTCGCTAAGTGGTCTCTTTCTCCAATAGTTGACGAATAAAATCACGCTATCACACGCCACAAGATGGGACAGAATCATTGTTTATGGCGTGTTATCGTATGAAATATGTATCGTATGTGGGTTTTGCAACCACAGCAAATGATTCCTGACCTTAAAGAATATTTGTACCAAATTTAGTTGAAATCGGTCCATTAGTTTAGAAGCAGATGTAGAATATCATCGCACGATGCTGCCGTTTTTCACGACTGTCATTGTTTATGACGTCATATCTCCTTACGTGTGTGTCGTAGGTGGTTCTTACCCCGACAGCGATTGTTGCCTGATAGTAAAGATCATGTATACCAAGTTTGGTACATACATACATACATAAAATATTAAAATGTTTGATAAGGTTAAGGGACTTAAATGCGGGGTCATCAGTCCCTAAACTTACAAACTACTTATGAACTACCTTATACTAAAGACGACACAAAAAACCATGCCCGAGGGGGGATTCGAATTCCCGACCGTAGTGGCCGTGCATATTGTGACTGGCGCGCCGCAGATCGCTCCGCCACTGATGCCGGCCATTCATACACACATACACACACACACACACACACACACACACACACACACACAGCCTATTTTATAAGATGTAAGATACTTTCCTCAAATATTATGAACTACCTCGAAGAGAATTGACCTATTGATCCATAGTCAACACGGATTTAGAAAGTATCATTCTTGTGGAAAACAGATCTGTACTCACATGATGTGATGAGTATTATCGACAAGGGATGTCCATATTTCTAGATTTCCGGAAGGCTTTTGACACTGTACCCCACAAGCGTCTTCTAATCAAACTATGTGCTTATGGAATATTGCCACAATTGTGATATTGGATTCGTGATTTCCTTTCAGAAAACACACACTACGTTGTAATTAACGTAAAGTCATCGACTAGAACTGAAGTGATATCTGGCGTTCTCCAGGAAAGTGTTATAGGGCCCCTACAGTTCCTTATATTTATAAACGATTTAGGAGACAATCTGAGTAATTCTCTTAGGTTGTTCGCGGATGATGCTGTCACTTATCGGTTAGTAAAGTCACCAGAAGATCAAAAGAAAATGACTTAGATATCTGCATGGTGCAAAAAATGGCAATTGATCCTTAATAATCATCCATATGACCACTAAATCCGTTAAACTTCAGTTACACGATAAATCAGTCAAACTTACAGCCCGTCAATTCTACTGAATACCTAGGAGTAACAATTACGAACAATTTAAATTGGAAAGAACACATCGAAAATATTGAAGGGAAGGTGAAACAAAGACTACGTTTCTTTGGCAGAACACTTACAAGATGCAACAGTTCTACTACGCCCACTACACTTGTGTGTCCTATTTTGGAGTATTGCTGCGCATTGTGGGATCCACACCAAGTGGGAGTGACAGACGATATAGAGAGAGTGCAGATAATGGCAGCTTATTTTGTATTATCGCGATATAGGGCAGAGAGTGTCACGGAAATGTTGCACGAATTGGGATGGAAATCATTAAAAGAAATGCGTTACTCGTTCCGTCGAGATCTATTTGCGAAATTTCTTTCATCAACTTTCTCTTCAGAATGCGAACAGACCCACCTACATAGGAAGACATGATCATCAAAATAAAATAAGAGAAATCAGATTGAAAACGGAATGATTTAGGTGTTACTTTTTCCGCGAGCTATTAGAGAATGGATCTGTAGAGAAACATCATAAAAGCGGTTCGATGAACCCTCTACCATGCACTTCAGTGTGACTTGAATTTATGTGGATGTAGATCGAACTTAAATATAATGGAAAATTGAATAAAGTGCCTTCTTTTGAATTTTTTAAAAGTTCGTTTAAACTTTCAAAATAAACTCGCTGTAGTTTTGTATTCTTCATGAATGGTTGAAATAAGCTAAATAAATTAAAATTAGGGTAATAATAATTACAATATTTTCAGAGCATGCACTGTCTTAGGAAAAAAACGAAATTTAACAATATTTCGCAAGTTTTGCAGTGTAACTCTTGGTGCGTTTTGGTAGAATAAATGACACAGATGCCTCCCACGTTGTTGATAAATCTCAAATAAGAAAAGAGTCATGTGAGGGCGAATTTGAAAGGTCAGTTCACATCACCTGAGGAAAGTTGGGGACTTTTCTTTGACGGACGAAGAGATGACACTGTTTTCGTCGAAAAATTGCATGACAAGTGATTTCGCAGCAATGTGAAAGGACACTATTCTCTTATACAGGCAACTGGTACAACTTATATTGCACAGGTACCTTCTACCTCGAGTTCTTGTTTGCCTGAACAATCAATATCACTAGAAAAACTAGAAGTAGTAGGGTGTGATGGCACTGCTTGTTCGATTCCTAATACAGGCAGAAATTTGTTGAGTAAAGACCAGCAGTATTCCCGACATTGCAAATAAATACAATCACCTTGGGATTCTGTTCTGATGACTTGGCATATCGGGACCTTGGGCTATTGTCCCATTCCAGGTGGTTCACTGTAGCCATTCGACTCCTTAGGTTGTATATAAGGATCTTGAAAGCAAGACACACCGTCCTAAAGAAGAAGGTTGTTAGAAATTTCGTACCATCGAATATTAACTTTCAAGCTTCTGATTACTTTGACATTCATTACTGATAGGAGTTTTTGTGTGGTGTATCCTGCCCCGGTGCTGCGAGACTTTAACTGAAAACGAAAGCTATACATTTCCATGAAATCTGGCAAGCCAAGGGCCTAACTCGGAAGCGAAGCACTTAACCGTACAGCTGTATAGCCCTTTCCTCATTAATAACTGTGAAATGTACCGTTTACGACAGCTCTCAAGTTACAGGTTTTGCATTCATTTTGATGGTAATCAAACTGGGCATATTTTTCTGGCATTAGGCCTCATGCGGCAGCGTGGGAATGAAATTGCTTCGTGTGAGCCCAATGCCTTAACACCAAAACTTACTGGTAAAAATAAACTCGTAATGTGGAGTAAAAACTTCTTTGGGCATAAAAGAAACATATGAGCCTTGGCGTATGGAAGGTAATCCGAAAAATTAAGAGGATTATGTTTCTGTGGATTTAGCAAAGAGTTACGCCACAGAAATAGATGACACATTTTTTTTAAAGGACACTCTTTTATGTCTTGTAATCTACATATAAATGTTTATAAACAATCTTCCAATTACATTTAAGTGCACGGAAGAGGATTCATCGAAACGTTTTTCTACCGTTCCAGTCTCTAAAAGCGCGCGGGCAAAAGTAACACCTAAATATTTCAGTTTCTATCTCATTTCTCTTGTTTTATTATGATGATCATGTCTCCCAAGATAGGTGTGTGCTAAGAAAATATGTTCACATTTGTAGGAGAAAGTTGGTGAAAGAAATTTTGCAAATAGATCTCGCCGCGGCGAATAATGCCTTTTTTAAAATGATTTTCACCCCTACTTGGTAATAAAAAACGAGCTGCCCTTCTCTGAACTTTCTGTATATCCTAGGTCAGCCCCCTTTGGTGGTTATGTTCAGGAAAGAAAGAGGCTAACAGTGTGTGACTTATTATTGAAGCTAGGCATATAACGGCACTCACACTGATTCTTATCCAAGAAACAGGTTTTTATGACTTAAGTCAGCTGCTGAAAAACATACGAATTTCATTAATGTGCGCAATTCCTGCACTTTCGGCTAACCCATAATGAAATCTGTGTAAGTGAAGAGTTCGGAGCGTAGGAATTGCCGCAAGGCATGAGGCGCCATATACAGGGTGTTTCACTAAGTGTGTTTCCTCTGCAACATATAAAATAATAGGTGACGGGAAATTTTAATGCGGTAGGTCGACACAAGAAATGTTACACTTTCGGCGGAGCTATGAACATAGTTTATTGTATCATTTTCCAAAGAGTTACACCACAAAGATATAATTTTTTAAATGGAACAATAGTTTTTTTCTATCGTGTATTGAATTCGTTTAAACCTGCTGCCTCCAAATCAATTTAAACTACATTCCTATCACTGTTAGTTTGGGAGCTACAACCCCTTCAAATTTCCGGGGGCGGAGGCTGCGATAGCGTAGCTGATTGGCCGAGTGGCTATCCCCTGGAGCACGGCCCACTGCCTCATGACCACCAGCCAGTCAGCTACGCTGTCGTAGCCTCCGCCCCCTAAACTTGTTGTAGCTCCCAAACTAACAGTGATAGGAATGTAGTTTAAATTGATTTGGACGCAACTGGTTGCAACGAATCCAATGCACGATAGAAAAAAACTATTGTTCCATTTAAAAAATTATATCTTTGTGCTGTAATTCTTTGGACAATGATACAATAAACTATGTTCATAGCTCCGCAGAAAGTGTAACATTTCTTGTGTTGACCTTCCGCATTAAAATTGCCCGCCACCTATTATTTTATAAATTACAGAGGCAAACACACTTAGTGAAACACCCTGTATGTGTGTGTGTGTGTGTGTGTGTGTGTGTGTGTGTGTGTGTGTTCTTTTGTCCTTAACATAAGTTAGATCAAGTAGTTTGTAAGTCTAGTGACCGATGACCTTAGCAGTTTGGTCCCTTAACTTTACAAATTCCGACATTTGATGAATTCAAGGAACTTCACATTTCGAAGAGAAATATAAAGTATTCTGATCTTCAACATGTGCAGCCAGAAACACATTGTGAATCAAGGTTGTTTACAGACAAGGTAAGGGATTAGCTAACATGTTTACATATTTGAGATGAATGAAAATGGAGATGATGACGCTTGTATCGTCATTTATGTTACGAACATTGTATACATTACATTACATTTATTTCAGATTTTGCTTCAACATCGTAAACCCACGTACTGACAATAAAAGCAGATGTCTGACAAGAAACCTATTTGTTTTTGGTGTTTCTGTAGTGTCCCCCAACTACTATACTGCTTTTGTGACAATGCTATCAAGATTTTGTTGGTTATCTCAGAATGCCTCGCGCCGGAAGTTTGAGTCATCCCTCAGGCATGGATGTGTGTGTAGTCCTTAGTGTATGACACTAATTTGGTTCAATCAAATTAAAATGTTTGTAAATGTAAGGCACTAAACTGCTTAGTTCGTCGGTCCGCAGACGTAAAAAACTATGTAAACTAACATATGCTAAGGACAACACACGCACAAACACACACACACACACACACACACACACACACACACACACATACACACACACATACACACATAGGAGCGAGGGAGGACACGAACCTTAGGGCCTACAGTTCATTCAACAGCTTCGTGCAGAAGATGAAGATAGACGATTGGAATTTTGCCATTGGATACTTGAAAATCACGAAGTAATTTTTACTCGTCACTGATGCACCAACTTTCATTGGTGCCGGTATTGATAAGTCATAATTCACATTAGAGGTCAGAAGAAAATCCACACGACGTTGTAGGAACACGTACACAAGAACACCTATCTGTAAATGTGTTCTGTGGTTTGGTAGAGACTCAACTGATAAGGTCTGTTTTGTTACCGCATAGCCTTACAAAAGCCCGTTATCTACACTTTCTTGAAAATGAGTTACCTTGTTGCCTACAAGAATGCGTATAGTTTTCCAGAATGTGCGTCAGAGTTTCGGTATGGCGGAAGTTTACGACTGTGATGGTGTTCTTCCACGACAGAGTAAACAGTGTATATCTGTCAAATATAAAAAGTAATGAGATAAAATGTGACCTTACCATCTTGTCACAAAAATACACTAACTCTAATATGCTTTATGGACGTCAGTACAACTTAAACGTCCACTTAAAAATGGCAAAAGCTGAAACAAGCTTGTAGTGGAATCAATTTGCACAAGCTGAATAAATATTGTTAGCAGCAAACTTGGATATCTATATTACGATAATGTCATATTTTGACCTTGTATATGCTGCGAGCCCAGTAGAGAAGAAACTATCATTTTCCGGAAAATGGATCTGTATATATGGTACGCTTTTTAGCTACCCCACGGGAGTTTTGCCTGTAGGGATGTTGACAAGTCTACAATTAAAAAGGAAACACAAAAGCCGATTTGAACGTTCCTATTAAAAGAACGCAAGACGACCACCGACACATGGTGTTATTAAGAGAAGTCAAAACACCATTCAAATTGTTGGTGGAATTTTTAAAAATCAACTTTGAACGTCCTGTATTCATAACGTATACTATGTGACCAAGTTATAACAGTGAGAACGAGCAAAGTGCACAGATTAGCCGGCAACGTTCAAATGAAGTGGTAACCCCTCGGGAGCAAGGAGGTGGACTTTCCAAGCGCGCTGGACGGGAACGCATTCCTGTGCAAGGGGCCATGTTATTTTGTGCGAGGTGGAATACTTGTGTCATGGCGAGCTGTCCGCAGAATGTAAACAATTCTGCAGGAATTCCGTCTGCATGGAAGTCGTGCTTTTGCAGGAATAGCGGGTATACTCCGTTTAAGGCGAGAATAACTCTGAGGTAACCATTATACTATGTATTCTTCCGCGTCTACCGGAATCTCAGTGGTTTTTGTTTCACGTGGAGCAGAAGCTAGGCTGTGTCGAGTGTGAAGTAGAATGATAAGGATACGTTTCATTTTGTGCGTTGCACGCGCATATACTCAGTGCTTTAGTGCTTTAGCATCGCATTCATGGACAGCACTAGCTGGTCCAATTACACTGCAGTATCGTGAAGAGTTGCTTTTAAAACAGACGCGAACGATCTGTGGAACAATATAAATTTGAATGTCACTTAGTTTTTAAACGGAATCAAATATTATACGGCAGAACTCTGGGAACGCGGCGAAAGGCGGAAAACGTAATATTCCCGCGCAATTAGCTAACAAATTATTGTAATTATAAAAAAGAGTGTGAAAATTCCTATCCTATATACATGGTGTTACAAAAAGGTACGGCCAAACTTTCAGGAAACATTCCTAACACACAAAGAACGAAAATATGTTACGTGGACATGTGTCTGGAAACGCTTAGTTTCCATGTTAGAGCTCATTTTATTACTTAATCATGGAATGGAAACACACAGCAACAGAACGTACCAACGTGACTTCAAACACTTTGTTACAGAAAAAGTTCAAAATATCCTCCGTTAGCGAGGATACATGCATCCACCCTCCGTCGCATGGAATCCCTGATGCGCTGATGCAACCCTGGAGAATGGCGTATTGTATCACAGCCGTCCACAATACGAGCACGAAGAGTCTCTACATTTGGTACCGGGGTTGAGTAGACAAGAGCTTTCCAATGCCGCCATAAATGAAAGTCAAGAGGGTTGAGGTCAGGAGATCGTGGAGGCCATGGAATTGGTCCGCGTCTACCAATCCATCGGTCACCGAATATGTTGTTGAGCTCCATCGTGCATGAACCACATGTGTTATAGTTGTAAAGGCACATGTTCTAGCAGCACAGGTAGAGTATCCCGTATGAAATCATGATAACGTGCTCCAGTGAGCTTAGGTGGAAGAACATAAGTTCCAATCAAGACATCACCAACAATTCCTGCCCAAACGTTCACAGAAAATCTGTGTTGATAATGTGATTGCACAATTGCGTGCGGAATCTCGTCAGCCCACAGACGTTGATTGTGAAAATTTACAATTTGATCTCGTTGGAATGAAGCCTCGTCCGTAAATATTAAAATGAGCTCTAACATGGAAATTAAGCGTTTCCGGATACATGTCCACATAACATATTTTCTTTCTTTGTGTATGAGGAATGTTTCCTGAAAGTTTGTCCGTACCTTTTTGTAACACCCTGTATAGGCTAATATTTCTGCATGTGCTATGTGTCACATAAAAGTATATTATAGGCATTTCATCGCATTCTTAAATATTGAAGCAACTGAAAGTATTACTCACTCTCGTCTCATTAATCCCTTTAACGCCTTCCATGTCAGATTTCGAAGAAAACGCAGTACTACATCACCTGTTACTTTGGTAATTGGCAGATCACAAACAGAAACGATCAAGTCCTTTTTTTTTAACGGTGTTGCGCGTCCTTATTTCACTACGGAGCAGTAATCAGATTCAGCCATTTTAACAATACTTATCAAACGCGCGACAATTGCAGCAAAATTGACCTTGACAGAGACAGTGACTGCACACGATTTTTGAAATATACTTTAGGTATCGAAAGAATAAAGTAAGAAAAACTTTGATGGCTATCAATTCTTTAGAATATCTGAAAGTTTCATCAACAATGTTTTCAACATTTTTTAATACGCGAGCCTCCTACGAGGTAATAATATTCTGGCGTCCCTCTCTCCACCAATTGCCGATCACTATGACAACTGTGAGGGAGGTTTCAAAGGCACGTTGGGTAAAAACCTTCAACGAAGGTCAGCAAACTGTCCCCCTGAAGAAAAAGTGCATATAGTTGCCGCGTTTAGTGGACACTGATCGACGCCAGACAATTCGTGAGCTCGCCAACGAAACCGGATTAGCGCCTACGACTGTGCTTCGCAACCTGAAGGGCTTGGGCATGCGGAAAGATTGTATCACCATGGGTTCCGCATGAATCGACTGAAATGCAGAAATGGATGCGTTACGACGCTGCTCAGACACACTTGAAGCGCTATGAGCTCGAAGGAGAGGCTTTCTTACTCCGTATCGTAACACTGGATGAGACATGGGCCACATCGTACGAACCAAAACTGAAACGCCATTTCAACGAATAGCGTCATTATGGGTCACCGCGAAAGTCTTTAGTGCGTTAGAGCCTCAGTGTGGTGAAAGTTTACGACTGTGATGGTGTTACTCCACGGCAGACCATCAATGCATAGTATTACTGTTCGTTTTTGGAGCATCACCTGCAACCAGCTTTGCGAAAAAACCACAACACTTTTCTGCGCAACAAACCCATCATTTTGCACGACAATGCGCGGGCGCATACAGCGCAAGCCATTGCTGCTCTGTGCGGTCGATGGGACTGGAAAGTACTGTACCATCCACCATACTCCCAGGACTTAAGTCCTTGTGACTTTGATTTGATTCAGAAGATGAAGGAACCATTTCGTGGCATTCGCTTCAGAACTGTTCCAGAGATTCGACAGGCGGTAGACCGCTCCATTCGCAACATCAACATAAAAGGCTCAGCTAACGGTATACTACGCCTTCCTCATCGCTGGCAACGGGTTCTATACAACGCTTGTGACAACTTTGAAAGACAGTAACAGGTGCAAACGTGTAACGTTTTGTATTGGTTGTGAACAAATAGTTGCCGCTATTGAAGTTCCAACCCTCGCATTTTTTACTAGCTGAAAACCCGGCTTTGCCCGCCTGTTTATTCTTCCCATACTCTCGTTGGTCCATTCACCCTGTCCTCCTCTACCTTCCACTCCCCTCTCTGTTCCTCTTTCCCTTCCCTCCATCAACTCCTCACTACACCCCCTCCCCTCTATCCATCTCCTCGTCCTCTTTCTTTATCGCTACGCCTTTTCCGCTCATTTCCTCCGCTGTGTAAGAAAAATGACATACATGTCCTAACTTTAGTGGTGATCAGTGAAACAATGTCAAGTATATTGCAAGGTTACCTTTGCCGAAGATTATAAAAACCTTCCACATGAATATCGTACATGGTGTCAAAGTCTGTTTGAAGTTACTCTCTGGCATCCACCGAACAAAGAAAAAATATGTAGGCAATTCTGCTAATCAAATTTTAGAAACCTGCCTCATCTTTCTAATGTCAAGCGTGCAAAATTTCTTCGGGATAGGAATAAGACTCTAGATTTTGTAAAGTCTTGCGTTCGAAATTGTGTGTAGACAGTGACCTTCCTTTTGTTTTGAAGGTTAAGTGTATAAAATTTCATTAAGATTGTATTAAAACTATAAACGTAGGTAAAGCACCCAACGCCAGGCAATATACGCGTCATATCTCCTGAAGTATCTGCAGCAATTATTATTAATCTCTCAGAAATTTTTGCCTCGGGGTTAGGAATACGTACACCAAATTTGGTTGAAATCGGTCCAGTGTGTTAAGGGGAGATGTGCAACATTGTTGCTTAGTGCGGCAGTTTTACGCGCATTTCATTGTTTATAACGTCATATCTCCTGAACTATGTGTTGTACATGATTCTTACACCGATAGTGGCCGTCCTCTTGGTTTGAAGGTGAAGTGTTCAAAAATAAAAAAGATGGGAACAAAACTATATGCAGTACAAACACACGGACACACTATATATAATGATAGCTGCTCTCGTTTACTCGCGTCCCATAAGATCCTAAATACAATGGTACTTTGAATGAATGTTTCACTCCCAATACACATTGAATACACACTTGTTTCGCTGTGTGTTTATACGACCCAGCCGCTTGGTAGTACTGCAGTTGCAGAAATTACATGAGAGTTTTGTGACTCTTATGTTAGAGTCTGGGATAGTTGAAACAATATAATAAAATAAATAAATAAATAAGATAATAACATTAAATGATTTGTAGAATGCGTGAATCTGTGTGTGAGTTTACAAATGATCGAGTGTCTGTCTGAATACATATGATACAATTGACCATTCTGGTTGACAATCATACACACTGACATGGCCCTGTAAAATGTAAAGCTAATCATTTTGTTTGAATTAACGTATGACTAAGTATTGTAATGACTCAGCCTGTCAATGACTGATAAAGATATGTGTGGCCCTGTGAATATGAATTAATTAACCTGCGTACAAATCAATAATTAGCGCGAGTGTGATTGCAAATAAAATGTTTGCTTGGGTGACAATTACTGTGCAACAAGGATCACAGTGAGATCGAGGTTTAATTTCTCTAACTAACAAATTACTTTGTTGTGATGAAGCGGTGTAATTAATTTTGGTATTTCGAGCTCTTTTCACAATTGACAAGATAACTGATTTCGTTTCAGCAGCAGAGTGAAAGTCGGAGATTAAATGGGAGAAAAAAAAAAATAAAAAAAAGAAATGTGTGAAATTGATCAAATAAACTCACAAATAAACAGTCTTTTCTACTCGTGATGTCAAACATAAATTGATTGAATTGAACCCACACTTTTTACTGCATTCATTATTTACAGAATGCTGCAGCTTCCAAAAACACATATGTAATCGCAAAATATGTTCGATAATGTCACAGGCCAGACTGTAAATCTCTTAAATATGAGTGCCGACTAATTATATTGAGAAAAATTAGCCAAATCAGCGAAGTAGAGACAGCCAGTGAGCGATAACAATGAAACGAGAACTAAACGGCATATTTCACTTATTACTATTTCTTACTTACCATTCAAGAATTACAAAGGAAAAGGAACAAATGAAAATGCCTTATAAGAAACATTTTTGTTACCTTTGTCATTCCAAACTATTAAACATATAATTTCTATCCATGTTACTTGAAAAATACATTAAACAATCATGCGTACAAATATTTATGACTCTGATTTTCCACAGACCGTAGAAGACTAGCAGACGTATACCCACCGACTGCCGTCTCTTCTTTGAGGTCCACCCAGAGATGTCTATACAAACTAGATAGATAACTCAGGCGTCTGAGCAGCGTGCCTGCTCATTGACATGTTTTCCATACATTTTCGTATTTTCCGCCATGTTTTAATTTGGGAAACGAATTTTCATCGGTTAATACATAACAAATATTTGCTTGCTTACTTGTTAATTAGAATTTTATGTCAACTTACGATGTAACAGACTAATATGAGAGCGAAATTGAAACGTATTTTCTTTTCGTTTTCTTGTAGTACGGTATATCATAGCAGCCATAATTGAATTCGGCAAGAAACGTATTATGAACATCTATGTCTGACATGCTCATACAGTTGAAGTTCAACCTCCAGATAGTGTACAGATCCTAGATCAAAGATAATATAGAGTGAGCGTGACGTCATTGTATTGAAACCAACATCTAAGTCACGTGACTCGGGGCATGAAACAGTTTTCGTCATTACGAGTGATGTGAAATGCAGCTAAGAGTTGCAATTCGCACTCCTTGTAGTGGAAATTAATCGTAGATTTTTACAATAAAATACCTTACCGCGTTCTTATCACACCTTTGGTAGTACATTTGGAGTTCGTTCTCCGCAATTGAAAATATTAATGTGTGGTTACAGTTTTTACATTTGCCTGAATGAAACGTCTTGATAGTTCTTTTTACAAGCAATAGAACTGCAGATTTTAAGCGAAAGATTGTTTTCGTTGTACTGTGAGTTTTTTTAGTTCGTAGTTGACCAAGGACCAATAATTTGAGAAGCAGCATAAAGACTTCTTACGACACCTCAACAAGACATTAGAAGTGTATTGTTGTGCTTTTGTAAGAACGGAAATTTGTTTGCATCCATAATATTCGATTTAAACTCAATACAACCGTTTATATTTTAAGATATTTGCCACAGATGTGATGTCAAAACGTTAAGAGAAGCAAAATATTGACTGCTTATGTTAAATAATAATGTCACGATGAAACATCAAAGATGCATACGACAGGAAATGGTTTTGTAGATATAATGAATAGTCTATATATATTTTTAGCTTTGTATAACATTGAGTGCAGATTTTCACCATAAATTACTTGATGAGATAGATAATCGGTCAAGAGTAACCAGAATAATCTTCCCTTCGATTATGACATTCATACGTTGCAAAAAAGAAAAATATTCATAATGAAACACAAACACTGAGGATACGTAATTCTGTTGTTTGTAAACACAAGCGACAATATTTTTCAGCTGGTCATATCTTGAAATGTTAATCACCCATTAATATTAGTAATATGAGAATTTATGTTCCCTTGACTACTACATGTGTAATAAGAATACGAGGAGTCGTTTTATTATCAAAATCAGCGCTTGATTTCACCTGTAAAGGAGAAAACAAAATGTTTCTCATAATGACGAAAACTCAGTCAGGTGACTCGGGGCAATTTTAGATGTTGGTTTCAAACCACTTCACAGTAGAGATAGGGACATGCGCAATCTATGTTAGCTTTGGTCTATGGTAGAGACAAGCCCCTACCACCTCGTAGCGGAGAAGCGAGGCAACTATCCCCGAATTGAAGCGGCTGATCGCCGCCATTTGCAGGGAAGAATCCTGGTACTGGGGTTGTGATTTGAAGTGTATGAGACGCAACAAGCAAAATGAAGCACAAAATAAACGCATGTTTGTGTAAAAAAAAATTCTGACTATTGCAGTCTGTTTAAAAAGTATTCTTAAATGAATGAAGATTCCTAATTTTCGAAATAACGTGTGCATAGAGATACGAAATTTAAGACTGTAATGCTCTTTTCTGATAAGGTGGAGCGCTTTTCATCGAGGTATTTGCGTAAGACGATTCCATGAAACTTGTAAAGTAGCAGATAATGCGATTATTTTTTAATTCACGAAATTTTTTCAGGTCCTGTTTACTTTTCGCCTACTACTCTGTACGTTTTGCACGCTTATTTTTGTACATCATATTTTTGTTTACTCTACTTTCCATATTACATATAATTTTTCTTTCAACTTCCTCGAATTTGGGTGTGAATAATTGTAATGACTCATAGAATTTTAAATACGCATATCATTCGCACATTATTTTTAATAGAGATAGTACTTCTCAGAGTGGTTGAGAATGCAACATTCGATCAAGCAATGACCAATTACAAAGTACAATCACCACCTGTTAAGTGTCTAAAAACAATTATTCTACCTACTTCAGCATCATACTTATTTGTGATAAATACCTCTTATACGCCTAGTTATTCATTCAGCTCAAATTAGTATTTTTAGTAATTTATATGCAAATAAAATATAAGTACTTGACATGCATCAAAGTACGTTTCTCAGTTTTAGAGAATCATTTTCAAGAGAAAACCTAAACAAAAACAGACGCAAATGATTTCTTATTTCTCCATGAAAATACTATACGGTATACGAGTAATGACTTATCTGTGAAATGTAACATTGTTTCCGTCTCCGTCTTCGTCTTTGCTTCCGTTCTCACTGTTACAATTAAAAGCAGCACACGAACGAACCATGTTAAGCACATTTTCCTTGCAAATGGCGGCTTCTGTCGCGTTCAAAGTGGGGACGAGACACTAGCACCAGCGAGCGGTCCAGTTTTTATTTAGTAAGTCTATGGGTAGAGATCAATAGGTCTACTCAGTGATCTCTATTCAAACTGGATGTATATCTCTGATTTCTGAGGATAGAATTGCAGCGTGCCTGCACATTCATTGCACACGATTTCGCATTGTTCGCCATGTTTAAATTTGGCAAATGAGTTTCCATCAGTTATTACGTAACAAAGAATTAATTATTTACGTCTAGATTTGGAATTTAATTCAATATTCGATATAGTAGGCAGATATGGGAACGGAATCGAAATATATTTTCTTCTCTTTTTCTTGTAATGCTTCATAGCAACCATGTTTGAATTTGGCAAGAAACTAAATATGAATATCTACGGCTGGCATGCTAAGACAGCTGAAGTTCGACATCCAGATAGTATAGAGATCAATGGGTCTACCCATGGAGGTAAAAAGAGGGGAGTGGGCATGACGTCACAAACTTGAAGCCGGCAAACCTAGCTCCGCCATTACAGTTTGATCAAAACATTAGTTTTCTGCTGAGTTGCTGTGTTGAGTTGTCGAAGAGTTGCAGTTGATAATGCCTGTGTGTGTTATTTATGTTTGTATTAACCGTTTTGATATCATTAATAATGTGAAGAGAATCACATTTCATTATGGTCTGTGAGTCTTTTGAACAAACAAACATGGCTGCTGACCGGCTTCAAACAGAAGTACAGCAAACGCCAGTAGTGACATCTCCCCTCTTCTTACCTCCATGGGTCTACCTTACACGTAGCTTCTCTGACCTTAGTAACATTCTCTGTGGTCAGAGACATGTAATCACAACAGAAAATGCAGTGCTGCCACCCTTGATAGTGCTCGTGCTGAGTACTCACCTACGCAGCCAGCTCCGTGCAGAACGAGCAGCGCGGCCCACAGGACCATGCTGCCCCCCCTAGCACCGCCGTCTGCCCATAGGGCGCCTCCTCTGAAACACACAGCAACACCAGGAAGTCAGTCAAGTGACTATGCTGTGACACTGTTCAGGTATACACTGACACAAAAAAACACTGGATACCAACGACCCGTATAAACAACATAGACTGGCTTAGGTGCTGCCATACATGAAGACATGTTTTACAGCGTCACGTAGGCATAACCAGTCGTCTGCTATAGCACTATATCATATCACTTTCACTTTGTGCAATGACTTAACAAACCATTCTCTACCTGCTTATTGTTATTTTTATACCCAAGCTAATATGTATAAAGGATAAATGATAGACAACAGTGTGTGGTAGACAAATCGGAAAGTTTAATTACAAATGTCACATACACTCGATCGGCTAAACATCGTCTCATTCATACAAAAACCATGCCTTTTCACTGTCCTTTAAAGAATATTAATTTCGTGTACATTTGCCTAACCTGCTTACCTCTTTCCTCCGCAGATTTGGCTTTATATAAATGATGTATTCTACAACTGAAGCAATGTTTTAATAACAGCTTTATTAGGCTGGAGTAATGAGATTCCTCACAAAATTCCGAGGATACCATTAAGTGCACGTAGTTGGTAAATAAAGTAGATCTGTTTCCTAACATTCTAAATATATCTACATACATTCGCAAAAGAAAATTTTTCTACGCTAATGATGTTTCATGATTCCTCAGAACCGTTTCTGCCACTTCGAACAGATCTTTATAGGGACTGAACAGACTGTCTTTTAATACGATTAATCCTGTTTTACTCTCATTTTTAGGAGCAAGGAGAACTTCCAAGCAATCTAAACACTTAAGTTTTTTACACACTTGCCTAATGATGCTTCCAGAAATATATTCAACTACTTTTCCGGAATATAACGTCAGCATTTCGTATTCTGATACATAGTCATGGTCAAACTGAATAGGCCTACTACTCTCTGAATGACGTAAATCATGATTTTCAATAGGTAAAAAAAGATGTTCCATATCTCCTGCTTGGCTACATGACATATCTTTTAATGAAGCTGATTCAGCTATTTGCCAGAAGCCGCTTTGATGATTTCTCCTCAAAATGCGATGTAACTTTATGCAGTAGGTTTCCATTTATCTCGCCTCATATTGGCTAACCATCACTTTGTAAGTTCTTCATTTTTCAAAGGAAAACTGAAAAATATAATTACAGCTTACTTTCGTTACAGTTAAACACATACACAGCCCATAGGACTATTGTATGCAGAAATGTGGTACGTACAAAAGAAGAGTACACGAAATGTGAGAAACGAAAACATACAAATACTAACTGAAAATACGATATTCCAACGTTTCATTACTGCGATTCATACAATTATATGCTGCGCATACACTCGGCATGATTTCAGTTTACTAAATAACATTTGAAGCTTTCTACGATACATAAAATGAGAAACCAAAACTCGTAAATAGCGTCGGTCTAACTTTCGTATTCGGCGTACTAGACGTTTAAAAAAATGGCTGCCACAGTTCCTGGTTAATGCCACAAGGAGCGCTGTTCACCCAGAGTCAGCCACTCTATGTAGTTTATATAGCTCGTTGCTGGGTACCGACGTGCACACACACTGATCGCAGGTAGGCGTATAATATGTCGTCTATCACATAATCAGAGACAAAATTTGTAATACACACTACACCAGTTATCTCTACGATCACTGCACTACGCCGACGATATACCCAAGGAGGGTAAAATAAAGGGAGATGGAGTTATCTATGCCGAGCTCATACTTCAGTTGAAGCTTGTCCGCCATCTTGGTGAGTTGTGGAATGCTATTTCTCCGTTAAAACTATGCGTTACGTCGACCCTCTGACTGTTAATGGGTCTACCTGACAGACAGTGCGAAGTATGTACTCTTATACTTTCTTGAATAAATACTCATCCTTTTAACGCTAATTTGAACTCTTTTAACACGTTGTATATCACAACAAAACCACTGGATGTTTTATTCCTGTTTTAAGAGACATAAAGTATCAGCTTTACAATACGAACCCTTATCCAACACTTAGCAATGTGACGAAGGCAGGCTTCAAATTTTGACCATATGGGCGTCTCCCTGTATTCTAATCTCCTTGGATATACCCTTTGGACTGATAAATATATCGTTGGTATAGATAAAAACAAGCCGTTGTAAAGATAAAATATCGTTCACAAACACCTGTAAATGTCATAAAAGCAATAAATTACAGTATATTCGAAATGTACAAGACCTGGTGGCGTAAGAGTAAAGATATTATATGGAAAACGCTTGTTACAGAAAGTATGTAAAGTCTAATATTATATAAAAATTATCGAATCCTGTCATTTTTATATTATAAAGTCTCACGAAATTGGTATCATACAATTGTATCATACAGTTTACATACCTGAAGATAGATTTGTATCCGAAATGGCCATTGTGACAAAATAGATAAATATTACAGCAGCGATTTGGTTAAAATATTTCGTAATTTGTTATTAAAATAAAATGATTTTGGCGGTACAGTTTGTACCTCACTACCGATTCTGTCTTAAATGGATATAGTTTCTCAGTACTATCTGTCACTAGTTCGTCTGTAGACGGTAAACTGTACGTACCTACTGTTTATCAGTAGGAGAAGCGAAAAGTGTCACATATTATCGTCCTATCGATTGAGTACAGAGGCACTCCAAATTTATCCTTGCGTTCCTTCACAGTTTGCTCAATGTACAGATTGAACAACATTTGAAAAAGGTTACCTCCATGTCTCACTCCCTTCCCAACCACAGCGTCCGTTTCATGCCCTTCGAATCTAATAACTGCTGTCTGGTTTTTTTACAAGTTGGATATAAATATTCGCTCCCTGTATTTTACCCCTGCTACTTTCAGAATTTGAATGAATGTTTTCTATTAACCATTGTCAAAAGCTTTTTCCAGATCTACAAATGGTAAAAATGAAGGTTACCTTTCTGTAACCTATCTTCTAAGGTAAGTCGTAATGTGAGTATTGCATCCCGTGTTCCTACGTTGTCCCTAAATCCAACGTTATCTTCCCCATGGTCGGATTCCATCAGTTTTTTCCATTCGTCTGTAAATAATTCGTGCTAATATTTTACAACCATGACTTATTAACATTAGCTGACATAGCAGGTTCTGGAGGCGATATGATAGATTAATAACCTTCAAAAGTGAAACGCCAAGATCGTAAAATATTTATTTATTGACGACCAGTTTCAGTGGGCTATGCCACTATTATCTGGTCATCTTATTTAAAAATGGCGATTAAATAATACGTGCAATATAGCATTTAGTCTAAATATCTTACAAGTTGTGATGTTTTAACTTCTGTACTTTTATATTTAGACTATTTGCTAAGTTGCACGTATTATTTAATCTCCATTTTTAAATAAGATGACCAACGTGTAAAATTTGATATGACCTGATGATGGTGGCATAGCCCACCGAAACCGGTCGTCATTAAATAAATATTTGGCGATCTTGGCGTTTTACTTTTGAAGATTACGGTTTATTAAAGTGCTAGTTCTGTAATTTTCTTATTTGACAATTCCTTCTTCGGAATTGGTGTTATTATATTTTTCTTGAAGTCGTGGGCTATTTACCCTGTCTCGTACATCTTGCATACCAGGTGGAACAATTCCTTCATGGCTGGCTCTCCTTACGATAATAGCAGTTCAGACGGAACATTATCTACTCCAGGGGCCTCGTTTCTACTCAAATCTTTCAAAGCTTTGTCAAATCCTTCTCGCAGTATCGTGATCTTCGATCTCATCTTCTTCTACTTCCTCCTCGTATTGTAGAATACTGCCGTCATTTCCTTTGTATAGTCTCTGTATATATTCCTTCCACCTTTCAGCTTTCCTTTCTTTGCTTATCTCCAAATGTCTCTGTTATTTTCCTGTAGGCGGTATCTCTTTCACCCTAGTTATACATTCTTCTACAGTCTTGCATTTCTCCTCTAGCCACTCCTGCTTAGCCGGTCACCACTGCCTGTCAACCTCATTTTTCCAGATGCCTGTATTCCCTTTTGCCCTCTCCACTTGCTGCATTGTTTTTCCTATCATTAAGTTCAGAATCTGATGTATTATCCAGGAATTTCTATTAGGCCTATGTGATCCTCTGCGGCCTTCACTACTCTCTCTCTCTCTCAGAGATATCTATTCTTCTTCTACTACACCACTTTCCCCCGGTTTGGTTGGTCCATTGGTCAATCTTTGCCTAAAGCTGCGTCAGAAACTCCTAAGCACCACCCCTGGTTCCTTTAATTTGTTTACGTTTCATATCTTTTATTTTCTACCTTTTTGCAGTCTCTTAAGTTTTAATGTACAGTTCATGACGAGTAAAAAAGACCTGGTTCCGACATTTGTCTTACCATTATAAATTATATCTGGTACCTTTCGGTGTCTTCTGGTCTCTTCCACGTATACAATCTTCTTTCATGCTGATTAAGCCAACTGTATGTGGTGATTAAATCGTGCTCTGCAAATAATTCCTCTTTCATTACTTTTCTCCAGTTCATATTAAGCTACTATATTTTTTTCTCGTCCCTGTCCTACTGCGGAGTTCCAGTTACCCATCACAATAAAGTTTTCGTCCCCTGAACTGTCTAAATAATTTTATCTCCTCATCATCGGCAGAGCTCGTTGGCGCATAAACTTGTACTTCTGTGGTCGGTGTTGGCTTCGTCTCTAGTCGGCCGCGGTGGCCGAGGTGACTGAGGCGTTCCAGCACGGTCAGCATGGCCACTAGGGTCGGGGGTTCGAATCCCCCCTCGGGCATACATATTTGTGCCGTCCTTAGTGTCAGCTAGTTCATAAGTAGTTTTTACGTTTAGGGACTGATGACCGCGTAGTTAAGTCCCATAAGCTATACAAACATTTGAACATTTGAAACTTTGTGTCTATCTTTGATACGATAATGCGTTCACTATGCTGTTCATAGAAACTTATCCACATTACTATTTTTATTCATTTTCAAACCTACTCCTTCGTTACCATCTATTTTGTGTTTTTAACCTTGTGCTCACCAGAAATCTTACTTATCCTTTCACCGAACTTCATTAAGCCCCACAATATCGAACTTTATCCTATCCATCTCTCTTTTCAAGTTTTCTAACTTACCTACCCGATTAACGGATAGAACACCCCACGCTCCGATCCGTAGAATATCTCCTGAGTAGTCACTTCCGGAGATCAGAATGGAGGACTATTTTACCCCCCGGAATATTTCACCCAAGAAGACGCCATAGTCACATTTTCATACAGTAGATCTGTATGTCCTCGGGAAAAGTAACGGCTGTTGTTTCCCCTTGCTTTCAGTCGTTCGCAGTAGCTACATGGCAAAGCCACGGTAGGTGATGTGACAAAGGCAACTCAGTCAACCATCCAGACTGTTGCCCCTGTAACTCCGGGAAAGGTTGCTGCCCCTCTTCAGGAACCACACGTTTGTTCGGCCTCTCCACAGATACCCCTTCGCTGTGGTTGCACCTACTGTACGGCTATCTGTATCGTTGAGGCACGCAAACCACCCCACCTCGGCAATGTCTGTAATTCATGGGGTTGGTCTGGACCCGATTGTATACCAATTACGTTCCTTTCAGAGTATGGTGATGCAATAGCCCCGTAACTAGCTATCATATGCAACCGCTCCCTCATCGAAAGATACCTACACAAAGACTGGGAAGTTGCACAAGTCATTCCTATATTGAAGAAAGGCAACAGGAATTATTCGCAAAAATACAGGCCTATATCGTTGACGTGGGTTTGCAGCGAGACTTTAGAAAATATACAGTACTTTCTTCAATTATAATGAACTACCTCGACCTATTGAGCCATAGTCAACACGAATTCAGACAGTTAGCTCTTTACTGACATGATGTAATGAGTGCTATCTATATGGGATCAGAAATGAATTCCATATTTAGACTTCTGGAGGCAATGTTGGTACGCCTCTTGCAGAATCACACCAATTTTCTTATTTCGTTACAATAAATCAAAGCTCTCTTTCTAGTATCATTTAATCAATCACAGCCACCACCCTGCAGTATTGTAGTTCTGAGCAGGCAGTTCACGAAGAAATTCCTATTTTGTCCCTCATTTACACTGCTCGGAATGAATACATATACCACTGTAGAATAAACAGTAAGAGGATTACTTTTCCAGTAAGAATGGAGTTATTATTTCAGCTACTCATACAATAGGTTGTTATGTACATCTACATTTGATACTCTGCAAGTCACATTTAAGTGCCTGGCAGTGGGTTCATCGAACTATATACTATTTATCTTCCATTCCATTCTCGAAAAGCGCGCGGGAAGAAAAACACCTGAATCTCTCCGTTCGAGCTCTGATGTCTCGTATTTTATTCTACCTACGTAAGTGGAAGTCATATATATTAGGATTCGGAGGAGAATGTTGGCAATTGGAGTTTCTTAAGTAGCCCACGCCGCAGCGATAAACGCCATTGTTGTAATGATTTCCATCCCAGATCCTGTATCATTTCCGTAACGCTGTCTCTCCTGTATCATGACAATACAAAACGAGCAGCCCTTCTTTGGACTCTTCCATGTCCTCCGTCGAACCCACTTGATGAGGATCCCACACTAGGCTGCAATACTACATAAAGGACGGACAAGCGGAGTGTATGCAGTTTCTTTTGTAGTTCTGTTGCATATTTTAAGGGTTCTGACAAGAAAACAGTCTCTGGTTCGCCTTTCCCACGATATTATCTACGTGTTCTTTCCAATTTGAAGTAATAGTAATTCCTAGGTATTTTGTGGAGTTTAAGGCCTTCACTTTCGTTTGATTTATCTTGTAGACAAAGTTTAATGGACTTCTTTTCGTACTCAAGTGGACGACTTCACACATCTCATTATTTAGAGTCAATTGCCAATATTTACACCAAGGTGATATTTAGATCGTTTGATATTTAGATCGTTCTGCAGTTGGTTTTGATCTTCAAATGATTTTACTAGACGGTAAATGACGGCGTCATCCGCAAACAACGTAAGAGAGCTGTTTAGATTTTCTCATAAATCGTTTATGGAAATAAGGAACAGCAGAGGACCAATACCAATACCCTGTGGAACGTCGGATATCACCTCTGTTTTAGTGGAAGCCTTACCATCGATTACTACAAACTGTGTCGTCTTTGACACAAGCAGGTATTATAATTATGCCTAAATTACAAAATGGCTTATCTCAATAATATTCGACTCAGTTATGTCCTACTCGGATGCGGACTGAATCAGAAATCGTTGTAGTTGGTCTATATTCTCTCCTTAACGCATCATGGCATTCATCAGTATGCACTACTTTGCTTGACTATACGGAATGATGTACCTTTCATTCACACGTGCAATGGTAGAAGTGGAAACACGAACAATGACCAAAAAGAAAAGAAAACTACGAGGCGCGTCCAGAAAGTAAGTTCCGTTTGGTTATATAAAACGAACGGGTACAGATACAGAAAAAATATTGATTGTACAAAAATCTACAACTGTTAAACTACTTTTCTACATAGCTTTCGAAATTTTGTAGGCAGTTGTCGTAGCATGGCATAAGGTTTTGTGTGTCTTTTTCATAGGTTGTTGCCGCCTGTGTTTTCAACCATGTGGTAACGTGTTCTTTCAGCTAGTCATCATCGTTGAAGTCTTGTCCACCAAGGACAGATTTTAGGTGTAAGAAGAGGATTACTGTCAAAAGATTTTTTTTCACGATAATGCCTGACCTCACACACCGAATGTGACCAAACAATTCTTACGGAAATTTCAATGGGACCTGTTTGATCATCCTCCATACAGCTCGGACCTCTCTCCTAGCGTCTTTCATCTCTTCTTACACCTAAAATCTGTCCTTGGTGGTCAACACTTCAACAATGATAAAGAGCTGTTACCACATGGTTGAATACATAGGCGGCAACCTTCTGTGAAGGATGCATGCAAAACCGCATGCTATGAAATGCCTACAAAATATCGGCAGTTATGTGGAAAAGTAGTTTAAGAGTTGTAGAGTTTTGTGCAATAAAAATTTCTTCTGTATCTGTGTCCAATTTCATTTTATTACCAAACGGAACTTACTTTCTGGACGCGCCTCGTATAACATTCGTAATCTATAGAGTTGGATAACAGAATTGAGTAATTGAGTTTAGATTCAAATAGAAATTCATCCTGAACTGCCTCTTCGGAACTCAGAAAGTGGACAATGAATAAAATTACTAAAAATCATACCGGAAAATAGCTTATTGTAACGAAATAAGAAATATCGCACGATTCAGTGAGGGGCGTAACAACACTGCCTCCGGAAGTGGAAACGCCATCTAGAGCGGTCAATCAATTGTGGAGCGGACTTTTTCGAAGGAGCCATGCAGAATAAGGAAAAAAAAAGAGCGTAGAAAACTTTTGTGGTCTATGTTCCGGAACAGACCTTGTGGTGCTCTGGTGGTAGCAGCGTTGTTGTACAGTTGAGCACACTTTTACGTGACTTGTCACTGGGGCTGTGGTGAGGTGATTTCTGGAGGGCCTCTGGATGGGACAGACGGCCACGTCGCAGAGTGCTGACGCGGTCGCGCCGCCGCTCGGCGGAGAGAAGAGAGCAGAGCGGGAGAGAAAAGGTGGCGCCGACTGGCGGCTCCGTCACGTTTCCAATCTGGCGCGCGGCTGTCATCTGGGCGAGAAAAGCGCGGGCGCCGGCGACACAATGGCGTGTGTGAGTGCTGCCAGCTGCCAGCCTGCCGAATAGAATAAAACGCCGCGGAGGCAGCCAGCGCTGGGTAGAGCACCGAGCACGGGCGAGCGACGCGGCGCGGCGGGCACAGTGGCTGCGCTGCGGGTAGCCGCCACCCAAGGCGCGCCCCGTCTAGTAGGCCGCGCGGAGAGGAAGCAAGGTGTCGAAAATATCAGTCAATATATAGTTTTCAAAATGACAAGCCAAGATCGCAAACTAACAATTTATTAAGTGACGACCGGTTTCGGTGCACTGTGTCACCATCATCTGGTCATATATATTTTATAATCTGGCCATCTTGTTAAAAAATTGGATATAAAATAACAAGTGCAACATTGCACTTATTAACTTATTTTGTAAGCTGTCATGTTTTAACTTATGTATTTTTTTATATAGTGACTAAGTGCAATGTTGCACTTATTTTATACGCAATTTTTTAACAAGATGACCAGATTATAAAAGACATATGACCAGATGATGCTGACAAAGTGCACCGAAACCGGTCGTCACTTAATAAATTGTTAGTTTGAGATCTTGGCTTGTCATTTTGAAAACTGTAAAACGAATTGATCGCCTCCAGATCAGACTAGGTCAGGTAATCGTATCAATCAATATCTTTATTTAAATGTGCCAACAAGAAAATTAATGTACCGATCTTTGATTTTAACTATATGCAGTGTCCGGTGTTGCACGGGATGTTTAATGTCGGTAACACAAAGTGATTATCCTGGGCATCTATTTATCTCCTCGTTCCGCTTTGGTCCATCTGTGTATGCTCTTTTCCTATCCCTCTGAATCCCTGTGATCAGTCATCCCTTTTTGTCTGCGCCTCCTTCTTTCTCCTCCCCCTTCCAACTATCTCTTCCTGGCCGATAATCTCCTCATTCCGTCTAACAAGGAAAGTACATGGCATGTGTGAGTGCTGTATGAACGTTTGCTTGCAGGATCTCTACGTACACCTCAATGTGCTGGTGGGTGTCGTTTTTCTAAAGAGCTCTGCAACCATGCTCTAGATAGCACTGTAGATTTAACTGTAGACGCCATACGTAATGCAAATATCTTAACTATAACTTACGTAATAATCATCGTAAATGTTCTCTAGCGAATTGTCATCAAAAGCCGTGATGATAGTTGCAACTTTAACCTTCTTCTCGGAAGACTTTTGGTATTCACTGCCACTGCTTCCATCGCCTCTTCCCGCACTTTCCGTAGCACTACCGCTTGCAATGAGTTGTTCGTCATTATCATCCCTATTATCATTGTAATGAGTTTGTAACAACAGTATCAAACTTATGCTCATATTTCTGTACCATAACAGATACGAGAAAGCATACAAATGATTCATCTTCTAAACTAATACCATCTTCACGAAGAAGGGTTCTTCCTAGCTTCATCTCAACTAATCGCAATACATTAGTAGGATTGATTAGCAATCGCCGCCCCATCTGACGCTTCACCACACAAATACCATCACAAAACGCAATTTCGGAGGCACACTGCACCGTCCCTACTGGCGAACTGACAGGTCAAAGTGCAATGCGGCATGGCATACGCAGAGGCCTCTAACGGACGACTGCAGAGTTTTGCAGATAGGGGAGTATCACTAGTGCAATAAGGGATCTTTACATTATCTCTCATACGATTTTGGTGTATATGTGTTTGTTCGAGTACTTTCCTTGTAAGTAAATTTCCTCCTCACTTCTTTCCATTCTTATCCACCACCCGACGTCCCACCCTACACAAGTCTTTCTTTCCCTTCTACGCACGTTTCTGTCTTTCCTGCCATCTGCACCTCAATCTACCTGTCAGTCCATCTCGTCTCTCCCTTCAATCTCCACGTAAATGTATCATACCTATCCCAATACGAAAACAATGGTGTTTAAAAACGTTCGCCGCGGCGGAGCGGCCAAGCGCATTGAGGCACTATGTTACGATGCGCGAGGTCGTTCCCCGTCGGGGGTTCGAATCCCCCCCCCCTCGGGCATGGATGTTTGTGCTTATTATAAGCTAGTTAATAAGTATTTTGTAAATTTAGGGACTCATGACCCCGTAGTTAAGTCCCTTAAGCTCTACAAACATTTGAACATCAAAATGTTCAAATGTTTGTTAAACTTATGGGACTTAACTGCTGGGTCATCAATCACTAAACTTACAAAGTACTTGTAAACTATTTGTAAAATGACATGTAGACCACAGCTGCTTAATTTATTAGCTCAATGCTATCGGTTTCTATTAATGTACCATTCTCAAGCTGCAGCAAAGTGTAGCCAGTTGCTTAACATATCATATTTAAAAAAATGAAAAACTTTAAAATAAATATTTGGCATCATGCTTCACTTCCAATAGATGTTTTTCCAGTGACTGGTCGTTAGTTTGTAACGATCAGTAACTGGAAAAACATCTATGGGAAGTAAAGTGTGATGCCAAATATTTATTTTAAAGTTTTTTTCAATTTTGTAATACGATATGTTAAGCAACTGGCCAAGCTCTGCTGGAGCTTGAGAATGGTACAGTAAGCGAAACCGGTAGCTTTGAGCAAGTAAATTAAGTAGCTGTGGTCAACATGTCATTTTACAAATATTTAAAAGCTGTTACGACACACCTTTTCACTTTCCTATACTTATAAACTACCTTATACTAAAGACAGCACGTACATCCATGCCCGAGGGAGGATTCGAACCTCCGACGGGAAACGGCCTTGCACATTGGAGCATAGCGCCTCAATGCGCTCGGCCACTCCGCCGTGGCAAAATGGTGTTTACCTGCACAATATTTCTATCCAAAAATATTTCTATTACGTTTACATCGGTCTACGGTACTTCTGCACATATTTTGTTCGTTACCGTAGGGAATTTCGCCCAGCCATTTAGTTTCCACACAAGACTGTGTTTATGACGTCATATCTTCTCAACAATGAATCGTAGATGATATGACGTGGCATGTTTTTTCACAGGTAGATTTGGATATTGCCTCCATGTGCTACCAACAGAGTTAGCAGTATAGCGTAGTAAAATATCAAACGTGTTGCAGCAGTTACTCACGGTCATCACGTTTATGGTCTCATCTCTACAAGTATGTGCCGCATTGGTGATATAATTTTGTACTGGCTGAGACAATTGTTACAAACAGAGGACGTAAAAAACAAGTTTAAATGTCACGCGACAGTTTTCAGGCATTTCATAGTTTATGACATGTTTATTGAACAAGGTGTCGTATAATGATATAATTTTAAAGGTATATTTAGTGATGTAAGTGCCTACTGTGTACATAATGTTTCATTAATACATTTTGCAGCAAAGAAGTAATGAATTAAAACGTCACTCAGACGCAGAAAATGTATTGGGTGTAATTTAGATACAGACGATTCCATCTAGAGCCATTTGCAGAGCCACCACATTAGTAATATGAAAAACATTTGAAACAAATAGCCACGCAGTGACCGAAATCGATTTGTAGTGGTAAATAAAGATTTCACGCGACCAAAGCTGTTTCGTATGTTTCTAATAGGGTGTAATTTACCATTACAATTTTTGTACCCCACAACTACTCACTACCATCCATCGTGTACAACGCGTGTCTTAAGGCTACTCCCGTGCATAAACGCCATTTGTCTGCACTGAATAGGTTTGGCTACAAAGTGTAACAAAACCTGTGGACACTAACAAACTAAAGGTAGAGTAAGTTAGAATATCAGTGGTGTTTGTTGCATGACTAGTGCTATTCATTCACGAGAAATCGTATTGTGAAAAGTTTCCAATTCGACGTTTCACTTGAAATATTCAAATGTTTGTATAGCTTAGAAACCAAACTGCTAAGGTCATCAGTCTCTAGTCTTAAATACTTACACAACACACAGGCCAATACCTTGGGAAAACACTAAGAGTATAAGAGAGCATGGACGACAGGGGCGCTGCACCCGTAGTGTGCGAATTGCGGAAGTTTGAGACGGTTGGAAGGTGACTGTTGCAGACAGGAGTATCTGATACAAAAAGCAGGCCAAAATGATTTTCTTACACTTTTTTGCACTATGAGACGGTATACAACCATTTTTAGGATGATAATGGATTTGCGTATTTGATAGAATGAAATGAAACAAAATTATGGTATGTTTATTATATTGATTAATTTAATTACATGACTATTGGTCATTCAGATGATGCGTCCAAGCCTTAGTCATATGAGCAGTCTGTTTCAGTTGAGATCTTCTTATCATCTTCAAATGTTCAAATGTTTGTTAAGCTTAATGGACTTAACTGCGGAGTCATCAGTCCCTAAACTTACAAACTACTTATGAACTACCTTATACTAAAGACGACACAAACATCCTTGCGCGAGGGGGGATTCGAACCCCCGACCGTAGCGGCTGTGCAGAATGCGACTGGCGCGCCGCAGACCCCTCGGCTACTGTAGTTGGCCTCATCATCTTCATTTTCATCTTGACGGAACTGTCTAAACCCTTCTTCACTTGGCAGAAGTAAATGTAATGTCTCTGCTAATAAAGATTTTCTGTTCTTCCTTAGCGCCTGTCTCTCACCCGTTATCAATGGACCAGATGTCAGTAGTAGTTTATCCAAATTGCATGCTTCCCGTTTGAATTTCCTGATTTCATGGCAAAACTTTATCTGTACAAACGGAAGTGCTGACTGCGGGACTTTTTCCAAAGAATGAGGTCTTTGTTCTTGCAACTCTATGTAAAGCAAGCCATCTTTTCGTGAATTCTGACTTTATGTATGACAATTTATGTTTAAAATTTTTCCTTTCTTCATCATGGTCTGATAATATGATAATATGTAGATTTCCATAAAATCCATTTTTTTTACGAAACTGTTTTCAGAACGACTCTTCATAATGTCGTAGAGACCATTTCTTGTCATAATTTTGCGACTTGAAAGACCTAGAATAACTAAAAATTTAAAGTAAAAAATAAAATAAAATAATGTTTAAGTCTGTGTGTGAAGTCTTATGAGACTTAACTGCTAATGCCCCTAAGCTTACAAACTACCTAAACTAACTTATTCTAAGGATAAACACACACACCCATGCCCGAAGGAGGACTCGAACTAGCAGCACAGTCCATGTCTGTAGCGGCTTGGACCGCTCGGCTAATTTCGCGCGGTTAAAGTCAAGAAATTCGTAAACATATATCAGTGGTATTCTGAAGCTACGTTCTAGAATTTTCGGTGGACAATTGATTTTTCTATCAAACTTATTAAAATTTATGCAGGGAAATACCCTGAACTATAAGAAAACCTATACACTGTTGTGATAACAAAATATATTTTCTTTGCTTTATAGGTTAACTTTAAACGAATTATTACTAAGCAAAATACTAATTACTATAAATGACGACATTTATAAATAACAGTACCTACCCTCTCAGAAGAGTGTAGATCTTAGCTGAGCACTCACTGCATTAGCTTTGCTGCACCTAGATTCCAGTTCTTTCACTATGTGGCCATCCTGTGAGAAAATACATCCCAGGTACTTGAAACTGTCTACCTGTTCTATCTTTGTTCCTTCTATTTGGCACTCAATCTGTTTAAATCTCTTTCCCACAGACATTACTTTTGTGTTGGAGATGCTGATATTCATATCATAATCCTTGCACCTCTGATCGATCTCTGAAATATTAGTTTACAACCTTTCAATCGAATCGGCCATTACAACTAAGTCATCCTCATATGCGAGACTGCTTAATTTGTTTTCACCTATTTTAATCCCGCCCTGCCAGTCTACTGTTTTCAACATATGATCCATGAATAGTATGAAGATCCATGAATAGTATGAACAACATAGCGGCAGGTTACAGCCTTGTCTTACCCCTGAAACTACCCTGAACCATGAGCTTAATGTGCCATCTACTCTAACTGCTGCCTGACAGTCTACGTACAGCCCTTTAATTGCCTGCAGAAGTTTGTCTCCTATACCATAATCTTGTAGAACTGACAGCAGCTTCCTCCTAGGAACACGGTCATAAGCGTTTTCTAGATCTATGAAACATAGATACAATTCCATGTTCCACGCATAGCACTTTTCCATTACCTGCCGTAAGCTAGAGATCTGGGCCTGACAGCCTCTAAGAGGCCTAAACCCACACTGATTTTCATCTAACTTGTTCTCAAGTAATACTCGCACACTCCTTTCAACAATACCTGAGAATATTTTGCCTACAACGCTAATTAAAGAGATAACTCGATAGTTGTTACAATCTTTTCGGTTTCCATGTTTGAAAATTGACGTGATTACCGCTTTCGTCCAGTTAGACGGAACCTGTCCCGATTCCCACGCCTTCTCAATTATCCTGTGTAATCATTTGAGACCTGATATTCCACTGTATTTGACGAATTCCGGCTTATTTTCATCCACCCCAGCCGCTTTATTGCACTGTAATCTACTGAATATTTTCTCCACTTCCTCAAATGAGATCCTGTTTCCATCGTCGTTCCTATCCCATTCTACCTGAAAATCTGACACATCATTAAACGTTTGACCTACATTGAGCAATTCTTCAAAATATTCCCTCCATCTGCTCAAGGCATCCACAGGATTGACTAGCAGCTTTCCTGAATTCTCCAAAACATTAATTCCTTCTTCCTCCCTTTCGAAGATTGCTCATTACGCTCCAAAATGGTTTTCCCGCGGTTTGACCCAGAGTTTCTAGCTTATTTCTAAAGTCTCTCCATGATTTCTGCTTGGAGTCTAAATATGGACTTTTGGCCACCTTTTAGGGTGAAATACCCCTGTGTGCGTTGGCCCGAAGACGGAGACCCGTTTTCGAATCCCGGGCCGATTCACATTTCTACTTGTTGCCATTAATTTCAATGCTGCAGTGCAGCTGAAGTCATTCCTTTCCTTCCTCATCCTTCTTCCTTGCTTTCATTAATAAAAAATATTGCATATCCATGAATTATAACACGAAAAAGAACTAAGAGTTTTCAAACATTTTCAAAGTAAGAAAAAACAACTACGCTCATCTTCTGTAAATAGACATTTCGATATTATGGAGCGCGACTGGAAATTGTTTATGAAATATTGCTTTTACAATTGTAGCAAATACTACAGGCACTTTTTATATTAATATTTACATGACTAGTTTCTAAAGAATACGCTGTCATTTTTAGTTATTAAAATTGTATTAAAACGAAACAGACAAACTTTCCGTAGTATGCACCCAAATGGTTTACGTTATTTGTTACCAGACACTACTTCTGTACAAATTTCACATTAGTAAAAAATACTTACAGAAGATAAGGAGAAGAGAATACAGTGGATGGGCGATGTAGCCCGTAAGCCAAAATGAAGACTGACGCACTAGAAAGGAAACCAAACACCAAATGCCCCATTGGACGACCAAGGCAGCGCTGGATGGACGACCTGGTGAAGGACCTGGCAGTCCTGGGATTGAAGACACCTGGAGGAACCGGGCACAAGACACGAGGGAATGGAGGCAGCTGTGGAAGCAGCGCGTGGTCTGTAGGGCCTGTGATCGCTGGATTGTATTGTATTAAAAATGATCATATTTTCTGTCGAGTATCAAATAAGACGACTGAATAAATAGGTTCGCTTAGTCCTCGTTAAATTAAGGATTCACTACGGTCGGGGGTTCGAATCCCCCCTCGGGCATGGATATTTGTGCTGTCCTAGTTCGTAAGTAGTTCGTAAGTAGTTTGTAAGTTTAGGGACTGATAACCCCGTAGTTAAGTCCCATAAGCTGTACAAACATTTGAACATTTTTTTTTTGAAATTAAGGATTGATTTTTTTTATTAAAGTGAAAGTGTTGTGCACATTCACTGATAATAAATTATGTAAACCATTCTGCTTTCTTTTTTCATGTTAGGACAATTTCAACAATTGAAAATGAGAGGGTAGTCAGTCGAAACTGGTAATGTAAACGTAAAAAAAGAAAGTGACTGTGGAATTTCCTTCAATAGTGAAGTCAATATTTCATAAATCCTCATCTCCTTCTATATTCTCACAATCGCGAAGTTTTTCCTGTTTTATTTTAGAAGAGAGCAACCGATTCCAAACTAAACAAAATCCCAAATAAAACTGCGCCGCACACACATAGCTCGCATGTAAAACAGACCAAGACCGGTGCCGCGTTCTCAGTCTCTTGTTTTGATCGGGCACTGATAGATTTGGCCACTTTCGAAAGAACAGCGGCTTGGACTCTGAAGCAAAGACACACGTTTAACATGCTTTCTAAAAAATCTCCGTTTTTCAAACTCAGTGAGACTGCCATCCGATTAAGCGTAGTAAATAATATACGAAAATATCGACATCAAAGTCAGAAAAATGGACATGTCCGTTTTTGGTATTAAGATTTTTCGTAATGTTGGAAGGTCTACCTACAAGCCACGTGGTGTTACTTGAGAACGCACCATCGCACTCTAACGAGAATGTATACGAAGTCGAATGGCAGGATGGTATTTGTACAATATTTATTCCCTATTATGACAGTCATAATTCAGGAATGGATCACGGTGTCAGTACTTCCGCGAAGAAAATATATAGAGGAAGTTTGCAAACTTATTGATCAGGATAGCAATCTTCAAACATGTTGAAAACAATTGTGCTAAACGCAGTTCATGAAGTTAATATGGCGTAGCATAATTTGAAAGAATCGAAAACAGCCGAGTCATGGAATAGCATTAATTCTAAAATTGATGAAGTCAGTAATTTCGAATACGAAAAAGCCGTTCAAATGTTTGTAAATCTGTCGGACCAAACTGCGTGGTCATCAGTCCGTAGCTTACAAACTACTTAAACCTAGGTAAACTAACATAAGGACAAACACACACACCCATGCCCCAGGGAGGACTCGAACCTCCACGGCGACAAACCGCGCGCTCCGCAGCGAGACGCTTTAGACCGCTCGGTTACTCCACCGCGGCGAAAAAGCCGTCATCAGTTGCCTGTTTCGATTGGTTCACCAGATTGTGAAGTTCTTAAGTGCCATATTTTCACACATACTACGATGAGTTAAGTAGAATTCGCTATAAAATATGTAAGTAACTATAATGATGACTTTGTGATTAATTTTTTTAACAACGCTAACAGCAAGCACGAAAACTATCCGTTCATGGCTTTTTTAAGTTACCGTGGAGTTGTGACTTGTATTCTTTTCCAACAAATACACAATTTACGACCAGAAGGTTAATTTTTACCATCTGACGGCAAAGATTCAAGCTCTTCAGTACAAGTTGCATACATGTGTCTGCTTCCTTCTGCATGTCCGATGGAAGTGGAAAAGAATATAACGTGAGAGACTGCATGTTATACGCGTGTGACGTGTCATGTTATAAATGAATAGGCAGGAATTAATTGCAGTAACATCAATAAATTTATAATACATATTTTGTTATGTAGCTCTATAAGTGTTAATAAATAATTGTACTGATTAGAGATGATATGTGTTAAAAAGTAACGTCACTTTCGATAAATTAATACCAATATTTGTAACTTATAGTTACAGTTATATTGAAATAATAAAGCCGTTACCGATATTACTTTGGAAAAGTATTACTAGTAACGGCAGGAGAAACGCGCTGTTCCCCAATTCTGTGATAGACCTACAGAGAGAAGCAGAAAAAAGGGAATAAACACATTAACAAAGTATCATTAACTCCATCTTGTGGATTTCAGTTGTATCTGGGGCAGTTATTTGAAAAAAAAAAATAAATAAATAAACAACCAGTTTGGCTGCCTAAATTATACTATCTTTCCGTCCCTATAGAAACATATCACACTTCAAGACTGTAAAGACTAATTGTGCAACATCAATAATCCTACTTGAAAGAGTATAATATAAAAATTTTAGGTGAGAATTGTAATATACAGAGGAAACAATCAAGTTATCTTACAAAAATGTGCGAATACGAATTAACGAACCATCACATTTCTAGTAATAAAATCAGTTAAAGGAAAAAAAAGTCAATAAACACAAACACATTCATTTCAATTTCCCACCTTGAAGTAATAGGAAATAATCACAACGAAAGATATACTGCCTCTAAACGTCATGAATTAATACACTGTAATGTAACGAAATGTTTAGTGGGCGGAAGAACGGTCTCAATTATGAATGGGAGAAGGAGTATAAACAAGAATCTAAATATGGTAGGAAATAGTTGAAATGAGTGTAAAAAAGTTTAGAATGTTCACTACGCCAACAGTCTGAGCTAAATATTTGCTGTCGTTTGACAGTAATGTAACGAAATGTTTAGTGGGCGGAAGAACGGTCTCAATTATGAATGGGAGAAGGAGTATAAACAAGAATCTAAATATGGTAGGAAATAGTTGAAATGAGTGTAAAAAAGTTTAGAATGTTCACTACGCCAACAGTCTGAGCTAAATATTTGCTGTCGTTTGACAGCTGACACGCGACTAGTGATCCAACCAGTTAGAAAGGAGACAGATATGTGTTGTGGGGATGAAGTTTGCTATTTATTTTTTTACTAAATTCACGAAATATTTATTACACTTTCACATTACTAAGAAATAGTAATTATTACAAGTGTCAAAACAACAGAATCTTACTGATTCTTAAGCTACAACTTATTCATGAATAAATACTTTCGCCGGCCGCGATGGCCGAGGGGACTGCGGCGCGCCAGTCACCGCCTGCACGGCCACTAAGGTCGTGGGTTCGAATCCCCCCTCGGGCATGGATATTTGTGCCGTCCTTAGTGTTAGCTAGTTCATAAGTAGTTTGTAAGTTTATGGACTGGTGACCCCTTAATTAAGTCCCACAAGCTATACAAACATTTGACCATTTTTACTTTCATAGAAAACGTATAACTGCAGTTTACTCCGCTGGAAACAGCACATAGTTAATGCATGAATATATATACGAAAAAAAAACAGACATCACTTTGATCCCGAATCCATTATGTATCAAGAATTAAGTGGTAACAGACATTAACTGTCAGAGGCATTGAAATATATCAATGAGGGAAGTGGAGAATTTGGCTTGACCGGAAATCGAACCCGCGTCTTCTGTTAACTAGGCAGCTGCACTGATCGCTATGCTATTCGGACACATTGGATATGACATTGCATGGACTATTCTACCATTTCCGAAACCACGACACACACACACACACACACACACACACACACACAATACAGTTGCTGAGTCGAAGAATTAAAATAAATACAATTTTTGCTTTAGGTTCCGTTTTGACGGCATTCTACTGAATGTACCTGCTAAATTATATCATTGAACATTACCTAGTTCGGGAGATATGACGTCATAAACATTGAGTTACATGAAAACGAATATCTGCAGATTATAATTCGCTAGAGATGCAAGTGAAATATGTGTGAATTGTAATAAAAGTATGTGAAATATGTGACGTGTGTGCAGATGGAGGAAGCCATGAGTAAAAATATCATTCAATACCCCGCTATCAATTTCTGTTTCCATATAAATACTGTGTATGAAGAACTGCCAAATTCCTATTCGGGTGGGAGTTGTGGACAGAAAGATAGGGGAAGATGAGATGGATACGGAGGAGCAGGATATGGAAAGAAAGAGGGGAATAAGAAGAGATAGAGTAGGCAAGGGGCAGAGACAGATCGAAGAGAGGTGGATCGGCAGACGGGGAAGAGGAGATGCGAGAGGAACTTATGGAAAGGAGAGGGGCTGATCGAGAGAGAGAGAGAGAGAGAGAGAGAGAGAGAGAGACGGACAGATGGGAGAGGAAGAAATTGGGGAGGAGGAAATTGACAGAGAAAGGAGCGGGAAAGGGGCAGAGTAGATTGTGCAGGAGGTGGACTGTGAGAGGGGATAGACGACGCCGATTGAAAGAGAGGGAGCTCTAACTATGGTAGAGGCATCAAGGAGGAGGAAATGAACGTAGAAAAGGAGAACAAAGGAGATTAACAAATAAATAAATACCTGTGCAATGACGTGTTTTTCAACTTCTGTCGTGTTAAAACAGAAGAAAAAGTTTCGCCTGCATTTGCGGACTTATATTTGCAGAGTGCAACGATTAAAAGAACACGACTTAAATGACTTTTCTTTGGTGAATTTTTACGAGGTGCTTCCAGAGAGTAAGTATTCCTAATAATAAAAACGAGAACGTAGTTACTTAGAAAACTTGTCATGTACCGGTGGTTCGCCTGATGAGTGGACAACCCGCAATGCAGGGTACAGGCGCATGGATTCATACCAGTGAGGCGTTCTACAGCTGCGGTTCCGGAGTCACCAGAGGACGCGACGAGCACCGCCAGAGAGCGCACTAAACCGGGACTATTTTCCTCCGCACAGTCACGTGAGACCAGCTCGAGACTGCCACTGCCATTTAGGGGGGCGCAGTGCAACACGACGGCAGTTCTCCTTCGACCGCCTACGAGAACCATTGCTGAGGGATCGCGACCAACGCCTCCCGGGAAGAGTCCCTGCCAGCGACACAGCACCTCCGGAACTTTCTGCAACGGAATACATCGTCCGGCTCCGTCTTCCTGGCCGTACTGTCAAGGCTGTCGTTATCTACCTGGCTTGTGACTAATTGGCGAAGAAGAAAACTTTTAGTTGATGTTTGTCGTTTTTGACGTAGTCTCAGAAGTTTGTTTTGTTTTCAGACGATTATTAGTTTGTCTTGTCAATAAACACAATTTCCGTATCAGACAGTGTCTTTCAGTTATTACTTTCTGAGGCGAGATATTGCAACCTGATTGGTAACAGGTATAGCAGTGTATGGGCTGATGGGCTGTTTTTCGACTTAGTCACCAAAAGAATTGAGACACTTGTCATATATTGTAACGATTTTTTTATTTTTTTAATTTTTTAAAATTGTTTTTATGGGGTAAATTACTTTATGAATGCATCTAGTATCCTCATCTGAGCTTGCCACTTTGTATTCGACAGTAAGCCGAATACTAAATTTTCGTCCCCCATCCCCCCTCGCTGCCCCTTCCCCAAAGAAGACATCGATTCAGGCTGTAACCGCACCTCAAAGAACACCGTATGTGTAAAAGTTACTAATACTCTTAACTGCTTTTCTTACTGCTGCTGTGATACACCATCAGGCATTATTATCAAAGTGATTAACGCCAGAAAACAATTCAAACGAAATTTATTTTCTTTGGTACGCTACTAGCTTAAATTACAGGGATGGGGCTTGTGTATGTGAAATGTGCTGCTCCGAACCTGTATAGCAGGACCGACAGCGGGGAGAGGCTGCAGGTTTTTTGACGGACTGGAAGCGCGGATTGTGAACGGTGTAACGTTTCGCCGCGCCGCGCCGCAGTGCAGTATTTATTTGCGCCTGCCACCTTTATGACCGCCGCGTTAATTGCGAGGTTTCAGCCATCTGGCTGTTTGCGCTCTGCGGTTTCGCCTGTCTGTTTGCGCGCTGATTGTGTTGTCCCCGAGTGACCTTTATACCTGCTCGCTGTTTTGTTTGACGTATCGCACACTAGCTGTGCACCCGCTCTACGCAACGGGACTTACAAAAATGCCTTCGAACACAGTCGTTTTTTTTTGGTACAGTACTCCAATCGGTTAAACAATGGAACCCTTATAGGATCAGTCAATATATACATTTTTTCTAGTCAAGAGCTCTAATATAAATAACAAAGAAATTTAAGTTTTCAATAAAAAAAGCGTTATCGTAAAGGCATATATTCTACCCCTAGCACATTCAAGGTTAGTTTGTATTCCCTTCACTCTGGTTTACTTTTGGCTTCCGAAAGTATCTCTGTCAATTACTGTGAGTTGAAAACATCGAACAGTGGCAGCTGTTGGTTCTTTTGTGTACTGTGAAATTTACAACTCCACCGGCTGGTTAAATTACTACGACATGTTCAGATCTTTGTAGAGCTTATGGGACTTAACTACGGGTCACCAATCCCTAAACATACAAACTACTTACGAACTAGGACGGCACAAATATCCATGCCCGAGGGGGGATTCGAACCCCCGACCGTAGTGGCCATGCAGACCGTGACTGAAGCGCCTCAGTCCCCTCGGACACCGCGGCCGGCAACGCTACTCGCAAGCATGACGAGTTCAGGTGCAGAGCGAGCTTTCTGTGTGTTGGAGTTCGACAAAAACAAGCGTGCAACGATTGCCTTAGAACCAACTACTGCAAGAAGCCAACAACAAGGAAGGCTATTTATCACTGGCACAAAAAATTCGTTACAACAGTTTGCTTTTGCATGGCGAAGAGAAGCGGACGTCCCAGTGTGAGAAGTGAATGTGGAGCGTGTACGAGAGACATTCATTCATGAGTCCAAAGAAATCGCTGCGTCGTTCATCCTGTGAACTCGAAATGGCTTCAGTGACAAAGCGGAGAGTCCTGCGACAGAAGTTGTCTATGAAACCATTCAAATTGGAGCTAGTGCAGAACTCAATGACCACGACAAACACAAGCATTTTGAGTTGTGTTCGCAGATGCAACAATTGAGTGAGGATGGGGATGGCATTGTTGATCGATTAATTTTTAGCGATTAGACCACTTTTCACTCCGTAAGCGATTGCCACAGACGACGATGCCATACTGGGCTGGATATGGTAAGAATTCGATTACCGTATTGACGTCTTACGTGTCACTCATAGTTAGCATATCGAATGTTTGTGAAAAAAAAATTCAGAGTTTCTCTTCAAAATGCAATACGTATGACATCTATACAATGTTTAGCTCTTGTGCAATAAATAATGGAAGTCTTCCGGAACTTTATGTACACCCTCATCTAGTTTTGTTTATATGTGTTGCCTCAAGCTACGCTCAAGCTAACTGTGGACAACCTTTGGAAATTCGTTCACTAGTATCGGAGATTAAGGCACAAGTAAAATATTTACACTGCAGTATTTTTTGTTTCCCTGATTGGTTTGTAATGAAATAAAGCCTTTATGTTACCCCAAATGTATCACAATGTATCTGTCAAAACGTAATAAAAATTCAACAAGTATTTTTGCAGATTAACGTGTCCAAAGAGACAGGCACAGTGGTATTAGATTAAATGCTTCAAATACCAATATTTTTTGTCTCAGTAATTAGATTTTGATAAAATGAAGCGTGCATGTTCACGAAGCTAACCTGATGTTTATTAAGGACAACAGTCAAGATAGCTTTTAAAATTTTATTCAGATGACCGTTGTTGCTAGTTTAACTGACGTCTTCGAATCTTTCATTTCATTTCTCACTTTACAAATAAAAATTAATTATATCAAAGATCCAAAGGTGGCAGTTAAACTGCCTAAACCTGTCATCTAAATAAAACTTAAACGCGATTTTGTCTGTTGTCCTCAATAAATTGATTGAAAGGATCGCCGCAATATAACCTGTTGTCGAAACAACATAATGTTTTTCCTCTTAGTTTCGGAGAGTATCCTGATGGAACAGAGAGCCACTGCGACTACAAGTAAAACTTTTTCCACATTCCGATTCCGATGGATAAAGCTTGTAAGAATGCCCGAAGGTAGCTAAAGTGAAAACGCAAAGGAAATTAGTTGGTAGCACACTGAGTCTTGTAGCTGTGTTACCATATTCAGGACGGCTGACACCACCGGGATGTGACGGCCATCTTGCCTCCCAGACGGTGCACGCCTACGTGACGTCACAGATCTCCCAGTGTGCCAACCCTCCATCTGGCTTGCAGGATAAATGTGACAATATACAGGGAAATGACAAGAACACATTTTTTTTTAATTTATTTAAGACGACCGGTTTCAACACTCAATGGTGGCATCTTCTGTTCTCCTACAATTGGCTTTTAACTGCTTGTTAAAGCGCTTAAAATTTTGGAGGTGTTCTGGTTGATAGATATAAAATCTTGTGCTGGTGGATAGTCAAATATAAAAGGAATGGTTGGTCAAAATTACTTTACAGTTTTTTATCCCATCCTCGACGCCACTTTTGTGTCTCGTTTCCGCCGGTTTTCCTCGGTGTCGGTGGCCGAGTAGAGAGACCGACACAGGAAAATAGGATGCACGCGTGTGCAGGTACAGAGGTGACCAGCCAGTGGGACAACAGAAACTAGAAACACTAAGGTAGATTAGTATAAGAGATATATTTCGTACAATACATTACTTAACTTGGAGAGCAGCGGACTAGTGGAATGTTCATACCTAGTTTAGATAGAGGCCTGCCTACTGATAATTCCTAGTGCCTATCCGATAGCCAAGTCTTAACTGGTACCTATCTGATTCCCAAGTAGTCGATGCCGTTCAGTGGTGGCCACGAGCGGAGTTGCAGCAGAGGGCGCTCGTGGCTGACGTCGTAAGAACGCCGCGCCATGCGAGCATGGCGGCGCGCGGCGAAAGTACGTGGCGCGCACTTTAGACTTGTGCGACACCACAGTTTTAATTTTGACCTGCGATCCATTTCATAGGTGATTATTCACCAGCCACCCATTTTATATTTGACTATCCACCAGCACAAGATTTTAACTGTCAACCAGAACACCTCCCAAATTATATGTGGAGCGCTTTAATAAAGCAGTTAAATGCCAATTGTAGGAGACCAGAAGATGACACCATTGAGTGTTGAAACCGGTCGTCTTAAATAAAAGATAAAAATTGCGATCTTGGCATTTCTCCTTATGCTGTAAAAATTAGATCGCTCCCTATGATGAGTAAATAAAATGTGACACTCTGGCCAGACCGTCAGCTCGTTTGTATCGTTTAGGCTGGTTCGTCCGTGTGTTATAGTCGCGAGTGCTTTTACAAATCTCAACGAATATTCATCTTTATTACTCGGTCATCAGACTATTTTTCTTTTCCTTTCCAAAGGTAAGTTGATTATCTAATTTATTCCATTACATCACTTTCTAATAGACCTAGCAATGATTTCTTCGAGCATGGTTATCATAGTGTAATTCGTCATAAATAAATAAAACTCTTATTTCTATTATTAACTGACGAAATAGGGCTAATAACCGTACACATTCTGCAAAATATTTTCTGGAGGACCAGTACATCTCCTTTATGAGATCCCCTCTGATATTACACTTATTTTTTCTTATTTTTTTTTATGTATTCAGAAACTCTTGTAACTAATGTTGGGACAGGGAAATGGTTTTTGGCCCACTTTAGGTTCCGGTAGTAACACTAAAAGTGGGCCTTTGCGATCGTCTTTTGACAGATCGAAATTTAAATGAAAATAACGGCTTAACTATTCATCTGACACGAAAATTGAATAACCGAATTTGTAGAGGAGAAAATTCTCTACAACTTTGCCCTCTTATGTTTTTTTCATATTTCGTAGCGTTTCAGAGATATGTGCAAAAATAACTGTGATTTTCGAATGTCTGTCTGTCTGTCCGTCCGTAACGTGTTTCCTGTTTTTAAGACGAACCGTTCAACCGATCAGCACCAAATTTTACAGACATGATTGTAGGCCGCCAGAAACCAAAACCTCCCTTTTTCAAATTTTTCGGACAAAAAATACGGTAGTAAAACCAAAAAAAGCAGTTTGTAATATACTTGTAATTGCAAACGAACCGTTCATCTGACACGAAAATTGAATAACCTAATTGGTCGAGGAGAAAATTCTCAACAACTTAGCTCCCTTATGTTTTTTTCATATCTCGTATCGTTTGAGACATATTTGCAAAAATAACGGAGATCTGACACACTCCATTGAATTAACGAAAACCAGCCGTTCGGAGATATCACGTGACATTCCTCGCGTATTTGATGAATTTCTTATTGTAACTTACACGTTGTCATTTCAAAGCAACGGCTCACTGAGGAATTAACAAAAACACATCGTTCTTCGTACGATAAATGATAATCTAATGTCTACAAATGCCATATTAACATCTGTTAATAACGTCCATCAATAGTATGAGATTAAAGAACTCATATTTTGATTTTTTAGCCGTAGCTTAGTGGGCCAGGTGGTGAACTGTGACGCGAACGGTCGGTGGTTCGAAACCCGCCACTACCTAAATTTCTTTTTTCCTAAAAGGGTTTCAGACACACTTATTAATTAATTTATTATTAACATTATTATTTTAGTCCAAAATGTTTGCAAAAACTTATAAAACTACAAATCTAAAGTGGGTCGTAAGACACGTTAGTGCGATTTTTTTCCTTAAAAGTGTTTTATGACAGTGAGAACGATTGGATGCAATGTTACTGCTAATGGAAACGTTTTGGGCGTATTTTTTATGTCTAAATCTGAACAGAGAAGCAATCCATGAAATACAAAAATAAAAAGGTATTTCTATGTTTTTCTAACATTCTTAAAAATATGAATGAAATTGAGTAAGGTTGTAAAAGAAATCACGATATGAAGTATAACAACCAAAATATGGGTGAAAACTGGACAGCAACAACCAGGGCCGTATTTAGGGTATGCGACGCCCCTGTACAGTAATTTATTGTAATCCCCCCTCCCCCAGCATCTAGGATTCAAACTGACGTCTAAAAATTAAAAAAAAGGAAAAAAAAAGCCTCTTTGGATACGCCACTGTTATCAACAAACCTAAAGTTTAAAATTTATTCCTGTAATCGATTATGATTATTCAATTAATATTAAAATAATATTTAAAAACATTTTTTCGATGACAAAATTTTGCCGCCCCCAAACTTTTGCCGCCCTGTGCAGCTGCACATGTTGCACCTGCCTATATACGGCTCTTGCAACAACTCTCGGTATAGACAGTTGGTTGGTTGTTACGCGGGGTTGCCTAACTTCACTGCACATCCCGACGACTTGCCCCCGCTCCCATCTAGGACGTGATTATTGACATATTATTTCATTAGTGGATGGTTCATCAATATCATATTTAATGTAGCGCATAGTCTGATTTTAGCATGAATTTTTAATTTTAATGACTGGTAAACTGGAAATACTACAGATTCATTATTAAAGATTTATAGACTGAGTAGTGCAAATTCTGCCAGTGAGATGCCACAGTAGATACTTATATACCGACAAATAGGGTATTTGACTGTTTTCTGGAAATCGTTTTAAATTGTTAATTAGGTCATATTATGGTCCGAACATACTTTTTTACCTCGTGGATTTCAGTACTTTTTTAAAAAAAGAAATGAAATTTAAATAATTTGAAAGCCCGCTAAAACGCTACATTTGAGTCACGTGATGCCTGTGACGTCATACAACACGCTGCTGCTGCTGCTGCTCTCGTAATATGAACAAATACCTGTATATTGTTTGGGCCGAGGCCTCGTGTTTGGTCGTTAACGTTTGCATAATGACCTAAAAATATTTCTTAGTTCCGCACTGTACCAATACATCTGTCAAGACTCCAGAAAAATTGTTCTTGCAAGTACCAAAAAATATTATTCCATTGGTAAACTAAACTGTTTAGTACCATTCTCTTCTACTGCAAAGGTGTAAAGTAGTATTATGTGTTGTTTAATGACCTCCTGTTTACATTTACGAAGTAAAACTTCATAATGTTACACGGCTACGATTTGTGTGTAATTAAAGCCGTTTCCTAATATATTTGACGAAAGAACAACATGAATATTGTTGCAGCCCACTATAAAAGTATAGCACGGATTATCTCCAGTAAGTGCAATTTTATCACCAATAGATCTTAGTCAAACAATCGTTTTATACATCGAGAACGCCCTTCTAGTTTTTTTTCGGCGCTGTAAATTTTTCCCATCGTGTCTCGCTCGCAATATTTACGTGAAAGCCTTTGGCTACGCGAAATGTGCGTTGCCAACCTACGAGCGATATGAAAACACCGCCAACACAACCCACTATTCCTGTTCTAGACTATTGGTATATTGTATAACTATACACAAAGCATATTTGCTGTATTTTACAGGTTTTGATGTTTCAAAAAAATGTTCTAATGTTTGTTAAGCTTATGGGACTTAACTACGGGGTCATCAGTCCCTAAACTTACAAACTACTTATCAACTACCTTATATTAAAGACGGCACAAATATCCATGCCCGAGGGGGGATTCGAACCCCCGACCGTAGTGGCCGTGCAGACCGTGACTGGAGCGCCTCAGTCTCCTCGGCCACCGCGGCCGGCTTGATGTTTCACCTTGCACCAGTATTGAAGTAATTAAATAAAATTACTCCCTTAACTGCGTGCTTCACTGGGTTAAATTTTACTAACAATCACGGCGGCTTCCTGTGACTATGTTGGCAACAGATGCTGAATAACGAGAATCATGAGACGTCGCCATTAGCCAATCGCGTGACAGCGCAAATATTTTGTAGTGAATCCTTTGATTTACGAGGGCAGTTGCTTTTACTGACCGGACAAGGGTACATACAAGTATCATAGAGCAGGAACAGCATTATTTATTTACTTCATGGTCTGTACGATACACTAATCTAGTCGTTCTATGTGGTCTGAACATCTGGACAAAGATTTTCTATCGTGTTGTTGATGTTGCCAACATAATCACTCAAGGACGCTTGGATAGAAGATAAAATTTCACCCTTTATTGCATAATATGGTGACTTCAGATTAAGTCTGCTGAAACCGACAAATAGGGTACTCTTTTCCAATGACATAAAATATCTCTCGAAATAATTAGCTTTAAAATGTAGGTATGCGTTACTTACAATGCAGTTTTCACGTTTTGTTATTTCTGGCAAGTAAAAATTTGGATTGTTTTTAAAGAATGAAGACACCATAATTGCATCAACTTTAGGGAGGTTTCCGCTGTCAGCCTTCACATAACCATCTTCCATTGTGGCATAAAAACTGTAAACTCGTTTAGCTCACGAAAAAACTGAACTTAAAGCTGTGAAATGGAGGAAACGCGTACAATAATACAGCTCCGACTTCTAGTTGCCGCGCTGTAGGTGTTCTATGACGTCACCAGAACTTCAGCCAATAATGGAGCGTTTTCGATCACGTGATCTAATCGTGAAATTTGATGATTTTTAAGCTTTAATTACGTAAAAATAAAAGATATTTTGTAAGAATTATGAGGGAAAATGCTGTCTGAATGTTATAATCATTCAGAATAACAACAATTCGAACCATATTTTTAACACAGGAAAGTACCCTATTGACTTAAAAGTTTATCCTACATAAAATCAGTGTGTATGTGTGCGTGTGTGTGTGTGTGTGTGCGCGCGCGCGCGCGCGCGTGTGTGCATACTATCAGCCAGTGATTCCTGTAAATTTTTGATATGAACTCTTATCTCTGAGGATATAACTGCAGCAAGCCAGTAGATTCGTTTTCAATTGCATCAGTATTGTAATCTGTCAGATACAGCAAAGAACCTGAAGGAGTAATTGAACGGAATGGACAGTGTGTTGAAAGGGTAATGGAAAGCAGTCTTAGAAAATCAACGATGCTGAAGGAATTAAATTAGGTAACGAATCAATAAAGATGGTAGATGAGTTTTGTTACTTGGGTAGTAAAATAACATGCGATGGTCATAGTACAGATGATATAAAATGCAGAATGGCAATGGGAAGAAAAGCGTTTTTGAAAAAGTGAAATTTGTTAACATCGAATATTAATTTAAGCCTAAGAAAGTCCTTTCTGAAGGCATTTGTGTGGAGAATTGCCTTGTATGGGAGTGAAACGTGCGGACAGGAAGAGGATAGAGGCTTTTGAAAGGTGGTGTTACAGAAGAATGCTGAAGATTAGGTTGATGGATCACGTAACTAATGAGGTACTGAACAGAATTGGTGAGAAAAGAAATTTGTGGCATACCTTGACTAAAAGATGGGATCGATTTAGGACACATTGTTAGACATCAAGGAATTGTGAATTTAGCATTGGAGGGAAGTGTGTGGTGTAAAACTCGCAGAGAGAGATCAAGAGATGAATATAGTAAGCAAATTCAAATGGACGTAGGTTGCCGTTCTTATGAGGAGATTAAGAGGCTAGTTCAGGATAGAGTAGAGTGGAGAGCTGCATCAAACCAGTCTCCAGAGTGTAGACCACAACAACAATAGGATTAAGTAGCAGCAAAGTAGATGATTATTTTATATTCGTATTGTAACGAGTCCTTTTATTTAGGAATAAGATTGCTGATAATTTTGATACTTATGAGCAGTCTGATGAAGTTATTCACATTTAAATTGGTAATCTCAATATAAAGGGTAATTAAGAGGTTACCACTGGGCTGCGTAGCTACCCCATCCCTTGTGTTCTCGTCTTCTTGTAAGTTGTTATCAAAGGCCTGGAAGTCGAGCTGATAAAAAAACACACAATTTTATGTTTGTTCTACAGGTTTGTGTATTTCGTCAATCGATTTTCGGCTTATTAGGCCATCATCAGACATTTACTGAAGTTAAGTCAAAGAACTTGTGTTGTCAGTAAACAAGAAGTGATGTTACATACAGCAAAGGGCAGAAACTAAATCTACTAGCGGCCTTAGAAATTAACAAACATCTGGTTCACAGTCCAGGCTTAATATTAAATGATCAATTAGCCCTCAATACATCACTTCTGATCCCACCCTAATCCACAGAATATCCAGGCCTGTTCCATTTTATTTCTTAACTTCTCGTATCTTCAAATTTTACCTTACTCTATTTTGGAGTCAGGATATGTTTGTAACAGTTCACAGTACTTTTGTCTAACATTTACTTTACTGATATGAAGTTGTAAATCTAATTTAAATTTTGTACGGTCACTGTTCATCTACCTTCTGTGTTAATACCAGTCTAGCTTTCCATTGTTTCATACCAGCTTTGTATCTTTCTTTGTTAGTACTAATACTCCAAATTACTCTGTACTCTGTCCTTACAGTAATTCTTTATTTAATTGTGAACGCTATAATTGAATATGTTTATTTTAACCGTTTTTGAGTTCGAGTGAATACCTCCGATTTGTCAAGTTTCTCAATTCTCCAATGTAGCTCACCTTTACCCTCCTATCCAACCCTTATATTTTTGTCTATTTGTTTATTTAGCTATAATAGTGTGCCAGGTTTCTAATATTTGTCTCTCCTTGTGTTTTGAACAACCCTTAAAATATTAGATTCTTATTTAATTTTATTTTGATTCACTGCAGTCATGTTGTAAGAATTTGTTTGCACTGTACCTCTATTTATGTTTTCTTTTTTCAGTACTATTAATTTACAGATTTTATTCAAATATTTATTTACACTGTAACTGCTCCATCAAAGAAGTTAATTCACTTTTCTGTATGTAACATCTCTCCTGGTTTACTGACAACACAAGTTCTTTGACCGAACTTCAGTAAATGTCTGATGATGGCCTAATAAGCCGAAAATCGGTTCACGAAATAAACAATATTGTAGAACAAACAGAAAATTGTGTATTTTAATTTTCAAAATGAATTTGTTCTTCCAAGAAGCGACAGAAGAATAAGTTAACACGAGCTGATATTGTTTTTTTTGTAAGTATTAGCAAATAATTCTACTTTTTCAGAGGCATCACCGAGCGAGGTGGCGCAGTGGTAACTCACTGGACTCGCATTCGGCCATCCAGATTTAGGTTTTCCGTGATTTCCCTAGATCACTCCAGGCAAATGCTGGGATGGTTCCTTTGAAAGGGCACGGTCGATTTCCTTCCACATCCTTACCCAAACACTCTGAGCGTAAGCTTCGTCTCTAATAACCACGCTGTCGACGGGACGTTAAACTCAAAGCTTCCTTCCTCCTTCAGAGGCATCAAATATTACGTCATTGTCGTGCAACAGTGTCCTTTTTGCTGACTACCATCCCCAATGTGCCATTTACCGTCTTCGAAACACAATCGACAGTTTTTTTTTCCGCCGGTGTAAGCTCCCCCGTGGCGCAGCTGTGACTAGGGATGGGAAAAACCGACCGGTTAAAACCGATACCGGTATTTTAGTTCTGAATAACCGGTTTTTTAGGTATTTATTTGGTGTCGGTTGTAACCGGTTTATTTTAGTTATTGCCAAGAACCGGGTAAAAAAACCGATACGACTACTTCCTGTAGTAGTGGATCAAAATGAGTTTTTTGTAAATAATTAAAAAAAATTAAAACTAGTAGACACTAATATTTAGGGCTATTTCTAAAATTTCCACTGCTGTGAAATATTAGGTCATCGCAGAAACTAATAAAAAAGATCAGTGTTAATTTAAGAACAATCCCGGCAGTCAGAAACGCGCAATAAACGCGTGGCACAAGAACTTAAGAACTGGTGCAGCTTTTGAGGCAACGATGCACCTGTTGCTGTATGGCGTGGCCTATTAGACGACGCGCGTGCACCGGCAGTGTACAAGACTTGCCTCCGTCTTGTCAGGCGGCAGTTCCTTGCTGTCGTCGCCAGACATCGGTTGCGTCTTAAATGGCACTATCCCGAGTATGGAAGTACTTCACGAAGTACGGGAGCAGTGAGATACAATGCTCCATTTGCTTTAAAAAGCTGAAAACGGGTGGAGGTACTACAAACATGCTGTGTCATTTAAGGAGAAAGCATCCAAAATGTTCCATGGAAGAGAAGGTAAATTCGATTCATATACCTATTATGTAAGTGATGTACTCTAAGCTTGGAATACTAACTTTTAATGTATCATATTGTTATGCTAACAAGTTTTATTAATGTGATTCCTTGAAAGCGAGGGGCTTTTTTAATAACCAATATGGATTTAGGTAACATTGATCATGTGGTGCGTCACGAGGTAGCCGTGCGGTCTGAGGCTCCATGTCACGAAATTTGCGGCTGCTCCAGTCGGAGGTTAGAGTCCTCCATCCTGCCTCGGTCATGGATGTGTATGTTGTCCTTAGCGTAAGTTAGTTAGATTAAATATTTTGTAAGTCTAGGGACCGATGACCTAAGCATTTAGGTGTCTTAAGAAATCACACCCATTTAAACATTCTTTGATCATGTGGTACAGAGTTTTCCTAGTTCAATTTGCGTAAATTTACACTGACAACAATCATACTGTTAGTCGGAACTGTGACTTTATTTTTCGAAATACTTCTGCAGAACTGATTGAAGTTTATTTACTGACTGTAACTTATATATGTTGTGTGTATAACGAGATATTCGTATGAGCTGGCTCACAAGTCTAACTTACGGAGTGGTTGGCTCAATATTCGCAACTGCCGGATGGAAATACTACGCCAGTAAATCTGTATGCTTCGTATATCGTCTTCTATGGACTCGTGGTTAGGCTCACACACACTCAAGAAGGCGTAGTATTGGAAGGGGATCTTGCAGAATATGGAAAGACTAGTGATTTATCGTATAACGTAAATTTACCTAAATATTAACTAAATTTCGTAAGTTTCGGTTTCGGCCGAAACTAGAAGAACCGACGATTACGGTTTCTGTTTCGACGGCAAAATATGTTTCGTTGGAACTCTACTGGAAATAATAGCAATAAAAACCGAAAACCTGTTATTTAAAAAATCGGTTATCCTGAGCAATTCTTACGGTGCGGTTAAACTGGAGATGAAAAGAACCGGTATAACCGAAAACCGGTTGTTTCAGCGATAACCGCCATCCCTAGCTGTGACGCCGGTGCACTGGCATCCTGAACGTAGGTCGCGTCGGCTTGTCTGGTCCGCGTCGTCGGTAGTGGGAAGAATGAGAGATGGGGAGAGGTGAGCCGGCTGGCGCCAGGTGAGGACACGAGAGCCTGGCACTCAGCAGCCAATTAAGCGCCGCGGCGGGGGCTCGTTGTGGCGTAATTAGACCCTCCAAATGGAGAGCAAGAGACGGCCGAGGCGACGGGAGCCGACGGGACAGCGAGGCGGTGCAAACTTCTCGGAGAGCGAGCACCGCGGCTTACTTTCCCTCGGGCCGGAACACTTTTCTTTTCCTTTTTCCCACTGCTGTCTGCATTTAGGCCCGCTGTCTAAGTTGACAGTAACAACTTTGGAACCAAGGAGGTATAAGAAGGGGAGATGGCACTACAGCATTTTAGCAAAAGTCATTTTGAAGTGTACAACACTTAATCTTTACCCCACGGATGATACGGAATTTACACAACCCATCCCACTGCTGTACAAATAAGATGGCTTGGAGGCGTTGTCAGGGGATATGTGACAATTGCACCCAGTGACATTTGCGACCAATCAAAAATCTGCGACATTTCCACCCAGTCTGACTGGAAACTACCTGTTTACTACGTCACGGCCTACCTGCAGCCACAGAGTAACATATACAGAGAAGCAGCCCGCCCTAAACCACTGTACTATGCTCCCCTCGTAGTTCCATAAGATGCTAGCAGGTGTCAGGCGGTTCGCTGGCTTAGGGTGCCTCTCGCACTCAGAGGGTAGCGTGGAGGGGAGGATGGGGGGACAGCTCATGCCGCCTGCCATGAGGCTACGGCTGTGTCCGGGGTGCCGGCGTTTGAGGGGAGGTGGTGGTGGGGGCAGCCGCTACCTGCCGCCTGCTCTGGCCAGTTTAAATAGCTGCTTCTGACCGCAGCACCATCAGGGGACATCTTACGGAACTGCTGGAAACAGGGAGGATTTGCAGCAGTTCCGTAAGATGTTCCATGATGGCGCTGCGGTAAGAAGCAGCTCTTTAAACTGGCCAGAGCAGGCGGCAGGTAGCGGCTGCCCCCACCACCACCTCCCCTCATGCGACGGCACGCCGGACACAGCCGTGGCCTCGTGGCAGGCGGCACGAGCTCTCCCATCACATTCCCCTCCATGCTACCCCCTGACGTGCGAGAGGCACCCTAAGCCAGCGAACCGCCTGACACCTGCTAGCATTTTACGGAACTATGAGGGAGCGTAGGACAGTGGTTTAAGGTGGTCTGCTTCTCTGTATATGTTACTCTGTGGCTGCAGCTAAGCCGCCCATGTGATCGCGCCACCCTCACCCCCAGGAGTCCTCCCTTACCGGAAATGCTCTATCGACACAGTCTGTCTCCAGTCACAGAGTAACATCTTTGTCTGTGCTCCAGTCCCAAGCTCCTTGTCCACCTCAGAGAATGACTACTGTGACTACGATTCTGAATATCGTAGTGTTCGGTTGATACAGCTTGTGTGTTTGTGAGCTTTTAGGCTCGGGATGGAGATATCAACGACCAACAAGGGAAAGCCATGTGGCCACTACGAAGCAACTTCATAGGTGTCTTGTGTCTTGTTAGACAAGAGAACGTGGAAAGAAGTTGATAAACATGAAACTAAAAAAAATTACAACAAGAATAAAAATAAAAAAGTATATAAATTTAAAACAATCTGATTTTAAACACGTCTAAATGACAATTTACTTCTGCTTTTTAGCCAGTCCAGCCTTGATAAAAGTGTGATGGGAGTAGGTTTATTACGAATAGTCGGTAGACAGCACATGGTCTCTCTGATGCAGTCACAAATTTTTATTTATGATCAGTTTCAAAAACAAGCCAATCATCTGTCAAAACCATCCAAAGTTTTTTTGAGTCGTCAGTAAAGATGCAACATCGCTCTGAAATACATCGATGGTCAGAGTCGATGTTCAGACGAACAAACATCGATTTAACCTTCAGCCCGTACACCCCCTTACGGTATCCAAAGCGTACACTCGGTATTTAAGACCGAGGTGCCGTTTCTTTCAGTTTCTTTCGGTATTTTTAACATCTAATTGTCTTAAAATGTATTTAGTGCACCATTCGTTTCCCCCTTCCCCATCATACACCTCCCCATAGTTTTCTCACACATTTGCTATGTCGATTTCTCCCAATTTTACGGACTTGTAGTTGACTGTAAAAGTAAAAACACACAACTTGAGGGTACACGGGGTACATTGGACAGAGTAAAATAAAGACATTCCGCATACACCTCGTTCTTCAAATGTTCAAATGTTTGTAGACCTTATGGGACTTAACTATGTGATCATCAGTCCCTAAACTTACAAGCTACTTATGAACTAGCTATGACTAAAGACGGCACAAATATCCATGCCCAAGGGGGGATTCGAACCCCCGACCGTAGTGGCCGTGCAGACCGTGACTAGCGCGCCGCAGTTCCCTCGGCCACCGCGGCCGGCTACGAACATCATACAGCACCTTACATTATCGCAGGCTTTTTCCAGGTCACAAATCTTATGAATATGTCTTATTCTCGCTTCTATTATTAATTGCAGCAATGCTATTGCGGCCACGCATTGCCGTGAAGTACGGCCCGCGTCAATGCGACCTCACAGCCCTCGGCTCTTCTACCTGCCGCGCAGAGACCGGACGGGGGGATTAGCGGACCGCCCCTTCACCAGAACTGGGTGCTAATGTCACTGGGTGCAAATGTCACTGGGTGATTTTGTCAGGACACCGTTGTCAGGATGAAAGACGAAGCGGTGAAGGCTTGTGGGCGAACTAGGAAAGGGTGGCTGATTGATAAAATAAAAGGTAGGATTCACGTTAATATTGGGTACATTCTGAAGTACGGGTTACATATCGGGACTCGCCCTGGGGTCGGATGCAATGAATGAGTGCCAGTTGCGGATTAGAAAATGGAAAAGGTAACGGTTACGGTTTATATTGTTGGTGGCCGATTCCGAACAGCCGCAAGCCGGGAGCGGACGGCATGCGGCCGTTCGTCCCGCACAGAGGCTGGGCCTCTGGAGTGCGTCTGTTCTGTACGAGAACTAAAACTGAAGAGAGCCAAGGACCTGATTCTCACACCTCTGAGTCCTACTGCAGTAGCACACGTGATCAAACGTGGGTGTCTGCTATTGGCTCCACGGTAGCATGGAAACGTCAGTAGTTTCAGCACGGACGCCAGAAGGGTGGCCGGCTCTGTCCTGCAAGGTGGACAGCCATGATCATGTTGTCAAGGCGTATGTCGCGGAGGAAGAACACTTGTAAAACTCAGGAGAAGTTTTGAAATAAATTTTTTGAAGTATTTCCCTAACATATTTCAGACTGGTTGTTCATCCTGTACAGAAGCCAGTGGACGCGATCTGCCGCAATCTTTAATGCCCCAACGTCTTTTGTCCACGCAAACTAAGTTGACGCTCAGCGCGGTGGATGATGCGAGCGGTGTAAATGGTAAATGCTTTAACAGTCGATCCCATCAGCCACCGCACCAGGTTCCAACATACTTTATACTGACAACAGGAAAACTGTTTACAACTGTTTTTTGTTCTTTCTATCAAGTATTGGCTTTCAACTGTATTGAATACTAGATAATACAGTGCTTAGGTAAATAATATAGTGTCAGGAAAGAAATTTCGAAAAGTTTTTCTGCCCTTCAACATATATTTGATGCAGAAATACGACATATTTGGTTTAATTCAAGAGACTACGTATACACTATAACATTTCATGGGACGCACGTATTTTATCTCAATATTTATTTATTCTTCATAATTAATCTCTGGTATTTGTTACGAATATTCTGTGTTTATTTCATGCAAATTACTACACAACCACCAAAGAAATAATTTGAGTGAAGTATAACGTTAACAAGCACATTATTATCTGTACATTTTCGTTTATCATCTGTTTTAGTCAATAAGAAGGAGCAGCAGTCTCCATTCTTTCTTCTTCTAGCACTCATAGGTTTCGGACGCAACAGCGCGTTGCTCTGAGTTAAATTTATTTGAATTGCAATTTCGTTTTGACCGCAAAATGGAAGTTGGAAATTATTCTAAGTGTGTGTGGCGTTTTTCAGAATATAAGACAGCTAATTTCATTTAATGAAAATTTGCATTTCTCATAATTTTTATTATAAGCCATCTCATTATTCCTTACTGTAGAATATATTAATAGTGTACGAATTTTTCTTACAGATTGCCAGCAGCTGCCATTATCTTTGCAGTGTGTGAAATTAAATGTTGGAACGATGCACAATATTCCATAAATATTTTAGAATCTTTGGTTCCGTACTAAACGTCGCTGAGATATACGGCAGTTTATCGAAATTTAATTATTTTCAATTTTCTTTTTGCTCGCCGTGGACTTGTGGTGAATTGGTGTTTTACGAGTGCATTCCAACAGTTAGTTTCTGTACAGTGTTTTTGTGGCGAGCTGCTCTTCTACGAAATCAGACAGTTTTTTTAAGGCACGTTGCTAATATATTTGTGCCATTTTCCAGCTCCATTAAGTTACAGAAAAATTTTGCAGGCACAATGTTTAATAACAGTGATTTCGAATGCGCCCACTATGCGATATTTCTCCCTCTGTAATTTTAACGGTGTTAATTTTCTTTTCGCGGAACATTATTTTGTCGGGCGCTACTTTTCTAAATTTACATCATTTACATCGAACCATTATCTTCTTTTCCACATTTAAATAGAAAAATTATTCATTTATTAATATTTTATTATTTTTACCATTAGGGAGAAATATTTCAACACTAAGAACCCGCCCCAGCTTTGCATAGGTAGCCCTAATTACTGTAGCCAGGTAACTCCTAGTGGATGGACCACCATGTGTCGATGTTTTAGCAGATACATCTACAGCTACAGTGTTTTGCTAAGTTCAAGGATAAAGAAACGCCGGCCGCGGTGGCCGAGGGGACTGAGGCGCTCCAGTCGCGGTCTGCACGGTCACTACGGTCGGGGGTTTGAATTCCCCCCCCTGCTTATATATATATATATATATATATATATATATTTCATAGAGACTTAGAAATAATTAACTTTTACATAGCTCAGTACTGCAGAATGCTGATACATAGTTGAGCTAGAGGCCTGCCTAGTGCCTATCCGATAGCCAAGTCTTCACTGGTGCCTATTTGATTCCGAAGTGTTAGCTGGTTCCTATCTCAGTCCCAAGTGAACGATGCTGTTCAGTCGTGGTCACGAGCGGAGTTGCAGCAGAGGGCGCTCGTGGCTGTCGTCGTAAGAACGCCGCGCCGTGCGTGCATGGCGGCGCGCGGCGAAAGTAGGTGGCGCGCACTTTATACTTGTGCGACACCACAGAAACCACTTCTTCTTAATAAGAAATTATAGTCCAGTCAAATAATCCGAAAAAAGACGTCAACCTTGGAATGAGAGGTAACAAGCTGTATATTTGTATAAATCTTTGTTTTGGCATTCTAAATGAAATCCACAGAAGCTTAAAATGAAGTGAAATAAAATTTTAAGCTTTCAACCCTTGTCTTCTCTACGAATCTTTGGGAGGAGTAGCAGATTTTTAAACATTTAGAATCTAGAGATGGTAACATATTAAATGATCAGCTCCATCTCGCGTGCAGACAGTGTTTTGAAGAGTTTAAACCAATATTATCGAAAAATTTTAACAGTCAACGGTAACCTCTGCGGTGCCATTACTCAAAATTTTATTTCACTTCATTTTAAGCTTCTGTGGGTTTCCTGTTTAATATTTTGTTATTAACACGTATTAACTACTGACGCTGTAGCATCGTCACTAGGCGCCACGTGTCATGTTTACCTGGCGCCCACGCCTTGCTCAGACGGTCAGTCGGCGGATAGGACGCCGCGCAATCTGCTATGTTACACAGCACATGTTATCATTTTATATGTTTGACGTGCCTCTGTCTTAAAGGCTACATTATGTGTACAAAAATTGACGCAACTTTTCCACAGTAAGAATGTAATGTAAGTACTTGTTTCCTGTAGACTAAACTTTGTTGTAATATTATAGCTAAACAATCTATTGTTTTAATACCGTTGTACATCGCTTAATTGTTTCTTTCTTATTCACTGTAGGTTCATGTATCTTCTGAAGAAGATTCATTTATATCAATTGAAACCGCGGTAAAGTTTATTAAACTTTAATTTGCAACTCGTTGGCTGTTATTTTACTGCTTTGAATTACCATTGCTGTACGCAGCCATGTTTAAAATTTTGAACTCCTAAATATTCGATCTACATGGATCATCACGAGATCATGTCCTTGGCGAGGAGCTGGCCCATCAACACTGCAGTGTTGCTGCACAAGAGATGGAACAGCTCCTCGCCAAGGACATAATCTGACGATGAGCCATGTAGATCGAAACCGGTCATCATAATAAAATAAAATATTATACGCGATCTTGACTGCTTAAATTATTATGTTATTTAAAATTTTAGATCGCTGCTATTATCCTTAGGAACAATAAAACCGCTAAAAATAGATTAAAATGACTGGTTGTACCTGGATGTTCAGAGAAAAGAGGACACATAGCAATATAGAGACAGGCGATCATATTCACAGGACGTGTAGATTGTTATGTAGTGAAGTATGCTGCCACAAAAGTCTTTGTCAATTACCAAGTAGCATCAAAAGTCTGACAGATACCCGAATAGTATTTAAAAAGAAATTAAAGGAATTTCTGAATGGCAACTCCTTCTACAATGTAAATGTATTTTTAGATAAAACTTTAAATTTTTTTAAAAATAATAATAAAAAAAACAACAAAAAAGTCCTTAAAATATTGCTTGTCAAGTGTATACAACATTTACTAAACTGACACGTTCTACATTATTACGAAATGTCGTATATATGATCTATGGAACAAGTTATAATCTAATCTAATCTTTGCGCTTGCACCATGTCGCCCTGCGGTTTCGGGTGAACATCGATATCGCGGTGCAACACCAGCTGCCGGTAAACTCCTGTGGTTACCCTAGTCGCTGTAAACAGAAGGTAATGGATCGGTGTGACTCGAACAGATGTGGAGGATGGCTCTCAGGTTATGCGCGAACCGTACCGTCAAACAAGTGAGTATGGAAGGGGGAGCATTATTGGCACGAGAGAGTGTTATGCTTCGATCCGGGAATTCGCTACTCGTGTGGGACGAAATGTGCAGAATCTCGAACAATGAGTTCATGAACCCACTGGAATAGAAGATGATTGTGAAAATAATCCGGAACTAATAAAAAAAATAAAAAGAAAAGAACGGTGATTAGTGATCACAGAGTAGTTTTAGCGAGAATGAATATCGGATTTCCTAAACCTACCAAAAATAAACGAAAAGTAGATAAAAATTCAATTAACCTTTCTTGAATGAGAATCTCCAGCCTATCTAAACTAACAATGAGTGTGTAGATCAGTTGTGGCTTACATTCAAAGAAATAATATCGACAGCTATTGACAGATTTATACGATGCAAATTAACAAAAGAAGGGGCTGACCCACTGTGGTACGTAAAACAGGTTCGATCACTCTTGCAAATGCAAAGAAAAAAGCATTCAAAATTTAAACGGACACAAAGTCCCCAAGACTGGCAGTCTTCTAAGGAAACTTCTAAATTTAGCTCCAACTTCAATGCAAGATGCTTATAGTTTTCAAAACGAAACCGTGTCACGTAATTTGGTGGAGAATCCTAAGAAATTTTAGTCGTATGTAAAGTATACCAGCGGCAAAACACAATCAATACCTTCACTGTGCGATAGCAACGGTGATGCTACTGATAACAGTTCTCATAAAGCATAATTACTAAACACAGCTTTCCGAAAGAACTTCACCACCGAAGACTTAAGCATATACTCCGTATCAAGAACAGCTTATTTTATTATGATGATGTAGGTGGGTGCTATCAAAATATGTTCACATTCGGAAGAGAAAGTGGGTGAAAGAAATTTCGCAAATAGATCTCGTCGCAACTTCTTTTGTCTATCGCATGTTCGTACGAATCTCGAAAGAAGAAACTCTCGATATACAGGTATTTAGGACTAGAATATGTTACTCGAAGCTTTTTGCAGCTCATATACTCATGCAGCTCATCATACTCATGATAGTTGCATATACAGCTCCTACCATTTTCTATCAGCCGAAAGCAGTTTATCAGTAGCTATTAAGTCTGTGGAAGGTATATTGTTTCTCAGTGAGCTATATTTCCACTAACTAAGAATGTAGACAAAGGGAAAATGATCATACTCCAAATGAGAAAAACAAGTATTAAGGTTTCGAAATGTGTACGTTAGGTAAAATAACAAAGCAGTAACCTGAAATTCACCGAATTATTTGAGAAGAAGGGATGAAATTTCACAAGCAAGGGATATACGACATGTCAACCAGGGAATACCGTGTACATCAAAAACAAAGAACTAGCTGAATGGTGTCTGTCAAACAGGATGTTAAGTTCGTCAGCAGCAGCGGGCATTAAAATTCCTCTTGAATTGCCCTGATTAACGATTCCCTGTATGCAAAGCGTATAAAGACCAAAGGTGAGCGGTGTGACTGTCCCCAGGAACGGTTTGTCGGACACGCGTGTGCAACGCAACGGAAAATTCTTTTGACATTTGAAATGATCCGCTATTGATCGTCACACTTGATGTAACATGTCACGCAACATAAGCAAATTAAAAAAACCGCTGCTTTCCAGAAACTCTTGAGGCAAACTTTCGTTTCGTAATCCGAAAATAGTTTAATAATGCAAAGAAACGATCAATATTTGCATTAGCCAGGATATGATTTCGGGAGGGGTTTTGAATGAATTGACACGGTAATAACATGTACTCATAATTGAACTACAAACGGTACTAATACTGTATATACTATCTTATATTTCATTGCAAAGGACTGGTTACTAGAAAGTCAACATGGAACAGTAACAACATTAGGAAAACCTCATGAGAGTCTGTGTATTTTACAAAATAGAGACAAGGCAAATCATATCTTGATGATCGGCAAAAGTGGATCGAAACACGGATGGTTATCAGAAAGATAGTATCTGAAGCTTTCAAAAACTTCTGAAGCATCACCAGAGAAGCACTCCCTAACTCAAATCTTCGTCGTACGTGAAAGCTGTCAATGGCAATATAATAGTATACAGTTGTTCTTTGATTAGAAGGGAACTTAGATTCGTTTATATAGGAATCAAATGTTTGTATATCTAAGGGACTTAACTAAGTTGGTCAACAGTCCCTAGACTTACAAACAACTTAATCAAAAAGTAACTTATGCTAAGGACAACACAAACACCAGTGCCCAAAGGTGGACTCGAACCTCAGACAGCGAGCAAACGCGAGCTCCGCAGCAAGGCGCCGTAAACTCTCGCCCACTCCACCGTGGCGAAATATCGATGATTCACATTGTAATTACTAATAGTATTGTTGAGAAACACTTCAAATTTCTAAAGCACAGTGAAACTCCAGATCTGCATAAAGCATCGGTACAAGTCTCGTGACTGTTCATGGCTTCCGCCTTGCAAAAATGTTTAGCAATTTTTAATGAAATTGATGTAAGGAACGAAATAACAACGAAGAAATGAAACTTTCTGGCTACCTTAAACATAGAACAAACAGATTAATGAAAACCGCAAATATCAATTTTTAGATCGCTATTATTTTGTGCATCGTTGGCTTCGGGTCACCTGTCCAGATCTCTCCAGATATTTAAAAAATTACTGTGGAACATCTGGTACAAAATAACAAACATTTTTGATAATACCACAGCCGTATATATGATATTGAATAATCAATTATTTATTCGCCATTTGATAATTCTGCCGACAATAGCTACATTTCTAAAGATGTACGAGTCCCAGTCCGGCACAAATTTTTATTTGTCACAAAATATCAGAACATCTTTAGAAGTTCAGCTATTGTCGGCAGAATTCTTAAATGCGGAATATATAATTGATTATTTAATAAAATTTAAAAGAACCAAAATTATAAATATATAAAAACGAACTAATTTTTACAGTTACGTGGTTTCCTGCCACTTTCTGAACAAAATGTTCGCTGCCGTAACTAAAATACAACAACATCGTAAGTCTTTAAATTACACTATACATTCATATGATTGGTGGATATATGACCATTTAAAAGTACCCCGTCCCCCATAAGGCACAAACGATCGAAATTGTTTGTGAAGTCAACGTATAAAACTGAAGCATATAATAGACATCAGTTTAACTTAAAAAAATATTTTGTTTGAGTAAACTCTAAATTATACATTTGTAGTATACAAGAGTTGGCCAGATTCGAGAATAGTAGTACTGTCTCACTACAATCATTCACGCCGTTATACAATTTCCTGAATGATAGGTTTAGCAGGGAAATTACTTCTATGCGTATAATGTCATCTACATAAAAATTACTGTAATACTAGTGTCTAACTAATAAGATATATCTATAACAGAGCCAAGTTAATCTCCTTTAATCATTGGACAGCTTCCTGACTTACTAAATGGAGTTTGGTCATCCCTCCTGATAATGATCGTATTATACAGTTATTGAGTATGTTGTAGTGAGTTTGTAATTCCGCTCTATAGTAACATGATTTATTACCGGCCTGTCCCCATTTGAATTTCCAGTAGTTGCAGCGACCAATACCAGTACGAAAGCTGGGAAGATTCATTCTTCGAAGCTCCTTCCAGGAACCGTTTATTCAGAATTTTTTTGGCCACTAAAATCATATGTTCAAATGTTCGTAGAGCTTAAGGGACTTAACTGCGGGGTTATCAGTCCCTATACTTACAAAATACTTATGAACTACCTTATACTAAAGACGACACAAACATCCAAGCCCGAGGGGGGATTCAAAACCCCGACGGCGGACAGCCGCGCGCACCGCAACACGGTGCCCCAGCACGCGCGGCTAATCCGCCGCGGCTGTCCACTAAACACATCCCAAGTTCTTGCCCAGTTGGATTTATACGAGAATCTACTGTCATGTAGTTGCACAACTGTTTTAAGAGGTGGCTTACGCGAATTCAATTGGCTAACCTGTGGTGGAAATTCTTGCAAGCTTAGGAGTGGACGAGATCTTGTAATACTCTCTCATTAAGGTTTCCGTGCGTCTTATATCAATAAGAGAGATATTGAATAGTACTGGGAACCATTTAAGGGGTGTAGTCATCAGAGTGCCACTGATAAACCTCATTGCTCTAGTTAACTGTACATCAATGTCTCTCACATGAACACTGTTGAGACAGACAGGAACACAGTATTCAGTTGCGTAGTAAACTAGGGACAATGTTGTTGTACGCGAAAACTTAGCACTGGCTCCCCAAGATGATCCTGCTAAGTGCTGCAATATGTTATCCCTAGTTTTAACTTTGCAGTTTTTTGAAGGTGGTACATGAAAGTGAGAGATCTAACCAATATACTTCTGGGTACTTTGGATGTTCACTGTGTTGAACAGCATCAAACGAGATGTTGAGTTTATAGTCAGCCATACAAAATATTTCTTTCTTTCTAATTATCATTTCCAGTATGTTCTACATGTTTCTTATGTTGACTTGTAATTACTACATATTCTTATGTTAACTATTCTTCTAATTTCTGGTACATTTTGTCTGTTTATAAATAGCAGAGCACTCTGCCCGAGAGGCAGTCAGTGCTGCGTGTATGTTTCAGTTCGCAATAAACCTGCTTTCAGTATAAGTGCTGTGTTCAGTTGACAACCCTGCCTTCTAAGTCAAGCCTGCTTCCATTTCAGCGTGACAATATAATTAATTACAACTCATCACATAATTCCCCCCCCCCCCCTCCACCTGCTGCGGACACCTATGAGAGAAGTAGCCCAGAGGGGCTGGTTATTGGTTGCTTCTTGTGCAGGCCGGCACCCATTGTATAACTTCGGCCACTCACGAAAAGCATCGGCTTAGAAACCTCCTGCCGTCTTAATTTGTGCCGAGGTTTACAGCAACTTGAGGTGATTCGCTGTCCTAGTCAATATTTCGACCGCTCTGTAGCTGTAGCTCCGCCGTTCTCTTCCTAGTTGCTGCACAGATTTCTGACCACACAGTTTCTTATAAAGTGTACCAGCTGTCTCGGCAAGCGGTCGAAACAACATTACTGACAGGAGTCGCGAGAATTAAATGTCGCGTCCTCATTCAACTGTCTCGCTAACGCCCCTCCCCCCCTCCCACTTCTATTCACTCAACCATTCCATGCCGCAAAATGTTTTTCACACTTACGTGCTTCAGTTTAATATTGACTGTCAGTAGCAAAGCAACACAGGGAAACACGAGCGTTAGCTTCTGAATGTAATTTTGTATGCGATTGAGCTACAGCTGTTTAGAACGCCAATGACTTTTATTCGGATTCCACAGCTGAAAGTCATGAAACTTTCAGTTATAAGAAACAGTTATAAGATTTTCCCGCTATTTGTCTGTTCTTTAATTGCAATATCCTCATTTCGGGAATAGCCCGTTTTCTGTGTAAGTAATCAGACTTGGGTGTGATTGATTTGATTTGATTTTCTCAGGGAAGCCAAAACAGACTTGGCCCAACCCGCCACTGCCCGCACCGAAACTAAGTTTATTGTGCGGTATCGCTCCCTGTATATCTAGTAAAGCCAACCAAAGCCTTGAACAGTGCAAGGAGACCCTTTACCAGTTCCTTATTAGACACAATTTCTTCGGGTCTGGTTGTCCCAAATGTTCTGTGCCCTTTACTCTCCAATACAATGCATTCGAAGATTAGATGTGATACAGTTTCATTACCGTCATCACAGATCCTACATTTAGAGTCCTCTTCTGTTACTCCCATTGTATGTAGGTGTTTTTTTTGAAATTCCCATGGCCTATCAGCAATCCAACCATGAGTCTAATCTCTCTCCTGTTCAGGCCCAGGATTGCAGAGCTTCTTTTAAAACATGGCTTTGGCATCATTACCTTGCCAGACTTGGGTGTGACTCAAATATATGGCGAAAGCACTGAAATGGTTATATATATATAAGGAAACTTGCATCTGGGTTCGAGGAAGCACTCAAAATATAACTGCCGCCTGTAATATTGCGCGTTTTCACATTCATCCTGATGTTTTGATTTAAACTGGTTATTAAAAATCAGTCCCAACAGCAAACTAAGACTACTCTCTGATTCTAACTTGCATCAAAACATTATGATAAAAGCGGAAACATGTACGAGTAAATGCGCAGGTTACATTTTGAGTGCACTGTCATACAAAATTGCAAGTTTTATATATGTTTGTGTTGTTGTGTAACAATTATAGGCCGGCCGCGGAGGCCGAGGGACTGAGGCGCTCCAGTCACAGTCTGCGCTGCCGCTACTGTCGGGGGTTCGAATCCTCCCTCGGGCATGGATATTTGTGTCGTCCTTAGTATTAGATAGTTCGTAAGTAGTTTGTAAGTTTAGGGACAGATGACCCCGTAGTTAAGTCCCATAAGATATACAAACATTTGAACAATTCTAGTGTTTTCAACCAATGACTTGCGTCTCATCCACGTCTGATGACTTACATATTTAAGCGTAGCACTTTGAAGTGGCCCAAGGCAGAAATATAGATCAATAAAAGAATATTTAAACAAGAAAATGGAAGCAAAAATCTTTAAAAAGTTATGACTTTGGCTGCTTATGAAGCAAAAATCAGAAGTAGTGTTGAAAGCACGTAAATATATCATATCAAATAAACTAGTAACAAACGGAACAGATACACAAACAAAACAATGCCAAATTTAAAATAATACGAATTCTCTAAGATGTACAGAAGCTCGAAACTTAGCACAGACTTTAGTGAGATGCTGTTAACAGTTTCTTTAACGAATCTCTGTCTCGGAATATGGCAGTAAATCCCACTAGATTCAGGTTGTATGTGAAGCATACCAACAGGAAGACACAACACCTTCACTGTGTGATAACAACAGTAACGCTCCCGATGACTGTGCCACTAAAACGAAATCACTAAGTTCCGAAAGTCCACGATCATAAAAGATGCAATAAAGATTCGCGCCTAAAGACTGGAAAGTTGCGCAATAAAAAGGAAAAGTTATTTTCATGTGGCACTCTCTTTGAGCTGTAAAGTACTTTTATTTGCTACCCTCGACCGGTTTCGGCAATTGATGTCATCAACAGGAGATTAACAAAATATTTAACATCGACAACAAGATAACATTTATTCTGAATACGGCAACGTCAAATTAACAGTAATTATTGTGTTTCTAAAAAACTGTCTATATTTTTGAACGAATTCCTTCATTTTATCCTTATTGTGTTGTCATCAATTGGTGTAATTAATATTATTGTATCAAGCGCGGTCCACAATTGGCAAGAAATACTGACAGCTACCTGACAAACTAGTTGAATACGATTTCTGTAACGGAATGTAAGAGAATAACAAACGGGGATAGTAAGTCCACGCAAAATGCACAGCAATATGCCTCCCTACTCAGTATGCCGATCATAAATAAATTTAGTTTCACCCACCTTTCTCCGCTGACAGCAGCCACTCTTTATTAGCAAATTTGGTATCGTATGTAATTATGAATTACACTAGTAAAGTCAAAACTTGTGTCTACCCTACCGCTACTGTTAAAGCTCACAGCATGAGATTTTTCGCTTATAATGCTGGTAAAATGAATTATGCAGTTCATGAATATCATAGACGCTCTATAGATACCATAAAAATCCTTATACTGACGCTACCGTTTATCTGAGTGCAACAATTATAAAAATTACTGGCTATCAATTCAAAAAACAAATGAAGCTATCGTCTGAAATACTAATTAAAATTATTCTTAGTGATAAAAAGACAGAAATTGTAGGTTTACCTTTGATTATTATATTGGCCCACTTTAGGTTACGGTAGAAACTCTAAAAGTGGGCCTTTGCGATCGTCTTTTGACAGCTCGAAATTTAAATGAAAATAGCGGCCTAACCATTCATCTGACACGAAAATTGAATAACCCAATTTATAGAGGGGAAAATTGTCTACAACTTTGCTCTTTTATGTTTTTTTTCATATCTCGTATTCTTTCAGAGATATTTGCAAAAATAACGGCGATTTTGGGATGTCTGTCTGTCTGTCTGTCCGTAACGTGTTCCCTGTTTTTTAAGACGAACCGTTCAACCGATAAGCACCAAATTCTACAGACATAATTGTAGGCCGCCAGACACCAGAACCTCTCTGTTTCAAATTTTTCGGACAAAAAAATACGGTAGTAATACAAAAGAAGCCGTTTGTAATATAATTGTAATTGCAAACGAGACGTTCATCTTACACGAAAATTGAATAGCATAATTGGTAGAAGGCAAAATTCTCTACAATTTCGCTCTATTATGTTTTTTTCATATCTTGCATCGTTGCAGAGATATTTTCAAAAATAACGGCGATTTGACGATGTCTGTCTGGCGGTAACGTGTTCCCACTTTTTAGGTCGAACTGTTCAACCGATCGGCGCCAAATTTTATAGACATAATTGTTGCCTACCAGAGACCAGAACCTCGCTTTTTAAAATATTTCGAAATACATTAGTAATACCAAAAAAAGCCGTTTTTAATGTAATTTTAATTGCAAATTAACCTTCATCTGACGCGAAAATTGAATAAAGAATTTGTAGAGGAGTAAATTCTCTACAACTTTGTCCCTTATGTTTTGTTTCATATCTCGTATCGTTTGCGAGATATTTGCAAAAATAACGGAGATTTGATGCCCTCCATTGAATTAAAGCCAACCAGCCGTTCGCAGATGTCACGTGACATTCCTCGCCCAGAACTCTGAGGCATACGCCATCTTGCGTTGCGTATTTGATGATTTTCTTATTGTAACTTACACGTTGTCATTTCAAAGCAATGGAGCACTGAAGAATTAACAAAAACACGTCGTTCTTCGTACGATAAATGATCATCTAGTGTCTACAAATGGCATATTAGCTTCAGGTAACAACGGCCATCAATAGTAGATTAAATACTATAAATTCTAACTGAAAGTCGTAGCGTAGTGGGCAATACGTTGGACTGTGACGCTGAAGGTCAGTGATTCGGAACCCGCCGCAACTTAATTTTTTTTCTAAAAGGGTTTCAGTCACTTTTATTAATTGATTTTTTATTATTTCGATTATTATTTTGGTCCAAAATGCTTGCAAAAACTTATAAAACTACAAATCTAAAGTGGGCCGTAAAACACGTCAGTGCGATTTTTTTTCTAATCCAGTGACAATCACAATTAAAATGAAAGTAAAAGAAGGAAGTTACCTCATGACAATTAAGGGTTAAAGATTTCATTTCCAAAGTCGATGCTTAGAATGAGTACATATTGCAAAAAAAAAAAAAAAAAAAAAAAAAAAAAAAAAAAAAAAAAAAAAAAAAAAAAAACCCTAATCTCCATCTCAGTACAAAATATGTTCCACATTCCCTCTTTTTAATAAGTGGACCAATAAAACTACCCTGTGGAAAGCCCGATATCACCTCTGTTTTAGTCGATGCTTTACCATCGATTACTACACACTGTGTCCTTTCTGGTCGGAAATCACCTATCCAGTCGCAAATTTGGGGCGATGTTTCTTGACTTGCGTCATCGGATGGTGGGGTTCCGGGTCCTTTGACTAGGTGTCCACTACACACAGGAAGCGGCTACACGGGTAGCGTGTGCTGTGTGGCGTGGACTACGTGGTATTTTTCTTAGGTTGGAGGGCATGGGGAACACACAAAAAAAAAAAAGGCTTCATTCTCAAAGGGTACAGGTCAAAGAAATCGCGAACACAGACCTAAAATCCATGGTCTAACAGTTGTATATTGTTGTAGCTGTGTGGGGAAAGTACCAGAGCTCCAGGCACTAATAGAAAGTACTCAATTTCAAATCATTATAGGTACCGAAAGCTGGTTAAGCCGGATATTTCAGATGAAATTTTTACAAGGGGCAAATGGTGTTCAAAAAAGATAGATTGAATAAAATAGTTGGTGGTGTATTTATTGCTGTCACGGGCGGTTTATCCTGTAGCGAAATTGAAGTATATTCCTCCTGTGAGTTGGGGCGGGTAGAGTTTATACCTGAAAAGAAGAATAAATTAATAATTTTTTTTACCGACCCCCGACTCTAATGATTCGATTGCAGAAATGTTCAAAGAAAGATAAGATTTTAATTGTAGGTGACTTCAATGTCCCCTCGATATGTAGGCAAAAATACATGTACAAAACTGGAGACAACAATAAAACATTGTCCGAAATTGTACTGAAAGCATTGTCCAAAAATTATCTTGAGCGATTAGTTCATGAACCCACTTAAATAGTAAATGATTGTGAAAACATACTTGACCTCCTAGCATCAGTTAATACGGAACTAATAAAGAACATCAAAACAGACCCTGTGATTAGTTAACACAGAGGTGACATAGCGAAAATGAATATCGAAATTCCCAATTCCACCAAAATTGAACGGAAAATATAGATAAAATTAGATTAACGCTGTCCTGAGTGAGACTCTCCAGTCTTTCGAAACTAACAGTGTTTGTGTAAATCAGATGTGGCTTATGTTCAAAGAAGTAATATCGACAACCATTGACGGATTTGTAGCAAATAAATTAATAAAAGAGGAGTCTGACCCGCCGTGGTACACAAAGGTTACAGCATGTTTGCAAAAGCAAAGAAAGAAGTATGCCAAATTTAAATGAACTCAAAATCCTTCTTTTACAGAAACTCGAAATTTAATTCAAACTTGAATGTGAGGAGCTTATAACAGTTTCCACAAAGAAACCCTGTTACATAATTTGATAGACAATCCTCAGAAATTCTCGTCGTATATATACTAGCGGCAAAACACAATACTATGGATGACAGTTATGCTAAAGTAGAATTACTGAACACAATTTTCCGAAATTCCTCCTCCAAAGAAGGCGAAGCAATACTCCACAATTCGAATCAAGAACAACCGCCAGCATGTGTAATTTAGAAGTAGATGTCTTTAGAATGTTAAGGCAACTTAACAAATGCAAGTCTCGCGGTCCAGATTGTTTGCAGTTAGGTTCCTTACAGAGTATGGTGATGCAATAACCCCATACCTAGCTATCACATACAACCGCTCGCTCAGCGAAAGTTCCGTACTCAATTACGGGAAAGTTGCGCAGGTCGCCCCAATATTCAAGAAAGGCAAAAGGAGTGACCCGTAAAATTGCAGGCCTATATTATTGACATCTGTTTGCAGCGGGATTTTAGAACATTGTGAACAACCTCGAAAAGAACGACCTATTATCCCATAGTCAACACGGGTTCAAAAAGTATCATTCTTGTGAATCATTTGACGAGTGCAAACGACAAAGGATCTCAAATAGATTCCATATTCGTCAATTTTCGAAAGGCTTTCGATACTATACCTCACAAGCGTCTTCTAATCAAATTGCGTGCTTGTGGAATATAGCCACAGTTGTGCGGTTGGATTCGTGAATTTCTTTCAGAAAGAACGCTGTACGTAGTAATTGATGGAAAGTTATCGAGTAAAACAGAAGTAACATCTGGCGTTTCCCAGGGAAGTATTATAGGAATTCTACTGTTCGTTTTCTATAAAAACGATTTAGGAGACAATGTGAGCAGCTCTCTTAGATTGTTTGTGGATGACGCTGTCATTTATCGGTTATTGAAGTCACTACAAGATCAAAAAAACTGAAAAATGATTTAGGTAAGATATCTGCATGTCGAAAAAATTGGAAATTGATCCTAAACAATGAAAAGTTCTAAGCCATAAATAGGAGCACTCATAGATATCCGTTAAACTTCATTTACACCATCAATAAGTACATTCAACTAAATGCCTAGTGATAGAAAACGAAAGATTCATGTTCCTCTTTTCTGCGCGCTATTAAAGAACGGTACGGGAGAGAAATATCATCAGAGCGGTTCGATGAAACCTCTGCCACGCACTTAAATATGACTGGCGGAGTATTTATGTAGATATAGAAGGGAACTGGCCGCACTGATGTGGTCTGTCTTCAAACCTCCATTGTCTAATTTTTTCAACAATTATGAATTTTTCACAAGCTCATTGTAGTGTCTGCTTCGCTGTATTTAGTTTTGTGTCCGTCCTGTGGTGAAACGTCGGCTTGTAACAGCGAGATCTACAGAAAAGATCTAAGATTTGTTCTACACAAGCACCATGTTATGACCTTTTCGACATGTTTTGGAGGCTTTTTCTCTTGATTTGTTCACAGACCGTTTGTTATTTTCATTTGTCGGAGAGTCTATGTGTAATTTCTTCTGCTATCACTATTTTAATTGCGATGGTTCTATATTCTTAGCACATGACTCACATTATGTAGGCAATATATAACGTGACAATTGTCAACACACAGAAAAAGAGAACATTATGCCAATGGCCGCCGGCCACTGAAACGTGTCGGAATTCGAGACTGGCAGGATTTCAACAGGATCGTTCAACTACTACACAAAAAGGCAGGAATAAACAGCCAAGTCACGTACTTTGAACCATAAAACTGGCTATTTTAGGTATCACAAACGTCTGCACGAATGAGTAGGAAACATTCTCGAGAACCTTAATGTGTCAACATAAACAGCTGTTCCAGCTCCGTTTGACGGCCTAGCACATAGTCGCACCGGCAATGGTGCGAGCAGCGACAACAATGGTTGCTACAGTGACACCATGTCTTATATTTAGACGGGTAGCCTACAGAGAATCACGACGGTCCTGTCCCCCTGGTAGCCATTTCTAGAAGAACGGAATGCTCCATGTACGCATCTTAGCACCGTATGGGCCCCAACACCTTGCGTGATGGTGTGAGTTGTTACTGGACACACAAAACTGTCTCCTCTGGCAGACATGACCTTTAGTTTGGACTGCAGCCGTTACATTTTTCAAAACGATACCTCAAGACGGCTTGTGCTATTCTGGTGTAACTTGCTCGAAGCAGTGTCTCTTTGACGTCTACGAAAACACGTTCTTCTGTTCTCTCGCGCCGCGGCGGAGCGGCCCAGTGCATTGAGGCGCTATATGCTATGATGCGCGAGGGCGTTCCCCGTTGAGGGTTCGACCCCCCCCCTCCTCCCCTCGGGCATCATAAGTAGTTTGTAAGTTTAGGGACTGATGACCCCGCAGTTAAGTCTCATAAGCTTTACAAACATTTGAACATTTTTTGTTCTATCAAGTATTGAAAACATCTGTTCATGGGTTACGGAGACTGCAACGCATCCACTCACCAGCCAGAGTTGAAGAATTTCCGCGTAATAATATGGGGTGATATACTGAAGTGTTCGATACTGGACTTTTAACATTTTCATATCGCAATTTTCGCAGTACCAATACACACAACGATTGTGTCACATAATTGCACCTCATTCCTCTGTGTTGTAAGAACTAAATTGAACAGTCTCACGATTTAAATGTCATTTACTAATTACGATTTAAATTCTTTGTTTCTTATTTAATAATCACGTTAAACTTTAAAATTAATAGTAAAATAAATCTTTACTCAACAGAATGAAAACCCGAAATTACATCTCACAAAATGAGATATTTTTAGGCACTATTTAATTTGATGAGTCCTATTTATGAGATAAAATTTCGTCTGAAACGCTTCATAATTCCGTAAATTATACTTAATCCATAATGTAAATACTCACCAAATTATTCAGAATGAACACTTTTGAGAATTATTATTTAAAGCATCTCGACTAAAACTTTCCTTAAAACTTCAAAACACAAACACTTACGTTATCAACCTCGTTTATACAAACTCACAATTTGACGTGTTAATTATGTATTTATAATATTTTGTCAAAGGATGTATGCTCATTTTTGTAATCTTATAAATGAAGTTGAGCAGAGCACTAAAAACAGCAGTCGGTCAGTAGAGCCAGTTGTGTATCGTCAGACCACTGTGTGTCTGTCGTATAGTGAAAGACTTATGGTTACTGGCCAAAGAGCTTAGCCTGTATGACAAAAAGGCCACCACTTAAGAAATGTAAATTACTAGTGAAGATTACGGTTTTGAAAATACAAATACCAACTTTTCAATTATATCTGTTTAGTAAAAAAGTTTAATTTGGGAAAACACAATCTCTCTGAGGAGGAACATGCTGATCCGAGAGCCAAGATAAATCATAGATTTTTATCTTTTTAATTACTCCAGAATTTTTGCATTTCACTGCTCAATAATTTAAAGTGCTATGATCAACTATTAATCTGAAGAAAGCACATTAGAGCTCGTAGGATACCATGAAACAAAGTGGGTGCAGTTGAAATGTTTCAAGCTGCTGTTGCAACTTGATCTGTGGCAACGTTCAGTCAAGTTACGGCCTCGCATAAGCAGATGTCTATACAGTAATTTACCTACCTTGTATGAAGCCTGATCATCTACAAGGATGTTCAAATTAAAATGTACGAACAGTCTTAACAACCAAAAACAACCGAACCTGTTGAAATTTGAATATGCCGCTGTGTGATAACCTAGTGCGACATCCAGGGACGCGAATGTGGTGTCCGGCCTCCCCCTAAAAAATTTAAGACTCTGCCCTTTTAGGAAAGATGATGCTGAGCGTCTTTTTCGACGTCCGAGGTCCGATAGTAATCGAATTTCTCGAGCACGGTGAAACCATTAACAGTGACGTGTACTGTAAGACCGTAGCCTACGCAAGTATATCACGAGCAAATGGCCTGGGCTGCTCACGGAGGGAGCGATTATGCTCCATGATAATCCATCTCAAAAGGAAGCGCTTCAATTCGAAGAACTGAGGAAGTAGTATAGGATTCTTTCTTGTCACACGTAAAGGAATTATGGTAACAGGGAATCCTTCGGCTCGTTGAACAGTGGGAGAGTTGTGCTCAGGCCTGTGGTGATTAATTTTTGAATAAAGACTTCCATTATATCCACAGTGTCGTTTCGTACCTTTTCATTTGAACGCCTCTCCTAAATAACGTTGTTTATTGGTGTTCGTATCACGTTTACTTTTCTGTGAGACTAACTTTGTAATCGGTTTTCGCCGTCAGTTCAAAAATTTATAGTAAGTTCCCAACTTTTAATTTCTTCATTTTGAAAACCTGCATCGAAGGTAAGAGAAAATAGAAGGAGATTGAAAGAGGAGGAAGGAGGAGATAGATCGCAAGGGAGAGAGGGACAGAGGTGGGAGATGGATAGAGAGAGGGAGCCGAGAAGACAACGAGGAGAAAGAATGGACAGAGAGAGAGAGAGAGAGAGAGAGAGAGAGAGCGTGAGAGAGAGAGAGAATGGGGAATAGATGGATAGAATTTAGAAGGAAGGAAGCTTAGGGTTTAACTTTCCGTTGACAGCTTGGCCATTAGAGACAGAGTTAATGCTCTGAGTTTCTGGCCGGCCGCGGTGGCCGAGGGGACTGAGGCGCTCCAGTCACGGTCTGCACGGCCACTACGGTCGGAGGTTCGAATCCCCTCTCGGGCATGGATATTTGTGCCGTCCTTAGTCTTAGCTAGTTCACAAGTAGTTTGTAAGCTTAGGGACTGATGACCCCGTAGTTAAGTCCCATAAGTTCTACAAACATTTGAACATTTTTCTGAGTTTCTGGTAAGGATTTGGAAGGAAATCGGTCGTGCCCTTTGAAAGCAACCATCCAGGCATTTGCCTGGAGTGATTTAGGGAAATCACGGAAAACATAAGTCTGGATGGAGAGGTGGATTTGAACCACCGTCCTCCCACTGCGCCACCTCGCTCGGTCACAGAATTTAGAATACAACTGCTTTTCTCAAATATTCGAATGTTTTTAAATCTGTGGGACTACTCTGGTTAACAGTCCCTAGGCTTACAAATTTCTGAAACTAACTTAAAGACAACAGATACACCTATACTCGAGGGAGGACTCGAGCCTCCAACGGCGAGCAGCGGCGCGTTCCGCACCTAGGCGCCATAGAACGCTCGATCATTCCTCCGCAGCTATTGCTCTGTGAGTGTGGTGATGTGCAGGACCCACAACACCTCCTGGTCTGCAGAAACCTGCCCAGCCCCTGCACCATAGAGGACCTACACGCGCAGCAAATGCCATCAAGACAGCAGAATTTTTGAGCTTGCGGTCCATCTAGCAGAAACTAGCAGCGTCCTACAGAATTAGTCACCTCTTTCCATATTTTATGTTTCTAGTTTGTAATTTGTGTATTTTAATTGTACATTTACTGAATTTTGCATTCTTGGATTGTAATTTGCTCAATGTAATTGTACACTGTAAACAAATATTTAGTGAATTTGTCGTCCGTAGATTGTAAATTGTTTATTATAATTGTACATTTATTGATAGAAAGATATGTCTTAGTCCTGAACACGTAAAATAAATAAATATTGCTTTTCTCAAAACATTATGCTATTTATGTACTCCAGGACAGCTACAGTATGCTAGTCCTCCTGACAAGTATACATGTGATCATCGACGTATATAAGGGAAGGGTCCAGGGTGTCCGGATATCCCTCTTAGCTTACATTTAAAAATGTAAATTAAAACAAACATAGAATATTTGCCAATACCCGCTTTCTTGAATCCTTTGCCACAATATCGTGGTCATAGGAGTGCTTGCTTTGCATAAAATATGTTCAAATGTTTGTTAAGCTTAAGGGACTTAACTGCGGGGTCACCAGTCCCTAAACGTACAAAATACTTATGAACTACCTTCTACTAAAGACGACACAAATATCCATGCCCGACGGGGGATTCGAACCCCCGACCGTAGCGGCGGTGCAGACTGTGACTGGCGCGCCGCAGACAGCTCGGCCACCGCGGCCAGCTTGCTTTGCATAGCAATAATGTATATGGAGGTATGAGTCAACAAATAATATAAAAAAAATGTAACCACAGCAGTTCAGCATGAATGTCAGATATAGCATAATCACTGGGAACCTCTGGAACAAAAACTTGCCGCTGCAATAGTAGTTATTAAACAGTGTGGTGAATAGGTTTTTTTTTCTTTTCACTAAAGTGATTTATATACCGTATATATATAAACTCCCGGTGTGTTAAAATTTTTTTTTCCATTCCAAAGAGGTCAAGACTTTACATTATAAATAAAATGGTAGGCGAGAGAGTTTCTGATCTTGCTCCAATGTGAGTTCAACGTGATTGAGAAGAAATTATAAATGCTACAATTGCTTTTGTTTTTTAAGTACACGCCACCTTTAGAGATGTCACTAGAAGCAAGTTTTATTCACGCGCTGCCGGTTTCGTGGTCTATAGCCAAGGCATCATGTGCATATAACTGTTAACTAGGGAAATCGCCGTACCACAGAAGTTGCAGCCAACCGTCAATATTAAAACCGATTTCTTAAAAACAAAATGCTGCCAAATCTACAGCTGTCCTCAGCACTACCAATAAGTCGTCCATAAAAGTTATGATTTTTGAAGTACACGAACGTGTAACACACAGCTACAGCTAAATGCCAAAGTATCACAAACTTAAACTCAAACGTGTAATAATACCCAGTTACCTACTGTTTAGGTTTCTTACTTTCGTCATAAATAACTTCGTCAATACGTACATTCTATTTGCTTTATGCAAATGTGTTTAATTAGTATTTGCCTGCAGACTTACTTGCGTATTTATAGATTCCGACGAGGTTCTAGGACTTTTAATTTCCAGTTGATTGATTTTGTTGGGTTTAACAGAAGTACCTTGTTATAGCGTGAGCGACGTTACAAAAAGAAAAAAAAAAAAAAAAGGAAAAAGAAATTTCCTTTCTAAAGAGCAGTATTGGAAACCCCCTTGTCGAAGCTATAGGTACGTCAGTGCAAATGATCCTTAGGCCAATGACTGTCCGCAACACTTTACCTTGTTATCAACAGAACAAGGTCGATCTCAGCAGGGTAGCGTGGTTTCACAAAACGCATCGTTAGCGGCAGTCGAATCACCGTGTATAACTAAATTTCTTACACAGGGAACAGGATTCTGTGTAAACGACAGATTAGCGTCACGCAATGCTGCCGAAGCCAGGAGTGACGTCAGTACACACAGTAGAATACGGTCGTCGATCCAAAAGATAATAAGCGAACTACGAATCGCTGTTAGATAAGAGCGGTAGGTACATAAATGGCGGCTGAATATAATCCAGCGGGCGTTTAGATAGGCGCGCTCGCGTGGGAATGGGGCTGTAGAGTGGCGTGGACGACGCGCCTGCGGTCGCTGTCACGCTGGGAGCGGGTGGAGTCGTGGCGAGATCAGGTCGAGGGATTTGCGGGAATGTGCTGAGGGCGGGTAATAGCGCGGTCGCGTGCACGCCCCCGCGACCGCCTCTTGCAGCCGGCGGCGGCGGCGGGATGTGGCCGCTGCACGCCACCACAGAGTAACTGTGGCGTGTGGCTTCTGTGACGCCACACGCCACTGTGCGTTCTTCTGCCCTACCCGTACAGTTCCGGCACTGCCCGCAGGCGCCGCTAGTGGCGCACCCAGGGCTGCATGCAGACTCCCTTGGCGTCCCTCCTCACTTGCCCAATATATCATTATCATTAATCAGTTTGGAAAACATTGTTTCCTTATTTGGGAAGAACAGCGAACCTATAATTATTTAAAGATAAAAAAAATCGCACTGACGTGTTCTATGGCCCACTTTAGATTTGTAGTTTTATAGGTTTGTGCAAACATGTTGGACCAAAATAATAATCTAAGTAATAAAAAATTAATTAACAGTCTAAGAGTGTCTGACACCCTTTTAGGAAAAAAATTTAGGTAGTGGCGGGCTTCGAACCACCGACCTTTAGCGTCATAGTCCAACGATTTACCCTCTGTTCTTTTTCCTTAAATACGATCCTGAAGGGCTGGTAGACGACAATGGCTTCTTGTTCAAGGACCATAAGGACGCCAATGTTCCTAATGAAGCCACGACAGGAACGTCTGTCGTCGATAATCGTGGAGAAGAGAAGGATTCTCTTGAACTGCCATACAGAGGATCCATGACAAGGTCAAGATCCACGACACTGCAGCTGGCTCCACAGGGAACATAACGCCGGGTCGCTGTTTCTCCAGGAGAGGGAGCAATGCCGCGAGAGACCACGTACACCGACTGCCCGCATGTCGCAGGGGATAGCGTCACCGACTGCGGTGCCGAAGGTCGCCGGCTCAATTCTGCGCTACGGCTATCAGAAGGTTGATACTATTGATCGCCGTTGTTAACTGATACTAATATGGCATTTGTAGACATAAGATTATCGTACGAAGAACTATGTGTTTTTGTTAATTCTTCAGTGCGCCATTGCTTTGAAATGACAACGTGTAAGTTACAATAAGAAAATCATCAAATACGCAACGCAAGATGCCAGAGAGAGTTCTGGGCGAGAAATGTCACGTGACATCTCCGAACGGCTGGTTTTCCTTAATTCAATGGACGATGTCAAATCTCCGTTATTTTTGCAAATATGTCTCAAACGATACGAGATATGAAAAAAACCTAAGGGAGCTGTTGTAGAGAATTGTCTCTTTACCAATTAGGTTATTCAATTTTCGTGTCAGATGAACGCTTCGTTTGCAATTACAATTATATGAAAAAAGGCTGTTTTTGGTATTACTACCGTATTTTCTGTCCGAAAAATTTGAAAAAGGGAGGTTCTGGTCTCTGGAGGCCTACGATCATGACTGTAAAATTTGCTGCTGATCGGTTGAACGTCTTAAAAACAGGGAACACGTTACGGACAGATAGACGGACGGACAGACAGAAAGGCATACATCCCAAATAGCCATAGCCATAGCATAGTGGGCAAGGCGTTGGACTATGACGCGCAAGGTCAGTGTTTCGAAACCCATTAATACCAATTTTTTTTTCGTAAAAGAGTTTAACTTATTTTATATTATTTAGATTATTATTTTGGCCCAAAATGTTTGCGAAATCTTATAAAACTACAAATCTAAAGTAAGCCGTAAAACACATCAGTGCGATTTTTTTCCTTTAAAATATTTAAAACATGTCTCTAAGAAAGTTTTATTGGAAAATGTGCATTTACCACTGATTTTTTAAAATCTGCAAGCTGTAGTAAAGTAAACTTCTCAGATTAACATATATGTCAAAGTGAAACACACCACTAAAAAGTATTTCAATGGAATTTGTATAGTTTTGACTGGGCTCTATGATCTGTGGTAGAGCGAACTTCTTAGGATGTGGTGTGTCTTTCTCAAAGAATTTAGAGCAGGGGTTGAAAATCAAATATTCAAATATTTGTAGAGCTTATGGGACTTAACTACGTGATCGATAGTCCCTAAACTTACAAACTACTTAGGAACTAACTTATACTATACAGCTTTAAGACGGCAATAAATCATCCATGCCCGAGGGGGGATTCGAACCCCCGACGGGGAACGGCTTCGCGCATTGCCTCAATGCGCTCGGCCGCTCCGCCGCGGCGATCAGGGGTTCCTAAACTTTTTTGTCTCGTAAACCCCTTCCCAACTTTTTCTGCTCTTTGTAGACCCCTTGCCTTTTGCGTATTTAATTTTTTAAGAATTCCTCACTTCAAATGTGTTTTCACGCCTGATATGATGATACTAGCTTTGATTACTTTAACTGTAAAAGAGTGGAGTGAAAAAATGATTTACAAATTAGAATATATATGTCATAGTTGTCTGATTCTCCTCCCCCCCCCCCAACACACACACACACACACACACACACACACACACACACACACACACAGACACTGTCTGGCTACTGGCCGGCCAGTAGCAGGAGATGGAAAACATAAAATTTATAAATTCTCTCACTTAGCCAATGACGCAAACAGGGCCAAGCTTCAGTATTGTGAGTATATTTCTGAATTTTTGTTGCGAACTGCCACAATGTGTACCATTATCGTGAACCCCTATTTACAACAAATAGAACCCCGAATTATTTTTCCTCTGACGTGGACCCCTTGCAGGTTTTAATAGACCTCTGGGGTCTATATAGACCACTTTGGGAACCACTGATTTAGAGGGTTGGGGTGGGGTTGAGGGTTGGGTTGGTTGTTTGGGATAGGGGGAGTAAACTGCTAAGGTTATCAGTACCCGGTGGGAAGGGGAAGGAGTGAGGATAGGGAAGGAGGGGAAGGGAAAGGAAATATAGTCTGGAAAGTAAAGAAGGAAAGAAGACTGCATTAGCTCGTGGCCCCCATGCTCGCCACACATGTACGAACGAAAGAATCGTGAGCCCAGGGGGGGGGGGGCAATTTAAAGACTGTAGGCTGTTGTGTAGTAGAAGCAGTTGAGCGGTGGTGTAGGACGTGTTGAGTAGTACCAGCTGCTGTGTACAGTGGCTGTGAGGAGTTGTGAGGAGCAACTGAACATGGAAATTGTGGCTTCTTTTGTTGAGTAGTTATTACATGCAGAATTCTTTCTTGCTTGTTGGAAGGTCAGACCAGACCACTTCTTGTATATGCTAATTTCTCTAATATCCTGAAAACTAAGGTAATAATAATTCTTAATTTTATTTGTAGCATTGTTTCATTCGAGTAGTTAGTTGCCTAACCATTTCTTTCAAGTGAGGATATGTGTTTAAAGAAATGTTGCGTACAAAGTAAATCATGCTGATCAGCTTTTAAAATCATTTTCTTTAATCAGCACAAGTTGATAAATGAATATTGGTAATTTTTATGAGAAATAATCAGTACTTCCGTCATTATTAGATGAAAGTTCATGCCATTACTACTTCCGAGGATCAGAGTCATTATTAGATGAAAGTGCAGCAGAATATATACTCGCGGATGATATAACATTACATTGTTTTGATACAGCAAAGTTGTTTCTAACAGACGGTGCACCTCTTTTTTGTTAAAATATGTTCATTTATTTTTGTCAATCGCTCGGCTGAAGAGCAGCCCTGTATGCTGCTGACAGCCTGCCCCCTGGGGCTTTAAAATACATTAAAGGAAAAAAAAATAGCAGACGGTGTATCCTTTTTTACAATCTGTTTGCTGGCAAAAAATACGAGTCCCTGACTACCAATACATTCTATGAAAACCGCACATCTATCGCACTTTCCGTTTCCGCTATATTTGCGGTTCAAATGTTAGTTGATTCACCATGTATACAACTAGTTTCCGTGAAATATGTCACTATTCTCAAGTACTTATGAATCAACTCAAATTTTTTTCCTCTACAAAACAATGAATTATGAAAAATCCATATTGATTTGCTAAGGTTGTTACATCATCCCTATACTAAAGAGCTGGGCTGAACCCGTATTAGCTTTTATTCAAATATGGCTTCAGCTCAGATTTTTACTATAGGAATGATGTAACAACCTTAGCATATCAGTGTCGATTTTTTAATAATTATTTTGGCAATGTAGAGTACGTGTTTTAATTATATTTTTGTGAAGATGTAGAAATTCATTGTTTTGTAGAGGAATTTTTGATGTTGATACGTAACTACTTGAGAATGGTGACATAATAGTACCTAATAAATGAAAAAAGTGAAATAGCGACGGTGGCTTGTAAATATGTTGTTTAAATGTGTAGATTTAAAAAAAAAACGCTTTTTACTTCCTGTCCCTCGTAGGTTTAACTGTATGTATGTATATGATTATAGATATGCTGTCTTTTCTTCCGAACGTGTCCAAAAGGACAATCAATACTTCTTCCCCCCAGGGGACTCACGGTACTTTTCGTGAGTACCTGCGTGGCGAGCACGGGGCCCCGAGCTAATGCAGTCTTTTTTCCCATTTTTTTCCTCCCGGATTACATTTCCTTTCCATTCCACTCCTTTCCTATACTCACCCCTTCCCCTTCCCACTGGGGGACCGATAACCTTAGCAGTTCGGTTCCCCTATCTCAACCAATCAACCAACCATTACTTTAAATTCAATTGTTTAATGAGCAGTAAAAACTGCGAATACGTATTCTCTGTTGTAGGTTACGTCAGCAAGCATAGCACATTAGATGTAAATTTCAATTATACATAATTTTCATATCGAATGAATATGCTTAAATTGTGACTGGAACCGTTTCCATGTGGTGCGTGTAAAGGCTTGGTGGCGGTCCGGCAGTAGACAAAGCCACACAGAGAGCAGGCGAGCGGCAAGTGGATCCACAAACACGCCGCGGCACATGCTTGCTGCGCATGCGTCGTCTGCACCGCTATTAAGCACAGCACTGACGTTCCGTTTATCCCGCGTCTCCTCTTAATACGCCGAGTTACTGCGGAGATTGATACACCCGGGCCGGGGCAGCGGAAGCGCTGCTTCTGTTATGAACCTGCGTTGGCACATAATCAGACACGAGCGTATACGCGGAACTGTTTGTGTGTTCAACCGCAGATGTTACAGCCTTTGAGTCCCGATGCGGAGTAGAAGCAGCCGCAACCTGCAGCAGATAACTAGCTACACAAAATGGAGTCTGCAGATACTCCATCACTATACGCTGCCATCAAATGCGAAATTCCGCGAATGTTCAAAAGTTGGTAAATCTATGAGATTTAAGTATTATGGTTATCACTATCTAGGCTTACCGATGTTCCGACGGGGAGCAACCGCGCGCTCCGCAGCAAGGCGCCTTAGAGCTTTCGGCCATTCCACAGCGGCGTTCTGAATGCGTGGAACATATATTTATGTAATGATATTTGTCCGAAGCACATAGAAACAGGCATACTTCATCATAAAAACAACATTGGGTTGTGTCAGTTCCAAGCAAATCGTTGCATTCTCCACTGCAATACAGAGAGGCAAATTGACAAGATATTAATAACATGCGAGGTCTGTTAAAAAAATAAGAAAAGAAAACCACCTCTCAGGAACCTTGACCGCAAAATTTTTCCATGCTTGGCTTTTCCTTGTTGTGCATAGTCTGCTTCGAAGTAAGGAAGGCAGGAAGAAAGAAAGATTAGGTTTTAACCACCCGTGGATATCGTCATTAGAGGCTGTAACGTTTCTGCTATGTTGCGTGCTTCGTACAATTTCATTGCCAACAATACAGACGAAAACATGAGAAACCTTAGATAAAACTTTACCAGCAGACATGTAAAATATCACATTTTCGCGTTCAGTTTAACATACTAATAACACTATTAGTAAAACAAGTTTAAGAAATAGTATGTTAATTTAAACTTAACTTTTGGCTGTCTTTTTAGATAATTTTCAACTATGATACTTTCGTAAATAATAGCTACAAACACTAAAAATGTATTACGCATGGTTATGGAATATGCTGTTCCCATAAACTTACAAAAACAAGAATATCACATATTACAACTATTGCACAACATTGTTACATATATACCTTTTGTTTAAATAAATTAGGGCAGACCATCTTTTATATATCACTGGATCCTAAATTAAATACTTATCATGACTGTTACGCTCATTTCATCTATCCATTTGGTACTAAGAAACTATCGTCGAAATTGACAAAACTACTACGACTTTATACAAATCAGTATTTATAAAAAATTAAACCACAAATTGAAATACATTAAAATTAGAAGTCTAAAAAACAAAATACCAATAAGCTAATTACACACTATTGACTTACCTACATAAAAGTCATATTTAGAACCCATAATTTGAGTTGGTCTAATATGTAAATTTATGAAGTCATGTTCACACTTGTTATTTATGTGCCTAGTTTAAATAGAATTAAAGTAACTGAGTCCATCACGTTAACAAAATGTATTGTATTATGAAAAGGAATTTCAGACAAACTTTATAACATATTTTTGATCTTGGTTTAAAATATAAATAAAATTCACGGAATATAGTTTTTTCATGTTTATGCGGTACTCTCTCAAATGTATGAAGAGAGGCCATATTGTGCTAGATTTTATAGGACTTTGTTCCCGACAAGGTGAGCTTTTCTTGTTGTCCGTAAAAATAGTAACAAGCAAATAAAACATTTATTAAGAGAAGTTCAACTACGAGAGTTTGTCATTCAACCTTGACCACCTCTTCATTGTCAATAGTTAATGTAGCTCCGCAGGATGGATCTACGGACCTCAACTACAACGCGACCGGCCATCTGATACGAACTTCTAATCCAAGCTAAGTGGTTTTTCTAAGACAGGGCACCTGTGTCTTGCTATACGGACACAGTTCGTCTTGATCTATTATACGGATCGGCCAATGAGGGACTCTTCACAAAGCGAAACTCACGTTCGCATTGTCTGAGTAAACACGGGGAAGGAGATCGACCGTCCCCTTTCAAAGGAACCAACCCGAGATTTTCCTGGAGTGATTTACGGAAATCACGGAAAATCTCAGTCAGTATGCCCAGAGATAGATTTGAACGAACGTCCTCCCGAAAGCGAATTCAGTGCGTCACCACTGCGCCACCACGCACGGTCCCATAGATTTCGCTCCTCGACGATTCATACACTGCCCCCAACTCAATTTCAATCAGTTTTGAAATGTCTCTTCCCGGATGGCGTGAAACACCGACTTCGAAATTTCTTTCTATCGGTGCAAATTTTCGCGCTTTCAACGAGGTTTACAACTCTGGAAATTAAAAAAGTCCACAGAGGCCTGGTTACGCACCTACAGGCATGAAGACGCGGGTGCGTTTTCGTGATGCCACAGCCGTTAACTGCCTTACCACATTTCAGGCCGTTTCCTCGTATTTTCTCGCAGACGTCAAACGATTTCCGAATGTAAGGTTTGTCAATGTGGCACGCATTTATGATGTAATCTTTGAATGTCAAAGTATCAGCATGGCTTTGTCATTTGACCTGACTTCAGAAGTTTTTTTTAGAGAAACTTTACCGATTGCCGCGGTGGAGTAGCCGCGCGGTCTAAGGCGCATCGCTGCGGAGCGCGCGGTTTCTTGCCGTCGGAGGTTCGAGTCCTCCCTGGGGTATGGGTGTACTTAGGTTAATTTATCTTAGTTTAAGTAGTTTGTAAGCTAAGGACTCAAGACCGCGCAGTTTGGTCCGATAGATTTACAAACATTTCAACATTAAACATTACCGATTTTTGTGAAATATGAACCTTGCTCTCAACATAACCGTAAACCCACGTTTCATCAGCAGTTATGATTCTCTTAAGATGGAACATTTGTTTCTATCTTTACAGATTGCGAAGATTCAGGAGCGTTGGTACGAACTTGGAAGCAAAACGATGCATTGCACGATGCTGCGTCAGGATTTCATGACACAATCCGACTGAAATGTTACATTTTCTCGAACTGTCACTCTTCGACTGTCACGCACAATTTCGTTTGACGTTCCTGACATGGGCGTCGTTGGTAGACGTCATGAACGATGGTCACCTTTAACTTCCGTCCGTCCATTTTTAAAGAGCGTGAACCATTAGTAAAACACAGCACGGCTTAACAGTGATCACCGTAGACTTCTTGAAACATTTGGCGTGTATAAGTTAAGGATTTCTTGCGTTTCACGATAAATTTAATGCAGACGAATTACTACCCTAAGTCTTCTAAATCGAAATTTGAAAACTGTGCCACACAAATTTCTGCTGGATACAGTACTGAACAACAATGAACAGACAATAATTAGACTTCGGAATTTTCTGAACAGATCTCGTTGAACGAAAATTATATTTAATTCGATGACGTCACTGTATAATTACATTTTCAATCATCAGTACCAAATACCATTTACTTAAAGTAATTTTAATGTCGGATAACGCACATGACCTACACACCTGATACTGCTGATATTAGCCACCAAAGTGCAAGTTACTGATCTCGATGATGTCATTAAAACAAAGTGGAAAAGAGAAATTCTAATTACTTCCTGATCATTCCCTTTTCTGCAAAATATAAGCCTATGATGTAATATGCTTGTCGAAAGGCATGAAAATGTAATTAGTGTGTCTTGAGGTAATGGACTTAAGGAAAACGAAAGTGATTTTTGAACAAAAATGCGTGGCTTTAGTGAGGTGTGTGCATTCTTGTCCCTCACTTTCTTTCAGCAACTTCGTCGAAATACCGCATTCACACTTCGAGGTCTAATATCAATACTACACTGTGTTTAGAATATGTGTGCTTTGCGCTTTTATAATCAACTTACGGTTTGTAAACCTATTGGACCAACCTGCGATGGTCATCACTTCCTAGGTTTACAAACAATTTGCAGTTTGCCGCTTGACCTCCGAGGCTGCCTTCCGCATTCGAAGGAGAAACGTCAGTGGAAATTTTTTACGCAAGGACCAGGAAATCTCATCTAGGAAGATTCAAGTTACGACACCACCTCCCGTGAAAGCCTTCATTGTATGATCAAACTAATTTATACTAAAGGATAAAACACACACACACACACACACAAACTCATGAGCGAGGGAGGATTCGAACCTCCGGCAGAACGGTTGGCCAGTCCGTAGCATGACGCCTTAGACCACGTGGCCATTGCGCGCGGCACAATCACCTTACGCAGAGGTTTTCCGCACTGTTGATTGAAAATGTACTCCTATGGTACTAATATCTATTTATTTGTTTCTGTCAAATTTGTACTTATGGCGGAATGCATAATTTTTCATGAATGTGATAGACTACATTTTCTTTAGTATTATTATTATTGTTATTTTGTTTGAATCTGGTGATACTGTATGCATGGTTTCATATGGTTACAACCGTTAGACATCACAGACGTCTCGTGTAAGTACGGAAGACCTTCTTCTACGTTCATTTAGTTTTATATCTCACCTCATTCATGGTGCGTCATTAGAATCATTATCACAGTTCCAAGTATGAAGTAGAGGAAACTGTCCCAATATCGGTTACCTTGTTTAAATGTACGATTACCAGGAACATACTAGTCTTTAACTTGTGCAAAATAAACTAGAAGTAAATATTAACCTAGATTTTTTTGCGAATCTTTATTCGTTTAGAAATAACAGGAAAAATAATTGAAACACCATGTTTACGATTGGAAAATATGGTTCCCAATTCCAGTTGTCGGGTTTCCTGATTAAGGGTTAGAAATAAACAAAGAAATGTAATTTTATTCACATTAACCCTTTATTTGGCATACACAGAAATCACGAGAAGAAAAAGTATTATATTACACAAATTAAATGTGTAGGGATGTGAACAGATTTATACGATTTTTTTTTTTCAAAATAAAATTTATCATTTATAAGTAACATTGACCAAAAACTTCGCATGATGGTACAGTACTTATGACTGTAGAAATAATGGTATTTTGGACTACTTCATGTGAAACGTGCGAAAACGAGTTGTTTTTGGGGCAAAGTTCAGGACAATCCCATGATTTCCATATTTTACAGTCAAGTATCCCTGAAGACAATGCTTGACTCGCTATCTGCCAAATGACAATATATTGTCATATCTGTCATACCGTATACATCATTGACTGGTACAGGAGATACTGTTTCATTCTTATTTTTTACTTTTTTGCACATTTTGTAGTGGTCTACCAGGCCACCTCTTCCCAATGAATGTAAGTCCATTTTCAGTGTCCCGTATAAGAACTCGTCAACAATTTTCCATAATAATTAAACTTTAAGGCTTCCTCTTCCCATTTTGTACACAGTTTTCCATATATCACAAAAAATATTGTCTCAAAACAAACATGTACCTGAGTAACGTATCCTGGAGTGTCCGCTAAAGATTTAGTTTATTGCTAAACTTTTCGCAAAAGACAACGAAACATCACTTTATTGGAGAGCTTAAATGTTAGTTTGATGCATCCAAGGATGAAACTTGAAACATGTTTCAGAAAACCACGCGCAATTTTGATATTGCTTGAGAGCAACATTGTGAAGTAAAGGGTTAAATGGTGTTATCAAAAGTACAGTGCTCTGAGAAATCATTCGTTACCAAGAAGACCTTTAAGACAATGAAACACTTTCAGGCGTTAACTTACTGAAATATTCTGGGCACCTGATCGCCATAAAAATGTGATGGTCAAAGGTAATGAAGATAACACAGTTAAATGTCGAATGTTATAGCAAAACAAAATTTCCATAACTTAACGGCAGCGTCCCTCGCCTCCTTTCTTAGATATGGAAATACAAAGAAAAACAAGTAGTATTTGTCCTTTTTATTACAGAGGTCACGTTTATAAAATTTAAAGTATGATAATCGATTCCTGCACAAAACTCGTAATACCAACGGGAACAACTGTGGTGCTTAATATGGCCGTCTCCGTAGGTCAGTCGACAGCATCATTGATTAGCACAAACTGGGGTATCATTCGCGGCCGGGAACTGTGAATTGTTCTCGTTATCATTTTATTGTCATTGGTGCGCAAGTCGTTCACGTGCCGTCAAATAAGACTTGCAATAGGTGGCGGAACAATCGCAGAGGGGAGTCTATCGGCCAATAATCTCAGACGATAATTTAATTTCATCCGTAAAATCCAACTACCTGGAATTACGCAACCACCCTAAATATGGGCACTTTATCAAACTTACATCTAGCCGTGGATGGCAGGAAAGTCAGATACTGTGGTTGGAAACGCTTTAAAGGGAACAGGTGTCCGGTGCAGGCTTAGATCGCTTACTGATGCAGTTTAACACTATTTAAATGAGTTTGAAAGTGGCGTTGGAGCAAGACAGAAGGGACACTTTTGTCCGAAATACACTACTGGCCATTAAAATTGCTACATCAAGTAGAAATGCAGATGATAATCAGGTATGCATTGGACAAATATATTATGCTGGAACTGACATGTGATTACATTTTCATGCAATTTGGGTGCATAGATCCTGAGAAATCAGTACCCAGAACAACCACCTCTGGCCGTAATAACGGCCTTGATACGCCTGGGCATCGAGTCAAACAGAGCTTGGAAGACGTGTACAGGTACAGATGTCTATGCAGCTTCAACACGATACCACAGTTCATAAAGAGTAGTGACCGGCGTATTGTGACGAGCCAGTTGCTCGGCCACCATTGACCAGCCGTTTTCAGTTGGTGAGAGATCTGGAATAGTCTATATGCTGGGCAGGGCAGCAGTCGTACATTTTCCGAATCCATAAAGGCCCGAACAGGACCTGCAACATGCGGTCATGCATTATCCTACTGAAATGTAGAGTTTCGCAGGGATCGAATGGAGGGTAGAGCCACAGGTCGTAACACATCTAAAATGTAACGGCCACTGTTCAAAGTGCCGTCAATGAGAGATGACGAGACGTGTAACCAATGGTACGCCATACCATCACGCCGGGTGATACGCCAGTATGGCGACGACGAATACACGCTTCCAATGTGCGTTCACCGCGATGTTGCCAAACACGGATGCGACAATCATGATGTGTAAACAGAACCTGGATTCATCCGAAAACATGATGTTTTGCCATTCGTGCACCCAAGTTCGTCGTTGCGTACACCATGCCACGCGCTCTTGTCTGTGATGCAGCGTCAAGGGTAACGGCAGCCATGGTCTCCGAACTGATAGCAGCCCGTGCTGCTGCAAACGTCGTTGAACTGTTCGTGCAGATGGTTATTGTTTTGCAAACGTCCCCATATGTTGACTCAAGGATCGAGACGTGGCTGCACGATCCGTTACAGCCTTTCGGATACTATGCCTGTTGCGATCCAGCACGACGTTCCGTATTGCCCTCCTGAACCCACCGATTCCATATTCTACTAACAGTCATTGGATCGCGACCAACGCGAGGAGCAATGTCGGGATACGACAAACCGCAATCGCGATAGGCTACAATCCGACCTTTATCAAAGTCAGAAACGTGATGGTACGCATTTCTCCTCCTTACACGAGGCATCACAATAACTTTTCACCAGGCAACGCCGGTCAACTGCTGTTTATGTATGACAAATCGGAGCACGTTGTAGGTGTCGCCCCCGGCGCCCTTGTGTGAATGCTCTGAAAAACTAGTAATTTGCATTTCTTGTCGGTTGAATTTCGTGTCTGTAGCACGTCATCTTCGTGGTGTAGTAATTTTAATGACCAGGAGCGTATATAGTGTATAGAGTACGCATCTTGGCTGACCACGTGCATCCATTCATGTCCACTGTGCATTCCGACAGGCTTGGGAAACTCCAGCAGGACAATGCGATACCCTATAAGTCCAAAATCGCTAGAGAGTTGCTGCAGGATCATTGGCCACCAAACTCCGCAGACATGATCATTACTGAGAGTAACTGGGATCCTTTTCAACATGCTGTTCAGAAAAGATCTCCACCTCATCGTACTTCTACGGATTTATGCACAGGCCTGTAGGGTACCTGGTGTCAGTTTCCTCCAGCAATACTTCACAATCCATACCACGTCCTGTACAATTCTGAGTTTCATCGGGTCTTCAGTGTAAAAGTGTAATCACTGCACAGTGCAGTCCATCTATCCAACTGTTGTCATTACGTTAACGGACAACACTGTCATCTTCAAGGAAAGCTACGGACGACATGGTTTCTGAGAAAGGGAGCTGAAAAAACTGCGGATATTCACAGACGATTAATGACAGTGTGCGGAGAGTGTGAACCGTCAGGAGAAACTCGCTGTTCAATACATATTACTGTTCGGTCAAAAAGACGTTTTCCGTATTTTCGGTGTGTGCTCACATCCTTGAAGTTGAAGACTTCTTATAAGACCAGACATATAGCATTTTTCAAGATGTTGTATCTTTTAGAACGTTCGTACATTTGTAAGACTTCATAGTGCACTTGAGAAAGGACGAAATCATTATTTCTAATAAATTAACAATTATGTACCAGAAATTTTCCTGCTTGGTGTCGAATTACATTGATTAAATATTATATAGAAATTGATTCGCGATTGCGAGTTCGATCCCGGATCCGGCATAAATTTGTGTCACATATACGCCTTATGCAGTGGAGATGAGAGAAATAAGCTATTGGGAATAAAATTCCGAGTTGGATAAAATAGTAGAGAATATTTCAATTTTGTCCGCCCACAAATAATTCGATAGGACCGGAAATGCTTCTGACCTCAAGCGATTACTGGCTTACCAGTATTCCAAGGAGCACACAACGTTTCAATATTGATTTTCCCGACATACAATAGGGGTAATGTTTCGCTGTTTGGCAAACATGACCTTGATTCCGTCTAGGGCAACGATCGAGGTAACAACGCGAGCTGTGCCATTTAATACCATTATGTAATCATACCACATCATGTTTTACTCTACTGCCCGAATTCTAAGCACAGCGCTCAGTACCCGTACATTCATAAAGCAAAAACTCTTAGAAACTTCAGAATCCCCTCTCTAATGCTTGACACGTGACGTGCTACAGACGCGAAATTTAACCGACAGGATGAAGATGCTGTGATATGCAAATGATTAGCTTTTCAGCACATTCACACAAGATTGGCGCCGGTGGCGACATCTACAGCGTGCTGACATTAAAAAGACGTTCCCAACCGATTTGTCATACACAAACAGCAGTTGACCGGCGTTGCCTGGTGAAACGTTGTTGTGATGCCTCGTGTAAGGAGGAAATATGTGTACCATCACGTTTCCGACTTTGATAAAAGTCCGATTATAGCCTATCGCGATTGCGGTTTATCGTATCACGACATTGCTGCTCGCGTTGGTCGCGATGCAATGACTGTTAGCAGAATATGGAATCGGTGGGTTAAGGAGGGCAATACGGAACGCCGTGCTGGATCCCAACGGCCTCGTATCACTAGCAGGCGAGATGACAGGCATCTTATTCGCATGGCTGTAACGGATCGTACAGTCACGTCTCGATCCCTGAGTCAACAGATGGGGTCGTTTGCAAGACAACAACCATCTACACGAACAGTTCGACAATGTTTTCAGCAGAATGGGCTATCAGCTCGGAGACCATGGCTGCAGTTACCCTTGACGCTACATCACAGACAAGAGCGCCTGCGATGGTGTACGCAACGACGAACCTGGATGCACGAATGGCAAAACATCATTTTTCCGGATGAATCCAGGTTTTGCTCAAAGCATCATCTACATACATACTCCGCAATTCACCGTAAGGTGCGTGGCGGAGGGTACACCGTACCACTACTAGGCATTTCCTTTCCTATTCCACTCCCAAATTGAACGAGGAAAAAAAGAATGCCTATATGCCTCCGTACGAGCCCTAATTTCTCTTATCTTGTCTTTGTGATCTTTACGCGAAATGTAAGTAGGCGGCAGCAAGATCGTACTACACTCAGCTTCAAATTCCGGCCCTCTAAATTTACTTAACAGAAATTCACGAAAAGAACGTCGTCTTTCTTCCAGCGATCCCCAATTGAGTTGCCGGAGCATTTCCGAGACACTCGCGCATTGGTCGAACCTACCGGTAACAAATCTAGCTGCTCGCCTCTGAACCGCCTCTATGTCTTCCTTCAAACCGATCTGCTGCGGGTCCCAAATACTTGAGCAATACTCAAGACGTGGTCGTACAAGCGTTTTATACGCGGTCTCCTTTACAGGTGAAGTACATCTTCCCAAAATTCTCCCAAGAAACCGAAGTCGGCTGTCTGCCTTACTCACAACTGTCCTTACATGCTCGTTCCATTTCATATCGCTCTGCAATGTTACGCCTAGATATTTGAACGACGCGACCGCATCAAGAAGCTCACTACTGATGCTGTATTCGAACATTATAGGATTGTTTTTTCTACTCATGCGCATCACCTTACATTTTTCTACATTGAGAGCTAGCTGCCATTCTTCGCACCAACTAGAAATTTTGTCTAAGTCAACCTGTATGCTATTACAGTCAGTCATGATGGTCGCATCCGTGTTTGGCGACATTGCGGTGAACAGTGGCCGTTACATTTCAGCTGTATTACGACCCGTGACTCTCCCCTTCATTCGATCCCTGCGAAAGCCTACATTTCAGCAGGATAATGCACGACCGCATGTTGCTGGTCCTGTACGGGCCTTTCTGGATACGGAAAATGTTCGACTGCTGCTCTGGCCAGCACATTCTCCAGATCTCTCACCATTTGAAAACGTGTGGTCAATGCTGGCCGAGCAACTGGCTCGTCACAATAAGCCAGTCACTACTCTTGATGAACTATGGTATCTTGTTGAAGCTGCATGGGCATCTGTACCTGTACACGCCATCGAAGCTCTGTCCGACTCAAAGTCCAGGCGTATCAAGGCCATTATTACGTCCATACGTGGTTGTTCTGGGTACTGATTTCTCAGGATGTAATGTCAGTACTAGTGTAATATATTTAATATTCACAGAATATATGACATCAACTGCGATTGGGCAAAGCTGAAAAGGTGTACCCAGCCGGGATTCGAACCCGGGTCTCCTGCTTTCTAGGCAGTTGCGCTGACCTCTACACCACTGGGGACACAGTGATCATTGCCCCTGCAAGGACTACATAAGCACGCCTCCCGTCAGATACAAATTCCCAGATCCGCTCTGCCCACAGTACTCAAACTCCTAGTTATGAAACTAATTCCCCTAAGAGTAAGGGCTTCAAATTTGCCCATCCCTTCCCACTAACGATAGGATCATTGCCCGTCACCGGCATATTGTATATATATATATATATATATATATATATATATATGTGGCGTCTGTTCCGAAACAACAGACGTCACTTCTGATTCTGTAGTTGTTATTATTTAATATTCACAGAATATAAGACATCAACTGCGATTGGGCAAAGCTTAAAATGTGTACCCAGCCGGGATTCGAACCCGGGTGTCCTGCTTTCTAGGCAGTTGCGCTGACCCCTACACCACCGCCTAGAAAGCATGAGACCTGGGTTCGAATCCCGGCTGGGTACTCATTTTCAGCTTTGCCCAGTTGCAGTTGATGTCATATATTCTGTGAATATTAAATAATAAAAACTGCAAGATCAGAAGTGACGTCTGTTCTTTCGGAACAGACGCCACATTTATATATATGTAATATATTTGTCCAGTGAATACCCGTTTATCATCTGCATTTCTTCTTGGTGTAGCAATATTAACGGCTAGTAGTGTAGTTTAATGTACGTGATGTAATGCGTGAGGCGAGAAGGCTGCTCAATAGCAAAGAGGGCAGCAGTGACGTGTGGTGGACGCCGCAGCTTCCAGAGATCGGCTGATGGAGTGGCTTGGTGAACCTCAGTGGCGGCGGCTGCGCTGAGAGCTGTGCTTGTGCGAGGGCCGGGCTATTTTGCAGGCGAGGCGTTTACAGCGGGCCGCCGCACATTTGTTTCCGCCCGCGTAAACACGCCGCCCTCCAGACGGCCGCAACAGCAAACACAGGAAGCGGCCGACCTCTGATGGGCTCCGGGGATCGGCTCGCCGGAATGTCGACTACTACCAGCTGTGGGTAAGTCTCGCCTGCTGACTGACTCGGCGCAATACCTTCGTCGAGCTGGGAGGCCAGTCTCGTACAGTGCGGACAAAAATTCGAGACACTCTAAATCGACATCTACATCCATACACTGCAAGCCACCTCTAGGACTGTGGCGGAGGGTACCTAGCGCACCATTCTCAATTCCGATCGCGCATGGCTCGCGAGAAAAAAAATCGGACTGACGTGTTTTACGACCCACTTTAGATTTGCAGTTTTATACGTTTTAGCAAACATTTTGGACCAAAATAATAATGTAAACAAAAATAATAAATTAATAAGAATGTCTGAAACCCTTTTAAGAAAACAAACATTTTTAGGTAGTGGCGGGTTTTGAACCACTGACCTCCAACGTCACAGTCCAACGCATTGCCCACTACGCTACGTCCTTTACTCTCATACTATTGATGGCCGTTCTTAACTGATGCTAATATGGCATTTGTAGACACTAGATTATCATTTATCGTACGAAGAACGACGTATTTTTTGTTAATTCTTCAGTGCGTTTTTGCTTTGGAATGAAAACGTGTAAGTTAAAATACGAAAATCATCAAATACGCAAAGCAAGATGGCTTATGCCAGAGAGAGTTCTGGGCGAGGAATGTCACGTGACATCTGCGAACGGCCGGTTTTCGTTAATTCAGTGGAAGGCGTCAAAACTCTTATTTTTGCAAATATGTCTCAAACGATACGAGATATGAAAAAACATAAGGGAACAAGGTTGAAGAGAATCATCTCCTCTACAAATTCGGTTATTTAATTCTAGCGTCAGATGAACGGTTTCTATGCAATTAAAATTACATTACAAACGACCTTTCTTTGATATTACTAACGTATTTCTTGTCGGAAAGATTTGAAAAAGCGAGGTTCTGGTCTCTGGTAGCCAACATTTATGTCTGTAAACTATGGTGCCAATCGGTTGAACGGTTCGACCTAAAAAGTGGGAACACGTTATAACCAGACAGACATCGTCAAATCGCCATTATTCTTGGAAATATCTCTGCAACGATGCAAGATATGAAAAAAAACATAATAGAGTGAAGTTGTAGAGAATTTTCCTCTCTACCAATTTTCGTGTCAGATGAACCGTTCGTTCGCAATTACAATTATATTACAAACGGCTTTTTTTGGCATTACTATCGTATTTTTTGTCCGGTCTACAATTATGTCTGTAAAATTTGGTGTTGATCGGTCTTAAAAACGGGGAACACGTTACGGACAGACAGCCAGACGGACAGACAGACAGACACACAGGCATCCCAAAATCGCCGTTATTTTTGCAAATACCTCTGAAACGATACGAGATATGAAAACAACATAAGGGAGCCAAGTTGTAGAGAATTTCCTCCTCTACAAATTCGGTTATTCAATTTTAGTGTCAGGTGAATGGTTAAGCCGTTATTTTTTATTTAAATTTCGAGCTGTCAAAAAACTATCGCAAAGGCCCACTTTCAGTGTTACTACCGTAACCTAAAGTGGGCCAAATTATTGCTGGTAGCCTTTATGTAGCCCATACCTAATGTTGTAGCGTCACTATTCGTCAAACGCCGCGCCACTTCATGAAGAGCGATAATTCGCCCTACAGTACTTGGAGTGCCGGCCCCCCCCAGTCTCGGTACCTTTATGCCTGTTATGTGCACCGGTCAATAGGGAGAAGGGACCTCACCTACATATGCTAGCGCACCACAGAACTACACAGGGACAGTACGAGGCAGTTCGGCACAGTTGCAATCAGTACGAGGCTGTTCTTCGATCCAGCAGTTACTTTCCAAGAGTTCCATTGACTAGAGCCATGCAGTCTGTCTATGCACAAGCCAGAAGAGTTTATTATTACATTATAATACTGTGTAATCGATAGGAAGAATTTGTACCAACACAGGCACATCAAAGTTAAGTATTCATTTCATTGTGTAATAAAATTATGTGGACTAATAAATTCTTTTACTTACAGATCCATGTCCAAACCCTTGCTAGGCACTGTCCACCTCGTTCCCACTTGGAATAGGAGAGACACAACATTTAAGTTTATCCTTATCGTCGTATCGCGAGATATACGTCGGCGGAAACAATATACTGGTTGACTCTTCCTGAAACGTACGCTCTCGGAACTTTGACAGACGGCCATGAACCGGTACAAAACTTCTCAGTTGCTGTTTCTGCCACTGGAGTTTCTCAATGATGTCTGTGTCGCTTTCACGCTTACTAAATGAACCCGTAACGAAACGTACTGGTCTCCGTTGGATCCTCTCTATCAACCCCGCTGGGTACGCATCCCACACTGTTGACGAAAGTTTTGTAACCTAATTTGTTTGTTGATGATACTCCCAGATATTTCATAGAAGTAATTGTTTCCAGTATTTATCCTATTACTGCGTAGTTTTACGACGGATGGAACTTACATAGTGGCAACAATTTATTAACGAAAATTTATTGTTTGCAGTTCTCACTGCCCTACAAAGCAGTCACCAGCGTTGCCAGCAATATGGAAGGCGTAGTATACCGTTAGCAGAGCCTGTTCTGTTGATGGTGAGAATGGAGCGGACTGCTGACTGTCGAATCTTTGAAACCTGAAGTGAATGCCACGAGGTTGCTTCATCTTCGGAATAACAAAAAGTCACAAGGACTTAAGCCGGGGAAGTATAGTGGATGGTACACTACTTTCCAATCCCATCGACCGAACGGAGTAGCCATAGCTTGCGCTATATGCGCCCACCCATTGTCGTGCAAAACGCTGGGTGTGTTGCTCAGAAAGTGTTGCCGATTCTCCGCAAGCCTCTTGAAGACCATGATGACACCGTCGTGTTGTACGACCTCTGGTACATTCAATCGTGATCCAGCTCCGTTGTTCCTGTTTGGAAAACATAGTGACACCGTTACGTTAGACCGCTCGCTCACATGTGACTATGTTACCCTTGACAGTGCGCACGCCGGTGACGTGGGACGGGCGAGTGCATTTGCTCGGAGGTAAGGTGGGTGTGTCGACAACTTGTGCAATCAGCGACACTAGTAGATTCCACAGTAGTATTGTCAATATTTAAGTTGCGACCTTCGCATGATAAAAGATGTTTCTCACTATGTAAATGCAGAACTTTACAAATATTATTGAGTGATTACTGAAAGACGATTAGCAGTTACATAACGGCCTACTTAATTCTGGAAATGGTGAACGTAAGAGTGGAGCTGGCAGTACATTCAGGTTCTGGAATTGACATTTTTATTGCTCTTAAACACTTACAAGAAGTAAGAAGGTTTGTGTCATAATTTCTGATTGAGTGTATCTGTTAATTGAGGGAATTAATTATATTGCAATTGTACGAAGTTTGTTATAGATTACGGTTTTGTCGTAGTCGGCTGTTGGTGCAAGTGCTAGCTTTCAAACAGACCTCCAGGAGATCATAAATAATATCTAGCACATAATATCATAGCGCTGAACTAGTTTTGACGACAAGGTATCAAGTATGGAAAGATGACAGGTAATGTCAGGTGTGAAATATCAAAATGACACTTCTACTATCACTTGTACAAATACTGCATTTCCAAATTTGATATCGAATTTCTTTACAGAGCTCGATAAGATAATCGAAATTTTCGTTACTCGTAATTGGTTCAAGAACAAAATCTAGTTTAACTGTTTTACTTTGTTTATATCTGTTTTAAATGTCTCGGTCTTGTTTCTACGCAAAACAAATTCCGAAATGCATTTAAGCTTTCTTTTCGTCTTATTATAGTTTTATCTCAATTGTAATACAAAAACCTAAATTCCAACAGCATTGTCTGTCGAAAAATCTTAACTGATGCCATATTGTCAGCCATGCAACTACAATTCTGACAGGACTGAATGGAAACGGTAGTACACAGCCCGTGTGCCTCATGCTGTGGAACAATTTTTGTGGCCAGTGTGAACCGGCCTTAATTCGTCCTTACGCAATTTTTAGCTGCTAGTTACAGAATAGCATTGTGTGTTATTCCGTGCTGCTAGCCAGAGCAACGGATTCATGTGCTGTATCCAATGATCCCTATAGGCCTACTACCTGGATGCTGAACTTCAGCTGTCTGAGCATGCCAGGCATATATGTTCATATTCTGTTTCTTGCCAAATTAAAACATGGAGGGCTTAGCAAAATTGTATTCAAAACACACGCATATGCAGGCATGTTGAGGCTTAATTGTTTTTCCCTGCACCATGCATCGATACGCTCCAGATCCTCTTGCATTTCGATACCATTTTTCAGTTTTGTGACCTCGATAAAGTACAGTATCATGCGCAAAAAAACTTACTGATCGTCCGATATGATGTACGAAATTGCGAAAAGAAACGGGCCTGTAACACTCCCCTGGGGCACGCACTATGATTTAGGCTATAGGGGACGTATGTCCAACTTGCCTGCGGTGGTCATGTTGGATTTATCCCGCTGCTGCTTCTTTATTGACCGCTACAGCGTTTAGGCTGCTACTGAATTCTTCTCATCGATGTTGAGAAAACTACTCAGTGAATATTTATTTGTTTACATTTTATAGTGTGATATATTCGATTATTGATGGAAATACTCCACTGTGATGCTAAAATATTCTTGGAAAGATTAGATTGGCTGGCCAGTACTTACCTTAGTTCTGTACCGACGACAGTCTCACAAAAACACGAAAATGGAAACGAAAAATATGACACGCGTTCGGAAATATTTTCCTTCGTCAGGTACGAGAGGAGGGAAGAGGAAGGGAACAGAAGGGAAAGGTTATTCAAGACCTAGACCGTGGCCGTATCTGAGGAACTAAAGTTTGTCATATTTTTCGTTTCCATTTTCATGCTTTTGTGTGTCTGTCGTCGGTACAGGACTAAGGTAAGTACTGGCCAACCAATCTATCTCTTTTCAAGAATATTTTAAGTGTGATATAGTCCTGCGATAATGAAATGATTTTCTTTTTAGTGTTCTTCATACTAACTTTGTAACATCAAATTACAAGGTGCGCCTGAAAAGTTTGGTGAACGGTTTCAGGAAGTATAGGAAACAGGAGTTATAAACAAAATACTTTTACTGGCCTTCAAAGTAATTGCCATTGCCTGCGATACACTTCTGACATCAGTTGCGCAGGTGTTGGTAACTGACAGGAAACGCTTCTCGTGAAATCGCTCAAAGCACTGCGTCATGCGTTGTTGTATCTCCGCAGCCATTCGCCAAAATTTTCAGTCGAACCTTGTACGTAAACTACTGCGCAAAATTTTGAGGAGTTCCCAAACGTAAAAACGCCTTGCGTAGCTTTTGCGCACGGTTGATTTTACCACACACAAAGATGAGGATAAAATGTAGGTAAGATATCTTTATTTTATGTAAAATAGCAATCCGACACCTGTTTCCATTGTCGAGATATAGGATGCTATATCCAAGCGCCTAGCGAGCGCTTGGCGGACTTGGCACCTCTGTGAATTACTTGTCATACGATTTTCAGAAAACCGTTAGGTTTATAGTTGCAGATCAAAACAGTTTACCAATAAATTCAGATTTACCTGTAGCGTAACCTAATATTCAGACTGTCCCAAATATTACTAAACTTTGCTTCATCGAAGCCAACTGTTAATTCAGAAAACAATTTAGATGACGAAAAAGACTTTGATTAGTATTTAGTTGTTTATTATGCAGAGGGTACCCGCTACATAAATTATATATATATATATATATATATATATATATATATATATATATATATATATATATATATATATATATAATTGCTGACAACATTCCTATTACATTTTCAAGTCTAATTTTTTATCCTTTTTTCAATTATTTATTTCCTGTGATAAGAAAAAATGTAAATATATCACAAAAGCATGTTTAAGGAACTATATGTTAACTACAAATCTAAACGATAATCTGTTTACTTAGCTGAGTTGTATGCCAATTTTTTGTGTTTCCAGCAACTACCCGCAAATAAAAATGACAATGTATCAATAATTTAACCTTGCGACATTATGCAGGAATCTTCCTCGCGACTGAAGTTAAGAAGTTGGTTTGATCTTTTAATTTACATTATAAATTAAAATTTTGGGAAATGTTAGTAGCCACGTTTTACCGTTGCAGCTGGTGTAGGTGGTATCTCCTGGGCCAGGTGATGTGTCAGCGTACCTGTAACAGGCAACAACAATTATTAGAAGGGTCACCTACACTTTAAATAAGTAATTATCTTTACACATCAGTATAATGTTGTTAAAGTAAGTTTGTTTACCAATTAAAATGAAGGTTTTGTATTTCTGGATGAACATACGATTCATATTTTTAATGTAACAGAGAAACTTTGTTAGCTAAAGTTTCAAAAATTTCTTGACCAAATTACTTCTAATTTTTTCTCGATAATCTTCATAAATCATCAGCAGTTCAGTAACATAAGCTTAACAAATATTCTAACATTTCGTACTTCATTTTTTTACATGGTACTGCAATAAATATTCAGACAGTTATAAGCTATAAACAACACTATACATAAATTAATAAAATGCAGCAATCAGTTGCTTGTGCACACAAGCAACTGGTTGCTGCATTTTATTAATTTATAATCTGAACAGTTGCTGAAATGGATAAAAATACTTCAACACTATACATGTTATATGTCACTTGCCGAAGCATAAAGGTGGGTGTCCACTGCCACAAAAATGAGGCCATTGGACTTAGCTCGTGGAAATTGCTAGAGTAAACAACAAAAATTTATATGGCGCCATGCAGCTGAAACCACACTGAATCACTAAGTTAAAACCATTATAACCTTGTGACGTCACTTTGCTCAGATTCAAGATAAAAGCCGAGATTCCGACGCTAAAGCTGAATTTGGTGTTTTTGTGTCTTTATACCTACGTAATATGAGCAACATACATTTTAATAGCACACCAAATTAAAGATTAAAGATTTTGGTTTTGAATATGGTTTGTTGGGCTAGCTAGTGAGACATTTGAATACGGACGACAATCTTCAGGAGCACATTATAGTTAATTTAAGAACTTTATGATTTTCTCGTAAAATCTATGTTTAAGAATTGTGAACGACTAAACAAGTATTACTGAGTGATTACTGAAAGGTGATTTACAGTTACATAACATATTAGTTAATTCTGCAAATGGTGAAAGTAAGTGTGGAGCTGGTAGTTCATTCAGATTCTGGAACTGATGTCTTCTTACTCTTGCTTGCAAAATGGATTTCAAAAAGAAGTAACAAGGTTTATGGTATACTTTCTGAATTAGTATATCTCTTAGTTAAGGAAATTAATTATATCACATTGACTATTGGTGCAATTGTACGAAATATGTCCTAAAATTTGCTTGAGATTAAAGTTTTACCGTACACAACTGTGGGGCAAGTGTCTGTATGTTAGCTTTCAAACAGGCCTTCAGAAGCTCGTAAATAACGTCCAACACAATACATCAGAGCGCTGGACTTGTTTTGAAAACAAGATTCAAGTTTTGGAAGGTGACAGGTCGGATGTGAATACATTTACGTCTTATTTCCGTCTTAATACAGTTTATTTCAATTCTAATACAATAACCTAAATTACAGCAGCAATGTCCGTCGAAAAATCTCAGCTGACGCCATATTGCCAGCCATGCGGCACCAATTCTAACAGGCGTGTAAGCTGCGCAATTGGGGCTGGGAGAGAGAGAGAGAGAGAGAGAGAGAGAGAGAGAGAGAGAGAGAGAGAGAGGCCTTCGCATAACGAAACTATTATAGTACTAATTTCAGTTCTTGGTAAAAGTCAAAGGTCATTCTCCCTCGATCACTGTTAATATTCAGTGGTAGAATCTTTAGAGCGCATAGAATAAACAACACTTGAAACAATGAAATGGTAAATATTTTTCTGCAAGCAAGGTACTAACTTTAATGTATATAAAACCTATCGAACAACCCAGTCCTCAGTGACATAATATCGAATGTTATAGTATTTGACCTATCAGAAAACGCAAATATGAGAATAAAAATATTTATTCACATCAAGATGCGAACCGTTACTAACCAAACATTTATGTATAAATAAAATAAAAATAAGATTGGACACTGTTGGTGTGTGTGTGTGTGTGTGTGTGTGTGTGGGTAGACTCCTGTTTTTGTTTTGATGCAACAGTGTCTGACTACAATGGTACAGCACTGTGGATGTAAAAACTTATCTGAACGTCTATAATTAACGTAATAGTAAATATTATACTTAATCAGCCTTTCAGCGACTGATAGCAATGTGTTTGGCTATGTTATTGCGCTTAAGTGTCTAATACACGAGTCTGGTTAAATAATAAAGGGCAAATCCGGTTGTAGCTCACGTTGCGATACGTTAATCAGACAAACAAATAGTTCATTAATTAAACAAAATACAGACCAATGTTTGGCACGAATATGATGCCGAAAATCATGGGTGGAATCACAGACAATTTGTACTGAGAGTGATAGCAGCAAAATGACATAAGGGTATGGCACAGTGTAAACGATAGAGTTGACAATTATCTATACGTTGATTAATCAAAGATCAAGGTTTAGGTTACTAACATGACACAGACTGAGCATGACTTCTATTGCGACATTATTAGTGATTGTTATATGTAATAAGATTTAACTCATTAACAACAAAATGTTGTGTTGTCAAAATAGTTCATTAGTTAAGTAGGTGTAAACCAAGTAATACCGAGTATAAAAGTGCTAGTGTGTAAAATGACAATCTACAATAGCAACTGATAGAAACAAAAAGAACTTGTACAACGTAACACAGTGTAGAAGCGATTAAGCCGACAATTATATAATTGACTAATTATTAAAATTAAAATTCAAAGTTTAGTTTATTAATTGCCAAACTGATCACAGTAATTATTGTGTGTACTGCTACTTTCTGATAATGTGACCTAATTTTATTAACAATCAAATTATTGTTTTGTCAGAAAGTGGTGTAATTAATGTTTGTGTGAAAAGGCGCTTCACACGATAGATATGAAGTGCTGATAGCTACCTGATAAACTAGTTGGTTACGATTTCTACGAGTGAATGTGAATGACGTAACAAACGTAAACAATAAGCAAGTGGCGTAATTAATTTTGTATATAGAACACTTTCCAAGATTGGCAAAAAATATTTGTAGCTAGCTGATTACGATTTCTGTAACGAAAATGTAAGAGCATAACAAACCGGGGTAGTAAGTATGAGCAAAATGTTTAATAGATACACTACAATCTGCCTCCCTACCCGGAATACGAATCATATATTTAAGTTCACTCACCTCTTTTCCGTAGACATTAGCTTGACCACATGCAGTACATTATACTCACTATAGATGAAACTTGTTTCTCTTCTACCGTGACTGTTAATGATCACAGCCTAAGACAACTTGCTAATAATGCTGAGTTTAAGGAGGGAAAAGTGTAAAAGGGAAATGATGCTATCATCTAACTTAAAATGAAGCAAAATTATAAATTATTGTTATCATTGTTATTAATTTTCAGACACCATCATAAATACAATAAAATAATAAATTAATAAATATTGCACCACACACTGACTACAAGTCTTTCAGCCTACCACTCTCCACCGAATTGTTTGCCTACTACTACTCGCTACTGCCGACTTACAGTTCACGGCAAACAACCTCTCTGACCAGTGAGCGACAATTACAAAGTCTAGGGTTAATACGGTCAGTTTTGTAGTTCGCATCTCTAGTCCCTGCGTTACCTAAGTCACCCAGAGTATAGGCCTCGATCTAGTATCTTACTCTGTGGTTAATCGTAGATACGTTGTTATGGATATGTAATTGCAATAAAAAAAACTAATCGTTTTATAGATTTTCTTTGTGTTGTTGTCTGGAATTGGCTGGATACGGCAAACTTATATATTACGAAATTTTCAAAACCACAACTAAGATATTTTGTCATTCTATTACAATAAATAGTTCCACAGTTCACTCAATTATTTTGGCTAGCCTTGAAATGGTATACATTCGTAGGTCCTAAGTTATTTATCCGAAACCTTTCAAATATATTTTCTATTGGCAGTCAATATGGGATCTTCATCTCTATACCAGTAAGAATTGAAAACGCGTATGGCATAGGTGGCATTCTCGCATCTCATTGCTCAACTTTCATACGCACTTTCAGAAAAGGGTGTAATAATGTCAAACAGTATATTTTATTATTTACTAACTACTAAACCCGGTATTTCCCGGATAAATGTGCATCTTTCTATATTATAAACGAAAATAAAATAAAAAAATATGAAAAGATTTCATCTTCATGTATTCATGAGAACAGCTTAGACATTATGAAACAGTTATCCCAAAATTTCAGTGTTTATGACATCATATCTCCTGAAATGTGTGTCGTACTATGATGTAAATTTGAAAGCACATGCAGTAGTATATGTGACTAATGTCTGCAAAATAATGTCGTGAATGGTGTTAGTAAAGACACAATAAATCGAAACCTTATGCTTGATGATGCGGATTTTCATGAACCAAATTATTTATGACTTCTTCTCTGATGAACAGTGTGTTTAAATGTGGTATAATATCGAAGGAACATTCAGTGGTATATATATGTACTGTCTGAGGAATGTCTCGCCATTACTATTTACAGTGTAGAAGTAATAACTTGTAACGTAATGCCATATACATCACGAAGATTAGAAAAATAGTAAGCGATAAATATAGTTTCTTTTCAGCATTTTGTTGGGGTTGTCAGTGAGACAAATTTTCTCAGAGATATTAAATTGTATTTAAAGCTTTTTGCAAGTCGTCAAGTGCTCTAATTACCAAATAAAATCACGCTTCGCAAGAAGAGGGCAGTTATTATTTATGAGATGAGATCGTATGAACTATGTATCGTAGGTGATTTTTACCAAGACAGCAAATGGTTTCAGACCTTAAAGAATCTATGTACCGAATTTGGTTGAAATCGGTCAGTTATTTTAGTAGCAGTTATAGAATACTATCGCATAATGCGGCCATTTTTCACGAATGTCATTGTTTATCTTCTGACGTATTTGTCGCGGATGGTTCTTACCCCGACAGAGATTGTTACCTGATCTTAATGAACATGTGTATTGTCCAGGCAATTTTATAAGGTGTATATATCACATTACAATAGTTGTACCTCTAAGTCCACCCACACGACCTGATATTTCCAGATGAACAATCGTGATAAAATGGGAGTCACTGTGATATCCAGCTACCGTCGAAATCATCAACAGTTGTGTGGTACATATATGCTTCGTAGGATGCTTAATCATGGTGCTATTGTAGGACCGAAACCGATAGTTTCACGGTTTTTCAACCTGTTGGGTCGAGACCCCCAGGGGGGTTGCAATGTCGCCGTGACAGCAGTAAGCACCATAAAATCACAAAGGGTTCAGTAACACAAAAGGCATATGTAAGTGCAATTTATTTAATGGTAAAATTAGGGACTTCCTTGTGGAACATTGGTTATTAATTAAACAGATCATAAATCAGGAACCAGTCGATAGGTAAAAGAACATGATACAATAAGTACTCCTGAAAAATTCGAAAAATCTACTTTGTTACAAATTGTGTATACGGTAGGACCTTTCTCAATGGGTATAAATCGCATCTGAGTCTTGCCTGAATTGCGAAATACTTGTTAAGGAAAAAAATATTTTTGTGTCAGATATCTTGTAAAAGTAGTATAAAGTTGTTTAACATATTAAATCATAAAATACAGGTGTCACTAAGCTGACTAGATGAGCTGCCGCTATTCACCTTCGACGAGGGAAGCAATGAAACATTCTGAGAATGTCGGAAATGCTTGATGTTGCCCTGCACGTTGAGAAAGACTCCCCAACGTGCTATTTGCACGCTGTGACGTTAGCAAGTTATGACGCTGGGAGGCTGGCACGTTGGCCGTACGTGTTCAGATACACGCTACTTGTGCCGATTCTTTCGAATAGGGTCTCCTCCGACGCCTGGTGGGCTTCCTGTAATATATGAGATGGAGCCTGAGCGTGAGTTGATAGGCTCCCCTGTACTTCGTTTACACGGAGAGAGCGGCGCCGATGGAATTTGGTAAATGCTGGACTGAGCTGCTCCTTGAGAGGCGCGGTATGTAGCAAGGTGTGGCGGCTGTCAGCCGGAATGCTGTATGGAGAGCGAGCCGCGTGGCGGGCGCTGATAAGGACGCGGCTGAGCCGGGCTCAGGAGGAACCTGACGCGTCCTCGCAGAAGAGGCGGCCTACGCGAGGACGTGGCTGTGGCTGCTGCCTACCTGGATGGCGGCTCAGATTTTGCTGCGGCCTACAGCGAAGCGGAGACGGCGAAGGAGAGCTGATGTGCCACTGGCACCGCAGGTGCCGCACCGGGCTGGAGAATCTCACTGGATGACGATGATTCCGTCTAGCATTCATCATCCTTAGATCCCACCTGGGGTCGCGGACGGCCACCCTGGTGCAAGTCTTCGACGACTTGCGTGTCAATGATGCTCAAATGATGATGAGGACGACACGACGCCCAGTCCCCGAGCGAAGAAAATTTCCGACCTGACCAGGCCCGACGAGTCGCAATCCACCACGCTGCTCACTAGACTACGTAGGCGGACCTCTCACTGGAGCGACACAGACACAGACACACAGACACACACACACACACACACACACACACACACACACACACACACACACGCGCGCGCGCGCGCGCGCGCGCGCGCGCGCGCGCGCGCGCGCGCACGCACACACACCCAAGCCGTCTGCACGTCATGTAACGTGGTATGACCCAGGGACCTCTGGAGTAACACTACCGGCAAAAAATTTAGTCCACCTAAAAAGAAGGCGACAGTTTTGATACAATGATGGGCCAGCCGCGGTGGCCGAGGGGACTGAGGCGCTCCAGTCACGGTCTGCACGGCCACTACGGTCGGGGTTTCTAATCCCCCCTCGGGCATGGATATTTGTGCCGTCCTAATTCGTAAGTAGTTCATAAGCAGTTTGTAAGTTTAGGGACTGATGACCCCGTAGTTAAGTCCCATAAGCTTAACAAACATTTCAAACATTTCATAGTTAATTCCCATAAGCTTAACAAACATTTGAACATTTTGAATACAATGATGGCAGATATCACCTGGAGAATAGCAGACGTTCGCCAAGAGGTACCATGATGACATAGCTGCCAGAGCGCTATCTCTGGATACCTTTTGTTGTGGCGTCGCTATTCGCCACAACGCCGGTGGTCAGCGCAAGAAGCCGCGCACAAAAGAAGTGCTAACTCGCTCTATGGTATTTTGGCCGCCGCGGGTGCCCGCAGTCTCGGTACCTCTTTTCCTGCTTCGCACGCTGGCCAATAGGAAGAAAGGCGCTCGCCTAGATATGACGGCACATAGCAAGAACGACAGACAGTGGGAGTCCAGTCAGTACGAGGCAGCCGCTGGAATACTACAGCTCCTGAAGTTCAACAGAGGCGCCGCGGTTCGCCGTCGGGGTTCGAGTCTTCCCCCGGGCATGGGTGTTTTGTGTTAGCTTAAGTTACATTTAGTGTAAGTTGTTTGTAGGCCTACGGACTGGTGATTTACAAACATTTTGATATTTTTTGTTCAACAGAGGAGAACTAGCAATCTTAGCACTAGTAGGAAAATTTTTTTGTTATATAGCAGAACTGTTTAATACTTCGGAAGAATTTGTACCACACAAACACCTAAAAGTTAAGTATTGATTTCTTCTGTCAATAAATCTTTTGGGACTAATCACTTCTTTTTAGTTGTACACCCATGTCCAGATCCTTGTTCGTCACATCCACCTCTTGAACCCAAAAGAAAGCAGACACAACACCTTTTAATAGGGAATGGTTACAGCCATAAGGATCAGTGTGATACCTACTGTCATCTGAGCTAGATTGAAAAGGATCAAAGCGTGGCCTACTGAATGGCGGGATAGTCGTTTCAGAGAAATGCCGCATGACGTGCTCCCAACGATGGTGAACGATGTTCTGGATGTCCAACAAGGCCATCGTAAATGGCAGTTCATGCAGATACCACAGCACGGATGTGAAACTTCATTGGCCGTGAAGAGTCAACACGAACTGTTACCTTCCGGTTACTGGCAGTGGGAGTCAAACACCGTCGGCCGTTGCTGGTGCTTGGATGGATAACCGTCCGGGTACGTCAAGCGCTGTTGAAAATTTCCCCTTTGCCTTACGACAGAGGAGACAGTGTTTGCACCAATGTCCTGGATTAAATTCCAAACCTCTCCGCAGGGTCTCATGCAGTGAGGGCATGGGACACTATTGATGGTGATCCGTCCGTTAAGCTCAGCGGCCTCCTTGGGTGGTTTTGGAGAGGAGTAGATTATGTTCATTCACTTATCATCTCCAACATGAACACTACACTACATACGCACCCATTAGAATCACTTACAGTTAACATAGATTCTTCAGCAAACAGTTTCCACACTTCGCGAAAGAAAGGTGCCTGCAGGCGCGGATGATAATCTTTCCAGTTAAGCGGCTGAACTTGTCCTTCGGGGTCTCCCAGACTTTCATGCCATACGACTTTACATTTTATTGGCAGTGGGACTACGCCATGCGCGGGAATGACCATGCTGTTCTGTGCGGGCACTCCCGCCGGTGGTTCGAGTCCTCCCTCCGGCATAGTTTAAGTCATTTGTAAGTCCAAGGACCTATGACCACAGTAGTTTGTTCCCATAGGTTTACTAACATTTAAATTTCACTGCTGGTCTTCCACTCACAACAGAGCATCTACGTGGCGTCAGACGATCACGCAGTCTTTAGTGATGAAAGCAGATTCTGCCTGCACGCAAGTAATGGTCTTTTCCGCTTACAACAGGACCTGGCGAGCGCTGTCTCGTAGAGTGTATTTGTCGCTCCAGGCCTTTCGGTCTGGGGTGTGATATGGTACAACTATCATTAACCTTTGTGGAGGGAATGGTGACCACTGGTGGGTACGAGCAGAACCTTGTAAGATCCGATGTTCAAAAAATGTTCAAATGTTTGTAGATCTATCGGACCAAACTGCGTGGTCATCAGTCCGTAACTTACAAACTACTTAAACCTAGGTGAACTAACCTAAGGACAAATACACACACCCATGCCCCAGGGAGTACTCGAACCTCCACGGCGAGCATCCGCGCGCTCCGCAGCGAGACGCTTTAGACCGCTCGGCTACTCCACCGCGGCAAGATCCGATGTCTTGCCGTTCTGGGGACAGGAAAGTGATGTACTATTCCAACAGGATAAAGCTCGCGCGCACACACACACACACACACACACACACACATACACATACACGCTCTTCGCGTGAAGTATTACGTTAAGAAAGGCGTTCAGCAACTACCCTGAGCGGTGTAATCACCGTACTTGGCTCCAATAAAGAGCGTGTGGCGTTACCCAGGGAAGTGTTATAGGCCCCTTCTGTTCCTTATTTTTATGAACGATTTAGGCGACTGACTACCTCTCTTACACTATCATTTATCGGTTAGTAAACTCACAGAAGATCAAAAACAACAGAAGAATGATTTAGATAAGATATCTGCTTGCTGCGAAAAATGTGGCCATCCATATGAACATTAAAGGAAATCCGTTAAGCTTCATTTATTCGATAAATCAGTCAAACCTACAAGCCGTCAATTCAACTAAATACCTAGGAATAACAATTACGAGCAATTTAAATTGGAAAGAAAACACAGAAAATATTGTAGGGAAGACAAACCAAAGACTACGTTTCATTAACAGAACAAGATGCGACAGTTCTACTAAAGAAACTGCCTGCATGTTATGCGTCCTATTTTGGAGTGTTGCTGCGCATCGTGGGATCCAAACCAGGTGAGACTGACTGACGATTTAAGGAAAGTTCAGAGAATGGCAGCTCGTTTTGTATTATCGCGATATAGGGGCGATGACGCACGAGTTGGCGTGGAAATTATTAAAGAAAGGCTTTTTTGTTGTGCCGAGATCTATTTGTGAAATTTCTTTCACCAACTTTCTCTTCCGAATGCGAACATATGTTCTTAGCACCCACCTACATAGGGAGGCATGTGCATCGTGATAACAGAAATCAGATGGAAAAGGAAAAGATTTAGCTGTTCATTTTTCCTACGAGCTATTAGAGAATGGAACTAAAGAGAAATATTATAAAAGTGGTCGATGAACCCTCTGCCATGCAGAGCATTTTCAACTTTTCACGGCGTAAGGAGTAGTCCAATAAATTTCGGGCGTGCAGCCGTGCAATTTTCGCGTCTCCTACTAATATTTTGGCCGCGTATCGTCCGGCCATCTTCAGATTGAGTCCAAAACTGTCGACAAGTTGCCAGGCGCGGTCTTGTGTGCACTATCGCGGCGGCACTGCGCATTCGTGTCTCAGATGCTGGTCGGCTGCAAAGAGGTACACTTATCACACGCGCCCCCCGTGGCGAAAGGAATCAGAAGTTCGATTCTGTTATCGATATATGTTCTGCGGAGGCAACACCTTGTCGTTCGTCGTAAAACTGATGGCAGACTGGGACACGCAGTGTATCGCAAACCGAAGCACACAGATCTGTATTTACACGCCAGCAGCTTCCAGCACCCTTCGCAAACTACAGGTGTTCTTAAAACATTGGTGCACAGAGCACTCTGTATATCTGATGGCGAGAACTTGGAAAAAGAGCTCACACACCTCAAGGACATCTTTAAAGCGAATGGGTATTCCCAACAACAGATTCGCAGAGCATTCAATGTTAAACGGAGAATGCAAATACATGACCTGGAGGAAGAAGATAGCGTCAGATCGAGAGCGTTCTTGCTCTACGTGGGTGCTCTTTTCCCTCAAAGATAGAATTCTCCAAAAACAACAAGGTAATCTTCCGGCCTGGTATGAAGATCGAAGTCTTAGTAGGATCTGTGATGGGTGATCTATTTCTTAGGAAGTCTGGTGTGTATCAGATACCATGTAGAAATTACGAATGTTCGTATATAGGACAGACAACCCACACTGAAAGATGTGTTGAACACCCAAGATACACCCGTTTGTTGCAGCCAGACTAATCGGCTGTGGCAGAGGATTGTTTAGATACGGGGCATTCAATGAATTACAGTGATGTGAAGATTTTAATACCTAAATCTTCATTTTGGGACGCAATTTCTAAAGAAGCAATAGAATTTAGATTATCTGAAAATTTAATAAACAGAGAAAATGGTTTTAATTTGGAGAAGGCGTCGAATCCTGCACTTAATGTAATAAAATTGCAGAGATTTCGACCAGGCGTTGACACCGCAGAACACATATCGATAACAGAAAGTGCAGTGCCGCCACGATGGTGCACATAAGGCCGCGCCTGGCAACTTGTCGGCAGTCTTGGCCGGACGATACGTGGCCGAAATATTAGTGGAAAATGTGGAATTTTCACGGCTGTACGCCCGAAATTTATTGGATTACTCTGCCATGCAGTTAAATGTGACTTGCAGAATATCTATGTAGGTGTATATGTGTGACATATGATGGGACGGCAACTGATGAGTGCGACTCGCCAACAAACATCCATTTCATAACTACGTGCAGGTTGACCAGGCTTGGAATAATGTCTCCTAAGACGCTATTCGCCTTCTGTATGATGGAATTCTGATAAAATCAGCGCCTCAGTTCTAGTGAAGGTATTTCAGCGTAGAGCGACACCTGGTAGCACCTTACCTCTTGAGCTATTGATCTGTAAATGTAATTTTTTCATGTACTACATATGCACTGTTTTGACAATATATCTTGAGTGAACGTGTATTAGGATTTATCTCCGGCAGCCTAATTATATTTTTGGTAGCACTGTGGGGCGGAGCTAGTAGAACAAGTAGTAATTACTTTGCAGGGTCAAAACTGAGACAAAGAAGGTCACTGCCGGGTGGCAGGGAGTTTCGGTGTCCTGGATACTACAGGAGCTACAAAGAAGCGACCAGGTGCCGATTGCTTGCAAGATAACAGGTAAAGGACGAGCGCGCTAGCAGAAGAGAATTCTCAGAGAGCAGGGCGAATGTCAGGTCCTTGCTACCCAGTGTGACAGCAGCGGAGAGCGCAATTTAATCTCGGTAATGCTCTCAGACGTCTGCCGTACCCTCCTCACGGCCCTATATTAAAGGGAACGCGCTGTTTGTACGTGATACGGGAGCCAACTCACGAGAAGGGAGCACATTAGCTTCGCTCGCGGCTGCGAACCGGGCGGCACCTTGATGGAACACAGGATTCGCATTCGGAAGAACGTTTGTTCAAACAGCACTCCAACAATTTCTGTTTAGAAGATCTATTCGAAAATGAAATGGGAGATAAAGTAGTATAACGGTGGTTCGGGGAACCCTCTGCCAGGCACTTAAATGTGATTTCCAGAGTATCCCATGTAGATGTAGATGTAACCGAAAACGCTCACCGACGTCATTCAACACGAAGACGAATCTATATCTCTGTCACAGCATTGAAAGTTATTAGATTTTCCTTACTTATTCTGTGCACTGTTCAGTTTTTTGTGATAGAAAACGCATTTACAAGTTTTGTGTAAGAATGGAAAACAATGTTGTGAAGGTCGATAGTGGAAGCGTCTGATAGTTCATGCATTTATGTTTAGCTTAAAAAAAGAAAGTTTTTACGTATCGGAAATACGAAAGGAGAAAACTGCGTTTAAAGTAAAATATACCTACATTTAAACGTAGTTGCTACTGGTTTGGGTCAACAGACTCACTAGTCCAAAGAGACAAACTATTATACAGGATAAACGTTTCTAATTAAAATTGAATCTTGCACTCAGTCTTCGTTTTTCACTATTGCATTTCACTATTAAATGAACACTATCGTTAGTGGACACTGCGCATGTTGTAAGAAGATTGCCTGTTGGAGGTCGTCAAATAGTCTCAAAATTTAGAATGCGTAATAATATACTCTAGTAATAATAATTTCGTTATTGAATGTCAACAATCACAACTAATGGGGCGCAACAACACTTTCGCACTGAAAGTTAAAATTTTGAAAAAAAAGGATAGTAATTACCTTGAAACAGTCACTGTGGTAATTAATTAAGCTTGGCTCTATCTGACTTAGCATTGACTACAGCCTCCAACTAGCACCTCTTACGATTCACGAACAGCGCAACTTCACTAATAATTGTGTCAGAATTCATGTAGTGGTGATGGCGTGTTCGTGTTATAATCAAAATTGTAATAGCAGATAGACTGATTGCAATGATAATAGCTCAGTACAGTGAAACTCCGTGGTGCAATGAGCTTCACAAATACTACAGTCAAAGTTCTCAATAATTTTTATATTATTGTTTAAAGCATTCAAGTTACTTATAAAACTTTACATGAACTATTTCTTTTAAATTGTTTCCAGGGCCTGGGTAGCATACGCGTGTAACTGGCATTTAACGTATTTCATAAAAATTACTTTCGTCAAGCCTGGTTAATCAACTATAATACTTTGACTACTGTTAGCCTGGTTACTTGAAACCAACTTTACGTGCAAACTCTCTTATAAGTTAAAATCTTTGTCTTAAAAATTGATTGCTAAACTTAGAACAGCACTGCACTTTAATTACTAGTCTATGTGGTTGTAACACGTTTATCAATTCTTTAACTCATCTAGCAATTTCTTTAAAACTGATCGTAATTACTTTGAAAAATGATTGAACTTGTTAGTCAATGTACAGGCTTGCATAATCAACATAATCTAATAATGGTGATAATGGGGTGGCTACAACTACTTACAAAATTAAGACTGGTTTCAAAATAAGTAATATATAACTGAACCAAAATTCTGATTGGGTTGACACTACATATACATGCATACAAAATAAAATGTTACAATAGTACTCATCTGTTTTCGTCGTCTTCGTCGTGAAGTCCATAAGGTAAAGCAGTCTACAATCCGAAGATTGGTTTGAACACCACAGTGCTTTACTAGGCATGGTCCTGTTTGGAGGTGGTATGCCGTTGCCTTCCTCCGACCTTCGGACTGACTTACCCAGCCAGTTATAGGGGGACCTACATTAACGTGGGTTCCGAACCACGGTGCTACTCGGTATTTTTCACATGAGCAATACTGCCAGAGGTGAAAGAAGTGGAAAGTGTCAGATAAAAATCCTAGGACCTGGCGGGGATCGAACCCGGGACCTTTGGATTAGTAGTCTAGCAATTTACCACTGTGCAACCGAGGCGCACTCGTGAAGTCCATACAAGACAGATATGATTACAATAGGTACTCTTACTGCTGGTTCAAAATATTTTTATCGACAACTCTTTGTTCAGCTCGTCTGGCTGAAATCTTCATGCATTGATATCTCCTCGATACACCTTCTAATCTCAGTAATTACAACAACGATCACACTCGGTGACAATAGACTTGATAACCACACAGTTACTTTCCTTGCACACATGAAAAAAGATTACATTGATCACTTTCGAGTATAAATAAATTTGTTTCGCCCTTCCTTCAATACATTAAACAGTACGCCTCTCAAGCTTATTGCAATTGCATTAAACTCGCGGCACACTGCGCCTACCGTGCCTCTGCACCATCAACAAAACATTTGTGTGTTTACTATAGCAAGTCCGCTCCGCGACTGCTTCAGCAGCACGACACTCCAGCTACTACTTCTGTACCAAAGACAGTCTTTACAACAGGTTCAACATTTTCTCTGGCGCATTGCTAACTTACAGCATAAGAATGTCCGTGCATTCATGCTACATATAGTACATGTTTACACTAAATGATTCAATATAGAAAATGACGCTACATAAGAAATATATCTAGCATACAAGAAATGAAAAATACATGAAATAAACAAATTTAAGACAATATATACATTACGTTAAATCAAACTGTAAGATACAGCGACAGGTGTACTCTTACATCGTATGTAGGTACAGCTGGAATTACGATTAATTGTTCTGTATACGGTACGTAAATTAATCATGAGAACTAGTCACTTTCCACATATTATATTTCGTGCTGAATGGTTAAAAAGAAATTTGGCAGCTTAAATCGGAAATTTGGAGGCTAAAGAAGAGGGAAAATAAGAAGACAACAATTTTGTCCCAGGTGCCAACATTAAATATTTTACAAGAAGGATAATGGTTTATGTGATTTTTTTTTCTGTCCGAGCTTCGTACTCGATAATTGTATGCTACGGTAACAGATAGCGTCAATTTTCAAATTTTTCGTGTTAAAATCCAACGGTATTCTACTTTTTTTCCTCTTATGTTGTTTTGTAAAAATTTGACACTGTGAAACATAATACAAATGTTGATGAAATTAATAATCACTTCAAATTTCCTTAAAATGGTTGTATTCACCATATTTCCTCAAAAGTAGACTATGAGACACGAATCGTTGATGTATTTATCACATAATGCACTACTTCATCACTGATCTAAACAGTAAAACTGACAACTGTGGTGTCGCACAAGTCCAAAGTGCACGCCACCTACTTTCGCCGCGCGCCGCCATGCACGCACGGCGCGGCGTTCTTACGACGTCAGCCACGAGCGCCCTCTGCAACAACTCCGCTCGTCGCCACCACTGAACGACATCGTTCACTTGGGACTGAGATAGGAACCAGTTAACACTTCGTAATCAGATAGGCACCAGTGAAGACTTGGCTATCAGATAGGCTTTAAGCAGGCCTCTAGCTCAACTATGTATCAGCATTCTGCAGTACTGAGCTATGTAAAAGTTAAGTATTGTATAAATTCTGTGCAATATATATCTCGTTCTAATTTACTCTAGTGTTTCTAGTTTCTTCTGTCCCACTGGCTGCTCCCCTCCGTACCTTCATAAGCGTGTTACCTTTATTCCTGTGTCGGTCTTCCTACTCGGCCACCGACACCTACGACGGGTACGAGACACAAAAGCGGCGACGAGGCTGGGATACAAAAACAACCAACGTGAAATTTGTACTTTCACCAACTACATGAGAAAACATCCTCAAATACAAATCGTTGGCGTGTTTTATGGTGAACAGGTATTTAGCAAATGTAAACATCAACTCACTAATCTGTACATAATAGTACTAGTCTTTACAATTTTGCGGTTGAAGAACATGATATTAATGAACTAATGGAATAATAATTACGATATAAATTCAATTTGAGCGCAATCTCATTCTGACCTCTACGAGCGACTTTCAGCCACATTTTACACATTTCTCCTTGTTCGGAACATGGAAAAAAAATTTGTGAAGTTTTCACAGATGTACCGGTTGATCAAAAAGGCCTTATACATTTGAAAACTTAATAAATCATGGAATAATGTAGATAGGTAAAAACTAACACACATGCTTGGAATGACATGGGATTTTATTAGAAAAAAAAAAGTATTGCTAGACGCGTGAAAGATGTCTTGCGCGCGTCGTTTAGCGATGATCGTGTCCTCAACCGCCATTTTCGTCATGCTTGGCCTCCCAGGTCCCAATCCCTCAGTCCGTGCGATTATTGTCTTTGGGGTTATCTGAAGTCGCAAGTGTATCGTGATCGACCGACATCTCTAGAGATGCTGAAAGACAACATCCGACGCCAATGCCTCACCATAACTCCGGACATGCTTTACAGTGCTGTTCACAACATTAGTCCTCGACTACAGCTATTTAAGAAATGATGGTGAACATATTGAGCATTTCCTGTAAAGAACATCATCTTTGCTTTGTCTTACTTTGTTATGCTAATTATTGCATTTCTGATCAGATGAAGCGCCATCTGTCGGATGTTTTTGAACCCTTTTTTTAAATTTATTTTTTTTCTAATAAAACCCCATGTCATTCCAAGCATTTGTGTCAATTTTTACCTCTCTATCTACACTATTCCGTGACTTATTAAGTTTTCAAATTTATATTGACTTTTTGATCACCCGGTATTTGTTTAGTGCGGTACTACGCAATATTTGTAAACCATTTTCCGAAACATCAAGTGTATTTTAATACAGCAGGGGCAGCATCGTGTGGATAGACGTCATAGACGAGACTCAAATGGTGCTTTTGAGTAGGCTTTCAAATTATTTTAGTTTAATTTCAGTTTTTTTTTAAATAAATTAGGAATGAAAACACTCTATGAACATAGGAAGGCTTAATTATCCATTTCATAAACAGAGAAATACACTATTACGATTTGTCCCAATGCTAGAATTCGAAGCAGGGTCTCCTGCCCACTCGGAAACAACGTTGTAAGTTCGTACCTACGTAGGCAGTCTGTAATGCGGCATCGTGTCAAACGCCTCTCGGAAATAAATATGGACTGCCTGGTACCCTTCTTCAAATTCAACTACTCTGGTCATCAGTACTTATAAACAGCTAAATCTTACTTATAATGAGGACAACACATACAAAATCATTCCCGAGGGAGGACTAGAACCTCCAAAGCTAGCAGCCGCTTGATACGTAACGTAACGCCCCAAACCGCATTCCTAAGCGGCTGCCGTTCATCGATGGCTCACAAGATATGTGAGAGCTGAGTTTCACAAGAACGATGATTTCTAAACCCTTGCTGATTCACGGACAGAGGATTGTCCGTCTTCAGGAAATTTACTATATTTTAACAGATATTTTTTAAATATTCTATAGAAAAATGATGTTAAATTATATTAGTCTTTCATTATGTGTGTCCGTTTTTTTACCTGTCTTATAAACCGGAGTCATGTGCTCTGTCTCTTGGAACTTTGAGGTTGATCAATGAGTCGTGATAAATGCAAGCTAAGGGGCCAATGCCGTCGAATGCTCTTTGTAAAGCCGAATAGGGATTCCATCCCGATTTGGTGACTTGCTTGTTATTAGCCCTACCCAACTGCTTTTCTACCCAAGAGTTGCCTAATTAATCTGTCCTCAATTTGTGAGTCTGTTCGGTGGTTAAACGACTGTTTGTGTCATACTTCTGCGTGAACGATTTCTTAAACGTGAAATTGAAGTATTCATTTTTACCTTTCCCGTCTTCTATCACGACTGCAGAATGATCAACAAGTGACTGGATAAAGGCCTTCGACCCTAGTATCGACTTTACGTAGGTTCAGTCTTTTTTTCGGGTTATCGGCAAGGTCTTGTGCTAATCTCTACTAACATTTGCTTGTCCTTATCTGCTTATTCTTTTTGAACACAGATTGTAGTTAGCTAACCCGACACGACTCACGATACCGCCTCACAACTTTACTTCTGCCAGTACCTCGCCTCCTACTTTCCAAACTTCACAGAAGCTCTCCTGCGAACCATGCAAGACTAGCACTCCTGGCAGAAACGTTATGGTGGAGACATAGCTTAGCCACAGCCTAAGGGATGTTTCCAGAATGAAACTTTCACTCTGCAGCGGAGTGTGCGCTGATATGAAACTTCCTGACAGATTAAAATTATGTGCCGGAACCGGGACTCGAACCTGGGACCTTTGCCTTTCGCGGGCAAGCGCTCTACCGACTGAGCTATCCCGACTCACGATGCCGTCTCACAACTTTACTTCCGCCAGTACCTCGCCTCCTACTTTCCAAACTTCACAGACGCTCTCCCGGGAAACACGCAAGACTAGCGCTCCTGGAAGAAAGGATATGGTGGAGACATAGCTTAACCACAGCCAAAGGGATGATTCCAGAATGAAACTTTCACTCTGCAGTGGAGTGTGCGCTGTTATCAAACTTCCTGGCAGATTAAAATTGTGTGCCGCAACCGGGACTCGCGCTTGCCCGCGAAAGGCAAAGGTCCCAGGTTCGAGTCCCGGTCCTGGCACACAATTTTAATCCGCTAGGAAGTTTCATATCAGCGCACACTCAACTGCAGAGTGAAAGTTTCATTATAGATTGCAGTTGCCTTTGATTTCTCAGAGTTAATATTAAGTCACGGCCGACTTTTTCCAAGCTTAATCTAGACCTCTACTGCGCTTCTACAAGACTGCTTCTCTGAACCAACTGTAGTGAAACGGCAGTCTTTTCAGCGTATACTCAGCAGGTTAAGTTGCCCCGACTAATAATTCATATTGCGGGTACCTTCGTGCTAGTAAGCGTAGACTTTCTCTGAATGACTCCAGAATTGCGACGGTGTAACCAGGTGGAAAGGAAAAAATAACCCTGTCGCACCGCACTGATGCTCTTCGTTCTTTATTGTCGTCATAAAAATAAACACAAGCGTACCTGAAACTTGTCTCCATCCAAGCACTCTTAAGAGATTCGATATTGATGCAGTTACTGCCACTCTTGCAAAGAGCGCACAAGCTTTTAACGGCAACTCCACGGCGCAAGCTTTACGACAGCGAGTTATCTGATGTACCGGCTAATGGGAGGTCTGCTGTAGAGCCCGTAAAAGGATTGTCTGTGTAACGAGCACTCCAAGAAGACCAGTATAAGTCGCTGATGGCGCTCTATTCTTAGATTGTAGCTTATAATTTTTTCGATTTGCAGCTGTTATTATTGCCGTGTTTGCATTGAAAATTCTAGGAAATTATTTCCCCTAATATGCTAAACACTATTTTATTTTTTCCCATCTATTTTCAACACCTCTGTGCCATCATCAGTGGGTTTTTCATTTATTTATTGTTGTGAAAAACAAAATACATTGATTGTAGTATTATACTATGTGTAAATTTAGTCCTAAAAAGTCGTAAAGATGTCTTATTTTCGTTTTTACCTTGGTACTATTTTTATTTTTTATTTATTTTGTTATTTTTTTTTTTACAAGGAAGAGAAAGTGTACACCAAAAGAAACTGTAAGCAATAGACAGTAAGCTGACGATCGAAATATTCCCACCTTCTATTCACAGTAGAAGTAGCGTTTTAAAATCCTCACGAGATTCAAACAGATTTTTTTTTGTTGTTGCAGATGACGACAGTGTGTAATTATGTAGAAAGGGTCGTACATGAGCAAAGAATGTAAGAACAAGGTAGAAACTAAAATAAGACTTAAGGCTTTTAAGCCTAAATTTACACACAGTATAATACTTAAGTCAATGTATTTTGTTTTCACAGCAATAAATAAATGAAAAACCCGATGATGATGGCAAAGATGTGCTAAAACATGTTTGGGTGTAAAATAAAAAAAAATTCAAGGGGATAAGGTTGTTTTGTAAATAATTTCAATATATATATATATATATATATATATATATATATATATATATATATATATAACCTGTATATTTTCAAATTATTTACAGAACAACCTTATTCTATTGAAAATACTCTCCATTTCAACGAAGACACGTGTAAAATCTGTTTTGACGCAATCTTACAACTAAGTATTGCGGCAAATACGCACCCATTGTCAAATATATAACATTCTATGTCAGCAAGACAGATTTACGGACGACACTATCTCATTATCAAGATCTGAAAACATTAAAATAGGATACCAGTCTATCCATAACATTCATATGCCATTAGGTAACTTCATTAACAATATGCTGGTAAGATATAGGTATTGTCAAAATAAAGTCGTCGATCGTAAAACATTCTGCTGTGATGACGGACTGTTGTGAACTAACAGACAGAAGCTTTCACGTATCAAAGATTATCCATATGATTCGAAACTGTCAAAGGTGACCTAAGATAATACTGTCCTGCATTTTACAAATTATGCGACTTTACTAAAATGGAAGCTTCTGTAAATACAACACTGGCATGCGATCGTGCCATATACTGAAATAAGATTGCTCCCTGCCACGACAAAATTAAATGATATCATACTGTGTCATTTTACATACGTGTGAATATGCCAGTTCCTTCATTTAAATGTTTATGAAGCTCACAGGTAAGTCGAGAAACTAGCTTTCCTCTTTTACATCTTTGATTCTGGTCAGGACTTGCGCTGTGAGAGGAGAATTTTTTTTTAAATTCTGGTTACAGTACAATTAGTACACAATCAGAACGATAGGTTACCAATCATCTACAGTGCGCTAATTGTACCAACTAACATCAAATGTCAACAATACCATTTAATGTATATAGTGTGAACCTGGAAATCCATAACAATAAAACACAGAATGGCCATCTCATTAAGAAATGACAGACACTGGCAAACTGTTAAGTATTTAAAAAGAAAAATGGAAATAAGTACAAAACAGCGGCACCAAAAACGTAGCTGTAGATGGACGGGAGAAGCAAGGTTGACAATACAAACGGCACTAATCTACTAGTTAGTTGCAATGGACTCGTCTAGCGGCATAAACGCGTACTACGCAAGCTCTGTCCTAGGCAACATTATTTATGTTTTACTTTTTTTTATTTTAAATTTTCTTTGTACCCCTTCGTATCACCTAAAATGAAAACTTGGCAGACAGTTTAGTTTTTAATGATTCGACAAGGCATAATATGATTGATCCAACATTGCAATTTTCTTGTCGTGTAACGTGAAACTAAATGCCATTGAAGTTTAGGGTGCAGGCATTCCCACTCAGGAGTACTTGCTGTTAAGATGGACGCACCTCGAGCTCTCACTCCGTTTGCGCATTAGAGTTAACGCATAAAAAAATGTATGATTTAAATGTTTTAGAATCTGCCATACAACTCGACAAGCTATTTCTCTTCTAATTTTTAATGATTCCAATTTTATTTTTATTAAACGTAGGTCATTTCGGCTACAAAGCCGTCATCAGGTTAACTGCAATTGTGTAGTACAAAAGTCGTGAGATAATATAAAAGTCACAGGATACGATATTTATATAAATTTTGATTATACATACTTCCTGTAATGTGGTTTTCCATATAAGATCGTTGTCGTGCCACCAATATGGTACAGTTATAATATATTGCTGTAGCTGTCATATTTAACGCTGCAGGACCCAAATACCACAAACTATTTCTCTTATGTTTGATCGTAGACTCTGGAGAGAACTTATTTGCGTCATGTTTTGCTGTAATAGGACGTTTACCGTCTGGTTCCCAATTTTTATTCTACTATAGTTTATTAGCTGTCAACAGGTGTTGTTAATTAAGTGTTCAAAATTTCTTCACTGAATACTAATACAGTGGCGTCTCCTGGAGGTGTGCGGATCGTGTGGTACTACCTGAATAAAATTAGGAACTTATTATTAATCAGTATCGGACACATTATGTCTGATTTTGCTTGATAACCGAGCGGTCTGCGGCGCGCCAGTCACAGTCTGCACGATCACTGCGGTCTGGGGTTCGAATCCCCCTCGGGGTTTTTACAAACTACTTATGAACTACCTACGAACTAGGACGGCACAAATATCCATGCCCGAGGGGGGATTCGAACGGTGGTTCAAATCCAACTCCGGCCATCCAGGTTTTCCGTGATTTCCCTAGATCACTCCTTGAAAATACATGAGTGGTTTCTTTGAAAAGGCATATACGATTTCTTTCCCCATCCCTACCCAAAAATCCGAGCATGTTCTCCGTCTCGCCGGCGGTAGTGGCCGAGCGGACGGCGTCGCGCCAGTCATAGTCTGCACGGCCGCTACGGTCGGGCGTTCGAATCCCTCCTACGGCATGGATGTATGTGTCGTCTTTAGTATAAGATAGTTCATAAGTAGTTTGTGAGTTTAGGGACTGATGACCCCGTAGTCAAGTGCCATAAAACTCTCCATCATTTGAACATTTTGCGCTTCAAGACGCGATCTGCGATAATGCTTCAGCTGGTGCATCTCCCATGCAGTATGCAACACTGTAACATCAGCCAAGGTGTTCCCAACGGCTACGTTGCTGAATCCTTCGTCAATTTCTAACATTTACAGTCATGACACTCTCGCTGATTTTTGTTATACGCTACGGCAGTAGCGCTCCAAGCGGCTGGCAAGCTACATTTCTGAATACCATATCGGATGACTCTTAAGAGTAGCGTTTAAACTGATTTCAACATACTTTTTACAACAATGATGGTAAGTAGTGCCATAAAAAACCGCAATAGCTACAAAATAACTCATTTGTTTTAAGGTTACCAAAGAATTATTGGAAGGCAAGAAACGGTACATTGTAGGTCTGTCAACATTTTAGCTGATGATGGCCTAATAGGCCGAAAAATACTTTGTAATTGAACAATAAATAAATAAATAAATTCTCTTGAAAACTACGACTTTTTAATGAATAATTACATTTTTTATTAAGAATAAAATGGTTAATAAAGAGTAGAACAACTGAAGGCCCCAATTTCGCAGAAAAAAGTCGGTTTTCTCTTCAGAAACGTCAAAAGTTCTAGGAATTCCAGTGTTGAAATTAAGAAACTCATTTGGAATGCAATGCATGCATTATTTAATGTACTAGGATCAGCCACCACAGCTGAAGCTGAACGAAAATCCTTACAAAGGGGGCAATAAAACACTGAAACAAAACCAACAAAAAATGTTCAAATGTTTGTAAAGCTTATGGGACTTAACTACGGGGTCATCAGACCCTAAACTTACAAACTACTTCCGAACTAGCTAACACTAAGGACGGTACAAATATCCATGCCCGAGCGGGGATTCTAACCCCCGACCGTAGTGGCCGTGCAGACAGTGACTGGCGCGACTCAGTCCCCTCGGCCACCGCTGCCGGCTTTCTCAACAAAGCAGAGACCAATCCACAATTGTTGCTACATCTGAACCACAAACGGCAAGAATATTCAAGACATTCGGTTTTCAAACAAAAGTAATTACACGAAAAAGTATATGTATTTAAACGAAAGACGCGTGACATGTAAAAATATTGAAATCATTAGTGCCGCGGCGGAGCGGCTAGCGCATTGAGACGCTATGCTCCAATGCGCGAGGCTGTTTCCCGTCGGGGATTCGAATCCCCACTCGGACATGAATGTTTGTGCTGACTTTAGTATAAGTTAGTTCATAAAGTAGTTTGTAAGTTTAGGAACCGATGACCCCGCAGTTACGGTAAGTCCCATAAACTTTACAAACATCTGAACAATGGAGTCATTCCACACGGAATTGTTACGCTTCAAAGAGCTTGTCCTGTTTTTCCATTACTTTCGGCGGAATCATCTGCAGATATACACATATTTGTAAATATTGCTTCATGAGTAAATTGTTGTTTATGTCAGTGAATCTGTGAAATTGTGCAGTTTTTACATTTATCATTATTCATGTCTCTCTATATGTAACTGATGCTTGGAACACAAAAATTACAGGAACCATTTGTAAGGTTGAAAAACAAACAAACTGTTTCCATTCTACTATTTTTTGTCTTTTGTTTATTTACAAACTAGTTTCGGCTTATTAGGTCATCATCAGGTAAACTGTTGACAGGCGTCGACAAAGACGCTATTGCTTAAGTTGACAAGATACAGATCTTTGAAAACCTAAGCAATAGCGTCTTTGTCGACGTCTGTCAACATTTTAGCTGATGATGGCCTAATAGGCCGAAAAATACTTTGTAAATGAACAATAAATAAATAAATAAATAAATAAATAAAAATAATAATAATAATAGTGGAACAGAAAGAGTTTGTTTGTTTTTCAACCTTAAATATGGACGCGTACTACCAAGAAACGACGGAAGAATCCATGTATAAAAAACCGTTTGGTTAATTACGTAGGAAATTACAAACAAACTTAACTCTTTCGGCGGCTTGCCCACGGTTAGAAGCCCTAGTGTCGTTGCAACTGTCAGTTGGTAACAACTTCCACAGCAGTGAGTGTCGCGACTGTGTGTGTTAGAATGTGCCTTCGCCGTACGCACTCACTGCACGCGCATGTGTCATCTCCCACCACTCGTCTGCCAGGTATCCACTAAGGCGCTCTCTTCTCAAAGATCTGGCGTGCTGCGGACTGCCGCGGTGGAGTAACCGAGCGGTCTAAGGCGCCTCGCTCCGGAGCGCCCGGTTGCTCGCCGTCGGAGGTTCGAGTCCTCCCTGGGGCAAGGGGTGTGTGTGCTGTCCTTAGGTTAGTTTACCTTAGTTTAACTAGATAGATTTACGAACATTTGAACATTTGTGATTCCTTAATTTCTCCTGGCGAATAACAACTTCGAAAAACTTACGGGTATGCTGCCAGGTACCAAAATCGACGACGGCCGATATTTCGGCAGGAGACAACCCTGCCATTTTCAAGGCGAAACAGTTTCGCCTTGAAAACGGCAGGGTGGTCTCCTGCCGAAATATCGGCCGTCGTCGATTTTGGTACCTGGCAGCATACCCGTAAGTTTTTCGAATTTGAACATTTTATTCTGCTGCGGACTGGCTAATTGCTGATTCTGTTTGCGTCTTGTTTTTCTTGCATACATTATGATTGCGGTACTTCGAAAATCGGTAGTTAAAGGATTGTGCAGTAACGGCTGCACAGTTCTTCTCCATTACTACGTTACACAAAAAAAGATACAGTGCCAATTGAAGACCCCGTCTTCACACAAAGAAATTAACGACGTTAGCTGCCAGTAGGCACTGGAAAAAAACAATAAAATAAAATAAAATAAAAATGGGCCACGTTGAATATTTGTACTCAGCCGGGTTTCGAACCCTTGTCCACCTGCTTACTAGGCAGTTGCGGCAACCACCATGCCAGATGAGACACAGTGACCACCATGCTGCAGAGATTACCCTCGCACGCTTCCCCTGGATCCAAATTTTCAACTTACTCCACACATCACAGACGTCGGGCCGCTGCCCGTTATCACTCGTTATTCAAGGCAGGTCGCGCACTTTGGGCCCGTTCTACATCTGCACAGGAAAAAAAAAAAAAAAAAAAAAAGATCAGTGGTTGCCTTTGCCTTATTTACAATTATTGCGAAGTCACCTATTGATACTTTATTCTTGGGGCACTACGCTTTGTAGTCTGTAGTTTAAATTGAAAATTTTGGGTATGGCGTGAGGCGTGTCAAGATTATCTGTGCAGTCATGGTGATCGCTGTGTCTCGTTGGGTTAGTGTCAGGCCGGCCGCGGTGGCCGAGGGGACTGAGCCGCTCCAATCACGGTCTGCACGGCCACTACGGTCAGGTGTTCGAATCCCCCCTCGGGCATGGATATTTGTGCCGTCCTTAGTTGTAGGTAGTTCATAAGTAGTTTGGAAGTTTAGGGACTGATGACCCCGTAGTTAAGTCCCATAAGCTTAACAAACATTTTTTGGTTAGTGTCAGCGCAGCTGCGAAGTAAGGAGTCCGGGGACTGAATCTCGGCTGGGCATAAATTTTCAACTTTCCACATTGATGTATTTCAATGTCCACTTGCAGCTAACGTAATTTCCTTTGTTTTAATGTGTTGAGTATTTGGTGAAAGAATGGTAAAATAAAAGTCAGAATATTGAGTGGTTAATAAATAAACTAACTGAACTAAAAGTCAGCATACTGAATTGTCAATAATTAAGGAATAAAGTGCTGGACGCAAATTTGTGTATGGGAGAAAAAGCTTAAAAACTTGGTACGGTTTTGAATACTGTACCAGAAATTTAAGACAGATACATCATACGATTTGCTCATGGTAGGAAGCGATCTTGCCGCGGTGGAGTAGCCGAGCGGTCTAAAGCGTCTCGCTGCGGAGCGCGCGGTTGCTCGCCGTGGAGGTTCGAGTCCTCCCTGGGGCATGGGTGTGTGTGTCGTCCTTAGGTTAGTTTACCTAGGTTTAAGTAGTTTGAAAGCTACGGACTGATGACCACGCAGTTTGGTCCGATAGATTTACAAACATTTGAACATTTGGAGCGATCTTATAAATGTATTTTGTAAATAATTAAATGCCAAGTTCGCGGTATTTCGTCTTTATTTATGATAGAGGACCGGTTTCGATGTTCACAGACATCCTCTTCTGGGCTCTGCACTAAATAGCAACATTATTACATAAATGCATATTGTAGCCAGTTGGGTTGTACTGGTGGGTTGCCACACGTAAAAATATGCCGTTTAGTTGTCAGATATAAAACTCGTATATCATACATAAATATAGTCATATATTATATATTTATACATGACTATACGAGTTTTATATCTGACAACTAAACGGCATATTTTAACGTGTGACAACCCACCAGTACAATCCAAATGCCTACAATATGCATTTGTGTAATAATGTTACTATTTTGTGCAGAGAAGATGATGTCTGTGTACATTGAAACCTGGTCGTCTGTCATAAATAAAGACGAAATACCGCGATCTTGGCATTTAATTATTTACAAAATACAGATACATCAGGTAAAAGCAGTAGCGGACGTTAGACTACATTTCAGACAGGACGACGACCCGTACGGAACTCGGCAATCAGTCAGCACACCCGTCAGGGCATCGACCGACTGCTCACGCCTTGTGGTAAATGTCACACTATCACAGGCCATCGACCAATTATATTCACGTATTCTCCTGAGCAACGTGACGTACTTGGTTCAATGAGCGAGAGGTCATCTACCTTTGACAAAGGGAACAAAACCATAAATACTGAGGAGAAGGAATATTCGTCATTCAGGTAGGAAGGGTGATGTCATGCAGTGGTTCAGTCAGCCAGGGGTTCGGTCATTCTGTAGACAGTCAGGGGTTCGGTCATTCTGTCGACAGTCAGTCAATGATTGATTAGATCAGTCACGCGGTCGCCGTGATTTGCAACCATCCGACATGACAGGGCCGTACACAGTCGCTGTCGTACACTAGTAGCCAGAAGAGAAGACAAAAAGAAAGTCGCACTTATCCAGGTGACCGGTAAGAACGAAGAGATGCATTCTTACCTTAGAAAAAGGTCGTCCAACAGCCAAAGATGCGCACTTTGCAGGTCGCAGGTTCGACCTCGGGACACCTGGCAAGCCACATCGCGCCGTCCCACTGGCCAATGCATGTCCCAGACGCACTCGAGACGCATAAGGAAGAAAAACACACGCACACCGCACCGGAGGCATTACTGCAACGATTATCTAGTTGGTGGCCGCGACGGCTACAGAATAGACAGAGAACTCAGTCCGGGACGATGACACAGGCGAGCAGGAGAAAAGACGGTTGGCGACCCGACAGCGAAATAACAGCCACCGCCTGCTACCTACCGCGATATCGCCACGCAGCGGCACGAGACAATGCACGTTCGGTAAAACACCAAGAGAATATCACTGTCTTAAAACTGAAATTAAAACTGTCGAGAGAGCAGAATTGTTATTTTTTATTTCATGACCGATCTCAGTGAAGCGTAGTCCATTATCAGATGATCAGCACTGAAAAGCAACGGAGCAGTCCAGAGGACATATACACTAGCGGAAAACATATTATAGGAAGACGAATAAAATAATAATATAAATACAAAAAGTTATACCCATGGTGCCAGGTGTTGGTGAACACGGTGAGCCGCGCAAGCGTAGAGAGCGGTTGAGAACCATGGGGCAGCCATCATGTGTTGTCAGTATTAACTAGTCAGATATGTCGTGCATAAAACGTGCACTACTGGCCATTAAAATTGCTACACCACGAAGAAATGCAGATGATAAACGGATATTCATTGGAAAAATATATATATTATACTAGAACTGACAAGTGATTACATTTTTGTGCAATTTGGGCGCATAGATCCTAAGAAATCAGTACCCAGAACAATCACCTATGGCTACAAAATCAAATGTTTGTATAGCTTATGGGACTTAACTACGGGGTCATCAGTCCCTAAACTTACAAACTACTTATGAACTAACTAACACTAAGGACGGCACAAATATCCATGCCCGAGGGTGGATTCTAACCCCCGACCGTAGTGGCCGTGCAGACCGTAACCGGCGCGCCGCAGTCCCCTCGGCCACCGTGGCCGGCCCTCTGGCTATAATAACGACCTTGATAAGCCTGGGCATTGAGTCAAACAGCTTGGATGGCGTGTGCAGGTACAGATGTCCATGCAGCTTCAACACGACACCACAGATCAAGAATAGTGACTGACGTATTGTGATGAGCCAGTTATTCGACACCATTGACCAGAAGTTTTCAGTTGATGAGAGATCTGGAGAATGTGCTGGACAGGGCAGCAGTCGAATATTTTCCGTATCCAGAAAGGGCTGTACAGGACCTGCCACATGCCGTCGTGCATTATCCTGCTGAAATGTAGGGTTTCGCAGGGATCGAATGAATGGTAGAGAAACGGGTCGTAACACATCTGAAAAGTAACGGCCACTGTTCAAAAGTGCCATTGATGTGAACAAGAGGCACTCCATACCATTACGCCGGGTGATACGCCAGTATGGCGATGACAAATACACGCTTCCCATGTACGTTCACCTCGATATCGCCAAAGACGGATGCGAGCATCATGATGCTGTAAACAGAACCTGGATTCATCCGACGTTTTGCCATTCGTGCACCCAGGTTCGTCGTTGCGTACACCATCGCAGGCGCTCCTGTATGTGATGCCACGTCAATGGTAACCGCAGCCATGGTCGCCGAGCTGCTCCATGCTGCTGCAAACGTCATCGAACTGTTCAAGGAAGATGGTTGTTGTCTTGCAAACAGTCCTTGGGTCGCGACCAACGCGAGCAGCAATGTCGCGAAACGATAAACCGCAATCGTGATAGGCTACAATACGACCTTTATCAATGTCGGAAACGTGATGGTTCGCATTTCTCCTTTTTACACGAGGCATCACAGCAACGTTTCACCAGACAACGCCGGTCAACTACTGTTTGTGTATGAGAAATCGAGTGGAAACTTTCCTCATGTCAGAACGTTGTAGGTGTCACCACCGGCGCCAAACTTGTGTGAATGCTCTGAAAAGCTCATCATTTGCATATGTCGGTTAAATTTCGCGTCTGTAGCAAGTCATATTCGTGGAGTAGCAATTTTAAAGGGCCAGTGTATTATTAGAATTAAATACGTTTAATAAAGTCGATAAAAATACTTGTAAAGTTTCCTTAATTCATATAACAAGTTACCATATTAAAGGAAGTAGCTGAAACGCCCAAATATGGCAATTTCGGCGTCTACCGCCTATTTCTTTGGCTATTTTCGTATTAAATTTCATATGGAATTTTAAATGTTTTCAACTACGTCCATTAATTTGGTTTCTTCTTAAATGACTTCAAAAGACTACCATTATTACATGTATTTAATTCTAATTAATGCCTTTTATGAACGACATATCTGACTGGTTAATAGTGACACAAATGATGGCCAGTTGGTGGACTTCCAGTACTTAAATCACAGCCCCCAGGTTCTCATCCGCAGTCCACGTTTGTGCCGCTCGCCGTGTACACCGCCACCACCTGCTAGCATCGGTACAACTTTTTGTACTTATTGTTTTACACGCCTTCCTATAATATGTTTTACGCTAGAGTATATGTCCTCTGAAGTACTGACTTACTTTGCAGTGTTAATCAGCTGATGATGGTCCATGCTTGACAAACCGGTCTTAAAATAAATAACAATTCTGCTATCGGACTGTTTTAATTTTAATTTTAACTATTGTTTGAAGATCGCTGTTTCTCCATCGTGCATTCTAAAATTATTAAATATCACTGGCTATTGAAATTTACTAATAAATGACTGCAGTGCAGAAGCGATGATTTATTCACACCCTAAGCCGAGCCCAAACACAAGTTGGAACAACAGATACTCCAAGCGTATTAGAACACGACGTTACATATTGATAGTAGCTCCAAGGTTACAACTGGTGTCTATTCTTTCGAATATGTCTGAAAGAACACACAATACACATATAGACCTTTATAAGGATTTTTTCCAAAAGCGAAATGATTTTTTAAAGAAATAACATTTTATTTAACTCCAGAGACCTTAGGTAGATAGGCGAAAGCAGGTGGGAAAACGTTGCTCCACAATCTGAAACAAATAGAGCGTCCGAGCAGCTAGCCACCCTACAAAAAAAGTTTTCTTGTTGAAGACAGTTATTTGTGTTTTGTGCAAGTGAATCCAATTCTTTCATTATGCAAGGTATTCCAGGAGACACATGCTAATGAAACACTTTATATCACTATTAAATAATCAATTATGCATGTTTATGTTTCAATTAACGTTCAACAGGACAATAGACTATAAAATTGTAAAATGCGTTTAAAAACAGAGGTAAGCTACGAATTCCACGTCATTCTGCTTTCTTTTGCGCTATGTCCTCAAGTATAAATTATTTCCTTTGTAAATTAAGCTTCAAATCCTGTTAATAGTTGCTACTCTGGCTTTGAGCCACGTTTAACCATCCCAGTCCCTGCGTCCCCTGTACGGGACATAAAACAAAATAAGTCTGGTGACGATATTGAAATGTTGGCATTTAAACACATAAACAGAAGGTAGCGGCACATGTTGGAACTAAAACGTTACACTAGCTTGCTACTTGTTCACTCTGGAGCAGTGCTGAAATGGCTGATAGAATGGAACCGCGGTTTGTTGGCTGGGTGTGGGCTCAAATGGGACTCTTTATTTAATGTAAAATTTTAACGACACAAATAAAAAAGACATATTAACATAAACTACATAGTTAAATATCACTCCCAATACTGACTGTTGTGGTACCTAGTGTTGTGATCAGTTTTTGTAGCATGTAAAGAGGCAGGTATTGTTAAAAAATATTTTTGACGCCTTTCTGGTACATTATCACAATAGAAAACAAAATACAAAAATATGTTGAAAAATCCAGGACTGAGGCAAAATGTCATTGTCGAGACATCTTCAAAAATAACAGCAGAATTAATTAATTATGAGTTGCAGTTATACAACTTCAATTATAATCAACGCGAGAAGCATTGTAAATAATAAAATGATTACAAAAATGACTGAAAGAGCAACACAGATTTATTTTTAATTTGATCTGATCTAGCGTATTTCAGAATCGGATTTTCGAGGAAAATAAATAACTATTTGAAATGACAAAACTATTTGTAATATTTTCGGTCTTTTTTTCGACCTCCCCACTTTTTTGTTATATATTTTAATCATTGATTACAAGTCCTAAATACTCACTTGTATATAAATATAAATAAATGAAAAGACAGTGTTTGATCGCCATCTTGAATCCACTTTTTTTAATGTTTTGAAGTCTTCATCAGCAACCTCAATAATACCCTAAAAATTACTTTTATATGAATAAAATGAGTGAAGTGTTAACTGTTACCCTTGGTCGTGTATGAAGCAACGTTCCTTACCATGCAGGATAACACTTCTTTAAATAATTAAAAGTCAAACACCACATAATGATGACTTATAAAATTTTCGGACTCTTGAAGTATGTGGGTTAATTCCTCTAAAAGTTGAGTAGAACTGAGGTATTGAAAAGCTTTAGAGATCCGGTTTATGTCGTGCCTCTATAAGTTCCACTGCCTTCAAAGGAACATTACATTTCATTCAACATATAAATGAGGGGCCCAACTCGTGAATATATTTAAACTCTTATCATTTATCGGAGTACTTCAGACACACACATTTGTCAAGATCGTTATACAGTAATTAACATGAGAGTTACTTCAAATGCATAGAACAATCAATTGTATTACACTTGTTTTTTTTTCAACATCACTTCTTATTCCGGTTGCACAGAGAAATGATGTTTAATATTCCATGACTATATTTTACATACAGTCTCTGACCACTGTACTCTTCCAGTCTCTTCCAGAATCTACAAAAACCGACTCCGGCGGTAGCCACTATTCCAAATATGCCTAAATTTATTTTAAGAAACAAGCTAATAAATATTTAGATAGCTCAAGACGAGAAAAAGCGCAGTGTAGTCTCTTATGCCATTACAAGTGTATATAGAGCCCGTGTAATATTTCTGGCTTAAAGCCATCATATTAAGATCGAAACATTTCTTCAGTGAAACCGGTTAGAACCAGTAGGCGACATATGGTAAAAACTGGTGCGAACCACGACAGGTGGTACAATAGGTCCGGTTCTCATGGGAAAGAGCACTGACAAGTCTCCCCGAATTCTAGGGAAGTCCCCGATCGGCAGACACTGGACGCCGATTGGCTATAGCACTGGCGGTCACGCTCCAAAACGTAATCCTATTTTTGTTAATATTTAATAAACTAATAATATATTGAAAGTCAAACTCAATTTAGAAATACTCCTCAAAGCCAAGCTAAGTCCTGAGTAGGTAAAACATATTAACCATTGCTAAAACATAAACAAAACAGTTAATATAAGACGGACAATCCACGGCGGCCATGTTTACGCGTGAAATTGCGGAACGAAGGCAGCCTTGCATCGAGCCGCCACAGTTCAGTCAAGAACAGGCGTTTGGTAGAGTAACAGGTAACTTCATTACGCGCACGCAGTAGAATAACATCCATACGTAGGCGGTCATGAAACATTGCTTAAACATCTTAGATCAAGGGAAGTGACTTTATATTTAATTTCATTTAAAACAATCTGTGTCAGGTTGATGTCATTATGCAGTTTTCTGGTTTTCTGCAGTCTTTTAATGAACTAGTTGGCGTCCCACCGGAAAATATTATTTCGTAATGAGATCAGTTCCTGTCAATAGTATAATAATTTCAGCCTCAATCAAGAACTCCGACCTGCGTGCTATCATATGCGTGGGGACATCTATAGAAGACGCCAGGTTGGTGAACTTTTAGAGTTCCTACTCTTCACACATTGCAGTGGGTAGTAACTACAACCGTCGCGTACACTGTCTTTGCGGTACAAACGCAAACTGTTGTGCGTCATCCATGGCAACATGGAGGGGGAAAGGAAATGATACAGGTACTCTGGTATTGCCAACATTCTTAGCAGAGAAGAATCGATTGTCGTTCCGCTGGTGTAAAGCAGAAGTTCAAATTCTGTCTAATTTAACAGCTTCCTCTTTCCTGTTAAAATTATTGCGATGTTTATAGATCTCGATTGCTTCACTATATGTGCGCGCATGATAGTGCGAAGTTTTTGAGATGACACTAGTCTCATTAAATTTAATTTCATGGTTGCCTTCTTGGTATACATGTTCCGCTACGGCCGATTTCTCCGTGTCTCCCAAGCGGCAATTCCTTTTATGTTCGACCAGACGAGTATTGACGCTTCTTTTTGTAGTTCCAATGTAGACTGAACCTTTGGGAGTCCATAGAGCCTTGGTGGATACGATTCCGTTTTGCAGAGCTACTTCTTATGCTCAGAAGAGAAGGAAGATGCTTTCACGAGTTGATTAGTCGTCTTTAAAATCTTCCTAGTTGGATCCTTCTGCAGTTTTTTTTTATAGTTGGTTGGGTCCAAAATATCCTTAATCTTGTTATGGTAGTCCTCACTTCTCAATATGATGGTTGCATTTCCTTTATCTGCGGTGAGAACAATGATGTTGGTATCTGCGGTAATATCGCTCAGCGCCTTCCTTTGTTCGTGAGAAAAATTACTTTTTGGTGGTTCACATTTACGCAAAATTCTGGCTGTTTCCATTCTAATTACATCAGCAGACTGTTGTGGAAGTAGCCTGATGCCTGCCTCAATATTTGATATAATATCTTCCGTGGGTACTTTTTATGGAGTCACTGCAAAATTGCCCCCTTTGGCTAGTACAGAAATTTCAACTTCACTCAGATTTTTATCACACAGATTGATAACAGTGCAGACAAGAAAATTTCTTCTTCTGTCTATTGACAGAAATCTCTGCACTACGTTCCATGGTTCTGAACGTTAGATTGGCAACCTTATTCCAATCCCAACACTGCATACTATTGCTAATAAATAAGTGAAGATGTAATAGCTTACTGCTAGTTTCCGCTAGTAGTCTTCTCGTCTGGTGAATCCTCTCTCTCAGCATTGCTGTTTCCATGCGGTTGTACGACATCCATTGAATACACCAGGTGTATATAAAATTCCCTGCAGCTGTGGTTCAGTCTACATTGGAACTACAAAAAGAAGCGTCAATACTCGTCTGGTCGAACATAATAGGAATTGCCGCTTGGGGCACACGGAGAAATCGGCGGTAGCGGAACATGTATACCAAGAAGGCAACCATTGAATTAAATTTAATGAGACTAGTGTCATCTCAAAAACTTCGCACTATCATGCGCGCACATATAGAGAAGCAATCGAGATCTATAAACTTCGCAATAATTTTATCAGGAAAGAGGAAGCTGTTAAATTAGACAGAATTTGGACTTCTGCCTTACACCAGCGGAACGACACTCGATTCTTCTCTGCTGAGAATGTTGGCAATACCAGAGATAGTGTCGTAGCCGACGTCACGTGATGTTTGTGGTGCCCTCTGCATTGCCCATATATATGGCGCTCCCTCAAGTTCTCATCGCAGTTCGCCACTCTACCTCTGAAGATGTCTTCCGCAGCCTAAGATGAAACGTTGGGGGAAAGTTTTAAAAATCGACCACGGCTTATGAGCCCGGAAGTTTTAAATGACGTTGCATACTAATTTTGGTACAAATTCAACACCACCTTGTATTTTGACCAGCTTTTTTGGGATGCTGAGCCACTGTGCTCCGGCAGGAGCGGCCTCCTGGTGCAGCAGCTGTCTGGCTGTGTGGACTGAGACGCGGCCACGGCTTGCTTCGTGGCGACAGAAATATGCCGCTGCCTCTGCTGCCGCTGCTGCTGCCACCGCCGTGACGGCGCACGTGCTGCTGCTGCTGCTGCTGGTGTGGAGGCACAATGGGCCGTTATTTTGGAGCGGTCTGGCGGCATGCGCGGCTAGCCTGGAGTCGCGGTTTGCTTTCTCAGGCGCGGTTATACATAGCACGCGGCTTTCGGCGGCGCCTCGGCCGCGTTTACTGCGCGTAGACGGCCGACGCCCGGATAGCTTCATTGCGGGACGCTGGAAGTGCCGGCCGCTCCGCTGCCTCCAGTTGCAGCCGCCAGCAGGCGAGGCCGCCCAAGAGGCGGTCGACCTAGAGCGCACATTGGACTGTGCGCCAAAGCGGACGGCAAAAGTCGCTAATTGATTCATGTCAATGGGAAAAATTGACATATTTGGGCAAGATCGGCGTTCGATCAGTTGCATTTCACAGCATCTTCTTCCTGTCGGTTGAATTTCGCATCTGTAGCACGTCATCTTTGTGGTGTAGCAATTTTAACGGCCAGGAGTGTATATAGTGACACGGAAGTACGCATTCTGGGTGACCACGTGCATCCATTTCATGTCTATTTTGCATTTCGACGGGCTTGGGAAAATCCAAGATAACAATGCGACATCCTACAAGTCGAGAATCGCTAGAGAGTGGCTCCAGGAACACTGGCCTCCAAACTCCCTAGAATGAACATTATTGAGAGCAACTGGGATGCTTTTCAACAAGCTGTTCAGAAGAGATCTCAACTCATCGCACATTTACGGATTTATGGACAGGCCTGTATGATACATGGTGACAGTTTCCTCCAGCGCCACTTCACAATCCATGCCACGTCTGTTCACTTCTGATCGCTCGCGGGGGCCGCACACGATGTTAGTCAGGTCAACTAGTTTATTCGGGTCTTCAGTGTAAAAGTGTCATCACTGCAAAGTGCAGTCCATCAAAATGTTCAAATGTTTCTTAAACTATCGGACCAAAATGCGTGTTCATCAGTCTGTAGCTTACAAACTACTTAAACCTTGGTATACTAACCTACGGACAAACACACACACCCATGGCCCAGGGAGGACTCGAACCTCCACGGCGAGCAACCGCGCGCTCCGCAGCGAGGTGCTTTAGACCGCTCGGCTACTCCACCGCGGCTCCCGTCAACAGCAACACTGTGCACAAATGCGCACTTGCAGAAGCGCACGCTTGCAGACGCGCACAGTTTCAGACGTGTGCACAGTGCACATGTGCCATCTTTTTTTATACATTCCTGACCATTAAAATTGCTACACCACGAAGATGACGTGCTACAGACCGACAGCAATAAGATGCTGTGATATGTAAATGATTAGCTTTTCAGAGCATTCACAAAAGTTTGGCGCCGGTGGCGACATCTACAACGTGCTGACATGAGGAAAGTTTCCAACCGATTTCTCATACACAAACAGCAGTTGACCGGGGTTGGCTGATGAAACGTTGTGATGCCACGTGTAAGGAGGAGAAATGCGTACCATCACGTTTCCGGCTTTAATAAAGATCGGATTGTAGCCTATCGCGATTGCGGTTTATCGTATCGCGACACTGCTGCTCGCGTTGGTCGTGATCCAGTATATGGAATCGGTGGGTTCAGGAGGGCAATACGGAACGCCATACTGGATCCCAACGGCCTCGTATCATTAGCAGTCGACATGACAGGCATCTTCTCCGCATGGCTGTAACGGATCGTGCAGCCACATCTTGATCCCTGAGTCAACAGATGGGACGATTGCAAGACAACAACCATTTGCACGAACAGTTAGACGACGTTTACAGCAGCATGGACTATCAGCTCGCAGACCAAGGCTACGGTTACCCTTGTCGCTGCATCACAGACAGCAGCGCCTGCGAATGTGTACGCAACGACACCCAGGTGCACGAATGGCAAAAATTCAATTTTCGGATGAATCCAGTTTCCGTTTACAGCATCATGATAGTCGCACCCGTGTTTGGCGACATCGCGATGAACGCACATTGGAAGCGTGTATTCGTCATTGCCATACTGGCGTATCATCCGGCGTGAGCGGTTCCATTGGTTACACGTGTCGGTCACCTGTTGTTCGCATCGACGGCACTTTGAACAGTGGCCGTTACATTTAAGATGTGTTCTGTTGATGGTGCGAATTGAGCCGTCTACTGCCTGTCGAATCTCTGGAACAGTTCTGAAGCGAATGTCACGAAGTGATTCCTTTATTTTCCAAATCAAATCATGGTCACAAGGACTTCAGTCCGGGGACTATGGTGGTTGGTACAGTACTTCCCAGTCCTATCGACCGAACGGAGCAGCCGCAGCTTGCGCTGTATGCGCCCGTGCATTGTCGTGCAAAATGATGGGTGGGTTACGCAGAAAGTGTTGTCGATTCTTTCGCAAAAACGAACACTGACGGTCTCCCGTGGAGCTTAATGCGTTAGGATAACACCATCACAGTCGTACACGAGAATCACCATACAATGCACTTTCTACTTTTGAGGCGATCCATAACGACGCCATTCGTTGGATTGGCGTTACAGTATCGTCTCGTCCATTGTGACGGTGCGGCATAATAAAACCTCTCCTTCGCGCTCATAAAGTTACAAGTGCTGAAGTTGTACAGTTACACGAAACTTTACCCCATGTTTTAGATTTTGACGATGACGAGTTCGAAACGCTTAAATAAATAACAGCCTAATCACCACGAGTGGCCTATGTATTTTTTAAAGTGTCCCTTATTCTTTAATAAAGAAATCTGAAAATGGCCGCATATCTCATAGGTGACTTCATGTCACATTTGGAATACTCCTTAATAGGTTAGGCGTGCACTACAAGCAGGAAGCGGCTGCTGGGGTAGCAGAGTACTTGCAGAGCGGACGTGTGGATTTGTTAGGATAAAGAAATCCCTCCATAGGCCCCCTTAGGGTGGTTACTGATTCCGGTCAATGCAGCACTCGGCGCAATAGAGCAGAGAAACAAAATATTAAGATAGTAATAGTTACCTCTAGGAGAGTCTATGAAAAGATCCGAGAACTGATCTCACTTTTAGATCCACACAATGTCCGCATATTACTAAAAACGGATAGCTGGCTCAAACCAGATGTGAAAAGTAATGAAATCCTAAACACATACTGCAACGTATACCGCCGATATAGTTTGAACACTGAAGGAGTAGGTGTGTTTGTACCGATAAAGAATACAATTGTATCGAGTGAAATTAGTACAGACTCTGAATGTCAAATTATTTCGGTGAAATTTAGCGTGAAAAGTGGCTCAGTGTTATAGATCACCTTGCTCAACAGCAGGAGTGGCGAAACATCCGAGGAAAAACTTGGAAAATATTTCCCGTAGGATTCCTTTTCATGTTGTGGTTTCAGATTGATATTTTAACTTGCGACATATAGACTGAGAGACTATCGTATTTAAGAGAGATGGGTCGGAGAATCGAGCAATCTTGTTCCAAGTACTGTAACCGAAAATTACGAGAAGTTAATAGAGCTCGTGAAAAGGACATATTAGACCTACTGATGTCAAATAGACCAGTGCTTTTCGATTCCGTTAGTTTAGATCATGGAATAAGCGATCATAAGGCTATTACAGTATCAATGAATTCAGCTGTAAATAGTAATTCCAAAATCGGTAGGGGGATCTTCGTATTTAGCAAAAGCGAAAACGGGCGGATATCAAAATACATGACTGCTTAATGCGATAGTTTCGTCTCAAAAACTGACGGTGTTGAGCAACTATGGAGGAAGTTCAAGTGCACCGTACGATACGTGTTTGGTAAATATGTGCCAAGTAAAAGATCCACCGTGGTTCAACACCCGAGTTATGTCACTGTTACGATGCAAAGAGAAATTCACTTGAAATGTAAATGTAGCCAAAGTCTTGCAGACAAGAAAGAATTAAATGATGGCAAAATTAGCATAAAATATGCCATGCGAGAGGCTTCCAATGGATTTGAGACCAATGTTTTGTACTAACTTGCCAGGAAATCGTAAGAAATTTTGATCCTTCGTAAATGGTTCGAAACCAGGTAACCGGGGTCACTGAGACCAAATTGTGTTGAAACTGAGTATGAGACTCAAAACACTGAAATACTAAATGTCTTTTTCCAAAGCTGTTTCACAGAGAAACACTGCACTGCATTTTCATCTCTAAAACATCACACGAACGACAAAATGGTAGATATTGACATAAGTGTCAGACGGATACAAAAGCATTTGAAATTGCCCAACAGAGGAAAGGCTGCTTGACCTTATGGGTTTGATGGGATATCAATTCGATTTTACACGGAGTAATCGAAGGAACTCCACCCCCTCTCCCCTCGTTTCTAACAGTAATGTACCGAAGATCGTTGGAGGAGCGTAATGAAATGGAACTAACATGTAAAGACAGTTGTAAGGCGCACAGCTGACGTCGGTTTATCGGGAGGATTTTGGGAAGATGTACTTCATGTGTAAAGGAGACCGCGTATAAAATGCTTATACGACCACGTCTTGAGTATTGCTCAAGTGTTTGGGACCCGCAACGGATCAGTTTAAGGGAAGACATGGAAACAGTTCAGAGACGAGCAGCTAAGTTCGTTACTGGAATGTTCGAACAATGCGCGAGTGTCACAGAAATTCTTCTGGAAGTCAAATGAGAATTGCTGGAGGAAATACTACTTTCTTTTCGAGAAATTCTGTTGAGGAAATTTAGCCGCAGTAGAGTAGCCGAGCGGTCTAAAGCGCCTCGCTGCGGAGCGCTCGGTTGCTCGCCGTGGAGGTTCGAGTCCTCCCTGGGGCATGGGTGTGTGTGTTTGTCCGTAGGTTAGTTTACCTAGGTTTAAGTAGTTTGTAAGCTACGGACTGATGACCACGCAGTTTGGTCCGATAGATCTGCAAACATTTGAACATTTTTTGAGGAAATTTAGAGGTCTGGAATTTGAAGCTGACTATAGAACGACCTTGCTGTCGCCTTCTTACATTTCGCGTAAAGATAAGAAAGACAATATAAGAGAGCCGCGGCGGATAAGCCGCGCGTACTTGAGCGCCGTGTTGCGGTGCGCACTGCCGTCCGCCGTCGGGGGTTCGAATCCCCCCTCGGGCATGGATGTTTGTGTCGTCTTTAGTATAAGGTAGTTCATAAGTAGTTTGTAAGTTTAGGGACTGATGACCCCGTAGTTAAGTCCCTTAAGCTTTACAAACAAACAATATAAGAGAAATTAGGGCTCGTAAGAGGCATATAGACATTAATTTTTCCCTTGTTGTATTTGGGAGTGGAACGGGGAAGATAGGAAAGGAAATGCCTAGTACTGATACAGTGTGCCCTCCGCCACGCACCTTACCGTGGATTGCGGAGTGTATATGTAGATGTAGACGCGTTCCTAATCATTGAAAAAAAAAAGCGTATGTCATTCCTGCTTACAAGAAGGGTCATAATCAGATACGCAAAACTACAGGCTTACATCTCTGACATTAGGCAGTTGCAGAATTTGTGATTTTAGGTTTTTTTTCTGGAGACCGAAAATCAACATGGTTTTCGAAAGCAGCGATCATATGAAACACAACCCGCGGTATTCATCCGCAAGATAAGATGTCGTTTTGTTTGTAAACATATTGACCGAACTGCTATCGTCATCAGTACCTAGGCTTACAAACTACTATGCGTGTTTTTTTTAATTTTTTTTAGTAAGTTCCGTTTTGTTGTAGACACTAGTAGTTCGCTCGAATACCACAACGAGCGCTTACGTCGTGTACCGGCTCGCCTCGGGAACAACTGTGCTCAGTGTCTGTACGGGTCTGTTCTGTGCTTTCAGAATGTTTTTATCAGCTCGCCCGCCGCGTGTGAAGTTGGCCTCAGTGATACGGTTTGTTTCAGCAACAAACCAGTCTGCTGCAGAAATTCAGTGACAGATTTGCGAAGTGGACGACGATACTGTTACGAGTGAAAGCAAAGTGCGTAGTTCGAAAACAGACGATTTGGTGGCTTCATTTGAAGCGAAGATTCGTGAGGCGTTCCACCTCCAACCTTAAACAACACCTCAGTGGCAACCGTTACAATGACGACGACGTGAAAACGGCAGTGAACACTTCGTTATCGGAGCAGGTGGTAAGATTTTATGAAGAGGGTGTTTTAAAATTGGTTGAGAGATATGACAAGTGTTTGAACAAACTTCGCAACTACGTCGAAAAATGGAGTAATGTTGTTTCTGAAAATAAATTTACTTTTGAAATAACCTTTCGTTGTGTACTTATGTTCAAACGGAACTTACTTAAAAACACGTCTCGAACTTTAACGCTAAGGACAACACACACACACACACACATACCCATATCTGAGGGAGAACTCGAATCTCCGGCGGTAGAAGCCACCCAGTACGTAGCATGATGCCTTAAACCATGCGGCTAGTCCCACGCGACCCCACGAGATCCAGAGGGCAATTGATACAGCTACTTCCGCAAAGCATTCGATACCGTTCCACATGGTACTGAGCATATAGAATATCAGACCAACTGTGTGACTGGTTTGAGGCGTCAACGGAGCTAAGTCTTCAGTCGTCAAAGTGATTTCAGGCGTCCCGAAGGAAAGTGTTACAGAACTGTTGCTTTTCACAATATACAATTATAACTCTGTAAGCTACATTGGAAGTTGAATAAGGCTTTTGGGGGATGATGCTGTAGTTTATCAAGCGTGGCAACAATGGAAAAGGGTAGGGAATTGAGGGATGATATGCAGCGTATAGACGTTTGGTGCAAGGATTGGTAATTGAGGCTCAACATAGAAAGCGTAAACAGCTGCATTTTACTGAACAAGACATCCTTTATTATATAACTACGCCATTGCAGACAAAACTGGAAGCACTGTCTTCCACAATGGCGATTTGAAATGGAACGACCGTACAAAGTCAACCGTGGGTAAGGCCGATGCTAGACTGAGCTTCACTCCAAGAATCCTTAGGAAGAATATTTCGTCTACAAAAGAAGTAGGTTAGAAAACTCTCCTTCCGTCAGTGCTCCAGTATTGCAGATCAATGTGGGATCCGTACCGGATTGGGTTGATAGAATACATAGAGAAGATCCAAAGGAGAGCAGCATGTTTCTTTACAGGCTCATTTAGTAATCGCGAAAGCGTCACAGAAATGATTAGGAAACTGCAGTGCTCCAGTGGCAGACCCTGGAAGAAAGATATTCTGTATCATGCTAAGGGCTACTAAGTTTCGATTGCGTACGTTTCATGAGTGAACCAATATACTGCTCAAAGTTTCGGGCGTGCAGCCGTATAAAGTTGACTTCTTCTAATATTTTGGTTGAGTACCGTCCAGCCATCTTTAGAGAGAGTCGAAGACTGATGATCCAGCACGCGCTTCGTGCTTATTAAACCATCTCCTCCCCGAAACTTTTTCGAACAGTTATTGCGCCGCGAAAAATGAAGATCCAAATCAAAATTGCTTCCTCCTGCACGTACCTCGCGAATTACCACAAGGTTAAAATTCGAGAGATTATTACCCATACGGAGGCATACAGGCAAAAATTTTTCCCGCGAATCATTCGCACCTCAGAGGTAGCGATGAGGTGCGGACTTTTGCGTACGACCGTTTCACGAGTGCACCTTGAATGTCGGGAATCCGGTCAAACATGTCTCCAACATCGCTGCGGCCGGAAAACGAACCAGAAAGAATGGGAACAAAGATGATCAAAGAGAATCGTTCAATATGACCAAGGTGGAGCCCACCAAAAAATTGGTGCTGATTTCAGCCCTGGGTCATCAACAAGTGTCAACTTGGGAACCAGTCAACATCGTTGATACGGGCTTTCGAACCCGAAGGCCCACTCGCGTACACTTGCTGACTGCACGACACGTAGCTTTACACCTAGTCTGGACGCGTCAACTCAGACATTGGAATGTTGGTGACTGGAAACGTGATTCAGGGTCTACCGAATCTCGTTTCCAATTGTGTCGTGTGGATGGACGTGTACTTTTACGAAGAAAACCTCATGAATCCGTGGACTCTGTTTGTCAGTAGGGGACTGTTCAAGGTAATGGAGGCTATGTAATGTTGTGAGGCACGTGCAGGTGTAGTGATGCGGAAACGCGGCTACGTCTGGATTAAAAGGTGACACGTACATATGCATCCTGTGCATTCCTACGAACGTGGGCAATTTCAGCAGGACAATGCGACACCCCCACACGTCCATAATTGCTAGGGAGTAGCTTGTAGCGATACATTAATATTTATTTTTATTGAAAATTATATCTGCGACGCTTGTCGCTAGCATCCGTTCTCTCTGCCAATAATCTCTGATTATCACTGTTTCAAGTTATACCTTCAACTATTTCAAACGATCTGGAGAGAAAACGGAATCGCTTTTCGTCTTTCGTTCTTCTACCTTTGTACTGAGCGGACGTATTTTACTCGACCTCCATAATCCTGTAAGTGTGAGCTCTGATTAGCACCCTTTTACTTAATAAACTTTAACTTTCATTTGGAATTCCTATTTCATTTAAATAATTACTATTTCTTCCCATCTTTTATTAAACTAATTCCTATTTTCAGCAATATTAGTAAATTGATGCTTAGTTATTGTTGCCTATTGCCTCATGATGACAAAGAATGCAAAATTTATTTACTCTCATTTTGTGTTAAACAGTGAATTCAATGCCTGCAGGAAATCTTCATTCTGTTAAAAGCGAAGTCCGAAAATTTCTTTAACTTTCGATAACAATAGTGATCAAAATTACACACGGTCTTAAAACTTTAATAATTAATAGTCATGAAACCAAGCATCAGTATACGAGAACGAAGATATTAATCAATTCATCCAAGTTCAACTGCAGTGTCACAGCTTCCACCAATGAATGCATACCAGGTAACTTATTCCACTATTTTCTTATGTAATGGTGCTTTCTGGTGTTGTCGTAATTTTTAACTTACATTGGTACTGAGAACTGATAACCATTTCAAAAATTAATATTCATTGCTGATCTTACGGTTATTTAGATTTCAATTCCGGTTTTCAACCTTGATCTTTTGACAACAGCAGTGATAATAATTAAAAAAAAGGTAACATTACGAGCTCTAGGAACTCTCCGCTGAGTTTAGACACTTCAGCTGGCCACCAAACTCCCCACACATGAACATTATTGAAAATATCCGAGAGGCCTAGGAACGTGCTGCTCTGGAAACATCTGCTCACCCTCGTACTCCTACGGATTTATGGACAGCTCTGCGGGATGCATGATTTCAGTTTCCTCCAGCACTGCTACATCTACATAGATACTCTGCAAATCACATTTAAGTGCCTGGGAGAGGGTTAATTAACCACTTTCATAACTTTTCTCTACCGTTCCATTCTCTAATAGCGCGCGGGAAGAAAGAACACCTAAATCGTTCCGTTTTCGATCTGATTTCTCTTATTTTATTGGGATGATCATGTCTCCCTAAGTAGGTGGCTGCTAGCAAAATATTTTCACATTCAGAAATAAAAGTCGGTGATTGAAACTTCGCAAACAGATTACGCCGCAATGAATAACGTCTTTCTTTTAATGATTTCCGTGACATTAGTGCAACATTTCCGTGACGCTTTCCCCCCCGTAACGTAGTAAAAAAAAGAGCTGCCCTTCTCTGAACCTTCTCAATATCTTCCGTCAGTCCCAAATGGTGAGGGTCCCACAATAGGCACAGTACTCCAGGAGATGACGCACAAGTGTGATGTAGGCAGTCTCTTTGGTGGAGCTGATGCACCTTCGAAGCGTTCTACCAATGAAATGTAATCTTTGGTCCGCCTTCCCCACAATATTTTCTGTGTTCTCACCAATCTAAGTTGTTCGTAATTGTAACTCCTTGGTATTTAGTAAAATTTACGACCTTAAGGTTTGACTGATTTATCACGTAATTGAAGTTCAGCGGATTTCTTTTAGTGGTCATTACTTCACACTTTTCTTTATGTAGTGTCAATTGCCAATTTTGCACCATGTAGAAATTTTGTCTAAATCGCTATGCAGTTGCTTTTGATCCTCTGTTGACTTCACTAACCGATAAACGACAGCATCATCCGCGAACAGTCTAAGGGAGCTATTCAGATTGTCTCCTAAATCGTTTATAAACACAACTAAGAGTAGGGGACCTGTAATGCTTCCCTGGGGAACGCCAGATATAACTTCTGTTTTACTCGATGACTTACCGTCAGTTATAACGAACTGTGTCCTTTCTGATAGGAAATCGTGAATCAAATCGCACAATTGGGGAGATATTCCATAAGCGTGCAATTTCATTAGAAGCCGCTTGTGGGGTACAGTGTTAAAAGCCTTCCGGAAATCCAGAAATATGGAATCGATTTGAGATCCCTTGTCAATGGCACTTAACACTTAATGTGACTAAAGGGCAAGCTGTGTTTCGCAAGAGCGATACTTTCTGAATCCGTGCTGACTATTGGTTAATAGGTCGTTCTCTTCGAGGTAGTTCATAATATTCGAACAAAGTATATGTTCCAAAATCCTACTGCAAATCGACGTCAATGAGATTGGCCTGTAATTTTGGGGATCACTCCTATTGCCTTTCTTGAATATTGGCGTAACTTGGGCAACTTTCCAGTTTTTGGGTACGGATCTTTCGCTGAGTGATTGGTTGTAAATTATAGCTAAGTACGGAGCTATTGCATCAGCATACTCTGAGAGGAATCTAGTTGGTATACAATCTGGCCCGGAAGATTTGTTTTTGTTTAGTGACTTAAGTTGTTTTACTACTCCAGACATTAATCGAGTCCATGCCACATCGTGTTGCGGCACTTCTGTGTGCTGGCGGAGATCCTACACAATATTAAGATGGTGTACCAGTTTCTTTGGCTATTCAATGTATATACGCGAGTAGAGTCACGGAATACGTATAAACCCCTTTTATTTCGTGAACGTTTAAATTGGTTGTCAACGAATATTAATCTGTCGTGGGATACGTATTTTTCTGTTTAATTAATGTTTTTAGCAATTGTATCAACTGAAATATTGAAGGAAACTTTTTTCAATGTAAGCTTATACTGTTTAGAACTGAATCCAATAGCTCTTATGAAGGCAATTACAGTGATTTAGATTTTGTCAATGTTGAAGCCTGCAGAAAAACTGTCCTAGAATTCGAGAGCGCAGTGGCCAGACCAAGCTGCATAGTTGAATAGAGCCGGGATCTGAATATGTACGGCGAACGTACCGAATTTCGGCCGTCACAACATGCAAACGTCTCGTTGGGGGACTTTCAGAACGTGCACTGTAGTATCAAGCATGTCAGAATTCTCATCGTTCTACACAGCGAGATGGGAGAACGCCAACTAGGTCTGAAGTAGGCTATCCGGGCCACTGGCCTTTTTTCGGTACAGACATGAAGAGGCACAGTCGGTAGAAGCACATATTTGGTGGGTTTCTACGTATAAGTTAAGTCTAATGAATATATGACATTTCAAAGCAAGCAACATATAAAGCAATTGTTTTCTATAATCTTTCTGTTTTCTTCCCATGCACTCTCTCTCTCTCTCTCTCTCTCTCTCTCCCTCCATTTTGTTTGTCGTAGCTATTCAAAATGTAGAAATAAATAATTATGAAGGTACTTGAAATTTTATGATAAAGGTGACAAATAACCACAAAGCTACTCCTACAGAAAAGTTAACGACTCAAAGATACCAAACACGTCACTTAGAGACTTCGTTTCCACAGCGGACAAATTCACCGACCTAGTAATTGAATGCGACTTCACGAAACTACGTTTCATTCGGTCGGAATTTGCGCCTCAGTGTGCTGGTCAGAATTTGGTAGAACTTACATTTTTGAAGTTAGGCTTTAAAGTGAGATAGATACGGTAATATCAGAGTTGCAGGTGTGTGTGTGTGTGTGTGTGTGTGTGTGTGTGTGTGCTGTTATCACTCTTAAAGGCTATGCGCATACATGATTTTCGCTTCGTGCACCTGTTATCACTTTCCGAATTATAACAGTTTCTATAATTACATTTAAAAAGCTCTACTTATTTTCTTGTTGGTGTGGAGTGGCTGACGGTCTAAGGCGCCTTTTCTGGGAACCGCGCGGTTGTTCGCCGTCGGAGGTTTGAGTCTGGGCATAGGTGTGTTGTTGTCCTTAGATTAGTGTAAGTTAGTTTAAGTAGTTCGCAAGTCTAGGGACTGATGACCATAACAGTTCGGTCCAATAGGTTTACAATGTTAAAATTCTTATTTTTGAGTACAAGAATTTCATAGTGTGATCGTGAGCGAAACGTTGAAACGCGACCTTATGTCCAAAAGCCCACAACAAAGAAATAATGTTGACATTTTCTCTCTCTCATTCATATCTATAGTACGAAAATTGAAATATGTTAGTATTCAGTTATTCGGCGAGAGAGAGAGAGAGAGAGAGAGAGAGAGAGAGAGACTGGTTTTTGTTATTCTGTTGTTCATAACAATTTGAAGCAGATACGCTGTCTCAGTCTTGGTCCTCTACGATGTAGCCTACTCTGTATGTCATGACTGTTTGAATTACATATATACAAATGCTTGATCAGGTATTTCCTTGTCATCTGAAAACCCTTTTTCCACTTCAGTTTTCAGTAATTCGTCAACGTAAAGATTCTTATTTTCGGTGTAGACGCCTTTGTTGCGTAGACTTGGTGCCGCCATACTTTCCACAACTTAATTCTTTCCATTAATTATTATCCAATTTCCGAGTAGCCACGAGGTTTAAGGCGTCATGTCATGACCTGCGAAGCCGCTAGAGGTTCGAATCCTCCCTCGGGTGTGTTTGTTGTCCTTAGCCTAAGTTTAAGGCGTTTGTAAGTCTGGATATCGATGACCTTAGCAGTTTGGTCCCTTACGTTTACAAACATTTGAACATGTGATTTCGTCACATTACTCGTCTCTTATGTAATGCAATCGGAATTGTACTCATTATTAGACGGTACTGGGCACTAAATTAAATTCTGGCCTCAGTATCACTATCTGCGAAGAGATATTGCATTTACCTAACTAAAGGAGCAACTTCAACATTTCGAAGCTGAATGTACAATTTTTTTTCATGACTAGATACAGTCTCGCCGTCTATGTTGCTTGCCTTGCTTCCCACTGATTACTTGCATTATTACTCATTTAGTCCAAAGTCAATTACTTTAATTTTTGAATTCTATGACTTAGCTAAATTTTGCTAATTTTCCTTACTCCGATTCAATACACAATAATACCTACTTCTAATTATGTTCATTAAAGGCAGCTTAACGCTACATCATCAACTGCGCGTTTCGAATAGCATTCAGAAGCAACCAGCGGCGGTGCCTTAAGTTTGCACTGCACTGCGCGAACTTCGGAGACAGAAATTTAATTGCTTCAAGCTGATGTAATTACAGGATGCGGGAACTTGTTCATTTCGCATAGGAGCCACAAATACAGATTATACAGTCAGATTAAAGGAGCGTGCAAAACTGTAATTGAATAGAAAAGAATTGTGAGAGATTTTATTCTGCTATGCTATTAATCTTTACAACATGACGGGCCACTGTTGTACAATTACAAAATTCGAACTTACTCAAGTCAGATTTGTCCAAATTTTACAGGCCATGCAATCATAGAAATATTTTTGCTGTGCGTAATTCTACTGCATTACAATTTATGATGTCTATTTGTTTTAAATGAGAGGTTGGTGTTTCCATCTTTAATGTACTAAAATTCTGTTATACTGTGTATATTAGATTATTTGAAACGAAATCATTAGGTTGTAAAAGAGTTATCATACAACCAAAAAGAATACATTACAATTAAGGAGACTCCTTTTGCACGACTGTATAAATGTTTCAGAAAAACAATGTTTTTAAATCTACGGGACCTAACTACAGTGGTTATCTATCAGTCTCTAGGCTTAAAAACCACTTAAACTAACCTTAGGACAGCACAGACACCCATGCTAGAGGGAGGACTCGAACCTCCGACGGGGTGCAACCGCACGCTCCGCAGCAAGGCCGTTCCACCGCGGCTATAAATGTTTCGGTAAATGATTCGGTTGTAGTTAGGAAACGGCATTGCGTGCGAATGAAAGAGTGACGATAATCATGATCGTAGTTTCATGTTTTACCATATCTACATTTTCAATATTTTAAACAAATAAAAAATCTAATTTACTTTCATCTATAGTTTTCCAATATAATTGACATAACTTTTGTTACTTTTATGTCATCGTACTATGATCCAGCCCTAATTCAATTTATTTTTGTTCATCTGAGAGTTACACTCATATATTGTTATTGTTCGTTTACGCATTTGTATTCGAATGGTATCTGCCGGAATATTTTTTGATACAGGTAAATGTAAAGTTGTTTTTTTTCCATAGCTTCCCTTAACCCACTCGCCCATTTTTTATTTAAATATCCCATTTATTTAAAATCGTAGTAAATTCGATGCAAGTTCTCCGAATGACTACTTAAACCACTAAAAGTATGTGTTACACGGCGAAAGATCCACCGATCGTGGTATAGATGCTGTCCGCTTCCCTATCAGGAGGCGTGAATGCCTTCAAATGCGCTAACATGTCATGTAATCATTCAATTGACATCCCCTTGATTGAGGGAAGTTTCAGTTTTATTCTGTTAATTATATGTCACGATGTTTTATACAATAGGCTTGGTATGAAGCCTGTCAGACATGATGAATGTGAATTTGTAATTTATGCTGTCACAGTATATGTAACTCACACGTGTATTTCTCAAAGGGACAGATTTATATGCATCGAAACCTTGGTCATGTTTATTAAAGCACTATTGTTTCAAGACGTTGGCTGATTATTAATTTGCTCTATACATGTTATTGTCAGGCAATAAGCTATACTATCAGTTACAAAGTATCAGAATGTATTATTTAATTTGCTCTCACTTAGCTCAGAGTAGTTCGTAATATGGCTTTCAATAGAAAAGTTAAAGCGTATGAATTTCTGTCGAAACACGACTTCGCGTTAACCACTTATGTTGAAAGTACTACTTTCACAATCGTGTACGGTTTGCGGGTAAAACGACTGCAGGTAAACATCCCTATGGGCTGGGCTGTAATCCTCTGGTCTTCCCGCGAGATATACATAAGAGGAAGCAATATTTTGGTGACCCTTCTAGAAACGTGCGCTCTTGGAAGATTGGCAGTTCGCCATACCGTGATGCCGATCGCCGTTTTTGGAGCGTCTGCCATTCGAATTGGCCGATCACCTCCACAATGCTTTCACCGAGCGAGCTGGTACTGGACTCGCATTCGGGAGGACGGTGGTTGAAATCCAACTCCGGCCATCCAGGTTTTCCGTGATTAATTTCCTAGATCACTCCTCTGAAATACATGAGTGGTTTCTTTGAAAGGGCATCGACGATTTCGTTCCCCATTCTTACCCAAAAATCCGAGCATGATCTCCGTCTCGCCGGCGGCAGAGGCCGAGCGGTCTGCGGCGCGCCAGTCACGGTCTGCTCGACCGCTACGGTGGGGGGTTCGAATCCCTCCTCGGGCATGGATGTATGTGTCGTCTTTAGTATAAGGTAGTTCATAAGTAGTTTGTAAGTGTAGGGACTGATGACCCCACAGTTAAGTCCCTTGAGCTTAACAAACATTAAACAATCTCCGTCTCTAATGACCACGCTGTCGACGGGACGTGGAACTCGAAGCTTCCTTGCGTCTTTTTTGAACAATGCTTTCGCGCTGTCGCTGTTGTTCTTTCGATCTTCCCCATCTCTTGTATCAGTCCCATATGATACGGACCCCACACTGAGCATATTCATGGATATTCCAATTGCGTATTTTCTAAGCTAGTTCCTTGCTTGGTGGACTACACGATGTTCCCAATTCTGGTATCTTTTAATACGTACCTTAAATTTATCTCTACAAATCTGCACTGACTGAAGACACAACTGGAAGTAACAGTTCAGTCATCTATACCCGTTTCCCGTGTAACTTCATATACGCCTTCACACACAGATGTAAACTTGGCTCTGGTTCCGTGCATCATGCAGCAGATAGGTCAGGGTAGCATGTTTAGCAAGTCGCCCTAATTGCGTATACTTTTGTTGTACGCTAAAAGAAAAGTGTACACAGACGACACATGTGTTGCTTCCCCTGTATCTCTTCAGAGACCACCGACAGAATTATCAATCTGAGTCACGCTCTGCGAGCACAGAATAACATAGAGAGGCTATGCCGCCTGCATCAGCGTATAGGCAGTGAAGGCACGGTAGCCATCTTGGATGCGTGTAGAAACGGAGTTGGGCAGATAAATGCGTAGTTCTTCAAATGACGCCTCAATATCATTCTCATTTGAACCCCTTAGGATACGAAAAAAAGTTACCAAATTTTTCACACAGACAGGTGAATACTAAAGGAATGCAACAGTGTTCTTAGCAAGTACAATCCGTATTGTGTTTGTATAAAAATAATTGAAACTATTACTTTTACGTGAAAAAGTTAGTCACCTGACACTTTTTTTGTTTTGGGGTCAAAAAATTTTCGTCAGTGAGGAAGTTGTTGATAATTAAATGAACTTTTCTCTTTATTTAAACAACTTTTTATAGGTCCACCAGTTTCTCACAGATTTGCGTAGAATAGAGCGGTGGAACGTTTCAAATTATATTCGTTACTTTCAGCGAGCTTGCCCACCAGCCAGCACAGATTCTGTTGCCCACTGCATTTAAAACCATGTTCTCCAGGAGTTCACGGATAGAGCTATAGAGTACCTTACACAAATCACGAATGCCATCCTGCAACACCAACACTTCTCTGCCTTTTGGAAGGATGTTCAGGAAGCAAGGGAAAAACAACTCCCTCCCACAAAATTATCGACCGATCAGTCTGATGACCTCGCTGAGTAAGATAGTTGAGAAAGTAATTCTTAGACGTCTCACTCGGCACTGCATCACACCCTAAGATCGGAGCAATTCGGATTTAGCAATCGCCACTCTACGACGGCTACAACAAAAACAAAACCACAGGGGCGGTGTTTCTGGACATCGAGAAAGCTTGCGATCGTCTCTGACACAGCGGCCTTATACGCAAACTTAATGACGCAGCGTTTCCCGACGGACTTGTGCATCTCATACACTCATATCTCACCAACAGAAGCTTCAACACAGATGTTCAGGGCACTCAGTCTACACGACACGGTGTAGTACCCTAAAGCATCATCCTGAGGCCCCTCTGGTTTAACCTCTACATTAATGATCTTCCATCCACACAAAACACGATGACCTCAATTTACGCAGATGATACCGCCATCATGGCGCAAGGTTGGAAGCTATCCAACAGACTGTACTCAGAACTGCCGAACCTTGGTTGGAGAAATGGCGTATTAAAGTAAACGTCGGCAAGTGTGAGGCAGTTCTGTTCACACGTAGACCGAAATTACTGCGCAAACACCAACACCGTAGACCAATTTATACGCACGCCCAATACGTTTCTGTGAGAAAGTCAAATACCTCGGTGTCTGGCTGAACCGGTAACTCACATGGGTGGGGGGGAGGGGGGGGGAGGGGGGGGACCACATAGAACACATGACCAACCGAGCAAACGCGAGGCTCAAACAACTCTACCCAATGCTCAACAGGCAAAACAAAATGAATAGACGGGTGTCGAGGAATATGTACATGACATGTATTAGACCTCTGATGACGTACGGTGTTCCGTGCTGGGCATATGCGGCGCCAACACTGCTGCAGTGCCTGCAGCTCATACAGAACAAGGTACTATGCATCATAAGCAACGCTCCATGATACACACGCATCGTGGATCTTCACAATGAATACCGCCTAGAGCGACTCTCGGCGGTATTCAAGAAACTCGTTACACGATTATACAAAAACTCGAGACACTCGAACAATCCCTTCATACTACGCTTGGGGGACTACGATCACAACCATAGGTGGAAACATAAGCGTCCCAAAACACTAGTCCTCAGAGACTAGTCACCGACGGTCATAGGGACCATCAACTCAAAAATACGATAAATATGGAACCCCTGCAGAACAGCAAACTGAGTGGCAATGCCAGCTGAGCTCACAGCCGAGCACAGGCAAGGCAGGGAAACCATATTCAGCGCACTGAACACAAACAGACCTATGCAGTCCTACATAATTAGCCAGTTCTATGACCGAACTGTCAAATTATCATGGCAAACTTGACTATGTTACTGCCGAAACGGCTCAGGAAACATCATAGTTCAGCTGCAGCAGAACCTCGCATCAACCGGACTGATTCTTTATGACAAACCTAACACTGTTAATTGTACCGAGATATCCCCACTGGTACCCTCAGACTTTAAGAAAAATGTTATAATTCCCATTCCAAAGATAGCAGGTGCAGACAGGTGTGAAAACTACAGAACCATCAGTTTAATAAGTCATGGTTGCAAAATATTAACACGAATTATATATAGAAGGATGGAAAAGCTGGTAGAAGCCGACCTCGGAGAAGATCAGTTTGGGTTCAGGACAAATGTAGGAACACGGGAGGCAATACTCACTTTACGGCTTATCCTAGAAGATAGACTAAGAAAAGGCAAACCTACATTTCTAGCTTTTGTAGATTTGGAGAAGGCGTTTGACAGTGATGACTGGAATACACTCTTTAAAGTTCTGAAGCAAGCAGGAGTAAAATATAGGGAGCGTAAGGTTATTTACAACTTGTACAAAAACCAGACAGCGGTTGTCAGAGTTGAAGGGCATGAAAGGGATGCAGGGGTTGGAAAGGGAGTAAGACAGGGTTGTAGTCTTTCTCCATTGTTATTCAATTTGTACATTGAGCAAGCTATAAAGGAAAGCAAGGAGAAATTTGGAGAAGGAATTAAAGTTCAGGATGAAGAATTAAAAACATTGCGTTTTGCCGACGACAGAGTAATTCTGTCAGATACAGCAAAGGACCTGGAAGAGCAATTGAACGGAATGGAAAGTGTGCTGAAAGATGCATATAAAATGAACATTAACAAGAGCAAAACTAGGGTAATGGAGTGCAGTGTAAGAAAATCAGGTGATGCTGAAGGAATTAGATTAGGTAACGAAGCAATAAAGGAGGTAGATGAGTTTTGTTACTTGGGCAGTAAAATAACAAATGATGTTCGTAGTACAGAGGATATAAAATGCAGAATGGTAATGGGTAGAAAAGCGTTCTTGAACAAGAGAAATTTGTTAACATCGAATATTGATTTAAGCCTAAGGAAGTCCTTTCTGAATGCATTTGTATGGATTGTTGCCTTGTATGGGTGTGAAACATGGACGATAAACAGTGCGGACAGGAAGAGGATTGAGGCTTTTGAAATATGGTGCTACAGAAGAATGCTGAAGATTAGGTGGGTGGATCGTGTAACTAATGAGGAGGTACTGAACAGAATTGGGGAGAAAAGAAATTTCTGGCATACCTTGACTAAAAGAAGGGATAGATTGGTAGGACACATTCTTAGACATCAAGGAATTGTGAATTTAGTGTTGGAGGGAAGTGCGTGGGGTAAAAATCGCAGAGGAAGACCAAGAGATAGATACAGTAAGCAGATTCAGGCAGATGTAGGTTGCCGTTCTTTCTTGCTCAGGATAGGGTGTTGTGGAGAGCTGCATCAAACCAGTCTCAACCATAACAACAACAACAATCCAGACTACTAACATTACCAAACTCCTGCACGATCTATCGCAGACAGCAAGACACCGCTATTGCCCTTGCAACCTACCCCACTGTCACAGAGGTTTCTTTCCCTTGGCTCTTGCCTTGGCACTTCTTTTCCTCTGCCCTTACATACCTACCCTTCGTTTACCTTTCGACCACTACTATCTCCAGATGCACCGTATTAATGGGTGATCGTGTCCACACGTATGGATAACATCGCGGCTACCACATCCCGTGATCCACCATAACAAAACTAACAATACGGAGGTGACATAGAGCTTTTGAATTGGTCAGCACGTTGGTGTGGGCGTGGAGGGGCCCCGTCCTTTTGTTTTTATTGCCCACTCAACTTGTACTTTGTGACCAATTTCGATTAACAGTTTTTAATTTGGGTTGTAATTTCTTGTATTAAATAATTATGACTCAATATTTTATTAGTAACTGTCTGACCCGCCCTGGCTTTGTACGGGTAATCTTTAAACTTCTTTAACTCGAAAACTGCAGAATATATCGAGATGCAGTTTGTTTCAAATTCTTCTTTATAATTCTGGGATCAACATAAGCTACATTAACGATCAATACGAAAATTTGAAGTAATTGAAATAAGAATAATAACGTAGAATTAAGCTAAAACAGGCACGGTGTTTGTTGATCTGATTTCTGCCTCCGATCCTATAGAGAGGGAAGGCCTAATCAAACTTTTCTGCAATAACATTGAGCGATACTTCCTCCATCTTCTTTACATATGATGCAGAGTATCCATGTGTTTTTTGTGTACGCATTGCATATAAATCTAACTTTGTATCAGTCTTTACGAAATTTTGTACATTTGACCTTCAAACCGAAGACTGTCGCCGGAAGTGTAAGAACCACGTACAACATGTAGTTCACGAGATATGGCGTCATAAACAATGAGAAGCATGAAAACTGCTGCATCACGCCACAATGCTGCGCATTTCCTTCTGAGCCACTGGATCGATTTCAATACAATTTGGTACAAATATCCCTTACCGTGATGTAACAATGGCTCTAGAAGACACGTGGTTCAAGAGATATAACGTCATAAACAACAGGACTTGCAAAAGATTGCCGCAAATGCGACGAGGCTTTATTCATACACTTTACGCGATTGAGAGTACTTAGCACCTTGCAACAAACTTTAAACAATTTTAAACCTGTATTACTTTTTCTTGCTTACAACCATAGAAAAATGATGAAAGGAAAATATTTTCCCACTTACTACTTTTCCGCTGTTCATGGACTAAAACTACGCCATTTGTTATGATGTTATAATTTATAATTTCTACACTACAAATTGTACTCACAGGACTTTTTACAGATAGTGTACACACATGCCATACCTTCGAAATTGTAGCACAGTTCAAAATGTAGTTCGTGATATATGAGGACACAAACAGTAACGTCCATAGAAATCGGTCCCATCACGCACCAGGTTTTAATCTATTACTTCTTTACTACTAACTGTATTCGCAACAGATTTTTCAGACATAAATCACTCATACAAATGAATACACACTTGCAAAATTATTCAATTGTGAAACTCATATTTCAAGAAATAGAAGATCAATATATTGCGATGGGTAAAAGCCTGTCACATAGGTTTAGAAACATATGAACATTTTAACAACGTGCTTGAACATTTAATACCTCGAATTAGGAAAGAAACCACTCAACGACAATGAGAATGACAAATAAGCAACACAACGTAAGCTGATAAATGTCGGAAGTATCGATAGTAAATATCCAACAAATCAGGCGAAATTAAATCGGTACCTTTTTTGACGAGAGAGAGAGAGAGAGAGAGAGAGAGAGAGAGAGAGAGAGAGAGAGAGAGAGAGAGAGAGAGAGAGATTACACGCAGAATTTAAGCAAAAACATCACTCTCTATTTATTAGGTTATTCGCTGGTTTAATTAGTTTTTCAAATATTCAATACGCCGGGAGGGTCTCGGATTTCATATTTCCGTTCTGTTGTCGAAATTCTATTTTATTCAAATCACTCTATAAGGATCAAAAAAAAAAATTACTCGTTATAATACTGATAAACACGTTATTACTAATGATGAATAAAAGAAAAAAATTAAAGGACGAAGGAAAGGGATTGACCACAATTCCTAGTAGGAATCAGTAAACTGTAAAGAAGAAACTAGAGATATATTTTTCATATTCACAGAATATATGACTTCAACAGCGAATGGGCAAAGCTGCAAATGTGTCAACGCCACATGTCTATACAAACTAGAGATAATCAAAAGGAAACGGAAAACAAAGGTGAAGTGATCAAGGTAACACTGTAAATAAGTTAGGTGGAAATGTACGCAAAGGAATAACAGTAAATTGGCTCTTTGATTGTGAATCAGTCAATGGTCGCGTTCCTATCAGTACATTTTGAGACCGGTTTCAGCCTTCTAGTGGCCCATCTTCAAGTCCAGTGTGGCTTCGGTTGGAGCTCAGCGCAACAGATGGTCGGTCGTCCTCTTTGGTACAGCACCCACCAAAGATCGTCGTGCTGTGTGGGCAACAGTAGCAGATTGTACAGCTACCACAGCGCAGATGACAATTTACAAGCTTTGGCGACGCTGCTTTAAATATATCTATTCTTTATTACATAGTACCTATCTCGGAATAACTGCCATCGTAGGTAATCTGCAGAAATGTGACTTTGTCAAATATACATCGACTTTCACATTTCCCATTTCTAAATATAAATACGTCAGATGTTCCTGACACACAGACGCAGACACAACATTATATATATATATATATATATATATATATATATATATATATATATATATATATATATTAAAATTGCTACACGAACAAGAAATGCAGATAATAAACGGGTTTTCATTGGACAAATATATTATACTAGAACTGACATGTGATTACATTTTCACGCAATTTGGGTGCATAGAGCCTGAGAAATCAGTAAGTACCCAGGACAACCACATCTGGCCGTAATAACGGCATTGATACGCCTGGGTCAAACAGAGCTTGGATGGCGAGTACAGGTACAGATGCCCATGCAGCTTCAAGACGATACCACAGTTCATCAAAAGTAGTGACTGGCGTATTGAGACGAGCCAGTTGCTCGGCCACCATTGACCAGAGGTTTTCAATTGGCGAGAGATCTGGAGAATGTTCTGGCCAGGGCAACAGTCGAACATTTTCCGCATCCAGAAAGGCCCGTGCAGGACCTGCAACATGCGGTTGCGCATTAATCTGCTGAAATGTAGGGTTTCGCAGGGATCGAATGAATGGTAGAGCTGATAGTCCAAGCTACTGCAAACGTCGTCGAACGGTTCGTGCAGATGGTTGTTGTCTTGTAAACGTCCTCGTTAACTCAGGGATCGAGACGTGGCTGCACGATCCGTTACAGCCATGCGGATAAGAAGCCTGTCATCTCGAGATCTAGTGATACGAGGCAGCTGGGACCCAGCGCGGCGTTCCGTATTGCCCTCCCGAAGCCACCGATTCCGTATTCTGCTAACAGTCATTGGATCGCGAGCAACGCGAGCAGTAATGTCGCGATACGAAAAACCGCAATCGTGATAGGCTAGAATACGACCTTTATCAAAGTCGGGAACGTGATGGTACGCATTTCTCCTCCTTACACGAGGCACCACAACAACGTTTCACCTGGCAACCCGGTCAACTGCCGTTTTTGTATGAGAAATCGCTTGGATACTTTTCTCACGTCAGCACGTTTTAGGAGTCGCCACCGGCGGCAACCTTGTGTGAATGCTCTGAAAAGCTAATCATTTGCATATCACAGCATTTTCATCCTGTCGGTTAAATTTCGCGTCTGTGGAACGTCATCTTCGTGGTGTAGCAGTTTTAGTGGCCAGGAGAGTATATGTATCATTGGTTTTAGTGCTGTCAATCTATTTGGTTGTATGTAAGTTTCATGTGAGCAATATTTGTTACCAAATAGTTTTAAGATGTTCTTACTGACGTTTGACAGCTCTTTGACAGATAACCAGAGATATAATATGCTTACAAACTGTTTGTTTATTCGCTCGATATTTGGGTAGTTGGTCGAATGTATGACTTCGTATGTATCGAAAAATTTAGTGATCTTTTTCAGCCGATACGTTATTGACCACAGACGTACATTAAGTAGAATGGCAATGCCCTATACATTATCATTGGCTTCAGTGAAGCAGTCGTTGCCGTATTCTGCGGTGGCCGAGGGGACTCAGGCGCTTCAGTCACGGTCTGCACGGCCACTACGGTCGGGGGTTCGAATCCCCCCTCGGGCATGGATATTTGTGCCGTCCTAGTTCGTAAGTAGTTCATAAGTAGTTTGTACGTTTAGGGACTGATGACCCCGTAGTTAAGTCCTATAGACTATACAAACATTTGAACATTTAGTTGCCGTATTACTAACATAAACCACTTGTAAACAGCTACCAAGTTAAAGGCAAAACAGTCTTAAGAAATATGACTAAAGTGACAAAAGTACGCCACGTTTATAGAATTGACATCTGCATAATGGTAATGGGAAATATTTTCAGTAGTTTTACGTATTTATTAATTTTTTTTTCTAGAAAAGTACGCTCGTTGTAAAAGTTCTTCTGTATGCAGAGACGGCTGTTTATTGCTGATAACGAGTATCATTGCAGTGTTTTTACGAAAACTGCCGTCTGCTGTAAACGTAGGCATACATGTTTCTATTTTCATCTTATAACATGATTATACATGTTAAATTAAGATATTACGCAAATATCAGTTTGCAGAACCTGTTTAAACCAACGCGAAAAGATTAAAACGTCGTTGTAGTTCTGAAGTTCTGTAACTAATGTACGCAAACGTCTTGACGTTTGTACAGGTAAGAAGGCGGCGTCAGGCTTCACTAAAACCAGCGACTTCGCCAGTCTATTTAATGTATGTCGGTTTCGTTGGCATGTGTCATTTTATTATCGAAAATTTCAGTTATTTTTGCAACTGATATTTTTATTGGTGTGTAATATATGCCTCACAGGCCGGCCGCAGTGGCCGAGCGGTCTGCGGATTGCCATTCACAGTCTGCACGGCCGCTACGGTCGGGGGTTCGAATCCCCCTCAGGCATGGACGTTTGTGTCGTCTTTAGTATAAGGTAGTTCATTGGTAGTTTGTAAGTTCAGGGAATGATGACCCCGCAATTAAGTCCCTTTAGCTTAACAAACATTTCAGCATTTCATATGACTTACACGATTTTTATCCATTTTCTTGATGAAGGATATTTTTCGTGTTCAAAGTCAACTTGTTTATTTCAGAGGGGTGGTGAAGTGAGTAAATATATTTAGAATTCCTGCAGAATGTTCATGGGTTGTCCTTTAGGTGTTATATATCACTGATTATCTGTCAAGGAACTGTCAAACGTCAGTAAGAACATCCTAAAATTTTTTGCGAATACGTATTGGTCTCATAAAACTAGTATATAACCAAATATATTGACAGCACGAAACCAAACGATATATATACCGTCTGACGTATGTATATTTAGTAATGTAAGTTATAGTTACGATACTCATGAAATTCGATGTATAAATGACAGTGTCACATTTTCACAGATTACCTGAAGATGACAGTTATGCCGAAATAGGCGCAATCAATAGTGATAAAGAATAGTTATATTTAAAGCAGCATTCTGAAATTTTATTATATCTTGTCGCCGTCCGCGGTGGCCGAGTGGTCTGCGGCGTGTCAGTCACGGTCTACACGGCCACTGAGGTCGGGGGTTCGAATCCCCTCTCGGGCATGGATGTTTGTGCCGACTTTAGTATAAGGTAGTTCATAAGCAGTTTGTAGGTTTAGGGACTGATGACCCCGTTGTGAAGTCCCATAATCTCTACAAACATTTGAACCTTTTGATTTGAACATAATGTCTGTAAATAATATATACGAGGTCTGTACACAAAGTAAGTCCCGTTTGGTTATATAAAACATACGTGTACAGATAACGAAAAAATATTTATTGTACATAAGTCTACAACTATTATACTACTTTTCTACATATCTGACAAAATTTTGTAGGCATTTGTGATAGCGTGGCACACGTTTTTGTATGCCTTCTTATAGAAAGTTGCCGCCTTTGTATTGAACCATTTGGAAACATGTTTTTCACCAAGGATAGATTTTAGGTGTAAGAGGAGATGAAAGTCGCTAGGAGCGAGGTCCGGGATGTACAGAGGATGATCAAACACGTCCCAGTGAAATTCCCGTAAGTTTGGTCACATTCGCCATGTGATGTAGTGCATTATCTTGGAGAAACACATCACCATTTGTCAGTAATCCAGTAATATGTCCAAGAGATTGTACAGCACATCAGGGTCTTCAACAGGCCTGCGGAGAATCGACGTTGCCGAACAGAACAGTGGCACATTGGGTGAAAGCTTCAACGAAGGTCAGATGAGACACGGATCACATCGTACGATCCAAAACTGAAACACCAGTCCAACGAATGGCGTCATTATGGGTCGCCGCGAATGTCGAAAGTGCGTCTGAACCCCAGTATGGTGAAAGTTATGGTGATTATCTTGTACGACCGTGATGGTCTTATCCTAACGCATTACATTCCTCCATGGCAGACCGTCAATGACAGTATTACTGTTCGCTTTTGCAACATCACCTGCTACCTACCTTGTAAAATTAGCTGCAACACTTTCTGCGGAACCTACCCATCGTTTTGCACGACAATACGCGGGCGCAAACAGCGCAAGCTGTGGCTGCAATGTTCGGTAGATAGGACTGGGAAGTACTGTACCATTCACCATACTCACCGGAATTAAGTGCTTGTGATTTTGATTTGATTCCGAAGATGAGGGAACCATCTCGTGGAATTGGCTTCAGAACTGTTCCAGAGATTCTACAGGCAGTAGACCGCACCATTTGCACAATCAACAGAACATGCTCTGCTAATGGTATACTACGTCACTGGCAACGGATTCTACACAACGCTGTTGACTAATTTGAAGGACAGTAACAGGTGCAAACATATAATGCATTTGGTCGGTTGTGAACAAATAGTTGTCACTATTTAAGTTCCAACACTCGTATTTGTTTCACCAGGTAAACGTAATATTCCGGTTAAACACTATAAATGTAGTTTGACTGCAACATGATTGCAATGGCAAAATCAAATGACCTTTCATACATCAGGTCGACATAACGGATGTTGTTAGAGGAACTCGACAGGCATCTTTAGTTGTTTGTACAGTATTCAATGTGCGCTGTTTCCGTTTACAGCCAATAGTGCCTCACAATTACGTATTTACCGTGTGATCATGAGGTCTGTCTTTGTTTGCAGCAAACATTGCCGCTGCGTGTGCAGTAACAGCAAAACCTCCCAGAAGACTATTCTTCTTACAGATTACGCAAATTCGACTTGTCCACACCATCGCGGTACCGCAAAGTCGTGTACTCATCTAGTAACTCGTGTTAACGACGCAGATTAGTTCATGGCAGAGCGAGTACGGTCAACAGGATCAATAACTTTCACAAAATCCCCACCAGTGGCCCGAACAATATGGAACATAGCTGTACAATCTTAATAAAACTTCTGTTTCAACGAATAAAACAGCGTTGATAGTTTCTGACAATATATTTGCAGACAGAAAAGCACGAGTGAAAGACATAAGCTCACCAAATCCTGAAACTTCCTGGCAGATTAAAATTGTGTGCCGGAACCGGGACTCGAACCTGGGACCTTTGCCTTTCACGGGCAAGCGCACTACCGACTGTGCTATCCCGACACGACTCACGATACCGCCTCACAACCTTACTTCCGCCAGTACCTCGCCTCCTACTTTCCAAACTTCACAGCTGCTCTCCTGCGAACCATGCAAGACTAGCACGCCTGGAAGAAAGGATATGGTGAACGTTTCATTCTGGAATCACCAAGTCCGATTCGAGTCGTGATATCAAACTGCACGCACATAAGTCTAAGTCATTTTGTTGACAGGTATAACATACAGAAGAATGAATAGAAAGCTCGTTTAGGCTTTACGATAGGTAAACACACTGGAGACTATTCTGATATTATAACTTGATAATAAAGGCAAAAAAAAAAAAAAAAAAAAAAAAAAATCCTTAGATACTTTCATGGGGCTTTTAACAAACTTAAAGTGGAGTTAGATGTATGGAATTTTCAAGAAAATTGTTATTTAGGGAAAATTATATTAGTACATAACGTGAACAGTAAGTCAACAGGATAACCACGAACAAAAGACTGGGGTTAGAATACGTTAAGGATTCTGGGTGTCGGCATAAATTTTTGCCACGGGTAGAGGGGGGGTAGATTCAAGTATCGTTCCACAGGAACAAAATTTTGAGGTGGCAAAAAATTATTTTCATAAAATTTGTAGTTGTCTATTTAATATTAATATCCATAAAGGTAGACTATTTTTATGGTTAAAACGTAAGTGTGATTATCCTCATAGCTAGCTTTTTTTGTATTATTGGAATGATTATTCGGATGAGACATTTGGTAAGTTGACGATCTAAAGTTATATTTATTTATGATGACTTGTACCCAATAAAATGATCACTACGTTAGGAAATAAAAAAGAAAATATTTGAAATTATACTTTTATTCATGCACCAATAACATTAAATTAATACTCAATGTGAAATGACTGAATTTCAGTGAAGAAAAAATTTCAAGTATGCTTATACAAAACGATCATTAAATAGAAAAAAAAAAAAAAAAAAAAACTATTCATATTCACAAAAAATGTTGTTTAAATCATCACATTTAAACTTAGAAATTACAGATTATAATAATAATATATTTGTTCAGATCAAGATCTGATGCATAACCACATGTATGCAACCCCACAAAATGTAATTTTTAGACTTGATTGTCTTTGAAAGCAGGTAACAATCTCCGAGGCTGCTGTCCAAATTTGTCAGTAACGTACTTGGTAAAATAGTAAAGTCGCCTTTATTCTGTGAACCCTCAGCATGTACAAGCCACATAACTTGTTTTCATTCATTGTAGAACGCCGCCACAGTTGGGAAACGCTTCGTAGCCGACTTGACAACAAAACTTCCAAGAAGACAATAAAGACAGTCTGCGCAGCACAATAGAACGGTTTTCTTCCTTCTTTTGATCTTTTGATTCATCATCCAAGATACAACAGGGAGTTATGCAAGAAAGACGAAGGTGAAAACGAATGAAGCCCGCTATAAATAATCGGGTGGCAGGAGCAAGTTTTGTACAGAGAGATGGTAACTACCACTCCAGACATTCCGCGGGGGGTGGAGGGGGGGGGCTCTCTTGTTTGCCCTCCGTTGCGGACGTCATCGAAAAAGCAATAAATGAAATAAATGTTAATGTGTGGCAGGGAGCTCAGTAACTATTACACACAAACAAACGAATTTCTGTCGTTCCTGCGTAGAGCACTGTATAGTACAAGCAGAACAATCCGCCACTTTGAAGGCAAGCATTTAAAGACTACGGAACACACACGCTTTTTTATATGCTCTTAATGCCATTAAATATACTTTCCTAACATAGAAAATATTACAGCATAGTAAATTTATTAGCTTATATTTGTAAGAGGAGTATTTGGAGATACATTCACTTATATTCCATACTGAGTCATATGTTGCCGTCCTAAATATTTACCACATTCAGTTAAAATATTTTACAATTATCGTATTTTCTGGTTTATAAATTGTACATCTACATACGTTTAAGGTAAGTAAGAGTTGTATTCGAAAATAGTTACGGAATAATGTTAAATTGCGATATTGCACATCCCGTGTCCCCCCTCAGTGTCTTACATATTTTACACACACCACATTTCAGAAAAGATTTTACGTCAAAAATGAGTTAAATAACTTTGAACATCTGTTTTCGTTAGATGACTAAATAAAGTCTCTTTGGTAGGATGTACTTTGAAATAAAGTGAATGTTGCAAGCTAAGTTTTGAATTTAATGCCTTTCATGTACGACTTCTTTCCTGTTCCCATTCTTTGCGAAATTCAATTTTTTGTTTTCAGACATCCTGTTCACAGTTTGTAAGCCAATTAGTACTCAGCCAGACGAGTTTTGGACGCAACTTTTAAGATCTGAAGATGATCCAAGTGATCGAAACATGTTATTAAACAATTTTATAGCAACTGTTGACGGAAATAAACACATTTAAAATAACATAGTGCAGTTGCGGACACTCTCCAATAGACCATGTCGACTATAATGAGTCACATTTAAATTAAACACTGAACTAATGCGAAATAATATAATTTAAAAACGACCAGCGGGGTAAAGCTAGCTGCACTCACGCATCACTTATAATATAATTAATAGCCCTTATAATAACTCCTTAGTTGGTCTAACTAAAATCAAGAAAAAGTATAAACACACGATATGTCGTTTTATGTTAACAATCTGTAGCAGAATTAAAATAAACCATTGCTTATATGTATAGACCTATATTTTCTTTACTACGCCTTTTTTAGCTAACTATTTCTAATACAGAAAAAAGTTTTTATTTTATTTTATTTATTTATTTTACACAGATAGTTGCTCGATTTTGGCATCTTTGACTCTGGAATTTACAAGCCACCTTTTACGCCGATTTCTATGAACCGTTTTGCGACCTAATCAGCGTACCCGCAACACTACCTATTATACAACACGATGTTGTTCAGATGTGGAGTAGTTACAGAGGCAGAGGAAGTGTCGATGATCTGCCCCGTTCTGGACGCCTAAAGGCTACCGCAGTAGCTGATGTCGCGGCGGAACGACCGAGCGCATTGAGGCGCTATGCTACGATGCACGAGGCCGTTCCCCGTCGGGGGCTCGAATCCCCCCTCCCACCAAAGCTTCACTGCTATCGAATGAATTGTTTATGAACTCATAGAGGACATACAGACAAACATTCACATTAATGTACTGCTATAGATGTATTCTTATTAAAATCTGTGTTTTTCACTTAACACGAATTTTTTTAACACGCACTTCTGATTATCGGTCCCTTCCGATTCGTGTTAACGAAGTTTTACTGTAGTTGCAATTAAGAAAAGGTAAAGACTCGGTAGTGTAATGGGAGGAATCGTATCAAACTGGGCCAAGTGCTGGGCATGGATGTTTGTGCCGTCTTTAGTCTTAGCTAGTTCATAAGTAGTTTGTAAGTTTAGGGACTGATGACCCCGTAGTTAAGTCCCATAAAGATTTACAAACATCTGAACACCAGCAGCTGATGACCGCTAATTAGGGATTTGAACTAGGAGGAACCCCGAGAGGAACGAAACCATGCTGAATTACGATTTTCATGCTGGCACAAGATGTCGTGTTTCTACTCAAACTATAGAATGATTGCGCGATGTGCAACTTCACTCAAGACATCAATGGCGAGGTCCAATTTTGACACCTAGACATTATGCATCTCGGTATAGAATGGCACAACATGCATAATGGATTCGTTAAAATTGTGATCTAGTGCTAGTCACAGATGAGACTCGCGTCTGGATTCAATAAGACAATCTTGTAACATATTTTTGGAGGGAGCCTTGTGAGCCTGAATGTCTTGCACACACCGTCTAGTGAGTGCAGCAAGGTGGTGGTTCCCCGATGCTTTGGGATGGCTTTCTGTGGGGGCCACCGTATGCCAATGGTGGTCGTGGAAGGCAATCTAACGCCTATACGATTCAAGGATTACATTATCCGACGAATATTTTAACCATATCTGCAGAACGTCGGTGAGGGATTCGTCTTAATGGACAACTTTCGCGCTGATCCTGCACGACTTCTGATGGCGTTTCTTAATTATAACAACATCGAAAGATTAAAGTGGCCAGTATCTTCTTCAAACATGAACGCTATCGAACATGCCAGGGATACAATGTAAAGGGCCGTTTTTGGCCGAGACGGACCACCAACCAAAATCATACCTTGATGATCTAATGGAAAGTATGCCACGAGGCATGCATCACGGCAAGAGGACTCGTTACCAGGTAACAGGGGCACTGGCGTATGCTGCAGTCTGTAATACAAGTTCAGAATGTACGCGTTATTGCAGTACTACTTGTCAATATCTGTTTTCATGACCAAATGTTGTTTTTGTATATCTTATTCCCCATTTATGTAAAGCATCGTACTGATGAAACATTTCTTTTGGTGTTTTTATTTCGGAATAGAACATGCACAATAAGTAAAAGGCAAGCTTAGAAAAAATTTGTAGGCAATGTTCCGAAACTTTCTGAACAGACCGCCTGTGATTCATGTCAGACTGTTCGAATCGAGTTTCCTCGGGAGGTATGGCCAAGCCTTCGCGTGCATTCATATAGTAACAAGGAGACTACATGGGCATGGGAGTCTAGAATTTTCTTTATATCTGTGGTACGTGAAGTTCAGAACTTAAATAACAATCAGCCAAGAGCATTCGACGCAATTCTCAAAAATTTTCAAGAAAATCTGCTTTGAAGTTTTGCAATTACAGGTAAGTACCAATGATTATATCAGTTGTAGCATCTGTCGGTGTAGCTGACGTGCTAGCGTTCTGGCTTTACAACCACAGGGTCGGTGGTTCGCATCCTGCCGTATTAGGAATTTTATTATTGCTTCCTCACTTGTGTTCGAATACTTACACAATTTTAATATCTAATAGTAATTTTTACGAAAAATGTACGTATTTTTATTTATTTAATTAATTTCTATATTTTATAAAATGTTAATAACAATGGTTTAAATAAAAATGTTAATTTTTTTAAATATTGGCTTCACTATTAATACACGACGGTAGTTTCTGATTGATCAGTTTGTGAAGAGCTAAGACGCTGTTTTTGAAAAGTCATCTCCATAGGTACGTTCGAAGTAGCTACTCAACCATCGGTTTAGGTGACGACAAGGAGTTCAGCTCGTCTACATTCACATAAACAAACACTGACATCAGAAGCGCCGACTTTTGAAAATCAGTATGGGTGCTCTATATCACGGTTCACAAATGTTCGAAACCAACCCTCCTGAAAATCATGTTCATGCATTTTTGAATGAGCAATACTTGATAAAAGTAAACAGGCAGTTGCCTGGCCTTATAAAGATACATGGAAGAACGAGGAGACACTACAATAAAACGATCTAATAATTCATCACTGTACACTAATCTAACACTTTTTGGGCGAAGCTATTTTTTTTTTTTTTTTTGACAAAAGCATTTGGTAGAATACCGTCACCAAGGTTTAAAGAAATCTTTGGCCAGTTCCAAGAAAGAGCTGCAGAGCAGTGTACTTCATCGAAACTTTCATCACTTCGAGGTAACTTCATGACATCTCTGACAGTATTAATATAATTCAAGTTTTTTTTAAGCCTGAGAGAAAAGCATTACAAATTTCAACTGAATCTATAATTTTAATAGCAAGGGAAGTGACAAAGATAAATGAAAAACGATTAACTTTAGCATCAGCATCAGATTCTTCAAGCTAAATTCATGAAAGAACACAACTGAATGTTCATAAATACGTACACCTGAAAGGTCAAAGGGCCGACGTGCTTCAGGATGAATAAAGCTAGCATAGTGGGTAAAACACGGACACTCATTATAACTCGCTTGGGGACCCGCGTACAAAACTGATCATTTCTTTCATGTATGAAATATCGTCTCTCGCTATGGTCACGTTTTGCATTGCCTCTTGAGTCATAAGGTAGGTTTTAATGTTTCCTGATTTTTTTTAATTTATACAATTTTATTTTCCACCCCCAAAAAATTCTTGGGGGTTGCACGAACCCTCGAGCACCCACGGAGTCGGCGCCCCTGACTGACACAACACGTGGAATTAAAGATCCCAAAATGTTTTATAAATCTGAATTCGAAAACTACGAAAAAATATATTGATACATCGGGAATCGAACCACCGACTCTATGGTTGTAAGGCCAGACCGCTACCACCTGATTTACATCGACAGATGCTGTAAATGTTTCAATTATTAGTACTTACGTGTACTTGAAAAACTTCTAAGTCGATTTTCTCGAGAATTTTTGAGAGTTGTGTCTTGCGAAAAACAGCTTGCCCTTTATTCACATGAAGTGTTAAGTGCCATCGACAAGGGATCTCAAATTGATTCCATATTTCTGGATTTCCGGAAGGCTTTTGACACTGTACCCCACAAGCGGCTTCTAATGAGATTGCGTGCTTATGGAATATCTCCCAAATTGTGCGGTTGGATTCACGATTTCGTATCAGAAAGAACACAGTTCGTTGTAATTGACGGTATGTCATCGAGTAAAACAGAAGTGATATCTGATGTTCCACAGGGAAGCGTTATAGGTCCCCTACTCTTTCTCGTGTTTATAAACCATTTAAGACACAATCTGAATAGCTCCCTTAGATTTTTCGCGGATGATGCTGTCGTTTATCGGTTAGTGAAGTCAACAATCAAAAGCAACTGCAAAGCGATTTGGACAAAATATCTGCATGATGCGAAAATTGGCAATTGACAATAAATAAAGAAAAGTGTGAAGTAATACACATGACCTCAAAAATAAATCCGCTGAACTTCAATTACGCGATAAATCAGTCAAACCTTAAGGTCGTAGATTCTACCAAATACCTAGGAGTTACAATTACGAACAACTTTGACTGGAGAGAACACATAGAAAATATTGTGGGGAAGGCGAACCAAAGGTTACGTTTCATCGGCAGAACGCTTCGAAGATGCACCAGCTCCACCAAAGAGACTGCCTACATCACACTTGTGCGTCCTCTCCTGGAGTAATGTTGCCCCTTGTGGGACCCTCACCAGGTGGGACTGACGGAAGACATTGTGAAGGTTCAGAGAAGGGCAGCTCGTTTTGTTTTATCACGTTACGGGGGGGGGGGGGGGAAGCGTCACGGAAATGTTGCACGAATTGAGGTGGAAATCATTAAAACAAAGACGTTATTCATTGCTGCGTGATCTGTTTGCGAAGTTTCAATCACCGACTTTTACTTCTGAATGTGGAAATATTTTGCTAGCACCCACCTACTTAAGGAGACATGACCGTCCCAATAAAATAAGAGAAATCAGATCGAAAACGGAACGATTTAGGTGTTCTTTCTTCCCGCGCGCTATTAGAGAATGGAACGGAAAAGTTATGAAAGTGGTTAATGAACCCTTTGCCAGGCACTTGAATGTGATTTGCAGAGTATCTATGTAGATGTTGAAATGGCTTTGGCTGATTGTTATTTAAGTTCTGAAATACACGTATCATAAATATAAAGAAATTCTAAAATCCGATGTCCACGCGGTAAAATTCGTGACCCAAAGGTGAGTCTTCTGTCCCGGTACTGATAATGGCGTCCTAGAGAAAACCCCGCCAGCATCGGCGGGCATTTTACCGCGGGGACTTCCCGTCTCGCGACAGTATCGACTACCTGCCGGTATCGACCTGCTGGCGCTAACGACCGGACCAGCGGCTGGCATTGTTTAATTATGGCCGACATAATGAGGCTCGGCGGCGACGTGCAGGGCGCTGCAATTACCAGCCGGCGGTGAAGCCGGAAAGAGGAATAAAACTGCAGCGAGGCCTGCAGGTAAACAACAGCGGGCTGTTAGAAGGACATCACTGTCTGTCGTCGTCGGCGGCGGCGGCGGCCTCGCCTTAATGACCCGATGTTTAACCTGGCCGAGTTCTGCGTGAGGCGGCAGCCATTACTTACCCCACTAAATACTATGTAACACCACTTGGCCCAGTTTGATACTACGACTCCTCCCATTACCTTGTCCTAATTATAACTACAGTAAAACTTCGTTAACACGAATCCGAAGGGACCGAAAAATCAGCAGTTCGTGTTAAATTCGTGTTAAGTGGAAAACACAGATTTTAATAAGAATACATGTACAGCAGTACACTAATCTACATACATACTCAGCAATTCACCGTAAGCTGCGTGGCGGAGGGTACACTGTACCACTACTAGGCATTTCCTTTCCTATTCCACTCCCAAATTGAACGAGGAAAAAAAGAATGCCTATATGCCTCCGTACGAGCCCTAATTTCTCTTGTCTTTGTGATCTTTACGCGAAATGTAAGTAGGCGGCAGGAAGATCGTACTACACTCAGCTTCAAATTCCGGACCTCTAAATTTACTTAACAGAAATTCACGAAAAGGACGTCGTCTTTCTTCCAGCGACTCCCAATTGAGTTGCCGGAGCATGTCCGTGACACTCGCGCATTGGTCGAACCTACCGGTAACAAACCTAGCTTCTCGCCTCTGAACTGCTTCTATGTCTTCCTTTAAACTGATCTGCTGCGGGTCCCAAACACTTGAGCAATACTCAAGTCGTGGTCGTACAAGCGTTTTATACGCGGTCTCCTTTACAGGTGAAGTACATCTTCCCAAAATTCTCCCAATAAACCGAAGTCTGCTGTCCGCCTTACTCACAACTGTCCTTACATGCTCGTTCCATTTCGTATCGCTCTGCAATGTTACGCCTAGATATTAGAACGACGCGACAGCATCAAGAAGCTCACTACTAATGCTGTATTCGAACATTATGGTATTGTTTTTTCTACTCATGCGCATCGCCTTACATTTTTCTACATTGAGAGCTAGCTGCCATTCTTCGCACCATCTAGAAATTTTGTCTAAGTCATCCTGTATCCTATTACAGTCAGTTATAGACGACACCCTCCTATACACCACAGCATCATCAGCAAACAGCCGCAAATTACAACTTACTCTGTCCATCAGATCATTTATATAGATAGAAAATAATAGCGGTCCTATCGCACTCCCCTGAGGCACGCCTGACGAAACACTCGCCGTCGAGAAGAACGTACTGCGTTCTATTACTTAGGAAGTCTTCCAGCCAGTCACAAATCTGTGAACCTATTCTATAAGCTCGTATCTTCGTTAGCAGTCTGCAGAGTGTAATTCACTACACTATCAATCACGTTATTGTATATATAGTGTTTGTCTGTATGTCCTCTGTGTGTTCATAAACCATTCAGTCGATTACAATGAAACTTTGGTGACCTGTTCACCGTACGCCCACGAAGGTTCCTGACGCAGAAACAACAGAGCACGACACGTAAAACATGACGTCATAAATAATGAGAGTTAAATATTTTTTGACGACGTTACAGCGTTCATTTTTAATGAAATAAATCGCAATTTGAGATCACTTATGGCTTCACTGTACTAGGTTTAGATGTAATACCAATGTGCGGCGAATGAAAATTTGTGCCCGGCAGGGATTTGAACCCGGGATCTCCTGCTTACTAGGCAGACGCGTTGACCACTCCGCCACCAAAGGCACAGTGACCAACCTGACTGCAGAGGACTCTTCCCTGCATATCTCCCTTCACACTCAAATCGTCATTCGCCACACAGTCTCTTTCCTATTATCACAGCCTCTTAATTCTGTAATGCTCGCAGTCACAATACTGTATTCCCGCTGTGTCATTGGTGGCGGAGTGGTCAACGCGTCTGCCTAGTAAGCAGGAAATCCCGGGTTCGAATCCCGACCGAGCACAAATTTTCATTCGCCACACACTGGTATTATATCTAAAAATCTAAAACTAGTACAGTGAAGCCATAAGTGATCACAAATTGCGATTTATCTCATTAAATAATGAGATGCCAACTCGTGAGAATACCCAGATTTATGAGTCAATTATTGGAAAATGGGAGTAGTTAGGGACCTGCAACAAAGTTTGTATGTAATTTCGGACGGTTATGAAGCGTTTTGTAACTACCCCCCCCCTCCATACACACACACAAAATGATGAAACGAAAAGAAGTCTACCGCTCACAACAGTTTCGCTGTAGATGCCGTAAAACCGTCGCATCAGGCATGACCTTGTAACAAATAAAGTTAGCATTACAGATTTGCATGTTACTATTTACTTTTGTCTGCAAGCTCCTTTAATTCTCTTGCATCCAAAATTAAACAATCTGTTTCCTTAATCTCTATCTATATAAAAGCGAAAGGATACTTACTCACTCACTGCCTAAACATGAAATCTCGAAAACTACTTCACCTATGAAGCTGAAATTTGTCAGAAATATAGTTTATAGGTAGAAAACGTCAGCTAAGAAAGTATTTTGTGATAGGTGCATGGCGGAGCATACTTCTCCTAGAGACTCATGAAATCTACAGTTTCATTCCGATTTTCACGAAATTTTGCTCGCTTGACCTTCAACATTAAGTTTAATACGGTGCTTGGGGGAGGGTACTTTCCAACATAAAAATGGATCCCTAAATACCTTGGTCGCTCCATAACTTGAACGGCTTCACCGAGTTCACAGATGCTTTTTTTTTTCGGGCAAGGGTTGTATGAATTAAAACTGGAATATTTGAGAACAACAAAGTGCGTTTTTCAATGTGCCCCGCGTTTCTATTGAATAGAAATCTTTACTTTTGTTCCAATAGTGATGAAATTTTGTACACTCTATCTTAAAAACAAGAGGAATGTCTGTATAAAATTTCGATCGGTGCGTGTTGGAGAGTACTTAAGAAATTTTACAAAATGCATAGTTTTGCTGCAATATTTATGAATTTTTGCACACACGACCTTTGAATTAAGAGGAAGGTCATTGGTTTGTATGGTACATGACAGAGGGTACCTTGTACAAAAATTTGCCGAGAGAGGGAAAGGTGGAAACGAACAGAGAGATGGGAGAGAAAGAGGTGGAAGAAGGGGGGGGGGGGGCTATGTGAACTACGAGCGTGTAGGATAAATAAACAACCGGGCAACGCCGAGTTTACAGCTAGTAACACTATAAAGTGATTGTAAAATTACAAGTACTCACAAATTATGTACGTTACTTTCTTGGAAAAAATTTATGGTTCGCTTACGTTCATGGGGACGATAATATTTTTTTAATTTCACAACCAATAATTAATGATAACTTCCGTAAACCCAGCAGTGACGTCTGATGTTGAAGCGAACCGTTCTAAACAGTCCCAGGTTGTAAACATCTCCTGACGGGTAGGTGGAATGATATCTGTATTCTCTTCCTCTACACTTTCTTCTATGACCCTTCTTGCATCTCGTTCACAGCTTTTGGCACATCCGATTCCACAGAAGCACATATGGCAACATCATCGTCTACACTAATGAATTCTTCGAAACTAATCCCAGGGTTCGCAACGCCCTGCAGGTCCATTCATCAGATGATGTGGCATCTTCTAACTCGTGGACATCTTCAGCGTTGCTATGTCTCCAAGCTTTGTTAAAGCACTTCCCTATATTATGTGGCGATAGTTCCAGGCTGCTGCGATGGCTTTTATTGCGTCAAGCAGATTACAATTTGGGGTTGCAATATTGTTTTCAGCAACACGAATTGCAGCTCTTACAAGTCGCTTACGATAAGCTCTCTTTATGAGAGAAACTATGCCTTGGTCCAAAGGCTAAAGGCGACTTGTGGCGTTGGGTGGAGAAAACTGAACCTTTATGTTCGATAGGTTCAGATTATGTACGTTATTGGCACTAGATTTGTCCAATGCAAGAAGAACATTTCTATTTTGAGCAACCATTCCACTATTGAAACGAAGAAGCCACTTCCGAAATGATGTGCAATCGATCCAAGCTTTCTTGTGGTGAGAGTAGATGCAAGGTAAAGCGTCCCTATTTATGTTTTTAAAACAACGTGGTTTCTCAGATTTGCCGATAGCCCAAGGACGAAACTTCTCACTGCCGTCATCATTACAGCACAGTACAACAGTCACACGTTGTTTGCTTCGTGCTCCACCGTGACACTTATCACCTTTTATGCCCAGAGTGTGATATGGAAAAATATTGTAGAACAGTCCAGTTTCATCCATGTTAAACACATCGCAAGAGGCATACTTTTCCTCACTCGGTTAAATTCATGCAACCACCTGTTCGCACATTCTTCGTCAACTTTATTTGCTTCACCACAAATTTGTACAAATGAAATTGAATGTCTCTTTTAGAGCCGATACGACCAACCAGCAGACCAACGGAAGTCCTTAGCAATATCATTTGCTTTTGACTGAATTATAGGGACAGTTAAAGGTACACGCATATGATTGAACCATTTTAGCAGTAACGCCTCTGCAACTGCTGTTTTCTTGGTACCACGGTCTCTACTTCATCTAGACTCTTATGCGTTAACTGTACATTTAGAGATGTCTGTTTCCTCTTTGCCGTTTTCGCGTGCTACGGTACCGGTTGTAACTGTAGTTTTTATTCAGTATTCCAACTCGATACGGCTACGACTAACAGAACACCTGCCAAATCTGGCACTGAGTACATTCCTAAATGCTGCAGCACAAATTAATGAATGTCTTACAATGTACAGCATCGCTGATTGTTGATAATTGCGGCAACCGACCTACAATAAGTTAAAAACGAGTCAACAATGAGTATAATTAGCTTTGTAGCTACATTTCCTACATTCATTTCGGAAAGAAATTACGCTTTACAATACTCTAAGGTCGGAAGTGTGTCTTACAGTGAAATTTAATTACGCTAGGATCTAAAACAGAGTTCGTAATTCGCCTTGACCGAAATTCGTGTTAACCGATAAAACATACCATAAGAACTATTCATGGCTGGATCAATATTTTGTTCGGGTTAACCGTGAGTTCGTCTTATGCGAGTTCGCGCTAATGAGGTTATACTGTATATTTGACACCCATCAGTGGCGGCTGATGTTCATGTGACTGTAGGTTCACTTTCGGCGCCCCCCCCCCCTCTATCTCCCCCCGCCGCTCGGTGACCAAAGAGACAATTTGGCGCAGCACCTGTGAAAGTGGAGCCGGGGGAAATGCCCCCGCCCCTTCAGATATATTTTCGTTAAAAAGGTCTGCAGAATGTAATTTTTCTTTGATAATATACACCATGAACATTACGACACAGCACGTAATAGATCGCAATGTTAAGTAACGAAGTGAATCTGTTATGATGAGGAAACAAGCTACCTTCGGATCATGTGACACTGTAAGCAGAATCCCTCCAAACCTTACGCATGCGGAATGGTTGCTCTCCCCCACCTCTTTGTTACAATTAAGTGTATAAAAGAGCGGTTATTGGCTTCATGGAGGATTTGCGCATGCACAAGATGAGGTGCGCTGTAGCTCCATTGACTTGCTTCGGGACCATTCGTGCGTAACCGCCAGAGCTAGAGTAGCCAGGAGCTGGTGTCGCTAGCAGCTCCAACGCCATTGTTAAAAGCGGCGTTTCCCCTCGCCCCTCCCTGCCGCGGGAGCACCCATATACTGCCTCCAGGGGGTTCAGAAGAGAATTTGAACCTCAGCCGCGCATGCGCATTGCAACGCTGAGGCCACTACCATCTGTATTAGCCGGCCATGGTACGACTCATATACGTGCCGTCTCCGCGACGTAAAACGTTTCTCATAAGACAAAAATTCTTTGAATGTGCATATAAAATGATCTGATAGAAGAACTAAACGAAGAAGGATAGTTTAAAAACACTTTATTTTACTTGTTTATTTACTCTTTCTCGCGACTAGCTTTTTTCTGGGGGTTCACTGAACCAGGACACGCCGCCACGGACACCCACTCTTGTAACTCCATATTTACTTCTGTAGTAGGCCTACGCACAGGCGCACCAAAGGCTTGGGCAAAGAGGAGTACTTGCGCCACTTTCCGTCATAACGTGAAGCTAAAAATAATCATGATGGGTAGTATTTGTCCGGTATGCAAAAACAGTTCATTAGCAAAACATGTAAAGTAGGCCTACTGATTTGTTACTTACGGAAAATACAGTCTTGGTTTTCGCTTCACATCACGGAATGCCAAATTGTTTCATGCAGTACCGCAGATTCTTCCTTCTGCATCACTGTTTTTTGCACTGATTCTTCTACAATATTCGAAAGTGCATCAGAGCCCCGGTATGGTGAAAGTTATGGTAAGTCTTGTGCACGACTGCGAAGTTGTTATCCTAGCGCATTACGTTGTTCCACGTCAGATCGTCAATGCACAGTATTACTGTTCGTTTTTGGAGCACCACCTGCGACCAGCTTCGTGAAAGAAGCAGCCAGACTTTCTGCGCAACCCACCAGTCATTATATACGACAACGCACGGGCGCATACAGCGTAAGCTGTGGCTGCTCTGTTCGGTCGATGGGACTGCGAAGTACTGTACCATCCACCATGGTCCTTGTGACTTTGATTCGATTCCGAATATGAAGGAACCACACCGTGGGACTCACTTCCGAACTGTTCCAGAGATTCGACAGGCAGTAGACCGCTCTATCAACAGAACAGGCTCTGCTAACGGTATACTACGCCTTCCACATCGCTGGCAACGGGTTCTGTTCAACGCTGGTGCCTGCTTTGAAAGACAGTAACAGATGAAAACGTGTAACGCTTTTGTATCGGTTGTGAATAAATAGTTGCCACTATTTAAGTTCCAAACCTGGAATAATGCTCAAAATAATTTTGGGATCATACACATATACCATATATGTTATTCTGTGTGTCACAGTTTCTATCGCAAAATTATTCTGTGTCCCAGTTGCTATCCGAAAAATCAACTTATGTTACAATAAATTGAATTTCGGTAGCTTTAGCTATATAGTCAACTGTAAGCCGTAGACACAGAGATACTATTCTTTGAAAACTCAAATTGTTCTGACGCACGAAACGCACTGCCCAACCTCGCCTTGTTTTAAATTTAGCTGCCGAGATCCGTTCTTGTTTTGAAAACGCGCATGTTCTCAACTGTAGCATTTCAAGTGGCATAGCATAACCTTTGTTTCGCGTTTCGACAATCCACGTAGCACATGTTCATAGTTCCCTTTTTGAATCCCACCAACAGAAATTAGCTTGTCTTTCTGATTGCTCCGATAGCGAATCATGTTCTGCTGTACTTCTAATCCACGAGCTGCGACATAATTCTGAGCTAAGTTAAACGATGCCGTAAATCTAATTCTCCATTCACCTGTACTCATTTTCGTATGTTGCTCACAGTATAAATACACTCACTTACTATCCTGACTCCTCGAACCACAGTCGGTTTCTAGTCTCGTCAATGAGTCTCTCCATTCTGCCCTGGGCAACTTCTTCCCTTACTCCCAGTACCTGGAGATCCTTGGCCAGCTGGTCTCTCCATCTCATTTTTGGCCTGCCTAGAGGTCATTATATTTCTATATTAAATATCAGGGGGTAATAATAAACATCTGGTTATTGATCTGTAGAGTTTCTTGCCTTTCTTTCTATCCTCATGAATTTTGTTTTCTGATCATGAACTTCTAGTCCAACTTCTTTTTATTTTTGAAAGAGCCTTTTTGCTGTGTGTTTCTATGCGTTCTGTTTTGGCAACAACAATAAATCCCGTCATTGTAAGGTTCACAGGTTTGTAAATATGTGGGACTGAACTACTCTAGTCATCAGTCCCCAGGCTTACAACTACCTAAACTGTCTTATGCTAAAGACAACAAATACACCCATGACCGAGCGAGGACTCGAACCTCCGACGAGCAGCGGCACGCTCCGCAGATAGGCGCCTTGGAACGCTCGGACACTCCACAGTTTAATTATGTGTGCGAGGAAAATCTCATTTTCAATTAAACGCCACTCACAGTCAATGAATCTCTGTGCTTTAAGTATGGAACATTGAGAAAGATTCTATGAACATAGTTTATTGTATCATTTTCCAAAGAGTTACAGCACAAAGATATAATTTTTAAATGGAACAATAGTTTTTTCTATCGTGCATTGATTCGTTGAAACCAGCTGCGTCCAAATCAATTTAAACTACATTCCTATCACTGTTAGTTGCTGTGGATGCAGCACGATGGTCACCCAGTCCATTCTGCGCGTGCTGTTGTATAAAAACTAAACAACAGGTTTGCAGGAAGATGGTTGTAGCGCCATGGTCCTCATTCATGGCCCGCAAGGTCGCCCGATTTAACACCAGTAGATTTCTTTTTGTGGGGATATCTAAAGGATCGTGTTTATGTCACTGAGCCCACATTCCCAGATGATCTGAAACGGCGCATCGATGACGCATGTCGCTCCGTCACACCGGCGATTTTACATCTCGTCCGCAGATCCTTTCGACGGCGCATTGCATTATGCATTGAGGAACATGGACACACATTTGAACATGTCATGTAAATCAACTTCCCACCGCCATAACATCCATCACCCACCACACAGCCATGTATTATGTAAAGCGTGTGATATGTGCTCCTGAAACTTTGAAGGGTTGTAGCTCCCAAACTAACAGTGATAGGAATGTAGTTTAAATTGATTTGGATGCAGCTGGTTTCAACGAATCAATGCACGATAGAAAAAAACTATTGTTACATTTAAAAATTATATCTTTGTGTTGTAACTCTTTGGAAAATGATACAATAAACTATGTTCATAGCTCCGCAGAAAGTGTAACATTTCTTGTGTTGACCTACCGCATTAAAATTTCCCGTCACCTATTATTTTATATGTTACAGAGGCAAACATACTTAATGAAACACCCTGTGTATTGTAAGTGGTGCAGTAATCTTTGGAAGTTCGATTGTAAAGCGCTCTGGCTGCGCGAGAGTAATCAGTTGCGACTTAGTTGTAAGTGAGGGGTATCTCGGTAAGGAAGCTGTTGGAGAAGACAGTCGTTAAGTATGCGTTGCAGCACGCCATTATTGTAATGCATGATTTAATTTTCTGTAATATTTTTATACGTCATATTTTTTATGAAACATAACTTCTGATCTTAAATTCTTTTTCTGCGTTCTCATTTTGGTAGTTAGTTTCCCCTTCCTTTTATTTTCTTCATTTATGATTATTGTTTAACTTAATTACTACCCACCTATCATTTCTGCATTAATACTGAAATCAATCAAGTTATGAACCTGCAAGCTGCGAGCTGCTTGCTGTTTCCTGTTTCCAGTTTGTTATAAGAATATACGAGGTAAGTCAATTTTTTATTTTTCTTGTGTTGCAGTCGATTTTTCCCACTTTCATTATTCAAGTTAATCAGTTTCGTTGTACCCTTTGGGAGTATTTCCGACAGGGCCATAAATTTTAATGTTTGTGTTTTCCCTATTTCCCGGGCGTGTACGTTGCGTTTACCGCGTACGTAGTACGCAGTAGTGGTCAATTTCCATTCAACTTTATTTATTTGGGAAAATATTGCACGACAATTTCCATTAAGGATACCTTGCAACGTATCCACCAGATTTCAGTCACAAATCTTATACATCTATTGATTAATATGATTCATAATACAGTTTCAGATCTAAAACGTGACAAACAGCTTTTCGACTTGTCTGGCAGCTTAAGAAAATGTAAATAAAAAAATCTCGACATATTCCCCCTTTTTAGAAATTCAAATTCCCTAGCTCATTGAGCCCTCGAGGGAGGGAAAGGAGGAAGTACATTTGTGATAACAATAAAATATCTCTGAATGGGGGACAGATATACTTATGATAATACAAACAGGCGCTGGTCCGGTCTGAACCGAATCGTACACACTCTATGCTCATAGTTCAAATAGGAACGGAGCACTAGGACTCGCCCTCTTAAATCGCGATCTACGCGCGGTCTTTTCAAACATAGTTCTAAATATAAAATACAAGGGGATCAGTTGAACTGATTCCTATCTAAAAATTAACTTTTCACTTGTTTCTAACTTTTACTTCAAAATTAACACAGTATTTATTAACATAAGTTTAATTCAAAATAACATTATCAAAGAGGCCATTGTAAATTTCAATCTTAATGAGTCAGTCGTCTGCTCACAAAGGCCATAAAGCCAAATACCTGCACTCTGAAAGTGTGTAATAATGAATACCGTAACCCAAATATAAATGTGTTTGTAATTGTACCTTTTGTGGAATGGTCTGTGTGTCTGTGTCTGAATCGTGATTATACCACAGTCAATCAGAATAGAGTCCAATATAGATGTTTTCACCTACAAATTAACTTCTTTCTTCCACTTATCACGGTAAATCGTAATTAAAACTGCAATATAGCAGACTATTAATTCAGGGAAGGCAAGTTTTTAAAAGCATGTGTTCTCCTCGCCTACATAAGTAAAAAATAAAAAGACTCATGTAATCACAGTAAAATATTAGCCTGTATTATGTACGAAAAGTTTTCAGAGGTTACCCCTGTGCAACAGAGATCCAAAATACATACGGATTGTATGTGAAACAGACAACCACCAACAAACTTAAATCATCGACTATGAAATAGTCTAACACTGACAATAAGTTGCAACACCAAATATTCAAATGTTTGTAACCCAAAGGGACCAAACTGCTGTGGTCATCGGTCCCCAGACTTACAAACTACTTAAATTGACTTACACTGGGGACAACACCCACACACCCATACCCGAGGGAGTAGGCCTTACCGCGCCTCCATTCCGCGGCTAATAAGTACAATTGATGTGCAATGCTGTGATATAAAAAATTAAACTACAATGAGCAGTGAGGAGCTATTCTATGTTACTAAAACAACACTTTCAATCGCTCTTAACTGAAATTTTTCGGGTGCAAAAAAGATCTCAATTTTATGATAAACAAAGCTGGATATACTCCTTAAAAACTGATTTTATTAAGAAAATAGATACTAGTTTAAGAAATTGAAATGTAATAATGTATGAGGGAGGGAGACAAATGAAATAATGAAAGTAATTTGGAATATAGCGAGATGAAGCTTTCTGTAGAAGCAAAATCTATCGTTAACTTTACACAATGCACGCTAAAGAAAGCTGTAGTTAAAAGGGAACAAAATTCTGAACACTTGAATGTAAACTGCAAACAGGAAATGATAAATTAGAATTTTGAAAAGCAGAAACCACATTTATGCATAGCAGTATTCAGAAATTATTACATTTCCCACGTGGTGTCGCTGCATTGAAAGTATCGGTTGCCAAAAAGAGACCTGACAGAGTTGTGGGAGAGCCGGCCGCGGTGGCCGAGTGGACTGAGGCGCTCCAGTCACGGTCTGCACGGCCACTACGGTCGGGGGTTCGAATCCCCCCTCGGGCATGGATATTTGTGCCGTCCTTAGTATAAGGTAGTTCGTAAGTAGTTTGTATGTTTAGGGACTGATGACCCGTAGTTAAGTCCCATAAGCTTAACAAACATTTGAAGTTGTGGGAGAATGATAGACCAATTCTTTGTTGTTTGTAAATCTATCGGACCAAGCTGCGTGGTCATCAGTCCGCAGCTTACAAACTACTTAAACTAAAGTAAAATAACGTAAGGACGATCACACACACCCATGCCCTAGGGAGGACTCGAACCTCCAACGGCGAGCAGCCGCGCGCTCCGTAGCGAGGCGCTTTCGACCGCTCGGCTACTCCACCGCGGCACCAATTCTTTCATGGTTTCCGAAAAGGTTAAACTGTCGTCTTCTTCCACGAGGTGGGGAACGTATTCTGCCGAAGAATGTGCCGGAAGAGGCACTACGTACCCAACAGTCCTCTTCTGTAGGTTGCGAAGCAGCCTTCAGTCAACTAGATCGTGGGCAGAAGCCTTCTTCTTGGGCATCGCAGTAGGGGAGTCTTAAAACTAAGTTATATATGAACAGACACTGCTCAATTAGTGTCGTGGTCGAGATAAATTAAAAATGGCGTTGAAGAGGACACATTGATGGAAGTGACAATTACTGAGGGGACAAGGCAACTGGAAAAATGATGTAATGTTATGAAAAAAAAAATATTCAGAAGGTAGACTCTTTAGAAAGGAGTTCTATAAATTCTTGTCTGATATATTTTTGTGTTAACATACGCTTCTGCCACCGAAAGTATTATTGTTTCAACAGTTGGCAATAGCCTTTCTTTGTTGCGGGCGCCCGAATTGAGCATACATGTCAAGGAAATGCCAGTATCATATGATCTGAGCGTTCCACAGCTACCAGAGGGCGTCATCAAGGGGGTATTAGTAACGCTGATGGAAGGTCGTGGCGTTCTCTTGGGACTCCATTCAGAGCAGCTGACGGGGCGTATATAACTAGCCTAGCGGCCAGCCATTCAGCTAGCGATAGCCGCCTGCCCTGTGCGAAGTGACACGACAGTGTTCAGGCCCTCTCTTTAAGCGTGTGACGGTAATTAGCGCTTTAGAGCTGGAAAGTGTGCTCTGTCTTTAATCTCAGAGTGTCATCGGGCCCCCGTCTACGTGTCACCATCCACGGTTAGCACACGATAAGCTGTTGCAAGGCGCAGGCGAAGCCTATGCAGATTAATTACTTAGTGAAGAAAGTTGCAAGCAAAACTGAACTTTAAGATGACGTATACACAGTTTCCTATATCCAGACATAACTATTTTTGCGTTCAGTTGCAATATTAAGGTCATTCATTTCGTCTGATCTTACAGAAGTAAAAATAACACACATTTATAACTGTGTGTATCTCTTACGATACGTCTGCTTCATGTTTATTCTTCCAGCGGCTGCTGTTTCCTCCCACGTTATTGGTTACCTTCGTTCCCTCTTAGAATCCGACCTTTTTTAAACGTGGCAAGTTGTTTTGTGGCGAGTTCGACAACCTTTTTAAAATTTCATTAATATTTCTAGATGTAAGTGGTGAACATGATATGTTTCTTTTTACATATCTAATTTTATTATGTATACATTGTAAATAAGAACAATCAGATTCAGTGTCATCTACAAAATATTTGAATGAGTCATTCATATCATTAAGAAAAATGAGACTTTTTAATTTTCTTGTAACAAGCCTACATGAATTTCTTATTTCAGAAAAAACACCTTGAAGCCTGTGGCAATGACTTTAATTCGCATAATTTACACCTAAATGCATTTCAAATACTACTTTAATAATATAACGCACAAAAAATGTTCTAAATAAAAGAACTGAAGACAATTTACCTTGTAATAGCGAATTTTTCACTCTACAGATGGAGTGTACTGTGATACCATTCTCCTGGGAGCTTATACCTATGCACCAAACCGAGACTCAAACGTAGGAACTTTGACTTCTGCAGACAAGGTTGTACCAACTGAGCTACCCGAGCATGACTGACGAGCCGCCCTCAGAGGCTGTACTCCCACCAGTAACTCGCCTTTCTTATCAACGAATGCTCTCCCGCAGAGTGAAAAATTCACTGTGCAAACAATCCCCACGTTGTGGCGAAATCATGTCTCCGCAATATACTTTCTTCTAGGTATGCCACTCCCTCAAGGTTTTCAGGAGACCTTCTGTGAAGCTTGGGATGAAAATGGTTAACTGAGAAAATTATGAACGTTTTGTGAAATCGAGGACTGAGTAAATCACAACCCCCACCTACTTTTCTAAAATTATTGTTATTTCACTTGCAATCTTGTGTGCTTGAGGAACCTATATAAAATGAAAATGAGTAAGATCTCACACATCGAGATTTGTAAGATTGAACAAACTTAATTGGGTGGATAACCTTAAAAAAATCGTGTTGCATCGATGGGATTTTTAGGGCTTATTTCTTAAAGTTAGGGAATTCTAACTGTAATGCTGTTTATTTAAGCTGAACGCATATCATTACTTGCTTTCAATCGATTCCTGGAGTTGGTATCAAGCACGAAACCCTTCTTCTCCTAAATGAGTCATACAAAATATCATAAAATAGCGGAAGGTGATTTATTGACTGAAATCGTTTGATTTTGCGTTTTTACTGCAAAAGTGTTGAAGAGGATGAATTCATATTCATTCTTATAGTTTCCATTACTCTGTAATTCAACAAACGTACAAAATGTTAAAATGTTTGTAAAGCTTATGGGACTTAACTTACAAACTACTTACGAACTAGGACGGCACAAATATCCATATTCGAACCCCCGACCGTAGTGGCCGTGCTGACCGTGACTGGAGCGCCTCAGTCCTCTCGGCCACCGCGGCCGGCCACTGTCAGATCAATGTGTTTGTTCACAAATAACAATTCTGCTACCTGTCACGATTTTTATATGTATTAATACGACGAGTTTATGGAAATCATTCCCGTTTTTAAGTGCGTTTTGTGCTATCCCATTTCTGATGTGCGAGGACCTGAATTATTTTGTTATCTGTACTGAAGTAACTAAAAATTTACGCATTTAATCATTATGATAGGGACAAAATAGTAATGCAGAAACTCAGCCATCAGAAACAGGGCAACTAAAATGGGATAGCACAAAACGCACTTTAAAATGGGAATTATTTGCCGAAACGCGTCATACTAAATAAATAAATAAATAATAAAAAAACAAAATCGTGACTGATAGCAGAATTGTTATTTTTAAACAAAACCAAATAATAATTTAGAATAAATAAAAGTTTGGAGGTTTTATATTTTGACCAAAACTTGGGAAACACCGATTTAAATGAATAGCCCGTCTCCGATAGCAAAACGTCTCGTGGAAGTGTCCATTGTTTGTGGCTGCCATCTAGGTGTAAAGACGCAATATCTCGCGGCGACGGCCATGTTCCCGTACTGTTCGCAGGTTGCGCTCTCGCTAAAAGCGTAATCGTATTTGAGTTTCATTCGGATTTTACGCTCGTATAAACAAAGCGCTCATGCACATTGTATTTAATGTTATCTGCCGATTTATATATCTGTATAATTTACGTTCGTTTTTATAAAATACTAAAGGTCGTGGTTTTCGTTCTCCACAACGTTGCTGCCGTGCGGTAGCATCAATCCCGTTTATTGTGTCCCCTGACTTGGTCATCTGTCGTTCGATATACGAATAAATCTGACATTTTCACGTGGAAACTATTCCGCACCACTAATTTTTGAAATGAGGCTACGTTTCTGTCAGGTTCCTCTAATGTTGCGTTCCCGCAGGTCATAACACATTGGAGTGAGCCCCAAGGCATACGACCGAACCGCTGACGCAAATCCTGCGACGTCACAGACAAGAGAGTTTGCCTACGTCTCGTATAAAATTTTTATTATTTCGAGTCGTGAGTTTAATTTTGTCAGATAACATGTAGGTCGCGTCATAAAATTATAATAGAATCTTTTGTATTAAAGAACTTTGAACAGCAACAGCAAAGGGAATTATCAAGTGCTCTCGCTATACTGGACTTCAGGCTAGTTGAACCGTGTTTTTCAGACATGTTAATTTAAATTTTTAACAAAACGCCATATATTTAAAACTAGGTGCAACGAGCCACGCACTGCTGTGAGTTATTTCAGATGAAATGTAAGGGAAAGAAAAGAGAAAACCCACAATTTTAAAATGTATAATTTCATAACGCTTTGTGTGGGATTATATACCCAACGTACACTCTCTGTTCCGCTTATTTCTATCCCCTCTCTCTGCCCATCTCCGCCATCCCCTCGCGTTGTCCATCTCCCCCTCCTCTCCCTGTGCACCTCCTCACCCCCTTTTACCTGTCGAAATTCCCCCTCCCAAATTTCCTGCCTCTCGTACCCTCCTCCCCGTTTCTCTTCCAAACCCCTTCACCTCTCCATCTCGTCGACGCCCTCTTTCTGTCGATCTCCCCAGTCTCATAGCACCTCCCCCTGTGCATCTTTCTCCCCTTCTCTTTAAGGCGACCCCCACCAATCGGTCTCGATCTTCGACCCCTTTCTTTGTCATTCCGCTTCTTTCCGTACAAGGTTGACTTACTAAATGTCTTTTTCCAAAGCTGTTTCACAGAGGAAGATTGCACTGTAGTTCCTTATCTAGATTGTCGCACAGATTACAAAATGGCAGATATCGAAATAATTGACAAAGGGATAGAAAAACAATTAAAATCGCTCAAAGGAGGAAAGGACGCAGGACCTGATGGGATACCACTTCGATTGTACACAGAGTACGCGAAGGAACTTGGCCCCCCTTCTTGCAGTGGTGTATCGTACGTCTCTACAAGAGCTTAGCGTTGCAAAAGAATGGAAAACGGCGCAGGTCATCCTAGTTTTCAAGAAGGGACGTGGAATAGATGTACAGGACTATAGGCATATATTTCTAACGTCGGTCAGTTGTATTATGTTCGAGTATAATAACACGTCTGGAGGCTAGAAATCTGCTCTGTAGCAATCAGCATGGGTTTCGAAAAAGACGATCGTGTGAAAGCCAGCTCGCGCTATTTGTCCACGAGACTCAGAGGGCCATAGACACGGGTTCTCAGGTAGAAGCTGTGTTTCTTGACTTCTGTAAGGCGTTTGATACAGTTCCCCACAGACGATTAAAGAACAAAGTAAGAGCATATGGTCTATCAGACCAATTGTGTGATTGGATTGAGGAGTTCCTAGATAACAGAATTCAGCATGTTATTCTTCCAAAGTAAGAGCGATGTGGGTCCGTTGCTATTCACAATATATATAAATGACTTTGCGGATAACATCGGAAGTTCACTGAGGCTTTTTGCGGATGATGCTGTAGTATATAGAGAGGTTGTAACAATGGAAAAATTGTATTGAAATGCAGGAGGATCTGCATCGAATTGACGGTGCAGGGAATGACAATTGAATCTCAATGTAGACAAGTGTAATGTGCTGCGAATACATAGAAAAAAAAATCCTGTATCATTTAGCTACACTATAGCAGGTCAGCAACTGGCAGCAGTTAATTCCATAAATTATCTGCGAGTAGGCATTAGGAGTGATTTAAAATGGAACAACCATATAAAATTAATCGTCGGAAAAGCAGATGCCAGACTTAGATTCATTGGAGGAATACTAAGGAAATGCAGTCCGAAAACAAAGGAAGTAGGTTACAGTACACTTGTCCGCCCACTGCTTGAATACTCCTCAACGGTGTGGGATCAGTACCAGGTGGCGTTGATAGACGAAGTAGAAAAGATCCAACGGAGAGTAGCGCGCTTCGTTACAGGATCATTTGGTGGTAATCGTGGAAGCGTTACGGAGGTGATCGATAAACTCCAGTGGAGGACTCTGCAGGAGAGACGATCTGTCGCTCGGTACGGGCTTTTGTCGAAGTTTCGAGAATATACCTTTACCGAGGAGTTTAGCAGTATATTGCTCCCTATTACGTATATCTCGCGACGAGATCATGAGGATAAAATCAGAGAGATCAGAGCCCACACAGAGGCGTACCGACAATATTTCTTTCCGCGAACAATACGTGACTGGAATAGGAGGGAGAACCAATAGTGGTACTCAAGGTACCCTCCGCCACACACCGTCTGGTGGCTTGCGGGGTATGGACGTACATCTCTAACTCCTTCCTCTTCACCTCCTCTTCCCGCTTTCTGTGACAGTTCCCCTCCTAGTAATGGGAGTAGCCTATCCAGAGCTCATTTCTAATGGAAGATGAATATACGATACTACTAGATTACCCTGATTTCATTTGCCAGTTTGTAAATTTTCTGGACTAAGATAATTGAACAGTGGGTGCGATATCTCGGTTTGTCTGGAGTTGTTTTATCTTTGGTTTGTGAGGTCTTTTGTTATTGATATTCTGCAGCCTACCGGGAAGTGTGTGGGAACGAAGAGTCGGTACCGAGGGCTGGTTGCGGAAGCACGGTGGGACTGTCAGAGAGCGATACTAACGCGCATGGGGGTTTGATTCAAAGTAATTTCCTGCATGTCCACATTGATTCGGGGATACTTGGATCTAGATGTTTCCCTGGGTTCTGGAGCTCATGGTGTCGGCGGTAACTGGCGTGTCTTGTCAAAGAGTGTATTTCGCACCAGTAACCTTCTACATCTACACATCTACATCTACATACATACTCCGCAATTCACCGTAAGGTGCGTGGCGGAGGGTACACTGTACCACTACTAGGCATTTCCTTTCCTATTCCACTCCCAAATTGAACGAGGAAAAAAAGAATGCCTATATGCCTCCGTACGAGCCCTAATTTCTCTTATCTTGTCTTTGTGATCTTTACGCGAAATGTAAGTAGGCGGCAGCAAGATCGTACTACACTCAGCTTCAAATTCCGGCCCTCTAAATTTACTTAACAGAAATTCACGAAAAGAGCGTCGTCTTTCTTCCAGCGATCCCCAATTGAGTTGCCGGAGCATTTCCGTGACACTCGCGCATTGGTCGAACCTACCGGTAACAAATCTAGCTGCTCGCCTCTGAACCGCCTCTATGTCTTCTTTCAAACCGATCTGCTGCGGGTCCCAAATACTTGAGCAATACTCAAGACGTGGTCGTACAAGCGTTTTATACGCGGTCTCTTTTACAGGTGAAGTACATCTTCCCAAAATTCTCCCAATAAACCGAAGTCGGCTGTCTGCCTTACTCACAACTGTCCTTACATGCTCGTTCCATTTCATATCGCTCTGCAATGTTACGCCTAGATATTTGAACGACGCGACCGCATCAAGAAGCTCACTACTGATGCTGTATTCGAACATTATAGGATTGTTTTTTCTACTCATGCGCATCACCTTACATTTTTCTACATTGAGAGCTAGCTGCCATTCTTCGCACCAACTAGAAATTTTGTCTAAGTCAACCTGTATGCTATTACAGTCAGTTACAGACGACACCCTCCCATACACCACAGCATCATCAGCAAACAGCAGCAAATTACAACTTACTCTGTCCATCAGATCATTTATATAGATAGAAAATAATAGCGGTCCTATCACACTCCCCTGGGGCACGCCTGACGATACACTCGTCTCTGATGAACACTCGCCGTCGAGAACAACGTACTGCGTTCTATTACTTAGGAAGTCTTCCAGCCAGTCACAAATCTGAGAACCTATTCCATAAGCTCGCATTTTCGTTAGGAGTCTGCAGTGTGGCACCGTGTCGAACGCCTTTTTGAAGTCGAGAAAAACACAATCCGCCTGTTGCCCTTCGTCCATGGCTCGCAAGATGTCATGTGAGAAAAGGGCAAGCTGAGTTTCACATGAACGATGTTTCCTAAACCCGTGCTGATTCATGGAAAGAAGCTTTTCCGTTTCAAGGAAATTTACTATATTCGAACTGAGAATATGCTCCAAAATTCTACATGAAACCGATGTCAACGATATTGGCCTGTAATTGTATGGGTCAGTTCTCTTTCCTTTCTTATACACGGGAGTCACCTGCGCTTTTTTCCAATCACTAGGAACTTTGCGCTGAGTTAAGGATTCGCTGTAAATGCAAGCTAAGTAGGGGGCCAATGCCGCAGAATAGTCTTTGTAAAACCGAACTGGTATTCCATCCGGACCAGCAGACTTTTTCGTATTTAGCTCTCTCAGCTGCTTCTCTACACCGGAAATACCTATTGCTATGTCCCCCATTTCGGAATTAGTACGTTGATCAAATGATGGTATATTTGTGCGGTCCTCCTGCGTGAAAGATTTCTTAAAGGTTAAATTTAGAACTTCAGCTTTCCGTTTGCTTTCTTCTATTACTGCCCCGGAATGATCAACTAGTGACTGGACAGTGGGCTTTGACCCGCTTATCGATTTTACATAGGACCAGAATTTTTTCGGGTTCTCGGAAAGATCTTTTGCTAAGGTATGGCTGTGATAATTATTGTATGCTTCACGCATCGATCTTTTTATAGACGCACGAATCTCTACTAACTTTTGCCTGTCACCATTTGCGTGTTCTTTTTTGAATCGAGAATGCAACAGCCTTTGCTTTCTCAGCAGCTTTCTAACATTATTATTATACCACGGTGGATCTTTTCCATCCTTAATCGTCTTTACTGGCACATATTTCTCTAACCCTTCATTAACAATGCATTTAAATTTAGTCCACAATTCCTCTACATCCATAGTCCCAGAATTAAACGATGCCCATTTATTTTCTAAGTGCGATCGTAACATTTGCTTGTCGGCTTTTCCCAACAAAAACACGCTCCTAGCCTTCTTGACTGGTTTATGAACTTTGGTCACCATCGACGCTATGACGATGTCATGATCACTAATTCCTGTCTCTACACAGACATCGTTAATAAGGTCAGGCCTGTTTGTGGCTATAAGGTCTAGAATATTTCCATTGCGCGTGGGTTGCCGGTTTAACTGCTCAAGACAGTTTTCGGAGAATGTGTCCAAAAGTAGCTCGCATGACTGCTTGTCTGTACCGCCTGAAATGTAACTAGCGAGGTCCCAATCTATACTCTTTAGGTTGAAGTCACCTCCGACTAATATTGCATGGCCCGGATACCTATGCACTACCTGGTGTAGACTTTCCTTGAATGATTCTAAAACTGCTACAGCAGCACTGGGGGGCCGGTAAAAACAACCAACTATTAACTTTACTTCTTTTAGACCTGTTATGCGTGCCCAGATAACTTCACAATTACTTTCAACCTCGATCTCAGTAGAAACAATATCTTTGTCCACAGCGATGAACACTCCTCCTCCGGTTGTATCAGATCTATCTTTCCGATATACATTCCACGCTTCGCTAAATATTTCTGAACTTTCCACATCATCATTTAGCCAGCTTTCGGTGCCTAAAACTATCTGAGCGCAATAACTTCCATGCAGCGCTGCAAATTCGGGAACTTTGTTTCTAATACTTTGTAAGTTCGCGGCTAATATTTTTATGTTCGAATTTTTATTCAGAACGTGGCCTGAATTCGCTGTTTGAATACTGACAGTCGAGTGCTCATCAGAGTTAACGCCTAGCCTAAAAAACCCCCATGTGCACTCCACAAGTACTCTGCTACCCGAGTAGCCGCTTCCTTAGTGTAGTGCACCCCTGATCTATCTAGGGGCACCCTACAATTCCCCACCCGATAACGCAGATCCAGAAATCTGCAGCCATGACTGTCACAGAGTCGGCGAAGCCTCTGGTTCAGACCCTCCACTCGGCTCCAAACCAAAGGACCCCGATCAACCCTGGGAACAATGCTGCAAATCGACAGCTCTGCTTGCACCCCGCGTGCGAAGGCAGCAGCCTTCACCAATTCCGCCAGCCGCTCGTAGGACCTGAGGATGTCCTCAGAACCCAAGCGACAAGCGTCATTGGTGCCGACGTGAGCCACGACTTGCAGTCGACTGCACCCCGCACCCTCGATAGCCGCCGGCAAGGCCGCCTCCACATCTCGGATGAGGCCCCCCGGCAAACACACCGAGTGCACGTTGGAATTCCTTCCAGATCTGGACGCTATCTGCCTAAGGGGCTCCATCACGCGCCTGACATTGGAGCTCCCAATAACTAATAATCCCCTCCCCCCGTGCACCTGCTCGGACCCTGCTGAAGGAGTGGCCACACTTTCACTCACAGGACGAACGTGCGCGGACGGACGTCCAGCCTCCACATTGGCCTTCCGCCTCGAGCGACGCGAACGCCGTACAACCCGCCACTCCCCTTGCGGAGAAGGCGGCTCGACGACGTCCGGTACACCTGAAGGTGCCTCGGTAGCAGGGACAGAGAGCGTAGCGCGAGACACCTGAGGTGTCCCACTCGACGAACCAGACTCCCCACCATCGCTGCACCCCGAGACAGCAGCCTGAAGACGGCTGACCGTAGCCAACAGCACGCTCAGCTGTTCGCGAACCGCGGCCAACTCCTCCTGCGTCCGCACACAGCAGGCACACATCCTATCCATCCTATCGATACAATTAACAGCAATTAACAACTTTAAAGAAGCCTAGTACTCTAATGAAGGCGGCTGGCTGCTGACTTAACTGTGGTCAGTGGTAACTACACTGTCGAATCAACAAAACTTGACTATATATGTGTGGCAGTTGTGATTGTTCAAACATTCAAAATGTTTAAGCACAGTCTAGTGCGTCCTCTGTTTGCATATAGGCATTTGTGCGTGGAGGCACAATTGATATGACGTTTATTCTACATATACATAGATACTCTGCAAATGACATTTAAGTGCCTGGCAGGCGGTTCATTAACCACTTTCATAACCTTTCTCTACCGTCCCATTCTCTAATAGCGCGCGGGAAGAAAGAATACTTAAATCGTTCCGTTTTCGATCTGATTTCTCTTAATTTATTGGGATGTCATGTCTCCCCATGTAGGTGGGTGCTAGCAAAATATTTTCACATTCAGAAGTAAAAGTCGGTGACTCAAATTTCGCAGATAGAACTCGCAGCAACGAATGACGTCGTTCTTTTAAAGATTTCCACCTCAAATCGTGCAACATTTCCGTGAACAAAAGGAGGTGCCCTTCTCTGAACCTTCTCAATGTCTTCCGTCAGTCCCACCTGGTGAGGGTCCCACAAGGGGCAACAGTACTCCAGGAGAGGACGCATAAGTGTGATGTACGCTGTCTCTTTGGTGGAACTGGTGCATCTTCGAAGTGTTCTGCCAATGAAACATAACCTTTGGTTCGCCTTCCCCATAATATTTTCTATATGTTCTCACCAGTCTAAGTTGTTCGTAATTATAACTCCTAGGTATTTGGTAGAATTTACAGCCCTTAAGGTTTGTCTGATTTATCGTGTAATTGAAGTTCAGCGGATTTCTTTTATTGGTCATGTGTATTATTTCACACTTTTCATTATTTAGTGTTACTTGACAATTTTCGCACCATGTAGAAATTTTGTCTAAATCGCTTTGCAGTTGATTTTGATCCTCTGTTGACTTCTCTGACCGATAAACGACAGCTTCATCGGCGAACAGTCTAACACAAGGAAGAGTAACAGATCTATAACTCTTCCCTGGAGAACGCCAGATATCATTTCTGTTTTACTGGATGACTTACCGTCAATTACTACGAACTGCGTCATTTCTGATAGGAAATCGTGAATCAAATCGCAAAATTGGGGCGATATTCCATAAGCATGCAATTTAATTAGAAGCCGCTTGTGATGTACAGTGTCAAAATCCTTCCGGAAATTCAAAAATACTGAACCGATTTGAGATCCCTTGTCGATGGCACTTATCAATTCATGTGAATAAACGGCAAGCTGTATTTCGCAAGAGCGATACTTTCTGAATCCGTGTTGACTATTGGTTAAAAGGTTTTTCTCTTAGAGCTATTTCATAATGTTCGAACAAAGTATATGTTCCAAAATCCTACTGAAAGTCGACGTCAATGAGATGGGCCTGTAATTTTGGGGATCACTCCTATTGCCTTTCTTGAATACTGAAGTGACCTGGGCAACTTTTCAGTCCTTGGGTACGGATCTGAGTGATCAATTGTATATGATAGCTAAGTACGGAGCTGTTGCATCGGCAAACTCGGAGAGGAATACAGTTGGTATATAATCTGGCCCGGAAGATTTCTTGCTGTGTAGTGATTTAAGTTGTTTTACTACTCCAGCAACATCTACTTCTAAATTTTGCAAGCTGGCAGCTGTTCTTGATACGAATTCTGGAGTGTTCACTTGGTCTTCTTTGGTGAAAGAATTTTGGGAAGCTGACTTTAGCAGTTCTGCTTTAGCAGTATTGTCATCGGTAGTATTACCATTGCTATCGTGTAGTGAAGGTATTGTTTTTGTTTTGCCGGTAGTGTACTTCATATATGACCAGAATTTCTTTGGATTTTCTGCAAGAATACGAGACAGGATTTCGTTGTGGAAACTATTATAAGCCTCTCGCAATGAAGTCCGCGCTGGATTGCGATTTTCTGTAAAAGACTGCCAGTCTACGGGATTCTGTGTCTGTTTAAATTTTGCATGCGTTTTTCTTTGTTTATGACCTGTTTTTTGTACCACTGTGCGTCAGACCCCCTCTTTTATCAATTTATTTGGTATAAATCTCTTTATTGCTACTGATATCATGTCTTTGAAAGTTGTGTTTTTAACTTTGTAATTTTTCTTAATTCACTAGACGTGCTAAGCTAGAACTCCTTCGTTCAGAGGCATGAGGAATAGTATTTCATTTCATATTTTTAAATGTTAGTTTCTGTAATATTGCTGGGATTTTATTATGCTAATAATTTATCATTGTGTCTATGAATGTGGCAAGATGAACTTTTTCTCCGTGACGCCACTGTCCCTGTGAGCATGTGTACTTGCTTTATTCTGTATGTGCATGTATGAGCATCTTCTAGCACGGGAGTCTGAGTGTATGTATGAGAATTTTCGTCGGCGGTTGTTGGCTGCTCGCTACTAGTGTTTCTCTGGCTTCGTGTCGATAGATAGTTGTCACCAACCTCTGCTTTTGATGCTACCAAAGATGTTCCTCCACACTTTGGTTACAAGTATGGTTGGCAATGCCCAGTATCGGGCCTCGGTAGGACGCGTGAGTCTAGGCTCTCCCCACCACCACGATTTTCTGGGTTTTTACCGATTTCCGGCCCTGGCGGCGGCTCGCTGGCAGATTTTTGGCTGCGCTTCGACCTGGTAAGATGTTCTGATTTTCTTTCCTCCCTTGAGATGGTAGCGATTCGTTGTCTGGTTTGTTCAAATTAGACTTCAGAACTTAGGTTATTTTTTTCGGAATAAGTTTCTCCGATCATCTACGGAAGCTATTCAATTTCATTTCGGTGAATTTGCATAGATAAACGCGGTGAATATGTAAGTAATTCGGTTTGATAACGCCTGGGAATCGGTTACCTTTGTGAGACTAGCTGGCGGTGTACGAACTCGAATTTCTTTCTAGATTCGTGGAATGCGACTAACGTGCGGGAATATTTTTATTCCGTGTAGTGCATGGGAAATATTCCTTTCCATTTTCTCCTTCCGCGAGTGATATGTACTCCACGTGGTGTGTTCTTAGAACAAGCCTTCAGCTACCCGTGTGACTGTTCCTATGCCTTTCAGGCAAGAAATCATGTACGTATCTTTCTGATTTCTGATAGTACATCGCGATCTCCTCTCCGTCTATTTTAAATTGGTGTTTCGTTTCCAAAACATGTACTTTGCATTCAGACTCCGACAGTAAATTCTCTTCTAGCCTTGTACCACCCCATTTATTAGCTTGCTTATGAAATACTACGTATTTCTAGGGGCTGATGTATTTATTAATTGATTTGCTCCGACTTTGAATTTATTCCACTTTTCTGATTTTGGAAGACTGGACTTCGTCCATCCGTGTAAAACCTTGCCAGTCGCGTCTAACTGTATTTCTTTAGCTTTCTTATGATATCCTTTGCATTTTTAACGGTTGCATGCCGTAGATATTTTTCTTTATTTTTCGGAAATCGAATTTTTGTATTTTTTACCAATTTTTGGAACCACGTGGTTTATAGCTAATCACTTGAGTCCTCGCCACTGCGCACACACCAGTGCCTTACTATTGTGTATTCTTGCTTCGTAATCTATGATTCCGTTGATTTTTGTTGAAATGAATACGATATCTAAGCACTTCGTCTTCAGTGGGGTGCTAACATGTAAAGTAGCAGACACGTGCCGTGTGTCTCAGTGAGTCTGCATTCTCACTGTTTGATTTAAATGGAAATTAATCTCGCTATTATCGTGTACCATCTCAAGTAACGAAAGACCAGAGCCACCTACGAAGTTTATTTTCCTTGTGTTGTGTGGTACATCCTGGTTCGCTGAATTCTGCCTACGATAGCGGCGCCTGCTTCTGCTTCGTATCAGCACGCTGAGTTTGCTTTGCTTCGCGCGTCTGAGTGGCTGAATGCTTGTTGATTGTAAATCCTTCCCTCCACGATGTTCAGTTCAGATTACTTTAGCTTAATTTTCAGTGAGGGATGCATTTTAGTGTTTATTTTATGTTGTTTTTCACCAGTGCTGAGAACAAATTCAGATGCAAATTATCATATTTTAATTCCGTTGCGACATTAATGTTCTCTCAGCCACCTTCATGAAATTGTTTAGTTCGCAGTGTATTAATGATTGTGTGTAATTCTCGTAGATCTACGACGTGTGTCGGTCACCGTCTCCTTGTCTTTCTGCTGCTAAAATACATTTTGAGTCAGTTCTGAAATTGGGCCGGAGAACAAGATTCTATTGCAGGAGGTAGTCCGTAGTTCACGCGAAACCTTTAACTGGTTTTTACGGCCAGAATTATGTGTTTAAAGTAAGCTTCTAACTGGCTCCTTTCAGCTAGAAATAATTTTACAAATAATGGTGGTCTTACAAAGTAAGTCACAACTGATCTACACTCGCATTTTTAGCTTTGAAAGACTGGAGCCTATCACTCAGAAAAGCGTGAAGCGAATTATTATTGTGGTTAACCTGCTATGCAGAAATAATCCCTGATCTGAATTATTCAGCAGTCGGCAGTGCTTTTTTCGAGTGACCTTGGGCACTTGAAACTTACATGAGATCTAACCGTTGCCACGGCTTACGATAATCGTTGGTTGGACTGTGTCAATACTTTGATTATACCTAGTTTGTGGGCACCTTTTTTCCTTCATTGCAAGTGTATTTGTTAGCTTTTTTTCTAAAGCGAAACGTGGCAGTTACACTATAGTGATTAGTCTCTTAGCCCTAAGCTTAAAGTGAGCTTTACGTTATTTTTTTCGTGAAAATTTGGGCTGGAGGCCACTATCAGTTTTGCATAGCATCTTCTTGTTTCATTAAAGTTTTAGTATTAATGTTTGATTAAAATTACATCTCCTTGGCAATTTCTGTTTATTCTTCGTAGATGACTTAGTCTTATGTGTTTGCTGTTGTGCGGTTACATGTTCTGCAGCTACTCAGTCCTGGAGAGCCGAACGCAACGAGCGGTGTCTTTCTTGTTACGCGAGGTGTAGGTGGCCGCTGTGAGCCTGCATGCTTCTCTTCTGTTAAGTTCTTGTTGCGTCAGGGAGATACTGTTCCTTGCATCAGGTTTCAAGTTGACATTTTAATTTTGCTTCATCCCTGCCACTTCAAGCTGCGCCTGTTTTACTTAACTGGTTTTTTTTACCATGCAAAATTTTGTAATTTTGTATATACTTGTTGCAATTAGCTAAATTTATTTCATGTTACTAAATTTTATGATCCTTCTAAATAAAACAGGGGAAATTGTAATTAAAAGATAAAACTTTGATAATTGCTGATGAACATTATTACTAAATGTTCAAATGTTAACTTAAACTTAAGGGACTTAACTACGGGGTCATCAGTCCCTAACTACTTATGAACTACCTACAACTAAGGACGGCACAAATATCCATGCCCGAGGGGGGATTCGAACCCCCGACCGTAGTGACCGTGCAGACCGTGACTGAAGCGCCTCAGTCCCCTCGGCCACCGCGGCCGGCGAACATTATTACTCAAATTTATGTATCTTAGTTAGTGTTTATAGTAATAAAACATTGACTTGAGCGAGGAAAGACGATATGTAGCTGGCCTACCCTTCCTTAGTCAGTCCTAGTACATCTAACGATGATTAACACCCAAAAGATAGACAGTTCAGTAATGATGTGTTTATAAAAAGAAACAATATTATTTTATGGACACTCCAGTGTGGTGATGCCGGCATTTGATAAACAGTAAAACTGCAATGGTCAAAAAAATTAGGGGAACATTTCAGATATTTAGTTCTGAAGTATTGTCATCAGCAGACGTCTTTCTGTCGGTTCTAAGGAGGGGAGGCAAAATATCACAATCGAAATAATGCTAATAACGGAAATTACGAATTACACATGCAGTTGTGTTCAGATACTGCAGTAAGCAGGTAGTGCAGTGCAACGAGAACGTGACTTACCCGAAGCTATGGCATGGAGAGCCATAGGAAGGTTGGAGGCACGACAGACACAGGTGCCTGCAGCTATTGGCGTGTCCTAAAGTGTAATTTCCAGGACAAAATATTCAAATGTTTGTAAAGCATATGGGACTTAACTACGGGGTCTTCAGGCCCTAAACTTACAAACTACTTATGAACTAGCTTATACTAAAGACGGCAAAACATCCATGCCTCAGGGGGGATACGAACTCCCGACCGCAGCGGCCGTGCAGACCGTGACTGGCACGCCGGAGACCGCTCGGCCACTGCGGCCGGCTGATTCCAGGATCTGGACGCGTTTTCGAGAACAGAAATCGTTAAAAGAAGGCCATGGTCGTCCACCAGCAATATTAGCGAGAGATGACCGTTATCTCCGGTTAACAGCCCGTCAAAACAGGAGGCTATTGCAACCACAGACAAATATATACAGACGGGAAACCTCCGTAAGGGCCCGGTCCTACGCTCAGGGGTGCGGGGAGAGAGGGTTTCCAGCAGTTCCGTAAGATGTCCCACGATGGCGCTGCGGTCAGAAGCATTCCTTTAAACTGGCCAGAGCACGCGGCAGGTGGCGGCTGTCCCCACCACCACCTCCCCTCAAACGCTGCCACACCGAACACAGCCGTGGCATTGTGGCAGGCGGCACGAACTCTCCCCTCAGCCTCCCCTCCACGCTACCCTCTGACGTGTGAGAGGCACCCTAAGCCAGCGATCCGCCTGACACCTGATAGCATCTTACGGAACTACGAGGGGAGCGTAGGACAGTGGTTTAGAGGGGGCTGCTCCTCTGTATGTGTTACTCTGTGATGCAATTCAGCTGCAGCGAACCCTCCAGGCAGCAACAGGACGCGCAATATCAACAGTCCGATATCGATTCGGGAATGTGGCCTCGACCAACACCACCTACAGAGAAGGCCGCAACGCTGTTGTGTGACGTCACGCAGAGATGGTTGCGGGCGCATAGCTGACTGGGTAGCCGCTGGGGGCACGACCCACTATGCCGAAGCAGGGAGCCAGTCAGCTATGCACGCGCAACCTACTTCGCCTGACGTCACACGGTGGGCTATGGTGTGTGTCCAATTCAACGGCACCGCTTAGTTGGAAAAAACTGGGCGGAGGAACCTCAGGATTGGAGTCGTAACGAATGGCGCCTGGTTCTGTTCACAGACGAGTCAAGATTTTGTAACCAACCGGACAATCGTCATCTGGAGAAAATTCTCCTACTTTGGGAATCATGATGGTGGCCGAATGGTGCGGGCAGGAGTCAGTGTTTCGTATGGACCTCTGTGTTGTTCACAATGGCACTTTGACTGCTCAGAGGTAATCCTTCGACCTTTCGGTATGCCCTGCGCTGGTTCTATAGAAGATTTGTTTCTTCTGGTGGATGATATGTTTGAAGCTGAGGAAATTGAACGAATAGAGTGGCCAGTTCTTCACCGGACTTAAACCCAACTGAGCAAGTCTGGGATGCAATTGGCAGAAGACGTACGGCAGCCAGACCAGCACCTCCCACAACGGTTGCAGAGCTGCATATTGTTCTTGTGGAAGAACGGTCTAATAATCCTCAAGATAACCTCATACTGTCCATGCCACGCAGTTGTGCAACTCTACTGGCCGTCTGAGGTGATCACACACCATATTAGATGACAATGAGGATGAATTTTCCACTACTGTGGTAGCCGTATGGTGCCTCGCTCTAAGTAATCGTCATGTAAATCTCAAGTACAGAGTTGAGACAGGAAAATATCGTACTGTATCATACAATAATTAAAATTGTAACCAATATCAGAATAAAATACGTTACCATGTGTATTCTTTGTGTGATATCTCACCGGATCCCCTAATTGTTAGCGGTATGTAACTGTTTGCTATGTAAACTCGAATGCGTCAGGAATACACTCAACGATATATGATCACACTGATAAAATTTAGCATAATAGTAAATAGGTGGAAAAGTCCTTTAATGAACTACATCGATAGTATTATTGTCGTATGACAATCACACTAATTTCGTAAATTATGGGCATTTAAATGTAGTGTACCATTTCATTTGTATATGCATGACTGTCGAAGTATTACCTAATTTTTTAGTGTTCACTAATCCGGATATTTTATTATAATCATCAAATCATAGAACAATTGTGTGAATAATCAAATGATCCATATCTACATCTGATACTCTGGAAATCACATTTAAGTGCCTGCCAGAGGGTTCATCGAACCACCGTTATTTATCTCCCATTCCATTCTCGAATAGCGCGCGGGAAGAAAGAACACCTGAATCTCTCCGTTAGAGCTCTGATTTCTCGTATTTTATTCCAATGATCTTTTCTACCTATGTAATTGGAAGAATTTATTTTCGCATTCAGAGGAGAATGTTGGCGATTGGAGTTTCGTAAGTAGCCCACGCCGCACCGATAAGCGCCGTTGTTGTAATGATTCACATCCCAGATCCTGTATCATTTCCGTAGTAAATTAACAAAATCCAGCTACAAGAATGTAAATTTCAGAGCGTATTTATTACTTTGTATAGAAGCGCTGTAAATGTTATCACGAGTTTTCTTAGCGTATTTAATTCACAAATTGACTTTTTGTAATTAACACTGTTAGTAGTTGAAATATCATAAAAACTGCAGAGAAACTAAAAAATTTCAACTTATTATATCGGATGTTTGATTTTCAAATAATTATCTTTGTAAGCAGTGTAGAAACAGAATGTAATGTAATAATTAGATAACGTATTTTAACTGTAAATCAGGAAAATAATGTGGATCAATAATGTTTGTAAACGTTGCTATTGTTTCAATAGGTATATATATATATATATATATATATATATATATATATATATATATATATATATATATATATATATATCGTCGCGCTTCCGGCAGTTTAATTGTGAGTTCAGATTGCTGTCAGCCAGTTCAGTTATGTATCTGTGGAATTTTCGACGATTTTGTCTATGATGTCAAGTTGTTTCATGTATTTACTACGTGAATTGATGCATTAAAATGTCATGGTAAAATTAAACATCGGAATTTTTCATTGAAGCACCGACCTTCTCTGTATCTTCAAATCAATTTTGAGTGGAGCAGTAACCCACGGAATTCGACAAATTACAAATATCAGTAGCATCAGTAATATTTATCTTTAACCAGCTGCTTTGGCAACATCGTCTAAAGGGTGAGTATAGCTGTTATAAGCTACACATCGGTGTACATGGAAATATGTATTAACACACAACGCTGAAAGCTAATATTAAAAGAAAGATTGAACAAAGAAATTTTGCAGCTTCAGTTCCTGCAAGCTAATAAATAAAAACACTGCTGTACCTACAATGGAAAACTACTTCAGAGACAATCGTAATACCTTCAGCGTAAAGTCAAATAAACTTCCACATTTATAATATGTGATATACTGTAAACGAAGGCTTCCACGGCCGTTGTCATTGTTAATAAAACTCTTCTGGGTATTGGACCGCATCGTCAATATATCAAATATTTCACCGACGTTTCGGCCACTATTGCAAGCGGCCATGTTCTGGGTGTTATGTTTACTGCTGGATGAGGGAAAGCTGATGTCTTAAATATTAAATGTTGCCAGTTGTGATTGCTGGTTTCAGAGCTCTGAAACCAGCAGAGCTCTTATCATTGGTGTTTGCTCTGAAACCAGCAATCATAACTGGTAACATTTAATATTTAAGACACCAGCTTTCCCTCATCCAGCAGTAAACATAACACCCAGAACATGGCCGCTTGCAATAGTGGCCGAAACGTCGGTGAAATATTTGATATATTGACGATGCGGTTCAATATCCAGAAGAGTTTTATCAACAATGTGATATACTGTTTAATTTTCCGGTTAGGGTCATTTTTCCCTCAGTTACTTCTTATATTAATATGCAAATATTTATTTATATGAAACCTCTATGCAACTGAAATAAAATAAATAATGTTATTACAAATTAAAACAGAAGTAAAATTCACGTATTATAATCATGAGCCATAACTTCAGATATTAAGTTTGATGTCACATCAAGTAAACACTTCATACAGTTGTTCCTTTGAAAGAAGGTAACTACCATTCCTCGTTCTTGTCGGGTACTGAGCGGTTGCGGGGAATAGTGAATACCATTTTGATTACGTAATATTTCAAATGCTCAGTGTTGGCCGAAAGCTGAATGCAGCTGGAATAAACAGATACAAAAATGTGAATAACGTATTCGAAATGGAAGTTGCCTGGCACGGACATATAACATAGAATTGGCGGAGCTAAAATACACTCTGTGCAGAAAAAAGAAAATAAATAAAAAATATGAAAAGGAAAAAAACAACCAGCCCGTGGTAAAAGTTTGTAGGTCTTTACTGGAAACGCGTACAAATCGCTTGCTTCTAAAAGGGTAGTTTAGAGTATTGCCGCGTTTGATTTTTCTGGGCAAAATCAATTATGTCTGAGCTTTCTTTTGTGGATTTTAGTCATTTGAAATGTACTTCATCACTTCCGAACACCACTACTAATCTCTGCTTTCACACGTATTATAACCTGGTTTAATTGAGATACCACATGAAATTAATACTCCGAAGGGAAAAACACATAGTGTGGCTCAATTAATGAACAGTAATTTATGTAAATACAATTCTCTTTTGTTTAACAGTTCTTATCTACAAGGGTCAGGCACAAAGAAATTTAACAATGTTTTCTCCTGAAATTTCTGCGTCAACAGATATCTTTACGGCATTCGCCTTAAAAAATTGCCTAGATGTTCGTATTAGGCAGGTGAAATGCTCATTATTTAAAGAGCGAAAAATTAGTACGGTATGTAATGGAGAATATCAGCATCGTTTTCTTTGCAACCTAAATCTATGTAACAAAATCAATACATTACAGTCGACATAACCATGCGTAAAACAAAAATGCTTCAAACATAAAATTTGTCAGTAAACAAATCTCTTAACAACCCAGGTAACAAACAGCCGCGGTGGAGTAGCCGAGCGATCTAAAGCACCTAGCTGCAGAGCGCGCGGTTGCTTGCCGTGGAGGTTCGAGTCCTCCCTGGGGCATGGGTGTGTGTGTCTGTCCGTAGGTTAGTTTACCTAGGTTTAAGTAGTTTGTAAGCTACGGACTGATGACCATGCAGTTTGGTCCGATAGATTTACAAACATTTGAACCATTGGTAACAAACCATAGCAGCTGATCTTATCTGAAAGTAGATTATTATGTTCTGATTTTAGGTAATTAATCCATATTATTACGAAAAACTAAATAAATTGAAACATACAGCATTTTCTACAAAAATAATGCTAAAACAACCTAACTGTTTAGAATTAAGAAACGCTGCCGTGGAGTAGCCGAGCGGTCTAAGGCGTCTCGCTGCGGAGCGCGCGGTTGCTCGCCATCGGAGGTTCGAGTCCTCCCTAGGCCATGGGGGTATGTGCGTGTTGTTCTTAGGTTAGTTTCACGTAGTTTAAGTAATTTGTAAGCCTAAGCAGTTAAGTCCCATACATTGACATGCATTTGAACTTACAATTAAGAAAATCAAATGTTTGTAAATATAAGAAACTTAACTGCTGCAGTCATAAGTCCCTAGGCTTTCAAACAAATTAAACTAACTTAATTACTTAAATCTGGCATTAGATGGAAACAAAAGTCATCAGTCTTCCGAAAGTAATTTTTAATATTTTTCTGGAGAAGGAGATAAATGAACACAAATTATGATGACTACCTGACATTTCCAGATGTAAGAGGCGATCTCGAAACATGAACATTACGCATTAAATTTCTGGGAAAATTTATTTGCTTGAAATGCTTGTGAACATATTTTGGCAGCTAGTTTCGCTAAAACTGAATGGCTCTTTTTCATATCACATAAGGAATACTTCGCCAATATAAGTGCGCGGCTAAAAAACATTTCTTTAACCGATCTGAAGATAGCAATTCAATTCTGCTGAAACTAATTATCTGAATATATTAAAAAACGCTCTAGGCAAGTAAATTTTCGTTGAAAAAGACGTGCGTAAACAATACAGATTAAATTTTCATCTGAAGACGTTGTATAAATTCGTTGTTTCTTGAGATATAATAACAGAGTGATAGAAAATGGTTTCTCTTATGAAAAGGAATAATGTACATTGCCAATGCAGTGTAGGTGTTGAAATAAAACTGTGCAATAAAAAAAGGAAAAATACATTTATGGAGTACATACAAGGAATGGAGGAAGGAAGATCAGTGTTTAACGCCCCGTCGACAGCGTGGTTATTACAGGCAAATCTTATGCTCGGATTGTTTGGGTGAGGATGGGGAAGGAAATCGGCCGTGCCCTTTCAAAGGAACCATCCCGGCATTTGCCTGGAGTGATTTAGGGCAATCACGGAAAACCTAAATCTGGATGGCCGGAGGTGGATTTGAACCACCTTTCTCCGGAATGCGAGTCCATTGTGTTACCACTGCGTCACCTCGCTCGGTACAAGGGATGTTCCGAACTAGTATTCTTCTGAGAGAACTTTTTCAATCAATATGAATTCTTCTCATTTAGACAGTAAAAACAAACTCTAGCCGCGGCAGAATAGCAGTGCGCACTAAGGCGCCCAGCTGCGGTGTGCATGCCCGTTCACTGTCGGGGGTTCGAGTCCTCCCTCGGGCATGGGAGTTACTTTAAGTCAGTGTAAGTAGTTTGTAAGCATAGGCACTAATGACCAATATAGTTAAGTCCCTTACATTTAAAAACATTTGAACATTTTTCATCAACTCTACCACTGAATCAAAGTATTCAGCATGCTTCCATGCGTCTCAGTGTATTTCTTTTCCACATTCTTTTGTAATGTTCATATTTTATATGTATGTATGCCGAATCGTGTCCAGTTATCTACGTTACTGGAGTGTTTTTCATTCAGGGATGTCGGATGTCGTTTCCGAGCTTCTCACATCATTATTTAGCCAGCTTTCGGTGCCTAAAAGTACGCGAGCACAATAACTTCCCTTCAGCGCGGTTTATTCGGGAGTTTTGTTCTTAATGCTTCGAAAGTATACGGCTAATATTTTTATAGTTGAATTATTGTTCTGTCTGCGGCCTGAATTCGCTGCCTGAATGTTGACTGGTAAGTGCTCATCAGAGCTAGCGTCTGTCCTAAAGAACATCATGTGCACTCCACAACTACTATGCTACCAGAGTAGTCGCTTCCTTAGTGCAGTGCACCACTATCTAGGGGCACCCTACAATTCCCCACCCGATAAAGCAGATCTAGAAATCTGCAGCCATGATTGTCACAGAGTCGGCGAAGCCTCTGATTCAGACACTCCACTCGGTTCTAAATCGTAGGACCCCGATCAACCCTGAGGACAAGACTAAAAATCGACATCCCAACTTGCACCCCGCATACGAGGTCAGCCGTCTTCACCAATTCCGCCATTAGCAACTGAGGATGTCTTCAGAAACCAAACTACAATCGTCATTGGTGCCAACGTGAGCCACAATTGTAGCCGTACGCTCGATAGCCGCCGGTAAGGCCGCCTCCACATCTCGGATGAGGCCCTCCGGCAGACACACCGAGTGCACGTTGGACTTCTTTCCGGATCTCCATCTGCCTAAGGGGCTCCATCACGCGCCTGACATTGAAGCTCCCAATAATAATAATACCCTCCCCCCGTGCACCTGCTCTGACCCTGCTGAAGGAGTGGCCACACGTCCACTCACAGGACGAACGGGCGTGGACGGACAGCCAGCCTCCGCCTCGAGTGACGCGAACGCCGTTCAACCCACCACGCCTCTTGCGGAGAGGGCGGCTCGACCACGTCGGGTACACCTGAAGGTGCCTCGACAGCAGGGTCAGAGGGCGAAGCATCAGACACCTGAGGTGTCCCACTCGACGCACCAGACTCACCACCACCACTGGCACTCGAGGCAGCAGCCTGAAGACGGCTGACAGTAGCCAGAAGCGCGCTCAGCTGTTCGCGAACCGCGGCCAACTCCTGCTGCGTCCGCGCACAGCAGGCACACATCCTCTCCATCCTATCGATACAATTAACTGTAGAAAGTAGAAAACTAAACAATCAAATTTTAACTGGTCTAGTACTTTAATAAATGCGGCTGGAAGCTGACTGAACTGTGGTCAGTGGTAACTACAACGAAACTATCGCTGGCTGTTTTCGAAATAAACACAAAAATCTATGGAACACACTATTATCAAATACGCGAGAATAAAAGCTTCCTAAAAGCGAAACACACGAAATAAAGAAGTGACAAGTAACAAAATTACAGTTAATACTGAAATTACGTAGCTTGCAGCACAAACGAAATCTGCCAAGTATACGAGAATAAACCTCTTAAGACAGAAGCACTAACGAAAATGAAGAATTGACTGTCAATGAAATTTCCCAGAAATTAAATTAGGATACTTAGCGCTCTGAACAACGAGACACAGGCGGCAGCTGGCACTGGACCCTGCGCACTATTACTCAAACTCATACTTTTGTAAACTGATTCCCGTATGAGTAAGGGCCTAGGAGTGCCTATGGACTGAAGAAAGGATCATTGCTCGTCATCGGCATATTGGATAAGTCCGAAAGAACAGTACCGCATATACAGTCTTATTAATTACCTTGTCTGAAAGCATTTGTATGGGGTTTTGCCTTGTACTGATGAACGATAAATATTTCAGGCAAGAAGAGGATAGAAGCTTTTGTCAAGGGGTACTACAAATGAATGCTGAAAATGAAATGGGTAGATGGTGTATCAAATGATGTGATACTGGACGGGAGAGAAGAGAAATTTCTGGCGTAGCTTGACTAAAAGAATGGGATCGATTGGTGGTATACAATCTGAAAATATTTAAATGTTTGTAGAGCTTATGGGACTTAACTATGGGGTCATCAGTACCTAAGGTTACAAACTACTTATGAACTAGCTAATACTAAGGACGGCACAAATATCCATGCCCGAAGGGGGGATTCGAACCCCCGACCGTAGTGGCCGTACAGACCGTGACTGGAGTGCCCCAGTCCCCTCGGCCACCGCGGCCAGCACATACATTCGGAGACACGAAGAAATCGTCAATTAGCAATGGAGGGATGTCTATTGGGAAAAAGTCGCAGAGGAAGACTAAGGCACGAAGAGAATAAGCAGCTTCAAATGGATGTGTGCTGCCGTTCTTCGGGGGAAATGAGGAGGCTTGCACGGGACAGAGCAGGGTGGGAGAGCTGCATCAAACAGGAATGACAGGATGTCATTCAGTGTGGTGGAGCATTCGCAAATGGAGCAGAGCAGAATAGAAATGCATCTGCTCCTTTGCTACGGGTTAGATCACTGTTGCACAAGTGGAATGCACTTTGTGTTGTGGAGGAGCCGTGAACTTGTTCAGAGTGGTGGTTCTCCTGTCGCCTTGGGGTTCTCCTGTCGTCTGGTGGCAGGTGGAACGTTCTGGGCTCGCAGCCGGCCCCAGATTTGGCGCAGCCCCGGTGGCCGGCTAGCGGCTTGCGGCGTTATTGAATGGCATTAAGTATGCACTCCAAGGGCAGCGGGCGGCAGGCCTCGCCGTCGTTAGGCAAATCGATGCAGCAGGTGGCACCGCAGCCAAGGGCGGTAGCTCTGCCCTCCTGAGGATTCCGCACCAGTCGAAGCGTCCCGCCCCATAAACTCCGACATACATTTACTGTGTGCCCTGATGTCGAAATGCTAAGCGCCGGGAACATCAAATCTACATCTACATCTGCACGGGATACTCTGCAAATGAAGTGCCTGGCAGGGAGTTCATCGAACCACCTCTGTACTATTCATCTCCTATTCCCTTCTCGAATCGCGCGCGGGAAGACAGAACACCTGAATCTCTCTGTTCGAGCTTTGATTTCACGTATTTTTTCTGATGATCATTTCCGTCTATGTAGGTGGCAGTCAACAATTTGGCGATTGGAGTTTCGTAAGTAGACACGACACAGCGATAAACGCTTTGTTGTAATGATTCCTACCCCAGATCCTGTATCATTACCGTAACGCTTTCTCCCCTGTATCGCGACAACACAAAACGAGGTGCCCTTCTTTGGACTCTTTCGGTGTTCTCCGTCAAACCCACTTGATATGGATCAAACACTGGGCTGCAATACTCCAAAAATGGACGGACAAGCGTAGTGTATGCAGTCTCTTTAGTAGTTCTGTTGCATCTTTTAAGCATTCTGCGAATAAAACGCAGTCTCTGGTTCGCCTTTCCTACGACATTATCTATGTCTTCTTTCCAATTTAAGTCTAATGTAATACTAATTCCTAGGTATTTGGTGGAGTTTACGGTCTTGACATTCGATTGATTTATCTTGTAAACAAGGTTTAACGGATTTCTTTTCGTACTCACACTTCTCATTATTTAGAGTCAATTACCAATTTTTAACCATACTGATACGGTATCTTATTAAAATCGTCTTGCAGTTGATTTTGATCTTCAGATGACTATACTAGACGATAAATGACGGCGTCATCTGCGAAATACCAAAGAGAGCTACTCAGATTTTCTCCCAAATCGTTTTTGTAGGTAAGGAACAGCAGAGGATCAATAACACTGCCCTGTGAAACGCCGGATATCACCCCTGTTTTAGTTGATGCCTTACCATCGACTACTACAAACTGTGTCCTCTCTGACAGGAAATCCCCTATCCAGTCACAAATCTGGGGTGATATTCCATAACCGCAGAATTTGATTACAAAGCCGTTTGTGAGGTACGGTGTCAAAAGCCTTCTGGAAATCAAGGAATACGGAATCAATTTGAGAATCCTTGTCGATAGCACTCATCACTTCGTGTGACTAAAGAGCTAGTTGTGTTTCGCATGAACGATATTCTCTAAATCCGTGTTGATCTGGGGTCAATAGATCTTTCTGTTCGAGATAATTCATAATATTTGAATGCAAGATATGTTCCAAAACCCTGCTGATAATTGACGTGAATGAAATAGGTCTGTAGTTTAGTGGGTTACTCCTACTACCTTTCTTGAATATTGGTGTGACATGTGCAACTTTTCAGTCTTTTGGTACATATCTTTCTTTGAGCGAGCGGTTGTTTATAGCTGTTAAGTAAGGATCTATCGCATCAGCATAGATAGAAATCTAATGGGTATATCAGACCGGACCAGTAGACTTGTTCTTCTTAAGTGATTTCAATTGCTTCACTACCTCAATGATATCTACTTCTACGTTACTCATTGTGGCCTCTGTTCGTAATTCGAAATCTAAAATATTGGTTTCGTCTTATTTGGTGAATGAATTTCTTAAAGCTGTGTTTAGTAACTCTGCTTTAGTAGCATTATCATCGGCAGGAGCGCCACTTGTATCACGTAATGAGGGTATTGTTTGTATTTTGGCTATAGTACATTTGACACATTACCAAAATCTCTTTGGGTTCTCAGTCAGATTTCGAGAAACAGTTTCATTGTGGAAAGTATTGTAAGCATCTCTCATTGAAGTCCTCTCTAAATTTCGAGCATCTGTTTATGATCGTCAATCCTGGGTATTTTGTGTTCGTTTAAATGTTGCATGCTTTTTCGACAGCCTTTGTTTTTGCAACAGCGTCCTGACCTGTTTTGTGTACCAAGGGGGATCACCTTCTTCTTTTATTAATTTATTTGGTATAAAACTGTCTCGTAGTCAGAAGCATTTTCTGTCTCCTATATATTCCATTTGTTGGGCTGCAGTGGACGCACAGGATACCGTGCCCACGGGCGCGGCACCTGTAGGGGGATGCTTGTCCACTGTTGGTCGAGCTGATCTCTGCGAGGTCGAGCTGATCTCTGCGAGAGTAACTCGGGCGTCCGATCCTTGATTGTCGTGAGTTCACTCGTGTTCTCTCGATAATCCATTTTTAGTCCGAGGCAAGTCCCGGAGATGAATTAAATTGGTCCCAATCCCCCGGTTCCGACCAAGGTTTTTGGGAGGTTTTCCTTGGTTGTAAGGCGTATGCCGGAACTGGTAAGCCCCTCCCACTTATTCCCAATTGGAATCCCCTCTTGCCCCAGTATCAGCTTGTCTGATAATTGGCTGAATAGAACCGCGACTCTCTATGGGCCGGATCTCAAACAGCCCGCTCCACTCCTCGGAGTGGATAATGAAAAGAATAAGGTTTTTCTGCAGTGTAGTCTTATTTCTGCTGGTGTAAAGTGAATCTGAGTTCATCATCTGTTTCTGTCTAGATGGTAAGCCTTGGAATAAAACATTCTCGGGCTTCTTGTTGCGTCGGTTCTTAATAAAACCTCGAGCTATCGTCCAGGAGCAACTGACTTTCTGTACTGGTACTGTGCTAGTCTGAAATTGCCCATTGGACTGCTTCCAATTGGTCAGTTTCATCTGCCGCTTGATCCAAGATCTCTTGAACAGTGGCATTCATTGTGTATATTGCATCAAGAACACAGTTCCTTACACGTCGATATATGTCATTCAACCCGCTAATGGTCCAAACAATCACTCATGAGTAGCGCTAATATGACGGAGTAGATAAGACGGTCGAGCAGTTACAGGCATAACACCAGGGTCGAAGTACACTGCCTGTGTTGGCTGTCATTCTTCCATGCCAATAATGTCAATTTCAAAATTTGATCTTACCGACATTGTTAGTGTCATGACTGACTCTCATCAAGGGACGTTTCCAGGCGTCTCGAACCGAAGCTATGTTGTTCGGTCATGGTCGCAGTACAGAGATACAAGAACTGTCAATGACTTGCTTCGCTCTGTCTGCCCAAGGGCTAAAACATCAGCTGATGACCGCTACGTACCGATGTCAGCTGGGAGGAACACCACCGTGCTGAATAATGATTTTAGTGCAGTGTTTCGACTCAAACTGTCGCAGGTGCAACTGTATGAGATGCTGCCGAGCGAGAGAGTTGCAGCCGAGCGAGAGAGATGCAGCCGAGCGAGAGAGATGCAGCCGAGCGAGAGAGATGCAGCCGAGAGAGATGCTGCCGAGCGAGCGAGATGCAGCCGAGCGAGAGAGATGCTGCCGAGCGAGAGAGATGCAGTCGAGCAAGAGAGATGCAGCCGAGCGAGAGAGATGCAGCCGAGAGAGATGCTGCCGAGCGAGCGAGATGCAGCCGAGCGAGAGAGATGCAGCCGAGCGAGAGAGATGCAGTCGAGCGAGAGAGATGCAGCCGAGCGAGAGAGATGCAGCCGAGCGAGTTGCAGACGAGCGAGATGCAGCCGAGCGAGAGAGATGCTGCCGAGCGAGAGAGATGCAGCCGAGCGAGAGAGATGCAGCCGAGCGAGATGCTGCCGAGCGAGAGAGATGCAGCCGAGCGAGAGAGATGCAGCCGAGCGAGATGCAGACGAGCGAGATGCAGCCGAGCGAGATGCTGCCGAGCGAGAGAGATGCAGCCGAGCGAGAGAGATGCAGCCGAGCGAGAGAGATGCAGCCGAGCAAGTTGCAGCCGAGCGAGTTGCAACCGAGCGAGATGCAGCCGAGCGAGCGAGAGAGATGCAGCCGAGCGAGAGAGATGCAGCCGAGCGAGAGAGATGCAGCCGAGCGAGTTGCAGCCGAGTGAGATGCAGCTGAAAGAGATGCAACTGAAAGAGATGCAACTTCACTTCCGGCATCTATGACGAGGTATAGTGACACATAGAAACCATGTAACGCGGTACAGATGGGACCAACAGCATGTTGAATGGCCTCGTCAGGACTGGCATCGAGTGCTAGTTACAAACGAGATTCGTATATTCAGTTACAGAAATCATTTTTGGAGAAACAGCGATCGTCAATGATATTCAATTTTTAAAAAGAGAGTCTCAATCTCAATTGCAACTGAAACCGTGTTTTTAAAAATGGAACTTGCATATACCTTCTACCAGACAATAGTCGGAGACTTTTGGCCCACTTTAGCTTGAAATGTAAATGAGAAAAACGGCTTAACCGTTCACTTGAGACGAAAATAGAATGAACGATTGTGTAGAGGCAAAAATTCTCTTCAACTTTGTCTTATTATGCTTTTTCCATAACTCACACCGTTTCAGAGATATTTTCAAACGTATCGGCGATTTGACACTGTCACATGATTTTACGAAAATCAGTACAGGCAAAAAAAAAAAAAAAAAAAAAAAAAAAAAAAAACTTGAAGAAGATGACAAGCTACAATGGCAAGAGAGGTGATATTATTTTAACGCTAAAAGATAGTGAACATATAGGATAGATATTTAAATAACAGGTTAAAGAGGTAAAGGTTCAAGAAAGAGCATGTTGAAAGTAGCTTGTTAAATTTTCTATGAAAGATCTCGAGCAGTAGAGACATGTAAATGCAAGTTGATACGCTCACTGCTGCTCTAAATTACTTAAAGAGTTGCCACAGTACTTGCGCAACAGAAATTTATCTAACTGCTAACAAACACAAAATAAATGTTTAAAAAAAGGAATAGATAATTAAACCTGAGATGGGGATCATGAAAGTATAAAGCAGAGGTTTGATACTTTAAATCATTATGTATTCAATACAATGAACAAGCAAATAAATGTGAGGAGACCATATTAAGCACAATAAAGCACACACCTTGTACAAAAGTGAAATTAAATTATAACGTTACTGCCTGTAATATAATTGTTTCTGTCATTCATGAATATGGAGGTAACGTGGGAGAAAATTTGCAAATACACAGTGGGTAAAAGAAAGCACATTCATTCACTCTCAGACACATGCAGAATGTTTTCGACACATTACTCAAGCGGCAACATTTGATAGCAGCGGCAAACAAAGCTTCGGCGGCGTTTTGACGAGATGGCGGGTGTCTTCAAGCACAAATAAAATTACACTATTCACCAAACGAACTCATGTGTGGGGAGGCAGTGGCATACTATCCTTAAGTAACATGTGGTGTGCGACCATGGAGAATTACATATAATTAATAAAAATAAATTAATTTAGAATAATCGAGAAGAAACACATGTGAGAATTCATATAGAATAAAGCTAGTATCAGTAAAAGGATGGCAGAAGGCCGAAGTAATGATGGAAAGAAAATACAATTACCAAATTTACAATGAATTATTCGAGTAAGCTAAGAAATACTTTGCCTTGCATAGCGAAAGAATTACTAAAGAGAAACTATCACTGATAAACCAAGACTGCCTGGTCATGAACAAAGTAAAGTTCTAACAGCATGCCATCCCCTCAGCAAGATTCGACGATTCCTTGGAAACGAACTCGTAAACGAGAAGTGAAGTGTATAGGAAACTGAACAGTTATTGTGACCCTGGCAAGTAATACATTCCAGAAATTCAGTCAAATTCTAAGATTAGCGTTATGCGGTTGCGGTTCGCAGTGACGAACAGTTTGGTAATCAGATCGTGATCTCCTTGTCACCGGAAAATACTGTAATTTCACCATGTGGACATTATTAAGTGGATGTAACTTGAGTTCAGCACGTGTCAAAACCTAATAATCATCTGCTATGACATGACACAGCACTTAGTTTGTGATTCTGTTACAAATTATTGCGTGCACTCTTTGATTTTCATTATTGGTATATTGATCTGATTAAGTGATGTACACTGTTACTTCTAATACTTGAAGGATGCAATGGTAAGAAAATTTTTAATACTTTTTTCAACTTTGTGGTTGGACGTACACATTTTGTGCAATATATTGTAAATGTTTGTTTTATTGTCAACATGCCAAAAGATCGACATCGTCCGGTAGGTAAGGATATGTTGTGTACTTATTCGTCTAAGTAGGCACTTCCACTAACTTTTACAAAAGTGATATTAACAATATTTCCATTCTATGCGTGACCTTTTCGCTGAATTTGTCATGATTTTATGTAGACCAATCATAGCCGGCCGCGGTGGCCGAGGAGACTGAGTCGTTTCAGTCACGGTCTGCATGGCCACTACGGTCGGGGGTTCGAATCCCCCCTCGGGCATGGATATTTGTGCCGTCCTAGATCGTAAGTAGTTCATAAGTAGTTTGTAAGTTTAGGGACTGATGACCCCGTAGTTAAGTCCCATAAGCTTAACAAACATTTGAACATTTTTTGAACCAATCATAGCTGTTTTAGCGAAACTGGTCATTAAAATTGTTTTACAATTGCGATCTTAGCTGAGAAAATATCTTCTTTCACAGTACCCAACTTCTGTTTTATACGAAAGAAAAGCAAATATGGAACAATTTATTCCACCCAGCACACTAACGCGAATTAGGAACAAACATTATGAGGAACATATTTACAGATTTCAAAGAATAAAATAGATACATTTAAACAGGAGCACAAAGCGATTAAATCAGCTTGTGTCCACTCAGGAACGAAAACAAATATGAACGACTTTAAATCACTCAATAAGACAACGGATTGATGGGTCGGTAAACTGACAGTGCTTCGACTTGGCTGGCACAGAACCAAGGTCGTGTCACCGGAAATCCCTGTGGGAGTTTGCCCAACCTCCCTCCAAGTCGAATTGCGAATGCAACTCGCGCTCCACCGAACTAAACAAGCACGGCCGTTTGTTGTCATGGAACAGCAAGTGGCGGTGACGAAGCACATTGACCATCCACGTGCGGTAACTTAACGGGTATATACCGTTGCAGGCTTTTTCCACGGTATGGAGACGGTACGGATTGATCGAGGAGAAGATATGGAAGGGGAAAGGTCTAATGATGTACGGAAATGCATGGTTTCCACGCTTGAGACCATTTATTCTTTCATACTTTGTTATAGAGACTTCAGTTACATTATGTGTAACAAGTTGTTTCTACGTGTCTCGATGCATTCTGGAACGCATCGTAACATGTTCTCTATCACACTTTCGCGTCCGAACTATCGGTCAGGGAAGACACGAAAAAATGCTCCCGGACATTAAGGTGGTAGGTTCAAAAAAATCCCATCCGTTTTTGTTCCATAGATCAGTAGCTTAACTATCCAAGAATACGCTGTTAAAGTTCCAAAGCGAAATTAGCATCAGTTTAGATATTACGAGCTGGTATTAGTGGCAGAAACGAACAGCCCTTGGAATGGAGCATGAATCGCACCCTACCCCATTGCACCCTCACGTACAGAAGGAAATTTTTCAAATCTACGAAGATTTATCAAGGGATGAATTACTGGAGTGACGTTTAGATAGCCACATACAAAATGTGTGTGGAAGTTTCAATTCCACTTTTTGGCGTTTAGCTTCTAAACACTTGCACTCCGGGCTAAAAGTCGTTGAATTGGCATCGTATTTGACAGCGTGCGTATTCAATGAAGGTAATTCATCCCTTTTTGATGGTCATGAAGAGGCAGGATTGTAGTAGGTTTCAGTTATGCCGAACAAATGTATAACCAGCGCGTAAGTCGGCAGAATCGACGTAGTTGATTGACATCGAAGGAAGGTCGGCAAGGGCAGAAAGCACTGATGCAAGAGCAAAAGGAAGCCTATGAGGAAGACGAACGAATACTGTATGGTGCTGGAATCGTAGATAAATCGGTAAGCTTGGTACATTATTTTCAATGTTCAAACGTGTTTATCCCTTGACAGATCTTTGGCTCGTTAAGGGGGTAAGCCACCTAAGGAGGCTGTTTGATTTTCTGTGATTTATTTTGGGTGAGAAGAAGTAATGAGAATTTACTGACATTCTGACATTATTTCGTTCATAATAATAACTTTGTGCGCCGCGGCGGATTAGCCGTGCGCTCTAGGGCGCCGTGCTGTAGTGCGCACGGCCGTTCGCCGTCGGGGGTTCGAGTCACCCCTCGAGCATGGGTGTTTGTGTTGTCCTTAGGTTAGTTTACCTTAGTTAAAGTAGTTTGTAAGTTACGGACTAATAACCACGCCGTTGAGTACGATAGATTTACAAACATTTGAACATTTTTTTCACTGTTTGTGTGAACTTGTGTGTATAATTTCAGCCAAATATAACAACGTTACGCTGTGATGTCCGTAGTGTGTGACTTGTGGGAGTTTGCGGCTCACTGGAGACGTACGCGGAAGCCATTGTAGCATATCCGCGTACATGAAGAGTGAACAGATGCCCAAAACTATAGGTCTATGTCTATGATGTCAGTCAGTTGTAAAATTTTGGAACACTTTTTATGTTCGAGTATTCTTTATCTCCAGCCCGGAAATTTCCTCTGTAGGAAACGGCACCGGTTCCTTAAGCCCCTTTTACACAATCGACTTTCTTGTCTCAGTTGACTACTCGATAGGAGTGGATCAACTACAGCATCCCTGGCGTGTTATTCCCGTACTGAGTCTTGTCTGTGGGCACTTTTTATGTAGAAGGCGAAAATGGTAACAATTTATTAATGATAAAAGGGTAATATGTAGTTAATGTTCTCGTCAAACGCCATGTGGTAAATTCAGCAGGCCTACGCTATTGCGAACCTAAATAGGAAAAGTGTCTACCGTATTCCATACAGCTGTGGCATGTCATATGTTGTAAAACTATTAGGACTGATGAGGATGAGCATAAACGTCACACACGTTTACAACAGCTCAACACATCTGCTGTGGCCGATCACTATCTTGACACAGATCACCCTTTGTACGACGCTGTGTGCTTGCTTGATCGGTGTTTGTTGTCTTTATTGATTACTCATTAAAAACCGAGGTTTTAAAGATCGTTGCACATTACTTCCTCACTGCAGTTTCGCCCTGAATTGGCAGGGTGGTCACCTGCTGAAATATCGGCCGACGTCAAATTTGATACCTGGCTGCATACCAGTAAGTTTCTGGAAGTTGTTATTCGTCAGGCGAAATTAAGGAATCACACCATTACAGGTTCTTGCTTCTGCACATCTGAACTCTGCTGCACACTCGGAAATTTAGAACTCCAAACTCGGCACAGTCTATAAATCATCCACGTCGTAGAAGCACTCGCGACGTGGTTAGCGGCTGATTTACACGCAGGCACGAAAGTTGAATGTCTTTGAGAAGTCAATTTTTCCCACGAATTCGATCGTGTACAATGGGCCTTAAGGCTCATACAATTAATCGTTAGTAAGGCGAATGACACACTGGGATTCGTCGGAAGAATCGTCAGGAAGTGCAGTTCGTCAACAAAGAAAATAGGTTACAAAACACTAGTTCATCTACATCTACATGGGATACGCTGCAAATCACATTTAAGTGCCTGGCAGAGGGTTCATCGAACCACCTTTATACTATTTATCTCCCATTCCATTCTCGAATCTCTCCACTCGAGCTCTAATTTCTCGTATTTTATTCTGATGATCTTTTCTGCCTATGTAAGTGGCAGTCAACAGTATTTTTTCGCATTCGGAGAAGAATGTTGGCTATTGGAGTTTCGTAAGTAGCCCACGCCGCAGCCATAAGCGCCGTTGTTATAATGATTCCCATCCCAGATCCTGTATCATTTCCGTTACGCTGTGTCCACTGTATCGTGACAATACGAAACGAGCTGCCCTTCTTTGGAATTTTCGATGTCCTCCGTCAAACCCACCTGATAAGGATGCCACAGTGGGCAGCAATACTCCAAAAAAGGACGGACAAGCGTAGTGTATGCAGTCTCTTTAGTAGTTCTGTCGCATCTTTTACGCGTTCTGCCAATAAAACCCAGTCTCTGATTCGCCTTTCCTACGACACTATCTACGTGTTCTTTACAGTTTAAGTCTGAAATATTAGTAATTCCTAGGTAGTTAGTGGAGTTTACGGCCTTCACTTTTTATTGATTTATCGTATAAAAGAAGTTTATCGGATTTCTTTTCGTACACATGTGGACAACTTCACACTTCTAATTATTTAGAGTCAATTGCCAATTTTTATACCAAAGTGATATCTTATTTAGATCGTTCTGGCCGCGGTGGAGTAGCCGAGCGGTCTAAGGCACCTCGTTGCGGAGCGCGTGGTCACTCGCCGTTGGAGGTTCGAGTCCTCCGTGGGGCATAGGCGTGTGTCTTTGTACTTAGTTTACATTAGTTTAAGTAGTTTGTAAGCTACGGCCTGATGCCCACGCAGTTTGGTCCGATAGATTTACACATTTGAACATTTTTGAGATCGTTCTGCAGTTGGTTTAGATCTTCAAATGCTTTTACTAGACGGTAAATGACGGCGTCATTTGCAAACAACCTAAGAGAGCTGCTTAGATTTTCTCCCAGATCGTTTATGTAAATAAGGAACAGCAGAGGACCAATAACACAATGCTTCGGCGAACGCCTGAGTATTTTCGTCACTGCTGGATCTGTACGAGGTAGGATTGATAGTAGACATAGAGAAGATCCATTGAAGAGCAATATGTTTCGTTTCGAGCTTATTTAGGAAGCTCAAAAGCGTCACAGTGATGATTAGGAAACTCCAGTAGCAGAAGTTACAAGATAGGTTTATGGCAGTAGTGGCTTCTGTCAAGGGTCCGAGAGCGTGCATTTCTTGAATAGTCAAGCAATATCTTGCTTCCTCCTACTTACATCTCGTGGAAAGACCGCGAGGATAAAATTAGATTGATTAGAACCCACTGGGAGGTATTCTGTCAATCCTTTTTTCCTGAGTACCATGCGGGACTGGAACAGAAGGAGGAAGGGATGATGTACGCACAGTACCCTCCGTCAGACACGGTGAGGCGGCTAGCGGAGTAGAGGGCTACTGGAGGTAGATGTAGATGTGGATGTAGATGTAGAACCGAGTTCTGCATGGCTGTACCACTTACATCGGAAGCTCGTCAAAGTGTTGTCGGACACCTAAAACTTCCCGTCTCTCGAACACACGGCAGCCAAGTAAGCACCGCATGCAACAGGTATTTGACTGCAATGCAAAAGTGAGTTCCCCCAGTGACGTCAGGGGTAGGGTGACCAAATACCTCGAAAAACTGGGGTTGTCCCGGGTTTTCATCGTATATTGATTCGAACACTGAAGTGTCCCGGAATTAAACTTTTAAATATCGATGGTGTTGAACTGCAATCTTGTATGTCAGTTTGTTCATGTAAGAACATTGTTGACAACTTTTATTTAATTTATGGCTTGAAAACTATTTTCCAGTACGTTTCATGGAATTATTTATTAATGAAATAATTTATAGTGATAATAATTGTTTTTATTTATTTGCTATCGAGATAACTGTAAAATAATAATGCTTATTACACTCTCATGTGAAACTGATTTTTTTTTACAAACGAGTTTGCGTTCAACACCATCGATTTGTTTATGGACTCTTCCGTCGGTTCTTGATGGAACATAGACATATTATGTAATCCTGATACACTATATATTTGTTCTACAATAATATTTATTTTGTTGTAAACTAACTTTCGGCTTCTTAGGATATCTTCAGACAACTTAATACTGCAGATTATCCTTATCACACTAACTACTGTGTCTGTAGTCCAAAGATATTTTTTCCAGTCATAGTCTATGTAAACTGTAAACTTGTAAAGTATTTTATAAGAAACAGAGACGCTCAACCAATGAAAGCAAAACTATAACTAAGAGTTAACTTAATTTACAATAAATAAGTTGAAACAAACGTATGGCCCAGTGAGTGAACCAGTAAGTACAATATGTTAAATTAACTTATACAAACGAACAAAAAGTAGGAGGGGGGAAAAGTTGAGTGAGGACGACATGAAAATGAAATGTGGATAGGGGACAGTTACATATGTTTTGAATGTGTGAATATGGAACAAAGGAGCATATTAAAGTATATAACCTAAACTAAAATGCTCTGGTTTTCGCAAGAATTATGTGAGTAGCACAAGGAAGGAAGAACAATGGAATGTGGGTGAGAAACATTACACAATTTCAATAAGCATGGTGACAGGATTATACCTAATAAATGTTACTTTAAGGGTGAATACTCAAATTGGATTTGATCAGTGAGAATTAGGTTTGGATTTTGAGCTTTGTGTTTGCTGATGGAGGGAATTTCAAGCAATGTCAGCTACCTATCTTAATGTCGAAAGGTACATTCAATGAAGGCATGTTCTGCAAATGTGAAATCTCTCTCTTTAGTCCAACTCCCCTCATGTTCATCAAGTCTAGTAGTTATAGCCCTACAAGATTGATCTACACATAATTTACTACAAAGATTGCAAGAGATCCTATATGCCACTCCTTTACTAAGGTGGAATCTTCTCTTTGCTATTGAAGAGCAAGTTGGCAATAATATTCCTATTATAAAAGGCTGGGGTGTATTTTCTGAAGTTTGCTGGGAAGCCTTTCTCACGTTTTACCAACATATAACGTTGGTGCTCATTTTTGTCTTTGTAATTAAGTATCTTCTGAGGGAGGAACAAAACTGGTGTTCTCCTATTTCTTATGCTGTCAATCATGGTAGGGCTATAACCATTGTTGAATGCAATTCCTTTAATAATTTCCAGTTCATCCTCGAAATCTAGATTGGTCTGAGGTATAATAATAGACTATGCACCATGCTGTGGAAGGCTGATGTTTGGCTTTCCTGGAGGCTGGGAATTGGCAGATATTCCTGTGTCTGTGGGAGCTGATTTTCTGTAAATTTAAATACATGCCTACGGTCAGGACCAAGTAGTTGATCGAGTCTCCTCCAACCTCCTTTGTCTACCTGTCCACGGGCACAGTACATCATCCGCAAACCTAATCCAATAGTTATATTTTTAAATATGTTTAATGTCACATTGTACCGGTGGCTACTCATATTAGGCGTAGTCCCTATTATTGGCAGTGAGGTGCTAAAGGCAATTCCAAAACGTGCCTGGAAATTCAGTGAGAGTGGAATGTTATCAAGAAAGGTCGATTTGTTTACGACGCAGAATTTTCAGTTGCCAACGGTGTTAATAGTGTCACTGTAGGCACTCTGACATAGTTGATCATATCAAGTCACAGAAATACAGGAACAGATTTAGTGCACAGAATTGTACTATAACCCCACGAAATTATTTTATTAAACCTGAAGAAAATGGAGACAAATTTCCAGCATTCGACCATACGGTAAGACATCACCAAACCTTTGGGTCTACTGACTGTACTAATGAGCTTAACAGCGCTACGTTTGATGATTCATCCATTGTAACTAGCTTAGTTCGACAAGAATTACAGCATCAGCCTTACTAACAGGAATTACTGCAAACAAAAGTTAAAGAAAGCCGTGAGAAGATTAAAAAGTCTTCTTGCTGCAGAATATCTATTGATGCCAGCAATCATAAGGCTGCTAAAATATGTCAGTTTGTTGTTCAGTTTTTCGATATTAATGGAGAAATTGAGTCCAAACTTTTTTAGGTGTGTTCCCTACCTAATAAAACAGTGAAAAATTACATTTTCTCCAACGAAAATCAACCCCAAGTGATAATAATAATTAAAGTTTATGCTAATTTTCTTCCATTACAAACTCTATGCCTATAATATTTTGAAAAGATAATCGATTTCTTTTTTAAATTTGTACATTAGATATATCATTAGTGATTAGATCTTGGAGGAATAAATCAGGGTAAGTTAGTTTTATCCTTTTTAATAATAGTAAATAGGCTACGATTGGGTTAACAAAACTTCAATATTAAACATTTAAAATATATTTATATTTGGCGGCTGGGGTGTGGCGGGGGGGGGGGGAGGGGGGAGTGAGGGTCGGGAGACGGGTGGTTTTTTTTTCTTTTTTTTGTGGGGGCAATGCTGACGAGTCAACTCACCATACGTCGGAAGTGGGTCACCACTGACAGTTGTACTTGTACTTCGGAAGTTCGAGATTGTAGAACGTCGGATGGCTTACCTAGAACAAAGAAAAGTTCTAAGTAAATCTTTAATATATGAATAATTCCCTGAACTAAATGTGGGGTTTGGTATGGGGTGCTTCACATCATCAAAACGTTAGTATGTTACGTCGCAGTTTCAGGTACAGAAATGCGAAACAGAAAAATGAATGTGTGTCCGTGTAACATAACATTCACTATAGATTTGCTGAGTAAACTGTCTTGTTTCCCGGAGATACAGATAAACAATGACAATGAATAGAACATGAGAATCAAAAAATAATCTGTACTTAACAAATCGAAAACAAAGTGGCACAAATTAAAAATGAAGAAAAGAAAGAAGCAGCAGAGAAATCAGGCCTTCTCACATTTTCTCGTATGTCGCAACATGTCCCAACAGTACCATCGATTATCGGTTTGTCCTAAGTTACATGCGTTCATGATGAACTATTCTTTCAAAGCAAACTGTATGCATGGCTTTGACATTTGACCTGACATGATGAACATTTTTTTTTGTCTTGGAGAAAGTTTCCTGAGTCGTTGTGGGTATTTAACTTGGTCTTAGCATCATCGGAAATGCTGAGATCTGAAGTTTGGTAGAGCTTTTCCAATGGCGTAGGTTTCATGCATACTGCGGCTACCGTGGTCTACATCGGCGCAAGCAAAGAATATCGACATAAGCCTTAATGAAACAATAACCATCAGATATACAATAATGAAACGTATGGTAGTGACACATTCAGTCTGCAGGGATTGCAACCTCATATCGCTCCAGCACTTCATTAGCGGGAAATTAGGAATGTTTAGGAATTTTTTGAACAGACCTCATATATTAAGGGGAATTTTACTTGGACATTAGACATCGCTCCCGAATCTATATAGTGCTATATTGGAGTTATCTTCAAGTATTAACAGTGACACAACAGGTATAGTCCATTCTAAGTGCTATCGCTATGCAGCAGTTCTAGTCAATCGCTCGTCGGATACTGGCTATACTTTGTGTTTAGTTATCACAAACTCCTTTTTTAAGCTGAAGAACGTTCACCGGTATACTTGGGAAGGTAGGGGAACCAGATCAGTTATAGTCTATATAGTAAAAGATCAGGAATTCAGGAAGGCAACCAGGGACAAACGTGTCTTTAGAGCGTTCTTTGATGACACAGACCATTATTTAACCTGCAGTGAAATTGATTTTTTGAGGTCAAAGGTGTGGTGTCGCACAAGTCCAAAGTGCGCGCCACCTACTTTCGCCGCGCGCCGCCATGCACGCACGGCACGGCGTTCTTACGACGACAGCCACGAGCGCCCTCTGCTGCAACTCCGCTCGTGGCCACCACTGAACGACATCGGCACTTGGGACTGAGGTAGGAACCAGTTAGGACCTTCGTAATCAGATAGGCACCAGTGAAGACTTGGCTATCGTATAGGCACTAGGAAGCAGTACTAGGCAGGCCTCTAGCTCAACTATGTATCTGCAGTACTCTGTAAAAGTTAAGTATTGTATAAATTCTGTTCAATATATATCTCGTTCTAATTTACTCTAGTGTTTCTAGTTTCTGGCTGCTCCCCTCCGTACCTGCACCAGCGTGCTATCTTTATTCCTGTGTCGGTCGCATTCCACTCGGCCACCGACACCTACGACGGAACCGAGACACAAAAGTGGCGACGAGGCTGGGACACAAAAAAAAAAAAAGTGTAGAAAGTCAGGTCAATATGTAGGAGTATAAGAGTGCAGAAGCTCCAGAACATGGAAATACGGCCGAAATACATGACAATGACCTCAGAAAGGTAAAAGTTAGTTGAATGTAGTCATTTATAGTCAATTGAAGGGGAATGGCGAAGGTACAGGGACATACTAATAGAAGTGGCGAGAGAATGTCTTGGAGCGGTAGTGTGTAAAGGCAGGAAGAAGCAGACATTTTGGTGGAATGACACAGTCAAAGTAGCCTGTAAAAGAAAAAGAAGGGGTTTAAAAATGGCTCCATACTAGAACTCAGACGAAAGTTATGTTGAAGAAAGAAACCAAACCAAACAGGTATTTGCAGAATCCAAGGCGAAAACATGGGAATACTTGGGAAATAAGTTAGAAACTCAGGGTCAAGACGCAGGAAAACCATTTTGGATCGTAATTAGAAGTCTTCAAAAGGGAGAGAAGAAGGAAATTAGAAGAGTTTTGTGACAGGTCAGGAAAGCTTCTAGTGAATCCTGTGAATGCCTTGTGTAGATGGAATATTTTAGAAAATTGCTCAATGTAAGTGAAATGTTCAGTGATGTGTGGCAGATTTTGAGGTACAATAGAGTAGGAACGATGATGGAAACAGGATCATATTTGAGGGAGAGAATGGTTAATAGATTGGTGTCATAAGGCGGCTGGGGTAGATGAAATTCAGTTGGAACTCGTAAAATTCAGTGGAACATCAGGTCTCAAATGGTTACACAGGATAACTGAAATGGCGGGGGAGTCTGCACATGTTCCGTCTGACTGGACGAAAGCAGTAATTACACCATGTTTTCAAGCTTGGAAACAGGAAAGATTGTAACAACTACAGAAGTATCTCTTTAATTAGCGTTGTGGGTAAAATATTCGCAGGTATTGTTGAAAGGGAGAGTGCGAGAATTAGCCTTGTTCTGCTCTTCTTACTGTTCATCTTAGCCGGCAGCGGTGGCCGAGGGGACTGAGGCGCTCCAGTCACGGTCTGCACGGCCATTACGGTCGGGGGTTCGAATCCACCCTCGGGCATGGATATTTGTGCCGTCCTAGTTCGTAAGTAGTTCATAAGTAGTTTGTAAGTTTAGGGACTGATGACCTCGTAGTTAAGTCCCATAGACTATACAAACATTTGAACGTTTGAACAACAAACATTTGAACATTTTTTTGTTCATCTTATACCCTCCTTTCAAGACACTGTCCATTCAGTTCATTTGTTCTTCCTGATCTTCTGCTTTAATTCATAGTTCGCTCAAATTACAGATTAAATAAGACGGAGGAAAGACTATTACCCTGTGAATCTTCAGGTTTTGGCGGCGCAAAGACTGTTCCATTAAGTTTCGGGTGTGCAGCCGCAAGAATTCTTCTTCTTCTAATATTTCTAATATTTCTAATATTAGAAGAAGAAGAATTCTTGCGGATGCAAACCCGAAACTTAATGGAACACTATTACCCGGTTTGACACTTCTCAACTACTGCGGAAATCCCATACCCGTCGACGCTTATTGTGTCTCGTGTTCCTTCGTCTGATTTTCTCAGAGGTCGGATCTTCCCAATTTTTCCATTTGCCTGTAAATAATTTGCCTGTAATTAATTTAGGGGGGCGGAATTTGAAGCGCACTGCAGGACGATTTTACTGCCACCAACGTACATTTCGCGTAAAGACCACAAGGATATGATCAAAGTTTGGAAAGTAAGAGGCGAGGTACTGGTAGAATTGAAGTTGTGAGGACGGGTCGTGAGTCGTGTCGGGATAGCTCAGTGGTAGAGCGCTTGCCTACGAAAGGCAAAGGTCCCAGGTTCGAGTCCCGGTTCCAGCACACAACTTTGATCTGTCAGGAAGATTCAAGTAAGTAGTAGTCTAAGGCGTTATGCTACGGACTGGGCGGCAGTTTCCTCGGGCATAGGAATGTGTGTTGTCCTCAGTGTAAGTTAGTTTAAGTTCTTTGTAAGTGTAGAAACGGATGACCATAGCAGTGTGGTCCAGTAGTTTGACAAACATTTGAACATTTAGTGGTATTAGGTACCTTCGGCCACGCACCTTTAGGTGGATTGCGGAGAATATATGTAGATGTTGATTTTTTCCTAGTAAAGATTCCTGTAATTTCAGATTATCAGCTAGCGTAGACTGATACGTACAACAGTAGCGACACTTTAGTTCCATGCAGACAGATGCGTGGCCCACTTTTTAATCCCTGGATTATGAATTCAGTATGCTCCCAAAGCGAGGAGCTCAGCTTGAAGCTCGTATCGAGTGGAAAAATTGCATTTGCGAGACAACAGAGAGTTAATGAATGGCATCGCTAATTGGGCTCCATTCTCTTAGTTTTGCGAGCTGTTCCGACGTGATCAGCGTTGGCTCGGTTCTCAACTCATTTTGAGCGACGGTAGCTTGTTGAAACAACAAACAAGTGTTGCTTACAAACATGACTCTTGAATATGGTTGATTGGGATTTCTCGCACGTATCTCACGCCAGAGAGCCTTAATATCGCAACAATAAATATGAGCTGCTTACAAATTACGGCTCTTGAATATTGCTGACTTGATTTTGTTTGTATATACAGCACACGCCCGCGAAAATAAATTGCGAAAACATTATATTTTAGCGAGATGACAGTAATAATGTAGCATCCATGTTAACTTTATAATTCATTCTAGGACCTTGTAACTTGTTATTGTCTATAACCGAAAAAAAATATGATTTTCAAATTGTAATACTCGTAGGAAATGATCGTTCACATATTATACGGCGCCTAAAGAATGTACAGAGAATGATAGTTTATATTTAAAATTTGTTGCGATTGGTTTTGACTCCAGTGTAGCTGGGTCAGTAAACCGTTTCACCTGTGGTACGAAAAGTGCTTATGACAATGCTTGTGTTATCGTCGTTACGCACACCGTTCCGAAAGAAATCCAATCATTCCATTAGTATAGTACTGTGACCTTTTGTCCTACTTTTCTTAATTCGTGGGTAGTACTGAGTATATGTAGCTGAGTATATGTGTTCATTAAACGCTTCATACCCTAAAGGGGTAGTATCGCGTATTCCTAAGGGACCAAACTGCCGAGGTCATCGGTCCGCATACTTACAAAGTACTGAAACTAAATTATTGTAAGGACAAAACATACACTCCGCGGCAGGACTCGAACCTCCGACGGAAGCATCCGCGCAGCCCGTTAGAGAGCGCAACATTCTATTTCATTTTTTAGGACTGTTACGCCGTTTGCAGCAATATATGTCATCGCTTAGCTTATATTGTACACCCAAGCTCCTATAACGCCGTAACGGAGACTTGAGATAACAGTTCCTGAATTGAAAGCTACCATTTGCAAGGTCAAAAACTGTTCGTGCTAATTAAGTTGGTATGATCACTGGTGGGATTGACCGTCACTTTGGGAAGTCCGCAGCAGCCATAGCGAGAGTCAGCTTAGTTTCACAGACAGTATAAATACTAACCTATGTTTTAAAGGTTATGAGAAACAACGAATGAAAGCCAAAGAACATAATGAAATGATGTTGTCGGCATATTTCGTACTGAGTTGTCAGTTCTGTCTTAAATGGATGTTGTTTCTTGGTAATTACTTCTTCGTCCAAAGACAGGAAATTATAAACATCTATTCAGAAATGTAGGTTTCATAATCTTATAAATACAAACGAAAATGCGTCAAGGTACCAAATAATTTCTTCACATCGATTAAAGGCAGTTGAATGAATCTTATACTAAGGTTGTAATACCACTTAGTTTTTCATCTTCCACTTTCGTTTATATTTCCTGGAATAATTTGAATGTACCTTTTGCCATTATTTTTGCAGTTATCTCTCAGTCTTCTTTTTTTCTGATAATTTCATCCGTTTTCATAACCACACCACAGCCGGGAATGACCGCGTGGTATAAGACGTCATGCTACGAACTGGGTGGGCTATTTACATATATATGTACATAAATACTCTGCAAGTCATATTGAAGTGCATGGCAGAGGGTTCATCGAACCGCTTTTATTATGTTTTTCTACAGTTCCATTCTCTAATAGCTCGCGGGAAAAAGGAACAGCTAAATCTTTTACGTTTTCAATCTGATTTCTCTTATTTTATTTTGATAATTATGTCTTCCTATGTGGATGGGTGTTGACCAAATATGTTCTCATTCTTAAGAGAAATGTGATGAAAGAAATTTCGCAAATAGATCTCGTCTCAACGAGTAACGCCTTTGGTTTAATGATTTCCGCCCCATGTCGTACATCATTCCCATGACACTTTCCCTCCTGTGTAGCGATAATACAAAACGAGCTGCCCTTTCCCGAACTTTCTCTAAATCGTCTGTGACTCCCACTTGGTGGGGATCCCACAATGCGCAGCAATATTCCAAAATAACAAGCACAAGTGTGTTGTAGGCAGTTTACTTAGTAAAACTGTTGCATTTTATAAGCGTTCCGCCAACGAAACGTAGTCTTTGGGTCACTTTCTATGCAATATTTCCTATGTGTTCTTTCCAATTTAAGTTGTCAGTAATCGTTACTCCTAGGTATTTCGTTGAATTTACGGTCTCCAGTTCTGACTGATTTACCGTGTTATGATTTATGAAGTTTAACAGGCTTCTTTAAGTGGTCATTTGGATGACTTGTCATTATTAAGGGTCACATGCCATTTTTTGCACCATGCAGATATCTTTAAGGAACAGTGGAGGCCCTATAATACTTCCCACCGGAGATTCGAGTCCTCCATTGGACGTGTGTGTGTGTGTGTGTGTGTTGTCCTCAGATGACGTTAAATTAAGTAGGGACTGATGACCACAGGAGTTTGGCCCAATAGGTTTAAAACATTTGAACATTTCCATATTTTATGGGATTCTTTCGCCGTGTAGCATGGTCTTTATTAATTTGATCTCCTGTATAACTAGAACTAAGCACTTAATTACACGCTTGTCACAAAGAGAGATGGAAAGCTCTTATGAACTTTAAGTCAAGCGGTATGCTATGTTTTATCAAGTGAAAGCATCAGGATGGCTGGCTGAACGCCATTGGTACTGAGTTGCTAGGAAATTTCATAGCTAGTAGATCACGTCATAGGTGGAATGGGTGGGAAAAGATGACATATGGTATAACATATCGCCAATACTGCCCAGACGTTTTCTGATTGCCCCCCCCCCCTTTTTGTGTAAGATCCTCTCTATGATTAATTATACAAGGCGTGTTTTTAAGTAAGTCTCGTTTTGAAATTAAAAAAAGACATGCTAAGATATCTCAATAATTTTATTTTTACATGAAAGTTTGTACCATTATCTACTTTGCTACATAATTTATCGTCAATATTGAGGCACTTGTCATAACGTTGTACCAATTTTTGAATACCCTCCTCATACAAGTCTGCCGCCTGACTTCGTAACCACTGCATCACAACTGTTTTGACTTCGTCATCGTCTTGAAGACGCTGACCGCCCAGGAAAGTCATCCAGCAAGGAGGAAATTGTAAAGCGTGTTTTCTCTCACCTTATTGTCCACTTCCTGCGACAAACTTTCATTAACGACCGAAGGACGCCCACTACGTTGTTCATCATGCACATTTGTGCGGCCATTTTTAAATGCTCTCAGCCACTTTCTTATGATTCCATGACTCATAATGTTTTCTCCGTAAGCTGCACAGATCTCACGATGAATATAGGTCGCTTTTAGGCCTTTAGTACTAATATATCTTATAACAGCCTGTACTTCACAGTCGGCGGGACTCACGATTGTCGGAGGCATCTTAAACACTCAGTACACAACGTAAAAAAGGAAGAATTAGACTGTAATGGCGACAATGAAAATAAAATGAGCGGATGGCTTTCTTGGCCGGAAGCAGGGCCGGCGCAAGCCCAGGTGCCGCCCCTTGCGAGCTGCTAAATTGCCGCCCCCTCCCCCGGTTTTTTAATTAATTTTTTTCAGAACGTTTATGGTATTTTATTTAAACAAATTTGTAGGAAATGTCAGCAATCAATCGGAATTTTTCTTTTCACTTTTTAGATCTAGCTAGGTTTCGACCTCCGAGTGGTCAGTCTCAAAGCTTTTAATACGTTCTTACATCTAAAGCGCCATGTTGGCAGTTATGTTCAGCATCACCGTATAGATGTAAACATAATAGGGTATTTTTCTGTGTTAAAAATATGGTTCGAATTGTTGTTATTCTGAATGATTATAACATGCAGATAGCATTTTCGCTCATTATTCTTACACAACATCTGTTAATTTTACGTAATTAAAGCTTAAAAATCATTAAATTTCACGATTAGATCATGTGACCGAAAACGCCCTGTTGTTGGCTGAAGTACTGGTGACGTCAAAGACCACTAGAACGCGGCAACTAGAAGACGGAGCTGTATCGATGTTAGCGTTTCCTTAATTTCTCTGTGTAAAGTTTAGTTTCTTTCGTGATGTAGACGCTTTTACAGCTTTTATGCCACAATGAAAAAGAATTATGTGAAGGCTGATGACAGGAACTTCCCTAAAGTTCATGCATTTATGATATCTTCAATCTTCAGAAACAATCCAAATTTTTACGTGCAAAAGCGAGAAGCGTGAAAACTGCATTGTGAGTAACGCATACCTACATTTTAAAGCTAATTATTCCTAGAGATATTTTATGTCATTGGAAAAAAGGTTTCATGACATGACAGAACATTTGCGTTGTCTCGCGATTGGCTAATGGCGACGTTATATGATTCTCGCTATTCAGCATCTGTTGCCATTATCACAGGAGGCCGCCAGGATGGATGGTAAAATTTAGCCCAGTAAAGCACACAGTTAAGGGAATAATTTCATTTTTACTACTTCAATACTGATAGTAAGGTGTAACATCAAAACCTCTCAAATACAGCAAAATGCCTTGTGTATATTCTCTAAATAAAAGCATTTTTGGCTAACACTTTTAACCGTATTTACACTTGCAAATTCCGAAAGTTTAAAAGCTAAGTGAATCCCCATATACTTATTTTACGATAGGGTATATTACAGTAAAGTAACAAGAAGGCCATTGTAGATCTATAAAACGATTACCCACTATTGAATGGGTTGTTTTTATAAGATCTACTGGCGATAATAGTGCACTTTCGGGAGATAAATAATCACTGCTATACTGTATAGTGGGCTAAAATAATGTCAATATGTATTTTCAGCAAGTATATTAGGAAACAGCTTTAATTATACGTAAATCGTAGGCGTGTAACATTATGAAGTTTCACTTTCCAAATCTAAACATGAGCTAATTAACCTGCACATAAAACTACTTTACACCTTTGCAGTAGAAGATAATGATACTTAACAGTGAACTAATGGAATAATATTGTATACTTACATCAAAATGATTCTCACAGAAATAAATATATGAAGTGGCAGCTATTTCATTTGGACCTCTTCGAGCGGGTGTCAACCACATTTTGGACACCTTCTCATTGTGTTTTAATTGAAAAAAAAAAAAAAAACAATTTTCCTGGTGTCTTAATAGACGTATTGCTACAGTGCAGAACTAGGCAATATTTGTAGGTCGTTTTGCGAACGTCAATGCCCAAACAATGTAACACTATTTGTGTATCTTACGAGAGCAGCAACAGCATCGTGGTTTGTGACGTCACAGGCACCACGTGACTCAAATGTGGCGTTTTAGCGGGCTTTCAAATTATTTGAATTTCATTTCGTTTTTTTTTTTTTGTTTGAAGTAATGAAATTCACAAGGTAAAAAAGGATGTTCGGAGCATAACATGACATAATTAACAATTTAAAACGATTTCCAGAAAACTGTCAAATACCCTATTCAAAGCATTGCGACTGATTGGTGAAGTTCTCTACAGATTTGTACAAAACAGTCGCTGGACACCAGCTCAGAAATGAAGTCAAACCTGATTGAAGACTAGCTAATTTTCATAAGCCTTGTAAATTTACAAAAATGTTCAAGTGTGTGTGTGAAATCTTGTGGGACTTAACTGCTAAGGTCAGCAGACCCTAAGCTTACACACTACTTAACCTAAATTATCCGAAGGACAAACAAAAACACCCATGCCCGAGGGAGGACTCGAATCTCCGCCGGGACGAGCCGCATAATCCATAACTGCTGCGCCTTAGACCGCTCGAACTTACAGTTCACGTAAATAAACATTTTTCAATGGTTGTGAACAGATAAATGTATTCAACGGAAAGCAGCATACAGTAAATAAATGGTAGCAGAGTGATAGTGTGCCAGTAGTATTGTCAGACAATAGAGCCGGTCAGAGTTTAATTGTTGTTCGTGCAGGTGGAGACAGGTGTTTCATGGCTCAAAATCAAAACGTCCGACAATCACTCAGAAACGGATAGCAAAAATTTTGACAAATACGTCGAAACCCAACTTATGCCAGGCTTACTACCAACGTCTTCATCCCTTGTAATTACTCGCAGCGTATTTACCCATTCGGAATACTTCTAGCCATTGTAGGTGTTGGACATGTTTGACTCTAGTAGTGTTCAACGATTTTTTTCCATAACACAGGAAGAATAAAACACTCAGAAATTGCCATTGCTTCAGGCTTAACATGTAATCGCAGTATTGAACATTGCACTCGAATTTACAAATTACATTACGTCTTCTGCAAAATTAGATGAGAGTAAACGCACGGCGCGTAAAAGACTGGCACTCATAAGAATACTGGCGTGTGCGCCTGACTGCTTCCCCCTCAGTGTTGCTCCAGCGTAAACACGACGGTGCTGCCACAGTGGCGAGGAAGAAGTTAGTCCTCCTCCCTCGCCTTGTTCAACAGGAGCGTCCGGCAGGTAGTCGAGGAGCCATGCCACAGTTCGCGAAGCCATTCGCTCTGAAGTTTGGTTTCGAATTCCCTCTTGAGCATAAATGTTGAGTTTGCCCAGAAAAATAAAAAAAGTGGGGGCGTCAGATTTGCCGCCCCTCGGAAAGTGCCGCCCTGTGCAGCAGCACGTTTCGCACGTGCCTTGCGCCGGCCCTGGCCGGGAGATCCCTTACGGGATTGTTCGGCCGCCTGAGTGTAAAAGGTAAAGCAGCCAACAATCCGAAGATTGGTTTGAACACCACAGTGCTTTACTAGGCATGGTCCTGTTTGGAGGAGGTATGCCATTGCCTTCCTCCGACCTTCGAACTGACTTACCCAGACAGTTATAGGGGGACCTACAGTTTAACGTGGGTTCCGAACCACGGTGCTACTCGGTATTTTTTACATGAGCTATACTGCCAGAGGTGAAAGAAGTGGAAAGTGACAGTTAAAAATCCTAGAACCTGGTGGGGATCGAACCCGTGACCTTTGGATTAGTAGTCTGGCACTCCACCACTCTGCGACGCCGCGTGGGCGACTTACGTGCCAATGATGATGATTAGGACAACACACAACACCCAGTCCCCTGCCGGGAATCGAACCCGGGCCCCCTACATGGTAGTCAGCGATGCTGCCTCTGAGCTACGAAGGCGGACTGTAATGGCGTCAGTGCGTAGACAACAGATGAGTGTACAAAGTTCGCATGCGCAGAACGCCGACCGTAGCGCTGCGGCCGCGGTGTGGCAAAACGGTACTTACTTAAGAAACACGCCTCGTAAATGTTAGATTCAGTATTGTGTAGAACTTAACGTGATTTTGTGCAATTAATGTGTTTTCTTGAAGCTTTATTAGAGTATGTTTTACTTATGTAATTATGCTCTAGTTTTAAGAAACAATAGAATGTAGATGTTCTAGAAAGTTCTCTTGACGCCAAAATTGTTGCTGCGCGGGACCAGTACTGCCCAGTTGGAGGAAGTCCAGCACAGACCGCTCTCGCTTTAACACCTATGACAGTGGCTCTTTTAAAATTACCGGTTACGCAGTTCAAACTTTGTATTATTAACTGGTGTAATTAGGATTCAAATGTACGAAAATGATGGATAGTATGAAATACGTTTCACGACAAGTAAATAAACATTATGAAACAACTAACATCCCGACTTACTTGAAAAAAAAAAAAAAAAAAAAAAAAAAAAAAAAAAAGGCCACAGTTTTAAAAATTCCGCATCACTTAAAGAAAGAATGCTCTGATTCCGCGTGCAGACAACGACGGAAAAGAGGAAGCCAGGTTAGTGAACATAAACTTTAACTACATGCACTGACGACGCATGTAGTTTTACGGTCCTCACGTGAGTGCTACGTAATTAAATTCTTGTGACATTGGCACGCGTGCGGTGGGCAAGTGTTACGGGCACCACGAGAATCGCAGCAATTCGTCGCATGCGATATCGCTGCAATCCGTCGCTCACCTCCTCCACGCCACACATCAGAGATTTGTCAAGCAATTTCTACGAGAATTACGTACGCATATGTGTCGGCAAATTCTGTGATGGAAAAGGATCTTATTTTTAACAGCAGTCACAGTTGATTTGTTCATCCTCAGGAGTAATATTTTTAAAACAAAAATTTTAAAAATGGAAATTATAATTAATTAAACTTCTTTTGAATCGGTTTCCTGTGAAGTATTAGTTACGTTACACTTTTAGTGCCACCAAGTGGGCTGTATACATCTTTCTAGAGTAGTAATACGTTTTGTTGTTGGTTTATTAGTTAGTCCTCAATTCCTTTTTACTGGTTCGTCTTAATATTCTAACTTCAATTAACTACAATACACAATTTGTTTTCCAGACTCGATGTGTAGAAACGTTTTAAATAGCCGCACTGTTGATTACCATGACCATAAATTGTGAAACGGAGAGTTATTTTGTATGAAACGACTAGCGAACTAGCGACTTTACTACAGATTTATTGGTTTGCCTTTAACAACTTTATTAAACTATCCAATTAATATTATGGTGTCTATTAATTATACTTTTACGAAGTTAAAAATTTTAGTAACACGTGGAATTGTTTAGTAAATATATCAAAATATCCCTCAGTGTTTCTTGGTTACTACTACGAACGTCCTACGAATTCCAGTACTATGAGTACAAGCTTCAAAACGCTGATCACTGTAGAAATTATTGTATTACTTCTTTATATATGAAAAATTCTGGCCTCCATTGGTCAGAGAAATTCGTGATTCCTGATTCATTCTAACTCAAAGTTATTATTGTACGTGGGAAAAGCGAAACAATAAACTCATCAACACGTTTAATAACTAGAGAAACGAGTCACACACTTATTGGCACACAACGCTGCTAAGCAACCAGGGAGCTATACTGGATCCGCGAATCGCATGCGCTCCGCCAGATTGCCTGGGATTTCCATGCGGTCAGCGATCAACGACCGATCGCTGTGATTTGTCCACATACGTATGATCTACAAAGTGATCGGTCGCCCATGCTACGGATTGCTACGATCCGTCGCTCCTATGTGGGGGCCCTTTAGAGAGAGAGGGAGATGACTAAATGTTCAAATGTTTCTAGTCCTATGGGACCAGTGTATTTAGAACCCCTTCCCTTTGGGACGGGTGATGACAGCTAGAGGCATAGAGGTACTGGTCCTTGTGGATTTTCTTCCGATAGACACGAAGAAAGCATGAAACCAGAACTTGACCATCTCAAGGAAGTATTCCAGAAAAACGGGTATAGCGATCGACAAATCCGACGTGCTTTCAAACATAAGAGCATACCACAGCCAACACCCCAGGAGGATCCGCCGGCAAAGATTGCCTACATTCCATACGCAGGCAGCCAACGTATCTGCAAAAGTCGGCAGAATATTACGACGACAAAACATCAAATGCGTGTACCGTCCCTTCTAGGGACAGTGAAGGACGATCTGGGACCCCGTAAATCGGGAGTTTATCACATTCCATGCGAGTGCGGGAAAGCGTATGTTGGCCAAACCATTCTAACAATTGAAGAAAGGAGCACAGAGCATAAGCGCCACACCGAGCTCCAACAGCCCATAAAATTATCAATTGCTGAAAATTGCTTGGAAACAAAACACAAGATGAGGTCCGCCACTCGAGCCCAGAGCAGGAGCTACCCCCCACCAGCGCAGCATCCCGCAGTCCACACACGCGGTCAGTGGAGGGGGGGGGGGGGATGACCGCAGGAATATATAGCAAATGTTCAAATGTTTGTAAGGCTTATGGGACTTAACTACGGGGTCATCAGTCCCTAACTTACAAACTACTTATGAACTACTTACGAACTAGGAGGGGGGATTCGAACCCCCGACCGTAGTGGCCGTGCAGACCGTGACTGAAGCGCCTCAGTCCAGCGCTGTAAGGTGAATACCGGAGCTGTTCCCATTCCTACGGAATATTTCCAATTTGGACAAACCTCCCCCGCCCCCAATACAAGAAAAGAAGATGAAATAAAGTAAGATATAAAAACTAGCACCAATAAGGAAATGATGACCACCTACACGTGTGGGTAAACCCAGATGGCTAAAAAGGTTATAAGCAAACCCTGTAGCAGCCCGCTCCACCCCCTCAGGGTGGAGAATGAAACGCGCAAAAAAAAAAAAAAAAAAAAAAAAAAAAGTCCAGGGCCTCGGTCAGCGGGAGTTACCTGATGATGATAGCACGTTACGCTGTCGAAAATTCGTTAATCCATCCGGCTGCATGTCCGAGAGATCTTCACTCAGCATATTCGCCGGGAAAACCTACGAACACATAAAACACACACACACACACACACACACACACACACATCCATGCCAGAAGGAGGATTCGAACATCTGACGCGGGAGGCCGCGCGATCCGTAACGTGGCGCTCCAGACCCTGGATATAACTTACGTGGATGCCAACCCATTTTCATTATACTGTTTATTTACTTTTTTTCCTCCGATCCCGTCGTCACTTACTGCGTTTTCCCGCAAACTACGGCTTTCAGTATGGGATTGCTACACCGGCACCAGTGAACGGTCTTCTTATTTTTAGTACGTCTGTGTGTACATTTCGCTTCAGCTCGGTTTTCGCTATAGAACAGGACTCTGACAAAGCGTGCCAGTACTGCGAGGGGGAAGGACGGAGGCGTTGCTTCTGCCCCGCACCTCCGCGCTGCACTCTCATTTGTTTGCTTCGGCTGCCGTGCTCCAGTAATACGCGACTCCCCTCGGCAACTGCCGACGCCCCGCGCCTTGTGGCGTGCATTGCTAATGGCCGCTCTGTCTGTGAATCGCCTCTGCCGGGAAAATATCTGATGAATTCGCAATGGGCGCGATGCAGAATTAACTGCCCGGCGTGCACCAGGGTCATATCGTTGCGCAACCGCCGGAGTACGGAGCTTATCGAGCACCGCCGTGTACGCCTCCTGTGAACCAGAACACGCACTAAAAAAATGATCGCCTTCCTGGAAGCGGCCTGGTCACCTTTCCCAGAAATGGAATCGTCTGATGGAGCTTGGTATTTCCTTCTGTTTGGTCTGGCTTCTTGCTGCTCGGCTGCACCTGTGTCGCCTAGTTCCAGAAATAGCCGCCGTCTTTGCGTGAGCGTTGTGGTCATGCATTGCTCCCAAGGAGGTTAGAATAAAGGGAGGTGGTGTTATCTATGCTGAGAACAGGATTGGTTGAGGCCATAAGAGCCATGCTTAGGGACGTAGATAAGGGGGGGGGGGGGGAGGGTGGACGAGTGGTTTCCAAACCCCCCCCACCCTTAGAACTTTTTTTCCCACTTGTGCTGAATATAAAAAAGGAAAATAATTTGTGTAATAAATATGAGAGTTAGACTGTGCCGGCCGCGGTGGCCGAGGAGACTGAGGCGCTGCAGTCACGTTCTGCACGGCCACTACGGTCGGGGGTTCGAATCCCCCCTCGGGCATGGATATTTGTACCGTCCTAGTTCGTAAGTAGTTCATAAGTAGTTTGTAAGTGATGACCCCGTAGTTAAGTCCCATAGTTTATAAAAAAAAACCACCTTAGACTGTAAACTTTGCCAACAAAGAGAGGTACCTGGTGTCCGTAAGTCGTAACCGATCGTTTCTTGAGCTGTAACTTCTAACTTGTTGTTGGCATACTGTGTCTTAAATGTCTTATGGGTGTCTTCGTGACAACTAGGCGAGTGTCGCGCACGACTTTCACCACAGTAAATATGGCCAATTAAAAAAAAAATAATTGCTCAGGTAACCACCACCTAACCTTCAGTAACAATGAACAAGTGTTCTGTTCAAATTCAAATGTTTGTAGAACTTATGGGACTTAACTACGGGGTCATCAGTCCCTAAGCTTAGAAACTACTTATGAACTAGCTAAGACTAAGGACGGCACAAATAACTATGCCTGCGGGGGGATTCGAACCCCCGATCGTAGTGGCCGTGCTGACCGTGACTGGAGCGGCTCAGTCCCCTCGGCCACCGCGGCCAGCCAAGTTTTCTGGCTGGAGTTCGACAGAAACATGGGCCACAGACTGTTTAAAGTACCTCGCGAGGCTTGCCTAGCGTGTAACGAAGGCCACCGTGTATTATGTTTACTACTGCTACCAACTTCATTGATCTACTAACTTTATTATTTATTTAGGGCGGCGAACTTGTACGTGACACAGACAAATATATTTTTAACGAGTCATGTTCCCATCCTCTGCTCTCAAGAAGCAACCTTATTTTCTTTCCACTGCTGTACATGCACACTGATATCACGTTGTAATCTCTAAAGTATCATTTCGCCAAAGTAGTATTACAAAGAAGCGACGGATGTCTATCATAGGACACGACAGTGGACTTTGTTAATAACTGTCGCCTGTCAACTTGCTCATATTCGTCAGCACTGCAACTTAACTAAAGTAATTTGGGTTTCCAAAGGTCGATGTGCAGATGCTCAACGTAGTATATATCATTTGTCTGAAGGCTTCCGACTTTTTTACGATTGCTGCCAACTGACGACTTGAGCCAGATGTGATAGTGCGGGAGGTATTTCTAATTTACTAATCCTTACACTGATTACTTTTGCTGTGAAAATTGGGCTTATTCTGTTTGTAATTTTAATATAATTTATGGGAATATAGTTGGGCAACGTCTTCGACAACAGCCAGTAATTCGGCAGGTGAACGCCCGTCATTTTCAAGGCATACCAGAAATGATTGCTCTCCATGTCTACAATATTTTTCAATAAAGCTGCATTCTTTTATCAACTATTTGTAAAATTTTGCAAATTAATAGAAAAAATCGCAAGTTTGTTTTATGGGGGAGGGGGGGGGGCATCACAGCTTTGGTACCTGTCAACTGTGCGACGGCACCTCAATATAGCTCTGGCTCTGAACCCCCCCCCCCTCCCCCCGCGAGGAAAAATTTATGTACGCCCCTGCATGCTTTTGTGCCTAAAACAAAGATTTCTCACTTAAATCCTGTGGGAATATTGCTCTCTTTACGTAATCTTACTAAATTGACAGTCACATCGGAGTACTTAATCAGATATGACGTACATTTCAACGGCTAGAACTATTATGTTCACGCTCTACGACAAATGTTTAGGGCACAAATAAATTTCGGGTTGCACAGTTTGCTGGCATCACTTTTTCTTTGTTAGGGCATTTCCAGAGATTATAACCTCCTTGATTGCTCGCTTACTATAGTGCGACCCAAGAACGATGGCGGGTCGCGCAGTCTAGACATATTTTTGGCAGTTTCAAGAGACAGTTGAAGTGCTTTGCTTTTAAAGAAACCTTATAGCGGCTAATAATGGCTCTCGCTTGCTTAGGTACAATTAGTTGTATGTCAGCGCTATCAGCGATAACAAATTTCAACAAACAGAATAAAAGCCACTGAACAACATGCTACAATCAACTTTAATGTTGGCAGAGCCTCGACAATTGCAGCGGAGCATACAGAAACAATACTGCACGCTCATTGGCTGCTCGATAGCCGTCGTGCGTACCTCCTAAATTTAGGACTTACTACGTCGGCAGAGTTTGACTATCAACAAAATACAAACCCTGAGGTAATTAACACCGTTCAGTGCGTTTCGTCACTGCGAGTTGTCTTGAAATTTCGTTATGTCCACCCTCAATCTACTTCAGACCATCGTGACTATTTGTAGCCGACGTTTTACAGAGTTTAGTCTGAAGTAGTCTATAATAAAGAAAAATTTATTATTGCCAAGATTGCGTATTCAGACCCTTACTTGGTTTTACCGATTTCGGTGGATCTTGCCGCCATCATCAGAACTAAATCACAAAGAAGAGGATCTATAAATACACCTTGTAACGATACACTAATTTTCGTTTTGTTTGCCGGCCGCGGTGGTCGAGGGAACTGAGGCGCTCCAGTCACGGTCTGCACAGCCACTACGGTCGGGGGTTCGAATCCCGCCTCAGGCATGGATATTTGTGCCGTCCTTAGTATTAGCTCGTTTGTAAGTAGTTTGTAAGTTTAGGGACTGATGACCCCGTAGTTAAGTCCCATAGACTTTACAAACATTGAACATTTTTTTTGTTTTGTTTCTCTTTGATCAGCGATGCTTATCGCCTCCGGTTCCCTCTGATGACTCGCAATGCAACTAATTTAATTTCGTTCGTCAATTTTTTATTTCCTAACAAGTGACAAGACGGAACCGTGATAGTAGTTTTACTCACTCTCTTGTATGAATCTAAACTGGGAAGACGTCTTTCATACCTGTATCCACTCATGTAAGTAAGAATAATGCAAGCTGTTGCTGAAAATATATTATTTAAATTTAAAAGCATTCCCTCTCCTTGGTTTTCATTTAAATCAAACTCCTCCACGTCAAATATTTAATTTCTTAATGTTTTCAGCTCCTTCGCATCCATAATAGTTTAATGTTCAGACGCCATTAAAATCGCTTCGCATTGTCTGCAAAATTTCAATCAATCAATAATCCTTATACAATACTTTGCTTCATTTTAGAAACTGCAGTCATTTCTTTTGTAATTTCACGAAGTCCGATCATTTTTTAATTATTCTGTCATTACCAGTAACTTCATGCTCCACCCACGGTCACACAACAATGAAAAGCGAAGTGAACAGTCTGAACATTGATCTCAAAGTATCTCGAACTTTCACGTATTAAATAAGTAAAAGTTATCATTTCCAGCTTCTACAATACGAAGCGCATGATTCAGCTAGATGCTTTCCGTAAGTCTTATAACTTGCTGTTGCTTGTATGGTGCCCGACTTTAATATGCAACCCGCGGTTTATTTGGTTTAATGTTCATTGTGTTCCATACTTTAACTAACTTATTTCAAAATTCAAAAATTCGGTATCATCAATTTCTTGTCCAAAATATAATCGCGGAATCTAACAATTATGGCATCATACGAAGCAAGGGCAACGTTAGAACCTGCGTCGGTAACGTACAGCAACCGTGAAAAATCTTAATGTGTAAACATTCTAAAATGCTGCTTACATACCTGTCGTAAAGTGATTGCCCAACTATTCTGCATACTTGTGTCTGTAGGTCGTGTTGCGAGTTTGTCAGTTAGGCAAAAACATTGTTTGTCAGATGATAAAATATTCACAGTACTGCCCCCACAACATTGTCAGGCCTCATCACATTCAACTGCTCGCGCACGCGATGTGTTCACGCGCAGACGCTTATCTCATTGATCACTAGAGAGCGCACATGGGTCGTGATATTTCTCATAATTACACGTACATCTTTCCTATAGTACTTCTCGCGTGGGGGGGTGGGAGGTTGTTGAGCCTACAGTACATCATCGAAAATGCCGAAGAAATTATTATCTACTGTCTCCAGTTGATGGTTGAGTACATTTTTCCCTTAGTGTTTAAAATGTTTATATGCCTGCATTCTTTATAAATTATTAAATTTCTTTCCTTTGGGAGCATTATGGAAGATATTCATGCTCTGACGAATGTCTTGGATTTTGTGCTTATTCGTCCGTATGTGTTCTTCAAATGTGGATTTATTATGGTTGCCAGTATGCTCACGAAACCTATCAAAAAAGACCTACCCGTCTGCCCAACATAAAAGCCTTCGCAAACTTGATAGTGTAGTTTGTACACCCGCGATTTTTCGTACTTATCCTCGTTTGTCCCAACTCTGCGGCGCAGTTTTGTTCGCAGCCTATTAAAAGCCACTATAATATTAGTTTTACGGAAATTTCTCTCTCTTTTTTTGTGAGCAAACAAATCTAGCCGCGGTGGAGTAGCCGAGCGGTCTAAGGCATCTCGCTGCGAAGCGCGCGGTTGCTCGCCGAGGGAGGTTCGAGTCCTCCCTAGGGCATGTGTGTTTGTGTGTGTGTTTGTTCTTAGGATAGTTTAACTTAGTTTAAGTAGTTTATAAGATGACTGATGACCACGCAATTTGGACAGATTTACAAACATTTGAACGTTTGAATAAATCTACTTTTGAAGAACACATACGGCCGAATAAGCAAAAAATCTAATTCGACAGAGTATGAAGATCTTGCATAATGCTCCCAAAGGTAAGAAATTAAATATTTTAGAAAGTATGCAGATATATAAACATTTTAAGCACCAAGTGAAAAATGTGTCCACCCATCAACTGAAGAAAAAAAAAAGTTTGTAAATCTATCGGACCAAAGTACGTGGTCATTAGTCTGTAGCTTACAAACTATTTAAACTAAGGTAAACTAACCTAAGGACTACACACACACACACACACACCCATGCCTCAGGGAGGACTCGAACCTCCGCAGCGAGGTGCCTTAGACCTCTCAGCTACTCCACCGCAGCATAGACTAGCGACAGTAGATATTAATTTTTGATGGTGTGCTGTAGGATCAACAACCCCTTCCCCCCACGCGAGAAGTACTATAGACAAGATATACGTGTAATTATGAGAAATGTTACGACCCATGTGCGCCAGTAGTGATCGATGAGATAAGCGTCTGGGCGTGAACACATCGCATGCGCGGGCAGTTGAATGTGATGAGGCCTAACAGTAACACGCCAGGAAGACGCCTGTCTGTAGTGAGAGATGTTGTGGGGGCAAACAATGTTTTACCTAACTGAAAAACCCGCAACACAACCTACAGACAGAAGTATGCAAAATAGTTGAGCCATCACTTGACGACAGGTATATAAGCAGCGTTTTAGAATGTTTACACATTAAGATTTTTAACGTTTGTTGTACGTTAGTGACGCGGATGCTTTTATTGATTCTCTTCTTTATGATTGTTTTAGTTCTGATGATGGCGGCAAGATACGCCGAAACCGGTAAAACCAAGTGAAGGTCTGCGAATACGCGATCTTGGTAGTAAAAAATTTTACATAAAAACAGATCGCACTCAGAAATATGTGTAAATTGTTCTGTAATAAAGAGTCAAAGTTTGGCAATTCCACCACTTGCATTTGCTGAATATGCCGTGAAAGTTTGCTTACCGAATACATTGGGTGCATGCGATTTAGAGGGTATTGGGGTCATGGTACCAATTTCTTCATCCGTCCAGGTTATACATCCTATAGCAGTTTCAGTTAGGGAACATAGGGTCGGAGGAACTGGCAGAAACAGATATGGGAGCAGTGGCAGCTGGTGTGTCAGATGACTAGCGGTCCACTTCTTTCTTTGCCGGATCTTGGTAGTGTCCCCCCCCCCCCCCTTTAGATATATTTTCGTTACAAGATCTGCAGAATGTCTTACCTCGGCATCTTTGTGCTTGCTGCTACTCGAGCTGAGGCGTTGGCCTACCAAGTTTCTTTATTTCTCACTTTTGTTCCAAGCTTAAAGCTGAATAATTTGTTTCTAAAAGGTACTGAACGTTGTTTATTATTCTTTGATAATAATCACCAAGAACATATGAATATGTACATGAACATTAAAACACAGTAACTGATTACATTGATAAGTGACGGTAACAAAATGAAACTGTTACGATGAAGAGACAAGCTACCTTCGGGTCACGTGACACTAAGCAGCACCCCGCTCCTAACCTTACACATGTGCAAAACAGTTAAATATTTGTTACAACGAATAGTATAAATGCCATTTACTCTCAAAATCGCGACGCAGTGGTTAAAAAGTCCAAAGATATGTGGCAAGTAACAATACAAAAGTCATTGAAGTTGCCGTATCTGTTAAAAAGCAGATTGGGTTTAAAAAAATGCTTGCAGTCGATCTCAAATCTATTCTCTTCAACAGCGCAATGCGATGCGGTTAACCACACGACTATTCTTACTAGATGGTGAGTACTGACGTCATTATTATTAATGATCGTATCTTCTATTAATGCGCCTTTAATTCATAGTTATCAGACAGTTTACCAAATGTGACGTATTTTTGATAATCTTCAATCCGCCAAAAATAAATAAATAAAAATATGTAGGGCTGATGTTGCCTTTCATCGAGGATTTGCGCATCCGCAAGGCGAGGTGCGCAGTAGCTTCATTGTCTTGCTTCGGGACCATTCGTGCGTCACCACCAGGAGCTGGTGTCTCTACCAGCTCCAACGCCAATGTTGGAAACGGCGTTTCCCCTCGCCCATCCCTGTCACCGGGAGCGCTCATATGCTGCTTTCAGGGGATCCAGAAGAGAATTTGAACCTGAGCCGCGCATGCGCAATTCAACGCTGCGGCCACTGCCGCAATATTAAGCGGCCGTGCTGTCTCCGCGATGTAAAACGTTTCTCATGCGATAAAAATAATATAAAATAATCTGATAGAAGAACTATACGAGGAATGACAGTTTAAAAGCTTAATTTTATCTATTTGCTTACTTTTTCACAACGAGCTATTTTTCCAGGGGTTCACTGAACCAGTGAACACATATGATGCGCCGCCACTCTTCGGGAGTAAACTTGTCTACATGTTTTTCTCGTATTACAGTTTTCAAGTTTATTTACAACTACTACGCATACAACTTTATGCGTAGTGAGTTGTTTAATTAGATGTACATTATTTTTTTTCCTGCAAGGAAACAAGGAGGATGAGTCTGATTATTAGGAAGTCTTAAAGCCATTTTTGTTCACTTTACTTGTAATAAGGTGGCTCTGTCTATAGTATTTATATTGACCCCTTGACAAAACGTGCTACGAATCAACGACATACCCGTTAATTCCTGACAAACAGACCTTCCGGTATCGGTAAGTCAGCATGGGCTGAGACGTCCCGTTAGTAGTTCATTCATAGACGTTTCAAGGCGCAGTTGTTAGACTATTCTAAGAAAAGGCCCCTTAATTTTTAAGCGCAGCACATACATAACTCATATACTAGTCAATGTGATATGCATTGCAAATGACAAAATCGCTTAGGCAGTGGCGTCCCTGACTGTCATGCAGTTTCGATCCTACGTGTTGGAGACATTTTCATTATTTGTTTTAAAAATTATTACAATTTTTAAATAAAAAATAATGATATAAAATATTATCCGTGGCATCGCAAAGAATTTCATTTATGACATGAAGGTTGCAGCTAATTAAAAATTATATTACGATGTTTCTTTTAAAAATAGAAAATATATATATATATATATATTCTACAATTAATGTAGGTAAAGTTTTAAATACTACTGTCACTAAAATTTTATTACAAAAGTAGGCGATATTGTAAGGTATGGAAAGATAAATATTAGTTGTAAATTCGAGGAACCGGTTTCCTCATGGGAAAGCAGATTATAGCTCTGGCCATATTTTATGTATGTAAAGTCTCAGACGGTCACGAATTTTTGAAACAATTATTAAAATGAAATGTTTCCCGTAGATAGAATCTAAGCTTGAATCATCTGCGTAACAGTGGAGCACGCTACTACCTGAGGAAATTATTTTTTTTTTCGTTCTTCAGGTAGGTCGTGGTTTTGTGGTCGTTTGTTCATGTTCGTTCTTCTTTGTCCGTCGAGTATTTACCTCAGCTTCTTTTATTACATAGGGTATTCAGCCATCTGACCGGGCGCTTGCGCCACGGCGTACGGCAACTATGTGGCCACGCTGCTGTAAGTCACTCATTGACTAGTATACCAGATAGATATATGCTGTGCTTTAAACCTTAGAGCTCTTTTCTCGAAATTTTCTGGATAGTGCGCTTTAAAACTTAGATGAGTGGATACCCTTCTACTAATACGCAAAGTCTCACCTGAAACTGTATTTCCGAGACCTCCTTTTGAGTGCTGTTCAGAGAAGTACAATATAATACGACGGAGCGGTGTCGCTATAGTTTTCCATAACTCACTGACATCCAACTTGTCCTATTCCTGCAAGGTCACTTGATCTGAATCCCCTTGATTATTTCTTATGGAAATATTTGTCAGAGTGCGCCCGAATCTTGTCGTGCTTGCATTGATGACTGACATTTTCAGCACATTTTGTAAGATTCAGTTAAGTAGTACGTTCGATCCGTCAATGATGCTATTTGTAGTTAACTGAAATGTCAATACAAAAATACACAGCAACATATTTGTATTCCTGTAATATTTGTCTCCGTACTCTAGTGGGCAGCGTGGTGGATTGCTACATAGGGCCGGCCGCGGTGACCGAGGGGACTGAGGCGCTCCAGTCACGGTCTGCACGGCCACTACGTCGGGGGTTCGAAACCCCCTCGGGCATGGATATTTGTGCTGTCCTTAGTCTTAGCTAGTTGATAAGTAGTTAAGTCCCATAAGTTCTACAAACATTTGAACATTTTTTGCTACACAGGGTGCTCGCATTCGACTACTGGTCAGGACGAAGATTTCCTCCGTTCGGGGACTGGGTGTTGTGTTTTCCTTATCATCATTGACATGCAAATCGCCGAAGTGGCGTCAGCTAAAAAGACTTTCACCCCAGTTGGGGTCTAACGGTCTTAAATACCACACAGAATCATCATCATGCCTGTAATTTCTCCAAACCCAGGCACCAGAACTTCGGGGACCATCCTATATGTCGAGTTAAATATTTCCATGCTCTTAAGGAAACATTCTGTACACCCAGCAGGTGCTACAGAGACGAGACCATGAAGCAGCAGGTCAACCAGCTAAGTTAGCCTGCATGGAAAATATAATTTAGAACGTGGTGTCCTGATGTCCGGATTGAGACATTAGTTCACTCTTAAGACAGGAGCAGTAGGAGAAATGTTCACGGTCGAGCTGTGTACTATTCCTCTTTCAGCGTCTCTGGATAGTAGCCTACCAACACCACCAGGCCCCACAACAGTCTGTGTCACGTCATATCGACCAGGCTGCGACCTCCAGCTGTCTGGCTGGGCACCACGAGGCAGAGGGCTGTGTCCTACTGACCAGCCAGTCAGCTGGCGGTCGCGGCCTTGTCGGTGCTAACCTTGTTTCTAGGTTAGCGTGACCAGACCTCCTGTATTTTATGGGATCCCTTATTTATTAGAAGTGTCCCGTTGTCCCGATAAAACACATACGGGACGTATATTTTCCCGTTATTTACTAACCGTCCATACGTTTTGAAATAACATGTTTCTATGGAATGCAAAGTGTAAGCAAATGGAGGACAAATGTGGTCGTAATCAAGCAATGAAGAAAATACACTCTAACTCAAATGTATCGTTATTTCTGAATTTCTATGGATGGCACTACATAATACTTTGGCATGGCATGAGCACGTTTCCCAACTATAAAATTTTATTCATTAATTAGTTCACTAGAAGATGGTGTGTCGAAAGTGTCTGATTTCACGGACATTTCAAGTTCATTTCATGAGACGTTATCACTTAATGTGCACCGGCCGAGCGGTCTTCGGTGGGCCAGTCACGTTCTGCACAGCCACTACGTTCGGGGGTTCGAATCCCCCTTCGGGCATGGATATTTGTGTCGTCCTTAGTCTTAGTTACTTCATAAGTATTTTGAAAGTTTAGGGACTGATCACTCCGTAGTTACGTCCCGTAACCTCTACAAACATTTGAATTTAATGTGCTTAAACCATCTAACTGGGTTTAGCTCAAATATCGTCTTCTTTCCAAGTCTGATCAGTAAAGTTTTAAAACTTTACCAGAATTTGATGAAAATATTTCGAAAGAAAAATGTCAAGAGCAGAATTTTGAGGATAACTGATGTAAAAATTTGCTATTCGTTGGTGGATTTGTGCCCGTTCCATCTGGCACTAATACTGCTGCAGAAAGAGCGTTCTGTATCACAAATAGTTAATACGCCGTAACTATAAATTTTCAAACGTCCCAAAAATTTCTTAATTTCTATGGTAGCGCGGTTGGTTTCCTATTTTTTCATAAGTTACTTTTCGTGTTATGGTAATTCTCATACACGAAAAAAGGAAGAAATTTAGGCTTTAAAGTTCCGTAGGCAGTGTGGTCATTAGAGGAGCTCAGGCCCGGATTTTTTTACTTATTTTGGGGAAGGACATCGTCTGTGCCCTTTTTATCGGAACCATCTCGATATTTGCCTGGAGTGATTTAGGGAAATCACGGAAAACGTAAAACTGGTTGGCCGGAGGTGGATTTGAACCACCGTCCTTCCAAATGCAACAGTTTTTTTATACTGAGAAGTCGCATTTTCTGAACATAAGGTACTAAAAATAGAGAGGACGAAATGTAACTAGGAGAAGCACTATATATGACACGTTAGCTCTGGGGTGCGGGTGGGGGATAAAGTAATAATGGCTTTGTTTCTTACTGTACTGTGTGGGCATTCATTCGTGTGCTTATGTCTGCTTTAATGAGTTACACCAAGGCAGTCATTTGTATAAGCTTTAAGGGATAACAGACATGTTGATGACGCCGCAGGTAAAGCTAACATTAAGAAATTAAATCTTCGGTACCCATATATGCTCTGTATTTTGATTATGGAAATGTGGTTACCCTACTCTAGGTGGTGCTGAGAGAGCACGTCCGGTGACGCATGCCTTCCTCCTCTTATAGCGTTACTACCTGATCTGACCTCTATGTCAGTGACGATGAAATAAAAGTCTTTAGTTAATTTTTATAGGTTAGGTAACGGTCTTATACAACTGTAAATTAAACTAATTTAGACCAGACGCGTTTCGCTTTATTCTAAAGCATCTTCAGTGGTCCAATGTACAATATATGTTTTGTCTTACATTATTTGTTTGATTAAATTCGATCGATAACAGTTCTCATGCAATAGGATTATTTTGATTCTGAATAAGGTGGACTACTAGTATAACTCACGTATTTTTACGTTGTCCTCTTCATGTGTCTTTTGTAGCACATTGCTATTTGTTGTTACTGTTTATATATACAATATACTGAAAATCTAAACAGTGACGGCAAATGGCAAATGTTTTTCTTTTAATGATTTCCACCTCAAATCTTGCAACATTTCCGTGACACTTTCTCCTCTGTAATACGATAAAATAAAACGAGCTGCCCTTCTCTGGACCTTCTCAATATCTTCCTTCAGTCTCACCTGGTGAGACAGTTCTCCAGGAGAGTACTCCAGGAGAGGGCGCATAAGTGTGATGTAGGCAGTTTCTTTGGTGGAGCTGTTGCTTCTTCGAAGCATTCTGTCAATGAAACGTAACCTTTGGTTTGCCTTCCCCACGATATTTTCTATGTGTTCTCTCCAGTCTAAGTTGTTCGTAATTGTAACTCCTAGGTATTTGGTAGAATTTATGACCTTATGGTTTGACTGATTTATCGTGTAATTGAAGTTCAGCGGATTTCTTTTAGTGGTCATGTGCATTACTTCACACTTTTCTTTATATAGTGTCAATTGCCAATTTTCGCACCATGTAGTAATTTCAGAGCCTGTTTCCCGCGAAGGCAGCTATCTGGCCATGCTATATAGTAAAAATAAAATAAAACACTCTTTGCTCTATCGTTGACAGGTTCTTGTATGTATCATTGCCCAGTCACTAAAAGTTATTGCGGTAATTTCCAAGAATGCTTGCAATCGACGCAGCTCGGATTGAAATATAAAATAAATAAAACATGCTATACCTGCTCTATGGTTGACTGCTACGGTGTATTAATAATGGATCACTTACGACCGTAATACTACAATTGTCTAAAAATCTCCTATAAATGGAAAATCAATTACAATCACAGAAATGCCGCACCGAAATCTTCGAATGAACTTCGAAATTGACGCCACATTTACTCGCCATGAAACACGTAATCTTATTGGCCGGCATCACTCGACTCCTGATTGGCTGCTCTGCCGTTCTTTAACCTAGCGAGCGCGAGCCGCATCAAATGTTTATAAATTTATGGGACTTAACTGCTTTTTATTATAGTCCCTATCTTACAAAATACTTAAACTAACGTAAGCACAACACAAAACACCCATACCCGAGGGGGACTCGAACACCCGACGGCGAACGACCGCGCTCCCCGCAGCACGGCGCCCCAGTATGAACGGCGAGCCACATGAACTGCAGTTTAACCCTGATTTTTATGTTCAGCAATGTATATGACATTCCCAGTACATCCCTTAAGAAATGTCCTGCTTTTGTCTGCTATCATGATAGAGGTAAGCTACAGGCGGGATGGAACAGGCACGCAGTGGTATTGGTACCAACGCGCAGATGAATTCGGATGTGGGGATGTGATAACCAATGTGTTCCCACAGCCGCGGAAGTTGTTAGCAGCAGAAGCGCAGTTGAGACTCGGAAGCCCCTGGCACGTCGGTCAACTCGCTCGCCGCTGTCGTTGTCCGCAAACTTTTGCAGCTTTGCCAGTTGGCCCTCGGAATTCGTGGCAGGGTATTCTTTGTGTCAAGTCGCGGCGCTAAAACTTTTTCTCAGGTGGGGTGCAGCTGTTCTTCCAGCTCAGAGTAATAACGATCCCCTTGATGAAGATTTCTTTCTTATAAATATAGAGCTATTAATTCTCAATTTGCGAGAAGTTGCGACTTCAGCTGCTCTTCTTCAGTTGGTCTATCATTTTGTCACATATGAGAATTTGTGCCGGACCGGAACTCGGACCCGGGTTTCTCCTTTATCGTGAGCGGTCGCCTTAACCGCTCAGCCCCCTGAACACACTATCCGGTCAGACACAAACTTCCACATGTTACACTTGCCTACATTTTTAAAACTTACACATTTTGTTGGGGCGATCTAGCGTGACTTGTTATATTAACCACTAAGACCGCTTATGTCGAAACAATTTATTATCTAACCAATTTCAAGGACTACTGCAATATAAGAAACTGCATACATCAGGGTTCAGTTTACCAGCAGAAACAGTCCAATTATTGTACATATTTTCTCAAACTTACTTTACTTTCCGTGTCCCGGTGAGAACATATAAACTGTCTTTTTCCAAAACTCTGCAGCTTTAATGACCTTGTCATTGCATAAAAACAAATCTTCCGTTGTGCAAACACCAAAAATTTCAAATGTTTGTATAGCTTAAGGGACTTAACTACGGGGTCATCAGTCCCTAAACTTACAAACTACTTACGAACTAGCTAATACTAAGGACGGCACAAATATCCATGCCCGAGGGGGGATTCGAACCCCCGACCGTAGTGGCCGTGCAGACCGTTACTGGAGCGCCTCAGTCCCCTCGGCCACCGCGGCCGGCGTGCAAACACCTTCCATCCTTGGGCACATGAGTAAATTTTCATTAGTCTGTATGTTTCCGTATTCGCATTGGTCGTCTTCAGAATAGCCCTACTTAACCATATTTACTTTGCATTTTGTGACTCCTGTTCTTAATCTATTCAGTGTTCTCCATGTACTATACTGTAGTTGCTGCCCTTTTGCAATTTCCTCCTTAGGTTGTAGATTCGTATTTTGTAAAGAATCCGTCCATAAAGATAGGCGGCGAGTCTCAGGGCGGCCTTCTAGTGGTACGGTCCGTTGGATGAAGCTCTTCTTAGACTTAAGACGGGCTGGAACTGCTTGGTGTTAATCTATACATTAGGTGCAGTGGGTCGGTTTACTGTTTCCTCCTTTCTACTTCAACGGCTACTCTACGTCTGATATTTGTCGGTGCTATGGCCGCAAGTGGGTAAATCTTGTGGACAGGTGTTGGTCTCAGGCATCCAGAGACAGTACTGACAGTCTCATTTAGAGATGTCTGCTTGTTTGCAGTGACACGATGCTCCCACACTGGTGTCACATATTCTCCCACTGCTGAAGATCGCAGAACTTTAGGTTGCGCTCCCCATCTGTATCCATTCAGTTTACGAATAATATTATTCCTTGCACATATTTTTCCTTTTAGATCGGTGCAGTGTTTTTTAAATGCCAGCTTTCGGTCTAAGCTGACTCCCAATTATTTAGGCTTCGCGCAGTGGCGTAATCTAACGCCTCCCCATTCTATTGCCAGCTGTCTTGATGCCTATTAGGCAGGTGGAATGCGCATAGTTCAGTTTTTTTCCGGATTAGGTCGCAGGTCCCCAAGGTAGCCAAAGCCTCTGTCAGTTTTCTTTCAACTTCTTCGAACGTTCTTCCTTGAACAGTAATGTTAGTGTCATTTGCATAAATGAATCTTCTTATTTCCGGCTGGTGTAGCCTATATTGTGACTGTAAAAGAACACAAACAGGCGTACCATGGGAACGTTGAACTAGCATGAACGGCTAATCCATTCACCACCAGGAGACATCAAAGACGACTGTTGATGACTGACGAAACTACTTCAGTCATCGTTGAGGTAATATGTACAAGAATGGGATCGTTTGTGCTCGTTCATTTAACACTGACTGTGCAAAATTTTTATTTAACTAGTTGTAATATTGTGACGGCACTGTGTGGTGACTATTTTATAACTTTAGCACATTACCATTACAACGACGACGGTGATACCTATTTTTATGAAGCGAGATCTTCTGAAGATGGCACAGGTTATGAAATAAATTGTTTCAACACGTACGGTCTTGGCAGTTAATACAGCGAGATTTCTTTTCATTTCTGGTGTAAATTCACAGGCTTTATTGTGGATTGGTTATCTAATTACGCGGCAAAACTAGCGGAAACTTCTACAGTGCCGCTGTCTTTATTTCCTCCCATTTAAGTCAAGCCATTTCCTCTCTTCTCCTTCCCCCCATTATCTTTGCGTCCTACCTCCCACCCCCGTCCCCACTGCGCCTCCTCTCTCTCTCTCTCTCTTACATCTACATAGATACTCTGCAAATCACATTTAAGTGCCTGGAAGAGGGTTCATCAATCACTTTCATAACCTTTCTCCACCGTTTCATTCTCTAATAGCGCAAGCCAAGAAAGAACACCTAAATCGTTCCGTTTTCTATCTGACTTCTATTATTGGGATGGTCATGTCTCCCTTTGTAGGTGGGTGCTAGCAAAATATTTTCTCATTCCGAAGTAAAAGTCGGTGATTGAAATTTGGCAAATAGAACTCGCCGCAACGAATAATGTCGTTCTTATAATGATTTCCACCCCAAATCGTGCAACATTTCCGTGACGCTTTGCCGACCGCGGTGGCCGAGGGAACTGAGGCGCTTCAGTCACGGTCTGCACGGCCACTACGGTCGGGGATTCGAATCCCCCCTCGGGCATGGATATTTGTGCCGTCCTTAGTTGTAGGTAGTTCATAAGTAGTTTGTAAGTTTAGGGACTGATGACCCCGCAGTTAAGTCCCTTAAGCTTGACAAACATTTGAACTTTTTCGTGACGCTTTTCCCCCTATAACGTGATAAAACAAAACGTGCTTCCCTTCACTGAACCTTCTCAATGTCTTCCGTCAGCCACACCTGTTGAGGGTCCCACACTGGACAACAGTGGTCGCAAAGTGTAATGTACGCAGTCTCTTTGGTGGAGCTGTTGCAGTTTCGAAGCGTTCTGCCAATGAAACGTAATCTTTGGTTCCCCTTCCCCACAATATTTTATCTGTGTTCTCTCCAGGCTGAGTTGTTCGTAAATGTAACTCCTAGATATTTGGTGGAATTTACGACCTCTTGCAGCCTATCCTCATCTTTTCCTCCGGCTCTCTGCCCTCCTTGAAAGATTGCGTGCACCTTTCAAATTTGCTCGTGTTAGGAGAAACAGTACTAAAATAAATTGCAAGTTACTCACTGCCATTTACCTGACGGTATAAGAATCATCTGCATGAAAATAAAACATACATCGACAAACTTTCATGGTGATCGCTCCAACGGTATTCACACTATTATAAATATCCTTCGCTATTCACCGTGCTGATAAGTTGAATATTAATTCGAGACATAAGATGTTTCGATTCTCACTATTATTACGCACTTTTATAGCCGTTTCAACATAAAACAGAAATATACCAGGTGATCAAAAAGTCAGTATTAATTTGAAAACTTAATAAATCACGAAATAATGTAGATAGAGAGGTAAAACTTGACACACATGCTTGGAATAACATGGGGTTTTATTAGAAAAAAAAAAAAAAAAGAAAAAAAAGTATTGCTAGACGCGTGAAAGATCTCTTACGTGCGTCGTTTAGTGATGATCGTGTGCTCAGCCGCCACTTTCGTTATGCTTGGCCTCCCAGGTCCCCAGACGTCTGTGCGATTATTGGCTCTGGGGTTAACTGAATTCGCAAGTGTATCGTGATCGACCGACATCTCTACGGATGCTGAAAGACAACATCTGACGCCAATGCCTCACCATAAGTGCGGACATGCTTTACAGTGCTGTAAACAACATTATTCCTCGACTATAGCTATTGTTGAGGAATGATGGTGAACATATTGAGCATTTTTTGTAAAGAACATCATCTTTGCTTTGTCTTAATTTGTTATGCTTAAAAGCTGTGTGTGTGTGTTGTTGATGTTGAACCTATCGTAAAATCAGACAACAAATTGTTCATTAACACAGCAATTTGGTTTAATTATGGCCCTGATATTGATGTATATACTATTAAATAAGAAACAGTGCAATAAACTGATTATGTGCGCAACGGATATTTTTAAACACAAAACAACTGTGACAAGTCACCATTTGAAACAGACACTGACTATACTCAAAAATTTTGACTGCGAGAAAGATATTAAAAACCACAAACCACTTTCTTAATGCTTGACTGTGAGAATTTTTATGCAGATCAGATTTTGATTATTGAAATTTAGTATCATAGTCAATTAACTATCATTTACTGTGGCACCAATAACGAAATCTGTTCAACAATATTATTCAAATCAATACTCCACTTTAAATCCACTAATAACGGAAATGAAGGAAGTAGGTTATTTTCTAACTAAGTAAATGAAACAGGAAAGAAAGGTCAAGTTACTTATTATTAATAATCAGCATTACATTACCTACATAATACAACTTCAGACTTGCTGGCAAAGCAGCCTCTGCTCTACATCGGAGCCATACACACATCTCAACCGCTCTCTAAGCGAGCTGAACCACAAGTGCTACTCTCTCTCAGCGCGAGCTACAATGCTATGCAATACATGATCTTTGCCAGAGATGAAACTTCACAGAGTTAAGTACACATATCGATACATACAGTAGAAGCGATATTATACATTTTCTTGCAAGCAAGTTACTCGATACAAAACAGGAGGCACAATATTGGACATTTTCTTACAAAAATAATTTTTTATGGACACGTTTCATGCTAATTATTGCTTTTCTGATCAGATGAAGCGCCAACTGTCGGACATTTTTTGAACTTTTTTTAATTTATTTTTATTTATTAAAAAAACTCCATGTCATTTCACGCATGTATGTCAATTTTTACCTGTCTACATTATTCCGTGATTTATTAAGTTTTGTAATTTATACTGACTTTTTGACCACCCGGTAGTAGTGGCAGAAATCGTAATGGAAATAATTTTTTCCGGCGAAGTGAAGCAACTTAACCGCGCGTTCCTGCAGAAATATTAGATCATAATGATTCTATAGTCGACCATAATAGTGTCATAGTGTTACCGGTGAAGAATTTTGTGCTCTAGATTATGTCATATAGTTCTGATAGGACACATGTCGAGCGAAAGGTGCCAAAATTTTTCACTGAAACTGTCCACAATGTCCTTGAAATCAATGTATGTCAGCGCGTTGTCACAAAAAAAAAAAAAAAAAAAAAAAAAAAAAAAAAAAAAAAAAAAAAAAAAAAAATCAGTCGCTGCTTATGATCGTGTTGATTGGCTGAGCCTCTATCAAGCCGAACATTACAATTCCCATCCATGCTCGGTTCAGTTTCACCAGAGGATTCGGTGCCTTCCATATAAAAACATCCCATACCATTATGGCGGCACCACCAGTTCGTACAGTATCTTGTGTCTACGTGGTGTCTGCATCACACTAGAACCACACCATCAACTCCTAACAATGAAATCTGGACTCATGTCACCAAATCAGAGTTTTCTAGTCGTCCAAGGCTGGTTTTTGATGGAAGAATCAAACCTCAACAAGGAAGCATGAGAAATCCCGTTCCTGAAGACGAGAACCTGGAAGAAAAGTAAGAAATGACTCACCACTTCTGTGACAATTTTGGCACAATCCCAGTCCTCAATATAGTGTTATAAATAAATGAAACGGAAACTTCACAAACGAATTTTGCTACTAGACATCAAATATTATGAAAAATGTTTAATAATTAAAGCAGAATATTTTTATTTCTTATCCGATTTTAGTATAAAATACTAATTTTTCTTCTTAAATTTCTTTCGATGTCATGGAAGTGATTCATGAAAGTAGTAGAGCCGTAGTTTTAGTACTAGTACTACCATCCTTTTTTTAATCTGAGACAGTAAAATTATTTTGTAGCTGCAAATGTGTAATCACTCTGGTAATTTGCAATACATCACCAACTTCCTTTCAAATCATGTTTTTGTATATCTTTGGTGAACTTGATGATAATTACGGTGAAAATAAGACCTTTACGTTGCACCGGAAGTAAAATGGTATGCCATAAGCTGTGACATGGTTCCATTTTTGTCAGAGAAATTGTTAAAAATTGCAATAGAAGTGGCTGCTTACTGTCCCCAGAGCTATTTCTTTAAATGTTCAAATGTTTGAAAGCTTATGGGACTTAACTGCGGGGTCATCAGTTCCTAAACGGACAAACTACCCATGAACTAACTTACACTAAACACAATATAAACATCCATGCCCGAGGGAGGATTAGAACCTCCGACGCGGGAGGCCGCGCAACCCACATCGTTGCGCTCCAGACCGCTCGGCTACTGCCATGCGGTATGTATTACTTCTTTACTACACCGGTAGTGACGAGTATTGAGGGAAAAAGGAAATCGGAATGAAAATCAGGGTTTAACGCACCGTCGCACAATGGAATATTTGTACCGAAATCTTAGACAAAATTATTTATGTTATTTATAAACGTTTAAAACACTCCGAGCCACTTTTAACCTAATTTGAGGTAAATGTCCATAAACTACCTCATCACCAACCTTACAGAGGTGCCTGGGATGACTCGGCCTGCATTTTTAGTTTCTGTCTTTCAGTTCGCACCACGCTATTTTACACAATTTCAGCTATTTCAGTTTGAAAATAGCATCATTGACTGTTGAGTCACCCATAATTTGCTGTATCGATTTTTTTTGGAGATGTTACAACAGGAATGATTCTAGTGAGGTAGGCAAATGTCTCGTTATGTAGAGGATTGTTCCATAAAGTGATCCCAGGAATCAAAAGTTGATGCATTGTTGGCGTCATGGGTGTAACTGTAAAGATCCACGTACTGTTTTGCTGTTCGATATGCATATGTTTGGAATTTGTTCTCATCAATTTGAAATCCCCTGGTCACCGCTTCTAGTATCACTTTCAGACGTTTAATCAGTTGTAAATTTAATCCTGTAATTTTTGAGGCAGGTTCTACGAATTTAAAGGTGTTAGTAAATAATGTTTTCCGTGTTGTCACTTATACGGACTAGATGGTTAGTAGTAAGCTCATTTTAACATAACCACAAATGAAAGTATTGAGGAAATAAGGAGTTGTGGAATTAAAACCGTTATAAATAAAAATGGCGCAAGTTTGCGCAAAAAATTTTCAAATGTTTGTTAAGCTTATGGGACTTAACTACGGGGTCATCAGTCTCTAAACTTACAAACTACTTATGAACTACTTAAGAACTAGGACGGCACAAATATCCATGCCCGAGGGGGGATTCGAACCCCCGACATAGAGGCCGTGCAGACTGTGACTGGAGCGCCTCAGTCTCCTCGGCCACCGCGGCCGGCCAAGTTTGCGCAATTTATTATTTCGGAATTGAGCTCTCAGTGCGTCATCAAACACGACAGTGATTTGGAATCGGCGCGACAAGACGTGACACACCTTTAAAAACTCTTATCACGAATGTAGACGCTTATAAATCTTGTGTAACTGAACTTTGAAATGTTGTTGTTAAATTACATATACTGAAATTATGCATATGCATTAAAGAGTTCTTACCTTACTGTAACACGCAAACCTGTTCCAAATTTTAACCATTATTTAGTATAGTCACAAAAAATAGAGATTTAAATTGACAACGAAATCAAGAAACGCGTCGTCTGGCTCTCTTAAAACGAAGCTAGGAGGTGCTAGATACGTATCAGGGTCCTGAAAATTTAGTTATCAGCCCAGAAGTTAGTTATTATAAAAAGCATTATCTTCTATAGTTGACAAACGATAGTTTTTCCAAAGCTAGACTTATAAGTCTCGAGGGAGTTTCCGCGATCGTCATATGAATAAAATTCTTGAGTATCCATCTCCAAATTGCTTTTATTTTCTAGAAAATGAAGTTACCGACTAACCTGTCGCGTGATGAACGACAACACTCGCCCATCTGCTGTTCTAAACCGGTCATTTTCTAGAAAATAAAAGCGATTTGGAGACGGATACTTAAGATACTATGGAGGCGGATACTCAAGAATTTTAGTTTTTTCCCTATTGGTCAGGATTTAGGGGAAAATATTCTACTGTGAGTCGACGGCGTGGTCATTAGAGACGGATCTCAAGCTCAAATGGTTTTGGTAAGGATGGAGAGGGAAGTCGGCCTAGCCCTTTCAAAAGAACAATCTCGGCAATTGCCAGGAGTGCTTTAGGAAAATCACGGAAAATCTCAACCTGGATGGGCGGAGGTGGATTTGAACCACTGCTCTCTTGACGGAGTCCAGTATGTTACCACTGTGCGATCTTGCTCTTTGACGAGTTTTGGAAAATACCGAATTGTCTCTTCCATGTTAAAATTAGCTTCTTTTGCCAAAGAACAGCGGAGTTTACAAATACATCTGTCACGAACGTTTGAAAGTTGTAATTCCGACAGATACCTAAAATTGTTTTTAAAATTAAATTAGCCTCTGGGTATAAGACAATAATAGTTTAAAAATAGATTTTTAATTAAATTAGCCTCTGGGTATAAGACAATAATGGTTTACAACCACGGTGAATCTCAGTATAGAATACAACGTAATTTCATCAGTTTTGTTGTATCATTCGTGTTGTCAACAATATCCACGATAGAAACTGTGTTTATTCATATTCTAGCAAGAATGGCAATGCTGCGATCTGCTATACATGGTACACTACTTCCCTTTAACCTTCCGGCGAGCGCGCGGTTGAGACTCATGCCAGCAGGCGCGCTGCAGCAATTTGGCCGTTTCAGAGTTCGTTCTCTTTTCGTGTATATAAATGCGTGTATGTATTAATTATCGTTTTTTTAACAAATACATTTGGAAGACACAAGGTACATTACATAGTTTTTAAAGTTTTTATTTATAACTTTCGCTGCGTATAACAACTTTTGGTTATCGAAAAGCATTAAATCAGACGACTTATGCCGTTCTTTTTTTATTTATATTTATTTCAATTAACATAAAAACTCTATCAATCAAAATGAACATAAGGAAAATGATCTATGAGGTAGGTAAACATATTATTCAGTTTGCAAACAAGAAAAATCAGACTTACTGCATGTACAGGAAAAAAAAGCAGTAAGTACACGACTAAAGAGATTGGGACAGAGGAAATCCAGAAAGAAAAGAAAATTCTAATACTGGTGAAATTACACATCACGCAGCTCTTCAGGCTCTGCACACGAATTACATGAAACCACCAACAATGAATGTTTCGTTTTGCACACAAATCGTCCACATTTGTGACAGGCCAAGTACGTCCTATTGCTTTTCTTACTTCCACATAAATAGCAAATACGTCTTTTCGTGCTAGGAGTACCTTCCGGTCGATCCGTTGCAGTATTGTCTCTAGAATACACTGTATGTCTCGTGGAAGGGAAGTTATTGTGACCCAGTAGTTCAAAATTTCCTCCATGAAAGACATGGCTAAGCCATCTGTTATCTAATGTCCTAACTAAGTAATACCGTTGGGCATTGTCGTGGCGCGTTCGCTTACTGACACTTTTTTTACATAGTTTTGTAAAAAGGCGGCCAATTTGAACCCAGCGCGTCCGCCTCTCCTTCTGCCCAGCCCTTTCTCCACATTTCTTACCTTTCTCAAATGTTAAAATATTTGTTAATCTAAGGGACCAAAGTGCTGTTGTTCATAGGTGACTAGACGCACAAACATAAATACCCTTGGCTGAGGGAGGACACGAACCTCCGATGGGAGCGGCTGTACAAACCTTTGCATGGCTCATTACAACACTCAGCCATCCGCCTTCTTTTCTAGCAGAAGACGTTTCTCGGCGAGTTATTTGTTCCAATACTCTGTTACTCCGTGTCCCCCCCTCCTCTAACCATCTCCTTCATCTCCTCTACCTCCATATGCCGCTTCCTCCGCCATATCCTACTCCTCTTCCAACACAACGACCTCCCTCTCGTTCTCCATCCATATCTCTTTGTTATTAAGCCTTCTCGCTATCTGCGAATCATCTCCTGTCCCCTCTCTTTGTTCCTATCCTCCAATATATAAAACTTAATGTTTGTCTGTTTGTCTTTTTTGTTCGTATTTTATGCAAGGCCATACCCCACATCCGATTGCGATAAAACTATGTCAACTCATTGCTTGCACTCGCATAAACGTTATAGGCGTACTAGAATTAATTTCTGCCGGATTACGCCCTCCGTACTGAAATCTACCCCTCCTACTAACCCTGAACCCCTTTCGTGGATGGAACGCCACCTCCCCCCTACTTCCTTTTCGTTTCCGCCGCTTGGCTCTCCGCCCCCTACCCTGGAGTCCCTACGCTCCTCCCCCCCACCCTCCTGCCGCTCCCTCCTCCCTTGCTTCCTACCCTCCCCCTCCCTTCCCCTCCCCCTCCCTTCCCTCCCTTCCCACTTTTAATTAGTACTTCGTCCAGTGTCAGTGTCTCCAGTGCTTCGATGTGATTTTACTTCGTGCGTCCGCCGTCTACAAACAAGTGTCGCAAACCGTCTCTTTTATCCAGTGTCTCTGAGTTTTCGTCGTGTTACGTGTCATCGTTTCTTTAATGTGATTTTAACGCCACCGTGGCGCAATGTTTTTAACGGAGTACATGATTTTATCACCTGTCAATCTGCTTCTGCTTCAAAAACTACTGCCTGTCAAGTTTTTATTACTCAGGTGTTTTAACTCCATGTCATTGCCTTTTAATTCATCACGTTCACTATGTGCATACCTGCCAACTTTCAAAACGTAAAAATTAGGAGATCCAATTTAAGAAATTCGAAGATTCTTCAACAAAAGAAGAAATATGCACTATCAAAAACTGCAGTTCATTTTAATATAAACCTCAAGACAAATGACTTTAATATTTTCCTATGATCTCACAACATTATTTTATAATAGCTAAAGAAATAACAAAAACAAATAAAACATAAAGAACTTGAAGTAACCGAAATGTTCATTTATATAAACCTTGATTGTAGTCAGTCTATGTGATTTGATTTATTTTTGGAATAAAAGAAAAAAGTGCACATCTATATTTTTGGGCTACACTTTTATCAGGGAACATTTTACAGAACAAATGACCTACATTATCATTGCATTTGGTGGGTAAATTGCGCTCTAAAATAAACGATGTTATTAAGTGCTCGGCATGTATCAGATAATCATTTTCACTTCTATCAGCAAATTTATGTTTTGTGTCGTTTCATACTTCTCATTTTCTCTATGCTTCTTTGTTTGCACATGTTCTGATACATCTCTTATTCCACCATGTGATATGAAGATATCACATAAATAAACAGTCCAAAATACAAATAACAGTTGTTCCTGGTTTTGATAGTGCATGGAAATTGTTCAGAAATTGCTTGAAGAAAACAGTTATTATTGTTATTATAATTACTGTTATAATTTTTTTCTGTCAATTCAATTGAAATCCTACAATCACGTAAAATAGCTGTTTCTGCAATCATATAAGAAACTAACAGTCGTAACTATCAACTTGAATGATTTCCACTGATTATAAAAAAAAAACACTCAAAAGACTTCATTTATGCACAATAAGAAAACATCACATTAAAAATTGTAGAACACCAAAACAGTACACCAGTATCTGCAAATGTGCGGGAAAGAGCAGAAATCGATTTACAAGTATCGTACATTGATTAAACTGATAAATGAGCAGAGGACTTTCGACCTTTCACAAAATAAATAAATAAATAAAATAAAAGCAAATATCTCTGAAACAGTGCGAGATGCGGTAGAAACATAACAGAGCAAAGCTGTGGAGAATTTTCTCCTCTACAAGTGCTCTATTCAATGTCTCAAATGATCGGTTATAGCGTTATTGGCAGAGTTGAATTGCGAGCTGTTAAAAGGCAATTCCAAACGCCCCACTTATAGTGTAACTGACCCAAAGTAGGTAAGAAATGAAATATGTGTGTGTCATTTAAAACAAGCAAACACACTAAGTAAACAAAAAATTGCCGGCCGCGGTGGCCGAGGGGACTGAGGCGCTCCAGTAACGGTCTGCACGGCCACTACGGTCGGGGGTTCGAATCCCCCCTCGGGCATGGATATTTGTGCCGTCCTTAGTTGTAGCTAGTTCATAATTAGTTTGTAAGTTTAGGGACTGATGACCCCGTAGTTAAGTCCCAAAAAAAAAAAAAAAAAAAAAAAAAAAAAAAAAATCAGATAACAATAGAGGAATAGGGTTTTACTCGACGTAGAAAAACTTTCCTTGTCTTTCATCTGGCCATATAAATGACACCGTTTTCTGGGTTGTGATCGTTCTGTGGTTCTGTGCAAGACCTTTCGTTCCGTCTGCGTGTACCGCCTACGACGCATCGAAATACGTCGTTCGAATGATGTCACTTCCCTTACCGACGTGGCCCCACTGACGGCTGAAGTGGGCACCGGTAAATAAGTTAGCTGCTAATGGCTGGTAATGGACTTCCTGCATTCCGCGTTTGATCTTTGGAAGAAACAGGGCCGCACTGGTCACGCCGCCCCATCTCCGTCTAGAGACAGGGTGTGAGCGGTGTCGTGTGACGTCACACAGTAGGCCGCTATGTCCGGGCTGGAAACTCCGACAGCGGCCAGCGGCCAGTCAGCGATCGCGGCCTACTGTGTGAGGTCACACGACCCCGCTCAGATTTTCTCTTTAGGCGGAGTTGACAGATGATTCCACGTGGCCACAAACTTTAATTTCAAACCTTTCTTGTGCATTTTGTCGCTGATAGATGAAGTGATATCTGGCGTCGGCCGCGGTGGCCGAGGTGACTGAGGCGCTCCAGTCACGGTCAGCACGGCCACTTCGGTCGGGGGTTCGAATCCCGCCTCGGGCATGGATATTTGTGCCGTCCTAGTTCGTAAGTAGCTCATAAGTAGTTTGTAAGTTTAGGGACTGATGACCCCGTAGTTAAGTCCCATAAGCTTTACAAACATTTGAACATTTTGATTGATATCTGGCGTTCCACAGGGAAGCGTTATAGGTCTCCTACTCTTCCTCGTTTTTTATAAACGATTTAGGAGACAATCTGAATAGCTCCCTTAGATTGTTCGCGGATGATGCTGTCGTTTATCGGTAAGTGAAGTCAACAGAGGATCAAAAGCAACTGCCTTTCATCGGCAGAACGCTTCGAAGATGCACCAGCTTCACCAAAGAGACTGGCTACATCACACTTGTGCGTCGTCTCCTGGAGTACTGTTGCCCCTTGTGGGACCCTCACCAGGTGGGATTGACGGAAGACATTGAGAAGGTTCAGAGAAGGGCAGCTCGTTTTGTTCTATCACGTTACGGGGGCGAAAGCGTCACGGAAATGTTGCACGAATTGGGGTGGAAATCATTAAAAGAAAGACGTTATTCATTGCGGCGTGATCTGTTTGCTAAGTTTCAATCACCGACTTTTAGTTCTGAATGTGAAAATATTTTGCTAGCACCTACCTAGTTAGGGAGACATGAGCATCCCAATAAAATAAGAGAAATCAGATCGAAAACGGAACGATTTAGGTGTTCTTTCTTCCCACGCGCTATTAGAGAATGGAACGGTAGGGAAAAGTTATGAAAGTGGTTAATAAACCCTCTGCCAGGCACTTGAATGTGATTTGCAGAGTATCTATGTAGATGTAGATGATAACCACATCAAAATCATGAAAGGAATGTACTTTATCACTTACTATTTTTTCACTGTTCAAAGAGTAAAACTATGCTATTCGGCATAACGTTACAATTTATAATTTCGACACTACAAATTGTAGGCACAGGAGGTCTTACAGACAGTACACACACACACACACACACACACACACACCCGCGCGCGCGCGGAGTTGAATGTAGCTTCGAAATTGTACGACAAGAAAAGATAGGAGGACATAAACAGTAACGTTCATATAAAACTGCCTTATTAGGCATCAGGTTTTAATCTATTACTTCTTTACTATTAAATGAATTCGTAACAGATTTTACCGATATACATGACTTATACAAATGAATATATACCTGCAAAATTATACAATTCTACAATATATAATTCAATAAATATGAAATCATATATACTGTGACGGGTAAAAACTTTCACATCATTCACCACGTTTTAATACATTTCTTATTTAGTGCTAAGACACTCCTGTATTCGAGTTAGCTTAAGTAAATTACTGAACGCTGACGGTGTTGTTGATAACTTTAAACTGTGACGCACATGCGGTTGTAGGCGAAAGCAGTAGACTTCGATAGAGCTACAGGGGAAGGAAGAGAATGAAAGTGTACACCAAACGAATACCCATTATTTCCGACACATCTACCTCTTATCTTCAAGAGGCTGCAGTTTCCAATGAGAATTCCATTTTATATTAATATAAATAAATAATCACAGAGCAATGTATTAAACAATGCGGAGTGGATTTGACAGAGCCATGTTTCTAAAACGGACAACTTTATGTCGTTTTCTCAAGGATGGGCTCACCAGAGAATTTATTCATACTAAAAAAAAAAAGTTGTAGAGCTTATGGGACTTAACTAAGGGGTCATCCGTCCCTAAACTTACAAACTACTTATGAACTAGCTAAGACTAAGGACGGCACAAATATCCGAGGGGGAATTCGAAGCCCCGACCGTAGTGGCTACTTATACTAGCTTCTGGACAAGTAACCAGAAGTATTGTTTATAGTGAATTAAATGAATGTATGAATGTTACATATCATTTGTATCTTGATGACTACGTTTCTTTGTTTGGACACTACACTTATTATTTTGTGCATTATGCAAGACAGGATTATTTCTTATATATACTTCCATAAATATAAAGTTTTTAGCAAAAAAGGAGATGTTTACATCTACATACATACTCCGCAGTCCACCGTAAGGTGCGTGGCGGATGGTACTAGGCATTTCCTTTCCTATTCCACTCTCAAATATTTCTGATCATTACGCGAAATGTAAGTAGGCGGCAGGAAGAACGTTCTACACTCAGCTTCAAATTCCGGCCCTCTAAATTTCCTCGAAGAATTTCTCGTAAAGAACGTCATATTTCCTCCAGCGATCCCCATTTGAGTTCCAGAAATATTTCAAGAAGCTCACTACTAATGCTGTATTAGAACATTATGGGATTGTTTTCCTACTCATGCGCATCACCTTATATTTTTCTAAATTTAGAGCTAGCAATAATTCTTCACACCAACTAGAAATTTTGTCCATGACATCCTATATGGTATTAAAGTCAATTAAAGAATCCTCCCATATACCACAGCATCATCAGCAAACAGTCGCAAATTAAAAGTTACTCTGTCCATCAGATCATTTATATAGATAGAAAATAATAGCGGTCCTATCACAGTCCCCTGGGGCACGCCTGACGATACATTCGTCGTCGAGAACAACGTACTGCGTTCTGTTACTTAGGAAGTCTTCCAGCCAGTCACAAATCTGTGAACATATTCCATATGCTCGTAACTTCGTTAGCAGTCTGCAGTGTGGAACCGTAGAATATGCTCCAAAATTCTGAAGGAAACTGATGTCAAGGATATTGACTGTAATTATGTATGTCAGTTCTTTTACGGAAATCACCTGCGCTTATTCCCAATCACTAGGAACTTTGCGCTGAATTGAAGACTCACGATAAATGTCAGCTAAGTAAGGGGCCAATGCCGCAGAATACTCTTTGTAAAAGAGGACAGAGATAAAGAGAGGACAGGGATAGGAGAAGAAGTAATTCAAGGCTTGAATAAATAACGCCTGGTTTTCAGTTAGCGTTTATTATACCGGGTTATCAAAAAACTTAATAAATCAAGGAATAACGTAGATAGAGAGGTAGAAATTGACACACATCCTTGGAATGACATGGGGTTTTATTCGAACAAAAAAAAGTTAACAAAACGTCCGACATATGACGGTTCGTCTGATCAGAAAAGCAATAATTAGCATAACAAATTAAGACAAACCAAAAATGCTGTTCTTTACAGGAAATGCTCAATATGTTCACCATCATTCCTCAACATAGCTATAGTCGAGGAATAATGTTGTGAACAGCACTGTAAAGCATGTCCGGAGTTATGGTGAGGCATTGGCGTCGGATGTTGTCTTTCAGCATCCCTAGACATGTCGGTCGATCACGATACACTTGCGACTTCAGGTAACCCCAAAGCCAATAATAGTACGGACTGAGGTCTGGGGACCTGGGAGGCCAAGCATGACGAAAGTGGCGGCTGAGCACACGATCACCACCAAAAGACGCCGCAAGAGATCTTTCACGCGTCTAGCAATACTTTTTTTTTTGTTCTAATAAAACCCCATGTCTTTCCAAGCATGTGCGTCAATTTTTACCTCTATCTATATTATACCGTGATTTATTAAGTTTTCAATTCTATACTGACTTTTTGATCACCCTGTCTATTGTTTTCATTTTTGAGAGAGTAATATATACTCTTTCCATGACTTATGTATTATATGACCATTTCGAAAGCTACAAAAAGAAAGCAGATATCATAGACCGGACGGACAGTTGACAGTATTGTGAAAAACGAAAAGTAAAATACATAGACTATAGGAGGATTGGGCACGGACCTCGAACACATTATTTCAGCAACATTAGCATAGAACCAGGACCCCCGCCTCCAGCACTATGTTCGACGTTGCAAGGCTAGCACTTCGACCATTAATTGTTTCTATTTCACTGTTTTATTTCAGTTCCATATAACTTCTACATGTTTTTTATTTTACAGTTCCATACAACTTCTTCCTGTTTCTTATTTCACACTTACATACAACTTCATGTTTTTTATTCCATACTTACACACAAATTCTTCTTGTTTTCATATTTCATCTGTGTCAGGTTTTGATGGGCTATCCACTACGTCGTCTTACCAGAAAATCTGTGGGGGTTGGTGCGATTGGGTGTTTCTCTTGCGAGGACGGACAGTCACAGATTCTTGTGAGGACGGACAGTCCCGGATTACGAACGGAAGGAGCTACCAGAACTTGTACTGTGCTGACATTTGGATGCTTGGTCTTCCCTGTTGGAAGTTATGGATGGAGTGGTAGTTATTGGAGAATGCCAATTTACTTCTGGACAGTCAGACGGTAATGTTGCCACTCACCACTGAATCAGTGAACACCGTATTTATGCTAGTCTGTAGTGTTTGTTTCAGCAACCAGCTGGCGGACCAAAATCAGGAGCAGATTAAAAAGTGGATGGAGAATGCATTTTTAAATTTTTTTCTTTATTTATTTTTAAATCTGCGTTACTGTTAAGCATGCAGAATTAGAGCCCCCTGGGTGGCAGATTTAGCCATGTATTGCCGTATTCCCCAGGCCGCCATATTTTATGTGCCTGAGAGACTTCACCACCTGTATCGCATCTGCGAGCGTGTCGCTTCGCTGTTTAACACTTTTTTCTCTTTTGACTCAACTGCTGTCATTGTTACTGTTGTTCGGCAATTCGTCCTGAATTCTATGAACTTTCCAAACAGTTAGTTTCAACCCAACCGAATTTTTATATTTTGTGTGTGTCATGAAACGAGTTAACAGCTTTCTGCTGTTATAAAAAATAGATAAATAAAAACAGAATTCAGCAAATATGTGGCTTCTTATTTATTAAGTGTTGGAGTGTTTTTCTGTTCCTGTATTACTTAAGTACGGAATTCAGGCTTTTAATCTATCATTACGTGAGATATTCGACAATTTTTACACTTTGTCGTCCACAGTGTACAGTGTTTGACGTTGCGGCTGTGTAGCATGAAAGACGGCTGTCTGCCGGCTTCCCTAGGTTTTTAACTTTGTAATTTATCTAATTCGTTAGACGGACTTCGTTGTCTGGTTTCTTAGACTTCAGATCTTAGGTTCATTTTTTTTCGGGATAAGTTTCTCAGATCATATACAGAAATATATTCAATTTCATTTCGGTAATTTTGCCTATTTAAACGCGTTGAATATGCAACTAATTCGGTTTGATAACGGCTGGGAATCGGTAAACTGTGTGAGACTAGCTGGCGGTGTATGAACTCTGTTTAATTTCCTTCTAGCTTTGTAGAACGCGAATAATATGCAGGAATATTTTAATCTGTATAGTGCATGTGAAATATTCTTTTCCATTTTCTCCTTCCGCGAGTAATATGTACTCCAAGCGGTGTGTTCTTAGAACAAAGCCTTCAGCTACCCCTGTGTCTGTTTCTATGCCCTTCAGGCAAGAAATCACGTATGTATCTTTCTGATTTTCCTTATTATATCGCGATCTCCTCTCCGTCTATTTTAAATTGCTGTTTCGTTTCCAAACTTGTACTTTGCATTCGGACTCCGTCAGTAAATTCTCTTCTTGCCTTGTACGACGCCTTTATTAGGTTGCTTATGAAATACTACGTATTTCTATGGGCTGTATGCAATATTTCCTAGTTGATTTACTCCGAATTTCAATGTATTCCACTTTTCTGATTTTTGAAGACTGGACTTCGTCCCTCCGTGTAAAACGTCCCCCATCGCGTCTAACTGTATTTCTTTAGCTTTCTTATGATATCCTTTGCATTTCTAATGGTTACATGCCTAGCTATTTTTCTTTATTTTTCGGAAATTGAATTTTTGTATTTTTTACCGGTTTTTGGAACCACGTGGTTCCGAACCCCGACTTCAAGGTTTATAGCTAATCACTTGAGTCCTCGCCACTGCTCACACACCAGTGTCTTACTATTGTGTATTCTTGCTTCGTAATCTATGATTCCGTTGATTTTTGTTGAAATGAATACGATATCTGAGCACTTTGCCTTCAGTGGGGTGCGAACATGTAAAGTAGCAGACACGTGCCGTGTGTTTCAGTGAGTCTGCATGCTCACGGTTTACTTTAAATGGAAATTAATCTCGCTATTACCGTGTACCATCTCAAGTAACGAAAGACCAGAGCCACCTACGAAGTTTATTTTCCTTGTGTTGTGTGGTACATCCTGGTTGGCTGAATTGCGCCTACGATAGCGGCGCCTGCTTCTGCTTCGTATCAGCACGCTGAGTTGGATGAGTTTCGCTTTGCTTCGCGCGTGTGAGTGGCTGAATGCTTGTTGATTGTAAATCCCTCCCATGACGATGTTCAGTTCAGATTACTTTAATTTAATAGTTCAATGAGATACATTTTTATTGTTTAACAAAATTGGTTCCCCCATTTGCTCAAGTTTGAACTGAATAAATAATTTATTGTCAGTAAAACCTTATACTACTTATGAATATTAGTTAACGGAAACCTTCCCTTTTTTATTTAATGTTGTTTTTCACCAGTGCCGAGAACAAATTCAGATGCATATTATCATATTTTTAATTCTGTTTCACCATAAATGTTCTCACAGCCACCTTCAAGAAAAGTTTTAGTTAGGGATGGCTTGTATATTAATGATTGTGTGTAATTCTCGTGATTTACGACGTATGTTGGCCACCGTCTCTTTGTCTTCCTGCTGCTAAAGTAAAGTTTGAGTCAGTTCTAAATTCTCGTCCGGGGAACAAGATTCTGTTGCAGGAAGTAATCAGTAGTTCACGCGAATCCTTTAGCTGGTTTTACGGCCAGAGTTATATGTCTAAAGTAAGCTTTTAACTGGCTCCTTTCAGCTAGAGTTAATTTTACCACTGATGGTGATCTTTCAAGCGAAAACAGGAATTTTGCGTATTGCTTTATTTTTGTTGGTCACCCTTCGTCTCCATGTTCCAATGAGCGAAAGGAATAGATAAAATCAATTTGTACTTATTTATTTACTGTGGCTTAGGCAGGGAAAAGTGAGCTTTCAAGGTCGGCAATGCATTACGTAATGAGTCGTCGTGACCCAGTTACCACTTGTCTTACCTTAATGTCTATGAGACATACTTATGTGTTCACGTTTACGTAATCGTTATAAATACAGCTCCACATTGTTACGTAAAACATGGGTTATTCCGCCAATGTTTACTTTTTCTGTTGATTTTCTTTTCTCTTCCATATGTGAGAGGAAATTTTCGGGTGCATCTACGTCTGGTTGTCTGTAATTATCACAAGTGACATCTAAGTATGATATGCCGATATCGCTGCCTAACAGATATTCACATTAGTGTTTTACGAGCAAACGCCGATTCATTAAACTTCCACCTATAAAGCAGCTTCAGATGAAGAAATATGTTAAATATTTGAAAGCAAATGTTAGTAAATCTAAGGCACTACTGAGGTCATCAGTAGCTAGACTTATAAACTACTTCCACTAATACTAAGGACAACACACAAACACACACACACCCACCCACCCACACACACACACACGCTCGCGCGCGCGCTTTCGCGCGCACACATAGTCACGAGGGTATACTGGAATTTCCGACGTGAGTGGACGCATGGACTATCCCGCGTGACGTTATATATTTTCCGATAAGTATGTAACCGTAAGTTTAGACACGCTTTGAAGTTATGCTTGAATTTTGTTGGAATTCGGTAAGTACTCCCATTATCGAGCAATTAATTTAGTGTGCGTAATTTGCACTCGATTTTAAGCAAAAGCAAATTTTTCATTAGTATAAATGTTTCCGACATTATATTTTTTTACTGTTAGTTTTATAATGATGTAATTTTGTAGGTTCATTCAGGGATGCTTGTGAATAATGAATGCCAAATGTGGTGCAAACAGAATTAGTAATAAAGAAGCAATAAACTACGTCGTCATGCCTGATGTCAGAAATTTTACTGAAACCATTTTAAGCCGAAGCTAGTTTCTCAAATTAGTAAGTGTCAACGACATTATTTCTCATCTGTATGTCGTTCAGTGATAGAATTTTGCAGGCACATACAATGGTACATCTGTATACTGTCTACAAACTGTTCCGAACAGAATTGACAATCAATAATAAATGAAAAACAAGTGTCTGATGCTGAAGTTCTACTGCGTGAACAGTGAAAGTATAGCAAAGGATAAACTTTTCTCCTTTCATCCTGTTACAGGTGGTGCCAACGAGAAATTGCGAATAAAGTTTGTTGGAACTCACTAAGAGTCCTCATTCTCAAACATTTTAGGAATAAATTCTGACCACAGGGGAATGAATGCGCCATGTTGCGCGGAGGCTTTTGCTAGAAGTTCGAAACCTCCATCGGGAACGGGTGTGTGTTTCTTGTCCTTAGCGTTAGTGTCAAATCTGGGGAACGATTACCTTAGCTCTTTGGTCCCTTAGGTGTACATATATTGAAGTTTCTGAATAAATTCCGACTATTACAGTGCTGTTAGTCACGCTGTCTCAAGACTAATAGTTCTGAGCTGTAATAATTCGTTTAGTTTGTTATAACCTGTAGCATCTCCGAATAAAATTGTTGTTTAAATTTTTAACGTTAGTCAAAAATTTCGTGAGATACTGAACATCCAATTTTTTATGTCTTTGCAAACCGTTAGACAGGCATTGTGTTCTTGGTGACAAACATCATAAGACACACTCTGTTAGGCTCGGCGCAGTGCAGCAACTCACAGTCACATGGACTGAAAAACTGTCTTAAAAGAATTTTCCCAGTCGTCACATTTTTTTATAAAGGTGAATAGATGGGGCATAACAGCTTTCAGATAATTGCAGAACGACATGTTGACCATAGCTATTTATTAATTCTCAATGCTACCGGTTTCGGTTATGTACCATTGTCAAGCGTTAGCAGAAATTAGCTAATAGCTTAACATGTCAGAATATAAAAATACAAAATTATAAAACAAGTATTCGTTGTCATTGCTCAAGTTATTGTCACAGTAGCTGACTGCACACCCTACAGATGTACTCAGTCAAATGTTACCGATCAGTAGGTTTATCTAACAATAGAATATTGATTGTCATTCATATTTAGGGTTGATCTGATCCTTTTCCTTTTCATTTCTTTCCTTTTCATTTCTTTCCTTTTCCTTTCTTTTCTTTTCCTTTATTTTTCTTTCTTTTCTTTTCCTTTCTTTTCTTTTCTTTCCTTTTCCTTTATTTTCGTTTCCTTTTCTTTCCTTTTCCTTTATTTTCCTTTCCTTTTCCTTTATTTTCCTTTCCTTTCCTTTATGAACTATTAATAAGACATCTTACCGATATTTTAGTCGGACGATTCATATTAGGCACTAGCTGAAAACTCAGCATTGCCCGGGTATTTATTTATTTATTCCTGACATTTTTCAGGTATTTATTGATTTGTATAAGGGCTGTATGTCTGTAGAATCTCTTGGTAATACAATTTGTGAGAAAGAAGTAATACATTAAAACTTAGTGCGTGATGGGGCGGTTTTCCATGAACGTTCCTGTTTATGTGCTCATATGCCATGAACTACGTGTCGTACTGTGATACAATTTAGAAGGTACACTCAACTATATGCGTATATACTGTCTGTTAAATTTCCTGTTGTTACAATTTGTAGTGTTCAAATTATAAATTGTAACATCACACCGAGAGCCGTAGTTTTAGTCCATAAACAGCGGAAAAGCAGTAAGCCAGAAACTTTTTTCCTTTCATCATTTTACTATGGTTGAAAAAAGCGAGAAAAAGTTTAATAAATGTTTGAAATTATGTTTAAAGTTTGTTGTAAGTCGCTAAGTACTGTCATTCTCATACAGTGTATTTCGAAAGTCTCGCCGCATTATATGGCATTTTTTTTGCGATTTCTATTGGTTATGACGTAATATCTTTTGAACCATGTGCCGTATGTGATTCTTAACTATGCAGCAATTGTTACCTCACGGTAAGGAATATGTGTACCAAATTTGGTTGAAATCGGTCCAATGGTTTAGGAGAAAATGAGTAGCATTTTCGCAAAATACAGCAGTTTTTCACGCATCTCATTGTTTATGATGTCATATCTCGTGAACTATATATCGTATGTGAGTCTTACACTTACCGTCCTCATGGATTGAAGCTTACGTGTACAAAATTTCATAAATATTGGAACAAAACTGTAGATTTGTATGCGACACGTACAAATACACGGACACTCTGCTTTATATATTAGATTTTGTCTCATACCAGCACAAATCTACACGGAAAATCACATAGATAGCACGAAAAACATTGTGAAAAACAGTGTGCAACATGTAAATATTCCCAAACTCATCACAACGCTACATAAGACAAATAGTCTTTGTTATGACTACTCTTGGCAGGCAGCGCACAGGCCTTGTATCTAGGTGGCGTTGTGTATGGGCACCATGTGGTATTCTGCAAGGTCGCATTATTGGCAAAGGTTGTGAGACCATTTTGACGATGAGGTCCATCCTGTGGTGTCGCACAAGTACAAAGTGCGCGCCACCTACTTTCGCCGCGCGCCGCCATGCACGAACGGCGCGGCGTTCTCACGACGACAGCCACGAGCGCCCTCTGCTGCAACCCCGCTCGTGGCCACCACGGAAAGACACGGGTCACTTCGGACGGAGTTAGCAACCAGTTAGGACCTTCGTAATCAGATAGGCACCAGTGAAGACTTTGCTATCGTACAGGCACTAGGCAGGCCTCTAACAACTATGTATCAACATTCTGCCGTACTATGTAAAAGTTAAGTATTGTTACATTCTGTGCAATATATATCTCTTTCTAATTTGCTCTAGTGTTTGTAGTTTCTGGCTGCTCCCCTCCGTACCTGCACCAGCGTGCTATCTGTGTTCCTGTGTCGGTCTCGTCCCACTCGGCCACCGACACCTACGACGAGGCTGGGACACAAAAGCGGCGACGAAGTTGGGACACAAAACATCCCATGAGGCAATCTTGTTTTCCAGGAGTGCTCTACGACCACTACAGAACTGAAGATACGTTGATGTGTTAGAATGTATCCTATGAATCATTTCCTTCTTTTACTCGTGCCGCACATTCTTTTCTCTCCTACTGTTCAGTATCTCCTCACTAGTTTTGTCGTGGCTGTCTGACCCGAAAACATCAGCGCTCTACTCCTTATTTAGTACCCTGTAACACTGTGATGGGACCGAGGCACACAATTCACGTACCAAGTCCGGGACGTTAGCTTGCAGTACAGAATACGATTTGTTCTGCGACAGTCAACGCAGATGATCAGTGAAATGTACGATCTCTCAGGGAGGCCAACTCGATGATGCGCAGTTTGTGAGAGCTTCTGCAACCTTTGACAAAGTTAGGTGAATAGTTCTGTAACATTAACGTAGATGAACTACAGTCACCTTACTATTCTTCGATATTGTCACCTCCCATAATTGCCGGCCGCGGTGGCCGAGGAGACTGAGGCGCTCCAGTCACGGTCTGCACGGCCACTACGGTCGGGGGTTCGAATCCCCCCTCGGGCATGGATATTTGTGCCGTCCTAGTTCGTAAGTAGTACATAAGTAGTTTGTAAGTTTAGGGACTGATGACCCCGTAGTTGAACATTTGAACCTCCCATAATTATGCAACAATGAGCAACGCAATATATGTCCTGGAAACTTTGCAAGAAGTCTTACTTTGGGATGGTGCACAATACACTTGTCACGTTTCGTTGGATGTCAGGTATGTCGTCAAATCTCTTTCCTCTCAAAGCGACTGTTTGCTGAAGATGTTGTGGTGTATTGGAGGGTGTCGTCATTGAATGGCTGTAGTAGGATGCAAGATGACTTTCACCAAATTTCTAGATGGAGTTAGGATTGGCAACTAACGCTAAATGTAGAAGAATGTAATGTGATGCAGATGAGTAGGAGAAACAATGCCGTAATGTTCTAATACAGCATTAGTAGTGTGCTGCTTGACAGAGTCGCGTCAGTTATCTAGGCTTAATTCTGCACAGCGACACGAAATGGAGCGAACATATAAGGACAGTCGTGGCGAAGGCGGATGGTCGACTTGGGTTTATCGGAAGAATTTTGGGAAGGTGTGATTTGTCTGTAAAGGAGTTTGCATATAAAACAATTTTAGAGGCCAGTCTTGAATATTGCTCATGTGTTTGGGATCCCTTTCATATCGGTTTAAAGGAGGACACAAGCAGTTCAGAGGCAGTTTGAGAGGACTAAACGGCTGGGTTATCAGTCCCCTTTCCCAGCTAAGAGATCACATCATTTGATTAACGGTTAGAAACCAACCACTCCACGTCCAGTACACGAGATGTACAGGAAGACAGTGTTTGCTAAAATGAGAACGTAAAAAAGGGAAACCACAAAAGTTGTGGACCAAATAATCAACTGTGCTAAAATACCACAGCAGAAGATTGTGACTGGATGATCACTAGGATAATAATGGATAATGTATAACCGTTCTGCACATACTAAAACTGCCAGTCGGAAATAGCACTGACTAACAACAGAGTAACACTGTTTGAGTGGTGGGTTCCTGAAAGATCAGGCTTAGGTACTATCATTAAATCATATCATAAAATCCAGCTGCGCGAATAAAACGTATAACACTGTCTACAATAGAAGGGTCAACAACTAAAATCAAGGGAAGTGCAGAAGGTGGAGTATGCCTCAATGTAGGAAAAAGTGGACAGTCCAACAAGATGCGGACCACGATCAACAGAGCGCCACAACGGTGGTCTGGTGGGTCCTCTCGTTATAAGAGGTGGCTGTGCATTAGCCACAAATAGCCCATACGTAGGCGACAAAGGACGACCGCGTCCCTTTGGGAAGTCTTCCAAGCTGCTGTTGAAAGTCGGATCGCACGGTATTCGGCGTGCTCAACGTTATTCATTCTTAATTCCAGGCCACAGAGATCTTGCTGTGGAGACCCAATCGGATATCCCTTTCTGGGATCAGCTCGCTCGTTCCCTGGAATGCCGATGTGGCCCAGGGTCCAGATGAAAGCTACAGAAACGCCAGACTTGTCAAGACTGCAGAGTCTTGGTTGGATCCCACCAAACGGTGTTTGGGGAAACACTGTTCAAGAGCTTGCAAGCCACTCAGGGAGTCACTGCATATGACATATGACTTGCTAGGGCATGTACAGAGGTGGTCTAGTGCACGAGCTATTGCGACCAGCTCTGCCTTCTACCTGGGAGCCAGCAGTGCATATGACTTCTGCTTCTCGGAACGCGCCAAATATGGTCAGAAACTGGTGACGAAGTGTTTGTGGTGAAATGGAAGCCTTTGGGTCGCAGGACAATGGCAGGGGGAGGGCGAGGGATGGACCAAGGAGTTTACAACATGTGTTCATCCTATAACATATATAAGTTGTTCTTACTGTTAGTATCTAATCTAATATTCCAATCGTTTTTAACCATTATAGCCCATATTCACACACATTGGCTGCAAAAACTTTAAAAAATACAAGCAACCAAGCTATAACCTGGAGTGTTGCCCCTGAAGAGACGGGCCAGCTACTCCCAAGGGTATAAGGGTATACCAGCTATAATTTTATTATTGTAGTGGATCTTATTATTTTATAATTGTGTAACACATATTTGTTCCTCTATACAGACATGATCTGATGATGATCTTTATTGATCGGAACCGATCATAATAAAATAAATATATTGGAATCTAGACTGCTGTAATTATTACTCAGAAACTTCAGCAATCTGTTTCTCAAAGTGTTACAGGTGTTCTTAATGCCAGTGGTATCCCAAATCCTTCCAAACAAATAAATATTTATGTTAAGTGTTCATATTACTTTTTTCTCTCCCTGATGAGGGTGAGACAAAAAGCATTAGGGCCTGTGTTCAGTAGTGCAGCCAGGATTTGGTTCTGGGGAGAGGGGGGGGGGAATTTTTAAAAATAAAGCATACTGAATTTATTAATGTATGACTTCTTTTTACACTTTTTACAATTTAACCAATGATACTATGAAAACAATTGCACAAGAAATAAAACGAGTAGGTTCGCATTAAGATGAGCAAAGGGGTGGAAATGGAGTGTATATAATTTTATTATTGTCCGGTTTTACAATGTAATTTAGTTTATATTTTCTGGTACCCCAAGAGTATACATTGCAATATTTTACATTAATATTATTACATTATTATTTTATTTTCATTCTCCATTTTTCTCGATCTGCCCATAAATTTTCTCTTATATTCCTTTTCCGGATAGACGCCTGAATTCTTTGGATCCAAGTAGTTGGTGGTCTCCCTCCCTTCTTTCTTCCTGTTGGCTCCATTTCCACTATTCTCTGTGGTATTCTTTCCTTTGACATCCTTTTTGTGTGTCTATACCATAAAAGTTGTTTTCCTTTTATAAAATCTATAATTGAATTCTTAACATACATTTTATTCCTGATGACTTCATTCCTGATTTTTTCCCGCCTAGATATTCCTGCAGATCGTCTCCAAAAGTCCATCTTCTTGCCATCAACCTCTTTTCTATTTGCAATTTAAGTACCCATACATATGATCCATATGTCATGATGCTTCTGATGATTGTAATGAATATATTGCTATTTGTTTCCTTACTGATCTGTTGATCCCATACCATTTAGTGTTCCAATGGTACACTTCCCAGCATTAATTTCCTCGTCTTGTTTGCCATCTTGTGTGATAGTTGCTCCTAGGTATTTGTATTCTTCAGTGTGTCCAATTTTTCCTATTCCTTCTTCCAGTGTTAAAGTTAGGTTTATGTCTCCTATTACCATGACTTTTGTTTTATTTTTATTGACCTGAAGTCCTCATTTTTTATATTCCTCTTAATTTCCTTGTAATGTATGCTATGTCATCTTTATCCTGTGCCAAAATTAACTCTTCATCAGGTGAGTATAAAGTGATATAATTTACTGGGATCCCCATATTTTCATTTTCTTCCAATTTTCTAGTGCTTTTTCGGTATATATTTTATAAAATGTTGGTGACAGACAGCATCCCTGACGTAATCCTTTTATTACTTCAAATCCAGGAGAGAGATAATTTTTTTTTTAATTCTTTCCGTTGAGTTTTCGTAATGGTTCTGAATTGCTTTCATTATCATAGGGCTCGTGTTATATGCTTCTAATGCTTTCCAAAAGTTACATAATGGTATATATCACATGATTTTTCTAAATCAACAAAAACTAATGGAGTGTATATAATCAACTCGTAAAATAATTAAGCAGCTTCTATGTAACTAGCCAAAGAGAAAGGTCTTTAGAGTTTAATTAACATGAGACTCTGGGTTTGTTCGGTTGGGTTGTTTTTTTGGGATAGGTTATCAGTCCCCCGGTGGGCAAGGGAAGGAGTGAGGGTAGGAAAGGAGGGAAGGGAAAAGGAAATGCAGTCCGGGAAGTAAAGAAGGAAGACTGCATTAGCTCGGGGCCCCGTGCTCGCCACGCTCGTATTCACGAAAGAACCGTGAGCTCCCTGGTGGGCCATGAGACTATGTGCAATATTTGAACTAAAGTAACACTATTGTTGTTCATAAGACGCCACTCGGTGGCGCCGCTGACCTGCTAAGCAGCGGGTAGCCGCATAGCAGTAACAATAGTGGCACAATCAAAGCTGGCCGCGGCGGCATTAAAACCGCTCACAGTGACAGCCGCACACGTTCTCAGTGGCTGCATCAAGTTGGGAAGCTATTGTCAAGTTCTCTTGTGCTTGGCAAATTATTGTTACGTTGTGATTCATTACATGTGTTTTGTTGTTGTTGTGGTTTTCAGTCCGCAAACTGGTTTGATGCAGCTCTCCGCGCTTCCCTGTCCTGTGCAAGTCTCTTCATCTGAGAATACGTTCGGCAACCTACATCCTTTTGAATCTGCTTACTATATTCGTCCCTCGGTCTTCCTCTATGATTTTTACCCCACACGCTTCCTTCTAATGCTAAGTTGACAATTCCTTGATGTCTCAGAATGTGTCCGACCAATCTATCCCTTCTCTTAGTCAGGATATGCCAGAAACTCCTTTTCTCCCCGATTTGGTTAAGCACCTCCTCATTAGGTACGTGATATACCCAACCAATTTTCATCATTCGTCTGTAGCACCACATTTCAAAAGCTTCTATCATCTTTTTATCTGAACTCCTTACCGTCCACGTTTCACTCCCATACAGTGCTACATTCCAGACAAATGCTTTTAGAAAGGACTACCTAACATTTAAATTAATATTGGATGTTAACAAGTTTCGCTTCTTTAGAAACGCTTTTCTTCACATAGCCATTCTGCATTTTATATCTTCTTTACTTCGGCCATCAAAAGTTATGTTGCTACCCAAATAACAAAATTCATCTACTACTTTTATAGTCTCATTACCTAATCTAATTCCTTCAGCATCGCCTGATTTTCTGACATTGCATTCCATTACCTTCGTTTTGCTCCTGTTAATGTTCATGTTATATCTTCCTTTCAAGACACTGCCCATCCCATTCTATTGCTCTTCCAGATCTTTTGCGGTCTCTGACAGAATTACTATGTCATCGGCAAACCGCAATGTTTTTATTTCTTCTCCCAGCACTTTAATGTCCTCTCCAAATTTCTCCTTCCATTCCTTCACTGCCTGCTCAATGTACAGATTGCACAACATTGGGGAAAGGCTACAACCCTGTCTTACTCCCTTCCCAATCTCTGCGTCCCTTTCTTGCTCTTCGACTCTAATAACCGCTGTCTGGTTTTTGTATAGGTTGAATATAACTCTTCGCTTCCTATATTTCACCTCTGCTACCTTCAGAATTTGGAAGAGTGTATTCCAGTCGACATTGTCAAAAGCTTTCTCCAAATCGACAAACGCTAAAAATGTAGGTTTGCCTTTCCTTAGCCTATCTTGTAAGATAAGTCGTAATGTGAGTATTGCCTCTCGTGTTCCTACATTTCTCTTAAATCCAAACTGATCTTCCCCGAGGTCAGGTTCCACAAGTTTTTCCATTCGTCTGTAAATAATTCGTGCTAGTATTTTGCACCCATGACGTGTGTACTATTTCAAATTTCCGGCTGACCTGTTTAAAGAAATAAAAAAAATAAAAAAAGAGAAAACAATAAAAATAATAAAATTAAAAAATCTTTGGGAGATGCCTGGGGGGAGATACTTCAGCCCCATTATTTCCCCCCTTCCCCCGGTGACTGCGCCACTGCCTGTATTTATCTATTTCGAAATGTTCAAATGTTTGTAGAGCTTATAGGACTTAACTACGGGGTCATCGTTACCTAAACTTACAAACTACTTACGAACTGCTTTATACTAAAGACGGCACAAACATCCATGCCCGAGGGGGGACACGAACTTCCGACCGCAGCGACCGGGCAGAGCACGACTGGCGCGCCGTAGACAGCTCGGCCATATCGGCCGACTATTTCGAGATGACTGGAAGCTTTCGTCAACATTTTCCCCTAGACCGCATTTTCTGGACGGGTAAAGTGCTTTCGATATTTCCGCCACCTCGCTACCTGTGCCTGCATATCGCCAGTGTGGGGGTTGTGGAGAGTGCTGCGGAGGCGTCAGGTGCTGCGGTCAGCTGACGCCGCAAACGCTTGGGCGCGCCGCTTATCGGATTTCCGCTCGATTGACGCGACTTTAAAAATCGAGCGCGCTTTCGCTGACCGCGGTCACGGCGCTGGCGCCAGCGGCCGTCATTCGCCGCCAATTAACTGGCGCCACTGCTCTGTAATCGCCGCCTCCGAGGCCCAGTTACATTTTGCGGTCAACGATTGCTTTTACTGTATGGCAGTGATTATCGAGCTACCGGAGCAACGTTAACAGTATGCGAAAGATTGTAAATTGTGCCTACACACGTACGTCTGCGTTAGCTGTGACGTGGTCGTTCTGCGTGGGGCACCTAGATATAGACCGGAATGCGCGTTAACTACGGCTGTAGCAGCAGCTTCCGCCGACATTTTTGTTCCAAGCTGCGACAGCGTGAGCTTCTCAAAGGCTAAGTTATTTGCTGTTATTGCTTTGAAATATCGCTTGCTTCACTTCTAATACATATATCAAGAAGTAAATAAATATTTTAACTAAAAATTAATCTGCTCATAATAAATTATTTTAATACAAGATATAATAAAATGCATTTTTTAAACCATCAGCTGTTTATTAAAAACCTTATACATCTACCATCTACATCTACCATGACATAAAAGGTGAGAACAGACTAACTGTTCTCACCTTTTATGTCTTTTATGTCATGTTTGACTGATAGGTTTTATCTAAGATGAGCACAGTAATTTTTACACTTTTAGTTATACTGACTCCTGTTTATCTCAGTTGGATGTATTTTATTTGATGCATTTTACCATTTTGTTTTAACACCTTTTTATCCATGAAGATGGTCTATGACCGAAACTGGTAGATGTATGTTTTTAATAAACAGCTGCTGGTTTTTTAAAAAAATGCATTTTATGAAATATATTACGGCTGTCGACACTCGCCTCACCAAAGCATTCATATATATTTAAATTTGCCCGTCTGGGCGTGTATCCGGAGCAATCTTTACGTATTGGACAACGGAGTTTTATTGAAAGCCAGCTACACTTCCATAGCTTAGCGACAGCTGTACGTTTTCGAATTTGATGTGATAAATTTGATCAGAATTCAATCCCAGGTATGTGCCATTTTTTACGGAATATTTTTCAAAATTCAAATAAAATACTTTTTCAATGCACATGCACATGCACGATGCACATGTACCATGATAAACTAGGAAGCAGTAAAAGATTTATAAATAAGGGAGGAATGATTAAAATCAAATGTTTGTAGAGCTTATGAGACTTAACTATGGGGTCATCAGTTCCTAGACTTACAAACTACTTATGAACTAGCTAACTAAAGGCACAAATATCCATGCCCGAGTAGGGAATCGAACCCCCGACCGTAGAGGCCGGGCAGACTGTGACTGAAGCGCCTCAGTCCACTCAGCCACCGAGGCCAGCGAGGAATGATTACTGAAAATATTTGGTATTGCTGTCACATTCGATCGAATCCAACCATTCACATCCATTTTTTGAAATTGGTTTTCTTCAAAATGAAACCAAAAATTAGTTTTATTAATAATTTAATACGAAACAACGCAGATTTTAAAAAAAGGTTCCCATTTATGACTTAAGGAAAGAAGCACCTAATTAAGTAATTAAAAACCGATTGCCTCCATTAGGGTCCAATTTGGAGCTAAGACACTTTGCCAGTAATCTACAACGTAGCAATGACTTAGGCTCAATAAAGTTCGTGCATTTTAACATCGCAGTAGTTTCGAAGATGTTCAAATGTTTAGCGCGAGAAAAGACATAAACCAAAGTTTAAAAAATGTTCAAATGTTTGTAAATCTATCGGACCAAACTGCGTGGTCATCAGTCCGTAGCTTACAAACTACTTAAACTAAGGTAAACTAAGCTACGGACAAGACACACATCCAAGCCCCAGGGAGGACTGGAGCCGCGCGCCGCCATGCACGCACGGTGCGGCGTTCTTACGTCAGCCACGAGCGCCCTCTGCTACAACTCCGCTCGTGGCCACCACTGAACGACATCGTTCACTTGGGACTGAGATAGGAACCAGTTAGCACTTCGGAATCAGATAGGCACCAGTGAAGACTTGGCTATCGGATAGGCAGGCCTCTAGCTCAACTATGTATCCGCATTCTGCACTACTGAGCTATGTAAAAGTTAAGTATTACTAAGCCTCTAAGAAATATATATCTCGTTCTAATTTACTGTAGTGTTTCTAGTTTCTGCTGTCCCACTGGCTGGTCACCTCCTACCTGCACAAGCGCGCATCCTTTATTCCTGTGTCGGTCTTTCTACTCGGCCATCGACACCTAGAACGGAAAAGCGGCGACGGGGCTGGGACACAAAAGTTCTAGTCCATATGTTGATACTGTTTGTTATCGCCAATATATCTCTAAGTAAAAGTCGGTTGTTGTGTACGAACCCTTCGCTAAAAAAAGAACAAGTGTTGAAACCTGCCGCTTACAATGTGTTGAAATCGTGCGTAATTAGAAATGATTTAAGCCACTTTGCATAGTTTTCCAGTCTTCATTGGTGTCTATTGCTCACGTTAACACTGAGCGAGGTGGCGTAGTGGTAAAACACTGGACTCGCATTCGGAAGGAAGGTGGTTCAAATACACCTCCGGCCATCCAAATTTAGGTTTTCCGTGATTTCCCTAAATCACTCCGGGCAAATGCCGGGATGGTTCCTTTCAAAGGGCACGGCCGATTTTCTTCTCCCATCCTTCCCGAAACAACCCGAGCGTAAGCTCTGCCTCTAATGACCATGCTGCCGACGGGGGGAGAAACACCAATCTTCCTTCCTTCTCACGATGACGATTATCAACACTTTGCGGCTTTCAGGGTTCACGGAGAAACAAAACCGTTTACTGAGCAATTCGAAGCTTCACACCCACCATGCTAAAAGCATACTGATTGCCTTATGTTGACTTCTCGCGTCGATGAAAAGGAACAAAAGTCTACATCCACGTGCCCTAGTTTTGCCGCCGTCAACGAGGACTCCTCGCCCGTGGAGTACAGTTAGGGTACGTCTATAGTGAGCAGCTCCCCGCTAGCAGCTCGACCGATCGCCTTGTGGTCGCCACGCGCGCGGCAACGGCGCGAAGGCAGCTGGTGGCGGCCAATGTGCGCAGCCAAATTACTTTTCGATTTTCTTGCTGAAAAAAATACTGTATCTGCATGAAGCAAAGCTACATCGCACTCTGTTATCAGTTTTTCGATAAAAAGTCTCCTCCTGTAAAAAAAAAATAAAAAAAAAATTAAAAAAAAATTAAAAATTAAAAAAAAGAATAAAATAAAAAAAAAAAAAAAAAAAAATAAAAATAAAAATTATGAGGAAACTACTTGCCGTACATCACTGAGTTTTGCCCATTTTACAGACTAACATAACAGCTTCATAACGGAGTGTCTGTTTTTTTCTATATTCTCCATAATTATTACGATACTTAATTTCCAGTTAACCTATCACATAACACTTGAAGCTTCTGCAGTGAAAAATATAGTCAAAAATGTTCAATTGTTTGTTAAGCTTATGGGACTTAACTACGGGGTCATCAGTCCCTAAACTTACAAACTACTTACGAACTAGTTAATACTAAGGACGGCACAAATATCCATGCCCGAGGGGGGATTCGAACCCACGACCGTAGTGGCCGTGCAGACCGAGACTGGAGCGCCTCAGTCCCTCGGCCACTGCGACCGGCGAAAAATTTAATCGCTGACTACTTTACGTTTGGTTAACTTTAGGTTGTACATTACTGCGTACGAAATGTACCCTCATTGTGAAATTGTTTTTAAAGCTGAAGAGAAAGCGATACATCACTCCAGTATAGCGAACTGGGTGTTGAAATTTTGAGGGCGCTAGCGCCGCGCGCTCTCATCCAGCGCGTCATGTGCACAACTACTGGGCCTCTAGCCTGCAGCTCAGTCAGTCAACACTGGTAATAAAGCACTTGCCCGAGCGACAGAAAATGACTTCAAGAAATAGCAAAGTTTATCTGGGACAAAATTAAATTAAAATATTGATGCAAACAAGTTCGGATAAAAAAAAAAAAGACATTAAATCTGGTTCTATGTATTATAGTTACAAATATTCGATTGCTAGCTGTCACTGACGCACATTGCAAGTTCATAATGGTGACTGTAGGGTTCTATGGAAAAGATAATGCTAGTGTTTTGTTGAATGCCCTTTCCGACATGCAATAGTAGTGGGAAAACTTAAATTACCAGAATAACTTTTCACGTGATCCAATAACAACCTTCCATATGTTATCCTAGGCGTTGCAGCATTTTTCCTCTGAATCAATATTTAATTAGGGTTTCTCCACAAAGAACAACAGTAGGGGACACTAAAGACGTTTACAATGGCACTGTTAAGTTGGAATATGCAGTTCGTGTGTGCAGCTTGAGTTGAGTTTAATCCAAGTAAATCAGTGGCGCTATAATGAAACTTGGCACCATCCACGGAAGGTGATAACGAAAAAAAGAAAGTTTTGATCGCAAATTGTATAAAATGCCAAAACTGGACTCTCTAGTTGCCGGCATGGGGTAGTAACTGATAGATAACGACAAGGGAATAGTCCTATAATCTCAATATATATACTATGTAACTATATAAGGTTTTCGAGTCCATGGTGTGGCTCATACAGCAACCAGTGACATTTTAATATCAAGCATAAACATTCTTGGTTGCAAAGTGGTTTTATTAATTACCAATGACGTGTTTTGCCCTCACAGCAAGGTATCATCACATTATCTGCAGTACAAACGTTACGTAAATTACTACAACAGTCCCCTGTTTCACTACTTTAAATTTTGTAGTAATTCTTGTGTAACATTTGTCATGCAGATAACATGGACTGATGTGAGGGCGGAACGCGTAATTGGTAACTAATAACACCACTTTGCAACCAAGACTGTTTTTAACTTGAAATTACATTGTAACTGACAGTGGCACAGTGTTCGTATTTTGAGATTATAATAGGACAGCAGTTACAAATATTTCACTGTCAAGGTTCCTAATCACATACCGACATTTTATACCGTTCACGAACAAAATTTTTTTTGGTAAGGTTAGTAGCCATGGAATGACAGCGAAGTAAGTATGAATAAAGTAGTCCCCGTGTTATTGGCTCCAAAAAAAAAAAAAAAAAAAAAAAAAAAAAAAAAAAAAAAAAAAAAAAAAAAAAAAAAAAAGCCAATTACACGTGCAACCTTCAACAAAGAAGTAATCATTTCTTATTCTGAGCTAAATAACCTATCTACTCGAAAATTATCTTGAATTTGTAGTTGTTTGCTATATTAAAGTACTGGTATTCTTGCACCAACATGAACAATAAGACGCAGTTAAAGACATTGCAAAACCGGTTGTGCGAGTCTACTAAAGTTCAAAGGAATTCAGCTACAGTGAATTAAAGTAAATTAACAGCCTTTCGTTCAACACTCTTGAGATTAACACGTTTTTGACAGCTCTCATTAAACACGGCGCGCAGCGTTGTAACCTCGGAACCCGCGAGCTGAGAGCGGCACAAGAGACATTAATTCTTTCTTGCACGCGCGAGTGAAAGCGATGTGAGCGAGCTGAGGCGGCCGCGCGGGTGCACTGTGGCCACCCCAATGGGATTACCCACAGGGTTTTCAAGCCTCTTCCCTGCCGCCGCGAGTCTATGACAGTAGTTAACCATGCAACTGTGACAGAGGGCATGTGCTGACTGGCAAAATTGAACGATTGCTGATGTAGCGAATGTTTAAATAAACATCTGAAGAGGGACCTGTAATGTTCACAAACCGGCAGTGGGTCATTCCATTCGAAATCATCAGATTGGGGCTACATCTTAGTTACAGACATTAATGAAATTTGGCACAGTTAATATCTGCACTAAAGTAGGTTTATTACCTTACGCATCAAAATAAACTACTGGCCATTAAATTCTATACAAAGAAGAAAAGCAGATAATAAACGGGTATTCATTGGACAAATATATTATACTAGAACTGATATGTGATTACATATTCAAGCAATTTGGGCGCATAGATCCTGAGAAATCAGTACCCACAACAAACTCTGGCCGTAATAACGGCCTTGATACGCCTGGGCATTGAGTCAAACAGAGCTCGGATGGCGAATACAGGTACAGATGCCAATGCAGATTCAACACGATACCACAGTTCATCAAAACTAGTGACTGGCATATTGTGACTAGCCAGTTGCTCGGCCCCCATTGATCAGACGTTTTCAATTGGTGAGAGATCTAGAGAACAGGACTTGCAACATGCGGTCGTACATTAAACTGCTGAAATTCAGGGTTTCGCAGAGATCAAATGAAGCGTAGAGCTACGGGTCGTAATACATCTGAAATGTAACGGTCACTGTTCAAAGCGCCGTCGATGCGAACAAGAGGTGACCGAGACGTGTAACCACCAACACGCCGGGTGATACGCCAGTATGGCGATGACGAATACACGCTTCCAATGTGCGTTTACCGCGATGTCACCAAACAAGGATGCGGCTGGGATTTATCCGAGAATATGACGTTTAGCCATTCGTGCGTATACCATCGCAGGCGCTCCTAACTGTGATGCAGCGTCAAGGGTAACCGCAGCCATGGTCTCCGAACTGATAGTTCATGCTGCTGCAAACGTCGTCGAACTGTTCGTGCAAATGGTTGTTGTCTTGCAAACGTCCCCATCTGTTGACTCAGGGATCGAGACCTGGCTGCACGATCCGTTACAGCCATGCGGATAAGAAGTCTGTCATCTCGACTGCTAGTGATACGACGCCGTTGGTATTCAGCACGGCGGTCTGTATTGCCCTCCTGAACCCACCGATTCCTATTTTGCTAACTGTCACGGGGTCGCGACCAACGCGAGCAGCAATGTCGTGATATGATAAACCGCAATCGCGATAGGCTACAACCCGACCTTTTAGAAAGTCTGAAACGTGATGGTACGCATTTCTCTTCCTTACACGAGGCATCACAACAACATTTCGCCAGGCAACGCTGGTCAACTGCTGTTTGTGTATGAGAAATCGGTTGGAAACTTTCCTCATGTCATCACGTTGTAGGTGTCGCCGCCTGCGCCAACCTTTTGTCAATACTCTGAAAAGCTAATCATTTGAATGTCCTGTAGGGTAAATCTCGCGTCTTCGTGGTGTAGAAATTTTAATGGCTAGGACTGTAGGTAAGCCTCAGGGGACTAAGATAGGCCCCATAACTTTCAAATTTTGCTATTTTTTTTAAACGTAGCACAATTTGTTCACTCCAATGTCCGACATTACAAAAGATATAGTCATAAACTTTGTTTCATTTGAAGGCTAACATCTGTCCCTTGTTATACAAACCAATAATGTAGTGATTCCTAGTTTGGAAGCGATACACAGACGAACTGATACTCAATCCTTTTGGCGGTAGGCCTACTGAAATGATATTTGGTGTGTACAGAATTGGCTGAATTGAAAATGTTTGTAAACCTATGAGACAACCAAGGGACGAACCCATACACAAGGAAGGACTCCAACCTACTGCGCGGAGTAGGTGCGCACTCTGCAATAACAAGCCTTATAGTGCACGGCCACTTCCGCGTGGCTGACAATTCACCTAAACTTTTGGTATTGTTACTTTCCCATTCCCATGAACCACAGACATTGCCAAGGTGGGGTGGCTTGCGTGCCTCAACGATGCAGATAGCCGTACCGTAGGTGCAACCACAGTGGAGGGGTATCTGTGGAGAGGCCAGACAAACGTGAGGTTCCTGAAGAGCAGCCTTTTCAGTACTTACAGGGGCAGCAGTCTGGATGATTGACTGAGCTGGCCTTATAACATCAGCTAATGTGACTTTGGCACACAGCTACTGCGAACGGCTGAAAGCAAGGGGAAACTACAGCCGTTACTTCTCACGAGGACATGCTGCTCTACTGTATGACAATACGATGATGGCGTAAAAAATTGGGTAAAATATTCCGGAGGTAAACATTCGAATCTCCGGTCGGGGACTACTCAGAGGATGTCGACATCAAGAAAACCAAAACAGGCATTCTACGGGTCGGAGCGTGGAATGTTCTAACCCTTAATCGCGTAGGTAAGCTAGAAAATTAAAAGAGAAATGGATAAGTTAAAGTTAGATATGGTAGGGATTAGTGAAGTTCGGTGGCGGGACTTCTGGTCAGGTGAGTACAGGGTTATCAATACAAAATCAGTTGGTGATAACGCAGGAGTAGGTCTGACAATTAATAAGAAAATAGAAATACGGGTAAGTTACTATGAACACCATAGTGAACGCATTATCGTAGTAGAGATAGACACTAAGCCAACACCATCCACAGTGCAAGTTTATATGCCAACTTTTGTATCCCAGCCTCGGCGCCACTTTTGTGTCCCAGCCTCGTCGCCGCTTTTGTGTCTCATTTCCGTTGTATGTGTCGGTGGCCGAGCAGAAAGAGACCGACACAGGAATAAGGTAGCTTGTGCAGGTACGAAGGTGAGCAGCCAGTGGGACAGCAGAAACTAGAAACACTAGAGTAAATTAGAACGAGATATATATTGCTCAGAATGTATACAATACTTAACTTTTACATAGATCAGTACTGCAGAATGCTGATACATAGTTGATTTAGAGGCCTTCCTTGTGCCTATCCGATAGCCAAGTCTTCACTGGTGCCTATCTGATTCCGAAGTCTTAACTGGTTCCTATCTCAGTCCCAAGAGAACGATGTCGTTCAGTGGTGGCCACGAGCGGAGTTGTAACAGAGGGCGCTCGTGGCTGACGTCGTAAGAACGCCGCACCGTGCGTGCATGGCGGCGCGCGGCGAAAGTAGGTGGCGCGCACTTTGGACTTGTGCGACACCACACCAACTAGCATGGCCGATGATGAGGATATCGATAAAATGTATGAGGAGATAAAAAAAATCATTCAGAAAGTTAAGGGAGAGGACAACCTGATTGTGATGGGACTGAAACTCGGTAGTAGGAAAGGGAGAAGTAGGAAAATGTAGTAGGTGAATATGGACTGGGAAAAAGGAATGAAAGAGGAGATCACTTGGTAGAATTTTGTGCAGAGCACAATTTAATGATCACCAACACTTGGTTTAATCATCATAAAAGAATGATGTATACGTGAAGAGACCAGGAGACACTAGAAGGTACCAGATTGACTTTATAATGGTAACGAGTAGATTTAGAAACCAGGTTCTAAACTGTAAGACATATCCAGGGGCAGACTTAGACTCTGATCGTAACTTATTGGTTATGAACTGCAGATTAAAACTTAAGAGACTGCAGAAAGGTGGAAAGGTTAGGAGATGGAACATGGACAAACTGAAGGAGCCAGAGGTGGTTGAGAGTTTCATGGGGAGCATTAGGCAAGGACTGGCTGAAACGGGGGAAAGTAATACAGTAGAAAAAGAATGGGTAGCATTGAGAGATACGGTAGTGAAGGCAGCAGAGGACCATATAGGCAGAAGGGCAAGGCCTAATAGAAATCGCAGGATAACACAGGATGTACTGAACTTAATTGATGAGAGGAGAAAATATAAAAATTCAGCAAGTGAAACAGGAAAAATGGAGTACAAACGTCTGAAAAATGAGATTGACAGGAAGTGGAGACTGGCTAAGCAGGAGTGGCTAGAGGACAAATGCAGAACCGTAGAATAATGCATAACTAGGGGAAAGATAGATACCACGTACAGGAAAATAAGAGAGATGAGTACGAAGTCTTTCGCGACGTAGTTCTTGCGTAAAATACTCTCGGTGTTCTTGCCGCGTCAAATATGGGTAGGAGCCCAAGCTTTCGACTATATCCTCCATAGTCGTCGTCAGGGGTAAAACTGACTGCCGTGAACTGGAGGCATCCGCTTATATAACCAGGAGACGGCTTCTCATTGGATAGCTTACGTCATAGCGGTAATGGCGCGTACTCGGGTGGTGCCATCTAACCACCTAGAAGTTTCTAGCGCACTCTATTCCGCGTTGTTAGCAGCGCCATCTCTCGCAGCAGGCGGTAATCTGCGGGAAGTACTGAACGTTCTGGGAGCCAACCTCTGTTCCTTCTCCTTATCCAGTGCTCGCTTCCATGCATTGCTGAGTGCATATCCGGAGTCTCTATTGATGTTATTATCACATAATCTGATTTCAATCGCCTCCCTGATGACAGAATCCCAGTAGTTGGAAACGTGAGCCAGTACTCTCGTTTCTTCAAACAAAATCCGGTGTTTATTTAACAGGCTGTGCTCAACCACCCCAGATTTTTCTAAATGCCTGTATTTCAGGTGACGCTGATGTTCAACGCAGCGTTCAGAAACAGTTCTTATTGATTGCCCCACGTAATTTTTGCCACACTCGCACGGAATGCTGTATATTCCCGGCACTCTCAGACCGAGGTTGTCTTTGATGGGTGGCATCATTTCTTTCATCTTCTTGGGAGGACGAAAGACAGATTGGATCCCTTGCCTATTTAGGAGTCTTCCTATTTTACTACTTGTTGCACTGCAGAATGGAAGCCGCGCAATGTGTTGGTCCTCTTGATTTGTTGGTATAGCATCCTGTCTAGGTTTCCTCGACAGTGTTGACCTAATATCACGGGAGGAATATCCATTCTTTCTGAAGACCTTCTTCAGGTGGTTGATCTCAGAGTCGAGGTGGTTTTCGTCTGAAATAATCCTTGCTCTGTGTACCAAGGTGTTCAGCATAGCTTTTTTCTGAGTGGGATGATGAAAGCTACGGGCATTCAGATACAAGTCTGTATGCGTCGGCTTTCTGTACACAGAGTGTCCAAGTCCTCCATATGATTTTCGTTCAACCAACACATCTAAGAAGGGTAGCTTCTCGTCCTTCTCTACTTCCACTGTAAATCTTATGTTGGGATGTATTCCATTCAAATGATCCACGAACTGCTGCAGTGCCTCATTCCCGCGTGTCCATATTAAAAATGTATCGTCAACATACCTATAGAAGCAAGATGGACGAAAGGGAGCCCTGTTCAACGCTCGTTCTTCAAAATCCTCCATGAAGAAGTTTGCAATGGCTGGTGACAGTGGCGAACCAATGGCTGTTCCGTCAGTCATTTCATAATAATTTCCACCATACAAAAAATAAGTGGTCGTCAAAGTGTGCCGAAATAACTTCAAAATTTCAGGAGAGAAGTGAGCAGCCAGCAGTTTTAATGTGTCTTCCACTGGAACTTTCGTAAAAAGAGAAACCACCATTGTGGTGCTACAGACGAATGATAAAAATTAGATTGGTAGACCACGTAACTAATGAGGAGGTGCTTAACCGAATTGGAGAGACAAGGTGTTTCTGTCATATCATGACTAACAGAAGGGATAGAGTGGTTGGACACATTCTGAGACATTAAGGAATTGTCAACTTAGCATTAGAATGAAGCGTGTGGGGTAAAAATCGTAGAGGGAGACCGAGGGATGAATATAGTAAGCAGATTCAAAAGGATGTAGGTTGCCGAACATATTCTCAGATGAAGAGACTTGCACAGGACAGGCTAGCGTGCAGAGCTGCATCAAGCCAGTCTGCGAACTGAAGACCACAACAACAACAACTACAACATTGTTACTTTCATGTTCTCATGGACTTTTTGGATTTTGAATATTCCGAAATTGTGGAATATCAATTTGAAACGCTGAAACACTTCTATATGTATTTGGTACAAAAATAGTTAAGTTGGTAGTAGATTACTATTACGCGCAAAAAATAAACAGGAGTGTAATAATGACATTGGCTCATCTCGCGGAGGTCATTCTTTGGCCAGAGACGAACACTCCATTTTTTGTGTGTCGTAAATAGATGTCTGATCTGCAGTGGCAGCAGACACAACACTTAGGATGAATATTGAACAGTGAAATGGTCTGAACATCAGGGACGCAGACAGTGACTTATATTAGTTGTTGTAGCTATGAAATGAGGCCGGTCGCGGTGGCCGAGGGGACTGAAGCGCTCCAGTCACGGTCTGCACGGCCACTACGGTCGGGGGTTCGAATCTCCCCTCGGGCATGGATATTTGTGCCGTCCTTAGGATTAGCTAGTTCATAAGTAGTTTGTAAGTTTAGGGACTGATGACCCCGTAGTTAAGTCCCATAAGCTATACAAAAATTTGAAAATGTTTTTATAAAATTAGGTAAATGACAGTTTTGAAATTTTGTAGAAAAAATTTTTGAGAGTTGTTATTGTTGTAATAAAAATTATTTTGTATAAGTAATTTTGAATGGTCAGTGTAAAGATGTCTGACAAGGACTATCAGTTATGTAGAAGTTTGTATAACGATGTTTTTTTTAATACTTAATGAAGTAGTTAAATAACCTCCTGTTAGAAAATATCGTATTACCCTACTTTGATGTACAAGATTATACGAAATTGCTAGAAATTTAAAAGTTGCTTAGAAAAAAGTGCGTTTTCCATTGTGCCAATAGAGTATTAGAATTTGATTAGTAATTATGCGGGAATTTATTTTCCTTAAACATTTCCATTATTGTCAACAGTCATATTGTCGAAAAAGTTATCATCTTATTTTCAGAATGAGTTTAAATTTCATGTGTGTCAGAAACGTTAAGAATGAATTGGTAAATGTTGAAGTTTCAAAAAATTGTGAAAATTGTTTAGTAACATTTCTGCAGTAACAATATTCACATCAGAGGGATCTTAGAGACCAAAAGAGTATCTTGTGTATTTCTTTAAACTACGCTCCGCTGCCTAAACTCTGTGACCGGCGGGAAACGGAATTTTATGACGATGCGCTGACCTCTCTTAACCTTTAGCAGCTAAGGGTCGAGTTTAAGGTAAATGGCAACGCTACCATAAGAACGGTGAAAACTATCTAGACGTTGCTAAAAGTCACATAAATTAAATTATGGTGACATACATCCACAAGATATTGCATTGGTTATTTGCATGCATCAAAACTGTTTAAAAAAACACAAGGTTAGGTACAGCAATATCTTTAGAATTAATTAAACATATTTATCAGGGCTCAAAAATGTTTAAAACCGTATACCACAAACTTATTGTTCAACAACAGTTCACATAATTCTTTACAATAGGTTACAGCACGACGTAACAACTTATTTAAAAGGTAAGTTCCGAGTTTCAGAAAGAGTTCAGCTAAAAGAAATTGAGAGGTAAGTTTCAGCCCTCCAAATTGCAAGGTGCAGCAAAATTTCTCCTTGTGTAGTTTTTATGTAAGTCAAATTACCCCCAAAATATTTTTTTGTGTTTTTTTGTGCTCTGACAATCGGTACAGAGTGGGAATGGCAGTGAGGTCTGAAGCGTGACGATACGGATTGCGCAACCGCTCGATTCGAGTTTCGATTCCTCGATTCCTCCCTCGGTCATCGATGTGTGTGTGTGTTTGTGTTGTCCTTAGCACAAGTTAGTTTAAGCACTTTGTAAGTCTACAGACCGATGACCACTTCAGTTTGGTCCCTTAGATTTACAAACGTTTGAACAACGCGAATATGTCAAAGGAATAATACTTATTTTTTAGGGTCGGTTGACAATTTTTACACCATGCAGATTTCTTATCTAAATCAAGCAGAATGCGTTATCGTTTTATTAATCGATAAATGATAACAGCAGGAGAGTACACAGGTATCGTACTTTAGAATTTCTTTTATATTTATGGTGCTTGAAGATCATTTGATTTCAATCGAAAAAAGATAACAAATTTTAAACACTACTGGCTTCATTATCAGTTGACGACGATAGTCTTTGATTGTTCAGTTTGTGGAGAGCTGCGACGCTATTTTTGGAAAGTCATCTCCATAGCTACTAATGGCTTTCCTAGCAGATAACCATCTTTTAGGTGACAGGATTTTCTGCTCGTCTACATACGGATAAACAGAAACCGACACAACACGTTGAATTATATATCACAAAATGTTTCATATAATTGAATTCGAAAACAACGGAAAAAATGTCACAACGGAATTCGAATCACCGAGGCCAGAACTCTACCACCTGAGCTACAACGACAGATGCTGCAACTGGTTTAATTATTGGCACTTACATGTACTTGCGAAACATCAAATTCGATTTTCTCGAGAATTTTTGAGACTTGTGTCCAATGACTTTGGCTGATTGTTATTTAAGTTCTGAACTTCACGTACCATAAACAAAAAATTCTAAAATCCTATACCCATATGGTCTCCTTGTAAGAGAGCTGCTTACGTTGTCTCCTAAATTGTTTATAAAGGTGCAGTGGGGCCCTATAACACTTAACACTTCTGTTTTACTCGATGACTTTCCGTGAGTTACTACGTACTGCGTCCTTTCTGACAGGAAATTGCGAATCGAATCGCACAGCTGTGGTGATATTGCACAAGCAAGTAATCTGATTACGAGCCGATTGTGAGATACGGTGCGAAAACCTTCCGGAAAGCTAGAAATATAGAATAGATTTGAGATACTTTGTCGATAGCACACATCATGTGACATCGAACAGAACTGTAATAGAACATACGAGTAAAACGTTAACACGCACCTGCAATAACGGTGACATTTGCGTGGCGCTACAAGTCGTTAACGCACTGGACCTACGAGTCTCCCTTCTGTATAATATGCAACAAAGTCTCTTCCATAACATCTGATAGAAGTCCTGTTTCTGACTAATGCTTTATATGTTGTTTCGATATCTTTTTTCAGCTTGCAGATGGCGGTACTGGAGGCCACGATGTAGGCACGTGCTGAAATGCTGTGTCCATCTCTCGCTGCCACGCCACAAATGCTTACTCCAAATTTCTCGCGCTGTGTAAGCGTGCTTCAGGGTACCGCAATCTGGGTACGCTGCAGAGTATTACGCAGAGGTGATGTAGTTACGGAACACACCACTAGGGGGCAGGCGTGTCAGGGCACGTAATCTAATCTTCCGCCCGTACTGTCCCATCGAATTAGTTCGCGTATGCAGATAGCCAACTAAACTGAACAGATTTCCACAGCGGGCTGTTGCCGTTATTCCTGCCTGAGCACTTGCAGCGCAGAATACAGACAACACTCGCACCTCTTGGTTGCGTTAGAAACAGTTTTCGCATTCAAAATGTTCAAATGTTTGTTAAGCAAATGGGACTAAACTGCGTGGTCATCAGTCCCTAAACTTTCAAACTACTTATGAACTACCTTATAATAAAGACAGCACAAACATCCATGTCCAAGGGAGATTCGAACCCCCGACGGGGAACGGCCTCGCGCATCGTAGCAAAGCGCCTCAATGCGCTCGGCTACTTCGCCGCGGCTGTTTGCGCATTGTGTAGCTGTGTACCTGTATTTTGTAATTTCTTTGAAGTTATTTTCTGAAACGAGAGGCGAAAGCGGTTTTTGCAATGTTAGGCTACACAATATGGTGAAGTTAGGGGATTCTTCTGCTGCTTCTTCTTTATGCGTGGCCGGCCAAGTCTACATATACATCTGCAACTACATCCATACTTCGCAAGGCATGTCACGATGTGTGGCGGAGGGTACTGTGTTTACCATTGTCACTTCCTCCCACTCCAGTCACGTGTGATTGGCGGAAAAAAATACGATTGTCCCTGTGGGCTGTAATCTCTTTTTAACCTCTTTAATCTCTTTAACCATTGAACTCTCTGCCAGGCACTTAAATGTGATTTGCAGAGTATCCCATGTAGATGTAGAAAAATGTAGATGTAGAACCTCAACTGACTTCTAGCGAGCTATTCATAAGAGGAATCAATGCTTTAGTTGATTCCTGAAAAACAGTATGCTCTCGGTTCTTTGACAGAAAGCCGTAGCGTGATACAGGTCTATCTTGCAGCGTTGGCCACTGGAGGTTACTAATCATTAGACCATGGATTGTTATGTCGTAAAAAGAGCATTTTAGGCGCCTAAAATACGCTCTTGCATTACCTTATTTATGCGAAATAAAATCTAAAATCGGTATTCATCAGAAGAAGTAAATGTAACGTGAAGTAAATACTATTTTCTTATAAAAAGAATTTTATTTGCTTACAGTAAGGAAAATGAAAACGTGCACAGCTGAACAACGCAGCAAACAATGTTGAAACATAAAAATATAATGCAAATGACATGCCACGCGTGGAATACATCTGATGTATAATTTAATAAAGGTTGAACACGTCAGTGGTTTCAGACATTCAGACCATAGTAACCTCTACAGTGAATGAATGAAATCTTTCGTAGGTTTTCCAGAGAAAAGCCAATGATCTCGTAGGGTAGTATAAATTCGTATGCCGAAAATGAACTTTCCTAGAGCAGTCGACGTGAAAGGGACTTAATTTACTTTCCGCACAAGTTAGACAAGAATGCTGCATTCAATGGAACTGCATTTTCCCGCTGAATTGTGGATGCTGCAATGCAAAGGTTATTCAGAGCTAAGTTGTTCTAGAAAACCTGCATTTCCCGTACTTTTTCTACCAATAGATCGGGCAATTAATTAATTTTTTTGTTTACTTCCGCCAGCAAAGCAAAGTTCCCTTAATGGATTTATCTGAGCCTTCTAATTCGGAAACGACGCTCGACATAAATTCACTCGTGGCCATTACACCACGAAGATGACGTGCTACAGACGCGAAATTTAACCGACACAGATGCTGTGATATGCAAATATTAGCTTTTCAGATCATTCACACAAGGCTGGCGCCCGTGGCGACACCCACAACGTGTTGACATGAGGAAAGTTTTAAACCGGTTTCTCATACACAAATAGCAGTTGACCGGCATTGCCTGGTGAAACGTTGTTGTGATGCCTCGAGTAAGGAGGAGAATTACGTACCATTACGTTTCCGACTTCGATAAAGGTCGGATTGTAGCCTATCGCGATTGCGGTTTATCGTATCGCGTCATTGCTGCTCGCGTTGGTCTCTATCCAATGACTGTTAGCAGAATACGGAATCAGTGGCTTCAAGAGGGCAATACGGAACGCCGTCATGGATCCCAACGACCTCGTATCACTAGCAGTCGATTAGCAGGGATCTTATCAGCATGGCTGTAACGGATCGTGCAACCACGTCTCGTTCCCTGAGTCAACAGATGGGGACGTTTTCAAGACAACAACCATCTGCACGAACAGTTCGACGATGTTTGCAATACCATGGACAGTTCGGAGACCATGGCTGCGGTTACCTTTGACGCTGCACCACAGACAGGAGCGCCTGCGATGGTGTACGCAACGACGACCCTGGGTGCACGAATTGCAAAAGGTTTTTTTTTTTTTCATGGATCCTGGTTGTGTTTACATCATCTTGATGGTCGCATCTGTTTTTGGCGACATCGCGGTGAACGCACATTGGAAGCGTGATTCGTCATCGCCACACTGGCGTATCACCCTGCGTGATGGCATGGGATGCCATTCGTTACACGTCTCGATCATGTCTTGTTCCCATCGACGGCACTCTAAACAGTGGCCGTTATATTTGAGATATGATACGACCCGTGGCTCTATCCTTCATTCTATCCCTGCGAAACCCTACATTTCAGCAGGATAATGCACGACCATATGTTGCTGATCCTGTACGGGCCTTTCTGGATACGGAAAATGTTCGACTGCTGCCCTGGCCAGCACATTCTCCAGATCTCTCATCAATTGAAAATGTCTGGTCAATGGTGGCCGAGCAACTGGCTCGTCACAATATGCCAGTCACTACTCTTGAAGAACTGTGGTATCGTGTTGAAGCTTTTGGGTAACTGCATCTGTATACGCCATACAAGCTCTGTTTGACTCAATGCCCAGAAGTATCAAGGCAGGTATGGGTACAGATTTTTCAGGATCTATGTACCCAAATTGCTTGAAAATGTAATCACATGTCCGTTCTAATATAATATATTTGTCCAATGAATGCCTATTTATCATCTGCATTTCTTCTTGATATATACAAAGAAAAAAACTCTGTCGATTTACGATGACAGATTGGAGATTCATACAAAGTAATTTATTCGGAGCCAACGTTAAACTGTAGGTTCCCTTATAAATGGCTGGGTAAGGGTTGAAAGTTCGGAGGAAGCCACCTCTAAACATGTCAATGGCTAGTAAGTCATTGTGGTATTCAAATAGTCTTCGGACTGTTTACTACTTACCTTTGCGCAAAATAAATGAGTGTCTTGGCGTTTGCGCCGTAATGGCACGTCACTAGTTTTACTCTACAGTTTGCTTCATACTGCAGCAACAGAGACATGACATAAGAACTGCACAGAGAGCACAATGAGTACCGATTCCCATCCGAAATTTTGCTGGAAAAGTATCAGAATAATTTGATCTACTGGTAAACCCCATTGGGTAGCTTATTAGTATTAAGAAAACAATTCAGATTGTATTTTCTGTCAGTCTAAACGAGGTGGCTGTAGTAAGCTACATCTACATACATACTCCGCAATTCACCGTAAGATGCGTGGCGGAGGGTACACTTTACCACTACTAGGCATTTCCTTTCCTATTCCACTCCCAAATAGAACGAGGGAAAAAAGAATGCCTATATGCCTCCGTACGAGCCTTAATTTCTCTTATCTTGTCTTTGTGATCTTTACGCGAAATGTAAGTAGACGGCAGCAAGATCGTACTACACTCAGCTTCAAATTCCGGCCCTCTAAATTTACTCAACAGAAATTCACGAAAAGAACGTCGTCTTTCCTCCAGCGACCCCCAATTGAGTTGCCGGAGCATTTCCGTGACACTCGCGCATTGGTCGAACCTACCGGTAACAAATCTAGCTGCTTGCCTCTGACCTGCCTCTATGTCTTCCTTTAAACTGATCTGCTGCGGGTCCCAAACACTTGAGCAATACTCAAGACATGGTCGTACAAGCGTTTTATACGCCGTCTCCTTTGCAGGTGAAGTACATCTTCCCAAAATTCTCCCAATAAACCGAAGTCGGCTGTCTGCCTTACTCACAACTGTCCTTACATGTTCGTTCCATTTCGTATCGCTCTGCAATGTTACGCCTAGATATTTGAACGATGCGACAGCATCAAGAAGCTCACTACTGATGCTGTATTAGAACATTATAGGATTGTTTTTCCTACTCATACGCATCACCTTACATTTTTCTACATTGAGAGCTAGCTGCAATTCTTCGCACCAACTAGAAATTTTGTCTAAGTTACCCTGCATGCTATTACAGTGAGTTAAAGACGACACCCTCCCATACACCACAGCATCATCAGCAAACAGCCGCAAATTACAACTTACTCTGTCCATCAGATCATTTATATAGATAGAAAATAATAGCGGTCCTATCACACTCCCCTGGGGCACGCCTGACGATACACTCGTCTCTGATGAACACTCGCCGTCGAGAACAATGTACTGCATTCTATTACTTAGGAAGTCTTCCAGCCAGTCACAAATCTGTGAACCTGTTCCATAAGCTCGTATCTTCGTTAGCAGTCTGCAGTGTGACACCGCGTCGAACGCCTGTTTGAAGTCTGCGGTTTTATAAATTATTAATTTAATTACAATGTTATGCAGGAAAAGAAATACGAAATACTCGAGAATGTCCGGTTGACGCCAAAATGCGTGGCCGATGCGGAATGACCCAAGTTGAGTTAGGCAATCGAAACCAGTCGAACACTAAACACAAGTTGTGTGGAGAAGTACCATTCACTAGAACAGGAGAGCCTTAGCCATCAGTACTTTCCGCCTGACATGGAGAATATATTTTTATTTTGCTACAAAACATTGCAATTTAACGAATGTTAAGAAAAAGACGCTTTCTACAACTGCGCTATTTATGCGCTTGGGCCAAAAACATTTAAAGTACATGGTGAGTTACAAGTCGAAGAACAGAGGGCGCATACTCCGGCTCGTGCCTTACCTTCCACGTAAACCTGTAGCCACTGTTGCAGGCGCCGCCTACCTGTTCAGCTATGAAGAGCTATTGCAGTGTGTGAAATTTAGTAAGGAAAAAAAAAAAAAAAAAAAAAAAAAAAAAAAAAAAAAAAAAAAAGCAGGGCGTAAAATAAATTTCTGCACCTGGGTGACACACGTTCCAAATACGGTCCTGATGCCATCCACTTACATCCACCTCATGGACGACCTGCGCACAACAGAAGATCCTTACAAAGGACAAGGCTGCCGCAGCTGCTGTTTTTTGGACACGGAAATGGATTAACGAATGTGTCATTGTCTTCAGTCCGGAGACTGACTTGATGCAGATCTTCTCATAAGAATGGCAAACCTTATCTGCTCTTGGTCACCCCCTCCCCCTGCGAATTTTACCGCCTACAATTCACTCCAATTCGCGATTACTTTATGTCTAAGGATCTGTCCTACCATCGATCCCTTCTTTCAGTAAGGATGCCAGAAATTCCTTTTCTCCCCAATTCAGTTCAGTAACTCCTCATTTGTTACGCGATCGACCCATCTGTAACACTATAGGTCATCTTCCCTATTTATTTCGTTGCACTCGCAATTTTCAGCTTTGATATATTATGTATCGATTCTAAGATTACGAATTATAGAAAGTGGAATGTCTGTACTATGATCTTTGATGTGTATTCAATGTATTGATTTTTTCCTATGAAATAATTTTGTAAAATTTATAAAATATATTTATGAGAATATTTATTGTTAAATTCGTAGCAATTTTGAAACTTGTTTTTGTAAATACTTTTCTGTAAAAAGCTGTTTCAGCATAGGGTATGCTAAAAGTATAAATGTAAAAGATGTAAGAAAAACGGAAGTCCGTAGGTGGCAGGTAAAAGGTGGTGTTTTGGCGGGAGAACAATCTAGAAACGGTGGCAAGTACGAGAGAGAAGAGAGTTCGTTACGAGACGTCATGGTGGCAACTTAATTGCAGGAGAGTGGTATTTTGTTAGTCACGGTGTTATCCATAGTGTGGAAGAGTGGCCACAGGTATGGAATAATGTGATTGGTTGTCCTAATAATTGGTGCATCAGTAAAGTTACCTTGGATGGAGCATCAATTTTGTTGGTTGTAATGGCAATTGGTTATGGAGCTCTAACTGTTAAAAATTCCGACGCCAAGAACTTTCTAGAGCTCATGGTGCTAAAAGACCAAGCCAATAATATCGTCAACTGTTAATGCCACTGGAAATCTCCGCTGCCACCGCCACCGGGCTTGCAAGTAACCGCTTTTACTTTTGTATAATTGCTTGAACCAGCAGGGTGTAATTTAAACTGTGAAATATTATCATATACTGAAAAAAATCTTTGTTTAACACACTGCTTTATCCTAAGTCATTATATATAGACAGGGTCCTCAGTGAAAGATCATTCCGAGTATCCTGTTGTTTATGAAGTGAAAAAAAAAAAAAAAAAAAAAAAAAAAAAAAAAAAAAAAACAAACAAAAAAACAAAAAAACAGCGCTACAACCAGTGTTCAATCTAAATGAAATTTGCCATTTTGAAAATTGTGAGTCTTTAGGTTATGAAAATACAAAGAGGTTATCTGTTTTGTAATGTAACTAAAGAAAGATTGCTAACTTATCTGTTTATTCAAAACAGTTTCTTTATGAATATGTTTTTCTATTTTGCAAAATAGGGGCAGTTAGCTTACAATTAGGCTTGCTGCCAGTAAAAGTCTAGAATAAAGGCAATCATAGTTAAATCTGATGAACTTGAACATCAAAGAATACATTTTATATTAAAATCAGTACTGTTTATTCTTCAACAATTTTATTGCATTCTGTATAAGTGCTACTGATAGCTGCCTATGTGTAGAATTTAACACAGGTGAAGTATTTTTCAATTCAGATACCACTAAGCTGCAACCCAAAAATTTTTCATAACAAAGGCTAACTGTCCTCCTAAAGCAATTACATTATATGCAGTAGTCAAATTCTGGTGTAACTATATTCAGACAGGATATATTTAAACTAATTAAAGGTAATGTAAAATTATAGTGCAAAAGAACAGTCATTTGCAGTGCAACTTACAGTTTGAGTATTCTATTTTTTAATGTACTTTGTCTTTATGCAAAAGAAGATCTATATTGCCATTTTAGTAAGTAGGCCTAACAATATAATAAGAAAAGAGTATTATTTTATTAGATCACATTAGGAAAGAACAGTGTATGATATTTACTTTTACAGATATTAAACAAAAGCTAGTGCATTTATGCAGTTGTCTTACATCCTGACAGATTGTAGGCCTATCTATAGTTGAGGAAATCGTACATTTTCCTGCATTTATTCCTGTGCTTGTTGTCCAGTGTAGTAATTCCATAAGTATTAAGCTAATTCGATACCACAGTTCAAAATGTAGTGCATGTTTAGTTGCAGTAACTTTCAGACCAGGTGTAGGTCTAAAACAGATACTGCAATATTACAGAGTTTTGCTTTTGTAGGCTGGCGACCGATTTCACAAATTGATTACAGGTTAGTTTTCGACTGCATTATTGTAGTTTCAACACTATTCTGCTTTCATTTACTCTGTCTTGTAACTAAATCTGAGGATTCGTAGTTTAAAAATGATACCTTATTTGTTAGGATTCACACACGGTCAAAATCCTCTCAGAGGGTAACACTGCGACTGTATTATCTATCGAAACGAATAGTTATTGTATTAGTACTTTAGCTAATTGTAGGTGTACAATAGAAGCTGAGAGTGTTATACACCTAATCTTCAGCATTCTTCTGTAGCACCACATATCAAAAGCTTCCTGTCTGAAATAATGATTTTCTTCCCATTGGCATTATATATTTTATATCCTCTGTACTGTTACCATCAAATGTTATGTTATTGCCCAAGTAAGAAACCTCATCTACCACCTTTATTGATTCGTTACCAAATCTAATTCATGCAGCATCGCCTGATTTTCTTACACTGCACTCTATTACCCTTGTTTTGCTCTTGTTAATGATCATCATACGCTCCTTTCAAGACAGTGTCCGTTCTGTTCAATTGCTCTTCCAGACCCGTTGCTCTCTGTAACAGAATTACAATGTCATGGGCAAAAGTTTAATTCCTTCTCCAAATTTATCCTTGCTTTCCTTCACAGGTTGCTCAATGTAAAACAGCTATTTACAGTGTTAGACAGAAAAAAGTCCCGCAGCTGTGATTAAATTTCTTAATTAACAAAGCGACCGGTTTCGGTCTTTTGTTTGCAACATCTTCAGGCCCCCATTATGTAACTGTGACAAGTTGTAGTACATTCAATAGGAGTTGTTGTTATTTACGGTATCCGTAAATTTCTTGTGTCTATGTATTCCAAGTATCAAAGGTCTGATATCTGTAATACATGATGTTGTCTTCAGTCCGGAGACTGGTTTGATGCAGCTCTCCATCTTACTCTATCCTGAACAAGCCTATTCAACTCCTCACAAGAACGGCACACTACATCCATTTGAATCTCTTTACTGTATTCATCTCTTGGTCTCCGTTTGCTATTTTTACCCCACACACTTCCCTCCAATGTTAAATTCAAGATTCGTTGTTGTCTTAAGAATGTGTCCTGCCAATCGATCCCTTCTTTCAGTCAAGGCATGCCAGAAATCCCTCTTCTCCCCAATTCTGTTCAGTACCTCATTAGTTATGCGATCCACCCACCTAATCTTCAGCATTTTTATATAGCACCACATTTCAAAAGCCTCTATCCTTTTCCTGTTCGCACTGTTTATCGTCCATGTTTCACTCCCATACAAGGCAACACTCCACACAAATGCCTTCAGAAAGGACTTCTTTAGGCTTAGATCAATATTCCATGTTAAAAAATTTCTCTTTTTCAAGAACGCTTTTCTACCCATTGCCATTCTGAATTTTATATCCTGTGTACGGCGACCATCATTTGTTATTTTACCGCCAAAGTAACAAAACGCATCTACCTCCTTTATTGTTTTGTTACCCAATCTAATTCCTTCAGCATCGCCTGATTTTCTTAGACTGCACTACATTGCCCTAGGTTTGCTCTTGTTAATGTTCTTCTTATAAGCAAGCACATGTCAGAACACTGTCCATTCCGTTCAACTGCTCTTCCAGGTCCTTCGCTGTCTCTGACAGAATTACTATGTCGTCGTCAAAACGCAATGTTTTTAATTCTTCACCCTGAACTTTAATTCCTTCTCCAAATTTCTCCTTGCTTTCCTTTATAGCTTCCTCAATGTACAAATTGAATGACATTGGAGAAAGGCTACCACCCTGTCTTACTCCGTTCTCAACCTCTGCATCCCTTTCATGCCCTTCAACTCTGATAACTGCTGCCGCGGTGTAGTAGTCAAGCGGTCTAAGGCGCCTTGCTGCGGATCGCGCGGTTGCTCGCCGTCGGAGGGCATGGATGTCTGTTTTGTCCTTAGGTTAGTTTACCTTAGTTTAAGTAGTTTGTAAGCTACGGACTGATGACCATGCAGTTTGGTCCGATAGATTTACAAACATTTGAACATTTTTTAATAACTGCTGTTTGGTATCTGTAAAAGTTAAAAATAACCCTCCTTTCCCTATATTTTACTCCTGCCGATTTCAGTATTTGAAAGAGTGTATTCTCTGCTACCGCATCTGCTGTTCTTTTGGAAAAGCTGATTGGGCACTGTAGCAGCAGTTCTCGTGCGTGGTATCACGAACTACCGGTGATTGGAATGTTGCCGTTTTCAGTGGCAGACAACGCATCTTGATAGTCGCCCACTAACTTAGAGTAGGAATGTATCTGTCTTCATAAATACAATTGTATTAACAGTATGTCCATTGTTGATTGTTTTAAGTTCAATTTTAGTTTTATCCTCGGTTCGCTTTCCAAAATGCAATGCTAATGATTCCCAACTGTAAGCGGAGAAAGCCGTACACGAGAAACTGCCATGGAGTAGTACATTATCTCTGTTAGTGCAACTGTGAATTGTCTGATACACACGCATTATTTGACGGTGTATTTCTAGCTAGAACACAACCTACTGTCCCTGTTCACTTCTTATCACATTAAGAATATTTCTTTGGTATTCACCTTTAGTATTAACGTCACAGTCAATTCACTATGTTTTCCACACTGCGAAAGGTCACTGAATTATGGTTTGTAGTCATTTAGAATTCACTGATTAATAGTTTCTGCCCCAATAGGTAGCTCAGTATTTCAGCACTAAAGTCCGTTTTGAGTTCAAGTCCAAATCATTTGAATTACGTTTTAAGCGGTACGAAATTAATTTCTTTACCGTCGTAATTATCAAAGATATTCTTTATGTAATTAAAAATCGCGTATCCTGTACTCGTAATCACGATCTATCACAAATGTAGTTTCGCGAAGGACTATTAGCAAGTCGTGAAATTTTGCAATACATACTATCTCAAACGATGATTAGAACCAAGAGATCTTAACAATCAATTTAGCCCCTTACGGGCTTACCCATTAAAAGTCCAAATTCAAGCGAGGGGGTTATAGCGGAACTGAATTAATGAATATGCCAATGGAATCTCAAAACTTCTGAACAGTACTGGCAAGTGCTGAAATTTATGTAGTTTAAATGTACTATTTTCGCTTTGTCTTTTTTATTTTTATTTTTACTTACTTTTAACAACGAAACGTGAGGTACCTCATTGTTAGCTGATGTAATTTTGAATTTTTATAGCCGCTAAGTTATGACACCCAGTACATTGCTACTTTTAGTGCACTTTTTTTTGGCCCACTTTAGGTTACGGTAGTAACACTGAAAGTGAGCCTTTGCGATAGTTTTTTGACAGCTCGAAATTTAAATGAAAATATCGGCTTAACCATTCATCTGACACGAAAATTGAATAACCGTATTTGTAGAGGAGAAAATTCTCTGCAATTGTGCTCTATTATGTTTTTTTCATATCTCGTATCGTTTCAGAGATACTTGCAAAAATAACGGCGATTATGTGATGTCTGTCTATACGTGTGTTCCTTGTTTTTAAGACGAACCGTTCAACCGATCAGCACAAAATTTTACAGACATAATTTTAGGCCGCTAGAGACCAGAACCACCCATTTTCAAATTTTTCGGACAAGAAATAAGTTAGTAATATAAAAAAGCCCTTTTGTAATGTAATTTTAATTGCAAATCGTTCATCTGACGCGAAAATTGAATAATCGAATTTGTAGAGGAGAAAATTCTCTACAACTTTGTTCCCTTATGTTTTTTTCATATTTCGTATCGTTTGAGAGATATTTGCAAAAATAACGGAGGTTTGACACCCTCCATTGAATTAACGAGAACCAGCCGTTTGGAGATGGCACGTGACATTCCTTGCCCAGAACTCACTCTGGCATACGCCATCTTCCGTAACGTATTTGATGATTTTCTTATTGTAACTTACACGTTGTCATTTCAAAGCAATGGCGCACTGAAGAATTAAAACACATCGTTCTTCGTACGATAAATGATAATCTTATGTCTACAAATGCCATATTAGCATCAGTAGCTTAAGATTAAAGGGTACCCCTTTCAATTGATAGCTGTAGCGTAGAGGGCAAGGTGCCGCCGGGCGCCGTGGCTCTGCCAACACCACCTAGAAGACAAGGGCTTACAACAGGCCGTGCCTACGTCACACCTAAAGGCCGCGGCCGCCACCTCACTGGCTGTTGGTTGGGGCACGCCCACCGCCGCGCAGCGGCCGGCCAGTCAGATGGCGGCCGCGGCCTCTAGGTGTGACGTAGGCACGGCCCGTTGTAAGGCCTTGTCTTCTAGGTGGCGTTGGCTCTGCGCGCCCGGCCAGGAGGCTAAACGCCTTCTGTAATAGAAAAGCTAAGCCAAATATTTCACGAACAACCTAGAACGATCTGCATCAACGACCGAAAAAAAAAAAAAAAAAAAAAAAAATAAAAAAAAAAAAAAAAAAATAAAAATAAAAAAAAAATAGAATAAAAAAAAGGTGCTGTACTGTGACACTGAAGGTCAGTGGTTCGGAACCCGCCACTATCTAAATTGTTTTTTTCCCCTAAATGGTTTCAGACACTCTTGTTAATTATTTTTTTATTCTTTAGATTATTACTTTAGTGCAAAATGTTTGCAAAAACTTATAAAACTACAAATCTAAAGTGGGCCGTAAAACACGTCAGTGCGAATTTTTATTTTTGTATTGTTTGATTTTTTTTATACCTCTGAGGCTTGGGGAAGAGGTTAGCAGAAAGGCTGCGTCTCTTTTTGCAACAGTATTAAGTCGTTGCCAAGTAAACAAGTTGCAAGAAGACGGCGTCACGTCACGACACGAGACGCGAGCGGCAGAAGTTGGTAACGCGCGGCTGCACTCGGCGTATCTCGTCAAAACACAGGCGGCAGCCAGCCAGCTGCAGCACAGACCAGCCCAGCCGCGAGACTGCACTGCAAACAGCCGCTCGTAAGCTCTCGGCTGAATGGCCGCCCGGCCGCCCTAGATAGCTAACTAACGAAATTAACGCGGCTCCACTGTGCGGGAGCCGCCGACCGCAGCTGAAATCTCCGCCGACGAGGTTATCTGCGGCGCGAGCATCGTTCCAACTCAAGGACGAAAAATTGGTACTAATTACTTTGTTGCTCTCTCCCCCCCCCCTCCAATTCTCTCTATCACGCGCGCGCGCGCACACACACACACACATATTCTCTCTCTCTCTCTCTCTTCTCTCTCTCTCTCTCTCTCTCTCTCTCTCTCCATGTACACATTCAGTGCGCGCACGAAATTTAGCCGAAGCGTCCCACCGCGCTGTAATAAATACCAAATAAACCCGACCGCGCTTCGATGTAGCGCGAGCCCCATATGAGATGAATGGAAAAGCTAACGGATGAATTGTTCCTGGCATAGAGCACCGACAAAAAACATCAATCATATAATACCATGTAGAGTAAGAGGAAAGTTATATCTGTTGTCACTTCGTTTATTGTACCCGCAACGCGTTTCAAGAGTTTAAACCGCCATCATCTGGTGGTATAATATTATGCTGTGTACATGTAGGTTAGATTGACCTGTTGCGTTATCTACAAGGCAGTGTAGGCAGATGGGGGTTCAAACCCTTGGAAAGCGTTGCGGGTACAATAAACAAATGTGTTTTAATCTGTTTAAAACAACAGTCACAGTAAAGCCTAAACCAAAATAGGTTGGAAAAGTTAAACAGCCACCGGTTGGAAGGTAGAAGATTTATTTTAATCTTGCAAGTGATGGTGTTTACTTTTACAAACCGATAGAACTCAGTTGCTAAAATGAATAAAACGTCCAAACCAAAATGGTTTCATTTAAAGAGGAAAGCCAAAAACGACGGAGAGGTACCTTACGGTAGGTTAACACGTTTGTCACTCTTCGTGCTGAAACGTCGGGGCGGCACTGAATGAATTGTGGAATGAAGATAGCTTATACACGGAATTAATACATGCTGTACCTTTCGTAAACCTCCATAGGTGCATCGCAGAGGGTACCTTACGACAAACATCCAAATTGTTTGACTGTTTACCATGAAAGTCAGCTCATAAATCTACACTTTCATGAAGGAGATTTTTACAATCTGCAAGCCAGTGAATTTAGCATGGCGGAGGGCATCTTGCAACTTTGACAGTTTCATCTGCAGCCATGGGACTTGGCGCATATATGTATGTTTTCAGCTATAGGGTAGGTGGAGGAGTAGACGAACAGAAAGGCGAGGAGACGCAAAGACAGAGGGTAGAAGAGGAAGACAAAGAGAGGGTAGAGGAGGAGAATTAGAGAGGGTAGATGCTGGCAGACAGGTGAAACGGGATGGACAGAGGGAGGAGGAGGAGGAATTTCATCTGCGGCAGCAACGAGCCGGGTACCAGATGGTATTTGATAATCACTGACAATGTTTGTCCGTATTTTAAGCGCTGCCGTTCCGTTCACCCGATTGCGATCAAACTTTGCACCCTTGGTCTTCAAAGAAAGAAGAAAGTCAGTGACTACGAAAAATTTTGTGTCTTGGTTGGCAGAGAGTACTTAACCTTAGAACATCGTCAAAATCCATGGTTTTAGTGCCACATTGAAGAAAGTTTGCATACTTAGCTTTCTAGAAAGAGGAATATCACCGTTTGTCCACGATTTCATACAGTGCATGGCGAAAGGCCCCTTGCAATAAAATCAGACACCACAGATCACCGTCCGATCATCCAGGCAGGGAATAATGTTCATCCAGTCGGGGCATGGTGTTCATCTAGTCGGGGCATGGTGTTCATCCAGTCGGGGCATAGTGTTCATCCAGTCGGGGCATGGTGTTCATCCAGTCGAGGTATGGTGTTCACCAGTTGGGGCATGGTGTTCACCAGTCGGGGCATGGTGTTCACTAGTCGGGGCATGGTGTTCATCCAGTCGGGGCATAGTGTTCATCCAGTTGGGGCATAGTGTTCATCCAGTCGGGCCATAGTGTTCATCCAGTCCGGCCATAGTGTTCATCCAGTCGGAGCAGTGTAATTCGATTCAGGATGGCCGCGGCGGAGTGGCCGAGAGGATTTAGGCACTACGCTCCGATGCACGTTGTCGTTCCCCGTCGGGGGTTCGAATCGCCCCCTCGGGCATGGATGTTTATGCTGTCTGTAGTGTAGGTTAATTCATATGTAGTTTGTTAGTTTAGGGACTGATGATCCCACAGTTAAGTCCCATACACATTATAAACATTTGAATATTTTTTTAAACTTATTTTTATATTTTAATTCAGGCCGCTGTGCATTGTTTTCTCAGAAAATGCTACACTTTGCAAAACATAGTCCCCACCTTGATACAGTACTACACAATGCCTCAAGACTTTTTGATGTATTGACACATAGAAATTATAGGAAACTTTCTTAGATATCTTGACTTTCACTTTTATATTGCCGCGAGAGACCACGAACACCAACTGCCGGCGTGGCGCAGGGGATAGCGTCACGGACTGCGGTGTAGAAGGTCGCCGGTTCAATCCCGCCCACCGGCAAAAATTTATTTCTTTGTAATTTACAATTCCAGAAGGTTCTAGATCTTTCTTATGTTCACTTGTAAATTCTACTTGCTTCTTATGTAAACTGTTCTTCTAATTTCTGGTAAATTCTGTCTCTGTATAAATAGCAGAGCACTCTGCCTGAGAGGCAGTCAGTGCTGCGTGTATGTTGAGTTCGTGATAAACGTGCTTTCAGTATAAGTGCTGTGTTTAGTTGCCTTCGAAGTCAAGCCTACTTCCATTGCAACGTGACAGTATCAGTCTGGAATGATTGCACCGTTCCAACACCCAAGTATTGGTATTGATTTCTTTGTAATACATTTCACATATTACTAAAGTTGTTAGACCTATCTATTAAAGTGTACCTACGTCGCCTTACTAACAGCAACCCAAAACATTTTCCAGATTAGTAAGAATGCGCGCGATGCAATAATGCGCTTCAGAAAAGAAAATTATTATTATTGTTATTGTAAGATCCTCTGCCTTTACTCCAAATCTCTGTCTCTCCATCTCCTCTCTCCCCCTCCCTTCTCTCTCTCTCCATCTTCTTCTTTTCTTCCTTCTGTACCTGCCAGTGCCTGAGACTTAATTTCAGGAGGTATGCACCCACTGTAATGAATTTTAAATCAGCGCAAATAAGGACTGTTGTTACAATATACAGCGAACAGGTGGTGATAACGCCATACGCTTAATTATAAAATTTTAGCATAAACCTTGATTCTGAGGATGATAAAATTCACCGCGCAGATTGGCCGTGTGGTCTAGGGCGTCATGATACGCTGGGCGGCCGTTCCCGCCGGAGTTTAGAGTCTTCCCTCGATCGTATAAAGTACATACGCTAGTACATACGCTGCTGGGCGGTTGTATACCGATTTATGACTCTGTTAGACAGTTAGTATGCCGGTTTTGCATACCTAAAATTGCACTTTCTTCTAATTCTGGTTTTTTGATGTCCCTTACATCTTATTACTTTATTTCCCTTTCTCTTTTAATCCCCACTACTTAGGGTTCAGTGTTATTACACCATGCTCTGATTGAACATAAAGGGCACAGTTAAGTATATAATTTTTTATGTTTAAATGAACATTTATTTTTTATAATTCATTACTTTTACCTGAATCCAGCAGTACACTTTATTGCCATTTTTCAAGAGAGCTTTGCATACATTGCATCTGTTGCCCCTTGTGCTTGTACCTTGATTTTTTCTGTAATATGTATACTTGTATATTATTCTGTAACCGTTTCCTGTGCAGACACCTGAAGGAGGGCAATAAATGACTCAAACCGGTAGATAATAAATCTACATTTCTGAAACTGGTAGCTATCTTCTTTTATTAACCAATAAACCACTGCTGCTATAATGGATCAAATATTCACATTAAACAATCTCCTAAGTAAGTACAGTAAAATAATCTCAAATATGGCGTTTATTTAATTTTTCACGAATAAAATTTTAAGACCTTTTTATTCGTAACCCCTATTGGCTAAGACAGCTAATTAACTCTGACAGAATAAAAGTTCAAATGTTTATATAGTCTATGGGACTTAACTAGGGGGTTATCAGTCACTAAACTTACAAACTACTCATGAACTACTTACGAACTAGGACGGCACAAATATCCATGCCCGAAGGGGGATTCGAACCCCTGACCATAGTGGCCGTGCAGACATTGACTGTAGCGCCTTAGTCTCCTCGGCCACCGCGACCGTGAGAATAAAAGTTCGGAACCAGAATGAAAACTGCTCCAGTCACAGCACAACATAAGGCAAACATGTCATGATCAAAGATGACAGCTAGCATCTCGATTTAGCTGGCCGCTTCAAAAACATTTAAATAAAAGAATCTTCATATTTACAGCTGGCTTAGGAGTTAACTAAAAAATGTTCAAATGTTTGTTAAGCTTATGGGACTTAACTACGGGGTCATCAGTCCCTAAACTTACAAACTACTTATGAACTACTTACGAACTAGGACGGCACAAATATCCATGCCCGAGGGGGGATTCGAACCCACGACCGTAGTGGCCGTGCTGACCGTGACTTGAGCGCCTCAGTCACCTCGGCCACTGCGGCCGGCTTAGGAGTTAACTCTTAATGCTCACCGTGCGAGGTGGCGCAGTGGTAACGCACTGGACTCGCATTCGAGAGGACGGTGGTTGAAATCCACCCCCGGCCATCAAAATTTAGGTTTTCCATAATTTTCCTAAATCAATTCAGTCAAATGCCGGGATGGTTCCTTTCAAAGGGCACGGCCGATTTCCTTCCCCATCCTTACCCAAAACTCCGAGCATAAGCTCCGTCTCTAATGACCAAGCTGTCGACGGGACGCTAAACCCCTAAGCCTCCTCCTCCTTCTCCTCAATGTTCAGGGCAGTGAGCTGTAGAGATGAGATTACGTTAGACGTACATTTCGTTCCAAATACATCCATACTGAGAAGCTTCTCTTGGATGGCAACATGTCGAAAATAAGAATAAACAATAAATATGTACAATATAAGAAACGTACTTCCAAGTGTACTTTCCATATATCCGAAAAGCAATTACCGGTCAAGGAAACAGAATTTTAAGCATATTTAGGATATAAAAACTTGGTAGCAAATAGTCTGTAGTAGCAAGTATCTCTGTGTTGGGATGAATGCATCCTATACTTCAGTGGCTTCACAGAAGTTTCGTTGGATGACATTTGCCATGTGTCTTGTTATTCGACTTGACATTTTGAATCGTGTTACTCTACATATAGGCGATTATGTCACGATTTTCAGATATAAAAGTTTTTGAAGCTTCCCTGTAAGTAGAGAAAATAGTTTCCTCTTTTACCTGCTTGGCTAGGATACATGCGCCTTTTTAGGGTTGCGACACAAACAGTTTGAAATTCTGTTTACTTTTGCCCCAGCTCGCTTCCGAAATACACTTTGTGCACATAATTAATCGACGCTTGGTAATGGGAATCCATTTTGTTCTACGCGTACACTAAAATCAGATTTCCAGATGATAGTTAAATTATAGCACTCCGTAAAGCTGTAGGGGCAAAAAAAAAAAAAAAAAAAAAAAAAATAATCACGTTTTAGCGTCCAGCAGTTCTTGTGATACCATATACTCGTTACACGCATACACCAAACAACATTTACGCGTCATAGAATTTTGTCACGCTATTCGCCATGCACCTAACAGTGAAATAAAAAGATACTGTGACACCGGAAGGAAAATGAGGCGACAAAACTCGCGATATAACGATAACAACAAATACAAATGGCAATAATATCGAGTACACAAGGTAAAAAAAAAAAAAATGCGCAGAGCTTAGGCCGAGCTCTCACATGTTCTCCGGTGATTCACGTGGAAACGTTTCCGACCTGATTATGGACGCACAGCGGGGATTAACACACATTCAACGGAATGGTAATTGCAGCTGGACGCGTGAGGTATTCCATTTCGATATCGTCAGGAGTGCCCCAGGGATGTCTCATGTAACCGTTATTATTCCCTATACATAGGGCGATTATAATTAAACCTTTAAAAAGCTGAAAAAATGACACCACTGGGCAGAATAACATCAAATTGCAGCGGAATATTATCTGAGAAGGGGAAAACGTATGAAGAAGGAAAAAATCGTAATGGAGTGATTTACGACTCGCTTTAGATTTTTCTGTAGTTTTTGACCTTTTGGCAAACATTTAGGACAAAAATATTAAAAATGTTAATAATCAATACTTGTTGACGATGCCATTACGATTGTACCACTGTGATAATATCTATGCACTCCACATGAAATATTCTCTCTGACCACATTTTAACAGACAGCCAATAATATTTGAGTTTAGCTTTGTCAACCATATTCGTTTTTTGCACTATTTAAACTATTATTCTTATATCTCTCCAACATTTTCATTATCTTTTTCAGTTAAAATATTATCACTTGCCTTATCGTGTTAGTTTGTCCTAATGTTCTTGTTTATTTTCATTGCCTGTGCTAATTTACGTAAAATCAAGTGATAGTGTCAGATCGCCGCTATTTCTGCAAATATCTCTGAAACGGTGTGGGAGAGCAAATTAGTTCACAATTTTTTCCTCTACAAATATTTTTTTTTTCAATTTTCGTCTCAGATGAATGGTTAAGGCTTATTTGCAATTAAATTTCCTGCTATCAAAAGGCCATCAGAAACGACTTAATTTTAGTGTTACTAACCAATTTTTGTCCTACATATTTGAAAAATATGGGTTCTGGTCGCTTACAGCCAACACCTACGTCTGTGAAATATGAATGCTGATCACTTGAAATGCGCGACCTAAAAAAAGTGGATTCACGTTACAGACATACCGGAAGTGTCAAAGTGCCGTTATTTTAACAAATATCTCTGAAACTATGCGAGATATGAGAAAAGTAAGAGAGCTAAGTGGTGGAGAATTTTCTCTTCTACAAATTCGTTTATTCAATTTTCGTGTCAGATGAATGAACCCGATATATTCATTTAAATTTCGAGCTGTCAAAAAGCGATCGTAAAGGCTCACTTTTAGTGTTGCTACCGTAACTTAAATTAGGCACATAAACAGTGTGAAAATTGATCAATTGATAGCGTTATAAGCGTCATAATTTATTAGTGATCGAATACAAATGGCAAATGACAAATGAGTCATGCAGCAATGCCTAAGGTGTAAGTTAGACGTTAAGCAATCTAAGTATGCATGGGGTTACGGGTGTTATATAATTAGTTACGTAAGGCCATCCAACGCAGCAAGGTCATATCACATCGGATGGGAAAAACATCGGTTTTAATTGTCCCGAGGACATAAATCACAAAGAAGCATCAATCAAGATAAAACTGATTTCTAATTTCCGTGTGTCTGTAGCAAAAGATATTCATCAACTTGTCGGCTACGTCTTGGTGTGAGAGTATTATGCAGTATTATAATGGATGGCTAGTTTTGCATTACATATAAGGGTCTGAAGAGGAGAATAATGTATTCTCGAAACTAGTAATTAAAAAGTCCAAAAATAACGGCTGAAGGTTTTTCATTTGTCAAATCAACACGCCGTCGACTGTCTTCTGCAACAAGTTGAGAAAGAGCGTGTTCCACAACTAACTAACTAACTAACGCGAGTTACGATCTGATGATTGGTAAGGCCAGCTGATAATCCAAGCATTTCAAAATGGCACATAAAATGCTGCCTAACTGGATTAGCAGTGTGCGGGGGTGCACCATTAAAAATAAAATAAAATAAAATAAAGTAAAATGTGCCACTATGATAAACGATGCCGTAATCCCACACAAACATAATCCATTTCAGGACAAAAAGGTTCTTGCTCATTGGCGTGTGGATTTTCTACTGCCTATATTCGACAGTTCATACATCAATACAATGACATATCCTTTGAGATGGAAGTGGCCTTCGTTTCTCCGCAAAATCTTCCATGGCCTTTCATCTTACACTTTCATCCGAGCAAGAAACTATAAAGCAATAGCAGTTGAGTGGGACACCCTGTGTATGATATGTTATATATAATATGTTTTGGACACGTATAAATAAATGAACCTTACGTGGGGCAGAACGACTGTTTTTCCCCAGGGAAGTTACATGTGGTATGCTCCACAGTCAGTAGACCATGTAATCTTCATGTTTATTTAGAAACCGAACGGAAAAAAATGCTTTTACAATTTTTCTAACTATAAACTCAGCCACAACGACGCAAATAAGGGTTTTGATTTCATTGATGTAGAGTGAGTCTATTATTAATAGAATTCTTTCATTCAATTTCCCATTCATTTTATATGAAAGTGAGCGTGACCTGGCTAAGCTAGTAATAACAGTTATGTTAACTGCTCTCTGCATTCTGTTTCAGTAGCGTTAGTTTACCTCCAGTTTCCCTTCGCAGACAAGAATATCAGTATCTGCACTGCACTTGGTAGTACTAAATACAGAAACTGACAGCGCATTGCCATGCACAAAGCACATTGCTACGAGACGAAAACGTTTCTTTCACTTTTGATATACACGAAGTTGGAACCTAGCAAATATTGTTGCGCATAATTTTTTCATAGCGTCAGAGCCTTAAGAGCAGTTATATTTCGTCTTACAGAAATTTTAATATCAGTTCCTTTCATTTTCAGTTCACTGTCTGGTGGCACTGCGTGTCTTTTTTTTAGCCATTGTAACATGTTTTATTTGAAACTTTCTGGCAGATTAAAATTGTGTGCCGGAACCGGAACTCGAACCTCGGATCTTTGCGAGTCCCGGTACCGGCACACAATTTTAATATGCCAGGAAGTTTCATATCAGCGCACACTCCGCTGCAGAGTGAAAGTTTCATTATGTTTTCTTTGTTTGTACCTCTTGCTAATCTTCCGCTTCGACAAATAATTTAAAATTAAAAGAAAATCACTATTTCACCATTTTACATTGCATTCACCTAGAGAAAATAGTACGAAAATCTTAAACATTTTGTACAAAGAGATCATTCACCACATTCATAAAGGACTAAGAAATCAAATAAATTATATACTGTTTTAAACTTTATATAGCCGGTCGCGGTGGCCGAGGGGACTGAGGCGCATCAGTCACGGTCTGCACGGCGACCATGGTTAGGGGTTCGAATCCCCCCTCGAGCATGGATATTTGTGCCGTCCTTAGTTGCAGCTAGTTCATAAGTAGTTTGTAAGTTTAGGGACTGATGACCCCGTAGTTAAGTCCCATAAGCTATACAATCATTTGAACAAACTTTATACAAGAAAAGACAAATCATAACTCTCATTTGTGCTCAGTTGCCAGGATAGATGAGTTCGCTAGGTCGCTGTTTGTATTCTAATTTCTATGTGATTTATGTTTTATGTGAGAATGGATGTTTTGAAAGTAAAAAAAAAAAAAAAAAAAAAAAAAAAAAAAAAAAAAAAAAAAAATAAATAAATAAATAAATAAATAAATAAAAGGCCGCTCCGGTTTAGAAAACATTTTCAACTTAAAATCAATAATCTGTCATAGAATGCTGAGCAACAAAAATATTGTCATGTCTTTCATAGAATTCAAGAAGGCCTTTGATTCAGCGGACAGAGACCTTAATCAGGATAATAAGGGAATTTAGAATGAAAACTGAACTAGCAAATACAGTCCAAGAGACCCTAACAAATGCAACCTCTAGGGTGAAGTTCATAGGACAACTCTCTCGTCCATTTGGAATCAAGACAGGAGTGAAACAGGGTGATGGACTTTTGGCACTCCTATTCAACTGTGTCCTACAGAAGGTTGTAACAATTTGGAACTTAGAACTGGAAAGCCGAGGTATACACCCAATCTCCCTTGGCAGAAAGTCGAGAGAAATTAAACTGTCTGGCGTTTGCGGATGACTTCGCGATTCTATCAGAAAACACGGAAGGAGCAACCATCCAAATCAATCCTTCGATCAGATAGCCAGCCAAACAGGATTCAGGATCTCAGCTGAAAAGTCCAAATTTATGACAAGTGACAAACAGCGACCTGACGAAACGGGTACAGGTCAGATTCAAAGCGTCAAAAAGTTCAAGAACGTTGGTGAGACTATACAAGAATATGGTTTAGAAAAAGCTGTTGTGGGGGATCGAATTCTAAAACTAGAAAGAGCCTATGGATTGACAAAAACCTCTACAGTAAAAACTGAATGTCTTCCAACGCAAAAATAAGGCACTACAACACTTATCAAGACAGAATGTCTCTACACAAGTGAATCAAATCACTCTCGATGCACTATAGTCGCGTCGGAATAGCCCTGGGGTTCGAGTTCTCCCTCGGGCATGGGTGTTTGTATTGTCCGTAGTGTAAGTTACTTTAAGTTAGTGTACGTATTTTGTAAGTTTAGGGACTAATGACCACCGCAGTTAAGTCCCTTAGATACACATACATTTGTACTTTTTTTGACGAACTATAGTCTTGAAAACCTAGAGATCTTGGAAAGGAGAATTTCAAGAAAAATCGGGGATGCAGTTCACATTGAAGATGGTTGGAAACTGCAAAGCAACGGATAAATTTACCAGAATCTGTAAAGAATCCTAGAGAGTATCCGGAAGAGAAGGTTAACATTTTTTGGTCAATTATAAACAATGAATGAAAGACGATTAACAAAACAGATATTCAACTACTTCTGGAAGTAAACGACCACTACATCACGGATTAAGGAAGTAAGGAAAGATTTAGAAAAGCCTATCATCACAGAGTCAGAACTGTTAGAAACACATTCAGTAACATAAACACTTGGAAGGTTTTCTAGTTGAAGCAAAACCTAAGAGGAATGGACGAACTTAGACAGAAGATGAAAAGAAACAGGGCAGTGAACGCGTGAAGGAGTACTGGAGACAGGGGAAATTTCAGTCTTATAACAGGAAATAAAGTTTTAGCTTGATCCTAAGTTCAAAAATGTTCAAATGTTTGTAAAGCTTATGGGACTTAACTACGGGGTCATCAGTCCCTAAACTTACAAACTACTTATGAACTACTTACGAACTAGGACGGCACAAATATCCAGGCCCGAGGGGGATTCGAACCCCCGACCGTAGTGCCCGTGCAGACCGTGGCTGGAGCGCCTTAGTTCTTTCTGTCGGCTCCTAAGTGGTCAATTCGTAAATAAAATGAAATTGATCGCAATTCCGTGTCGTGAACTATTTCATTCCCTATCGCTGAGACAGTTAATTTCTCTGACTGGAGAATACGTAAAATCATTAAAGATTTATAAACAGTTTATTATTGGAAATGACTTTTTTTCATAAGTTTGGTTTAATTCAAAGAATACCCACCCGGTTAGCCGTGTGGTCTAACGCACCGCTTTCCGGGACTGGGAGGCGTACCGACCACGGTTCGAATCCGCCTGGCGGATCAACGAAGGGCAGTGCCGACCTGCCTGGATGTGGTTTTTAGGCGGTTTTCCACATCCCCCTATGTGAATACCGGGCTGGTCCCCAAGTCCCGCCTCAGTTACACGATTCGCAAATATTTCATAACACTTTACACTTTCACACATATAATCGCCGGCCGCGGTGGCCGAGGAGACTGAGGCGCTCCATTCACGGTCTGCACGGCCACTACGGTCGGGGATTCGAATCCCCCCCTCGGGCACTCGGGGATGGATATTTGTGCCGGCCTAGTTCGTAAGTAGTTCATAAGTAGTTTGTAAGTTTAGGGACTGATGACCCCGTAGTTAAGTCCCATAGACTATACAAACATTGACACACATATAACACTATACACAGACATTTGGGGTACACATTTCCTCCCGTGGTGCAGGGGGTGGCGGCAGGAAGGGCATCCGGCCACCCCGTCAATATTAAGACGCCAAATCTGCAATAATAAAACCGACCATGCATGTGCGGGAGAAGGGCTGAAGAGAAAGAAAGGAAGTTTAATTCAAAGAATAAGTTAGGAAACATTTTGAATATTCTTGATTAAAAAGTCAAGCAGCCGTATCGGAATTCATCCAGGATTAAACTGAATGCAGAGCTCGCAGGTCGTTACTCGGCGTACGTGCTCGGTTTCTGTCCATTGTTATTTGGTATGGCTCCCTGCGAGTTTACGAGAGTAAGTCGTTTACTGACATACTGTTTCTAGTCTGTACAACGTCCTAGAAATAAATGGGTCCCAATCGTCTGGTTACGACCAAGATTTTCGGAAGGTTTACCTGGGTTGTAAGGCGTATGCCGGAACTGACAAGCCCTTCCCCCTTATTCCCAATTGGGATCCGCCCTTGCCCCAGTATCTGCTTGTCTGATAATTAGATGAATAGAACCGCGACTCTTTATGGGCCGGATATCAAACAGCCCGCTCCATTCCTCAGAGTCGAGAATGAAAACAATAAAGTTTTTTTTTTTTGACCAAGATGGACACGAGGAAAGGAAAATACGACATAAACCCGATATTAAATCAGGAAATTACTGGAAAAAACACCAAAATCTCACAAATATGTTAATTTCTACAGCATCATTAACAGAATAATAATAATCCTCCTATGTGCAGAAACGCCACAAAAGAAAAAGGGAAGGAAAAGAAAGGAAATCACACACTACAAAATATAGCGCAAAAAGACGCATATAACCACAAATAATCACAAAATTATATTAAAAGGAGACCACTCCCACACTATCTGTCACGATAAGAAATTATATTCACTACTGTCAAAAAAAAAAAAAAAAGAAAAAGGCACTGTACAGCAAAGCACCAAGCTAACACTTCCTTCATTAATGAACAAGAATATTGTACCGCCACTGGCACAGTAAGCAAATCAAATGTCATGGAGTTTAGTTTTTGTATACTTACATGAAAAATTACATTAGGCTGTGCTGCTGCCTGGTAATTAACGTCGTAATTAACTCACATAATTGCGGAGTAGTACGCCGACTCGAAACCAATTACATACTCTTTTGCGGTCACTGCAAAAATTAAACATTCATCAGACAATACTCTCCGTTGTGGATATGAAACTGAAACGTTTATGCGTAGAGGTTGGAGGTGATAGAAATCTGGTAAATTCTGCTTCGAGTAAAGGTTACTCTGAAAGGGTAAGCCCTATTTCAACTTATACTTTAAGAGTATCTTCCCACTGCAAACCGTTACGGAAATTCGCCTAAGTAGGTCGCAAAATGCTTAATTTAAACGAAATGCTAGGGTACCTAATTAATATTCACAAAAAACCTTGTTGAAAAACTCTTTAAATAAATGATAATATGTATGTGCAAGCACTACCTTCGTGTTGACCTACATTGCGTTGATTTCGATTTTGTGACTTCAGGAGTCCCGAGCAAATTTTATAAATGTAATAAGCAAAAATATCGCTTTATGAAACACACACATACACATATTAAAGGACTTCACACGCCGTTACGTACGATAAGAGGGATGAAGCGTGTCCTCCGATTTCTTGTGTACTTCAGAAACCCGAAAGGACTTCAGTACCAAACTTCGACAGTTTTGCTCCTGATGCTTTTAATATTGCGCTGGTATTGTTTCTATTGTTTGACCCCAACGCACACAGTACATTCTCAATGAATGGTAGCTTGATACTTATTTATGACCTTTTTTATTTTGGCTCCTCCAAAGTGCTGACAAATTTTGTAGTTGGATAAATCGATACAGATATCTTTACTTAAATTATTACTTTTAACGACGTACTATAAAATATAGCTAACCAGTTCATTGCTATAATATTTATTTTACACTATGGCCATTTCGGCTATAACGCCATCTTCAGGTTATCTGCAATGGTTTATTACAAATTTCATTTGCTATCATAATACAAAACATGACAGGAATCGATAACTTTATATATAGAAATACATTTTACATACTTTGTGAAATTGTGTGTCATCATCTAATATCGTTAACTGTTCTATCACACCATAAGTTCGTTTTCATTGCAATTTGATTTTATTGTGACAATTTCTCAAGTTTGTCAACGATATTTTATGAGATCGTACGAATTTTGTATGTCATTTGCGTTTTGACTACTATCTTTCTTAATTCGGATACTGCACTTATTTTGTAAATTATGCAAGACAGCTTGATTTCTTATATATTCTCTGAAAAATATAATATGATTTTAGAAATAATGAGATGGACGGAGAGGAGAAGTACTAACTCAAGGCAAGAATAAATAAATAAATACCCGGGCAAAGTCGAGTTTTCAGTTAGTTAAGTTTATGAAAGAAAGATTGTTCTGCGAAGAAGCAGCACTATTTTCCTGCAAGTGAACCAAATGCGTCTCTGATTTAAGGTATTTTACTACTTAATTTTTCTTTTATTGCCAAATTCCATAGCTACGAAAAGTGAAGAATATTAATTTTGATGTTTCCTGAACGTGTGTAGTCGTATTACCTATAATTAAAAACGCTGCCGACGAAATTGACATTTTCACAGAAGTAGAACCGAAAACAACTGTATTCGTAAGTTATGGTAATAATGTAGTATTAGGAACGGAATCTGAATTAGCTTTAATCGAACTTTAAGGGGCGCAATATCGCGGACTTAGGTAACACTGAAAGGTTTTGTTTTACAGTCGCTAAAGTGCAAAAACCGGTCATTATACACTCATGTTCAGAAACAGAACACCTTAAAGATTATTAGTACAAAATTGGTATTCACAAGGCATGTGCGTTAGTATGTTATGCAGAAAAGATTCGCATTTGAACCATGTTGGCCAGTCGGTTCTAAATCAACATCGACATCGCGACGCAACACCAACTACCGGTAAAGTCTGTTCAGATGTTCAAATATTTGTTAAGTTATAGGAACAAACTACAGTGGATATCAGTTCCTAGATCTTACAATGAGATTAGTTACACTGACCATTCCTGTAGTGGAGTACTGATTTGAAACGATGTGTTCAGCTACACTGTAACCTTTCCCGTAGTGCTGATTTGAAACTCTGAGATCGGCTACACTGTGACCGTACCCGTAGCGGAATACTGATTTGAAACGTTCAGCTGTCTGCTACCGATGCCAGTCGTCAGTATCATCCACCGACATGGGAGGAGAGACTGTCACCACAGCCTAAGACACATCAGGAGATCTCATAAATAATGAGATGCGCGAAAAACTACCGAATCAATCGATGCGTGTATAACGTCACTTTATTCCACCAATAGAAGAAACTGGACAGCGTTGGAGTCGCCGAGCGCATTGGGGTGCTATGCTGCGTTGCGCGAGGCCGTTTACCGTCGGGTGTTCGATTTTGTCTTTAGTATGTTAGTCTACAAGCAATTTCTAAGTTTAGGGAGTGATGACCCCACAGTTAAGTCCCATAAGCAAAACAAACAAACATTTTTTTAACAAGTTACTGATGTGGACAGAGAATGAGAAAGAAAGTCATGGATGAGCAACACGTTGCGCGACAGTAAACATGGCAAACGCTTAAGAATGGATTATATTTAGATTAAATTAGATTACATTAATACTTGTTCCATAGATCATGAATACGACACTTCGTAATGATGTGGAACGTGTCAGTTAAATGAAATGTGTCTATACATAATATTACATGACACTCAATATTTGAATATTTTTTTTTATTTTTTATTTTTTATTTTTCAATTTTTTCCTAAAGTACTAACTTTTCTCTAGAAATTCATCTAATGTGTGGAAGGAATTGTCATTCAGAAATGCTCTTAATTTATTTTTAAATGCTAGTCAGCTATCTGTCAGAATTTTGATACTACTTGGTAAGTGACCAAAGACTTTTGTGGCAGAATAATTAACCCCTTTCTGTGACAGAGCTAAATTTAACCTAGAATAGTGTAGGTCACCCTTTCTCCTAGTGTTGTTACTATCCACGCTGCTATTACATTTGAATTCAGTTGGATTGTTAATAACAAATTTCATAAGTGAATATATATATATATATATATATATATATATATATATATATATATATATATATATATATTGTGAAGCTACTGTGAAGATTCCTAGATCCTTAAATGTCTGCAGGATGATCTTGGGTGGGCTCCAGCAATTATTCTGATGACCCGCTTTTGGGCAATGAATACGTTCTAACTAAATGATGAATTACCCCAGAATACGACACCATAAGAAAGCAGAGAATGAAAATAGGCATAGTATGCTAGTTTACTGAGTTGTACATCACCAAAGTTTGCAGTCACCTGAGCTCAGACGCTTCAGCATATCTTCAATGTGTTTCTTCAAATTCAAATGTTCAAATGTTTGTATAGCTTATGGGACTTAACTATGGGGTCATCAGTCACTAAGTTACAAACTACTTATCAACTAGCTTATCCTAAGGACGGCACAAATATCCATGCCCGAGGGGGGATTTGAACCCCGACCGTAGTGGTCGTGCAGACCGTGACTGAAGCGCCTCAGTCCCCTCGGCCACCGCGGCCGGCATGTTTCTTCCAATTCAATTTCTCATCAATGCATAAACCTAAAAATTTTGAATATTCTACCTTAGCTATAGATTTATGGTTGAAGTCAATATTAATTAATGGTGTGATGCCATTTATTGTGTGAAACTGAATATACTGTTTTTTTTTATTTATTTAAAGAGAGTCCATTTACAGAGAACCACCTAATAATTCTCTGAAATACTTCATTGACAATTTCATCAGTTAATTCCTGTGATTCGGGTATCATCAGCAAAGAGAACTAGCTTGTCATCTTTATGAATATAGAAAGGCAAATCATTAATATATATTAAAACAGCAAAGGTCCCAGTACCGAACCCTGTGGCACCCCATGCTTGATAGTTCCCCAGTTTGAGGACTCAGCTGTTTTTTGTATATTATGGGAATTACTTATATAAACTTTCTGAACCCTTCCAGTTAGGTATGATTTAAACCATTTGTGCACTTTTCACTCATACCACAATACTTAAGCTTATATAGAAGAATTCCATGGTTAACACAATCAAAGGCCTTTGATAGATCACAAAAAATCCCAACGGGTGATTTACGCTTATCCAGAGCATTTAATATTTCATTATTGAAAATATATATTGCATTTTCTGTTGAAAAGCCTTTCTGGAAACCAAACTGACATTTTTTTAGAACTTTATTTTTTTAATATGTGAAGCTACTTTGGAATACATTACTTTTTCAAGAATTTTTGGTAGAGCTGTCAGAAGTGAGATTGGGCGGTAGTTGTTGACATCCAACGTATCGCCATTTTTAGGCAATGGTTTGACAATAGCATATTTCAGTCTATCAGGGAAAATACCCTGCTCCAGTGAGCTATTACAAATGTGGCTAAGAATCCTACATATTTCTTGGAAACAAGCTTTTAATACCCTGCTGGGTATGCCATCAATGCCATGAGAGCTTTTACTCTTGAGAGAATTTATTAGTATCCTAATTTCAGATTGAGAGGTGGGTGGGATTTCCATTGTATCAAACTGTCTAGGTACGCCATGTTCCATTAACTGCCTAGCTTCTTCTAATGGACATTTTTATCCTATATTCTCCACAACATTTAAAAAATAATTATTAAAAGCGTTTTCAACTTCTGACTTTTTGTTTGTAATTTTTTTCATTTACTTTGATGGTAATGCTGTCTTCCTGTGTTCTTGATTGCCCTGTCTCCCTTGTTATAATATTCCAGATTGTTTTATTATGGGATGTACTAATCTCAGACATGATGCACATGCTTTTGGATTTTTTAATAACTTTTCTTAATACAGAACAGTAGTTTTTATAATAGTTGAATATTTCTGGGTCACTACTCTTTCATGCTGTCAGATATAGTTCTCTTTTCCGGTTACAAGATATTTTTATACCTTTGATGAGCCATGGTTTTTTGCTTGTTTCCTTACAATTAAATTTGACTAATTTCTTGGGGAAACAGTTATCAAATAACCTTACAAATGTATCATGAAATAAGTTGTATTTTAAATTAGCATCAGGTTCTTTGTACACTTCATCCCAATCTAACTGCAGAAGACTTTCAGAGAAATTTCTAATTGTCGAATCATTAATTGAACGAACAACTTTGGAGGGCTGATTAATACATAGCCATACAGTGTTGGCTACTAACGCCAGTACATGTTTGGTCTACACTTCAAGTGCCGACTCGGTTGCGGCTGTAGTAATAGTTCAGTCAACTTGTGCTCAATAGGGCCCCTAGCTGGAAAGTTTTGGGGTAGTTTTGATTTCTTCGATTCCGTATGTTTTTTGGGGTGCTGAATCCGAATCTGGCATTTCCCAACAAAATTTCGTGACGCAACATTGAAAAAAATGCAAAAATTCGAAAAAAATATGGAAACTCGGAAACTATCAACTTTTCACAAATTGCCTCCCCGCACAAAATTGAAGTCCATAAAATTTCCTACATATTTCACTATTTATGTTTTGCTGTCAGACGAGGCGTTTCGGCTCAAGCGCTAATTGAAAATGGGCGTATTTTGGCTGTCTCCGCTGAAATCCACTTTTTTTACTCAAGAAGTCTAATTCATTCTTAAAAGCTGACATTTAGTAAATTCCTAAAAGTTCTAAGTCGTATAGAATGTAGACTGGTATCCACTGCTTCTCCCAGTTCTCTATGCACACCTTCTTTAGATCATATATGTAAAGTTATACGAAATTAAAAAAGAAATTACATCAAGTTCAAGTTATTAATAAAATCAGAAATTGTACAAATTGTCGCAGAAAGTTGAAATTCCGAACAAAATACTGAAAATTTTATACATATTATTACATTGTATTACACAGAATACATTATTATGTGTATCAATTATATATCCCGCTGTCGTTTCCAAGAGGGTGCTGCCTGAGGTTCTTCGAAGGCGGGTCCTGGCCTAGGTGCAGTTTATTCTGTCGCCGGTGTTGAGGCTATTTAGGAGGTGGGTGAGAAATTAATGACCAGTGAACATATCTCAAGGAGAATTGTTACGATACAGATTGTGAGATTTGATATACCTTCCAGATGGTGCAGGTGTGTTTCTTCAGCATGTTCTTTGTCTTCTTCTTCTATCTCTTGATCTTCTACATCGGTGCTGATTTCTGGAAGTTTGACGTTATTACACAGTCCTTCACAGGATGTGCAGATGGGGGAGCAGTGGAGGCCCGCTTTCCTGCATCCACAATTACGTTGGCAGCCGTTCTTGCATTTACAAGAAATGTGTCGGAGTATCGAGTCCGGAACAGGGTCCAAAGTTGTTGGCACAGGCACAAGGCCATTCCTCATTCCTTGTTTTTTTTTTTATTTTTTTTTTTTTTTCATCCCCACTCGTTTGGGTCTCTTTGTTGTTCGTCGAGAGTAATTTTACTGGATAACCACTGCTGCACTTGAAAATAAATTCTCAGTGAATGTTGTCGTGCAGCAGTTTCGGTGGGGGGTAGTGAGGCAATGTTGGTTTTACTTTTATAAGAAATATAGATACGTATTGCCTGTATCGCAAATCTTTCAGGTTAGTATGATGTGTTTTGCCATACAGTTTCTTGAGAAACATGTTACCTGCTTCGACAATCTCATCCTGAAGTGCAAGAGGGTTGTAGAAACTTCAATGACTGTTTGCAATTTATTGTACTTCTGAAGGACTTTTAATTATTTAAGTTTCCCCTGGTTAAACAAAGCAGAAGTAGTGTCACAACCACTCATCGCATGCAGGAACAATATATGATGTGATACAGTTCTGTCAGCGGCCTACTGAGCACAAGTTGACTGGACTAATCGTGAAACATTCAGACATTCACATTTGTGTTACGAACTTAGTCCCTACCCTCTCTCTCTTTTCGAAAGCAGAAAAGAAAAGTACAGCTGCTGGTTTATTGCGTATCGACCGTACCTACGAAGTTTCGGTGTTTGCCTTTCGTCCGTCATTGCACTGCCTGCTGGTTGTGGACCTGGGTTCGCTGAGGTCACCGCCGGTCGCGGTGTGTTCGCACAGTGGGGGGGAGGGGGGGTTGTAATTTCACGGTATTTGCTCGATGACAACAAGAATGCCGGATGGTTGAGGGGGGGGGGGGGGAGAGGTCGTCTGACAGCATTTCGAGCGCAGTGCCTGCCGGACAGAGCTTTCTCTGTGTATTCTCCTCACAGCACTGCGGCATCGCAGTGCAGGTACCACCGCATCTACCAACCATTAAAACTACTTATACTGTGTAGCGGAGGGTAGTTATTTTGCGCTGCGTAGTAAAGGCGATAATTATCAAGCTTATTTTAGACATTCTTGGTAGAGGTATTCAAACTTCATTGTAAATTTTTTTAATGATTCTAAAATTGTTAGAAATTGCTTGAATAATCAAATCAAATGTTCAAATGTTTGTGTAGCTTATGGGACTTAACTAAGGGGTCATTAGTCCCTAAACTTATAAACGACTTACGAACTAGCTAATACTATGGACGGCACAAATATCCATGCCCGAGGGGGGATTCGAACCCCCGACCGTAGCGGCCGTGCAGACCGTGACTGGAGCGCCTCAGGCCCCTCGGCCACCGCGGCCGGCTGAATAATCAATAAATGTTATCAGTAGATTATTTACTGTCAATTCACAACATGTTTCGGGCTTAGGTCATCATCTGGTGATCGATATTATATAAATTTATATTTGATTCATTCAAATTTGTCATGTAAAATACTATTGTTATGTATTGACAAATAAGAATAAACGTCAGTTTGTCAATACATAACAACAGTATTTTACATGACAGATTTGAATGCATCAAATTGGCAATTGACTAAGTAATGAGAAGTGTGAAGTCATCCACGTGAGTACCAGTAGAAATCCATTAAGCTTTGTTTACAAGGTAAATCAATCGAATGTGAAGGCCGCAAACTCCACTAAATACCTAGTAATTACTATTACATCAGACTTAAACTGGAAAGAACATGTAGATAAAGTCGTAGGAAGGGCGAACCAGAGACTGCGTTTTATTGGCAGAACGCTTGACGGAGGACATCGAGACAGTCCAAAGAAGGGCAGCTCGTTTTGTATTGTCACGATACAGGGTAGACAGCTTTACAGAAATGATACAGGATTGGGGATGGGAATCATTACAACAACGGCGGTTACCGCTGCGGCGTGGTCTACTTACGAAACCCCAATTACCAACATTTTCCTCCGAATGCGAAAATATATTGTTGACTCCCAGAAACGATCATCAGAATAAAATATGAGAAATCTGATCTCGAACGGAGAGAACATCTTTCTTCTAGCGCGCTGTTAGAGAGTGGTATGGTAGATTATAGTGTAAAGGTGATTCGATGAACCCTCTGCCTGGCACTTAAATGTGATTTGCAGAGTATCACATGTAGATGTATAATTTAGCAGGTACTTCCTGTGGTACATATGCATTTTATTTGAAAAATTAGTCGTGAATACAGTTAGCAGTGAATACCTGATAAATAGAAACCACATTCGTGTTGGGGAAGTTGTCATTCATGCATCAGATTGTTTGTCACCTTTCATATTACGAGATAAATGTTAGTATGAAATAGTTCTGAAGGTAAATTAAGTGGTATTGGTGTATACTATCAGTAAAATGTTCGACGAATATAATTAGTACTGTAGCAATAATAAATTGTAACGTCATACGATATGGCATAGTTTTCTTGCAGTATGAACGAAGACGTAGTACACGATAAATGTTTTCCCTTTCTTTCTTTTGTTGAGGTTGTCAGCGATAAACTAGTTATTTTCTGAGTTGCTAAGTATTCTCATTCTCAAATAGTAGATCAATAAAATGTCGAATTATACGACACATTTTAATGATTCTTGAACCGTTGCCGTTCGAATTGCCAATGTTAGCCGATGTTTTTGTTATCTTTGCCTGAGCTCAATACCACACGTTGGGTGGATGAAGGACACTTGGCGTTTCACCGGAGAGTGTGCGGTCGCAGCTGCTCACGGCGTTCTTGCCGATGCGTTGGCCGTATTCACCGTGGTTTGCTTGGCCGGTGGGGTACCTGCGATCACTAGCCGTGTCGTGGGGGATTAATGGAGCAGTGATTTGAGTGCTGCTTGTTGCAATAACATACTAATGGCTCTGCCACAGTGGATGCATCTGTTCCCGTTAGATCCCCGAAGTTAAGCACTGTCGGACTTGGCTATCAAAGGATGGGTTACCTTCCGGGTCTGCCGAGTGCAGTTTTGCGAGTCGCCTTCACATACAATGCGGGCCATTAAAATAGCTACACAAAGAAGAAATGCAGATGATAAACAGGTATTCATTGGACAAATATATTAGGACTTACATGCGATTACATTATCACGCAATTTGGGAGCATAGATCCTGAGAAATCAGTACCCAGAACAACCACCTCTGGCCGAAGAAACGGCCTTGATTCGCCTGGGCATTGAGTCAAACAGACCTTGGATGGCGTGTACAGGTACAGATGCCCATGCAGCTTCAACAAGATACCACATCGAGAGTAGTGACTGGCGTATTGTGACGAGCCAGTTGCTCGGCTACCATTGGCCAGACGTATTCAATTGGTGATATATCTGGTAAATGTGCTGGTCAGGTCAGCAGTCGAACATTTTCCGTATCCAGAAAGGCTCTTACAGGACCTGTAACATGTGGTCGTGCATTATCCTGCTGAAATGTAGGGTTTGCAGGGATCGAATGAAGGGTAGAGTCACGGGTCGTAACACATCTGAAATGGAACGGTCACTGTTGAAAGTGTTGTCTATGCAAACAAGAGGTGACGTGTAACCAATGGCACCCCATACCAATGGCCGGGTGATACGTCAGTATGGCGATGACGAATACACGCTACCAATGTGCGTTCAACGCGATGTCGCCAAGCACGGGTGCGACCATCATGATGCTGTAAACAGAACCTGGATTCATCCGAAAAAATGACATTTTGCCATTCGTGCACCCAGGTTCGCCGTTGCGTACACCATCGCAGGCGCTCCTGTCTGTGATGCAGCATCAAGGATAACCGCAGGCATGGTCTCCGAGCTGATAGTCCAAGCTGCTCTAAACGTCGTCGAACTGTTCGTGCAGATGATTGTTGTCTTGCAAACGTCCCCATCTGTTGACTCAGGGATCGGGACGTTGCTGCACAATCCGTTACAGCCATGCGGATAAGATGCCTGTCATCTCCACTGCTGATACGAGGCCGTTGGTATCCAGCACGGCGTTTCGTACTGCGCTCCACCGATTCCATATTCCGCTAACACTCATTGGATCGCGACGAACGCGAGCAGCAATATCTCGGTACGATAAACCGCAATCGCAATTGGTTACAATTCGATCTTTATCAAAGTCGAAAACGTGATGGTACGCATTTCTCCTCCTTACACGAGGCATCACCAGGCAACGCCGGTCAACTGCTGATTGTGTATGAGAAATCAGTTGGAAACTATCCTCATGACAACACGTTGTAGGTGTCGCCGCCAGCGCCAACCTTGTGTGAATGCTCTGAAAAGCTAATCATTTGCATATCACGGCATCTTCTTCCTGTCGATTCAATTTCGCGTCTGTAGCACGTCATCATCATGGTTTAGCAGTTGTAACGGCCAGGATTGTAGATTCAAGCGCACAGTAAAATGACATGTTTACTGTAGCGGTAAGACTGAAAGTGTAAAAAATTAAACACATGTACAGCAGGGAGGAGGGCACACCAGGAATTAATTTCTGCTTTAAACTACAAAATGTACACGTTTAACCTTTTAAATAATCAACCATTTCAGGACGTTTTAACCGAAGATTTATTTATGTGTTTGCAAATAAAGTCGTGGGTTAGAATGTCAATCATAAATTTTTAAATATGTCGAGAGAGTAAACAAAGCTGTAGCGTAAATATCTCCTTGTCTAGCTCGTCACTGCTGCAACTGTATATGCAGTGAAATGACCCCTGCGCTACAGACAGCCCAGCCACTATCTCCGTGGTGAAGCCACGGCATACAGGGGTATATTTACAGTCGCAACGTTCGGGCCAGTGATGACCCGACCCGCATATCAGCGAGGTTTCCGTCGCGCCACCGCTAGCCGATACGCAGTACGGGTGAGACATCAAAACTTTCCTCCGCAGGGAACGAGCTGTTAAAAAATTAAAAACAATAATTGTGCCAAATCGGAGGAAGGAAGCGCCAGTCGACAGTGTAGTCATCAGACGGGGCACACGCTCAGATAGTCTGGGTAAAGATGGGGAAGGAAATCGGCCGTGCCCTTTCAAAGGAACCATCCCGGCATTTGGCTGGAGAAATTCGGTGAAATCACGTAAAATCTGAATCTGGATGGCTGGAGGTGGATGTGAAGCACCGTCCTCCTGGATGCGGGACCTGTGAGCTTGGTCTACCGAATTGGTCAAGCCGATTTCAAGCGATTATGTGATAGATTCAGGAATGTAATTAATGTACAAGTACAGCGTAGTCGATTACAGAAGAATGGCCTTCTTCAATTAAGTGTACTAACTCCAATATAGCCGACAACACCAGGAGGTTTTTTTATGCTGATGATCTCGCTCTTTCCACATAGAGCAGAAAAGTGGAATCAGTGTAGAACATCCTAACGAATTCCCTTGAAGATCTGTCAAAATACTACACTACAAACCAGTTTAAACCAAATCAGTTTAAACCAAATCCTTTCAAGACACGAGTACGTATGTGCTTTTCATCTGAGGAACAGGTAAGGCACTCGTAAAGTTGGTATGGTCAGGGGTCGAAATGGAACACCGTGAAAATCCGCATTACCTAGGAATGACACACGACAGATCTCTTACATACAAGCCTCGGTGGAGTAGCCGAGCGGTCTATAACACATCACTGTGGAGCGCGCGGTTGCTCGCCGTCGGAGGTTCGAGTCCTTCCTGGGGCACGGGTGTTTGTGTTGTCCTTAGGTTAGTTTACCTTAGTTTAAGTAGTTTGTAGCCGGCCTTGGTGGCCGAGGGGACTGAGGCTCTCCAGTCACGGTCTGCACGGCCACTACGGTAGGGGGTTCGAATCCCCCCTCCGGCATGGATATTTGTGCCGTCCTTAGAATAAGATAATAGATAAGTAGTTTGTAAGTTTAGGGACTGATGACCCCGTAGTTCCATAAGCTTAACGAACATTTGAACATTTTTAAGTAGTTTGTAAGCTACGGACTAATGACCACACAGTTTGGTCCGATAGATTTACAATCTTTTTTTTCTTACATACAAGAAGCACTGCATGGACAGCAAGTAGAACGTTTCAACAAGCAATAATCTCCTTAGAAAACTGGCCGGTTGACAGTGGGGTAGCCAACCTGAAACCATCCAAACATCTGCATTGGCATTGTGTTATTCTACTGCAGAGTACGCCTGCCCCGTTTGGTATAACTCAACTCTTGGCAAACAGGTAGATGTAGCTCTTTATAACACACGAAGAATTATAATGGTATGTTTACAGTCCACTCCAATCGAGTGGCTTTACCACCTTGAAGCAACAGTACGACCGTCAGTTCCGAATGAAATAATACAGAAAAAGTAAATGAAGAAAGTGGGGCAGGAAATAACTCTATATATTGAGATGAGCTGCATGTGAAAAGACTTAAGTCCCGGAATACTTCCATGAGAACAGAAACAGAATTTACAACCACAGATAAAAAAAAGCCAGATTACAATTGTGGAAAGCTAAGGCCACTTTACCACCTGGGAGGAAAATATCTGTAGCTTTACCATCTGGTCATAACAAGGAATGGCTGACTTGGAAGTGCTTGAGTAGGTTGAGTGGGCAGATCCAGAGTTAATCTAGCAAGGTAGGGCTGCACTGCAAGTGTGGAGAAGACCAAACCATGAAATATATGCTACAATGTCGACTGTGACTAAACCCCTGCACGGAAGACGATCTTCAAACAGGCATCGAAGAACGCACTGGAAGTGGCCTAGTTTTGGTCACATGTGTTAATAACAGTGCTAATAACTGTGTAAATATGTATGTTTCTAACACGAGAATAAAAAATATGTGGATTGTTGCATTAGACCACAGAACCAGTGGTCTGTCACAGAATGACTGAAAGAATGAATATTTGGTCTCCCATGATGAAAAGTACGAAGTAAAAGCTACAAAACACTGTGTCCATCTCAAAACATTTACTTAATCGAGCAATTTTTCCCGGCAAATGGTTACTAATGGCTGGAACATTCGTTCAGAGTTGCAGTCGGGCGTTGAGGTCGATACGTAATTCCGCAGATGTTCCCGATACGCGCCGAGCGACGCGGTAATCAATTTCGTGCTCCGGAGATGAAAAAAAGTGACCTTATCTGCATACAAAAACGTCCATTTTAAAACTGACGGTATTAACTCTGTGCCCTTTGTCGAGGTGTGAATAATGGCGGGGGCATCGATTTCCTGTCGGTGGCATACGTATAATTTATTGCTCAAGTTCCTTTTTTCTGAAAGCGCGGCTAACGGTAGGTCACTGGAGCGGTGATCTGCCCATCGACTGATTGCCGAACATCACATCAGTCCAAAGCAGCTAGAGGTCGCAGGAGATACGGTAGCGAAAACAGTTTAGCGCATTCTACGTTGTTCGTTGTTGGAATAAACCGTTTCTAAACAGTAGACTACGCATCTCTCTGCAATTGCTAGTCGCTCTCTTGTAAGCGCTGGTTTCCACACGAACGCACAGTATTCTACATCTACATCTACATGGGGTACTCTGCAAATCACATTTAAGTTCCTGGCAGACGGTTAATGGAAACACCTTTGTACTATTTATCTCCCTTTCCGTTCTCGAATAGCGCGGAAAGAAAGAACACCTGAATCTCTCCGTTCGAGCTCTGATTTCTCTTATTTTATTCTGATGATCATTTCTACCTATGTAAGTGGGAGTCAACAATAAATTTTTGCATTCGGAGGAGAATGTTGGCGATTGGATTTTTGTAAGAAGCCCACACTGCAGCGACAAGCGCCGTTGTTGTAATGATTCTCATCCCAGATCCTGTATCATTTCTGTAACGCTACCTCCCCTGTATCGTGACAATACAACACGAGCTGCCCTTCTTTGGACTCATTCGATGTCCTCCGTCAAACCCACCTGATAAGGATCTCACACTGAGCGGCAATACTCCCCCCCCCCCCAAAAAAAAAAAAAAAAAAAAAAAAAAAAGAGAAAGATCAACAAGCGTGGTGTATGCAGCTTCTTTAGTAGTTCTGTTGCATCTTTTAAGGGTTTTGGTAATAAAACGCAACGACATTATCTACGTGTTCTTTCCAGCAGAATACACTATAACACCAGAACGTAGATTATTGGCGTCCGCTGCGCAATTATTATATCATAGAATGTTCTTTGAACCGTTTGTGAGTACCACAGATATACTAACGACACTGAACTAGGTTATAAATAAACATAAAATATCCTGGGGAAGACAGTAAGTTTCAAAAATCGTCGGTAAATGATAAATGGGGAAAAATTACAAATCCTTTAAAGGGTGAAGCATTTTGTTTTTCGAAACATTTGAGAAAATTCAAAAGATGTTCACCTCCAAGAGGGACATACATTACCATAGAGCTCGACCCCCCTGCGCTAACTTCCAAGGGCGGGAGTGGGGTTTCTTCAAAGCATAAATAGGAACCGCTAGTCTTTGCAGATGTGGATTCTTCGTGATAAAATATGCAACTTTTGTATGAAACATTTCTTTCGTTTCATGGTACATTGCAGTATAATCGTAAAAAATGAAAATTAGTTGAAAGTAGTTGAAAAACAGTAATATCTCAAGCAAATAAGCACCGGATTAGGAAAATCATAGTAGACCTTTTGGTATTTTTGATAATGCTATCATGTGACACCTTCCACAACCCAGTGAAGTACAGAACATGCTGTCAGTCGAAGGTGTGACTGTTTATTGTACTTCAGTGATTCGGACTGAACACATCTCTACGCAATTATTCATAGATTTAACAGTTTCAGAGAGATTAGATGTCATTTTATCAAATCAAACTTTGAGGCTCTTAGAAATGCTGAAGAAGCTCGCCAAACAGTATGCTTATCGTGAAAATAAAATAACTGCCTTGACCACACTTAGTACTTTGTTAATGCCTTACCCGTTTCTATATACACTTCATTTTCTATGGTAAAGCTTCGATAAAATATTCTCCCTTTAAAAAATGTTCAAATGTTTGTAAATTTGAGGGACTTCTGGTGCGGTTATCAGTCCCTAGGCTCGCTTAAAACAATTTGTCCCACAGAAATATGTCATTATATATAAAACTGACGCTTAAAATACATATTTCCAGACCACCTCTTTGTAACACGGACAAGTGGATACTGATATCTACCTGACGAACCAGTAACAAAGCTTTGGATTCGAAAAATGACGGAATATCCAAACACGGAAGTCATTAATAAAGTGCTGAGTATGTTAAAGACAGTTATTTTATTTTCAAGTGTATCTAAATAGTCCCACCGTCTCACCCTAGTCTATTACAGATAGCAAGGCATGCTAATTTGCTCCCGGACAGTAATGTTCCTTCTACAACGGCTTTTCGCAATTTTGTGGTATTGTTTGCTGAATCTGGAAATTTTGAACCAAGAGAAAGAGTCCATCGTCCGTTTGTTATTATCGTTTTTCAACAATTTTAAACTCATTTTTGTTGCCGTGCTTTGTTGAACGTATTATTTCATCTCCATTTCTTAAATTAGATGACAAACTTATAAAATTTGATATGACCAGATGATGGCGGAATAATCCACTGAAACCGGTCGTCAGTAAATAAATATTTTGCAATCTTTTGAAGAGTATAAAACTCGATGTCATAACGTTGCTGTAAATTACGTCCCTCATTGTTCAAATCACACAACAAAAACAAAACTTCACCGATGGCGCATTCAAAATTTTCTACCGATCGTAAACTCGAACATATCATTCCGATGAACTCACCCGTATGAACAGCTGTAACAATACAACACTGTCGGTTGGCTAGCATTGACAAGTCTCATTACTTTTATCATACAACTGCTATGACACGCAGTGGGTAGAAACCGCTGCGGTCTTCCACAGTAAATGAGGTTAGTATCTGACGTCTGTGACTGCCGGTAGGAAACATTCATTTATTAACTCTTTCTTGCATAGTTCGTGTTTCGTAAATTATACATTTTCAGATGGAGTTACTGCAGGTATTTCTGTATTGCACGCCTACAATAACGGAAGCAATGGAAAGTGTACTTACCTCAGATATCAGCGGAAATTCCTTTGGTCCATAATTTGAGCTTAGAAGCTTTAAGGCTCCGTGGCAGCTTTTGTAGCGTGTTCATCGCCTTACCTGTGAACAAAGAAAATAGTACTATGTTATATGCATATCCGACGAATTTAAAGTTGGGTCAGTCATGGGGATTTCAGATCACTGTAACTATTCTCAGGGGTGTAACATCATTTTTCAGATCTTTTAAATGAGATAAGAACTCTTATGTGTTAATGGAAGATATGTGATGCACTTTCGTTTTGCTGTCGACATTCTGTGTGCCCGAAGTTCATCCATACGTAGGCAACAAAAGGGAGTGCAAATATGAATAAAGTATTGCAAATCAATTACAATAATACAATAAATTATTAGTGTTGTGTCGTTTAGCCCGATGTATTACTACACTATGGTCTATCTTTTTATGTATCTTTACTCCGCAATGAATACGTTGTCGACAATATATTAACCCCTAGTCTTCTTTCCGTTCTTACTTCTTCATCTCTCATTTCTGATTGCCCAAATTTTGAATATAAACATCTAAGACATACATTTATCCATGTTATGTGGACTGCTATGAGGTCTGCGACTGTATTATAAACTTTTTGAAATAATTTATTCAGCAGCAGTCTCTTTTACTAATATTTTCGTTAGCACGACGCATTTCGGCAGCAAGCTGCCATCATCGGATGCATTTCACAGTTTTCACAGTTACAGGTTCATAACTATTTTTTTATCTTCCTGCGGAACTAGTTAAAACGTCCAACCATAACCTCACTGGCACCCATAATACAAAACATAACAAAACTGTAATGAACCTGTAACTGTGAAATGCACCCGATGATGGCAGTTTGCTCCGAAACGCGTCGTGCTAATAAAAATATTAGTAAAAAGTGACTGCCGCAGTATAAATTATTTTAAAAAAAGTCTAAGACTGTGTAAGTATCGCTGGTAAAAAGTAGTATTAACAAGCGGATAATCATTCTCTCGATGGTCATTAATCAATTTTTTGATAATAGATATGAAACTTATGTCAAAGACATCGTGGTGGAACAGATGCTGACAACACCGAAAAGCTTTGCGAAGTAATAGGTGCCTGACACCACACATTACTCATTCACTGCGCTCTTGAGAAAGTAATACGAGAGTTGTGCCCTCGACAACCTGTTTCTCAATTATTCAACCGCATTTTGCAAGAAAAATGTATAGGTAAACTCTCCAAAACTATTGCATTGTGATATTAGGTCGACATACTGTACTTCTAAAGGGGAAGATAATGAAACCTTGTTTACAAATCCCATTCAGGAAAGAATATAAACTGCTTCAGAAATTTTATACTATATGAAAGGAGTGTGTGGAGTCTGCAGAATCGATAATGTTCTGGGTATATGCAATGAGACTAGGGGACGGCTGTGTCGATGCATAGAGCACTTTTTCATTGCAATATCACCTCTGACCAGTGACTGAGGTAATGCAGCTGTTAGTTGAGTTTGAAAAATCAAGGTAGTTCCCTAATACTTCCAGGTTGTAATTAAAAAATATAATGTGGATAGTTTCCAGCTGCCCACAACGACGTACATCGAGACGCTAAAAAACGCCAGCGATGAGGGTTGTGTGTCTGTGAACGATTTTTATGATGATGTAGCATACTGACTTCACCGGAAACGCAGAATTAAAAAAAAAAAAAAAAAAAAAAAAAAAAAAAAAAAAAAAAAAAAAAAAAAAAAAAGCGGAACGGAAAGCTGAGAAGTGGTTTGTGAATAAATCCGCCTGATGCAAGACACCCAGGCATAATTCGTCACTTAATGTGCCATTGGCCGTGGGCTTTTGCCTTTTATTTTCTAGAATAACGTGTTACATATTTTGGTTATACAGTCATTTGGACGAGTTGCCTGATATATTAGGCCTAATTTGTTTGCAATACTTACATTATATCATTTGCAGGATTTGCAACTGCTTTAATTGAGGAATGACGAGTTTTTAAAGCTTGTCATGTGAAAAAAACAAAACGTTTTTATTTACGAAAACTAATTGATGTACTGCACATTCGCCCGGAAGTTATGTTGAAAAATTGTTCAATGTGGCTGTTTGGTGGCTTACTTACATTCGAGCTGTGGTGTTACTGCTTTGTGGTTTGTGGAGTGGTGTTATGTTTCATGAGGTTTAGTGCGCTTTTTATTGTGAACTGGCACTTGTTGTGGTGGCTGTGTCATGCTCATTTGTAGCGTGTCTGTGATGTGGCGCGCGACTTTTGAGTGGTTGTGATATTGGCGATGTTTAACGTGTGTGTATTTGTATTTGTTTGTGTTTTTATTTTGTGTGTGTGTGTGTGGGCTTTTTTTTTACCTTGGGCTGGCCAAGGCGGAATAGCCGTACGCGCTGATGCACCCTGCTACGGTGCGCGCGGCCGTTTCACGTCGGAGGTTCGAGTCCTCCCTTGCTCATGGGTGTTTGCGTCATTCTTAGGTTAAGCTAGTATATGTAGTCCGTAAGTTTAGGTATCTATTACCACTGCAGTTAGGTACCATAACTTTACAAAAATTTGAACATTCACCTCGGGTTATTGCTTTCTTGATGTGATAGTTTTTCTCTATTGTTAGTTTGTGGAATAAGCAGTTGCTGGTTTTGAGATATTGTAAGTCAGTTTCTGTGTTTGTTGGGATATGATTCAGTTTTATTAAATGTTCAGCAAATGTTGAGTGACAGCTAAACCTATCACAGCAAGCATGGAAAATACAAGGGCTGCACCACCACAAGATGGTCAAATGTTCAAATGTTTGTAAATCTTATCGGACCAAACTGCGTGGTCATCAGTCCGTACCTTACAAACTACTTAAACCTAGGTAAATTAACCTAACGACAACACACGCACCCATGCTCCAGGGAGGACTCGAACCTCCACGGCGAGCAACCGCGCGCTCCGCAGCGAGGTGCTTTAGACCGCTTGGCTACTCCACCGCGGAACAAGATGGTCATGGACGAGTGGTGTTGTGACGCTACGGTACCGTGCAGTCAGCTGATGGGTTGAGTACGTTAGGACGTATTCGGTCATCCCGGCAATACAGTGACGTCATCGGTATACCATGACAAGTAGATTCTCATTGTTTTCACAAGGCGGAACGTCTGTAATCTCTAGGTTCTGCAATGCCACTGTTAACTACATTGCGGAAAAAAGAAAATATTTCACCTGGCAAAACAACGTCTAATTTGATCCGTTGACGGATACCAGATGGCAGATGTACTGATGTTAGTTTCAACAGCATAGTGACGCAGCTACTAGAGCGTTATCTGTATGTACCTTTCAGTACGGAATGTTTACAGATGGAAATGAGAGTATGGCTTTCTTGGCCGGGAGAAGCCTAGCGGGTTTGTTCGGCCGCCTTAGTGTAAGTCTTTTTATTTGGGCGACTTACGTGCCAATGATGATGAGATGATGATGATTAGGACAACACACAACACCCAATCCCCTGCCGGGAATCGAACCAAGGCCCCCTGCGTGGTAGTCAGCGACGCTACCGCTGAGCTACGGAGGCGGACATGTTTACAGATGTAAAGCTCTGTGTGATATCAAAGTGTGAAGCAAACTGGCGCCATGCACTTCAATGTAGCTTGTAGAGTATTTATGCAGGTGTACACGCACTCATGCTTCCTACAGCCAGCGATTTGGGCAGGGTTTAAACTGTGGCCTTCAGAGTGGCGGGGTATTCCTTTCGGAGAATAGCCACGTACATTTGAGGTTCTGCGTCAGTTATGCAACAAACCCGTAAACGAGGTTTTGGACTTGAATGCAACACAGACAAATCGTACAGTTACTACAGCACAGACACAGGGTTTTATATATAGAACAATCTAGAGTGCAAAATTGGCTATTTATTTCCAACTAGTTTCAACCCAATGTTGCGTCATTTGCGTCATCTTCAGAGTGTTGCTCCGAGATTATGTGGAGCGGTGCAGGAAATCAAGTTCCTCAGGTGACAGATAAAAGGGTTCCCCCCTCCCACAGCTGTACCTACTTCTTACATTCCACTCTTAGGTTTTTCTCTATATCACCTAAAACACCCGGTTTTTCTTGGATATTTAGCTACTCCAAAATTTCGTTAGTCTATCTCCTTCGCCCTCCTCTTTCTGTCTGCCTACCTCTGCCTCCTGCTCCTCCACCTCCTCTTCATCCTAATCCGCCTTCTTCTACGCTCATCCTTGTCATTCACCCCATCCAGTTCTGCCAATCTTTTGCTGTCCCACCTCTCTCTACATCTCCCCCATCCAATGTATAATGAAAGTTATACATATGAAAAATTTCATGATAATCACTCAAACAGCGTCAAAGTCTGGAGTAAGGTACCCTCCTCCACGCATCACATCAATTACTATGTAGACAACGCCGTTGAAAATCAAGTGTGCAAAATGTTATCACAATCGGATGAACGGCGTGGAAGCACATAAAATACGAACTAATCAAAATGGCGATGCTCGTACAAAATAATCAATTACGATTTTTCAGCTGCAGTTTTGTGTTTCCCCTTTTTCTTTTTTAATAAGCGTGGGCCATTATTAAGTTTAAGTGAGACTAACTCACCGCAGTTATTTGTTAAAACAAAATTCTTGAATTTCCGTCTCCAGATCGCATTTATTTTCTAGAACATGACCGATTTCGGCACAGCTGCCCATATTCAGATCAATTTTATGAAGTTACAGAGTAACTTGTCGCGTGATGAACGGTGTGTTCGCAGTCGTTACGATTGTGAACACTCCGTTCTTCACGCGACAAGTTACTCTGTAACTTTATAAAATTGATCTGAATATGGGCAGCTGTGCCGAAATGGTCATGTTCTAGAAAATAAATGCGATCTGGAGACGGATATTCAAGAATTTTATTCATATGACGATCGCGTAAACTCCTGATAAGTCTATCTTTGATAAAGTTATTTGCTAAATGATTTAACAGCCATTTGACTGTATTATTGTATGTTTCGTCACAATCCGGATTTTAGCTGCCGCGTGGGAGTAGCTGAGCGGTCTGGAGCGCCACGTTACGGATCGCGTGGTCTCCCGCGTCGGAGGTTCGAATCCTCCCTCGGGCATGGATGTGTATGTTGTCTTTAGGTTAGTTTAACTTAGTGTAAGTAGTTTGTAAGACTGATGACGAACGTAGTTTGGTCCCATAGAATTACAAACATTTGAACATTTTTGATTTCTGTTGTGTAGCCATTGTCAAGTGTACATGCACCAATCAATTCACATACTTGTTCACTTGAAAAAGGCTATATATCCAACATCCAGATTGTGAGAAACATAATAAAATACAGTCAAATGCCGGTTAAATCATTTAACAAATATTGCATGACTGTTCTTCATGAATAGAAACAAAATAATACAGAACAGTAAATTTATGTATAGAGAGATTTGAAAGGAAACTATCACGGAAAATTGTTGACCGCAAGAGGGACCAAGATACAGGGGAGTAGAGGATACAAAAAAAATCATGAACTAAAAGAGCTATATCAGAGGCTTATATCAGTCGAAGGATGAAGAGAATAAGACTAATGGCTGGACATCTAATTAGGATGGAGGAGGAACGACTACCTAAAATAGCATTCTCTGAAACAGTGCTGGGAAAACGGAAGAGAGGAAGGCCACGTACTAGATGGTAGCATGACATTGACAGTGACGCAATGATCATGGGCCTGAGAAAAGGACAATGGACTGAAAGAGCAAGGAACAGAGAGGACTGGAAGAGGAATGTGGAGAACGCATATGCTCTCCAAGGCCAAAGTGACGATTAGAGAGATTTGGACAGTGCAGTACTACGCAATATTTATAGCCAATTTTCTGATACTTGAATGCTAAAAAAATAAATAAAAATGGAAATTAACAGACATATGTACACGTCCCCAAACCTGGTACTGAAAGATCAGAAACAATTTCCATACTCACCACTTCTGTCTGCAGAACCTAATCATAACCCTGTGCAGACAATGTAAACTACCATCTCCTACCCACTTGTCTCATACCTCTACTACTGTTTCATGGCCATATTATAAAAAGCCTTGTGTAATCAGAACTGTATGGCTGCTTACCAGACTAGTTATAAAATTCTTGTGTAATCACAACTGTTTTGGCTGCTTATGTGATATAAGTTTTAATGTCTTATTTTACTAGTAACTATAGTTTAATTTAACCAGCTAAAAATTTGTAACATATATTTACAGATGTTTCATTCAACTTTGTCACCTGTTTAATATAATTTTTTGGTCAAATTTAATTTAACCAGTTAAAATTTTAACATACATTCAAAATGCTGTCATGTTTCTAGACATTAGACCTGGTTAAGATAAGATACGTTTTGATAAATATTTTTCTGCCAATTTCTATTGTTTCACTTTGTATTTATTAGGATAACGTCATAATCTTTTATATTGTCACGTATTTTATCAATGTCAGGAATTTACACCACAACTTGAATTGGAATATTTCCCGCAGGTTAGTTATAAACCAAAACACTAGTCTCCTTTGAAAGTTATATATCTAGCAATTTAAGATCTTTGAAACTTAATCTTGTAATGTTTACCTGATGATGGCGTAACAACCAATAAATTTGCAGAATATCTCAAAGTTATCTTGTGTATTTCATTCATAAAATATATCATTGTCAGTGACTTATACTACACAAGAACAGCATTGTGTAGGTTGGCGTCACAGGCATCACATGACAAAAATGGAACCACTTATCAGGCTTTCAATTTTATTTTGAGTTTAATTTCCGTTTGTCTTCAATTCATGAGGTATAAAACATGTTTCTAGCATAACATGTCAAGACGAAGTAATAAACAATTTAAGACGATGTCTATAAAAAAGTCAAACACCGTATTACCGAGACTGGGTCGGTGAACTCGGGCTGTCGTAACCGGTCTGTGACGGTCGCAGTAGGCGTGGCAGCACGTGAGGAGTCATCACGCAACCGTAGTGCGCTTGGTCGTTCGTCACGTAACACCCCGCTGCTTACGCTTGTATTTCGTCGGCTGTTCTCTAACTGTATTCCGCTGGCCAGCGAACGACTTTACGTACAGCCTAGCTCTTTTATGCTCTTCTACGAGGTCATATCAATCACTCTAAACCGTTTACTTATGATGGGAAGACTTTGATGTCTTCCATCAGTAGATCACAGGTGCCTGACGTTCCCAATCAGCCACGCTGTTTTACAACTACATGCATAATCTACAGTCCACCGCAACGTGCGTGGAGAAATGCGTTTCGTTCTAGTAACAGTCATTTCCTTTATTGGGCCACTCCCAGAGAAAACAAGGGAGGAACGGGTCTTTGAGGTCTTGACACGAATTGTAAGTTGGCGGCATTAAAATATTTTTGCAGTCAGATTCAAATAACCGTCATCCGTGAAAGTTTACATTGTATGATCAACCGTCATCTAAATTTCCGCATTAGTATTTTTCCAAAAGCACGTTGCCTGTATCCAGTGATTCCAATTTGAGATCCTGAACCATCTGTTATAGCACTCGTGCATTGATCTAACCTACCAGTAAGAAACCTAGCAGACAATCTCTGGATTGTATCTGACTTGTAAGTGGTGAAGTCAATAAGGTCTGACAAGGAAAGTACATGGGCTAGAACAAACATATCTGTATGAACGTTTGATTACAGGATCTCTACGTACACTTCAATGTGCTGGTGGGTGTCGTTTTTCTGCAAAGCTCTGCAACCATGCTCTAGATAGCACTGTAGATGTAATTGTAGACGCCATACGTAATGCAGATATCTTAACTATGACTTATGTAATAATCATCGTACATATTCTCTAGCGAATTGTTATCAGAAGCCATGATGATAGTTGCAACTTCAACCTTCTTCCCGAAAGACTGTTGGTATTCACTGCCACTGCTTCTATCGCCTCTTCCCGCACTTACCGTAGCACTACCGCTTGCAATGAGTTGTTCGTCATTATCATCCCTATTATCACTATTATGAGCTTGTAACAACAGTATCTAACTTATGCTCATATTTCTGTACCATAACAGATACGAGAAAGCGTACAAATGATTCATCTTCTACACGAAGCCATCTTCACGAGGAAGGGTTCTTCGTAACTTCATCTCAACTAATCGCAATCCATTAGCAGGATTGATTAGCAATCGCCGCCCCATCTGACGCTTCACCACACAAATATCATCACAAAACGCAAGTTCGGAGGCACACTGCACCGTCCCCAGTGGGGAACCGACAGGTCAAAGTGCAATGCGGCATGGCACACGCAGAGGCCTCTAACAGACGACTGCAGAGTTTTGCGGATGCGGAGTATCACTAGTGCAAAAAGGGATCTTTACATTATCTCTCATACGATTTTGGTGTATATGTATTTGTTCGAGCCCAAGTACTTTCCTTCACCAGTCTACTTCCGCCTCCCGCGGAGTCCGGACGCGTTTACTGCTGCGCTCTGTGCGGTCGCGCTTTGTTTACGTTTCGCGGACGAGTGTGGTGCGACGTACTTATTCTTCCGTGCGTTTGTATACTCGTATCCGCCTTTTCGGGGAGAAACGTTCACGTACAGAGTAGTGCGCGCCGGAATTGTGTGTGTTGTGTCAACCACACGTTCGTGGTAGCAGTACCACTCAGTGTATCTTCGAAATGGCCGACCCACCTAATACGGGTCAGGTCATCCAGTCCGCCATGGAAATATGTAATCAACCTGCAGCGACGGCTCTCCCGCTGCCGGTGATGTCCGACAACCCTGCTGACGTACAGCAGAGTCAACTACCAACACAGGACCTACAATATGCACAACAACAAGGGCCACAGTTGCAACAAGAACCGCAGCTTCTGGCCCAGCAGCAACAGCTTCAGCTGCAACAACGGCAACACCAGCAATTCCTCCAGCAACAACATCAACAACATGAGTTACGACAGGTTAGTCAGCACCTCAGCTATTCCTGCCACCCCTCCAGCATATTACCTAGTGGCGATACAGATGCACAACAGCAGCAAGAAAGTGGTCCCCATAGTAAACGACTGTGTGTCGATTCTCCTTCAGTCACGGACTGTGAAATGAACCAGGTACCGGTTTTCCACGCGTCTTCTACCGACGGCACCGGACAGGCAAACACAGAACGCACGCCGGTACATACATCTGCTTCTCCTGCCACCGTCACTCGACCGAGTATCAATAACCGATACAGTCGGACAGATGCAGGCCCATACATTGTCTTCGTGGAGAGCTTAGATAAAAACGTTGGCAAACTCCATCCCATGTCAGTGGGTAAGTTATTGTATTCCTACAGCTCTCACCTCAAGCACGATATTGTTGACATTAGCCCCTCAGGCAAGAACAGAGTTAAGATAGAACTGAAAACTGCTGCAGCTGCTAATAACTTACTAAATGTCCCTGCTTTCAAAGATCATAAGTTCGATATTTACATCCCTAACTTTTTATTCCATACGTATGGCATTATCCATGACGTAGAGACCAGCCTAACGGACAAAGAGATAATAGATGCCATGGAAAGTGTTTATCCTGTAACAAGTATAAAACGATACACGAAGAAACATCCTTCCAATCCTGAGCTCACAGTACCCATTCCAGTCTGCATGGTGGTGTTTCGCTCTCAGACATTACCCGCTCATGTTGCTATTCTGGGGGCACGCTGCCCAGTGGTACCGTACGTTGCCCCAGTCCTTCAGTGCACAAATTGCTGGCGTTTTCATCATCGGGCGAACCAGTGTCGAAGCCATACTCGTTGCAGCAGATGCGGCGGTCAGCACCAAGCTGATTCGTGCCCTGCGACGATTCCGACCTGTTTAAATTGCTCTGGACAGCACCCTGTCACTGAGAGGTCATGCCCCATTTTTCTCCACCAGCAAGAGCTACAACGTGCAAGGGCGTACGCCACGTCAGGAAGGGCACTCAGTGGGCCGCACCCCACATATTCCGCGGCCGTACGGAAGCCCCCTAGCCCTCAGAGTTCTGCGGACTTCCCGCCCCTACCTCCAAGGCATTTACAGCAACCGCAAGTCGCTGTACAAGAGCGTTCTACGGGGCCACAAATGCCGCCATTGGCGCCCCAGCTGCGTTCACCCCCTAAGGACGAAAGCTATCAACGGAATGATGTTCCCATAGCAGACAGAGCGGGTGTCAGCTCCGTCATGAGCGGCACGGGGAAAAAACAAACTTCCAGACCCGTCTGGCGTCAGGGATTTTCAGACGTTAGTCACGAATATTCTATCTCCCATCATCTACCACAGGCCCCTTTACCACCCAACCCGTATCCTCCTCAGTACGGACAACAAGCAGTGCCACCACGTAACAATAGTGAATACATCGTAGAGAAAATTATCTGGTTTATCCTTCACCTCATAGAAGACGCGAAAACAATGCCACCTGGAACTTTACAGATACAGCCTATTCGCCAACTATTAACGACTCTCCTTACTTCTAACAACAATGGCGGAATTTAAAATATTGCAGTGGAATGCGCGATCTGCGATTGCCAACAAGGGTGTACTTCAACGTGAACTTTGGATGCGGAAGATAGCAGTGGCCGCCATCTCTGAGACATGGTTTCAACCAGATACCATCGTACGCTTCCAAGGATACCACGTTTACCGCCAAGACAGAGATGATGGTCGAGGAGGAGTCGCCCTCTTTATCAATAATATGCTGCATCACACCCCTGTTCTGATTTCTCATGACGATATTGAAAGCTTTCAAGCGATAGCAGTAAACTTCTCATCTCCAATTGGTCGAATAACTATTGTGGCCCTCTACAGCCGACAACGGTCATACATTACCACTGAAGAGTGGTACGCTCTGGTACAACAGTTGGAACTTCCATTTCTGTTCTGCGGGGATTTTAATGCACACAACAGATTGTGGGGGTGTGCATATAACGATAGGCTGGGTGATGGCATTCTTGATATTATCGACGAGTTCAATCTTATCATCCTCAATGATGGATCCCCTACGTTACTTCCATTACCCGGACAGAGACCATCAGCCGTCGATTTGACTTTGTGTTCAGCGTCTGTTTCTTCATTCTTTACATGGTCTGTACTTTCATATCCTATGGGTTCCAACCATTATGCTATTCTGCTCTCTTCACCAACCTCGTCACCGAACACGATCTGTCGGCCGTCTCGCAAATGGAATGTCAGGAGGGCAGATTGGTCTCGGTATGGTGCCATCATGGATACACAACTTTCGTCGTTCCCCACCGAGTTGTCACCGCAAACAAGGTACGCTCATTATAGGAATTGCATCAACCTAGCAGCATCGCAGTCAATCCCACAGACGAGGGTGGTAACTGGCAGTAGACGTCTGCCGGTTGCCTGGTGGAACCAAGAGTGCTCGCGTCGAGTGGCGCAAAGGAGACTGGCATGTAGCCGTTTTAAACGGGAAACCACATGGGAAAACTACCTCGCCTACAAACGTATAGATGCGACTACCAAACGCTTTCTCAAGACTTGTAAAAAAGAACATTGGAAGAAATTCTGTGAACAGTTATCCCTGCATACTCCTGTCGGAAGGATTTGGTCGAAAGTTAACTCACTCAAACGAAAACCAATGCCTCCCAAGCGGTTACAGACCTGGATAGACGAGTTTGCCAACATTGTAGCACCTCTTACGGCCATGCCAGAACCCATTGATCCCACCACATATATCGCCGTTGAAGATCTTCAAGATGATCTCACCTCACCGTTCTCCCTCGCTGAACTCAACAGTGCGCTGCCGCCCTCGACCGATACGTCGCCCGGGCATGACCAGATACATTACTCCATGATACGCAATTTGCCTGATGATGCAAAACTTATTCTTTTGAATATCTTTAATGACATCTTGAGAGAGGGGTCTGTTCCAACCGACTGGACCACTCAGGTATTGGTTCCTATATTGAAACCTGGAAAAGACCCTGGTCAGGCAACGTCGTATCGCCCCATTGCATTGTCGTCATGTGTGTGCAAGACCTTTGAACGTCTCCTCAATGTCCGGTTAGAATAGTGGTTAGAGCATCACGATCTGTTCCCACGGACACAATACGGTTTTCGCAAGGGGAAGAGCACTTACGATAATATAACATCTCTTGCTATGGATGTGGTGTCGCACAAGTACAAAGTGCGCGCCACTTACTTTCGCCGCGCGCCGCCATGCACGCAAATGTTCAAATGTTTGTTAAGCTTATGGGACTTAACTACGGGGTCATCAGTCCCTAAACTTACAAACTGCTTATGAACTACTTACGAACTAGGACGGCACAAATATCCATGCCCTAGGGGGGATTCGAACCCCCGACCGTAGTGGCCGTGCTGACCGTGACTGGAGCGCCTCAGTCACCTCGGCCACCGCGGCCGGCGCCATGCACGCACGGCGCGGCGTTCTCACGACGACAGCCACGAGCGCCCTCTGCTGCAACCCCGCTCGTGGCCACCACGGAAAGACACCGGTCACTTCGGACGGAGATAGCAACCAGTTAGGACCCTCGTAATCAGCTAGGCACTAGTGAAGACTTTGCTATTGTACAGGCACTAGGCAGGCCTCTAACAACTATGTATCAACATTCTGCAGTACTATGTAAAAGTTAAGTATTGTTACATTCTGTGCAAAATATATCTCTTTCTAATTTACTCGAGTGTTTTTAGTTTCTGGCTGCTCCCCTCCGTACCTGCACCAGCGTGCTATTTTTGTTCCGGTGTCGGGCTCATTCCACTCGGCCACCGACACCTACGACGAGGCTGGGACACAAAAGCGGCGACGAAGTTGGGACACAAAAGTGGCTACGAGGAGTGATAGAACCTTGGACCAGCCCGCTTGCAGCAGCCAGACAGCAGCAGTCGCAGCACGCAAAAATTGCTCCCGCCCACCCACCCTTATTATAAGATTTTTGGGGGAACATATTCTGTTACGTATTTTGTGGACTTTTTTGTTGCAGAGCATCCTCATTTATCTTGCATTTGTGTTTTGTACTAATTTACTTGTATACGCGGCGCCTAATCGGTCAGCATGGCCACTACCCCGAATCCAAACTTAATGGAAATTATTCAGTTACAGACGGCGCAAATAACTCAACTGCTGCAGGCCGTGTCGCAGTTGACGACACAGGCTGCTCACCAACAACAACAGTCGTCACATCAGCAGCCCACATCTGCCGCCGCACCGCTTCCGACGTTCCACCAGTACAACGAACGTGAGGAAGAATGGAGCGACTATTTCGCACAGTTTCAAGAACTCGTCGCGGCTCATCAAATTACAGGTCAGAGAGTGAAGAACCTTTTCTTATCGATTGTGGGCCCCCAGACCTTCGTACTATTGCAAAAACTTTTCCCTCTCGCATCTCCTCGTGATGTAGACTTTGAACAAATTGTAGATGCACTGAATGCTCATTATGAGAGAAAAGTTCTTGTAGCCGCTGCACGATACCGATTTTTCAGACTTAAAAAATTACCGCAGCAATCACACCAAGAGTGGATTACGGAATTGAAGGGCTTAACCCGCCAATGTAAATTTACTTGCTCTTGTGGACTTTCGTATAGTGACGTGATGTTGAGGGATGCGATTACACAGAATATTCAGGACCCCAGAATTAGAGCAGCAATTCTGAAACAGTCTGACCCCTCATTAGACAGTGTACTGCAGCTTATAGAAGCGCATGATACTTTTGACTTAGCAGATGTAGAAATGCAAAGCCACAGTGTAAATTCAGTGCGCCGCAACGGACGTTTTCCTAGCCGTAGTTCTCGGTATAGCACTAGTGATTCTTATTTTTCTACCGGCCGTGCTGAACAGACAGTTCACAGTAGCCAGAGTAAAAGTGCGACGCAAAGGTCGCCCCGTAGTGTTAGACACAGTAATTTGCATAACGGGCGCCAACGCTCATTTCAGAAAAATGTACGTAAATCTTGCCCCCAGTGTGTGTCTCGCCACAAGCGTGCTCATTGCCCTAGTCACAACGCAACCTGTTATCAATGTGGCAAATCGGACATGTGCAGTCTGTGTGTATGCAAATTAAAAACTCAAAGAACAGTAACGTTAGACACAGTGCTTCACGGAGTGCGAGAACAGTTAATTCTGTAAATGTCATACACGCTGTAAACTTGAACAGTGCTTTCCTTGTATCTCCATTGCAAGAAAGTAGTTCTGCGCCTATGGCAAAACTATATAGTGCACCACGTAGCAAGCGCCGACCAGCGCGTAAAACAGTGCAACGGACAAGGGTTCGGGACAAGCAAAATGACTATGAACAGTGCATTCCTGTAGTGAAAATAGTGCCTTCTGCAACTGCTCCTTGTAATAGTGCCCAGTACTGTGTAGCTAGTGACAGTAGACATCAAGTAGCTACTCAAAAGTGTAGTGCAGTAGTTAATAAATCTGGAGTAGCTTCGCAGGCTTGCGCGGACGCCGATCCGGCGGTAGTGTCATCTAGTGACAGTGTTGTTAATCCGCTGCGTGCCGAGTCTGCGCCGCTTACTTCACTACGCGGCCCGCGCAAGCGCAGTAAACAAACCGTAGCAGACGTTGCCCACATTCGCGCACCTGTCGAGCGCCGAAAGCAAAAACTTTTTGTGAATCTTTCCATTGACAATAAGACTGTGCAATTTCAGCTCGACACTGGTTCCGCTGTTACCTTAATTAATAAAGATACTTATGAACTTCTGGGTTCTCCAAAATTATCACTGTGTCAACAAGTGTTAACAGCTTATACAGGTCAAAATATTCCCGTGCTAGGAACATGTAGCCTGACCGCCTCTTTTCAAGGTGTAACAAAAACAGTTGCTTTTGTAGTTCTTCAGGCCAAATCGACACAGAACATTTTTGGATTAGATGCTTTTGACTTGTTTGGTTTATAAATTCAAAGAGATGTGCTTCAGATTTCGTCAGTAGTGCCTCAGGACAAAATCAATGCTTTATGTGAAAAATACAGTGATTTGTTTTCGCCGGAACTAGGTTGTGCAAAAGACTTCGTGGCACATGTCACTTTAAAAGAATCTGCAGTTCCAAAATTTCGTAAAGCTAGACCAGTGCCTATCGCCTTGCGTGATACAGTTGCCGAAGAACTTAAACGTTGGCAAGATAGTGTGGTGATTTCTCCTGTTTCTGCGAGTCAGTGGGCCTCGCCTTTAGTAATTATACCCAAGCCGTCGGGAAAACTTCGTCTCTGTGCAGACTTCAAATCAACAGTGAACAGTCAAACAATTGTAGATCCTTATCCCCTGCCCAGACCTGACGAACTAATGGACAAATTAGGACAGTCTCGTTTCTTTTCCAAGATTGATTTAGCAGAGGCATACTTACAGATTCCACTTGATGACGAGTCAAAAAAGTTTTTCGTCATTAATACTCACATGGGCCTTTTTCAATTTCAACGCCTACCCTTTGGCAGTTCTTCCGCTCCCGCTATTTTTCAGCGTTTTTTGGAACAGCTGACAGTTTCTGTACCGTGTTGTTCGAACTATTTAGATGATATTGTGGTATCCGGACGTACAATTGAAGAACATTTAGCAAACCTGGAGTGCCTTTTCAAAGTTTTGACTGCAGCAGGTCTACGTTGTAATAAAGCAAAGTGTTCGTTTTTTCAAACTGAAATAGAGTACCTAGGCCATGTGATTAATGCCAAAGGAATTCATCCCTTACAGTCACATCTTAGAGCAATCAAAGACTTGCCTCCTCCTAAGAATGTGCACGAATTGCAAGCAGTGATGGGAAAGCTTAACTATTATTTCAGGTTTATTCCCAATGCCTCTCAGATTGCAGCTCCACAGCATCGCTTACGTAGGAAGAATGTTCCTTTTGTATGGTCCAAAGATTGCCAAGCTGCCTTTGACAGATTAAAGTCTGCACTACTCAGTGATGCATGTTTGATTCCATTTGACCCACAGAAGCGTGCAGTGCTAGCAGTTGATGCCTCGTCGTACGGTGTGGGTGCAGTTTTGTCACATCGTATTGGATGTCACGATCGTCCTATTGCCTTTGCATCCAAGCTACTGACGCCGACGCAACAGAATTACAGTCAGATAGAAAAGGAGGCCTTAGCAATCATTTACGGCGTCGCTAAGTTTCATCATTATCTCTATGGCAGAAAATTCTATTTGTTGACAGACCACAAGCCTCTCATGTCGTTGTTCTCATCCACAAAGCCAATTCCGCCACGTACGGCACAAAAGCTTCAGAGATGGTCCTTAATATTGTCAAATTATCAGTATGAGATTTTGTACCGACCTACCACTAAACATGCCAACGCGGACACACTTTCCCGACTTCCGGTTGGCCAGGATGTATCATTTGATTCTTCAGAAATGGCATGTTGTCAGATAGACTCCAGAGATGCTTCCGCTGTCGCAGACTTTCCTTTGAACTCTCGTAGGGTTGCACAGGAAACAGCTGCGGATGCAGACCTAAGTGTGGTAGCACGTTTTGTTCGCTCAGGGTGGCCTGCCAGAGCCAAAGACATTGATCGGCCTCTGGCTCGACGTTATTTTGCACAACGTCATGCATTATCTTTAAGTCAGGGTGTACTGTTGTTGCATACCGACAACGACCAAGCAAGAGTGATTGTTCCTCGTTCCCTGCAACGAGAAGTGTTACGCCTCCTGCATCAAGGACATTGGGGCAGTGTTAGGACAAAGCAATTGACCAGACGTCATTGTACCTGGGTTGGTATGGACGCTCAGATAGAGAGCATGACATCACAGAGTACAGTTTGTGCAGAGCATCAGGCGGCTCCTCCACAGCGTTTCTCAGACTGGCCACGCCCCAAGGGACCATGGCAACGTTTACATATTGACTTTGCCGGACCATTCTGGAATACGCGCTGGTTAATTGTTGTAGACGCTTTCAGCAAGTTCCCTTTTGTGATTGCCATGAACGACGGCGTCTAGTACAATCAGTGCCTTAACATCAGTGTTTTGCATCGAAGGCTTGCCTGAAACTATCGTCAGTGACAATGGACCTCAGTTTGTTAGTGCGGAATTTCAACAGTTTTGTCGTGTGAATGGCATTCAGCATATCACCACCGCACCTTTTCACCCTCAGTCCAATGGTGAAGCAGAACGTTTCGTTCGAACATTCATGTCTCACATGGAGACGATGAAAGGTCAGCACTCCAGGCAGCAAGCTCTTCAAATTTTCCTGTCTACGTATCGGTGCATGCCACGTGACGGCCCGTCTCCTGCCGAGCTGCTACACGGCCGCCGTCACCGCACTCTCCTTCACCTGCTGCAGCCTCCCACGCACCGAGTCGGTTCGTATGGCGCTACGCGTTTTAAGGTTTCCACGCCGGTGCTGTACAGGGTGTTTGCTGGAAACAAGAAGACATGGTTTCCGGGCACCATTCAACGCGTGCTTGGTCGCAATATGTTTGTTGTACGTTCTTCCACAGGGTCGGAGCTGCGGCGCCACGCAAACCAATTGCGCCTGCACAGGCCGCGCGATCCTGTCTCCGGTTTCTTGATTCCAGACCCAGTTCACCGCCAGGGAGCACAAACACATCGTTCGTCAACGGGTCCAGCGTCCCCGGACTACGAGATCGTCCCGATGGAGATCGACGCGACGCCGCCGCTGTCGCCGCCGCAGATGACAGCGTCACCGAGAGGGACTCCGGGACCGTGCGTGCCGCCGCCGCCTGGGCCACGCACTTCAGAAGAAGATGACCTGCTCCCTCCGGGCGGGGGGGTGCGCCCTTCCCCAGGTTTCGGTGGGTTCCCTGGAGGATCGCAAGGCGGATGCCGGGGCGCGGACGGCGTCTCGATCCCAGCCTCAGCTACGACGCCCGTCCCACCAGTAACGCCCCCGCCCAGGCCCTCCTCCCAGTGCCGTCGCCTTGGCCCTCAGCCCTACGCCACGACGGCGCGGCGGTTTGGGGGGGGGAGGGGTGTGGTGTCGCACAAGTACAAAGTGCGCGCCACTTACTTTCGCCGCGCGCCGCCATGCACGCACGGCGCGGCGTTCTCACGACGACAGCCACGAGCGCCCTCTGCTGCAACCCCGCTCGTGGCCACCACGGAAAGACACCGGTCACTTCGGACGGAGATAGCAACCAGTTAGGACCCTCGTAATCAGCTAGGCACTAGTGAAGACTTTGCTATTGTACAGGCACTAGGCAGGCCTCTAACAACTATGTATCAACATTCTGCAGTACTATGTAAAAGTTAAGTATTGTTACATTCTGTGCAAAATATATCTCTTTCTAATTTACTCGAGTGTTTTTAGTTTCTGGCTGCTCCCCTCCGTACCTGCACCAGCGTGCTATTTTTGTTCCGGTGTCGGGCTCATTCCACTCGGCCACCGACACCTACGACGAGGCTGGGACACAAAAGCGGCGACGAAGTTGGGACACAAAAATGGACATCGAAAAAACATTCCTGACAAATGGGTATTTGATGGCTCTTTTTCTTGATTTTTCGAGTGCTTATGACAATGTTTTGATACATAAACTTATAAATAAATTACAACTTTTGCATCTCCCGCTAAAGGTGTTAAGAATTATATACAAATTACTTTGTTGCCGCACTGTTTATATCCGTGACCAGGACAATGTGTTACATGGCCCACGAATCGTTTCCCGTGGCCTCCCGCAAGGTGCGATATTAAGCCCCTTGCTATACGCCTTGTATGTTGCCGACTTAGACTCTATCTTTCATCCTACTGTCAAAGTTCTACAGTACGCGGACGACGTTTGTATATACGCCCACTCGTCGTGCTTTTGGGTGACTAACACATGGCTTACTACTGCATGTGAAAAACTGGCTGAATGGGAGTTAGAACACGGACTCACGCTGTCGCCTGAAAAATCTACTGTGGTGATATTCACGAGGAAACGACAGAATTATTTCTCTCCAGACCTTCAGCTCGGTCCGTACAAACTGCCTGTTCGGTCATATGCTAAGTTCCTTGGTGTTTACTTCGACAGCAAACTGACGTGGACGCGCCATGTTGAATATCTCTTGGACAAAGTGGACACTACTGCAAATATCCTGCGTATGCTTGCCAGAGTTTGGTGGGGAGCCGATCCAACGGTACTCCTTACTCTTTATAAGGTCTTGATCCGCTCCGTTTTGGATTATGGCAGTATCGTCTACGCTACTGCAGCGCATTCGACCCTGCGCAAACTTGATGCCCTCCAGTACAGAATGCTTCGTCTTGTTCTCGGAGCTATGAAGTCAACACCCACCAACGCCTTGCTCGTGGAAGCGTCTGAAATGCCGTTAACTATACGTCGACAGATGCTGTCCGATATTTTCCTCCTCAGCCGAGCGTCAATATGTGATAGTGCCTCTCTCAAAACGGTACACCTATTTTGGAACATAACAGAAATGCATCACAGAAGAGGCATGACCCGAGTTCCTTTACTGGTTCGCAGCTACGAGAAATGGAGACATCTCTTCCCACTCATCATACAGGACACCAAACTTCCTTGTTTCCGTTATTCTTACCATCTGTTTTTCAATCCAGTCCCGGTGACACATTTGCCATCAGACTACACAACGGGGACCAACATCACTCTCGACGTGGAACAGTTTCTTCTCCGCAACAGGCCACAGCATGCTCACATCTATACTGACGGCTCTAAAACTGAAGCAGGGGTGGGATACGCCTTCTTTTGTCCCTCTAACGGCACCTACCAAATGTTTGCGCTTCCGCCTGCGTCATCTATTTACACGGCAGAGTTACTAGCCATCAGGGAAGCCATTTATTACGGCGCACGAACATTTAACTCTATATTGATCCTCACCGACTCTCAAAGCGTGCTGAAAAAATTACAACATCCGACGTTTGACAAACGAACGAATATATATATATTGGACGTCTTGGAGGCCATAACAAATGCACAGACAGTGGGCATAGACATCCACTTACTTTGGATTAAAGGACATCGAGGTATACCCCATAACGAAACAGTAGACCGCCTTGCCAAGAGAAGTATTACGGAAGGACAACAACGCCCCACGCCGATTCCATATACAGACTTACGAACGACGATTCGGAAAGCTGCCTATCGCACTTGGGACCACGAATGGCACCTCTCTCATGTGTTTAAGGGAGGACACCTGGCAGCTATACAACCAAATGTCTCCTCACGACCGTGGTTTTCATCGATGACGCTTATTAGACGTCATGCAACGCCTATCATTCGGATGAGACTGGGGCATGGATGTTACCCTGCCCAACTACACCGTTTGAAAATCATCGCTTCTCGGCATTGCGACAAAGATGTAACGGCAGTGGCGGATCTCAACCACATCATACTGGCATGCACCAAGTACACGGCCGCACAAAGTGTATTCTACCTAACGCTGGTCGCGAGGGGTTACCCCCTCCCCACAAGTGTCACTGTCCTCCTTCATGGATTCGACAAGCTTAAGTACACTTTACTGAAGGACTACCTCAAAGTCACTGGCATACAGCTCTAATTTTAGAGCTAGTGTGTTTACCTTGAACATGCACAGCGGGAAACTGCATAAGTGATTTTATATTATATTTTGACTTTTATTTGTCTTTGCACCTCTCATTTGGTCCTACGCTTTCTGCACTTTTATTGTATTACAAATATCTGTCGTACTGTTAAATATGTATTGTTTAATGTCTTTACATGTTATTTTTCTACTTTTATTCTAAGGCTATATGATGTAACATATTTATTAATATTGTGCTGTACATTGTAAGAATCTCAATTCTATTGTAATGTTGTCAATGTAATAACCGCTGGCTGTATGGTCACTGTCACCAAAAGCCATAATAAAGAATTAAAAAAAAAAAAAAGTACTTTCCTTGTGAGACTTGACGCCTCGAGAGTACGCACCACACGATTCTGTATCTCGCACACGATGCCGCAATTTACCGCATTACACGGAAAAGTGTACATACAAAGTCATGTGGGTGTCTGTCCTCCAGGACATTGAGTCTAAGAACTTAATGACTGTACCACAAATGTCTTACTTTAAATCGATCTGGTGGAGTACATAAACATTTGTTACAATTTTCCGGCCTATTATTCCGTGGACTTTTGGATTTGTTATTAAAATTTAACGTTTCGGCCCCATCAACAGAGGACATTCTCAAAGGAGATCGTGGCTCTTTTTTAACGTCCGATACACACCATGACTCGTTACTGACTGCAGCCGATTTCCGTTTACGCGTGCTTGCTCGTAGAGGTGTAACGTCAGATGTTTTGGTTTTGCGCGCGTATTTCACCGTTGCCGATTGCCACTGTCCGTTGTTGATCTCGTCTCATGGTGGCAGACTGTTACATTTCTTCCTCAACGGCGGAATCCAGATTTCATTCAGTTTCACGCCACCCTCTATTCTACTGAAACTGTTGGAGTATTTTACAATTTCAGCAACAGCTGACCCGTCACTCTCTCCCCTTCTACAGTTATCCCCGTGCTCTTCTAGTCGTTTTTTTTACTGTTCTTTTTGTTGTACCAACTACACCGAATCCTAAAAATTCCTGCTTTTTCCAGAGTTTTGCAAGCATCCTTTGCCGATTTACGGTGATCCTGTATCTTCCGAGTAGGTTTATATATTACGGCGACATTCCGCTCCGTGAAAATTTTACCGAAGCGGTCGGTGACCTCCTTAGTAAAAGGCAGGAAGACTTGAGATTTCACATGAACCTTTGCATCGTTCTGAATTTTACGTGGCTGTCTTAACGATCTTCTTAACTCTGTAGACGAATAGCCATTCTTGAGTAAAGCAAGTCAGGTGTTTTAATTCCGGATCGAGTAATTCCGGTTCGCAGGTGTTCCCATTCTGTCGCCAACGTCTTTATTATGCCTCGCTTTTGTTGTGGATGGTGGTTTGAGTCCCGCTGCAGATAACGGTCTGTGTGTGTGGGCTTTCGATAAACTTTATGGCCCAAGCTGCCATTTCCCTTTTTGAAAACTGACACTTCAAGAATATCCAGTTTCCCTTCTGCCTCCTCCTTGGTAAACTGAATTCTAGGATTAATCCCGTAGAGGAAACGATTTAGTTCCTCTCTTCCATGCCTCCACGCAAGAAACAGATCGTCTACATAACGGAACGAAATTAAAAGTTTTTTGTTTGCTATTTTCAGTGCCTGTTCCACGAATTTTTCCATGTAGAAATTAGCTACACCATCTGTCTGTTCATAGAAGTCTTCGTTCCATTTGAAATAGGTAATCGTGAGGCACTATTTGAACAGATGAATGCAACATATGAATTTGACACATAAATGGGTCTCAGTAGTTCTATAAGCGATCTCTTATAAAGACGAATCACAGATTTGCAAAATTATCCTAATAAACCGAAGTCGACCACCCGTGTTCGCCTCGACTGTCCTTATTTGCTCGTTCCATTTCATATCACTCTGCAACGTTACAACTAGATACTTAATCAACGGGTATGTGTCGAGTAGTTCATTACTAACGCTGTATTCGAACATTGTGTCATTTCTTTCCTGCTCAAATGTTCAAATGTTTGTATAGTCTATGGGACTTAACTACGGGGTCATCAGTCCCTAAACTTACAAACTACTTATGAACTACTTACGAACTAGGACGGCACAAATATCCATGCCCGAGGGGAGATTCGAACCCCCGACCGTAGTGGCCGTGTAGACCGTGACTGGAGCGCCTTAGTCTCCTCGGCCACCGCGGTCGGCTTTCCTGCTCATATGTATCACATTACATGATAGCTTAGAGCTTTTTCCCTCAACTCTCCCATACCGAAGATTGGATCCACTGTTGCTCTAACTGTCCTTCCACTTTATCTCTTACTCCTCTCCTTATTTTTGCTACTTTGAATATTAATTTGATCCTTCCGTACTTGTCACATACTTAGTCATAATTAGTTTACCTGTCAGAATCTTAACTTCGAAGAAAAAAGTAGATTTGCCATATTTCTAGTATTGGGAGTCCGCAGCACGTTTGATGTCTTTTACAGACATGATATATTAAATAAATCCAGGTAACTGCTTAACTGATGTAATTATATTTTATTGTGCAATAGATCCATTTCGGCATATTGCCATTTTGAAGCTCCTGCGAATTATAATGAGCAGTATTATTATTTATCTAGTTACAGTCATATTATATCCTACTGTGATGGTTTTATAATGATTACAAAAATTTTTACTTACGTTAAGTTCTAATCTAATGTACATAATTCATCTGGTGCGGTCGCTGATATAAGAAAAACGCCGAAAAAATTCATCTATTTAAACGTTTCCACCGTGATGTTGTGAACGTTTTTAAATTCGTTCACAGTTTAATTGTAGATACAGATTTCGTACTTTTATACTGTATTTAATGTGACAGCAATTTGACAGCGCACCTAAGATGATGTTTTATGTTTACAGCTGACGTATACACTCCTGGCCATTGCACCACGAAGATGACGTTCTACAAACGCGAAATTTAACCGGCAGGAAGAAGATGCTCTGATATGCAAATGATTAGTTTCTCAGATCATTCACAGAAGGTTGGCGCCGGTGGCGACACTTACAACGTGTTGACACGAGGAAAGTTTCCAACCGATTTCTCATAAACAAATAGCAGTTGACCGGCATTACCTGGTGAAACGTTGTAGGGAGGACAAATGTGTATCATCACGTTTCCGACTTTGATAAAGGTCGGATTGCAGCCTATCGCAAATGCGCTTTATCGTATCGCGACATTGCGGCTCGCGTTGATCGTGATCCAATGACTGTTAGCAGAATAGGGAATCGGTGGGTTCAGGAGGGCAATACGGAACGCCGTGCTGGATCCCAACGGCCTCGTATCACTAGCATGCGAGATGACAGTCATCTTATCCCCATGGCTGTAACGGATCGTGCAACCATGTCTCGAACCCTGGGTCAAGAGATGGGGACGTTTGAAAGACAACAATCATCTGCACGAACAGTTCGACGACGTTTGTAGCAGCATGGACTATCAGCTCGTAGACCATGGCTGCGGTTACCCTTGACGCTGCATCACAGACAGGAGCGCCTGCAATGATGTACGCAACGACGAACCTGAGTGCACTAATGGCAAAACGTCATTTTTTCAGATGAATCCAGATTCAGATTCCGGCGTCTTGATGGTATCCGTGTTTGGCGACATCGCGGTGAACGCACATTGGAAGCATGTATTCGTCATCGCCATACTGACGTATCACCCGGCGTGATGATATGGAGTGCCACTGGTTACACGTCTCGGTCACCTCTTGTTCGCATCGACGACACTTTGAACAGTGGCCGTTACATCTCAGATGTGTCATGATTCGTGGCTCTTCTCTTCATTCTATCCCTGCGAAACCCTACATTTCAGCAGGATAATGCACGACCGCATGTAGAATTTCCTATACGGGCCTTTCTGGATACCGAAAATGCTCGCCTGCTGCCCTGGCCAGCACATTCTCCGGATCTCCCACCAATTGAAAACGTCTGGTCAATGGTGGTCGAGCAACTGGCTCGTCACAATACTGTGGTATCGTGTTGAAGCTGCATGGGCATCTGTACCAGTACACGGCAGCCAAGCTCTGTTTGACCCAATGCCCATGCGTATCAAGGCCATTATTACTGCCAGAGGAGTTTGTTCTGGGTACTGATTTCTCAGGATCTACGCACCCAAATTGCATGAAAACGTAATCACATGTCAGTTCTAGTATATTTGTCCAATGAATACCCATTTATTATCTACATTTCTTGGTGTAGCAATTTTAATGGCCAAGTTGTATGGAAGATCCTCAGATATTAGTACCATAGCTATATTTTTTGTTTCGATGGAATTTCAGTGTTTTAATTGTTCTATATGAATTATGTACATTAGATAGAACATAATGTAAGTAAAAATTTTTGTAAACATTATAAAACCATCACAGTAGGCTATAATATAACTAGATAAATAGTAATACTTTCATTATAATTCGCAGGAGCTTGAAAATGACAATGTGCCGAATTTGTGCTATTGCACAATAAAATATAATAACGTCAGTTAAGCAGCTAGCTGAATTTATTTAATATATATATATAGATTTTCTATAGTTAATTTTCCGTTTTAAGGTCAAAATTTTAGATCATTTGCCATATTTGCGCAAATATTTCCGAATTTGTGTTACATACACAGGAAAATGTGGTCTGTTTGTCGATTCAGTAATTATTATTCGTTTTATTATATGGAAATAATGACTATGTTCTATAAGCCTTAAACGAATCGTTTATTTCTGAAACAACACTTCTTCACTCTACCACAGTTTCCACGAATCGAAAAAAGAAAATCTCCGTTCTTTAAGAGGCAATCTAATGAGAACAACTATGACTAATTTTTGTGTATATCTACTACAGAGTCAAAACAATTTGATATCTTATTCGATAACATGAGACCAATAAAATACCCCAAAGAATTTACTAAAACTAATGAAGAGTTGCTGTTTGTGAAATAAACTGTAACAACATAGAAAAATGCTGTTCTAATAGTATTCAATGAATTTAGAATGATAATACCGGTACGTTTCAAGATTGTAATAGACTAGCTTCTACCTGCGGATTTTCTCGTAGTGATGTCGTTGCATACGTGTCAAAGACAATCGAAAGCACAGTAATTTGCAACTTTGTACTTGTGAATGATCAGATCATCAAGATAAAAGAAATGTTTTCAATGTTCCGGTTGCAATATGAACCGTGTTTAAAATGTCGGTAAACAGTGTCCTTTATCGAGACTGAAATAAAGGTATTGTTAAATATCAAAAGAAATTCTATATAAGGAACACGTTATTGGGGCAATCTAGAATTGTTTAATAAGAGGTTTTCAGCCAACATCGCTTTCTTCGTTTAATTACATGACCCGTTTCGGCGTGCTAGACGCCATCTTCAGACCTGTCGTAATTTTTTTCATGACTTCACTGCTATTGTAACAATTTTTAACATAACAAATTGGTATATATCCACAGTGATGTGTCATGCAAATAAAATTTACATGTCAATAATAAACGATTGAATCCATCTTTCTCAAGGTCTAAGTCAGAGGCACTCAGAACATATATTTTAATAGATGTGATAAATTTCAAATGTTAAAGAATAAGTAGCTTTCCCAAGGAATCTTCATGCGTCTAAGAAGCTATAAGAGAAACGTTGATGCTGAACTTCTTCGAGTTAAAACAAATCAATTTCTTGAATTACATCATTTTCTAAAGTAACCTTCGTTCTTCCTCAGTTTTGGTGCTACCAAGTTGCATCAAAATCGGTCAAGCGGTTTAGCCGTGAAAGCGTGACAGACAGAGCTTCTTTCACATTTATGATATTAATATGCATTATAAGAATAGTATTCATGTCTCCTATATGGTCGCAGAGGTTCATAGTAATTTGTTGTATCTCTCAATTTTCTGCACAGAACATGTTGGAGAAAGAAAACGGTGTTACGATATTTCTGTCACATCATAAAGCATATGCGCCCTGGTATTGTATTTTTACCCCTCACGTCCTTTGGACACTTTCCAGACAGTAAAAACGATGTCAAACAGCAAAAACGAGCTTTTGTCATGCCTTGGAAGTTTTGAAATGCTGTGGCACATACGTGACGTCTTCCAGAACTTTATGTTACACAACACTGAATTCATGCGCATGGTTTCTTTGTCTAGACGTGTGCTTTTAAGTTGTACCACTTAACTAGCGCTTGTAAATTCCAATCTTTACTGTGATGTTCTTGTTGTTGATGTTGTTGTTGTTGTTGTTGTTGATGATGATGAATATGAGCATGACGAGGAGGAGCAAGATGATAAAAAAGATACTGTGGCATTTTTTTGGCCGTTAGACCCTTTCTGGGGTCGTGTTCGGCTTGCATGGTGCAAGTATTTTTAGCTGATGCCACTTCTTTGGCGACTGGTATGCCGATGATGATGACAGAACAAGGTTATTGAAGCTATAAAAGTGTTTTAACATACCTTCACGTTATCACTCTGGCACAACCGCATAACAGTACCCATTACGCCTATAAGACAGTGATAAAGAAACGGTTAAAAGTACGTTGAAACATTAAACGTTTTCCACAATCAATATAGTAAAACTTCAGCAAACGCAACTGCACCAATGTCAGTTTTCTTCTTCCTGACGACATTAGAAGTATAGTTGATGTATACCGATCTATTTACTGTTGCTTTCTTCACATGTTCACATTGTACTCGATACTTTTAAACCCAATTTTTACGTTTCTTCTCTTCGTAGAAAAGATTATCCTTCTTTTCAGATGCCAAGATGACGGCAAATACTCAACGGGCGCCAGTTACACTCCACGTATCGAACAGCCCAAACATTTCTCACGCAGAAACGGCACTTATCAAGAAGGAGAGACATTTCTCCGCTAATTGGAAATAGTACTCCATCTCTAGGGCCCAGGGACATATGATAAATTTGTGTTGTTCTACATAAAACTACAGGTATTGCCTCTGTTGAATAGCTCATAAAGTGGAAGATGCTATTTATGCAATACAGGATTCCATCAATGTTACTACATCTTCGTTCATGCTTTGCAAGCCAAGTCAAGATACTTGATGGAAGGTGCTTTGGGTACCATCGTCATTTTGCTCCCCCCCCCACCCCTTTTCCTTTTGCAATCGCTTATGCTTCGCGGATAAAAACACAGAAGAGATGCCTCCGTGTTGGCTACAATCTCGTTCATTTTTTCCGCATGATCTTTTCGCGAGATGTACGTTACAGGAACAAAATAGTGGCTGATTCATCAAGAAGCCCATAACATGAGGTAGTATATCTATCTTGCAGCGACTACCACTGGGGTTTGCCGATCATCTCAGTCACGCTGTCCATTGGAAATGATTCTGCTCTACGTTGGATATTCTCTCGTCTATCAACCGCAATTGTCGTGGACCCCATCCTGATGAGCAATTTTTAATTACTACTGTCTGTGCGAGTATTTTATAAGCCAATTGTCCGAGGATTCTACAAATAAATCAGTCTGGCATCGGTCTTAACCATGAATAACGTTACATTAGATTAGTGCTTGTTCTTCGATCATGAATACCACATTTCATAATTATGTGGAAGCTTTGCGTGATATTTGAAGACATACATGTTTTTCTTGATTTTGTAAAATTACTAATTTATATATAAAACTAACTAACTAGAACGAGTTTCCATTAATAAATCTTTTAATGATATTTCTACATAAAGTGACTAAAAAACTCTGTGGCAGAGTAATTCAGCCATTTCTGGGCCAATACTAAATACTGAAGATCGTCCTTTCTTCTAGTGTTGTAGTTAGGTACGCTGCTGTTACTTTTGCATTGGGTTGGATTATTAATAACAAATTTGATAAGTGAAAATATATATTGTGTGGCTACTGTAAAGATCCCTAATTCCTTAAATAAATGTCTGCTGGATGATTTTGCATGGGAAACAGCAATTATCATCATAAAACGCTTTTGTGCTGAATAACCCCAAAATATGTTCAAAATGTTCAAATGTTTGTTAAGCTTATGGGACTTAACTACGGGGTCATCAGTCCCTAAACTTACAAACTACTTATGAACTACTTACGAACTAGGACGGCACAAATATCCATGCCCGAGGGGGGATTCTAACCCCCGACCGTAGCGACCGTGCAGACCATGACTGAAGCGCCTCAGTCTCCTCGGCCACCGCGGCCGGCCCCAAAATATGATGACACAGGATAGAAGTGAATAAAAATAGGCATAGTGTACTAATTTACTGAGATGCCCATCACCAAAATTGGCAATAACCCTAATAGCATAAGAAACTTAACTCGAAAGTTTCAGTAGATCATCAATGTGTTGTTTCCACATCAGTTTCTCAGCAATGCACACACCAACAACTTTGAGCATTCTACCGTAGCAGCCGATTTCTCTCCAAAGTCAAAGTTTATTAATGGTGTCTTGCCATTTACTGTATAGAACTACAAATATTCTATTTTACAGAAATTTAACCAGGGACCATTTGTAGAGAAACAATGAATTTCTGAAAGACATTACTTGAGATTTCATCACTTGTTTTTCAGGTGCGAATACAATGTTCGTGAATATAGAACGGCAAGTCATTAATATATATTAAAAATAGCAAAGGATCCAAGATCGAGCCCTTTAGGACCCCATTCTCGATAGCTTCCCAGTTTGAGGAACATCTGATTTTTCTCAATATGTAAACCAGTGATTTGAACAATTATGTTGAAATAGCTTAGCATGCAAAACCCAGGATATAGTTAGGAAGAAACTGCGTTCAGAGATTGTTCTGTGGTTGCGTAATCATGTAATAAAGGGCCTTTGTTCTATACTTTCGCGGGACGTTACATTTATTTCCTACAACGCACGTCGAGTCTCTACAGATCCTGCTACATTTTTATTTATTTATTTATTTTGCATTGAGACGTTTAGACACAATGTAGGAGGAGGAGGAAGGAAGCTTAGGGTTTAACGTCCCGTCGACAGCTTGCTCATTAGAAACGGAGCTTACACTCGGAGTTTTAGGTAAAGATAGGGAAGGAAATCGGCCGTGCCCTTTGAAAGGAACCATCCCGGCATTTGCCTGGAGTGATTTAGGAAAATCACGGAAAACCTAAATCTGGATGGCCGGAGGTGGATTTGAACCACCGTCCTCCCGAATGCGAGTCCAGTGCGTTACGCAATGTAGAATTATCGACGAAAAGCCTTATTGATTTTCCGATTTCGTTTACTACGTCATGCATCTTTACATACATAAAACTCCCGTGTCACGATGTTTCCCACGGTGAACTCCGAAACTATACAACCAATCTTCATGTTATTTTGTACAGTGTGCGTGATTTGGTCCAACTTAAAAGATAGGATAGTTGTTATTTCGATTAAAAACGTCAATATTATTTTTATTCCACATTATATGTTTTTGTATAGGTTCTGTAAGTATCTAATAATTGGCGTTGTTCTTCAGTTGAACTTTGGACTTACGGCAAAGTTCTCGGGTTCGAGATTCGCTGGCACAATGATTTTTTCACTTTGAGCTTTAACCTAGCCTTCACCTCGCTATGATGTCAGTAGTAATCTGTGCAGACGTTATTGAAGGAAGATTTACTATCAACTATGCGATATTTATTTAATTTATGGCTAGGCAAAAGGTTGGGACGGCTGTACCAATTTACCGTGAACGCTTCCCATATCGACGATTTCCTGCACGAGAGACATTTACTGCTATTCATCAAAGATTTCTGTCATTGTAATTTCCTGTTTATATGCGATTATTATGCATTTACTTCTTAATAAAGTACATTCGTTATATGTACCTTTTTTAATTTTCGTCTGTATGCGAAACGTATCTTCTTTTCTGATATGCTTTACTTTTTCTTTACACCATGACAGAATAAAACTTACGAATACGTATTTAATTTCCTTAGCTTTACTGCTCTGCGCAGGAAGCAGAGGCCCACAACGTGCCGATCGTACATTGGAAGCTGAGGAAAGAATTCTGGACCGCATCCAGGAGGATCCTACTCAGAGTACTAGAAGCATCGCCCGCCAAGTGGGCGTATCGAACACTGTCGTTTATCGCACTTTGAAAGAGGTGTGTCTGCGGTCTTGCCACGTTCGACGCGTACAAGCATTGGAAGAAATAGATTTCCCTCCACGACGTGAATCCTCAATGGTTTTCGTTACACATTGCGCAACATGATTTTTGTCAACAAAATTCTTGTCATAGATGAAGCGTGCTTCATTCGCGACGGAATATCTCATTTTCATAACATGCCCACGTGGAGTGATCACAATCCTCGCCACGTAATGGCAACATATTTTTCAGCGACGATTTCGCGAAAATGTGTGGGCTGGTATGCTCGATTATTACATTATTGGACCATATGTTTTACCTGCCGATAACTATTACCGAACGTTTCTAGAGGAAAGATTGCTACCTACGTTGTCTAAGACATACCGTTAGGCATAATTCACGATGGTGCTCCATCCACATTGGTCAGAGAGTACGCAGAGTTTTGGATAGACGATTTCCAGGACGATGAAACGGGTATTCGGGTCCACGTCGATAGCCAGCATGCGGCCCTGATTTTTACTTCTGGTGCCAATGAAGGGAATTGTTTATGCTTATTAAGTTATTAATTGTACGCGATCTTATGTAGAGGATTTTCGATGCTGCCAATACCATAAACTAAATATCGATGTGTGTGAACGAGTGCGAGGAAATTGTGTTCGGTGTCATGAAGCATGTGTAGGATCGAATGGTATCGTGTAAGAGAAAACAAAGTAATTTGATATTCATTTTAGTTGTTGTTGTTGTTGTTGTTGTTGTTGTGGTCTTCAGTGCGCAGACTGGTTTGATACAGGTCTCCACGCTACCGAGTCCTGTGCAAGCCTCTTCATCTGAGGCAGCCTGTTGTAGAAAAGAAAATTTAATTTTTGAAACTGTTGTTTTGAAGGAATTAGATTAGGTAACGAAGCAATAAAGGATGTAGATGAGTTTTGTTACTTGGGCAGTAAAATAACAAATGGTGATCGCTGTACAGAGGATATAAAATGCAGAATAGCAATGGGTAGAAAGGTGTTCTTGAAAAAGAGAAATTTGTTAACATCGAATATTGATTTAAGCCTAAGGAAGTCCTTTCTGAAGGCATTTGTATGGAGTGTTGCCTTGTATGGGAGTGAAACATGGATAAACATTGCGGACAGGAAGAGGATAGAGGCTTTTGAAATATGGTGCTACAGAAGAATGCTGAAGATTAGGTGGGTGGATCGTGTAACTAATGAGGAGGTACTGAACAGAATTGGGGAGAAAAGAAATTTCTGGCATACCTTGACTAAAAGAAGGGATAGATTGGTAGGACACATTCTTAGACATCAAGGGATTGTGATTTTAGCGTTGGAGGGAAGTGTGTGGGGTAAAAACCGCAGAGGAAGACCAAGAGATGGATACAGTAAGCAGATTCAGACAGATGTAGGTTGCCATTCTTATGTGGAGATGAAGAGGCTTGCTCAGGATAGGGTATTGTGGAGAGCTGCATCAAACCAGTCTCCGGATTGAAGACCACAACAACAACAACAACAACTGTTGTTTTGCGAAAAGGGGAAATGGTTGGTTGTAAGTAATGCACAACTACTAGGTAACTGGTTGATTTTGTACTAAGGGAAACACATTTTCTTTGATATTAACTTTTCTTTATTACCACGATCTTCGTAACGGTACTGTAAAAGAGAAACGTCTTGTTGTATTTAATTTACTGTTTATGAAAAATAAATTACACATTCTTGACAATCCAATGACTGTTCAAATTCCTCGTTTGAGCAGCACCTAGCCGCCGTGACGCGTCGTTGTACACGTCCGATGTTTACATTTCTCGTCGCGTACATCATTCGTGCGCTCTCTCTCGCACCCCGTTGTGCGTGCTGGCATCGCGGATAGGCCACACGGTCACAGGGCTCTCTCGTGTATCATCAGTTGACAATGTAAACAGAAAAACGCCTATCATCAGTCCTGAAAATATTGGTTTTTACCAATACAAAAATAAAGCACGTGATAAACAATATTTCATTAAACATTTTTGTCAAGCACATAGAGATGTTTCCATATCACAGAATATACGACTTCAACTGCGAATGGGCAAAGCTGAAAATGTGTACCCAGCGGGGATTCGAACCCGGGGCTCCTGCTTTCAAAATGTTCAAATGTTTGTATAGTCTATGGGACTTAACTACGGGGTCATCAGTCCCTAAACTTACAAACTACTTATGAACTAACTAAGACTAAGGACGGCATAAATATCCATGCCCGAGGGGGGTTTCGAAACCCCGACCGTAGTGGCCGTGCAGACCGTGACTGGAGCGCCTCAGTCTCCTCGGCCACCGCGGCCGGCGCTCCTGCTTTCGAGACAGTTGCGCTGACCGCTACACCACTGGGGACACAGCGATCACCGCACCTGCAAGAACCACCCAAGCACGCCTCCAGTCAGATACAAATTTCCAACTCTACCCTGTCCACAGTACTCAAACTCGTAGTCACTATGTACTAGCAGGAGACCCGGGTTCGAATCCCGGCTGGGTGCACATTTTACCGCTTTGCCCATTCGCAGTTGAAGTCATATATTCTGTGATATGAAAATATGAAAACAATAACAACTGCAGGATCAGAAGTGACGTCTGTTCTTTCAGAATAGACGCCACATATACATACATAGAGATGTACCATCTGTATAATTTCGCGGCTTATACCGTTCACACCCTGAGTAAACACAGGGGCCTACGCTCCTTTCGCCGACTCGAGGCAGAAGCGCAAGGAAGGGCCTGATTTTGCATTCGCCGCGTTGTGAACAAGCCGAAGGCAGGGCTTCTCAAGTGCCTGCATATAACATCCGAAATGAGGAATAATAATGAGAATAATATCTGTATCTAAGCACACAACTGTGACTCATTCTTTTCCACTCCCTGTGACAAGATGTATTCGAAAATAATGTATGATATAAATAAAACTACACACAAGTAATATCATGTGAGAAACTACTTTTTATTTTTTTCAAGAGCCGGAAGAACAACACAAGTTAATTTCGTTGACCCCCTATGAATATCATGAAATGAAGTTCCTTTTCACAAAGAGTGATATTAGAGATGCCCAGGTTGTTCTTCCAAACTTTTTTCGTATAAATAACTTGTAAACAGCATCATCTGGATTTGCGTTCGTTAGGAGCTGCACAGATTTACTATTTATGAAACCATCAGAGTATGGTGGTGCTCGTCTTTCATTATTCTTTTATGCCAGTAATTCTCCGATTATCGATCTATTTAGTTTATAAGGTTTCAGGTCCACTTTCCTCTATAACCTTTTATGAGTAACGAATTTATTCATTACATAAAAGACAACACGTTTATTTTACTAACCAAGGTGACGGAGGTGACCGTTAAACAATTTAAACGACATAGGCATAGGCGAGGGGTATGGTTTGTTGACGGGAGACACTCATTTTATTTTATTATTATTATTTTAATTTCTCCCTATGTCTGCAACCCGCTTAGTCCATCACTACTATTACTGGCATGGGTAACATATTCATAACAAACACAGTTATATATCAAAATCAATACGTGTCCACACACATTGCCAAATGTTTCCGCGTGCTTTGTAGAGCGTCGGAAAATTATTAAATATCTCGTCTGGAAAGCAAGGTTATAATGCCTCAATATGACATCTTTATGGCGCGTCTTAGAGCAATGAGTCAGGATCAGATTTTCAGTTGTAACTTTGTTGAATTATTTGCTGTTGTTTCGGTACAGTAATGGACAAAATTCGATAAATTTTCGATAAAAATATTGATAGTGCTGTTTTTGAGGATATCCTGCGGCCATGGCAGCAGCGCACGTGTGTGCCCGCTCACAGGTTTTACGTGTCGCATCAGTGGGCGAACACGTGGACACTCCCGAGAGAACCGAACCGTGCACGCGGTGGACGGGAATACGCACGATCGTGTCCCCCCCCCCCCCCAACTCCACACACACACAGTTTGACTACAGAAGTAGAATACATTTAATTAGTCCGAATTGCCCCACTCAGGCAGATGTTTCTGGGAGGTTTCTCTTGGAGTTTCGAGTCAATGCCTGACTGGAAATCCCCTCTCTAATGTTCTCAATCGGGCTTTCCTGTGTCGCCAGTCTGGCCTGTTAGCTTATGCTACCGTGAAGAACAAAATTCCCTCTCTCTGTGCATTTGTGTGTGTGTATGTGTGTGAGTGTCTATAGCGTAAAAATCTAAAATTTAGTTCTTATCTGGATGAATTTATACCAAAATGACCTTCAAACCAAGAGAACAGTAGACAACATTCATAGAATATATGACATCAACTGCGATTGGGCAAAGCTGAAAATGTGTACCCAGCCGGGATGCGAACCCGGGTCTCCTGCTTTCTAGGCAGTTGCGCTGACCCCTACACCACTGGGGACACAGTGATCACCGCACCTGCAAGGACTACCTAAGCACGCCTTCTCTCGGAACAGACGCCACATGTGTATAATTGCCGGTGACGGGCAATGATCCTATCGTTAGTGTGGGGGGGGGGGGGGGCAAAGTTTGAAGCCCTTACTCTTACGGGAATTAGTTCGTAACTATGAGTTTGAGTACTGTGGGCAGGGCGAAGCTGGAAATTTGTATCTGACGGGAGGCGTGCTTAGGTAGTCCTTGCAGGTGCGGTGATCACTGTCCCCAGTGGTGTAGGGGTCAGCGCAACTGCCTAGAAAGCAGGAGACCCGGGTTCGCATCCTGGCTGGGTACACATTTTCAGCTTTGCTCAATCGCAGCTGATATATATTCTATGAATGTTGAATAATAACAACTGCAGGATCAGAAGTGACGTCTGTTCTCTCGCAACAGACGCCACATGTATATACAAGAGAACAGTCTCGTAGGTGTAACGTACGGCACAATGTTTAGGAGATATGTTGTCATAAAGAATGAGATTCGCGAAAAACTGCTGCATCACGCAACAATGCAACACGTCTCCTCCTAAGAAACTGGACCGATTTCAACCAAATTTGGTGCACATATTCCTTACTGTGAGGTATCAATTTCTGTGGGGTAATGAACGAGCTACGACACATCGTTCATCTGATATGACGCGTATCGTGCATGGCGGAGGGTTTACTCCGATCTTTGTGAAAATATTGTATACTTAACAAGACAAGACAAAGGTCACTGTCCATATAAAATGTGTGTGACACACACATGAACCTTTACAGAGTTTTAAGTTGTGTCTATGGCGTCATACCTATCAAATTTTGGAGGGGTTTAGTTGGTCGGTAGTAGTTTTCCTATGGTTATTAAGGTGTCCTAAATGTAAGGAAAATGGAAGTGGTAAACATTATTATCATACCTACATTTCAAAATGTTCAAATGTTAGTAAATCTATCGGACCAAACTGCGTGGTCATCAGTCCGTAGCTTACAAACTACTTAAACCTACGTAAACTAACCTAAGGACAACACACACACCCACGCCCCAGGGAGGACTCGAACCTCCACGGCGAGCAACCGCGCGCTCCGCATCGAGAAGCTTTAGACCGCTCGGCTACTCCACCGCGGCTAAAATATTGATAGTGGCACGTTATTACTGAGTTGTGAGGTGTCATATTTCGACACCTATCTCTATACAGAACTGGATTAAATTCCAACTGCGTTGACGACATTGTGGGTTAAATAGAAACTGCAGCCAACGGAGATGAGACGGAGGAAATCTTGCTTATTAGCGCTTACGATTACTGAAAGTAAGTTACATGATTGGAATACGAAGAACAGTCTACTTATTTTGCATCAAGGCTAATATACACATTAGAGATTCCAAAATGTCATATGCAACTGAATTCGAAAACGAAAATATATCATTCACATTCACGGAATATATCACATCAACTGAAAATTGGCAAAGCTGAAAATTTGTACCCAGCCGGGATTCGATCTCCTGCTTTCTAGGCATTTGCGCTGTCCACTTCACCACTGGAGACAGTGGTCGCCACACCTGCAAGGACAACCAGAACACGCCTCCCGTCAGATACAAATCTCCAGCTTTACATTTTCAACTTTGCCCATTTCCAATTCTGTGAATATGAAACAATAACAACTGCAGGATCAGAAGTGACGTCTGTTCTTTCGGAACAGACGCCACATGTATATAGAAAATATATGTCACAGTGGGATTCGAGCCAAAACGTTGCCACCTGAGCTACACTGACAGATGCTACAAATGTTTTAATTATTGATACATAGGTGTACTTTGCAAAACCTCAGAGTCGAATGGCTTTGGCTGATTGTTATGGAAATTCTGAACTTCAAGTACCATAAATATAAAGAAATTTTAAAATCCCACAACCATATGGTCTCCTTGTTAATGTTATCATCTGTAAAGAAAATGGCTATACTGTATTAATGTCTCTAGCAACAGGATTCATGATAATGAAATCATACACATAACAAAGTAAAAGCTGTTTTCAAGGAGGAAAAGTTGGCGAAACCCGAAGTTAATAGACAATGACCGTAAACCATTAAGAACGACTGTGGTCAGACAAAGTAACACATAAACTTCAAAAGCGACTGAAAAACGCAACACCCAAGTCTGTAATTCGGTATCGATGAAAACAGTACGGTCGGTCATTAACATGCACGGAAGGGCTGCAGTTTCTGAACTCTAAAATAGGAAACCAGCGCAAAGCGGTGAAGTATGTGGTTCCTAAGACCGTAAAATCTGGACACTTCCTGACTAAGTATGTGGTATGGTACGTTGAATCATCTTTTACATTGCTTCCTACCAACAATCCGTGTTATGTATCGAAAAGCCGTAACGAAGCTACTTCCTACAGCAAGCATGGGGGAGATTCCGTCATCTATGTGGTATTCTAGTACCATAACCGTCCCTTGTCGGACAACTGTTAATGAAAATGTCTCCATCCGAGACAACAAAAAGCTTAATGTGACTAATATACTGATATCAAACACTACTATATTACAAATCGATAATGTACTGCACAATTACAAAATATGAAGCAGCACGAAATCCAGGTTTTAGAGTCAGTACATTTGGCCTTCGCAACATAATCATTTGTTTCGTACTAGCACTCATTCTTACTTAACCAATAAGCGTGTAAATCATCGACAGCAACAACGAACGTTTTCAATTCGTTCCGGCAATATGCATTCTGAAGACGCGCTACACATCGATCAGATCCCAGCGTGTCACTCACTGTTTCTGTATCAGAAATCACAGCAAACTTCATTATCATCAGCCTCTGATTTAATAAATAACTAGCTTATATGTCCATGCTTCGCAATGGTTGTTGAAGGAGGGCCTCTGTGTATCATGACTTTTTAGGGTTCCGGACCTCAGTCAGTAAAAATAGAATCCTTGTTGGATCGCTCTGTCAATAAACTCAGTTGTCCTGTAAGTAAAAGTCATTGTCCAGAACAATGTACCTTCACAAAGTTTTTGATCTCGTGACGTGGCGTACTGTGATAAAATTTCGAAAATACATTCAGCTTTACGTGTGTATTCTGTCTGCAAAACTTCCTGCGAGTACAATTGGTAGTATAGAAATTATAAATTATTACGTTATACCAAATGCCATAGTTTTGCTCAATGAACAGCGGAAAAGTAGTAAGCGAGAAACTTTTTTCCTTTCATTATTTTGATGTGGTTGTCTGCGAGAAAAAGTTTAATAAAGATTTGAAATTATGTTTAAAGTTTGTTGCAAGTCGCCAAGTACTGTCATTCTCAAATAGCGTATTTATAAAGTCTCGTCGCATTATGTAGCAGTTTTTTGCGATTCCTATTGTTCATAGCGTTATATCTCCTGAACCAGGTGTTTTATGTGGTTCGTAACCCTACAGCAATTGTTATCTTACGTAAGGAATAGGTCTACCAAATCTGGTTGAAATCGGTCCAGTGTTTTAGGAGAAAATGTGCAGCATTATCGTTTGACGCAGCAATTTTTTTGCGCATCTCATTGTTCATGACGTCATATCTCCATAAGGATGTGTTGAAGGTGATTCTTACCCCTATCAGCGATTGTTGGCTGATATTAAGGAACATGTGTACCAAGTTTGGTTGAAATCAGTCCAGTAGTTTAGGAGGCGATGTGGAACATACATACATAAATACACACATACAGCCTATCTTATAAGATGTAAGATTTAAACAAACGGGAGCATTAATTACTCGTCGTTTAACCTCCTGACTGCGCTTGTGCTGGCGTCACCCTCGATCGCTTATCAGACCAGTATCAACGTTCAACACTCAAGATTCTCTGAAATCTTCATAATCGAAATATTGTCACATTACCTTTCTCTAGACTATAATTGTCATTATGTCTCTTCCCTCTCCATTCTCGGATCACTGTCGGAAAAGAAATTTCGTTTCCCTGGTGCTGCATACTCAAATCATAATTGTTTTTTTGTCCACCATTATCTTGCCTATCCCTTCCCAGCTGACTTACAAACTAACTTATGCTAAAGACAACACAGTGTTTTAGGAGAATATGAATTTCCGACGAGGAGCAGCCACGCACTCCGCAGCATTGCGCCTTAGAGTGCATGGCTATTCCCGGGCGGCTGGAAGAGCGAGATAAGAATTCCGTTAATGCATAATTATGCAGCTCTTATTTCTTAGCCATGTAAAGTAAAATGGTATATGAATGAAAGGCCAAAGTCCTCTTTCACTCGGAAATGTCCTGTTGCTGACGCTGTCGTTATTCCATACATTTGTCAAATTTAATTGCGTTCATAGCATTTTTAACAGGAACCTGGAAGAGAAGGGTGCCTTCTTGATATGTATTGTTCAAAAAAGTTGCTTGAATATTTGCAGAAAAAATGAAATAGAGACTGAAAGAAAAAAAAAAAAAAAAAAAAACAGTTAAAGAACGTTGCTGAATGTTTCCAGATGCTGTCAAATATGTAAATTGTAAAATCAGTGTAGAAAAAGAATTTAATGAACACCTTAAGAGACGGTCTCAACTTATGCTACAGTGTCAATAATGTTAACATAGTTTATAATTCATTAATATTTGATATGAAATGTGTTTTTATTTATTTATTTATTTATTTTTAGTATGAAACACAAAATTCAAATGTTTGTAACTCTAAGGGACCAAACTACTTTAGTCATAAGTCCAAATACTTACAAACTACTTAAACTAAGAAACTTCCTGGCAGATTATAATTGTGTGCTGGAACCGGGACTCGAACCTGGGACCTTTGCCTTTCGCGGGCAAGCACACTACTGACTGTGCTATCATGACACGACTCACGATGCCGCCTCACAACTTTACTTCCGCCAGTACCTCGCCTCCTACTTTCTAAACTTCACAGAAGCTCTCCTGCGAACCATGCAAGACTAGCACTCCTAGAAGAAAGGATATGGTGGATACATGGCTTAGCCACAGCCTAAGGGATGTTTCCAGAATGAAACTTTCACTCTGCATCGGAGTGTGCGCTGATATGAAACCTTCTGGCAGACTAAAACTTAAACTAAGTTAAACAAACATAAGGACCGCACATACACATCCATGCCTGAGGGAAGTTTCGAACCTCCGACGCGGGAGGCCGCGCGATCTGTAAGCTGGTGCTCCACGCCGCTGCACTACTCCCGCGCGACTCTGAAACACACTCTGTTAGAGAATCGCAATGTTGATTTCCATACAAGCAATGTTTCGTGTCTATAAGCTGCAGAATCATGTCACAATATTCGATGTTAGAATTTCGTGGTGGATTAAAAATGTGTACCTGCACTGGAATTCGGTCCTGGGACCTTTGACTTTCACGGACAAGCACTGTACAGACTGAGCTATCCCGGCACGCTTCGCGATTCGTCGTCACAGATTTACTTCCGCCAGTACCTCGACTTCTACTTTGCAAACTTCACAGAAGTTCTCCTGCGAACCTTGCAGAACTAGCACTTCTTTCTTCCAGGTGTCAGGACAAGTATTATAGGCCGGCCACGGTGGCCGAGGGGACCCGAGGCGGTTCAGTCACGGTCTGCACGGCGACTACGGTCGGGGGTTCGAATCCCCCCCTCGGGCATGGATATTTGTGCCGTCCTTAGTTGTAGGTAGTTCATAAGTAGTTTGTAAGTTTAGGGACTGATGACCCCATAGTTAAGTCCCTTAAGTTTAACAAACATTTGAACATTTTGAAAAGTATTATATACATTTCTGGCAGAAAAACTGGAAAAGCATATAATGCCAAGGCAAAGTATGATGTATCACTCATTTCATACTTTGAGGTTGTTGCGTACCGGTGGTTCGCCTGAGGAGCGGAGAACCCGCAATGCTGGTTACAAGCGCATGGATGCATACCAGTGAGGCGTCCACAGCGGCGGTTACGGAGTCACCAGAGGACGCGACGAGCACCGCCAGAGAGCGCACTAAACCGGAACTGTTTTCCTCCGCAGTCAGGTGAGACCAGCTTGAGACTGCCACGTAACACTGCACGCGGACAATTTTGGGGGGGGGGGGGGGGGCGCAGTGAAACACGACGGCAGTTCTCCGCCGACCACCTACGAGAGCCATAGCTGAGGGATCGCGACCGACGCCTTTGGGGAAGAGTCAGCAGTCGCTATAGCAGAAAGCCTGCGCACGACGTCACAACATGGCGGCGGTGAGAGGCTTAGAGTACTCCGAAAGATTGTAAACATCATCAGTGCACGCTGTTTATAGTGCCTTCTTTCGTTCAGGAGTGTATTATTACGTAAATTGGTGTTGTGTACGGTGTGATCGCTACGCTGGACGATTTGTGTGTGTGTGAGAACAACGTGTGATCTGTTTTACTGACAAAATGCCGTTTCGCTGTTCTGTGCCGAAATGTACAGAAAATTACGATTGTGGCCCAAACGTCAACGTCTTTAAACGTCCGGAGAAGTAGAAGAAATGGTTATCAAGAATTCCCAGGATAACTGAGCTCCTTCTTCAGAGTTAATGATAAGTTTTCGTTTTTTTTAACCTTATAAAAGAGTATTAAGTCATGACTGTTTACCGTTGGATATTGCGATTCATTTTATTTACGTAACCACCCCATTAGCTTATTCTTCTCCGGACCTTTAAAGACGGTAACTTTTCGGCCACAGTTGTAATTTCCTCTACATTTCGGCACAGAACAGCGAAACGGCATTTTGTCAGTAAAAAAGAGATCACACGTTGTTCTCACCCAGACAAATCGTCCAGCGTAGCGATCACACCGTACACAACACCAATTTTCGTAATAAATACACTCCTGAACGAAAGAATGCACTATAAACAGCGTGCACTGCTAACGTTTACAATCTTTCAGAGGACTCTAAGCCTCTCACCGCCTCCATGTTGTGACGCGTGCGCAGGCTTTCTTCTATAGGGGGTGCTGGTGCTGGAAGAGTCCCTACCAGCCTCCAGGACTTTCCACAACGAAATACGTCGTCCGGCTCCGTCTCCCTGGCCGTTCTCTCAAGGATGTTGTCATCTCCCTGGCTAGTCATAATTGGTGAAGAAGAAAACTTTTAGTTGATGTTTGTTGTTTTTTGCCTTACTTTCAGAAGTTGGTTAGTTTGATTTCTTTCCAGAAGATGATTAGTTCGTCTTGTCAATAAACACAATTTCTAGTTATTATCACCTGAGGAGAGATATAGCAGAGGTTCCATTTTAGATGTTCTACACAAGATATAGGCATTCTATAGAATTCCCGATTTCATGCCACACCGTAACATATACACTCTCATCATGACATTTGGGTTGTCAGGGAATGAGCTATTACTAAGTAATCAAGTGTTTAGAAACTGCTCATTCCCTGCCTACTCTCTCGAGTCGATCTGACGCCACGACGTGGTGTGCTGGAAGCACACGACGCACAGTGGGACGGAATCACCAAAGCGTGCCCAGAGCCCCAAGAAATCATCTAATTCACACAAAACTCATCACTCGGGGTTTTTTGAGGTCGCGGATTACGAATTTGATAGTAAAAATTGTGTAAACAAAATGGCGGATCTAATGTAGCAACGTGGCTCATGAAAATCCATAATAATTTATATTCTATATAGCATTGATTAATACACAGCCAACGTCATTTATTATAACAGAATATTTGTCGAAAATATATCGGGAAAAATATCAACGAAACCACACACACTGTAATTCAATAACATAATGAAACAATCTTCAAAATTGTTGATAGAACACAAGTTGTACTTGTAATAATATAATCAACGATAGAAGTAATAAGTGAGCCGGCCACGGTGGCCGAGGGGACTGACGCGCTTCAGTCACGGTCAGCACGGCCACTACGGTCGGGGGTTCGAATCCCCCCTCGGGCATGGATATTTGTGCCGTCCTAGTTCGTAAGTAGTTCATAAGTAGTTTGTAAGTTTAGGGACCGATGACCGATGAGTCCTATAACCTTAACAAACATTTGAACATCAGTCCATAGCTTACAAACCACTTAAACCTAGGTAAACTAACCTAAGGACAACACACACACCCATGCCCCAGGGAGAACTCGAACCTCCACGGCCGGCCGCGGTGGCCGAGGAGACTAAGGCCCTCCAGTCGCGGTCTGCACGGGCACTACAATCGGGGGTTCGAATCCCCCCTCGGTCATAGATATTTGTGCCGTCCTAGTTCGTAAGTAGTTCATAAGTAATTTGTAAGTTTAGGGACTGATGACCCTGTAGTTAAGTCCCATAAACAACGAAAAAAAGAACCTCCACGGCGAGCAACCGCGCGGACCGCAGCAAGAAGCTTTAGATCGCTCGGCTACTCCACCGCGGCTAAAATATTGATCGTGGCACGTTATTATTGAGTTATGAGGTGTCATATTCCGACACCTATCTCTATACTGAACTGGATTAAATTCCAGCTGCGTCGACGACATTAGGGGTTAAATAGAAGCTGCTTCCAACGGAGATGAGACGGAGGAAATCTTGCTTATTAGCGCTTACGATTACTGAAAGTAAGTTACATAGGAAGAACAGTCTACTTATTTAGCATCACGTCTAATATACACATTAGAGATCCCAAAATGTCATATGCAACTCAATTCGAAAATGAAAATATAACTTTCACATTCACAGAATATATCACATCAACTGAAAATTGGCAAAGCTGAAAATGTGTACCCAGCCGGGATTCGATCTCCTGCTTTCTAGGCATTTGCGTTGTCCACTACACCACTGGAGACACAGTGGTCGCCACACCTGCAAGGACAACCAGAACACGCCTCCCGTCAGATACAAATCTCCAGCTTTACATTTTGAGCTTTGCCCATTTGAAGTGGTCACATTCTGTGAATATGAAACAATAACAACTGCAGGATCAGAAGTGACGTCTGTTCTTTCGGAAAAGACGCCACATGTATATAGGAAATATATCTGTCACAGTGGGATTCGATCCAAAACGTTGCCACCTGAGCTACACTGACAGATGCTACAAATGTTTTAATTATTGATACATAGGTGTACTTTGCAAAACCTTAGAGTCGAATGGCTTTGGCTGATTGTTATGGAAATTCTGAACTTCAAGTACCATAAATATAAAGAAATTTTAAAATCCCACAACCATATGGTCTCCTTGTTAATGTTATCATCTGTAAAGAAAATGGCTATACTGTATTAATGTCTCTAGCAACAGGATTCATGATAATGAAATCATACACATAACAAAGTAAAAGCTGTTTTCAAGGAGGAAAAGTTGGCGAAACCCGAAGTTAATAGACAATGACCGTAAACCATTAAGAACGACTGTGGTCAGACAAAGTAACACATAAACTTCAAAAGCGACTGAAAAACGCAACACCCAAGTCTGTATTTCGGTATCGATGAAAACAGTACGGTCGGACATTAACATGCTCGGAAGGGCTGCAGCTTCTGAACCCTCAAAGAGGGAACCAGCGCAAAGCGGCGAAGTATGTGGTGCCTAAGACCGTAAAATCTGGACACTTCGTGACTAAGTATGTGGTATGCTTCGTTGAATCATCGTTTACATTACTTCGTACCAACAATCCGGTTTATGTATCGAAAAACGAAGCTACTTCCTACGGCAAGCATGAGGGAGATTCCGTCACCTACGTCGTGCTATTCTAGTATCATAACCGTTCCTTGTCGAATAACAATGAAAATGTCTTCATCTGAGACAGCAAAAAGCTTACTGTGACTAATATACTGATATCAAACACTGCTATATTACAAATCGATAATATACTGCTCAATTATAAAATATAAGCCGGCCGCGGTGGCCGAGGGGACTGAGGCGCTTCAGTCACGGTCTGCACGGCCACTACGGTCGGGGGTCGAACCCCCCTCCCTCGGGCATGGATATTTGTGCCGTCCTAGTTCGTAAGTAGTTTGTAAGTTTAGGGACTGATGACCCCGTAGTTACGTCCCATAAGCTTAACAAACATTTGAACATTTTTTGAACAAAATATAAAGCAGCACGAAATCCAGGTTGTAGAGTCAGTAAATTTGGCCTTCGCAACATAATCATCTGCTTCGTACTAGCACTCATTCTTACTTAACCAATCAGCCTGTAAATTATCGACAGTAATTTGTCGCTCGTTATCAGCAACAACGAACGTTTTCACTTCATTCCGGCAATATGCTTCATTAAGACGCGCTACACATCGATCAGATCCCAGCGTGTCACTCACTGTTTCTGTATCAGAAATCACAACAAACTTCTGCTGCTCAATTAATGGAACGTACGGATACACAAAACCCACTGATTGGGCGAGTTTTAATTCAGCTGCGACAAGTACATTTTCCAGCAAGCTAACCACACCACTGCAGGAACTGCGTCAGATGACCCTCATATAAATTAACGCTATTATATACCATTTGCTCTAGAACAAGGAATCCATCATCATCATCAGCCTCCTGATTTAATAAATAACTAGCTTATATGTCCATGCTTCGCAATGGTTGTTGAAGGAGGGCCTCTGTGTATCATGGCTTTTTAGGGCTCCAGACCTGTCAGTAAAAATAGAATCCTTGTTGGATCGCTCTGTCAATAAACTCAGTTGTCCTAGCCAAGATGTCAAATGTAAGTAAAAGTCATTGTACGAAACGGTGTACCTTCACAAAGTTTTTGATCTCATGAACTACGTAGCGTACCGTGATCAAATATCGAAAATACATTCAGCTTTACGTATGTATTCTGTCTGCAACATTTCCTGCGAGTACAATTGGTAGTATAGAAATTATAAATTATTACGTTATACCAAATGCCATAGTTTTGCTCAATGAACAGCGGAAAAGTAGTAAGCGAGAAACTTTTTTCCTTTCATTATTTTGATGTGGTTGTCTGCGAGAAAAAGTTTAATAAAGATTTGAAATTATGTTTAAAGTTTGTTGCAAGTCGCCAAGTACTGTCATTCTCAAATAGCGTATTTATAAAGTCTCGTCGCATTATGTAGCAGTTTTTTGCGATTCCTATTGTTCATGACGTTATATCTCCTGAACCAGGTGTCTTATGTGGTTCGTAATCCTACAGCAATTGTTATCTTACGTAAGGAAAATGTCTACCAAATCTGGTTGAAATCGGTCCAGTGTTTTAGGAGAAAATGTGCAGCATTGTCGTTTGACGCAGCAATTTTTTTGCGCATCTCATTGTTCATGACGTCATATCTCCATAAGGATGTGTTGAAGGTAATTCTTACCCCGATCAGCGATTGTTGGCTGATATTAAGGAACATGTGTACCAAGTTTGGTTGAAATCAATCCAGTAGTTTAGGAGGAGATGTGGAACATACATACATAAATACACACATACAGCCTATCTTATAAGATGTAAGATTTAAACTAACGGGAGCATTAATTACTCGTCGTTTAACCGGCTGACTGCACTTGTGCTGGCGCCACCCTCGATCGCTTATCAGACCAGTATCATCGTTCAACACTCAAGATTCTCTCAAATCTTTAATATTCGAAATATTGTCACATTACCTTTTTCTAGTCTATAATTGTCATTATGTCTCTTCCCTCTCCATTCTCGGAAAAGAACCTCGATTCCCTGCTGCTGCATACTCTAATCATAGTTGTTTTCTTGTCCACCATTAACTTGTCTATCCCTTTCCAGCTGACTTACAAACTAATTTATGCTAAAGACAACACAAATACCCATGCCTGAGGGAGGACATGAATCTCCGACGAGGAGCAGCCACGCACTCCGCAGCATTGCGCCTTAGAGTGCATGGCTATTCCCGGGCGGCTGGAAGAGCGAGATAAGAATTCCGTTAATGCATAATTATGCAGCTCTTATTTCTTAGCTATGTAAAGTAAAATGGTATATGAATGAAAGGGCAAAGTCCTCTTTCACTCGGAAATGTCCTGTTGCTGACGCTGTCGTTATTCCATACATTTGTCAAATTTAATTGCGTTCATAGCATTTTTAACAGGAACCTGGAAAAGAAGGGTGCCTTCTTGTTATGTATTGTTCAAAAAAGTTGCTTGAATATTTGCAGAAAAAATGAAATAGAGACTGAAAGAAAAAAAAAAAAAAAACAGTCTAAAGAACGTTGCTGAATGTTTCCAGATGCTGTCAAATATGTAAATTGTAAAATCAGTGTAGAAAACGAATTTAATGAACACCTTAAGAGAGGATCTCAACTTATGCTACAGTGTCAATAATGTTAACATAGTTTATAATTCATTAATATTTGATATGAAATGTGTTTTTATTTATTTATTTATTTATTTTTAGTATGAAACACAAAATTCAAATGTTTGTAACTCTAAGGGACCAAACTACTTTAGTCATAAGTCCAAATACTTACAAACTACTTAAACTAAGAAACTTCCTGGCAGATTATAATTGTGTGCTGGAACTGGGACTCGAACCTGGGACCTTTGCCTTTCGCGGGCAAGCGCACTACTGACTGTGCTATCCTGACACGACTCACGATGCCGCCTCACAACTTTACTTCCGCCAGTACCTCGCCTCCTACTTTCTATACTTCACAGAAGCTCTCCTGCAAACACGCAAGACTAGCACTCCTGGAAGAAAGGATATGGTGGAGACATGGCTTAGCCACAGCCTAAGGGATGTTTCCAGAATGAAACTTTCACTCTGTAGCGGAGTGTGCGCTGATATGAAACTTCCTGGCAGATTAAAACTTAAACTAAGTTAAACAAACATAAGGACCATACATACATATCCATGCCTCAGGGAGGTTTCGAACCTCCGACGTGGGAGGTCGCGCGATCCGTAAGGTGGCGATCCACACCGCTGCGCTACTCCCGCGCGGCTCTGAAACATACTGTTAGAGAATCGCAGTGTTGATTTCCATAAAACCAATGTTTCGTGTTTAGAAACAGCAGAATCATATCACAATATTCGATGTTAGAATTTCGTGGCTGATTAAAAATGTGTACCGGCACCGGAATTCGGTCCTGGGACCTTTGACTTTCGCGGACAATCACTGTACTGACTGAGCTATCCCGCCACGCTTCGCGGTTCGTCGTCACAGATTTACTTCCGCCAGTACCTCGACTCCTACTTTGCAAACTTCACAGAAGTTCTCCTGCGAACCTTGCAGAACTAGCACTTCCTTCTTCCAGGTGTCAGAAAAAGTATTATATACATTTCCGGCAGACAATCTGGAAAAGCGTACAATGTCAAGGCAAAGTATGATGTATCACTCATTTCATACTTTGATGTTGTCATGTACCGGAGGTTCGCCTGAGGAGCGGACAACCCGCAATGCAGGTTACTAGCGGGACGTGACAAGCACCGCCAGAGAGCGAACTAAACCGGAACTATTTTCCTCCGCAGTCACGTGAGACCAGCTCGAGACTGCCCCTTATAACTGCACGCCGACTATTTAGGGGGGCGCAGTGCAACACGACGGCAGTTCTCCGCCGACCGCCTACGAGAAACGTAGCTGAGGGATCGCGACCGACGCCTCCGGGGAAGAGTGCCTGCCAGCGACGCCGCGCCTCCAGGACTTCCCGCAACGGAATACGTCGTCCAGCTCTGTCTCCCTGGCCGTCGTCATATCCCTGGCTAGTACCTAATTGATGAAGAAGAAAACTTTTAGATGATGTTTGTTGTTTTTTGCCTCACTTTCAGAAGTTGGTTAGTTTGATTTGTTTCCGGAAGATGATTAGTTCGTCTTATCAATAAACACAATTTTCGTATCAGACAGTGTCTTTCAGTTATTATCACCTGAAGCGAGATATAGCAGAGGTTCCATTTTAGATATTCTACACAAGATTTAGGCATTCTATAGAATTCCTGATTTCATGACACACCGTAACATATACACTCTCATCATGACATTTGGGTTGTCAGCGAGGAAGCTATTACAAAGGAATCAAGTGTTTAGAAACCGCACATTCCCTGCCTACTCTCTCGAGTCGACCAGAAGCCACGACGTGGTGTGGTGGATGCACACGATGCACAGTGAGACGGAATCACCAAAAAGTGGCCGAAACCCCAAGAAATCGTTTAATTCACACAAAACTCATCACTCGGGTTTTTGGGGTCGCGGATTACGAATTTGATAGTAAAAATTGTCTAAACAAAATGGCAGATCTAATATAGCAACGTGACCCATGAAAATCCATAATAATTTATATTATATATAGCATTAATTAATACACAGCCAACGTGATTTATTATAACAGGATATTTGTCGAAAATATATCGTAAAAAATATTCGATACCACACACACTGTAATTCAATAACATAATGAAACAATCTTCAAAATTGTTGATAGAAAACAAGTTGTACTTCTAATAATATAATCAACGATAGAAGTAATAAGTGTAGCTAATAAAGAGAATCGTTCTTAACATTCAAAACTTAGTATGATTAAAGTTGTTGTCCTGATGAATACAAATTGGTACGACTGGTTTTATATAAAGCAATCAAAGTATCGCTATAGAAGTTCTCGGAGTCTGAAGTCATATCGGAATTTTCCATGGGCGATCGTAGTGTAATTGGAATTGCAGGGGACAGTAACAGCTTTATTGCATCCTTTGACAAACTTTTCACATGTGTCTAAGGCAGTTTTCTAATACTGGATATGTATGGATCCGAAGTTACCAGAAACCTTTTTAAAAGTCTTCTATTGTTCTTACACATAAAAATTTTCTGGAACGGTCGACCGTTTTTCTCGGAATGTTGTTCCTCCAGATAGTGCATTAATGCAAGTAGACCATCATTCAACCGTTTCTTAAAAAGTTAAATATTTGTAGCCAAGTGAATTTCACGTATTGACCATCCGAACCTGTGTGAATAATATTAGAATAGCATTAGGAACAGGAACACATGAAGTGTAGAAAAATGGCCACATATCGTAAGCGTGTCGCGCCCAGCGCTGCATCGACGATGTGCTACGAAATGTCGGCCGCAAGGGCACCTGTAAATATTCTTCATACAAGAGAAATGGCACATTTGGGCAGCTGATTCTTGTCAATTACATCAGATAATTAATCAATCTATAGTCTGGGAGTTGAAATTCCGCGGTATATGCTACTTTTGCTCTAGTTGAAAAATGTTCAAATGTTTGTAAAGCTTATGGGACTTAACTACGGGGTCATCAGTCCCTAAACTTACAAACTACTTATGAACTACTTACGAACTAAGACGGCACAAATATCCATGCCCGAGGATTCGAATCCCCGACCGTAGTGGCCGTGGAGACCGTGACTGAAGCGCCTCAGTCCACTCGGCCACCGCGGCCGGCTTGCTCTAGTTGAAAATACAAGTTCGGCAAAGCGTAGTCGTTTTGTTCAGGCGCCGGGAAAAAATTAATTTAAATAGGATAACCATAAAATGTATACTGTTTTAGTGTACGAACATTTTGTTCGTACCTGTAGCAAACCTTTGCATCTTGAACTGAAGTTCTTCACTTCGCTACCAAAATATTCACTCACAAAGCGAGAGTAAATTTGTCTTGCTTTCACAGCGCTGCGTGTGCTCTCGACGAAGGTCACTTTTGAACTGGCGTAACGCGACAGGTGTCGAAAGTGGCGACCTCTCCTAAGATGAGATGCACCAATCCTTTCCCTACCCAACCCACCCATCAAAATTCAGAGACTCGAAAGATCATTTTCGGGGTTTTGGTCACGTTATGGGGATTCCGCCCCACTGTCCTTCGAACGATTTCCATTACCCTGGCGGTGTTCGCCCTTTGTCGCCTCCAGACTGGCTAATGATTTATTAGGGAAGTCTACCTGTTGCAGGGTCGCCAAACGCGGAGCCAGACTCCCCGGGCAGCAGTTTGCGGCAACTTGGGATCTCTCTGGCTGCGCTGCTAAGCCACTACCGGCGCTGCAAATCCTACCGTCGCGGTAAAGGGTCTTCTGGTCGGGGCAAGGCGCAGCAAACCTCTCTGGGAACAATGTGGACGGAAATAAGCACTGTTCTAATGTACAGTGTCTTGGAGGCAGGATACCACAACTTTGAAATTGAAGAATAAAAGGATGGTTTTCTGAAGCCGCGGCTAGGATGCGGGAGGCCGTTCCCCGTCGGGGGTACGAATCCCACCTCGGGCATGGATGTTTGTGCTGTCTTTAGAATAAGTTATTATTCACATAATATATGACATCAACTGCGATTTGGCAAAGCTGAAAATGTGGCTGGGAATTTGTATCTGACGGGAGGCGTGCTTAGGTAGTCCTTGCAGGGGCGGTGATCCCTGTGTCCCCTAGTGGTGTAGGGGTCAGCGCAACTGCCTAGAAAGCAGGAGACCCGGGTTCGAATCCCGGATGGGTACACATTTTCAGCTTTGCCCAATCGCATTTGATGTCATATATTCTGTGAATACTAAATAATAACAACTGCAGGATCAGAAGTGACGTCTGTTCTTTCGGAACATAAACCACATGTATATATAGTATAAGTTAGTTCATAAGTAGTTTGTAAGTTAAGGGACTGATGACCACGCAGTTGAGTTCCTTAAGCTTAACAAACATTTGGACATTTTTGGAGGTTGTGAAGTTTTATTTGGATGCTCATTTTGTCCCTAGAAGCGCTGTTAGCCCATTTCCAGCGTTATCAATATAAACAGGATAAACGGTTGTAGTGTTTGGATCCGTGAAAATCGTGACAGTCTCATAATGTCAGATTGGAAACTCTGCAATTTTTTGTTTTGCGTTTTTCGAAAATACGTTTTGAATCACTGATTAATAAATATTTAATGGTGAAGAATTGAGTAGCTAATAAAGAACTCCAAACAAAGGAAGTGGAGTTAAGTTCCATATATTCAGAACTGGTGTTTCTACCTCATTCTGATTGACCAAAAGCTGTTTATCATATTTGTAACAATCATATTTGTAACATCATACCTGGGGCACAAAGCTGTGCATTGACTTTACACCACGACACTAATACATCCCTGGCCATTAAAATTGCTACACCACGAAGACGTGCTACAGACCTTGTCTTTTATAATATGGAACAATCTTCATCCTTCGTATTCGTTGATGCAGCACATCTATTCATAGGAGTAGATGTTATAGGAACTTTCAATCTATGTCACACACAGATTTATGTAAGCTGCTTCTTTGGGGTACGTGGGATCAATAATTTCTTAATATTCTATACCTTTCTATTAGTCCAATATTATTTTATTATTTCTGATCTTGTTTTCTTTTCTTCTTCAGAGATTTTGATCGTTTGGCTTTAATTTAGGCTCGGAACCTCTCTTTTTTAGGTTATTTGATTTTCAGGTTTATCATTGATTACGATGTCTGTGATTCGTTCTTTTAATCCCCCCCGTATCCATAAATTCAGTTCTTTTCCTAATTGTGTGTCATTTCGTCAATTCTTTGGTACAGAGTTTTATTTCTAAAGTGGATTAGTTTATTGCTTGGGAACTTGGGACCATGGATTTTTCTTAATATCATTCTTTCTTTGATTCAGCATTCAACGGGAGAGACTGGAACGGCAGTTCAGCTTTACGTCTTCTACGTTTCATTACATTACTTTTTCCAAGGGCATTCCAGCTTATCCATTATCCAAGATGTTTGAATTATTTCACAATCTCTATTTCTTTTGTTTGTCATCATCTTTGGCTTCTCGAAGAAGATTTTGAGACCTACTGCTTGTTTTCCTAGTTCGAAGGTTTGTTCTCTTGCAGCTCGTAGGTTCGTATCATCTGAAAAGGCTAGGAAACTTCTATGCCATTTTCTTTTTCTTTCCAGTCTGATTCCAGAATGCATTTCCTCTCTGGGCACTTATCCTAAGGCGCAGTTAAACAGCATTGGGGAGAGTCCATCTCCTTGCCATACACCAATTTTTATGTCAGAAGGTTCAGACAGTACTCCCATGAATTTGTCATTGGAGTATGTGTTTTTAGGGTTTCTCTGATGTAATATTCAATAATTGAAAAGCACGTTGTTTACAAAGAACAATTTTTAATTTAACCTTGAAGTCACATCTCATTTCGCTTACACACAAACACACATACAAACACACACACACACACACACACACACACCCAAACGAAACAGACTATATGAATCACACATTTCACAGACGGGATCACTTTTAATTTCTCTCATTTAATCTGGAAGTGTAACTATACTTCGCTGCAGCGAGAGTTCAGTGAAACTAAATTTATTTCCGTGAGGAGGCAGAGTGTTTGCGAATGGATTTATTCAGCTGGTTCTCTTTTAATTTTGCTTGTAATGCATTGCTATGGAAACGCATTTAAGTCTATTGCTCGATACTCACATTCTACGCTCCTTTCTTGTTGTATTCTATATTTAAATCGTAATCATTATCGTTATACTATTTATCGTAAGAGTACAATGCTCGTGCCGCAAAACTCAAAAACAAATTTAAGTACGATGGTCTCACATGGGGTGATAGACATTTATTCCCTGTCGATCAAGATTATTTTTGTTTTTACATAAAGGGCGTACAGAGTGTACGTTAGGAAATATAGTTTTTATGTCAGCACCAACAGAAGAGATCAATACATGCTTAAAAAAATAACATCTCTGACCATGCATATATCTTTCACCACACATACAAATACCAAAATTCTTCAGCTACCGAAGAATAAGAGAACTGCCATTTCTCTGCCGTACAAGCATATGACTGAAAAGGAAGAAGGATACGCAGTACTTATCCGTAATACACTAATAACCTCTAATGAACTGCAAGTCCTGTTTAAACGATCGGAAATCCAATAAAATTAGCTTACAGTGTTACTTTTCTAAAGAGCAAGGACAAACATGAAAATTATGGTGGCATAAGTCTTAAAGGTCTTCCACACCGTTTTCTAATATCCCTCTGTCCCTCATTCGGCGGCCGCGGTGGCCGAGGGGACTAAGGCGCTCCAGTCACGGTCTGCACGGCCACTACGGTCGGGGGTTCGAATCCCCCCTCGGGCATGAATATTTGTGCCGTCCTAGTTCGTAAGTAGCTCATAAGTAGTTTGTAAGTTTAGGGACTGATGACCCCGTAGTTAAGTCCCATAGACTATACAAACATTTCTGTCCCTCTTTCCAGTTTTCTTGTACGATTTTTTCCTGGTATTTAAAATGAGAAACACTTTATTTCAGAAACTTCGGTGTTTGTTCATCATATATTTAGTTTTTTTTCTTATTTACTTAACCGCCGTTGTACAATCCGCGTTTCACGAAGGGTGCTTTTGTTTTAGGCTTTACCAATAGTTGGATTGTTTTTCGTCAATTTAGCTAGTAGAGTTGTGGTTATTTTAGCATTGTCAAATTTTGCGATAACATTCTTTGTTTTGCAGTCTTTTTGGGGTAGACTTTATTTAATATTTTTAATGGTCAGAATCAATATTGGCCCATTTCTTAACGTGGTCATAATTTTAAAATTTCTTTGTAGTTAGGGTATGAAGTTGCTACATGATCGATTAGCAATTCCCCGATCAGTGTGTTGGGTGCCCGTAAAGTTTTTTTATTTTTATTTTTTTTTTTTTTTTTTTAGAAGTGTTCTTTTTAAAACGTTTTGACATGATTTTAAGGTTAATTTTATTTATAACTTTTCTTAATTTTGTTACGGCATTGCCACAATGTAGCTAATTTATAAGTTGCATCATCATATCGGTACAAAATATTCAGCGTAAATCATATTCACCTGCTACGAATCGCATTTGCGTCAGTGGAACACAACACGACGTATTTCTAGTTAAATGTGTGGAGTAATGCTGTATTCCCACGTTAGTTACTGAGATGCCACCTGTTTGGTTCCAACATGAGAAATAATTCACTAAATTTGTACTCATTTATAACATGGCACACTATTTTCGTGTTAATCGCATGAGGAAACGACGTCATGAATGGGTTAACATGCACTAGTAGAAATAACATAACGGATACAAATGAAATACATTTTTGCAGTATTTAAATTTTATTCAATGAAATATTTTTGGAGCCTACATTTCATTAATGTAGGAATCATTTGGAAAAAGTTAAACGGTTTATTTAAGATAATTTCCAGGAGTTTAAACGTTACGCGGTGCCTTCCTGAAGATGAACATATTTAACCTCGCTGCCGAAAGGCATCGGCGTTGCCCCTTTATGTGTGTCGTCCATTCGGAGCTGCTTATGATAGTCACAAGAAATGACAAGTTTCATAAACCCACTCAACATCGTCGATATTAACTCACACCTCTGCCTTAAAAATGTGCATTTGATATTCACCCTCTAGTTTATAGGGCCAGAAATAACCACTGAGAGTCTCCAACTAGTTAGAACTGTGAGATTTGATTATTTAATTATTTTCCGGGTGACGGATTTTGTTTCCGGCGAAAGTAATCACAGATGTAACGACGTATCACAGCCTCAGTATATGAATATACAACATATCCAAGGTGTCCATTATTAAAGTCCCACTTTCTAAATGCCGTACAAAGAGAACCACGGGACAGAATTATTGCAGATTTTAAGTGAACATACTTAACGAAGGGGTGAACGCAATGAAATATACAAAAATAGTAAAAATTAGTTACTAACCTTATCAAAAGATGTCGCTGAAAGCGGCGTATGGATAGAGCGCATGTATAGGGAGAGAGAGTGGCCAACCGGCCGTTATCCGCCATGTTTTTACCAGTCTGCGCACGGGAGATGCTTTTACATAGCGACCCTGGCAGAAGTGTAGCCCACTTAACTATTAAAATAAGGCTAAAGTACATCTTCTATCTTACTAATCAGCACATGATTAAAGAAATGCCATTCATCTATGTTCATACAGGCCAAATAAATTTGTAAGCAAATAAATCTCGTGAAACAGTTAGGACTGTCAAATGTTAATACCATATTTTACGATGTTCTGGTAATTTCGACCGTTGGCAGTTGATTAATAAGAAAGAGAGGTATTTCATGTTATATCTCTATATATAAAAGGAAGTGTCCCGATTGACTGACTGACTGACTGACTCATCATCGCCCAGCCCAAACCACTGAAGATAGAAACTTGAAATTTGTGGAGGGTGTTGATCTTACTCTGTAGGCGTCATTTAAGAAGCGATTTTTCGATATTCCGTCCGTAAGCTATTTAGGCAATTTTGAAGCTAGAACTACAAAATTTCGGAATTTAATTCAGGGTTCGAAATTAAAAGACACGTGTTTCGGCATTTTTTGAAATTTGACAAATAAGGGGGTAAAATAGGTGGCGCAAAAAAGATTTTCAAAAATATGTTGGTGTTAACTTTCAAGCTATAACTACGAAACTTACGATATGGACTCTTGATCAGCATTAAAAAGACACGAGTTTCGGTATTTTTGGAAATTCAAAAACTAAGGAGGTAAAAGACGGGATCAAAAATTCTTTTCGAAAACACTTTGTTGTCAAGACAATTTTGAAGCTATAGCTGCAAAAATTGGTATTTGTATTGTTCGTTATGATTTAAAAAATACGTGTTTCGGTATTTTTGGAAATTCAACCATCAAGGGGGTTAAATTGGAGAGGGGTTGTGTTTCCGAAATATGTTGCTATTTAGGCAATTTTGAAGTTGGAACTACAAATTTTCGGATTTGGATTCGGGGTTCAAATTTAAAAGACATGTGTTTCGGTATTTTTGAGTCGAACAATAAGGGAGTGAAGTACGAAATGCAAAAATTGATTTTCAAAAATATGGCACTGTTAACTCAAATTTCAAGCTATAACTACGAAACTTAAGATATGGATTCATCATCAGGATTAAAAAGAAACAACTGGTGCAGACCAACCAGCCTACGCATGCGAAGCAGCGGGGGTTCAGCTAGTCTCAAATAAAATAATGCTAATTCAGAATTTTCTGCATGCATATCCATAGCTGAAATTAGTACAATATTATCGCTTTCCACCCAGATATAATGCATTGTAAGTGTGCTGTCGATCTTATAACGTTTGCCTACAATGAGAAATACCAAAAACGTGATTCTGTAGATACTTTTAGGGGCACTGTATCACAGAAAAATCGTAAAAAACCGATACTATGTCTACTGAAACAGCAGAAACAGACTCAAATAGGTAACTGAATATCTACAGAGAGTCAATAGTCCCGCCCCCTCCCTTTCTCACGTCACATCCCGTAACAAATTATAGGATTGTGAATAGCCAATAATACAGAGCCAACGGGGAGGTGTGGTAGCCATGTTAAAACATACCTTGTAGCACGACGTATCAAAAACCAGAACCATGAACTAACAAAACGCAAGAAAATGCTGTTTAAAAAATTTACCACTTACCAGATTCGAAATCGCGAAATTATGAATTCAGTACGCAACCACTACAACATGCGAGAATTTCAGAGGCAGTAGTTCTATTACTGAATTTGTTCAGTGCCTTTCATGCTTTGGGTGGGAAGGGAGGGGCAGCAGAAAATATTTACTTCGCACAGGCAGGAATAATTCGTTGGTTTCCATAAGTCGCATTGACGGTTCCCGCTTTCTCGGTTAACTTTCAGCGTTCACTGATCCCGTATTTCTTCATTCCTTGCGAACACGAGTATCATATAACAATCTTCACTTCGGTTTTTACAGCCCACAGAGGAACAACGAGGCAGTTCCCTTGACTGCCCTTAACGATTATGCAATACACATTTTTAATTACACTCAGTAAATCATTTCAAAACAACATATAATCTTAAAAATTGCCGCGAAGTTCTAAGGTTATCGTCACGACCAACGAACAACAAGTTAATTAACGTAAACAGAACCGACAGAAGACGTGAAAAAGTGGAGCAATGCCTACCTGTATGTAACTGTACAGTGAAATCGCTGTCGGAAGCTTTAAGACACTTTACAGTAAAGAAACGCACACTGTATCTATTCACACATGTAAAGCCCGACAAATCTGGTAAAAACATGGCGTCCTGGGCTCTCAGTCAATCAGAAGTGGTCGCACGCATCGCCACTCTCTCGCTATAAAGGCTCTCTACGTAGGGAAAGCTGATGCCGACAAATTATGTCCACGTCATTTACAACTTGTGCTATGCAATACGCCAAAATGGTTTTTCGTTGTCTCTGGGACAAAAACTGCAAAAAAACCGCGAAATAAAAATTCTGTTATTTTTCACGAGACTTGAGCAAGTCATGTTGCGCTGTCCACAATTTTCCGCTAAAAGATGAAACCGTTATACCGCACGTTTCACAACAGACCGTAGTGTGACACAGGTCACAGTGTGAATATGTTGCCTTCAATTCACCTAAATTCGACGTGTGCCCATAGAACACTACACAGCCACAAGTCACATGGACAGATGTCCGGTGACCTTGGTGGCCACGCTATAGGAAAATGACAGCTGATTATTCTGACAGAATTGAGCTCTTAATTGCTTCATTGGCTTTGCGATGTGCGGAGGTTCGCCATCGTGTATTAAAACTGTTCTATTAAATGTTCAAATGTTTGTACAGCTTAAGGGACTTAACTGCGGGGTCATCAGTCCCTAAACTTGCAAACTACTTATGAACTACCTCATACTAAAGATGGCACAAACATACAATCCCGAGGGGAGATTCGAACCCCCAAAGGGGGACGGCCTCGCGCTTCATAGCATAGCGCCTCAATGCACTCGGTGGCTCCGCCGCGGCAAAACTGTACTATCCACGCCGTTGAAGACTTGGAATGACGTGGTTACATGGAGGTATTTTATACGGGTTTTCAGTGACGGTACGGGTAACGGGTCCTGTGGTAAACGATGCTGTTAGGCCGCACCTTACAGTTACCTTTGCAGAAAGAAGTTAAACTGTTTCATATACTAAAAGATTATGCGTTTCCGTGAAATAGCCTTCAAAGTGGAAATGGGCTACATCTGTCCACAAAATATTCCATAACTAAATTTTATCTACTACATTCGCGCGAGAAATTGTAGAACGAACGTGTGTCTCGTTGCCAGATCTGCAGGAAGCAACTCCATAAATGCGTAATTTCATTTCATTTGGGCCTGCAGCATCGTGTATGTCTTTTAAGGACATATTGTTAATCTTAGTAATGCCAAAATGCTGCTTCACTTTATAGATGTTAAAAACTGTTTATTATTACAGCAATAGGCCTATTTCGGCACTGTGGCTATCATCAGGCTATCTTCGGACAAGTATTTATGATTAAAATGAGTGAAATAAAGATACAATTTTGATACATTTTCCGTGACATATTATTATAGACTCACTTCCATATGGCATCGTGGAGGTATAATTTTTGTGTCCCAGCCTCGTCGCCGCTTTTGTGTCTCGTTTCCGTCGTAGGTGTCGGCGGCCGAGCGGAATGAGACCGACAGAGAAATAAAGATAGCACGCTGGTGCAGGTACGGAGGGGAGCAGCCAGAACTAGAAACACTAGAGTAAATTAGAATGAGATATATATTGCACATAATTTATACAATACTTAACTTTTACAGAGTACTGCAGAATGTTGATACATAGTTGAGCTAGAGTCCTGCCTAGTGCCTAACTGATAGCCAAGTCTTCACTGGTGCCTATCGGATTCCGAAGTCTTTACTGGTTCCTAACTCAGTCCCAAGTGACCGATGTCGTTCACTGGTGGCCACGAGCGGAGTTGCCGCAGAGGGCGCTCGTGGCTGTCGTCGTAAGAACGCCGCGCCGTACGTGCATGGCGGCGCGCGGCGAAAGTAGGTGGCGCGGCTTTGGACTTGTGCGACACCACAATAATTTATTACAATGACTGCATTTAATTGCAGTATATAAGTTCTTTAGATGGTATGTATATTACGTTTATCAGGTATTAATTCTTTACTGCTAATCTGTCAGTTTGACATATCCTCCAGCGATGCTCTATGGTTACAGTTTGTTTATGACTGCATGTAGTGGGATCTTTGGTAGTGTGGTGTGATCTTTATTATGTTATGGTATTACGATGTATATCTTTGTTTTAACTCGATTCGAAAATTTTAATAAAGTTGTTTAGATAATGTTTGTGTTTTAGTTCGGTTTATTCATTTAAAATTTTGTTAGGGCTTTCCTTCAAATGTGTATAAATTTCTATCTCTTCCAGGATGTTCATATGATAACCTTTTGGTGTGATATGTAATATTTTCATTGCGTCTGTAATTCGATCGCTTTCGTGATTTTCCATTTTCAAATGATTAATGAAAGCTGAAATATTTTTTTCGGAATTTCTTGTATGTTCTTTGTATCGAGTTTCGAAAATTCTGTCAGTTTCTCATATATGGAATTTCTGACAATCCTTACAGTTAATTTTATATATGCCTGGTAGTTGGTATACTGGTATTTTTGTCTTAGTGGAATGGATTAAGGTTTTTTGTTATATAACGGATAAGAATGCAGAATATTAAGTGGAATTTTATTATCTTTGTTTGGAGACATTTATAATCATCGGGCACTGCAGTCTTGCGCATTAGTGATCATCCCTTCCTCTAATGCTATGGCCACATCTTCCACAGAGGTCGAAGGCATCATTTCTTCCTTCTCTTTCTCTTGAAACGATCCTGTTTTCGAACTATACTACATTCTTCAGATCCTTCACAGATATATTCTCATGTTCTTTAAACACCGATATTTCTTTAAAGCTACAACCGCAAAGACGTCGTTCTTGTAAAAATGCTTCACAAGCAGAGCTCTGTCTCTCATTGAGACACCCTTATGAATATGAATAAGAGGCGAGCGATACGAAACTCATTTGTTTATCCGGAATGAAATGTATCGTGCGCATGAACCGTGATTTGCATTGTATGCCATTTACAATACCATCTATTGATAAAGATATTGAACTTTTTTCTATTATTGTGTATGCCATTCCGTTTCCCCCTTCATCAAGTATGTTCAGATCAAATCTGCTAGCATTCTGCCCCTTGTCTTTTCGTACAGCATTTTTAAAGTGGGGCACCTTCTATCATTTGTAATCGCTTTTGCCACACCGTAGTATTTCTCTATAGTTTCGAGGTTCGACGTTAAGTTGCGTCTTATTCTTTCTCGAATATGACCTTGCAATGTTCACAACAATTAACGCTCCAGCAGTTGATTAGATCAGCTAGTAAAACGGAGGAAATGGATAACACAAAGTATTGGTGTTAGTACAATCGTCAAGTAATTACAGTACTGACCTTTAAAATTCCTATACCAAGAAGAAATGTAGATGATACACGACTATTTATTGGACAAATATATTACACTAGAACAGATATGTGATTACATTTTCACGGAATTTGGGTGCATAGATCCTGAAAAATCAGTAACTAGAACAACCATCTCTGGCCGTAACAACGGCCTTGATACGCTTAGGCATTGAGTCAGACAGAGCTTGGACGGCGTGTGCATGTACAGATGCCCATGCAGCTTCAACGCAATACCACAGTTCATAAAGAGTAGTGACAGACGTATTGTGACGAGCCAGTTGCTCGGCCGCCATTGACCAGACGTTTTCAATTGATGAGAGATCTGGAGAATGTGCTGACCAGGGTAACAGTCGAACATTTTCCCCATCTAGAAAGGCCCGTACAGGACCAGTAAAATGCGGTCGTGCATTATCCTGCTTAAATGTAGCGTTTCGTATGGATCGAATGAAGGGTAGAGCCACGAGGCTTAACACATCTGAAATGTAACGGCCACTGTTCAAAGGACCGTCGATTTGAACATGAGGTGACCCAGACGTGTAACCAATGGCACCCCATACCATCACGCCGGCTGTTACGCCAGTATGGCGATGACGAATACACGCTTCCAATGTGCGTTCACAGCGATGTCGCCAAACACGGATGCGACCATCATGATGCTGTAAATAAAACCTGGATTCAGAATGAAACTTTCACTCTGAAGCGGAGTGTGCGCTGATATGAAACTTCCTGGCAGATTAAAATTGTGTGCCGGAACCGGGACTCGAACCTGGGACCTTTGCCTTTCGCGGGCAAGCGCTCTACCGACTGAGCTACCCCGACACGACTCACGATGCCGCCTCACAACTTTACTTCCGCCAGTACCTCGCCTCCTACTTTCCAAACTTCACAGAAGCTCTCTTGCAAACACGCAAGACTAGCACTCCTGGAAGAAAGGATATGGTGGAGACATGGCTTAGCCACAGCCTAAGGGATGTTTCCAGAATGAAACTTTCACTCTGCAGCGGAGTGTGCGCTGATATGAAACTTGCCATGTCTCCACCATATCCTTTCTTCCAGGAGTGCTAGTCTTGCGTGTTTGCAAGAGAGCTTCTGTGAAGTTTGGAAAGTAGGAGGCGAGGTAGTGGCGGAAGTAAAGTTGTGAGGCGGCATCGTGAGTCGTGTCGGGGTAGCTCAGTCGGTAGAGCGCTTGCCCGCGAAAGGCAAAGGTCCCAGGTTCGAGTCCCGGTTCCGGCACACAATTTTAATCTGCCAGGAAGTTTCAAAACCTGGATTCACCGAAAAAAAACGACGTTTTGCCATTCGTGCACCCAAGTTCGTCGTTGCGTACACCATCACAGGCGCTCTTGTCAGTCATGAAGCGTCAACGGTAATCGCAGCCATGGTCTCCGAGCTGATAGTCCATGCTGTTGCAAACGTCGCCGAACTGTTTGTGCAGATGGTTGTTGTCGTGCAAACGTCCCCATCTGTTGACTCAGGGATCGAGACGTGGCAGCACGATCCGTTACAGCCATACGGAAAAGATGCTGTCATCTCGACTGCTAGTGATACGAAGCTGTTGGCAACCAGCACGGCGTTCCGTATTGCCCTCCTGTACCCACTGGTTCCATATTCTTCTAACAGTCATTGGATCGCGATCAACGCGAACAGCAATGTCGCGATACGATAAACCTCAATCGCGATAGGCTACAATCCGACCTTGATCAAAGTCGGCGATGTTATGGTACGCATTTCTCCTCCTTACACGAGGCCTCACAACAACGTTTCACCAGGCAACGTCGGTCAACTGCTGTTTGTGTATGAGAAATTGACATTTCCTTTATCTCTGTATCTCTTCCACGTCTGAACAGTGGCAAACTAAGGCTGTGGGTGGCACGCGGGGACGGCAAAACAAAATGAGGCTTACGGTCCACTTGGAAATACATGTATTACTATAAAACATCCGTCTCACCCACTCAGTCGCGATGATGATGATGACGATGATTGTTTTATTACGGCACTCAACATCGCTCCCCACTCAATCCCAGTGGCACTGTTTACGTCGTTTAGCGGTTTGAATAACTTCTACTGTTAATCTAAGGAACTTATTGTTGACCCGATATGCACATTCAGCGTCATAGTTCAGGAGATGCAACAAATAATGATAATATTGTGTGGCTCATTGGCCTGGTACAAGTAATAAAAATTCGGCGACTTGTGTGCGCGTAGCCTACCCCAGTTATCCAACGTGGAATACGAGCCACGTGTCGTTTCTGGCGACTCTTCACTGAGAGATAAAGGATGCGTTAAAACGCAAATTAAAAAAAAAAATCCGCGATCCGACCGGATTTCGAACCCGGGACCATTTGTTTTCTTGTTCAGTGCTTTTCCCCAAGACCACCGGGCCCAACAGGATATGCACTTTTTTCTGTTTGTTATCTCTCTCTCTCTCTCTCTCTCTCTGTGGGTGGGTGGGTGGGTGTGGGTTTGGGTGGGTGTGTAGCGACTTGGAAATTTAACTCGCTTTATTCGAATAGGTAAATCTTTTGACGTCATTGACGAAGGGAATGTGATTTCTCCACCTGCTCTATCTGAAAAAAAAAAAAAAAAAAAAAAAAAAAAAAAAAAAAAAAAAAAAAAAAAAAAAACTTATCTCTTTTCATTCTCCACTCCGAGGAGTGGAGCGGGCTGTTTGAGATCCGGCCCATAAAGAGTCGCGGCTCTATTCAGCCAATTATCAGACAAGCTGATAGTGGGGCAAAGGGGGAATCCCAATTGGGAATAAGTGGGAGGGGCTTACCAGCTCCGGCATACGCCTTACAACCAAGGAAAACCTCCCGAAAACCTTGGTCGGAGCCGGGGGATTGGGACCAATTTAATTTATCTCCGGGACTTGCCCCGGACAAAAATAGATTCAGATTACGTAATTTAATCATTATCCGAATGGCAGATAGATAATTTTCCTGTGTGTGGGGAATTTTTTTTTTAAGTTGTGTAGCAGACCCGAGTGTTAAGCTATGTAAATTATATCTCTGAACTTCATTCAATTTTTATTACTTCAAATGTTTTTAATTCGTTTTCTGTTCTTGTTTCTTGTCTGCAATGTTTTGAGTGACAATTAAAAGTTATAAACACATCCTTTCTCTCATTTTATGAACCTTGTACACAAACAACAACCATACTGGTGACCCCTACGTGATTAATACGGAGCGGAACGCATTTTTAATTTGTGAAGTGCAAAAATGACCGACAAAGGCAACGACTCAAATTCACGGCCTACATCGGCATGGGACGAAGCGGGCATTGCTCGTGTTTCAGTGAAGATTCCGCCCATCTGGAAGAAAAACATAAAGGCATGGTTTCTTCAAATTGAAGCTCAGTTTCCCACGTTGGGTATCACCAACGAAACCACGAAATTTAATCATCTTGTGGCATCATTAGAAGCGGATGTTGTGGAATTAATTTCCGACTTTTTAACTCGACCATTATCTACCACTCCATTCACAGAGCTTAATACAAGATTAATTCAGGAATTTGAAGAGTCAGAAAATAGAAAAGTAACAAAATTATTAACAGAACTGGAATTAGGTGATAAGAAGCCAACTCACCTGTTACGTGAGATGTGAACTTTAGCTGGTATACAAGTCAAGAACGATTTTTTCAAAACCAAATTTATGCAGCGGCTTCCTGTTACCGCACGTTCTATACTAGCTACAAGTAGACATGATCTTGATACCATAGCCACAATGGCTGACAAAATTGTTGAATTTTCACACCCAGGCTCAAAAATTTGTGCTCAAACATTGCAGGCATCATCCAGTATTTCAACCAGTAAAATAAATGATGCAAATAACGACATATCTCAAGACTAGAGAAACAAATCGCCGAATTAACGCTGACTGTCAATGAATTGAACACACACTCACGTTCAAGAAGCAGCTCACGTTCATCTCGTTCCTCACGAAGTAGATCACGAGACAGGTCACGCTCATTCCAGCGTTTTAATCCTAATGGCGCACTATGTTGGTATCACTTTAAATATCGCCACAGGGCAAAGAAATGTCAGAGCCCATGCTCGTATCAACCACCTCCCGCTCAAAATTCCAACAAGCAGTCAAACTCAAACGCTCCACATTAGCGGCGGCAAGTGATCGGAGCAATTTTTCACGCCGCCTATTTCTCACAGACAGAAGTAACGGAAGACGTTACCTAGTCGACACCGGAGCTGACATTTCTGTGATTCCGCCTACGGATAGTGACCGCCGAAGAAAAACAGATCGTAAACTTTATGCGGAAAACGGCACTTGTATTAATATTTACGGGGAGCGTCTATTAGTACTCAATTTGGGTTTACGGCGCAATTTCACATGGAATTTCGTAATTGTGCAATCGCCGAATATCGGAGCCGAATTCATTGATCATTACAATCTTTTAGTAGATCTCAAGAACAGACGTGTAATCGACCCATTAACGTCAGCAGCAACAACTGGCACACTGATTAAAGTCTCGGGCATAGAAATCATGTAATGCCTCCAGATCAAAAACATGCTGACATTCTCAATAAATTTTCCAGCTCGCTTCATGAAAACATCCATTTTGACATTCCAGATACCACTGTTTTTCATACGATTGTCACAGAAGGACATCCTGTAGCAGCAAAGGCACGACGACTACCACCACATAAACTCAAGGGAGCTAAAGCAGAGTTCCAACAAATGATTAATATGAAAATCTGCCAGCCGTCAAAGAGCGCCTGGTCAAGTCCTCTCCATTTAGTTCCCAAGAAAGACGGATCCTGGAGGCCTTGCGGAGATTACCGTGCTCTCAACAACATCACCAAACCTAACAGATATCCTATTCCTAACCTTCAAGATTTTAACAGTCAACTGCATGGAAAACAAATATTTTCAAAGATAGATCTGGTCATAGCTTACCATCACATCCCTGTACTTCCAGACGATGTACCTAAGACAGCAGTGATAACTCCATTTGGTTTGTTTGAATTTTTACGACTTCAATTTGGACTCCGAAACGCGGCTCAAACTTTTCAAAGATATATCGACAATATACTGAGAGACCTCGATTTTGTGTACTGTTATATAAATGACATTCTAGTAGCATCACAAGATGAAGAAGAGCGCCAGAAGCATCTTCAATTGCTTTTCGAACGCCTCAGTAAGTTCAACAGATGTATGTAACAGATAGAGTAATTACGGGAGAAACCAATTCTGGACTTCGTTAATGTGTAGCAAAATTTGTTTTCTTAATGTAATGAAGGACAGAATCAGTTGCACGTTTTGTACGTGCTAGTAAGAGCGCAGCATCACGTTCCGAAATAGACAGCTTGACTCATGGTCAAATAGGTATAACTGCATACCGGTAGAAATTCGGGTTTTCAATAAAACAAACTTTCGCTACAGACTGATATCGTTTTTAAAATTTGACATCTGTAATGATTTGCATGTTGCACCTTATTTAAAACTCACTGAGAGGAACAAAACGAAGCGTACACTTACATACACAGCACAGAATTAAAGTTTCTCGCAGTCAGTTTTAATAGAATACTTCAATATATGTCACGATCATAAATTTCGCATGAATTTGAACTTCAGATACGAGTAGTGCTTCAATGTTTTCTTGTAGGTATTGAGAGAAGTACATTACTGACCGTTACAATGCTACGCCAAGAGAGAGTGCAAATCATTAATGGGTATTCATTCGACAGATATTTTATACTAGAACTGACGCAAGTTTGGTGCATAGATTCTGAGATATCAGTACCCAGAACAAGCACCCCTGGCCGTAATAACGGCCTTGATACGCCTGGGCATTGAGTCAAGCAGAGCTTTGATGGCGTGTACAGGTACAGATGCCCATGCAGCTTCAACACGATATCGCAGTTGATCAAGAGTAGAAACTGGCATATTGTGATGAGCCAGTTACTCAGCCACCACTGATCAGACGTCTTCAATTGGTGAGAGATCTGGAGAATGTGCTGGCCAGGGCAGCAGTAGAACATTTTTCCAGAAAAGCCAGTACAGGACCTGCAACATGCGGTCGTGCATTATCCTGCTGAAATGTAGGGGGTTTCGCAGGGATCGAATGAAGGATAGAGCCACGGGTCGAAACACATCTGCAGTGTAACAGTAACTGATCAAACTGCCGTCGATGCGAACAAGAGGTGACCGAGACGTGTAACCAATGGCATCCCATACCATCACGCCGGGCGATACGCCAGTATGGCGATGACGAATACATTCTTCCAATGTGCGTTCTCCGCGATGTCGCCAAACACGGATGCGACCATAGTAAACAGAACCTGGATACGTCCGAAGAAATGACGTTTTGCCATTCGTGCACCCAGGTCCATCGTTGCGTACACCATCGCAGGCTCTCCTGTCTGTGATGCAGCGTCAACGGTAACCGCAGCCATGGTCTCCGAGCTGATAGTCCCTGCTGCTGCAAACGTCGTCGAAATGTTCGTGCAGATGGTTGACGTCTTGCAAATGTCCCCATCTGTTGACTCAGGGATCGAGACGTGGCTGCACGATCCGTTAGAACTATCCGAATAATATGCCTGTCGTCTCGACTGCTAGTGATACGAGGCCATTGGGATCCGGCATGGCGTTCCGTATTGCCCTCCTGAAGCCATCGATTCCATATTCTTCTAACAGTCATTGGATAGCGACCAACGCGAGCAGCAATGACGCGATAGGATAAACGGCAATCGCGCTAGACTATAATCCGGCTTTTATCAAAGTTGGAGACGTGATGGTACGCATTTCTCCTTCTTACACGAGGCATCACAACAACGTTTCACCAGGCAATGCCGGTCAACTGCTGTTTGTGTATGACAAAGCGGTTGTAAACTTTCCTCATGTCAGCACGTTGTAGGTGTCGCCAACCTTGTGTGAATGCTCTGAAAAGCTAATCATTTGTATATCACAGCATCTTCGTCCTGTCGGTTAAATTTCGCGTCTGTAGCACGTCATCTTCGTGTTGTAGCAATTTTAATGGCCAGGAGTGTAGATATGAAGTTTTTAATTTTATTGTATAAAGGCATCGTGTTGCTTCATACTTCTCTAGTAAGTTATGTTCTGATACTGTTATACGTACCCAAGAAACATGGAAGACACAGGCCCTGAAGAAATGAAAAATAACTTTTTGAATACTACGTCAACATTAAATGTCTGCTGAACACTGTTACCGCTGTTCCGCATTTATGGGCGAAAAAGCAATTACCTGTGCTCAAATACACTTGTGTTAATAGTGTGTTAAGTATGCATGAAGCAACTTCATGAATAAATCTTATAACCGATATTGTTTATTTAGACCGTATGCAGGCACGGAAATTCGATACTGTCATATTTTCAAATTAAACAGGATGACCATTAAAGAAAAGGACAGCGTACAACATCGACGGGGTTATATATTTCACCGATGCGAAACAATATTCTAGTTTAAAAAGAGAAATTTCTTATCCATAAGATACAAGAAAATTGTCACTCTGTCTTCCGAATCAATTATCAGGTTACAATGACCTGTCCGCATTATTATATGTAAGGTGATTACAACGTAATTCATGAGTAATAATGTGTTACAATAACTGTGTTACTATACTTAGATTCATTTCCACAGCATAGACAAAGTATTAATCATCTAATCTCCTTTAGTAGTAGTGAAAAATCTTGCAAGTAGATGAACTTAAAACATTAATTCAACTGCTATCAACTTGCCCTAGAAATATACGTAATAATTCTCAATGTTTAGCGAAGTGCTTGTCGTCCTTAATCCATTAGAGACGCATGAATAGTTAATTTACCTCGGAAAGTCTCGTAGGCAACGTCACCAAAAAATTGATTACACTTTCTCTTGGAAGATTTGCAGAATTCAGTAGGTAGGTAGGAACAGACACTTCTGAAACTCTGGCTGAAAGATTGGTGTCCGGACACTTGCCACGCCGGACACTTGCCACGCCGGACATTTGCCACACTTTTACCTGCTCCGAAGGGTCGGGTGCCCCTGTCTCCTCCTCCTCCTCCCCGCCCCCCCCTTCCACCCTTCAAATTTGTATGTCGACTTTAGGTCATCTGTCAAATATAGACGCCCTTATCTATAGATTGTAACGTATTTTCTGTCATTGATTTGAACATTGCCCCAATTCACTTTATTAACTAATATTTCGCCGCAAAAGAGTAAATTTATGAAGTGTATCGTTCTTCTTTCCTCCTTTTTTCTCACGCAGTTGTAGCAAATAATATATGTAGAAATGCAGTGATCAAACTTGAATGATCAGCGAACATTCGAATTATCTTTATATTGCTCCTTTCGTGTTCCTTCCATGGCGATGGACTGTTTCTACCGTAAACAGTAAGTGTGGTAGAAAGCTACCGTACAGACGGACGCAGAATGGATCCATATTTGTGGTTGGAAGAATTAATTACATACTGACATAGACTACGGTATTGCTTTCGTTCTCCAAAAGTTATAAATATTTAGATTTAGGGATATTGAAAAGAAACTGTTGGCTATATCGAGTAAGAGGCGGAGACGGAGGTTTGGAAGCAAACAGCAGGAGTGCGGGGAAGGGCGTCCCTTGCCTGAGGGGTCGCTAATCCGACTACCTGACGAAGGGTCAGGTGTGGCAAAAGTCCGGCGTGGCAAGTGTCCGGCGTGGCAAGTGTCTGGCATCCGAAAGATTATCAGCTCAATTCCAGGTCAGCTATTAATTTCCGGTCGGCAGCAAATTTGTCTCCCGATAAGTGACCGTGCAATGCAATTGCACCTTTCTGATATTGCATGTCTCTGCCCTGGATAATGCACACACTTCTTAAGATCGGTGGCAGGCAAGAGAAAATCAGTAGTCGAAATCAGATTACTTTACAATTATTCGGCAATTTCTTGTAGCTCATAAACTACTTTAGAGATAGTTCTTTTCTCAGTAAATTAATAGAGCCTGTTCTTTTGCTCCAATAGCGGCTCACAATAACGATAATCCAGACCGCCGCGTATACGTTCGCAGTTATACTTTATCTAGACTGACAATAATATTTGCAAGTATCTTGGTATCACTGAAGTCAGCATTTTGCACTCGGCGCTAAATTACTGCAGGCGGATTTGAACTGGCGTCCTTCTGAAGGGCGAGTCCATTGTGCTAATAACTGCCCCACGTCTCTCGGTGATTGTTTTAATGTTGTAGGTTCGAGTCGAAGCCCAGCACAAAGTTTTGACAGTAAAATTTAAAAATTCAGCCGCTACTGCAAACTGGAAGAAAAGCATTTTTGAAAAAGAGAAATTTGCTAACATGGAATATTAATTTAAGGGTAAGGAAGTCTTTTCTGATGGCATTTGTGTGGTGTGTTGCCTTGTACGGGAGTGAAACATGGACGATAAGCAGTGCGGACAGGAAGAGAATAGAGGCTTTTGAAAAGTGGTCCTACTGAAGAATGCTGAAGATTAGGTGGGTAGATAGCATAACTAATGAAGTGGTACTGAACAGAATTGGTGAGAAAAGGAATTTTTGGCATACCCTGACTAAAAGAAGGGATCGCTTGGTAGGACACATTCTTAGACATCGAGGAATCGTAAATTTAGTATTGGAGGGAAGTGTGTGGGGTAAAAATCGCAGAGGGAGACCAAGAGACGCGTATAGTAAGCAGATTCAAGTGGATGTGGGTTGCCTTTCTTATGAGGAGATTAAAAGGCTTGCTCAGGATAGAGTAGGGTGGAGAGCTGCATGAAACCGGTCTACGGACTGAAGACCATAACAACAACTGCAAACTGAATAATTCATTCAAGAGTTCTATGGATTATGAATTGCTAGAATATGTGGTATCTAATTTATAACTTTTCACCTAATTGAAATGATTACGCAAAATATATTTAACTTGTATGTCAAAGAGGCACAGACAGCTACCGAGTATAATCATGGAAATTTAAGGATAGTAGTTACAACCAATGAAAATATTTTAAAGAAGGTGTAAACACTCAAATGTGTGGTTTTTTCAACCACAGGAGCAACAGAAGAAGAAACATCTCAAAAACACACCAACACTAGGTAGAAAACTGGGCATTTTTTATGATGCGTGTTTCACGGGAATTGGAGAATAAGTCATCTGTAGCTTCTCTCTTGAGGCAGCTAGGTGCCATTAGTGAGAAATTTTGTTTGATATAGTCAGAGATAAGACAGGTAAAACATTTGGTGTTCTTGCACGAAGTACTTGTCTTTTTATTATTATTATATTATTATTATTATGTTATTATTATTAAATTGATTGGCCACATTGGACCATTTGAGTCGTTCCAGTTCACTTTTTCTTTGAAGGTTGCATTGCTCGGTTCTTGCGTTCCGCCCAGTAGCTCTACATTCGCTCCGATCGTGCCTTCCTCAGTTCGTCTGAAATCTCGACAGGCTTTCTGTGTGTCATTTCTGCTGGAAATTTATAGTTCTTAAGAAGGGTGTTGATCTTATTTTTGTCCTTAGCATCAACAATTTCGAGGCCAAACACATCCAGATCCTGCTGAATTTCTTTGACCCAATGTCCTCCTATCTTCTTCCTATCTTCTTCTCATCACTAGTTGTCGTAAAATTTTGTTCTCTGGCAGTCTTAAGATGTGAAAGAAATAAGACATTCTTTTCTTCTTCATTGTGCTGGTGACTGGCTCAATCTCCCGATAGTCAATTTGATTGGGAAAGGATTCTCCAGACTCCATCAACCTGGTGTTTCTTATTTATTCACGTTCTGATAATTCTTCTTTTAGTTTTGAGGAGCTGATCAGTTCTCCTTTCATTTTTAATCTGGAACAGCGTTTCACAGGCTTAAGTGGCTTCCGGGAGAGTTACGGCTTTGTAGTGTTGGATCTTAGTGTCTACTGAGAGGCATTTCTTATTATATGTTGACCAGGGTTGAAACTGTGCCTTTTTCATTTTGTTGGTTCTATTTATACATGTTGCTTTCTCATTTAAGTTCTGCGTAATAATTTCTCCAAGGTATTTAAATTGTTGGACTATGTTACGTTTTTGATCATTTATGGACGACATTATCTATGCAAACAGGTTTCATGCGCATGATCTCCGTTTTCTCGAAGGATATTTGCAGTCCTATTTTCAGAGCGATTTTCTGGAGACTGGTGATGTGGGCTCGAACTTCTTCCATTTCAACGTCTAAGAGAGCTCAAATGTTCAAATGTCTGTAAATCTATCGGACCAAACTGAGTGGTCATCCGTAGCTTACAAACTACTTAAACCTAGGTAAACTAACCTACGGACAAACACACACACCCATGCCCGAGGGAGGACTCGAACCTCCACGGCGGGCAACCGCGCGCTCCGCAGCGAGGTGCTTTAGACCGCTCGGCTACTCCACCGCGGCACTAAGAGAGCTAAATAATCTGTAAACCCCAGGCAATTTGTTCTTATTGAGGGCCTTGCTCCAATGTTTATTCTAGCTGAGTTTTCTTTTTGCCAAATCCTCATAATGTAATCAAGGGCCACATTAATGAGCACTGGGGATGATCCATCACCTTGTCTAAGGCCAGATTTATTGTGAAAATTTTCGACATTTCTCCCCTGAACTTTACCTTCGAACTTGTGTTGGTCAGAGTTATTTCAATGATTTTTTACTAGTTTTGGGTGAAGGCCGTATGAAAGTGTGGGTCTATGAATACTATATTACGCCTTCTTGAAATCTATGAATGAAATAAATAGCTGTTTATTTCTGTATTTGTAAATTTCATTATTAGTTTCAAACTGAGAATCTGGTCTGGGCAGCTAATGTATGGGCGAAATCCTCCATGATATTCACCAAGTTGTGGTTCCAGAGTGTTTTTGATCCTGTTGTAAATTATGCGGAAGAAAATATGTGCAGTCCAGAAGGATTATTCCTCTGTAATTATCTGGGTTGGTTTTATCTCCTTTTTTAAAATAATGGATGGATTATTCCTGAGATCCAGCGTAATGGAATTTTTGTCTTTTTATTACTTCCATATGTGCATTTAAATGCTGTACACGCTTTAGGCATATTTCAGCAGCAAAAAAATGTACAGACAATACACCATAAGCACAATATACACTAAATACAACAAGATACGACAGGCGGCCTCATCTCAAGTGTAAATATGGGGATCGAGATTATACAGGTTGCCTCAAAGAGCGCTGTAACTCATGTATTAGTCACTGTATGAAATTTAAGCTCATTGTCTAAGGTTTTAATACAAAAGGGCATGACGCCATATTGTCCACACACTTCTTTGTTTTGCTAGTACTTGGGGTGATTTTCGTGTTAATAATCATCCATTTAAATATAACTGTGCTAATGAAATTATTTATATACACCTAGAAATTTTCAAACAATTACCTACCAAAATCGTGTCTAATCACAGATACTATTTAGCCTGTTAGAACAATAGTCAGTATTGCTGTATCTTGAATGTTAATCAAACGGCTTCACCTCCTGATGAATTACAATACCTGTTTATCCCAGCATTTAGTTTTTTTTTCTTTTCTCATTTTTAATAATTTACGTGGGTGCGTTTTGTATCCATTAGTAATGCGGAATTTTACAATTTGACTTATTTGAAATAGCTTTACCAGCCGCCATTGTGTTATACCAAGACGAACTATCGCTCCGGCTATGACACGAACAAGATAACAGCAGCAATAAGGCTTAACTGGCACTCTTATTGCAATAACAAAAAGATATATTAATCTCTAAAATAGTTAATGAAATATCACTTTCATATTGAAATCAGTGTAATTCAATGATGAGAAATTACCAGTAAATGATGGTTTTAATATCTTTGCTCAGTATCTAATGACCGCTCTGTCGACGGGGCGTTAAACCCTAAGCTTCCTTCCTTCCTTAATATCTTTGCTCAGTGAACATCTTGGAGCAAAAGTAAAAATTAACTTCTAATAAACATTAATTTCACCGAATTAAGTGTAGTAGCAGTTCAAGTAACATTCTGAAGTCGGAAGTGGAAGCTATCATTCGTTTTCCCTTTAGTAAATTACTGGTCAGTTTCAAAAGAAACGAACATTATCGAGTATTGCTTACTTCCATTATCGAGGGATGTCTCTTTCGTTTATTATGCACGCTGCCTGTGTCACTTTAAACTGCGTTGTGTCGTGATGAATCTAAACACGAACCCATGTTCCATTTGCTGTGGTTCTGCCAACCTGGTGCCATTACAGCGTCCAATTAACGTTTTTCATTTTTTCGCTACTGTTCAGAGGCTGCAATTTTGTTTGGACGCTTTTAATACCGAGAATATAGTTCGAAGGACTGATCCATGCGCATCGTGCAGATTAGCAATATTCTGATAATGTGTATTTTCATACGTTATCTAATGAAATCTGATACTGCTATTTCTGAATATGGCAAATTATGATATGTTTTTCTTATCTGTAATATCGGTTATGTCAGTCGAAAGTAATTGAACACCTTTATTTTTGTGCAATTACAGTTCTTCATAGCCAATTATTACTACACATACTGCTTCACTTCCGTACCACTTACCACGTTGTATACCACTTGCATAACTTTCGTGTGTGTTGTCTCTGATAGCTTTTGTCCCACTTTAGGTTACGGTAGTAACACTAAAAGTGGGCCTTTGCGATCGTTTTTTTACAGCTTGAAATTTAAATGAAAATAACGGTTTAACCATTCATCTAACACGAAAATTGAATTACCGAATTTGTAGAGGAGGAAATTCTCTACAACTTTGCTCTCTTATGTTCTTTTTCATATCTTGTATCGTTTCAGAGATATTTGCAAAAATAACGGCGATTTTGGGATGTATGTCTGTCTGTCTGTCTGACTGTCCGTAACGTGTTCCCACTTTTTAAGACGAACCGTTCAACCGATCAGCACCAAATTTTACAGACATAATTGTAGGCCGCCAGAGACTAGAACCTCCCTTTTTCAAATTTTTAGGACAAAAAATACGGCAGTAATATAAAACAAAAGCCTTTTGTAATATATTTTCAAACGAACCGTTCATTTGAAACGAAAATTGAATAACCTAATTGGTAGAGGGGAAAATTCTCTACAACTTCGCTCTATTATATTTTTTTTCATATCTCGTATCGTTTGAGAGATATTTGCAAAAATTACGGAGATTTGACACCCTCCATTGATTTTACGAAAACCAGCCGTTCGCAGATGTCACGTGACATTCAACGCCCAGAACTCTCTCTGGGATACGCCATCTTGCGTTGATGATTTTCTTATTATAACTTACACGTTGTTATTTCAAAGCTACGGCGCATTGAAGAATTAAGAAAAACACGTCATTCTTCGTTCGAAAAATGATAATCTAGTGTCTAAAAATGCCACTTTAGCATCAGTTAACAACTGCCATCAATAGTACGAAAATTAAGGGCGAATTTCATAATTATTCGCCATAGTGTAAGAAATAAAAGAAAAGAAAATGAGGCCGATACATACATAAAAAAAAAAGAGAGAGAGAGAAAGGACCTAAAACAAATGTGGTAGGCAGCGTGTTGGATTGTGAAGCACATGGTCCTTGGTTTGGGACCCGCCACTACCAAAAAATTTTTTTCTCCTTTTTTCCTAAAAGGATTACGTGTTGGTTGCATAGATATCACAATAATAGAGTCGTAATCATATCACTATAATTTTTTATTATTTACATTAATATATTTGTCCGAAATGTTTGCAAAAAATTATAAAACTACAAATTAAAAGTGGGCCGTAAAACACGTCAGTGCGATTTTTTTAGGCTACAAAGCTTTCCAATAAAAAACAAACTGCGAGATATGTTATTTTATTATCGGAAGGAAATACATAAGTAATAAAAACCGCGTTCCAGGTTCACGTTGGCACGAACTACATGTTACGTTAACGTAACTGTTTCACTGCTTACCGTAGTGAAACACCATTTCCTCTTTTTTCTGTATTGTTTGATAAAGTTTTAAAGAAGTCTCGGAAGTCTCGTCGAGAGCGTAGTTATTAGATCTCTAGCTCATAATCCAGAATTTTTTAAGTGACTTGCCATTATATTCCGACTAAAGCACTGTCTTGTTGTAACCAGTCTTCGGGTTGGGGGCTGCTTTCCATTGTCTCATGACACCAACTGGCGTTCACGTTGTTTTCGAGGAAGGGAAAATTAGTGTGCGCTCAGCTCGTGTAAACAGAAGTGCAGCGCGCTAAGCCGACGATTCCGTGGGTAAACAACGCCCGCGCTGCCGCCTGACGTCACAGCTGCCAGGAAGATGGAGTGGAGGGGAGAGGGAAGCGACAGTAGCTGCCTGGCCTGTCTTGTTTTTTAAGGAGGACAACAACACACCGCTTTAGCTGCCGGGGCAAACACACGGGCTGCGGAGCAAACAGTTGCACCGGTAGGTGTCCGGGGAACTGACCACGTGCGCGCCGCCGGCCACGGTCGACAAACGTTACGGCGGGGATCGATGTATCGACTGTGACACAGGCGCACGCACCTCGCGGCAGAACTTACCGGGCGGAAATCAAGCCGGCGGCTGGGCGCGGTTGTGCGTGGTCGGTGATGGCGTATTACGAGAGCGACGGAAGTGGAAAGGACTGCCATAGCTCGTCCAGGGTGCAAGCGAATGCTGACATGCGACATTATGTCGTTAACAGACCTTTTCAAGGACTTGCATGAGAAATAACACTACTGACCATTAAAACTGCTACATCAAGAAGAAATGCAGACGATAAACGTGTATTCATTGGAGAAATATATTACACTAGAACTGACATGTGATTACATTTTCACGCAATTTGGGTGCAGAGATCCTGAGAAATCAATTCGCAGAGAAACCATCTCTAGCCGTAATAACAGCGTTGATACGCTCTGGCGTTGAGTCAAACAGAGCTTGGATGGAGTGTACAGGTACAGATGCCCATGTAGCTTCAACACGATACAACAGTTTATCAACAGTAGTGACTGACGTATTGTAACGATCCAGTTGCTCGGTCACCATTGACCAGACGTTTTCAGTCGGTGAGACATCTGGACAATGTGCTGGCCAGGATAGCAGTCGAACATTTTCCGTACCCAGAAAGGCCCGAACAGGACCAGCAACATTATCCTGCTGGAATGGAGGGTTTCGCAGGAATCGAATGAAGGGTAGAGCCACGGGTCGTAACACATCTGAAATGTAACGGCCGCTGTTTAACGCGTCGTCGATGCGACCAAAAGGTGACAGAGACATGTAACCAATGGCACCCCATACCATCACGGCGGTGATCAGTATGGCGATGACGAATACACTCTTCCATTGTGCGTTCACCGCGATGTCGCCAAACACGGATGCGACCATCTTGATGTTGTAAATATCATCGAAAAAATAACGTTTTGCCATTCGTGCACCCAGGTTCGTCGTTGCGTACACCATCCCAGGCGCTCCTGTCTGCGATGCAGCGTCACGGGTAACCGCAGCCATGGTCTCCGAGCTGATAGTCCATGCTGCTGCAAACGTCGTCGAACTGTTCGTTCAGATTATTGTTGTCTTGCAAACGTCCCCATCTGTTGACACAGGGATCGAGACATGTCTGCACGATCCGTGAAATGTTCAAGTGTTTGTAAAGCTATGGGACTCTAGTACTTAATCCAACTTATATTAAGGACAGAGCGCACACCTATACCCGAAGGAGGACTCGAACCTCCACGGGGAGCAGACGCGCACTCCGTAGCAAAGCGCCTGAGATCGCACGGCCACACCCACACGACTATCCTATATTCCATTTTTTTTTTTTTTTTTTTTTTTTTTTTGTACATAACGTGGTGGTTTGGATCATGAGCTGTGGAGAAGTAGGGGTGCAAATAATAGATTTGCATTTATAATGTCCCTAAATATCTTAACTGTTTGGTATAGTTACGGTTCGTGGAACTTTATTATTAGTTCAATACAATTATAATATTCATTATCCGACGTTATTTATTACAAACAAGAACAAACTGTGTCCATGAGAAAATTTATGAACTTTCGTGCTAGGGTACAGCAACCAATAAATTTCAAGACAGTATCCTATGTTTTCCCCACGGCATTTGAATTCTGTCGCAGATCAGTACAGGGTTGGCGTAGTTCAGTTCCACGAACAGTGCGAAGAGGACATGAATAGCGTGTGGTCATGGAAGCAGATTCGGTGAAGGAGGAACAACATTTACGTACTATACTAAAAGCAAAAATTATCACAACAAATATTATCGCGCTGAGCCGTTATCCCGCGTGTATGAACGCGTCAAATGTATCAGGCAGACGTAATATCTCCGAAGGATGACGAAGCTAAATTTTTAAATATGCATAATATGTTGTTGTTGTGGTGTTCAGTCCGCAGACTGGTTTGATGCAGCTCTCCGCGCTACCCTGTCCTGTGCAAGCCTCTTCATCTGAAAATGCGTTCGGCAACCTACATACATTCGAATCTGCTTACTATTTGTCCTTCGGTCTCCCTCTACGAGTTTTACCACACACGCTTCCTTCTAATGCTAAGTCGACAATTCCTTGATGTCTCAGAATGTATCCAACAAATCTGTCCCTTCTCTTAGTCCGGATATGCCAGAAACTTTTTCTACCGGATTCGGTTAAGCACCTCCTCATTAGTTACGTGATCTACCCATCTAATTTTTATCTACTCTCCAGACAAATGCTTTCAGAAAGGACTTCCTAACATTTAAATTAATATTGGATGTTACCAAGTTTCGCTTCTTTAGAAACGCTTTTTTTCCCATAGTCATTCTGAATTTTATATCTTCTTTATTTCGGCCATCAGAAGTTACCTTGCTATCCAAATAACAAAATTCATCTACTACTTTTATTGTCTCATTACCTAATCTAATTCCTTCAGCATCGTCTGATTTTCTGACATTGCATTCCATTACCTTCGTTTTACTCTTGTTAATGTTCATCTTATATCTTCCTTCCAAGACACTGTCCATCCAATTCAATTGCTCTTCCAGTTTATTTCCTTCGTATAGGCCCTCTTTAAATACCTTCCACAGTTTAGCTTTCCCCTCTTTGCTTAGTACTGGTTTTCTGTCTGAGTTCTTGATATTCATACAGCTTCTTTTCTTGTCTCCAAATATCTCTTTTATTTTCCTGTATGCGATATCTATCTTTCCCCTAGTTATGCATTCTTCTACGGTTCTACGGTTCTACGATCTCAACTGGAATGGAAAGTCTGGAAGAGCCTAAATAGACTTAGGTGTCGAATGGGAAGATCAAAGGATAACCTGTTCAAGTGGGGATACGCAAAAGGCGAGCTCTGCCAATGTGGAGAAAAACAAACAATGATACACCTGCTGAGCTGCCCATCCTTACCAGCGCCATGCACTTTCCAAGACCTGTGGCTGGCCAACGACGTTGCAGTGAAGTGTGACGAACACTGGAGAGAGATATGAGCCTGCTATGGACAATAATAACATATTATGTGTGAAAATCATGATTATATATATATATATATATATATATATATATATATATATATATATATATATATATATGAATGTATAATTAGCACTTACTTTTTTATTTGTAATCTTGTATATGTAGCTTATAAATTAACTACAGATGTAGCTCAGACACGATTAAATAAATAAATATGGTTCTGCATTTGTCCTCTAGCCACTCCTACTTAGCCAGTCTACACTTCCTGTCAATCTCATTTTATAGACGTTTGTACTCCTTTTTTACTGTTTTATTTGCTGAATTTTTATATTTTCTCCTCTCATCAATATGTACAACGTGGAAAATAGGAATATAAGAGAGAGAGAGAGAGAGCGAGAGAGAGAGAGAGAGAGAGAGAGAGAGAGAGTAGAGCTGGTACAGATGATGCGTTTCACCGCTGATAGTCTTTCGCTCTTTTTTTGCCAAAAGCGACATGCAACTTTTTTTATCATTATCAAATGATTGGGAGAGTATTGTATGCCACGTGTAAGCAAATGAACTGCTCTACATATGACGTAAGAAAGCTACAGTATTCAGGTTTCTTTATCGACATTCCGTGCAATTTTACGCTCATCTATACCCTAGCTCGCAACGGACTGTGGAGAGCACTACGAACTCTATTTATGTTGAGCAGCACGTTCCGTGAGTGTAGCAGGTCGTTTCGGAGCGTAGCTAGATAGCTAGCACGTCTGGTGTGCGCCATGTGCAACAATACTCCTGTTTGAGGACGGCTTCAGGCTTTCCGTCAACTTAACCGGAGACGGGAAAGGTGGGAAAGCAATTTCGTGTAAGACCAGATGTCAGGTAGTTAGATTAACGGTATGTCTCACACCATCCCTCTTACCTTCTCTCCCGTCTCCGCCGCAGCCGAAACTGGTCAGAGAGAAAAAATAGCGAAAATACGCGACATTTCTTTTATCTTATGTTCCAACAATCGATAGCATTCAAGAATATTACGGTCCAAGTTCTACCGGGACATATCGATTGTATTTACGCGGCGAACAGGTGAGGTTGCGTAAGAGTAAAGTGCTAAAGTTTAGCGCCTCGTGTTCAAATCCATTCGTATCGCGTATTCATATGCCCTCAACGCCATAACCAAATACTTTTTTGGTGTAAAGGAAAAATAAATTAACAGTTAATTGTAGTGGCTGCCGAGTTCGATTTTTCCCCTAATTCCTAAACGTTCATTAAACTGTCCTCCTATGACCATCAACGAAACTAATTCTCTACAAAATATCGATAGTTTTTAACATTTTACAAAAGGAAATGACAAGAAAACAGCTTCTTGTTGTAACGAGTTGAAACACGAAACTGAGCGACAGTGTGTGAATTGGTCATGCGCACGGCAGTGTAGTGGGCCCCTGCGCATGCGCAAGGCAGTGTAGTGGGCCACTGCGCATGCGCGAGGCCACAGATGTCGACAGACGTCGCGGAGTTATCCCGCAGATTCGTCTGTCGACGTCTGTGGCGTCTGTGAGCCTATGGGAGGTCGGTGTGAATTGCCCCATTTGAAACTATGGAAACAGATCTGTAGGAAAGTCTGTCACGTGACGTCACGTGACATAGTGTGACCGCGGTGTGAAACGGCCTTTTTCCTTAAGAGCAGGCAGAGCGGCTTATGTTGACGTCACACTGACACTGCCCGTGGCCGGCGAGAAGGACAGGCCTGGGCCAACATCGTCTAGATACAAGGCCTCACAACAAGTTCTTATCACGTCACGCCGATAGGCTGCCATCGCAAGCTTACTGGATGGCGCTACGAGGCAGTGGGCTGTGCCCCAGCGGCGAGCCACTCAGCTTGCGACGGCAGCCTATCGCTGTGACGTGACACGGACTTGTTGTCAGGCCTTGTATCTAGACGGTGTTCCCTGGGCACTCCGCCAGGTCACGTGATACGAATAGTGCCGAGGCAACGCGATCGTGAAGCCGGCTGCTTGGCTGCTGGAAGACAGTGTGCCGTGCCCCAGCGGCCAACCAGTCAACTTCGTGATCGCGTTGCCTCGGTACTACTCTTATCACGTGACCTGGCGGGGTGCCCAGTCCTTTCTTTCTCGCCGGACACGGGCGCTGCCTGTCCTCCCCTGATCATCATCATCATCATTCTGGTATCCCGGAACGACATGTTTGAGAGCCCGCCAGACCACATGGACTATGACAGCAGCCGTTAGGCGGCGCGCACAACCTACTAGCGCTGCCATCGCCACGAGAGCGCTGCACGCCGTGGCACGCCTACCGCGCCGCACTATATAGGGCCGGAGCCACAGCTCGCTCCTCAGTCTTGTGTTGACTGCGCTCCGTTTACTTTCGCTATTCATTGGTTATCTGGCTTCGTACTCTGCTCTGACACGGTTCCGATTTGGCTTTCGTTTGGATCTTTGTTTTTTCGATTAGTTGTTGTTATTGTCGTCTCTGTGGTTTCGTGGAGTGTTTCTCGTTAGCGGCGACGCTTGATCGGTCGGTCGTCGCTAGTCGCTCCCGAACAGTCAGGTCTTCGGTCACAATAATCATCATCATCATCATCATTAGAGACTGATTATGCCTTTCAGTGTTCAGTCTGGAGCAAAGTACCTCTAATAAAATTCCTCCATGAGCCACTATTCAATGCTAACATTGATGCCTCGTCTGATGTTATGCCTTTTACTTCAAAATCATTCTGCACCGAATCTAAGTACTTTCTTCTAGGTCTGCCTCGACTTCTCTTACCCTCCGCTGCCGAGATCATGAGTCTCTTAGGTAACCTTGCTTCTCCCATTCGTGTAACATGACCCCACCATCTCAGTCTGTTCGCTCTAACTGCTTCACCTATGGTGTTCAGTCCCAGTTTTTCCTTGATTTCCTCATTATGGACACCCTCCTGCCATTGTTCCCATCTATTAGTGCCTGCAATCATTCTTGCTACTTTCATATCTGTAACCTCTACCTTATGAATAAGGTAACCTGTATCCACCCAACTTTCACTCCCATACAACAAAGTTGGTCGAAAGATAGAGCGGTGCACCACTAACTTAGTCTTGGTACGTACTTCCTTCTTGCAGAAGAGAGTATATCTTAGCTGAGCATTCACTGCATTAGCTTTGCTGCACCTCGATTCCAGTTCTTTCACTATGTTGGCATCCTGTGAGAAAATACATCCCAGGTACTTGAAACTACCTGTTCTTAACTTTGTTCCTTCTATTTGGCAGTCGATCTGTTTAAATCTCTTTCCCACTGACATTACTTTCGTTTTGGAGATGCTGATCTTCATATCATAATCGTTGCACCTCTGATCGAGCTCTGAAATATTAGTTTGCAACCTTTCAAATGAATCAGCCATTACAATTAAGTCATCCGCATATGCGAGACTGCTTATTTTGTTTTTAACTATTTCAATCTCGCCCCTCCAGTCTACTGTTTTCAACATATGATCCATGAGTAGTATGAACAACAGCGGTGACCCCTGATTTAGTTCCTAAAATTAATAATTATAAAAGGTATTCCAATGAATGTAAAATGCAAATATAAGTACGCTAATTCTAAATTAATTATCAAACAGTAATACCAGTGATGAAGCCGAAAAACAGAGAATTCTAGTAATTGATGCTTTGTCTTTACTTTCTACTATGGTATCAGTTAGGTATTAGAAAATATACCCGAAACCTAGGTCGTACAAAATAAAATATAGTTTTGTGAAACAGGGCAACAAGTGTGGTGCAGCTTATTTAATTGAAAATGTTTTACTAAGCACCGACAGTGGAGCCGTGGCGGATTAGTCATGAGTACTTGGGCGCCGTGCTGCGATGTGGCCGTTCGCCGTCGGGGGTTCTAGTCCCCCCTCGGGCATGGGTGTTTGTGTTGTCCTTAGGTTAGTTTACGTAGTTTGTAAGCTACGGACTAATAACCAAGCAGTTGTGTCCGACAGATTTACAATCATTTGAACATTTTTGATCGACAGAGGAACATCAATACGATATCTAGGATACACTGAAAGGGCTGCTTTTGGACGAGACAACCAACCAACCAAATTGAAAAATCTATGCAGAAACTTCGTTTACGAGTGGGTCAATTTGGACCAACACTCTTTATGATCTAGTAGACAGACAAATTCAGGCAAGAGAACATCTTACTGGGTATAATGGGTACTGCTATATGCTGCAATCTGAAACACATTTTCATAATGTCTAGATTACCGTAGTGCTACTTGTCAGTCAGCATCTGTTTTCTTGAGCAATAAAGAGAACTGAATGCAGTTTTCGTGCGTCTCTGTTCAACTTCAATGTAAACCGCCCTAGCATCGTCGTGTTGCTACACTTTTCTATGTGTGTACAACATTAAAGAATGTTTCAAGTTGTTGTTGGTAACAGGACAGGGAGGGCAGGTGTCAGACAGTGGCGAGTAGAAGATGGGGGTGGATACGAAAAGATACACAGAGAGGATGAGGAAGAGGGTGTAGATAGAGAGGGCGTGGGAGTGTATCTAGATCGCAAATATACTTAGCACCTGCTAAGTATTACTGAGTTCTCAATAAAGCAGAGTGTCCATTTGTTTGTTTGTGTGTATGCATTGCATAAAAATCTACAATTTTGTTTCATTCATTATGAAATTGTGCACTCGTAAGCTCCAATCGCCGTAAAGAGCACGTACAGCACATAGTTGCGTGAAAAACTGTTGCATCAAACGACAGTGCTTACACTTCCTCATAAAACACTGGACAGATTTCAACCAAATTTGGTATACATATTCCTTACTGTGAGGTAACAATGTTGTAGGGGTAAGGACCACATACGACACATGGTTCAGGAGATATAACCTCAAAAACAATAGGAGTCGTAAAAAAAGTGCCACATCATGTGACGAGACTTTATTATACACTATATGTGAATGAGAGACATTTCCATTTTCTGCAAATAAAACGCAGTCTCTGGTTCTCCTTTCGCACGACATTATCTACGTGTTCTTTTCATTTTAAGCCTGAAGTAATAGTAAGTCCTACATATTTTGTGGAGTTTACGGTCTTTACGTTTGATTGATTTATCTTGTAAACAAAGTTTAACGGATTTCTTTTCGTACTCATGTGGACGACTTCACACTTCGCATTATTTAGAGTCAACTGCCAATTTTTACACCATAGTGATATCTTATTTAGATCGTTCTGCAGTTGGTTTTGATCTTCAGATGATGTTACTAGACGGTAAATGACGGTTTCATCTGCAAACAACCTAAGAGAGCCACTTAGAATTTCTCCCAAATCGTCTATGTAAATAAGGAACAGCAGAGGACCGATGACACTACCCTGTGGAACGCGCTATATCACCTCTGTTTTAGTCGATGCCTTACCATCGATTACTACAAACTTTGTCTTCTCTGACAGGAAATCCCCTATCCAGTCGCAAATTTGATTAATCAGTAACATTAATGGAAAACCGCCCCATCACGTATTAGGTTTTAATCTATACCTTCTGTACTATTAGCTGTATTCGTAACATGTTTTACTGACATATATATATATATATATATATAATTGTACAACATATAATTCAATAAATATGACATCAAATATACTGCAGTGGGTAAAAACCTTTCACGTCACGAACCACAGTTTAATATATTTTTTGTTTTTTACTGCTAAGACAGTCACTTATTTCATTCAGTTTAATTAAATTGGTAAAAGCTGACAGTGCTGTTAACATCTTTGAATTTGAAGCGCGCACGGCTGTAGGCGAAAGCGATTGACTGCTATATAGCCACAGGGAATGGAAGAAAATTAACCTGTGTACATCCAACGAATATCAATTATTTCCAACAGATCTACATTTTAAATTCAAGAGACCGCAGTTTCCAGAGAGACTTGCATTTTATATTACATTACTAACTCACAGGGCGGTGTATTGAATACTGCCGAGTGGATTTCAAATCACCACGTTTCTCACATGGACTACTTTATATAGCTCGCTCAAGGATGCGCTCACAAAGAATTTATACATACTAGCTCCTGGAAGTTGAGCTGAAGTTTATTATCAAGTTTTGAATTAAATGAATGTATGAACGTTACATATCGTTTGTACGAGGGTTGGAACTTAAATAGTGGCACCTATTTATTCAAAACAAATAGAAAAGCGTTACATGTTTCCACCTGTTCTATCCTTCGCAGCAGTCACCAGCGTTGTGTAGAACCCGTTCCCATCGACGTGGAAGGCATAGTTTCTCGTTAGCAGAGCCTGTTCTGTTGATGGTGCGAATGGAGCGGTCTACTGCCTGACGAATCTCTGGGACAGTTCTGAAGCGAATGCCACGAAGTGGTTTCTTCATCTTTGGAATCAAATCAAAGTCACAAGGACTTACGTCCGAGGATTGTGCTGGATGGTACAGTACTTCCAGTTACATCGACCGAACAGAGTAGGCACAGCTTCGGCTGTATGAGCCCGCCCGATGTCGTGTAAAATTATGGGTGAGTTGCGCAGAACGTGACTCTGTCGTGCTGCACGACCGCTGGTACATACAATCTTGATGCTACTCCGTTGTTCCTGTTTTGAAAGTATAATGACACCGTTACGTTAGAACGCTCGTTTACAAAATGACTGTTTCCCTCGATTATGCGCACGCCGGTGACGTGGAATGGGCGAGTCCATTCTATTAAAAGATGGACAGATGTAAGGGAGAGACAGGATAGTACAAGTACTAACTCAAGGCTTGAATAAATAAGAACTTTGTATGACGGGCAACTACAGCTAAAATATCTATACATATTTAAGCAACTTTCACACAGTTAAAAATTAGGTGTTAAAATTGTAAGAGTCTGAATGAAAGTCCTTGGTCCACTTGAGCTGTTATTTTTATTGGAGTCGTGAAGACTCGCACAACCGGTTTCGCAACCTACAGTTTCATCTTCAGGCGCTTTATAACAGTTTTCCATATACGTGATTTATGATGGATAACGGGGTTAATGGTTAGGTGGTACCGTAAGCACCTTGGCCCTTTTCGTCAAAAAGATTAAAAAGAAGTCTACCGTGCGGTTCTTGTCTTTTTTTTTTTTTTTTTTTTAGGATTGAAAAGTCGGCAATTGGTAAAATTTGTTTGACCTGTGACAAAAAGCGACGTGATGGGTAGCCGGATTGTTGTCGGTGTAGTGAGGATCATCAGATCCATCCAGGTGATCAAAAAGTTCCAGCTCGAATATGGAACTTTTTGATCACCTGGATGGATCTGATGATCCTCACTACACCGACAACAATCCGGCTACCCATCACGTCGCTTTTTGTCACAGGCCAAACAAATTTTACCAATTGCCGACTTTTCTATCCTTTTAACAAAAAAATGACAAGAACCGCACGGTAGACTTCTTTTTAATCTTTTTGACAAAGAGGGCCAAGGTGCTTGCGGTACCACCTAACCACCTTATACCAAATAAATTAATTAAAGAAGCAGGTGATCCCCATTGGTACGCAAAACAGGTCAGGTCACTGTTGCAAAAGTCATGCTAAATTTAAACGAACACAAAATCCCCAGGATTGGCGTTCCTACACTAAAGCTCGAAATTCAGCGAGGATTTCAATACGAAATGCCTACAATAATTTTCACAACGAAACTCTTTCGCGAAATTTGACTGAAAACTCTAAGAGATTTTGGTCATATGTTAAATATATTGGAGCAAAACACAAACAATACCATCACTACGTGATAGTAATGGCGATCCTGCCGATGATAGCGCTACAAAAGGAGAGTTACTAAACATAGCTTTTAGAAACTCATTCACCAAAGAAGAAGAAACCAATATTCCAGATTTCGAATCATAAACAGAGGCCAGAATGAGTAACGTTGAAGTAGACATCCACGGAGTAGTGAAGCAACTAAACTCTTTTGGTCTGGACTGTATACTCATTAGATTTCTATCTGATTATGCTGAAGAGATAGCTCCTTACTTAACAGCCATATATAACCGCTCTCTCATAGAAGGATCTGTACCAAAAGATTAGAAAGTTGCACAGGTCACTCCTATATTCAAGAAAGACAGTATGAGTAACCCACTAAACTACAAGCGTCAAATTGCAGCAGGATTTTGGAACATATCCTGTATTCAAATATTATGAATTATCTCGAACAGAATGATCTATTGACCCGAAGTCAACACGGATTTAGAAAACATCGTTCATGCGAAACACAACTAGCTCTTTACTCACAGGAAGTAATGAGTGCTATCGACAAGGGTTCTCAAATTGATTCCGTATTTCTTGATTTCCAGAAGGCTTTTGATACCATACCTCACAAACGGCTTTTAATCAAATTGCGTGGTTATGGTATATAGCCCCAAATTTGCGACTGGATAGGGGATTTCCTGTCAGAGAGGACACAGTTCGTAGTAATCGATGGTAAGGCATCGACTAAAACAGAGGTGATATCGGGCGTTCCACAGGGTAGTGTTATTGGTCCTCTGCTGTTCCTTATTTACATAGACGATTTGGAAGAAAATATAAGTAGCTCTCTTAGGTTGTTTACAGATGACGCCGTCATTTACCGTCTAGTAAAATAATCTGCAGAACAAAACCAACTGCAGAACTATCTAAATAAGATATCACTATGGTGTAAAAATTGGTAATTGACTCTAAATAATGAGAAATGTGAAGTCGTCCAAATGAGTACGAAAAGAAATCCGTTAAACGTTGTTTACAAGATAAATCAATCAAACGTGAAGGCCGTAAACTCCACAAAATATCTAGGAATAGCTATTATTTCAGGCTTAAACTGGAAAGAACACGTAGATAATGTCGTGGGAAAGGAGAACACTTAAAAGATGCAACAGAACTACTAAAGAGACTGCGTACAGAACGCTTGTACGTCCTTTTTTGGAGTTTTGCTATCCAGTGTGGGATCCTTATCAGGTAGGTTTGACGAAGGACATCGAAATAGTTCAAAGAAGGGCAGCTCGTTTTGTATTGTCACGATACAGAGGAGACAGCGTTACAGAAATGATACAGGATCTGGGATGGGAATCATTACAACAACGGCGCTTATCGCTGCGGCGTGGTCTACTTACTAAACTCCAATCACCAACATTCTCCTCCGAATGCGAAAATATATTGTTGACTCCCACCTCCATAGGTAGAAATGATCATCAAAATGCCGGCCGCGGTGGCCGAGGAGACTAAGGCGCTCCAGTCACGGTCTTCACGGCCACTACGGTCGGGGGTTCGAATCCCCCCTCGGGCATGGATATTTGTGCCGTCCTAGTTTGTAAGTAGTTCATAAGTAGTTTGTAAGTTTAGGGACTGATGACCCCGTAGTTAAGTCCCATAGATTAAAAAAAAAAAAAAAAAAAAAAAAAAAAAAAAAAAAAAAAAAAAAATCATCAGAATAAAATACGAGAAATCAGAGCTCGAACGGAGAGATTGAGATGTTATTTCTTCCCGCGCGAGAATGGAATGGGAGATGAAGAGTATAAAGGTGGTTCGATGTGATTTGCAGAATATCCCATGTAGATGTAGATGTAGTACGCCTGAAATTGTCAGGCGCGATCGTCTCGAATTCCGTCCAGCCTTCCGTCTTGCTACAGAATTGTGGGAGTGTTAGGCAAACTATTGGGGGCCGTGTGGCGTACAGGGCCGCAGAGAGGAACGAATCCCTTCCGGTAGCACCGAGTGAACGGACATGCGCAGGAGTGTGCTCAACAGCCGCACAAAGCGAGCGCGGCGGCCAACTTAGATTGGACCACCGTCTGCACGGCTCCCACCTCCCACTCTCCCTCCCTCCCTCCCCCCTCTCTCTCTCTTTCTCTCTCTCTCTCTCTCTCTCTCTCTCTCTCACACACACACACACACACACACACACACACGCACGCACACACACAAACACAGGGTTCGCCTAACGGGACGCCCCTTTTCCTGCAGGGACTTCTCTACTGGTATTTGGTTTAAAAAGTGTCCCATCTCAACTGTTGGCAACTTTTGTACCAGGTGGTTATAATTCAGCGTGTTATAACACCGAAGCTAATTACTGCAAGAGTACCAAATTTGATAGAATTTGCCGCGGAGTAGCGGTCGAGCGCATTGAGGCGTTATGCTACGATGCGCGTGGCCGTTCCCCGTAGGGGGTTCGAATATCCCCTCGGGCATGGATGTTTGTGCCGTCTTTAGTATAAGCTAGTTCATAAGTTGTATATTTTTTATGTGGCGAGAGACGTGCAGGGAAGAGTCCTGTGCAGTCGGGCTGGTCACTGTGTCGGTGGCGGAGTGGTCTACGCGTCTGCCTAGTAAGCAGGAGTTCCCTGGTTCGAATCCCGACGGGGCACAACTTTTCATTCGCCGCACTTTGGTATTCCATATAAACCTGGTACAGTGATGCCATAACTATCGCAAATTCCGATTATTTCATTAAATGAACTCTGTAATATCGTCAATAATATATAATTGTATACAAGCCGAGGCTGGTCTTCTGACGACAATTAATTGTCTCGATACCTCATGGCCTGTTCTCCTTGATGCGGGAATACAGTATTGTGGCTGCGACCATTGCAGAACAAATAGGCTGTGGTAACAGGAAAGAGACAGCGTGGCGAATGGAGATTCGGGAGAGACGTGCAGGGAAGAGATTTCTGCTGTCGGGCTGGTCACTGTGTCGGTAGAGGAGTGGTCTAAGCGTCTGCCTAGTAAGCAGGAGATCCCGGGTTCGAATCCCGTTCGGGCACAAATTTTCATTCGCCACACTTTGGTATTCCATCTAAACCTAGTACAGTGAAGCCATAACTATAGCAAATTGTGATTATTTCATTAGTTCATAAGTAGTTTGTAAGTTTAGGGACTGATGACCCAGTAGTTAAGTCCCATAAGCTCTACAAACATTTGAACATTTGATTTCATAGAATTTATTTCCAGACTGTGGGGACGGGGTGAATGATTTCCATGCGTTACAGCGCCACCGCCCACCTCCAACTACGGGCACCAATTGCCGTGATCAGTCATCGTGATCCCTGGTCTCACACACCTCGCATAGCTTAGACTTTCCCAACACAGAGGTGCCAGTATGTCACTTTGTCCAGTGGGAGTGTTAGGCAAACTATTGGGAGCCGTGTGGCAGATAGGGCGTCAGAGAGGAATTGGATTCATTTAAATAAAGTTCATTTTTGTTTCCCAATCACTAATGTGTGCTTTACAGCAAACGATTATGGTTGTTGTGTTGCTTAAATACGTTCTCTTTAGTGAAAATTACTTTTTTCATTTATTGCTCCGCTAATACGTCCCTGAGATTTTATGGCGATTTATAAAATTTATTTCATCATTTTGTGCTATTGAAGCATTGAAGCATTAAAACGTGTCTCCCACAGTTATGATCAATTGAGGATACCATCAGGAGAATCAGTACAGTCAAAATCATTTTATGGTGCATTGCTAGCGTTGCTTTTGGTTTGCCGATTAAATTAGTATTCACATATAAATAATACAGGCAGGGAACTTTAAATGTGAATGCAATGACATCAATGATTCGGTATTTCACGTCGAATACAGTTCGTTACATTACGCAAATTTTGTGTTACTGATTCAATTACTTGGCGGATAAATTTTCTTTTTTGTTCACTTAATTCTTGAACACAGTACTAAATCCTTTATAAATCAGTTTTTCAATCAGTTACAGTAACAAATATTTTAAGTAACAACCATTACTGTCATCATAATGTGTTTGTAGAGTCTATGGGACTTAACTACGGGGTCATCAGTCCCTAAACTTACAAACTACTTATGAACTACTTACGAACTAGGACGGCACAAATATCCAGGCCCGAGGGGGGATTCGAACCCCCGACCGTAGTGCCGTGCTGACCGTGACTGGAGCGCCTCAGTCTCCTCGGCCACCACGGCCGGTTACTGTCATCATAACTAGAAATATTTTAGGGAGATATGTTTCTCGTTGTCATGCTACTTGTAGGGTTAATTATATCCAAAATGGATGTGAGGTCGCGGCTGTACACTTAATTATTTTGTCAAGTAGGCTCAACGACGTAGATCGTGTATAAAACACTAAAGTATGACGCGTTTCAAGGGTCAGGCCCTCATCATCAGATAAAATATACAAGAATCTTAAAACCCGAGATAGTAAAAATCTAAAACGTAATAAAAGGAAACGTGGTTACTTTCCTTGTAACCGTGTCGCCGCAGAAAGCTCCGTGCATTTCACTAGTGTTATGCGCCGCCATGTTGACTGGAATACACTCTTTCAAATTCTGAAGTCAGCAGGGGTAAAATATAGGGAAAGGAGAGTTATTTACAACTTGTACAAAAGCCAGACCGTAGTTATTACACTCGAAGGGCATGAAAGGGAAGCATCAGTTGGGAAGGGAGTAAGACAGGGTTGTAGCCTTTCTCCGATGTTATTCAATTTGTACATCGAGCAGGCGGTGAAGGAAAGCAAGGAAAAATTTGGAATAGGGATTAAAGTTCAGGGGGAAGAAATAAAAACATTGCGTTTTGCTGATGACATTGTAGTTCTGTCAGAGACAGCAGGGGACCTGGAAGAGCAGCTGAATGGAATGGACAGTGTGTTGAAAGGAGCGTATAAAATGAACATTAACAAGAGCAAAACAAAAATAATGGAATGCGGTCTTAGAAAGTCGGGCGATGCTGAAGGAATTAGATTAGGTAACGAAACAATGAAGGTGGTAGATGAGTTTTGTTACTTGGGTAGTAAAATAACATGCGATGGTCGCAGTACAGAGGATATAAAATGCAGAATGGCAATGGGAAGAAAAGCATTTTTGAAAAAGCGAAATTTGCTGACATCGAATATTAATTTGAGTGTAAAGAAATCTTTTCTGAAGGCATTTGTGTGGAGTGTTGCCTTGTACGGGAGTGAAACATGGACGATAAGCAGTGTGGACAGGAAGAGAATAGAGGCCTTTGAAATGTGGTGCTACAGAAGAATGCTGAAGATTAAGTGGGTAGATCGCATAACTAATGAAGAGGTACTGAACAGAATTGGTGAGAAAAGGAATTTTTGGCATACCCTGACCAAAAGAAGGGATCGCTTGGTAGGACACATTCTTAGACATCGAGGTATCGTAAATTTAGCATTGGAGGGAAGCGTGTGGGGTAAAAATCGCAGAGGGAGACCAAGAGACGCGTATAGTAAGCAGATTCAAATGGATGTGGGTTGCCGTTCTTATCAGGAGATGAAAAGGCTTGCTCAGGATAGAGTAGGGTGGAGAGCTGCATCAAACCAGTCTCTGGACTGAAGACCATAACAACAACAATGCGCCGCCAGTGCTGGGGGTCTGTTTTAAATCGTGACGAAACACAGTATGGTGAGGAGCTTTCTGCGGAGACACGGTTACAAGAGAAGTAACCACGTTTTTTTATTACGTTTTAGATTTTTATTACCTCGGGTTTTAAGATTCTTGTATATTCTATCTGATGATGAGGGCTGGACCCTTGAAACGCGTCATACTTTAATGTTTTACACACAATCTATGTGGCTGAGCCTACTTGACAAAATAACTTCCTGAAGGGCTCGGTTCATGAGGGGAACCTTCACGCATAAGCTGATCTGAAGCGCAGTATATCAAGAGAGCAAGCCAGCACACATACGGACAACCTGTTCTGCAGAACGCAGTTATGTTCTTTAATACTGTTCTGGACAATAATGTGCGCCGATAATGAACCCCATTTTGTAGCTTAATGATACCGTTATGTAAATGGAATGATGTACCGTAAAAGCATATGAAAAGTGTTTCAGCGGAATTGATTCTTCCTTACTTCTCTTTTCCATATCCTTGACATTAATGCTGTCCAATTCTGTATTCGTATGATAAATAGTTTCGTTGTTATATCGTGTAAAATACAGAATAATTGTAACCATCTGGTATACCACGGACCCTTAGGCATTTGTGAATGTTTGTTATACCTTCACGCCGAAACTGCTGGACATGTGTGGCTAAAATCAGGAGAGGAGGTAGGTGATTCCCTCCATTAACACATGGTTTACTGTATTTAGGAAACATGTAGTCAGAACTTCGGGGGAACGTTGACATATTAAAAGCATGAATGTGTGGTATTTAGGTTCAAAAATTTATTGCCTTACGAAATGGCTTTCAATACTATCAATATTTCAATACCTGTCTATACTGTAAGCTAAATCATGCTTTAAAGTGAACTAAAAACAAATGAAGAAACAGCGTACCGCAATGGTTATAGATCTACCTTAACTGACAACATACACGGAAGGGGACAAAAGAAAGGATAACAGCACTGTGGTATAAAATGTGTGTATATCATATAAATGAACGACATGACAGTTGACTTCGCAGTTCGCTTTACACTGTTGTACCGGAAGAAAATATGGTTTTTAATGTACTATGTAGTATCTATCACAAACTGGATATGCTCTTGACAATCATCATGTAGTAGCGTTTTCTCCTTTATAAAGAAACGTCGCCAAGAAAATTCGATTCCAACAGTAAGAACAGATGGTCTGATCACCTGCAAAAATAGACAAAATGAAACAAATAATTTGCACCAAACCGAGTGATCTCTAATTTAAGAAAAATCATGTAGTAAGAATTTGTGTGGGAAGGGAGTTCCCCAACCCCAGAGCCATATCCATGAACTTTTTATTTATTACTATATTAGCAGCTCATAATACAATTAATGCAAGCTATGTTCCCTTTATACAGGGTGAATAAACTGACACTTGCACCGCAAATATTGTGGAAACTGAAAGTGCGATTGATGTGCGGTTTTCGCAGAATGGATTGGTAGTCAAGGACTCGTATTGGTAGCCAATAAACAGATTGTAAAAATACCCAGAAAGTGTACTTTTTATGCAAACATATAATTTTTTTCAAATGGAACAATGGTTGTTTCTATCATGAACTGGAATTTTTGACACCAGCTGTGTACAGAGAATTTTGAATGACATTTATATCACGTTTAGTTTGGCAGCAACAACCATTCAAAGTTTTTGGGGTGGAGACTACGACAACGTAGGTGACTGGTTGGTGTTCATGAGACAGTGGGCCGTGCCCCAAGGGCTTGCCACTCAGCCAGTCAGCTACGCTGTTGCAGCCTCCGCCCCCGAAAGTTTTAACGGCTTAGCAGCCAAACTAAACGTGATAAAAATGTCATTCATAATTCTTTGTACCCAGCTGGTGTCAAATGTACCAGTGCATGTTAGAAACAACCATTGTTAAAAAAATGTTTGTTGGCTAAAAATACGAGCCCCTCCCTACCAATCCATTGTGTGAAAACCGAACATCAATCGCACTTCCCGTTTCTGTAATATTTGCGGTGCAAGTGTTAGGTGATTCACCCTGTACATGTTCAAACGCCAGCAGATATTTTGGATACTAATATGAACTTCTTGTACTATTGTACTGGAGAACTGACCCCCCCCCCCCCTCCTTGCGAAAAGAACTTGTTTGCCCCGTCCTACAACAAAACGAATAATATATTACAAGATGACGTCTAAATCATCCTACGCCAATTGTGCACGATGGTGACATGTGGATTTAACACTTGCCCAGTGCCACAGTGCAACATGGTGTAGTGTACTGCATGATATTCTTTCGCTTATCCCTACACGGCGTGTTTCTGTGAGGGCGTGAAAATATTTAACAGGATATTGGGGATGTTCAAATGTTCAAATGTTTGTAGAACTTATGGGACTTAACTACGGGGTCATCAGTCCCTAAGCTTACAAACTACTTATGAACTAGCTAAGACTAAGGACGTCACAAATATCCGTGCCCGAGGGGGGATTCGAACCCCCGACCGTAGTAGCCGTGCAGACCGTGACTGGAGCGCCTCAGTCCCCTCGGCCACCGCGGTCGGCTATTGGGGATGCTCAGTTGAATAATTTGAGAGGTCGGAGAAGCCTGCTTAAGAAAATAATAGGAATACAATCACATTAATGTGCAGTTATTTATTTACATTTGTGATTGTTAACTACAAATATCATCATTGACACACTGAACGTACTGTTTACACTCTGTCTGATGGCCATCAATCTCAGTGCAAGAATGCCATCGCCTAACAAGATTCTGGCGCAGCGTCACTAGTATTCCCAGTGTGTTTCGAATCAAATCACAAGCAACTACAACTCTGGCATCTAATTTAATCTTCGTACCCACTGGGGTTCATACATAAATAACTTTATTTATAAATAAAAACAGTCTCAAATCGCAAAAAATATCTTTTATACAAATGATGATCGGTTTCGGCTTGTTTACAGGGCCATCTTCAGATCTATGTGCCGTAGGCTTGACGTCCACGGAGCAGGCGTTTGGCCCATTGAGCAGTTACCGCATAGTACAAGCGCCTGCTAAGTGGACGTCAAGCCTACGCCACATAGATCTGTAGATCGCCCTGTAAACAGGCCGAAACCGGTCATAATTTGTATAAATGACATTTTTTTTGCGAATTGCGACTGTTTTTATTTATAAATACTTTGTAGAAGATCGCTATTTTCCCAAAAATATGTTTTTAAATTTTTTTAATAAGATTAGATATCCCCATAGGAAATGAACAGGAGCCACGGGATACGACGTCCCATTTCTGTCCAACGACCAGGAAATGCAGCTTTGAGGTGTTTGTCGACAGGGACACTGATGCGAGGCTGTGCACCGTCCGCTGTATCCACGCCCTCTCACAAAGAGTCAAGGGTGCGATCTCCCACAACTCAGGCGCAGAACTGTCTGCGAGAACGTCTTGTACATGTGGACATTCACTATCAGGGACGCGATAGAGACCTGTGAGATAATGAGGAGGGATGGATATGGGTTTTTGGGTGCACAACGACCAGCTCCTTGGCGCCAGAACTAATGTACTATGTGGCGAGTGTAAACAAATTTAAAAAAAAGAGAGGGAGTAAAAAATGGCAACAAAGAAAGGAAAACTAATCTCACAAAACAAGGCTGTGGTTAAGTAAAATACACAAAAGTGGGTAGTAGAACATTGTTTACACGGAAAATTTGGAGAAGAAAGTAAAATAACTTGGTTTAAGACCACTTCTGGCTAGCCTTCATGAAAAACATTTATGTGCTGACTTTCATGGGGACTAGTTAAACAATTTGGATGTTTGTTGTGACGTACCCTCCGTCATGCATCTACGGAGGCTTATGAAGGGTACTCCATGCAGCAATTCAGGCTACGCGCTATCTTCATCCCAAGTTTCATTCAGTTGCGTCCGGCCGTTTCAGCGTGAAGAAAAACCCATCGTAAAGCTTCTTGCACCATGCACCCTACGAAGCTGATTTCAGTATTCCTATAACCTTCGCGCGAGTACAAGCAATGAGCTGACAAAGTTTTATCGCAATAGGATGTACGGTATGGCCGTGCATAAAATACGAACAAAAAGACAAGCTAACTAACATTAATTTTATATATTAGATTTAGTAAATAATGCAGGTAACAGCTTTGGTCGCATGAAATCTTTATTGCTCTGAACTACTGCATATCGATTTCGGTCACTGGGTGGCCGTCGTCAGTGCTGTAATATAATAAAATGAAACACCAAATGAACACATGTAAAAGTATATGTCCTTACAGTTAACAGAAATTGAAAATCTTATTACCGTACTTAGAAAATAAGCCCTGTGGGCCCACATAAATTAGCAAATTGAACTCTAACATGGAATAACTAGCTGCAAGTTTGCCATGGTTTAAAATAAGGTTTTCTATAGAAGCGTAAAAAACCGTTTATTTGCATTAATACAAGGGTACATTTTTGTTAAAGGAATGTGATAAACAACATTTTGGCAGTTCCATTTGAAGTACGTACAAAAAGATTTTCGTCTTTGCCCTCTCTGGAGCAGGCCACATGCAACTGACCATGAGAAAAGCATGGTGTCTGCAAGTCTATACCAGCAATCCCAAGAGACTGGCCCTGTGACTTGTTGATTATCATGGAAATGCACAGTTTCAAAGGGAACTGTATTCCCTTGAATTGTATGGTGTTGTCTGAGGGAATGATGGGTATTCTTGGAATGAAGACATCCTCACCCTTAGCATATGTATAGAGACTGCAATCGAAGTCTGTAATTGAAGTACTCTCCTCCATGCACCGAACGAAATTTTATGTAGACAGTAACCTTCATCTTGGTTTTAAGGTTAAGTGTACAAAATTTCATGAAGATCGGAGCAAAGCTGTGGATTTTGGCGAAATCCATAACAACTCTCCACCATGCTCTGAACGAAATTTTAAGTATGCAGTGCCCTTCCTCTTGTTTTTGAAGGTCAGTTGTGCAAAATTTCATCAAGATCAGTTCGAAGATATAGATTTAAACGGATACATTGAAAACACGAAATCCATAACAACCCTCCACCATGCTCTGAACGAAATTTTAAGTATGCAGTGCCCTACCTCTTGTTTTTGAAGGTCATTTGTGCAAAATTTCATCAAGATCAGTTCGAAGATATAGATTTAAACGGATACGTTGAAAACTCACTTTCACTTTTCTCAAATTTTCCGGTTGGTTTTCCAAAAAATGGAACAAAACCTGTTTAAAAACCTTCCCCGTGTAATTTTGTGTACGTGTAACAAATTTCACGTTATTTCGTTGTCTGGATCTTGGGTTATAAGAGAACAGACAGACATACAGACAACAAATACGTCTTTAAGTATAGACATATACCGGTACAACTGTATACAGTCAGCGACATGTACAATACTAAACTGGATCTTTGCTAACCTTTCATACAATTGTGCAAGCGTAGACAGCCATAGTGCCCTCTACGTAGATTACAACATATCATCATATGAGCAACATTTGAAAATGGAAAAAACATTCAACAAATATAGGAAGGATAAAAGATGCAAGAAATGGATTCGTATAAAATAGTATAAAAAAGCTACAAACAATATTTTAAGCCATGTACCAGGCAGAGATGCCCTCTATAACATTATACAATGTCTTAACCAAATATTGAAACTATGTCGTCATTCATATAAGTATCTAAAAATACAAAAATTAGCAGATTAAAATTCACAAGAAGAAATTCATTTGACCAGGCAATGCGAAATGCGAGATCACAAACCGTCTGCGCCCTCTGTCAATGTGACCAGTAAATTCAGTCATAAGATGTCAATGCCCTCTGTCAAAGATCAATCATGGCGGCCGCGGTCGTGTAGCCGTGTGGTCTAAGATGCCTAGCTGCGGAGCGCGCGATTGCTCGCTGTCAGAGGTTCGAGTCCTCCTCTGGGGCATGGGTATGTGTTTTGTCCTTAGGTTAGTTTACCTTAGTTTAAGTAATTTGTAAGCTACGGTGTTATGACCACGCAGTATGATCCGATAAATTTACAAACATTTGAACATTACAATCCTGGCGTGCAAATATTATAAACAAACCATGTCCTTTAAACCAAGAAACCTCAATATCGTCATTGACAAATACAACATTTTATGACTGTCGCACAATGTACTGCTGGGTAGATGCTGCATTTCAGTCTCAAAAACTACTGAAAAGTTGTGGCAATGCAGGAACGAAAAACGCGAGGGGACAATGGAGTCTATAGCCGCGGCGGGGGGAACATATTTGTAGCTCCCTGCATCGACCAGAAGAGAAAGTGGCAATATGTCGCCTGCTGTCACTGAGGTGTGATAGATGGCGGTGGCCCTCGGGACGGCCAAAATCACGGATGGAATCAGCGAGGTGACAAATTGCCCTCACGTCACAACAGCATCGACTGTTGGGAAACAAAGCCAGGCGCTCAACTCCCTGTCACGACTGGCACAGCTCGGAGAAGCCCTCCCCCTCACAACCTGAAAGAGGTATAGCTGCACTGCGATGAGTTGTTCTCTATCGTTTTGGGACTACGCATCACTGAACGTTTTCTGTAGCTCGTAAAATTATTTAGTTGTGTGCGAGTGTAAATCAAACGTACATCTGGTAAGGAGGAAATATCTACATATATATGACTGCAATATGCTGGGCCAGTGACACTGCATGGTTCTTAGATTGTTATCAGTCCTCAGTAAACAGTGCTATTGGCGTATGGAGCCAAGGACTCCTTCTACCATATGCAAAGGAACACTGTAGGAGGATATTGATAGGTGTCGCGTAAGCAATTTGTGAAGAAAGTATATCCATGGAAGAACCTTCTAACACTACAGTAGCGCTGCACTGTTGGTATTCTGTATGTGACGGTAAGTACATAGGATGGAAGCCAGATAAGAGTAGCCCATTTTCTGTTATTGTGAAATACGAAAGACATTGCTACGGATGTAATAAGCTAATTGGGTTTGCCTTGCCGTTAATGCAAAGGAGTTTTAATTGACGAAATATCTTCCCGAACATTTAGTCAACAGGCCTCCAAATGCAACAATATGTTGACCCCCTTTCCCCCTCTCCACGACTAAAGTGATAAAATAAACGAAACAGAAGGCTAATAGGGAAAGATTCTGACGTTAATTGTTTTCGACAAATCATACAATCTAAAATGGTATGCTTGTAACGTAAATGGTTAAATTACCCATTAGATACAAAACGAACGCGCAATAAAATCATTAAAAATAACAATAAAAATCCAATAAAAAGGCAAAAAACAACAAAAACGTAAACAAATAACAAACAATACTTTGGCACTAAAATCAGATAATGAAATTTTACTGTCAAAATGAAACAAACACTTACGAATTTCTTTCAAGTCAAACCTTACAGAAATTCCACATAACCATACATACCTATTTGCTGGTCAGTTATTAAAGAGTACAAATTTTTTTTAGACAATAATACCCGAATACGAAAAGAAATCTCTAACCATCACGATCTCTAAAGAACCAACGCTTTGAGCCAAACGAAAAAATATATAACGAATTTATCCTTATAGAGCATATGATCAAGTGTACAGGTATCTAGGTCTTAAAATTAACACTCCACCAAGAAAACTATACAAGAAAAATGCACCATCAAAAATTCACGAATTGTTGCAAACAAAGTAAAGAAAACACACACACACACACACACAATGCTATAAAACAGTAAATTTGTATCTTTCGACATAACAAACGTACATAAAAATTTCCCCATAGAACAAACCAAATTATACATGAAAACCCTCACATACAGGGAAGCAGCCATTACAGGAACAGAAGGTCTGATAGAAATAATTTTATCCGAAAACTGCTTTCAGTTTAATGACAAAGAATACCACCAAGTTGACAGTGTAACAATGGGAAGCTCAGTAAATGGACAGGTTGCACACATTTTTGCACAAATAAGAAGAAAAAGGCTTCACCACTAGCTGAAATTTCACAAATAAGATAACTACCATTAAGTCAATGAAATTGCAACGATACACAGTAAATACTATAAACTTTTAAAAACGTACATTAGAAAATTACATTCAGAAAAGAACTGGAAACCAACGGTTCAAAAACTATCCATGACGAGGAAATAAACAATAAGCACAAGCATCATTCATGAACCGTGCGGTTCGATTTTCGAGTTCCGCTCCGTGGAATTGCGATTGTCGTTGACATTTCCGCCGATATATCTGTTTCCCCGAGTGGGAAGTGTGGTGATTCTTCGGGGCAAAGGCATTTGGCGGTTGGAGACGTAGCACGCACCAGGGGGCAGTACCTTCCGTGGGCCGGGCGAGTCGGCATGCTCGCGCAGTGTGTCAAGTTTGGTATCGCAGTGTGAGGCTTACCTGCGGAGTGCTGTACTGTAATACATCTGTTTGTTTCAGAAGTGTTGGGTATTACTTAAGTCGACAAGTGTCTCGCAAATAATTTGTACGTCATGGATGGAGATGCCTGTTGTTATTGGCGAGTGATGTTGTGTGGCTGGCATAGAACCGTGACGTCTCACCTGAATACGGCACTAGTTAGTTGGTGATGCACTTGGTAAATTCAAATGTTCAAATGTTTGTAGAACTTATGGGATTTGACTACGGGGTCATTAGTCCCTACTTATGAACTACCTAAGACTAAGAACGGCACAAATATCCATGCCCGAGGGGGGATTCGAACCCCCGACCGCAGTGGCCGTGCAGACCGTGACTAGAGCGCCTCAGTCCCCTCGGCCACCGCGGCCGGCGATGCACTTGGTAACAAACTGATTACAAGCTTATGCTCGGTGGACTTGAGGTAATATCATTTCCAGTAAGTTGTCACAAGATCTGTAGGGTTATTTGGTGATAACAGCGCTCTCGAACATTTAATTTGTGTCTGTGATACTATTTTATATTTGATATTTATTCATCTGCGCTACCTTTCCGTGGTCCGTAAGTCTAGGGGACTATTTAACGCGTGGTGCAAATGCAGATGTTTGCGCATTTTCTTCCACATTTGGATTAACGATAATCTATTGTCCAGTAATATTTCAAAAATTTTATGTAGTGCTCTTGATTACTATTATGTTGTTGTTGATTTATGAACATTTTAGTAATAGTTTCCTTTATATTTGTATGTTACAGTTGTGCACTAAGGTTAAAGATTTGTAGTCTGACGGCCGGACCCAGCAGACAGCGCCCGGTTAGGTTTCCATTCCAGTGGTGTGCGGGTTCCTGCACTTAGTGTTGAAACTTAGTATCTGTAATTGGTTTCACGATAGTTTTCTCCTTACGGGCTTTTGCCCACTGCGGTTCGTCGTCAAGTTAAGTTAAATTCTTGTCCTGTAAATGCTGGTTTTCTTAAGTTGCATTTGTAAGTTAATTTCCTTGTTGTTGTTTTTAGCCGGCCGCGGTGGCCGAGTGGACTAAGGAGCTCCAGTCACGGTCTTCATGGCCACTACGGTCGGGGGTTCGAATCCCCCCTCGGGCATGGATATTTGTGCCGTCCTAGTTCGTAAGTAGTTCATAAGTAGTTTGTAAGCTTAGGGACTGATGACCCCGTAGTTAAGTCCCATTGACTATACAAACATTTGAACATTTTTTGTTGTTGTTTTTAAAATGGGTGCTCGCGAGCATTTTCCTTGTTTTTAAGTGTCAATCATGACTTTGTTTTAAATTGTTCCTTAATTAAGTTTTGCTAATGTTCCTTCTATGTAAAAAAAAAGTTTGATCTGTCTGTTAGCAAAATCTATCTTGTCTTGGGGTTGTTAATCGTATTTATCCCATCTGTCTATTTTGCTTGATTCTCTGCTGTCGAGATTTGGTTATAGAATGAGCTATTCAGGTGTCCTTTAAATAAATTGTTCTTTAAACTGGCAAATGTTGTTACTTGGGGCTTGGGCCTTCTGACAACAAAACCCTTTTTCAATTCATTCAATAGACAACATAATATACGATACTTCAGGTCACTCCAACATCACTGCAATGTTCGTATATTAAGAAACGTTAACCTACCTTTAGAAATACAAAATGTTGAAAAAGAAATCCAGAAGGCAAAATATATAGTGTACAAAAATTATTTAACTCTCTCGTAATGAACAAAATTAACGAAAACTCTAATAAAATAATAACATTCTACACATATAAAAGTAACTTCTACAAAGCTCAAGTTCTAAATTTAACCTTTAAGAAATCTTTCACGCAGGAGGACCGCACAAATGTACCATCATTTGATCAACGTACTAATTCCGAAATGGGGGACATAGCAATAGGAATTTCCGGTGTAGAGAAGCAGCTGAGAGAGCTAAATACGAAAAAGTCTGCTGGTCCGGATGGAATACCAGTTCGGTATTACAAAGACTATTCAGCGGCATTGGCCCCCTACTTAGCTTGCATTTATCGCAAATCTTTAATTCAGCGCAAAGTTCCTAGTGATTGGAAAAAAGCGCAGGTGACTCCCGTTTATAAGAAAGGAAAGAGAACTGACACACATAATTACAGGTCAATATCGTTGACATCAGTTTCATGTAGAATTTTAGAGCATATTCTCAGTTCGAATATAGTAAATTTCCTTGAAACGGAAAAGCTTCTTTCCATGAATCAGCACGGGTTTAGGAAACATCGTTCATGTGAAACTCAACTTGCCCTATTCTCACATGACATTTTGCGAGCCATGGATGAAGGGCAACAGGCGGATTGTGTTTTCCTCGACTTCAAAAAGGCGCTCGACGCGGTGCCACACTGCAGACTGCTAAAGAAGATACTAGCTTATGGAATAGGTTCACAGATTTGTGACTGGCTGGAAGACTTCCTAAGTAATAGAACGCAGTACGTTGTTCTCGACGGTGAGTGTTCATAAGAGACGAGTGTATCATCAGGCGTGCCCCAGGGGAGTGTGATAGGACCGCTATTATTTTCTATCTATATAAATGATCAGATGGACAGAGTAAGTTGTAATTTGCGGCTGTTTGCTGATGATGCTGTGGTGTATGGGAGGGTGTCGTCTGTAACTGACTGTAATAGCATACAGGTTGACTTAGACAAAATTTCTAGTTGGTGCGAGGAATGGCAGCTAACTCTCAATGTAGAAAAATGGAAGGTGATGCGCATGAGTAGAAAAAACAATCCTATAATGTTCGAATACAGCATTAGTAGTGAGCTTCTTGATGCTGTCGCGTCGTTCAAATATCTAGGCGTAACATTGCAGAGCGATATGAAATGGAACGAGCATGTAAGGACAGTTGTGAGTAAGGCTGACAGCCGACTTCGGTTTATTGGGAGAATTTGGGGAAGATGTACTTCGCCTGTAAAGGAGACCACTTATAAAACGCTTGTACGACCACGTCTTGAGTATTGCTCAAGTGTTTGGTACCCGCAGCAGATCAGTTTAAAGGAAGACATAGAGGAGCTTCAGAGGCGAGCTGCTAGATTTGTTACTGGCAACTCAATTGGGGATCGCTGGAAGAAGGACGACGTTCTTTTCGTGAATTTCTGTTAAGTAAATTTAGAGGGCCGGAATTTGAAGCTGAGTGTAGTACGATCTGGCTGCCGCCTACTTACATTTCGCGTAAAGATCACAAAGACAAAATAAGAGAAATTAGGGCTCGTACGGAGTCATATAGGCATTCTTTTTTTCCTCGTTCACTTTGGGAGTGGAATAGGAAACAAAATACCTAGTAGTGGTACAGTGTACCCTCCGCCACGCACCTTACGGTGAATTGCGGAGTATGTATGTATATGTAGATGTAGATGTAAAATTTGCAAAAGCAGCACCAAAACACAAAAAAATCATTCCTACAACGTTCAAAAACTAAGAGCAAATTTAGTGCAATTTTCAAACATACACAAATCCGATCTCCGGGCGGGGACTACTCAGGAGGATGTTGTCATCAGGAAAGACAATACTGGCATTCTACGGATCGGAGCGTGGAATGTTAGATCCCTTAATCGGGTAGGAAAATTAGAAAATTTAAAAAGGGAAATGGATAGGTTGAAGCTAGATATAGTGGAGATTAGTGAGGTTCGGTGGCAGGATGAACAGGATTTCTGGTCAGGTGAGTACAGGATTATAAATACAAAATCAATTGGGGGGTATCACAGGAGTAGGACTGATAATGAATAAGAAAATAGGAATGCGGGTAAACTACTATGAGCAGCACAGTGATCGCGTTATCATTGTCAAGATAGATACGAAGCCAATACCAACAACAGTAGTACAGGTTTATATGCCAACTAGCTCTGCCGATGATGAGGAGATCGAAGAAATATATGAGGAGCTAGAGGAAATTATTCAGACAGTTAAGGGAGAGGAAAACTTAATTGTGATGGGAGACTGGAATTCGGTAGTAGGAAAAGGAAGAGAAGGAAAAATAGTAGGTGAATATGGACTGGGCAGGAGGAATGAAAGAGGAAGTTGCCTGGTATAATTTTGCACGGAACATGATTTAATCGTAACAAACACGTGGTTTAAGAATCACAAAAGAAGGTTGTATACGTGGAAGAGACCAGGAGACACCGGAAGGTATCAGATAGATTTTATAATGGTAAGACATAGATTCCGGAACCAGGTTCTAAACTGCAAGACATACCCAGGGGCAGATGTAGACTCTGACCATAACTTGTTAGTCATGAAGTGTAGGCTGAAACTAAAGAAACTACAAAAAGGTAGGAAAATAACGAGATGGGACCCGGATAAATTGATGGAACCTGAGGTTCTTAAGAATTTCAGAGGGGGCTTTAGGCAACAATTGACAGAAACAGGGAAAAATAAAACAGTAGAGGAATGGGTAGCATTGAGAGATGAAATAGTGAAGGCAGCAGAGGACAAAATAGGTAACAAGGCAAGACCAACAAAAATCCTTGGATATCACAGGAAATACTAAATTTAATAGATGAAAGGAGAAAATATAAAAATGCAGTAAATGAAACAGGCAAAATGGAGTACAGACGACTAAAAAATGAGATTGACAGGAAGTGCAAAATGGCTAAGCAGGAGTGGCTAGAAGCCAAATGCAAATCTGTAGAAGAATGTATAAGAAGGGGAAAAGTAGATACCGCCTACAGGAAAATAAAAGAGACATTTGGGGAAAAGAAAAGCAACTCTACGAATATGAAGAACTCGGATGGGAAACCAGTTCTCAGCAAAGATGGGAAAGCTGAAAGGTGGAAAGAGTACATAGAGCAGCTCTACAAAGGAAATGAACTTAGAGACGATGTTGTAGGAAGGGAAGAGGAAGTAGATCAAGATGAAATAGGAGATACTATAATGATAGATGAATTTGACAGAGCCTTGAAAGACCTAGGTCGGAACAAGGCCCCAGGAGTAGATGACATACCCGCAGAGCTATTAAAGTCTCTGGGAGAGCCAGCCATGACAAGACTATTTGAACTGGTGTGTAGGATGTATGAGACAGGCGACATACCCTCAGACTTTAAGAAAAATGTAATAATCCCCATTCCAAAGAAATCAGGCGCAGACAGGTGTGAAACTTACAGAACCATCAGTTTGATAAGTCATGGTTGCAAAATTTTAACATGAATTATCTATAGGAGAATGGAAAAGCTGGTAGAAGCTGACCTCGGGGAAGATCAGTTTGGATTCAGGAGGAACGTAGGAACCCGGGAGGCAATACTCACTTTACGTCTTATCTTAGAAGATAGATTAAGGAAAGGCAAACCTACATTTTTAGCTTTTGTAGATTTAGAAAAAGCTTTTGACAATGTTGACTGGAATACACTCTTTCAAATTCTGAAGTCAGCAGGGGTAAAATACAGGGAAAGGAGAGTTATTTACAACTTGTACAAAGGCCAGACCGCAGTTATTAGACTCGAAGGGCATGAAAGGGAAGCATCAGTTGGGAAGGGAGTAAGACAGGGTTGTAGCCTATCTCCGATGTTATTCAATTTGTACATCGAGCAGGCGGTGAAGGAAAGCAAGGAAAAATTTGGAATAGGGATTAAAGTTCATGGGAAAGAAATGAAAACATTGCGTTTTGCTGATGACATTGTAATTCTATCAGAGACAGCAAAGGACCTGGAAGAGCAGTTGAATGGAATGGACAGTGTGTTGAAGAGAGCATATAAAATGAACATTAACAAGAGCAAAACAAAAATAATGGAATGCGGTCTTAGAAAATCAGGCGATGCTGAAGGAATTAGATTAGGTAACGAAACAATGAAGGTGGTAGATGAGTTTTGTTAATTGGGTAGTAAAATAACATGTGATGGTCGCAGTACAGAGGATACAAAGTGCAGAATGGCAATGGGAAGTAAAGCATTTTTGAAAAAGAGAAATTTGCTAACATCGAATATTAATTTAAGTGTAAGGAAGTCTTTTCTGAAGGCATTTGTGTGGAGTGTTGCCTTGTACGGGAGTGAAACATGGATGATAAGCAGTGCGGACAGGAAGAGAATAGAGGCTTTTGAAATGTGGTGTTATAGAAGAATGCTGAAGATTAGGTGGGTAGATCGCATAACTAATGAAGAGGTACTGAACAGAATTGGTGAGAAAAGAAATTTTTGGCATACCCTGACTAAAAGAAGGGATCGCTTGGTAGGACACATTCTTAGACATCGGGGAATCGTAAATTTAGCATTGGAGGGAAGTGTGTGGGGTAAAAATCGCAGAGGGAGACCAAGAGACGCGTATAGTAAGCAGATTCAAATAGATGTGGGTTGTCGTTCTTATGAGGAGATGAAAAGGCTTGCTCAGGATAGAGTAGGGTGGAGAGCTGCATCAAACCAGTCTCCGGACTGAAGACCATAACAACAACAACAACACAAATAAAACTTGCAATCCGTACAAATAACATACACAAAGGCCCAAAGTTAACCTGTGGCCTCTAAGTCAAAATCAGAACGTAATTTACATTTTCGTGATATACGAGGAGCGTCCAGAAAGTAAGTTCCGTTTGGTAATAAAATGAAATTGTACACAGATACAGAAGAAATTTTTATTGCACAAAATTCTACAACTCTTACTTTTCCACATAATTGCCGAAATTTTGTAGGCACTTATCATAGTGTGCCACAAGTTTTTGCATGCATCCTTCACAGATAGTTGCCGCCTGTGTATTCAACCATGTGGTAACAGCTCTTTATCATCGTTGAAATGTTGACCACCAAGGACTGATTTTAGGTGTAAGAAGAGATGAAAGTCGCTGGTAGAGAGGTCCGAGCTAGTATGGAGGATGATCAAACAGGTTCCATTGAAATTTCCGTAAGAATTGTTTGGTCACATTCGGTGTGTGAGGTCAGGCATTATCGTGAAAAAAAAAAAAATAATCTTTTTACAGTAATCGTCTTCTTACACCTTAAATTTGTCCTTGGTGGACAACACTTCAACGATGATGTCGAGCCGAAAGAACATGTTACCACATGGTTGAATACACAGGCGGCAACATTCTATGAAAAAGGCACACAAAACCTTGTGCCATGCTATGACGCCTACAAAATTTCGGAAGCTAAGTAGAAAATTAGTTTAACAGTTCTAGATTTTTGTACAATCGATATTTTTTCGGTATCTCTACCCGTTCGTTTTATATAACCAAACGGAACTTACTTTCTGGACGCGCCTCGTAAACAACATTCATAGATTAAAATACTTTGTGTTTAAATAAATCTTTGTCTTAATCAACGTCATTCCTAGAGCACTTATTAATATGGAAACACCCATGGGGAAAAGTTTGATTTATTTTAAGCCAATTTTAAACTTGGTCTATTTGGCTCTCGGGATGTGTTCCGTCTCCGTGAGCTTTTTCAGATTGTCGGCTTTCATTGCGCTCCTGTAGTCAATTTAAAAGTGAATCCGTCTGGTACTTCATCTTAATTAGCGCCTTTTTTAAAGTTCTTAATGTTTTCTGAACTCCCTTTTTAAGGCAGCAGTTCCCACTAGTTTGCCGTTGCAGGTCTTCGTGTCCTGTTTGTTGTAGTAGTCTTAAGAAAGTTAATAATTTGTCTAATTGCGTTTGAGACTACTCGTTTCTTACGGCAAATAGTCTTTTCATTCTGTGTAAAAGCTCTGTATTCTGAATAGTGAGGAAAAAAGGAGGCGTTGAAGGGTATCAAACCAAGATACTGCAGTGTCTCTACTAATCATTGAGGAATTGTACGCCGTTCGTATGTAATGGCAGTGTACTTAACACGGAGAAAATACCGGAAGATTCTTGACTAGTTGGATCGAGATTCCATCACAAGAATTTTTGTAATAATAACAGTCTCTGTTGCAAATTAAAACTGTTTATTAATGCGTTTCGCGCTTTTGGCGCGTCATCAGAATACTAATGGTCAGCAAGATTGCATTACTTAATAAAATACACGATGGTAAACATCATTAGTCATAAATAAAACTTAAAGGCTTGGGCATGATGACTAATGATGTTTACCATCGTGTATTTTATTAAGGAATGCAACAGACTATAATTATTACAAAAATGGATTTACTGTTGCTGCGCCACGCCAGTCAAGAGTGGAGTAGTATATATACAAGAATTTTAATTATTGCAATTAGAATGTTGTTGCTACGTGTTAGAACTAGAGTACAGCATAATTAACAGACTTTCTACTTCTGGAAAACTATATATGCAGGTGCACACGTTGAACTGACGTGAAACGTAGAATCGTATTACGAATTTTTCTTGAGCTGACTATGCTGTGGAACTAACAGCATAGATTTTCTTTACTTTTTTTAATTTTTTATGGGACTTAACTACGGGGTCATCAGTCCCTAAACTTACAAACTACTTACGAACTACCTTATACTAAGGACGGCACAAATATCCATGCCCGAGGGGGGATTAGAACCCCCTATCGTAGTGGCCTTGCAGACCGTGACTGGAGCGCCTCAGTCCCCTCGGCCACCGTGGCCGGCTTTACTTCTTTACGCCCAATAAGACAGTTCATAAATATCTCAGTGACTCAATAATTGCATAGATGAAAACAATCTTCAAGTATTACACCCATACCAGAAAAAATAACGCTAACGGTGAAATGAATGATCACTGAGAGTCTCGGAGAGGCCAACAGGATGCTGCCATTTTGTGAACAGCCACGACACTCCCGCTTAATTTTATTATACGCTGCGACTACAGCGTTCCAAGCGGTAGGCAATTAACGTTTCTGATTACGATATCGGGTATATGCAAATAGTATCGTTTATTAGTAACACTGTTTTTAAAATGTGGACCGTATATAGGGACATTAAAATCGTCAATAACTAAAAAAATTGAACCATATTTGTCATTTTTGTAGTTTCTTAACTATTTTGTGACATATGAAACGGTCCATTACAGCAGAGTTTACTTACGATTCCCTTGTAGCCTTAAGGTATTTACTTAAGAATGTCAGTTCCTTTTCATAACAAAGAATGGCTAGTAAATACAAGAAGATCTGTCCTTCAGAGAATGACTTCGTATTTCTACTCAAGAACGTTTTCTTCACTACAGTTCTAGTCAAATCGGTAAACGTAAAACGCAGGAATGAAATACCTTCAGTATTTAACATACGTAACAATTAGCCACAACTGCAGATGAAACAAAACTCAGACGCCAAAAGCAATAAAAAACGGTGAGCAACAAAGAGTAAGAATCTTAGTATCTTCGCCTTTGAAGCATAAATTACTGGGGCGTTGTAGATACGAATGGCGAACGCAACAATAGGTCCTTTGTGGGAAAAAGCGTTTGAATATATGTTCCATAAGGGCGAACTCCACTCCGTGAGGGTATATTCGAAATATTTTCGTTGTGGGGTTTTTCATTGTTTGTCGATTAATTTATAACATTTTCTATAATAATTGACCACATACGTATTCTTTACCAGAATTCCTTTTCTTTTTCGCGCCCACCTCCTCCCAAGCCACTTCCTTTTTCATGTGTATTCTGGAGTACCCAGAAAATGCATTCTTACCACCAATATGCATTGTTTCATGCAGTAAGATTACAAACCGTCACGAACAAAACATGGGACAAGCTTCATCCAGCGGACTGGTCAATGAGCGTGTCGAGTGTTAAGTTCGTCTTTCGTATCCGCCCTTCTATGGCAGTTTCCAGTAAGCATGTTATTGTTCTCTGCGTATTTTGAGAAGGAAATTAGGGCGAACTCAACTTGTAAAGAAAACCTCTAGATTCTCTGAGGCATCTAGATTCGGATGGCGGGAAAAATGCTCCCGATGTTGAGTTCGCCTTTTGTATCCGCAACGCCTCAATGTGTAAGAACGAACGAATCGCTCGACTCTATGCCGAATTGTTATAAGAAATTTGTGCTTGGTATATGTTTGTTTGTATATCTATGGGACTTAACTAATGCGGTTATTATCAGTCAGTAGGGTTACACACTATTTTAACTAAATTGAACTAATCTAAGGACATGGCCAGGGGAAGACTCCAAAGTCCGACGGAGAGCAACAGAGCGCTCGGCAGCAAGGCGCGCCAGAACTGTGTGCTTCTAACGTATTCATTTATTTTCTTTGATATAACCTGTGATTATACAGATATTCACAAAGATTTCTTCATAAATATAGAATAGGCCTCTTAGGGGCTGTCAGGACCAGATCTTTAGCTAACGGCAGATAATGGAGAAGTGCTATGAGTGAAACAGGGGACTGTATCTATGTTTTATGGATCTAGAAAAAGTTTATGATCGCTTTCCTAGAGGAAGCTGTTGACGTACAAGATCATGGAGTAGGAGGCAAATGTCTGCAGGAAATTAAAGGTTTTTTATGTAGACTGTCAGGGAGCAGTTAGAGTATCCGGCAAATTAAGTTTATGGCTCAGGGTAGTTTCAGGGGTAAGATAAGGCTGTAGCATATCACCTCTGTTGGAAAAAGTAGACTGTATAGTAGTATAGGTGAAAACAAAATACGCAGTCTCGGACATGCGGACGACTTAGTTGCGATGGCAGATTCAATTGAAAGGTTGCAATCTAATATTTCAGAGCTCGATCAGAGGTGTAAGGGTTATGATACGCAGATCAGCATATCCAAAACAAAAGTAATGTCTGTGGGAAAGATATTTCAAATGTTCAAATGTCTATAAATCTATCGGACCAAACTACGTGGTCATCAGTCCTTAGGTTACAAACTACTTGAACTAAGGCAGACTAACCTAAGGACAACACACACACACACACACACACACACACACACACACACACACACACCAATGCCCCAGGGAGGACTCGAACCTCCGACGGTGAGCAACGAGCGTTCCTCAGCGAGGCGCCTTAGACCGCTCTGCTACTTGACCGCGGCGAAAGACATTTAAATAGTTTGATTGTTGAATAGGAGGAACACAGAACAGGTAGACAGTTTGAAGTACCTGGAATGCATTTTCTCGTATGATTGTAACATAGTGAAAGAACTTTAATCAAGGTGCAGTAAGGCTAATGCAGTGAGTGCTCAGGAAAGATCTACTGTCTTATTCAAGAAGAAAGTCGGTACCAAGACTGAGTAAGCAGTACACCGCTCTATATTTGGACCAACTTTGTTGTGTGGGAATAAAAGATAGGTGAATAAAGGTTACCTTATTCAGAAATTTGGGGTTACAGATATGAATGTTGCAAGAATGATTGCAGGTACTAATAGATGGGACCAATGGCATGAGGGCGTCCATAATTCGGGAAAAAACTGAAAAAAAAAAAACTAAGAATGAACGCGATAGATGAAGTAGTTAGAGAGAACGGGCTGAGATACCAGGGGTCATATTACACGCTTGGAAGAAGCAAGGTTACCCAAGAGTCACATCTACATATACATAGATACTGTGCAAATCGCATTTAAGTGCCTGTCAGAGGGTTCAATAACTACTTTCATAACTTTTCTCTACCGTTCCATTCTCTAATAGCGCGCAGGAAGAAAGAACACCTAAATCATTCCGTTTTCGATCTGATTTCTCTTCTGTTATTGGGATGGTCATGTCTCCCTAAGTAGGTGGGTGCTAGCAAAATATTTTCACATTCAGAAGTAAAAATCGGTGATTGAAACTTCGCAAACAGATCACGCCGCAATGTATAACGTCTTTCTTTTAATGATTTCCACCCTAATTCGTGCAACATTTCCGTGACGCTTTCCTCCCCGTAACATGATAAAACAAAACGAGCTGCCCTTCTCTGAACCTTCTCAATATCTTCCGTCAGTCCCACCTGGTGAGGGTCCCACAATGGGCAAAGTTGTTCGTGATTGTAACTCCTATGTATTTGGTAGAATTTATGACATTACGGTTTGATTGATTTATCGCGCAATTGAAGTTCAGCGGATTTCTTTTAGTGGTCGTGTGTATTATTTCACACTTTTGTTTATTTAGTGTCAATTTCCAATTTTCGCACCATATAGAAATTTTATCTAAATAGCTTTGCAGTTGATTTTGATCCTCTGTTGACTTCACTAACCGATAAATGACAGCATCATCCGCGAACAGTCTAAGGGAGCTATTCAGATTGTCTCCTAAATCGTTTATAAACACAAGGAAGAGTAGGTGACCTATAACGCTTCCCTGGGGAACGCCAGATATCACATGGACTCAGGAGCGGAGGGTGGGTCGAGGTAGACCAAGCAGAAAGAGATTCGGGGAAGTATGATTTTGAAGGCTGAACATCAGACGAAACATCAATGTTAGCATTGTATAGGGGATCATGGAGGAATTTTGTTAGGGTGACTATGCTACGACTGAACGCTGAACGGCATAATCAGCCTCTGGTGATAATGATATAGATTACCGGTTGTTTTATATTTATTACAAAATTAATCATGTCCCATGACAACTTAAGAATACGTGGAACGCGATATTATAACAACTATTTCGTTGGTTGCGTAGGGAAATAATGAATGGCATTACTCTTACGCGGCTAACCTACCGTTAGGAATGCTAATGCATTTGCAACTGTCAGTCGGTGACAACTTTCACAGCACTGAGTGTCGCGACTATATATGTCAGACTGTAATGACGTGTCGTCCCCCCAGGGGGCCCACAGCTCTTTTGTGGGTACGTGTGTGGCGCGCACGGGGCCCCGAGCCGAAGCGACCTTTCTTCCGTCCCAGGCCGCTTCCCTCTTTCCCCCCGGTTTGTGCCTTCGCCCGGAGACGGGCGTTTTTTTCATCAGTCCAAGGTTTCTTTTTCGCTTCCTCTGTCTTCTCTTCTTGGTCCTCTTCCTTTCCTGAACTTCAGCCTTCCCCTCTTTTTCCTTTCTCCTTGTTCTCGACTCACCCTTTAATCTCCGCCTCGGCGTTTGAGATTCTTACTCCTCCTTCATCCCTTTCTCTCCTTCCTCCTTTCTTTCCTCCCTGTGCGTGTCTGAAGGTCGACCCACACTCTGCGTAGCCGGTGACGGGATAAGGCGTAACTCCCCGCCCCGGGTAGACATGTAGGGCACGTACGTACCCCCCGGTAAAGGCCGGGCCCAGGGAGGGGTGATTACCCGAGCTGATACCTTCCGAACATGCCAATTGGTCCCTCCGTCCGTTCTCGGGAGGTGTGACCTGAGGTGCGAACAGACCTAAGGCGGGTGCGCCCTCAGTGAGGGCCCCCACAAGGAAGGAGCGCGCCATCGGAGACGCGGTAATCATGGGGGACACCTCCGTCATGAAACCTTCCACATCATCTATAACCCTGACCCATAAGCGGAAACATGATTCCCAGCCGCAGAAAGCATTGCCTAACATTCCAAAGTTCCTGGTGGTATCACGTACCGACGAGAAGGATTTTTCTTCAGTCAATCCGTTTATCATTCAGAAGGGTGTCGATGCGACTGCAGGTCCCTTAAAGACCTGCCCCAGGCAGCGCAACGGGACATTGTTACTCGAAATAGAGAATGCATTCCAGGTGCAGAAGTTACTTCGGGCCACACTTGTACATACTTTCCCTGTGAAAGTGGAGGCTCACCGCACCCTCAACTCTTCGCGGGGGGTAGTGTTCTCTAGATCGCTGGATGGGTTATCAGACGAGGAAATATTGAACTATATGTCCGATCAGGGAGTCACAGCTGTTCATCGCGTGATGAAAAAGGTCAACAATGACCTCGTGCCAACCCGTACTGTCTTCTTAACTTTTGACAGGGTTGACCTACCATCTAAAGTGAAAGCGGGCTACGAAGTCATTTCCGTTCGCCCGTACATACCAAATCCTACACGCTGCTTCCATTGCCAAAGGTACAACCATACAAGTAAATCTTGTCCAAATGCAGCCAAGTGCGCCACCTGTGGCAGAGACGCTCATGAGGGTGAATGTCAACCTCCATCCCCTCGCTGCATTAATTGCATGGGTGACCATGCTGCTTCTTCACGGGACTGCCCCGTTTATAAAGAAGAGCGGGTCATCCAAGAGATTCGCGTGAAGGAAAAGGTCTCCACCTATGCCGCTCGGAAATTATTAGCCAGTAGGAAGCCCGCTGTACTCCCATCAGGTACCTTCACCCAGGTCCTCGCCTCCCCTCGACCAACTAAGGAGGTAGGCATCCAGACTTACGATCTAACGTTCTGTGACACTGTCGACAGGTCGGCTAGCCCGAAAATTGCTCGTTCCACCTCTCCGATCCCTTCTGCCCGTTCTACAGCGAATTCGTCGACCAGTTCACACACATCCCGGGCACCCAAATCTGCTGCCCGGAGTTCAAAAAAAAAAAAAAAAAAAAAAAAAAAAAAAAAAAAAAAAAAAAAAAAAAGAGAACCAGTCCGTGAAGATTTTCTCAAGACTCAGACTTCTCAATCGTCAACCGCATCTTCCACCCGTCATACTTCTAAGAAGGCTTCCAGAAAAAACAGCCCCTCCCCTTCCCCGCCGAGGCGTGACTCTTCGGTCACGCCATCCAGCAGTTGCCGGCCTCCGCCGTCTTCTGTTCCACCGGGACGCGCCGTCTGTCGGGCACCCGGCCGTTTACCGGCGGTGGAAGCTGCCCCTCCTGATCAACTCTGGGAGGTGGCAGACGCGTCGATCGAACCACTGGAACATGACCCTTTGCCACTAGATGGCGATAGCAGTGCTCCCTCGAAGTCCGGTCTTCAGCGGCCGTCGAGGTGACCCCATCTGCTTGTTCCTTTTTATCTTCTTTTCTTCTATCATTTTTTATCATGGCGCTCCTTCAATGGAATATTCGCGGCATTCGTTCCAATCGGGAGGAATTAAAACTACTCCTTCGATTGCACTGCCCGATTGTCGTCTGCCTCCAAGAAACTAAGTTGCGTCCAAGTGATCGTGCAGACTTTTCACACTACACCTCAGTGCGGTTCGACCTGCCACCTGTGGAAGGTATCCCAGCTCATGGAGGGGTTCTGATGCTCCTTCGAGACGATGTCTATTACCATCCCATTTCATTGCATACTCACCTACAGGCAGTTGCCGTCCGCATCACCCTATCCACATTTACTTTTTCCCTCTGTAATATTTATTCGCCATCGTCATCTGCCTTTACTAGGGCAGATGTGCTACACCTTGTTGATCAGCTCCCTTCACCTTTCGTGTTGATAGGCGACTTTAATGCCCACCACCCCCTATGGGGCTCTCCGGCACCTTGTCCGAGAGGCTCCCTTTTGGTGGACCTTCTCCAACACCTCGATCTTGTCTGCCTTAACACCGGTTCACCGACCTTCCTTTTAGACACAACACACACTTATTCCCATATAGACCTCGCAATATGCACTCCTCAGCTTGCCGGTCGGTTTGAGTGGTATGCACTTTCTGACACGTACTCGAGTGACCATTTCCCCTGTATCATCCACTTTCTACATCATTCCCCATCTCCTCGTCCCACCAGTTGGAACATTTCTAAAGCAGACTGGGGGCTTTATTCTTCCATGGCTGTTTTTCACGATCGGAATTTTCCCACCTGTGACAGTCAGGTCGACTACCTCACAGAGGTTATTCTCACAGCAGCCGAACGTTCCATACCTCGTACTTCCTCTTCTCCACGTCGTGTCCAGGTCCCTTGGTGGACTGCAGCCTGCCGCGACGCGCTTAGAGCCCGGCGCCGTGCTTTACTCACCTTCCGCCGCCACCCGACATTGGAGAATTGCATACATTATAAACGTATGAGAGCGCAATGTCGTCGTATCGTAAACGACAGCAAGAAAGCTTGCTGGACTGCGTTTACTAGTTCTTTTAACCGTTTTACTCCATCCGCGTTTGTTTGGCGTGGCCTACGCCGTTTATCCGGCATCAAGGTCCACTCCCCGATTCCTGGCCTGACCGTGGAGAACGCAGTCCTCGTGGACCCCTCTGACGTTTCCAGCGCATTGGGCCGTTTCTTTGCTGAGGTTTCGAGCTCTGCCCATTACCACCCTGCCTTTCTCCCTCGCAAACAGGTAGAGGAGGCACGGCCGCCTTCTTTCCACTCTTTTAATCGTGAAAATTATAACATCGCCTTCACCATGCAGGAGCTAGACCGTGCTCTCGCCCTGTCCCGATCTTCTGCTCCCGGGCCCGATTCCATTCATATTGAAATGCTGAAGAACCTCTCTCCTGCGGGCAAGTGTTTTCTTCTTAGTACCTACAATCGCATATGGACTGAAGGTCATGTTCCCACAAGTAGGCGTGAAGCCATTGTTGTCCCCATCCCCAAACCAGGGAAGGACAAACATCTTCCTTCCAGCTATCGTCCTATTTCTCTGACAAGCTATGTCTGTAAGGTGATGAACGCATGGTTAACGCTCGGTTGGTCTGGCTCCTCGAATCTTGCCGCCTCCTGACTAATATCCAATGCGGTTTTCGTCGACACCGCTCTGCTGCTGATCACCTCGTTACGTTGTCGACCTTCATTATGAACAACTTTCTAAAGAAGCGTCAAACAGTAGCAGTGTTCTTCGACTTGGAGAAGGCATACGATACCTGTTGGAGAGCGGGCATTCTCCGCACATTGCACACATGGGGCCTTCGGGCCCGCATTCCTCTTTTCATTCAAGCGTTTTTGGCGCATCGCAGGTTCCGGGTACAGGTGGGCTCTGTTTTGTCAGATACCTTTTTCCAGGAGAATGGGGTACCACAGGGCTCCGTCTTGAGTGTGGCGCTCTTTGCCATTGCAATCAATCCGCCGGCCGCGGTGGCCGAGGTGACTGAGGCGCTCCAGTCACGGTCAGCACGGCCACTACGGTCGGGGGTTCGAATCCCCCCTCGGGCATGGATATTTGTGCCGTCCTAGTTCGTAAGTAGTTTGTAAGTTTAGGGACTGATGACCCCGTAGTTAAGTCCCGTAAGCTTAACAAACATTTGAACATTTTTTTAGCAATCAATCCGATCGTAGATTGCCTTTCCGCCGACGTCTCCGGATCTCTTTTTGTTGACGATTTCGCAATTTATTGCAGCGCCCAGCGGACGTGTCTCTTGGAGCGTTCTCTTCAACGCTGTCTTGAGCGTCTATATTCCTGGAGCATCGCAAACGGCTTCCGATTCTCCACTGAGAAAACTGTGTGTATAAGCTTCTGGAGATACAAGGAATTTCTTCCACCTTCTCTACATCTCGGCCCTGTTGCTCTCCCTTTTGTGGAGTCTACGAAATTCTTGGGACTCATGTTTGATCGTAAACTTTGCTGGTCCACACACGTGTCCTACCTGGCCGCCCGTTGTGCCCGATCCCTTGACGTTCTTCGCGTCCTCAGCGGCACGTCATGGGGAGCGGATCGTACCGTCCTGCTTCACCTTTACCAGGCCATTGTTCAGTCGAAGCTCGACTACGGAAGCCTTGTATACTCTTCTGCACAGCCGTCGATTCTCCGCCGTCTCAACTCTATTCACCATCGGGGATTACGTCTGGCGACCGGTGCATTTATACCAGTCCTGTTGAAAGTCTGGATGCCGAGGCTGCTGTATTACCTTTGACCACTCGACGTGACATACTCTTGTGTCGGTACGCATGCCGCTTGCGGTCGATGCCCAACCATCCATCTTACCGATTATTTTTTGACGACTTACTCGATCGCCAATATCAGTTGTCTGCAATTGCCTTACTTCCACCTGGAGTTTGGTTACTACAGCGGCTCGGTTTTACCCTTCCTTCCACCTTTCGGTTGAGCGAAAGCCCATTGCCACCGTGGCATCAGGCCCAGATTCACACTCACCTTGAACTTAGTTCGCTCCCCAAGGAGAGCACTCCGGATTTGGTATACCGCTCGAGGCTTGACGATCTCCGCCCGCGGTTCGATAACGCCATATTTATTTACACTGATGGTTCCAAGAGCACTGCCGGTGTCGGATCTGCCTTCGTCGTCGAGGACAACCGTTTCCAATACAAGCTCCCTGACCGGTGCTCTAACTTCACGGCTGAGCTTTTTGCCCTCCACCAGGCCGTTTTGTACACCTGCCGCCACCGCGAACCTTTCTATGCCATATGTTCGGACTCCCTTAGTGCCCTGCAGAGTCTTAAGGACCCTTTATCGAACCATCCTCTCGTGTATCGGATCCAACGCTCCCTCCAGTTGCTAGCAGATGACAGCTGTCACGTTTCTTTCCTGTGGTCCCTGGCCACGTAGTTGTGCCCGGAAATGAGACCGCCGATATAGTGGCCAAGGCCGCAGCTCTTTTGTCTCGCGTGGCTACCTTTTGCGTCCCATCGGACGATGTTCAACGGGCTCTCCGCCGGAGTATCGTGTCGCAATGGCACAGTGCGTGGTTTTCAATGTCCAACAATAAATTGCGAACTGTAAAACCGATCCCGACCGCTTGGAGGACCTCCTCACGCCCCTCTCGGCGGGAGGAGGTCATCCTGGCCCGGTTGCGGATCGGTCACTGCCGTTTCAGCCACCGTCACTTGCTCTCTGCCGACCCTGCACCGCTGTGCTCCTGCGGTGAACTGCTGACATGTTTTACTGACTTGTGTTAATTTTAATGATCTCCGTGTAGCCCTTCACTTTCCGTCTACACTGGAGGAAATTTTAGCTGATGACACACGAGCAGCTGCTAGAGTTTTGCGTTTTATCAACTTGGCCAACTTATCCAAGGATATTTAACCCTTTTAATTGTCTTTTATCTTTCTTTTTTAGCCTCTTGTTGATGTTCTGCAGTCACCATTTTTTTTTGAGATCATAGCGAATCTATGTTTTTGGCTGGGCGCTAATGACCATAGAAGTTGTGAGCATCTGTGACGAAAAAATGTCTATTAAGTTATGGGACGTACTGCGGAGTCATCAGTCCCTAAACTTACAAACTACTTATAAACTAACGTATACTAAAGACAACAGAAACAACCATGCCAGGGGAAAATTCGAACCGCCGACGGAGCATAGCGCCTCAATTTGCTCTGTGACGAAAAGGGCTGCACTGTTTAAAGATTCACTGGTGTCGGCATCTTCGAGAAGGACAGGGTACACAAAACTAGGCAAAACGTCACTGCCAACGAGGAACAGTGGAAGGCATTAAGAACGGATGTTGCCAGACAACGTAATCCTATCACTGCAAAAGCGCCTGCAAAACCACTGTTTCTTAAATTTGCAAAACAGCATAGGTTGTCCAAAATCGCCTCAGGCGTGAACCTCACGCTGCCTATGTCAGGGGCTCACACAATGGGAAGGTAAGAACAATCCACAAAAATGAACAAGAAACACTTCCAACGCATAGTTGCGTTTTTGACATTGTAAATGTATGTTTATTGTAACGAAATTACATGTAGAGCTACAATTGCAGATAACACACATGGTTTCACTGTTCTAAACACATTCAATAGTGACCTGTCACCCACAGAAACTTTATTGTTTTACATTACATCCAGCATAGAAAATACACCCACATCTTGACCATTGAATCTGTGTTACGTCAACATATGTTCGAAGTGCTGTCCGTTTGCATCAATACACGGTTGGAGATGTTTTAACTAGAGAGTGTTCCACAGATTGTAGAGTTTCTACAGATATTGCCACACAGGCCGCGGTAATACGATGTTGCATATCTTCTACCGCCGTTGTGGGTTCTTGGATACACTGTATATCACTGCGCCCCAGAGAAAGAAGTCTAATGGCGTCAAATCAGGGGACCGTGCTGGCCATCGTACAGTACCTCCCCGACCAATCCACCTATTTGGAAATGTCGTATCTAGAACGACTCTGGCCACTTTCGCAGTGTGTGCGGGACATCCATCATGTTGAAACCACATTGATAGTCGAGTTTCCAATCCTAGATCCTCCATGAGGAGCGGTAGTGTGTGTTGAAGAAAAGATGCATATCGCTGTCCATTTAATGCCCCGCGTTAAAAATAGGGACCTACAATACAGTCAGCAATGATGCCGGACCAAACATGGACACCTAACTGTCGTTGATGAGCAATTTGGCGAATCCAGTGGCGGTAGAGGATATGCAACATCGTATTACTGCGGCCTGTGTGGCAATATCTGTAGAAACTCTACAATCTGTGGAACACTCTCTAGTTAAAACATCTTCAAATGTGTATTGATGCAAACGGACGGCACTTCGAACATATGTTGACGTAACACAGTTTCAATGGTCAAGATGTGGGTGTATTTTCTATGCTGGATGTAATGTAAAACAATAAAGTTTCTGTGGGTGACAGGTCACTATTGAATGTGTTTAGAACAGTGAAACCATGTAGCTCTACTTGTAATTTCGTTACAATAAACATACATTTACAATGTCAAAAACGTAACTTTGCGTTGGAAGTGTTTCTTGTTCATTTTTGTGGATTGTTCTTACCTTCCCATTGTGTGAGCCCCTGACATAGGCAGCGTGAGGTTCACGCCTGAGGCTCAGGACGTGCGCTAGCTGTGCTCTTATTTTATTTCAAGCGTCAACTTCGCGTCGCAATATCTCGGGTTGGAATTGGCGTATTGCGATGCAATAAACGCCATTGTTTATGTGATTATTTTATGCTATTGATTGCATACGAAAAAATAGGGGGTGTCCATTTAAAAAAAAACACGTCTGTGTTTAAAATAGTATTTGTAAACTTTTTAAAATTTCGCATAGTATTTACTTTCTTATTCCCCTGCCGTACTTTCATACTAGTGAAAACCGTTTTTGAATATCTTTTGTCGTTCCAGAGATATTTGAGGTGGCAGCGTTAGGTGAGACATTATATATATATATATATATATATATATATATATATATATATATATATATATATATATATATATATATTGTGTGTGTGTGGTGTCGCACAAGTATGAAGTGCGCGCCACGTACTTACGCCGCGCGCCGCCATGCACGCACGGCACGGCGTTCTTACGACGTCAGCCACGAGCGCCCTCTGCTGCAACTCCGCTCGTGGTCACCACTGGACTGCTCGTCCACTTGGGACTGAGATAGGAACCAGTTAGCACTTGGAAATCAGATAGGCATCAGTTAAAACTTGGCTATCGGATAGGCACTAGGCCTCTAAACTATGTATCAGCATTCTGAAATCAAGAACTATGTAAAAGTTAAGTATTACTAAGTCTCTATGAAATATATATCTCGTTCTAATTTAGTGTTTCTAGTTTCTGCTGTCCCAGCATATATATATATACCTGGTTCGGCAGATTTGAACTGCAATTATCACACCTTGTACGATGGTTGGAACCTAGTGGCAACTATTTATTCACTACCGATACAAAAGTTTTACGTGTTTGCAGTTATTACTGTCCTTCAAAGTAATCACCCGTTGTCAGAGATGTGGAAGGTATAGTATACCGTTATCGGAGCCTCCTCTGTTGATGGTGCGAATGGAGCGGGCTACTACCTGTAGAATCTCTGGACCAGTTATAAGCGAATGGCACGAAGTGGTTCCGTCATCTTCGGAATCAAATAAAACTCACAAGGACTTAAGTCCAGAGGGTATGATGGATGGTGCAGTACTGCCCAGTTCCATCGGCCGGACAGTGAAGCCACAGTCTGTTCGGTATACGCATGCACAGTGTTGTGCAAAATGATGCGTGGGTTGCGCAGAAAGTGTTGCCGCTTCTTTCGCAAAGCTGGTAGCAGGTGCTGCTCCAAAAACGAACAGTAATACTGTGCACTGACGGTGTGCTGTGGAGAAACGTAATTCTTTAGCATAAAACCATCATAGTCGTACACGGGAATCACCATAACTTTAACCATACTGCGACTGTGACGCACTTTCGACTTTTGTGACGACTCATAATAACACCATTCATTGGATTTGCGTTTCAGTATTAGCTCGTATGATGTGTCCCAAGTCTCATCCAGTGTTACGATAAAGTCTAAGAAAGTCCGTCCTTAGCGCTCATAGCGTTTTAAGTGCTTCTGAGCACCGTCTTAAAACATCAATTTCTGTATTTCCGTTAATTCATGCGGAACCCATCGTGACGCAATTTTTCGCATGCCCAGGCGTTCCTTCAGGATGTGAAGCACAGTCATATGCGCTCATTCGGTTTCGTGGGCGAGGTTACGAATCGTCCGGCGTCGGATCACTGTCCACTAACGCGGAAACTGTATGCAGTTCTTCTTCAGAGACGCTAGGACGACCTGCCCAATGCATGTCTTTCACAGTTTGCCGATCTTAGTTGAAGGCTTTTACCCAACGTAAGTGCCGCAACGCCGACTCCTCGCACTCCTCTTGAAGACCTTGATGACACTTTCGTGATGTACGACCTCTGGCACATTTAATACTGATGCAACTCCGTAGTGACACCGTTAAGTTAGACCGCTCAATCACGACTGTTGATTCCCTAGACTGTGTGCACGTCGGTGACGTGGGATGGGCGAGTTCATTTTCTCTGAGGTGAGGTAGGTATGTCAACTACGTGTGTTATCAGATTCGATTGCACAGTGTCTCCACAGCAGTGTTGCCACTATTTAAGTTCCAACCGTCGTATATTGTTAAGTGAACACGATTTGTATAACAACCATTGTCCCTGGATTTAAATAGATTTGCCTCTGAATTAATGTGACCGTTTTATCTCGAAAACGTCTTTTCGCCAAACCACATGGGACCTTTGGGCTTACTGACTGGGGGGGGGGGGGGGAGGGGATTACTTTGCTGGTAACACGTCTGTTATATCCATTTATCTAGGAACGTGAAAAATTTATGAAGCAGGTCAGTCAAAAGTTATAAGTCACTAGCTTTTAAAAAGAGGAGCGCATTTAGCTCTTTATGTAAGCGTCTCATGTTTTACTTTTGTTGCTGATTGTTGTGGCGTAAAGTCAGCGCCACACACCAGACATAAGAGAACGATCGTGGAGAAGGCAGCGATCGACCGAAAGCCAATCGCAAGCAGGCGCCGCGCATCCTGGAGGGAGTAACCGAAGATGTGCGTCCTCTACAAGCGGCTGTATCTAGGCCGACATACGTCTGGACAGCCCATCAGTTACTAGTCAAAACTCAGGCAATTACTGCCGGCCGCGGTGGCCGAGGGGACTAAGGCGCTCCAGTCACGGTCTCCACGGCCACTACGGTCGGGGGTTCGAATCCCCCCTCGGACATGGATATTTGTGCCCTCCTAGTTCGTAAGTAGTTCATAAGTAGTTTGTAAGTTTAGGGACTGATGACCCGCAGTTAAGTCCCATAAAAAAGAAGGCGATGAGGTCACAACACTGGACTTAACGACTTAGCTTATCAGTCCATAGACTTACAAACTACTTAAACTAATGACGAGAAATACACCCATGCCTGAAGAGGATTCGAACCTCCGACGGGAAACCCGAAGATGTACGAAGTTTATATGAGGTCTCGGTTGCGCGCCACTGTCGTCAGTCGGCATTAGGTCCTAATCCGGACCGGCTTAAACGGCGTCGCAGCGCCAAAGATACAAAGGACGCAGCTGAGCCGCTCAATTAATACGTAGATGTTACACTAGAATAGCTGTAAAGGTCTTTACAGCGACTGATCGGAGAGTACATTTCAGTGAAAATATAAAGACCTTACAACTTATTTCAGTGACCAATCGTTTTATTTACGAGTAGTCGAATCGTCACATACTTGATGGTTCAATTTCTTTGTTCTTCCATGATTATTGATGAATGCATACCCGAAGAAGTTTAAAAGTTATCTAAAATAATTTTACATTATCCAAAGACAATCGATACAATCTTCATCATTTTCTTGATTTGCAGCTCTCATTCTTGCCGTGTTTGCAGTAAACATTTCTGGGTATGAGGTCCGCCTGATATGCAAAGCACTGTTTTTATTATACACCAAAACTAGTTCCAGCACCTTTGTGACATCATCAGTGGGCTTTTAATTTATTTAATGCTGTGAATACAAAATACATTTATTTTACAACTGTAAATTTAGGCCTAATAAAGTCGTCACTCTTATTTTGGTTTTTACCTTATTTTACATTCTGTGGCCTTGTGGGACCCTTTTAACATAGTTATGTAGTGGTAGCGTTGTCATCTGCAACCAAAGTTATCTCTTTCGAATCTTGTGGGGATTTTCAAAACGCTACTTATAGTGGGAAAACGTAAATCTTGTATGTTGGGATATTTCTATCGTCTGTTTACTGTCTATTACTTACCATTTCTTTTGACAATACACTTCCTCTTCCGCGTTTTTGTACATAGCACACATGTAATACACATATTTTGCGGACTTTCTTCTATCACAATCACTTCCCACTTTAGAAATTCGCCTGTGTTTACGTTGTTAAAATACGTATGTGTGAGTTGTTGAATCGATGTGGTGGATTGACAGAATAATTTATAAACTATTTTTCCCTTTAACTACTGGAGATTGCTATGAGGAAGCGATAGTGTATGCCATAACTAAACTGATGTGAGTATATTTAGGTCTGCTGGTGGCAACACGATGTATCGGAGACACGCAGATGTTGCATCGGCCAAAACAGCAAAGTGGCGAGCACGGCACACGGGCGATGCCTCTACCGAGCACAACCTGCTCGCTCAAGAGCACCCATACTCGCCCAAGCCAAAATGAGCGCGGCGCACTCGAGCGGGTGTGAGCTAAAATACCCAAATAAACAGACATCAAGCCCACTGCTACAAACAGACGGACGGGAAGTCGCCTACCTTGTAATGCGCGCAGTTAGCTGGCAGCAGCATGCAGCGGTGGCTGGGGGCTCATCGCTCCTCTCAATGGTGGACACGGGGCATCCTCACTGCTCGCGCCGAACCTGAAAACCAGACAGCATCGTCACTCACCATGTTTAATATGATTAATCGTAGCCATGACAAGTGAGTTTAGAAACCTTGAAACAATAAATAAATATTCGTATTTCTGCTACCAGTCACCTTAATTGTTAGTGTTTTATCTAGCACAGCACAACGTGTTTCTACGATGTTTTGCTCATCCTCAGGCACTTTTTATATATACAGAAATGTTCATGTAACTTATAATTTACCTACAATCCTGGCCATTAAATTGCTACACCAGGAAGATGATGTGCTACAAACGCGAAATTTAACCGACAGGAAGAACATGCTGCGATATGCAAATGATTTGCTTTTCAGAGCATTCACGCGAGGTTGGCGCCGGTGGCGACACGTACAACGTGCTGACATCAGGAAAGTTTCCAACCGATTTCTCATACACAAACAGCAGCTGATCGGCGTTGCCTGGTGAAACGTTGTTCTAATGCCTCGTGTAAGGAGGACAAATGTGTACCATCACGTTTCCGACTTTGATAAAGGTCGGGTTGTAGCCTATCGCGGCATTGCCTACTTTTCTATTCTATTAACAAAAATTGACAAGAACAGCAAGGTAGACCTCTTTTTTTAATCTTGTTGACGAAAAGGGCCAAGGTGCTTGCGGTAACACCTAACCATTAACCTCGTCATCCATTATAAATGACTTATATGGAAAACTTTTAAAAAGCGTCTGAAGATGAAACTGTAGGTTCCGAAACCGGTTGTGCGGGTCTTCACGGCTCCAATAAAAAACAGCTCAAGTGGATCAAGGACTTTCATTCAGACTCTTACAATTTTAACACCTAATTTTTAACTGTGTGAAAGTCTCTTAAATATGTATAAATATTTTAGCTGTGGTTGCCCGTCATACAAAGTTCTTTGCGATTGCTACTCGCGTTGATCGCGATCCAATGACTGTTAGCAGAATATGGAATCGGTGGGTTCAGGAAGGCAATACGGAATGCCGTGCTGGATCCTAACGCTCTCGTATCATTAGCAGGCATCTTATCCGCATGGCTGTAACGGTTCGTGCAGCCACGTCTCGATCCCTGAGTCAACAAATGGGGACGTTTGCAAGACATCCATCTGCACGAACAGTTCGACGACGTTTGCAGCAGCATGGACTATCTGCTCGGAGACCATTTGACCCTGCATCACAGAAAGGAGCGTTTCCGATGCTGTACGCAACGACGAACTGGCTGCACGAATTACAAAACGTTTTTTCGGATGAATCCAGGTTCTGTTTACAGCATCATGATGGTCGCATCCGTGTTTGCCGACGTCTCGCTGAACGCACATTGGAAGCGTGTATACGTCATCACTCGGCGTGATGGTATGGGGTGGCATTGGTTACACGCCTCGGTCACCTCTTGTTCGCATAGACGGCACTTTGAAAAGTGGCCGTTACATTTCAGATGTGTTACGACCCGTGGCTCTACCCTTTATTCTATCCCCGCGAAACCCTACATTTCAGTAGGATAATGCACGACCGCATGTTGCAGGTCCTGTACGGGCCTGTCTGGATACGGAAAATGTTCGACTGCTGTACTGGCTAGAACATCTCCATATCTCCCACCAATTGAAGACGTATGGTCAATGGTAGCCGAGCAACTGGTTTGTCACAACTCACCAGTCACTACTCTTGATGAACTGTGGTATCGTGTTGAAGCTGCATGGGCATCTGTAACTGTACACGCCATCTATATCTATACATCTACATCTACACGGGATACTCTGAAAATCACATTTAAATGCCTGGCGGAGGGTTCATTGAACCACCATTATACTATTTATCTTCCATTCCATTTTTGAATAGCGCGCGGGAAGAAAGAACACCTGAATCTCTCCGTTCGAGCTCTGATTTCGTATATTTTATTATGATGGTCACTTATACCGATGTAAGTGGGAGCCGCGGTGGAGTAGCCGAGTGGTCTAAAGCGTCTCGCTGCGGAGCGCGCGGTTGCTCGCCGTGGAGGTTAGAGTCCTCCCTGGGGCATGGGTGTGTGTGTTGTCCTTAGGTTAGTTTACCTAGGTTTAAGTAGTTTGTAAGCTACGGACTGATGACCACGCAGTTTGGTCCGATAGAATTACAAATATTTTGTAAGTGGGAGTCAACAATATATTTTCACATTCGCTCTGACTCAATGCCCAGGTGTATCACAACCAGAGACAGTTGTTCTGGATACTGATTTCTCAGGATATATGCACCGAAATTGCGTGAAAAGTAATCACATGTCACTTCTAGTATAACACATTTGTCCAATGAATACCCGTTTATCATCCACATTTCTTCGTGTTGTAGCAATTTTAATGGACAGTAGTGGAAATATTCATATTTCTGCTACCAGTCACTTTATTTGTTAGTGTTTTATCTAGCATAGCACAACGTGTTTCGACGATGTTTTCCTCATCATCAGGCGCTTTTTATACTTACAGAAATGTACATGTAATTTATAATTTACCTATTTAAAGCCTATTTGTTATTATTGTTGGTTGGGGTAGTTGGAGAGGAGGACAGTGGATGCCATAAACTAAGACGTAGTGCTGTATTCTGCTGGTCTTCCTGTATGGTGAGATTTGTTTCACCACATGTGTGAGATATCGACAGGAATGCATCAGGTGTTGCGAAGGAATGTTCACGTGATTCACCAATGGTTCAAATGTTTGTGAAGCTTATGGGACTTAACTGCCGGGTCATCAGTCCCCAAACTTACAAACCATTTATGAAATACTTTGTACTAAAGACAGCACCAACATTCATGCCCGAGGTGGGATTCGAACCCCCGACGGGGAATGGCCTCACGCATCGAAGCATAACTCCTCAACGCGCTCGGCCACTCCGCCTTAGCCGATTCACTTATGTTGATACTCAATTGCACACTTATGATTTTCGTGTTCCAAGATTTCTTCTGCATCTCTGGTGAAGTTGCTGCGTATTGAATCACTTGTGTATAAGAGGCAATTGCCCCTAATCAAAAAAATGATCGTATGGCCTTTTTTACCTTAGTTGTTCGGCCGCCTGTAGTGGGACGGATTATTGTCTCCACTACTATCTTATGTAAGCTCAGTTTCGCAGAAGATTATGTTTATATTTTATGATTTTAAATGATTGTTATGTAAATGTTTTATGTGATGTGATTCTTAAAAGAGTTTTGTATGTTTCTTGTGTTTTATGTGCTGTGACGGCGATTAAACCTACGAGAGCAACATCTTCGACGCCGAGCTCAAGGAATAAACATCTGGCCACTTCAAGTCGCGGGTCGACGGCCACGAGGCAAGAAGATGCTGGTCTCTGCGGTTATCGTCGCGGATATTGACATTATTATAGAGACTTCCGTGGAAAATGAAAAACACCATAAAATCAGTCTCTATGTAACTCTCGTTGAGTCATGATCTACATCTACATCTGCATACATACTCCGCAATTCACCGTAAGGTGCGTGGCGGAGGGTACACTGTACCATGACTAGACATTTCCTTTTCTATTCCACTCCCAAGTAGAACGAGGAAAAAAAGAATGCCAATATGCCTCCGTACGAGCCCTAATTTCTATTATCTTTTCTTTGTGATCTTTACGTGAAATGTGAGTAGGCGGCAGCAAGATCGTACTACACTCAGCTTCAAATTCCGGCCTTCTAAATTTACTTAACAGATATTCACGAAAAGAACGTCGTATATCTTCCAGCGATCCCCAATTGAGTTGCCGGAGCATTTCCGTGACACTCGCGCATTGGTCGAACCTACCGGTAACAAATATAGCTGCTCGCCTCTTCACCGCCTCTATGTCTTCCTTCAAACCGATCTGCTGCGGGTCCCAAACACTTGAGCAATACTCAAGACGTGGTCATACAAGCGTTTTATACGCGGTCTCCTTTACAGGTGAAGTACATCTTCCCAAAATTCTCCCAATAAACTGAAGTCGGCTGTCCGCCTTACTGACAACTGTCCTTCCATGTTCGTTCCATTTCATATCGCTCTGCAATGTTAAGCCTAGGTATTTGAACGACGCGACAGCATCAAGAAGCTCACTGCCAATGCTGTATTCGAACATTATAGGATTGTTTTTTCTACTCATGCGCATCACCTTACATTTTTCTACATTGAGAGCTAGCTGCCATTCTTCGCACCAACTAGAAATTTTGTCTAAGTCATCCTGTATGCTATTACAGTCAGTTACAGACGACACCCTCCCATACACCATAGCATCATCAGCAAACAGCCGCAAATTACAACTTACTCTGTCCATCAGATCATTTATATAGATAGAAAATAATAGCGGTCCTATCACACTCCCCTGGGGCACGCCTGACGATACACTCGTCTCTGATGAACACTCGCCGTTGAGAACAACGTACTGCGTTCTATTACTTAGGAAGTCTTCCAGCCAGTCACAAATCTGTGAACCTATTCATGTATTGTGAGAGCAATAAATGCCATTATGTCTCGAAAGTTAACCCAGTGTCATCGATAATTATTTTGATATTTATAGAAATTTTACAAGAAATATATTCATTTATAGGAACTGAAGAATTATTTATTGTCAAACTATTTTACAAATTGAAAGAAGACATTTACGGAAAGTTATTTTGTTTGACAGATAAAGCAAGAAGACTTTTATCAATTTTTAGTATTTTAATAAATCGATCTTATATAGCAATCGATCACCAGTGAACAGGACTTGTAATATTTGTGTCTATAGCAACCAGAACAACTACTAACTTCTGTTTGACAGTTCGATCTTTAAGGGAACTTTAAAACATTTATTTCAAAGTGACAGATTAAAGAAGTGCAAACCTAGAATCATATGCTTCTTCTACCTGCGCAAGGATCTGTCATTTAAATTTCACAATACAGGAACCAGAACCTTAAAGAAGCACGAAAGGAATTACTATTTAACGGAGAAAGAAGCTCTTGCCGTGGTTTGGAGCTTCCAACGATTTCATGGGTTACTTAGCGGATGGAAAACTATTGTGCTGATCACCAGTCTTTGGTTTTTCTGTCCAATTCTAGGTTACTACACCGAAGGTTACTGAAATGTGTCTTGTAATTGCAGGAGAACTCCCATTTGCAGTAGATATGTGCAGTGAAAAAATAATGCACTGCAGTTTGAGTGAAGCTTTGACTCTCGTATTTGACAGGCGAGATCTCCGAGAAAATTAAATGAGTTAATTAACAAAAGAATGAAAAATCATTCTGCATAGCAGAGGATGTAATTACTGCTGACACCACGTGTGTGTACTCATACGCGCTATAGTGGAAAAAGTAAAGCGCACAGAATAAAGCTTTCCTCTGTTAAAATACCCGATGTAATGTGTATAAAATACTGAACTACTGTATCTGTTCTGCGTTTTTTTTTTTTTTTTTTTTTTTTTTTTTTTTTTTTTTTTTTTTTTTTTTTTTTTTTGGTTGAGCAGCTTGTCTGAAACTTTCAGTATCACTGTGGATAGCCCAGATTTTTGAACCAGAAGAATTATTTCAGAGCATTATTTGTACCACCTTGCTCCTATAATCATTTTTTGGACATCTTGTAAAAGAAATCACTTACGTTCAATACAACGCTTACGATTATACACCCTTAGATTAAGATAGCATAAATAAAATCACTTACCGTTTGTCGAAGTACAACTCATATTTTTATGAAGTATAGCACATCTCCTGATTTTAATGTAAAGAAATTATCCAATGGAAACTTTGAAGTATGGTTAATGATAAACTGTAATTAGCCCCAAGCGACAACTGCCTGAAAGCCTCGTCCTAATATAGGAAAGTACAGTCAGAAACGAAATCTTAGACTCCATCAAATCTAAAAATCGATCCCTGTATTCGAACATGTTATAAGACACTTACTTAAACACATTTCATACGACAGAAATGAAATATTTCATTTATTTATTTACTATTATTAATATTTATTGGTTTTTTCAAGACCCATTTGCCTGAGGTGGCGTAGAGGTTTAACGCACTGCCACGGCATATATTACCATATGTCCCTGTTGTAAGTCTACAAGGACTACTAGCAGTTGAGACTAAAAAGACCCCGTTATAATCTACATTTACATGTCCGAAAGAACATACACAGCAATTTTTAATCAAGTAAATAGAATTTTATATGGGTGTTTACCGTCTTTGCAACAAAATATTTTTTTGTCACACACGTTTCGCTCATTTTATTTGGGAAGTATCTTCAGTGGTGATTTATGGTGTTGTCATTTCATGGATATTTTTCTGGAGTTGTCTATTCACTCTGCAGACTATCGATTTCCTATGTTTCTAGACGGGAACATTTTAACACTCGTAATCGTCTAGAACAATTGACGCGATACCAGCTGGTGTGTGTATTCACGACTACAGGTAGACTCCATGGAATAAAAACACCACAAATCACTAGTGAAGAAGCTTCCCATGTAAAATAAGCGAAATACGTATGAAAAAAACTAAACGCCTTTTATTTAGATATAAGCACGCATTCCATAAGATTTGTAAGCAACGAAGGGACGTATAAAATGTCTAAAATTGCAAGTTTTCGCTGTAACAGCTTGGCGTAATAAATTTGTGCCAGCTCGCGCTATGCAAGAATTAAAAACGTTGCACTGGAAGTACAGACGGCACCAATACGGAAATTATTATTGACAGTACTATACGCAGCCTATCTTTCGCTTCAGTTAATGGCATTTTCGGTGTTTTCACATGCTTGCTTCGTGTATGTGTCTCTGCATAGTAAGGATAACCTTTCCGTTCGGATAGCAACAAAAGACTAGTCAGTATGTAGCTTGACGGGTTCGTCTTTGTCTTCGGCACAATGGCATCACCACGCTCAGAACATTGAGATCAATACTAAATTGGAGAGACTATTTATGCAAAGATACTTGGCGTTATAGGTCACAGTCGCCTTCTAACGTCAAAGCAAGCAGTCAAACCCTTCTGAGGGAGGGAGAGAGAGAGAGAGAGAGAGAGAGAGAGAGAGAGAGAGAGAGAGAGAGAGAGAGAACGACACACTCACAAACTGCAAACTGAAATGACTGTTTACTGATAATATGACGGATCCGCGGAACACCGTCACAGATATTTATGCAACGACGCCTTAGAACAATAGCTTCATTTTTGTATTTTGCTCACAGGCTTGGAAGCATTAGTCGCTTTTATAAGTCCCAGTGGAAATGCAATTCTTCTAAATCTCTTTCTCGCGAGTGGTGTATGGGGTCATTGAATATTACTAAAAATGAAAGCATTTCCACAAACGTAATCGTAAAAATGTAGCCGAGGGTTGTACGTGCATCCGTGTGAAAGAGTCTACTGAAATCAGTTGGTTGTTTCGAAATTAATCTTCTGTGTGTGAGTTGAAAGATATCTCATGTTTGTACCTTCATTCGTGTGGAATATGTAGTGTAGTGGAAACCAATTAATCATTTTGGAACACCCTGTCGTCTTTATTAATTGAATGGTTAGTAGAAGAGGCATTACGCTATGGCAGACGTGTTGCATATAACGAGCTGAACTGCAGATGTGAGAGCTAAGCCACGTTCTCTCAGCCACGTGATGCGGAGAGCTCATTTATAGCGTAGCGTGCTGACAAAGAAGTCGTTATTCACAACTCTGAGCCGTCAAATCTGATTGGCGGTGCACGCCCGCGCTGGCTGGTGCGATCATCCTGTTTATTTTAATGGCAGAAGAAAGGGCGTCCGAGGCAGCTGCCAGCGGAACGTCCTTTAATGACGCAGAGACAAAGCTGCTTCTGTTCTGGTTATGTTTATTTACGTTGTAGTCGACTGTCTGCAGTCAGCACGGCATCAAAGACAGCACAGTGGGCGAAAAACTGCTGACGTATCTTTGGAACGGCACGGGTTTTACGGACAGAAATGCAGAAGTTAGTTCATCATAAACGACAGGAGTCAGCAAAGCTATGAAACTGACTATTAAACTATCCCTCACATAATTTTTATCAGTACATTTACGTTTTTGTGTTACGTCCAGACCACTAGTGGCCGTCTTTGGTTTTTTAATGTTTTTGATCAAGTTTTGTTTAGACAAACAACATAAGAAGGTGCTCAATGTCTACACAGAGAATGCATTTTTCTTTTTCTTTACGCTGGATTTTTATTTTTTGCCTAAACTTTTATATTGTTTCTTGACTAGCTCTGTGTATGTTATGAAAATGTAGGGTGTTACAGTACCTTTTTTTGTGCAAACCTGTATTTTTGTAAGACTGAAATTATGAATTACGTTTAGTATCCTTTTATGATTATGTACCTTTGTGAATCTGGCATGTATATTGTTGATCGGATATCGTTAAGACAAACTACATGAAGAGTTACCCAATGCCTACACAGAGAATGTATGTTCGTTTTCGACGCTGGCTTTTTATTTTTTTGCCTAATCTTTTTATATTGCTTCTTAACTAGCTCTATGTAATTATTGAGAGTGTATCTTCTAGGTTCCCACAAACTTGTACATTTGTTAGAAAGAAATATTGGATTATATGGCGTCTTCTCTTTATGATGTAATGCACTGATGTTAAGCTGGCATGTAAATTGTTATTTTAGATATTTACTTATATTTTAATTTCAACTATACCCCGCTTACGAAACTTTTCGTTATTTTATTCTCACTTTGTAATCGTTACATTGTTCTATGAAAGTATTTGCCACTCCCGACGTTCCCGACGTTCTTGTAAGACCGTATAGGGACGGTCTCTAGTGGGCCGCATTTAGTTTGTCACCATCCATAGGAAAAACTTTAGTTTGCACCCTACTTCAGTTTTGATGGTGCTTCTCATTTTAACTTTATTTGTGGCATATTACCTACAGATCTATTTCATGGTTTGTATATTGTTTTAATTGCATTATACCTTTATTACTTTTTAACGTCACTTTTACATATAGTGCAAAAACTGTAAGATGCCTTTTGTATATTTTTCACCAGGTTATCTGTAGATGGGCAGAGCCCGAAACGCGTCATGCAAAATAAATGTTTTTTTGGAATGATTCACAAAATGTCCACAAGTGCTGTAAGTGTATTGTATCTATGTTCTTATGCTTTGTGTGCCAGACAACAAGATTATCAAGACTATCAAAACTGTTAAAACTGTACAAACATAACCTCACTGGCATCCACAACACAAAACATAATACGTCAAGAATGTAACCAGTAACTGTAAAAATGCACCCGATGATGGCAGCGTGCTGCCGAAACGCGTCGTGCCAATAAAAATATTTATAAATCGTTACTATTGCAGCATTAATTATTCCAAAAAAGATTATAATACAGTCGCAGACCTCAGAAAAATCCAAATAACATGGATAAATTTATGCAAAATTAATGTATGTTTGCGACCTTTCAGCCTTTTTAGAGTCATTGGTATAATTGTACTTATTAACCACCTTATACTAAAGACAGCCAAACATCCATGCCCGAGGGGTGATTCGACCCCCCCCCCCCCCCGACGGAGAACAGCCTCGCGCAGCGCAGCATAGCGCCTCAATGCGCTCGACCGCTCCGCCGCGGCCCATCTGCAGAAAGTCTAGGCCTTATGGGAGGAGGATTACCACGGTGGGTACAGTTTGCACAGTGGTATTTACAACAATATACCAGGCTGAATTATCGAGCTTGGTGCTATTCACGGATGAATGCACGTTTACTAGAGACATAAACGTGCGCATCTTTCATGTCTGGGCGGATGAAAATCCGCATACCCACGTAGTTCACAATCACCAACAGAGCTCCGATATTAACATCGGGGCCAGGACAATTTGTGACTATCTAGTTGCTATGCATGTCGCACATCCTAATCGGTGGATTGGTAGTGGTGGACCAGTTCCGTGGCCAGCACGGTCACCAGATTTCACACCTCTTGCTCGACTCCATGGGGCGACTGAAACAGTTGAAAGACAAGAGCACGTATTTGCTCATGTGCATGTGTCTCAGCACCGTCGATGTACACCCTGCAATGATGTAGGAGGTACTCAGTTCGAAGCCCATTTATAATGTCGACAGCGAGATGTGCTACTCAGGTTTATTGACGTAATGAGGAAAGCGCACCCTTCTCACAAAGAGACCAATGTGTATCAGATTTTATATTTTTTTGGTATTTACGGTACGTGAAGTACAAAACTCAAATAATAATCTGCCAAAGCTATTCGACGCAGCTATAAATAATTCTAGAGGAAATCGACTTTGAAGTTTCGCAAGTAGACGTACGTACCAATAATAAAATCTCTTACAGCATCTGTTGATGTAGCTCAGGTGGTAGCGTTCTGCTCGTAGATCCACAGGATTGGTTGTCCGAATATCGCCGTGATAGATATATTGTTTTTTTTTTTTTCTTTTTTTTTCCCATATGGTTCGAATACTTTCACAATTTTAATGTATAACAGTATTTTTTACGAAAAATGCACTTATTTATGTTTATTCGTAATTTTCAATATTTTGCCAAAGACTGTCAATAATTATGTTTTCAATAAAAAAGTTATATTTTTACAGTATTGGCTTCAGTATTAGATCACAACGGTAGTCTTAGATTGTTCAGTTTTTGAAGCTCTACGACGTTGTTTTCGTGAAGTCATCTCCATAGCTACTAATTTTTGTATCCCATCTTCGTCGCCATTTTTGTGTCTCGTTTCCACCGGTTGTCTTTGGTGTCGGTGGCCGAGTAGAGAGAGACCGACACAGGGAAATAGGATGCACGCGTGTGCAGGTATAGAGTCTGAGGTGACCAGCCAGTGGGACAGCAAAAACTAGAAACACTGAGCTAGATTAGTACAAGTTGTGTATTTCGTAGAAATGTGATAATACTTATCTTTTACAAATTCATGACTGCCAACTAAGTGTACTGCTGAGACATAGGTTAAGCAGGTAGAGGCCTGCCTACTGATGAGTCCAAGTGCCTATCCGATAGCCAAGTGAACGATGCCGTTCAGTGGTGGCTACGAGCGGAGTCGTAGCAGAGGGCGCTCGTGGCTGACGTCGTAAGAACGCCACGCCGTGCGTGCATTGCGGCGCGCGGCTAAAGTACGTGGCGCGCACTTCAGACTTGTGTGACACCACACTAATGGCTTTCCAAGTACCTAACCTACTCAGCCACCGTTTTAGGTGACGATAAGGTGTTCAGGTAGTCACACACACACACACACACACACACACAAACATAAAAACACAACACGAGGCTCCCAAAATGTTTTATATAACACTTTTAGACATATCTGTCAAAGTAGGATGCGAAATAGCAACTGTATGTTTGGAAGGCCAGAACGCTACCTGCTGAGCAATACTGACAGATCACTTCTTTCAATTATTGATACTTACATGTAATTTGAAAATTTCAATGTCGATTTTCTGGAGAAACTTTGAGAACTGCGTCGAATGGTTCTGGTTGATTGTTATTTAAGATCTGAACTTTACGTACTTATTTGGATAAGGGCGTCCATTCGCAATAGACAGATATCTGAAGGGTTGCATACCTTTAGCATGCAGTCCACAAAACGGATCGGATGACAAAGTTCGTTCTCAGACTTAGATGCTCCCCATCGCCCTGGCTGAGCGTTTCCGGATTTGGATACTTCTTGAAAACCGATCGATTTGTCTTCCCGCACAAGATTCTAAGCGTTGTCGGTGTATTCTTTGAGGCACCATCTATTAGATTGTGAGTTATGTTTTTTATTTTTCTTCATTATGGCTTTTGGTTAAAGTGATCATACAGCCAGCGGTTATTACAGTGGCAACATTAGAATAAAATCGAAATTATTATAATATATATCACAATATTAATAGGTATCTAACATCATACAGGCTTACAATAAAAGTAGAAAAATCATATGTACAGGATAAGATATAAAACAATACATATTTAACAGTAGTAGTGATAGATGTAATACATTGAAAGTGCAGCATAAAATAAAAGGACATATAAAAGGTAAAATATAAAATAAAATTACTTATGCAGTTTCAAGCTGTGGATGTTCAAGGTAAACATACCAGCTCTTAGATTAGAACTGTATGCCGATGACTTTGAGGTAGTCCTTCAGTAAACTGTACTTGTCGAATCGATGAAGGAAGACAGGAGGAGGTAACCCCTCGCAACCAGCTTTCTGTAGAAGACACTTCGTGCGGCCGTGTACTTGCTGCATGCCAGTATGATGTGGTTGAGATCCGCCACTGCCGTTGGATCTTTGTCGCAATGTCGAGAAGCGATGATTTTCAAACGGTGTAGGTGGGCAGGGTAACATCCATGTCCCAGTCTCATCCGAATGAGAGACGTTGCTTGACGTCTACTAAGCTTCATCGACGAAAACCATGGTCGGGAGGAGACATCTGGTTGTATAGCTGCCAGGTGTCCTCCCTTAAATGCTTGAGAGACATGCCGTTCTGGTCCCAAGTGCGATACGCAGCTTTCTGAATCGTAGATCGAAAGTCTGTATATGGAATCGGCGTGGGGCAGTGTTGTCCATGCGTAATACTTATCTTTGCGAGACGTCTTCTGTTTCGTTAAGGTGTATGCCTTGATGTCCTTTAATCCAAAGTAAGTGGATGTCGATGCCCACTGTCTGTGCATTTATGGACTCCAAGATGTCCAATATATATCTGTTCGTTTGTTTGTTAAACGTCGGATGTTGTAATTTTTGTAGCACGCTTTGAGAGTCCGTGAGGATCAATATAGAATCAAATGTTCGTGTGCCGTAATAAATGGCCTCCTTGATGGCCAGTAACTCCGCCTTGTAAATAGACGACGCAGGCGGAAGCGCAAACATTCGGGAGGTGCAGTTGTAGGGGCAAAAGGCGTATCTCCCCCCTGCTTCAGTTTTAGAGCCGTCAGTATAGATGTAAGCATGCTGCGGCCAGTTGCGGAGAAGAAACTGTTACACGGCGAGATTAATATTGGTCCCCGTTGTGTAGTCGGGCGGCAAGTATGTCACCGGGACTGGGTTGAAAAACAGATGATACGAATAACGGAAGCAAGGAAGTTTGGTGTCCAGTATGATGAGTGGGAAGAGGCGTCACCATTTCTCATAACTGCGAACTAGTAAGGGAACGCAGGTCAAGCCTCTTCTGTGATTCATCTCTGTAAGTCTCCAAAATTGGTGCACCGTTTTAAGTGAGGCACAATCAAATGTTGACGCTCGGCTGACATCTGTCGTCGTATAGTTAACGGCATTTCAGACGCTTCCACTAGCAAGGCGTTGGTGGGTGTTCACTTCATAGCTCCGAGAACAAGACGCAGCATTCTGTACTGGAAGACATCAAATTGGCGCAGATTCGATTTCGCTGCAGTGGTGTAGACGATACTGCCGTAATTTAAAACAGACCGGATGAAGACCTTATATAGACATTAATGGATAAAATAAGCAGCCCTCGGTCGCAATTTAAAAATTATTTGATCATGGTTTCGGCAATGACTAAATTGCCTTCATCAGAAATTATAAACTAAAACAAGTCACATAATAAAATATACTACTCAGCTGTAAAGCTTACGTCACAATGTTTAAAAAGAAATGTTTTGAAAATGCTAGCCACTATGGGCTGCACGCCTGCTTGAAGGCATCAGACTGGCATGTGCTAAGTGGAGTTGTGAACAGGAAGACGTTACCTCAGTAGTGCCATCCAGTAGCCGCAAATACAACTAGGCTACTGTACTGAGAGAAGCGGTATTGAAAAAACAGTTGATATAAAATCCTTTGTTTAACATGAGAGATGGCTGTGGCGTCATTTTGACAATAAAATATTAGTAGAGAGCATAGACGAGTAACAAAGTTTTAATAAGTACAATAGTTATAATTAGCTTTTGGAATACACATGCTTTGGATCAAGTCGGAAGAAGTATTTCGGACAGTGCACGAAGTACAACATCAAAGACCGAGTAACGGCTTAATACCATCAAATAAAATGAGAAGATGGTCAGCAAAAGAAATTCTGGGGGTTGTGCTATTCTTTCTCAAAGGATGTTGTTTAAACCTGATTTTAAAAGCACGTCCCGTTTGACCTATGTAGTAGGAAGAACAAGTATCACAAACAATTTTGTAAACGCCGGATTCATCTAAGGGAGAACGGGTTGATTTTAAATTATGAACGAAATTTTTATTCAAGTTATTGTCGGTCGAGAAGGCAACGTTGCAGTTATTACGAAGACGTCGTTGAATCTGATAGGAAATGGGCCCCAGAAATGGAATGGAGAAATATTTTTTCTTTTGGTCAGATTCAATAGGAGTGCCAAGTGTTGTAACTCTTTTAGCAATTTTCTTTTTAAGGATGTTTTCAACTATGGCAGGATCGTTTTCATTATTAACTGCAATGGTTTTTAACAAATTTATTTCACCCTCGAATTTTTCTTTCGAGAGTGGTATGGAAATGGCTCTGTGGATGGCAGAATGAAAGAAAGCATTTTTGTGACATTGAGGTTGCATAGAGGAGGCGGGTATGTTTCTTTTCGGTAGATATTGAAAGAAATTTCATTTTCTTCTACTGTTAAGTTCAAATCGAGAAAGTTCAGTTTGTCTTGTCCTACATAGGAAAGAGGTAGCAAGGTCAGTCTGCATATTCCGAGCGGAAAGGAGTGATTGCAGAGAGACAGTACAGGCATCTACTAGAGATGCGAATTTCGGGACTCGAGAGGATACTTGTTTAGGAAACTTTATGGAACTCCTAGGTACCTTTCATTGGATTTATTGCATCCCATACCAAGTCTACTACACTGGGGTTAGTTATTAAAAAAAAAAAAAAAAAAAAAAAAAAAAAAAAAAAAAAAAAAAAAAAAAAAAAAAAAAAAAAAAAAAGTATAAATCATTTGCCACAACAGAAGCCAGTAATTAAGTTCCCTAGCAGCAACTCCTAGACAGACGCACTCCCCGCGAGAAACAGATTGTCATGGAGCACCCAGAGGCCGACGGCGATAGTCACGGGCTGGCGCCCGACTCATCTGACTGAGAAATCCCCTCTTGATCCAAAAACCGGGGGTTTTAACGGCCGGTGTGGGCGCACTTCTTTTCCCCACTTTCCGACAGTTAACAATTTCCTATTGGCCGCTGCTTGGTTCAACCAATCTAAATTGTGGGTTGTCCTCTCTCTGAGTCCTCTAGCGAACCACCTTTCAGCCCTGTCCCTTCTGCCATTCCCCGGGTGGGGAAGTGGCTTGTTTGTGCACTAACAAAATCCATACTTGGTAATGACATTGTTCAGCTGAAAGTAAAACGTCACGACGCTACCCAATATGGGCAACAACAACAATGTTTTACGTCAGTTGGCCACGTCTTAGGCTCCGCCTTAGGCCACGTCTCAGGGGAGCTGCTAACTTGCAGTTTTTATTCTTTACCCTCTCACTCAAATTCAAATGTTTGTAGAGCTTATGGAACTTAACTACGGGGTCATCAGTTCCTAAACTTACAAACTACTTATGAAGTAACTAATACTAAGGACGGCACAAATATCCATCGCCGAAGGGGGATTAGAACTCCCGACCGTAGTGGCTGGACTGGAGCGCCTCAGTCCCCTCGGCCACCGCGGCCGGCTACCCTCTCACTCTAGCCTCATGAAACCACTGACATTGCTGTTCCCAACTGACTGGTATCAACTTTGCTACGTACATTAAAACGTGCCTGTTGGCCACCAAGTACTATAGTAACGTGTTACAACAGCTGCTAGACGCTATATGAAGTTACGCCCATCTTCTCCGAAAGGTAACCTCCATCCTGGGACGGTGGCTGAGGGCATCAGCAGTTCCCTAGGAGATTTCTTTAGTGCCTACATCCCGTAAGATATATGTGTCTGTTTTAGCCTGTTATCTGCAATGGTCTCTATTTCTCAGCCTGGAGTGCGCCTCTGTGGCTCACACAGCCTCTCAACAATTCCAAATCAATATATGACAAGTTGACGAACCTCGTTTTCAAGTTCACGGGTGAAGGGGATATTCTTATGTAGTCCATTAAAAAGAGTAAAAGTATTATAAAGAGTCAGGAGTACCACCGGATCGGCTCCCCCACCAAACTCTGACAAGCATGCGCAGGATATTTGCAGTAGCGTCCACTTTGTCCAATAGGTACTTACCATGGCGCGTCCACGTCAGTTTGCTGTCGAACTAAACACCGAGGAACTTAGCATATGACCGAACAGGCAGTTTTTATGGACCGAGCTGAGGCTCTGGAGAGAATTAATTCTGCCGTTTGAGTGTGAGTGGTAGGCTGCCTTATATGGTGACACGTGTGTGGCCTACCTGTTTAGTTGCTGGAATGCCTGGAGCGGTTTGGCGGAGTGGCTGTGCTTTGGCAGCAGGTGTTGGCTGCAGCATGTGTGAGGCGTGTCGGGCGGCGCGAGGGAAGCCGTAGAGCGGGCGTGGCGCTGCGCGGAGCTTCAGAGGTTTGACGGCGCGGTGGCGGTCGCAGCAGTCGGCCTTTGACATTAGGCGGCCGGCGTGTACCGCTAACAGCTGGCCGTGCCCGCTGTCCCCGCGCCGCGCTCTGTGTTATACGCCGCGCGCGTCGCACGGTACCTTGTTGCTCTGCACACACGTGCTGTGGACTGGAGGGGCGGGGGGGGGGGAGGGTTTTGACGGGTTGTGGCCAGACCGTTAGTCATGCATTTGGTAGCCACACAAGCGCCGCAATTACTTGCCTTGGTAGCATACCAATTAATCCAAAACAGCGCAATTACTAGACCGACGATTTGTTTGGTCGTAAAAAGACAGGGTTGTAGCTTTTCTCCAATGTTCTTCAGTTCTTACATTGAGCAAGCTATAATGGAAAGGCCCCTGGAGTAGATGACATTCCCTCAGAACTACTGAAGTCTCTGGGAGTACCAGCCATGACAAAACTGTTTCACCTGGTGTGTAAGATGTATGAGACGGGCGAAGTACCATCAGACTTTAACAAAAATCCAAAAAAAGCAGGAATAGACAGGTGTGAAAACTACAGAACCATCATTTTGATAAGTCATGGTTGCAAAATATTAACACGAATTATTTACAGAAGGATGGAAAAGCTGGTAGGAGCCGACCTAGGGGAAGATCAGTTTGGGTTCAGGAGAAATGTAGGAACACGGGAGGCAATACTCACTTTATGGCTTATCCTAGAAGATAGATTAAGACAAGGCAAACCTACATTTCTAGCTTTTGTAGATTTGGAGAAGGCCTTTGTTGATTGGAATAAACTCTTTGAAGTTTGTGAAGCAAGCAGGAGTAAAATTAAGGGAACGTAAGGTTATTTACAATTTGTATAAAAACCAGACAGCAGTTGTCAGAGTTGAAGGGCATGAAAGGGATGCAGTGGTTGGAAAGGGAGCAAGACAGGGTTGGAGCCTTTCTACAATGTTATTCAATTTTTACATTGAGCAAGCTATAAAGGAAAGCAAGAAGAAAGTTGGAGAAGGAATTAAGGTTCAGGGTGAAGAATTAAGAACATTGCGTTATGTCGACAAGACAGCAAAGACGACCGCGGTGGCCGAGGGGACTGAGGCGCTCCAGTCACGGTCTGCAGGGCCACTACGGTCGGAGGATCGAATCCCCACCCTCGGGCATGAATATTTGTGCCGTCCTTAGTCTTAGCTAGTTCATAAGTAGTTTGTAAGCTTAGGGACTGATGGCCCTGTAGTTAAGTCCCATAAGTTCTACAAACACTTGAACATTTGAACAGCAAAGAACCTGGAACAGCAGCTTAACGGAATGAACAGTGTGCTGAAATGTGCATATAAGATGAACATTAACAAGAGTAAAACAAGGGTAATGGAGTGCAGTCTAAGAAAATCAGGTGATGCTGAAGGAATTAGATTAGGTTACGAAACAATAAAGGAGCCAGATGAGTTTTGTTACTTGGGCAGTAAAATAACAAATGATTTTCGCAGTACAGAGGATATAAAATGCAGAATGGCAATGGGTAGAAAAGCGTTCTTGAGAAAGAGAAATTTGTTAACATCGAATATTGATTTAAGCCTAAGGAAGACCTTTCTGAAGGCATTTGTGTGGAGTTTTGCCTTGTATGGAAGTGAAATATGGACGATAAACAGCACGGACAGGAAGAGGATTAAGGCTTTTGAAATGTGGTGCTACAGAAAAACGCTGAAGTTTAGGTGGGTGGATCGCGTAACTAATGAGGGGGGATTAGTGAGGATTAGTGAAGTTCGATGGCAGGAAGGAGGAAGGAAGCTTGGAGTTTAACGTGCCGTCGACAGCGTGGTCATTGGAGATTACGCTCGGAGTATTTGGGTAAGGATGGGGAAGGAAATCGGCCGTGCCCTTTGAAAGGAACCATCTCGGCATATGCCTGGAGCGATTTAGGGAAATCACGGAAAACCTAAATCTGGATGGCCGGAGGTGGATTTGAACCACCATCCTTCCGAATGTGAGTCCAGTGCGTTACCACTGCGCCACCTCGCTCGGTAACTAATGAGGAGGTACTGAACAGAATTGGGGAGGAAAGGAATTTCTGGCATAACTTGACTAAAAGAAGATATCTATTGGTAGTACACATTCTTAGACATCAATGAATCGTGAATTCAGCATTGGAGGGAAGTGTTTGGGGTAACAAGTGCAGAGAAGGACCAAAAGATAGCAGATTCAGACAGATGTAGGTTGCCGTTCTTATATGTATCAGAAGAGGCTTGCTCAGAATAGGGTATTGTGGAGAGCTGCATCAAACGTCTCCGGACTGAAGACCAGAACAACAAAAAGAGAATTTCGGGCGCCTAAAATAGGCTCTTTCATTGTTTTCTTTAAGTCAAATATAATCTAAAATAGGCCAGAAGAAACAAGTATTATCATCAACAACAACATTAGAGACTAATTACGCCTTTCAGCGTTCTGGCTGGAGCATAGTCATCCTAATAAAATTGTTCCATTACCCACTATTCAGTGCTAACGGTGATGCCTCATCTGATGTTAAGCCTATTACTTTAAATTTTTCTTAACAGAATCCTTGGTCAAACCCGACTCCTCTTACCTTTCGCTTCTGAGCCCACGAGTCTTGCTTCTCCCATGCGTTTAACATGACCCCACCATCTCAGCTTGTTCGCTCTGCTTTATCTGTGGTGTTCACTCCCAGTTTTTCTTTTATTTCCTCATTAAGGACACCCTCCTGCCATTGTTTTCATCTATTAGTACCTGTGATCATTCTTGCTACTTTCATATCTGTAACCTCAACCTTCTGAATATGGTAACCTGTATCCACCCAGTCGTAAATAAATTGATCAGCGATCTTGGCTTTTTTTATATCTTTTTAAAATATCATAATTGGATCGCCTCCTAAAACGTAAACCAACTCAACAATAGAGTTTGTCGAAAGATAGAGCGGTGTACTGCTAACGTCGTCTTTGTACTGACTTTCTTCGTGCAGAAGAGAGTAGATCTAACATCAGATGTCGGACACTCAAATCGGTACCAAACGTTGTATATAGTTGGAGTATCAGCCGAAACTTCTATATAACTCGTGCTATGTGCTGCCGTCCTGCAGAAATTGCGTGAACTATACGTAACACCTAACCTACAGAGTAGAGGAAAAGCATAACTGTGAGAGCTCATCATGTTGCTCTACCGTGGGCTAGTTGGTAGAGCATTAGTTCATCGAACAGAGGGTTGTGGGTTGAAGCCCTGCCTAGAGCCCTTTTGTTAAACTACAGTACGTTGAAAATTGTTAAAAGAGAATATAACGTTCCACGCGTTCATTTCGCAAAACAGCACTGTCAGTTGCAGCAGTAGCAGTAGCGTGCCAACTGGACAGCAACGTCAGCCCCACTAATGGAGTGGGAAAACACGCGGCACTCTAGCCACAACTCGCATATTCGCTGAACGGTGGTGCTGCCTATCTAGCAGTCAAATGTCCAAATGTTTGTTAAGCTTATGGAACTTAAATGCGGGGTCATCAGTCCCTAAACTTACAAACTACACATGAACTACCTTATACTAAAGACAACACAACTCGCATATTCGCTGAACGGTGGTGCTGCCTATCTAGCAGTCAAATGTCCAAATGTTTGTTAAGCTTATGGAACTTAAATGCGGGGTCATCAGTCCCTAAACTTACAAACTACATATGAACTACCTTATACTAAAGACAACACAAACATCCATGCCCGAGGGGGAGATTCGAATCCCCGACCGTAGCGGCCGTGGAGACTGTGACTGGCGCGCCGCAGACCGCTCGGTCACCGCGGCCGGCTATCTAAAAGTCATTTATTATTATTATTATTATTGCTTTAATACTTCCATACGTACGGTGCAATTGTTTCTTTCGTCTATGAATATTCTCTACAGATTTGCAATTTTCAAGCAAAACGAAGAAGAAGCAAACTACCGATTACACAGTGCTATGAAATCGGAACAGTCCTTTTACTTTTATATTTCAGGAACATGTTGTCCCATGTAACACTCGGTGTACGTTTTTCGACGTAGAACAATTTGCTACGTCACACACACACACACACACACACACACACAACACACACACAAAAGGAAAAAAATAAATAAATAAAATAAAAAATCGGTCCACCAGGCTTTGAACCGAGGACGCTCGTAAAGACAATTATTCGCTCTATGAACTACCCCACGGGAGTTAACCGCGGCAGCCCCGTACAGATACGCTTTTCCTGTGCTCCCTAGGACAGGTGTTACATATTATTTCCTGTTTACGCACATTTTCCTGGACGGCAGCACATAGCGCGAATTATTATATAGAAGTGTCTGACATCTTTCACTATGTTGCTATCCTGTGAGAAAATACATCTTATGTATTTGAAGCTGTCTACCTGTTATTTTCTTCCTCCTATTTGGTACTTTCTGTTTCAATCTTTTTCCCAAAGACATTACTTTTGTTTTGGAGATGCTGATCTTCATATCATAACCCTTACACGTCTCACCGAGCTCTGAAATAAACATAGTGTAAAATTCGTAGTGCTGACTTATGAGCAAAATTTGTTTGCAAAAAGAAAAAAGGAAACGTGCACAGCTGTTCAAAGCAGCAAACGAACCCCTCCGTCTAGTGGAGAGCGTGGTGGGTTGCGACAGAGGGGGCCCGGGTTACATTATCGGTCTTCACGGAGATTTTCTCTGCTCTGGGACTGGGTGTTGTGCCTGGGCACTCAGCTAGCTGACGTGTCAAGAGTAGTGCTGCGCCGACGCGTAGCGGATTAGACTGTTTAGCCGCTGGGCCTCGGTCCAATGCCTCTTAACGGATAACCAGTCGGCGCAGCACAACTCTTGCCGCGACACCTGGCTGAGTGCCCAGGCCTGTCTTTCTCGCTGGCCGGCCGCGGTGGCCAAGGGGACTGAGGCACTCCAGTCACGGTCTGCACGGCCACTACGGCCGGGGGTTCGAATCCCCCCTCGGGCATGGATATTTGCGCCGTCCTAGTTCGTAAGTAATTCATAAGTACTTTGTAAGTTTAGGGACTGTTGACCCCGTAGTTAAGTCCCATAAGCTTAACAAACATTTGAACTTTTTTTTTTTTTTTGTCTTTCTCGCTGGCCACGCAAGTAGCCGAAGTGATGTCAGCTAAAAAGACTTGCACCAGGCAGGCCTAACACGAACCAAGTTGGGTTCTAAAGGCCGTCAACTCCACACGGAATCGTCATCATCACATAACATTAATAATTAAATTGATACAAAACCTAAAACGTTTTTCGAAGATGAAAATACAATGGGAGCTTGGGAATGGACGGGTGACTTAAGCGCCATGGGATGGATTGCACAGCCGCTCCCGTCGGAGGTTAGAGTCTTCCATCGGGCCTGGGTGTGTGTATTGTCGTTACAGCGCTCGTCTTAGTATTTATTTATATGCCGAGAATGAACGTTCTTACACCAAGGGATGTGACAAGGACGTACTTTACTTTCGGCACATCTAGGAACCGAATGCTGCATTCAGTGGATCCCTTAACGATGCCTTACCACAAACTTTCTTACCCTGGAGATTTATTTACTTACATTAAGGAACTGTAGCCTCACGAGCTCTCCTACATGCTCCATACTATTTGCTACACAGACAAATACAACATGCAGCATCAAACGGTAGAACACTATGAGCAATGAAACGCTTCAAGCATATGTACAGCTGCATTTGGAGAAGCCAGAAACACTTTATTTTCATCTACGCCAGTGTCGACAAAGCGTGCAATCCTTTGTTCTGTTGTTTTGAACAAATAAAATAAGCTCTGGATTGTCAACAATCACTTCTTAATAGTGCCGGCCGAGATTGTCGGTAGTTTCACCTACAGAAATCCATACGAAAGACTCCGCAATACCTTCTTGGATTGTGAACAGTGGGTCCTCTACAAAATTAGCAGTTTCGGTTGTAATTAGTAATGAAAGGCATAAGTACAAGTTTTTTTGCAACTAGAAACAGTCCACATCAGCATTGTAAATAATTTACAATTTTGTTTCACCAGAGAAAAGCTGTATTGAAAATTGGCCGCGATGCACACATTAAACATGTTGCTTTGAAATGTTAGATTTTTTCCAAATAGATTTCTTCCAAATATACGAAATAAATTAAGGATTTTTTTGCAAATAAATGAGTTGTTATTCAACTTAAGGGTAATCGTACCGCCTTATGTCGACAATGTTAAATTGGCTATATAAACGGCCTGCTTTCTCAGGAACTGTTGAGTATAATATATATGTTGTGTTTGTATCACCACTTCTCGCATGTTTTGTGACTGTATTAGTCTAAAATCATTTTAAATTAAGAGATGGAAAGAAAGTTATGATTTTTCCCTAAATATATAATTTTTTATAAAACAATCACTTGAGAAACAGCACTTCGGTTGCAGAAGTTTTGGTAAAATATTTACCATTGTTTCGGCTTCACTAGAGGAGCCTTCATCAGAAGTAAAACTGTTTTTTTACATGTGAATGTATAGTCAGCAGGAGGTCTCGAGCGATAAAGCTGACGTTACAAAATTGAGAAGTTAGCACATTGCAATTTAAAAAAAAAAAAAAAAAAAAAAAAAAAAAAAAAAAAAAAAAAAAAAAAAAAAAAAAGATAAAATAAGACGACAACTCGCCGCAGACGTTAGTCTGATGCCACCTGCAGTGCTGGCCGCATACGCGACTCTTTGCGGCACGTTGTCATAGTTTTTACAATTTGCAAAGAGCAAAGTTTTAATTTTTAACGTCAGCCCTATCACTCTAGACCTCCTGCTGACTATACATTTAGTGAAGCAGAAACCATGGTAAAGTAAATATTTTACCAAAACTTCTGCAACCGAAGAGCTGTTTCTCAAGTGATTATTTTATATTTTGACGAACGGTTGCTGCCTTTAACAGCCATGTTTAAAATTATATAACTTTTTGGTGAAAATTTTCAAAATTTTAATTTCTCGAATTTCAGCTATTACAGTAAATACTACTAAAGGCGAGCTACAACATCATTGTACTATGTTATTTGGTAAATAATTCACTGATGTAGATTCAGGAGGTTTTGAGAAAAAGGGGCATTTATACTGAAAATGTCATTTTGACAAAATCGCTTTTAAAGAAAAATGATTTAAATACAGCCAACTGATACATAAAAATTATTTTGGTATCCTCTTGGATGTTAGTAGTTATCTTTTCCTTAATCTTCCTCGCCCAGTGCTGTTCTCCTTCTCTCGGATTGTACTGCACACTTTTAGTGCTGTAGTAGCTGTCATGAATTCCAAAATGCTCCAAAATCTGGAGTTTTCCAGAACAGTCATATATAAAAGTAAAGACAGCATTAAAAACACCAAGTACAAAGATTGAACTTTCAATAAACACAGAATCTAAAACACGTTTTGTGGGTAACTATTTTTATGAAACAGAAACAAATTTATGGTTCATAGAGTTTATGCGAAGTACTGCTAATGTAGGCAACATACGAATCGGACAGTTCTCTATGAAACAAAAGAAACTACAGCCTTCAAGACTATACAGTTCCAGAGAAGAATGTCAATATTGGATATGAGGGAAAACAAGATTCTCGTGATTGTCAGTGCATGATTATTTTCAAATATTTATTTAAAATAGTATATAATTGAATATTTCAATAAAACCAATACCGTGCGCGCGACATTTCGCCGTCGGGGGTTCGAATCCCCCCCTCGGGCATGGATGTTTGTGCCGTCTTTAGTATAAGGTAGTTCATAAGTAGTTTGTAAGTTTAGGGAATGATGACCCCGTAGTTAAGTACCATATGCTCTACAAACATTTGAACTTTGAAAACCAATAATAAATTAAGCGTGAACATCAATATTTTCATAATTGCATAAAAGTGAAAAATTCAAATCAAATGTTCAAATGTTTGTAAATCTATCGGACCAAACTGCGTGGTCATCAGTCCGTAGCTTACAAACTACTTAAACCTAGGTAAACTAAACTACGGACAAACACACACATCCATGCCCCAGGGAGGACTCGAACCTCCACGGCGAGCAACCGCGCGCTCCGCAGCGAGACGCTTTAGACCGCTCGGCTACTCCACCGCGGCTAAAAGTGAAAATGTGAAATTTTGTTATTTAGGGCGGTACTACTCCCCTTAATGAGCAATCACAAGGATTACTACCACGTCCGTACTAAGTAACACTGTACAACATACACATACACATACTCACTCATCCTGGATGATAAAATTATTTACATAGTCACCAAATAATCACACAGTTTGTCTGTGTTTCAAAAATTGCTAGACGCCCGGGAGTAGCCGAGCGGTCTGGAGCACCGCTTCGGAGGTTCGAATCCTCCTTCTGGCATGGATGTGTGTATTGTCCCTAGGTTAGCTGAACTTAGTTTAAGTAGTTTGTAAGAGTAGAGACTGATGACCAACGTAGATTGGTTACAAACATTTGATTTTGAAAAATTGCTCGCTCAATTCAATCACTACTAAAATATTCAGTTTTCGTAAAAGATTGCACAACATGCCACGTGAAATTAAGGTTGTTCATTATAGCACAGCTAACTTTTTTAAAAGTCGCTATTTCTTACGTCTTCATCATACACAAACAATACATAACAGCTTCGCATACATCTCGAGCTCTAGACTTTCAGTTTTTTGCGAAATTACAAATCACTTTCCACAGCTCATGTCCGCTCGTTTGTTACTGACTATAACTCAGCGCCAACCCAACCCTTTCTAGCCTAGATCAAGCCTGATTTTTCCAGGAAAATACACGCTACTTGATGTAATTCTCGTTGGGTGAAGGCAAAACCGTCACAAAAAATGTTCAAATGTTTGTTAAGCTTATGGGACTTAACTACGGGGTCATCAGTCCCTAAACTTACAAACTACTTATGAACTAGCTACAACTAAGGACGGCACAAATATCCATGCCCGAGAGGGGATACGAACACCCGACCGTAGTGGCCATGCAGACCGTGACTGGAGCGCCCCAGTCCCCTCGACCACAGCGGCCGGCAAAACCGTCACAATTCAGCATATCTTGAAAACCCGCGCTCCAAATAAAATGTTTGTAATTCTATGTGACCAAACTACATTGCTCATCAGTCCCCAGACTTACTCAAAATAAGTTAAACTAACCTAAAGACAACACTCACAGCCATGCCCGAGGGAGGAGTCGAACCTCCGACACACAAAGTGGCGCTCCAGACCGCGCGGTTACTCCCGCGCAGTACCTGCACTCCAACAGTCAATAAAAATCACTTGTCCTTTAAGAACAATGTACATACAGAATGAATAGTACTATTATCTTCTAGACTTTAAAATTCATTTAAACCAGTAATTAACACACACTGAAATCAGTAATATATAATAAAAATCATAAAATTTACTAAAATGATGTTTTATCTAACTGAAACCTATGTTCTGATTTACTGCATTTCGAATGTCTGTCCGCTAGTGTCATCCTGCTGTGTACTGAAGCAACTATCTCCACCGTAGCAAACATACACGCCATCTGTCATATCAGCCTGCTGGCTTCCCGATATAGGTGAGTTGTAAGGCGCTACGTCTCAAACTGCTGTTATTGTTAGCAGAGTCATTCATGAAGAAATTGTTCCACGTAGTATGAAAAATGTATGAGACAGGGGAAATACCCTTCGACTGCAAGAGGAATATAATAATTTCAATTCCAAAGACAACAAGTGAAGTCATGGTTGCAAAATACTAACGCGAATTATTTACAGACGAACGGAGAAACTAGTGTTATCCGATTTTGGGGAAGATATTTTTGGAGTTAGGAAAAGTCTAGGAACACGGAAAGCAATACTCACTTTACGACTTATCTTAGGAGATATTTTAAGAAAAGGCAGGCCTAAGTTTTTAGCATTTGTAGATCTAGATAAAGCTTTTGGCAATGTTGACTGGAACACACTCTTTCAAATTCTGAACGTAGCAGGGAGAAAATATAGGGAGCGAAGATTTGTGTTCAAACCGGACAGCAGTTATTAGAGTCGAAGGGCATGAAAGGGTCGCAGTGGTTGTTCCATATGTACATAGAGCAAGCTGAGAAGAAATGCAAGGGGAAATTTGCAGAGCCTTATTTGCAAAAAAATTAAGTGCACCTCGCTATTGTCATGCTAAAATTTTACGCCAGGTTGTTCTCCGCTACAAAAATATCATCTGTCGCCTTTAACGCTCTCATTCTACGGCGCTCAGGTTCATGCATAATGTCAGTACTGTTTGCACGCCATCGGAAAGAGGGCGTGTAAAGTTAAAATTCTGCCGTCAGATAAATAAAATTAACGGTCACTATACGCGTCACTAGGCGTAATATTCTGCCCGCCTGAAGATATTAAAGAAGTATCAGTGCCCAACCATTTATCCAGTTGAACATTACATCTTCTGCCTAACGTATTTCCACACTTGACTTAATAACGTAACCCAGGAATCACCAGTGTTCCAATTTTTCACTGGTTGTCAATACTTTCAAAGCTAATAAACAATTCTAATTAAACTACTTTTTATTAAGCACTTATCATTTTCAGGAAACTGGCGGTCTTGCCTCTCTTTTAGAACGGAAGATTTTGAAGAGATATTTATGTGTCATAGAGGCGTTAGAAGAAAAAAGGATTGAGCTTTAGGATCAGTCCGAGAAGCGGCTACGACATGTAAACATCACTAACTCATTTTTACTATGACATGTAAACAACAATAGTTATGTGCAAACGTTCAAATCAATATGTGGGATGATGATAACACAGTCTCAAAACATGACGAATAATAGCCGCTACATTCGAGGAATGTTTATTTTAAGTGATTCATTTTTAGAAACTGACATACCTGGCAGCTACAATGGCACAACTGCTAGGTCGATGATGCTGTCAGCAGTAAAAATCAGAACGTTTAATAGCTGACTTTGTAAGTACGTTCGTATTTTGGTGTCAATACTTCGTTATTATTTCTGTGAGAGTAATTTTGTCGTCTTTTTTCGCCGTTACTGCGAAACTTTAAATCAGTTCCTGTGAAATTCATGATTTTGAATAGGTAGGGCCTACGAGAAAAAGAGGAGGTTGACATGGAGGAGATTGGGCAGACTGAGGCGGGAGGAAGAGATGGCTGGAAAGGGAAAATTGATAGAGATTGGGGATGAGTAGAGAGGAGGGACAAGGATGAGGTAGGTACATAGTGAGGAGGTGATGGACATATAGGGGAGGGTTATGGGGTAGATAGACAAATGAAGAAAACAATGAGCTATTTCCCTATGTTAAAATATGGTTCGAATAGTTGTTATTCTTAATGATTTTTACGTTCAAATAGCATTTTCGGTCATTATTTCTACGAAACATCTGTTGTTTTTCTGAAAGTAGGCTTAAAAATCACTACATTTTATGATAAGGTCACGTGAATCAAAAGTGCTCTGTGATTGGCTGAAGCTTTGGTGACGCGGCATGATACGACGTAGTCGAAACTACATGTGGGTTACAGTAGTGTTAACGAAAGTAACGAGATTTTTCCTCAATTTTCTGCTGAAAACGGATTTAGAAATTTAATGTAAGAATGGAAAGGAATTTCGTGAATTCTGGTACTGTAAACCTTTTACATGCGTTTACGGCACCTTCGTTTTCCTAAACAACCTAGGTATTTACGTACCGGAAGTAAGAAGGGTAAAAAAAATTTTTAACGTTAGAGGCACCATACTTTTCTGTACCCATATTAGTACCATGTCGGTCACGTTTGAACTATAGCAGTAAAGTACCATTTTTCTTGGTAATTTGCTGGCAGTTAGGGGTTTCACACTGTTGGTATTAGATTAAAGAAGATTTTTGGGTGCAAGAAAAATATAATTGGTTCTGTCATGCGTAGTTCACAATCAAAAGTAAATGTGCAAGAGTAAATGTTATTTTATTTAAAATGTATAGATGCAATTTCACAGTATACCATCATACATAATTAAAACAAATAAATAAAATAATTTTGCAATGTTTACTATATAGAAAGATTGAAATAGACTCAAAACATATAGTTTATATGACTACTAATATTATTTTTACTTTGTTTAGATTCAAGGCAGGTGCCGCGTATATATAAACATGCAACATGAAGGGTTAAAAATATAACAAAAAGCTATTTCTGTCTGTTATTGTGTTTTGAAATATTTAGGAACAAATAGTTGACAGCATTACCTTAACTGGGGTGGGCTCATAGTTGAGCCGTAACACAAGTGTTTTGGCTTGGCAGTTTTTGCACATGTGTTGTGTAACGTATGTTCGGTGTTTTATTGTCCTTTTGTTGTCTGTAGCAATCCTGGATTTGAAAATGCCTTCTATTTCCATATTGGCCAGAGCCACCACCGACTGTTGGCTCCCGTTTGCAGTTTGTAGGGAGTAGCAAGGCCATCAGTTAGTATTCAATACATTGTCGCCTTGCCATCTTCTTACATGTTCATAACTTAAAAAGTGTGAGAGCGCTGATCATTGCAAGGTCACAGTTTTTGGGAGTTTCATTATTTTCATTGACCTAACTTCTAGCAAGCTCATTAACTGAAATAAAGAGATCCATAAATCCGAAACCTAACTAACAGAAAGACATACAGTGGGCTGCGCGCATATCGGTTCTAAGACTTAGGTAGAACGGGGCGTGCTTACGTTGTGCAAGAGATAAATCGTCCCAGATGTTTCCATTATTTTCTGCCTTCACTGTTAAAATTACATGTCGTTCAAATTTGGATTCATGTTAATTCTTATCTCTACGTAAATTAATCTTGCGCACTAGTCACTTTCACACATCAGTATGCGTTTTCTCGTCCTGATTGGATACAAGAAACTTGTCAGGTTAAATCGAATCTTGTGACGCTAAAGAAGGGTGAAAATAAGTAGACATATTCCGCCGTGCCAACAGATATTTTCGAAGAAAAATGACGATAGAAATTTTGCATTTTCTGTATTTGGGAAGTGAGATTATTTGCTCAGGAATTAGCTAGAATAGCGGTTGGTAGCATAACGGTTAGTGTGTTGGACTGCGAATTTTGCGAATTTAGCTCAACGGTTGAGCGATTGCCCATGAAAGGCAAAGGTCCCAGGTTCGAGTCCCCGATCCGGCACACAATTTTAATCTACCAGGAAGCTTCATATCAGCGCACACTCCGCTGCAGTGTGAAAGTTTCATTCTATATATAATGTGTTGCGAACTTTACCGTGAAAATAAATTTCCAATTTCATAGTTACAGTGTTCGCTAGTTTACAATAAATTAAAGGGAATTATTTCTTTCTACTTAACTGGTTGCGATATTTGCAACTGGAAAGACGTGTCGTGGATCAGATGCACTGGCTAGCCATGGGGAACATTTCTGCAGTCCTTTTCATACATTTCAACGGAACACGACCCCATCACGACGACTTTATAAATGCAAGAAATGAATGTGCTTGGCAGGTAAAGTTTCAATGTTTATTGCGCGGTGGATGTTGACAAAGCAATATAAATATTTTGTTGTCATTACTTTCATGTCTGTAACTGTATACTCTGGCAGCTGTCGTGTTTTTGCAGTAAATTCTTGCAACTGGGTTGCGCCATCATTATTAAGCTGTTGTTTTAAACTTAGACCTGAAATAATATTTTAAGGAAAATGTATAAAATATTTTATCTTACGAATTTACTTAGTTCGTCTGCTAAAATCTTACGTTTTTGTGAAGGCAGTATAAATTAACAAAATTACTTTTCCGTCGCCTTGTACCGTATTTGCGTTGCCTGAAAATATTTTTGTGTGTAGGCCACTTATTTTCGTGCAGTGAAATTAGCGTAAAATGCAATTACTGTGAAATTACTGTCACAAAAGCAGCTTGTTTTTAAATATAACATACTGTTCTACCAGTCAATGATGGCCCTGCAACCAATAAACAGCTGTAAATATGGGTTATCGATTTGCGTTAGATAAAAAAAATAATTTATGTCCTTTTTTAATGATGAACTTGTATTAATCTTGTTGTATTTTCAGACTTTAAATAAAACTCGACGCCTCCTTCTATGGTACATGTTTGCCGAAAAATGACAGCGAAACCAAGGTAATATTTTGTGCTTCGGATAAAGTTTAACAGCATGTGAGGAAAAAAAAAAAAAAAACATGTTGTTGTGCAATGGCTGTACATAATAGCTGCCCTAATTAAATTTTTTGGAAGTGTAACCAAATGCCCATTAAGAGGGGTACAGTAGGAGTTCAAAACAAATAGCCGGCCGCGGCGGCCGAGGGGACTGCGGCACACCAGTCTCATAAGCTAAAAAAAAAAAAAAAAAAAAAAAAAAAAAAAAAAAAAAAAAAAAAAAAAAAAAAAACTAGTCCCGGGATGCGGCGGAGTAGCCAACCGCATGCGTGAGGCCGCTCCCCGTCGGGGGTTCGAATCCCCTCTCGGGCATGGATATTTGTGTCATCTTTAGTGTAAAGTAGTTAATAAGTAGTTTTTAAGTTTAGGGACTGGTGGCCCCGCACTTAAGTCCCTTAAGCTTAACAGACATTTGAACATTTGACTAGTCCCGTAACATTAACCTAGATCAACTACGAACTACAGTTTCCTTACTGTCCTTCGAAATAGTAAACCCCCAAAACTGTCGACTGCTAAGCTCTATGATACATGTAACGAAAACTTTGCTCTAAGTTTTCCTTTGCGGTAGTGTTCAAAATTCTTTGGAAGTCAGGAATATAGTCAATTCTCTTTCCCTTCAAAGGGAGATTGAGTCGAGTGAATAGGAAGTCTGGAGGATTGAGATCCTGCGAGTATGGTGGATGTACAAATTGCAGCACCCTCGTTTCCCCCAGGAACTGTTAGACGACATTGGCTTTGTTTGAGCGAGCATTGTCGGGAACAACCGACCAGGAACTGCTCAGACGTTGCATGAAATGGGTCAGAATTTCAACGCAACTTGCAGCGTTCAACGTCATTTCCTCAGGTAGAAATTCCTTGTAGGTAAATCCTTTACTATCGAAATAGGTGATGAGCATCGCTTTGATGCTTTAGGAAGCAACGATGACGTGATGTCGGAGAACGCCATTCCATCCTTAGTCGTTTCGTTTCAGGGTCATACACGAGACACCGGGTTTCATCCTCAGTGACAATACGTTTCAAGAAATTGGGTGTCTGATCAGCCGTCACGACAATATTCTGTGAAACTGCTGTCTTTACTTACTAGACGCTCTCTATTCTGTTTATTATAGTGGAGATTTATTCACGTATACTTACGTCAAAACTGTAAGGGAGGCAATATGCATTATAATAGGCTGGCGAAGGAATTCCACATGTGCCCATTCTCGTAAGCAAGCAGATTTGTGAGCCGGATACCACCGACAACAGCCACTGTGGAAAGCTGCAGTCACGAAACACGATGAGGAGCACGTTGCGTGTGATGTAGTGGCTCTTATCTAAGCGTGCGCTAAATATGACGTAAGCATCGTCTGTCATGCTACACCACTAGAAACACGAACCATGACCGGACGGCTTTAGGGCGGTTCACTTGGTTGAGGAGCAGTAACATTCCAAAGACCTTGCCGTGTCCGACATCATATGACGCGCAAAAGTGAATGAAAGAAAGGTGGAAGTAGGGCTTAACATTTCGTCAACAGCATGGTCAATAGAGACGTAGCTCAGACACTGGTTTCATAAGTCCTGGGAAAGGGAATCGGCCGTGGTCCTACAAAAGGACTACGGCCGATTCTCTATTAGAGGAATCACATAAAACCTAAATCTGGATGGCCGGAGGTCGGTTTGAAACTCCTTCCTCTTGAATTCGAGCCCAGTGGCAAATATTGTGAAGCTTTAGTTTCTCTATAATACAAAAAGTATATATATTTGTTTCTTTGAAGTATTTTTCAAGCTAACATTTGGCAAGTGTGTAACAAAAGATGTTACAATAACTGGATGTAGTAATATCTGATTCACCTTATGTGTACACTAAATGAATTAACGTACAAGGTTAGACCATAGCTGTCCATAAATGGTCTTCAGTCCGGCGACTGGTTTGAAGCAGCTGTCCACCCTAATCTATCCTGAGCATGCCTCTTCATCTCCTCGTAACAACGGCAACCCATATCGATTTGAAGCTGTTAACTGAATTCGTTTCTAGATCTTCCTCTGCGGTTTTTACCCCACACACTTCCCTACAGTGCTATTCTGTTCGAAACCTCATTTGTTATTCAGTCTACCCACCTAATCTTAAGCATTCTTCTGTAGTACCACATTTCAAAAGCCTGTCTGAACTATTTATCGTCCGTGTTTCACTCCCGTACAAGGGGCTAACCCACACAAATGCCTCCAGAAAAGACTCCGTTACACTTAAATTAATATTTCATGTTAGTAAACTCCTCTTTCTTTCAAACACACTGCTTCCCATTGCCTTCTGCATTTTCTATACTGCGACCATCGTATGTTACTTTATTGCCCAAGTAACATAACTCATCTACCACCTTCATTGTTCGTTACCTAATCTTAATTCCTTCAGCATTGCCTGATTTTCTTAGACTGCATTCCAATAACCTTGATTTTCATTTGTTAATGTTCATCTTCTTTGCTCCCTTCAACATACTGTCCATTCCGTTCAATTGCTCTTTCAGATCCTTTTCTGCCTTTGCCAGAATTAAAATGTCATCATCAAATATCAATGTTTTTATTTCTTTACCTTTTGATCCCTTCTCCAAATTCTGCTTCATAGCTTTCTAGATTTACAAATTGAATAACATTGGAAAAGGACTACAGCCTTGCCAATTCCTTCCCAATCAATACTTCCCTTTCATGCACTTCAACTCTTAAAACTGCTGTCTGGTTTTTGTACAAGTTGAAAACCCTCCTTTGCCTCTATTTTACCCCTGTTGACTTCGTAATTTCAAAGAGTGTATTCCAATCAACATTGTCAGAAGCTTTATTCAAATCTGCAAAAGCTAGAAGTGTAGGTTTGCCTTTCCTTAATCTAAGTCGTAAAGTGAATATTGCCTTCCCTGTTCCTACATTTCTCCTCAGTTCAGACTGATCTCCCCCGATCTCAGCTTCTACCAACTTTTTCATCCTTCTGTAAATAATTTGTGTTAAAATTTTGAACACCAGTTACCACATATATAAAAATTTATGTCAGCACATGTTTCTGGACGATATTATTCCATTCTGAAGTACTATAAATTTATTTGCCGTTAGGCAACGGCATTAACAAAGTACTTTGAGCATATATATAGTCAAAATGAAATCAGTTAATGACGTTGCCTAGCGGCAGATGATTTTATAGAAATTGATAGTGTCGTCCGGAAACGAGGTGCTGATATACAATTTTATATAGCTGACAACTGGTGCGGGATTTGCCTCACTAATTAGACAAAGAGTTGTAAGATGGCGTCAAAACAGATTAGTGGCGACAGCGTTTTTCCGGTACAGGATTTTGTGCAGTAACTGAGATGTCAATGTCCCATGATGTCCAATAGAATTCATGTTATCCGATCTGGATTACTCAGTCGTTCACTGGCATTATCTAGAATGTTTATCAAATCAGTTGTTTCTGGTGATATGAAGTAAATGAATGAGTGAAAATGATCTCAAAGTTGACGAATGCATTTTTTGTCGCTTGTTCAGCTGGACCAGAGTACCAAATCCACTCAATGTAAAAAACAGCCCACACCATTATGGAGTTACTGCCACTTTGCAGAGAGCGTTGTTCATAACAGTTCATGGCTTCTTAGGGTCTGCGCCACATCTGAACCCTGTAATCAGTTCTTACCGAGTGCAATCGTGACTCATATGACGAAATCACAGTTTTCTAGGATTGAAACGATACGCTGAAGAACCAAGGAGAGGCGCCCATTAACGCCAAATTACTCTGCACTGTTCTAGTGGATTCCTTCGTGGAATGTCCCACATTGATATCTGCAGTTAGTTCACGTATAGTAGCTTGTCTGTTAGCACTGAGAACTCAACGCAAACGCAGGTGCTCTTGATCATCAAATGGGACAGATTGCCGTTAGTGGAACTGTATGAAAACAAACCTACAAATAAAGTTAATCTTGAAAAACTGCTGTCGTGTTCGCTGCACCTGGTGCATTTACACCTGGGTATTCAAAGACACACCTGAAAAGGCAGAGGAGATGAAAAAGAAGGGAATAAGTGGGTCCCTGAATTATCCGTTTGTCATGAATACGTAGGGAAACAAGTACAAGGCGACTGGAAAGGTCCGGATGCTGCCTGATCCTGGCGCATTATTCACAAAAGCATCGGAATTGGAATCAAATTTGTCACTTTTGGGGGGTACTCGTTTAAAACGGTTCTAAGTAATAGAACGCAGTACGTTGTTCTCGACGGCGAGTGTTCATCAGAGACGAGTGTATCGTCAGGCGTGCCCCAGGGGAGTGTGATAGGACCGCTATTATTTTCTATCTATATAAATGATCTGATGGATAGAGTAAGTTGTAATTTGCGGCTGTTTGCTGATGATGCTGTGGTGTATGGGAGGGTGTCGTCTGGAACTGACTGTAATAGCATACAGTATGACTTAGACAAAATTTCTAGTTGGTGCGAAGATTGGCAGCTAGCTCTCAATGTAGAAAAATGTAAGGTGATGCGCATGAGTAGGAAAAACAACCCCATAATGTTCGAATACAGCATTAGTAGTGAGCTTCTTGATGCTGTCGCGTCGTTCAAATATCTAGGCGTAACATTGCAGAGCGATATGAAATGGAACGAGCATGTAAGGACAGTTGTGAGTAAGGCGGACAGCCGACTTCGGTTTATTGGGAGAATTTTGGGAAGATGTACTTCATTTGGAAAGTAGACCGCGTATAAAACGCTTGTGTGACCAGGTCTTGAGTATTGCTCAAGTGTTTGGGCCCCGCAGCAGGTCGGTTTGAAGGAAGACGTACAGGCGGTTCAGAGGCGAGCAGCTAGATTTGTTACCGGTAGGTTCGACCAATGCGCGAGTGTCACGGAAATGCTCCGGCAACTCAATTGGGGATCGCTGGAAGAAAGATGACGTTCTTTTCGTGAATTTCTGTTGAGGAAATTTAGAGAACCGGAATTTGAAGCTGAGTGTAGTACGATCTTACTGCCGCCTTCTTAGATTACGAGTAGTGATCACAAAAACAAGATAAGAGAAATTAGGGCTCGTACGGAGGCATATAAGCATTATTTTTTCCATGTTCCATTTGGGAGTGGAATAGGAAAGGAAATGCCTAGTAGTGGTACAGTATACCCTCCGCCACGCACCTTACGGTGAATTGCGGAGTATGTACGTAGATGTAGATGTAGATGTAAATGATTATTGAAAATGGAGCAGTTAAGTCATTAAATATTGAGCCCGGTGGCAGAGGCTTGTCATGTTCTTTGGTTCACAAACTTATTTTGTAGGAAACGAAACTGATAACTTCAAAATTCCTACTACAGCTGTGATCTAAAAACTAATCCACTACTTCAATCTTGTAATTTCACAATTATTTTCTGTAAATGTTGACTAAATATTACACAAGTTCAAATTTTGTCCACTACTCTCAAATTGGTGACGGGTTAAATAACCTTGAAAAAAGTGCAGGCCACCGGCCATTGCGTTATTTTGCTGGGAGCTGATGGTCTGAACTGTAGCATTTTATATTGTGTGCCCCAGACTGTTGAATTTATTGACGATTTCAGAAACGGAATGTCGCACGCATGTGTTTCCAACTACCATTTGGCGTTCGACGTATGCTGCTTCTCGTTGAGCCATCGTAAACGCTCCGAAAACCTTTTCAATGAATCACCAGAATACAAATGCATTGCCTTTTTATTTTATGTGTGCCGGATACTACCGCCATTTTTATCTACTTAAATCGCTATTCGATTACGTTTGTTCCAATCAATAAAACCAATCTACTACATTTCCCTCAACTGTAGTCGTCGAGTCTTATCACGAATTCCATTAACTATCCTTGTGATGACGGAAACTCCCCATCACTCCCACCTCCCCTCAGATTTCATGTTAAGATGACGCAGCGCATAGCCTAGATCAAACACGAAAGCAAAACAAGAGGAAGGTATTTGTCTACATTGACCTTATAAACAAGATGAATATCACGTTCATGGATGGAAGGAAGGAAGGAAGGAAGGAAGCTTAAGGTTTAACGTCCCGTCGACAGCTTGGTCATTGGAGACGGAGCTAACGCACGGAGTTTTGGGTAAGGATGGGTAAGGAAAAAGGCCTTGCCCGTTTGAAAGGAGCCATCCCGGCATTTGCCGGGAGTGATTTAGGGAATTCATGAGAAACCTAAAACAAGATGGCCGGAGGATTTGAACCACCATCCTCTCGAATGCGAGTCCAGTGTGTTTCCATTGCGCCACCTCGCTCGGTCTATCACGTTCATATTCCGTAAGGTGCATGGCGGAAAGTATCTTAAACAGATTTTGACATAAATGTACAATCTTATTCCGTTATTGATGTAATCTTGTAACTTAAAACTTCCAAACATGAGGAAGAGCGCTGTCTACACAAAGTTTCTAAGGATTAAATAGCGGAGGATTCCCTCCAACAACTGGTGACACCCTTTCAGTTATTACAATGAAAATTAATAGATACATGGTATTTTTGATACTTGGAGAAGATCTGAAACTAGAGAGATGGATAAGGAGGTACAGACAAAAGACAGGAATTAATGGACAGACAGGTTTGAAAAGTAATGGATTTAAGTTAGATTCATGTAATTAAATACCCGTGCAACGCCAGGATTCCAGCTGGTTGTCAAAATTCGACAACAGTAACACCAAAACGGAAAAAAGTATTATATGAAGAATGGAAGGAAAGAAATATGCTTAAAATATGCAATTGAAAGAAAACGAATTTCCCGACCAAATTTTCCGACAAAATAGCACCGAATTAATAAAATAAGGTGCACCTAATTAGCCAAAAGTTGCACCTAATTAGAAAATAAATGAACCTAATTGGAAAATAAATAGTACATAATTAAAAAATAAATAGCACCTACTGAGAAAATGAACAGCACCTAATTAGAAAATAAGTAGCACCTAATTAGATCAAAAGTCAATACGAAATCGCCAGAAAACAACACCGAAATCGCCAGAAAGTAACACCGAAATCGCCGCGGCGAATTAGCCGTGCGCACTGGGGCGCCGTGCTGCGGTGCGCGCGGCCGTTCGCCGTCGGGGGTTCGAGTCGTCCCCCTCCCCCCTCGGGCATGCGTGTTTGTGATGTCCTTAGGTAACTTTACCTTAGTTGAAGTAGTTTGTATCAAATGTTGAAATGTTTGTAAAGCTTATGGGACGGAACTGCGGGGTCATCAGTCCATAAACTTACAAACTACTTATGAATTAGCTTATACTAAAGACGATACAAACATCCATGCCCGAGGAGGGATTCGAACACCCGACGGGGAACTGCCTCGCGCAACGTGGCATAGCGCCTCAATGCGCTCGGCCGCTCCGCCGCGGCAAGCAATTTGTAAGCTATGGACTAATAATGTAGCAGTTGAGTCCGATATAATTACAGACATTTGAACATTTGCACAACACCGAAATTTTCAGAAGACAACACCGAAATTGCCAGAAAACAACACCGAAATCTCCAGCAATCAACGCCGATTTCGCCAAAAGGTGTCAGTGACTTGCCAAAAGGTATAGGTGTAACCTCCAAAAGGTATTGCTGAAATCACCGAAAGATATAGGTGAAATTGCAAAAAGATATAGATGAAATCGCAAAAAGGTATCGGTGAAATCACCAAAACGTAGCGGTGATATCACCTAAAATTTGCTGCAGAATCGGCAAAAAGATACAAAAGTCACCAAAATGTTATAACGAGATCTCCAAAACATAATACCGATATTGCCAAAAAAATAATACTAACAACTTAAAAAATAACACCGAAATTGGCATAAAATAACACCTAATTTAGTCATAAAATAAAATTTATTTCTGACACTAGACATAGATGAAAACAAGAGTGGTAGATATCGCCCTGGTTCGTTTAGCAAGGACTTGAGTATCACAGAGACAAACTCCAGTAGCAAACTCGACAAGAGAGACGTTGTGAATTACAGAGATATTTCGTGTCAATTTCGCGAGCGAATGTTCCTGGCTGCCACATAAGCTGGCGAAATGAGCACGACGCGGAAACCGCCGAGATTATCGCTCATACACAAGTTTATCGACAGTCGTTTCTGCCGGCGCAGCTTTCGCGACTGTGCTAGGGGAGGAGGAAACGATAATCGTGCCCTAAGTACACTCCGCCACACCCGTAATACCGCCCTGACACGGCATGCGAAAGCCATTGCGGACGCCTGGCAGGTCGAGTCTAGTGACGTCGTAACCTGTAATCCCAACTTCAGGTGCCCTTTCGTGGCTGTAAAGCTGAATTAGACATGTTAGCCTTACTTCGTGGAGGGAAAATTAGCCACTGAAATACAAGACCGCATTTATGAATCAAACAGAACTCGAGAGACGATATAATAGATTACAGCGTTGGGAGCCAAAGTACATACTTGCTAGTTCTCAGGTTTACAAAGAAACGGAACTTTAGGGGATTACGTCTTGGTTCGTCGGTTCTCTCTGTCAGATGAGCGGCATTCTTTTTAATTAAACAGAGCTACATAGTTATCCTAGAATCGATAATTAGGAAAGAGATCACGTTTTACAGTAAAAGAAAGTGAAAAATCCTGAAATAATTGTAATCTCTCTATCTATATGAAAAAGTGTCAGTATTAGTTTGTGCAATACTGATAAGCTCCATAATTTCTTGGCCAATGGCTTTGAAATCATGATCATCATCATCAGAGACTGATTATACCTTTCGGCGTTCAGTCTGGTGCACAGTCCCCCTTATAAAATACCGCCATGATTCCCTATTCAATTCATGTCTCTTACCCCTTTACTTCAAAATCATTCTTCATCGAATCTAAGTACTTTCTCCTCGGTCTACCTCGACTCCAATTACTCTCCGCTGCCGAGTCCAGAAGTCTTTTAAGTAACCTTGCTTCTCCAATGTGTGTAACATGACCCCACCACTTCAGTCTGTTCGCTCTAATTGCTTCATATATGATGTTCACTACCAGATTTTCATTGATTTCCTCATTATGGACACCCTCCTGCAAATGTTAGTACCTGCAATTATTCTTGCTACTTTCATATCTGTAACTTCAGCCTTATGAATAATGCAACCTGTAGTCACCCAGCTTTCATTTCCGTACAACAAAGCTGATCTAAAGATACATAGATGCAAGTCTTGGTAATGACTTTCTTCTTGCAGAAGAGAGTAGATCTGAGAATTCACTGCATTAGCTTTTCTACACCTTGGTTCAAGTTCTTTCAGTATATTGCCATCCTCCGCGAAAATACATCCTAGGTACTTGAAACTGTCTGCCTGTACTCCTCGCTGCGGAGCGCGCGGATGCTCGCCGTCGGAGGTTCTAGTCCTCCCTGGGGCATGGGTGTTTGTGTTGTCCTTCAGTTAGTTTACCTTAATTTAAGTAGTTTGTAAGCTACGGACTGATGATCACGCAATTTGGTCCGATAGATAAAAAAAATTCCTCCTATTTGGCACTCAATCTGTTTAAATCTCATTCTCACAGACGTTACTTTTGGAGATGCCGATCTTCATATCATAACCCTTACACTTCTGATAGGGCTTTTTAGCATTAGATTACAACCTTTCAAACGAATCTGCCATCACAACTAAGTCATCTACAAATGACTTGACTTATTTCCCGTATCTCCTAAGTGGTTCATAGGGCTATGGTCGAACGTGTTTTAGATTTTATTCGCTCTGCAGGTTTTTATCATGTGATTTAATAGTGGGTCCCTAAACCTGATAATTCAGGCACCTTCCATGTTTGCAGAAGGGCTGGCTCATCCTATATTATCTCTGTGATCAGCCAGCCACAATCTTCTGCTGTGCTCTTTGTGTTATTGTGTTTGGTCCATTGCTTTAGTGATTTTTTCTTTAAATGTTGTCTTCGCATGTATTCTCACCTTAAACATCTCATGCATTAGATGTGGCATATTCTTACGTGCTCACTAACAGACGCTCTCTCTTAGCTAGGAACAGGGGACTGATAACCTAGCCGTTTAGCCCCCTTTAAAAACCCCAACAACAACAATCTACGAACTTCCGCCACCAGTCACTGTTCTGCGCCAATGTCTTGATTTCAGTCCAGGCCTTCCCTCCTTTCTCGGCCCCTTCTACTACTACCCTCCTTCTCCATGTATTCCTTGGTCTGCTTCTTCTCCTGCTGCCTTGTGGATTCCATTCTAGGGCTTGTCTTGCCACGTTGTTTTTGCCACGCCTTAATATATTCCCAATCCACTTACAAGACTGCTTATTTTGTTTTCACTATAATAATCCCGCCCTGCCAGTCTAATGTTTTGAGCATACTGAAAGGCACCTAGGGCCACCCACTACGTTTTCACAATTTTACTTGACGTCAATATTTGTATATGCGGTGGATGTTCACGTGGAGACTAAAGCAGTGAATAATTTGAATAACAGTGGTGACAGGTTAGAGTCTTGTCTTTCCCCTGAATCTGCCATAGACCATGAACTTATTTACCGTCTACTCTAACTGCTGTGTGGAAGTCTAGGTAAAGACCTTTATTGCCAGCAGAAGTTTGCCTCTTATTTCATAATCTTCTAGAACTGTTAACAGCCTCCTCATAGGAACACGGTCATACGCCTTTTCTAGATCTGTAAAACATACAATTCCCAGTACCACTCATAGCAACGTTATCTACCGTGAGCTACAGATCTGGTCCTGACAACCTCTAAGAGGCTTAAACCTACACGGATTTTCATCCAACTTAACTAACACTCAAACTCTCCTTTCAAGAATACCTGTGAATAGTTTCCCCACAACGCTAGTTAAAGAGACACCTCGATAGTTCTTACAATGTTTTCTGTTTCCATGTTTGAAAATTGGCGTGATTACTGCTTTTGTCCAGACAGACAGAACTTGTTCCTACTCCCATGGCTTTTCTGTTATTCTGTGTAACCATTTGAGACCTGATATTCCACTGTATTTGACGAGGTCTGGCTTAATTTTATCCACCCTAGCCGCTTCATTGCACTGCAATCTATTGACCATTATCTACACTTCCTCAAATATGATCTTGTTTCCATAATAATTCCTATCCCATTCTACCTCAAAATCTGGCATATCATTGAACGTTTCACCTACATTGAGCAATTCTTCAAAATATTCCCTCCATCTGCCCATGGCATCCACAGGATTCACTAGCATCTTTCCTGACCTGTCCAAAACACTTGTTAATTCCTTCTTCCTTTCGTAGACTGCTAATTACGCTTCAGAATGGTTTTCCCGCGGCTTGACCTATAGTTTCAAGCTTCCCACTATTTCTGCTTGGATTCTGCTCTGAAATTTTGTCACAAAAAATTTTAATATAACTCAAAATATTTCGTAAACCACTGCAAATACTGAATAACTACTTCCACAGATCGAAAGTGAGGACAAGGGATGAAATAGTTTGTCAATACAAAATAAAACAAGAATTTAAATATGATTTTTAACACAATCCTCTGTTTCTTTAATAGAAAGCTGTTATTTTTATCACAACTGAAAATAGAAAAAGAATATTCTTAATTAATGCTGTTTGGTACATTTTAGTTGTTAATTGCAATCAAAGTTACTGTAACCAAAAGTTGACGCTTGAGTAACTCCTCAGCAGTTCAGTCGTGTCTACCTGAGAGAACCGAATTAATTATAGATACAAACAGAACAAGCATGTCACGTAGCTACCGGTACCCTCATAAACTGTCATAATAGCAATACACAAATCCAAGATTATAAATACACCGAAATAGGATGGTAAACAATAGTCTTTCTTGCTAATAACAGCTGCTCATACTTTTGCAAATGACATGCTGTATGCCGAAAACATGGCAACAAACAATGTGGAATGTACAATAGCCAAATGATATCAACGTTCGATAATAATTTTTCACAGTTTTGTAATTATGTTATTTCTTCATTCTTTTAGAATAAAATGAAACGTAAAAACCACTGATTATGTCAGGATTTCCACCGAAACTAATGTTTTGCATCAAGGCGGATCCACAACCCCACATTTGTAAAGCAAACACGGACTAACAGAAGAATCAGATTACAATGTTTGGTACAGAAGCCATTTGGACAGCACACTAGGTTCACATGCTAATAGTTTTATATATAAACAACAGTTTAGAGTGCACAGCAGTAACCCACTAGAAGGCTCCAAGTTTCCTGCCAGCTCCACAACATCAACGGAGCTTAATTTCCTGAAGATGGTCGAAAAAAAATAAAACTTTTTGCATTCTAGAGTGTTCTTTATATAAATTTAAATAACAGTGCTGTTTCCCATAAGTGAAACAAATTTTTTTCCAAAAATAAGTGTTATTAGTCTTTTTCTCTGAAGAAAATGTACATTAAGAGCAGAATTGAGTTAAACTTACAAATTTGTTTTTCATTTTCAATTACATAATTTAAAAGAGAATGTCATGACATTTCAGGCCAATAAATGTTCAAAGTGATGATCATCATATGGTGCACACATTTGCAATCTACAGAGTAATGAATGTCTTACACGACGCATTGCATCTGGTGTAATGTTGCCACAGGCTACCTCAGTTCAATGTTTCACACCCTATGGGGCTGTAGACACATCGCCGTAGCGTTCTCCTTTAACGTACCCCACAGTATGAAGTCTAAAGATGTAATATCAGCAGAACGGTCTTGGCAATTTATGTGTCCGCTACATCCTATGAAACGCCCGTCGAACATTCTGTCACGGGTCAGCCTTGTGTTATTTGCAGAATGTGCAAGAGCACCATCATGTTGATACCACATACCTCTATGCGTTTCTAGTAGGGATATTTTCTAGCAAAGATCATTTACTAGAAACTCGACGTATTTTGCATCACTGAGATTATCGCCAATTACGCCTTAGATGAGCATCAGCTCTGCCTTTTCAGAGTTGGAATAAACCACTTGCATAGTTCGTCGTAAACATACCCCTACAGATGCTGCTCTCCGATCGTCTGACGTTTCAAGCATCAACTTTAGCTTACAGTAACTCTTGATGTACGCAATTAACATTTTGCAATGTAACAAACGGCATTAAGTTTTTTTTTCTATTTTCTGTTGTGCTAAAAATAATAACAGGTTTCCATAAAAACACCACAGCTTTGGGTTAAAAATCATACTTCCGTGCAATTTTTATCGGTTTGCATTAACCAATTACACCAGCCCCTCTCCTCACTATCGGTACGTGGAATTATTCATTCAGTATTTGTTGACGTTTACAACATGTTTACAGTGGTAATGTTAGTGTCTATATAGGGTGAGTCACCTAACATCACCACTGGATATATTTCGTAAAGGCCGGCCGCGGTGGCCGAGGAGACTGAGGCGCTCCAGTCACGGTCTGCACGGCCACTACGGTCGGGGGTTCGAATCCCCCCTCGGGCATGGATATTTGTGCCGTCCTAGTTCGTAAGTAGTTTGTAAGTTTAGGGACTGATGACCCTGTAATTAAGTCCCATAGACTATACAAACATTTGAACATTTTTATATTTCGTAAACCACATCAAATACTGACGAACCGATATCACAGACCGAAAGTGAGGAGAGGGGCTATTGTAATTGGTTAATACAAACCATAAAAAATGCACGGAAGTATGTTTTTAACACAAACCTACGCTTTTTTAATGGAACCCCATTAGTTTTGTTAGCACATCTGAACATATAAACAAATACGTAATTAGTGCCGTTTGTTGCATTGTAAAATGTTAATTACATCCTTAGTTATTGTAACCTAAAGTTGACGCTTAAAACCTCCGACGTTCAGTTGCGTGTTGTAACAAACACGGGTGTCGGTCGGCGAGCAGCATCTGCAGGGACATGTTTGCGATGACGACCGTGGCTGTAGTGCACTGTTATGGTTTGGTCTAGCTGTCGCAGTGTCCGCATGTAGCGCTTGCTGCTATTGTTATTCTGCATTTGTCTTGGCATGCAGACTAACTGTAGTACACTGTGTTACCAGACGTCTGTGATAGTGTAGTGTTGTAGGAACTGTGACCATGGTGTATTCGAAAGGCGGAGATGATACTCATCTAAGGCGAGTGTCGACAAAATGCAGCTGAAGCCTGCAGGATGTATGCATAACGGTACACGGGCAGAGACATTCAAAGTGCCGCACATTTCAAAACATCTACCACCAACTGTATGCAACAGGTATGGTCGTAGCACGCAAACGGGTCCGTAACAGGTCCGTCACAGGAGAAGCGCGTGCAATTGGTGTGATAGCTGCTGTTGTCGTGAGCCCACACAGGAGTACACGGGACATTGCGAGAGCTGGTGGACTGAGTCAAAATAGTGTCATGCGCATACTGCATCGTCACCGCTTTCACCCGTTTGATGTGTCGCTACATCAGCAATTACATGGTGATGACTTTAATCATCGAGTGCAGTGCTGTCAATGGGCATTAACAGAGAATGCGTTGCAGTTCTATCTGTTTACCGATGAAGCGGGTTTCACAAACCACGCGGCAGTGAATCTACGGAGCATACATTACTGGTCCGTGGACAATCCTCGCTGGCTCCAACAGTACTTTGAACATATATTGGCCTGATATATCGGGACACACTCTATTCCACTCCGTAATTGAAAACGGAAACCACGTGTGTATGTGTACCTCACCCCTCATGGTAATGTACATGTGCGTCAGTGAAAAAGACCAATAAAGGTGTTAGCATGTGGACGTAATGTGCCGCTCGTCTCTTCTGTACTAAGGTACATCACTGTCCCATTTGTATCGCTACGTAATTCGGTGCTCTCCGATACACACGATCGAACAGCGGAGGAGTGGTACTCAAGCGTCAACTTTAGGTTGCAATATGTAATTAACATTTTACAATGCAACAAACGGCAACGATTACGTATTTGTTTATATGATCAGATGTGCTAACGAAACTAACGAGGTTCTATTTTTAAAAAAAAGTAGGTTTGTGCTATAAAACATACTTCCGTGCATTTTTTTATGGTTTGTATTAACCAATTACACTAGCCCCTCTCCTCACGTTCGGCCTGTGGAATCGGTTCGTCAGTATTTGATGTGGTTTACGAAATATATCCAGCGGTAATGTTAGGTAACTCACCCTATATACAACGTGACAACGTTATATATATATATATATATATATATAATCGTTATTGTTTCAAAGCAATCGACCAAGAACGTTCGAAATTAAGAATTTTATATATAACAACGTTGCCACATTGTAAATTTTATATAAATTGTTTATGACATAAATGTAGTACACATTCATAGGAGTACATCTTGATGCTTTTGTATATATTTTATACTGAAATAGGTTTGAAGGGACTGAATAACGAAATAAAAAATGGTAAGTTTCCAATTATTTTATGTGAAACTGAAAGACAAATTTTTAGGTATTGAAGATACTGCATATGTATTTCAATTGAAAAGCTAAAGGAAAATGTTCTCAATTCTTCAATCTACTAAACAAATTAAAGAAGAAAAACTGGAAAAAAGTAGTAGAGCCACGTGAGCCGAACCAAGAGGAAAAGTGCGGTAACGAGTCCCAACCGGCATGTTCAGTAAGCGGTGTTTGGTTTAGCGGTATCGAGAGTGTCGGGGGTCTCACTCTGCCCTTCGGCAAATATGTTTTGAGCTCTTTGGCAATGCGTGCACTACTGAAATCACAAATAACCGCATCAAATAGGTTTTTTCTTGATTTATAGTAGCAAGGAAATTATAAGCATAGGATGAAATTTAACGTTGTTCAAAATGTTCAAATGTTTGTATAGTCTATGGGACTTAACTACGGGGTTATCAGTCCCTAAACTTACAAACTACTTATGAACTACTTACGAACTAGGACGGCACAAATATCCATGCCCAAGGGGGGATTCGAACCCCCGACCGTAGTAGCCGTGCAGACCGTGACTGGAGCGCCTCAGTCTCCTCGGCCACCGCGGCCGGCAAATTTAACGTTGTCAAAGGGACGATTGATTAGGTGCATATGGTGATAGATCCGTATCATTATTCGATTAATTTATTGAACACTTGACCATGTGAAAATTTCACATGGGGAATTTTCATGTATCATCGTACTCTATAGAAAGCGAACCAAAGACTACGTTTCACTGGCAGAACACTTAGAAGATGCAGCAGTTCTACTAAAGAAAGTGCCTACACTACAGTTGTGCGTCCTATTTTGGAGTATTTCTGTGCACTATGAGATCCCCCACAGGTGGGACTGACTGACGATTTCTAGAACAGAGGACAGCTCGTTTTTATTATCGCGATATGGGGAAGAGGGCGTCAAGAAAATAATGCACGAGTTGAGGTGGAAATCATTAAAAGAAAGGCGTTATTCAAAAATGATCAAATGTTTGTAAATCTATTGGACCAAACTGCGTGGTCATCAGTCCGTATCTTACAGACTTAGATAAACTAACCTAAGTACAACACAGACACCCATGCCCCAGGGAGGACTCGAACTTCCGACGGCGAGCAACTGCGCGCTCCCCAGCGAGGCGCCTTAGACCACTCGGCTACTCCACAGCGGCAAAGGCGTTGTTTGTTGCGGCGAGATATATCTGTGAAATTTCTTTCGCAACTTTCTCTCCCGAATGCGAACATATATTGTTAGCACCCACGTACGTACGGATATAACTGCATGTCACTTGTAACTTCCAAATTTAAAAAATGGGGGAAATTAGGGTAGCTAATGTGGAGTCGGACAAATTGAAAACTTAATTGAAAAGTTCTCGTGGAATTTCCAAGATCAATACTGTGCTATCTTCGATATCGGTAAACAGCAAAAATCGTTAACAGATAACTGATTGAAAACATCCATATTTGAGGCACGCGACCATTCAGTATTGGCAATTATTAAATATGAAACAAAATTTTTTAATGCAAATGACGAGTTTCAGTTATCCTTCATCTGGTATTTGTTGACAGTTTGTATCAAACGATGGAGAACCGAAACGCATCATCCACATTAAAAAATTTGCTACCAACACGTCGCTACATTTTTAATGTGCCAAAAATTGTTCTGCGATTCCAAAGATGAATGTCTATCTTGCTAACCAATTTCGTACGTCCCCGTCGCTGTGTTATACTCGCACTTAATTGGCTTATTTGACGTGTATGTGTGTGGTTAGGTGGCTTAGAGCAACATTTCATAAATCAAGAACCAACAAAGGGACTGATGACCATAGTAGTTTAGTCCCTTTAATACCCCAATCCAACCGATCAGCAACCAACATACATGATCCCATCTCGGCAAGTAAATATCAAATAATATGATTGTAAATCTATCGGACTCAACTGCTTGGTCATCAGTCCGTAGCTTACAAACTACTTAAACTAAGGTAAACTAATCTAAAGACAACACAAACACCAATGCCCTAGTGGGAATTCATTCAATGCCTCTCCTTCAGGAAAAATGTGGTTAAGTGTCCGACTACCAATCCGAAGGTCGCAGGTGCGATTCCCGGTAAGTCATCTGCAGATTCTTCTATAACTGGGCGGCTCGTTTGAAGGTCGTAGAAAGCATTGCAATAATACCTCAAGACCGCACCATGCCTAGTAAAGCACTGTTGGTGTTAAAACTAATTTTACGGTTAATGACGCATTTTCCTTACTTTTTAATATGCGCTGTTTCAAATAACTGGTAGGAAAATCTTAGTGAAAGACATCGATTTTGATATAATTATATATACAGCAAATGTAATATTGTGGATTATAAGCTTTTCCTATTTGTAATGATTTATAATTATTGACATTGTCAGAGCTGGAGAAGGATATCTGTCGTTATTTTTTTACATTCAGCACAAGGTGAAAACACGGCGTTGCCCGGGGATAATCTCATACTATCATTAGTTCAACTTCCCTTTACACCCCCCCTCTCGTCTCCCCCCCCCCCCCCCCACAAAAATCAAATGTTTGTAAATCTATCGCACTCAAATGCTGGGTTATTACTCCATAGCTTACAAACTACGTACACTTCGGTAAACTAATCTAAGGACAACACAAACATCCATTCCCGGAGGGGCGGGAGGGGGGGGGCTTGAATCCCCGACGGCCGCGCGAACCGCAGCACGGCGCGCCAGTGCGCTCGGCTAATTCGCCGCGGCTCTTCTCCCCCCCCCCCCCCCCAATCCTACTCTCCCGCCCTTTCTGTTTTTCTCTCTCGCTTCTTCCCTATCTCTGTATCGGACCACCTCTCACTCTTTCCCCCCAACCCTTCTTATCTCCTCATCCTCTCTCTCTCTCTCTCTCTCTCTCTCTCTCTGTTCAACTCCGCCTCATCAGCTCATCACCTCTTTTATCTGTGAAAAATCACACGCAGCTTTCGTAGTGATCAGTAAAAGGGTCCAGTATATTGCAAGGTACCATTAGCGAAACACCATACGCTGGTTTGCGAATTATAAAAACTTTCCCCCGGCATACATACATCAGCCAACTTTCATGGTAATTGGTAAAACGGTGTCAAAGTGTGATGTAAGGTAGCTTCGGCCATTCACCAAAGAAAACATCTAGACAGTGGGCTTCTTCTTATTTTGCTGCTCAAAAGTGCAATTATTTTTTTTTTTTTTTTTTTTTTTTTTTTTTTTTTTTTTTTTTGAGATCGGAATAAAACTGTAGATTTTATCAAATTCCGTAACTGAAGTACATTGCGACAAGCACCATACGAAATTTGACGCCGGCAGAAGCCTTCCTTATCTTTTTTAAGGTTAAGGGGGCAATCTTTTTAACGAGATAGGAATTAAACTCTAGATTTTGTAAAAGTCCGTGACTAAAGTACCCTCCGTCATTCACCGTTCGAAATTTTTTGTAGAGACTCATCCCCGTCTTGTTTTGAAGGTCAAATCGGCAAAATTTTATGACGATGAGTTGGAAACAAAAACACATACGGCGGCTTATCAAGTATTGTTCATGACGTGGTACAATGATATAATTTTGTTGCTACATTCACTGCTATAATTGTATACTGTTTGCCAAGAAATTTCAACGTCATTCATAATTCGGCAGTTTTTCAGGCATGTCAGTGTTCATGACGTCATAGCTCCTGAAATATGTGCCGTAGAGTGATATAATTATTTCTGTAATCTTCATGAAAGCGCAGGTATATGATATCAAAGTTTCATCGTAATCGGATGAATGGTACGGCAGCGCACAGCTCATAAAACACGAACAAACAAACATTCATTATTATATATTAAAACTGACTCAAATAGCAAAGATTTGTTCGTAGTGGTTATTTGATTAATTTGTTAGCTCCATCATACCATATTAACATCATTAAAATATTGTTGACTACTTAAATCGCCTAAAGCAGTTAAAATGTTACATCCAGGAACCGCTGATGTCTTCCAGAATGTCGAAAACTGTAGCTTACTTCTTCATTTCTTTATTTAAGAATTCGTGCACAGTGTCATATTTTATTTCACATTCCAGATGTGTTACGACCCGTGGCTCTACCCTTCACTCGATCCCTGCGAAACCCTACATTTCAGCAGGATAATGCACGACTGCATGTTGCAGGTCCTGTACGGGCCTTTCTGGATACGGAAAATGTTCGACTGCTGCCCTGACCAGCACATTCTCCAGATCCCTCACCAACTGAAAACGTCTGGTCAATGGAGGCCGAGCAACTGGCTCGTCACAATACGCCAGTCACTACTCTTGATAAACTGTGGTATCGTGTTGAAGCTGCATGGGCAACTGTACACGCCATCCAAGCTCTGTTTGACTCAATGCCCAGGAGTATCAAGGCCGTTATTACGGCTAGAGGTGGTTGTTCTGGGTACTGATTTCTCAGGATCTATGCACCCAAATTGCGTGAAAATGTAATCACGTGTCAGTTCTAGTATAATATATTTGTCCAATGAATACCAGTTTATCATCTGCATTTCTTCTTGGTGTAGCAGTTTTAATGGCCTGCAGTGTGGTTTCCATCTTAAGCTTCTGTTGCCCACTTGAGAGCGTAGAACACCCTCTGTCCGGATCAATTCACATTTTGGACGCAGGTGCCGTGTAATCGCGTGTCGTGAAGCCAGTAAACAATAAATTCATAGACCACTTCATGTACATACTTCATATTACAAGCCTGAAGAAACAAAGTTGTGGCTGATATAACAGCGTAACACGATGTCCTGTATTCCTGTATTTTTAATCTCTCACCATGCGGCTCGGCACGAGGTTAGAAAATTTTAAAAATATTCTGAGAACCATGTTGCGAAATTAGGTTGTCGTCTCATTCAAGGAAAATTAGTAATTGTACATTGAATGAAGAAGTGAATACAAGTTTGCGGAGGAAAGCAAGTTTCGTTGACAGAGTTTCGTCAGCCAAGCATATCGTCTGCCTTCATTGCAGATTTTAATACGGTTCGCACCGATCAAAAACGCAAAGTATCCGACAATTGGAGTATTACGATGAAAGACTGCTGACAATGTAACAGATTTTCTACCTCTTTGTATAGTTTGAAATCATATGCAAGTCATTGCGCATGGGCTGTGAAATGACGTTGGAGATGTAATCGTGCCGAAAGTGTCAAATAACGCGTGTGAATGCCGAATTGTGTATCCATTTATTGTAGGCGTTAAAGAGGAATCGGAATTTTTCTGCATTGTGTTGCGCTTACCTGATTCGTGTTCGAGTGGTACGATGTTAAAACATCTTTGGGAAGGAAATTAATAACACAAACGTTTTGATAAAATTTTAAATTACTGTTATTAATACTACAGTAAGGGAATGGAAGTCACAAAATGTATGATTAAAGAAGAATAAAATATTTGCCAAACTTGATGAGTTAAATTTTGATTCACGTGTTGTTGGTAATGTTGTAATGACACACTTCTGAGAAATTCTAAAATGTAAAAAGTAATTCATTCAAGTGAAAAAATATGCTTCATTATGTTTCACCATATTTAAATAATTGTATTCACTGTAATTGTATTTCGCCATTATCATTTGTTTCATCGTATTTAGAGTGATAAGACGCTGACTGGGTAATTACCTTATTATATGTTCCGTAAATCAATTACAAAAAGCAGATAAAAAAGGTGAGAATAATTTCGTACTATTATGTTGCATGATAGGTAGATTCTGCTTTTTGTGTCTGAAAATATGGTCACCCTATGATAGAACGGAAAACCACGTCAAAGCTTTTGAGTCATTGCACAAAAGAAACAACACAACAAAATGGTACGGAGCTGGATAGAATGTTGCGTAATATAACGGAGAAACGGAAACTATAAACTCATTTAATGGCACCAAAATACATAAACTTGAAATAACACTCAATTTGAGTACAGCATTATTTGTTGTGAAAATACATTTACAAAATCACAAGTTTTAATCAGAAATTGTGATTTTAAGTACCTTATTCGAAACTTTCTTGATAATTGGATCAGAAATAAAATAATAACGAACTCCGATATCAGATGTAGAACAATAAATATGCTTGAAATATTGCACATATTCCAAAAATAAACTCGACGGGAAAAATCAATTCCTTATTCCCAGATTTGTCGATTACTTAGGCATCGAAAATCAAGTTTAAATTCACGGAATTTGAAGTAAACAAGTTTCCACGTGTGTCATTTTTACGTGTAAGCCAGTTTGGGATTTATTCAGACCCCAGCCATGCTTTTTCTATAAACAATGAAAAAAAATCTGAAGTGTTACGCACTTGCTGGAGTTTTGCAATTCTGTTAACACCTCCAACACTACTGAGAAAGAGGCTATTCCAGGAAGGGGCCATGCCAGCCGCGGTGGCTGAGCTTTCTGCGGACAGTCACAGTCTGCACGGCCACTAGGGTCGGGGTTCGAATCCCTCCTCGGGTATGGATATTTGTTCCGTCCTTAGTATTAGCACAGAGTAACATATACAGAGGAGAAGCCCCCCCCCCCCTAAACTACTGTCCTACGCTCCCCTCGTAGTTCCGTAAGATGCTAGCAGGTGTCAGGCGGTTCGCTGGCTTAGGGTGCCTCTCGCACGTCAGAGGGTAGCGTGAAGAGGAGGCTGAGGGGAGAGCTCGTGTCGCCTGCCACGAGGCCTCGGCTGTGTCCGGCTTGCCGGCGTTTGAAGGGAGGTGGTGGTGGGGACAGCCGCTACCTGCCGCCTGTTCTGGCCAGTTTAAAGGGCTGCTTCTGACCGCAGCTCCATCATGGGACATCTTACGGAACTGCTGGAAACCCTCCCTCCCCGCACCCCTGAGCGTGGGACCGGGCACTTACGGAGGTTTCCCGTCTGTATATATTTGTCTGTGGTATTAGCTAGTTCATAAGTAGTTTGTAAGTTTAGGGGCTGATGATCCCGTAGTTAAGTCCCATAAGCTCTACAAACATTTGAACATTTGAAGGGGTTATGGGAGGCAAGATCAAGGCTGAGGAGGGGAATGAAGGGCGCCAGGCGTCCACCAGGACCCGACGTGGGAGATGGAGGATTAAGTACATACAGCAGAGGTATGCGCATTGTGCTCGTCTACGCCTAAGCAGCAAGTGACAGAGCCGGCGCAAGCCCAAGTGCCTCCCCGCGCGAGCTGCTAAATTGCCGCCCCCCCTCCTCCATCCCCACGATTTCTTGTTTTTCAAAACAAATCTATAACAAATGTCAGCAATCAATCGCAATTTTTGTTTTTACTTTTCAGATCTAACTAGGTTTCAGCCACTCAGTGGTCAGTCTCAAAAAATGTTCAAATGTTTGTAGAGTCTATGGGACTTAACTACGGGGTCATCAGTCCCTAAACTTACAAACTACTTATGAACTACTTACAACTAAGGGCGGCACAAATATCCATGTCGGAGGGGGGATTCGAACCCCCGACCGTAGTGGCCGTGCGGACCGTGACTGGAGCGCCTCAATCCCCTCGGCCACCTCGGCCGGCAAATCTCAAAAACTTTTTATATGTGCTTACATGTAAACCGCTAGGTTGACAGTTACGTTCAGCATGACGCTATAGATGTAAACATAAAGAATTGAAAATAGACACACTGCACCAGAAATATATGTAGATGTGGAAAATAAAAACAAAAAATGCGACTGATATGTGATATTCTCTACAGATTTGTACAAAGCAGTCGCTGGCCACCAGCTCAAACCAGTTAAACCTGATTGAAGAAATATAGCTAAGAAGCCTTGTGAATTTACTAAAATGTTCAAATGTGTGTGAAATCTTGTGGGACTTAACTGCTAAGATATTCAGTCCCTAAACTCTCACACACACACACACACACACACACTACTCAACCTAAATTATCCTAAGGACAAAAACACACACTCATGCCGGAGGGAGGACTCGAACCTCCGCCGGGACCAGATGCACAGTCCATGACTGCAGCGCCTTAGACCGCTCGGTTAATTCCGCGCAACGCGAACTTACAAAATTAACGTAAGTAAACATTTTTCAGTTGTTGTGAACAAATGATGTATTCAACGGAAAACCGTATACAGTAAATAAATGTTGGCAAAGTGATAGGTTGCTAGTAGTATTGTCAAACAAAAGTGCCGGTGAGAGTTTAATTGTTGTTCATGCAGACGCAGACAGGTGGGTCATGGCTCAAAAACCAAAACGTTTGACTATTACTAAGAAACGGATAGCAAAAATTTTGAAAAATACGTCGAAACCAAACTTATGCCAGGCTTACTACTAATGTCTTTATGCCTCGTAATTACTCGCTGCGTATTTACCCATTCGGAATACTAGTCATTGTAGGTGTTGGACATGTTTCACTAGTAATGAGTAACCATTTTTATCGATAATGCGGGAAGAATAAAACACTCGGATACTGCCATTGAAGAGCTTAGCAAAATTGCTTGAGGCTTAACAAATTATCGCAGTATCGATCACTGCATTTGAATTTCCAAATTAGATTTCGTCTTCTGCAATATTAGTTGTGAGTAAACGCAAGGCGCAACGCTCTATGAGAATACTGGCGTGTAGGGTAGACTGCTTCCCCCTCTGTGTTCCTACGGCGTAAACACGACGGTGCTGCCACAGTGGCGAGCAAGAAATTACATCATCATCTACATACATACTCCGCAATTTACCGTAAGGTGCGTGGCGGAGGGTACACTGTACCACTACTAGGCATTTCCTTTCCTATTCCACTCCCAAACTGAACGAGGAAAAAAGAATGCCTATATGCCCCCGTACGAGCCCTAATTTCTCTTGTCTTTGTGATCTTTACGCGAAATGTAAGTAGGCGGCAGCAAGATCGTACTACACTCAGCTTCAAATTCCGGCCTTCTTAATTTACTCAACAGAAATTCACGAAAAGAACGTCATCTTTCTTCCAGCGATCCCCAATTGAGTTGCCGGAGCATTTCCGTGACACTCGCGCATTGGTCGAACCTACCGGTAACAAATCTAGCTGCTCGTCTCTTAACCGCCTCTATGTCTTCCTTTAAACTGATCTGCTGCGGGTCCCAAACACTTGAGCAATACTCAAGACGTGGTCGTACAAGCTTTTTTTTTTTTTTTTTTTTTTTTTTTTTTTTTTTTTTTTTTTTTTTTTTTTTTTTTTTTTTGTGGTTTTAGGGCGCACAACTTCTATGGTCATTAGCGCCCAGCCAAGAACATAGATTCGCTATGATCTAAAAAAATGTAGACTGTCAGAACATCAACAAGAGGCTAAAAACGAAAGATAAAAGACAATTAAAAGAGTTAAATATCCTTGGATAAGTTGGCCAAGTTGATAAAACGCAAAACTCGAGCAGCTGCTCGTGTGTCATCAGCTAAAATTTCCTCCAGAGTAGACGGAAAGTGAAGGGCTACACGGAGATGATTAAAATTAACACAAGTCAGTAAAACATGTCGCACTGTCAGCAGTTCACCGCAGGAGCATAGCGGTGCAGGTTCGGCGGATAGCAAGTGACGGTGGCTGAAACGGCAATGACCGATCCGCAACCGAGCCAGGATGACCTCCTCCCGCCGAGAGGGGCGTGAGGATGTCCTCCAAGCGGTCGGGATCGGTTTGACAGTTCGCAATTTATTGTTGTACAGTGAAAGCCACACACTGTGCCATTGCGACACGATACTCCGGCGAAGAGCCCGTTGAACATCGTCCGATGGGACGCAAAAGGTAGCCATGCGAGGTAAAAGAGCTGCTGCCTTGGCTGCTGTGTCGGCGGCCTCATTCCCGGGCACACCCACATGGCCAGGGACCCACAGGAAAGAAACGTGACAGCTGTCATCCGCCAGCAACTGGAGGGAGCGTTGGATCCGATACACGAGAGGATGGTTCGAGAAAGGGTCCTTAAGACTCTGCAGGGCACTAAGGGAGTCAGAACATATGGCATAGAAAGGTTGGCGTTGGCGGCAGGTATACGAAACGGCCTGGTGGAGGGCGAAAAGCTCAGCCGTGAAGGTCGAGCACCGGTCAGGGAGCTTGTATTGGAAACGGTTGTCCCCGACGACGAAGGCAGATCCGACACCGGCAGTGCTCTTGGAACCATCAGTGTAAATAAATACGGCATTATCGAACCGCGAACGGAGTTCGACAAGCCTCGAGCGGAATACCAAATCCGGAGTGCTCTCCTTGGGGAGCGAACTAAGTTCGAGGTGTGTGTGAACCTGGGCCTGATGCCACGGTGGCAATGGGCTTTCGCTCAACCGAAGGGTGGAAGGAAAGGTAAAATCGAGCCGCTGTAGCAAGCGGCGAAACCGAACTCCCGGTGGAAGCAAGGCAACCGCAGACAACTGATATTGGCGATCGAGTGAGTCGTCAAAAAATAATCTGTAAGAGGGATGGTTGGGCATCGACCGTAGGCGGCATGCATACCGACACAAGAGTATGTCACGTCGAGTGGTCAAAGGTAATACAGCAGCCTCGGCATACAGACTTTCAACAGGGCTGGTATAAAATGCACCGGTCGCCAAACGTAATCCACGATGGTGGATAGAGTTGAGACGGCGGAGAATCGACGGCCGTGCTGAAGAGTACACAAGGCTTCCATAGTCGAGCTTCGACTGAACAATGGCCTGGTAAAGGTGAAGCAGGACGGTACGATCCGCTCCCCATGACGTGCCACTGAGGACACGAAGAACGTTAAGGGATCGGGCACAACGGGCAGCCAGGTAGGACACGTGTGTGGACCAGCAAAGTTTCCGATCCAACATGAGTCCCAAGAATTTCGTAGTCTCCACGAAAGGGAGAGCAACAGGGCCGAGACGTAGAGAAGGTGGAAGAAATTCCTTGTATCTCCAAAAATTGATACACACAGTTTTCTCAGTGGAGAATCGGAAGCCGTTTGCGATGCTCCAGGAATATAGACGGTCAAGACAGCGTTGGAGAGAACGCTCCAAGAGACACGTCCGCTGGGCGCTACAATAAATTGCGAAATCGTCAACAAAAAGAGATCCGGAGACGTCGGCTGAAAGGCAGTCCACGATCGGATTGATTGCAATGGCAAAGAGCGCCACACTCAAGACGGAGCCCTGTGGTACCCCCATTCTCCTGGCAAAAGGTATCTGACAAAACAGAGCCCACCCGTACCCGGAACTTGCGATCCGCCAAAAACGCTTGAATGAAAAGAGGAAGGCGGCCCCGAAGGCCCCATGTGTGCAATGTGCGGAGAATGCCCGCTCTCCAACAGGTATCGTATGCCTTCTCCAAGTCGAAGAACACTGCTACTGTTTGACGCTTCTTTAGAAAGTTGTTCATAATGAAGGTCGACAACGTAACGAGGTGGTCAGCAGCAGAGCGGTGTCGACGAAAACCGCATTGGATATTAGTCAGGAGGCGGCGAGATTCGAGGAGCCAGACCAACCGAGCGTTAACCATGCGTTCCATCACCTTACAGACGCAGCTCGTCAGAGAAATGGGGCGATAACTGGAAGGAAGGTGTTTGTCCTTCCCTGGTTTGGGGATGGGGACAACAATGGCTTCACGCCAACTTGTGGGAACATGACCTTCAGTCCATATGCGATTGTAGGTTCTGAGAAGAAAGCACTTGCCCGCAGGAGAGAGGTTCTTCAGCATCTCAATATGAATGGAATCGGGCCCGGGAGCAGAGGACCGGGACAGGGCGAGAGCACGGTCTAGCTCCTGCATGGTGAAGGCGACGTTATAATTTTCACGATTAAAAGAGCGGAAAGAAGGCGGCCGTGCCTCCTCTACCTGTTTGCGAGGGAGAAAGGCAGGGTGGTAATGGGCAGAGCTCGAAACCTCCGCAAAGAAACGACCCAATGCGTTTGAAACATCAGCTGGGTCCACGAGGACCGCGTTCTCCACGGTCAGGCCAGGAATCGGGGAGTGGACCTTGATGCCGGACAAACGGCGTAGGCCACCCCAGACAACCGTGGAGGGAGTAAAACGGTTAAAAGAACTAGTAAAAGCTGTCCAGCAAGCTTTCTTACTGTCGTTTATGATACGACGGCACTGCGCTCTCATACGTTTGTAATTGATGCAATTCTCCAAAGTTGGGTGGCGGCGGAAGGTGCGTAAGGCACGGCGCCGGGCTCGAGGTCGTACAAGCGTTTTATACGCGATCTCCTTTACAGATGAAGTGCATCTTCCCAAAATTCTCCCAATAAACCGAAGTCGGCTGTCCGCCTTACTCACAACTGTCCTTACATGCTCGTTCCATTTCATATCGCTCTGCAATGTTACGCCTAGATATTTGAACGACGCGACAGCATCAAGAAGCTTACTACTAATGCTGTATTCGAACATTATGGGATTGTTTTTTTCTACTCATGCGCATCACCTTACATTTTTCCACATTGAGAGCTAGCTGTCAATCTTCGCACCAACTAGAAACTTTGTCTAAGTCATCCTGTATGCTATTACAGTCAGTTACAAATGTCACCCTCCCATACACCACAGCATCATCAGCAAACAGCCGCATATTACAACTTACTCTGTCCATCAGATCATTTATATAGATAGAAAATAATAGATCTCCTCCCTCCTCTTATTCAACAGGGGCGGCCGGCAGGTAGTCGAAGCGCCTTGCCACAGTTCCGGAAGCCGCTCCTTCCGAGGTTTGCTCTCGAATCCCCTCTTGGGCATGAATGTTGAGTTTGTCCTACAAAATTAAAAAAAAAGGGGGGGGCAGCCGCTCGGATAATGCCGCCCCGTGCGGCCGCATGTTTTGCACGTGCGTTGCGCCGACCCTGGGGAGGCAAGATCAAGGCTGAGGAAGGGAGAAAAGGACGCCAGGTGTCCACCAGGACCCGACGTGGGAGACGGAGGATTAAGTACATACAGTAGTGGTGTGCGCATTGTGTAAGCATGCGGTCATCTACGCCTAAGCAGCACGTGATGTACGTCAGTGAAAACGCGAATCGCAAGTTGGCACTTGACTGGCAGCTTCCTGCGGCCCCGTGGCGCGCACGCCGGACGCGACAATTAGCCGTCCACTGTGTGCGTGCGTGCGTGCGTGTGTGTGTGTGTGTGTGTGTGTGTGTGTGTGTGTGCTGGTGCACCCACGCGCTCCACTTGCGCGTCGGCGCGGCCTTTGTGGCTGAGTGGGCTCTTCCTCTGCGCCGCGCGCCGAAAGCTGGCGCGCGTCCTCAACTGTTCTCACCCAGCAGGTGTCAATACGTCGGCGCGTTCGACGCCGTCAGTCATCTCGTTTTACGCAAACTGTTCCGTTTCTGCGTCAGATGTGAAATACGTTACTGCGAGAATAACTTGATGGAGTGCTGAACGAAGACGGCAGGAGTAGACAACATCCCTTCACAACTGGCGATAACCTTGTGGAGATAGCCATGGCTGAACTACTCCATCTCGTATGCACTTTATACACCGACAGTGAAAATTATACAATAAGCACTGTGCTAGTGAATGGGATGGACAGTGTGTTGAAAGGAAGACGAACATTAACAGCCGGCCGCGGTGGCCGAGGGGACTGATGCGCTCCAGTCACGGTCTGCATGGCCACTACGGTCGGGGGTTCGAATCCCCCCTCGGGCATGGATATTTGTGCCGTCCTTAGTCTTAGCTAGTTTGTAAGCTTAGGGACTGATGACCCCGTAGTTAAGTCCCATACGTTCTACAAACATTTGAACATTTTTTTGAACATTAACAAAAACAAAACAAGGGTATTGGGACGCACTAGAATAAAATTAGGTGGTGCTCAGGGAATTGGGGTAGGAAAACAGACACTAAATAAAGGAATTTGGTTATTTGCGCAGTAGTATTTTTGTATCCTCCTCTTGGGATGCTGCTGCTGTGGACGGTAGGTTCGGGATGTGGGCCGTGGGTAGCTAGGATTGCGAGAAAGCTCTGCAACTTTTATTACAAAACAAGAAATACTCAACTTTTATGTGATGTGCTTGTGGTACACAGCTGCATAATACATAGTACACAGTTCTGCTATAGTGTCGTACCTACACTCAGTAGAAGTGTTCCGGGTTGAGCCAACGTAGACGACTGGCTCGTTGCACTTGCTCCGTTGACTCCTAGTCTGAACGTAGTCTCTTCTAATTTGCCGGCGCGCGGCGCAATACAAAAGTAATGAGACTAATCTTCAAGTGGCGCGGCGTCGTGTGTATACCATCAGCTTTGTGGCGAATGGCGTCGCCACAAGCATAATTTATGATACGCGAAATAAGGTGTAAAATGTAAAATTGTAAAGCACAAAAAAATAATAATAGTTATAGTAATAATAAATAAATAAATAAAAAATTGAGGAAAAAAGTGTATCCACACAAAGAAACTTTTTAACGTCGAAAATATTCACATAAATATTACTCTCTTTTGGAGGTGTGGAGAGTAGCCTTGTATGGAAGTGAAACATGGACAAGGAGAAAAGGAAAAGGAACAGATTAGATGTCTAGATTGTGTGATTAATTTGGAGGCAAATGTATAAAATCTTCGAGAAAATAAAATTTTGGCACGGTAGTTGATGAAGGAATCCATGGACAGGGCACACTTTGAGGCACTAAGATAACCAAAAAATTTATATTAGGAGGAATTGATAAAAGGTAAAAATCGATTCGTTCCCGCCAGAAAAAAGTGTTTCAAATGTTTGTATACCTTATGGGACAAAACTACGGGGTCATCAGTCCCTAAACTTACAAACTACTTATGAACTAGCTAATACTAAAGACGTCACAAATATCCTTGCCCGGGGTAGGGGGGATTCGAACCACCGACCGTAGTGGCCGTGCGAATCGTGACCGACGCGCCTCAGTCCCCTCGGCCACCGCGGTCGGCGTTCCGCCAGAGTTTCGAGGACTCCCTCAGGCGTGTGTGCGTGTGTGTGTTTGCGTGTACGTTGTCCTTAATGTAAGTCTAGGGACTGATGACCAGAGCAGTTTGCTCCCAATGGGTTTACAAAGGTTTTTTAAATTTTTTTTTATTTTTTTTTAAGAAAAAAAAAAAAAAAACAGTTCCGTTGAGAATTTCACCAAATCAGACTTTGAACTAATCCTCATCCCTGTAGCCGTTTTCAAACCAAATGTCAAAGATATCCTGGAATCTGACAAGATTTCTTACGTGGTTGGTAAGTGCTCAGCCACGATCACACAGGAGTCTCTTATCGAAACGTTTCTAGTTTCGTAATAAAACATAATTACAGAACATAATTTTGCTGGCGAAAATTGAATTATGAGAAAGAACTCCACTAACATCGGAGATTTTTGGTATGCGCAAAAAGATTGGCGATAACGTTGTGGAGATGAAAAAGATTCGAAAAATTTTAAAACATTTTTCAACTTTTGTATTATTATCTTTTATTTTTCCGCATCTGAAACATATCACTACCCAAATGCCACTGTGAAATTCCCATACTATTCGAATATGTTTTAGTCTGGGTCAAAATTTAAGCCACGCACTTTATACATATTCATACGGCTACTGAAGTTTTCAATCCTCCCCACCCCCCGCCCCCCCCCCCAACCCCCAAGAAAACGCGGTTGACATCTGGCATTTTTGAGCACGTATTATCGAAACAGTGGGAGACTAATTCTGAATCCTCCTCTCAGCTCCAAATTTTTGAAAAGCTAAAAATTTTATTTGTGCTATCTAATGCAATATTAAAGAAAAAGTTCAACCATATGCAACAATTACATTCCAAAGTTTAAGCAGTCAGATGTTAGTTGGAAGACCCCATATACAGCTGAATACGCGCTGTGTCCACTGTATGACATGGCGATAGTGTTCTTTTCCCTTTCACAATTAAAACAATTAAACAATTAAAAACGAGCTCCTGAAGCATGTAATTGAGAGCATACCATCTCGCTCTGTGTAGAGTCCTAGAATAACCAACGTGAAGATAGGGAGAGACTATTCGCGGTTTGGTTTCTCATGATCTTTGTCTCAATACTTTGTTGCAATACTTTACTTAATTTTATGCTACACAGTAACTGCGCCGAGTAACGAAAATAGAATCAAACTGTAAGTTGTGCAAAAATCAATTTTTTCGGAGGGTAGATCTCTTAACACAATTGACACTTTCAGAGTCCAAGAATAATATCTTGAAAAAGATTTTCGAAACGGACAAAATGGCGTTTCTAAATAAATGTCTGTTTCTTATAATGCAATAAAGGGGTTGAAATAGTTATAAGAACACAGGTTTCTAAATTGTCCTGAAAAAGGTTGAGGCGTTCTTGATGACCCATTTTAGCTATTTAAGGTGAATGAAATCATAAAACTGAATTGCATAATAAACATGCATTTTAAGATGGTTATATGTCTGACTGAACTTTAAGAGCTGTGACAGTTTTCTCCTTTGGTGCGATTGAATGTTTTGTACATTTTATTGGTGTCTAAATGGCGATTATAAGTATTGTTTCGTGCCCTCCGAAACAGAAACCTTTGTTGTTAGTTTCCATCTTTAGATGAAACTACAACTGCACGTCAGACGGGATATTACGTGCATGTGTACGTTAACTTGGACCCTATTTAATTGATAGTATATTGAAAAAAAGGTTCAAGGCTTTCTGGGATCATCTTCTAAAGAACATATCGTAAAAACAGCGACGGTTTACCCAGTATAGAAAGTGTCGACGAACCAATCCACACAATTAATACTTTTTAAATAAAAAATTATGATTTTTCTAGCTACTGTGATAACACATTTTCGAAAACTGGAAACTAATTTTCTAGATAAATATCAAAATAACCTACAGATACGGCTCTTTACATCTACATCTACATAAATACTCTGCAAGTTACATTGAAGTACATGGCAGAGGGTTCATAGAACCATTTTCATGGTATTTCTATGTAGTCCAATTCTCTAATAGCTCGCGGGAAAAAGGAACACCTAAATCTTGATCAGCTTTCTCTTATTTTATTCTGTTGATCACTTCTTCTTATGTAAGTGGGTGCTAACAGAATATGTTCGTATCCGGAAGAAAAAGTTGGTGAAAGAAATTTCGGAAATAGACCTCGTAGAAACGAATATCGCCTTTGTTTTAATGATTTCCATCCAAACTAGTGCATCATTTCGGTGACCTCTCTCCCCTATTTTGTTTTGCGAAAGTATAAAACGAGCTGCCCTTCTCTGAACTTTATCTAAATCGACTGTCAATCTTACTTCGTAAGGATCCCAAATTGCGCAAAAATACTCCAAAACAGGTCGCACAAGCGTCGTGTAGGGCAGTTTATTTAGTAGAACTGTTGCATATTCTAAGTGTTCTGCCAGCGAAACATTAAAATATTTCCTTAAAATATTTTCTATATGTTCTTTCCAATTTAAGTTGTTTGTAATTGTTACTCCTAGTTATTTAGTTGAATTTACGGCCTGTATTTTTTACTAATTTATAGTGTAAATGAAGTTTAACGGATTTCTTTTAGTGGTCATATTGATGATTTCACACTTTTCATGATAAAGGCTCAATTGCCATTTTCTCCACCGTGCATATATCTAATCTAAATAATTTTTAAATTGCTTTCGGTCTTCTTGTGACTACTAACCGATAAGTGACAGCATCATCCGCGAACAGCCTACGGGAGCTGTTCAGATTGTCTCCGAAATCGTTTATAAAGATAAGGAACAGTAGGGGCTCTTTAACACTTCCCTGGGGAACGCCATATATCATTTCTGCTCTACTCTATAACACACCGTCAATTACAAGTTATTGTGTCCATTCTGATAGCAAATCACGAATCCAATCGCACAACTGTGTTCCATAAGAACGCAGTTTGATTAGAAGACGCTTGTGGGGTATAGCGTGAAAGCCTTCCGGAAACTAAGAAATACGGAATCTTTTTACATCCCTTGTCGATAACATCACATCGTGATAGTAAACAGCTAGCTGTTTTTCACAAGACTGACACTGCCTGAATCCGTGTTGGCTATGGGTCAATAGGTCGTTCTCTTCGAGGGAATTAAAAATCACATTTTCGAATATATTGCTGTCGTAAGCTATCGTGTGCGGATGGATATGTCGTGAAACAAGTAAGATATACTGCTCTCAAATGTAAATGAAATACCGATAGGTAATCCACATGTATGGCCTAAAATCAAAAATGTTCAAATCTATGTAACCCTATGTAACTTAATTGCTTGGCTATTAGTTTCTAGCTTACAGACTACTGAAACTAAGTTACACTAACATAAGGACGACACAAACACCCATGTCCGAGGGGTGATTTGAACCCCCGACGGCGAACGGCCGCGCGCACCGCAGCATGGCGCCTCAGTGCGAAGGCCATTCCGCCGCGTCGGTCTAAAATCAACCATCCGAAAAGTCTACGCATTGTGTTTTTACGTCTGCAGGCTCGTTTAAGTAGTTGTAATATCTGACTAAATTGCATGCTGCACATTAATTGTGACGAATAACGATAATAAAATCACTCCCTCCATTGAACGAAGATATCAATGTGTAATATGTACAAAAATCTAATATTTTCACTGAGTTAATTTTTTTCTAATGAAACAGTAAGTGTCAGAGCGGTCTGAACGCCAACGTTGAGCACAATACACACTTCTGCTGGCGAAAGTGCATGGTTTTTCGAAAACAGGAAAATGAAGTTTCTGATAAAAGTCTACAAGACGTATTGTATATTTGTGACCAGTTTACTATATTTAGCAATTGAAATATTTGCAACTTCCAACCCAATCAATTTTAGTAATTTAAGTAAATTTCAGAGGTACTGAGCTAATCTTTCTTTTTAACCCAGAAAAAATTACTGCTTGCTTTATTAAGAATAGTAATGTTGCTTGGTCAACCACGTGAATTCATGTGTTCGTGAACTCAAAGTATTCTTGCTGGCCAACTTTGTTTTCGGTGTACGTAAGGAAATGTTTTACACTCATCGATAACGCAACAATGTAATCTTTGATGAGATCAGACCGCTCAATTACGAATCGGAATGTGGCAGCAATTATGATTTGTTTGCTTTAATATCCAGCTGGGTACATTAGATGATGAATGCTGTGTAAGTTCGGTTCTGACGCGTTTGAAGCAAATATTAGCACATTATCGACATTCCGGGTGTTGGAACTGTTTTGCTGTGCGCTACGGAAGGTAGCTATCAGAATATCAACACCGGCAGCAGTACATTGCATGATGAACTTTAGTTTATTAAATTTAGTCTCGGTAGGCAACATATTACCGTTAAATTGTGTCACATTATTTAGGTCGATACTGATGGGGGTTATTTCAGTCAGACGTCGAAGTTACTCAGTAATTGGTAGGTGCGAAATTCGTACAACTCGAAAGGAAACATATGTTATCCGGAAAGATAAACGTTGTCACAGGACGGGTAAAAATGCATCGGGAGGGATAGTTGATCGTTTGTCGTATTGGGTACTTTGAGACACACGGTAAAGTCATATTTTAATATAATAAATACCATATGTTCTGTATGATTTCCAAGTTTTCCCTCACAAACGCAGCACACCACTATACGAAACAAAAATTGTTCTGTGACACTCACTAGCATGATGAACATAACCTTCAGCATGGAGATAGAAATTTTTACGTTTTAACTGTTTGTTTTAACCATTGATAATGACCACACAGTGGTCGAAATCTAGATCTGAATAAACTAAATATTTTCGACTGATTGCTGAAAAATTTTCTACGAATGCAAAATATGTTTTATTAGTCATCACAGTTAATTATCGACAAAGAAAATTAAATATTGAGTTATCAACTTTAAATAAATTCAGTAAAACTCTCTTATACTGAGAGACATTATAATGTAACCTTTTGAAAAAACTGTTATCGATAACAACGAAAGCACTGTTAACTCGGATGACAATAAAATATTACATTGTCAATCTATATGTAACGTTAGACATTAGGAAGAGCGGACAGATTCCGACCTAAGTCTGTTTCCTACGGTAGTTGTGTTAACGTTGCTCGGAACAATTATTGCACTGAGGATGCATTTTTACTTACCCACCTAATAGATCTTGCTTCATACATAATAACTTAGGCTTTGGGGTTTTAATTAGGATGAAGCTTTTTATACACTTGCTCCGTCCATTGGAAAACACATGGCTGATTTTACTCCTGTCGTATGACCGGTATCAGCGCATTAATTGCAATGTTAGCATGAAGTAAAAATTTTAAACAGAAAGTAAAGGGATAAAAATCCATATCAGATTTCCTGAGCTGTTCATAACCGTTGGCGGGCCTTCTCTTGGGCTTCGAGTGACCGTATGCGAGCCAGCTGTTTCACTTCTTCGATCCTAGTGATGAGCTGTTTCACATATTCATCCCGAGTGTCGTCCGGTTGGAAGAGGAACAGCTTCATGATCTTGGAACAGGAAAAACGCCTTAAAGCCTGCAGTGTCTCCCCTTCCAGTATTATAAGGAAATGTCACGACTGTCTGCATGGTATCCCAATCGTTCTGCTCATCATTGACGTATATCGACAGCATATCTGCTAATATCTTGTTAAAACGTTCTGTAAGACCATTTGTCTGAGAATGGTATGCAGTTATTATTCAACCGTAACTGCGTGAAGCAGTGTACGTGGGGAAGTACTTTGTAAACGCTATTTTTTCACAAAATGCAGTCAAGCAAAATCGCTAAAATAGATATCGAGACAATCCTCACAATGGTTTGAAGAACATAAAACGAAGCGCGGAGGACTGTCGCCACTTCACAGAAAATAACAGTGCGTCTTGAAGCAGTCTGTTGAAGAGAAACATTACGTGATTAAAAACAGTCAACTATGCAATAAAGCATGTTATCCAATTAGAATTTTTTGTGATATACGTACTGTGAATGGAAATTCTCCAGCTCCATATTTTGTTCCTTATTGCACTGTGCAGGAAAATAGGATACAGAGTGGGACAAAACTGCATAGGTAAAGACTTCAGAGGCTGACTTGGTGTAAAGTGCAAAGGGAATCACCAGTGGAAAGGAAAATTAAGGTTTAACATCCCGTCTACAACATGGTTATTAAAGACACACAAATATGACAGATGGGTAAAGTAGTAAAACTGACAACCCCTCCATACAAAAAAAAAAAAAAAAAAAAAAAAAAAAAAAAAAAAAAAAAAAAAGGCATTTGAAGGAAAAGTTGGGAAAAAAATCATTTCTAGATGTTTTTACGAGGAAGAAGAATTATATTAGACTTCATCAGGCGAAGTAAATCCAGACGAAGAACGGATCGACCGTCCGCCGTCGGGAGTTCGAAGCCCCCTCGGGCATGGATGTTTGTGTCGTTTTTAGGATATGTTAGTTCGCAAGTAATTTGTAAGTTTAGGGACTAATGACCCCGCAGTTAAGTCCCTTAAGCTTTACAAACATTTGAACATTTTTTCGATGAATGGACATTTTGTAATAGACCGAAAGTATTCTCATTAGCTGATGACGGTCGTTGCTGTACCAGTACTGAGAAGAGACTAATGTCTACTGTTTTTTTTTATGTTCTTATTAAAAGTTTGTTTTCCGTATTTTATTATGACAAGTTAGAACCATTTTCTGTATGGCAAGGTTTATCCCTTCCTTGTGTACTATATGTAAATCCAGCATCCAACTACTCAATAAGTCGCCTGATCTTCTCATCGGAAGTGTCATGTTTCGCCCTAGATACAACAAGACGTTTAGCAGACATAGAAAGGTAAATATAAATGGCAATTTAAGAGAGAGAGAGAGCAGTAAAACGTATTTCTTTCTCGCATTAAACTTCGTCTTGTTTTCTTTAATACATACCCCCTTTAATGAATACTCTACAAGTAATATTTTTTCGTCCCTATTCTTATTTTTTTTAATTTAACAGAAATCAGACTAATAATATATTTTTCAGTATCTAGGACGTGTTAATATTCTTCATTTGCAAACTAACTGATCACCGAAAACTATATATCTAAATTAACAGTTAATTGCACCCGGTTCTATGGAAATACCTCAAGTCATTGGAAAATGTTAGGCTAATACAATGATAAAACACGGCTTCCTAAATTTAATCTTCTGTATCTGTTTAATTTGGCAAACACTCACGACTTACAGAGAATTATCAATAATACGACATTTTTTATACTCATGCATTTGAGAATCAAAACACAGAGGGGACATCAATAGGGAAAGTTGAAAATTTGTGCCGGACTAGGGTTCGACCGCGGGATTTGCTAAGACCACTATGGAGAGTACCTCAGCTTACCACCCAACAGACCAATATATTCATCTCAATCTCGAACACTGCTGATGTAGAGTCCCTACCCATTAGCTATATTGTTCGTGGGATATCGCAGATTCCAGTTGTGATTGTGGTGTCCATCGCCTCAATTATCAATTTGGCGTTTGTTCTTCCGGACATTTCCACTTGCTGCTAAAATCTAATTCCTTTACGTCTTTACCAGGAAGAATAGTTTTCAAAACGCTACTATTGTGGATAAATTACATTTACACATTACCTTATTCTGAACTGCGTTTGTTGCATCAAATGAAGTCATTAAACAGGTGTTATATTGTTGGATATCTGTAAGAAAATGTATGTAAACCGAAGACGGCAGTGGCTATGGTGGAGGTATAACGTTGCCCTTGCTTCGTGTGATGCCATAATTGTTAAAGTAAATTCCGCGATTATATTTTTTGAACAAGGAATTGATGGTACCAATTTTTTAAAAATTTTGAAATAGGTTAGTTAAAGTACAGCACAAAATGAACATTAAAGCAAATAAACCGCGGGTTGCATATTAAAGTCGGGCACCATACAAGCAACAGCACGTTATAAGACTTACGGATCGCATCTAGCTGGATCCTGCGCTTCGTACTGTAGAAGCTGGAAATAATAACTTCTTTTTAAATATATGAACGTTGAAGATACTTTCCGTAGTAGATCAATGTTCAGACTGTTCACTTCGCCTTTCATTGTTGTGTGACCGTGGGTGGAGTATGACGTTACTGCTAATGATCAAATAATTAAAAAAAAAATGATCGGACTTTGTGAAATTACAAAAGAAATGACTGCAGGTTCTAAAATCAAGCAAAGTATAAGGATGATTGATAGATTGAAATTTTGCAGACAATGCGAAGCGATTGTAATAGCGTCTGAACATTAAACTATTACGGTGGCGAAGGAGCTGAAAACAATAGAAAATAAGTATTTGACGTGGAGGGATTCATGTCAATAAAAACCAAAGAGAGGGGATGATTTTAAATTTAAGTAATATATTTTTACAACAATTTGCATCACAATACCTGATATTAAATAGATACATGAATGGAAAACGTCCGTACAGAACGAACATAGACAAGAGAGAGAGTAAAACTACTATTTCGGTTCCGTCTTCTCGCTTGTTTGGGAGTAAAAAATGACGAACGAAATTAAATTAGTTGCGTTGCGAGTCAGAGGGAACCGGAGGCGATAAGTATCGCTGATCAAAGATAAACAAAAAATAAATAAAAAATTTCAGTGTATCGTTACAGAGGAACCAACGGCACTAATTTCACTTTTACATTTGAGGAACATAACCCAGCGACTTCATTCTTGTATTTTAATGCCTTATAGTGTGCACAAACTAATTTCATAAATCCAATAGCAAAGTATTGGTGATTACTGTACTAGGTTACGAATCCTCGTTAACAGTGGGTCAAAGTTCCTTCTGAGATAGTTAATAATGTTCGAACAATGTATATGTTCCAAAATCCTGCTGCAAATCGACTTCTATGATATCGACCTGCAAGTTTGTGGATCACCCCTACTGCCGTTGATTGTTGGAGTGATATCTGAAACTTACTAGTATTTGAGAATCTGGATACGGATCTTTCGCTGAGGGAGCGCTGAAAGTAGGGAGCTATTGCTTCAGCAAATTTTGGAAGGAACCTAAGTGGTGTACACTCTGGACAAGAAAACGCTTTTTTATAGTGATATAATTAGCTTTACTAGGATATGTACTTCTAAAATACGGATTTTGGTAACTTTTATTAATTACAATTCTAGAGTATGAAGGAACAAAAATTGACGAATTATTTTCCTAATTAGATGAAAAAACCGAGCTCGCCAAAAATGTCCGAATGTTTTTTTACTTACAAACTACTTGAACTAACCTACGCTGAGGACAACGCACACACACACACACACACACACAAACACACGCACGTACGCACATGCATGGTGGAGGGATCCAACTTTCATGGCGAAACGTCTAAGACCGCACGGCAATTACCGCATGGCTACAAAGTTGGACCAAATTTTGGCGAATGCCATGGGAGTCTAAGACACCTACTAGCACTGAATGCTGTGTGGTCGACGACGGCAGGTGCTGGGAAGTCGCACGTGGCTTTCGTAATAGCGCAATAAGTGGAGATATGTGGGAGTGATTGCTCCTAATCTCACAGCTACTGCCGCACTCACGTGATGTGTAAGGTTGGCAACTCAAGGCCTTGACTTCTCTTTCCTAAAGCAGTACGACGCAGTTCTTAAACGACCTAGAGGCCGTCAAGAAAAAACCATTTGTAGCATTGCTGTCGACCGACAGCACCAGTTGCGATTTTATTCTAATTTTTTGTACTGCTCTGACGTGTTTCTGTCACCGGCGCCATTTTCAGGGCTGTCGTAGTGAGAACACGCAAACATACAGAAACAAGCTGTGGCAGTTAAAAATTAAAATGAAAGTGCGGTTGGCGCTGTCATTCCAAATTAACGCTGCGGTCCTCGCCACATAATGCTGGACTAGGAATTGGTTTGTAACTTGTTAACACAAATGTCGTTAACACAGAGAGTAGCGCGGAAATATGGTGATGAAATTGCTATTTAGAATTTCGATAGTAGTAATGTTTTCTATAGTAGCTATTTAAATTCCGGACTGGTTGGGACAACTAGACATTAATCAATAAATGTTAAATGTTATGATTTAATAAGCAATATCTGTGCTCACAATAAATTAAAATTCGGCTACAAAATGCGGAACATCAAAATTAAAGTAACATACATTTTTACTTTTTTTTACATAGTCTTACTCGTGAATATAATATTTATGTACAACTTATACTGATTGCCAGTTTCGGATTTTATTTTGGCACCACATGTTATGAAACATAACGAATTTTTTTAAATCAAAACATGATTAATTATTAATAACTAGTGTTAGTAGATAACTGTGTTAGTAGATTTGGAATTCAAATAAAACAAAAACTGTTAATAGTAACTGTATTCGAACCACCAATTTCATTATTACCAGACTCCTATAGATACCTAGGTACAGATCTCTATTTGCTGTCCGATTTAACTCATATACAGTTAATTACGTTTCAGAAATGTTTATATATGGCTTAACCATTATCAATGTATCAAATAATTTATAAGAATCAAGGATTTAAAAATAATATATTGATACGCCGATTGGGAAGAAATTCGGGAAGTTTCAAAGTTAATTATCTGGTGTTGACATATGACTTTACGATACTATCGGAAACCAAGAACAAGCAACAGTACAAATTAACCTCTTGAAAAAGATCCACAGTCACAGGACTCAGGATGTCAGTTGTAATGAACACATTTATGACAAAAAGGACTACTATTTCTTGAAACGGCGATAGGAAACATTTAGAGGGTCAAGAAATTCAAGTAACTAGGGGACATTATACAGGAGAATGGGTAGCAAACCACAACTGTTCGAGATACTATTATAAATGGCAAGAACATATGAATTGAGAAAATTTACATCATGTACTGGAAAACAAAAGTCAGGCACTACAGCAAGGCCGTCAAAACAAGATATATCTGCGCCAGTGAATGGCTCTCGATGAACTATAGCCTTCAAAACAGAGAAATTATTAGAAAAATCACGGGTGCAGTTCAGACTGAAGGCGGAATGAAACTGTGTGGCAACAAAATTGTCTACCAGAAAGTGGAGCAAGACAATAGGAGACTGTGCGGAAGAGGAGACTGACATACCTCGGAGATCTATACACAACGGATTAACAGAACTAATATTTCAACACTTCTGGAAGAAGGAAACTACTGCGACTTGGATTAAGGTCGTTAGGAATGATTTAGGAAAATATTGGAAATAAGGGCATTTAGAAAGTCTGGAAGGGTTGCTGGATGAAGGAAGCCGCGAGGGAAGTGGAGGAAATTTGACAGAAAATCAAAGTAAGCGGGCAGTTAACACAAGCAGGTTCGCTGGAATCAGAGGAAACTCGAGGAGAAGAAGAAGAAGAAGTCGAGGAAGAATAAGAAAACAAAATAAAGTTGTAACGTAATCGTAAGTGGGCAGTTTAATTGTAAAGGACTGACCATAGCGAAGTATCTTTTGTGTCCTCAGATTTTTACAGAGAAAATAATTCTTAGTTTTTCCTGTAGATAATTTCATTTATGTTACCTGAATTAAACTGTTTTTACAGACGTTTTTTCCATTTCTTGTTTATAGAAGAATAATTGAAACGAGTTAACGTAATTACTCATTTAAAAAAGAAATATATAAAAATGGGAAAATGTAATAAGCAATAGGTGAACGTTATCAGCGGTTAACCCTTTCAGTCCCACATTATGATTTCAGTGTTTTCTGTATTAATACAGTGCACTAAACATCAAAATATGTGTTTTAAAATTTTGATCGAATTATTCGTTTTTAATGTTAAGTATTTCATACGCAACACAGACGCTTGAAGCAAGGTATTTTATTAATGGAGACATTTTGTTGATAGATAACACTTCCAGATCAATAATGCTAGCATAATCTTCACCACAGCACCAAAGACAAGACAATTTGCTATAACTCGCCTCAGGAGATAATAACTGAAAGACACTGTCTCATACGAAAATTGTGTTAATTGACAAGACAAACAAATCATCTTCTGGAAACAAAACAAACAAACAAACTTCTGAAACTAAGGCAAAAACAACAAACATCAACTAAAAGTTTTCTTCTTCACCAATTAGCTGCTAGCCAGGGAGATGCCAAAACGCTTGAGAGAACGTCCAGGGAGACTGATCGGACGACGTATTCCGTTTCGGGAAGTCCTGGAGGCGCGGCATCGCTGGCAGGGACTCTTCCCCGGAGGCGTCGGTCGCGATCCCTCAGCTGTGGTTCTCGTAGGCGGTCGGCGGAGAACAGTCGCGTTGCACTGCACCCCCCCTCCCCCCGCTTAAATAGTAGGTGCACAGTGATATGTGGCAGTCTCGAGATGGTCTCACGTGACAGTGCGGAGGAAAACACTCCCGGTTTAGTGTGCTCTCTGACGGTGCTCGTCGCGTCCTCTGGTGACTCCGGAACCGCCACTGTGGAACGCCTCACTAGTATGCATCCATGCACTTGTACCCTGCATTGCGGATTGTCCGCTCGTCAGGCGAACCACCGGTACATGACGCAATTCACTGCTGAAATAAAATAACAAGAACCACCCTCACACTCACACTCAGAGCCACATACAGACGTCAACGTAACACAACCTCCAAAATACCTCTGAATTGGCTACAAGCCGTACCAAGCGGCAAAATGTATTAGAAGCATGCTGTTCATCAAGAACCATGCGACTTTAAAGACTAATACACAGAAAAATGCGGTATAAATCAGCTTTTAATACGTTGTTGTTCAGGAACAACGCTGGGAATGAAATGGTTAATAGGCCGTCGAGACAGAAGAGTGAATGCAACTCAGCTGCAACGCACACTCAAGGCAGCAACAGGACACGTAACATCATCACAGACTGCGAACTTGCCTTCAGAAATGTGGCCTACAAGTATGGAGTACTATGGTGTGTAAGTCCCATTAAAACAACGATATCGTTTAGTCCGCAGAAACTGTGCGGAGAAACATAACGAATAGCTCCGGTTTCTGTTCACGGATGAGTCAAGATTCTGTGTTCAGTCGGACAATCGTCGTTCCCTCATCTGGAGTGGACGTGGAACTCTGGACAATCCTGCTTATGTGAACATCACAACATCATGGTGGTGGACGAATGGTGTGTGTAGGAGTCGCAATTGGCGAATTGTGTCGTTCAGAATGGCGCTTTGACTGCTAAGAGGTATAGAGACGCGATCTTTCGACCTTTTGTTGTGCCCTACGCTCGTGCCACAGGAGATGGGTTCCTTCTGGTTGACGATAACGCTCGTCTGCACAGAACTGCACTGGTGGATAACATGCTTAATTCCGAGTGAACTGCACGGATGTGGTAGTAAGTAGCCAGCTTGTTTATCGGATTGAGCATGTCTGGGATGCACTTGGCAGATGCACTGCAGCTAGACCAGCACCTCCTACAACGATTGCAGAGCTGGATATTGCACCCATGGAAGAATGGCCAAATAACACTCAAGACAAGATTGATAACCTCAAGTTGTCAATGCCACGCAGGTGTATAACTGTACTTGCCGTCCGAGGCGATCACACACCATATTAAATGGCAATGGAAATCATTTTTATCCATAATTTTTTTTGCTCTAAGTAAACGCCATGTAAACTTAAGTACACAGTTCTGACAGCAAAATATCGCAAAAATCAGATATATTGTTCCCAGAATGAAACTTCACTCTGCAGCGGAGTGTGCGCTGATATGAAACTTCCTGGCAGATTAAAATTGTGTGCCGGAACCGGGACTCGAACCTGCGACCTTTGCCTTCCGCGGGCAAGCGCACTACCGACTGTGCTATCCCGACACGACTCACGATGCCGCCTCACAACTTTACTTCCGCCAGTACCTCGTCTCCTACTTTACAAACTTCACAGAAGCTCTCCTGCAAACACGCAAGACTAGCACTCCCGGAAGAAAGGATATGGTGGGGACATGGCGTAGCCACAGCCTAAGGGATGTTTCCAGAATGAAACTTCACTCTGCAGCGGAGTGTGCGCTGATATGAAACTTTCTGGCAAAGGTCCCAGGTTCGAGTCCCGGTTCCGGCACACAATTTTAATCTGCCAGGAAGTATCATATATATTGTTTCTCATCGTTTTTTTTTTTTTTTTTTTTTTTTTTTTTTGCCGTGGATAATGATTGAGGTATCATTTTAAAGGTTTTGTTCTCCACTAATGAGGAAAACTACCAGAAAGTTTATAGTTATAGCTCTCAATAAATAAATAAATAAAGCTATTTTGAAAAAAAATTGTACTGTTCGAACAACCTAAGTCGATACCGGGCGAACTACCCTAAATGAGACTTGTATTTACGGTTCCTCCCATCAGCCACCGCACCGAGTACCAACTTAGTTTGCGCGGCAGATATAAAAGCAATGTAGAAGGTGCCATCTACTGACAATCTGTGTAGCGACAGCACTTTAACTTGTTTAGTTCTTTACGTAAATCAGACCTTTTTAATGCAATCATAACTTATCACACGATTTCGGTTATACAAGTCGATGTAACGCTGAAAAATACACAAATAATTTAATTTAAATGACAGATCTTGCAGTTGTTTAGATTCTTTACGCAAGAGTAGTTTATCACGAGATTTGTTTCACACGTCCTTGCACAACAGGTGTTGTAATTGCACACTTTGTTCAAGCATGCGTTGTGTATTGCGCGAATGAACTGAATTACCTAAACGTTCATCATCACAGATAAGTACCGCTTACTATTATAACTTATAATAATAACTGATTTAATTTTTAATTCCCAAATACTTTACAGTGCGTGCAATGTTATAATTTTTTATATATTTCACAATTAATCATATTGTATTTAATTATGTAAATTTTCTTAGAATAATATTTGTTACTACTATTAAAGTTTCTTATCTTTTATACATATTTACTTGCATCTAAATTTTCGCCATTACTATCTTAGTTATCTGTGACTGATCAGGATAGAGTGCGAATTACTCTCACGGGTCAACTAGTCACACACAAATTACAATTGCAACCAAAAATCAAATGTTCAAATGTTTGTAAATCTATCGGACCAAACTGCGTGGTCATTAGTCCGTAGCTTACAAACTACTTACACCTCGGTAATCTAACCTAAGGACAACACACACACACCCATGCCCCAGGGAGGACTCGAACCTCCACTGCGAGCAACCGCGCGCTCCGCAGCGGGACGCTTTAGACCGCTCGGCTACTCCACCGCGGCACAATTGCAACCAAAGTGTGACTAAAATACGTTACCATTAATACATTGTGTATATTTCACATGATCCCCTAATTACTTGGATAGTGTATTTGTTTGTAGTAAGATTAGGAAAATAATTAAAAACATAAATTATCTCTTAATTTTGTCGTGGATAGTACGTTAACTTTGACAATCCCAATTAACGCGTGTTCCCTACTTAACGATATCGGGTACGTCAAGTACAACCGTTTTACTGATTGAGAATCCATGTTTACGTAGTTTCTAATAAGGAGTGCCTATTATCATTTATAGTTTTAAAACTTTATCAATGTAACTTTATCATGAGCTTCGGTTACCGCATTCATAAGCCGTGAGAGCGGAACACGTAGTTGCACAGTTAATAATGTCTTTCGCGTCAAGACTGCGGTTTTTCCGCTCTATGGCACATTTTATGCAGCCCTGTGTTGTCGTCCCTTTGAACTGCGAAACGCCGCTGCCCTAGTTCCATCCCGCAAATTGCTACTGATAATTCAGAGTGCAAAGCTACGTACGTGCAGTGCAGGTATTGTGTCGACAGGATAATCGCTTAACGCACCACTCACTTTCACTGTCGCTTCACTGGAAAGCGTTATACCATTCATCATGTAGTACTATGTTAATTGCAATGACCTCCATGTTTTGATACACCAGCAAACATTCCTAACCAGTCAAAGTTTCCAATATAATCGAGAGTTTCCTACGACAGTGCCGGCCGCGGTGGCCGAGGAGACTAAGGCGCTCCAGTCACGGTCTGCACGGCCACTACGGTCGGGGGTTCGAATTCCCACTCGGGCATGGATATTTGTGCCGTCCTAGTTAGTAAGTAGTTCATAGGTAGTTTGTAAGTTTAGGGACTGATGACCCCGTAGTTAAGTCCCATAGACTATAAAAACATTTGAACATTTTTGAACCTATGACAGTCACAGGAATATCACAATTCCAGGAACAACAAATGATGAGTTGAGCTGCAGACGTCACTACTATCAAATGTACATCGTAGGTTGGACATTTGATTATAATGAAGATAAAGCAGTTAAAAAAATGAGATGTTTGTATACCCATGGGAACAGGCCACTGTGTTCATCTATACGTAGGCTTAGAAACTACTTAGACTAAATTAAACTTATCCTGAGGACAATACAAATACACTCGCGTGTCCGAGGGAGAACTCCAAAAAAAAAAAAAAAAAAAAAAAAAAAAAAAAAAAAAAAAAAAAAAAAAAAAAAAAAAAAAAAAAAAAAGGTTCAAATGTTCGTAGAGCTTATGGGACTTAACTATGGGGTCATCAGTCCCTAAACTTACAAACTACTTACGAACTAGCTATTACTAAGGACGGCACAAATATCCATGCCCGAGGGGGGATTGGAACCCCCGACCGTAGTGGCCGCGCAGACCGTGACTGGCGCGCCGCAGTCCCCTCGGCCACCGCGGCCGGCTCGAAACTCCAGCGGGAACGATCGCACAGTACCTGAAATAGCGCCAACTACCGCATGACCATTCACAGGAGCAATACTTTATTAAGTGTTCGTAAAAAAAGTCTTTTTGGGTCATGGAATGTATTACTACCCATTCCATCGTTTATTACTACTTTTTAATTCATTTCATCTTGGTACACAAAGACAGGTTCAATAATAGGCTAGAGTAAGAATTGATAACAATAATAGCAATACAATGGTAATAACTTACAATGTGACAATGGTCAAACAATTAGGCGATCAATTGAGATATGTAGGTTCTGACGCACTGTCGTCGGTAGAATGAACTGATATGGTTCGACGTGGTTCTGTCGGTTCTACGGACTCGAGAAAACAACATTACGACATCCCAGATAGTTTTAATAATAGAAAGTTGCTACTGAGGGGTTTGGTGCTGACTTGCTTTTACCAAACGAATCGCACAAGAAATTGGGTTCAGATAGTGTAGTGAGGAAGTAATGCAATAAAATGACAATTTGACTTACCCGAAGCTACGACATGGAGAGCCATAGCAAGGTAGTATGCGGGAGAGACACAGAGTTAGGTTACTGCAGGTACTGTAGTTCCCAAACAGAAATTTGCAGGAGCTGACGCGATTTCAGGAAACAGGAACCGTTAAAAGAAGGCAAGGTCAAGGTCGTCCAAGGGCAATAGCCGCAAGGAAAGACCGTTATCACTTGTTAACAGCCCTTCGAGACTGGAGACTGGAAACAGCTGCAACGACCCTCCAGGCAGCAACAGGATGCACAAAATAATAAGTCCGAAATAAGTGTCCTCTACGCACGGGGGCTCATGCTTTGTGTCTGCGACACCGTTTAGACCACAGAAACTTGGCAGAGGAACATCAGGATTGGAATCGTAACGACTGGCATCGGGTTCTGTTCACAGATGAGTCAAGGTTGTGTGTGTCAGCCGGAAAAATTGTCGTTCGCTCATATGGAGTGAAAGTATAACTCGGAACAGTTCTGCTTATGTGCTGGAAACATCACCATATCATGATGGTGGACGATTGGTGTGATCAGAAATCAGTACTGGCGGACGTACGACCTCTATGTAGTTGATAATGGTGCGTTGACTGCTCAGAGGTATAGAGATACTTCGACCTTCAAAAGTGTCCTACGCTGGTGCCACATAAGATTTACATAAACGATTTAGGGGAAAATCTAAGTAGCTCTCTTAGGTTGTTTGCAGATGACGCCGTCATTTACCGTCTAGTAAAATCATCTGAAGATCAAAAACAACTGCAGAAAGATTTGAATAAGCTATCAGTATGGTGTAAAAATTGGCATTTGACTCTAAATAATGAGAAGTGTGAAGTCGTCCACATGAGTACGAAAATAAATCCGTTAAACTTTGTTTACAAGATAAATCAATCAAATGTGAAGGCAGTAAACTCCAAAAAATACCTAGGAATTACAATTACTTCTGACTTAAATTGGAAAGAACACGTAGATAATGTCGTGGGAAACACGAACCAGAGACTGCGTTTTATTGGCAGAACCCTTAAAAGATGCAACAGAACTACTTAAGAAACTGCATACACTACATTTGTTAGTCCTTTTATGGAGTATTGCTGCCCAGTGTGGGATCCTTATCAGGCGGGTTCGACGGAGGACATCGAAAGAGTTCAAAGAAGGGCAGCTCGTTTCGTATTGTCACGATACAAGGGAGACAGCGTTACGGAAATCATACAGGATCTGGGATGGGAGTCATTACAACAACGGCGCTTATCGCTGCGGCGTGGGCTATTTACGAAACTACAATCGCCAACATTCTCCTCCGAATGCGAAAATATATTGTTGACTCCCACTTACATAGGTAGAAATGATCATCAGAATAAAATACTAGAAATCAGAGCACTAACGGAGAGATTCAGGTGTTCTTTCTTCCCGCGCTGTTCGAGAATGGAAAGGGAGATAAAATAGTATAACGGTGGTTCGATGAACCCTCTGCCAGGCAATTAAATGTGATTTGCAGAGTATCCCATGTAGATGTAGATGTTCCTTCTCGTAGATGATAACGCTCGCCATCATAGAGCTGCACTGGTTGTCAACATGCTTGAAGCTGAATGACTTGAAGAAATTGAGTGGCTAGCTGTTTCACCGGAACCCAAAACTACATCTACTATATTCTACATAAATACTCTGCAAGTCACATTGAAGTTGAAAGGCAGAGGATTCATCGAAGCGCTTGTATGACATTTTTCTACAGTTCCATTCGCGGGAAAAAGGAACACCTAAACCTTCCTGTCTGACAAGGAAACATCATCAACTCGACCTCATATTTTCTTGAGAAAGAAATACATGAGCTAGATATCAATCCTAGAAATCGATCACTTGAAAATTTGGGCCATTATTCAGATACTACGCAATTATGACCTCCTCAAAGTACAGCTTTTAAAACATTCGCGCGCTCGGGTCGTTCCTCATTCGGCCGGCTTCACTGCGGTCGCTTAATGCCCGAACGCGAAGTGCTGTGACCAAAGTCTAGTAGGAGGTTTGTGTTCGCTGTAAAGCGACATCTCCAGGAACTGTATACAATTATGACTAATCTGCAACGATTAAATCTCAAAGAATTAGAGTCGTCACCGGTAAGCGTTATCATTTGCAGTTATTAGACGTACTATACACGATGAAAGAAAATACATGGCGCTTTCTTTATACTTTTTCTTGTGTCTTTCAACAGCATTGCAGATATCATAGACAATTGCACTGATAAAGACGTGAAGATGTAGAAGAAAATTGCTGGTTGACTTTCGGTGCAGATTTACAACAGGATGACGTCGACGACACCGACAATGCCATTTCACCACCGTCAGATTTGTCGAGCACTTTCATCATTGCAACGGAGTTTGGGCGTGGAATTGAGCTCGTTAGTGATGGTGAAAGCTGCTTTGATAATTTAAAATCTTCTAATACCACTTTGCCCGTATCCAAAGCAGAAAAATATATGCAACGAGCAGTTTGCGTTTTTTACTGCGCGTCACGACTGCAGTGGAAACGAATGAGATTTATTTATTTATTTTTTTTTTTTTTTTTGACAAGCAGTGTAATGTAATTTAATTTTCAATACTTCCTATACACATCATTTTGTTATATGTAAAGCTGATACTATTGAAGTGGAGTGAACTTGAAAGAGATAAAGTACATATGTTACATTTTGTAATATTATTTCCTCCCCCACTTCCCTAGCTCTTCAAATTTCACATTTCGGGGGACTCGCTGTTGTCCTTTTATTGCACAGCACTTCGCGTTCGGGCATTAAGCGGCCGCAGTGAAGCGGGTCGAATGAGGACCAACCCGAGCGCGCGTATGTTTAAAAGCTGTGTGAGGAGGCCGTGACTTCGTAGTATGTGAATAATGGCGCAAACTTTCACGTGATATCGATTTCTGGGGTTAATATCTAGCGCGTGTATTTTTTTCCTCAAGGAAATATGAGGTCGAGTTGATTTTCCCTTGTTGAGATGCACTTTTCAGACGCATTGCAGCCTGACCAGCACCTCCCAAAACGCTTGCAGAGGTGGGTATTGCAGTCAAGGAACAATGGCCAAATATCCCTCAAGAGCTGACATAACCTGATACCGTTCATGCCTTGCAGGTGTGTAACTGTAGTGGGCTTCGAGGTGATTGTACGTCGTATTAGAGGGCAACGACAATGATTATTTCGCTATTATAGTAGCCCCATGGAGCAACAGTATAAGTAAACGCCATGTAAACCTCAAGCGAACAGTTGAGACAGCTAAATATCGTACTGTATCACACGCAAATTACAATTGTGACTAATCAATATACATATATAAAAATGGAACGTGGGACGTGTGTCCGTATATTTCACTTGGTGGGCAAAATTATTCACTGCAGACCAATGGCAGTTATGCATGATAGTAGCCCTTAGATTCGCGGTATGCACTATGGTGTTTTGGTCGCGGTGTGTGGCGGTGGGTGAGTGTGGCGAACAAAAGTCCGTAAAATGTGGAGCAATGCGACGATCAACAGATGCTCAAAGTTAAAAAGACTCAAAGATAAAACACTGGGTAACACAGACATACATTAACTGATCATTAACTACACTGTCAATACACCAATGATCTCAATATATACACTGGAGAGACAACTTTAGTGCTTAGGATCGAAATATAGACAACTGGATTAGAGAGACAAATATAAGTCGAGCGTCACGGTTTCATAATACTGTAGATAGAATCATCTCCGTAATTATTATATTTGTGCTCACTGCAATACACAGACTGTAGATATACGTTAATGTATGTCTATGACGGAAAGTTCGTAAGTCATAGGTTACTTTGGTTTAGCAAACAGTATTGCGTTACTAACAGATTAATATAATCCTGTTAGATGATTAATTAACAGCTGTGTTTATATTCTGTATTTTAGCTTTTATAGAGCAATAAATATACACCATAGCAGTTCCGTGTCGATATCTATAACAGGGTGGAAGATGTAGTGGTTGAAAGTCGTCAGCTTATATAAAATTCGGACTGAAGACCAGCGATGACATTTGATACTTTAATAGCAAAGAGGTTTATTACAGCGAAACGTGATGCAGATTCTTCAGTTTTTTTTTCTCCAACAAGCGTACGAATCAAGAAAAATAAGTGCATATTGCACTTTGGAAAGTAAAACTACCAAGAAAGATGCCAAATTGTAAGAAAGAAATTTCACGTTCTCGATGCTTTTCTAAAAGACAGAAAACGGCGCTGAAACGTGATTCTACAGACGATAGAAAATAGAAATTTGTAGACGTTGTTTATCTTACACTGTAGGCATCAGTGATTTTTCAGATATTCCCATCCCTAAGGGGGTGAAATACGGGATGAACTGTTTTTTTGAAAATACGTTGCTATTAAGGCAATTTTGAAGCAAGAAATACAAAACTTCGGATGTAGATTTTTAATTGGAATTTTAAAAACACGTGTTTCGATATTTTTGGAAATTAACCATTAAGAGGGTGGAATACAGGAAAATCTTTTAAGGGTGCTACTAAGACTATTTTTATGCTAGAAATGCGAAAATTTATATTTGGAACCATGATTAGAATTTATATAAAAAAATAAAAAATAAAAAAACATAAAAATAGGGATGTTTTGGAGTCTGACATCAATTATTTTGTCAAGTAGGCTCAACCACATAGATCGTGTATAAAACACTAAAATATGACGCGTTTCAAGGGTCAAACGCTTGAAACCCTTGAAACGCGTCATATTTTAGTGTTTTATACACGATCTATGTGGTTGAGCCTACTTGACAAAATAATTAAGCATACAACCACGGCCTCACATCAATAATGGATATAATTAAGTCTGACATCAATGTTGCAGTAGGGGGTGGCAAGTTGTATAAAAATACTTGATTAGGAAAACATTTTTAAAGCTAAATCTATGAACATTTATATTTATAAGTAGAAACAACCAATGCAGACAATCCAGTCTACGCATGCGAAGCAGCGGAAATTAAGCTAGTATCTGAATAAAATACGTTGGGCATGATATTTCATCTGATCCTCATCCTAAATGTTATGAGCAATGTACGTTATTCATGATTACCAGTAATGGTCAAGAAATTAGGTGACTTTAAGGGTCTGAAATAACTGCTAATAATGACCTATAAGAAGAGATCTTAGCTAAGCGGAATCGGTATCTTATCACGGAAAGGAAGATTTATTCCCTTGTTATATGATCTAAAATCGTTTTCTTTTAACGTATCTGTTTATTTCAATGCTCTAAAGCTTCATATATACCAGTTTTGGGTAATGATCGATATTTCATGTTACCTGGATGAAACTCCGAAATTGATCGTAAATAATAATAATATTCGTTGTATAAATACAGTAAACTGAAGTACCGGTTTTTAACATTAATTTCACAATTATATAATTCCAAAAGGAATCATCTTAAATTTGCACAAAACAAGAATTCTGTGTGTGCTTAGGTGTTAGAATTGTTAAAGGATGTAGAAGTAGGTTTCGTAAATAAAGTGAATGTTTGACCTCGATCGCCCTCCATTCTATCTCGAAATTCACCTAGCGGTAGAACGAATGGAAATATGAGAGCTTCCGTATTCTCAGCAGTGGAAATTTTAAATGTCGCCTGATCGAAATAATATTATTTCTTGGCGTCGTTATTCCGCTACTCGTCCTGAAAGAATAACTTCGTGATCATCTGATGCTGCTACAAGAGATTTCAAGCTACAACTTACTCATTCTCTCACGTCTCCTCTGGAGCTGCTTTTCTAATACAGTTCAGATAAAAACTATACATTTGCAGGATTACATTACGAATGAAGAATCTGCATTCGAACAAATTCGCATTACATTAAAATGTGCTTCGTTTGATTAGAAACACTGTTGTTCGCAGTTCAGCCAGTGACAGTTTTAATAACAATAACTCCACGAAACAATAGCAGCGACAGATATTAGCTACTAACAACAAAATCTTACATACCTCCAGAAAAGTCAGAAGGTCTAACACCAAAACAATTGACAAAAGACAAAATAAAAAAAAATCAATGTCCAGAGACATATTTTGTCTCGATATATATCAAATATACTGAATTGAAGGAGAGGCATTGAATTCAAATTTATGCTGTAGCCGGATTCTAACCCGCGACCTTCCGCTTCCTAGGCAATCACTATAATCCACTAAACCACTGCGACCTAATGGGCATGCCGATTAAATGGTCTTAAAGGACGTCTCCCTCCACATCACAACCTTCAACTCTGCCTCATATACCGCTATATAAACATTTATCAAGGTTGCTGAGGCTGTGCAGTAGCGGAATAGTACACCAGCAGTCAACGTTAATGGGTATGATAAACGTTAATGCTTAACGTACTTGCCTAATATTCAGGAGGTCCCAGGTTCGAATCCTTGCTGCACCATAAAGTTGCTTCTCTTTCAGTTCAATATGTCTGATGTATATTGACACAAAATATGTCTCTGGACATTGATTTATTATTTGATATTTATATCACCCATGCCTGAGGTACAACTCAGGATCATTCCCTGTAACGTACATGCTAGGGTGCCATTCTGCTGTTGTAGAGCCTTGACAATATTGATATGTAACTGTTTGACAAATTCAAATGTTTGTAGAACCTATGGGACTTAAGCCCCTAAGCCTACAAACTTCTTATGAACTAGCTAAGACTAAGGACGGCACAAATATCCATGCCCGAGGGGGGATTCGAACCCCCGACCGTAGTGGCCGTGCAGACCGTGACTGGAGCGCCTCAGTCCCCTCGGCCACCGCGGCCGGCAACTGGTTGACACAAGCAAGTTTGAGTGCAATCACCACAGTCCAGCGGCAATTAATGGAAAAGATAATATTTCTGCAGCACCTATATGCGATATGCCCCGGAAATAGCTATAAAACTAGTCGATCTATACATATTAGAAATATTTAGTCGTGTATGTATATTCCACACTAACTTCTAAACTGCTGCATTATTAGAAACCGAACTCTTCCTTTATTATCAGGAGATACTTGCTGTGGCGTAAAGAACCACATCCGACACATACACTCCTGACCATTAAAATTGCTACACCACGAAGATGACGTGCTACAGACACGAAATTTAATCCACAGTAAGAAGATGCTGTGCTATGCAAATGATTAGCTTTTCAAATAACACAAGGCTGGTGCCGGCGGCGACACCTACAACGTGCTGACACGAGGAAAGTTTCCAACCGATTTCTCATACACAAACAGCAGTTGACCAGCGTTGCCTGGTGAAACGTTGTTGTGATGCCTCGTGTAAGGAGGGGAAATGCGTATCATCACGTTTCCGACTTTCATAAAGGCTGGGTTGTAGCCTAACACGATTGCGGTTTATCGTATCGCAACATTGCTGCTCGCGTTGGTCGTGATCCAATGACTGTTAGCAGAATATGAAATCGGTGGGTTCGGGAAGGCAATACGGAACACCGTGCAGGATCCCAACGACCTCGTCTCACTAGCAGTCGGGACGACAGGCATCTTATCCGCATGTCTGTAACGGATCGTGCAGCCGCGTCTCGATCCCTGAGTCAACAGATGGGGACGTTTCATAGACAACAACAATCAGCACGAAGAGTTCAACGACGTTTGCAGCAGTATGGACTATCAGCTCGGAGACCATGGCTGCGGTTACCCTTGACGCTGCATCACAGACAGGAGCGCCTACGATGGTGTACGCAACGACGAACCTGGATGCACGAATGGCAAAACGTCATTTTTTTTTGTTGGATGAATCCAGGTTCTGTTTACAGCCTCATGATGGTCGCATCCGTGTTTGGCGACATAACGGTGAACTCACATTGGAAGCGTGTATTCGTCATCACCATACTGGCTTATCACCCAACGTGATGATATGGGGTGCCATTGGTTACACGTCTTGGTTACCTTTTGTTCGCATCGACGACACTTTGAACAGTGGCCGTTACATTTCGGATATGTTACGACCCTGGCTCTAACCTTCATTCGTTCCCTGAGAATACATTTCAGCAGGATAATGCACGAATGTGCAGGTCCTGTACGGACCTTGGAAAATGTTCGACTGCTGCCCTGGCCAGCACATTCTCCAGATCTCTCACCAACTGAAAACGTCTGGTCAATGGTGGCCGAGCAACTGGCTCGCCACAATACGCCAGTCACTACTCTTGATGAACTGTGTTATCGTGTTGAAGCTGCATGGGCATCTGTATCTGTACACGCCATCCAAGCCCTGTTTGACTCAATGCCTAGGCGTATCAAGGACGGCCAGAGGTAATTGTTCTGGGTAGTGATTTCTCAGCATCTATGCTCCCAAATTGCGTGAAATATATTTGTCCAATGAATACCCATATATCATCTGAAATTCTTCTTGGTGTAGCAATTTTAATCGCCAGTAGTGTATTTCAGGTGGTTTCACGTCATAAACAATGGGAATTGTGCATCATCAAGTGAGCTTTAAAAACAGTTGACACTTGAAACAAACTTGACACATAATGTCATACAAATACGAAAAATTTTCACCTTAACAATCTCAAGAAAAAGACGAAAGTAATTTATCGTGCACTGCTTCCCGCTCTCCATGCAGGAATACTATAGCAGTCGGCGTGACGTCACTGTTACTTCTACACTACTAATTGTATGCGGAAGACATTCTCCAGACTGTATACACATCTTCAATTCAAGAATATCTCACTCCAGTATTTGTAATTTTTCTTATGTTCTATCGCCCCAACGTGAACTACATTCTTTGGTCTCGTTGGCTGTGACCGGAAAAAAAGGCTCTGTAATGAAATTTCCTTCGTCTACTCTTCGCATCCTTCATTTAAAATTTGTTGTTCTAATTAATTATTCGTGGAGTTCCTACATGATACTGGTGAAATAATCAGCAACTAGCTCTACATAGTTATATTTACTAAAGCAGCTTAATTGGGAGTTGAAATTTATTGTTTCAGTGTCAGCTAATAATACTGCGTGTCGTGTATACATATTATGTGTACACTACGCTTTTTCCCTCTTAATAGCCGTATTGTTCTCTACAGCTGCACGCTTTTATGAAATTTGTAGACGTTTTGTCATGTGGCCTTTGCGTATGACGTAACATAGCATAGTGGAATTATCCAACATCTGATGATATATATTTTTCTTTTACGTTTTCTTTATTACTACTATATATTCTGTGTGTACATCAAATTACCAAATAATTATTTGACTAAATACTTTTAGTCACAGGATAATCTATACGCTTCTGAGGAAAATGGTAATTCATTTTATGCGAAAGCAGATAAATATATAATCTGCAAACTTCGTACACGTTGAATTTCTGCTCCACCAAAAATTGGGATAAAGCTTATCTGAAATCCCTCATTACTTTGTGCGGAAACTGAGTATTTCGTAAATTATTTTTATGTTACTTATCGGTGGTCGAGAAGTTAAAAACCCATATACAATATTCCTTCCTATTGAGTACCTTCGAAATATGATTATTAAAATAGCACGATAGTTTATTAATTACTTTATTAATAAAAAAATTCCTTGTAAACTTCGTGAGGCCTTGTTCACATCGGGAATTGGCGGAGGTTACTCAGTACCACTATAAGTTTCTTGCTTTCCTGTTCAACTCTCAAATAGAACGAGGGAAAAACGAATACTTGCTTACATCCGTACGAGCCCTAATCTCTATAATCTTATCCTTTCGGTCTTTACGCGAAATGTAGATTGGCGGCAGTAGAATCGTTCTGCAGTCCGCCTGAAATTGCGGCCTTCCAAATTACTTCACAGTGCTTCTCGAAAAGAACGTCGCCTCCCTCCAGCGAGTTCCCGAAGCATTTCGGTAACAGTCGCGCATCGATCGAATCTACCAGTAAAGAAGCTACGTTTTCCTAGGCGCGGAAACTGATCGCAGCGTGGTGCGGCACACGCCTGCGTTTTCCGCTGCCTGCTGCGAGAAACGTTTTCATCTACTTGGGACATCTACATGGGACACTCTGCAAATCAGATTTAAAGGCCTGGCAAAGGGTTCATCGAACCACAATTATACTATTTATCTCCCATTCTATTCTCGAATAGCGCGCGGGAAGAAAGAACACCTGAATCTCTCTGTTCGAGTGGGAGTCAACAATATATTTTCGCATTCGGAGGAGAATGTTGGCGATTGGAGTTTCGCAAGTAGCCCACGCTGCAGCGATAAGCGCCGTTGTTGTAATGATTCCCATCCCAGATCCTGTATCATTTCCGTAACGCTGTCTCCCCTGTATCGTGACAGTACGAAACGAGCTGCCCTTCTTTGGACTCTTTCGATGTCCTCCGTCAAACCCACACTGGGCTGCAATACTCCAAAACTGGACGGACAAGCGTAGTGTATGCAGTTTCTTTTGTAGTTCTGCTGCATCTTTTAAGGGTTCTGCCAAAAAAAAAAAAAAAAAAAAAAAAAAAAAAAAAAAAAAAAAAAAAAAAAAAAAAAAAACTAACTTCGCAGTCTCTGGTTTACATGTCCCACGACATTATCTACGTGTTCTTTCCAATTTAAGTCAGAAGTAATTGTAATTCCTAGGTATTTTGTGGAGTTTACGGCCTTCACTTTTGATTGATTTATCTTGTAAACAAAGTTTAACGGATTTCTTTCGGTACTCATTGGAACAACTTAACACTTCTCATTATTTAGAGTCAACTGACCAGTTTTACACCATAGTTATTCAGATCGTTCTGCAGTTGGTTTTGATCTTCAGATGATTTTACTAGACGGTAAATGACGGCGTCATCTGCAAACAACCTAAGAGAGCTACTTAGATTTTCCCCTAAATCGTTTATGTAAATAAGGAATAGCAGAGGACCAATAACACTACCCTGTGGAACGCCCGACATCACCTCTGTTTTAGTCGATGCCTTACCATCGATTACTACGAAATGTGTCCTCTCTGACAAGAAATCCCCTATCCAATCGCAAATTTGGAGCGATATACCATAACCACGCAATTTGATTAAAAGCCGTTTGTGAGGTACGGTGTCAAAAGCCTTCCGGAAATCAAGAAATACGTAATCGATTTGCGAACCTTTGTCGATAGCACCCATCATTTCGTGTGAATAAAGAGCTAGTTGTGTTTCGCATGAACGATATTTTCTAAATCCGTGTTGACCTTGGGTCAATAGATCGTTCTGTTCCAGATAATTCATAATATTTGAATACAGGATATGTTCCAAAATTCTGCTGCAAATTGACGTCAATGAAATAGTCCTGTAGTTTAGTGGGTTACTCTTACTGCCTTTCTTGAATATAGGTGTGACCTGGGAAACTTTCCAATCTTTTGGTACAGATCCTTCTATGAGAGAGCGGTTGTATATGACTGTTAAGTAAGGAACTATCGCTTCAGCATAATCAGATAGAAATCTAATGGGTATAAAATCCGGACCAGAAGACTTGTTCTTGTTAAGTGATTTTAGTTGCTGCACTATTCCTAGCTGCGGGACGGGGCGCGTCACAAAGTAAAAAATTGAAGCCGCGTTGTGTATGATTTGGCAACTGAATATAATGAAGTGATCCGAGAACTACCTTCCGACACATCGTTGTTAATTAATTACATTTTTTCCCAATGAAAAAAAGAAACATTTAAGATTAGGAAGAAACTTGTCTTTTCGTGTTACTTTATACTTACCATGCTATATCTCCTAAACTATATTTCGCACACCAAAATAATTTTATTATTGTCTTCAGTAGTGTATGTTTATGACGCCTGCAAATTTTCTGGCGAATACAATTTGTAATAGTGAAGTAATAAAATAAAATATCACGTCTGACGCAGAATCATCATCCGAAATGTAGTAAGCGATAAACTTTTTCCCTTTATATTTTTTTGTGGGTGTGAGCGAGAAAAGGTTTTGGACAGGTTTGAATTTAATTTTGCAGTTTGTTGGAAGGCGTTGGGTGCTACCGTTTGTCCCAGACGAGAGACACATTGTGCAGTTTACTGGCGCTGCTCGAGTTCAGCTTTCTGCGAGGCACAGTTTGCTAGGCGTGGGGCAATGTGGTGTGGCAGTAATAGCAAGGACTGCGAAGGACAAACATGCAGCGCAGTGCTCGGTGTAAAAAGTTTTTCGTTTTGGCATTACGAAAACATATGGAAGCTACGGAAGAGGAGGAAGACGGCTTATTATTCGAGAGAGTTCTCAGGAACCGCAAAGCAGTGACACAAATGTTTTTACGTCGTGAAGATGAAGGAGCGTACAACATCTTAATAATAATAATAATAATAATAATAAAAAATAAAAAAAAAGCATTTCATCAACGATGTGGACAAGTTTAAAGCACATTTTAGATTCACCCCTCATCAGTTTCAGTATCTTCTGTCATTAGTTGAAGACAAACTGTAAACCGATTCCTGCAAGCGAGTGGCGAGACCAATCACACAAGCAGAAAAACTCGTAGTTACCTTGACATTAGTTTCTCATTAATAATTAGCGTTAATGTGAATTGGTAGACAATGTGACATGATATCTATTGTCACATTATGTACTACAGTACTTTACCATTATTCGAGTAGACCATTTGATGAATTTCTTGTATGCATAATGAAAGTGTTGAGCTTATTGTAACGAGTGTTATGTCTACTGCTGTGCTATTGTTCCAATGGCATAAATGGTGATTTGACGTACGTGTGTTACATATGATGAAAGCATTGGCCTTATTGGATCGTAAAGGATTGTTTTCTTTCCGCACTAAATAAAATGCATAACCGAGTAATTTTCACTATTTCGTAAGATGGGGAATGGGACTGAGAATAGCACAAAAATATTGATTAAGTAATTTGAATTAGATGTAATTTATTGCATCGGAAAGTAAAATAATAATTATACAAAGCGTACAACGTAGGGCAAGTTTCGCGTATTGTAGTTACTGATGTTTGCGCCTGGTGACTTCGTCTACCCCCTCTCCTCCAGACAGTGAGCGCAGCTAACGCCTGTGGTAGTTGTCAGCTCTTACCACACTCCCCCACAGACTGCACTCGGAGCACGCAAGAGTTTCCCGCAGGTAGAGACCGCAGCGGCGTGCGATGTTCGGCAGCCTAGGAAAACGGTCTCGTATGTTTGCATTGGGCGAATGGGAAGCGGGGTTCCGCACGCCTTTCACGCATCATGTTGCGGGATACTCCCACAGTTAGGAAAACGGCCCTTTACAAACCTCGTCGCCCGCCTCTGAACTGCCTCTATGTCCTCCTTTAATCCGATCTGGTGGGGAGTGTTATATACAGACGAACCACTCCTCCTCAAAATGCTTCCAATAAAGCGAAGTCGACCATTTGCCTTCCCCACGACTGTCCTTACATGCTGTGCTGCGTTACGCCTAGGTACGCGACTCTGTCAAGCAGCACTCTACTAATGCTGTGTTCTCACCTTACATTTTTTCTACATTTATCGCTAGTTTCATTCCTCACACCACCTAGGAATTAGGTCCAAGTCATCCTGCAGCCTACTTACAGTCATTCAATGACGACATCCTCTTGTAAACCACAGCATCATCAGCAAACAGCCGTGGATTGCAACTCACTCTGTCCGTCAGATCATTTATGTAGGTAGAAAATAATAGCCGTCCTATCACACTTCCATGGGCAACCCTGACGATGCCTTAGCCTCTGATGAACACTCGCCATCGAGAACAACGTACTGGGTTCTATTACTTCGAGCCACTCACATATTTGCGTACCTATTCCATAAGCTCGTACCTTCGTTAGCAGTCTTTAGTGCGGTTGTCAAGCGACTGTCTACAATCGTGCTGATGGATGGAAAGAAGCTTTTTCCGTATCAATGTAATTTAATTAGAACCGAGAATGTGTTCAAGAATTCATCAGCAAACTGATGTTAATGATATAAATCTGTAATTTTGTGGGTCCGTTCTTTTGCCTTTCGTATACATGGGAGTTACTTGTGCCTTTCTCTAGTCTCTTGGTACTTTGCGCTGGATAAACACTGCCGGCCGCATTGGCCCAGCGGTCTGCAGCGCGCACGGCATTCTGCACGGCAAATACGGTCGGGGATTCGAATCCCCCCTCGGGCAGGGATATTTGTGTCGTCTTTAGTATTCGATAGCTCATAAGTAGTTTGTAAGTTTAGGGACTGATGAGCCCGTAGTTAAGTCCCATAAGCTCTACAAACATTTGAACATTTGATTTGGATCAAAGATTCGCGATAAATGCAAGCTACGTAAGGGGCCAATGCCGCCGAGTACACTTTGTACAACCGGATTGGTATCCCATCTACACCTGGCGACTTCTTTGTTTTCAACTCTCTCAGCTGCGTCTCTACACCACCTATGCTAATTGCTATGTCCTCCATTTGAGAGTTAACCTTTGCCTAATGAAGTGGCGAGCATTATTTTATATCTATTTCTACAATTGTCAGGTAATTTTACTTCACTGCTAAATATAGTTATATATCATATGTTTCCTGTCCTAGATCCATAATGTATAAGGCCAGTATATTTTAACATTGTAGTTTAGTGTAATGCACGTGTCTAAATACTCATACCACACAGAGCCATGCCCGTTCAGCGTAAACGTTTTGTTAAAGTATTAGTATTACCTATAACAACTTACTGATCTGTGTTACTATATCAACAAGCCGAACACTTAAAAAGTGTTCACAATAATAAAATCCCTGAAATAATTTTTTTTGTACATCAGTGTTAAAGTCATGAGCAAAAATGGTCCCATTATTGTACATATTGTCTCAGCGATGACTGAAGAAGACTCACACGCTACTCAAAGAGTGTATGTGTGTCTTTCACATTTTATTGGAAGCAAAAAAGTCGCCTTCATAAGCTTTGCGCTAGGGCTGTTGATAAAATGTATATCGATACGTATACCGATAACGAAATATATATATTCACGATCTTGTTTCGATGGAAAATCAATTTATCGATATCAAAATGACAATATTGAGTGCCGATATTTTTATTTAACACTAGGAAACCTGGCAAAGCTTCGCAGTAGCTAATGTGTTCGGGATATATACCCTAATCTCTTCTTCTCCCTATGTCTATCCCTTCCTTCTCCTCTATTTCCCCATCGCCTCCTCCCCCATTTCTTTGTCCATCTCCTCCTCCCTCTTTTACCCTCAACTTCACACCACTCTCACTTATCCCACACCGTATCCATCTCCCCCCCCCCGCCTCCCTGCATCCATTTTATTCCCCCATTATGTCCTCCTCCTCCTCTCCTGATCTTATTTATTGTTATTGCAATCGGGACCTTGGTGGGGAATAGAAGTCAAAATGGATTGGTAAATCAACTGGACACGGGTTATTCGACAGACCTTTCGAGTTTCTCTGTTTGTGAGGTAAGTAGCTTTAATGGCCGTATTTTAATGGTTGTATTCTACGAACATGCATGATTATAAATTTAGGCATAAAAACAACTTTACTGATTTATGTTAAAAATGACTGGTAAAAGGAAAACATAACCACACATTTTTACAGCACAGCTTAGCATGTTTTTCGCGCAGCGAGCAAAATAGAAATATTTTTTATAAAATGTTTATATCTTCTTGAGAGTTTTTTAATTGAAGACAAAATAATTGTAGCATGACAATACTTTAATGATATAAATTGCATATGAAAAAAATAATTGTAATACTATAAGTGGAATGGAAATACAACGTTTCGAAAACCTTTGTGTTGTATTCATTGTAACGCTTGTTGATGAAAGATATTTTTGGTCTTTCCGTCAGTGCAGATCGTTTACCAACTTTCGAATACGCCCATGGGAAAAACATGGCAATTCAAGATTTATTCCACAGACTTCCAAAGACTGGCCTTGCGCAATTAATAGTTATTGCAAATCGCTGAATTGGAGGCATTGTTCTAAAAATAATAAACCACGATCTGTACTCAATTTGTTTGTAACACTCAAAAATTCCACGAACTGACATCAATTCTATCTTTGCAACGCTCCAAAGATATGATCACCACCGATAACACAATTGAGGGAAGAATAGTACGGAGCGGCTTCTAAAGAAACAACGTTTCATGTTAAATCGGTCTGGCTGTTTTAACTTTGTGTGCATAACGCCATCTCCATTTATTGTAACCTCTTTAGCATATTTGTTCGCTTCGTTACAGCGTATTTGGTCGTTAGGCGAGTAGGGAATGAATAAGCTGATTGTTGGAGAATCTAGAAAATGATCGGAGATGGAAGCGTACTCTCAATTTTTTCTCAAATTCTGATAGTTTCCGGAAGAATTTTCAATAATTTTATTTCACCTACAAACAGATTTACGGACCGAACAAAGGAAAGATCAGCCAAATCGGTAAAGCCGTTCTCAAGTGGTGCGCTTTCATACATATGGCAATTCTTTTTATTAATATAGATTATATTTTTTTTCTAAATTTACGGTAAAAATTTGAAATTGTTGTCCATGTGTGGAAGAGTCGTACTACCTATTGAGCTGTCATTTCGTCCAGTATTTCTCTATGCAAGTAGAGGTGCCACGAAAGAAGTCCGATTGCACCGAAGAGCGACAGTGTGAATACAATGAGATTTCAGATGGGAAGAAATAGTGCACCAATTGCGTTAAGAAAAACAGTTTTTTGCGCAAGTAATATGCTATTTCTTCAAATCGGTATTCAAAAGTCGATGGTGCAAATGACTTACCAAAGAAACCTAGTAGCCCTATAACGAAACGGAAAACGTAATTGACACATTCTAGACATGAAGATATTCGATGAGGCATTGGAAAGTGTCTTCTTTAAACGATTTGAGTAAAACATTTTTAATTTTCCTGTATCATAGTGAACAGTGTATATTTAGACTTGTAGTAAACGCCAAATTAAGGAAATATGAGTGTGTGGGAGTCAGAAATACTGTACAAGTACTGAGCCTTGTTAATAGTAAACCAAAGAGGATAGACCAAGCAATAAATAGATATAATAATGCTTAGGAGGGACGGGAGGAAGGTAGGTGAAAGATTTTTAATCAATTAAAAAGGAAAAGAAACACACACAATCTATAACGAGAAGAAGGCAGAAGTGAGAAAGGAATGCAGAAAGTGGAGAGGGACAGGTTAACTTAGGTATAAGCCAGGAGGATAGTCCCTGGAGTCATGTATTACACCACTCTCGATACTCTCACCTCGCAACGAAGCCTCAGAGCTACGGAGATAGGAACTTTACCTCCAACACATTCTATCATCCCACCTATGTTAATCTGTCCCCCTCCTCCATCTTTATGCATTTCTAATTTCTCAACCCCTCTTCTGCCTTCCTCTCGTTATAGATGTGAGTTTGCGTTTTTTTCTGCATATATTTTCCATCTTAATTAATAGAAAATCTTTTACCTAACCGACCCCCGTACCCCACTCATCATTATTCGTTTCATTTCGATTTCCTGCTTAATCTATTCTCTTTTCTTTCTATTGGCATGGCTCAGTACTTACCATGCAGTATCTCTAGCTTCCACACATCACCGATCATCACCTCATGCTCTGGGTTGTAGGTAACCTTTTCTCTCCGATTAAGGCTAATAGTTCCAAAAATAGTTACAAAAGCTTATGTCCTCGTTTATCTTCTTCTCCATTTACGTCTGTTATGTGTGACTACCAGCTGTACGGAAATACGATAAGTAACGGCCAACTAGTCTATCTCTTTTGAACAATATTTTCCCATCTCAGTGAGAACTTTCCGTAAAATCGTAATCGTAATCGTAATTTTTCGACGCCAGCTGGCAGCAGTAGCATTAGCGTCTCGTCTCGTCTCGCGGGGACATAGAAAACGAACGACGACTCTCTTATACTATCGTAGACTCTGGCCATACTTACTGGCTATCAGCTCTACATTAAAAGTTAAGAAACTGCAGATAGGCAGATAAGTAAGGAGGGAACCAGGATAAATTAAAGGAACCAAAGGTTGTTGATGGAGGGAGCATTAAGCAAGGACTGACCGAAACGTGAGAAAGTAATACAACAGCAAGTGAAGCAGGTAAAAGAGGGTAGAGACAGCAGAAAAGGTTGAGAGAAAATGTAGACTGGTTAAGCAGGAGTGGGAAGAGGAAAATGCAGCAATGTTGGGAGAATCGGTAATGTGAAAATGTTCCACCTTGTGTGCAAGATTTAAGAGAAAGGGGAAATACCACCAGACTTTAAGACTAATGTAATAATTTCAATTCGAAAGAAAGGAAGTGCAGACAAGTGTGAAAATTACAGAACTACCAGTTTAATAAGTCATGGTTGCAAATAGGTAACATGAATTATTTACAGAAGAAATGGAAGTATCAGAATGCGACCTCGAAGGAGATCAACTTGCATTTAGGAGAAACGTAGGAAAATGTGGGGAAATAATCTTTACATATCATAAAAGATACGTTACGAAAAGACAAACTTAAGTTTTTAGTTTTTGTTGATTTAGAGAAAGGTTTTTGACAATATTTGTTGGAAAACGCGCTTTCAAATCCTGATGGTAGAAGGAGAAAAATATGAAAACACAATATGACAGAAGTTGCACTAAAATGGGACAGCCGTTGTAAGAGTAGAAGCGCATAAAAGGGACGCAGTAATTTGGAAGGGAGTAAGGCTGCAGCCTTGCCCTGGTGTTATTCAATCTGTGTACTGTATACTGAGCAAGTGGTGAAGAAATGCAACAATAAATTTGGAGAAGCAATTAAAGTGGAGGATTAAATTATTCACATTGTTAGTTCCGTTTTGTCCTGTCTTCCTACAGTTGCTTTATTGTATGATAGTGTAGATATTTATGTTATTCAACTTTATTAAGAAAGGCATCATCAGTGGCAATATTTCGTGGATCCTGCTTTACATGTTGTGCTGATTGGTGGGTTCATGTTGTTTTACTTCAATTATGTCCCTTTTTCGTTTTTGTTTTTCAGCACACCTAGCACCACTAGGCACATATAATTCTTTGTGTTGTAAAGCGGGATAGATGAATGTATTAACCCTGATGATGCCTTCAAATTAAAGGCGAAATGCATATGGCAATAAAATCTCTTATTTGTCAGTGCATAGACGAATAACGTAAATATCTATCATATAATTAAGATATTCAGCGAATGTTGTTTGCCGATGATGTCATAGTTCTGTCAGAGACAGCAAAGGACCTGAGAGAGAATTGAACAGAATTGATGTCTTGGAAGGAGCGTATGAACATTAGCAAGAGCAAAATAAGGCTAATGGAATTTAGTCTAGTCCAGTAAGATTTTTATTTTATATTGCCATTAATACACAGGACAGTCTATTAAATATTATATAGTGGATTTGACAACTCCATATTTTTCACGCGGTCTCAGCAAAGGATTATTGGAACTACATCCTGAACAAAATGAATGAAGTTATTAGTCAGCTTTTGAATTAAATGAATGTTACATATCATTTGTATTCTAATTACTACCTTTCTTTGTTTGGATACTGCACGTATAATTCTGTACATTATGCAAGACATACTTATTTCTTAAATATTCTCCCAAAAATTTAAATGGTTCTGAAAAAAAATGAAGTAAACAGAGAGGGAAAGCGACATGAGAAGTACTGACTGAAAGCTAGAATAAATAAATACTCGGGCAACGACAGGTTTTCCTCTAGTCAGGAAATAAATCAAATTTCAGTAACGAATGCGTAACTCCTTTGTCCTATTAACGCAATATATGAGATTTGGCCAGCAGTACTACCACCGTATTTTAGTTTCCAAGTTACTACTCACTCAGCAAAAAAAAAAAAAAAAAAATAAAAAAATAAAAAAATAAATAAAAAAAAAAAAATAAATAAATAAATAAAAATAATAATAAAAAAAATTCAAATGTTTGTACAGCTTATGGGACTTAACTACGGGGTCATCAGTCCCTAAACTTACAAACTACTTATGAACTACTTACGAACTAGGACGGCACAAATATCCATGCCCAAGGGGGGATTCGAACCCCCGACCGTAGTGGCCGTGAAGACCGTGACTGGAGCGCCTCAGTCCTCTCGGCCACCGCGGCCGGCCTCATTCAGCATGTGAGGGCGAGGGACGAGGGGAAAAAAGAACCTCATTCAGCAGTAACAACGACTTCTAGGGAAAGGCCGTTTCCAACAATGGTCGAAATGTCGCTGGATTTTAATATATTGACGACGCGGTCCTACGACTACAATAATTCTAGTGATATTAAAGTACTGTTAAATTCCCGAATAAAGTAATAAAAAGAATCGGTAGATATGAGGCAAGTACGCGACCTATTGTAAAGGGCTAACACCGGACGCGCCGCTATCTTTGGTCACCACAAAACGTGCAGTGGAAACACGCAGTTTTCCGTGGTACCCCATTTAGCGAGTTAATGAAGCCGCAGATGGCGTTTGCCTAATTAGCGCTTTGTAGTGAACGCCCGTGCCTAAATGCCATCTGTTGCGGCCAAAGATTATCGCGATAGTCTTTTCTCTGAATACTGCGGACAATTCATCAGGCAGCAAATTAACCGGCTGCCATCGTTTAACTGCCCGCACGTGATATTAATGTACGTACCGCAGTAATTGTTTCTCCTCGACTCGGAACCAGCAAACAATTTGAGTGAACAGACGGGAGGTACATCGGGTTCAGAATTGAGAATTGTCAAACCCCCTTTATTCTCATACTTTGTTATTTATATTTTTTATTTGTTGTTGAACAACTAATAAGAGTAAATATTGAAAAGCGAAAACATTGCAGATTATAAACGAAACTTCCTGGCAGATTAAAATTATGTGCCGGAACCGGGATTCGAACCTGCGATCTTTCCCTTTCGCGGGCAAGTGCTCTGTCGTCTGAGCTATCCCGGCACGCTTCACGGTCCGTTCTCAGAAGTTTACTTCTAACAGTACCTCGCCTCCTGCATTTCGAACTTCAAAGTTTCCAGGTTCGAATCGCTATTCCGGCACACATTTTAATCAGTAATCAGTTGCAGAGTGAAGGTTTTTATCCTGGATTTCAGATTGATCCTGCCATGTGTCATTGACCAATGATAACAAATTGAAATGGTATTTTTCTAGAAAAATGTTTGATATTACAAAATAGAAAGAAGATTTGAAATATAATATCTATATGAAAAAATGTACAAGGATCTCCCCGGGAGTGGACACTGTGCTCTTATGACCTCCTGAGTCCTTTCTATCATTTTAATGAACATTTTCAAGGAATTCTGACTGAAGAGAGCTTGTTTTGGTGCCTTTTGTCAAATGTTCAAATGTTTGTAAAGTCTATGGGACTTAACTACGGGGTCATCAGTCCCTAAACTTACAAACTACTTATGAACTACTTACAAACTAGGACGGGGGGATTCGAACCCCCGACCGTAGTGGCCGTGAAGACCGTGACTGGAGCGCCTTAGTCTCCTCGGCCACCGCGGCCGGCGACCTTTGTCATTTTTATTGCAAACTAGCTGGAAAACGGCGCCGCCCAAGTACTTATCTACTCTATGTCGATTTCCTCCTAACCCTTGTGTCCATCGCCCCCTGAGCGGAATATTCGGCCCATAGTTTCGTTTTCATGTAGCTCAATCGTTATGAAGATTTTTCTGCTGAAAACGTGACACACAATAATGTAACTTTCCACGGGCGTTCAATGGAATATAAGCAAACTGCAAGTCACTTTTTTTTTTGGTGAATAGAGTTAGTAGTGAAGACGTTGGAATTTTAAACGTTTTACGTGAGTGGGTGGTTTATCATACCTCTCATTGTTTATTACGTTACATCTCTTGAACTGTGCGTTGTATGTGATCCTTACACCCACGGCGATCGTCCTAACATTTTTTGTACAACTGTGAGTGTGTAGACAGCACATAGCGCCCTGTACACAGATTACAACATATCGTTATATAAGCAACACTAGGAATACATAATACATACTTCAAATCCAGGTAGGATGAAGGATAGTTTAAAAAACTACAAACAATATTAAGCCATGTACGAGGAAGAAATGCACTCTATAACATTATACGATGACTTAACCAAATGTTGCAACTATGTCGTCGTTCATATAAATGTGTAGCAAAAGAAAAATATGCAGATTAAAATTCACAAGGAGAAATCTGACATTTATAAATTAAAAATTATTTAACCAGGCAATGCAAAATACCGAATCAGTTACTGGCTGCAGCCTGTGTCAATGTGACCAGTAAATTCAGTGATATCAATGCCCTCTGTAAAAATTACAATTAAAGATATCTTGCCAGTGCCACGATCAATTCTGACGTGCAAATATAATAAACAACTGTCCTTTAAACCATTGTATAATATTCCACGTTAGGATGCAATTAGCTAGTTTATGTGGGCCCGCAGGGCTTCTTTTCTCGGTACGGTAGTAAGATTTTCAGTTTATGTTCTTGAAATGTAAGGACATTTACTTTTACATATGTTAATTTGGTGTTTGATTTTATTGTATTGCAACATTGAAGATGGCAACTCAGTTACCGAAATCGATAAGTAGTAGTTCAAAGCAGTAAAGATTTCATGAGATCAAAGCTTCTTCTTGCATTATTTACACTTTTACTCGAGACATTACAGGTTCTGCTAAGATGACTTAAAATACACCATCGTACGATGTAACTGGACAGATCTAACCAACATGGTGAGGTAACCACAGTCGACCCTGGATGGACACAGTTCCTACTGAAGAATCCCGGTTTTGTCTGCTCCACCACGGTGATCGAGTTAGACTGGGTACATCTGGGTGACTGTTGACCTGTTGTCGTAAGCTTGTCCATACTGCTCCTGGTAAGGTAAGGCATTTAAAAAAGATTCAATGGAAAAATAGACAGGAAATATAGTCCACCTACAAAGGAAGCAGATATAAGACATCGATCGGGCAATCCTTCAATATGTTCGTCAGTGTGGGATCCATACCAGATACGATTAATAGAGGAGGTAGGAAAGTTCCAAAGTAGAACAACATACTTGGTTACCGATTCATTTATCAAGCGCGAAAGTGTTGATCGCTAAAGGACAGGCTTCAGGCATCGTGGTATAGGCTACTGTTTAAGTTCTATCAAAGTTTCGAGAGCGTACGTTTCCTGAAGAGTAAATCAACATATGAGTTCCTCTTACGTGTATCTCGTGCAAAGGCCAAACGTATAGAATTGGGTTAGATCACACATGGTAGTATAACTGCAGAACTTTAATCTCTCGAAACGCGCACGCAGCCGGCCGCGGTGGCCGAGGAGACTGAGGCGCTTTAGCCACGGTCTGCACGGCCACTACGGTCGGGGGTTCGAATCCCCCCTTGGGCACGGATATTTGTGCCGTCCTAGTTCGTAAGTAGTTCATAAGTAGTTTGTAAGTTTAGGGACTGATGATCCCGTAGTTAAGTCCCATAAGCTTTACAAACATTTGAACATTTTGAACGCGCACGAACGTAGGTATGTGTGTGTGTGTGTGTGTGTGTGTGTGTGTGTGTCTGTTTAAAGTTAAATAGTCTTGTTTCAGCAAATGTGTAGAGTTCATTAGATGATTGTGGACCCACACTTCATTTATAGTAGAGAATAGTTTCTAGTTAATTATGTTAGGGTAAACAGTCACTGTCAATGTACGTAAAGTAAATGGGGAGTCAGTGAGAGGTGCTCGGTGTCCATACATTACACTTAGTGGTATACCCAAAATTCCACTCATTCCTCTCGAAGTACCAAATTAATGTAATGCTATCAAACAAATTGGATACTGAATGGGACACAAAACACATATAACTGACAAAAACAATACACACCTCCCAAATGGGATACAAAGGAATATATTCTCACAGTTCCACGCACCCCACTTTCCAGAATTATTTTATAACTAGTACAAGGTACTATTTCCTAGCCCAAAGAGATAAACTACAACAGTGAATCACTCACAGAAGCAACAGACCTGACACGTGGAAATAACGTTTCTACAAACTTTTATGTCAGAACTGCTCACAGTTCAACTAGACTGGACGGGTAAGAACTTCACTCTAAGTTATGGTAAAAGTGTAGGTGCCTTCGGGCTAGATAGCTTTCATAAATCCACTTTGGCAATACATCTTAATCCCCACTGTCACTTACCTACAGCAATAAAAGACAACGTGCAGATACTACACACAGTTATCAAAGAAAATTAGTTTACTTGAACAGCTTAAAACTTCATCCACGTATCCTATTCACCGCACAACATACGCAAGCCGAGTTTACGATGGTTTCTTCATATTATAATTAAATAATTAGCAATAAAACCTGGAACTGACATATTTTAAAAAATCATCTAAATTTAAGTAATGCTATGAAAATTTAAGGGATCAAAGCTGATCACGACTCAGTCACTACCAATTTATTTTACATACAAATATTTCAAAATGTCTTCTTAACCTTACTAGATACGATTATATGGTCAATGACAGTGTAGTAACAAAATCTGTGTTTGTATTAGTAATCTAATCTCCGATTGAAGCACTATTGTAACACATATGACTTGCTGATAGCATGTTCAGTTGTCTGTGCCTGTGCTACAAATAATGTATCGCGTCTTGTGACGCAGCCAAAGACCACTAGACCAAATCAATATGAATGTGGCCACAGACATGTAGAAAGTTGGAAACAGAAGGAGTTACACATTTGCGTAAACACAAATCGTATATCGATTTGATTCCAACACGTGCATTATGAATTACGACGTGAAGTCATTAAAATATTAATAATACAAATATCCTAATTTACTTCGGACAGGTCAGATGGTAAATCGTTGAGAACCTGACCTTGCCCATGTAGAACTACTGTTCAATTGGCCAGATCAAAATATTCGTAACTTTCCATTCTTTCAGTGCAGCCATTTCATGTCTGGCACTGTGTGAACTTGTATAAAGAAATGGTATAATATCTTTGCTCCTGAGACAACGATGCTTTCAGACATATATTTCCAACTAAAATTTTTATCTATCACAGCTTTGGATGTCTTCCAAAAGTTGGAACACCCTTTTTTTCTTTTCTTTTAATTTTTAGTTCTCATTCCACAGGTTCGGATTCTTCATCAGAATTTTAAAGAAATACATGCAAAAGAAATTTTACAGTATAGCGACATGTCTTCTTTGTGTAAAATTACTGCAAATGGGATTGCCAAAAATAATATTTAATTTTACATGACTAGTTCAATGTTGATACGTGTGACAATTTTCACAGGTATTTGTTTTTTAAATTATGATGCAGACACTAGTTTCAATCGATGGAACCGGCGAGCTGAGGGTTTAAATTTTTGGAACGGTTGTTGCCTGCACAGACATGTTTAAAACTGTAATACTAAAGATCTATTCTGGTGTCATGAGATCCTCAAATTCTCCACACATTCACAAGTGTTGCACCACTAGGCTGTGGCAAATTATTAAAAAAGTTTCACTATTTACATGTTAGCACATGGCTTACTTCGTCTCTCCTTTCAATATCTGTGACCACTACAGTATGCATTATAATCTTTGTCACTTGTGATACGTCTTGCTGTGTGTATCTCTTTCTGTCTGTTCTATCTAACTTGTCCATTGACTTTTATATGGAAAACAAAAATTAAATAATAATAATAATAAAATAGACTGTGTATTTTCTTATTTTTCTGTCAATTGCAATCCAAAAACTATGTTTATGACTACCTCTCAGTCATTGATTGGGCTATGAGGCAACACAGACTCATCATTTATTAGGAGACTAATAACCTAAAACCGCAGCTGAACGCTCGTGGCTCTGAGTGATTACGATGCTTCTAGCCTCACCGTGAGGTTAACCTGTTAAAACAGACGCTCAGTAAAACAGTAAAATACACAATCCCATTACATTATGTATGTTATGCAAGCTGCAATACTTTCGTGGTCGTTTAAACGTAATAGTCTCCCACTTAATGTAATTGCAAGTCCCTGTAACTTAAGCTACAATTCCGAGCTATGTTCGTATGTTGTACGAGTCAAATGTGTCTAATGAACTGGTTCTACCAACATGCAACAATGATGAACAAAACATTGTATTTGCCGTTGAAAGTGGCCTGTTATTAAAATAAGCAAAATCTCGGGCAGTTGAGATCTGCAAATGAAAATTAAAACGCTCACTGCTGCTCTAAATTACTTTATGAGTGGCCACAGTACACTCGCAACGGAAATTTATCTAACTGCTCACTCCTTAAGGGAGCAGGCAACGTTTTAACAAACACAAAATCAATGTTAAGAAATAAATGAATAGAGAATTAAACATCGGACGGGGAGTATGACATCATAAAGGAGAGGTTTGATACTTTAAAAATCATAATCTATTCAGAAAAAAAACAGCAAATAAATGCAGGGAGACTAAATTAAGCACACAACTTGTACAAAAGTGAATTAAATCATATAATTACTGCCTGTGTTAGAATTGTTTCTGCCCTTTAGGAATATGGAGGTAGCGTGGGAGGAAATCTTCAAATACACAATGGGTAGCTGAAGGCACATTCATTCATTCACAGACACGCGCACATTGCTTAACGGTACATCACAACGCTGGAAGACTCGAAAGCAGCGGATAAACGAAGCGTCGGCGGCGTCTTGATAAGATGGCAGGTGTCTTGATCTTCAATATTCTCATCGTCGTCAGTTCTAGTTGGCATGTAAATTTGTACTATTGTGCTCGGTGTTGTCTTCATATCTATCTTGACTATGATAATCTGCTGGTCATATTAGTTTAAATATTTAAATATACTTTGCACTAAGCGGACTAATGTGTGGGAAGGCAGCGGCATACTATTCTTAAGTACGTCATGTGCGACCACGGTGAATTACTGGAAATTTAGAATAAGCGAACAGAGCACACGCGAGAATTAGTATAGAAGAAAGTTAGTATTAATAAAAGCATGGCTGAAGGTCGAAGTAACGACCGTTATGAAAGCACGTGGTGCAATCGGTCATACAAGAGAGGAAAGACGTAATTAAACAAGAAAATGTAAGAAATATTTACCATACTCGCGGATACAGACGCGACCTGAAGACAGCAAGGAAGTTCAAACACACTAAATTTACACAAAGGCTGAAGGCCACACACATGTATTCTAACTTAAGCAAAACCGGACACAAAATCATCACTAGAATGAAAATGGAAATAATAAATTTACACTGTATTTACTCGAGCTCTGTAAATTAAGAAACACTTCACCTCACATAGCGAAAGAATTACTGAAAAACCAAGGCTGCCTTATCACAAACTAATTCAAAGTCCTAACAGCATGCCTTTCCCTCAGCAGGATTCCTTGGAGTACTTACTTCCTCAGTCGTCGGAACCAGAATGACGAGTGTAGACTAAAGCTCCGAGGCCTCGTAACCCCCCCCCCCCCCCCCCACCGCCATACACCGGATGTAGAGAGCGCTAAAAGGGACGCAGAGTGCGTTCAGAGACTAGAGTTTACCAACCCTTGCTTACTGGCCAAGACAATTCCCTCTTCAACCGCTCCCAGAAAGGTTTCCTGTCACCTCTTACTTCCAAGATTAGGTTTGTACGACATCAGGAAAACGGCCACCTCGCCACCTTGCTAAGTAAGCTTGTCTTTTTGTCTTTGTCCATCCAGTGACACCAGCGCAGACGACAAACGAAGCCATGCGTTCTTAACTACAGCAAAACGAGGCCTGGAGCGGGCGGCGGCGACTGTAAGCCATTGCGCGGCAGTCAGTCAATATTAAGAGCACACATTCACACGAACACACAAGTTCAATGACACGGGTGGAAACATTTATAAATATGGGGCAAACATACCTCAAATTGGGGCATTGATCATTAATAAAAAGAATAAAATAATTAACACACAGATAGATAACATTAATGGTGCAGAAACACTTTAGGTTAATGAATAAATCAAAATGGAACACGACCACACATTCAGTAGACGTGTTTCAATGTACGGTTAAATAGCTGCAATTTATGCCCTATAAATATTCTGGCAGAAAACGGAAATCCAGAAGGCTTTTGACACCGTAGCTCACAAAAGGCTTTTAATCAAATTGCGGGGTTATGGAATATCGCCCCAGATTTATGACTGGATATGGGAGTTCCTGTCGGTGAGGACAAAGTTTGTAGTAATCGATGGTAAGGCGTCGACTAAAACAGAGGTGATACCCGGCGTTCCACAGGGTAGTGTTATTGGTCCTCTTCTGTTCCTTATCTACATAAAGGATTTAGGAGAAAATCTGAGCAGCTCTTGTGGGTGGTTTTCAGATGACGCCGTCATTTATCGTCTAGTAATCTGAAGATCAAAACCAACTTCAGAACGATTTAAATATCAGTATCGTGTAAAAATTGACTCTAAATAATGAGAAGTGTGAAGTCGTCCACAAGAGTACGAAAACAAATCCGTTAAACTTTGTTTACAAGATAAATCAATGGAATGTGAAGGCCGTAAACACCACTAAATAACTAGGAATTACTATTACATCAGACTGAAACTGGAAACTACACGTAGATAATGTCGTAGAAAAGGCGAACCAGACCGCGTTTTATTGGCAGAACGCTAAAAGATGCAACAGAAGTACTAAAGAGACTGCATACACTACGCTTGTCCGTCCTTATTTGGAGTATTGTTACCCAGTGTGGGATTCTTATCAGGTGGGTTGACGGAGGACGTGGAAAGAGTCCAAAGAAGGGCAGCTCGTTTTGTATTGTCACGGAAATACAGGACCTGGGATGGTAATTGTTACAACGACGGTTATCGCTGCGGCGTGGTCTACTTACGAATCTCCAATCACCAACATTCGTCTCTGAATGATAACACATATTGTTGACCTACATAGGTAGAAATGATCATCAGAATAAAACACCAGAAATCAGAGCTCGAACGGAGAGATTCAGATGTTCTTTGTTCCCGCGCGCTATTCGAGAGTGGAATGGGGGATGAAAAGTATAAAGGTGGTTCGATGAACCGTCTGACAGTCACTTAAATGTGATTTGCAGAATATCCCATGTAGACGTAGACAACTAATGTTACATCATGATCGTTCGCTCCAAAAATAGGGTAGTTGCTTAAAAGTTGCTTAAAAATTTGCATAACTAAGGAACTGAACTGCTAGGGTTATCTGTTCCTACACACTACCTCAACTACACTAAGGACAATATACACCTCGAACCTCCGGCGGGAGCGCCCGCGCAATCAGTGATAAGGTATTCCAAACCGCGCGGCGATTCCCGCGCTACCCTAGTTGACATTGTCACTGATGTCTGCAGCGTAGACACCTAAAGACAGCTGTCTCTCTGTGATGTAATGCCATCTTGTTCTTTGGCCTTTAACAAACATTGTTTGTTAAGCTTATGGGGTCATCAGTCCCTAAACAGCAACAGAAAGGCATCCAGGTACCAGCCCTAGGCAGGTACGAGAAACTGTCACAATTTCTAACTGTAAGTAATGCTATTTGGTATTTTATTATAACGAGTTATTTCGTAAATTGTCTCCACATTTTAACATACTAAATTATTCCTTTCATGAATCGATAGTGCGCTACATGGTTACACGTTTAGTGCTAATAATGTGGATCTGTACGTTGTGAGATTACCGCCCAATAGAAATATTGGTAATTAATAGCATTTGATAATTAAACAGTATGACCATGCCAAAGCACTAAATGTTACACAATTTTAATCTTATTAATTATGGTAGCAATGTATGTACGCAGTTGGGTGACAACATTTATAGTTAGGCCATAGATAGAAATTCTCCATGTTGAGATTTGCTGTGTGCTTGTAGCTGACGGGAGGCCAGCGAGCAGGCCGACGTTGGTGGCTAGTCCCAGCTTAGGATTTTCCAGGTTCGTTTCTGGTGAGGGGAGAGAGGGACAATGGCGAGTGCCAGGCGCAGTGCAGTGCACAGCGTGAAATAAAATATTCTAATACTACTTGCATTTGAAGTAATACGATGCAGTTAGGAACCTTTAAGGCCCTCATTACAAAATAGCCTGTTGACAAATAAACAATACATTAGCTGATATAGTCACATCTGACGTAATATGTTTAATTGACAATGAAAAGTAATAAATTACCAATGAATAAGAGACAGTTACACAATTAGCATGGCAATGTTTGTTTATAAAAATAATATATTAAGTATTTCTCATTTTATTTTCAATTAATCTTGTGTATTTTATCTTGAAATATTCAGTTAAATCACTTATCTGTGATATAAGAAATTGCACGATTATAATAAATAGTACAAACGATGTTTATAATAATATATAAACCTAATAAGACATTTGTTTAATGTGTAGTGTAATTATTTTGATTTTAAATAAAGTTTTGGAAATGTATTGGCTGAGCGCTGTACGTTGGCAAGTCTGTTAGAACAGCTCAAATGGGGAAGTTGATGACGTAGGGAAAAAGCCCGGCAGTTGGGCTTTTGGAGCGCGCGCGCGTGGCCCAAGTCAGGAGTGGGGAACGAGTGGTGTAGCTGGCCGGGCGCGGCATCGCTCTGCACGGTCGGCATGTGTATCTCCAGGTGGAGGTTATAGATTTTTGTGTGTCAATTGCCAGGTGTGGTTGCTCGTCGTAGACTGCACCAAGTTGAATCGAGTGCTACTGTGTGTTGTGAATATTTAGCCGGTGGAACAAGGTGTGCATCGCACTGAATTAAAGTGACTGTGTTTTGTTAATGTAACACGTGTCGTCGCATAGGCATGAACATAAACGGTGTTTGAGACAGGCACATGGTGTCAAAACAATTTGCGACAAGTATTCATTTTGTCTGGGGGCTCACGAGCAATAACTTTATTTGATAAATGTGTCGACGTACAGACGTATCAGCCACAGGGTTTCAATATGGTGTAATAAACAACATAAAGTGAACTTTCACGTGTTTTCAAAATTAGTAGTTAGTACACCCTTTTCTCACATGAACTTACTTTATTATGAATTTTTTTATTAATCATACGCAGGGAAGGAAAGCTGCGAACGTGTGATATCATCCCCTAAAAAACGAGTCAAACAGTAGCAATCACAGTTCCAGTGTTTTTGCATGTTTAGGAATTTGGTTCGCAGTTGGTGGTTGTGAGTTTTAAAAATTAATCTTTCCTTATTTAAACTCTCACCCCGATCTTACACCCTCGCAACGTGCAACAAAAACACGCGACAATGATGTACGAAGTGCACTCCCACGTTAATTTTCTGTTAACCGAAAGTCTTACAACCTTAACGTGGCTTTAATTATAGCAACGGTGCAAGAAAACGAAAATCAAAGAATATACAGCTAATCGGTTGCAAAAACAATCGTTATAAACGTTTGCTAGATTTCGACACGGACTACGGGTGGATTATTGAGAAAGATAGTAGTCTAAATGGCAGAGATGTTTATTTTCATATAGAATCAGTTTCAGACTCATCGCTGGAGCAGGCACCGATGATTGGCGATTATGAACTGCTGGCAGGTGATTGTTTAAAGGATCGAGGCCTGTCACACATAATTAAATATCTGTGGTTTGCAGACTGTGTTAGGATTAATTTTAAATTATTTGTAACGCTTAGAAGTTAAAAAATAATTAACCAGGTTACAAGCAGTCATGTGTTGAAATGTTTGTACAGCTATGGAAACAAACTGCAGTGAACATCGGTCCCTAGACATAAGACTACTTAAACGTTCTTACAACACACACACCCATGCCCGATGGAGAACACGAACCTCCGACAGGGAGCAACCATACACTCCGCAGCAACGCGGCTTAGAGCGCTCGGCAACTCCCGTACGGCTTTATTTATTTGTGAGATTTTACATAGCCTGTTTGGTAAAGTATTTTTATGTGATGAGAGATACGTTAATCCCAATTATCTCCATATCTTGTTACTGTGAGATAGAGAAACTCACAGTCGATGTAGACTCTAGGTAAATGCTAATGACACTTTTAGAAGTAAGTAAAAAATTTGTAATCTGTAATCAAATTATATACGAAACTTACGAAATGAATTCCAACATTTTCACCAATGTTATTTCCAGCTTTTTGACAAAGGCTATAAAAGCCGAAACAGCTACAGCATATTGTAAATAAATATTTATACTAGCAAACTGGACGAATTATTTATTAACGTAAAATGTTATTCTCTGACATATTTATTGCTGCAGGCCCGAAAGAGAAGAAACTTGCACATAAATTTAATTATGTGATGATCATTTCAAATTTGTGTTGTTAACAGACAAAATGCATTACAGGAATAGTCGGACACCAAGGTTGTTAATAACCCTACCAATGGCTCATGAGTATCTGGTATCAACAGAAATTTGAACGGCACATCATGCAAATAATACTCTAGAAAAAAGAACACCTTTAAATAATGGAGATAATAATCACCTCGATTCATTATGTATCCTGTTGCTTAGTAGGAATATAGTACGCCATCGACCGTGGTAACATCTGCATCTACATAAATACTCTGCAAGTGACATTGAAGTGCGCTCTGATGATATTTCTCTACATTTCCATTCTCTAATAGCACGCGGAAAAAAAGAACCTAAACCTTCCTGTTTTCGATCTGATTTCGCTTATTTTATTATGATAATTACGTCTCCCTACGTCGGTTGGTGCTAACAAAAATTACTCGCATTAGGAAGACGAAGTAGGTGAAAGAAATTTCGCAAGTAGCTCTCGCCGCAACGAATAACGCCTTTTAATGATTTCCACTCCAAGTTGTACATCATTTCCGTGATACTATGTTCCCTACTCGCGATAATGCCAAACGAGTTGCTCTTCTCTGAACTTTCTCTAAATTATTCGTCAGTCCGACTTGATGTGGATGTCACAATAAGCAGCAATACTCCAAAATAGGACGCACGAGTGTAGTATAGGAAGTTTATTTAGTTCTGCCATTGAAACGTAGCCTTAGGTGCGCCTTCCCTAACATATTTTTTACCTGTTCTTTCCAAGTTAAATTATTCGTAATTGTTACACCAAGGTACTTAGTTGACTGCCCGTAGATTTAGCGTGAAAATGAAGTTTAACGGATTTCATTTAGTGGTCATTTGGATGACTTCGCACTTGTCATTATTGTCAATTACCAATTTTTACACCATGCAAATATCTTATCTAAATAATTTTGTAGTTCCTTTTGATCTTTTGGTATCTTTATTAACTGGTAAATGATAGCATGATCCGCAAACAGTCTAAGAGACTTAGAGTGTCTTCCAAATCGTTGCCGGCCACGGTGGTCGGGGGACTGAAGCGCTTCAGTCACGGTCTGCACGGCCACTACGGTCGGGGATTCGAATCCCCCCTCGGGCATGGATATTTGTGCCGTCCTTAGTCTTAGTTAGTTCATAAGTAGTTTGTAAGATTAGGGACAGATGACCCCGTCGTTAAGTCTGTTAGACTATACAAACATTTGAACTTCTAAATCGTTTATAAAAATAAGGAAGAGTAGGTATAAAAATAATCTGTGATGCCGTTGACGTGCATAAGGTGCCAATGACGTCCCTTGTCATAGATTTTCATTCTGCATTCAACTTTCTCAATCTCTGCTGATTGACAATGGGTCACAGCATTTTTCCCATTTAGCTATATCCCACTCTGTCAATGGTGGTCTGTAGCGGCAGGGCCAAAGGGTGACTCCCTATGATACCGGGAAGGCTCATGTTCGAGCCATAATATGTGGTCGTGCATTGTCTTGCTGAATAAATGTGTGTGTCGTGCAGAAAGTTACGGCTAAGAGTCCCAGAATGTCATTTACACTTGTCAAACTGGTCACAATGCTCTGGTTGTATCCAATGTCACCCCACAAAATAAAATCTAGAGTTTCCGCAATATGTCTTATGCGCATTCAGTCACTTTGACGTCTTTCCCCTCGTATGCGTCGAATCAAAACGTGCCCATTATTTTCAAACAAACATATGCGGATTCGTCCGAAAACGCTACCTCAATGCCATTCCTGTCCTCGGTGACGTGCTTTCATAGACCATTGCCGCCTAGCATGTAACAGCACTTTAGTCAAAAGTAGGCGAAGAAGTGGACGACGCGAAAGCAATCCATGCCTTAATAAAGGGCGACGACTGCCCCTTCGTTAGTGTACACCGTTTTCCACAGTTTCACTTTGGCAGTAGAACCGAGAGGGTTGCAGATCTGTCCCGCAATGCAATTTGTATGATGTGTCCATCTTCTGCTGCACCCTGACCCAACTCGTCGTGTTCTACGGCCTTCGGTGAACCATTCACTCCACACTTGGTGCACTGCGGGAACACTTGGCCGCTCACGAGCAGCAATTTCCCGGATGGCTGCACCACATTCTCTCATGCCAGTAATGTGCCTTGATGTGACAGTACCTTTCGTGTATAAGTCTGCAAGGCATTCTGCACGTCTACTCACGTCAGACCAATCCATTACGAATTCAGGGCCGGCCGCGGTGGCCGAGGGGACTGAGGCGCTCCAGTCACGGTCTGCACGGCCACTGCGGTCGGGGTTCGAATCCCCCCTCGGGCATGGATATTTGTGCCGTCCTTAGTATTAGCTAGTTCGTAAGTAGTTTGTAAGTTTAGGGACTGAAGTCCCATAAGCTTAACAAACGTTTGAACATTTGAACGAATTCGGGGCGTTCAAATAAATTCAACGACATAGTTGAAAATTTGTGCTGGAGCGGTATTCGGACCCAGAGGTCGCCTTAAATAATTAGGCTATCCAGGCACGCTTCCCTTTCAACCCAAATTCTCAACTTTCACCCCCTGACAATTGATTCCTCTTGGTCGCAGCCTATACTGATTTCGCGCAAGGGATCGAGCGTTTGAAGGCGTCCGCATTGAATCTTACAAATATTGAAAAGGTGTCTGTTCTTTAGGACAGGTTTGAAAGAACTGACACCGTATCAATATTTGTAAAATAAACTTTCCATTACTGTTTATAGAGATAACAAGAGCCGCATTCACATTATACCTGTAGGTGGTGATAAGTCGCGATATCGATGTTGACATTGAACCTGTGAGCCGACATTGTTCCAGTTCTAGCATACGTGTCCTGTGAATATGACGGGCTATCTCTTGTCCTTCAAGGTGTTCTGTGTTAAAACATTAAACATTGTAAATCACAACTGTGCAACAATGACGTATCTCAAGCGTCATCCTACAAGAGTAGTCCGTTTTTCTTAGCAGAAAGCAAAGATGTTAATTTAGGTGGCGACGCTAGCAGGTTCAAAATCTGTTATGATAAAACTGAAATGAAAAGCAATTAACTGAAGCGGAAGACAATTTCGATCTGAGGAATCGAATATTGAATGCAGACATTCATTAGTTACAAAAATTGTCTTTGTATGTTTGTGTGTGTTAGTGTGTGTGTGTGTGTGTGTGTGTGTGTGTATTCCATATCTCCACCTTAACCAATGGCCCGATTTAAAGATTTAAACCAAACCTTGTAACATACTCTTACCAGCTTTAGTTCCCAGCGTTATCAGATGAGTATTTATTTTATTCTTATGTTGGTTCATATCACTATTCGCTGTCTCTCTCCATCGCCTTCTACCTTTCAGTCGATTTCAGTTTCGTTTTCACCCAGATGAGTGCTTATGACTTCATACCTCCTGAATAACATATGCTACAATAATATAATTTTGGATGTACCTAGTGCGGAAAATTAGGAACCTTTTTTTGAAATGTGTTGCGAACAAAATTAGTGTTACAAAGGTAATAAATACAATATGTAACAGGTTTCTCATGCATTTCATTGTTTACGTCAAATCTTCTGAAGTACGTGCCGTACTATTATACAATTTCAAAGTGTCTACTGTCTGTAAAATATAATGCGAATACAATAGATACAATAAAATGTCACGTCGTGCTAAATACAGTAGTTTTACTGCATGAAACTCTGACAAGTAGTAACTGATAATATTGTTTCCTTTGTTGTTATATCTTGGGCCACAGTGATTGTGACATCTTAGGTTGACGTAATTACTTTAGGTTAAATCACAAAACTAATATCCATTAATATTTCATTCTTTTCAGAGATATATTTTTCGGCAAAAGAACTGTCGACAGGTGTTTTAATTGTATTCAGAAGAGCTATTCTTTTGCTCTGACTGACTCTTATTAGATATTTAGATATTATGTTAATTTCATACTTTCAGTCACGAATTTGCGTCAGTGTTTTGCGGTGCTAGGAAGTAATGGGCGGAAGTACGTGAGCGAAAACTAAAACTAAAAAATTATGAGATACTACAATGTACCACATTAATATGTAATAAGAGTTAGTTAAAGCAAAATATAGCCCTTCTGAATACCAGAAAGATATTGGAAGATGTCTAATGAAAGAAGTAGACTATATATAGTTATAAGACTGTTGTAGTTTAACCTAATATAATTGTTTCGTTTCATCATTCTACTGAGGTTGTCAAGCAAGAAAAATTTTCGTAACGGTTTGTAACAGGTGTTTAGGTGTTTACCAAGGCTTTAACTGCTCTTTTCCTCAAATATTGAATGAATAAAGTTTCGTAATACACTCTTCGCATGATACATCTCGTTGTTTATGACGACTTATCTCCTGAAGTACGTATGTAACATACACATTTGGTACACATCTATCCATTTCATTAGCACGAGACATTTTCAAATCATATTGCGTTTCTTCACACATTCCATTGTTTATGACTTGTTTCTTAAACAGCGATTATTGTCTATTATTGAGAAATGTCTGCTCATATAGGTGAAGTAGTTTAGGAGGCGAGTTCGAACACAAACACATACTTGCATTCGTAAATACATCTTTTTAATGATATGTATAGATTCCTTACCGTGGAGTTTTAATAATTGTGGGTAAGAACCATTAACGACGCATGGTAGAGAAAACATGAAGTCATAAACAATGTAATACGTAAAACAACTGACGCATCATTTACGAAACATTTTCTCGTTGACAACCGAAATAAAATTTTGAAAGGAAAACACTATATCAGTCCCTAATTTTCCTCTGCCCATGCAGTGGAACTACGTCCTTTATTATTTGTACTTTACTTACAGCATTGACGATATAATTTACAAAAACACCGCTGAATGTACCTTTGAAAACATACCATCGTATAGATCACGTGCTAGATGCACGGAAAAGCACCCCAAGACACGTCAGGTTTTAAAGTATTACGGCTTTTGTTTTCACTCGATTCGCGATTTGGAGAAATTTACCTATTATTCCACTGTATGCACCTGGAAAACAATGTTATTGTAGAACACATTTCTCAAAAGATGCAACATCATGAAGATGTACATGCGTGAGGGCGAAATTCGCGACAGATGCAAGTGCAATATTGGTGCATAAATCGATGCACAGTGGGAGTAGGAGCTGGACTGACATAATAGTAAATACACGGGCAATGCGGGTTGCTAAGGATGGTAAATAAGTAAATAAGAAAAAAAAAATAATAATAAAAAAAAAAAATCTTAGGTGAAACGATTTCGGGTGGGTGAAAATTTGACATTAAGCTAATTTATAATAATGTAAGTTTGTATAATGTTAAATCGGTGTCAGTCGCGAAACTTACGTATGTTGACAACGGCGACAGCTACGAGGACGGAAGGGCCCGCATAGTGGCCTGTTGCCCCTGCAGGTAGCGCGGCCCGCTCGACAGGTGCGGAGCGGCAGGTGGCAGGGGTGCGTGTATATGTGTGTGTGTGTGTGTATGTGGCGGAGAACTGCCTCTGACCGACGCCCGGGGCGGCTCGGGCTGAACTGACGGCCGCGCGCCGACCGGTGACCGCTCTGCTGGGAGTGGGGGGGGGGGGGAGGTGTCGGCAGTGGGGGAGGGAGGGGCGGGCCGGGCCACGCCGCTGGGCTGGGCTTTCCGCGCCGCCGCTGACCGGAGCCGTGGCGGCACAAAGAGTGTCTACGCGGCTTTGTCGCGCTCCCACACCAGACTCGCGGATTTACGACTCGGCGGCAAGCGGCTCGTGTCGATTCTGGCAAGCGCCGATCGCAAAATAGCGGCCGATCACCTGGAAAGTTACTGTCGGCCTACTGGAACTACACAGACCCACAATGAGAGTATTTTAGTGATAATGTTAGTCCCGTAACGCAGTGGAGTGTGTTCTGATACAAAACCTGACAGATTAAATCTGTGTGGTAGACCGTGTTCGAACTCTGAACCTATGCTTGTCTGACAGGCGCTTTACCGATGCTTTTTCCTCATTGTAAATTTGAATTTTACATTTTCTCATTTTTTTTTTTAAATTTTGGATATTTTTATGTTTTATCCTTTTCGTGTTCACTTCCCACAAAAACAACTAACTGAGAAACAAAAATAATCTAATCACCCAAAGCTGAATAGAACATCGCCAAACTTTCAGGCATCAGTATCAACGAAACAAATTCCCTACATAATGGCCCGTAAAAAAAAAAAAAAAAAAAAAAAAAAAAAAAAAAAAAAAAAAAAAGTCTGCGGAAGGCATCCTAGGAGGTAAGCGGCGTACTGAAACGAGAGGGCGACTAAGCGCCGTATATATAGGCAAAACAGAGGGCGCCGCTATCGCTGACCGATAGCGGCGCCCCCTGTTTTGCCTATATATACGGCGCTTACTCGCCCTCTCGTTGCAGTACGCCGCTTTAAGTAATGACGACACCTGCTGGGAAAGCCTTCATTGTATGATCGAACTGAAGAGTACAAACATGTAGGCTGTATTTCGTTCCTTTCTCTTTTACGGCCTGATACGGAGGGATCTGTATCGTTGAGCCTCGCGCCTGTTCTGTTCATCTTAAGGAGAAAGTGGCATGGCACTTAATTATTTTTATTTCTTGATTAGCTAGTTTCTTTATATATTTTATGTGTATATTTATATGTATATGTTTTTAAATAAGTGTTCACCGAGTCCAGTTGTTGCGGTCTTCAGGTATACCCCCTACTGGGGATTTCATCCGACTGATCAACTTGAACACACCTCACAGACCGTCCACACACCGTACACATTCCCTAGGCTATAGCTAAGATTCCCCATAAGGTTTTCTCTTCCAGGAGTACAAATCTTCGCAGGAGGTATTCTGTGAAGTCTGGAAGGTAGGATGCGATATTCTGACTGAAGTAAAACTTTGTGGAAGAGCAGCGAGGCGTGCTCAGGTGGCTCACAAGGAAAGGGTCTGACATGTGGGTCGCCGATTTCGATCAATTTTTGCGTGGACATTGCATGTTAGCCTGAACAAGCCTCTTCATTACCTCATAATTCATCTTAATCTGCTTACTATATTCGTCTCTTGGTCTCCCTCTGCGATTTTTCCCCCAAACACTTCCCTCCAATTCTAAATTTACGATTCCTTGATGTCTAAAGACGTGTTCTACCAATCGATCCCTTCTCTTAGTCAAGGTATGCCGAAAATTCCTTTGCTTTCCAATTTCGTTCAGTACCTTCTATTAGTCACAAGATCTATCCACCGAATCTACTGCATTCTTCTGTAGCGCCATATTTCAAAGTCTTCTATCCTCTTCCTGTCTCATTTATCGACCATGTTTTACTCCCGTATAAGTCAACACTCCACACAAATGCCTACAGAACAGACGTTCTTACAATTACATTAATATTTGATGTAAGTAAATTCCTCCTTATCAAAAACGCTTTCTTTTCCATTGCCATTTTACATTTTATATCCTCTGTACTGCGATCTTTGTATGTTATTTGTAACAAAACTATCTACCACCTTTATTATTTCGTTACCTAATCTAATTCCTTCAGCGTCACCTGATTTTCTTCGACTGCACTTAATTAACCTCGTTTTGCTATTGTTAATGTTCTGTTTATACGCTCTCTTCAACACACTGTCTATTCCATTCAATTGCTCTTCCACGACCTTTGCTGTCTCTGACAGAATTACAATGAAATCAGCGAAACTCAATGTTTTTATTTCGTAACCGTCAATTTTAATCCCTTCTCCAAATTTTTCCTCGATTTCCTTCACAGCTTGCTGAGTGTACAAAATGAATAATATTCGAGAAAGGCTACAATTCTCTCTTACTCCCTTCCCAACCAATGCTTTCCTTTCATGCTTTCGACTCTAATAACAGCACTCTGGCTTTCGTACAAGTTGTCAATAACTCTCTTTTTCCGGTATTTTTATCCCTGCTGACTTCACAATTTGAAAAAGTGTATTCAAATCAACAATGTAAAAACCTTTTTCCAAATCTTCAAAAGCTGGAAATGTAGGTTTTCCTTTCCTTAATCTATCTTCTACGATAAGTCGTAAAGTGAGTATTGCGTCCCGCGTTCCTACGTTTCTTTTGAATCCAAACTGATCTTCCCCGAGGTCAGCTTCTACCAGCTTCTCCATTCTTCTGAAAATAATTCGTGTAAAAATTTTGCATCCATAACATATCAAACCTGTCTGCGGCTAATTACTTTGGAATAGCGATTATTACAGTTTTCTTAAAGTCTGAGGGTATTTCTCCTGTCTCATAGATATTACGCACTACGTGAAATAGTTTTGTCATGGCTGGTTCTCCCAGAGACTTCAGTAGTTCTGAGGGCCTGTCGTCTACTCCCGACCAAAGTCTTTCAGGACTCTGTCAAAGTATAGTGTCTCCTATTTCATCTGATCTACTTCCTCTTCCCTTCCTACAATATTGCCTCTAAGTTCATTTCCTTTGTAGAGCCCCTCTACATACTCTTTCCACTTTTCAGCTTTCCCTTCTTTACTGAAAACTGCTTTTCCATCTGAATTCATTATAATCATACAGCTGCTTTTCTTGTCTCCAAATCTCTCTTTTATTGTCCTGTTGGCGGTATTTATTTTCATCTAGTTATAAATTCTTCTGCATTTGCCTTCTAGCCACTCCCGCTCAGCCATTTTGCACTTCCTGTCTATCTCATTCCTTAGTCGTCTGTAGGCCTACTCCATTTAGCCTCGTTCATTTACCGCATTTTTATATTTTCTCCTCAGTTAAATTCCTCCTCAGTTAAACTTAGTATTTCGTGTGATATTCAAGGCTGTTGCAGGTGTCGCTTTTTTACCTATTTGGTCCTCTGCTGCCTTCACTACTTCATCTTCCAAAGCTATCCATTCCTCTTCTACTGTTTTATTTTCCGCCGTTTCTGTCAATTGTTGCTTAAAATTCCCTCTGAAATTCTCAAGAACTTCAGGTTCCTTCAATTTATCCAGGTCCCAGCTCCTTATTTTCCAACCTTTCTGCGGTTTTTTCAGTTTTTGTCTACAGTTCATGACCCATAAAATAAGCCGAAAGCTAATATCTGCCCCGGGATGTGTCTTATAGTTTAAAACCTGGCTTCAAAATCTGTCTTACCATTCCGGTTTCTCCAGGCCTCTTCCACGTATACAACCTTCTTCCTTAAACCGTTTGTTATGATTAAATTATGTTCCGTGCAAAATTCTACCAGGCTGCTCCCTCTTTCATTCCTTTTTCCCAGTCCCTACTCACCTAATATTTTTTCCTTCTCATTCTTTTCCTACTACCGAATTCCAGACCCCGATTACAATTAAGTTTTAGTTCCCTTAACTGCATGGATAATTTCCTTTACCTCGTCATATTTTTTTTTCAATCTCCTCATCGTCGGCAGAGCTAGTCGGCACTTGTACTACTGTTCTCGATGTTGTCTTCGTATCTCTTGACTATAATACATTTAATGAGACATGCTTTCAAAAACATTTTTGTTGTCTTCACTTCGAACTATAGTGTGACGCACCCTCTGTGGTACTTTACTCCATTCCCCCCCCCCCCCTCTCTCTCTCTCTCTCTCTCTCTCTCTCTCTCTGTCTCTGTGTGTGTGTAAGTGTGTGTGTTTTGTCCTTAGCATCAGTTGGTTTGTAATTCTAGGGGTGATGACACTACGGTTTGGTCCCATAGCTTTACAAACATTCCACATTTCTCTCTCTGAATAATTGCAAAACTTGTTTTTATTGTATCAATGGTCCTTTCTTCATAGCGTTAATTTCAAATTACGTCTTTTAAATTAAAAGAAAAAAAGAATATTGGCATAACTACTCTGGGCATAACAGGATTATAAATACAAAATCAGTATGGGGGTATCGAAGTAGTAGGTCCAATAATGAATAAGAAAATAGGAATCCGGGTAAACTACTATGAGCAGCAAATTATCATAGTCAAGATAGATATGAAGACATTACCGAGTAAAGTTAAGAGTAAAGTTAAATGGTATTATGGTAGGTGGTACAACATTTTGTATTAGATATCAGTTTCATGCTTAACCAGATTTTCTCTTATTCAAGTACGTTAACGTCAGTCTCGTGAACATTTAATATCTTCTCATTTCGCAACATTCACGAATCAATATTTACTGTTCCCAGCATGATAGTGAGGGCCTTGTGGCCCACACTAAAGGTCATAGGTTCGTTTCCTGGTAGTTTAAACGTATATCCTCAGTCTTCATTTTGACCGTCCTTACACCTTTCTACGATATGAGGGAACGCCATAAATGATACATGGTTCCAATAACTTGTGAAATTGTAGATTTTTCGATTGTCTCTTATATTCCACTATCGAACAAACACTCAAAATTTGTTGTGAATTCCACAATATATTGTCATTTCGGTCTTCATTGCAGTAGTCTGTATGAATTTTTCAATTCTTCAACTTCTTATTATACTTTTTTTAACGGATTCATAGTATCCCATGTTATCGGAATTAGATGAAAGGTAAGGCTGCGCATAAAATACGGATGTAATCGGAAGTGGCTACCGGCATACAAGATCGCCAATTTCAATTTTTAATTCCGAATGTGAATCTAAAGCATCCAGAGGCCCACTCACACACAAAATTTTATCGAAATCGGTCCTGCGATTTAGTTCAGTAACATTCACAAGTCTGAATGGGCAAGAGGAAAACAGTTTTTCCGCAAAATTTCTCCTTTATAAGAACCTTCATCCTACTTTTATAAAAATATGAAAATATGAAATTTGCGTTTAGCAACACATTCCGCGATATGAAGATATAGATTCTAGAATGATATTTTCACTATGCAGCGAATTGTGCACTGATATAGATTAGTACTAAGACATAGATGACTGCAGTGTTTTGCCTATATGTTTTCTTGCAGATATTGGCTACAGAGATTATAATCATGTGATCGAGTATTAATGAAACGATTAGAAAATGAGTGTTTATTTTCAATTAGTTTGTTAGAACTGCTATGAAAAAGGTTAATGGTCGTGTTCCTGGGAGGAAGATATTACCAGTTCTACAAGAGGAGCCAAACTTATGAAAGCAACAGGTGGACGCTTCAGGTATTTATGATATATTTTCTCACAGGATGGCAATTTAGTGAAAGAACTTGATTCAACGTGTAGCAAAGTTAACGATCTTTTCTCGTTTGCAAGAAAGCGCCGAGACTAATGGATATGATGCCTCATTAATAAGGTTGAGATTACATATATGAAAGTAGCAAGGATGATTGTAGGTACAATAGATGGGAACAATGGCAGGAGGGTGTCCATACTGAAGAAACCGAAGAAAAACTTGAGATGGACACCAAAGATGAAGAAGAGCGAACAGACTGAAATGGTGGGGTCATGTTACACGACTGGGAGAAGCAAGACTCATGGGTTTGTCAGTAGAGGGTAAGAGGAGTTATGTTAGACCAAGGAAAAAGTACTTGAATTCGATCAAGAATGTTTTTAAAGTAACAGTCTTAACGTAAGACGAGGCATCGATGTTAGCATTGAGTAGGGAATCATGGAGGAATTTTATTAGGATGACTATGCTCCAGGCTGAATGCTGAAACGAAAAATCAGTCACTAATAATGATGATGATAAAAAAATTAAATGTTTGTTAAGCTTATGGGACTTAACTACGGGGTCATCAGTCCCTAAACTTACAAACTACTTATGAACTAGCTAATCCAAACGACGACACAAATATCCATCCCCGACCGTAGTGGCCGTGCAGACCGTGACTGGAGCGCCTCAGTCCCCTCGGCCATCGCGGCCGGCAATGATGATGAGGATGATCTTATATACATGTAGCGTCTGTTGTTTCGAACTTTTTCGAAACAGGCACCACATATAATATTCAGGCGATGACAGGTCAATGGCCGGCCGCGGTGGCCGAGGGGACTGAGGCGCTCTAGTCACGGTCTGCACGGCCACTACGGTCGGGGGTTCGAATCCCCCCTCGGGCATGGATATTTGTGCCGTCCTTAGTCTTAGTCAGTTCATAATTAGTTTGTAAGTTTAGGGACTGATGATCCCGTAGTTAAGTCCCATAGACTATACAAATATTTGAACAGGTCGATGATTCCTTTAATCTAGGTGTAACTCACCCTCAAACTGTTTCTGAACTTGTGGATTAGGTGAGAGCCGGCCGCGGTGGCAGAGCGGTCTGCGGCGCTCTGCACGGTCGCTACAGACGAGGGTTCGAATCCCCACTCGGGCATGGATGTTTGTGTCGTCTTTAGTATAAGGTAGTTTGTAAGTTTAGGGACTGATGACCACGCAGTTAAGTCCCTTAAGCTTAACCAACATTAGAACATTTTTTTTTATTAGGTGAGACTTTGGATCTGACGGACGATGTGCTTGGGCAGTCTGTGCAATTTTTGTGATTGCTGTGCCTAGACGGTAAAGTAGTCACCGCACCTGCTTCTTGAGCAGGAGAGCTGGGTTAGGACCGCGTCTAGCACAAATTTTAAAGATTCCTCAGTATTACGTATTAGTTTCTTTGTATCTAAATAGTATTCTTCCGTTGTTAGTGATGCTTGTGATTGTTGAAATATACTGAACGCAGTCGGATGACTGCTAGTAGACTGAATTTCCTACAGAAAATTTGTAGGCTCCATATGGCTTTGTTCATCTGAGACATATTGTAATACTGGAATTGTTACTGACCTTTAGTGGTCCGATTACCCAACTTTTAAATAAATTCCAGCCCCATTTCAGATTTGTGAGAGGCAGCTGACACAACTGCAGTTTCCTTTATCAAAGATAAACCAGCGCCTGCGCGAATAAAACGCACTCGACGGTTATTCGACAACACAACACGCGGTATCCAGAAACAAATGAGGGTGACGTGAAAGAACCGACGCTTCACAAAGAGGAATACTGTCGGATGATATGAGCCGCTGGTGTGCCTGTGAAAATTGAGCCACAGAAACACGGATGGATCAGGGGAGGGGGGAAGGTGCCAAGCGCAGAAAATAGCGATCAGCTAGAGAGACGCAGCTTTGCTTCAGTATCCAACGGCGCGCAAGGTGTAAATAAAAAATACCGTTTCCGCTGTGGACAGGAGCAGCAGGTCGTTTTGATCGGTACGGTCGTCGCATGAAAAGCTTATTGCCGGTGTATTTTCACAATAAACAGGCAGCGTTGCTGTTTTTTCAGGCAGAAAACCGCTGACACATTCGACTACTTATGTTCCCTCATCACAAAAATGTTCAAATGTTTGTTAAGCTTATGGGACTTAACTACGGGGTTATCAGTCCCTAAACTTACGAACTACTTATGAGCTACCTAATACTAAGGACGGCACAAATATCCATGCCCGAGGGGGGATTCGAACCCCCGACCGTAGTGGCCGTGCTGACCGTGACTGGAGCGCCCTCATCACACTAGGGGTCTTCCTGTCCTTCCTTTGATATGCAGCAGCAGTGTCAATGTATTTCATAGCACACGGTACTATACGTGGTGAGGCACTTTGTTTTTGGGAATATTTGAAAAAATATAAACGTTTAAAATGTTGTAATAAAAGTTGGTCATATCAAAGAGGGCCTTTCATTAGTATAAATGTCGACGCCTCTGCATCATCCCCCCAGTCGGGAGGGGTTGGGGCTGACGTAAATTTTTTTGGCAGATTTCGATTCTCCGTGAAAAAAATATATCTTTATTCTGAAACATTTGTTTCGTTGCATGATGGAGCTTGTAACGCACAGAATTCCGGTAACACTAAAAGATACGTGACAGTTACAGAATCTGTCACGCCAGTCTTCAGACAAAGGAAGACTGATTTATAAAGATAATACGACAAATTTAGTAAAAAATTCTGACTGCAGATGAAATCCAAAGTTTATTGATTACACACTCAGACCGGTTAATTAGTTAATTAATAACATTGGGGAACAGCCATTTTGTTGTGTTAGATCTACAACTTGTTATTAACTAATTTTTGGTCTCAGAACTCAAAACTGTTAGCAGTTTTCCTCTATCACGTCGAGTTTTTAAACTACAGGCTACTCTTTCTTTACCCTGGGCATACAAAGGAAAATAAAACAGGCACTAACCAAACGTATTAGAATATTTTATACATTTAAAGGTTATTACAATATTCAAAGTTACATTGTGTTTATACGAATAATAAAAAGAAAGATATTATGGTACAAATTTTCGCTTATAACTTTTCCTACAATGTTCAATCTGGGGATATTCTCGCTTAATGCTCCGACAATAGTCAGCCGACATACTGACATCCCATCTACCTTGATACGTTGCCACCATGACCTTTAAATCTTGGCGGAACCGCTCACCTTGATCATCGGTGAGAGCACCAAGAATGTTATCAATACGGCTATGTAAGAAATGCAGTTTGATACTCATGTTACAGCCAAGCTTTTTAAAGGTCTCTGAGAGTTGTTGAACGATTTCGACGTAATTCTGGGCTCGTGTATTTCCTAGAACGTCCTTGACTACACTTCTGAATGCCAACCAAGTTTGGTCATTGTTTCTATGAAACATTCATCTTTAATAATTTGCCGAATCTGTGGCCCATCAAGGACATCAGCCTTTATCTTGTCATATGACAAGCTAGGAATTGCCGAAATAATATACTTAAAACAGTCCCCTTCAGTTGACCAAGCTCTTAACAAATTGCTTCAAGAGACGTAGTTTATATGAAAAGGTAGAAATATAATCTTTTTTATGTCAAGTGGATGATTTACAACGATTGGATCACCAGGTTTCAGGTCAGTTAAGGGCGGCCACTCTGACTACACCCAATGTTTCTCACGAGCTTTGCTGTCCCACATACACAGAAAATACTTAGTATATTCCGTGTTGCTGACCAAGAAAGGACCAAGGAAAGAAACCATTTTAAAGTCAACACAGATAATCCATTGAAGCAAGTGACGATCTTTATGTCTTCGTATTTTTCATGCAAGAATGCTGAATGTTCTATTGTGACTGAACCGTATAAATTTCCATTGTGGCTGGGAACACATTTCAAGCTAATATTTCGAGCTATTAATAAACTATTGGCTTTCAGTTGCGTTATAGTCTGAAATTGCCAATTACTTCATTAAACCAGATATGTCGTGACAATACACAAATCCATCAGCACTCAGAGAGAACTGCAGAAATGCATTTTCTCTCGATAGAAAGTAAGTGATTTTAGCTCCTTTTCTAACAACTGTAGGAAAAAAAAATTGACGTGATAAGAGGGAAAAAAGTAATAAAATAAAACAACTATTTACAGTTCTGGAATCAGCATGTCAATTTACCTATAAAACAGCCTAAAAATCGAACAGAAATTACTTTACAAATTGTTCTCCAGTGTAATCATTAAAATTTCATCGCACGATTATAGGCATAAAATTTCCTCAGGCCCACAGACACTACCGAGCATCGGTCGGATGTAGCAGCATAATTTTGGCACTGCACATTTAATTATTACAGAAAATGACCAATATGGCGAAATCAGGTTTAGCTTCCCTTCGGTCGTTATTTCAAACCGTCGTTGTAGCGCGCGGTGGCGGAGGGAGACTAGTTTTCGTGTCCTGCCAATCCGCGCCAGTTCAGGCCAGCCAACATGACGGTTGGAACTCCGCCGCTGCCGGCGGCCATAAGGTAGGCAGGGTCTGTCTCGCGGAAACACGCACTTGGCTGTTCGAACGTTTAGCTGTCAGTTTGTCACGTGACCAGTCAATTAGTTTCAAGATGTCTTCCTATTTCATTCTGCTCTTTTCTGCCACACTGAGAGTTCTGTTTTAACTTAGTTACTGCTTATTTATTGCGTTGTTGCTATCTTTTGGTGAACATGAGTGATTCGCACAAACCGTTCCTAAATTGCGAGGAATGCAGATCCGAGTTCAATGTGCGTTAGAACCTCTGGACTCACTATAAAGTTAATTTAGCTGAGAACATTAGTGTGGGAAAGGAAGTGTCCATAATTTGGAATTGCATTATCAAGATGCAATTCGTTAAAACACCATCAAATAAAATTTTAACCATCTAAGCTCTATTCAAGTAACGTCCTGCCCTGTAATTCTGTGACATCTATTTATTTGACATGAAACTGTACTGGACAACGAAATAAAAGATGATAAAGTAATTGAATTTGTCACGTTTTTATTGCAGTGCATTGAGAACCAAATACGAAAAATTGGATGATTATGTCATGCAACGGAATTTCTGTGTAAAAACGAAGTAGTTTGATATTTTCAGTGTTTAACTGTCACGTTTGTTATATCAAAATACTGAACATGCACAGGCTACAATACGTAAGTATTAAGATATCCTGTATACCGGTTTTTCGACATGTTGACGACGTTATGGCTCTAAGCTGACGGATGGTATCCCAGTCTTCAGTTATGCCCGATTGTTTATTCAGTAGATAAGTTGCTGTACTTCATGAAGTTCAATAACTACATGTACGAGTTTACACATTTTAGGCATATCTGAAAAAAGTTAATCGAGTATTTCTTAATCATTAAGGATATTGCCTGTTTTGGACAAATGTAACAGTGCACAGCTTACACCTGAAATCGTGAATGTATTGCCAGTCAGCCATAGTGTAGGTTATGTTGAACAGTGACAGCTATTTTGAGTTGGCAAAGCCAACATATGTGCTTGCGAAATAAGTCGTGGTGGTAAGCTGATCTGCAGTGTAGGACACTGTCAACGTTTCCGCAACATTTATTTTGAAATGTTAATCAAAGAAGAATTAAAAGTTCCAGATAATCACAGGGAAAAAGAAAACAAACACGTTTTCGTTGAGTATATTTCGCATCCTCAGCACATGTAATATAAACTAAGAAAACCTCACAGCTTGCGTTAAACTAAATTCTTCAATAGTTTCGGAGCATGACAGCAGCCAAATATTCTAACAACCTTTTGAGTTTTGACTGCAGTCCTGTGTTTACATATAGGACAGTCACGTGACATAAATTTCCAGCAGCTGAACGTCCGAACAGCAAGTGCGTACTGCCGCGAGACGGAGCCAAGGTAGGTAACGGTGATTCCTTCCTCCTCTGGTTGGCTACAGGGACCTTTTCACAAACCGCGTGCACACGAATGCATTGGTCACTTCTTTAAATAGCCTGGAGAGCAGCTTCCGAGCCCATTCCGCTGCAGTTTCCGGAGGTATCGATATCGGGAGATCAGCATGCGGCAGTTAACGTCGTTTACTGACACGTGCTTGCCATTACCTTGGGAGCAAGCAGCCTGTCCTAGACTTCTACACCGGACTCGATACGATCACCGATACGACATACTTCGCATCCCCCTGTGGTCGCGATCTCCTTATTTCTGCATTTGCGCCGTCTATTGGGGTGCTGCTACTCCGATATGTAGCACGTTCGATGCCTGTTCTTGTGATCATGCGCGAACTCGTGGCTATTTTCTTACCTTTCGTCTTAAACTTTTAAACTTTCTGAGGGCTGGTTTTTGTTTATATCCTTACTCCTGTATGTATTTTGTGACTAGGCCTACAGCAAGTCAGTTCCACACACAGTGACCGCATTCAGTGTGTGAGGGTTTATGGAAATTTGTGACAGGGCTACGTCGCCTCTATGTGCTTTGATTTTAATGTATCTTTTGAATTGCTATCCCGACTTTCACTGTCCATAGCTTCCCTTACTGACCCTTTTTTTAAAACCTTTTACCAGGCGCTGAAACCCCAGCTGAAAGAGACGAAGTCCGATCGCCTGGGACAGAGCATCTGTAGGTGTGTTGCCTCACCATAGCTCAGTGCTGTTCGCAACGTTATTCCTCGACTACAGCTACTGTTGAGGAATGATGGTGAACATATTGAGCATTTCCTGTAAAGAACATCATCTTTGCTTTGTCTTAATTTGTTATGCGAATTATTGCTTTTCTAATCAGATGAAGCGCCATCTTTCGGACATTTTTTGAACTTTTTTTGTCCTAATAAAACCCCATGTCATTCCAAGCATGTGTGTCAATTTTTACCTCTCTGTCTACATTATTCCGTGATTTATTAAGTTTTCAAATTTATATTGACTTTTTGATCACCCGGTATACTCTAGATCCAATGATATGTTCAACTTCATCATCTCTGTATACAACTACTCCATGACAAATGTAATGAAAGGATACAGGTAAAAATCATATATAACATTGTAAAATATAAGACATCAGAAGATGACGTCTGTGAACGTCGAAACCGGTCAGCCATAAATACAAAACGCGATATTGGCTGGAAACTTGTATAAGCCGCGGTGGAGTAGCCGAGCGGTCTAAATCACCTCCTTGCGGAGCGCGCGGTTGCTCGCCGTGCAGGTTCGAGTCCTCCCTGGGGCATGGGTGTGTGTGTGTGTGTTTGTCCGTAGGTTAGTTTACTTAGGTTTAAGTAGTTTGTAAGCTACGGACTGATGACCACGCAGTTTGGTCCGATAGATTTACAGACATTTGAACATTTCTTTTAACTTGTATAAAAACAGTTTAATTATTTGGTGCTTTGCAGTGTCACTGCTTAGTCGTGTAGGTCAGCCACTACAACATTAAACACAAACTTAGATAATAAAGTTTGTTAGAATTAAATCAAAATGTTCGATCGGACAACACGTGCGAAACCAGATGAGACCTGTTCTACGAAATGCTTGTTTAGTGCGTTGGTTCTTAACTGAGAATAGGGCAATGAACAAAGAAAGTATCAATTTAATTTTAACCTTGACAAGATTTCTAAAGATTAGAACATGCCGCCAAATTAATGTTCTTTCCTGATTTGTATCCTACACAAACCCCACACTGAACATAACAGGAAACTACTGACACGCGTTTTCAGATATATCTGTGAGTATTGAACCTCCCTTTCAGGTTTGCCTTTTCCTTAATTTGCCTTTTGCCTGCATCGAATCATTAGACTCACTTATAATACTGTGCTCAGAACGTTTTTTTACATACCTGGCAAACCCGGCAAGGCTTCACAGTAGCTAGTGTGTATGGGATATATACTGTAATCTCTACTCTTCTTCTCCCTGTGTCTATCCCTTCTTTCCCCTTCCTTTGTCCATCTCCTCCGCCTACCTTTTTCACACCTCTCCTTCTTATCCCACAACATTTACGTCTCCTCTTCCCTCCTCTCTGCGTCTATATCATTCCCCAATTTTTATATCCATTTCATTTCCCCATTCTCAATTTGCTGTTTCCCATCTTATTTGTTGTCATTGCAATCTGGATCTTGAATGGGAATAGAAGTAAAAATGGACGGGTACATCAATTGGAAACGGATTATTAGACGTTTCGAGCTGCTCTATCTGTGAGGTTAGTAGCTATAATGGCCGCACGTTTAATGGTTGTATTGTACGAACAGATATGATTTTAAATGTTGGCATAAAAAATTACTGGGAAGGAAAAAACAAAACATGTTTACCGCACAGCTTAGCATGTTTTTCTCGCAGCGAGCAGAATAAAAATGTTTTTATAACATGTTCATATCTTCTCTATAGTTGAATAGTTGAATTGGATACAAAATAACTGTAGCATGATCATACTTTAATGATAGAAATTCCATATGAAGCGTAACAATTATTTGAAATAAAATACGTGGGATGGCAATACAATGTTTCGAAAGTCTTTGTGTTGCGTTCACTTCTTGTCTTGTTAGGAATCTAATGGAAATTACAATCCGCGACATATGCATGGTATAGCTATGCTGGCAACAGCTGTTGGATCGTGGGAATGAAGTCGACTAATCATGGCAAAGCTTGAGATACCCAATGAAATTTTAGATGACGACAGTTTGGTCCGAAGCGTTCGCTGCGGGGACTGATAACCCAGCAGTTGAGTCCCCTCTAAACACCCAACAACCCCCAACGTTCGCTGCGTAATCGAGTGCTGGATCGTATTTGAACGCCAAACATTCAGTTGTAATCGTCACATGTGGCCGTCTGTTTTGTCGTCGATCCAAACTATTTTGTGCGTAAGCTGCAACTGAGCGAGTCGAACTCGACTGTACTCTTTGTTCCAGAGTAATAACGGATTGCGCTTCAGAATTTCTTTTGGATTAACCTGCAAGCGCTGTGTACAATCTTTGTCGGTATTATTGTCTACGATCACGTAGTAAGATTGCGTTGCACGTACGGCGACCGATATTACGCCGACACAATGGAGGCATTGGTCTAAAAAAATAAACCACGATCTGTACTTAATTTGCTTGTAACACTCAAAAGTACCACGAATTTACATAAATTCTATCTTTGCACCGACCCAAAGATATGGTCACCACCGATAACATGGAGGTAAGAATAATACAGAGGGGCTTGTAAAGACACAACATTTCGTCTTACATCTGTCTGTCTGCTTTAACCTTGTGTGCATAACGCCATCTCCTTTTATTCTAGACTCCTTGACGTATTTATTCACTATGTTATAGCGTATTTCGTCGCTAGGCGAGTAGCGAATGAATAAGTTGATTAGAATCGAGAAAATGATCTCAGCTGGAGACGAACTTTCAGTTTCTCTAAAAAAAAAAAAAAAAAAAAAAAAAAAAAAAAAAAAAAAAAAAAAAAAAAATTCTGATATTTTTCGGTAGATTTTTCCAAAAATTTTCTTTCATACAAACCTTGTCCTGAAAATTACGAAAAGAACAAAGAAAACAGGCCGCGGTGGAGTAGCCGAGCGGTCTAAAGCGTCTCGCTGCGGAGCGCGCGGTCGCTCGCCGTGGAAAGTTCGAGTCCTCCCTAGGGCATGGGTGTGTGTGTTTGTCCTTAGGTTAGTTTACCTAGGTTTAAGTAGTTTGTAAGCTACGGACTGATGACCACGCAGTTTGGTCCGATAGATTTACAAACATTTGAATATTTGGAAGAAAACATCAGCCAAATCGGTGAAGCCATTCTCAAGTGATGCGCTTTCATACAAGTGGCAATTCATTTTTGTTAACATAGAAGATGTAGTAGGAAATAGTATATATGGCTTCAGATTCACCGTATGCTGTGTGTTCTGATCCCATATATTCTTGTCCGGGCGCCGATGACATTGTTGTTGAGCGTCCAAAGACGCAAAACAACACCACCACCTCAAGAATTGCATGCGATGCTGGTGCGTTTATGGGGATCAAGAAATTTCCATAAAATGCGTCTACGAGTTGTTCGCCCGTTTTCCAGAAATGCGGGAAACTGTTTCTGACAATTGTATAACAATTATATTATTTCAGAAAATACCTAACTAGCATATACAACCACACGCTGGGCGTAAGATCCGTACCCAAAGACTGGAAAGTTGTACAGGGATTCAAAAAGTCTCGTCTAGCTCTTTACTCATTTGAAGTGATGAGTGCTATCGATAAAGGATATCAAATAGATTCCGTGTTACTAGATTTCCAGAAGGCTTTTGACGCTGTGCCTCACAATCGTCTTGTAATCAAATCGCGTGCATGTGGAATATCGCCACAGTTGTGCCATTGGAAAAAATGATTTACTATCAGAAAGGATATAGTCCGTTTAATTAACGGTAAGTCTTCGAGCGCAACAGAAGTGAAATCTGTTGTTCCTCAGGGAAGTATTGTAGGGGCCGTACTCTTCCCTATTTTTATAAACGATTTAGCAGACAATCTGAGTAGCTCACTTAGACGGTTCGCGGATGCTGCTGTCATTTATCGGTTAGTAAAGTCACCAGAAGATCAAAAGCACTTGCATAATAATTTAGCTAAGGTATCCCCATAGTACAAAAATTGGCAATTAACTCTTAATAGTGATAAGTGTGAATTCATCCATATGAACACTAAACGAAACCCGTTAAACTTCATTTACACGATAAATTCGTCAAATCCAATGGCAGTCATTTCAACAAAATAGCTAGAAATAACAATTACGTCTTTGAATTTTTAAATAAGAATCCGTTTTATATTGTAGACTTGGATTCTCCGTGAAAAAATACGTAACGTATCTATTAAAGACTTTTTCGTTTAAAGGTAGATGGCACTTTAATCGGCAAACATAAAAAAGAGTTGATGATTGGTGATAAAGGATAATATCTCGGACAAACAGACATCGGTCTCTTTCTCAAGGTTTAACACTTCAAGTTGCAGCAAAAAGTTGGTCATTAGCGCAAAAGGTCGTTGCAGAAGGAACATATTAGCAAGCTTTTGAAGAGCTTTCTTAACATTTCTATGAGCCTCAAAGTACGAGAAAATATCTGTTCGCAATTTACATCGCGGAACAACTTTGTAGAAATGTGTGCAGTCCGAATCATCTGACCATACACTGAGAACATGATCACTGTGATTCATTCAGTTGTGGGACCAGTCACATGCTAGTATTATCAAAACCTGAACTTCGATTTTCTGAATCTGATGCGAATGAAACGTATAGTACTGTCAGACATAGCAGCATCGTTTCTGACGATAAGATCGAGCGCAGCGTTAGCCACGTATGGCCAATACGCAAGCGACAGAGGCCAGAGTGAAGACTTCCGTACTACCTCAGAAGGCTTGATCGCACGGAGCTTGTTCGGCGTGCTCAACGTTGACCATTCTGAATTACAAGAAACAAAAATGTTGCGGTGGAAATCCAATCGGATATCCCTGTCAGGGATACCGATATGCAGGGGCCGGGAGGTGGCCTGCCTTCCCAGCTGATAAACATGTTCCTCTCCTGGGATGCCAACGCCGCCAGGGATCGAAACGAAGACCAGAATGTCCATATCTGCCAATGCTGAAAATAGAGACCTGAATAGACCGCACCAAATAACTTAGACTTTATACCAGACTTCACCGCTCAGTGCCACATTGCCCTGTTGGGAACCGCTGACCTAAGGCCCCAGAAAGCGAATTTGATTTTGTTTAGTACATGTTTTGGAATTTTTTAAAAAGTAATTCTTGTCAGTACTTTGCATTTCGGTTTCTGCATTACAACACTGAAATTAAATCTGCAGTGGTCGTGCGGATTACTTATGTAATCCACCTGTGGAAGTTCAAATAAATCTAGAAGTCCAGAAACGACAGTGCTTCGAGTCTCTGTATCTTTTAGATGTTTCGTTGGCGGATCCTCTCAGCGTTCTGGGAGCTCCGGTGACATGTGGTTGCCTCGCAGGACCTGTCAAAGTCGGTGGTCTACCACTGCAATCAGCGCGACCTCTTACGTATTTTTTTTTTTTTTTAAGGAGAAAATTTCTCTTAATCCATTTTTCAATTTATTTGTTGGAATATGTATCACGTAATTCCATTATTGTTTCACACTCTGCAAATATTTGAAATAATAATAGGATTTCATTATCAGAAAATTGTGGATCAGAGTCACGAAGCTCGAATTCTGTCCGAAGCTTCTGGCTCAGTGGAGATTACAAACACACACACACACACACACACACACACACACACACACACACACACACACATGCGCGCACACATGCGCGCACACACATAAATAAATAAATAAATGAAAAATATCAGTTACCAAGAAGTCTGGCTTTCAGAATAACGTTGTTTCTTCGCATTCCTCTGGTGGAAAGTCAACCACCAACTTCGGAAATGACGCAGAGGAGTACAGTGGGTCCGTGCTGTAAATGCGATAGATGAAATAGAAGAACCAGAACCGTGTAAAAATTTTTCCTGATCATTTCAAGACCGTCTGTATTTTTTGTTTATTAAAGCATGATTAGATTTTTTTTACAGAAAAAAAGAGTTTTCTAAAGTAAATCAAAGGCAATGATGTAATCTTACTTAACATTGTGATTTTCTGTGAAAAGTTTTTTTTCTTTTTTTTTTCAAATATCAGGCGCTACGTTTACTTTTTATTGATAGGTTTTAATAAATATCACAATTCATAAAACACCCAATAAAAATATTTGAAAATTCATAAAATTCATAAAATATTCTCCACGCCATTATGGGCCGGCTGGTACAGCAACCAATAAGATTGTTTAGTAACAAAAGACAGTCTCGGTTGTAACTTTTTTATTGATTTTTGACGCGTTTCGCCCTTGTGGGGCATCCTCAGAAGGTCTTAAAATACCACATCAGATGAGTAGAAGTAAAATCCTTGATAGCCACAATCTGGCAGTGTCAAATCATTAAAACTAGGATATGGTTGAAACTAATCAGTAAAAAACGAAAAATTTACAATTTGGCTGTTTTGAAAATGTTAATAGAAATTTGTGGTGTTAGAGTACAAAATCGTTGTAAATTAAGTTGCTCTTAGAATAAAAATAGTGATTCCAGTTAAAAAAATTCTAAAAGTCAAAGTTGTTGAACTATTTATTTCAAAATTTTATTTAATATTCCTTACAATGCGTGATATAAGAAGAAAAATCTATGACGCTGTCACTTTTCAAGATACAGAGATATCATTACTTCTTTCACAATAATAAAGGACTGCCGTAGCATCGCTACGCGGCGAATAAGCATGTCGCCGTTTGCCAGCCCTGTCCGTAGACAGGGGCAGTTCACGTCAAGCTAAGAGAAGTAGTGGAGAAAGCAGGACCTCCGTTTCGATGTTTGACTTTTGTTGCCGTCCATAGACATCTGAAAATCCGGTGGCAAGTGTTGAGAAACTCCTCCAATTTCGAGGCGAGCATGACTGTAACTGTTTGCTAACTGGAACAGTAAAGCTGTCAAATTGTGGCTATCAAGTTCAAATGTTTGTTAAGCTTTGGGACTTAACTGCGGGGTCTTCAGTCCCTAAACTTACAAACTACTTATCAACTAGCTTATACTAAAGACGACACTATGAACTACCTTACAGTAAAGACGACACAAACATCCGTAGCGGCCGTGCAGACTGTGCCTGGCGCGCCGCAAACCGCTCGGCCATTGCGGCTGGCTAGCTAGAAAGGGTTTTAGCTCTACTCATGTGATGTGATATTTTAAGACTTTCTGAGGATTCCCCACAAGGGTGAAACACGTCAAAAATCAATAAAAAAAAGTTGCAACCAGAACTGTACTTCATTACGACATTTTTAATTGAGAGAATGGCATATACAGGGTAGTCCATTGATAGTGACGACATAAGCATCAAACGAAAAACCTACAAATAAAAAAACTTTTCTACCTTGATGGGAGAAAACAGATGACGCAATGGTTGGTCCGCTAGATGGTGCTGCCATAGGTCAAACGGATATCAACTGCAATTTTTTTTAAAATTACGTACCCCCATTTTTATTATATATTCATCTAGTACGCTTTGTGACAGTTGGTGCTGTAACAGTCACAAACATATTGCTCACAACTTTAAACGAGTAGTGGGTAACATATAGGTTTTTTAAATTAAAACACAGAACGTAGGTAGGTTTGCACTTTATTTCCGTTGTTCCAATGCGATACACGTACTTTTGTGAAATTATGATACATTGTGAGAACGCATGCTGTTACTACGCGATTACCTGTAATTACCTGATGACCTCAATAAATGCTCAAAATGGTGTCCTACAACTTCAGTGCATTTGGCAATACGCGTAACGAAATTCCTCTCAACAGCGAGTAGTTCGGATTCAGTAATGTTCTCACATGCATTGACAATGCGCTGTCGCATGTTTTCAGGTGTTGTCTGTGAATCACGACAACAAATATCCGTCAATGTTCCCAACAGACAGAACTCCGAGGATGTAAGATCCGGTGAACGTGCGGGCCATGGTATGGTGCTTCTGTGACCAATCCACCTGTTATTAAATATTCCATTTAAGACCGCTTCAACTGCACGCGGACATCAACTGGACATCCATCATGTTGAAAGTACATCGCGATTCTGTCATGCAGTGAAACTTATTGCAGTAATATCGGTAGAATATTACGAAAGAAATCAGCACACATTGCACCATTTAGATTGCCATCCATAAAATAGGACCAATTATCCTTCCTACCACAACGCCGCACCATACATTAACTCGCCAAGGTCGCTCATGTTCCACTTGTCGCGGGCCATTGTGGATTTTTCGTTGCCCAACAGTGCATACTATGCAGGTTTACGTTACATCTGTTTGTGGATGAAGCTTCGTACTAAATAGAACGCGTGAAAAAAATCTGTTATCGTCCCATAATTTATTTTGTGCCCAGTGGCAAAACTGTACACGACGTTCAAAGTCTTCGTCATGCAAATCCTGGTGCATGGAAATATGGTAGGAGTGAAATTTATGTTGATGCAGAATTCTCAACACCGACGTTTTTCGGATTCCCGATCTGGATCAATTTGTCTGCTTCTGGTGAGCGGATTAGCCGCAGCTGCAGCTAAAACACTTACTTGGGCATCATCGTTTGTCGCAGGTCGTGGTTGACATTTCACTTGTGGCTGAACACTTCCTGTCTCTTTAAATAGAGTAACTATCCGACGAAAGGTCCGGACACTTGGATGATGTCTTTCAGGGTAACGATTAACATACGTAGCACAGTAGCCATACATAAATACCATATCGTCCTTTTCTGCAATTGGTAGACGGTCCATTTTAACACGACTAATGTATCACTAAGCAAATACCGTCCGCCCTGCGAAATGTTACGCGATACCACGTACACGTTTGTAGCTATTACAGCGCCATCTATCACAAAGCGAAAAAAGTGTTGCAGATAATACATTCATATTTATTTACGTACGAGGCGAATATGTAATAAAATGGGGGTAACTATTTCCGTTTGACCTATGTCCGTTTGACTTATGGCAGCGACATCTAGCGAGTCAACCATAGCGCCATCTAGCTAGAAAAGTTCTTTAGAGTTTTTTCGTTTCATCTACATCTACATGGGATACTCTGCAAATCACATTTAAGTGCCTGGAAGAGGGTTCATCGAACCACTCTTATAATATTTATCTCCCATTCCATTCACGAATAGCTCGCAGAAGAAAGAACACCTTAATCTTTTCATTCGAGCCCCAATTTCTCGTATTTTATTCTGATGATCATTTCTGCCTATGTAGGTGGTAGTCAACAATATATTTTCGCATTTGGAGAAGAATGTTGGCGATTGGAGTTTCGTAAGTAGCCCACGCCGCAGCGATAAGCGCCGTTGTTGTAATGATTCCCATCCTAAATACTGCATCATTTTCGTAACACTGTCTCCCCTGTATCGTGACAATACGAAACGATCTGCCTTTCTTTGGACTCTTTCGACGTCCTCCGTCAAACCCACCTGATAAGGATCCCACACTGGGCAGCAATAATCCAAAAAAGGGCGGAGAAGCGTACTGTATGCAGTTTCTTTAGTTGTTCTGTTGTATGGGTTCTGTCAATAAAAGGCAGTCTGGTTCACCTTTCCCACGACATTATCCACGTGTTCTTTCCAGTTTATGTCTGAAGTAATAGGAATTCCTAGGTATTTTGTGGAGTTTACAGCCTTCACTTTTCATTTATTTTTTCCTTCTAAACTAAGTTTAATGGATTTCTTTTCGTACTCACGTGGTCTACTTCACACTCATTGTAAAATGTAAACTTTCACGGCCGGAATGGTCAAAATTACTAAACATTTCCGGGCTATTATGCCGTGGTCTATTGGATTTATTGTCGAAACTCAACGTTTCGTCCCTGACTGCGGAGGACATTCTCAAGGGGGATCGTTGCACTTTCAATGTCTGATACACACCCTGGCTCGTTACTGACAGAGGCCAAACTCCGTTTACGAGGGCTCGCGCGCAGAGGTGTGACGTCAGATGTTTGACATGCTCGCGCAATTCGTCGTTGCCGATTGCCGTCGTCCGTTGATATCGTCCCATGGTGGAAGACTTTCACATTTCTTCTTCAAAACCGGAATCCAGATTTTAATTAATTTCACGCCCTCCTCCATCCTATTGAAATTATTTTGGTGTGGAGACGTATACGTGGGTACCACAAAAAGAACAGTCAAAAAACGACTAGATGAGCACAAGGGGAACCGTAGAAGGGGAGAGATTGACAGATCAGCTGTTGCTGAACATTTTTTTCAACCAGGGGAACACCTTATTCAATTTGATAAGACTCAGGTTTTAGCAGCCACAAATGGATATCACGAAAGACTGTACAGAGAGGCAAAAGAAATTGTAAAACACCCCAATAATTTCAATAGGATGGAGGAGGGCGTGAAACTAAATGATATCTGGATTCCGGTTTTGAAGAAGAAATGTAACAGTCTTCCACCATGGAATGACATTAACGGACGGAGGCAATCGGAAACGACGAATGTCGCGCGCATGTCAAAAACACATGACGTCACATCACTGCGCGCGAGCCCTTGTAACCGGAATTTGGCTACAGTCAGTAGCGAGCCAGGGTGTGAATCGGACATCCAAAAGTGCCACGATCCCCCTTGAGAATGTCCTCCGCAGTCGGAGACGAAACGTTGGGTTTCGACAATAAATCCACTAGACCATGGCATAATAGCCCGGAATTTTTTAGTAATTTCTACTTCATACTTCTCATTACTTGGAGTCAATTGCGAATTTTTACACGATAGTGATACATTATTCAGATCGTTCTCCAGTTGGTTTTGATCTTCAGATGATTTTACTAGACGGGATATGACGGTGTCATCTGCAAACAACCTAAGACAGCTGCTTAGATTTTCTCCCAAATCATTTATGTAAATAATTAACAGCAGAGGACCAATAACACTGCCCTGTGGAATGCCCGATATCACCTCTGTTTTAGTTGATGCTTTACCATCGATTAATACAAGAAATTACCTATTCAGTCGCAAATTTGGGGCGGTGTACCATAACCACGCAATTTGATTAAAACTGTTTGTGAGGTACGGTATTGAAAGCCTTAGTGAGATATTTGGCCTGGTCACTATCAATGGACCACCCTGTATAAGTAGTCCATTCGACCCCTTATGCTTGTTTTTATAGCGCGACCAGTGTAGGGTTGAAGTGACCACGCAAACAGCTCTGCGGTGGCAGGTGAAGTGACGTCAACCGCAGCCTCGGCCAGGAGTCTGCTAAGCAGCCACACAGCACAGCATGGCACAGCACAGCACCAGCAGGTCATTTCGCAGCGGCATTAAGAGCAGCCACCCACGGCGGCCTCATCAGCGCAGGGTCTCGGCGGACACGTGTGGTGAGCACGGCGCCACTGTTGACTGTATCGACCTCGGCTCGTTGTCCACCAGTCGCAGCCATTCAGCGGCCCTCAGGCAGGCAGGAACATCCTCCGTTCCCCGCCTCCAACTCACATACACAAACCACCTCCTCTGACCTTCTGCTGCGCTGTTACCAGCCGCTCACCTGCCTCTGCTGTGACGTCAGCTAGTTGGCTGCACACGCTGTGATCTGAGTACAGTGAAGTCTTCATTTTCTAATAACGTGACATTTTATAGTTTTCAAAATGAAATGCCAAGATCACACACTAACAATGCATTAAATGACGACCGGTTTCGGTGCACTGTGTCACCATCATCTGGTCACATATATGTTATAATCTGGTCATCTTGTTAAAAAAATTGGATGTAAAATAGCAAGTGCATCATTACATATATGGTACAATCTGGTCATCTTGTTAAAAAAATTGGGTATAAAATAACAAGTGCAATGATGCACTTGTTATTTTATACACAATTTTTTTTAACAAGATGACCAGATTATAACATACATGTGACCAGATGATGGTGACACAGTGCACCGAAACCGGTCGTCATTCAACAAATTGTTAGTGTGCGATCTTTGGTTGTCATTTTGAAAACTATAAAACGATTAGATCGCCTCCACACCCGACTATGTCAGCTAATCTTAACGTGACATTTCATTGGAAATTAATAGAAAGATTATTAAACTGTGACGATCCAATTAATTAATTTATTATTCGACGACCGGTTTCGGTACACTTAGGGTACCAATGCGACATTGGCCCCTTACTTAGCTTTTATTTATCGCGTATCTGTAATTCAGCGCAAGGTTCCTACTGATTGGAATAAAGCGCAGGTGACTCCCGTTTATAGAAAAGGGAAGAGAAATGACCCACATAATTACAGACCAATATCGTTGACACCATTTTCCTGGAGCTTATTCTCAGTTCGAATATAGTAAATTTTCTTGCGACGGAGAAGCTCCTTTCTATGTATCAGTACGGGTTTAGGAAACATCGTTCATGTGAAACTCAGCTTGCTTTTTTCTCACATGACATCTTGCGAGCCATGGATGAAGGGCAACAGGCGGATTGTGTTTTTCTCGACTTCAAAAAGGCGTTCGACGCGGTGCCACACTGCAGACTGCTAACGAAGATACGAGCTTATGGAATAGGTTGACAGATTTGTGACTGGCTGGAAGACTTCCTAAGTAATAGAACACAGTACGTGGTTCTCGACGGCAAGTGTTCATCAGAGACGAGGGTATCGTCAGGCGTGCCCCAGGGGTGTGTGATAGGATCGCTATTATTATCTATCTATATAAATGATCTGATGGATAGAGAAAGTAGTAATTTGCGGCTGTTTGCTGATGATGCTGTGGTGTATGGGAGGGTGTCGTCTTTAACTGACTGTAATAGCATACAGGATGACTTAGACAAAATTTCTAGTTGGTGCGAAGAATGGCAGCTAGCTCTCAATGTAGAAAAATGTAAAGTGATGCGCATGAGTAGGAAAAACAATCCTATAATGTTCGAAAACAGCATTAGTAGTGAGCTTCTTGATGCTGTCGCGTCGTTCAAATATCTAGGTGTAACATTGCAGAGCGATATTAAATGGAACGAACATGTAAGGACAGTTGTGAGTAAGGCAGACTTCGGTTTATTGGGAGAATTTTGGGAAGATGTACTTCACTTGGCGGTTGAGAGGCGAGCAGCTAGATTTGTTACCGGTAGGTTCGACCAATGCACGAGTATCACAGAAATGCTCCGGCAACACAATTGGGGGTCGCTGGAAGAAAGACGACGTTCTTTTCGTGAATTTCTGTTAAGTAAATTTAGAGGGCCGGAATTTGAAGCTGAGTGTAGTACGACCTTGCTGCCGCCTACTTAACATTTCGCGTAAAGATAAAAAAGACAAGATAAGAGAAATTAGGGCTCGTACGGAGGCATATAGGCATTTTTTTTCCTCGTTCAATTTGGGAGTGGAATAGGAAAGGAAATGCCTAGTAGTGGTACAGTGTACCCTCCGCCAAGCACCTTACGGTGAATTGCGGAGTATGTATGTAGATGTCGATCATCTGGTCACTTGTTTCCTATGCTTTCCATTTCGTGAAAGACACGACGTTATAATGGTACGTTAATCATAAATGGTAGGTCAAACATAAAAACAGTTAAAGAATTTAAAATACATTCTCCCTCATGTGTGTTATTAACCAGCGGTGTGACGCCAGTAGCAAAGACCCTTATTGCCGCCAGGGCGTGCTGTTATTTTCATCTTGTTTACTCTCAAAGACGAACGCTCGTCCTACCATGGAAAAATTAAAGGAAAATAATCGGTAGTACACAAGAGAAGCTAGAGAGGTCGCAGTAATTGAGGGACCCAGTGCACAGGCCACCAGAGTACGTTGTATCAAGAAATGGGAATTAAGAAAATATGATGTAATATGAACTCCTGCCGTGATAACAACAGTTGTTACAGTGTAGTGTTTTGGAAATACCATTAAATATTAGGCCAGTTTATTACAATTTCAAGTACAGAAAATGAAACCGTTGACATGTAGATACATTATATAGCACGTCATGCATAATCAAACTAATCCAAATAAAGAAGCATTTTGTATATCATAGTTTCCCAACCGATAAAACTCAATGAATACCTCCTCCCCCTGCTCTTCATTCACTACCTAGTATTTGAGTATCAAAATGTTTAAAATGTTTGTTAAGCTTAAGGGACTTAACTACTTAAGAACTACCTATAGTAAGGATAGCACAAACATCCATGCCCGAGGGGGGATTCGAACCCCCGACTGGGAACGACCTCGCGCATCGGAGCATAGCGCCTCAATGCGGTCGGCCACTCCGCAGCGGCCGTCCAGCATCGATTACTGGCACTAGGAAACACTTTCTCGGGCACAGTCTTATTTTTTGGGGGCTTATATTCTTTTCCATCGTTTGGTAACCTCTTCCTTTCTTCCTTTCCAATTTACAAATTCTCTCTTTTATATATATTTGCATTTTCTTCGTGAGTTACACTAACAGCAATATGCACTGCCACCATCTTGGAAACATATGAAAAACATTTAACAAACTGTTACCGATTGGCTTTCCGAAACCAAGCCAACCAGTGAGACAAATCGACTCGAGACACGGAGATATTGCTTAGATTTCGTTTCAACTGGGAATGTCAGATGTCAGTCCCAATTCCACAGAGTGCACACAAATCGTTAAAAAAATACTATCATTTATAACTTTATAAGTAATTTGCAAGTCATACCTATTAAAAATCACAAGCACAACATTTCAGCTCTGTCTGTGTGGTGGTTTGGTGTTAGGAATTTGTATGGGCCTAAGATAAATTATTTCATAGGTTTTAGATGATTTTAAAAGTGTGGTGCATTAAAAAGTTTCTTTTGTTCAAATTACTACATCCTTTCCATTATCACATTGCATCTGAAATTTTGCAATAAATCTCAAACAAATTGTACAGATTACATCTAAGGAAATGATAAATATCACTTTTTTCCAATTTTTTTCTCATGAGTCAATGAATACTGTCTTACTCCTTGCCGCTACAGCTCGTGTAGTGCCTTGGCCTCTTATATTCCCAGCCCAATCTTGACGATATTCTGCTCATTTCTTCCATCCTCTTACTCCCATCTTTCTCAAGTCATTTTCTACATCCTGCGATCATCGTATCAGTGATCTCCCTTTCCACCTTCTGCTACCTTGATTTCCTCTATAGACTTTTTAACAGCTCGATCTTTCGACATTCTCTCTATATGGCGCAGCCATCTCAGTCTGTTACATTTAATTTCATTCGCTAAGCCAGTGTTTCTATACAGTTCTTCGAATTACTTGTTTCTCCGTATTCTCTCCATTGTCCAGTCTCATTCACTTCTCCAAAAACCTGTCTTAATTTTTCCCTCTCCAATCTTCCTCTTCTGCTACAGTCATTGTCCATGTTTCTGAGCCATATATTACTACTGGCCTTATCTGTTCTATGATCACTCGCCTTCAATTTTCTGCTCAAGGTACATGACTGAAGAATCTTGATCATGGACCAGTAAGCTCCATTCCCCGCTGCAAACATTGATTTTGTTTTATGTCTTATATTGCTATCTTCCGTAACCAGCACTCTTAGTTATTGAAACTTATAATTGCCTTTGTTCAACTTAATATATTTCCCTTTAATAACAGCATTTTTCCTGAAATCAAAGATATACTGTCTTTTAGTGTTTTTCACTCTAAGTCTCAACTGTTCTGCCTCATTTTCTAATCTGTTAAATCCATGTTCCAATTCTTTCAATCTTCTAGACAGCATACACACATCATTGGTTTATGCTAGACTTTGGTTCATACGGTTGAACAGAGTGGCACTTGGGTTGTCAATCTCCACCCTTCGCATCACTCTGCCAAGAGAGTAGCATGGATAATACGTCTAAACCTTTGTTATGTCAAATTCTCTAGAGTGTTTTCCTTCTTTACTTGGCAATTTGTGCTAATGAGGGCATTTGTATCCGTCTGATTAGTTAACTTGGGAATTCCATCCATTAAGCATTTTCCTTTTAACACTTCCATAGGCCTCTTTGAAGCCTACACAAAGCTGTATATTCGTAACACTTCCCCATTATTTGCCTTATAATGAAAATTTGGTCTGTTGTTTATATGCCCTGCCGAAAGCCGCACTGGTACTTTCCGAGTTATTTCTACTGTAAATGGCGCAAGTGTCGTAGCGAAGACTTTGGTCAATACTTTGTACACCAAACTGACTCAATCAATCAGTCAATCAATTACTGATCCCCGCAGCGTTGCGGATCACGCGGACTCACTCGTCGAAGGTTCGAATCCTCTCTCGGTCATGGATGTTTGTGTTGTCTTTAGTATAAGTTAGTTCATAAGTAAAGTTTAGGGACTGATATCCCCGCATTTAAATCACATAAGCTTTACAAACATTTGAATATTTGAACAATTACTGAGTCAACCAAATAGCGCGAAGGAGAGACGGATGTTTATCAAAACAACTTTCTATCGCAAAACTGTCTTCAATACAATAGGAAAAGGGGAAATAGCACTGGGACAGAAAGTATTCTCCGCCACGCAACAGATAAATGAACGAGTTAAGAAATTCTGAGCTAGCTGAATGTCTCCATTCTGTACATCAGCGGAAAGGCAGAAAAAAATCATTTTCGCACACTGCTTAAATCAGTGGTAAGAATGCAAGTAAGAAACTGGGAGACTCGACGGCCGCAAGTTGCGTGGTATCCAAGTCGCGGCACTCTGGGACGCCGCCGCGTGAAGTAGCCTTGTCTGAATGACGGCACCGAATCTACATCTGCATCTACATCTATATTCCACAAGCTACCTGATGGTGTGTGGCGGAGGGTACCTTGAGTATCACTATCGGTTTTCCCTCCTATTCCAGTCACGTATAGTCCGCGGAAAGTAAGATTGTCGGCATGCCTCTGTGTGGGCTCTAATGTCTCTGATTTTATCTTAATGATCTCTTCGTGATATATAAGTAGGAGGGAGCAATATACTGCTAGACTCCTCGGTAAAGGTATGTTCTCGAAACTTCGACAAAAGTCCGTACCGAACGACAGAGCGTCTCTCCTGCAGAGTCTTCCCCTGGAGTTTATTGATCATTTTCGTAACGCTTCCACGATTACCAAATGATCCTGTAACGAAGCGCGCTGCTCTCCGCTGGATCTTTTCTACTTCAGCAACCCCACCTGGTACGGATCTCACACTGATGAGAAGTATTCAAGATCTCGGCAAACAAGTGTACTGTAATCTACTGCCTTTGTTTTCGGGCTGATTTCCTTAGGATTCTTTCAATGAATCTAAGTCTGGCATATGCTTTACTGACAATTGATTTTATATGGTTGTTCCATTTTATATCACTTCTTATGCCTACTTCCAGATAATTTATGGAATTAACTGCTTCCAGTTGCTGACCTGCTATAGTGTAGCTAAATGATAAATGATCTTTCTTTTTATGTAGTCGCTGCACATTACACTTGTCTACATGGAGATTCAATTGCCATTCCCTGCACCATGCGTCAATTCGATGCAGGTGCTCCTGCATTTCAATACAATTTTCCATTGTTACAACCTCTCGATATTCTACAGCATCATCCGCAAAAAGTCTCAGTGAACTTCCGATGTTATCCGCAAAGTTATATACATATATATAGATTGTGAACAGCAACGGACCCACGACACTCCCCTGTGTGGCACACCTGACATCACTCTTACTCTTCGGAAACTTCTCTCCACTGAGAATGACATGCTGCATTCTGTTATCTAGGAACTCCTCAATCCAATCACACAATTTGTCTGATAGACCTTATGCTCTTACTTTGTTCATTAAACGTCTGTGTGGAACTGTATCAAATGCCTTGCGGAAGTCAAGAAACACAGCATCTACCTGAGAATTCGTGTCTATGGGCCTCTGAGACGAATAGCGCGAGCTGGGTTTCACACGATCGCATTTTTCGAAACCCATGCTAATTCCTACAGAGCAGATTTCTAGTCTCCAGAAATGTTATTATACTCGAACATATGTTCCAAAACTCTACAACTGACCGACATTAGAGATATCGGCCTATAATTCAGCACATCTGTTCGACGGCCCTTCTTAAAAACGGGGATGACCTGCACCATTTTGCAATCTTTCGGAACTCTACGCTCTTCTAGAGACCTAAGGTACACCACTGCGAGAAGGGGGCCAAGTTCCTTGGTGTACTCTGTGTCAAAACGAACTGGTATCCCATCTGGTCCTGTGGCCATTGAGCCATTTTGTTTTTCTATCCCTCTGTCAGTTATTTCGAGATCTTCCAGTTTGTAATCTGTGCGGAAATCTAGAGAAGGAACTACACTGCAATCTTACTCTGTGAAACAGCTTTGGAAAAAGTCATTTTGTAATTCAGCCTTTAGAGTGTCATCCTCTGTTTGATTGCCATTTTCGTTACAGAGTGTCTGGAGATTTTGTTTTGATCCACCTACCCCTTTGACATAAAAGGATAATTTCTTAGGATTTTTAGCCAAGTCAGTACATAGAACTTTACTTTAAAACTCGTTGAACGTTTCTCGCATAACCCTCCTCACGCTACATTTCGCTTCGTTTAATTTTTGTTTGTCTACAAGGCTTTGGCTATGTTTATGTTTGCAGTGAAGTTCCCTTCGCTTCCGTAGCAGTTTTCTAATTCGGTTGTTCCACCATGGTGGCTCCTTTCCATCTCTTACGATCTTGCTTGGTACATACTCATCTAATGCATATTGTACGATGGTTTTGAACTTTGACCACTGTTTCTCGACACTATTGCTACATGAGATAAAATTTCTGTGTTGAGCCGTCAAGTACTCTGAAATCTACTTTTTGTCACTTTTTCCGAACAGAAAAATCTTCCTACATTTTTAATACTTCTATTTATGGCTGAAATTATCTACCTAATGACAGATTACTCGTCTCAATCGGTTAATTAGTCCAGTATTCTCCTGTGAGTAGGGCCTATGGGTGTTGTGGAACCAGCACCTGGAAGGGCGTGTTTAGTTCGCGGGACAAGATGATGTAATCGTCATTAGTGACCGCTGGCTGCTACAGGTGGTATTTGACGCGTGGTGAATGGGGAAGCACTCGACAATCTCCAGTAGCGGGTAGGGAATCACGAGGTGTACGAAATACGTGGAACCTACGAGAAGTAAGAGGCTATACATGCAGGTTGTTGCGTCTTTAGATGGCTCAACAGCGTTGTCATCGGCACCCGTATAACAATATATGGGAGCAGTACGCCTAGAACACACTAGATAAGGTCATTCTAAAGCATGGTTGACCAATCACATACCCTACTTCCCACTAAATCTAATATATAATTTTTGTTGTTGTTTTTGTTCGTATTTTATGCACGGCCATACCGTACATCCGTTTGCACTCACGCAAAGGTTATAGGCATATCGCGGGCAAGCGCTCTAGCAACTGAGCTATATAGGCACGCTTCACGACCCCTTCTCACAATTCTAATTCTGCTAGTACTTCACATTTCTCTTGCGAAAATTGCAGAACTAGCACTCCTGGAAGAAAGGGTATGATGAAAACATGGCGTTGCCACAGCCTAATTACTGACAGAAGTAAAATTGTGAGAAGGGGCGTGCCAGGATAGCTCAGTAGGTAGAGCGCTTGCACGCGATAGGCCAAGGTCCCAAGTTCGAATCCCGGTATTGGCACACAATTTTAATCTGCCAGGAAGTTTCATATCTGGGCACACTCCGCTGCAGAGTGAAAGTTTCATGCTAGTTAATTAGTTTCTTACGCCTTCACATTGAAATGGCTGGATGGATATGAATGAAATTTAGAACAGAGGTAGTTTGTACCATTATTAATATATGAGATACCTTTCATAATCCATCCTATGGTGCACCGCAGAGGGTACCTTACAATGGGTTAATATGTTTGCTACTCGTCCATACTAAAAAGGATGGACAGATTTGAATGAAATTTGGATTGGAGACAGCTTACAGCCTGAATTAATATATGAGCTACCTTTTGTAAGCCGCCGTACGGTGCATGATGGACGGTACCTTACAATGGGTTAATGCGTTTGTTTCTCGTCACGCTGAAACAACTGGACAGATTTGAATGAAATTTGGAATGCAGATAGCTTCTACCATGGGATTAATGCATGATCCACCTTTAGGAACCCACACCGTATGGTGCACGGCGGACATTACGTTAAAAGAAACATCCATCATGATAGAGATTTTTATGAACTGCAAGCGACTTAATTTAGCATGGTACCTTGCGACTTTGTTTGACCAGTCAACATGAAACTAAGCGCATATATGTATGTTTTCAGATGTAGGAGGTGGAGGAAGAGACGGATAGGGAGAAGTTAAAAAGGAAGACGGAAGATTAGTGTTTAACGCCAGAGAGAAGTTAAAGGAAGACAATGAGAGAGGGGTGACAGATGAAAGGAGATGAACAGAGTGAGGGGGAGGAGGAAATGGACAGAGAAAGGAAGTTCTCTGTCTGCAGGAAGTTCTCTACATAAAATTTCGTATGACGCATGGTGGAGTGTTCTTCACTTACGGATTTTGCAGGCAATCTCCTATTTATTTTGATGTTGAGATAATTGTGTACACGGACCTTAAGCGGGATATCATATAGTGCATAGAGGGTGTAAAGAGGGCATATTACAATATATTTTATACTGTTTCACTTTTCATCAATGGATATGTGAAGGAAGAGATGACACAAGAAGTACATCCAGTCACTCGTTAAAATTAACCATGCCAATTCCATAGCCAACCACTCCAACTCTGCGCAAGTGAGAAAAGGCGCAGGAATAAGAAGAATAGGAGAGGGGTGTAGGTGATGAACTTGGAAGAGACGAACAGGGACAGAACAAGGAGAAAGAGGCGGGGTGAGGAGATTGGCCGATAGAGAGAAAGGATATGATGAACAGAGCTACGTTAGAAACGGACAAAGCCACATGAAGGGAGAGGATGAAGAAGAGGATGGAATAAATACATACCTGGCAACGCAGTGTTTTCGGCTAGGTATAAAAACGATCATAACCACAGTTTTATAAAGGAGTATAATTTAATTTGGCGCAGTAATTTAAGGAGATGACAAGACTGAAAGGGTAGTTGGCTACACACAGAGATATTAACCAGGTGAGACAATCATACTATATCCTCTACATACATCAACACTTTCGACGCGAGATCTTACGTGGAGGGTGGCCGAAATATAAAATCTGTTCTTTAACAGATAAAACAAAGAACAAAACGAAATTACTGTCAAAGTAGCAAATGAAATAGAAAGAGAAAATAAAATAAAGCATTATCAATAAACCGATCAAAAAATATTAAACAAATTAATGAAAAATTAATAAACAACAATGCCATGGCAATAAAATAAGATGAAGGCATTAGTATAGTCATTATAAACCAAGATGACTATAAAAATAAATTGCTTGACTTTTTAATAAAAATGGAATGATAGAAATAAACAGAAATCCCATTAACAAATTTATAGCGCAAATAAGGAAACCTATAAGAAATTGTGAATCAGTACTTACAGATTATGATATCAAAACTATTATACCTATGTGCCCTAGAACACCTAAGCTAAGAGGACATCCTAAAGTACATAAACAAAAGATCCCAATACGCCCCATAGTGGATAATGTTAACAGTCCAACATACTAAGTAAAAAATTAAACCGCCTATTGAACTAACATTACTCCTACAATAATAAATATACAATAAAAAAATTCCAGGAAATTGGCACATAGCATCAAAGACATATCCATTCAAACAAATGCAAAATTCATCTCATTTGACATAAGTAACCTGTATACAAACATACCAACACAAGAAACAATAGATATTACTGAATGCAACCTTCTGGCACATCACAAAATTTCGATACAAAGTACTCATGAAATCATAGAGCTATTGAAACTGGTCCTACACCAAAACTATTTGCAATTGAATAACAAATTTTATATACAGAGGATTGGAGTTGCAATGGATAGTAGCATAGCAGGAACAATAGCTGATATATTTTTAAACAATCTGGAAGAAAAATTTTTCAAGAATAATAATACACTGACACAAAAAAATCATATACTATTTTAGATATGTTGATGATACATGAATGCTTATAGATGGTAACCAACAACACATACAAGAAATACACACAGCTCTGAACCAAATGCACCCCAAAGTAAAATTTACTGTCGAGCACGAAGTTAACAAATCAATCAACTACCTAGATCTAACCATTACAAATATCCAGAACAAACACAAATTCGAAATTTATAGAAAACCAACCACTACCGATACTATCATAAATTCACATTCCTGTCATCCAAAATCCCACAAAATGGCTATCTTTCACACCATGCTTAACAGAATAATAAACTTACCACTAGAATTTGAAGCCATTCAGAAAGAAATACGCACCTTAGAATACACAGCCCAACAAAACAATTACGACCCTAAAATTATATCAAAATTATACCAGCAGAAAACACAGGCAAAAATATCAAAGCTGCACAGAGAAATAACATTAGTGACAGACACTCCAACAAAGAAAAGACCGACATTCGTACCCACCACATACATTGGAAACATGTCGGACAAAATAAATAAAATATTCAAACACACAAACGTCAAATTTGCCTATCAAAACAAGCACTGCTTGAACCATAAAATTTTTAAACGAGCCAGACACACACTAAAATATAATAATCCGGGTATCTACAAAATTATGTGTAACACCTGTCAGAAATCATATATAGGCCAAACTGGCAGACATTTTTAAGCTAGATATAAAGAGCACACAAGAGACAGTGAAAATAATCCATCTAAATTCTATCATAATTTAATCACGAAAAAACACGATGTAAAAACTTTATAGGAAGCCAAAAAATATTACACATTATACAAAAAAGGCCAAAAATGAATATTCTCGAGGAAATCGAACTATATTCTCATATAAACAGCAACCAGAACGATGTACTAAATGAACAAACCGACCTCAAATATAAAAAAATACATCGAAAATTTTATTTACATTATAAACAAACAAGAGAATGGATAAATATCAAAGATTCCAAATCCATAGTAAAACTCCAATACAAAAACCAATAAACCAAAAATATTAATGTATAAATTAATGGTAACCATGTACACTTATAATATCGTTGGATGTTGCCACTACAGACTGCCACTATCAAAAACTGATAAAAAATCTAATCATATAACCAGTGCTGCTGCACATATACAGATAAACATTACATCAGCTTCTATAATCAATTAGGCAGCAAATAAACAACAACAATATTATAAGTAATGTAAGTAAAACTTGGTAAAAAATTTATGTAATTATGTTATAAGAATATATGTAACAACTCTTCTATATTAATCGTATTACAGAACACCTGATGATGGCCTAAGGCCGAAATAAGCTTATAGTGAGTTAATAAAGTTTAAAGCAGTGTTAAAATAATTTATAATTATTGCGGTATTGAACATGTCAATCAAAGACATACTCCACACTGCGGGCCCCAGAGAACGAAAAAATATGAACATTTGATTTGATATCTTGAAAGCAACACACTTATATCTATTTCAGAATTTATTGCAATTGTTAGATCAGTTTATTATGTTAATAATGTCAAATGATCGCCGCGGCGGAATGCCCCTGCGCACTGAGGCGCCGTGCTACTGTGCGCGCGGCCGTTCTTCGTCGGAGGTTCGAGTCCTCCCTTGGGCGTGGGTGTACGTGTCGTCCTTAGATTATTTTATGTAGTTTGTAAGCTAGGGACTATTAACCAAGCAGTTAAGTCCCGTAAATTTACAAACATTTCAACATTTTTTCTTTTCTTCAAATGATTGTAGCCTCCTCAGTAACTCAACATTAGCAAACAGCATGACACGACACTTTTCTCCTCATATTTGTGTAACTTTTAATGAATATTTGCCTATTTTACCAGTAACGTTATGTAAATATTGTATAGCATGAGTGCTCAAGCTAATGAAAGCAGGCTTCTTTATTTATTTCATACATTATTTGTACTGATGATGAATGTCACAATGTGACTGTATGTTTATAATTTTTCTATTTAATGTTGTCGTAATATTAAAATGGAAATGACCAAAGTTAAGTGAAAACAAGTCTTTCATGTTAAGAAGTCTACTACATTTGAAAAGGATGGCAATCTGCCGATTAGAGAATGGCCAGGGCAGACAATTGCTGTGATCAAGAAACATTATTGGGCTTGCGACTATAAGGAGACTTAATGTTTCATCTTTGAGAGTTGCTGAAGTGCTTGGTATGCAACAGTTGTAGAATCTGCACAGCAAACGGCCACTTTGTCGGGACTTTAAATTTGACAAGCAAGTGATAATGAGTGTCGGTTTAAGAGGGGACGTACACGTAATACTGTAACAAAATCCACAATTTTTGAGTTACATAACTGACATTATGTACAATTGTTGATTAAAAAAAGGTAAAGCAGTCAACAATCCGAAGATTGGTTTCAACACCACAGTGCTTTACTAGGCATGATCCTGTTTGGAGGTGGTATGCCGTTGCCTTCCTCCGACCTTCGAACTGACTTACCCAGCCAGTTATAGGGGGACCTACAGTTTAACGTGGGTTCCGACCACGGTGCTACTCGGTGTTTTTCACATGAGCAATACTGTCAGAGGTGAAAGAAGTGGAAAGTGACAGATAAAAATTCTAGGACTTCGCGAGGATCGAACCCGCGACCTTTGTAGTCTAGCACTCTACCACTGTGCAACCGAGGCGCACAGTAGTTGATTATGATAGTTAAAAGCATCTAAAGACCTTTTTGGTATTTTTAATTTGAAATTTTGAAAATTTTTCGAAGCTTTTAAGTTTTTGTACTCATGATTCACAAAGGTGCCATTTACTAAGGTAGTTTCTAAGAAATTGTCTGTAAATTTTCAGTATAATCTCAACACGCAATTAAAGAAAACCACATAATCGTTTTAATTTAATGATATTTAACGAAGTTATAGGTAAAAAAATTATTGAAAAACTATACATAGGAATTCTAATTTCTTTTGTCTGTATCTTGACATACATGAATGAAATTAAACATTCACTCTGTATACATTTTTATGACACATAATTCAAAAGTCATGCCAAAAAATCATAGTAAAGTCTGTTCTTGTTTAAGGGATTTTTCTCCTCTACAAACCCGTTAGTCAATTTTCGTCCATGTGTACTGTTAATGCTGTAGTTGTAGGTGAAAGAGCCTTGGCAAACTGAAAACTCCTCGCTTTTTGTGTTACTAACCTAAAGTAGGCCAATTGACATTGAAGATGGTGCGTTCTTCCTGGTATAGGAAGTAAACCTGGATGCACTCCTAACCGCTACGTCCTTTCGCTTCTGAAGTGTCAGAAGGAGAACTGTCTTACGCGATATCGCCGACAAACTGGTTTGTTATTTGCAGCGACTAAACCGCCACGGTCATCGGTCTTGGATAATAAAAATAGAGTCTCTTGGCAGACGTATTCTCTTCTCACGCTCTTCTTAGCATGAGGCTGCTGCGTTACTACTATACGAAGTTAATTTTAGTATTCTTATAACCTTCGCACTAGTGTAAGCAATGAGTTGACGAAGTTTTATCGTAATCGATGTACGGTATGGCCGTGCATAAAATACGACCAAACAGGCAAACAAAGAAAAGAGCATTAATTTTTATGCAATAGATTTCATTTTTGTTTCGCGAATGATACGGTATGATTAGAAGGCATAGTGTTAATATTTGCCGCTGATGTAGTTGCCGGTCATGAAAGCAGACGTGTATGGTTTGACCCCGAGACTACATCGAGCCTCCTTAACAGAGCCGAACAAAACCTAAATACTTGTGTTTGGCCAATAGAGTAGTTTTTATTTTTTTTTTTTTTTATTTTTTTTATTTTTTAAGCTTATGGGACTTAACTACGGGGTCATCAGTCCCTAAACTTACAAACTACTTATGAACTACTTACGAACTAGGACGGCACAAATATCCATGCCCGAGGGGGGATTCGAACCCCCGACCGTAGTGGCCGTGCTGACCGTGACTGGAGCGCCTCAGTCACCTCGGCCACCGCGGCCGGCTAGAGCAGTTTGTCCGCGACATACAGACACTATAAAACCGCAGGTTGAACTGCGCGACCTAGAAAGTTAAACATGCTACAAACAGGTACACAGACAAGCAATGTTAAGTTGCCGTTAATTTTTGCAAATATCTCTGAAACGGCGGGAAATAAAGAACAAACATACGAGAGGAAAGTTATAGGGAATTTTCTCCTACACAAATTCTTTACTTAATTTTCGTTCCATGTGAACTGTTAATGTTGTAATTGTATGTGAAAGAGCCTTGGCAAACTAAAAACTGCTCGGTTTTAGTATTACTAACCTAAACTGGGCCAATTGGGATTGAAGATGGTGCGTTATTCCTAGGATGGGAAGTAAACCTGTATGCCCTCCTAGCCGCTATAACCTTTCACTTCTGAAGTGTCAGAAAAAGAACTGACTTACGCGATATGGCCGACAAACTGGTTTGTCATTTGCTCGACCAAACCGCCACGGTCATCGGTCTTGGACAATAAAAATGGCGTAGTCTTTGCAGACGCATTCTCCTCTAACGCTCCTTTTAGCGAGGGGCCGGTGCGTTATTAATGCGTCTTTCTCTCTCCTCTCTCTCTCTCTCTGTCTCTCTGTATTTGCTGAAAGTAGCTGTTAGCACCGAATCCCAAAAACGAGAATTCCGAAGCGTTAGCGCACAATTGTGTGTTCTCTCGAATAATAATTTAAAACGGAGGACTAAAACGGTTTCAGTCTCGAATTGTTTAATCTGCGTAACGGGTATAAAAACAATGGCGCGTATGAAATGTCTACAGCGGCTGCAAAGGCTCGTTCGTATTTCATTAAGCGGGCACAAAAGAAATCGGGCGCAGCCAGCCGCTCCCGCCTGGATTTAGCAGGAGAGCACACAGCGGCCTAATGAAGGCGCGCCGTCTTGTTGTGGCGGCTAACGAGCCCCACAGCCGCGCTGGGGGACGCCGGAGTCTGGGAGGCGCATAGTGTACTTGCTGTGCGACGGTACCCCGCCAACGACTAGCGAGTACGTCTCTGATGCTGAGATAGAGGCCCTCTTTGGACTGTTTTCTAATGAGCAATCTGAGACAGCGCGCTAGAGACCAAGTTGGAGTTATCGTCGCAGAGCGAGACGGCCTGCAACAGTTTTAGCCACGGAACATATGTATTCGGATGGAAACAAGCTACTACAGTTTTATTTGGGTTTGGCTTTAGTTTCCACATTGCAAAGTAATTTCTGAGGAGAGTTAGTTCGGATGTTAAGGTGACGGAAACTACTGTAACATCTGACCTAACTTTCTTCAGAAATTACTAGGTCGGATGTTAAAGTGACAGAAACTACCTTAACATCTGACCTAAGTCCCTTCAGAAATTACTTAGGAGTGTGGAAACTGATATGTGAGTAGCTTGGTTCCATGTCAATAATAAGATGGCTGACTATAAACTTAACGCCGGCCGCGGTGACCGAGGGGACTGAGGCGCTCCAGTCACGGTCTGTACGGTCACTACGGTCGGGGGTTCGAATCCCCCCTCGGGCATGGATATTTGTGCCGTCCTTAGGATTAGCTAGATCATAAGTAGTTTGTAAGTTTAGGGACTGATGACCCCGTAGTTAAGTCCCATAAGCTATACAAACATTGGAACATTTGAATTTTATAAATTTAACATCTCGTTCAACTTGAACATAGCGAACATCCAAAATACCTAGGAGTCATCTTGGATAGATCTCTCACTTTTAAATACCACCTTAAAAAAACAGCAGACAAAGTTAAAACTAGGAATAAAATATAGCAGCATTTAGCGGGATCATCTTGGGGAGCCAGTGATAAGGTTTTGCGTACAACAGCTTTGTCTCTAGTTTACTCTGACTGTGACTTAAAAAAGCAGTCAACAATCCGAAGATTGGTTTGAACACCACAGTGCTTTACTAGCCATGGTCCTGTTATGGAGGTGGCATGCCGTTGCCTTCCTCCGACCTTCGAACTGACTTACCCAGCCAGTTATAGGGGGACCTACAGTTTAAAGTGGGTTCCGAACCACAGTGCTACTCGGTATTTTCCACATGAGCAATACTGCCAGAGGTGAAAGAAGTGGAAAATGACAGATAAAAATCCCAGGACCTGGCGGGGATCGAACCCGCGATCTTTGGATTTGTAGTCTGGCACTCTACCACTGTGCAACCGAGCCGCACTTGTAGTCTAGCACTCTACCACTGTGCAACCGAGGCGAACTTAGAATCGTGAAATCCCAATGCCAAGGCATATAACGACTCTAAAAACCCGCCCAGACAAATAGACCTTTTTCAAACACATTAGTAGCTTAAAATAAGAAAACACATTAGTCGAACAAAACAAGAGTGATTGTGGAAGGGAGAGGAGTGCCGCTGCTCGCCGTCGGAGGTTCCAGTCCTCTCTCAGGCATGGGTGTTTTGTTGTCGTTAGCATAATTTAACTAGTATGTAAGCCTAGGGACTGATGACCAGAGTATTTAAGTCCTATATATTTACAAACATTTGGAAGAGAGAGGGGTGTCTTGGTTACGTTGCATGGTGTACGTGCAGTCCCAGCACTTCCTGACATCATGCAGCTACGCTAATAAGAACAACAAGTGGCCAAATGGAATACCACGAGAGCTACTAGCCATCCTATAAAAGGACTTAACCAAATGTAAATTAATCAAGAAAGGACAATTTGGTGTCGCACAAGTACAAAGTGCGCGCCACCTGCTTTCGCCGCGCGCCGCCATGCACGCACGGCGCGGCGTTCTTACGACGACAGCCACGAGCGCCCTCTGCTACAACTCCGCTCGTGGCCAGCACTGAACGTCATCGTTCACTTGGGACTGAGATAGCAACCAGTAAAGACTTCGCAATCAGATAGACACCAGTGAAGACTTAGCTATCAGTTAGGCGCTAGGCAGGCCTCTAACTCAACTATGTATCAGCACTCTGCAGTACTGAATTGTGTAAAAGTTAAGTATTGTATAAATTCTGTGCAATATATATCTCATTCTAATTTAGTGTTTCTAGTTTCTGGCTGCTCCCCTCCGTACCTGCACCAGCGTGCTATCGTTATTCCTGTGTCGGTCTCATTCCACTCGCCCACCGACACCTACGACAGGAACGAGACACAAAAGCGGCAACGAGGCTGGGACACAAAAGTGGAGACGAGGAGTAATAGAAGAACCGTGAACCAACCCGCTTGCAGCAGCCAGACAGCAGCAGTCGGAGCACGCAGAAATTGCTCCCGCCCACCCACCCTTATTAGAAGAATTTTGGGGGAAGATATTTTGTTACGTGTTTTGTGGACTTTTTTGTTGCAGCGCGTCCTCTTTCATATTGCATTTGTGTTTTGTTATAATTTACTTGTATGCGCTGCGCCTAATCGGTCAGCATGGCCACTACCCCGAACCCAAACTTAATGGAAATTATTCAGTTACAGACGGCGCAAATAACACAACTCCTGCAGGCTGTGGCCCAGCTCACAGCGCAAGCAGCTAACCAACAACAACAGCCGCCGATTCAGCAGCCCACACCTGCCGCCGCAACGCTTCCTACGTTTCGCCAGTACAACGAACGTGAGGAAGAATGGAGCGACTACTTCGCACAGTTTCAAGAACTCGTCGCGGCTCATCAAATTAGAGGTCAGAAAGTGAAGCATCTGCTATTATCTGTGGTGGGCACCAACACCTTCGTGTTACTGAAAAAACTTTTCCCAGACGTATCTCCTCGTGATGTAGACTTTGAACAAATAGTAGAGGCACTAAATGCTCATTATGAGAGAAAAGTTCTCGTAGCTGCGGCACGGTACCGATTTTTCAGACTTAAAAAATTACCGCAGCAGTCACACCAAGAGTGGATTACGGAATTGAAGGGCTTAACCCGCAAATGTAAATTTACTTGCTCTTGTGGACTTTCGTATAGTGACGTGATGTTGAGGGATGCGATTACGCAGAATATTCAGGACCCCAGAATTAGAGCAGCAATTCTGAAACAGTCTGACCCCTCATTAGACAGTGTACTGCAGCTTATAGATGCGCATGATACTTTTGACTTAGCAGATGTAGAAATGCAAAGCCACAGTGTTAATTCAGTGCGCCGCAACGGTCGCTTTCCTAGCTGTAGTTCTCAGTGTAGCACTAGTGAATCTTACAATAGTACAGGCCGTGCTGAACAGACAGTGAACAGTAGCCAGTGTAACAGTGCGACACAAAGTTCGCCCCGTCGTGTTAGAAACAGTAATTTGATTAACGGGCGCCAACGCTCTATGCAGAAAAATGTACGTAAATCTTGCCCCCAGTGTGTGTCTCGCCACAAGCGTGCTCATTGCCCTAGTCGCAACGCAACCTGTTATCAATGCGGCAAATCAGGACACGTACAAACAGTGTGTATGCGACACAAACTTTCAAAGAACGGTGCCGTTAGAAACGGTGCTTCACAGAGTGCAAGAACAGTTCACGCAATAAATGTTATAGACACTGTGGAATTGAACAGTGCTTTAGTTGGTTCTCAATTGCAAGAAAGTAGTTCTGCGCCTATGGCAAAACTATATAGTGCACCACGTAGCAAGCGCCGACCAGCGCGTAAAACAGTGCAACGGAAAAGGGTTCGGGACAAGCAAAATGACTATGAACAGTGCATTCCTGTAGTGAAAATAGTGCCTTCTGCAACTGCTCCTTGTAATAGTGCCCAGTACTGTGTAGCTAGTGACAGTAGACATCAAGTAGCTACTCGCAAGTGTAGTGCAGTAGTTAGTACATCTGGAGTAGCTTCGCATGCTTGCGCGGACGCCGATCCGGCGGTAGTGCCATCTAGTGACAGTGTTGTTAATCCGCTGCGTGCCGAGTCTGCGCCGCTTACTTCACTACACGGCCCGCGCAAGCGCAGTAAACAAACCGTAGCAGACGTTGCCCACATTCGCGCACCTGTCGAGCGCCGCAAGCAAAAACTGTTTGTGACTCTCTTCATAGAAAATAAGACGGTGCAATTTCAGCTTGATACTGGTTCCGCTGTCACATTAATAAATAAAGATACTTATGAACTTCTGGGTTCGCCAAAATTTTCACCGTCACAGCAAGTGTTAACAGCTTATACAGGTCAAAATATTTCCGTGCTACAAACGTGTAGCCTGCCCGCCTCTTTTCAAGGTGTAACAAAAACAGTTGCTTTTGTAGTTCTTCAGGCCAAATCGACACAGAACATTTTTGGACTAGATGCTTTTGACTTGTTTGGTTTATCAATTCAAAGAGATGTGCTTCAAATTTCGTCAATAGTGCCTCAGGATAAAATCAATGCACTGTGTGACAAATATAGTGACTTGTTTTCGCCGGAACTAGGTTGTGCAAAAGACTTCGTGGCACATGTAACTTTAAAAGAATCTGCAGTTCCAAAATTTCGTAAAGCTAGACCAGTGCCTATCGCCTTGCATGATACAGTTGCCGAAGAACTTAAACGTTGGCAAGATAGTGGGGTGATTTCTCCTGTTTCTGCGAGTCAGTGGGCCTCGCCTATAGTAATTATACCCAAGCCGTCAGGAAAACTTCGTCTCTGTGCGGACTTCAAATCAACAGTGAACAGTCAAACAATTGTAGACACTTATCCCCTGCCCAGACCTGACTAACTAATGGACAAATTAGGACAGTCTCATTTCTTTTCTAAGATTGATTTAGCAGAGGCATACTTACAGATTCCACTTGATGACGAGTCAAAAAAGTTTTTCGTCATTAATACTCACATGGGCCTTTTTCAATTTCAACGCCTACCCTTTGGCAGTTCTTCCGCCCCCGGTATTTTTCAGCGTTTTTTGGAACAGCTGACAGTTTCTGTACCGTGTTGTTCGAACTATTTAGATGATATTGTGGTATCCGGACGTACAGTTGAAGAACATTTAGAAAACCTGGAGTGCCTTTTCAAAGTTTTGACTGCAGCAGGTCTACGTTGCAATAAAGCAAAGTGTTCGGTTTTTCAAACTGAAATAGAGTACCTAGACCATGTGATTAATGCCCAAGGAATACATCCCTTACAGTCACATCTTCGAGCAATCAAAGACTTGCCTCCTCCTAAGAATGTGCACGAATTGCAAGCAGTAATGGGAAAGATGAACTATTATTTCAGGTTTATTCCCAATGCCTTTCAAATTGCAGCTCCACTGCATCACTTACGTAGGAAAAATGTTCCTTTTGTTTGGTCCAAAGATGGCCAGGTTGCCTTTGACAAACTAATGTCTGCACTACTCAGTGATGCATGTTTGATTCCCTTTTGACCTACAGAAGCCTGTAGTCTGGGTGCCGTTTTGTCACATCGTATTGGATGTCACGATCGTCCTATTGCCTTTGCATCCAAGCTACTGACGCCGACGCAACAGAATTACAGTCAAATAGAAAATGAGGCCTTAGCAATCATTTACGGCGTCACAAAGTTTCATCATTATCTCTATGGCAGAAAATTCTATTTGTTGACAGACCACAAGCCTCTCACGTCGTTGTTCTCACCCACAAAGCCAATTCCGCCACGAACGGCACAAAAGCTTCAGAGATGGTCCTTTATATTGTCAAATTATCAGTATGAGATTTTGTACCGACCTACCATTAAACATGCTAATGCGGACACACTTTCCCGACTTCCGGTTGGCCAGGATGTATCATTTGATTCTTCAGAAATGGCATGTTGTCAGATAGACTCCAGAGATGCTTCCGCTGTCGCAGACTTTCCTTTGAACTCTCGTCGGGTTGCACAGGAAACAGCTGCGGATGCAGACCTAAGTGTGGTAGCACGTTTTGTTCGCTCAGGGTGGCCTGCCAGAGCCAAAGACATTGATCGGCCTCTGGTTCGACGTTATTTTGCACAACGTCAGGCATTATCTTTAAGTCAGGGTGTTCTGTTGTTACATACCGACAACGACGTTCCCTGCAACGTGAAGTGTTACGCCTCCTGCATCTAGGACATTGGGGCATTGTTAGGACAAAGCAACTGGCCAGACGTCATTGTACCTTGGTTGGTATGGACGCTCAGATAGAGAGCATGACATCACAGTGTACAGTTTGTGCGGAGCATCAGGCGGCTCCTCTACAGCGTTTCTCAGACTGGCCACGCTCCAAGGGACCATGGCAACGTTTACATATTGATTTTGCCGGACCTTTCTGGAATACGCGCTGGTTAATTGTTGTAGACGCTTTCAGCAAGTTTCCTTTTGTGATTGCCATGAACTCAACGACAGCTTCTAGTACAATCAGTGCCTTAACATCAGTGTTTTGCATCGAAGGCTTGCCTGAAACTATCGTCAGTGACAATGGACCTCAGTTTGTTAGTGCGGAATTTCAACAGTTTTGTCGTGTGAATGGCATTCAGCATATCACCACCGCACCTTTTCACCCTCAGTCCAATGGTGAAGCAGATCGTTTCGTTCGAACATTCAAGTCTCACATGGAGAAGATGAAAGGTCAGCACTGCAGGCAGCAAGCTCTTCAAATTTTCCTGTCTACGTATCGATGCATGCCACGTAACGGCCCGTCTCCTGCCGAGCTGCTACACGGCCGCCGTCACCGCACTCTCCTTCACCTGCTGCAGCCTCCCACGCACCGAGTCGGTTCGTATGGCGCTACGCGTTTTCAGGTTTATACGCCGGTGATGTACAGGGTGTTTTCTGGCAACAAGACAAGATGGACGCCGGACACCATTCAGCGCGTGCTCGGTCGCAATATGCATGTTGTACGTTCTTCCACAGGGCCGGAGCTGCGGCGCCACGCAAACCAATTGCGCTTGCACAGGCCGCGCGATCCTGTTTCTTGATTCCAGACCCAGTTCACCACCAGGGAGCACAGCCACATCGCTCACCGCCGGGCCCAGCTTCCCCGGGCTACGAGCTCCCGATGGATGTCGACGCGCCTGCTACGCAGTCGGCCCCTCCGCCTCCGTCGCCGCCGCAGATGACAGCGTCGCCGAGAGGGACTCCGGGAACGTGCGGCCTCCCCCCCCCCCCCCCCAGCTTGGGCAACGCACCTCAGAAGATGACACACTACCTCTGGGCGGGGGTGTGCGCCCTTCCTCAGGTTTTGCCGAGTTTCCTGGAGGATCGCAAGGCGGATGCCGGGGCGCGGACGGCGTCTCGATCCCAGCCTCAGCTACGACGCCCGTCCCACCAGTAACGCCCCCGCCCAGGCCCTCCTCCCAGTGCCGTCGCCGTGGCCCTCAGCCCTACGCCACGACGGCGCGGCGGTTTGGGGGGGAGGGGTGTGGTGTCGCACAAGTACAAAGTGCGCGCCACCTGCTTTCGCCGCGCGCCGCCATGCACGCACGGCGCAGCGTGTTTACGACAACAGCCACGAGCGCCCTCTGCTACAACTCCGCTCGTGGCCAGCACTGAACGTCATCGTTCACTTGGGACTGTAGCAACCAGTAAAGACTTCGCAATCAGATAGGCACCAGTGAAGACTTAGCTATCAGTTAGGCGCTAGGCAGGCCTCTAACTCAACTATGTATCAGCACTCTGCAGTACTGAATTGTGTAAAAGTTAAGTATTGTATAAATTCTGTGCAATATATATCTCATTCTAATTTAGTGTTTCTAGTTTCTGGCTGCTCCCCTCCGTACCTGCACCAGCGTGCTATCGTTATTCCTGTGTCGGTCTCATTCCACTCGGCCACCGACACCTACGACGGGAACGAGACACAAAAGCGGCGACGAGGCTGGGACACAAAAGACAATACTGTCAGCTCTGTTTTCCACATGAATTTGCATTGTCCGCCAATGCTGTAATTAGTCAAACGAATTTACATCAGTTAATACATGACAAATAATTGCTAGATTACATCTTGATTTGAAATTAATGTCAATATATGAACTAACACTCACGTGAGTACGGAATCGAAACATATTTTTTTTTCGTTTTCCTTTAATACTTCACTGCGGCCATGTTGTAATTAGTCAAGAAACAGAATGTGAACATCTTTTGCTGGCACGGTCTGGTATCTGTAGTTCAACATCCAGGTAATATAGAGATCACCGCTTTGAATACTCCCACGAACCGGGATAGCTACGGCAGCTTGGACAACCACAAGAGAGAAGAAACAGCTGCATTGCTTAAATGCCAAAAGGGGCGTAGATCAATAAGCAAATAGCGGTAAACCGTGCAATAACCTTACAAATAGCAACACGGAATATTTTCGTGGCAAATTCTGAGCGATGGCATCATGCGATCATCCTCTCGCGCCCTATGTGTTCTCTTCGAGAGTACGGCCGGCCACGGTGGCCGAGGGGACTGAAGCGCTCCAATCACGGTCTGCACGGCCACTACGGTCGGGGGTTCGAATCCCCCCTCGGGCATGGATATTTGTGCCGTCCTTAGTTGTAGGTAGTTCATAAGTAGTTTGTAAGTTTAGGGACTGATGACCCTAGTTAAGTCCCATAAGCTCTAAAAACATTTGAACATTTGGATTTAGAGTACTGAGTTTTGCTCGCGAGAGATTGGTTGCCGGTGCTATGAAGGGAGGGCGCAACGGGGAGGTGGGTGACTGTCGGGATATCGGCAGTCTACAGACCGGCACGGCGTGAGGAGTGTTGCCGGCGTGCTGTGTTTACCTAGCTGCGCGGGGCTGACTGTGATGGAACTGGCTTCGCTGCTGTCCGACGAACAGGCCGTGTCTTGAGGTGGGCCGAGCGATGCCTGTGTGGGGCCGTGGACCGTTTCTGGTTTGAGCCGTGCATCCGCCCTTCTGAAACTTCGCTGTGTCCGTGTGAAGGTCGCTGTTGCATAGTGAGGTGCCACGCTCGTACCTTTCTGACCGCCTAGTGTGCCCCTGATCTGCGTGTTGTCACATTTTCTAATTCTGACTGCCTGTTTGACGTGAGCTGTGTCTCGCATATTATTGTGGCAATGGCTGAGTTGTGCCCTAGTGCGTTTTCCTGTGATCAATGACCTTGCGACTGTTTGTGTTCTGTTCGTAATCAGAAAAGGAAGAAAAAGCTGCTTGCATAAGACCAGAAGTTTGTTTGAGCCATTGCGGTAAGGCAAGTGAATTTTTTGTTTACAAGTAGCCATTCATCGTGTATGCGACTGAAAGGTTATTTAACGCTGACCAAGCTTGCACCCAGGAGAGTTGAAAGTTTTTTTTTCCTTTTTTTTCCTGAGTAATTAATGTTCAAAATGTTCAAATGTTTGTAAATCTATCGGACCAAACTTCGTGGTCATCAGTCCGTACTTTACAAACTACTTAAACCTAGAATGAAACTTTCACTCTGCAGCGGAGTGTCCGCTGGCAGATTAAAATTGTGTGCCGGAACCGGGACTCGAACCTGGGACCGTTCGAATCCCTCCTTGGGCATGGATATTTGTGCCGTCTTTAGTCTTAGTTAGTTTATAAGTAGTTTGTAAGTTTAGGGACTGATAACCCCGTAGTTAAGTCCCATAGACTAAACAAACATTTGAACATTTGAACCTGGGACCTTTGCCTTTCGCGGGCAAGCGCACTACCGACTGTGCTATCTCGACACGACTCACGATGCCGCCCCACAACCTTACTTCCGCCAGTACCTTAAACCTAGTCTTTACAGAAGCGGATTTCCATAATCGATTTTGGAGTGTTTACAAGACCAACCAAAAGCCGAATTGGGAAATCCGTTTAAGAAATCCGGTTTTGGGAGCCCATGTAAACGGGAAGTGTGACCACTAGTGTGCTCTTATTTGGTTTAGCGACGGTGGCCTTACTTTTATTAAAAAAAATAAAAAAAAAAAAAAAAAAATAAAAAAAAAATAAAAAAAAGGGGGAGAGGAAAAACCTTTTGAATTGTTATTTTGTCCTTATTTAAGATGTACGTAAAGGCTGCCTGCAAAGTGTTTGCCACTATTTGAACTGGTTTAATGTGGACTGTCCTTCCATTTTAATATTTGGGTTTTAATCATTATACGTGTGTTGCCTGTAAGGCAAACAGTATTGATGTGATAACTTCAATTCTTCATTGCCGTTGTTACATTTTCCACTCGAGGAACTTGAAAAGAAATTACTGCTACTCATGTGTGGACAATGTGTTTAAATTGTGGGGTTTAATTCCGAGTATTGAAATTTTGATTGGCTATGTGAATGTTGAGAAGTTGTAATCTAAAGTTAGAACAGAAACTAGTATCACTACATTATATCTGTTAATACCAGACTGTATATATAACTTGCAAATATAACTTGTTATTTTGCACATTCACAATGGGCTCAATCATTCAACCTCAGCAGCTCCTGTGCCCTGCTACCACTTTTCACACAGTAAAACACTGCCTAAACCACTTAGAGAAGCACTTGTAACTCGGGAGGATTACGATGCCAGAAGGAAAGCAGCACTGACTTCAGTTCTGTCTTCTGTCCCTCTTACAAGACCACAAGCTGTAATTCAGATAGTACCCGGACCAAGTACCTCCCGTCCAAAATAATGAGGGGCTCGCACCGCTAACATACATTAACGCAGAACATGCTGCGACCGACACCCCAGGTGTCCGGCTCGTGCATGACGTCCGCCAACGGTCATAGGTCACACTCCAGCCCACCGCCTTCCCGGCTGTTCGAAGGCAGAACACGTACTGTCAACCGCGCAGCAAGCCGCGTCAGAGATTCCGGCACGCTATCAATACAGCTAAGGCGGGAACTTGATATCGAAATAGCAAGACAATGCCTGGGAGCCAACAAAATTACTAACGAGGAAAGATACCAGAGAGCCAGCACGGTTCAACCTCCCGCCCCCAAGCCAAAACAAGCAGTGAAGTATTTTCCAATAGAAGCGAGCCAAAACGGCTCCACAAAACCACAATAAACGTGGTTTAAAACACTACAAAATTTTTTACTCACCGATTGAAGATTACGTTCGCCTCACGAAACGAACTGACACGGCTCAAGTGTAGTATGCGAGTTTTACTGTGATTTAGCATCAGTTTGTTTTCTACAAGCCACGTATGTTGTTTTTTTTATTTTTGATGGTCCTACGTTACCTACGCTAGAGCTGTAACAAGAATGTTTCAAACATATTAATTTTATATTATGACATAAACCCAACAGCCGTGCCGCAGTGGATACACCTGTTCCCGTTAGATCACCGACGTTAAGCGCTGTCGGGCTTGGCTAGCACTTGGATGGGTTACCGTCCGGATCTGCCTACTGCTGTTGGCGAGCGGGATGCACTCCGCCCTTGTGAGGACAACTGAGGAGCTGCTTCAATGAGAAGTAGCGGCTCCGGTCACTGACATAACAGCCGGGAGTGCGGGGCGCTGGCCACGCCCCCCTCCATACCGCATCCGTTGAAGCCTTCGGGCAGAGGATGACATGGCGGCCGGTCAGTACCCAGTGGGCCCCCTGAGGCCAGTCGGACGGAGTTTACAGTTAACATTATGACGTAGTGCAATGTTTCCACATAAAGATTTCAACGTCACTCGTAACCTGTGTAAGTGAATGACCAACCTTTTATAGACAATTCATCTGAATATGTCGTAGTGCACTGAAAAAGGTTGAAAAAATTAAAAGGACTAAAAAAGAAACAAAAATCTTGGCCAAATTGCGTAATGGGAGTTTTTGATTAACTTGTCAATATTGCAAACAACACTCTGTACTACCAGGCTTGTGTCAATATCAAACACAAATAATATTATTAATTGTCTGTTCCAAAGAAACAGACGTTGGCGGTGATTCGCAACAGTGGTAAATGTTTGTACATACATCGCAAATCGCGAAATTTTCCGACATCTGCTGCTCTCCTAAAGATGGACAATCTTTTCGCGAGCCGTCGCCTTAACCACTCGGCCACCCGTGCACGCTCCCCGGCCAGACCCAATCTTCCCTGTGTTACACTTGTCTCTATCCCTCAAATGCTCGTACACATTATAGTGTAAGTCCCGCGAGAGGGAGAGACACCATACTAGCACCTCAAGCCTGCCATGGCATTGCAAGGGGAGCGAGCATGCGTGGCCGAGTGGTTAAGGCGACCGCTCGCGAACAGCGGGAGACACGGGTTCGAGTCCCGGTCCGGTACAAATTTTCATGTGTTGCAAATCGATTGTCCATTTTTATAAGATCAGCAGCTGTCGGAAATTTCGCTATTTGCGATGTATATATAAAAAATAAAATTACCTGTTATACTAGCATGCATATCATTTACATAGTCGAGAAACAACAATGGCCAAAGGACAGGATTCTGGGGCACCCGCCCCCTTTCCCTCAGACCTAACTGTGCCCCATTGTGAGTGCGTATCGTAACCATGTCTAACAGACTGAAAATTATTTTCTGCTGTGTATTATTGAAGTAAGAGGTGAGCCAAATGTGAGTTTCTCCAACTCTGCCACAGCCGCTGCGGATTAGCCGTGCGCACTGGGGAGCCGTGCTGCGGTACGCGCGACCGTTCGCCATCGGGGGATCGGGTCCCCCATCGGGCATGTGTTGTCCTAGGTTAGTTTACCTTAGTTTAAGTAGTTTGTAAGCTACGGACAAGCAGCTGAGTCTAATAGATTTACAAACATTTGAACTTATGAACTCTTCCACAATACCTTGTGATCAAAAAAATTCGTTAAATCAAAGAAGCCGGCCGCGGTGGCCGACGGGACTGAGGCGCTCCAGTCACAGTCTGCACGGCCACTACGGTCGGGGGTTCGAATCCCCCCTTGGGCATGGATATTTGTGCCGTCCTACTTCGTAAGTAGTTCATAAGTAGTTTGTAAGTTTAGGGACTGATAACCCCGTAGTTTAGTCCCATAAGTTATACAAATATTTGAACATTTAAATCAAAGAATGTGCGCAGCTTTCACAGTTTTTATTTAATCCAACTGCCTAGCTGAGAAAAGGGAATATAGCATTTTTTTGCTGTTAAACCACTTCTGAAACCAAACTCTACATTTTACTATAAATTATGGGAACTGAAATGATCTACGAAGTTTGAATGTGTAGCCTTATCAATAACGTTATCAAAAACTGATGTCATAAAGTTGTCTACATTAATCCTTTCTCCTATTTTATAAAATAGTTTCACAAATATTTCAACTTTTTCAGGAATGTGGCTATTCCGAACGAAAAATTACATATATGACTAAGTACTGTGTTAACAGAGGCGGAACGATACTCAAGTATTACACTAGATATTCGACGACATCAATAAGAGTCCTTAGTGACTCACTCACTCTCTTCTCAGTATCATGTGGATGCTATTTTCGAAGTGAGTTATATCATTTCCTGTAAGAATGTTATGTTTAATTCCATGGTCAATTAAGAAAGTAATTACTGAATGTTGTACAAATATCTGACCTATTACTAATATTTCCATTATGTACTAACTCTGTACCCTCAGCTTTGTACTGCTGACCATACACTATCTTCAAAACAGACCATACGGTTTTAAATTTATCCTGACAATTAGCTATTCTTTATTTGCGTACCACATACTTTTTGCTTTCTTAATTACATTTTTAGAACCCTAGAAAACTGTAAGTAATGGGTTATTGCACCTTGATTTTGATACAACTCGCACATTTTTCTACACAATATTCTTATTAACCAGATCAGCCACTCAGGCTGCCTGTTACTGGTAGCAAATATTTTTGAGTGTTTTAACGGAAAGCAGCTGTCAAAGACCAAGATAAATGTGTTAAGGAAGATATTATATTTATCGTCTATATTATCAGCACTATGGACAACTTGTCAATTTTGTTCCTTAATGCATGATGCTTCTGGAGTATCCTGTAGTAATGCCCATACCAAAAAAGTAACACAATTCTCATAATCGTTTCCATGTAGGCGAGAGATCTGATACGAATGAACCCAACGTCGATGGAGAATTTGTAGGACACTTAATGCCTCATACAATCTACGCGTCCGATTCCGAGGGAGCTAACATGCGGATCAATTGAAACACCAGTGAAAACTTAACTTTCCCCCAAATTCTGTCTTCTTTCCTTCTGTTACGTTGTTAACGCTTTACTCTATAACGTACACGTAACTGACTCAAGACGCCGATAAATAATTGCTGAGATTAATGCGGCCTTACAAGCACGAACCGTATTCTTCCTTCATACTCGTTACCAGGGCCCGCCAAAAAGTTGCACACTGTGCAGAGGTGCGGAAGTGCAGCACAGGTGCGCACATGTGAGGCAAAGATTAACAATGACATCTGTTGTTAGATACATAATGAATGGTGACGACTTCCTGCTTTATGTATTACAAGCAACAGCGCAACATACCCAGTCTCGTTTACCACTGGCGACCCTGTGGGTAGAAACATGCACTACAAGAGCGGAGACACCGTGACCCAGAAGTTGCAAATATGTGCAGCGGCACCGTATATGTGCAGGATTTCTGGACGCTCCTTCTCTGTACATTATGAGCATCTCAGTCTCTTATGCAGTGGTAAATAGTATACTGCTTGGAGTGTCATACGCTAACTGACTAGTAAGTCGCAGTGCATTCAAGGAACACACAAGCACGATTGAGACAAATATTACAACATAGTACCTAGCATCTACGTAGGGTGTATGGGACAAACAAGTGTCCGACTGAAAACTTTTCACAATACAATATGTCATAAACGAATGCCACCAGAGTCCACACACGTTCTAATGTATCCTACATGTAATGCGTTAGTAAGTAGTCATGCCTGCACAGGAATATTTTTTTCTGTTTTAAACTATAGTGATATTCATTTGGATTATTGAAGCACCGGCTTTGGATTGCAAGATGTGGCAGCTATTGACCTAGTATTGAAAATATTCAATAAACATTGTATAATTTTTAATGTGAAAGTGGCATTTTTTACTGTAACAGGTAGTGATTTAATAATTTAAAATACTTTACGGACAATACTGATTTCATAAAGATTTTCATCATACGACAGAGCTAGTACTTTGTGTCTTATATATTGATAAGTAAACCTGTCGTTAAAATCATGGCGTAAATTAATATTCCGTCTAGCATTATACAACAAATATTTACCTAAAATTCATGATATTACTATGCCTTCAATAATTGTAACTAGCATTAACTAGCATAATGGAAGTGATTTATTTAGTACTGTTGGATAAATTTTACGATCACTATAAATATATTATTATTAATTTTTTTGGTAGAATAAAGTTCACTGACCTAGCAGATGAAATGAGAATCAAAAATATGTTTAACACTTTTCCTAAAACAGTTACGCCACTTCCAGTCTATCACTAGAGTGCACTGGTACTAACTAATGAATGAAACCACAGTCTTTTCTCCACATAAATCCGATGAAGTCCCAATCGGTATTTGTGGCCACACTTTTACGTCGTAACGCAGCTTAGTAGATAAAATATTATTTGCCATCTAGTCCACATCTAATTTCCGGATAGCTGACATAAAAGTGATAAATCTTCCAAACTGTTACCACCCGATGCAGACCTAAGTCAATAATTTTAAATTTGACGCGTGATGGCGGCGGATGGCTGCAGTTCTGAGCGGATGCTGTTCTTTGCGTTCCATACTAAGTTTGTCAGAAATGACGCATAACTGGGAATCAGGGTTTACTCAAAAATTGAAATTTAGTAATGCACGTTTGATACAGGTATATCAGAAATATCTAAACATTTCGACGCTTTTCAGGGCACTGAAATAAATTAAACGGAGAAGTTGAAAATTTATGCTGAACCGGGATTCGAACCCGGATTTCCCGCTTCGCGCCAGCGGTCGCCTTAACGAATTACGCTATCCAAACACGCATCCCTTCCAACGAAAATTCTCAACTTATGGCCTGTCCAACACAAATTTTCAACTTCGTCGCCGAATTTATTTCAATGCCTTGAAACAGTCCAAATGTTTCACTGTTTCGAATCATAAATTTACGGTCGTTAATGTCAACGAATGGTGTCTGTACTTTCGGACACGTCCAAAGAGAAAAGACGTATATCAGTAATTGTAACATATGTTTTGACGTTCATATTCGGAAAATCTGTTTCATGATGGTAAACATATTTACAATATTCAGATCGAATTGGAAAAATATCTAACAACACCTCTTATCAATTGCGTGATCTTTATAATATATCTGTTCTCTACCATGAATCAACTCATACCATTTAAACATGAACAGTAACATTGATAATATTTAGATGAAAACTGCGTGATCTCTATACAACCTGGATGTATCACTCGGGATTCTGATCGTAGAACTGCAGCTGGCTGCTCATTCTTATGTTTTGCCCGTGATTTTGCTTTGGCGGCCAACTCTAAATTTGGCAAACGAATTTCCATCAGTCTGTAAGTGACAAGACTTGCTTGATTATTTCTTATTTTGAAATTAACGTCCTTATGCTACATAATGGGCTGCCATGGGAGGAGAATCAAGACTTAATTTCTTTACGTGTTCTAGTAACATTTAATAGAAGCCGTATTTCGGCAAGAAACTATGAACATCTATGGCTGGAACGCTCAGCTTAAGTTCATCCAGGTAGTGTAGAGTTCAATGAGAAAAATTCATAATTACATATAAATAATTTCATATAAATTTTCTGGTTGTATGAAGCTTGCACATTAGTGGCACAATGTAAAAAGTGTTTCACATGCATTTTATGTCATGTTTGTGAAGTTTATCAGTGATAAACTCACAGTACGTATTATTGAAATCTATTCAATAGCTAACAATACAAGCCCCCGAGATTCAGTCCATCGTGTGAAAACCACACGTCAAAAGCACTTTCCATTGCCGCAACATTTGCGCTGCACGTTTTAGGTGCTTCACCCTGCGTAACAAGGTTACAAGGCTTGTGTTAAGATACGGAAACAGACAGCAGCGCTCGAAATGAGCGGGGAAAATGAACTTATAATACGAAAAAAATATAGCGCGAAAATAGGTTCTTTGAATTTGAAATAAGCGATTTGCATGCTATTACTTTTTCATTTATGCTTAACGCACATCACAATGTTGTAGCAGTAGTGCATCTTATGATCTGAAAGGTTTTACAGAAATAGAAATTAGAAAAAAATGTAATTAGTATTGTTCATAAAGTATTTTAAATTATTAAATCACTACCTATTACAGTAAAAAATGCCACTTTCACATTAAAGATTATACTGGGTTTATTGGATATTATGTGGGTAGGGGAAATGTTTTCAATACCAGGTCAATAGCTGCCATATCTTGCAATCCAGAGTCGGCTCTTCAATAAATCAATTGAATATCACAAGAGTTTTAAAACAGAAAAAAAATTGTGCAGACATGACTATTGACACTAACATATTACAAGCAGGGTATATTAGAACGTGTGTGGTGTTTGTTTCAGGACTCTGGTGTAATTCGTTTACGACATTTGGTATTGTAAAAAGCTTGCAAGTGCACACTTGTTTGACCCATACATTCTGCGTAAATGCTAGGTACTATGTTGTAATATTTGCCTCAATCGTGCATGTGTGTTCCTTGAATGGATTGCGATTTACTAGCCAGTAAGTGTATGACAGCCCTAGCAGTATGCTAATATATGGACAGGTTTACTACTGAAGAAAAGGCCGTGATGCTCATAATGTATAAAGCAGGGGAGATCAGAAATTCTGCACACGTGCGGTGCTGCTACACATGTACAAATTGTGGGTGACGGCGTGCACTCCGAAATCGTCTCCGCTCATGTAGTGAATGTTTCTACCCACAGGGGTCGACAGGGCTAAACGAGATTGGGTGTGTTGTGCTCTTGCTTGTGATGCATAAACCAGGAAGTCGTCACCAAAGACATAATTACATTTATTATATGTACATTCATTAAGCTACAGTACTAAAATAGAGCAGAAGAAGGGCACTCAAGTGCCCGAAACCGGTCGTTAAAAATAAAGCAACTGGTTGCTTCATTTTATTAATTTGTTTATTATATTAATAATAATCTTAATTACACTATGTTTAATTAACCCTTATATATTAGGAGATGCAGACAAATTTGTACCAGCCAGTCTATTAGTAACCCCTATTCAAATTCAACCTGAATGATATTTTCTGTTCGCTTATGCAATTTTACGATCATTATGTATCTAACAACAGATGTCATTGTTAACCGTCGCCTCACATGTGCGCACCTATGGTGCTCTTCCGCACCTCTACACGGTGTGCAGCGTTCGGCGGTTCCTGGTATAGAGCGTGAAGGAAGAATACTGCTCGTGCTTATAAGATGGCATTCATCTCGGGAATTATTTATCGGCCTCATGAAACAACAGAAGACAGAATTTGGGGGAAATTAATGTGTTGCTGTTGCAATTGATCCGCATGTTAGTTCTCTCGGAATCGGACGCGGAGATTGTATGAGCCATGAAGTGTCCCACACATTCTCCATCGACGTTGGGTTCATTCCTATCTAATCTCTCGCCTTCATGGAAACGCTTATGAGAATTGTGTCACCTTTTAGGTATGGGCATTACGACTGTATACTCCAGATGCATCATGCATTCAGGAACAAGATTGACAGATTGCTCATAGTGCTGATAATATAGACGATAAATACAATACTTTCCTTAACACATTTATCATGGTCTTTGACAGCTGCTCTCCGTTAAAACACTCAAAACAATGTACTACCAGTAACAGGCATCGTGAGTGGCTGACAAGGGTAATAAGAATATCGTGTAGAAAAATGTGCGAATTGTATCAAAATCAAGCTGCAATAACCCATTAAATACAGTATTCTCGGGTTCTAAGAATGTAATTAACAAAGCGAAAAAGAGTACCTAATTTTCAGGACAAAATTAAAACCATATGGTCTGTAACATCTTGTAGCTTTTTATTGCAAAATTATTTGTTTGCGAACAAGGAATATTGAGATTTCGACCGTGTGGCCATTATTAAGTGGACGTACTTGGCTATACGTCAAATCACCTAGCGAGACATGAAACAGAAGCTGGTTTCATAGCATTTTGATGCAACTGAAATTTTTTTGTGTGTATTGCACTTGTTGATTTGCATTGTGAATATATTGGTTATATATGGATTTATTTTTGGATGAAGTCGTAATACAGTGCAGAGTAAATTTTTCTTTTTTTAATTTTTTTTCTTTTATTTTCTTTAAAAACATAAACTGGTTCAACACGTAGTGTGGGATCGTGTAGATTTCTTCTTGTTTAAAAGTCTTTGTAAACTGCTGAATTAAAATTCGTTGTCAGTGTGTCGTTCGTGTTCTATTTTAGTTTAGTTTGTCACCGACTTTCGTACTTCGTCGTGGTTAATGTAGAACTGCATTTTAAAATACTGCAATATAATTCGTATTCCACTTTATTTAATCTTCTCACAGACGGAGCATGTAATTCTGGTTTCAATGGTGACGCTTTTCTCACTGAATATGCTTTGTAGCCTTAGTAACTGAGGCAATCTTAGAAATGCAAAACAAGCAGCAGTAGTTAAAAAGGTTATACACTACAGCAACTGTAGAATAGGATTAATTTGTAGAAAAATAACAGCCGACCGGTTGCATTAAATTGGTTTCTTACTAAAATCTAGACAAGATTTCGGCAAAAATTACTTTGCCTTCTCAAGAAGTCGGACTTAACAACACTAACGTGAAGAATGGTAATATACAAAATGGTTGGTAAAGTAAGTATAAAATTAGTAAGACAGAATTTGATGAGAATATACTCACACGTAAATTAAATAAAAGGTTGTTAGAGTTAAATAGTATATTCAAATGCAGCTTTCACTCCATGTCACTGGTTAAAATACAAAATGTTAAAATGGATACATAGAGATTTAAAAATCGTTGAGTAATGCCACAGGCAGTGCGAGCGATATCCGCTTACTGACAGCGGCGTATAACGCAGTGGTTTAGCAAAAGTGTTCACACGTTTTACCAGCAAGACGTTACGAAGAATGTTGTTGTTGTTGTGGTCTTCAGTCCGGAGACTGGTTTGATGCAGCTCTCCACAATACCCTATCCTGAGCAAGCCTCTTCATCTCCACATAAGAACGGCAACCTACATCTGTCTCAATCTGCTTACTGTATCCATCTCTTGGTCTTCCCCTGCGATTTTTTCCCCATACACTTCCCTCCAATGCTAAATTCACAATTCCTTGACGTCTAAGAATGTGTCCTACCAATCTATCCCTTCTTTTAGTCAACGTATGCCAGAAATTTCTTTTCTCCCCAATTCTCTTCAGTACCTCCTCATTAGTTACGCGATCCACCCACCTAACCTTCAGCATTCTTCTGTAGCACCATATTTCAAAAGCCTCAATCCTCTTCCTGTCCGCACTGTTTATCGTCCATGTCTCACTCTCATACAAGGCAACACTCCATACAAATGCCTTCAGAAAGGACTTCCTGAGGCTTAAATCAATATTCGATGTTAACAAATTTATATTTTTCAAGAACGCTTTTCTACCCATTGCCATTCTGCATTTTATATCCTCTGTACTGCGACCATCATTTGTTATTTTACTGCCCAAGTAACAAAACTCATTTACCTCCTGTATTGCTTCGTTTCCCAATCTAATTCCATCAGCATCACCTGATTTTCTTACACTGCACTCCATTACCCTAGTTTTGCTCTTGTTAATGTTCATCTTATATGCACCTTTCAGCACACTGTCCATTCCGTTCAATTGCTCTTCCAGGTCATTTGCCGTATCTGACAGAATTACTATGTCATCGGCAAAACGCAATGTTTTTAATTCTTCACCCTGAACTCTAATTCCTTCTCCAAATTTCTCCTTGCTTTACTTTATAGCTTGCTCAATGTACAAATTCAATAACAATGGAGAAAGACTACAACCCTGTCTTACTCCCTTTCAAACCACTGCATCCCTTTCATGCCCTTCAACTCTGACAACCGCTGTCTGGTTTTTGTACAAGTTGTAAATAACATTACGCTCCCTATATTTTACTCCTACTTGCTTCATAACTTGAAAGAGTTTATTCCAATCAACATTGTCAAAAGCCTTTTCCAAATCTACAAAAGCTAGAAATGTAGGTTTGCCTTTTCTTAATCTATCTTCTAGGATAAGCCGTAAAGTGAGTATTGCCTCCCGTGTTCCTACTTTTCTCCTGAACCCAAACTGATCTTCCCTGAGGTTGGCTTCTACCAGCTTTTCCATCCCTCTGTACATAATTCGTGTTAATATTTTGCAACCATGATTTATTAAACTGATGGTTCTGTAGTTTTCACACCTGTCTGCACCTGCTTTCTTTGGAATGGGGATTATTACATTTTTCTTAAAGTCTGAGGGTACTTCGCCTGTCTCATACATCTTACACACCAGGTAAAACAGGTTTGTCATGGCTGGTTCTCCCAGAGACTTCAGTAGCTCTGAGGGAATATCATATACTCCAGGGGCCTTGTTTCGACTTAGGTCTTTCAGGGCTCTGTCAAAGTCTTCTCTCAGTACAGTATCTCCTATTTCATCTTCACCTACATCCTCTTCCCTTCCTACAATATTGTCTCGAAGTTCATTTCCTTTGTAGAGCCCCTCTATATACTCTTTCCACCTTTCAGCTTTCCCTTCTTTGCTGAGAACTGGTTTTCCATCAGTGTCCTTGATATTCATAGAACTGTTTTTCTTATCTCCAAATGTTTCTTTTATTTCCTGTTGGCTGTATCTATTTTTCCCCTATTTATACATTCTTCTAGATCCTTGCATTTGCCTTCTAGCCACTCCTGCTTAGCCATTTTGCACTTCCTGTCAATCTCATTTCATAGTCGTCTGTACTCCATTTTGCCTGTTTCATTTACGGCATTTTTATATTTTCTCCTTTCATCGATTAAATTTAGTACCTCCTGTGATATCCAAGGATATTTTGTAGGTCTTTCCTTTCTACCTATTTTGTCCTCTGCTACCTTCACTATTTCATCTCTCAATTTTACCCATTCCATCTCTACTGTTTTATTTTCCCCTGTTTCTGTCAATTGTTGCCTAAAGCTCCCTCTGAAATTCTTAAGAACCTCAGGTTCCTTCAATTTATCCAGGTCCCATCTCCTTATTTTCTTACCTTATTGTACCTTCTTTAGTTTCAGCCTACAGTTCATAACCAACAAGTTATGGTCAGAGTCTATATCTGCCCCTGGGTATGTCTTACACTGTAAAACCTGGTTCCCAAATCTATGTCTTACCATTATAAAATCTATCTGGTATATCCCGGTGTCTCCTGGTCTCTTCCACGTATACAACCTTCTTTTGTGATTCTTGAACCAGGTGTTTGTTATAACTAAATTATGTTCTGTGCAAAATTTTACCAGGCGGCTTCCTCTTTCATTCCTTTTGCCCAGACCATATTCACCTACTATTTTCCCTTCCCTTCCTTATCCTACTACCGACTTCCAGTCTCCCATAACAATTAAGTTTTCCTCTCCCTTAATTGTCTGAATAATTTCATTTAGCTCCTCATATATTTCTTGGATTTCCTCATCATCGGCAGAGCTAGTTGGCATATAAACCTGTACTACTGTTGTCGATGTTGGCCTCATATCTATCTTGACAATGATTATGCGATCACTGTGCTGGTCATAGTAGTTTACCCGCATTCCTGTTTTCTTATTCATTATCAATCCTACTCCTGTGATACCCCCAACTGATTTTGTATTTATAATCCTGTACTCCCCTGACCAGAAATCCTGTTCATCCTGCCACCGAACTTCACTAATCCCCACTATATCTAACTTCAACCTATCCATTGCCCTTTTTAAATTCTCTAATTTTCCTACTCGATTAAGGGATCTAACATTCCACGCTCCGACCCGTATAATGCTAGTATTGTCTTTCCTGATGATCACATCCTCCTGAGTAGTCCCCGCCCGGAGATACGAATGGGGGACTATTTTACCTCCGGAATATTTTACCCGACAGGATGCCATCATCATATGTTCTTACAGTAGAGCTGCATGTCCTCGGGAAAGGTAACGGCTGTAGTTTCCCCTTGCTTTCAGCCGTTCGCAGTAGCTGTGTGGCAAAGCCACATTAGCTGATGTTACAAGGCCAGCTCAGTCAATCATCCAGACTGTTGCCCCTGTAACTATTGAAAAGGCTGCTGCCCCTCTTCAGGAACCACATGTTTGTCTGGCCTGTCCACAGATACCCCTCCGCTGTGGTTGCACCTACGGTACGGCTATCTGTATCGTTAAGGCACGCAAGCCACCCCACCTCGGCAATGTCTGTGGTTCAAAGGAGTGGTACGAAGAATACTTGTCAATAATTCAACACACTTTCAGCCGTTAATATTGTAAATCCATTATTTACTAGTTTCGGTAGCTCATTGTTCAGCATTCTTCTGTAACAACATTTAACAAGTCTCTGTCTTCGTCTACACTATTTATCGTCCAAACTTCAGTCCCGTACAAGGCAACAATCCTCACAAATGCCTTCAGGAAAGACTTCCTTACAATTAAATTAATATTCAATTTTTGCAAATTTCTCTTTTTCAAAAACGCTTTACTTCCGAGATCCCTATTTGGTCGACTATTATCATCTAACCAGGCTCCATGTAGTGCACTATACCATACTACGATCCCTTCATTCACTTTTTCAAACTGCATAGGTATGGAAGATGGGTCTACATACCTGAGCATCTATATTGATTCTGATTATATGATAAAAGTAAACTAAACTGGTGTCTGAGGATTGTAACAAAGAGTTGCCGAAACTGGTAAATAATGGATTTACAACATTAAAGGCTGAATGTATGCATTGATTTACTTATAAGTAACTAGCTCGTATGCCCGTTCTTTGCAGCGGTTGTTAAAGAAGGGCATTTGCGTATCATGGCTTTTTAGGGTTCCAGACTTCAGTCAGTAAAAATCTTTGTTGGATCACTCTGTCAATAAATTCATTTTTCTTGGCCAAGAAGCAAATGTCAGTAAAAGTCATCCTCCAAAACATGCCAACATAAGCAAAGAAATGTCGTTAAGTATTTAATACACAAAGCTAAATCACTATGTTCAATGTTTGCTGGTATTCGCAGAGATAAGATTGCTTAATTCTATCACTGACGTTCGCTTCCTTGCTGTACTACTCAATACTTATTTCACAGCAGCGGCGTCTATTAGATCTTTGGTGCACTACAGCGCCTCTATCGCTTGGTATAAATGCTTTTTGTGGGATCCTCTGTAAAATCTGTTGTATTTATTCCTTCCTTCCTTATCTTAGGGAATATCGTTCTTTCCTTTCTATCCATCCATATAAGTTTAGTTTCTATGCAGATCATTTGTAGAGAGTAATATTAGCAAACTGACTACGACGGATAAATAGTGGATGAATGAAGTCTCGTAAATCACGCGTAGTGTGATGGGACAGTTTATTGTTTACGATGTCTTATGTCCTGAACTATGTTGTCGTAGGTAGTTTTTGACCCAAGAACGATTGTAGTCTGATAGTAATCAGAATGTGCACCACGTTTACTTGAAATCAGTCCATTATTTTAGGAGGAGATGAAAAAGAGCGCATGATGTAGCTAGAGCTATTAGGAAATTTCATTGTTTATGACGTCATATCTCCTGAAATATGTGTCGTATTAAGATGTAAATTCAGTGGTATATGTGCCTAATGTCTGTAAACTGTATCGTGAATGGTGTTTGCAGTAAAGACGTAATAAATCAAAACCTCATGCATGTTGATGCGGTTTTTCATGAACTAAATTGTTATGACTTCATATTTCATGAACTATATGTCGAACTGTGATATAATATCGAAATAACATTCAGTGGTATTTATGTTTGGCGTATAAAATTTAAAGTGTATAAGTAATACTTGTAATGTCATGCCAAATGGCGTAAATATACATCATGAACGTCGGAAAAGCAGTAAGCGATTAACTTTGTTTCGTTTCACCATTTTTTGTGGTTGCCATCGAGAAAAAGTTTCGCAAAGATTTGAAATTATTTCATATTCACAGAGTATATGACATCAGCCAGGTACACATTTCGGCTTTGCCCATTCGCAGTTGATGTCATATATTCTGTGCATATAATAGAATAACAACTGCAGGATCAGAAGTGACGTCTGTTACGCTTCATGCTTAGTGTGTGGGCAAGGTCCTACTTGAACAACACATCGCCTTCCTATCGCATCAATGATAAGAGAACTGGACTTTATTCTACAAGTACGGAGAACTGGACATTTTTCTCTCCACCAACACCACTGGTGAACGACAGTCCCAGCTTATCGCACACCACACCATAAGGCCTATAACTGGCATTATGTAAGAAGGCGCTTCCGCGCATAGAGGCGGAGCGAAAGGGAAAGCAAGGAATGGAGGACCTACGGCCGAGCGGTAAGAGTGGAGCCTGCGGGAGAAACACTGCGTAACTCGGGGCCAGCCACGCGCCTACAGAATGAACATTATTGGCTGTCGTTGCGGTAATGGAGGGGGATGCGCAGAACGGCTGATAACTGGGCCGCCTTCGTACGTGACTCCGACTATAACAGACAGCTTGCATGAACGCTAATTAAAATATAGTGAAGGAATTCGTCACGAGACTTGCGTTTTTGTACATTTTACGTTTTTGATGGGACTAATCTTGAATTTTGCCGTGCTTGTCCGTCCTTTTTGTGTGTTCTGTTCCGTGGGGAATCCTTATCAGGTAGGACTGACGGAGTTCATCGAAAGAATACGAAGAACGACAGCTCCTATTGTTCAATCGTGATACAGAAAAGACAGTGTCATGGAAGTGATTCAGGATTTGAGGTGTGACTCATCAACTGCTTTCTAGTTGCGGCGAGACCTACTTACGAAAACTTGATCGGCGACCACCTCCTATTACGAGAATATATTATTTTGATTATGACCTATATTGGTTGAAATGGTTACAATAATGTAAACTAACGAAAACTGGAATGGTAAGTAAATAGTACCGCATCTCAATACCCAGAAGAGTTTTATCAACAATGACAACGGCCGCGGAAGCCTTTGTTTACAGGTAAATAGTAGTTGGATGAACCCTCTGCCAGCCTCTTAAGTGTGATTCGTAAAGGAACCATGAAGATGAATTTACTGATTCATTACGGTGTTTGAAATCTGCCGTGGCTGTAGGATTACCCACTCGAGGTGACCATATGGTGCGCACTTGATAAACCAGCCACAAGTGGGCGGTCGATACAGATGACAGACTCCGTACAAGAGCAGCGTGAAACAGGCGTATGGCATACACCAATACTAGGACTAAGGCTATTAAACAGTAAAACAATACAGTAAGAGTAGTATTACGTGACACTACAGTACCACCGCATGAGCCTTGCTCAACACATCAAGCACCAGCAAAAGGGGGGATTGAGCGTTCTTTGTTTAGAGCCTCTTCAAATTTATTGGGGTACAGACTGGTACAAAAGTGAATTCAAGAAATTGTGTAGAAAATATTTGAAGAAGAGAATCATAACTTCTTTGGAAACAACATTACTATTGCCTTCAGAATTGCAGGGTATGTTCCTGCCGAAATATCGACTTTCATATCTGGCTGCATACCCGTAAGCTTTTTAATACGCCGTACGCCGAGAAAAAATTAAAGAATAACATTACTAAAACTTGCTATAAAAGTAATAGAGTCGTGTGAGAATAGCCGAACGTTTCTAGAAGCCTAGGCAAATACTGCGAGGCTGTGTCTGTCGAAGCTTAGAATCCTCCGTCGTGGATGGATGTGCATGTGTTGTCCTTAGGGGCATAGGGATCGATTACCATAGTAGTTTGGTCCGATAGGTAGACAAACATTTGAATTTTCTTTTGTAATAGAATTTGGGTGCCGTTTTGACACTGATGCAATTTGGTTTCACAGATAATAAATGCATTGGAATAAGCATACTCCAGAAAATTGAAACAGATATAGAATTTTTTTATTATAATCGATCTACCTATGAGAGTCAACAACTGTAATAATATTTAAAACAATTTGTTACATTTTCGGTCAACAGTAGCGCTTGGTGTTTGTTCCATTTACAGGTTTCACTCCTTTTGGATCATCTTCAGAAACTTATAGTGTGCCGCATTCTGTCTCATCTATGTTATGACAAGTACTTTAGAGTTCTTGAAGGAAATGGAACCCACAAATAATAGGCCTATATAACACCTTTAGAATAAGTTTTGTCCAAATATAACGTTAGAAAAAGGAACATTCAGACAGTCAATTTTAAAGAGATTTAAAATTGAAAGCAAATGTAAAATACATAACACACAGACTAATGATATCATTTAGGTCTGTAATCTGTGACAAACATCAGTGTGTCTTAATACCGGCCCATACTCCCAGTCGTAAAGTTTATCATAACCGGAAAACGCAAGTACCTCCCAGGCCGTGCAGGCACATGTCAAGAATGTAATATACCATTACGACACACCCGAACTCTAAGACAATTAAAAAAACTAATAATAAATTAAATATAGCCGCCATTTTAAGGTAATCTAAAGTGGCAAGGTCTCCAAGAAAAATTAAAAGCTAATTGAGACAAATGTTAAAAGATGTCCCTAACAGACAAAGCTATCCCAATAGGGGAGTGCATGACAACAGAAGACACAAACGGAAAAAAATTACATAAAGAAGGGTGGTTCAGCGGACAGCTGCTAGATAGCTTTGAACTGCTCAAGACTACCCGGGATAAGCAATACGGACACCTTTCAAAATAAAAATCAAAGTGGTGCGGTCGGCACGAATAATTTCAGCAATTGACTTTCAAGTGAAGAAACTGCAACTGGTCAGCCAAGAACAGTGTTCGTCAGTGACAGCGTCGCGACAGTTATTGAACTGCTCTACCCACCTGTAAAAGTTTGCACGTTTCACATAACTTCCACATTCTACAGTATATATTCACTGGTTTATCGCCTTCAGTAAGTAATAAACGACTAACAGATCGTTGAAGAACTAACATAGTACTTCCAAAAGGACTCGCCATCATGAAAAGTATTTTTTTAGGTTATAAAGAAAATAGTGCGGTTCGGTAGCGCAGTGGTAGAGTGCCACATTATGAATCCAAAGGTCGCTGGTTTGATCCTCGCCATGTCCTATGGTTCTTATCTGTCACTTTCCAGTTCATTCACTGCTGGCATTGTTGCTTATGATAAAAATACCGAGTAACACCGTGGTTCGGAATCCATGTTAAACTGTATGGTCCCCTTATAACTGGCTGGGTAAGTCAGTTCGAAAGACGGAAGGAGGCAACGGCATACCACCTCGAAACAGGACCATGCCTAGTAAAGCACTGTGGTGTTCAAACCAATCTCCGGATTATTGACTGCTTTACCTTTTTACAGAGAAAATAATGTTGATACCTACGCTGATCAGGGGTTATCCCGGTCATCTAACTTACAACTATCTACATACATCTACATACATACTCCGCAATTCACCGTAAGGTGCGTGGCGGAGGGTACACTGTACCACTACTAGGCATTTCCTTTCCTATTCCACTCCCAAATTGAACGAGGAAAAAAAGAATGCCTATATGCCTCCGTACGAGCCCTAATTTCTCTTATCTTGTCTTTGTGATCTTTACGCGAAATGTAAGTAGGCGGCAGCAAGATCGTACTACACTCAGCTTCAAATTCCGGCCCTCTAAATTTACTTAACAGAAATTCACGAAAAGAACGTCGTCTTTCTTCCAGCGATCCGCAATTGAGTTGCCGGAGCATTTCCGTGACACTCGCGCATTGGTCGAACCTACCGGTAACAAATCTAGCTGCTCGCCTCTGAACCGCCTCTATGTCTTCCTTCAAACCGATCTGCTGCGGGTCCCAAAGTACCTATGTAAGTACCTATGTTGCACTACTAACAGTTTTTCCGCCAAGAAATTTTTCTCTTTAATTATTGAATGAACCTCCTATTTTCCGGCCGCTGAGCTATCAAAGACATGAGTAAGGAAGATTTGCCACCCACAGTTAAGTACAGATTCGGGGACCGAGCACCTAAATATGCGTCGGAACATATCGTAATTTCTGCGTTACTATTTCCATATGTGCTGTAGTCTGCCTGCGATATGGTAATTACGTAGCGTACCACACGAACAGTTTTGACCGCGTTTTGTAGTTTACCATTTGCGGGTATTCTTGTACCATTTTATGATGTAACTAGACGGTATATAAAGAACTGACTAGTTTTAGCTACGATCGGGATGTGTTTTCTGCTTTATGGCTGGATAACCTATATTTACTGTATTCGCCGTCCTGTTCTTCAGGACCGTCTTAAACGCCAGGTTTAAGTGCGTCGTTAAAAAAATATATATGTTGTTGAGTTACCGACGTCGTAAAAGTGTTCGTGCGTTCGTTCAGAACAGTTAAGGGACGAACAGAATCTAATACCATTTGTTGCTTTAACGAGAAATATAGATAGATAAATTAGAGAGAGAGAGAGAGAGAGAGAGAGAGAGAGAGAGAGAGAGAGAGAAAGGTGGAGGGGTTGTTTGTCTCTGAACATAATTAATAATAATAACTGCCTCTGCCGAGCGCTTTAAGTATGAATAAAATGGAAACACGAATTACTCGGGAGGTAAACTGGAAACAGTGAACAGAGGGAGATTTAATAATAAACACATTTCGCGCAGCGACATCTGAGTCTTTTATGACGACGTCCGGCATTTTAGTGGCGCTGAAATTGCGAGCAGTTTCGGTAAGCGCCGCCTGCGCCAGCCAGCAGGTAGCGCGGCACGCGTTTACGGCAGCTGACTCCTCGTCAGCGAACGGCTTGGGCGCGGTGCGAGCCAGCGAATGGGCGGTAGCGGTGAGAGGCGGCGCCATAATCGCCGCGGCCCAGCGCACCAAAGCAGCAGCCAAGCCCCTAGCACGCCGTAGCGGAGAAGCGAGCAACTGTCCCCGAATAGAAGCGGCCGATCGCCGCCATTTGTAGGGAAGAATCCTTGTACTGGGCTTGTGATTTCAGATGTATGAGACACAACAAGAGTAAAATAAAGCACAAAATAAACGCATGTTTGTTTAACAAAAAATACAGATTATTGCTGTCTGTTTAAAAAGTATTCTTAAATAAATGTAGTTTCTTAACATTCACAGAATATATGATATCAACTGCGATTGGGCAAAGCTAAAAATGTGTACCCAGCCGGGATTCGAACCCAGGTCTCCTGCTTTCTAGGCAGTTGTTCAAAAATGTTCAAATGTTTGTTAAGCTTATGGGACTTAACTACGGGGTCATCAGTCCCTAAACTTACAAACTACTTATCAACTACCTAATACTAAGGACGGCACAAATATCCATAAACGAGGGGGGATTCGAACCCCCGACCGTAGTGGCCGTGCAGACCGTGACTGGAGTGCCTCAGTCCCCTCGGCCACCGCGGCCGGCTCTAGGCAGTTGCGCTGACCCCTACACCACGGGGACACAATGATCGGCGCACCTGCAAGGACTACCTAAGCACGCCTCCCGTCAGATACAAATTCCCAGCTTCGCCCTGCCCACAGTAATCAAACTCGTAGTTATGAAACTAATTCCCGCAAGAGTAAGGGCTTCAAACTTACCCCAGTGGTGCAGGGGTCAGCGCAACTGCCTAGAAAGCAGGAGACCTGGGTTCGAATCCCGGGTGGGTACACATTATCAGCTTTGCCCAATCGCAGTTGATGTCATATATTCTGTGAATATTATATAATAACAACTGCAGGATCAGAAGGGGCGTCTGTTCTTTCGGAACAGATCCTACCGTTAGTGGGGAGGGGTGGGCAAGTTTGAAGCCCTTAGTCTTATGGGAATTAGTTTCATAACTACGAGTTTGAGTACTGTGGGCAGGGCGAAGCAGGGAATTTGTATCTGACGGGAGGCGTGCTTAGGTAGTCCTTGCAGGTGCGCTGATCACTGTGTCCCCAGTGGTGTAGGGGTCAGTGCAACTGCCTAGAAAGCAGAAGACCTGGGTTCGAATCCCGGCTGGGTACACATTTTCAGCTTTGCCCAATCGCAGTTGATGTCATATATTCTGTGAATATTAAATAACAACAACTGCAGGATCAGAAGTGACGTCTGTTCTTTCGGAACAGACGCCACATGTATATATAAATGTAGTTTCCTAATTTTCGAATAGAGACACGAAATTTAAGAATGTAAGCCTCTTTTATGATAAGGTTGAGCGACTTTTCATCGAGATATTTGCATAAGATGATTCCATGAAACTTGTAAAGTACCAGAGAGTGCGATTATTTTTGTAATTCACGTAATTTTCTGTCAGTTCCTGTTTACTTTACGCCGACTACGCTGTACATTTTGCCCGCTTATTTTTGTACATCACATTTTTGTCTATATTCCTTTTCATATTACATACAATTTTTCTTTCAACTTCCTTGAATTTGGGTATGAATAATTGTAATAACTCAGAAAATTTTAATATACGCATTTCATTCGCACATTACTTTTTAACAGAGATAGTACTTCTCAGAGTGGTTGAGTATGCAACATTCGATCAAGTAATGACCATTTACGAAGTACAATCACCACCTGTTAAGTGTCAAAAACAATTTTTCGCCGGCCGCGGTGGCCGAGGGGACTAACGCGCTCCAGTCACGGTCAGCACGGCCACTAAGGTCGGGGGGTTCGAATCCCCCCTCGGGCATGGATATTTGTGCCGTCCTAGTTCGTAAGTAGTTCATAAGTAGTTTGTAAGTTTAGGGACTGATGACCCCATAGTTAAGTCCCATAGACTATACAAACATTTGAACATTGAACAATTATTCGACCTACTTCTGCATCATTCTTGTATCTGATAAGTACTTCTAATACGCCTAGTTATTCGTTCAGCTCAAATTAGTATTTTTAGTAATTTATATGCAAATAAAATATAAGTACTTGACCTGCACCAAAGTACGTTTCTCAGTTTTACGGAATGATTTGTAAGAGGAAACCTAAACAAAAACAAACGTTCATGATTTCTTATTTCTCCATGAAAATACTATACGGTGTACAAGTAATGACTGATCTTTGAAATGTAACATTGTTTCCGTCTTTGCTTCCGTTGTCACTGTTACAATTAAAAGCAACACACGAACGAACCATGTTAAGCACTATTGCCCTGCAAATGGCGGCTTCTGTCACGTTCAATGTGGGGACGCGACACTAGCGCCAGCGAGCCGTCTAGTTTTTATTTAGTACGTCTATGGCAGCAGCGGCCATGTTGGGGCGAAGCGGAGTTGAGGAAAGGCTGCGTCGGCTCTCGCCTTGTTTCGCGATTCCTCACGTCTTGAGGAAGCTGGGGAACCATGCTTACCACACATACACACACACACACACACACACACACACACACACACACACACAAATATCGTAATCAGGTAAAATTTCCGGGCTGATGGGCCGTGGTCCAGATGTAAAAACTTCCTCCCGACGTTTCGTCTCCAACTGCGGGAGACATCTTCAAGGGGGTAAAATGTAAACTTTCAAGGCCGGAATAGTCAAAATTACTAAAAATTTCCGGGCTGTTATGCCATGGTCTAGTGGATTTATTATTAAAACCCAACGTTTCGTCCCCGACTGCAAAGCACATTCTCAAGGGGGATCGTGGCACTTTTGGATGTCCGATTCACACCCTGGGTCGCTACTGATTGAAGCTAAATACCGTTTACAAGGGCTCGCGCGCAGTGGTGTGACGTCATATGTTTTTGACATGCGCGCGCAATTCGTCGTTGCCGATTGCCTCCGTCCGTTAATGTCGTCCCATGGTGGAAGAACAAGGGGTCCACCTTATTCAATTTGATAAGACTCAAGTTTTAGCAGCCTCAAATGGATACCACGAAAGACTGTATAGAGAGGCTATAGAAATTGTAAAACACCCTAATAATTTCAATAGGATGGAGGAGGGCGTGAAACTAAATGATATCTGGATTCCGGTTTTGAAGAAGAAATGTAACAGTCTTCCACCATGGGACGACATTAACGGACGGAGGCAATCGGCAACGACGAATTGCGCGTGCATGTCAAAAACATCTGACGTCACACCACTGCGCGCGAGCCCTTGTAACCGGAATGTGGCTTCAGTCAGTAGCGAGCCAGGGTGTGAATCGGACATACAAAAGTGCCACGATCCCCTTTGAGAATGTCCTCCGCATTCGGGGACGAAACGTTGGATTTTAATAATAAATCCACTAGACCACGGCATAACAGCCCGGAAATTTTTAGTAATTTTGATCTTCCAGGGTCTTGCCGGCTACTGCCACTGTGGGCCGAGGGTCTCTCGCATTTATGGAGGGCATAGAGGGCACCAATATTCGTAACGTGATGCTGACTTTGTAGCTATCTCTGGATGATGTCGTCATTCTCGATTAAAAATAAACGATTCTCATATTGTTGATGCAGTGTCGACATCCATATTTTATCTAACTTCAGACGTTCTTCTTACCTATTAAAATTATTCTGGTGTTTGTGGATCTCTATTGCTTCTCTATACATGCGTGCACAGTACTGAGATGTCCTAGCTAAAACGCTCATCTCGGTAGATTTTATTTCATGATTTCCTTTTTAAAAAACATGTTCAGCCACTGCCGATTTTTTCGTGTGGCCCAGACGACAGTTCCTATTATGTTCTTATTGTTGTACCAATATATACTTTACCACAGCTGCAAGTATATATTGGTACAACAAAAAGAAGCGTCAACATTCGCATATCTGAACATAAAAGGAACTGTCGTCTGGGCCATACGGAAAAATCGGCAGTGGCTGAACATGTTTTTCAAAAGGGAAATCATGAAATAATATTTAACGAGACGAGCGTTTTAGCTAGGACATCTCAGTACTATGCAAACATGTATAGAGAAGCAATAGAGATCCACAAACACCAGAATAATTTTAATAGGAAAGAAGAAGATCTGAAGTTAGATCAAATATGGATGTCGACACTGCATCAACAAAATGACAATCGATTATTTTTAATCGTGAATGACGACGTCATCCAGAGATAACTACAAAGTCAGCATCACATGACGTATGGAAGCCCTCTATGCCCTTTATAAATGCGAGAGGTCCTCGGCCTACAGTGGCAGTAGCCGGCAAGACCCTGGAAGATATCTCCCGCAATTGGAGACGAAACGTCGGGAGGAAGTTTTACATGTGGACCACAGCCCATCAGCCCGGATTTTTACCTGAAGACAACGCCGGCCGTGGAAGTTTACATTGTATGACAAATATTGTAATTTATTCACATTATTAATTTCTCCATCACTGGATGATTGCTGTTGCCGCAACTGTGGTTCAAATTTTAATGAAAGTCCAGCTCCAGTTGCATTTATTGGTGCTTTATTTAAGCCCACACTACCGGTTTCGGCTTCTATGTTAGGCCATTTTCAAGTATGACAGACCTGCATATAATGTGAAGCAATAAGTTTACAAAAAATACATGGTATAAGATAGAATGTTACATATGCAAAAGGTACTGTACAGAAGCAGAAGGAAACTTACGTTATCCGTACAGAAACCAACGTCAAGTAATTAAAACATAGAACTCAGAGAATATGTTCCGTTTTTTATCCTAACTGACATTTATGATATCTTACTATTGACCTTTACATTTTATCAACTAATGTTTAGAATTTTTTGCTTGCAATGATGTAATGTTTATATCAGAACACATCAGAACATGCCGATTATAATGTTTTGGAATTTTAAATATGACAAGCCAATTTTTCTCATGTCGGCATTGGGCGCCAAAAGTTGTAAATTCTCTGAGTTCTATTGTTTTAATTACTTGACGTTGCTTTCTCTACGGCATAACGTAAGTTTCCTTCTGCTTCTGTACAGTACCTTTTTACATATGTAACATTCTATTTTGTACCATGTAATTTTTGTAAACTTATTGCTACACATTATATGCAGGTCTGTCACACTTGAAAATGACCTAACATAGAGGCCGAAACTGGTACTGTGGGCTTAAATAAAGCACCAATAAATGCAACTGGAGCTGGACTTTCATTAAAATTTATTCACAATTGAATCGACCAGTGTTAAAAGGGCAGTAGTCTATGTTTTTTTTTTTGTTTACCTAGATTAAGGCAAGGCAAACGTACGTTTCTAGCTTTTGTAGATATGGAGAAAGCTTAAGACAATGTTGACTGCAATACACTGTTGTAGTTATGAAGTAGCTGGGGTAAACTGTAATGAGCGAAGAGTTGTACTCAAATTGTGCGAAAAACCGGACTGCAATCACTGTCATTTTAAACGCTTCTGTTGGTCCGTGGTTTTGTCGATACGCTTTCATGCAAAATACTCGTTATTTTTATACCCGAAACCGAGACGTAAACACGCTAAAATAAAGTTTTCCACGATCGTAACTTATAACAATAACAGCCGCTCACACTGTTGCAGAAGACATGCTGTAGGCCTACACCGTATAAAAGGCAAAAAGCAGTGTAGAACTGCGAAATAGCCAAATGATGAAACTTACGCAAATGAATGTTTCATATAGTGACACAACGAAAAAGAAATGTATACCTTATATTACAATATTCTTTACAATTTTGTAATTATGCCCTTTTGCATTCTGAGAATGGCGGGTTTTCCACCGAAAATAGTTTGGGTATAGAAATAAGTGTTTTGCATCAAGGCAGATCCACAAACCCACACCAGACAAGAAGTTATTAGCCGCGGCGGAGTGGCCAAGCGCATTGAGGTGCTATGCGCGAGGCCGTTCCCCGTCGAGCGTTCCAGTCCCCCCTCAGGCATGGATGTTTGTGTTGTCTTTAGTGTAAGGTAGTTTATAAGTAGTTTGTAAGTTTAGGGACTGATGACCCACAGTTCCATAAGCTTGTTGTTGTTGTTGTGGTCTCCAGTCCGCAGACTGGTTTGATGCAGCTCTCCATGCTACCCTGTCCTGTGTAAGTCTCTTCATCAGAGAATACGTTCGGCAACATACATCCTTTTGAATCGCCTTACTGTATTTGTCCCTCGGTCTCCCTCTACGTTTTTTTACCCACACACTTCCTTCTAATGCTAAGTTGACAATTTCTTAATGTCTCAGAATGTGTTCTACCAAACTAGCCCTTCTCTTAGTCAGGATACGATAGAAACTTCTTTTCTCCCCAGTTCGTTTAAGCACCTTCTTATCAGTTATATGATGTACCCATCTAATTTTCGTCTATAGCACCAGATTTGAAAAGCTTCTATCATTTTTTTGTCAGAACTCCTTATCGTCCACGTTTGACTCCCATACAATGCTACACTTCAGACAAATGCTTTCAGAAAGGACTTCCTAACATTCAAAATAATATTGGATGTCAACAAATTTTGCTACTTTAGAAGCGCTTTTCTTGCCATAGCCAACCTGCATGTAATATATTCTTTACTTCGGCCATAAGACGTTATTTCTCTACCCAAATAACAAAACTTATCTGCTACTTGTACTGCCTCATTGCCTAAGCATCGCCAGATTTTCTGACATTACATTCGATTACCCTCGTTTTACTTTTTTTAATGTTCATCTTATATCTTCCTTTCAAGACACTCCTCCACATCCTTTGCAGTCTCTCACGAAATTACTAAGTCATCGGCCAACTGCAAAGTTTTTATTTCTCTTCCCTGAACTTTAATGCCCTCTCCACATTTCTCCTTGCATTCCTTTATCGCTTGCTCAATGTACAGACTGAACAACATTGGACAAAGGCTACAACCCTATCTTACTCCCTTCCAAAATTCTGTGACCCTTTCTTGCCCCTCGACTCTAATATCTGCTGTGTGGTTTCTGTATAGGTCGAATATAACTATTCGCTACCCCTGCTACCTTCAGAATTCGAAAGAGTTTATTCCAGTCGACATTGTCAAAAGTTTTCTCCAAATATACAAACGCTAACAACGTAGGTTTGCCTTTCGTTAACCTATCTGCTAAAATTAGTCGTAATGCGAGTATTGCCTCCCGTGTTCCTAAATTTTTCGTAAATTCAAACTGATCTTCCCTGAGGTCGCATTCCACAAATTTTCCATTCGTCTGTAAATAATTCGTGTTAGTATTTTGCAACCATGAACTATTAAGCTGATAGTTCTGTAATTTTTACATTTGTCTGGACTTCTTCGGAATTGGATATTACAATATTCTTTTTGTAGTCGGTTGGTATTTCACCTGTTTCATACATCTTGCATACCAGGTGGAGCAATATTTTTCATGACACACTGTTCCAATTATGAACGTAGCAAGGGTGGAATGGAGGGAGCGAAGACTTATATTCAACTTGTGCAAAAACCAGACAGCAAGTTATTAGCCGCGGCGGAGTGGCCGAACGCATTGAGGCGCTATGCTCCGATGCGTGAGGCCGTTCCCCGACGGGTGTTCGAATCGCCCCTCGGGCATGGATGTTTGTTTTGTCTTTAGTGTAAGGTAGTTTATAAGTAGTTGATAACTTTAGAGACTGATGAATCCGCACTTAAGTCCCATAAGCTTTACAAACATTGTTTTGCAAGTTATTAGAGTAGATGGGCATGAAACGCAGTGGTTGAGAAGAGTAAGACAGGGTTGCAACCTTTCCCCAATATTATTCAATCTGTACATTGTGTAAGCTGTAATGTACAAGGGCAACAGAACGCATCATGTCATTATCAACGGAGAGAAGTCTTACGAAGTACGAGTGATGCCAGGTGTGCCACAGGGTAGTGTCGCGGGACCGTTGCTATTCACACCTGGTGGATAATATCGGAGCGGTTGTAACGATGGAAAATTGAAATGCAGAAGGCTCTTTGAAGAATTGATGAATGGTGCAGGGAATGGCAATTGCGTCTCAATGTAGACAAGTTTAATGTGTTACGAATACATAGAAAGAAATATCCTTTATCATTTAGCTACAATATAACACATCAGAAACTGGAAGGAGTTAATTCCATAACTTATCTGGGAGTCGGCATTAGGAGCGATTAAAAATGGAACGATCATATAAAATTAATCGTTGGTAAAGCAGATGCCAGTCTGAAATTCGTTGGAAGGTCCTAAGAAAATGCAGTCCGAAAACAAAGGAAGCTGGTTACAGTAAACTTATTCGCCCACTGCTTGAATCTGTACCAGGTGGGATTGATAGAGGAAGTGGAGAAGATCCAACGGACAGCAGCGCGCTTCGTTACAGGATCATTTAGTAATCGTGAAAGCGTTACAGAGATGATCGATAAATTCCAATGGACGATTCTGCAAGAGAGACGCTCTGTACCTCGGTACGGGATTATGTCGAAGTTTCGAGAACATACCTTTACCAAGAATTCAAGCAGTATATTGATCATTCCTACGTATATCTCGCGAAGAGATAATGAGAATAAAATCAGGGATGTTAGAACCCACACAGAGGTACACCGACAATCTTTCTTTCCGCGAACAGTTCGAGAACAAATAGTGGTCCTCAAGGTACCCAACGCCACATACCGTCAGGTGGCTTGCGGAGTATGGATGTAGACGTAGACAAGTTTGGAGAAGAAATTACAGTTCAAGGAGAAGATTATAATTGCGGTTTGGTGATGCCATAGTAATTCTGTCAGACACAGCGAAGGACATGGAAGAGCAACTGAACGGTATGAAAAGCATCTTAAAAAAAGGTTTAAGATGATTAAGAAGGGTAATGGAATGTAGTGTAAGAAAATCAGGCGCTACTGAAAGAATTAGATTAGGTAGCGAGACATTAAAAGTAGTAGACGACTTTTGTTATTTGGACAGTAAAATAACTTCTGATGGCCGAATAAAGAATATATAAAATGCAGAATGGCTATGGGAAGGAAAGTGTTTTTGATGGGGCGAAATTTGTTGACATCCAATTTTAATTTAAATGCCAGAAAAACGTTTCTGAAAAAAATTGGCTGGAGTGTAGCATTGTATGGGAGTGAAACTCGGAAGATGAGGAGTTCAGAAAATTAGATGATAGGATCTTTTGAAATGTGGTGCTACAGACGATTATGAACATTTGATGGCTAGATCACGTAACTAATCAGAGGGTTCTCAACAGAATTGAGGAAAAAACAAAGTTTCTGGCATATCCTGACTAATAGAATTGATAGGTTGGTGGGAAACATTCTGAGGCATCGAGGAATCGTCAACTTGGCATTATAACGAGTTGTGTGGGGTATAATTCGTAGAGGGAGACCGAGAGAGGAATACACTATGCAGATTCAAAAGGCAGAAGGTTGCCGATCTTATGAGAAGATGAAGAGGCTTGCACAGGATAGGGTAGCGTGAAGAGCTGCAACTAACTAGTCTGCTGGCTCAAGAGCGCAACAAAAACTTTATAAATGACCTGACGAATAGAGTGAGTTGCATTAATTAAAACTTACGGGCCAAGATGCCGTGGTCCATCGGTAAAACTTTCTTCCCCCATCGTCTCGTTGCGTACTGCGGACAACATCTTCAGGGTTAAGTCGACGAGTGGTTGCTAGCCGCTGGAGGTCCCGCTTATATAGAGCGCAAAGAGAGCACTACCACTTGTCACGTGCTTCCGACTATGAAGTTATCTCTGACCAGTATCATCGCTCTCGATTACAGGTAATCGATTGCCACATTGTTGGTGAAGTGTCGACCGTCATATCTTATACAATTTCCAACCTTGTTCTTTTCTGTTGAAATTATTTTCGTGCTTCAGGATCTCTATGGATCCTCTGTACTTGAGTGTATAATAATGTGAGGCCATGGCTAGGACGTTTCAGTGAATTTCATGATCCCCGTTTGTTAAGACATGTTACGCTACAGCTGATTGGTCGATGTGTCCCAGTCGACAATCCCTTTTGTGTACCAAAAAGCGGGTATTAACGTTTATTTTCGTTGTTCCTATATAGACCACAGATACACAGAATTTTATATACCCCAGGCGTTGCTAGAGGGTGTCGTGTATCTTTCACCGATCTTATTCACTTATATTCTTGGTCTGCAGAAAGGTAGGCAGGACTCCAAATACAGACAAAGCCCAAACAGTGATTAATTTGTCCGGTAAAGAACTGTCGAAAGAAGAAATTTCTGTCCTTAGGAAAGGAGGAAATTTACAGATTTACAGTCACTCCATTGAAAATTCCTATGGAGGACATTGTTGCCAATATAGAGGCAGGGATTCATATGTTATCACCACATTCTGCCGATGAAATTAGGATAGAAACAGCCAGAATACTATGTAAAGTTAAGCCACGTAGCAGCAATTTCTCTCCTAGAGAACGGAAGGCATTGCGGGACGTTAATGCGGACAAGAATATTACTGTAATTTCCGCTGATAAAGGTAGTGAAGAATGAGAATTACCATAGGAAGATCAATGATCTTCTCGATCCTACCAGTTACAAAACACTGGAAAAAGATCCTATAGCGAAACAGTTAAATGCTACTAATCGATTAATAAAAAAGTCTTCCATTCCTACACAGAATAAAAAGATCGTTGCAAAAAAGAAGTTTACCCTCCAAGATCATACGGGTTGCCTAAAGTGCATAAAACAAATGTTCCATTGAGATGGATAGTGAGTGCCATTGGATCTCCAAGAGCTGGCTAGACACCTCGCCTTCATGTTGTAACCATACATAGGCAAAACATAAGCATATCGAAAAAATTAAAAAATTTTATAGAAAAAATGATAGATATTACTTTCTCCCCAAGTGATATTCTTGTTAGTTTAGATGTAATATCCATGGTCGCTGTTGACGAAGCTTCGTCTTACATAGCTGACATTGAAACACGTCCACTGAATGTGTGGTCGGGTTCCATTTTGAGTTATTCATTACTCTTAAGTGTCGTTTAGTTAAGATCGCATGGCTTTGTATGTCGTCTGCACTGCCGTCGGCTGGACGGCCAGAGACAAGCTTACTTGGCAAGATGGCGTGGTGGCCTGTTCTTAGTGTAGTACCAACATAATCATAGTCGAAAGAAGTGACAAAAGAGACCTCTCTGGAGCTCTAGAAGAGGGTATTATCTTTTTCAGGTAGCGAGGGTTGGTAGACACTATGCTCTGAATGCGCTCTTCGTGGGATTTAGTGCGTTCTACATCCGGTGTGTGGTGGGGAAGGCTTTTGGCGTAGCCTTAGGTGCCCCTCTTGCTGTGTCTGTCGAAGTAAGTACATCATCGAATCTTGCTGAGGGGGTGGCATGCTGTTAGAACGATTCTTTGTCCATGACCAGGCAGTCTTGGTTTATCAGTGATAGTTTTCTTGAGTAATTCTTTCGCTATGCTAGGCGAAGTATTTCTTAACTTACAGAACTCAAGTAATGCAGTTTAAATTTAGTATTTGCATTTTCTTTCTGGTGATGATTTTGTGTCTGGTTTTTCTCAAGTTAGAATACACGTGTGTGACCTTCAACCTTTGTGTAAACTTACTACGTTTGAATTTCTTTGCTGTTTTTTATCTAACGGTTATGCATCGTGTCTGCATCCGCAAGCATGCTACATATTTCTCACAGTTTCTGGTTTGATTCCATCTTTCCTCACTTGGTATGACTGATTGCACCTCGTACTTTTGTAACAGTCTTTACTTTGGCCTTCAGCCATGCTTTTACTAATACTAGCTATCTCCTATGTGAATTCTCGCTGGTACTTTCCTTGTTTATTCTAAATTAATTTATTTTTGTAAATCCTATGCAATTCACGATGGTCACACACCACATGGTACTTACGGATAGTATGCCACTGTCTCCCCACACATGAGTTCATTTAGTGCATAGTGTTATTTTAATTTGCGCTTCAAGGCACCTGCCATCTCGTCAAAACGCCGCAGATGGTTCGTTTCGCCGCTGCTATCAAGTGCTGCCACATGAGTACTGTGTTGCAACTATTATGCGTGTGTCTGTGAGTGAATGAATGTGCTTTCCTTTATCCGCTGTGTATTTGCAAATTTCCTCCCACGTTATCTCTATATTCATAAAGGACAAAAACAATTTCATTATGGGCAGTAACTTTATTATTTAATTGACTTAATGATTTTGAAGTAAGAGGCATAACATCAGATGAGGCATCAATGTTAGCATTGAATAGAGGATCATGGAGGAATTTTATGAGAGGTACTATGCTCCAGACTGAACGCTGAAAGGCATAATCAGTCTCTAATGATGATGATGGTGATGGTGATTCTACAAGGTGTGTGCTTTATTGTGCTTAATATGGTCTCCCAACATGTATTTGATTGTTCATTTTAGTGAATAGATAATGATTTAAAGTATCAAACCTCTGCTTTATAATTTCATGCTACATGTTCCATGTTAAACACCTATTCATTTTTAATATTAATTTTGTGTTGGCTGCTCCCTTAATGAGTGAGCAGTGACACAAATTTCCAATGCGCATGTACTGTGGCCACTCGTAATTTTGAGCAGCAGTGAGCATTTTATCTTGCATTTGCAATTCTCTACTCTCCGAGATCTTAGTTAAGAAACTTAACAAGTCACTTTCAACATATTTCCACCTGGTAATACTAGCTTTGTTCCAACATCGCTTATCCAAGACCTAATTTCAATACAACAGTGAATTATACGAGTAAATTGAAGGGGTGGCCATGGTTAGCTCTCTGAGTCCAGCTTTTGATAATATATTCATGGAATGTTTCAAACAAGCACTGCAGTCGACCAACAAAAGCCCATGGAACTGATGCCGGTACGTTGACGATACTTTTGTAATGTGGAATCTTGGTGAAGACGAATTGAATAGTTTCTTGGTGCACCTAAATAGTATCAACCCGAAGATACAATTTACCACGAAGAAAGAGAAAAACGGACAACTGAATTTCTTGGATGTATTAGTTATGAAATGGGCAGATGGGACCTTAGGGCACAAGGCTTATAAAAAAGACACACACACAGATAGTTACCTCTATAACAGATCCAATCATCATGCTTGGCAGAAGAGTGATGTCATGAAAACATTGGTGGATAGAGCAAATAATATCTGTGAGCCAATTTATCTCCAGGATGAATTAAACCATTTACGAATGGCTTTCAAGATAAATAGATATGACGATAAAGAGACAGATCGAGCACTCCATCATAGAAGAAACGTGTCAGAAAACATGCGACAACAACAGCTGTCGGATGGGAAAGTTTTTCTTCCTCTTATCCACAACATCACAGATCGCTCTGGGAACGTTTTGGTCACGTTTCATGTGAAAATAATCTACAGACCCACCGAGAAGATTATTGGATGTTTAAGATCGGTGAAGATACACGACACCCTCTAGTAACGCTTGGGTTGTATAACATTCTGTAAGAACAACCAAGAGTTTATACCCGCTTGATTGAACATAAAAGGAATTGTCGACTGGGACACTGCGACATATCAGCTGTAGCCGAACATGTCTTTACAAACGTGGATCATTAAATTTAGTGAAACTAGCGTGTTTGTCAAGACCTCACATTATTATACACGTACTTATAGAGAAGCCATAGAGATCCAAAAGCACGACAATAATTTCTATAGAAAAGAACAAGTTTTGAAATTAGATTAGATATGGCGGTCGGCTTTGGACCAACAATGTGACAGTCGAATACCTGTAAAGCGATGATACTGTTCAGAGATAACTTCATAGTCGGCAGCGAGTGATAAGTCGTGGCGCCCTCTATACTCTCTATATAAGCAAGACCTCCAGCGGCTAACCACAAGTCGTCGACTCAGTCCTGAAGATGTTGTCCGCAATAGGCAACGAAACCATGGGAGAAGAAAATTTTACAGATGGACCACGGCATCTTTCCCGGAAATTTTGATTAAAGAAGACGCCGGTCGTGAGAGAGAGTCGCGTCCATTAAATATAGGAGCATATAAGGACAGTCGTGGGGTAGGAGGATACTCGACATCGGTTTACTGGGAGAATTTCGGGGAGGTGTGATTCGCCTGTAAAGGTGACCGCATATATAACGCTTGTGGGACCCGTCTTGAGTTTTTCTCAAGTGGTCTGAATCCACACCAGATCGGTTTAGAGGAAGATATGGAAGCAACTTAAAGGTGGGACGCTAGGATTGTTCCTGGAAGGTTCGATCAACGTGCGAGTTTATGCTACCACCAGTGGCGGACTAAGGCTGTTGGAGGCCCGCGGCGGCGGCGGCGGCGGAACACATGCTAAATTTAAACGAACACAAAATCTCCAGGATTGGCGATCCTAAACAGAAGCTTGAAATTTAGCGAGGACTTCTATGCGGGATGCCTACAATACTTATCGCAACGAAACTCATTCTCGAAATTTGAAAACCGAAAGAGATTTTGATGTTAAATATACTAGGATCAAAACATAAACAATACCCTCACTACATGATAGTAATGGCGATCCTGCCAATGATAGCGCTACTAAAGCAGAATTACTAAACTTAGCTTTTAGAAACTCATTCACCAAAGAAGACGAAATCAATATCCCAGATTTCTAATTACGAACAGAGGCTGTGATGAGTAACGTAGATGTAGATATCATCGGAGTAGTGAGGCAACTAAAATCACTGAACAAGAACAAGTCTTCTGATCCGGATTGTATACCCATTAGATTTCTATCTGATTATACTGAAGCGATAGCTCCTTACTTAACAGTCTTATACAACCGCTCTCTCATAAAAGAATCTGTACCAAAAGATTGGAAAATTACACAGATTACACCTATATTCAAGAAAATCAGTAGGAGTAACACACTAAACTACAGGCCTATTTCATTGACGTCAATTTGCAGCAGGGTCTTGGAACATTCCTGTATTCAAATATTATGAATTATCTCGAACAGAAATTGCGTGGTTATGTTATATCACCCCAATTGCGATTGGATAGGGGATTTCCTGCCAGAGAGGACACAGTTCCTAGTAATCGATGGTAAGGCATTGACTAAAACAAAGGTGATATTGGGCGTTCCACAGGGTAGTGTTATTGGTCCTCTGCTGTTCCTCATTTAGATATACAATTTCGGGCAATATCTGACTAGTTCTCTTAGGTTGTTTGCAGATGACGCCGTCATCTACCGTCTAGTAAAATCATCTGAAGATCAAAACCAACTGCAGAACGATCTGAATAAGATATCAGTATGGTGTAAAAATTGGCAATTGTCTCTAAATAATGAGAAGTGTCAAGTCGTCCTCATGAGTACGAAAAGAAATCCGTTAAAATTTGTTTACAAGATAAATCAATTAAAAGTGAAGGCCGTAAACGCCACAAAATACCTAGGAATTACTATTACTTCAGGCTTGAATTGGGAAGAACACTTAGATAATGTTGTGGGAAAGGCGAACCAGAGACTGCGTTTTATTGGTAGAACCCTTAAAAGATGCAACAGAACTACAAAAGAAACTGCATAAACTACACTTGTCCGTCCAATTTTGGAGTATTGCTGCCCAGTGTGGTATTCTTATCAGGTGGGTTTGACTGAGGACATGGAAAGAGTCCAAAGAAGGGCAGCTCGTTTCCTATTGTCACGATACAGGCGAGACAGCGTTAAGGAAATGATAAAGGATCTGGGATGGGAATCGTTACAACAACGGCGCTTATCGCTACGGCGTGGGCTACTTATGAAACTCCATTCGCCAACATTCTCATCTGAATGCGGAAATATAAAAAAATCAAATGTTCAAATGTTTGTGAAGCTTATGGGACTTAACTACGGGGTCATCAGTCCCTAAACTTACAAACTACTTATGAACTACTTACGAACTAGGACGGCACAAATATCCATGCCCGAGGGGGGATTCGAACCCCCGACCGTGGTGTCCGTGCTGACCGTGACTGGAGCGCCTCAGTCACCTCGGCCACCGCGGCCGGCGGAAATATATTGTTGACTCCCACTTACATAGGTAGAAATGATCATCAGAATAAAATACGAGAAATCAGAGCTGGAACGGAGAGATTCAGGTGTTCTTTCTTCCCGCGCGCGATTCGAGAATGGAATGTGAGATAAATAGTATAATGGTGGTTCGATGAACCCTCTGCCAGGCACGTAAATGTGATTTGCAGAGTATCGCATGTAGATGTAGATGTAGAACGAAAGGAGGCCCCTCCATCCACTTGGAAATACATGTATTACTATAAAAAGGAATTGGAGGCCCCCTCCTTGAACGAGAGGCAGAGGACAGTCCGAGATTTAGAGGCCCCTGCAGAACAAGGTGCAAGAGCACTAAAAAAAAAAAAAAAAAATAAAAAAAAAAAAAAATAATAATAATAATAAAGAAAAAAATAAAAAAAAGTCCGTTTGTAGGTATTCGGGTCCCCCCCCATGACCGGAGGCCCGGGGCGTTCCCCCCCCCCCCCCACCGCACCCCTTAGTCCGCCGCTGGCTACCACCTCTCTGCTAGCACGCACGAACGCCCATTGCCTGTTAGGGCCCATTTATGCAGTATCATGGCAGCTCACTGCGCTGCTCGCTACGACCCTCTCCAGGCGATGATATCCAGCTGGTTTGTGTTTCGCACTACGACCATCGTCATATGTCGTGAAACTTGGGGTATAATTGGCTGCTTAAAGATCATTCTTTCCGTGCCGTGTTTGACAGCTACTCACTGCGCGCTGTTTCTGTGGAATATGTGGAAAAAATTGTTCCTGCTCTAAATTATGCTGCTCCTCGGTTTGCATACGATATTTTTTTTAAATAAATACAAATAAATAATAATTATAATAGTTTCTGTTACTGTCTTATATCTATCTGATTGCTTTATCTACTTGATAGAACTGGTTTTTCTATAATATATTTACGAGCATATTTGTCTGCTATTTTCAGTAATATGCGATGTTAAAGAAACGTTAGGAACACTTCGACAGCAATACATAGAGGGATTGAATAAGTGTCCTAAATTCGATTCTGTGGCGTTTGGCCGGCCGCGGTGGCCAAGGGGACTGAGGTGCTCCAGTCACGGTCTGCACGGCCACTACGGTCGGGGGTTAAATCCCCCCTCGGGCATGGATATTTGTGACGTCCTTAGTATTAGTTAGTTCATAAGTAGTTTGTAAGTTTAGGGACTGATGACCCCGCAGTTAAGTCCCACAAGCTATACAAACATTTGAACTTTTTCTTTTGTGGTGTTTGTAAGAGATAATTTTGAACTTCAATCCCATGGTATCCAGTGATAACACTAAACAAATCAGCGAGTACAGTGTACATTTTAGTGATAAGCATACTCACAACCAATAGACGTCATCTGTATTTCCTTAGAGCCAATACCACTCGCTCCTCCATGGACATTGCATCAACATCTTTGGTTTGAATTTTTATCAGCTCAGCCATTTCTGGTCCGATAATATTTAAAATATAATGAAAAAGTGTTTTTCGATATTCGCAATTAGCTGATGAAGCGCTCTGGAAAATTTTTGCTGTTTGGTAGACCTGAAGAAAGTTTTCACACTTTGGATGTTTTGAAATCATAGCACACCATACTTCTTCTTTCTTTGTCCTTTAGAATAACGCCACCTTTGCAGCGAACAATTACTTCACTGCCGTCAGACGATGGAGGGCATATTTTTTCTGTTTCACACAATTGCTAGCTGTGGGGTAAACTGCGGCCGTGTGCAAGCGTGTAGCGATGTGTCAGCAGCGAGGGTACAGCGTGAACGCACCCACACTGAAATGCTTCCGGAAGTTAAATGGGAGTCGCTGGAGGAAAGGCGATGTTCTTTTCAAGAAACAATGTTGAAGAAATTTCGAGGATCGGAATCTGATGCAGACTGCAGTACGCTTCTACTGCCGACTACTTAAATTTCGCGTAAAGACTATAAATAAGATCAGAGAGATTAGGGTTCGTACAAATGCATAGAAGCATACCTTTTTCTCTCGTTCTATATGGAAGAGCATTAGGAAAGCAAGTAACTAGTACTGATACTAGGTACCTTCTGCCACGCACCTGTTGATGGATTGCAGAGTATGTAGATGTACCTCATCGTGTCGCCTACAGTATCGTAGTATTTGCATGGAAGCGTAAAAGATTTGGAAATCTGCAAAGATGAAATTCTAGCTTTTCACGATACTATTTAATGCACGAATCTGGCACTAACGTTGTTGTTGGAGTTCGAGAGATCATGAATTTGGATGAAAAGAGTATCTTCAACAATACGAGTACCAACGACCACACTGTTCGTCTGCATAGAGAAACTGTAAACTCCATCCTATAGGCCTCAAACTGCGCAACTGGTACTGCCCATGTATGCAGTACAAAGGGGAACGTGGGCAACGATCAGAACTAAAGGGGCGTTTTGTCATTTCCCGTGATGTCAGGCGTTACTTCTTAGTCACGTAGCTCCTCAACTGACTAACCCACGCAGATGGCGACTCATGCAAGTGCTAGATATACCAGACACTGTTTAACTTTGGTGCTCTAGCTGGAACCGGTGTATCCTCTGCAGCAACAGTGAAACAGGATAGCAGGCAACTAGTAGTGCTACTGAGTATACTCTGCCGCACAAGTTTGGGTACATTGCGGAGTGTATGGATGTAGCTCATCCCCCTCCCCCCACCCAAGACGAATCGTAGTATTTGTGCGGAAAACTGAAAAAATTCAAAATCTGCATACCTGACATTTGTAGACTGACTATAAAATCCGTGCTAAGTGCCAAAATGAACGTTCTGAGTAATACGCAAAAAACCTTCTAAACTGAACAGTGTGTCTTTAAGTGCAATTTTGTTCGCCTTAACTTGAGTTTACCATTAATCTTTAAAGACTTATTACAGTCGAATTAACCATTCAATTTTTATCTTTATGAAAAAAAATATTTCCTGATAGAAAATAAGAATAGGGCTATGTGCCATACCCTGTACTGTAAAAAGTGGGCTATGTGCCATACCCTCTACTGTAAAAACCGGCCTATGTCCAAAATTCGAGTAAATGGAAAACTGTATTGGAGTTGTTGGTCTGGATGAAGGTCAATAATGCGTCATGCATTGTCTGATAATTCAAATCTTGGCTTGAACACATAAGTGACCTTTGGCCCTTGTGTAATGACTTTCCTCTTGGGGTAAAATTGCTGTGTATTCAACTATACGCTGTGCATCATCACCTGTGTACTTCCTCTCTTTGGTTTCATTTCCCCTACGTTCAACGTACGTAACATCACCACGCTTTTTTCGATTGAACCAATGTTTCGACACTACGCTTTGTGATGCCATGGATTTCCATAAATGTTTGCTTGCACACTTGTTTGTGATCACCTTTGCCATCAAGAATCGTATAAAATAAACTGGCTTGCCTTCTACTTTCTGTCGAATCTGTGTACGAACCATGTCGCCTACGTTTACTACTTATGTTTCCCATTAGATACGAATTTTGCTTGACGTTGTCTCCTAGTTCATAAAACTGATTAAAGATGTATAGTTTTTGTTTGAAGGCAATGCTTCTGCATAGATGTGGGCATCATCCTGAAACTTACATAAAAGAAGGCCATTAGAAGTGTAAACACTGCGTCTAATAACCTGTTTTTCAATACTTTGCACTCAGAACAAAAACGCATATACAAACAACTGCGACATTAAAAGCCGAAAAAAATACAACTTTGAGCTATTAATAAAATACAACCTAGGTCTATGATGTTATAGAGGTATTTAAACTTACCGCAACAGGTGGAGGTTGTTTCTCAGGCACTGTCACATTCTGGCTGTTCTTGTAGGACTTCCCTTTAAGCTTATTTACCGTCTCCATTGCAGGAAAAGCACAAAATGAATAGTCACTGCTTGCTACACGATGGAACCTCAACACAGACAGTAATAACAAAGCTCTCGTGTACCTCTGGCCACTGGCACATAGTCCAAAAATGTTCAAATGTTTGTGTAGTATATGGGACATAACTAAGGGGTCATCAGTCCCTAAACTTACAAACTACTTATCAACTACTTACGAACTAGGACGGCACAAATATCCATGCCCGAGGGGGGATTCGAACCCCCGACATAGTGGCCGCCGTGCAGACCGTGACTGGAGCGCCTCAGTGTCCTCGGCCACCGCGGCCGGCACATAGTCCAGATTTTACTTCACAACAGGTGGCACATAGATCGTCGGGTATTCTTGTGAGATACATTAGAACTACTTCCACATCGAATAGCAGATAGCCCGCTTTTTACTGAGTAGTGTTACGCATGTAGCCCACATTTTCACGATAAAACAATGTTTCATTTTTGGCACTTATCACGGATTTTATTATCAGTCTACATTTTTGCTTCCTCCGATATTGCGGTCTTCCATCTTTTTCTCCCTGCTCATAATTCTTCTACCCTTCCTTCCTCTGTCCATTTCTTTTTTCCACTGTCATTGCTGTTGAATAATTTTTGGGCACTCATAACTCAAAGACTCTGTACATGAACCTATTGTAGATTCAAAACGTCGTCAAACTGTTAACACTTTCAAATGGGACTTGTGTGGCCGGCCGCGGTGGCCGAGGAGACTGAGGCGCTCCAATCACGGTCTGCACGGCCACTACGGTCGGGGGTTCGAATCCCCCCCGGGCATGGATATTTGTGCCGTCCTAGTTCGAAAGTAGTTCATAAGTAGTTTGTAAGTTTAGGGACTGATGACCACGTAGTTAAGTCCCATAGACTTTACAAACATTTGAACATTTGGACTTGTGTGGGACTGAACTTACTATCTTGCACTCAACAGGTACCCTATCAGCCCGGACACTAAAACAGTACTGTATGTACGAGAAAGGTTTAAAAGAATCTGCTGCCAGTGGATAACATAAACTGTGATTTCGGCCCACTTTAGGTTACGGTAGTAACACTAAAAGTGGGCTTTTGCGATCGTCTTTTGACAGCTCGAAATTTAAATGAAAATAACGGCTTAACCATTCACCTGAAACGAAAATTGAATAACCAATTTTGTAGAGGCGAAAATTCTCTACAACTTTCTTCTCTTATGTTTTTTTTTTTTTTTTTTTTTTTTTTTTTTTTTTTTTTTTTTTTTTTTTTCATATCTCGTATCGTTTCAGAGATAGTTGCAAAAATAACGGCAATTTTGGGATGTATGTCTGTCGGTCCGTCTGTCCGTAACGTGTTCCCCGTTTTTAAGACGAACCGTTCAACCAACCAACACCAAATTTTACAGATGTAACTGTAAGCCGACAGAGACCAAAACCTCCTTTTTTCAAAATTTTTGGACAAAAAATACGGTAGTAACGCCAAAAAAAGCCGTTAGTGATACAATTGTAATTGCAAACTAACCGTTCATCTGACACGAAAATTGAATAACCTAATTGGTAGAGGGGAAAATTCTCTACAACTTCGCTATATTATGTTTTTTATTCATATCTTGCATCGTTGCAGAGATATTTGCAAAAATAACGGCGATTTGACGATGTCTGTCTGACTGTAACGTGTTCCCAGTTTTTAGGTCGAACAGTTCAACCGATCGGCTCCAAATTTTACAGATATAATTTTTCGCTACCAGAGACCAAAACCTAGCTTTTTCAAATATTTCTGACAAGAAACGTTAGTAATACAAAAAAAGGGCGATTGTTATTTAATTTGAATAACTGAATTTGTAGAGGAGAAGATTCTCTACAGCTTCGTTCCGTTATGTTTTTTTTTCATATGTCGTATAGTTTGAGAGATAGTTGCAAAAGTAACAGAGTTTTTACACCCTCCACTGAATTAACGAAAACCAGACGTTCGCAGATGTCACGTGACAGAACTCTCTCTGGCATAAGCCATCTTGCGTTGCGTATTTGATGATTTTCTTATTTTAACTCACACGTTTTCATTTCAAAGCAATGGCGCACTGAAGAATTAACAAACACACGTCGTTGTTCGTACGATACATGATAATCTAGTGTCTATAAATGCCATATTAGCATCAGTTTATAACGGCCATGAATAGTATAAAATTTTAAAACGTAACTTGTAATCTTTCCCCATTGTTATTCAATTTGTACATTGAGCAAGCTATAAAGGAAAGCAAGGAGAAATTTGGAGAAGGAATTAAAGTTCAGGGCGAAGAATTAAAAACATTGCGTTTTGCCGACGACAAGTAATTCTGTCAGATACGGCAAAGGACCTGGAAGAGCAATTGATCGGAATGGACAGTGTGCTGAAAGGTGCATATAAGATGAACATTAACAAGAGCAAAACTAGGGTAATAGAGTGCAGTGTAAGAAAATCAGGTGATGCTGAAGGAATTAGATTGGAAAACGAAGCAATAAAGGAGGTAGATGAGTTTTGTTACTTGGGCAGTAAAATAACAAATGATGGTCGCAGTACAGAGGATATAAAATGCAGAATAGCAATTGGTAAAAAAGCGTTCTTGAAAAAGAGAAATTTGTTAACATCAAATATTGATTTAAGCCTAAGGAAGTCCTTTCTGAAGGCATTTGTATGGAGTGTTGGCTTGTATGGAAGTGAGACATGGACGATAAACATTGCGGACAGGAAGAGGATTGAGGCTATTGAAATATGGTGCTACAGAAGAATGCTGAAGATTAGGTGGGTGGATCGCGTAACTAATGAAGAGGTACTGAACGGAATTGGTGAGAAAAGGAATTTTTTGCATACCCTGACTAAAAGAAGGGATCGCTTGGTAGGACACATTCTTAGACATCAAGGAATTATGAATTTAGCGTTGGATGGAAGTATGTGGGGAAAAAATCGCAGGGGAAGACCAAGAGACGGATACAGTAAGCAGATTCAGACAGATGTAGGTTGCCGTTCTTATGTGGAGATGAAGAGGCTTGCTCAGGATAGGGTATTGTGGAGAGCTGCATCAAACCAGTCTCCGGACTGAAGACTAGAACAACTACTACTAAATGTTGGCCATAGCGTAGTGGGCAATGCGTTGGACTGTGACGCTGAAGGTAAGTACTTCAAATCCAGACATTAACTAATTTTTTTCCCTAAAAGGGTTTAAGACACTTATTAATTAATTTTTTATTGTTTACATTATTATTTTTGTCCAAAAAGTTTGCAAAAACTTATAAAACTACAAATCTTAAGTGGGCCGTAAAACGCGTCAGTTCGATTTTTTCTGTTGTGATGGGCAGGTGGCTTGGGAGAGCAGTGTCAGTTACTCGTCCCAGCAGGCTTCAATGTTAGACCGCACTCGTCCGCGGGACAGCTTTTGGCGGCAACACCCAACAAAACGCCTCTTAATGGGCGTGGCAATCACTGTAAGGCGTGGTCCGCGCTGTCCCCTGAAGACTAGCGGGCGACAGCGGGTACTCGCGTGTGTGTTTGGGGTAGGGGAGGTAGGGTGTAGGGGGTGGAAGCCTCCGTTAATGGCGACCGCGTCAGCTGGCCAAATTAAACGGCTTTGTGGTCGCGGCGGTCGGGGGTGGATGCTCGGCCCCACTTCATCTGCCGCCCGTCTCTCACGCCAGTGACATCTAGCGCCAGGCTGCGGAAACTTCAAGCAGTCGACACTACACGTTTCTCCCATTATTCGAAAAATTCCATACGTGAAAATGCGGCTGCCCAAATGAGAAAAAGAAAATGAAAAAAATAGTCACATGGGTCTATTGCATTCATTAAATTCTGTGCGTGGCAAACGCAAAGAGAGCACGTCAAGGAAAGACCAATACGTCAGACTGACCAGTGGCGCCGGCCGCGGTGGCCGAGTGGACTGAGGCGCTCCAATCACGGTCAGCTCGGCCACTACGGTCGGGGGTTCGAATCCCCCCTCGGGCATTGATATTTGTGCCGTCCTAGTTCGTAAGTAGTTCATAAGTAGATTGTAAGGTTAGGGACTGATGACCCCGTAATTAAGTCCAATAAGCTTAACAAACATCTGACCAGTGGCGTACTTCGTAAATGGACTAAACCATTAGAAATCGGGCGACGAAAGAGAAAATTGGCCTCGCATTTTTTTAAAATAATTAATAATTTCCTCTCAGAAGAATTACGGTTCTTTCGTGTGTACGTGTGTGGCAAGCACGGGGCACTGAGCTAATGCAGTCAGTATACTCATATGAAGGCCACTGTAACGATGGCCGAAACGTCGGTTATTTACAGTAATAGCCTTACATCATGACGCGGTACAACACCCAGAAAACTTTTATGTCATATGTTAATGCAGTCTTTCTTTCTTCTTTTGTTCCTGGACTGCATTTCCTTTTCCTTCCCCTCCTTTATTATCCTCAGTCCTTCCCGTTTCCTCCGGAGGCGTGATAACCTTAGCAATTTTGTGTCCCTATCCCAAACAACCAACCAATAATTTCTACATGTTCCAATTAATGTAAAGCAAAACAACGTTCATGAATTTATCCCTTAAGTGATAATGATTTTTAGAGTTAAAAATTCGGTGAAGTTAGCTTTAGTTTCCGAACGCGGCACTTTGTGTGCTGTGTAACTGAAGAAACTCACACACGATTTCAGCGAACTACGGTTCATTTTGAAGCTGCATATACAACGTTCATTTAAGTACATAACAAAAAATAATTAATTCATTGCTCTAAGGTTATTTTTTTGTTTATAAAAATAAATGCATTTTAAACGAGGGTTAATCTTGCATATGATTGAACGTCTTTTACTTACATGTTGATTTCCCGTTTACGTATTAAGGAGTCCCTTATCGTCAACGTGGGAAAAAATATTTAATACATATGCAAGCTCGAGCTGATAAACACGTTACACGGCGACGGGCTGCCGTCCGCCACTCAACGCGGGAAGACGCCTCGTGGCTGAATATTGTTAACAAGAGGCTTAACGACTGTCTCGTTGTAAATAGCACAGCGTAGCGAAGCCGGCAGGTTTGTCCCAGTTCCTGAACACATTTTGTTTTTTCTGCTGCTCTCTATCCAAGATGCCATAAAACTGCTTACTGTCACTCTTTTTAAATCAAATGCTGAAAAATATTTTATTCCATTTAAAATGCGTTTATAGACAAATAATGAAAAGTACTTGAAATTGTATAAATACCGCACCAGTACCACGTCAGTCTATACAATAGTGCCTTCATTTTCTAATTAAAAAAAATCCAATTTATTTGAAAGTTTTACTTTGTATGGTTTCCGAACTTGGGTATCATAATCCCTTGATTTTATAAAACTATGTTACTTTCGTTTCTAAAATACAACCTGTAGCATTTGCATAACAAATACGAATTTTTCAGAAATATTAACGTCTACTTTCTACGATAACAATAACGTTTCCGTCTATTGGATTTAAAAGGGAATGAAACAAATGAGCTGGTAAAGGGCAGCTCCAGCACTTAACAGTAAGCTATATTGCAGTGGTTCTCAAACTGCTTTGTGGTGGGACGCAGTACACACTGACTAATTGACAATTAGTAACAACATAAAAATTATTTGTAACACGGAACTGAAGTTATGTGCAAAAGCTTTGCTGTGTAAGACCTTACATCTACATGGGATACTTTGCAAATCACATTCAAGAGCGTGTCGGAGGGTTCATCGAACCACCTTTATACTGTTTATCTCACATTCCACTCTCGAATAGCGCGCGGGAAGAAAGAAAACCTGAATCTCTCCGTCCGAGCTCTAATTTCTCGTATTTTCTTCGTTTCTACCTTGTAAGTGGGAGTCAAGAATATATTTTTGCTTTCTGAGGAGAATTTTGGCGATGGGAGGTTTGTAAGTAGCCCACATTAAAAATAATTGATGAAGGAACATTTAAAATGTACATTTTCCAATAAAAATTATTTTGTACAAATTAAACGGTATCATCAATGAGATTTGTGGTTGTGTTTAGTCTAAATGTTCACTGTAAATCTTTGAAACTGAACTACTGTGGTTATCAGTCCCTAAGCTTACAAACAACTTAGAAACTAACCTAAGGACAATAAAGACACCCATGCCTGATGGACGTATGGTACCTGGATACGGGACGCTAAATCGCATAATGTGCGAAAGGATCCAACACTGCTTGATTAGAACCGTGTATGAAACGTGTGTCTTTTGTTAGCATTGTTGATTATAATGTATGATGAATTGTTGTTTGTAAACCTATTGGACCAACTGCTATGGCTATCAGCCCTAGTCTTACAAATTTCTAAACCTTAATCCAAACTATGAACAAACACACACACACATACACACATACACACACACACACACACACACACACACACACACACACACACACACACACAAACACACACACTCACCCACGTCCCACGGAGGACTCGAACCTCCGACGGCGAACAATCGAGCGCTCCGCAGCGTGGCGCCTTAGACTGCTCGGCCACTCCACCGCGGCTATGATGAATTACTCGTCTAGGATTCGGAGTCCGAACACATCATGAAATAAAGGGTAACAAGGAAATTGAAGTGAGTTGACCAATTGTTGTGCTAGTTAGCCAATGAAAAACCTATCGCAAAGTTGAGGACTCTGATTGGGAAGAAATCAGATGGAACACGTGAAGAATCAACGGGGTTTTCATCGACCTGTAGTTGCTGTGGCCAGGTGGACGGCTTCCACGTAGCAGCTAGACAGCCTCGTTACAGGCCCAAACAGGATTAACTCTCATTACGGCATGCATCCAACGTGTAAACCTCGGCAGCAACGCTCCAAGCGTACATATTTGGAACTGTAGACCAGTTCACGTCACCCAATTACATGTGTGATATTGATGGTACGATACCCAATCTGACACAAAACCGGAAAGGACATGTCTGATTTCCTGTTAAATGGTTCATTCGAATTGAACATTTCTGACAAGGAGATGACGTGGGTGATAGATATTTAAAGTTTTTACATTAATGGTACGTGAAATTGATGAGTCAAACAGCAATTAGCCAAAGCCGGAGAATAAATCAACTTTCAAATATTCCTATGGTCTTTAATTACTTATAATATCGCTAACGAACCCTACAGCCGCCGTGTTTCATCACGGAGTTATAAAAATGTCCCAATGTTTGTATAGGTTATGGGACTTAACTACGGGGTCATCAGTCCCTAAACTTACAAACTACTTATGAACTACCTAATCCTAAGGACGGCACAAATATCCATGCCCGAGGGGGCATTCGAACTCCCGACCGTAGTGGCCGTGCAGACCGTGACTGGAGCGCCTCAGTCCCCTCGGCCACCGCGGCCGGCACGGAGTTATAGCAAAATAGCTTTTTCTTATTAATTGTACAATAAAACCCCTGTAACTGTACTTATCTGATATGTCGCTGTAAGTTCGTAATCAAGAAAATGTGGCGTCGTCCTTTCGAATCACGTCATCATTATTATTATTTCATTTTCGGCTGTGTCCAAATATCTACACCACATAAATGTAAGTTTCATCAAATGTGTGGTTATTAATATATATCTAGTATTTTAAAGTATTTTGAGTTTTACTATTTTACAAATGTTTTTTACAATAATGGTTTCCATAACGTAAACATCACAAATAATTTTTTTTTGGAACAATACGGGAAAATCTTCATAAAGTGTATAAGCAAATACAACCGCCGTCTATTAATATTGAAGTGCATACTATAAAAATTTTATTTTGTGATTTTTTTATTGATACTTTTCATAACAAAACGATTTTGCGTTTTTTCCAACCTCCTAACAAAGATATTAGGTCGAAGATGCTCACCTATAGATAGAGGACGATAGGGTCATTCAGACTGAGGCGCTTCAGTCACAGTCAGCACGGCCACTACGGTCGGGGGTTCGAATCGCCCCTCGGGCATGGATATTTGTGCCGTCCTAGTTCGTAAGTAGTTTGTAAGTTTAGGGACTGATGACCCCGTAGTTAAGTCCCATAAACTTAACAAACATTTGAACATTTGTACGGTCGACGTGTGTGTGTTAATCACATCATATTAGAACTATGAGGGTTGGAACTCAAATAGTTGCAACTATTTATTCACAATTGATACAAAAGCGTTAGCCGGCCGCGGTGGCCGAGGGGACAGGCGCTCCAGTCACGGTCTGCACGGCCACTACGCTCGGGGGTTCGAATCGCCCCTCGGGCATGGATATTTGTGCCGTCCTAGTTCGTAAGTAGTTTGTAAGTTTAGGGACTGATGACCCCGTAGTTAAGTCCCATAAACTTAACAAACATTTGAACATTTGTACGGTCGACGTGTATGTGTTAATCACATCATATTAGAACTATGAGGGTTGGAACTCAAATAGTTGCAACTATTTATTCACAATTGATACAAAAGCGTTAGCCGGCCGCGGTGGCCGAGGGGACAGGCGCTCCAGTCACGGTCTGCACGGCCACTACGCTCGGGGGTTCGAATCCCCCCTCGGGCATGGATATTTGTGCCGTCCTTAGTAGTAGCTAGTTCATAAGTAGTTTGTAAGTTTTCGCGGCGCAATGACTGTTCAAACAAGTTTCGGGCATGCAGCCGCATAAAGTTTACTTCTTCTAATATTTCGGCTGAGAAACGTTCAGCCATCTTCAGAGACGAGTCGAAATATTAGAAGAAGTAAACTTTATGCGGCTGCACGCCCGAAACTTGTTTGAACAGTTCATAAGTAGTTTGTAAGTTTAGGGACTGATGACCCCGTAGTTAAGTCCCATAAGCTATACAAACATTTGAACATTTTGAACAAAAGCGTTACATGTTTTTAGTTGTTACTGTCCTTCAAAGTTGTCACCAACGTTGTGTAGAACCCGTTGCCAGCGATATGGAAGGCGTAGTACACCGTTAGCAGAGCCTGCTCTGTTGATGGTGCGAATGGAGTGGTCTACTGCCCCTCGAATCTACGGAACTGTTCTGAAGCAAATTCCCTAAGAGGGTCCTTCGTCTTCGAATTCAAAACAAAGTCAGAAGGACTTAAGTATCGACCAACAGAGCAGCCACAGCTTGCACTGTATGGTCCCGCGCATTGTCGTGCAAAATTATGGGTGGGTTGTGCAGAAAGTGATGCCGCTTCTTTCGCAAAGCCCCACGTCACTGATGGGTGTAGTTCTACATCTACACAAATACTCTGCAAATCAAACTTAAGTGCCTGGCAGAGGGTTCATTAACCACTTTCATAACATTTCTCTACCATTCCATTCTCTAATAGCGCGCGGGAAGAAAGAACAGCTAAATCGTTCCGTTTTCGATCTGTTTTATTTTATTTGGTTTGTCATGTCTTCCTATGTAGGTGAGTGCTAGCAAATTATTTTCACATTCAGAAGTAAAATTCAGTGATTGAAATTTCGAAAATAGATCTCGCCGCAACGGATAACGTCTTTGTTTTTATGATTTCCACCTCAAATCATGCATTTCCGTGACGCTCCCCCTCCCCACACTGCGCAACAGTACTCCAGGAGAGGACGCACAAGTGTGATGTAAGCAGTCTCTTTGGTGGAGCTGTTGCGTCTTCTTAGCGTTCTGCCAATGAAAAGTAACCTCTGGATCGTTTTCCCCATAATATTTTCTATGTATTCTTTCCGTCTAAATTGTTCGTAATTGTAAATCTTAAGTATTTTGGTAGAATTTACGACCTTAAGGTATGACTGATTTATCGTGTAATTGAAGTTCAGCGGGCCTCTTTTAGTGGCCATGTGTATTACTTCACACTTTCCATTATTTATCACTTTGCAGTTGCTTTTGATCCTCCGTTGACTTCACTAACCGATAAACGACAGCATCATCCGCGAACAGCCGAAGGGAGCTATTCCGATTGTCTCCTAAATCGTTTATAAACACAAGAAAGAGTAGGGGACCTATAACGCTTCCCTGGGGAACGCCAGACATCACTTCTGTTTTACTCGATGACTTACCGTCATCTGACAGGAAATCGAGAATCCAATCGCGCACATTTGGGGCGGTATTTCATAAGCACGCAATTTCATTAGAAGCCGCTTGAGAGATACAGTGTCAAAAGTCTCCCGGAAATCCAGAAATATTGAAACGATTTGAGATCCCTTGTCGATGGCACTTATCACTTCATGTTAATAAAGGGCAAGCTGTTTCGCAAGTGTTTCGCAAGAGCGATACTTTCTGAATCCGTGATAACTATTGGTTAATAGGTCGTTCTTTTGAGATAGTACATAATGTTCGAAGTATATGTTCGAAAATCGTATTGCAAATCGACGTCAATGAGATGGGCCTGTAATTTTGGGGATCACTCCTATAGCCTTTCTTGAATGGAATTACCTGGGCAACTTTCTAGTCTTCGGCTACCGATGAATCAGAAATTGCTACTGAAGATGAATTTTGTATCATTCTTTGTGCTGTAGAGGAAAGGCGGCCCGGTGCTTGTGAAGTGGCAGAGAAAAGACAACCCCGACAGCGGCATCGCCGATGGAGGCGGTCGGGATGGTTTGAACTGGCCACAGTGTCCGCCCAGGTGACATGACGGCCACTACGGTTACGACGGTGGTGAGGCCGGCAGCGCGAAACTGCGTTTTATTGGCAGAACCCTTAAAACATACAACAGAACTACAAAAGAAACTGCTTGTCCGTCCATTTTTGGAGTATTGCAGCCCAGTGTGGGGTCCTTATCAGGTGGGTTTGACGGAGGACATCGAAAGAGTCCAAAGAAGGGCAGCTCGTTTCGTATTGTCACGATACAGGGGAGACAGCGTTACGGAAATGATACAGGATCTGGGATGGGAATCATTACAACAACGGCACTTATCGCTGCGGCGTGGGATACTTGCGAAACTCCAATCGCCAACATTCTCCTCCGAATGCGAAAATACATTGTTGACTCCCACTTACATAGGTAGAAATGATCATCAGAATAAAATACGAGAAATCAGAGCTCGAACAGAGAGATTCAGGTTTTCTTTCTTCCCGCGCACTATTAGAGAATGGAATGTGAGATAATAACGTTAATTCACATGTCCCATAAGATTCTGTAGGGGGGTCATATGCTAAATGATTAATAATAATAAGAAGAATAACAATAATGTTAAGACTACTTCCGAACCGTCGAGTCTATTAGGTAACCTTGCTTCTGCTATGGCCGGCCGCAATGGACGAGCGGTCTGCGGCGCGCCAGTCACAGTCTGCACGGCCGCTACGGTCGGGGGTTCGAATCCCTCCCTCGGGCATGCGTGTTTGTGTCATCTTTTGTATAAGGTAGTTCTTAAGTAGTTTGTAGGTTTAGGGATTGATGACCCCGCTGTTAAGTCCCTTAAGTTTAACAAACATTTGAACATTTTTCCTTCTGCCATGCGTGTAATAGGACCCCATCATCTCGCTGACGCTTCATGTAATCATTTAACTGACATTTCCTTGATTGTTGGGATGCTTCAGTTACTGTTATATGCAATATGGCCGTCCATGCATTTCGTAGGAGACGGATATATATCCATCGAATCCTTGGTCAAAATTTATTAAACCACCATTATTGCAATTGTTTGGCTAATGATTAATTTGCTTCACCTAAGATATTCATTCCCAGTTTTTCTTTAAATTCCTCAGTATGGATACGCTCTTGCCATTGTTCCGATCTAGTAGTAGCTGCAATCATGCTTTCTACTTCAATTTCTGTAGCCTCAACCTTATTAAATAAAATGACCTTTATTCACCTAGCTTCCACTGCCATACAACAAAGTTGGTCGAAAGACTGAACGGTGCACGGCTAACTTGGTACTGACTTCTTTCTTCCGGAAGAGAGTAGATCGAAACTGAGCACTCGTTTCATTATCTTTGCTACGACTTTATTCTAGTTCTTTCACTGTGGTGCCATCCTGTGAAAAAATCTTAAAAACTTGAATTTGTTCTAACATTGTTCCTCTTATTTGGCACTGAACCAGTTAATCTCACAAACTATTTACTTTCGTTTTGTTTTGGAGACGCTGATTTTCATACCATGCTCCTTACATGTCTGAACTAGCTCTGAAATATATAAATCTGGACAGACATTGAATTTAAATATGTGCCACAGCTGGGATTCGAACCCGGGACCTCCTACTTACTACGCAAGTAGTATACCACCATGACTTAACGGATATATCGAATGCACTACGGCACGTTTCCCTCCACAACACAAACTTCAATTCTACCTCATGTTCCTTACTATAAATACGTATCAACGTTGCCAAGGCCAGCCTATAGCGGACCAGCCTCCCAGCAATGGACGATCCTGCCTTGTATTTCAGGCACAGCTGATATATCAAACAATAAATCCTTGTCCTAGGACATATTTTGCCTCGATATATGTCAAAGATACAAATCTGATGGAGAGACATTGATTTAAAATTTGTGCCATGGCAAAATGTTTCTGGACAATGTTTTATTGTGTGATATTTATATCATGTGTGCTGAGGTACAAAGCAGGAGAAACATTCATTGCTGGAGTGCTATTCTGCTATTGAAGAGCGTTAGCAACATTAATGCAATAGGGGAACATGAGGCAGAAGTATCTACTTTGGTGCAGTTCAATGTTCAAATGTTTGTATAGCTTATGGGACTTAACTACGGGGTCATCAGTCCCTAAACTTACAAACTACTTATAAACTATCTAACACTGAGGACGGCACAAATATCCATGCCCGAGGGGGGATTCGAACCCCCGACCGCAGTAGCCGTGCAGACCGTGACTGACGCGCCGCAGTCCCCTCGGCCACCGCGGCCGGCTCTGGTGCAGTCACCATACCTATTAAGTCATGATTACTTATTAGAATAACCTGCCTAGTAAGCTGGAGGTCCTGGATTCGGATCCATGCCGTGCATAATTTTTAATTCAATGCCTCTCTTTCAGGTTTGTATCTTATATATCGAGACAAAATATTTCTCTGGATATTATTTTTTGATAGCTTTGAAATGTTGTAGTGCAACTATTCAATCGACGCTAAAATAAAAATTCAATTAATTAATTAATTAATTAATATCAAACATAAATGTGTTGGACGTATACTTTATAACAACTATAAAACTTTGTCTAATTTTAAGCGGGACTACGTACCGCAATAATTTGAAAACATTATTTGAAAAGCACTGGAAAGGAAACATGTGAACGATATTGCTGTTACCGTTGCATGACCACGGATATTGCTGATGCGGAAGATAAAGTCAGCGCTTGGTGAGTGTTAATGAACGTCCTCTGGAGGCATCTTGCTGCTGCTTGCTGAATGGCACACTGCCAGATAAGTGGAAGGGGCGCTGCCGGAAGTGTCAAGAGGAGAGGGTAGGGTGGGACGGGGTGCTACTAATGAATATGTAGGGGCTTATGTTTAATGTATGGCTGCCTGCAGCGGTGGGTATTTCGGTAGCGGATGTTTTATTGCGTTAAGGTCCAGGTGCATTATGCGTCGCCCGGCACGGCAAATAGACGACCTTCTTGTAGGGAATGAGACGTGGAAGGAAAGCACAGGCACGTCTTCGACCCTCCTGTCTCAGGAGATTTAAACGGCGTCTTCTGTACTGGAAAACTGCTCCCCATGTCTTACAATGCTACTGTGGCTTCACATACGCGTAACTAATGTTGCGAAACGTACGGAAAACCATATCAGTGTTCAGGAGGTTGTTAATTTATTAAATGTTCTACCTACTACCCTCCAGGAAAAAAAATTATCTGCATCGTTAGTAACATTGGGATAATTCAATGTAGTCTTTTACGGCTGGCGGTAAGTTCACTTAAAATTTCCGGGCTGATAGGCCGTGGTCGATAGCTAAAACTTCCCCCCAAAAGTTTCGCCTTCGGCTGCGGAAGAAATCATCGGAGGCGAAAGTTTTTTAGCTATCGACCACGGCATGTAAGTCCCGTAATTTTAAGTGAAATTTGGGTAATTGATAATTGTTTCAACATCGTCTGATTAGTTATTAGACAGTGCTATTAAGGACGCAGCAGGAATATAAAGGCCACAGTGCACTCCACTTCTCCGTGAATGTCATCTTAGTCTGTGTCAGTGAACTTTATCCTCCTTGCTTCGTCCGTCGTGGGTTATTTTACTTCAAACGTACAAAATTTCTTAACCTCGTCTACATTATAAACCCAGTTTGATGAAGGCGTTTCTCTGGTAGACATCGCGTTTCTTAATTGCGTTGTCACGTTGAAAGTGTATTTTTCTCACTCGGCTAAATGACGGTTCGAAATTAAAATAGGTTTTTGCTCTTTGGGGCCTGCAGCATAATAAAGGTCATATAATGACATTTTACTAAAGAAATTCCAATTTGCTGCTAAGTTTAGATATTTTTATTAAGTCACAACAGACCGTTTCGGCTCATTAGTGCCATTTTCAAGTGACGTATAGATGGAATGACGTGCATATATAATCGAATCTGACTGTCATCTGGTGTTATAAAATTTTTAAAATATTTTAAATTACGTTTGACAGTTCGATGATATATGTTTACATAGGTTTAAATAGGTTTGCTTGTAACAGAAAGGTAAGAGCTTTCTGATACATATCTATAAATTTTAAATGCGGTTTATCGTAATTTGACTACAACATTGCAAAATTCAGTTAAACAAGCATTTGGATCGTCTGCAATTTTGATAAGCGTTTTTAAAGGTGTTTCACCGTGTAGGAATTACAGTCTTCATTGGTATAGAAGTGACAGTCTATTTCAGAAATAATACGTTGAGGAAAAATGCATCTTTTTCATTTATTAACGGCTTAAATGACAGGAAAATATTTTCCCAATAGCTTTTTTCATGATTATTTTAAAAACCGAGCTTACTATACTCCGTTCACCGAAACGAGAGACGGACTGTAAACACAACGAGGCGCAAGACCAGGGGTGAACAAAAAGGGGTCGCTCGCTCTGCGTCGCCTCATTTGGCTCAGGTGTAAGGTCGCTGTGTGTTTTGTTACATAGCAGTGATATCAGAAACCGAAAGTATTTAAAACTGTTTATTTTAAATAATCAATAATATGTGGGCTTCTGAAAGTTGCCTATATCTCCATATTCGTTTACGACAACATGCACTTCGTGAATTATTGGCCATTCGCAACGAAAGAAACATTCATGTACTTTTCTTCGCATCACATTTCTCTTAAAGTCATCATAACTTTTTAGAAACTTCTGTCGTGATTTTTTTATGTGTTTATTGGCAGACTTCAAGCAGTGTGCCGCTTTGTACTAATTTGCCATCCTATATACTGAGGAACGACCAATGCCAGAAGATGCAGCTGTTTTTCACAACACTATAGGTAATTGTCTGTTGTAGACACCATAGCTCCGTTTTATACTCACTGAAACGTGATCTCGGATAATGTGTCAACTATCTACAGCTAGCCTAGCCCTTAGCAGTATGCAAACACGCTTAACATTACATAAGGCTGTAAGGCGGCGGTATTATGTTCCACCACGTTAAATGCTAAGCTTACGCCATTAATAATTACAAGGAACATTCATTTATAATGTACCAGGTGACTACCCGGCTTTGCCCGGGAATTTATTTATTTATTCCTGCCTTTAGTAGCCAAATCCCTTCGATATTATGCCACGATATTTCGCCATATTCAGGTGAATATCACCGATGAGCTCAGATGCAGTCACTGTTCTTTAGCATGCGAAATGTATTTACGTCGCTTTAAACATGCCTTAGGTGTTGACATGCACGACACAGCTAAATTGTATGTGCTGCTCTCAGCGATGTAAGATAAGGACTCACAGCGTAATCCATGTTATCAACCAACAATAAATTATTAGAAACTGATTGTTGATTGATAATATGGTTTACGCTGTGACTGGATAATATTAATTATGGTTTTCCAATTTTTATCCAGCTGATAAGCGTATTCACGATTTGTAAGATTGTCTGCAAGACCTATTTCTACCGAGTCTTTTATTACTGACTCCCAAGACCTAGAAACTGGAAACAAAATTGCAAAATTGTTGTTCTGTTGTATTCCAATCTGTTATATTTTATCCAATACTGCTCATTTTATGGCAGGAAAAGTCGGATATGTTTCGTGTTTTGTACATCGCTTCCGAAGAGTTCGTATCGTCTGGCGTATGTGCAGAACGACACTAGCTCAGAATTTTGGAATCGTCCGCTACTCTCAGTAACAATTCATCTTTAACGCATCCTAATAAGGCCAAGCGGTTCGCTGGTGGGCGGGAGCTGACCTTGATTTTATTTGTCGTAATCATTCTGCCCAGTTTGGAAGACATTTCCGGAATATGGAAGGAATGCAGCTGATTCGTAGTTATCAGTGACCTCTGAGCCAGCCGTAAAAGCCGTGTGGTCTAAGGCAACATGCTACGGAATGGGCGCCATTCTCGCCGAGTCCTCTCTCGGGCATGTGTGTGTGTGTGTGTGTGTGTGTGTGTGTGTGTGTGTGTGTGTGTTTTGTCCTTAGTGTCAATTAAAATGAAAATGTATGGGACTTAGCTACTCTAGTCATCAGTCCCTAGTCATACAAACATGCTAAGGACAACACATACACCCATGCCAGAGAGAGGACTCGAACCTCCAGCTAGGCGCCTTGGAACTCTCGGCCACTCCAACGCGGCAGTATCAGTTTGTAAGTCTAGGGACTGATGACAACAGCAGTTTGGTCCAATAGGTTTACAAACATTTAAACATTTTAGTGTCCTCTGAACGTTGGTTATTATTATTATTATTACGGATGTTCATGGTCGTCTTTATGTGGAGAGACGTATAGCCATTCTCTGTAGCACTATGAGTGGCTTCCGTATATGCGAATCCACTTTCCCCAGTGTCAGCCCATTTTCTGTTTTCCTCGGTCAGTACGGGTCATTTCTACAATATTTCGTCCCTTTCGTACAGATTCATGAATAATCATAAACAAATTTTTCTTAGTCAGGAATAAACATTATTTATAGTTTTCAAATGACAAGCCAAGATCGCATTTATTAAATGACAACCGGTTTCGGTGCACTGTGTTACCATCATCTGGTCACATATATTTTGTATTTTGTAAGCTGTCATGTTTTTAACTTATGTATTTTTATATAGTGACTAAGTGCAATGTTGCACATGTTATTGTATACCCAAATTTTTTTTAACAAGGTAGGTTAAGGGCCTCTTAATCCCAAATGTATGTTTTGTTTGTTTGTTTTTGCGTTATTTCTTGCATGTATTTCATATGTTTGACAGATGACCAGATTACAACATATATGTGGCCAGATGATGGTGGCACAGTGCACCGAAACCGGTCGTCATTTAATAAATTATTAATGTGCGATCTTGGCTTGTCATTTTGAAAACTATAAAACCATTAGATCGCCTCCAAACCCGGCTATGTCAGGTAATCGTAAAACATTATTTACTCTTCAAATACTTGCGCCATACGTTGCTCTTCTTTCTTAAACGTCGTCACAACAATAAAAATAAAAAAACCGCTGTTTTTACAGGTAGGAAAAATTATTTATCCGCATTATAAACTATTTATTAATAAAATGAAAATGTCTGTGTAATTACATAAAAAAATCATGAATATTAAACATTAGCAAAAGGCCTTTTTAGCGCAAATAGTTCTTTTTTGAGTGGTATAGCTTGAAACAGGAGTGGGCACAGAACCCCACTTTGCATACTGCACACTGGAATGAAGTATCCTTCCTTCTGGCCACTCCTGCTTCTTTCTTACCCTTCTCCAAGCACACTCCAAGTCTTTGGCGCCTTCTTCCTCCCTGGTAAAATGGGTACTCTTTCCAGGAAATATGTTACATCCATTCGCGAAAGATTTTCATCCATGCCATTGCCATTGCCATCAAAAACGCCACTCAAATCATATTCTAATTTATCAAGAATGCGGTGAATCTCGGTGTCGTTCAAAGGCCTGTTACTCTAAAGGCTAGTTTACACGACGACACTACGTTTCATGAAACTACGCTACTGGCCAGTGCGCATGCGCGGCAGACGCTCGCGCAACTCGTTGGCGAAACTAAACAGTTTCGGCACCTTCCAACTTTGGCGAAACTGATTGCGCGTGTTTTTAGGTTAGGTGATAACCAATACAGAACAAAACACAACATAAAGGGGGGAAAGGAAGAAATAATTGGGTTTTTGAACATATACACGATTCATAGGTGTTTGTGCCATTTTAACGATGAAAATCTCAGGAATAAGCAGCGGCGTGTTAGTGCTCTTGAAGCAATTATTCGTGAATGAAATATTGATCGGATGACGATTAGTGAATTGCAGACAAAAGTACATTCAATTCCACGTACCTATACAAACAATCTATGGCTATTGTGGATTTGGGAACACGGTACAGGTACTGTAGAGACAAATATCTACTTGACAAGATAAGTAATGCAATTTGTAATTTCAGTTCTGTTAACAATGCTTCATGCATAACAGTATATTGTTTGTTTATTGCATTACTAACTCTATTTAAAAGGAACGTAAACTGCTCTGGCGACATTCTGAGTTGACTAAAATAACTTATAGGGTCTTCGATCACATTTTTTTTCAGAAAGGTCGCTAAGCAACCGAGCTGACGTCTTTTTTTAATCCAGTCACAAACTCAAACACGTTCCTTATTCTTTTTATGTTTAGTCTTATGCAGCGACTTCAGACAGAGAAGCAGTAGCTCCGCCACAACTCTTACAGCTACCAAAACGTTCATTCTACGGCGACTACAGCACTCACAAAACAACGAAACTGAAGTGTATAGTTAGTATTGGCGCCGTGTCTACAGACATACACGAAACCAGTTGCACGCAACTAATTTCATGAAACGACTGTCGCAACCTAGTGTAGTCGTGTAGACTAGCCTTAACGCTCGCCCTAAACTGTCACGGTCAACAAACGCACACTCTTATTTCGCAAAGTGTACAGTTTTGTGGTGCCCCATAGTGACAGAGAGGTGCCCCATAGTGACAGAGATGTCTACTACAAGCGTTTGCCCCCCCCCCCCCCTTCACAACTGGCGTATGGTAATGTTGCGCGCTAAATCTAGAGTTCGTATGGGAAGAGCCGTCAGTAATATTACGGGCACGGTAGTTCTCGTAAAAACGCAGCGAACAGTCTTCAACAGACGACAGCAACGGAATATTACGGGCATGTCACTGTTAAAAGCCTTCTGCAGGTTTTGCAATTCTGTGAGGAGTTTTTCATCGTCTCATGTTACGTTCGACCGATGTATTACAGTGCTGATAACACTTGCAGTTTGTGCGGGGTAATGGGAGCTACACGTCTGTCTTTGTTTTACGTTATTAATTGTGCAGTGAATGTCTGCGATAATGCACTAAAAGGGTCTGACACGCGGTTTTTTTGAACTCAGTATTCTTTATACATGTCTCCAGGTTTCGAAACACCGCGGCTATCATTTAAGGGGTCAATATATATTGGCTATATCAATGCCCCGTTTTCTCAGAAACTGTTGAGTTTATAACTGTAGCTGAAAAAGAGTTATTTTCTTGCCCTAAACATATAATTTTTTGTGTAAATTTTACCAATTTGATATTCTTGAATTTTAACTATTACGATATGTACTACTGAAGTAGAGCTACAACGTCATTGTACTATCTATGACATGTGTTACATAATTCATTGATTTAGATTCAGAAGTTTCTGAGAAAAAGTGGCATTTATACTGAAAATGTCATTTTGAGAAAATTGTGTTTAAAGAAAAAATGTTAATATACAGCCAGCTGATAGATACAAAATAGAATCCTCCTGGATGGTAGTTCTCATCTCCTCCTCCAAACATATTGTTTGTTGCAATCTCTGCCTTCATGATTTGCATTGGTCCATCCACGTTTAGTGGTGTTCTAACCTTTATGAATTCCAAGATATTCCAAAACCTGTAATCTTCCGGAATAGGCATCGTAAAAAGTAAGGACAGCTTTAAAAACGTTAAAATGATTTCATATTTAATACATTCCTGTTTCGAATTTAATTTCGATTTATAGAGATTATTGACTAGTTCTTGGTTATAGCCATTACTGATTATATATATATATATATATATATATATATATATATATATATATATATATATATATATATATATATCAATGTGTGTGTGTGTGTAATTACGACGTTTACATACAATGCAACATTGCTATATTCATGTATCTTCCTCTAAAACAAACTTTGTTCTTTATAATAGGTGGCTTCAGAAACTGGGCATACCCCGAAACGTGTCAACATTTAAAATTATATCAGCTTTAGTGCAATATAAAAATGTCTTTCCAACATCATACAAAACTGTAGCAGTACTGCAAAAAGTGTGTTGAGTCGCTGAATTAACAGGCCATCATGATATGGAAAAATAAATTCATTGTTTCGTTTTTTTTTCTTGGTCGGCACATAATCAGAAATCAAAAGTGCCATGGATAATTCTGACACCCGTGACACTTTTGATGTCTGATTAAGGCCCACCTGAAACGTGTCACAACAAAGTCATTTTTCCACCTACAGATGACTTGTAAATGAGGCGACATTCACGAAACCCTACAACTTCTGTTTGGCCGTAGTAGCTGAACGTCAAGAAATGGGACTGTTGACCTAGCTCTTTAGTCCCCTTAAAACAACAACAACAACAACGTCAAGAAACGTAGATTAACTATCAAACATGCTGCATTCTCCTGCGACCCACAGGTTGAAAAACACTGCTCTAAGCGACGACGATCCAATCAACAGCACGCGCCACTGCATAGTGACTGAGAGTACGGCCGCAGTTTGCACTGGACTGCTGGTAGTGGCTCACAGTGTTCAAATGTTTCAAATATTTGTTAAGCTTAAAGGACTCAACTGCAGGGTCATCAGTCCCTAAACTTACAATCAACTTATGAATTAACTTATACTAAAGACAACACAAACATCAATGACCGAGGGGGAGATTCGAACCCCCGACGGGGAATTTTGTGTCTCGTTTCCGTCGTAGGTGTCGGTGGCCGAGTAGAAAGACCGACACAGGAATAAAGGATGCACGCTTGTGCAGGTAGGAGGTGACCAGCCAGTGGGACAGCAGAAACTAGAAACACTAGAGTAAATTTGAACGAGACATATATTGCACAGAATTTATACAATACTTAACTTTTACATAGCTCAGTACTGCAGATTGCTGATACATAGTTGAGCTAGCCGGCCGCAGTGGCCGAGGGGACTGAGGCGCTACAGTCACGGTCTGCACGGTCACTAGGGTCGGGGGTTCGAATCCCCTCTCGGGCATAGATATTTGTGGCGTTCTAGTTCGTAAGTACTTCATAAGTAGTTTGTACGTTTAGGGACTGATGATCCCGTAGTTAAGTCCCATAGACTATACAAACATTTTTTTGAACCTAGTTGAGCTAGAGGCCTGGCTAGTGCCTATCCGGTAGCCAAGTCTTCACTGGTGCCTATCTGATTCCGAAGTGTTAACTGGTTCCTATCTCAGTTCCAAGTGAACGATGTCGTTCAGTGGTGGCCACGAGCAGAGTTGTAGCACAGGGCGCTCGTGGCTGACGTAAGAACGCCGCGCCGTGCGTGCATGGCGGCGCGCGGCGAAAGTAGGTGGCGCGCACTTTGGACTCGTGCGACACCACAGGGAACGCCTCCCGCATCGTTCCATAGCGTCTCAGTGCGGTAGTCCGCTCCGCCACGGCGGCGCACAGTGGGACGAAAGCCCCAAAAGCCGGCCGCGGTGGCCGAGGGGACTGAGGCGCTCCAGTCACGGTCTGCACGGCCACTACTGTCGGGGGTTCGAATCCCCCCTCAGGCATGGATATTGGTGCCGTCCTTAGTATTAGCTAATTCATAAGTAGTTTGTAAGTTTAGGGACTGATGACCCCGTAGTTAAGTCCCATAAGCTATACAAACCTTTGAACATTTTTTTTGAAGCCCCAAAACGTGATCAAAACCCCAAGAAGTTGCTGATTTCGAATTTGATGGTAAAACTGTCTCAACAAAATTGCACAGCTAATACAGCAACGCGACCCATGAAATCCATAATGCTTTATTAGTAATATCGAATATATAGTATTTAGACACCGCCAACGTGATTTATTTATTATAACAAAATAACAGAATATTCGTCGAAGATATATCAAAAAATATTTGTCTGAAAAATATTCTTCGATACCACAGACATTGTACTACAATAATATAATGAAACCATCTTCAAAATCGATGCGAATACAAATACAAATACTAAATACCATGTATAAACAATGATAGAAGAAATAAGTGTAGCTTCGTTCCGTAGCCTGCCGCGTACGCGCTGTATCGACCATGTTTTGGTAGGAAATGTCGGCCATACGGGCATTTCTAAATATCCATTACTATCTGCATCCGAAATACTTTACAATACCATGGAAAGAAAAAAAAACTGTTTCGTTGGGTGAGAAGATCTTGCATGTATCCCTGTCCGGTATATGCTACTTTCGCTCTAGTTGAAAATGGATGTTCCGCAAAGAATGGTCGTTTTGCACAGGCATCGGAAAAAATAGAATATAAATAGGAAAACCATGAAATTTATACCTATTTAGTGTACGAACATTTAGTATATACCTGTAACAACCGTTTCCATATTGTCGAACTGAAAGTCTTGGCTTCACTACCAAAATATTCACTTACAAAACGCGAGTAAATTTGCCTTGCTTTCACATCGCCACGTTGTCTCTCGACGGAGTCACTTTTGAACTGACCTAACTCGACAGGTATCGACCTCTGCTTCTGGAATGAGATGCACCAATCCTTCCCCTACCCAACCCACCCATCAAATTTCCGAGAATGGAAAATTCATCTTACGGGGCTTTGGCCACTTTTTGGGGATTCCCTTCCAGTGTGCGGCGCCTAGGCGGATCTCTGGCGGCGTCTAAACAGTGCCCGCTCGCCTGCCGTGTTGCCGCTAGCGGTGTCATCGCGCCGAGTATAAACGGGCAGCGCTGATTTATTCATCGACCCGGCTGCAGGCCGGGACAGTGCGCTGGCTAGCCAGCCTCAACGTCGCTCTGCTACTCGGACGTACTCCTGGCTGCCTGCTCGTCTGTAAAGTGCCAGTTCCGTTAAAAACATACACCTCGCTACCACGCTTCGTTCGACATGCGAGTAGCGATATTACACACCCGCCTGCTCACTTCTGTGCATGATGTATGAGATAGGGGAAACACCTTCAGGAAAAAAATAATTAAAAAGAAAGAAAGTGCACACAAGTGTGAAAACTACAGACTTAGTGGCGTGTTTATGGTGTATCACTCCAAATTTGTGACTGGATAGGGCATTTCCTGTTAAAGAGGACACAATTCGTAGTAATCGATGGTAAGGTATCGACCAAAACAGAGGTGATATCGGGCGTTCCGCAGGGTAGTGTTATTGGTCCTCTGCTGTTCCTTATTTACATAAACGATTTAGGGGAAAATCTATGTAGATCTCTTAGGCTGTTTTCAGATGACGCCGTCATTTGCCGCCTAGTAAAATCATCTGAAGATCAAAACCAACTGCAGAACGATCTGAATAAGATATCAGTATGATGTAAAAATTGGCAATTGACTCTAAATTATGAGAAGTGTGAAGTCGTCCACATGAGTACGAAAAGAAATCCGTTAAACTTTGTTTACAAGATAAATCAATCAAAAGTGAAGGCCGTAAACTCCACAAAATACCTAGGAATTACTATTACTTCAGACTTAAATTGGACAGAACACGTAGATAATGTCGTGGGAAAGGCGTTTTATTGGCAAAACGCCTAAAAGATGCAACAGAACTACTAAAGAAACTGCGTACACTACGCATGGCCGTCCTTTCTTGGAGTATTGCTGCCCAGTGTGGGATCCTTATCAAGTGGGTTTCACGGAGGACATCGAAAGAGTCCAAAGAAGGGCAGCTCGTTTCGTATCGTATATCGGAAAGATAGATCGGATCCAACTGGAGGAGGAGTGTTCATCGCCGTGGACAAATATATTGTTTCTACTGAGCTCGAGGTTGAAAGCAACTGTGAAGTTATCTAGGCACGTATAACAGGTCTAAAAGAAGTAAAGTTAATAGTTAGGTGTTTTTACAGCCCCCCCCCAGTGCTGCTGTAGCACTTTTAGAATCATTCAAAGAAAGTCTACACCAGGTAGTGCATAGGTATCCGGGCCATTTAGTATTAGTCGGGGGAGACTTCAACCTTAAGGGTATAGATGTGGACCTAGCTACTTACATTTCAGGCGGTACAGACAAGCAGTCTTGCGAGATACTTTTGGACACATTCTCCGAAAACTTTCTTGAGCAATTAAACAGCCAACACACGCGCAATGGAAATATTTTAGACTTTATAGCCAAGAACAGGCCTGACGTTATTAACGATGTCTGTGTAGAGATAGGAATTAGTGATCATGATACTGTCATAGCGTCGATGATGAGCAAATTTCATAAACCAATCAAGAAGGCTAGGAGCGTGTTTTTTTTTTTTTTTTTTTTTTTGGGAAGAGCTGATAAGCAAATGTTAGGATCGCGCTTAGAAAACGAATGGGCATCGTTTAATTCCGGACTATGGATGTAGAGGAATTGTGGACTAAATTTAAGTGCATTGTTAATAAAGGGTTAGAGAAATATGTACCGGTAAAGACGATTAAGGATGGAAAAGATCCACCGTGGTATATTAATAATGCTAGAAAGCTGCTGAGAAAGCAAAAACTCTTGCACTCTCGATTCAAAAAAGAACACGCATATGATGACAGGCAAAAGTTAGTAGAGATTCGTGCGTCTATAAAAAGATCGATGCGCGAAGCATAAAATAATTACCAAAAGATCTTTCCGAGAATCCGAAAAAATTCTGGTCCTATGTAAAATCTATAAGCGGGCCAAAGCCCACTGTCCAGTCACTCGTTGATCATTCCGGGGCAGTAATAGAAGAAAGCAAACGGAAAGATGAAGTTCTAAATTTAGCCTTTAAGATATCTTTCACGCAGGAGGACAACACAAATGTACTAATTCCGAAATGGGGGACATAGTAATAGGTATTTCCGGAGTAGAGAAGCAGCTGACGGAGCTAAATACGAAAAAGTCTACTGGTCCGGACGGAATACCAGTTCGGTTTTACAAAGACTATTCTGCGGCATTGGCCCCCTACTTAGCTTGCATTTACCGCGAATTTTTAATTCAGCGCAAAGTTCCTAGTGATTGGAAAAATGCGCAGGTGATTTCCGTTTATAAGAAAGGAAAGAGAACTGACCCACACAATTACAGGCCAATATCGTTGACACCAGTTTCATGTAGAATTTTAGAGCATTTTCTCAGTTCGAATATAGTAAATTTCCTTGAAACGGAAAAGCTTTCTATGAATCAGCACGGGTTTAGGAAACATCGTTCATGTGAAAGCTTGCCCTTTTCTCATATGACATCTTGCGAGCCATGGATGAAGGTCAACAGGCGGATTGTGTTTTTCTCGACTTCAAAAAGGCGTTCGACGCGGTGCCACACTGCAGACTGCTAACGAAGATACGAGCTTATGAAATAGGTTCACAGATTTGTGACTGGCTGGAAGATTTCCCAAGTAATAGAACGCAGTACGTTGTTCTCGACGGCGAGAGTTCATCAGAGACGAGTGTATCGTCAGGCGTGCCCCAGGGTAGTGTGATAGGACAGCTATTGTTTTATATCTATATAAGTGATCTGATGGACAGAGTAAGTTGTAATTTGCGGCTGTTTGCTGATGATGCTGTGGTGTATGGGAGGGTGTCGTCTTTAACTGTTATAGCATACAGGATGACTTAGATAAAATTTCTAGTTGGTGCGAAAAATTGCAACTAGCTCTCAATGTAGAAAAATGTAAGGTGATGCGCATGAGTAGGAAAAACAATCCTATAGTGTTCAAATACAGCATTAGTAGTGAGCTTCTTGATGCAGTCGCGTCGTTCAAATATCTAGGTATAACATTGCAGAGCGATATGAAATGGAACGAACATGTAAGGATAGTTGTGAGTAAGTCGGACAGCAGACTTCGGTTTATTGGGAGAATTTTGGGTAGATGTACTTCACCTGTAAAGGCGACCGTGTATGAAACGCTTGTGCGACCACGTCTTGAGTATTGCTCAAGTCTTTGGGACTCACAGCAGATCAGTTTAAAGGAAGACATAGAGGCAGTTCAGAGGCGAGCAGCTAGATTTGTTACTGGTAGTTCGAACAATGCGCGAGTGTCGCTGAAGGAAAGACGACGTTCTTTTCGTCAATTTCTGTTGAGTAAATTTAGAGTGCCGGAATTTGGAGCTGAGTGTAGTACGATCTTGCTGCCGCCTACGTACATTTCGCGTAAAGATAACAAAGACAAGATAAGAGATATTAGGGCTCATTCGGAGTCATATAGGCATTCTTTTTTCCTCGTTGTATTTGGGAGTGGAATAGGAAAGGAAATGCCTAGTAGTGGTACAGTGTACCCTCCGCCACGCACCTTACGGTGAATTGCGGAGTATGTATTTAGATGTAGATGTCACGATACAGGGGAGACAGCGTTATGGAAATGATACAGGATCTGGGATGGGAATTATTACAACAACGGCGCTTATCGCTGCGACGTGGGCTATTTACGAAATTCCAATTGCCAACAATCTCCTCCGAATGCTAAAATATATTGCTGACTTCCACTTACATAGGTAGAAATGATCATCAGAGTAAAATACGAGAAATCGGAGCTCGAACGGAGAGATTCAGGTGTTCTTTCTCCCAGCGCGCTATTTGAGAATGGAATGGGAGATAAATAACGGTGTTTGGATGAACCCTCTTCCAGGCACTAAAATGTGATTTGCAGCGTATCCCATGTAGATGTAGATGTGGAGGAAAAGTACTAACACGAATTATACACAAACTAGCTGGTAAAGCCGGCATTGCCCGGGTAATTATTCATTTTTCCAGTCATATATTAGAAACGAAAATAAAAATGCGAAAAAGATTTCTTATTCATGTAGGGTAAAGTCGGTAAGATAGCGACATTAACGTATATAACATTTTTTCTGACCCTTACGTGGAAATCAGATACTTCACTTATGGAGAAACGATTGCGTGATGTATTTCCTTTGTAATGAAGTCCTTAAACGTTTGCTAAAACTGAAGATTTTTTAGCTAGACCTGTTTTTGTTAGTACCACTTGTCGAATTGCGCTACAGGTAGGGTAAGATGATGAACATTTTATTCACTAAATAAATCCTGTACTTACCTGACCAGAAATCCTGTTCATCCTACCACCGAACTTCACTAATCCCCACTATATCTAACTTCAACCTATCCATTTCCCTTTTTAAATTTTATAATTTTCCTACTCGATTAAGGGATCTAACATTCCACGCTCCGACCCGTAGAATGCCAGTATTGTCTTTCCTGATGATCACATCCTCCTGAGTAGTCCCCGCCCGGAGATCCGAATGGGGGACTATTTTACCTCCGGAATATTTTACCCGAGAGGATGCCATCATCATATGTTCATACAGTAGATCTGCATGTCCTCGGGAAAAGTAACGGCTGTAGTTTCCCCTTGCTTATTATAATATAACAAATTACAATTCGTGCGTTTTACAATAAATAGATGTACTGGAGAACATAGAAACATGATTGGTTACATGGTTGTTATACACATGTCGAAATTCAATGTATTCTGAAATTTGGTAATTGTAGTAATGGGCTAATCAATGTAATAGGAAGGAAAGAAATTATATCTAAAAAATACTGGGGTTTTCTGTCCTTATGGTTAGCTGCATTGTACTGTGCTGGGAGGTGAGTACCTTGGAATGTTTCCTTCAAGCCACCGATCACCCAGCACAGTTTCCATGGTTTTGATGATATTAGTCTCTTTTCTTTATATTGTTTTTTCTTTCTTGTGTCTCAGGTGTTAGTATCCACATTAATGTAAAGAAGGTCTGGTTTGGGTTGATGACAGTGGAAGATTGCTTCCCTGTCAATCTTGAGTCTCATCGGTGTCACTTCCTTCATTTGTGAAAGTTTCATTGCCTTCTTCCTCGTCTGTTTGTTCTCAACTATACCTGTCCACTCTGCGGGGCATATGGGCACGCCTCCTGTAGGGCCTTGTCCTTTTGTATTCTTCATAAGTTGCATTGGATACCTTGTCTGCTAGTCTGTTGAGTTGTGTCCATTTTAGTTCGTCTCTTGTTATGTCATATTGTCGCGTTGAAATGGGAGCTGGCTTGACTTCGAAGACAACTGAACACAGCACTTATACTGAAAGCACGTTTATTACGAACTTAACATACACGCAGCACTGACTGCCTCTCGGGCAGAGTGCTCTGCTATTTATACACAGACAGAATTTACCAGAAATTAGAAGAACAGTTAACATAAGAAACAAGTAGAATTTACAAGTGAACATAAGAAAGATGTAGAACATTCAGAAATTATTAGTTACAAAGAAATTTGCCGGTAGTCGGGATTTCATTTCTGTTAGAAAAATTGAACTTTTTAATTCCAGTTACGATATGTCCGTTTGTATACTGTGAGTTTGATTTTTTGTGAACAATACATTTATTTAGACATCATTGTTATTAACATAAAATGCGCATCTGTTCTCGTAAAATGTCGATTTCCTAACAAAATATTTCAATTGTGCGCGATTGTCTAATGGGGAAGTCACATGATTGCCAACATAAACAACTTTCGTTGCCACGTCTGTAAGTAAAATTTAACTGATCTGGGCATCATTGTGAGCGGCATATTTAAGTGAAACAAATGTACGAGGGGCATATGTAGATATCGACACCTACTAAATGCGTACATACGGATAGTTTAGTTCCCGATACCAGATATCCTAATTTTTTTAGATATATACCAATACAGCTCAAGTCTAGACACCGGTATTTACGATCTAAAAATAGACTTTACTTATACAGGTGAAGATTAGATAGTGTTATCTAATAAATACTAGTGAACTAAAAATATTAAGGGCTGCTATCGGTACCTGGACTTGACCTACATAGCTCAATTCCAGATACCGACACCTAATAAGTATTGGTGAACCACAAAATATGAAGGGCTGGTATCGGTAACTAGACTTTACCAATATAGGTCAAGTCTAGATAGCGATACCAGTCCTTTATACTTTTGGTGAACGAGAAAATACGAATAGCTGGTATCGGTACCTGGACTTGAGCTATATAGGTGAAGTTCAGATACCGATACCTAATAAATATTGGTGAACCATAAAATATGAAGGGCTGGTATCGGTAACTAGACTTGACGCCGGTAGTCGGTATACATGGTGTCTCGCGACAATATATCGTATCGTCTGTTGTGTGTCTCTGACATGTGTGTATCGTCCGCAGAGTAAGACGATGTGTACAGGGGAGCCTTCGGTGTTTCGGCAAGTGCATTAATGCCATTCTAGGGTCATCTTGATGTTCTAGGGTAGGAATGAAAAAGAGTAGCCATTCCTCCTGAACAAATTACTACTCCGTGTATAGCGCAACAGGTCAGCTGTCACTACATCCTGAATTCGGATAGAAATTCCATTGACGGTGTGTGTGTGTGTGTGTGTGTGTGTGTGTGTGTGAGTGTGTGTGTGTGTGAGAGAGAGAGAGAGAGAGAGAGAGAGAGTCTTGTTAAGTGGCAAAGGAAGCAATCAACCCTTTGCTTTCGGGCGTCGCACTGCAGAATTCCTGCAGCAGTATTACAGCCGTGAGGTCAGACGGCGAAAGCGCAGCTTATTGGCTAATCTCGCACACAGTCTGCACGCCGCAGGTCGCCGGTGCCTGCTCCACACTTCAAAGGGAGCCGCCGTGGCGCTGCGCACCTATATCACTCCAGAGATCACGCACGTAAACCAGTCTCTGTGGAAGTTATCTACTATCTGCCTGAACTCTCACTCCACATTCTGTTCCGTGCTCCAGTAGGATACGCTTTGTGCAACGAATAAGGGTAAAAAAAATAATGTGCTACTTTTAAATTGATAAGTCACTACAAAAATGTTCAAATGTTTGTAAATCTTATGGGACTCAACTACGGGGTCATCTGTTCCTAAACTTACAAACTACTTATGAACTACTTACGAACTAGGACGACACAAATATCCATGCCCGAGGGGGGATTCGAACCCCCGGCCGTAGTGACCGTGCAGACCGAGACTGAAGCGCCTCAGTCCCCTCGGCCACCGCGACCGGCGATAAGTCACTACACAATGAAGAGCCATCACCAGACGTGAATGTAGAATATGGCGTAGCAGGGCTGCTATTGTTGACTATATAAAAATGAAGTGCGGACTATTTTAGATCAATGTGCATCCATATCACTGGTGTGGCGAATACATAATAATCTTCAAAATCAAGCATACTGATAGGGCGATGAATGGGGAGAAACATGTGAGAAACAGAGGAGAAGGGGAACAATAAGAAGGAGAAAAGAAGAAGGAGAAGAGACAGGATAGTAGGGCACGTGTTCATACATAACGGAATAGCTTTCATAGTACTACTTTGTACATCGAGCAGGCGGTGAAGGAAAGCAAGGTAAAATTTGGAATAGGGATTAAAGTTCAGGGTGAAGAAATAAAAACATTGCGTTTTGCTAATGATATTGCAATTCTGTCAGACAGCAAAGGACCTGGAAGAGCAGTTGAATGGAATGGACAGTGTGTTGACAAGAGCGTATAAAAATAGCATTAACAAGAGCAAAACAAAGATAACGGAATGCAGTCTCAGAAAATCAGGCGATGCTGAATGAATTAGATTAGGTAATGAAACAGTAAAGGTGGTAGATGAGTTTTGTTACTTGGATAGTAAAATATCAAATGACGGTCGCAGTACAGGGGATATAAAATGTAGAATGGCAATGGGAAGAAAATCATTATTGAAAAAGAGAAATTTGCTAACATAGAATATTAATTTAAGTGTAAGGAAGTATTTTCTGAATGCCTTTGTGTGGAGTGTTGCCTTGTACGGGAGTGAAACATGGACGATAAACAGTGCGGACAGGAAGAGAATAGAGTCTTTTGAAATGTGGTGCTACAGAAGAATGCTGAATGTTAGGTGGGTAGATCGCATAACTAATGAAGAGGTACTGAACAGAATTGGTGAGAAAAGGAATTTTTGGCATACCTTGACTAAAAGAAGGGATCGCTTGGTAGGACACATTCGTAGACTTTGGGGAATCGTAAATTTAGCATTGGAGGGAAGTGTGTGGGGTAAAAATCGCAGAGGGAGACCAAGAGACGCATATAGTAAGCAGATTCAAATGGATGTGGGTTGCCGTTCTTATGAGGAGATGAAGAGGCTCGCTCAGGATAGAGTACGGTGGAGAGCTGCATCAAACCAGTCTTCGGACACAGGGATGTGTAGGGTAAGAAGTGTATGGGAAAACAAAGAAGGGGAAAAGTTGGAATAGGAGTGCAATTTATAACGGGCTACGTCAAAACAGCCATCAGATTGGTGACAATCGACATTTACAACGCTCTTGAATAAATTAGTGAAGCCTCAAAATCATGTATTTGACACTACGTACACACACACACGTGACGTATGTGTATTTGTGGAAACATTATTAGCTCATGACAGACTGAAAAAGAGTCGTGGATCGCCATTTGTCTGGCTGGCCGTCGAACAATGGCCGCGTGGTGTAAGCTGCCATTCCACGGATATCCGGCCCGTCGAGTCCTTCCTCGGACGTAGGTCTTAGTGTCGTCTTTTGCGAAAATTAGTTTAAGTACTTTGTATATCTAGGAACTGAAGACCCTTGCAGTTTGGTAAAGTGTAAAACCTCAGTAGTGCAACTGCCATATATTAACAAAAAAGAAAACATATGAGCAAATACGACATCAAGGTGCTTAAAAAGTAACGGCAAAAAAAATGACATCTAGTCAAAATTTCATGAACATTGTAAATAATATATCTACGAAAGTGACCCTAGTTGTTATATATACACGCGAAGACAAAATGTTATGAGTTCTATAGAACAGGCTACCTTCTGACATTAAAGAGGAGGTTATGAGGGAAGCTTGTCGTGTGTTGACTAGGGCTCGTCCACCTGTGAATAATATAACAGCAGCTGAGGCAACTGTCTTACGTACTCTTAGGATGGATCCTAATATTGTTATTTACCTGCAGACAAGGGAAATGGTACTGTTATTTTAAACAAGCAGGATTATTATCAAAAAATTCAGTGTTTACTTTCTGATCCAGCATATCGCAGGATTTCTGCTGGCCCTACAAAAATTGTTGAGAGGAAGACCAATAACCTCCTTAAGAAAAGTTCTTTGTCACAGGAAACTATCAACAGTCTTAATTCGTATGGTGCTGTACCTCCCAGATTATATGACCTCCCTACAGTGCATGAAGATGGGTGCCCTCTTAGACCTATCGTGTCAAACATTGGTGCTCCCACATATCGTGTTGCAAAACATCTTGCTGGTTTGTTGAGCCCGCTGGTAGGCCGCTGTGAACAACACATTAAGAACTCTGTGGATTTCCTACGTCGATTGGAGGTTTTGCACTTGGCTGACTCGGATATTTTAGTTAGTTTTGATGTGGTTTCTCTTTTCACTCGCGTTCGTCTGTCTGATTCGTTGCAATTAATTGAGACGAAGTTTGGTACTGATTTAACGGATTTATTTCGACATGTTTTGACTACCACCTACTTTTTATTCAATGACGAGTACTACGAGCAGACAGATGGAGTTGCGATGGGAAGCCCTTTATCGCCCATCATTGCTAATTTATTCATGGAGGACTTCGAAGATCGTGCACTGGAGTCAGCGGCGTTGAAACCTGCTTGTTTTTTTCAGATATGTGGACGACACGTTTGTTGTTTGGCCCCATGGTAGTGAGAACATGAATCATTTTTTGGAACATTTAAAGTCAATCCACCCCAACATACGTTTTACAATGAAAGTGGAAAAGCCGGCCGCGGTGGCCGAGGAGACTGAGGCGCTTCAGTCACGGTCTGCACGGCCACTACGGTCGGGGGTTCGAATCCCCCCCCTCCCCTCGGGCATGGATATTTGTGCCGTCCTAGTTCGTAAGTAGTTCATAAGTAGTTTGTAAGTTTAGGGACTGATGACCCCGTAGTTAAGTGCCATAAGCTTTACAAACATTTGAACATTTGAATTTGAAGTGGAAAAGAACGGTTGCCTTCCCTTCCTTGATGTGTTGGTCAGGAGAAAGGCAGATGGTACGTTGGGACATTCGGTTTATAGGAATCCAACGCATACAGAGGGAGAAAACTAATCCGACCTTATCTGTCGAGAACTGATTTTTACTAGCGATATTCTGACCGGTTTCATCTTTGGTCGTGTCGACGCTGTGTGCTTGCTTGCTCGGTGTGTGTTGTCTTTCCCGTTTACTCATTGAAAACCGAGGTTTTAAAGATCGTTGCACATTGCTTTCTTACTGCAGTTTCGCCTTGAAAATGGCGGAGTGGTCTCCTGCCGAAATATCGGCCGTCGTCGATTTTGGTACCTGGCAGAATACCCGTAAGTTTTTCGAAGTAATAAAATTGTTTTCATCAAAGTATAATGGCAAGTAAAATAACAGAATTGTGTAACAATTAATTTCTTTAAGATCATCACTAATACTACCGTCTCCACACTACTATTGCTGGTATTTACTCGAACAATAACAATAATGCTGTACTAAGTATTTTTTGTTATACGATTAGTCTAAAAATCGTCATTTCTAAGAAAAACATGAAAAATATGTTTCACATGCAAGAATCGTACTATTTAGGGGGTACAATGAAAAATGAAAATCACGAAATATCTGGTTATCGGCACTAACAGGTGACGTCGATACACCTATTCCGCATGTTACTGTACTGGTCACATGGTTAGGTCTCATTGTTGTACCAAACATTTAGATCAGTTTTTAAGCAAACTATTTGTTCTACACTGACTTAACGAAAGTCATGGGATAGTAGGGTACAAAGGGAATGGGTGTGTTATTTTCACACCGTAAGCCCCTTACGACAACTGCAGTTTTATAGCTGACCATCTTTGACATGGCAGTGCGCTTGGTTTATCGACAATGCAACGTGGTCGTCAGCTGACAAAATTAGAATGTGTGTGGTGATCGGTGGCGGTTTGCAATTTCGATTTCACTAATATTCCTGGAAGGTCACACATTCAATAGTTTTCAGGTTGCATTGTGAATGGCTGAACGAGAGTCCACAATGGACAAACTATTGTTCGTCCAGCCACCTTCATGAGAGTGATTCATGACTTCTGAGACAAGTCATCAATAGTAGGGCAAAAGTGCAAGAAATCACGGTTCTATTCAAGACAGAGCGAGCTAGGTTCGTCTCCCAATGGACCATCCGTAGGAACGTGAGACATGAGATCCGTTGGGGTGGGAGCCATCAATGTGCCACCGATAACTCGACGTTCATAGAGCCCACGCCTTGCATTTGTCGCCTATTGCGATAAACGGATTGGAACAATGGCGAGACATGATATGGTCTGACGAATCACGTTTTCAACTGCAGTATGGTGATAGGAAGCAGCGACCACAATAATTTTTGAATCCCGGCTGCCAAGAAGGTATTCCCCAAGGCAGTGATTCCGTGTTTTTCTGTGCACTGTATGTTCCTGACATGGAATGAGTCATCTAGTTGTACAGAACTTGAATGTTCCGCAGAATGATGAGCTGCTCATTTTTGCCCGTCAATCACCTATCACGGTTCAGCAGTGTTTTAAGATGATAACGCGCAGTCGCGTCGCTCGTATGCCGCCCGATAATTGTTCGAGGAACATTAAGGGAAGGTGCAAAAATATATCGCCACCCAGAAGCCTAGTTTTGAACACCATCGAGCGTGGTTATGGTATATCGCCCAAAATTTGCGAGTGGGTAGGTGATTTCTTGTCAGAGAGGACAATCTATGGTAAGGCATCGACTAAAACAGAGGTGATATCTGGCGTTCCACAGGGTAGTGTTATCGGTCCTCTGCTGTTCCTTATTTACATAAACGATTTAGGGGAAGATCTAAGTAGCTCTCTTAGGTTGTTTGCAGATGACGCCGTCATTTACCGTCTAGTAAAATCATCTGAAGTTCAAAACCAACTGCAGAACGATCTGAATAAAATATCAGTATGGTGTAAAATTGGAAATTGACTCTAAAAATGAGAAGTGTGAAGTCGTCCACATGAGTACGAAAAGACATGCGTTAAACTTTGTTTACAAGATAAATCAATCAAAAGTGAAGGCCGTAAACTCCACAAAATACCTAGGAATTACAATTACTTCAGACTTAAATTGGAAAGAGCACGTAGATAATATAGTGGGAAAGGCGAACCAGAGACTGCTTTTTATTGGCAGAACCCTTAAAACATGAACAGAACTACAAAAGAAACTGCATATACTGCGCTTGTCCGTCCATTTTTGGAGTATTGCAGCCCAGTGTGGGATCCTTATCAGGTGGGTTTAACGGAGGACATCGAAAGAGTCCAAAGAGGGGCAGCTCGTTTGGTATTGTCACGATACAGGGGAGACAGCTTTACGGAAATGATGCAGGATTTGGGATGGGAATCATTACAACAACGGCGCTTGTCGCTGCGGCGTGGGCTACTTGCGAAACTCCAATCGCCAACATTCTCCTCCGAATACGAAAATATATATTTTTAACTCCCACTAACATAGGTAGAAATGATCATCAGAATAAAATACGAGAAATCAGAGCTCGAACAGAGAGATTCAGGTGTTCTTTCTTCCCGCGCGCTATTCGAGAATGGAATGGGAGATAAATAGTATAATGGTGGTTCGATGAACCCTCTGCCAGGCACTTAAATGTGATTTTCAGAGTATCCCATGCAGATGTAGACCTCTGGAACGTCATGGAGCTATTCATACTGAACCCCCGAATAGACCAGAACTGGCTGTAGCTCTGGAAATTGTTGACCGCTACTTCCAGAGGAGTGCCAGAGACCTGTAGACAGTTGCATGACGTCTCACAGCAGTCCGTAAGAGGAGGAGCCACACGACATTAGCTACCTACCCCATAACATTTTCTAACTCGGTGTAGAACCTTAAAGTACAATAGCCTGCAGTGTACTGCATAAGCTGCTATTCCGTGTCTTCTTCAGAACACCGTACATTCTGTGTGTTAATGCCCTGAATGCGGACATTTCATATTGCAGGGAGTAGCTAGACCAACTATGGATTATCAAATCTGTGGATTAGACGAACCATTATATTGACCCGAAAGGGAAAATGAATCATGACACGGTATTAAGTATAAACATATATGTGGCTACGTACATCCGTGAGATATTGAAAATATCCTATCTTTTCAGCTGTTTATTTTCCATGTACAGTGACTTACTTTTGCTTATGGTAAGACCCTTTACGAGAGTAAACGTTGCACACGTAAGAGACAATAATACCATCAAATTTAATGACCGTCCGTGCTGGACGTATAAATGCCATAAAGAAGTGTGGCACCAAGGTGTTTAATACATTTACGTGTTTCATTTACGATTCAGCAATGAGGGAAGTGTGAAAAACATTCAGAACGCCCTAAACGAGGTTAACGATTACATGATAGCGATCTGGCGTTCCTCTCTGGCGTTCCTGGAATGTAATGAAGTACTGCGTCACTCCCGATTCTGAAACATATTTCTGGGTTATAAACGATATCCATCAACAGAGGAATCTGTGCCATGTTACGAATGCAAATGAGGAATGTAGGGCAGGAACAGTCTCACACATTCTGCTTCTGACATTCTTTCCATCATCAGAATCACGGGGAATTTAATACCGTACGTTACGTAGACACACAAAGGAAGTGCTTACTGCATTTGATCTATTATTTAAAGTACGAAATTAATAAGCGGTAGAGTACTGTTTTTATCATCTTCGTCTCTTCAGTTGGGACTGTATTTTCAACTATGTGATCTTTGTACAAAGTGTTATCCTACAAATAAATTTTGCTATGCCACCTTCAGTTCTTCTTGATGTTACATTTTGGATGACCAGCAGTGCACATTCTCATTGACCTGGCGAAGTAATGAATTTTTAGAGAGAAACGTTCTTCACTTATTTAGATTGAAATAGAGCAAGGAGTTACAAGAAACATAGAAATATTTCGTACTTTGTCCATTTTAGATACTGTCAAAATTAGTTTGAAAACCAGGTTACAGTTGTCCCTCGTTACCTTTTCAAACTAAACACATAAGAAGACCAACGTATATCTGAAGAACAATTAGGCTTGAAACCGGTAAATAAAAGAAGGGTAACTATTTATTTAAAAAAAAGAGTGATAGAGACGTTTGACTAATAATACCATCCACCAATGCGAAGCCTACATTGGTATTGTAAAACATAGATGGATAGTTTGCAGTTCACCACAAAGACGTACTGCGACCATGGACAGTTCCATGAGAAATATAGAAACACAACCAGGCTTTCGGACAGTAATCTTCATCAGAAAAAGACACAAATCGTCATCTCTGGTTGCCCAGAGATGGCGGTAGAGTGTCTGTGTAGTCTTTTTTCTGATGAAGGCTACTTGCTGAAAGCCTAGTTGTGTTTCTATGATTATTTATCATGTGACTCGGGGGTCGCAGCATGTCTTTGTGGTGAACTGCAAACTATCCTATGTTGTTGAATTATGATAAGGAGCGCGAAAAACTTACTTTTTTTAAATTAGATACAATCATAATACCTAACAGTAATTTCAATGAGTTCTTCACGAATCTGATAGGCATTTCGTAATAAATTCGGATACGTACAGATCACAGTGGCTGGTAGCGAAACGTTATTGCTATGTATTAAGTGTTAAGGATTATTAAGGATTAACATGCTTTCTTCATTTCGTTGACGTTCTAGTTTTCGAATAAATTCGCATCTTCTAGCCATAACAGATTTAGGTACCCGTTAGCTGTCCTAGAAAGAGAGGATATGTGGCGTCTATGAACGAGTGCACTGGTGAATTCAAATCATGAAGATACCTTAGGAGGAATTAAGTAGTTAATTAGATATCTAATGTATTCATATGGGAGAAGAGAATAGAAAACTAATTTACATACATAGTATGTATTGCTATATACAGATATTCAACAAAGTTTGTGATGCAAAACGCGAAAGAATGAACAACTAGTTCTCTGTTTACAGATGATCGCTTGGCCTGAGAAAACTACGTAAATGCTTATATTGTTTCTAGTCATCGAGAATCATGAGCCGTTGATCAGTTTGAGTGTTTCACTTGTGAAGTTGGTAAACTGTGTTCCGTCACTACTTGTCTAATCTATCGTGAGGATCCCTTCCGCAAACGATGGGTGTCGCCACTAAGAATACACAAGCCTCTTTAGTGTAAACCAGAGACGGCGGCATACAGAACAAGCTAACTAAAGGAGTTGTTATAGAAACGTTGAGTGAACTCTAAATCGGCAACGATAGTATTGGAGATGAACATTTTATTACTTGTTTGTCGTGTTTGCTGCCTTGTATTAGTATTTTGTCTTAGTTTGTACTACTTCTTCTTATCGCTCATTTTTTTCCTTTTATTCTATTTCATTGCTTTATCGGAAATCATCTCCTAATGTACAGTTTTACTGACAATCTACCAGAACACACTGATGGGTTACCTCTCAGTGTAGCTTACTTCTCAAAACATACTCGACATAATTTCGTAACTAAAAAGTAACAGTTTTGGGTCACCTGATAGATGAAGCACATCATTTTCAATCTATAGTCTGTTGCATAAAGTACAAGAAAAACCAAACGAGCTGTCATAGAAACCCTTACTGAAATTTATGTCCAGGAGAGTTCATGGGGTGTAAAAGAAAATGTGACTGGTTTCCTGAAAACTCCCTGACTCCATGAGTGGACGTCCATATCACCTGATTTGGTGAACCCATAAAAAAATTTGTGGGGCTTTTTGGACCAGCCAAATTTGTCAGTCTCTCAGTTGGGTAGAATTGTCCGATGAAGTCTGGAGTAAATGGCTTAGCGTGGATGCGACGTACCTGAAGAAACTTGCGGACTCACTTTTAAAGGAAATCATGATATTATTTCGTGCAGGGTAGAAATTATAAGGGTATGAAATCTTTCACGCATGGACTGCTGTAATCCAGATTCTTACTAATTTCCTGTCAAGGAATCACTGCCATCAGGGCAGGTGTGGAGGAGAATTTGCGTAGGTGCTACAAAGATCGTAGCATCTATATCTATTCAGACAGCCAGGCAGCCCTGAGATGACTGGCAGCTCCTGCAACAAGGTCTAAAATTGTTGCAGAATGTCACAGGGTTCTGTTGGAGCTAGGGGAAAGCAATAGAGTAAACCTATTGTTGGTCCCTGGCCACTAGGGGATCAGTGGCAACGAACATGCCGACAGATTAGCCAGGATGGGGCAGAGACTCCATTTATTGGACCGGAACCTGTCCTGACAATCACCAAGGCAATGATCAAATTGGAGCTACGTAACTGGCTCAGAAGACAGCACGTAGAATATTGGACCAAAGTCTACCAACAAAAACATGGCAACGTAATGATGCCAAAGCCATGTTTTAAAAGAAGCTCTGCTGCAATCCTGGCCCTGAACAGGAGAGAGATTAGACTCATGGTTGGATTGCTGACAGGCCATGGGAATTTCAAAAAACACCTACATACAATGGGAATAACAGAAGAGGACCCTAAATGTAGGATCTGTGGTGACGGCGATGAAACTGCATCACATCTAATCTTCGAATGCATTGCATTGGATAGTAAAAGGCACAGAACATTTGGGACAACCAGACCCGAAGAAATTGTGTCGAATAAAGAACTGGTAAAGAGACTCCTTGCACTGTTCAAGGGCATTGGTTGGCTTTACTAGATATACAGGGAGCGATACCGCACAATAAACTTAGTTTCGGTGCGGGCAGTGGCGGGTTGGACCAAGACTGTTTTGGCTTCCCTGAAAAAATCAAATCAATCCTGTCTAGGAAAGTTGTCATCGACTTTTAACTTTATCTTCAGTGACAAGAGGAATTATCAAGATGAATGAGTTGTTACTCATTATTCCATGTCAGGATGTAGCACCATGTACTGAGTCATATCAACGCATCTCTGGAATTTATGTACATACATTACATACATTAAAGCTTTTATTCACGTTGGATGTGACTTACCTTGTCAGTTTTCAGTTATGATGTCGGCACAAGAGCACGGTACACCATTACCGAACTAAGCACGCATTCAGAACCTGCAAAAGGAATGGAGAGAGAAAATTAAAACACTCCAAGAAAATGGTGTAACATCTTCAGAAAGTATTACTCGTCTCACCCACCCACCCACCCAACCACACACACACACACACACACACACACACACACACACACACGATATATTGCAGTGTATTTATTATACGTTTTTTTCTGCGTCAGTCAACACGAATTATCGGTAAATTGTGCTATCCATTAGCTTCCAAAGAGGCCAGTTCGGCGGAGCGAAATTACTGGGTGCATATGTGACAAAAAACGTCTGCGCTGTTTAACAGTTCACTATCTGAGTATCCTGGGTAATGACAATGTCCACAAAACTAGACAAAACAACATTGACTAAAAGGAATACCGGATGAAACCCAAAAATACAAAAGAATTTTTTTGAAGCACTAATGAAGATCTTAGTGAACTGTGTCTGGACTCGTAAAATGACAAAGAGGAAATTATAATACAGGCTTATGTAATTCATAGTTAGGATTCTTAACAGGATTTCAGCGGCAATGAATCGGTTTAGAAGATTGCGCCAGTTCTTATGCGGGAAAAGACGGTACCATTCTGTGAACGCGGTAAAAGCAGACGGCAAGAGTTACTCACAAAATGTTACCATCAGTAATAAGTCCTTTTTATACTCTAAAAATAATTTATGTGTTTCGTCACTCATCGATCTAATCGTCACTAATCGTCTAATTTGAAATTAAATTATTTTCATGATTACGTTCTCTTTGTAGTAACCTCATATATTTGAAAACGCAATGACAGGAAATCTGTACCTCGCTGCTAATGAATTCAAAATAACTGGCACTGCTGCCAGAAGGGTAAATCTGTTTCTTTATAACGTACGCATTTTTCTCCGACATTATCCATCAATTTTCGCTTCAGCATATTAATTAACAACATTTGTTTCTCCTTTTTTCGAAAACCAGTCCATAATATTACAATTCGTTAGTTTACGCTATGCGGCAAAATTGACGCTAGTGGCTGTTACAGAGGGCAAACGGTAACTAATCGCATTGCTATTGTCGGCAAATAGATTTCATGGGGGGACGGGTGTGAAGGTGGAGACTCATTTTGTATTGCCTCCCCAGGCCTGAGACAGTTAGTCCCCTAGAGTTTCGAAGAACAGAGGCCTTTAGTATCAAAACGAACTCGTCAAAACTTCATACACTTTGCAGCAGAGATGAACACTGTTTTACTGGCGTCTTTTGGTTCCAGGTGAGCAGCTTTTGAGTGTACAAGTTTACTAGAGGTTTTCAAGCAAATTTCACGTTTTTGTCCTTATTTACCTACAAATCTCATTTTAATGTTTCGTCGTGCTGGTTTTGTAAAATTCGCTACGTTTTCCTTTCATCGTCCTATCGTTATTTTTATCAAAACTGAATTAAAGTATCCAACTGCAGTTGAAAGGGATACAGGTAATATTAAGACATAACATACCTAATTTGTATTTAGAAATTACATAGGAATTGTTTCAGGAGAAATTTCAGTGTAAACGAGGACTTCCGCTACCGTTGTCACTGTCAAAATTGTTCTGGACACTGCACCGCATCGTCAAAAATATGTAAGTATACTGACGTTTCGGCCATTGTTGCAAGTGGCCTTTCTTCTAGGTGTCATGTTTACTGTAGCAGAAAGTGGCTTGCAACAATGTCCGAAACGTCGGTGAAATTTGGTATATTGACTTCAGTTTCCAATGCCCAGAACAATTTGAGAAATTTCAAGTTAATATAGCATTAAAGCAAGTAGGTAAGCACATTTGTATTGAGTGCGTAAGAAAATGAATTAAAGAAGGTTACATTCTTGTAGTGTGCTAATTTTCCATTTCTCTCCAGTCGGTGGCAAAATGTGTTTCTACCAAGATAACAACGTCCATTATTTATTGATACGGTCTCTGTTCTTTTTGGACATGTCGGGATATGTTCGAAAAGAAGAGATACCATATCAGTAATTGTAAATAAGTCCATATCAATGACATTTCAATGCGGACGCATTCATACGCTCGGTTCGTCGCGGGAATCCAGCTTAAGATGCAACTGGAACTCATAGGAAGAGGCACTACAATCGTAGTGTGCTATGAGAATTTGGGTTGGAAGGAAAGGGTGTCTGGATAGCCTAACTAGTTAAGGCGACCATTCGCCCGAAGCGGAAAATCCGGGTTCGGATCCCGATTCTGCGCAATTTCCATCTTCGTCGTTGAATTTATTTCAGCGTCTCTAAACGGTCGAATTATTTTAAGTATTTCCTATTCCATTATGTTTGCTGGAGTCACTGAAGTACCGAATCACGGACTAACTGGATAAGTATATTATAAAGAAATAAAAGTCCAGATGAAAACAGAAACTCGGGATTCACCTGAAAATCCGAACGTAAACATATGGACACAACTAAACTGATGTTACTGTGAAATGACGCTGGTGCTATTTGCCGGCCATACTGGGAGAAATGTGTAGAGCGCGTTCTGAAATCAAGGCAACAATGCATGATTTTCCCCTCTCATTTGACGTGGAGTGCACTTCTATTGAACAAAACGATCACGGTGGGCGATGTAGGACCAGGTGCAATTACTATAAATATAATAAAAAAAACCGCGTACGCGAAAACGTGGATTGAGCTGGTTTGATACCAAAGGCCACAATTGAAACTGAGAGATTATTGTTGAACTGTAAGACAACGCAAAACCCTTCGTGCACACTTTTGTCCAGTACAGTGTGTAACTGCGTACTTCTTTCCGTTGATGATATACGACAGCAGCGACAGTTGCTAGTTGGGATATCAGCCCGCTGAATCCTGTTACAGTACAGCACCTGAAAAACTTTTAATTATACGCGCTGAACGAGATCGCGGTTGTCTATTGGCGGCAGCGTCGTCGGCGGTTGACCACTCATGTTACTACATGTAAATATACATGGGATACTCTGCAAATCACATTTAAGTGCCGGCAGAGGGTTCATAAAACCACTTTTACACTATTTATCTCCCATTCCATTCTCGAATATCGCGCGGGAAATAAGAACACCTGTGTATAGGAGGGTGACGTCTTTAACTGAGTGTAATAGCATACAGGATGACTTAGACGAAATTTCTAATTGGTGCGAAGAACGGCAGCTAGCCATCAATGTAGAAAAATGTAAGGTGATGCGCATGAGTAGGAAAAACAAAATCACAATGTTCGAATACAGCATTAGTAGTGAGCTTCTTGATGCTGTCGCGTCGTTCAAATATCTAGGCGTAACATTGCAGAGCGATATGAAATGGAACAAACATGTAAGGACAGTGGTGAGTAAAGCGGACAGCCGACTTCGGTTTATTGGGATAATTTTGGGAAGATGTACTTCACCTGTAAAGGAGGCCGCGTATAAAACGCTTGTACGACCACGTCTTGAGTATTGCTCAAGTGTTTGGGACCCACAGCAGATCAGTTTAAAGGAAGACAAAGAGGCAGTTCATAGGCGAGCAGCTAGGTTTGTTACTGGTAGGTTCGACCAATGTGCGAGTGTCACGGAAATGCTCCGGCAACTCAATTGGGGATCGCTGGACGAAAAATGACGTTCTTTTAGTGAATTTCTGTTGAGGAAATGTAGAGGGTCGGAATTTGAAGCTGAGTGTAGTACGATCGTGCTGCCGCCTACTTACATTTCGCGTGGTGATCACAAAGACAAGATAAGAGAAATTAAGGCTCGTACAGAGGCATATAGGCATTCTTTTTTTCCCGTTCTATTTGGTAGTGGAATAGGAAAGGAAATGCCTAGTAGTGGTACAATGTACCCTCCGCCACGCACCTTATGGTGAATTGCAGAGTTTGTATGTAGATGTAGAATCTCTCCGTCCGAGCTCTGATTTCTCGTATTTCATTCTGATGATCATTTCTACCTATGTAAGTGGGAGTCAACAATATATTACCGCAATCGGAGGAGAATGTTGGTGGAGTATCGTAAACAGCCCACGCCGTTGTTGTAATGATTTCCATCCCAGAACCTGTATCAGGTTCCGTAAGACTGTTGCCGTCATCTGGGCCACGTTGGTTGTTAGTATCAATCAAGCCTGCTACGTCGTGTAAGAATTGACCAAAAAAAAAAAAAAAAAAAAAAAAAAAAAAAAAAAAAAAAAAAAGGGATCAATATTACTCCAAAACCAAGCACCCTACTGGAAATCCAGAACCCTCAGAGACAAAATAAAGTGGCGTAAATATACCTACAGTGTAACCCTTAGTTTTTGAACTATTTAGCAATAAACATTCCTGCAAAGACCATAACTTTAAAAGTTCATAACTAGAGAATTGATCCGATTTTAATGTATAAAGTTTCAATGGAAATGTGTGACAAACCTCCATCGAATACCAAAAGTGGTTTACCTTTTGTAATTTATTATTTATGCAATAACAAATGTTTTTGAAACAAACTTAAATGTTTGATGCATACCCTTTATTTAAATGGCAGTAAAGATGTTGTACGAGTAGGAGGAACCCATGTAGAATAGATAAATCCGCGGCGGAGTAGCCGAGTGCATTGAGGCGCTATGCTCCGATGCCTGAGGCCGTTCCCCTTCTTGGTTTTGGATCCCTCTTCGGTCATGAATGTTTGTGCTGTCTTTAGTATACGTTAGTTTATAAGCTTAGGGACTGATGACCCGCAGTTAAGCCCCATAAGGTAAACAAACATTTAAACATATGCTTTCATACTTTTCATAATTTATGGTCAAATCCTAAGTCTTGCACCTTGCGGCTATGTAATTAAATTGTATCGCAATTGATTTAGATCTACTGTCAAATTTAGAAACCGATAAATGACAGAATTATCCACGACTAATATAAGAGAGCTCCTCACATTGTCTCCTAAATCATTTACAAAGATAAGGAACAGTAGCGCCCGTGTAACACTTCCCTGGGGAATGGCAGATATCATTTCTGTTTTACTGGATGACTCTCCGTCAAATACTGTGTACTACACCATTTCTCTCAGGAAATTACGAATCCAGGTCCATTAAAATTCGTTTGTGGTCTTACAGTAATTTTCGTTGGTGACAGTAACGCCAATAATTTCACTAATTCGAAATATTGAAACATTGTAATCGTTCCAGGGCGTTAAATTCGATAAAGTTGAAAATTTGTGGTGGAATACCCGCTTCGGGCTAGCGGTCGCCTGAACCAAGTAGACTATCCAGGCACGCTTCCATTCCAACCCAAATTCTGAACTTATAGCAGTGCCCCCTTTTCGGACATGTCCGAAAAGAACGAACACCATATGAATAATTGTACATACGCCTCAACAGGCAATAACAATTTCCATGCGGACGTTCGGACCCTTACGGGAATCCAGTATAGGCTGCGAGCAAGAGTATCCAACTGGCAGGGGATCTGCAATCGTATTGTGCTGTAAGTCCAGAATTTGGGTTGGAACGGAAGCGTGCCTAGACAGCCTAATTGTTTAAGGCGACCGCTAGTCCGAAGCGGGAAATCCGGGTTCGAATCTCGGTCCAGCAAAAATTTTCAGCTCCGCCGTCGAATTTATTGCAACGCCCCGGAACGGGTAAAATGACCCAATATTTCATCAGATTGCCTTCCATAAAGTAGGTTTATTGTGTAAACGCTGTGTATGATTTCCAAAAAGGTGATATTCAGTAATCATTCGTTCTTTAAGAAAGTGCTTTATTTTGCAGATCCAGATTTCGATAAGTGTATTACTAAACCGCGAAAAGGGTATTACATAGCGTTTATGGAGGTTGAACAATGGAAATGCATAGCATACTTATATAAAGAGAACGTGTGCATTGATAATAAGAAGTCACTTGCTGAAATTTAAATCTGAAAAATAAAGCAGTATTTTACATAAAGAAAGAGTGATTGCTGTAAATCAGCTTTTTAGTTTCAATATGTCGAGTTCGTAATAATTTTCTGGCGGTTAACATACGGGAATTTGCTCTGTCTATTCGTTTAGTCGATTCCGACTCTTCGTGAGCCCGTGAACCACGCCACTTTTCTCTGTCCTGCATTGTTTCCCGTAGACCTTCCAGGTTGGAACACGTTGGTTCGGTGATGCCATCGACCCGGCTTATTCTTCTTGTACCTTCGATCTTCGAGCTTTCACAGCTTTATATTTTTTATTTCAGTGAGGCATGTCTTTGCATTGTGTGTCCAAAATAGGTCAGCTTTCGTTTTAATATTAGACCTTCCGGGGAACAATCTGGTTTTATTTGCTCTAATATAGATCTGTTGATTATATTTGCCGTCCTCCGGCACCACAATTCAGAGGAGTCAGTTCTACGTCGTCCAGACTTTTTATGGCCTAGGTCTCACATCCATACATCACAACTGGGTAGACCATAACCTTCACAGCACGTACCTTTGTTGCTTATGTCTCTGGACCTTTTCATAGTTTGATATCGCCTTTGTTACCGAGCAACAAGCGTCTCCTGATTTCGTGGCTGCAGTTGCCATCATCACAGATATGGGAACCGAAATAATTCAACGCGGACACGGGAATCTGGTACGGCCTAGTAAGGTTTTTTGGTTGACGTGCGTGGGCGCGAACTTTACACAGTCTCTTGGCAGACTGGCTAATTTTACCGAGGTGTACTACGGACGTGTGCTTGTCGTGATTTTGAAACTATGACTAGAAACACTTACTTTCGAACACGCGAATTTTCCGTATCCGTTTTGGGATGGCTGAACTTCGGACTTTATAAATTCTCACGAAAGGGAAATTTGATCAATCAAAGCGCATAATTTGTGAACTAAATATCGGTTTTGAATGGGAAGCACTCGCTATTTATAGCGTATTCATTGAACTGGGTCACTAGTCGTCAGGACTTGTGTCTGTGTGGAGAAACTGGACAAGTAAACAAAAAAATATATAACAAGAACATAAGGGTCGTGAGTGCGTCCTTTGTTTGTAGAGGTAACTGCCTGTTATGATTCAGCGAAAAGTGTTTTTTTAACTGTGTTTTTATGATAATATATAACTTTGAGCATGGAAATCAGGAGTGTACATTTGGCCTCTACAATTGATATAGGCCATACACGTCACACGTGTCTAGAAGTTCAACTGTATCACTTTCCCCGTGTTGTTATAGTGTAGCCTGGACAAACTAATTTATTCATTGCACACATTATATGGGAGGCTTGAGCTGCAATGTATAAACTGAAATTTTATATTAGGAACATAGACTTTTGTTTCTCTGAGCAAGAAGGAAAGGTTCAGGCAAGCACACTCAGTAGCAAATGCCGCAAACCTCTCTGGTTTGACAACCGTGAACAGTCTCCAAACAGTCAGCCAAATGGGCGAGATACGAGGTGTATATTTTCGCGTTCTTCATCATCTCACCTACTTCACCGTACCGCTAGTTGTGCTTCTATCAACAGCTGTTGTCCCATAGACGAGGGACTGACAGACGATTTATAAAAAGTTCAAAGAAGGGCAGCTGGTTTTGCACTATCGCAATATATGGGAGAGAGTGCTACCGAAATGATGCACGAATTGGAGTGGAAATCATTAAAAGAAAATCGTTATTTGTTGCTACGAGATATATTTGCGAAATTACTTTCAATAACTTTGTCTTCCGAAAGCCAACATATTTTGTTAGCACCCACCTACACAGGAAGACATGATCATGAAAATAAAATAAGAGAAATCTGGTCGTAAACGGAAAGATTTAGGTGTTCTTTTTTTTCTCACGAGCTCTTATAGAATGAACTATAGAGGAATATCATAAAAGCGGTTTGATGGATCCTCTGCCATGCATTTCAATGTGACTTGCAGAATATTTATGTAGATATAAATGTTGCCGTGGCGGAGCGGCCGAGCTCATTGAGGCATCCACCATAGGACCTGAGAAAGACAATTGCATTTATGGAATACTGTGCCTGATTCTACACAGCGGGTGGCGTCTGTGGTGGAAGCAGCTGAATGCGGTACCACTGTCTGCGCAACAACTCTGCAGGTGACTGACTGGCAGCATAGGAGGCGTGGAAATGCAGTACGTCTTGTTCAAGTGTGTGTTGGTACTTGAGCTTGGCTGTCTTTGACTTCAGCTTCGCCAATGAATTGAGGCTAGGCAAAAGTTTTCAAATTCTGTCGACACAAACTGTGGAACATTATCCGTCACTATCAGTTCTGGTAGACCCTCGATACAATAAAAAGACCGAAAGGCTTGGACGGTGCTGCCAGCCGTCGTTGAGTTCAAGGGGACCACAAAATGAATTTTACTGTAGGCATCCACAATGATGAGCCATCTTGTACTCCAGAATGGACTCGCAAAGTCTAAATGCACACGTTTCTATGGTGTTCTGGAAGACCCTCGATACAATAAAAAGACCGAAAGGCTTGGAGGGTGCTGCCAGCAGTCGTAGAGTTCATGGGGACCACGAAATAAATTTTACTGTAAGCATCCGCAGTGATGAGCCATCTTGTATTCCAGAATGGACTGGCAAAGACTAAATGCACGTGCTCCCATGGTGTTCTGGTAGACCATTGATACAATAAAAAGACCGAAAGGCTTGGAGGGTGCTGCCAGCAGTCGTAGAGTTCATGGGGACCACGAAATAAATTTTACTGTAAGCATCCGCAGTGATGAGCCATCTTGTATTCCAGAATGGACTGGCAAAGACTAAATGCACGTGCTCCCATGGTGTTCTGGTAGACCATTGATACAATAAAAAGACCGAAAGGCTTGGAGGGTGCTGCCAGCAGTCGTAGACTTCATGGGGACGACGAAATGAATTTTACTGTAGGCATCCACAGTCATGAGCCATCTTGTATTCCAGAATGGACTGGCAAAGACTAAATGCACGTGCTCCCAGGGTTTCTGGTAGACCATTGATACAATAAAAAGACCGAAAGGCTTGGATGGTGCTGCCAGCAGTCGTAGAGTTCATGGGGACCACGAAATGAATTTTACTGTAGGCATCGACAGTGATGAGCCATCTTGTATTCCGGAATGGACTCGCAAAGTCAAAATGCACACGTTCCCATGCTGTTGTGGTAGACCCTCGATACAATAAAGATACCGAAAGGCTTGGAGGGTGCTGTCAGCAGTCGTAGAGTTCATGGGGACCACGAAATGAATTTTACTGTAGGCATCGACAGTGATGAGCCACCTTGTATTCCAGAATGGACTCGCAAAGTCTAAATGCACACGTTCCCATGGTGTTCTGGTAGACCCTCGATACAATAAAAAGACCGAAAGGCTTGGAGGGTGCTGCCAGCAGTCGTAGACTTCATGGGGACGACGAAATGAATTTTACTGTAGGCATCCACATTCATGAGCCATCTTGTATTCCAGAATGGACTGGCAAAGACTAAATGCATGTGCTCCCATGGTGTTCTGGTAGACCATTGATACCATAAAAAGACCGAAAGGCTTGGATGGTGCTGCCAGCAGTCGTAGAGTTCATGTGGACCACGAAATGATTTTTACTGTAGGCATCGACAGTGATGAGCCATCTTGTATTCCGGAATGGACTCGCAAAGTCAAAATGCACACGTTCCTATGGTGTTCTGGTAGACCCTCGATACAATAAAGATACCGAAAGGCTTGGAGGGTGCTGTCAGCAGTCGTAGACTTCATGGGGACGACGAAATGAATTTTACTGTACGCATCCACAGTCATGAGCCATCTTGTATTCCAGGATGGACTCGCAAAGTCTAAATGCGCATGTTCCCATGGTGTTCTGGTAGACCCTCGATACGGTAAAAAGACCGAAAGGCTTGGAGGGTGCTGCCAGCAGTCGTAGACCACAACATGAACAACAAGCAGAATATACTGGATGTATAAATCTTTGGTTGGGCTTAATTGGTTATTTGTTTAATGTACTTCAATAATTTAATGAAGTATTAATATCGGAAATCACATGACCGTAACTAAAAAATCTGAAACCTCCGCGTACTTACAGCCATGCTGCCGGCCTCTGAAATAAAGATGTGGGCCAGTACTTTGCGGACGCGGCTGACAGTGATGGCGTGCCTCCGGCCGCTCCCACTTTCCCCGGTCGCGGCTCGACCCCTGCCAGCGCGGGATTCCCCGCTATTGACCGCACCTCCCCCCCCCCCCCTCCTCCCCCAACTTCGCCGAGCTGCAGGTGTCTGCCCGTCAGTCTGTTCCTCCCTCCCTCCTATAACCTGCACGTCTGTCTCACGTCACATCTAAGCCACCATTTCTAGATAGTAAATCCCCTGGCGCTACGAATTTCTAGTCCCTACCTGACATCGCTAAAATCTAACTTACCGTATCGAATCTCTGCGAGATTCCCTTCCCCTAACGACCACGCTTTTGACGGGACGTTAACCGTGACCTACCTGCCTTCCTTACTTGCGTATAAGTTCAACCATTTAAGTAATTGTGCCTAGTCCGAAATTTATGAAGTTTAGGAACATTTAATCAGATTATTAACTTACACTTCCCTTCTACTGTAGAACAGGTTGTGTCAATATGAGAGGACAAATTAATATGAACACCTAATATATAAACAATATTTACTGATTGGTAAAATGTTGGGCTACGATTGACTTTCAGAACAGCTGCAAAGCTTCAAAGTATATATAGACATGTGGTTGGTTTACGGTATATTATCCTTCTAATAGCAAAATATCTGGCTAGTACCTCAACTTTTACAAATGAAAATTTGGTTTCCACTCTGTTCTGAAACTCCCCATAACCTATGGCGATTTTTCGGCACTCGGGCTAATTTTTGGAGACTGTAAGAAGTAAGCCTAAACCTTCGGGTTTGTGTGGGTAGCAGTATGTTATAGTAAGCAGTTTGCTGTACAGGATGGAGTGACATTCACAACTATTCAACCAGTGAGGATAATTACACAAATGCTTGAATACCAAGGTAGAGATTTCCAAAACATGACAGACTCTCCCATATAGTTGACTTCAGGAAGCAGTCATGCAATATCATAAGCTTCTTTTAGGGTTTTCGATTCATAAAAGCATCAAAGTAAACAACGATACAGCGGACCAATACACTTCCAGCCATCTGATGTCCAGGTTTATGATCAAGACCCAAGTTTAATTATTAAGCATTTAGTAACTGCAGCCATTCAAAGAAAGTCAAACTCCAGTTACACTGTTTTTATGTAAACAGTATTACTCATGTGAATGTTAAGGTCTGAGTCGCCTTTGCCCTAGTAATTTTTCTAATGGTCATTGTTCAGTGTTATCTCTCCAGCACTCAGACATCATTTATAGCAATGAATAGATTATTTTTAAGTATGCACTGTAGCAGTTTCGACGATCAGCTCATTTTCCAAGTTCGTAAAAGCTGCAATTAAAATAGACAACGAAGTGACAAATGTCATGTGGTATCTCCAAAGATCGTGTCTGGCCTTATATGATGACCAGTATGCGGGATTTTCTATAATGATATCAAAGGACGGCAATACGTAATGCGAAATATTGCCCTTTGAATTTATTAAATACTATTTGTGCACTAGAACACCTTTTTTGGTTTTTAATGACAATAGCAAATTTATGTCCAAAGCGCACCTAATGGTTCTTAAAATCCTATTACTTTTGACACATCTTAACGCAGATGTAAGACTACAGAACGCTTCTGGTTTTGTCAAGTCTTTTAACGAGTTATGGCTCGAACCAATTGGTACAATCCATTTTAATTTAGATTCAGGGGAGATACAACACGCTCCCATCGTTCAATTTAATAAAACTTTTTAGGCAGTAAACTTGGTTTAACCAACTGTTGACTCCAACCATATAGACGTTTACTTAATGGTGTCACCTATAAACCTATCTAAGAACTTCGAGAAAAGCCCCCATAAAAGCCGGCACCCAACATGAGTATTGGGACGTCGCTATAAGACGTTCCACCTCATGTAAATTAAGATACCTGAAGATGCACCTTTAATGGTGCGAAACCGGTCGTAACCTAATAAAGGCATCCAAGACATCTAAGGCGGATTACGATAATTCATGGAAAGGATTCGTGACTTAATTGTCTGTATTACCTTCTAGAATTTCTTGACACTATATTTCAGCTGTGGATACACAAAGTATAAAATAGCCTTATTTTCCCCCTTGAAGTGCAGTAACCTGACATCACATGGACCAAAAAGTAAAATTTTGCCTGTTTTTCGTGCAAGATTTTGTGCACGAATGGAGCTCTCAGTTATGTGACATGTTCATTGGGATTCATGGCAGGCCATCTGCATGGCAAATGATTCGCTGGAGATGTCCAGAATGTTCTCCAAACAAATAGCGAGGAATTCTGGCCTCGAAGCATGGGGTATCGTCTCACATAACTTCTGAACATTTTTGGGTTTGGTTCAGTTGGAAAAGAGCACCCTGGCGAGATTAGCCCAATTCCCTAATTATCCTCCTCCCTGCCCTCCTCCCCCCTGTTGCTGCGTCAGTGCATTCATTAGCCCCTGTCTTACATTGACACAGGTGGAAGTCGTTTTACAGTAGGCGTTGTTCTTCCAAAGATATCTTAGGTGTTTAAAATTTTTGGAATATTTACCGAAGAAATGGAAAATGTAAGAAAACTGAATGTGCGTTTTCCTATGCGTTGTGGTTTTTCTATTACACACAAATCTGTAATTTTGTCTCCATCTTGGTGAAATGTTGTAGTATTCACCTTCAAAACAAGAGGGAGGTCACTTTATACATAAAATATCGAATGGTGCAAAGCGGAGGGTACTTTAGTAATGGAATTGGACAAAATATACGTCTTTATTACAATCTTGATTAAATTACCATGAAAATTAGCCCATGTACGTATGTTTTCATGGAGAAGAATTTTGAAAATTTCAATGTGAATTTTGAACTTTGAACGTTGAATAAATTGTGTCTCAGTGAGTACCAGGAAAGCTGACGTACATGAGTTTTTCTAGATAGAGACGAGGGGGAAGAGAGAGAGAGAGAGAGAGAGAGAGAGAGAGAGAGAGAGAGAGAGAGATGGTCTACGAGAGTGTAGAATAACAATTATGGCGCCTGCAAAGTGCTTTGTTGACATCTTTAGTCCGAGGCTGATAGGGGTCTGAGCCACATTGTAACTGTACCATCTGCTTATACCAGTAGAAATGACGACTCATATGACGAAGCAACAGTTTTCAAACAATAGAACCCGTATGGTACGAGACTATGGGCTCATAGCAAATGCCCTCGTGTCCATTAATAGCAGCTTGACCTGCGCTGCTCTGATGGACACTTTCAGCGTACCTTCCGTTGTGATTTCAGCGGATATTTCACGCTGTGTTGCTTGTCTTTTAGCAGTGACAACGCAATGCATACGCTGCTGCTTTCGGTAGTAAAGTGCAGGAAGTCGTCAAACAGTGTCGTCCCTGGTGGTAATGCCTGGAATTTGGTTTCTTTGACAAACGTTTGACGATCTCTGAACACTGAACTGCCTAATGCTGTCCGGCATTTAATGTCTCATGCGTCTAGCCGTATCTACCATCCCTCTTTCACGACAATTCCCGCCGTTGGGCCGCAATCACGAGGGAAACATTTCACATGAATCGGTAGACTATACGTGAGTGCTCCGCTAATGTCAGTTCATTTATACCATGTGCATACGATACTATCGCCATTTGCATCTGTCCATATCGCCAAGCTATATCGTTATCGGATATTGCTTCCACCTCTGTGTGCATCAACGTCGACATCGTACTGAACAAATAAATATCAGTTTCAGTGGAAAAACAGGAAAATATAATTCACAATAGGCTAAAAATTACTGACGTGATAAAACACAACAGTCCCTAATAGTCAGCAATTAAAAGAATACAAACGACGTTAGCCTCTATAGCTCATGCCAGTCTGTCATTTTTGTAACATGTTGGAGTATTTTTTGTGTATTTTATAAAGGCTAACACGAGGGAAGGAGACTAATTTTATTGCTGTTTCTGTTTCAGTCCTTCAGTATGTTTCAGTCTAGCATTTCCATGGTTGTATTGTAAAAATACGAATTTTGAATATAGGCGAAAAGAAAAATAAATAACGGTTATACACTCTAAGGGTGCTTGAAATTCCCGTTACAACTTTCGTGCATTTGTATTGGTGAGTAGGACCTTCTGCAACCTATTTGTTTTCCATATTTAGGAAAGGAGCAGTATCTACGTCTACATCTACATAAATACTCTGTAAGTCAAAATGTTCAAATGTTTGTAAATCTATCGGACGAAACTGCGTGGTCATCAGTCCGTAGCTTACAAACTATTTAAACCTAGGTAAACTCACCTACGGACAAACACACACACCCATGCCCCAGGGAGGACTCGAACCTCCACGGCGAGCAACCGCGCGCTCCGCAGCGAGACGCTTTAAACCTCTCGGCTACTCCACCGGCGCCTCTGTAAGACACACTGAAGTGCATGGCAGAGGGTTCATCGAACCTCTTTTATGATGTTTCTCTACTGTTTCATTCTCTAATAGCACGCGGAAAAAAGGAACACCTTTCCGTTTTCGATCTGTTCGCATTCCGAAGAGAAAGTTGGTGAATGTTCGCGAATGGGTCTCGTCGCAACGAATAACGCCTTTGTTTGAATGATTTCCATCCCAACTCGTGCATAATTTCCGTGACTCTCTCTCGCCTATCTAACCAAACAGATACAAAGGGGTGTTTAACATGGACGCTGAAATGCATCCCTTAACAGTTATGGCACGCCCTCATATTCAACACTCTAAATTGTATTTTATATCGGTCAAGTGCTCATTCTTCTTTAGGTATGCATCTTAGAGCACTAGTCATTTTCTGTTTTGTTTCATACTACATCCTCCCAAAATATGAAAACGAGATCTTGTATAAGTGAAATTAGTTACATAGTATCAGAAATAAGAAGTCCTTATATAGGAACAGGACGTGGCTTCATTATCAAAATATTATTTACTCTAGATGTCCCTCCTGTATATTCAAATGAAGGTGAACTTGGTTCAAATTGTCAGTTTAGGGTCTTCAAATTTTAAAGCAAATTTGAACAATTCTTTTTCCAAATTGTTTGTAACAGCCTGAGTCAACGACTTGTTTTCATACAGTAGTTTAGACAAAATCAGACAAATAGTGGAGCAGCTACGAACCTATTACGTAAGTAAGATACACACACATAACTTTTTACAATCTTGATATTTTGTATCTTACACGTAACACAATAGAGTGTACTTTGAAAGTTGAATACATTTTAGATCACTGAATGTGACTTACGAATCATGTATTCTAAATGTATAAATCGTATAATGTTGTGAGTAGACGAACTTTACGCGAGAATTGTAAACAGAGGTACACGCAGCTGACGGCGTCTAGGACAACGTTAACGAAGAGTGTCTCTTTTCAACTTACCATATTGTAAATCTAATGCATTAATCGCAATTTTTATTTATTATGATTACTAGTTTCGGCTCATCTCTGAGCCATTCTCAAATTATGTTGGTCATTTCGGTAAACATTTGACAAAAGGCAATGTAATCATCGAAAAAGATCATGATTACCTTTATATTCAAACAAAAAGCATTGTATATATTTTTTTAATTACTTGGAATACAAAATTAATCATGATGTTTTTGGATGATTACACTGCCTTTTGGCAAATGTTTACCGAATTGACCAACATAATTTAATAATGGCTCAAATGAGCCGAACTAAATAAAAATTGCAATCAAGACAGATTTATAATCTGATTAGTTGGAAAATACTTATAGATCGGCTCCCAGATAAAATGTGAAACAATACGAATGTCTTTCATTTAACACATTCCGCTGACCACAGAGGAGCTGAATTTCGGGAGGACAGGGAAGTAAAATTGGACATTTTCTTTTCGTAAAACTATTTGGGCTGATACCTCTACCTACTGCTCGATAACCTACAAGCCGGAGATGTCACCGGCTAGTTTATGACGAAAATCGAAGTAAGCAGGCGACGAGAGAGGATTTTTTTTTTTTTTTTTTTTTTTTTTTTTTTTTTTTTTTTTTTTTTTTTTTTTTTTTTTTTTTTTGAGAAGTCTTTCTTTAAACTATCTGTAGACATTCAGGCCGTTTCATTACAGTATCCTTCCTCTTCATACTAGGCAATATGTCGAATTGAGGGCTCGTACCTAGTATTATCTGATACGTGTCGTAATCATGTCTTATTACGTACAGACTTCAGTTGATAGAACGTATATGTCGTTCAAAGTAGAGAAATATTAAATTTCCTGAAGAGAGACAGACGTCTCTGTAACAACTAAAAAATCTAACAATTTTAGAAAACATTGCAGTAACTACAATCAAACTACCCTTTTATCACAAAATATTGCCAATTATGAATGCATGGCAACAATTACATTGAACAAACTACACTAACGTTCAGAAAAAAAGTGAAAGAGTAGTGCTAGGAAGGTCATACTCACAGGACACGTTGATTAGTGCATCATAAAGAAATGAATAGTATTTCGGCCACCTCGGATCAGCATATGTGCTGTTGTTTGGAAGGCACCATCGTCTGCCAGAGGCTTTGATGACTTGTTACATGCGAACTGGCATCGACGCGTGTGAGGTGGTAATGGCGTCCTGCATTCGCCTGGTTCCAAAGTTTATTTGTGGTGGTTGGCATTGCCCACAGAGCTGCATCCGTCGTTTCACCGTGTAGCATGTCTTTGCTTTTTGTCGTTACTGTACAGCTACAGACTGTCTCTTTTGATATGTATATGGTAACAAAAAAAAAAAAAGGTCTTTATGATTTCTTTAATCTAAGAATTTAGTATGCAAAACAGTTTAATTTTATAATTTTTTATATACAATATATCTTATTAATCTTTATAGTACATTGGATCGCCACTGTTTTCCTAAAAATTGAAAAATTAATCTTGATCCATCTGACCACTGGCGGACACCACACTAGGATCAAGACTTGATTATTTACTATATTTGCTCTACTTTCATCACAGAAATTTGTTTTCTCATAAATGACTTAGTTTCAAAGATAATTCCTTCTTATAATTTATCCCATTTTAATATTTCAAGAAAATAGTGATTGGGGTTTTGAAAAATGATAATAATTTCGTGTAGCTCATTGGCATGCTGCAACTTTCAATTGGACGCCACTTCGGTGACTCGCGTGTGCCTAGCCTACCCCAGTTATCCAACCGCGGAAAGGGAATCTACAGAATCCGAACCACGTGTCGTTTCTAGCGATTCCTCACATCGTTGTGAGGTAAAGGATGGGTTGAAATGCAGACTGAAAAAATCCGAAGTCTGACCGGATTTCGAACTCGCGAACATTTGATTACCATTCGAGCGCTTTACCCCAAGACCACCGGGAAATAAATTCAGATTATATTTCAATATTCGAAGGTATGACCTAACCATTTAAAATATTAGGTGACAAAGGATCATAATACAATAACATGTAAATATCAAATAAGCTATCGTATAACTTTACAAAAATCAAATAAATGACTGGCTATATTTTTGGAGTTCCGACAATTAAAAAAATTGAATAAGAAACGGACATATAAATATTACTCTAATCTGACAGGATAACATAGGAGGCAAACGTAATAAATGATTATCCCAACCTGAATTGAGTTACTGAATCTTAATAAGGTAGTGGAGTAGATAAGCAGGTACTTACCACGCACAGCAAAGAATATTTCACAGCAGCAGCACCTATGTCCGTACACTGGAACAGGACGCTGTGGATCCCATCCGCGAAATGAATAACCTCGTCCTGTGTAGCAGCGACGATATTTATTCTGCGTGGCTGTAGACGGCATAGCCATCAGAACTAAGGTCGAATATGGTTGCCACAACCAAACCCTCAGCTCAAATTGCAAGTCTGCAAACTGCAGCATTTGCTGCAAGAGTTCCTTTATGGCCATACTAGATGGAGTCTCTATATGGAGTATCCACAATGCGTCTCGCCCGCTGCGGTGTCTAAACACCGAAGCGAACTGTACTCGACGGTATTTCTCGCAAGAGTTCCCTCATCTCCACTCACCACCAAGTTGTATACTTCAGCTATCGGCGGCCACGCTCTTCACGCCTATGATGCCAATCTCAGAAAACCTTTAATGGGCTGTCCAATGACAACATTCGGGTGGATGATGGACCGTTCGACCTGTCGTGTAGAAAACACACAGCCATTCGCAAACCGCAATCTGTACTGTAGACCCTTCCCCTCGGCAGGACATTTCTTACTCAAAGTCACTTAGCCCAGTCTTCTTCCCCGAAACATTTGTGAAATTATCTCTTGCATTCATCTTGGGACGATTTTTATTACTGGTCACAACCAGAGAGCGTATCCTCGCATCGAACTGTGTGTGCAGCATTCTGCCATTTATTATTTTGTAAACAAAGCTGTCTTTTGCTGACAAATTGGGACACAGAGATAGTGGGCAGTCATCCCTTACCATAAAACATATGTTCGCCCATCTCCACACACCTAAACAGTTTTTAAGACGCCAGGAGCATTTCTTTGATTTTAAAAAAGATCACTCAACACTGGCCCGAGCAGTGCCAGTGCCAGTCTACTTCATGTTAAAGCATTGCTTTTTCCAGCAATGCTGATCACCCGGAAAAGCTCACGTAGCTCTGCCTCCCACGGAGCACCTTTGATACCACAAGATGGCGCTGAGAATCTCACTTTGGGTGTGCTTTGAGGCCTTTCCGTGAAGAAACTAATTGCCGATCCATACAACACCAAATTCATATGCTCCCCTTTCATGTGAAATCAGCCTCAACTCACAGTTTCCTACTGCTCAAACCAATGAACTCACTAGATTGAATAACTACTCTAATAAATAATTAAATCAATGAACAAGACTCATCACCCAATACTTAACTGAATGTAAAAGTCAGAAAATAAGTATAATAAAAGTTTTACATGCAGTAAACTCCTATTGAGCAGGGCCGTTGGTTCAGAGCACTAAATAGAATAGAATATTACATTATTTTTTACTAATTTCATTGCCACCTCTAACTTCATCCAAGTAGTAGCCTAGGTTTCGTCCAGTTTGGTCTGGTCAGCATACACGCCCAGGCCACGACCCGAACACGTGAACGCCTCTCAGCTACAACATAAGCAGAATCGTGTGCATACCAGTCGCCAACTGCATGGTCTGACTGGAATGAACCAATGACAGGCTGAGGAGAGCACCGCGTGAGGCTCTGAGGAGGGCGTCTGGCGGACGCAGCCCCCAAGTCGACGCTTCCGATCTGTTCACACGCACAGTGTTTCTCCCTTCCCGCCTAATGGCGCTTCCTCCGCCACCTGGCTTGTTGCTCTGAGCTAGCGGCGACCGTCCTGGTGCCTATGTGGCCCAAATATTTGAATAAGCAATATCGTATTCAAAGATTTTGCATTCCTAATCCGAAGGGACGCCCCTACCTCGCCTGACCACCCCGTACGTTATCATCAGACATAAATTGGAGATGAAACAGAGGAGAGACGAGAAAACCGAGAAGTAAATTGTCTAAAAGAACCACTACCTTTCAACCGTATCCCAAACATTCTAAACTGGTGACATCTATCGGTCCAGGGCCAAAAGGTGACAACCTATGAGAAAGAGCATACACGTGTTCGTGCTAAAACATGTGGCCATACATTGCATTTTGAAAAAGGGCGTTTGTGACGTCGTACACAAAGGTTGTGGCTACGTGTCGCAGGACGTCATTTACATACATCAAACGTTACGGTACACTGGACATGCAGCAACTATAACTTGTGGTCTTATGTAATAGCGCCCCGCCCCATAAAGCATCGGGTGACGCTGTGAGTTTCGCGCGAACGCAGTAACTGTGATGGCGCTCGCACTGTATGCAGACAACCAAAATGCGGCCGTCGTATTCAAACAAACTGTATTTGTCTGAAAATTCTATCGGATTCCATCTTGTCGCCAATGTTGTTGTACCATTGCCGTCACGCATGATTCTGCACAGTAATGACAGGTAGTCAAGTGAACGTCGCGCACGTAATGAAAGGCGACGGAGTTCCAGCCCAGACAGTGTATGATGTGTTGAAGTATTTCCGTTTCGCACCACGGGACGCGCACCTGTCTTCAAATGCCATTCGTGCCGTGAGTCTCAATAATTCTTCATGCTCATGGTTTGATTGAATGACATTTAATCTCTCTGTTATCGTGTACCAAGTAAAGAAAGACAGACCAGAGCGAGCTATGAAGTTTAATTTTTCTGGTGTTGTGTGGTACATACTGGTTCGCTGAATTTCGCCTGCGATAGCGGCGCCTGCTTCTGCTTTATGTCAGCACGCTGAGTTGGGTGAGTTTCGATTTGCTTCGCGCATGTGAGTGGTTGAGTGATTGTTGATTGTCAATCCCTCTTCCGTCGATGTTCATTTCAGATTACTTTAAGTTAGCCGTCAATGGGATGCATTTTTATTATTTAACAAAATTGGTTCTCCCATTTGCTCATTTTTGAACTGAATAACTAGGTCATTATCAGTGAAATATTGTTCAACTTGTGTATATTAGTTAATGAATACCCTCCCATTTATTTAATTTTTTTTCATAGTGCTGAGAACAAATTCGGATGCATATTGTCATATATTTAATTCCGTTGTGTCATAAATGTTTTCACAGCCATCTTCATGAAATGGTTTAGTTCGGGATGGCTTGTAGAGCTTGTATAGCTTGTATAGCAATGATTGTGTGTCATACTCGTGATCTACGATGTGAGTTGGCCACCGTCTCTTTGTCTTCCTCTTTCTAAAGTAAATTTACAAACTACTTAAACCTAGGTAAACTAACCTAAGGACAAAACACACGCCCATGTCCCAGGGAGAACTCGAACCTCCACGGCGAGCAACCGCGCTTTCCGCAGCGAGGCGCCTTAGACCGCTCGGCTACTGCACCGCGGCGATAAATTAGTAATTAAATTTTTTTCGCCCAGAAGTGAGCAAAGTTCAAAGAATTAAATTTAGCATGCAAAACACATATAAACAACTACAAATACATTTATATTTAGACACAGTAACAGTCATTAACTTAAATTGTTTTACCCCAGAAACTGGCTACGTCCAAGGCATTAGGATTGTCCAGTCTTAAATCTTCTTCGGTTATGTATGTCGGGCACAGATGACAGTAGCGCAGGTAAGACATTGTCTGCTCCTTGCCACGCTCACAGGTTGAGAGTCCACTAGCGTATTCCCATTTTTCGAGGTTTACTTTACACCGCCCAACACCATTTCGTAACCTGTTGAGCGACTTCTAGGTACACCAGCTCTCATTATGATCGGGAAATAGCTCTTCTTTAGGTTTTCTCCAGCCTAGAGGAGCAATTTCTGCTCACCTTCTCCACATGTCTATTGCTTGGTTTCTGTTGTTGTTGTTCACATAGACTCTTGCAAAACTTTTTTTCTAGACTTTAAGCGTATTGGTGCTGGCGATAGGCCAAACGTTGGGTGAGTATGGGAAGTCAGGACTCTACGTCCTTTTGCTTATGCAGCAGCTTCACGCCTGATGTCAGATGGAGCTATACCTGCTAGATGATACAGCTGCTCCACTTTCGTTGGTCTCAGGCAGCCAGTAATTATGCGACACATCCCATTCAAAGCAGTGTCCACTTGCCTAGCGTGGCAGGAATTATGCCAGACAGGCGCTGCATATTTGCCCGCTGAATAGCACAAATCCAAAGCTGAAGTCGGAATAGTGGCGGGCTGTGCTTTCCAGTTAAATCCCTTTAGTTTCGTATCACAATGTTTTCCTTTGTTTGTCAAAATGTTTATGACCTTGACAATATGGGATAACGTGAATGCTTAAAACAAAGTGCTATTCATGATAAGTAATCTTTTAAAATAGTAAAATATAAAATCGTGGCCTTGCGTACCCAATCGCTGTTTGCACTATTGATGTAAATACGATAATAAAACCTTACATTCGGAATTGCCCGCAAAGCTAATATTTTGTTCACAGTCATATTAATTTCAGATGCTAAAGTACAACATAATTTCATATTACAAAATTACTTCATCTTAGCCTTAGGAATCAAGTTTGAATCAAATTCATTACAGTCGTTTGCTCCATCAGAGCTGGCGATCTTTCTATAATTTTTTCCCACTGTGGTGGTAGGACCAGCTAACTTCAGGTTTGCACTGTTTTTGGTGGACTGGACCATCATCCATAGTATCTACGGAAAAGGGTAGACAGTGAAGTGCGTCTGTAAGTACAGTGATCATATGGAACGGAACCACCATCTTAGCTCTTTGGAAAGTATATACGACATTTTACGGTAAAAATTATTAATGTCCATTAGGTCAGACGCATTTTCAGTATTTTTATACTAGTTTTAACAGAGTATATAATCTGTCTAACCAATAACAGTGACAAGTAAATACATAAAAACTGACAAGATTGAATGTAGTATTCACACTCGTATTCTTGGGCTCCTTTTGTCGACGCAAAAGTTGTCAGTCTGCACGCGTGACGACAGGCACAAAAAATCTGAATCCCGCCACCGTTTGCCGTACTTCACTCACTGCTACGAACAGAGCAGTAACAAAATATGTCGACGGTTTTCTGTCCAAATGAAGTTAGCTGCAAACAAGCAACACAGACGTTTGTTTAAGAAATCAGTGTGTAAATTCAGAGCCCTTTTTACAAATAGTGTACAGTAGCATCGGGATTGCGGCAGAGACTACTGCGCTGTGAGCAGCAGGTGTTTAGGATGCCGCTCGGCGAGACAACGGCCCTGGGGCGCTCTCCTCTCAGCCGTCGCGTCGGTCGTGAATATGCATGCTCCGTCTGTAGCGCTGGGTTGCAGCTCTCGCAGGCGCTTGCTGTGTCAGCACGACTCGTCTCATTGTAGGCTGGGAGCCAGTCACGTAAAAACGCAATTGTTTTCTAGTTCGTACAGTTTTAAAATTTTGTTATTATTAGATGGTTTTTAATCTGTGACATGCGACACCCCCAACAATGAAAGAATGTTGCTAATAACAGCAATACTACTCTGTAAACTTTAAAAAATCTTTATTAATGTAATAAGTAACAATGAATGCTTGTTTGTTCTTTTTTGCGCTGCCGTACCGTTCATCTGACTGCAATGTAACTATATAAAAAAAAACTGCAAGCACTTTCGAGAAGGTAAGGGACATAATTATAACACCCGACGCCATATATCTCAGGAGATAAATCATAAACAATGAAGTGCGTGAATAACTGCTCCATCGAACGACAAAGTTTGACATCTCCTGAATAACTGGACCAATTTCAACCAAATTAGATGCACACATTCCTTATTGTGAGGTTTACAATGGCTGTAGGGCTAAAAACCACCTACGACACAGGGGATGTGACACCAAAAACAATGAGATGGCTGCTAAACCACTGGGTACTAAGGCAATTACATAACGAAACGTTATCCTTTAACTTTTTGCAAAGAATATAACATTCATGCTGTCAGGGAAGTGGTGTCTTAAGTTTATTGCAAAATTTCCTCCGCAATGCTCCATACTGAATTTTACGAGGGTCACTTCAAAAGAAATGCAACTATTTTTTTGAAATAATACAGTTTTCATTCTGCATGTTTGAAAGTTTTACAGTGTGTACGTACATCCTGGCCGCTTGTTTTCAAACTTAGTTCAACCTGTTCCCGTGAGTGACGGCGTCACAGCATGTCTTCTAGATGGCTGCTACACTTGACGTTCGTCAGAAGCAACGTGCTGTCATTGAATTCGTGTAATGTATGAACGAGACAGTGGGAAACATCTACAAGAGGTTGAAAAAGGTGTGTGGAGGTGATGATGTCGATCGCAGTACAGTTAGTCGGTCGCTAAGCAGGTTACGTAATGAAAGCGGACACGGCAATATTGAGGATTGTCCTCGCAGCGGCAGGCCTCGTAGTGCACGCATCCCAGACAATGTGCAGAGATTTAACGAATTGGTGACTGCTGATTATCTGGGGAAATGAAGATATTGTTCCTAAAGAATCTATCTACACATTATAAAACTTTCAAACATGTACAGTAAAAATTCTATTAAAAATAGTGTGCATTTCGTTTGGAGTGACCCTCATATGTATACAGTGGCATAAGTTTTGTTTTCATGGTCAAATGTGAAAACGTTCATCAAGATTGTAATCAGTTTAGGTATTGTTGAAGTCGATAATGTAATTAAAGTACCATCAGCCGTGCACTATACGAAAATTTATGAAGACAGTGACCTACTCTTGTTTTGAAGGCCAAATATGCAACATTTAACAAAAATTGTAATAAAACTGTATATTTGCATGAAGTGAATCACACAAACACACGGGCAAATATATTATTGCATTTATTCTAAAATATATAATCTAGTAACCTAACTCCAAGGATGGAGCAGGCAATTCACTGAGGGCGGAGGAAGAATTCGATAGAGAGACGAAGAGGTGATTGGCAGAGACTGTGGTAGGTGAAGATTTATAGATAGAGGTGTAGCAGAAGATGAACAGACAGAGGGGAGATGAGAGAGAGAGAGAGAGAGAGAGAGAGAGAGAGAGAGAGAGAGAGAGAGAGATACGTTGACGGGGGATTATGAGATGGAGGCAGGGAAGAGAAGGCAAATTTCCCGCAGCGAGAAACGAAAGATGTACTAACATAAGACTGGAATGAATAAACATTTGGGTGACGCCGCATTTCAGCTAGTAATATACGACGCTGAGCCAGTAAATTAGACACGCCAGTACTGCGCGCGCGTTGTCTCTACCAGTACGACACACCTCTCTTGTGTGTTGCAGAAATTTGCTCAATAGCATCACGTACAGGATGCAATTGCTGCCACAAAAATTACAAGCTTCAGGCATTTAAAGCCATGTCGCACGATTGAAAGAGTGTTTAAATTTACAGGTAGAGTCAGCTGTAAAGTAAAGCAATTTTAAGGTTTGCAAACGCAGTACAGGCTATCTACCTCAGTTTGTGACTTATTTACTGACTCGCCCTCGAATAATTTGTTTATGATCAAAAATTTTTGAAGGAATCGAGCTTGAAAACCGTGGTATACAGGATGAGTTTTTCCACTAGGTACAAACTCTTGGGTTTGATCGAGGAGAAGATATAGAACAATAAAGCCTAATAAACTTACGTTCGAAAATTCTACGTTTACATACTGTTGTTGTTGTGGTCTTCAGTCCGGAGACTAGTTTGGTGCAGCACTCCACAATACCCTATCCTCTCATCTTCATCTCCACATAAGAACGGCAACCTACATCTGCCTGAATCTGCTTACTGTATCCATCTCTTCCTCTGCGATTTTTACCCCACACACTTCCCTCCAACGTAAAATTCACAATTCCTTGATGTCTAAGAATGTGTCCCACCAACCTATCCCATCTTTTAGTCAAGGTATGTCAGAAAGTTATTTTCTCCCCAATTCTGTTCAGTACCTCCTCATTAGGAGCATTCTTCTGTAGCACCATATTTCATAAGCCTCAATCCTCTTCCTGTCCGCAATGTTTATCGTCCATGTCTCACTCCCATACAAGGCAACACACCATACAAATGCCTTCAGAAAGGACTTCCTTAGGCTTAAATCAATATTCGATGTTAACAAAATTCTCTTTTTCAAGAACGCTTTTCTACCCGTTACCATTCTGCATTTTATATCCTCTGTACTGCGACCATCATTTGTTATTTTACTGCCCTAGTAACAAAACTCATCTACCTCCTTTATTGCTTCGTTACCTAATCTAATTCCTTCAGCATCACCTGATTTTCTTACACTGCACTCCATTACCCTAGTTTTGCTCTTGTTAATGTTCATCTTATATGCATCTTTGAGTACACTGTCCATTCCGTTCAATTGCTCTTCCAGTACACTGTCCATTCCGTTCAATTGCTCTTCCATGTTTTTAATTCTTCACTCTGAACTTTAATTCCTTCACCAAATTTCTCCTTGCTTTCCTTTATAGCTTGCTCAATGTACAAATTGATTAACAATGGAGAAAGACTACAACCCTGTCTTACTCCCTTTCCAACCACTGCATCCCTTCCATGCCCTTCAACTGTGACAACCGCTGTCTGGTTTTTGTACAAGTTGTAAATAACCTTACGCTCCCTATATTTTACTGCTGCTTGATTCAGATCTTGAAAGAGTTTAATCCAAACCACATTGTTAAAATCCTTCTCCAAATTAATAAAAGCTAGAAATGTAGGTTTGCCTTTTCTTAATCTATCTTTTAGGATAAGCCGTAAAGTGAGTATTGCCTCCCGTGTTCCTACATTTCTCCTGAACCCAAACTGATCTTCCCCAAGGTCGACTTCTACCAGCTTTTCCATCCTTCTATATGTAATTCGTGTTAATATTTTGTAACCATGACTTATCAAATTGATGGTTCTGTAGTTTTCACACCTCTCTGCACCTGCTTTCTTTGGAATGGGGATTATAACATTTTTCTTAAAGTCTGAGGATACTTCACCTGTCTCATACATCTTACACACCACTGAAACAAGTTTGTCATGGCTGGTTCTCCCAGAGCCTTCAGTAGCTCTGAGGGAATATCATCTACTCCAGGGCCTTGTTACGACTTAGGTCTTTCAGGGCTATGTCAAATTCTTCTCTCAGTACAGTATCTCCTATTTCATCTTCATCTACATCCTCTTCCCTTCCTACGATATTGTCTCGAAGTTCATTTCCTTTGTAGAGCCCCTCTATATACTCTTTCCACATTTCAGCTTTCCCTTCTTTGCTGAGAACTGGTTTTCCATCAGTGTCCTTGATATTCATAGATCTGTTTTTCTTATCTCCAAATGTTTCTTTTATTTTCCTGTAAGCTGTATCTATTTTTCCCCTATTTATACATTCTTCTACATCCTTGCATTTGCCTTCTAGCCACTCCTGCTTAGCTATTTTGCACTTCCTGTCAATCTCATTTCTTAGTCGTCTGTACTCCAGTTTGCCTGTTTCATTTACTGCATTTTTATATTTTCTCCTTTCATCGATTAAATTTAGTATCTCCTGTGATATCCAAGGTTTTTTTGTAGGTCTTGCCTTCCTACCTATTTTGTCCTCTGCTACCTTCACTATTTCATCTCTCAATTTTACCCATTCCTCCTCTACTGATTTATTTCCCCCTGTTTCTGTCAATTGTTGCCTAAAGCTCCCTCTGAAATTCTTAAGAACTTCAGGTTCCTTCAATTTATCCAGGTCCCATCTCCTTATTTTCCTACCTTTTTGTAGTTTCTTCAGTTTCAGCCTACAGTTCATAACCAACAAGTTATGGTCAGTTGCGGCGTCTACACACATTTGTTTAGGCACGTAGAAAAAGTCTGTAAATCTATCGGACCAAACTGCGTGGTCATCAGTCCGTAGCTTATAAACTACTTAAACCTAGGTAAACTAACCTACGGACAAACACACACACCCATGCCCTAGGGAGGACTTGAACCTCCACGGCGAGCAACCGCGCGCTCCGCAGCGATACGCTTTAGACTGCTCGGCTACTCCACCGGGGCAGGCACGTAGAAACCATTTTCATCACATCTTTTAGTTGCGGCTGCAAGGTACAGTGCGAATGAGACTGCAGTCTCTGTAACATTGAATAAACGATCTTCAGTATAGAAACCATGCATTTACGGATATAAGTGCTTAAAATTTTTTGTTCCGAATATTTTCCTCGATCGATGGGCAAAACTGATACACGATGAAAAATATCAACGTTGCGATTTGCTTGATGAACGGCGGGTGACACAACCACACCATCATTTGAAAATGTATTTATCAATGCTTTTGTTATTTGACTGGTCGAATGCAGAAATGAATTTGAATTGAAACACGTGACTTTAGTGAGGTATGCATATTTTTCTATTCGCCTTGGTTCCACCCAATTGACCGGAATCCCTCAGCTGCAATTTGCACTTCGTGTACTAACAAAAACACCATTAGATTTGTTGCGTATGTGTCTTTCGCGATAATTACTTGAAACGCAGAGTTTTTAATATTTTTGATTGGAATATACTAATGCGTAATTGAATTATATATACTTTCCGTCCTACGGTACTGATAAGTATTTATTTTTTTCTTTATTAATTTGTCATGTAAATGTCAAAGGTCACTGTTTTCCTTTACGAATATTTGTCATTCTGAAAACCGAAATGATAGAGTAATTGGTCTTTCATTAGAATACAACACGGTTTCTGCAGTCATAATCGTGTAAAACCGATCTTTTTGCTTTTTTGCATTAGATCTGAACGGCCAAATTTCTTAACTTCTGACTTCGATGCAGAGTTTCTTACTTTTAGTAAGTTAAGAAATTTGGCCGTTCAGATCTAATGCAAAAAAGCAAAAAGATCGGTTTTACACGATCGTGACTGCAGAAACAGTGTTGTATTCTAATGAAAGACCAATTACTCTATCACAAATTTGCGTCCCGCAATTTGTCGACAAATTGTGATCAGTGAGTGGTGTCCGTGGTTTTAAGAGTCACACTTCCATTCTTGTAGATTACAACCATATGACTTTTCCAGTCAATTAGCACTTCCGATTTTTGCAGCGGTTTACGGTAAGCTCCTGGTAGAAGTCCGCCCCCGTAGCTCATTGCCAGCGTTGCTGACTACCACACAGGGGGCCCGGGTTCGATTCCCGAGCCGGCCGCGGTGGCCGCGGAGACTGAGCACTTCAGTCACGGTCTACACGGCCACTACGGTCGGGGGTTCGAATCCCCCCTCGGGCATGGATATTTGTGCCGTCCTAGTTCGTAAGTAGTTCATAAGTAGTTTGTAAGTTTAGGGACTGATGACCCCGCAGTTAAGTCCCATAGACTATACAAACATTTGAACATTTTTCGATTCCCGAAAGGGTGCTGGCTGTTGGCGTGTTGTCCTAATCATCATCATCTCATCATGATTGGCACGTAAGACGCCCACGTGGCGTCAACTAAAAATACTAAGACTAAGGCGGCCGAATAATCCTGCAAGGGATCTCCCGGCCAAGAAAGCCATACGCTCATTTTTTTCCTGGTAGAAGCCGGTTCCATTTCAATATAAAATTGCAAGTGAATCGCTGAATGTTCTACGATTTTCCTATAATGAAAAATTCGTTTTCTATTGCATAGATATTGTTTCCACAATACATATAATAAATAATGGCGAGAAGTGTCTAAAATGAAAATATAACACTATAAAACAAAATCGTTCCGTTAAAGATGACTTCTCAAAAGAGCTATTTGTAAAGTAAAATCTTACTTCAGTATGAAATTGTGTCATAATCATTAGAAACAACTCTTTTCCTAAAGCTTTAATCAATAGAAAATAAGGTATAAAATTGCTACAAACATCAGGCTATTGTACAAATTGATTGATGTGTCAAGTTGATGACATTTATCATTTTAGCCAGAATTTTTTAAAATTATTCTTCAACATTATTGGATGTCGACACGTTTTCTCATTATGAAATGTTCGATGAGTACTATATAGTACATTGTGGTTCTGTTACTAGTGAGTGAATGTTTATTATTTATCTCAAATTATTTAGAGTTTTATCTCCTAAATTACAAGTTGTATGATGATATTATATCTACATTTCGTGTTCATACTGTCTACGACATAGCTTGGAAATAGAATTAAAAATGTAAACAAGAAATCGAAATCTCATTTCTGATATAGATGTTTTACTGTGCGCCATTTTGAGCATGAGTTATTTTTTCGCTCAGCTAAATGTCTCTGATGCCGTATGTACTGAACTACGTACCATACAACTATATTTTAATTTTGCTGGTGTATTTAGATGTATGTTTGAATATTCAAAAATGGCAATGTGAAGAAAGTCTGAAATAAATAAGGAAAGGAGAAAATGTTTTGTACAGGTTTGGAGTTACGTATGAAGTTTGAGTTGGTCACTTAGTACTCTCTTTGTTAAATAGTGTATGAATGAAGTCCGGGCATTTACGACTCGTCAGCTATGGTGTCTCAAGACGAACATACAAGTTATAAGTGTCATATGTGTTTTATTGTACAACATTTTGACGTACGTTATACCTCTTAACGAGCGTTAAAACACGATTTTCAATTATTAATCCGTAATGCCTTATTTATTAAATATCAAATGTCTGCTGCATTGAGAGAAGCATCTTGAAATTAGAATTGGGTTGCGAAATTTATGATAAAATGGATATTTCGTAGTCGTTCATGTTTGTAACGAACGTAGAAAATGCAGTGATTCGCTTTAGGTACCACCATTATCTTCCGGACATAGTAGTGTCATTTGTTCTCCGTGACATTAATCCCAAATGTCGGACCTAAATTCAATATGACCTATGTAAACAACAACATTAAAACACGGCACGCGGAGTGGGGGTGGGCAAAATAATGTCAAAACCATCCATTATTATTCGTATTTAATTAAGAATTTTTCCGCGGCCAGGATTCGAACTCAGGACCTCCTGTTTATTATTATTTTTTTTTCCTTTTTCTTTTCTTCGGGAAGTTCTTTCCACTGCGGGCGTGTGTTCGTTTTTGTTCGTTGTTCATTCTGGATTCAGGTTTTTTATTAGCGAGAGAATACATCCCTCTCACGTAAAGTGCTGTCCCAACGCGCCAGCAGTGCGAGCTGTAGGACCGTACTGTACTGTTACCCATAACACCTCTCCTCCTGCTCCATATCTTTGATATAACGAGACGAAAAATCTCTCTGGAAATAAAATTACTACTATTTATTATGGATACTAACACTTGTAGGCTGAGATAATGTGATCCATAAAATTTTACCCTTAGACTGCACACTATTGACTTTGAGAATACTTCTGATTCTTTGAGAAGCTTATCAATTCCTACGTATCAAAACATCCTTCAATAAATTCCAGCAAATTTGGTCCTCACTGCCCCAGAACTTCCCAGAACATTTCCATTATGGTGAGAGATGGCGATTTTGTTGTTTAGGGGAGATGTACCATAATTTTATGATGATGTACAAACCAAGCCTGTATATTATTGGTTGGTTTGTTATGGGGCGCATTACTATTTTGGCAGTGTTAGTTAGGAACATGTGACTTCTTGCCGAGGATGGAGAAGCATTCATTGAGAGTTATCCAACCAGTAATTACTGTTGAATACCACAATATAGATTCCCAAATCAGGGTATCAAAACGAAACTATTAACGTCGAATGTTGTCCTTTATTATTATATTTCATTATTTAATTTTTTCCATCCTCATTTGCCTTTGTTTTCAGATTTTTGATGATGATAAACTAAATTTTTACCTATTAGAAGAACAGTACTTTTCATTTTACTGATGCACTGATTAATACCACATTCCTGCACCCGGTGAGGTCTTTTCGCAATAACTATTTATTTTATAGTTACAGGAGTAGTAGCTTGGTTCATTTCGAGCATAGTAATGAAACTCTACCTGTCTTGAAGTTTGCACTGCTCTCTGATGCCTAGCTAGCATGTCACGGTAGACTTGTTTCACCTACAGTATTAGGGTTCAAAACACTGCAGATCAATCCTTACACGTAATACATGGTAGAAGAAATCGTCTGTTAAGCTTTTGAGACAGGCAGCTGCACGTAAACTTGAAGAGCTTAGATCGTGTTAATCGTAGGGGAAAGTAAGGGAAACGTGCGCAGCGGGTAAACATGCGCATCGCTGTTTCTCTGGTTTAAAAGCTTTGTTGAACTTTGTAACCAGTGCTACTCCTAGCGGCAGGTTAGCTGGGCCACCATTACAGTTTCGCGTTCAGTGAGTTTGCAAATGGTGAAACGTGACATTGTGATCTAATTTGCAGTCGTCGATATTTAGACGGCGAGTATTTATTACGGTGAGTAGATTTACTTGTGATATACTTAATGCCTGTATGTTATGGGTATACTTTTACTTGCGACTTGTTTGGTTTTAATTACTTTTAAGGACATTGTAGCCAAAATTTATTTCCAAGACACTATGGGGTAAAGGTGCGCACCGATGCGCACGTTTCCCCCTCATGTAGCTAAATACCAAAGTTGTTAGAAAGCTTAATCTCGGCAATAAGCCTAAGCCTAATGAAAAAGAAAATATGGATAAAAAGAGACTTCAAAACAAGAAAAAAGGATAATCAGACTTCTGGCAAGAAACACAATAGAAGGTAAAGAAAAAAGAGATGGTTGAAGAAGAATCAGACGATTCAGATGTTGACGAAGTTCCACTGCGTAATAAAGATGAGTCCGATGATATCGACATGGAGCTGTTTGAGCCTGGCGCACTTCAAAGAGCCGACGAAGCGATTTGCGGACTTTGTGGCGACCATGGTGGAGACAGGGAACTGTGGTACAGATGTACTTTGTGCGGAAGATGGTACCATGCACCTCATACTGCAAATGATTCTGCTAAAGATTTTATATGTGAGATGTGCAGTGAAGGACTTATCTAACTTGTTAAATCTGTAGGCCCCTAACATCAAAGAAAACTTTACATTTTATTTGAAAACCATTTTTCCTGAACTATGTTAAATTTTGTAAAATTTGATTAAAATCTATGTTTAACCTAATCTTATATGTGCCTTACCAATATAAACTTTGGAACAAACCTTGTATATTTTTTTCTTTTTTTCCTCTCTTTTCCAGGTATTAATGCGTATCAATTCTTCTAACATGTGGACAATTACCCCACCCGATGCGCACGTTTCCCCAACGTGCGCTTAGGTTGTGTCTTGAAATTTTGTTTTTCGTGTGTATATTTTTGAATATTTTGGATTATTTTAATTTTTTATAGATACTAGAATAGTTGCTCTAAGTTTTGATATAAAATAAACTTTATTCAACGAAATTAAATTTTAAAAAAGTTCCGCTTAGGTGCGCATGTTTCTCCCACTTTCCCCTATATATTCAGTACCTGTTGTTTCTGACGTGTCCGAAAGAAAAGGCAGTACGTATATCAAAATTCAACGTATCATTTATGATCTTAACCCATTAATGCCCAGAAGTATTTTTTGTTTTTGATGAAATTAAGTAAATGTAGCTCTTTTAAGGGTAGTAGCATGAATCAGTGACTAAAACATTATTTTTTTAATTGTTACATTGTATTATTTCGCGTATGATAAGACATACGATGGGCATTATCATTTACAATTCACTAGTGCAATATCATTTTTTACGTATCAAGAAAAAATGTCGTATCTAATTTTATTAATTAAAACTGATACATTACTACTTTTCCAATACACAAATAAGTCGTTAATGATGTTGGGAAAATGCAAACAATCTTGATCAAGTCCAACATTGCATTATATGAGCAATATTTTGAACTATCTTTACCTGTGATATTGCAAAAAAACAAGAATCTTGGTGAAGACCAACATTACATTTTATGCAATGAAATTATGTGCATTTTCCACAATTTTTATATCTCCTATCAGAATTTTGTCGAGAAAATGTCAAACATTGTCTCTGCGGATATCATTTGGCACACCTTTCCTGGATCTTGGCATGGGTTCTCAAGGTTTATTCATTTTAGGTGATGTTAGTAGAGATAGTACAACATTTCGCTGGAGCTCCACCAAACTCATGTTACATATAGTAAGGAGTCAAGTTTTCCTCACTCTCATTTCCTACATATTCCAACCCCAAAACCAGATTCTAATCGTCAAGATGAATCTTTTGAATAAAAACTTGATGGGGTACGGTCATTTTCAATGATAATAATTACAGTTTGATATGCAAATTACGAGACCATGTTGCAAGTTCAATAAGATAATCAAGGCTGATGCGTACTAGGGAACAAACATTTGTTTTTCTAAAGCGAGGAGAGGCACCCGTGTGGTGGCCACAGGTGACAATAGGAGGTGACAGAACACTCGTCACCCCAACTCCGTCGCCTCGGCCAGAAAGCCACTGCCTTCGTGGGGAAATACGGGCCCTTAAAAACCTGTTAAAAGCTACACAATGCCATGCTCAACGAAGCATGTTTACTTGGAACTCTTAGGACGCAGATGGAACGTCAATTACAACTGGCGCCACCGTGTCTGGGAGGAAATTCCTAAATAAGACGTTAGCTTTGCTAGCTGATTCACCGTAGGTCAATGTAACATTTGGAATCATTTCCATCACATAGTGGAAGATAGACTAAATCCAGCTCATCAGCTCGATCTGTTTCACTGCAGATACTATCATCATCACTGAGATTTATGAGTAGTTTTAGAATTTCTTCTGCATTACGGAGATTGTCGTATTATAGTAGTATTTTGTGACATGACGATAAAATATATTACATAAGAACCTAGATTAGTAGAAAAATAAATGTTTCTTGAATCACATTTAAAACTAGTGCTAGTTTCCTATCGTATGATATGTCATACGACACACAATTAGTCTATTATATAAGCCTAGATAAAGATTTGACAGGAAGAAACAATGTCATGCTAAATTGTTATTCTGTACTTATTCTAAAACCTTAATCCCAGCATTTATATGAGTACCAGCAGCTTTAGTATAAAATAAAATTCCTATCTGTCACTAGTGATCTTGCCTGTTCAAAGTTCCACTAAGAGGAAATAGCTAACTGCACAATAATGGAATTGTTACGTCAATTAAAACTACGATTATTGTGGAGTGGAACTCTCTGACTGTACAGAAAAACAATTGTAAAATACCTAAAATACCATTCTATCTAGTGGCAACAATACAAAATAAAAACACATGTGTGACGTATGATATAACATTCCATGGGCATTAATGGGTTAATTTGCAATTTATTTGGTATGAATTGAGTAATCTTTTAGCTTACTACGCGGCCTGTGAAGGAGGACCTTTTGCGTGACTGCTGTCTGTATCTATCTGACCGAGTAATCTTTTAGAAGCTCTCATTACACCACTGTAATGTTGTACGGCTTATTTTGTACGATAAATATCTGACATTTGCTGTCACTGCACATTATTTGACGAATTATGTCCATTTTTGTTCCTGAACAGTAGAAGACAAAAAAATCTAAGATTAGAAGAACGTGTAATTGGAACTGTATTGTTGAAGCGGAATTACGCTGACCTTATCCACATTTCGTATACAACTAATGGGGTCACATTTCAGTAGCCGTCATTATAGAGCGAGAGGTGTCGCTTTTAAAGGTTACGTCGTACGTTACACGTAGTTTGACATTTGCCGTGACTGCAGATTACCTGCCTACAGCGAGTGCGTCGGCCGGACAAACAGTAGACTATCGCGCGGGATCGCACTCCCCGCTGATCGATAGACCCGCCGTTCGCGCCCTGGCCGTGGCGGCCCTGTTAAGGGATGCGACGACGACGTAATCAGCTGCCTGCCTGCCGGCGGGGCGCCCCAACTTCAAAGGGCGCCAAACGCCAATCTCAGGACACAACGCAGACGATTACCTCGCTAGGAATGAGGAACCCCGCGTGTCAAGACGTACGCCTATCTACATCTACATACGGGGTGACCAAAAAGTCAGTACAAATTTGAAAACTTAATAAATCACGGAATAATGGAGATAGAGAGCTAAAAATTTACACACATACTTGGAATGACACGGGATTTTATTAGAATAAAAACAAAGGTTAAAAAATGTCCGGCAGATGGCGCTTCATCTGATCAGAAAAGCAAATAATTAGCATAAGAAATGAACACAAAGCAAAAATGATGTTCTTTACTGGAAATGCTCAATATGTTCTCCGTCATTCCTGAACAATAGCTGTACTCGAGTACTTCAAAGGGCGCCAAACGCCAATCTCAGGCCACAATGCAGACGATTACCTCGCTAGGAATGAGGGACCCCGCGTGTCAAGACGTACTCCTGTCTACATCTACATACGGGGTGATCAAAAAGTGAGTATAAATTTGAAAACTTAATAAATCACGGAATAATGGAGATAGAGAGGTAAAAATTGACACACATGCTTGGAATTACATGGGGTTTTATTAGAATAAAAGCAAAGGTTAAATAATGTCCAGTTGGTTTACGTTTTAAGAGGCGATCCACTTATAATATTGTAAAAAGATATAAGAAAGCCGAGATCGTTGTCATCAATTTTTATTTACGACGACCGGTTGCGCTGAACTATGTCAGCATCATCTGGTCAAATAAAATATTATCACAGTGAGTGACAATAGCAAACTATTGTTCAAATGTTCGTTAAGCTTAAGGGACTTAACTACGGGGTCATCAGGCCCTAAACTTACAAACTACTTATGAACTACCTACAACTAAGGACGGCACAAATATCCATGCCCGAGGGGGGATTCGAACCCCCGACCGTAGTGGACGTGCAGACCGTGACTGAAGCGCCTCAGTCCCCTCGGCCACCGCGGCCGGCCAAACTATTGTCACTCACTGTGATAATTATGTTTTATTATAATGACTGCACCTATGCACTGTAAATTGTTATATAACAACTGATTGATATTACAAGATTATGGCCTTGTAAAATATTTTATTTGACCAGATGATGCTGACATAGTTCAGCGAAACCGGTCGTCGAAAATAAAAATTGATGACAGCGATCTTGGCTTTTTTTTATATCTTCTTACAATAAAAAAATGTCCGACAGATGGCGCATCGTCTCACCAGAAAAGCAAATAATTAGCATAAGAAATTAAGACAAAGCAAAGATGATGTTCTTTACTGGAAATGCTCAATATGTTCTCCATCATTCCTCAACAATAGCGGTACTCGAGCAATAATGTTGTGAACAGCACTGTAAAGCATGCCCGGAGTTATGGTGAGGCATTGACGTTAGATGTGGTCTTTCAGCATCCCTAGAAATGTCGGTAGATCACGGTACACTTGCGAATTCAGGTAACCCCAAAGCAAATAATCGAGCGGACTAAGGTCTGGGGACCTGGGAGGCCAAGCATGACGAAAGTGGCGGCTGAGCACACTATCATCACCCAACGACGAGCACAAGAGATCTTTCACGCTTCTAGCATTTTTTTTTTTTTTTGTTCTAATAAAACCCCAAGTCATTCCAAGCATGTGTGTCAATTTTTACCTCTCAATCTACGTTATTCCCTGATTAATTAAGTTTTCAAATTTACACAGATTTTTTGATCACCGGTACATACGCAATCCAGCATAAGGTGCGTGGCGAAGGGTACACTGTACCACTACTAGGCATTTCCTCTCCTATTCCACTCCCAAATAGAACGATAGAAAAAAGAATGCCTATATACTTCCGTACGAGCCCTAATTTCTCTTATCTTGTCTTTGCGATCATCTACATCTACATCTACATACATACTCCGCAATTCACCTTAAGTTGCGTGGCGTACCACTACTAGGCATTTCCTTTCCTATTCCACTCCCAAATTGAACGAGGAAAAAAAGAATGCCTATATGCCTCCGTACGAGCCCTAATTTCTCTTATCTCGTCTTTGTGATCACTATGCAAAATGTAAGTAGCCGGCAGGAAGATCGTACTAAACTCAGCTTCAAATTCCGGCCCTCTAAATTTCCACTCAGAAATTCACGAAAAGAACGTCATCTTTCCTCCAGCGATCTCGCATTTCGTGCGGAGCATTTTCGTGACAGTCGCGCATTGGCCGAATCTACCAGTAACAAACGTAGCTGCTCACCTCTGAACTGCTTCTATGTCTTCCGTTAAACTGATCTGCTGCGAGTTCCAAACACTTGCGCACGTGGTTGTACAAGCGTACTCTTCCCAAAATTCTCCCAATAAACCTAAGTCAGCTGTCCGCCTTACTCACAATTGTCCTTACATGTTCGTTCCATTTCATATCGCTCTGCAATGTTACGCGTAGATACTTGAACGACGCAACTGCATCAAGAAGCTCAGTACTAATGCTGGATTTGAACATTATGGGATTGTTTACCTACTCACGTACATCACCTTACATTTTTCTACATTGAGAGCTAGCTGCCATTCTTCGCACCAACTAGAAATTTTGTCTAAGTCATCCTGTATGTTATTACAACAAATCAAAGACGACACCATTCCATACACTACAGCATCATCAGCAAACATCGGCAAATTACAAGTTACTCTCGCCATCAGATAATTTATATAGATAGAAAACAATAGCTGTCCTATCACACTCCCCTGGGACACGCCTGACGATACACTCGTCTCTGATGAACACGTACTGTGTTCTCCGTCAGTAAACACTTCCGGGCTGAGTTGCCGTGGTCGATCTATAAAACTTCCTCTCCCTGACGTTTCGTTCTCGACTACGAAGAACATCTTCCGAGGTTGAGTAGACTGTGTTCTATTACTTAGGAAGTCTTCCAGCCAGTCACAAGCCTGTGAACCTATTCCATAAGCTCGTATCTTCGTTAGCAGTCTGCAGTGTGGCACCGCGTCGAACGCCTTTTTGAAGTCGAGAAAAACACAATCCGCCTGTTGCCCTTCATCCATGGTTCACAAGTTGTCATGTGATAAAAGGGCAAACTGAGTTTCACATGAACGATGTTTCCTAAACCCGTGCTGATTCACAGAAAGAAGCTTTTCCGTCTCAAGGTAATTTACTACATTCGAACAGGGAATATGCTCCAAAATTGTACAGGAAACTCATGTCAACGATATTGGCCTTTAATTATCTGGGCCAGTTCTCTTTCCTTTCTTAGAAACAGGAGTCACCTGCGCCTTTTTCCAATAACTTGGAACTTTGCGCTGAATTAAAGATTCGAGATAAATGCAAGCTAAGTAGGGGGCCAATGCCGCAGAATAGTCTTTGTAAAACCGAACTGGTATGCCACCCGGACCAGCAGACAGTTTTGTATTTAGCTCTCTCTCCTGCTTCTCTAGTCTGGAAATACCTAGTACTATGTCCTCCATTTCGGATTTAGTACGTTGATCAAATGATGGTACATTTGTGCGGCCCGTCTGCGTGAATTCTTAAAGCTTAAATTTAGTTCAGCTTTCCGTTTGCTTTCTTCTATTACTGCCCCAGAATGAGCCTTTTAGCTAACTGACGACTAAACCTGCGCAATACAAAAGATATTAAACAGGTGCGTTTATGAAGTCGATAGTGATTTATTAGAGTGTAAAATTTTACTAAAACACTATCAGGGTGGTCGGAAATGCCCGTTACACACTGCGGGACTTGTAGAGGGTAGTGAGTGCATAACAAGCTGAACAGGAACCCATGTCCGAAAACGCATCGTTTCCGTTTTACTACAGTTTCAATTCAGACGTGTGACTCGTCAACGTCAGCTTAGGGAAACAGAAACGTCTCAGAGTTTCCTGTCCTGGTGTACTTAGTCTTCCTACGAAACGTATTGGATCCGTTCTTGGAAAAGTATTGAATGTCCGTAAGGAAATGTTCCTTCAGCATGATGGTGCACTTCCTCACTTTTCACTGACTGTCCGGAGACATCTCAACAGACGATTTGGTGAAAGATAGAAAGGCCGTGGTGATCCAACCGCGTGGTCGTCCAGAGCACACCTCTCCAGTGGTGTAGCAGTAAATTATCAGTTGTAAGTGTAACCGGCTTCTCTCTAGAAGCTACATATTTTTACCCCTGAGTTCATTAAATTTATTGTGTGCTCGCGTTTTTATTTGATTCATATTCACGTTAAATATCTGGTTAGTGTATTATTCCGCCGTGTGAACCGCGTGGCGACAGTCGTCTGTCTTTATTTCCTGATTAGAAGCGACATATAGTATTTTGATTTTCGGCTGCACTTTCTCGTCTCAATTTGTAAAGTTATACTGAGCTGTCGTGCGTATTGAATTCACATCCGCTTTTTAACGAACAGTGTAGTTTTCCTTTGAACGCATCGCGACTGTAGTTTTTGTTGGCACTGTAATCATGAATAGGGACTGTGACTGCTGTGTGCGGATGCAGTCTGAGCTGGTGACACTTCGCCCCCAGCTTCAAGCTGTGTTAACCTCGGTTGCACAGTTGGAAGCTGCGATCGATGGGCGTCGTTGTTGTTGGCCGGCGGTGGGCACCGAACGGACTCCCGTCGTCTCCACCGATCGGCCTGCGGCAGCGACATGCCCTGAAACTGCTAGCAGTGAGGCAGACATCCCACCCGTGGTTGCGTGGGAGGTTGCTCCAGTGCGTGGCAGGAGGCGCAAGACATTCCGGGGGACCGATCGTGAGGCCTCCCCGGTTCGTCTTGCGAACAGGTTTGAGGCGCTGTCTGCTCAGGACGACGTTCCTGAGTCGGATGGTGTCTCTCACCCTGTCACCACCCAGCCTGCAAGATCCGGGCTTTCACAGAGGGTGGGTTTACTTGTAGTTGGGAGCTCCAACGTTAGGCGGGTGATGGAGCCCCTTAGAGAGATGGCTGCCAAGGAGGGGAAGAAGGCCAACGTGCACTCCGTGTGCATACCGGGTGGAGTCATTCCAGATGTGGAACGGGTCCTCCCGGATGCCATGAAGGGTACGGGGTGCAGCCAACTGCAGGTGGTGGCTCACGTCGGTACCAATGATGTGTGTCGTTTCGGATCTGAAGAGATCCTCTCAGGTTTCGAGCGGCTAACTGAAGTGGTAAAGACTGCCAGTCTTGCTTGCAAGATGAAAGCAGAGCTCACCATCTGCAGCATAGTTGACAGGACCGACCTCTGGTACAGAGCAGAGTGGAGGGTCTGAATCAGAGGCTCAGACGGTTCTGCGACCGTGTAGGCTGCAGATTCCTTGACTTGCGCCATCGGGTGGTGGGTTTCCGGGTTCCGCTGAAAAGGAGTCCACTATACGCAGGAAGCGGCTACACGGGTAGCGGGGGCTGTGTGGCGTGGACTGGGCGGTTTTTTAGGATAAAGAGCTTCGGGGAAATAGAAAATGGGCAATCTCAAAGGGTTCAGGTGGATCACAGGAGAAATGTAGATCCAGAAACTATCGGTATAACAGTTGTAAAAGTGTCGTAGCTGTGTCGGGAAAGTTCCAGAACTGCAAGCGTTAATAGAAAGCACCGAAACACACATCATTATAGGCAGCGAAAGTTGGCTCAAGCCGGAAATAAGTTCTGAAGAAGTATTTTCAAAAGATCTATCGGTGTTCAGAAAGGATAGATTAAACAAAATAGGTGGGGGCGTGTTTGTCGCCGTCAAAAGTAGTATTTCATGTAGCGAAGTTGAAGTTGATAGTTCGTGCGAGCTATTATGGGTAGAGGTTGTACCCGAAAATCGTAAGAAGTTAATAAACGGTTCCTTTTACCGGCCTCCCGACTCTGACGATACAATAGCAGAAAGGTTCAAAGAAAACCTGAGTCTAATTACAAAAACGTACCCGACTCACACGATAATAATAGGTGGTGACATAAATTTACCCTCGATCTGTTGGCGAAATTATATTTTCAAATCAGCAGGTAGGCATGAAACATCGTCCGAAATTGTACTCAACGCATTCTCTGAGAATTACTTCGAACAATTAGTTCATGAGCCATCTAGAATTGTAAATGGATGTGAAAACACACTTGATATCTTAGCAACAAATAATCCTGAGCTCATAACGAGCATCGAAACGGATACAGGTATTAGTGAACACAGAGCTGTCGTAGCGAAATTGAATATCGAAAGTCCCAAAGTTACCAAAAATAAACGCAAAGTATATTTGTTCAGGAATGCAGATAGAAACAAAATACATTGCTTCTTGAAAGACAGCTTCCACTCCTTTCTAACACTAAACGTAGGTGTAGACCAGATGTGGCTCAAATTCAGAGAAGTGGTATCGACAGCAATTGAAAGTTTTATACCTAATAAATTAATAAAAGAAGGAGGCGATCCCCCTTGGTACACAAAACAGGTCAGGACACTGTTGCAAAAGCAAAGGAAAAGGCATACTAAATTTAAACGAACACGAAATCCCCAGGATTTGCGAACGTACTCAGAAGCTCGAAATTTAGTGAGGATTTCAATGCGAGATGGCTACAATATTTATCACAAAAAAACTCTTTCTCGTAATTTGACTGAAAACCCAAAGAGATTTTGGTTATATGTTAAATATACTCGGGGCAAGTCACAAACAATACCTTCACTACGTGATAGTAATGGCGATCCTGCCGATGACAGCGCTACTAAAGCAGAGTTACTAAACATAGCTTTTAGAAACTCATTCACCAAAGAAGACGAAACCAATATTCCAGATTTCGAATTACGAACAGATGCCGTAATGAGTAACATAGAAGTAGATATAATCGGAGTAGTGCAGCAACTAAAATCACTTAACAAGAACAAGTCTTCTGGTCCGGATTGTATACCCATTATATTTCTATCTGATTATGCTGAAGCGATAGCTCCTTACTTAACAGTCATATACAACCGCTCTCTCATAGAAGGATCTGTACCAAAAGATTGGAAAGTTGCACAGGTCACACCTGTATTCAAGAAAGGCAGTAGGAGTAACCCACTGAACTACAGGCCTATTTCATTGACGTCAATTTTCAGCAGGGTTTTGGAACATATCCTGTATTCAAATATTATGAATTATCTCGAACAGAACGATTTATTGACCCAAGGGCAACACGGATTTAGAAAATATCGTTCATGCGAAACACAACTAGCTCTTTATTCACACGAAGTGATGGGTGCTATCGACAAAGGTTCGCAAATCGATTCCGTATTTCTTGATTTCCAGAAAGGTTTTGACACCGTACCTCACAAACGGCTTTTAATCAAATTGCGTGGTTATGGTATATCGCCCCAAATTTGTAATTGGATAGGGGATTTCTTGTGAGAGAGGACACATTTCGTAGTAATCGTTGGTAAGGCATCGACTAAAACAGAGGTGATATCGGGCGTTCCACAGGGTAGTGTTATTGGTCTTCTTCTATTCCTTATTTACATAAACGATTTAGGGGAAAATCTAAGTAGCTCTCTTAGGTTGTTTGCAGATGACGCCCTCATTTACCGTCTAGTAAAATCATCTGAAGATCAAAACCAACTGCAGAACGATCTGAATAAGATATCAGTATGGTGTAAAAATTGGCAATTAACTCTAAATAATGAGAAATGTGAAGTCGTCCACATGAGTACGAAAAGAAATCCGTTAAACTTTGTTTACAACATAAATCAATCAAATGTGAAGGCCGTAAACTCCACAAAATACCTAGGAATTACTATTACTTCAGACTTAAACTGGAAAGAATACGTAGATAATATCGTGGGGAAGGCGGACCAGAGACTGCGTTCTATTGGCAGAACCCTTAAAAGATGCAACAGAACTACTAAAGAAACTGCATACACTGCGCTTGTCCGTCCATTTTTGGAGTATTGCAGCCCAGTGTTGGATCCTTATCAGGTGGGTTTGACGGAGGACATCGAAAGAGTCCAAAGAAGGGCAGCTCGTTTCCTATTGTCACGATACAGGGGAGATAGCGTTACGGAAATGATACAGGATCTGGGATGGGAATCATTACAACAACGGCGCTTATCGCTGCGGCGTGGGCTACTTGCGAAACTCCAATCGCCAACATTCTCCTCCGAATGCGAAAATATATTGTTGACTCCCACGTACATAAGTAGAAATGATCATCAGAATAAAATAAGAGAAATCAGAGCTCTAACAGAGAGATTCAGCTGTTCTTTCTTCCCGCGCGCTGTTCGAGAATGGAATGGGACATAAATAGTATAATTGTGGTTCGATGAACCCTCTGCCAGGCACTTAAATGTGATTTGCAGAGTATCCCATGTAGATGTAGATGGTCCCCATGATCGCCGATTTAACCCCTGTGGACTACTTCTTGTCGTATAAAGAGCCTAATTTATGAGACAGCTGTAGATACAGAGGAAGATCTGCTGGCACGAGTTCTGGCCGCTGCACAAGACACTGAAGCGTCACCAGGTGGGATGCAGAGAGTGTACCAGAACATGCTTCAGACGTACAATGTGTGTAACGTCGTTGGTGGTCATCACATCGAGTCACTGATGCAATACATCAGTACGTTGCGGCTGGTGCCGTATATGCTGGGTTCTCATTATTGTCGAGTAATATGGAACATAAGTTCCCTGGACATGGGTTTCTTTTAAGCATGTTATGTACTCACTACCCTCTACAAATCCTAGAAATTTGTATGGGAATTTCCGACCACCCTGTATAAAACTTGGTGCGAGCCGGTGGTACATGAAGCAAGTTTCTGTGAGAATATGTTCGGCAACCTACATCCTTTTGAATCGGCTTACTGTATTCGTCCCTCGGTCTTCCTCTACGATTTTTACCCCACATACTTCCTTCTAATGCTAAGTTGGCAATTCCTTGATGTCTCAGAATGTGTCCCACCAATCTATGCCTTCTATTAGGATATGCCAGAAACTCCTTTTCTCCCCAATTCGGATAAGTCACGTGATCATTAGTCACGTGATCTACCCATTTAATCTTCATCAGTCGTCTGTAGCATCACATTTCAAAAGCTTCTATCATCTTTTTATCTGAACTCATTATCGTCCACGTTTCACTCCCATACAATGTTACACTCCACACAAATGCCTTTAGAAAGGACTTCCTAACATTTAAACTAATATTGGATGTCAACAAGTTTCGCTTCTTCAGAAACGCTTTTCTTCCCATAGTCATTCTGCATTTTATATCTTCTTTACTTTGGCCATCAGAAGTTATCTTTCTACCCAAGTACCAAAACTCATCTACTACTTTTATTGCCTCATTACCTAATTTAATTCCTTCAGCATCGCCTGATTTTCATAAGCTACATTCCATTATCCTTGTTTTACTCTGGTTGATGTTCATCTTATAACCTCTTTTCAAGACATTGTCGATCCCATTCAGTTGCTCTTCCAGAGTTTTTATTTCTTCTCCCTGAACTTTAATTCCCTCTCCAAATTTCTCCTTGTATTCTTTCACTGCTTGCTCATTGTAGAGATTGAACAACAATGGCGAAAGGCTACAACCCTATCTTACTCCCTTCATAACCTCTGCGTCCCTTTCTTGCCCTTTGACTCTAATAACCGGTGTCTGGTTTTTGTAGAAGTTGAGTATAACTCTTCGCTCCCTATATTTTACCCCTGCTACCTTCAGAATTTGAAACAGTGTATTCCAATCGACATTGTCAAAAGATTTCTCCAAATCTACAAACGCTAAAAACGTGCGTTTGCCTTTCTTTAGCCTATCTTCTAAGATAAGTCGTAATGTAAGTATTGCCTCCCGTGTTCCAACATTTCTCCTAAATCCAAACTGATCTTTGCCAAGGTCGGATTCCACCAGTTTTTCCATTCGCCTGTAAATTATTCGTGTCATTATTTTGCAACCATGACTTATTAAACTGATCTGTAATTTTCACATTTGTCTATCCTTGCTTTCTTTGGAATTGGAATTACTATATTCTTCTTGAAGTCGGAGGGTATTTCCCATGTCTCATATATCTTGCATACTAAGTGTACCAATTTCTTCATGACTGGCTCTCCTAACGATATCAGCAGTTCAGACGGGATGCCATCTATTCCAGGGTCCTTGTTTCTGCTCAAAGCTTTTAGTTCTCTGTCAAATTCTTCTCGCAGTATAGTGTCTCCTCTCTCATCCTCCTCTACATCATCTTACATTTCTAGAATACTGCTTTCAAGTTTATTTCCTTTGTACAGACCTTCTATATATTCCTTCCACCTTTCAGCTTTCCCATCTTTGCTTAGTACTGGTTTTCCATCCGAGCTCTTGATATTCATACCGCTACTTTTCTTGTCTCCAAAGGTCTCTTTTATTTTCCTGTAGGCGGTATCTGTCTTTCCCCTATTTATACATTCTTCTACCGTCTTGCATTTCTCCTCAAGCCACTCCTGCTAAGCCAGTCTGCATTTCCTGTCAACCTCATTTTTCAGGCGTCTGCTAATCTAGCGATAGCAAATAAATTGCAATTTTATTAAAAAAAATAAAAAAATAAAAAAAAATGTATGGAAGACGACAGACGGTCGTCTTTCAGTATTCAAGTGGTGACAAAGAAAATGAATACAGTTCCACAAAAAGGGAATAATTTGACAGAAAGAGCTTCACAAATTGAGCAATTCAGTAACGCGTGTGTCCACGTCTGCCCCTTATGCAAGCAGTTATTTGGCTTGCGAAATTCCGTCCAACAGGCGAGTTAGATCGACAATGCAGGAGGGCATTGACCATCACGGTAGTAACTTCGCCGTTTGGGAGGATCCTATGACCTTTACGGCGGGGGGAAGCCTTGGCAACCTCGAGGACAAACAATTGAAACACTTGCAGTGTGTGGATGGCCTTATAGGAAGCATTGAAAGGAAGTTCGGATCTCGCTGTAATGTAGGTACCGAGAAAACACAACGACCACATATGAAAACTCTTGCCGGACCGCTACTTGATTCCAGAATAGCTCTTTACGTGAGCGATGCCTTACCACTTCTGCTGTCCTAACACGTTTTTACCCTCTACCCTAATTGCCGTACGTAGCCTCTTACGCGTTTCCCTCGTTTTCTCGCCTCATTTTGTGGATTCCCGTAAGGGGTTCGGACTCTGCAGTGCATTTGCACTGAACTGATCATTCACCTATCCTCGTTGTGTACAATCTATATTTAGGTTTTCTGTTCTTTCGGCAAGTGGGTCCGAAAGAACAGATACCACGAATATAAATTTTGTCTTATTAAAAACAATTGACAGTACTGCATCTGAGAATAATTGAAACTATACTCGATAGAATCTCACTTTTGATTCCTTATCTGACACAGAAAATTAGTTTAGGACAGGGAAGTGTACAAACATGGTGATTAATCACATTTTTATTGCATTAAAATTAATAATACAAAATGTGTAGCACAGCTAATGGAATCGATATAAGAAAGTTACAGAGTGGTAATTTTCACTGAACCTCGTTACTGAAGAGATTCATCAGTTATAAAACTGAATCACGTGCAAAGTCAGGGCGGTCCATATGTTGAATCCTTTTAGGAGATCTCTATAAATTGTGCCAATCTATACAGGCTTAGATCAAGACGTAATATACGAACCGGGTGGTATGTGCTATACTGATAAGTTTAGGGTCATGTGAGGTGAATTTTGACAGACACACTTGTAGGTTTCTGGAATTTATGTAAGGAAGTACTGTTATGAATGTAAAGGAAACTGGAGTCTTCTTCTTCCTTTTTTTTTTTTCCTTTACAAGTGTTGTTAACTTTTCCAAGGTTAATTAATTTGTGACACATGTGAATACTACGCTCATAAGCCAATAGTCAGTCATAAACTGTTTTCAAGTTTTACCTTTACATAAAGTATTACAGTGGCTCAACTTTATTAACTACCGAAATTTAAAATTTTGTTTGTAATACAGTAAACTGGTTATTGACTTTCCATTTATCAAAAGCAACCAGAATTTACTAATGCATGTGAAAATCTTGTTGTAAATTCATGTAGCTCAGCTAAATGGCTCATCTAAGTTCTTGTTTTATCGTTGGGTAGGATTGCTTTAGATACTGGTTTGATGTAGGTCTCCTCTCTATCTTGTCTGTCCATCGCTGAATACGAATGGCAACCTACAATCTCTTGAAATTTCTTATTCTTCAGGAGTGCGATTCGAAAACTGATTATTACGAATAACGATCAGAGTACACTAACTTTATTCCAGAGTAATTTAAGAGCGTGCTATTTATGGTAGCTTTTAGTCGCTGCTGTGTTAGAATACATTAAAAATTCCCGATAATGTGTCAGCATTTGTATGCTGAGAGCAGGATTCGATAACATTTTATTATTTGTTGAAAATGTTGCCTTATTTTAACACTTGAGTAGAGCGAAGTGAGTTCAATCTGTTACCTTGAAAAGGTGACAAATAATAACTACAGAAACACTCCTTGAAAATTTATTTCAAGACAGGTCAAGTAATTACGTGGAAATTAATTTGTTCAGTTGCATAGTCACTGTGAGTGGTATTGCAAATTTATAATTGTTATTTAGTACTGAATGTGGAACTAAAGCCTATATTTTATGAGGTTCTGGTATTACTGTTTGATCAGTGGTAACCTACATTCGACATTCTGATTACAAATGTTTCCCGAACATTAAAGTTTTTGAGAGATACTATTGTATATTAGTTAACCGCAAAACTACACTCGAAAGGGTCCAATTATGTGTATCGTATTTGGAGTGTAGTATAGCTGTAGTAAGAAAATACAGAATAGTGTGGTCAATACTATTATATGAACCAGTTCAATATACTAACACTTCGTTAACTTGAAAATCCATGCAAAGAAAGTGAAATATAAGGAGATGCTAAATGGGCCAGTGCTGTGAGACCAAATGAATAACACGCTCATGACGTCAAACAGGAAGAAGTACATAATCCTAATTAGAACAACTGTACAACATCACACTGTGACCAACTGGGAAGAACTGAAAAACTCAGACCAGAAACACGATAGATTGCACGTAACCACGTTTTTCTGTGGGGAAAGCTGAAAGATACTGTCTACGAGGACATACCAACCACACCCGAAGATATGCAACAACGTATTATTGCAGCCTGCACGGACATATCCGCTGAAATGCTAGCACGTGTTCAGCGGTCGTTCCATACCAGACTGCGAGTATTTCTGCTGCTGGTGGTCATTTTGAACACAACCTGTGTTGGAACCCACATAACTAGTGCATGCACTTGTGTTGTTATTTAGTGTGTTACCACAGGTATTGTACAAGTGTTGGTGTGGGAACGTTTCAAAAGACGATATCTCATAAAAGACTTGCACTAGAATCCTTAAACAAACACTACTGATATTGTAGTGCACCCTACTTTTAGTTCATTAATGTCTACAGGCATTGTTCCATTTAAAAAACTATATGTTTGCATAAAAATACACTTTTAAGTAATATTACAATCTGTTTTGTGGCTACAAATACGAGCCCCTTACTACCATTCCATTCTGTGAAAACTGTACATCAATCGCATTTTCCGTTACCGCATATTTGCGGTGCATGTGTTAGGTGATTCACCCTGTATAGGTCAGACAGACCGGACTTCCAAAACACGTTTGCCGACCATCTTCTTAAAAAAAAAAAAAAAAAAAAAAAAAAAAAAAAAAAAAAAAAAAAAAAAAAAAAGGCGCCAGCTCAAAAAGTATTACCCTTTTGCGGATCACACTAAGGCTTCCGAATACCAGCGACCTCACCTTGTCAATATGCAAATTCTACATATTGCGCAGAAGGGGAGATGTTAAATTACTGGAAGAGTAAGTAAGCGCCTTTACTTTGAGCACCCACACCTCCTAAATGATCACTTTGTAAAGGTAAAACTTTTGTTGGTATTGCGATGACCTTCTTCAAATGAAATACTGTAGTTCCTTTTATTTATAAATACCAACACTATCTAGTAACTTTTGATCAACTTAATTATCTTATTCTCGTTACTATTCAAATAGCTAGAGCCCCTCTGCACCGGGTTCCTACGTCACTGTCTACCCTCTCTCCCTTTGTTGGTCTGTACACGTCGGCCGGCCACAGTGGCCGAGCTGTCTGCGGCGCGCCAGTCACAATCTGCACGGCCGCTATGGTCGGGGGCTCGAATCCCCCCTCGGGCATGGCTGTTTGTGTCGTCTTTAGCATAAGGTAGTTCATAAGTAGTTGTAAATTTAGGGACTGATGACCCCTCAGTTAAGTCCCTTAAGCTTGACAAATATTTGAACATGATTGAAACAGTACACATGGGCTTATCTAGCATCTTGAGGTACCACCATTCGTTTTAAGGTAATTCTTCTTCAGTTATGTCATTTTTAAGTTACTACCGCGTCTTTCCATTTCTGATACTTTTCGTTACTCTATGACTTGTTGGGCTACGAAAAAATCCAGAAATGCAAGACCGTTCAGATATGGCACACCAACGTACGGTTTTACATCACGGAGAGTGCCTTGTAAACGTTTTTTGGGATTTATGCATTCTACTTACCACAAAATAAGCCTGTGTCGCCAGTAACATATCTGTATATACATACCCTACATTTCTACCGAATAATTCAGTCAAATGTTCAAAATATTCAAATGTTTGTATAGTTTATGGGACTTAACTACGGGGTCATCAGTCCCTAAACTTACAAACTACTTATGAACTACTTACGAACTAGGACGGCACAAATATCCATGCCCGAAGGGGGATTCGAACCCCCGACCGTAGTGGCCGTGCAGACCGTTACTGGAGCGCCTCAGTCACCTCGGCCACCGCGGCCGGCTATAATTCAGTCACAAATCTTAATACATTTCTGTCGCAATAAGCAGAGCAACGACAATTGAAGAAATCACCAAAACGAGATGAATATCCATTAATATGCTTTCACAGTTTCACTTTTATTTACTTTTTGTGGGCCCCTTCTTCCACAAGGCAACAACATAAACTTCCGACTTGCCCAAATCTACGTATATGTAGAGAACAAGTGGGGAGTAGATTGGCAGATAAAGGAGAGGAACCCCGCACGCCCAATTCCCCCCCCCCCCCCCACACCCGGTTTCTATTTCTTGTGTAAATTCTGTCTCGCAGATAATCTTACGATGTCCTGCTAAAGTGCGAAACTCACCATTGAAGAATAAGAAAACACTCTGCAAGCTAGACGGCTTTTATTGAAAAACTTCAGTGACTATATTTTCGCGACAATCTATTATCTTGAATGCTTTGGTGAGGCGAGTGTCAACAGCCGTAATATATTTCATAAAATGCATTTTTAAAAACCATCAGCTGTTTATTCAAAAACCCTATATATCTACCAGTTTCGGTCAATAGACCATCTTCATGGATAAAAAGACTATAGGTAGCCTGTTCTTACCTTTTATATTGTGTTTGACTGATAGGTTTTACCTAAGATGACCACTGTTTTTAACACTTTTAGTTATACTGACTCCTGTTTGTCTCAGCTAGATGGATTTTATTTGATGCATTTTACCACTCATTTTTAACACCTTTTTGTCCATGAACATGGTCTATTGACCGAAACTGGTAGATGTATAAGGTTTTTGGATAAACAGCTGATGGTTTTAAAAAAAAATGCATTTTATGAAATCGATTATCCCTCCTGGCGACGTATTTCACACATCATTCAGAAAGGCAGCCACTCTGCTGAGGACAACACAAAGTGTTCGCTGACTGTATCTAACATTTTTAAGGCTTAAGGAAAACGATGTGAAAAATTCCGATATAAGAGCACTTTGAAGAAGTTCCCAGTTGACGGGTAGCTCTCGAACTTTACAATAGACTTGATATGAAAACAATGTGGCGCCGGCTGCGGCGATCGAAACTTGCAGCGAGTTGTTAAGGCTCTTAAAACTTACAGCTGTACTACTTGAGGCACGAGTTTTAAGACGCCATTAAATTTTCAGACTTTCACTAGACAATGATGGGGTGTAGGTACGTTGCTGAGGCGTACTTAGTTAACCACTGGGGAAGAGCCGTCGTATTGGAATATTTCAAAACACGACGTTACCGTAGCAGACAGGAGCTCAGTCGTGGAGGTTTGCAGCGTTTGTTTCTCAGAGATGCAAAAAGTTATATCCATTCACAGAGTGTCACCTAGAGAACAAGGTTTGTGAAGTTAGGTGACTGGCAGTTAACACTTTAACTGCCAATCCCGTCAATTGACGGGATACAAAAATTTCCGTAGACTGCGATCCCGTCATTTGACAGAATTCGATTTTTCATGTTTGTAAATACGAAATCCCGCCCATTGACGGTTTCATCGTCTCTTCATTGTGCCGCAAGGGTTATGTAGAATGTTAGAAAACGATAAGACAGGTCTTGTTCGAACTGTAATGAAAACCAGGAAGGGAATGCCTCAGGCTCTGAAATCACCCAACATACAAAGAAGGGAACAGATAATCCGGAGGAGTGGAAATCTTTTGACTGTGTACTGGAAAGACAAAAGATATGTATATATGCTAAGTACAAGACACAGGGCAGAAATGATATAATTATGAATACAGAAGAGGTAAACAAAAAACAGAGTACAACAAAAAGAAAGTCGGGGTTGATCTGTCAGATCAAAGGTATGTCATACGGGGCTTTCGAACGTAGAACAGTGAAATGGTGGAAGAAACCTGCATTTCACTGTCTCCTTATGGTGCCTGGTGGATGCATGTATTCTCCATAAGAAAATAAAAGCTGATGAGATGCCGCTATCCAAGTTCATAAAGGTGTTGTGTGCAGAATTGCCAATGTGTGAAGACGATTCTCCCAAACCTACTTCCGATGGAGGCCACCTGAGCAGGTTATCTGGAGGAAAGCTTTTCTAGAAAAAATTCCACCTCCCAAAGACAAAAGTAGAATTCAAAGGACGTGAAAAGTATGTTCAACCAGAGGAAAGGCTGCAAGTGTTTTTATCAGTGTTGTATTATTGAAAGTGGAATAAAAGCTTTTCTACTACGACAAGCATGAGTAAAAACTTTTTGATTTCCGTAAACTTTTTTCTTTTTCCCAAAAAATGACATTGTTTGAAAATATGTGGAAAAGGAAATAAACATTCAAAGAAACTGAAAGTAGGTTATCAAGAAGAAGAAGTCCAAGGCTTTCAGAAAAGGTTATTACCACTTTGAAATGTTGTCTAGTTTTTCTGATACAAAATACTAAATATTGCTAAAAACACCTGGCATTCTTAGAAATGGCAAAGTTTACAGGGCCGGCAGTCAAAGTGTTAACAGTATTTTCATTGTCGTTGGAGTTTGTCACTTTTGTATGTTTAGTTACGCAGCACCGGGAGTTATATCTAGTTGCTGCTGTGTTTTGTTTACTTTGGTTTTAATTAATAATCGTTATACACTACCCAGTAAAAAATAAGAAAAGTGATGCAGCCAGAAACTTTGGTTGAAAGTGAATGAAACTACATATGATGAATGTGCATGTCACTTTAAAGAATGTGTTACAGTAAAAGATGAAAGATTGATCGATTCAATAACCCTATAATGCGTAGTGTAGCTGATTTCCTACATACCTTATTTTTATTATCTCTCAAACTGTTTAACATTTTACCACAAATTCATTTGAAGCTGCTACATATGATAGTAGCTCGTCCTAGAAATTATAAATTGTAGAGTGCTACTGAATTATTTAGACAGTTAGCTGCATTGAGTTGCTCGAAACATCTGCGTTTGCCATGTAAAAGTAGTCAAAATGTTCAAATGTTTGTAGAGTCTATGGGACTCAACTATGGGGTCATCAGTCCCTAAACTTACAAACTACTTATGAACTACCTAAGACTAAGGACGGCACAAATATCCATGCCCGAGGGGGGATTCGAACCCCCGACCGTAGTGGTCGTACAGACCGTGACTGGAGCGCCTGAGTCCCCTCGGCCACGGCGGTCGGCAAAAGTAGTCAATCGCATACCACTGTTGCATTGTGAGTTACATTCTCGAAAGATGAGAGGCGTAACTAACATTTACTGAATAGGATAAATCATGGAAGCACTATATAGCTGACAAGCTATGAACTATTTGTTGCCAGTAGTGCATAATAATTTAATGACCTTTTTTTCAATATTTTTCTCGGTATCAAAGTACTATACAGTAATCATATCATCAAATAAAACGCCATGAATTGAAGGGTTAACGGTGTTTGTTGTCCTTAGGACGGTGTGTAATTTTATATCCATTTTATTTGTCTTTGATGCGTAATATCTCTCCCTCCCCTTCCTTCCCGTTTCATGTGCTGTGTGTTGGATTTGTTCGTCAATTTTTACGTTTCACACATCGAGGTAGCCCACTTATTTTATCCTTCTTTTATTGTACTCTCAAAGCACATAGAGCGACAGTTGGCAGCGACATGGTAGTCGTTCTTCAGCCAACAAAATGTGTCAAGAGATAAATAATGAAACTTTAAGATAATAATAATAATATGTAGATAGGGAACAACTCACCGTAAAGACGAACGTTGAGCCTCCGACAGACACAAATAAAAGACACACAAACACACACACAATTCTGTCTGAGGAAGGCCGCAGCCGAAAATAAAGAATTTAGTATGTTTTTGTGTGTCTTTTATTCATCTGTCGGCGGCTCAACGATCGTCTTTACGGTCAGTTGTTCCCTATCTACATATTATTATTAACATTCCTTACTGGAGGTTCCACTGTCGAAACTTGAAGGCCGGCCGCGGTGGCCGAGGAGACTGAGGCGCTTCAATCACGGTCTGCACGGCCACTACGGTCGGGGGTTCGAATCCCCCCTCGGGCATGGATATTTGTGCCGTCCTAGTTCGTAAGTAGTTCATAAGTAGTTTGTAAGTTTAGGGACTGATGACCCCGTAGTTAAGTCCCATAAGCTTTACAAACATTTGAACATTTGAAACTTGAAGATAAATGTACATGAATTTGAAACAGTCAAAGACACAATGTAAAATTTAAAATCCACAAGGTAGATTTAAAAACATTGTGTAGAACATTAAAGGCCGCGGTGACTGCAAGACACACGTAGATAGACACTGACACTGGACATGATGAGACGAGATAGCGTCACTAGCTAAAAGCCAGTGACAACGCATGTTCTGCCGGTGGCGGCGGTTGCAACGACATAACATCAGTTGAACGACACACATAGCACTGGTAGCATAGGTAGAGGATGAGGGAGGCGCGGTAAAGGAGGGGTGGGGATGGGAGTGCAATGGTGGGGAGAGTGGGAAGAAGCCAAGTGGGAGGGGAAAATGAAGGGCTGATAGGATACGTTTCTGGCCCAAGGGAGTCATCTCGGAGGGGGAGGAAAAAGAAGTTACTCTGGGGAGTGCGTGGAAATGAAGGGAGGGAAGGATACAGTGGTTTTAGGCGAGGCAGAGGCACAGTATCAGTGTGGAAACGATATACCACTGGGTTGTGGGAATATCTTCTAGGAAACACAGCGTATTCGGACGTGTTCCAGGAATTACAACAGGTGAGGGAAGGATCCGGATGAGAGAGGGAAAGCGGATGGAGTATGCAAGACGGAGGACATGGCGTTAAGGATTTGTAGGTATTTCTAACAGGCAGGGGGAAGGTTAGGAACCCAGGCAAGGTGGAACTACACAGGAAGGGATGCATGCTGGAGCCGTAGGTGTCAAGGATTTGGACGGATCTGTAACAGGCAGGGGGAAGGTTCAGAACCCAGGCAGGGTTGAACTACATAGGACGGGACACATGCTGGTGACGTAGGTGTCAAGGATTTGGAGGGATCTGTAACAGGCAGGGGGAAGGTTCAGAACCCAGGCAGGGTTGAACTACATAGGACGGGACACATGCTGGTGCCGTAGGTGTCAAGGATTTGGAGGGATCTGTAACAGGCAGGGGGAAGGTTCAGAACCCAGGCAGGGTTGAACTACATAGGACGGGACACATGCTGGTGCCGTAGGTGTCAAGGATTTGGAGGGATCTGTAACAGGCAGGGGGAAGGTTCGGAACCCAGGCAGGGTGGAACTACACAGGACGGGACACATGTTGGTGCCGTAGGTGTCAAGGATTTGGAGAGATCTGTAACAGGCAGGGGGAAGTTATGGACCCAGGCAGGGTGGGACTACACAGGATGGGACACATGCTGGAGCCGTAGGTGTCAAGGGTTTGGAGAGATCTGTAACAGGCAGGGGGAAGTTTCGGACCCAGGCAGGGTGGAACTACACAGGACAGGACACATGCTGGAGCCGTAGGTGTAAAGGATTTGGAGAGATATGTAACAGGCAAGAGGAAGGTTCGGAACCCAGGCAGGTTGGAACTACATAGGTCGGGACACATCCTGGAGCTGTAAGTGTCAAGGCTGGCTGCAAAAGAGGTTCATATCTGGAGTACAGGGGTGGGGGTTCCAAGAAAGAGAGCCATAGAGGGTAAGGCCAAGGTGGCGTTTGACGGATAGGACGGTTGTGGAGAGTGATATAGAAGTTATGGAGGGTGTTAAATCCTATGATGAGTTTCTGGGATTTGTTAGGGTTTGACGGACAGGGGTCTGATTCCATCAGGTGGCGGATTGGAAGTCGGCGAGGGAGAGGGCGATGGCTAGGAAGGCCGTGTCTCAGCATATTCAAGGAGATGGAGGCTTGGTTGGAGCATGTCGGCAGAATAAATGTAGAGGGAGGAAATGTACCGTATAGGAGAAAACCCTGGGTTACCCTGGCGGAGGCGTAAAACGAACTGTGACGTAGGATGCGCAATGGGAGAGAAAAGAAGCAATGAGCCTGATGTAAGCAACAGGAAGCACGTAGGTTTGAGATTGTAAAGGAGACGGGAATATCACACATGGTCGTAAGCTTTTTCTATGTCGAGGGAGATGAGAGGCCCTTGCGTGGTGTAAGTATTTTGACCAAGCTTCCTTTAATTTTTTCACGCACTAGGCTAACCTCTAGACAGCAAGTGCTTACACTTATCAGTTTTCTCTTATTTCTCCGTAAATGGTTATATACTTCTTGGTTTTCTTTTATCTGCACATGTGCGCACACACATTCGCCCCGCTTTGCGCCACCTAGCGCGGTTGCATGTAACTAGTGTTCCTACGCCGCTGTCAGTAATCGGAGCTCACTCACTCTGTGGCTTTACTGCACAGTTTGCAACTTTTGGAATGCCAATTTTAAAATTTTACATGATAAGCGGTGATATATTGTGAATGCTACGCTTGACTAGAGCATTTGGTTCTATGTGTCATTGTTTAACAACTGTTGCGAGATTAATATGTGAGTATATAAAATGTTGTTTTATTAATTAGTATTCTTATTTTAACAACCATTTTGTATATTACTACTCACATTAACATTAGGTGAGATTTCTGAAGAATGATATAAATTTTTACCGACACCTTGACAATTTTCTAATAAAAAACTAATTTAACGCAACTGGTCTGATGTTATCTGTCTTCACTTTGTTAGGATGAAAGAGACATGGCCGTTGGCACTTATAGGTGGAACGTTAGAGCAACGTCAGCAGGGTCCACACGTCCACTGTCCAAAATGCATGGGCTCTTGCTATTCTGCTATTATGTAAAGCGAAGACAGAAAAATCATAAACGATAGAAGTGGGAAATTAAATTATAAATTCCTCACACTTTAAAAATATAACAACACAGTTCTGCACGTGGGTGGCAGTGCATTCTCAGACGCCTTGTGCGGAGTGTGCGTCTGCTACCCGTTAGATGTCCGAGTACTCACTCAGCGTGTGCGTTCGTGCGTGTGCGTGTGTGTGTGTGTGTGTGTGTGTTTTCCTTAGCGTTAGTTTGAGTAGTTTGCAAGGCTGGTGAGTGATGACTACTAAAATTTGGTCTCATAGCTTCACAAACATTTGAACAGCTTGTAGAACGCAATGAATAATAATTATGAGGGTACTTTATTTTACCACTTACCTTAGAAAAATTCCAGAAAATACATAAGTAGACCAACACCTAGGGTAAAGACTTAAACTTGTGTTAGATTCAACATTTATTATTCATTATTATTCATTCTGATTTTCTATCTTCTTTTGTCCTGTTCCTGAAAGCTATGGCTTATGCAGTAGTTCGCAATAATCTCCCCCAATCTTCTCTTATTCTCCCACAGTCTACCGTTCTCCCACTTATTTTTGATTGATAGGATTCTTAACTTGGTTTTTGGTTATCTTCTATTATCCAGCTCCCTTCAATTCTAGAGCGTTTCTTTGCAGCTTTTCTTTTCTTGTACTTTTGCCGTGATGAGAACTGTTTGTGTTATTTTTTCTCCATAATTTAATTTTGACGATCGACCTAATACACTAGGTATCTATTAACTGTGATACATAGGTCGAAATTTGTAGTAAATTAAATATGTAGATCGTGATCAGTTTTGGCATGCATTTTCCAAATCTTTATTATGTCTGATATGTACAAAACTACTGGGTTTTCGGCACTAATACAAGTGTTTCACAGTGTTTTCAAATGCCATACTCTCTGACGACTTGCACACACGGCTGTATCGTAATTTGGAATGTTTTAAGTGATATATCTTTGATGAAAACAAGAAAACGGAAACAAATAAATAATAAATAAATGAATAACCGTTAAAGTGAAAATCATTCGCTCGTGGTCGTACGAGCTGGCTGTGAACACCATCCACCGTTTTGAATGTAAACGAGGAAAGTTCGGAACATTTTCTCGTATTACTTAATTACATACGATTGGATCATTAGAATTGTTCATAGTAGTTTCCAAACGATTTTATTTCATTGTGTGGCATTAATGGAATGACAGTTTGCAGCCTGAGGCATTTCAGAAAATTTACATTAATTTGTGATACACTAATAATACAACGTATTCCTTTTTCACGTAAGTCCAGGAAATATCCAGATCCAGGCTCGATGTGAAAAAGACGAAGTAATGCGAAAGATGCTATACAGTTGAATATCGTAAGTGTACAATGCTCCCTGTTTTGTGGTTCTGTCAGAAATATTAATTTTTAATACTTGTTGTACAGAAGCTGCATAATGAATGTTAACGTTGCTGGAGGCTACATGTGTACCAAGCAAACAAATATAAATACCATTTGAATATCCGATAACTGAAACTAATTTACAAATATTGGACAAATAAGAAAGAAAAATCAGAGGAAAGTGAAACGAATAACACGACAAACGAAAAGAGTTACGGGCCGTATACACGTATCGCCGCTCTTTCTGGAACAGCACAATAGCTTATCATTTAATTAAAAGCATCTGTTTCTATTGATTGGACATATTGTCTACTCAGTTTAAAATATAATGCAGTACAACGTAGGAATAATCAGAAAATGTGGTTTTATACTAGCAACTCGCCCCGGCTTCGCAGGGATAGTGTGAGATGATATGCGACGTACCACAGACGGATCTCGTACATTTTGCGAAACCTCTCTCTCTCTCTCTCTCGGTCCAGTGATAAACAAACTTCACTCTATGTATAACTTCCGTTCTCTCGACTGCAACACTGTATTTTTTGTATCTGAAAAACTCAAGTATTTTATGTCAACGACACACCATATGTTTTAAGCATTATTGAGTCTGAATAACTAAACACACAAGTATCTTATTTTGAAACAGGCGTATTTTTACTTATATGGTGCAGTTAATAAACCACAGAAATCTTTCTTATAAGTGATTACTGCTATATTTCACGAATTTTTGCTCGCCACACTCACTCAATAGCATGCACATTAATGAAAACTGTATGATTTTTAAGTAGTTTTTGAGATTATGGAGGACAGGCACACACACACACAAGGTGACGGGAAATTTTAATGCGGTAGGTCCACACAAGAAATGATACACTTTCTGCGGAGCTATGAACATAGTTTATTGTATCATTTTCCAAAGAATTACACCACAAAGATGTAATTTTTTAAATGGAACAATAGTTTTTCTATCGTGTATTGGATTCGTTTAAACCAGTTGCGTCCAAATGAATTTAAACTACATTCCTATCACTGTTAGTTTGGGAGCTACAACCCTTCAAAGTTCCGGGGGCGGAGGCTGCGATAGCGTCGCTGACTGGCCGAGTGGCTATCCCTGGGGCACGGCCAACTGTCTCATGACCACCAGCCTGTCAGCTACGCTGTCGTAACCTCCGCCCCCTAAACTTTGAAGGGTTGTAGCTCCCAAACTAACAGTGATAGGAATGTAGTTTTAATTGATTTGGACGCAGCTGGTTTCAACGAATCCAATGCATGATAGAAAAAACTATTGTTACATTTAAAAAATTATATCTTTGGGCTGTAATTCTTTGGAAAGTGATACAATAAACTATGTTCATAGCTCCGCAGAAAATGTAACATTTCTTGTGTTGATCTACCGCATTAAAATTTCCCGTCCGTCACGTATTATTTTATAAGTTACAGAGGCAAACACACTTGATATATATATATATATATATATATATATATATATATATATATGTCTGAACCACCTTCTGGAGATACAGAAGCAGTGCTGGAGTTTAACGTCCCGTCGACAATTTGGTCATTAGAGACGAAGCTTACATTCCGAGTGTTTGGGTAAGAACGTAGAAGGAAATCGGCCTTGCCCTTTCAAAGGAACCATCCCAGCAGTTGCCTGGACTGATTTGGGGAAATCACGGAAAAACTAAATCTGGATAGTCGGAGGTGGATTTGTACCAACATCCTTCAGAATGCGAGTCCAATGTGTTACTACTGCGCCACCTCGCTCAGTGCATATACAAGGCGGATCTTTACGGAGAATACCGAGTAGAGCGCTTCTATTCAAGAAACTCGCAAAACCAATGCACGTCATTCCATACTTGGAAGATAACGACCACAACTATTGATGGAAACATGAGCATTCAGAAACACTTGTCGCTCGGGAGTAACAACCTATGGTCAGGACACTCCTAACTCACAAAAACAATGAATGTGGTGAGACCCCTGCATCACAGCCAACTATCTGCTGACGCAAGCTGCAGCTGAGCACACACTGCCGACCAAATTCAAAAATACGGATCAGAAGCAGGACTTACACAACCCTCCACACATTGCTCGATGATGGAACTATTAGCAGGTACGTAGCCGCAGGAGCCAGGGTTAAAGAACGCCGCAGCTGTATTCGTTTTTTTATAACACAAATTTTAAACTGTAATCAACACTACCGTCTGATGTTGCGCTCAGGCACAAAACTACTAACGGTGAAATAAATTGATTATAAAAACCGTGTGGCTGGATGCAGTATTTATTTACTACAGTAGATTAGATTAGATTAGTACTTGTCCATAGATCATGCCGGCCGCGGTGGCCGAGGAGACTGAGGCGCTCCAGTCACGGTCTGCACGGCCACTACTGTCGGGAGTTCGAATCCCCCTTCGGCATGGATATTTGTGCCGTCCTTAGTATTAGCTAGTTCATAAGTAGTTTGTAAGTCCTATAAACTCAACAAACAATTGAACATTTGAACATAGATCATGAAAACGACACTTCGTAATGACGTGGAACATGTCAGGTTAATGAAGGGGGTCTTTACAAAATATTACTTTGTACTGTCTATTACATGACACAATTTTTTTTAAATTTTTTTAAATTTTATCTTACCATCATCAGACGGTAGTGTGGATTACACTTTTACATAGGTGTCCTAAAATAACAAAGTTATGTGAATCCATTAGGTTACAAGGTTAAATATATTGCCGCGAGAGACCACGAACACCAACTGCCGGCGTGGCGCAGGGGATAGCGTCACGCACTGCGGAGCAGATGGTCGTCGGTTCAATCCTGCCCACCGGCAAAAATTTATTTCTTTGTAATTTACAATTCCAGAAGGTTCTACATCTTTCTTATGTTCACTTGTAAATTCTACTTGTTTCTTATGTTAACTGTTCTTCTAATTTCTGGTAAATTCTGTCTGTGTATAAATAGCAGAGCACTCTGCCTGAGAGGCAGTCAGTGCAGCGTGTATGTTGAGTTCGTAATAAACGTGCTTTCAGTATAAGTGCTGTATTTAGTTGCCTTCGAAGTCAAGCCTGCTTCCATTGCAACGCGACAATATTTATCCTAAATAGAACAAAGTTTTCTTTGTAATGTTTACACTTTAATTAAGATTACATTTATTGCTTATATAGTGAACTTACTTCACAGAATGGTCTTATTTATACATTATTACAGGAGAGAGATATGCATATTTGTATCGCTCCATGTTGATCTGTGAGGTACACTAAATTTAAGATGGCGGCGTTTGTTTCATCAACTCTTTTGTTTCCCAAAAGAACATTAAAGCTATTATAGATATGGCATACTGCAGTGCAAGTGGAAAGATTCTTATACGCATTATTAAAAAATATATTTAATTTTTACATTTGAAATCAGCTTAAAATGGCCATTTATAGAAGATATATGAAATTTTGGAAGTAGAATTGGTTTCTTAATTCGAGCTGATGTTTCAGGATACAATCAGGTTTATTGTGAATGTGACTATTTATTTAAATTTCGTCGGCCGCGGTGGCCGAGGGGATTGAGGCGCTCCAGTCACGGTTTGCACGGCCACTACGGTCGGGGGTTCGTATCCCCCCTCGGGCATGGATATTTGTGCCGTCCTTAGTCTTACCTAGTTCATAAGTAGTTTGTAAGCTTAGGGACTGATGACCCCGTCGTTAAGTCCCTTAAGTCCTACAAACATTTGAACATTTATTTCAATTTCTTCCAACTAATTCATTTGTGCTCCTTTTTCTGCAAAATGTAATATTTATAGGTTTTCATCAAGTGGCCAAGTTAGCAGCAAAGGTTGATTTATTTAAGTTGTGGAGCCTGAGAGCATATATGTGTTCACGGTACCGTGTATTAAAACGATACCCGTAAGTTTATAGATAGAAAATCAACAAGTTAGGAAAAGGAATGATATGTGAAGTAGGTATGGTTGTATCGCCCCTTTTAAATGGGCTATTACTAACAGTTACACAAACGGTCGCGTAACTGAATAAATGATCTTAACACAGCAGCTGGTACTTTCTTCCACCTTCACCATACCCACAGTAGATTTACAGACATTAGAACATTCATTATGACACTGGTACCGAATGGCACTCGCTAGTAACAATACCTCACCCTTACACGATTTGTAGCGCACAGCAAGCAAACCGTTTTGCTGCCCGTACTGCCTGATCCTGAAAGTCGCAGATATTTTTTCCCCTCTACTCTGGTCATGGCACTTCTTTCCTCTGGCATTAAATGAACTTCTTACACCTTTCGACAACTTCTATCTCCAGAAGCGACCATATTAATGGGTGATCGTGCCCACACGGACGAATAACTTGGCAGCCTCACATCCCGTGATCTACCTATTAAGAAACCAACAAACACGTATTTGACAGTAGAATTTTCAGTTGGTCACCACGTTGCTGTGGGCGTGGAGGGGGTCCATCTTAGTCTAAGTATGTTTTTACTTTATTTTTTAAACTGGATCAGCAGCAGTTGTTAATTCTAAACTTTTTTTTATTTAAATGCACTAGCTACGTTTCGAGACCCATGTCTCATCATGAGGTGCATCTGAAAATTACAATCAAATTAAATAGTGTCTTCTGTCATGTAGTAAAATAACTATCCTTCATCTGTAGTAAAATGATTCAATACAAAGGGAGTACGCGTCCTTAGTGAGTCCCTAAAATTGTTACATGTAGAAACAAATTGAGCGGTCTAATGAGAGAGAGGGCTAAGCCTCATAACAAGAAAAATTAAGCTTTGGTCATTATCAATATGCTCATGCCATCTTGCCTCTACCAAATGTTCAAATGTTTGTATAGTTTATGGGACTTAACTACGGGGTCTTCAGTCCCTAAACTTACAAACTACAAACTACTTACAAACTACTTACGAACTAGGACGGCACAAATATCCATGACCGAGGAGGGATTCGAACCCCCGACCGTAGTGGCCGTGCAGACCGTGACTGGAGCGCCTTAGTCCCCTCGGCCACCGCGGCGGCACAAGCACCACACTGTTACCCTACAGATATAGAGGTCGACAAGCAGTGCAATATTTACGTAACCTGTGAACTAGAAACACGTGGCATAGCTACCGCTCTTTCTGGAGCAGTTGTTGTTAAGTTCTTGAATGCGCCATGCGATCATTTTTATTGTGGACAGGAGCTATGCCACTTACCGATGTTATCCCCTATTTCAGTTGCTGACGTACCAACACAGAAGTATTGCAGGTTGGATGATCAGTGATAAACGAAGAATATATTGACTGGATCTTTCACTCTGCAACGGAGTGTGCGCTGGTATGAAACTTCCTCTCAGATTAAAATTGGGTGCCAGAACTGGGACTCGAACCTGGGATGTTTGCCTTTCGCGGGCAAGCGCTCTACCACTGAGCTATCCCGACACGACTCCGGGTGCCGCGCCACGACTTCAATTCTGCCAGTAGATCGTCTCCTACTTTCCAAACTTCACAGAAGTTCTCCTGCGAAACTTGCAAGACTAGCACTCCCGCAAGAAATGATATAGTGGAGACATGGCTTAGCCACAGCCTAAGGGATGTTCCCAGCGCTTGCCCGCGAGAGGCAAAGGTCCCAGCTTCGAGTACCGGTTCTGGCACACAATTTTATTCTGTCAGGAAGTTTCGAAGAACATATTGCTGAAAACTTTAATTGGGCTTCTATATTCCTCTTGAAGAAGATACCAGACCGTCGCTCCAAAAACAGGAAAGAACCCGTGGTTGATCATCCTGGTTGAGTCCCTGGCACGTGAAACAAGCCGGAAGGCATTGTTGACAACTTGGGAGTGACATAGCCAGGGTCTGCATGTAAAAAAATTTCTCATAATTAAGAAGCCGAATATCAACTGTGGTATAACGCCCCAAATTGGGAATTTCCTGTCAGAGAGGACACAGTTTGTAGTAATCGATGGTAAGGCATCGACTAAAACAGAGGTGATATCGGGCGTGTCATTGGTCCTCTGCTGTTCCTTATTTACATAAACAATTTAGGAGAAAATCTAAGTTGCTCTCTTAGGTTGTTTGTAGATCACGCCGTCATTTACCGTCTTGTAAAATCATCTGAAGATCAAAACCAACTGCAGAACGATCTAAATAAGATATCACTATGGTGTAAAAATTGGCAATTGAGTCAATAATGTGAAGTGTGAAGTCGTCCACAGCAGTACGAAAAGAAATCTTATAAATTTTGTTTACAAGACAAATCAATCAAACGTGAAGGCCCTAAACTCCACAAAATATCTAGGAATTACTATTACTTCTGACTTAAAGTGGAAAGAACACTTGCGTGCCGGCCGCGGTGGCCGAGGAGACTGAGGCGCTTCAGTCACGGTCTGCACGGCCGCTACGGTCGGGGGTTCGAATCCTCCCCTCGGGCATGGATATTTGTGCCGTCTTTAGTTGTAGGTAGTTCATAAGTAGTTTGTAAGTTTAGGGACTGATGACCCCGTAGTTAAGTCCCTTAAGCTTACCAAACATTGAACATTTGAACACTTGCGTAATGTTGTGATAAAGGCGAACAAGAGAATGCGTTTTATTGGCAGAACCCTTAAAAGATGCAACAGAACTACTAAAGAGACTGCATACATTACGCTTGTCCGTCCTTTTTTGGAGTATTGCTGCCCATAGTGGGATCCTTATCTGGTGGGTTTGACGGATGACATCGAAAGAGTTCAAAGAAGGGCAGCTCGTTTGGTATTGTCACGATACACAGGAGACAGCGTCACGCAAATGATACAGGGTCTGGGATGGGAATAATTACAACGGAGCTTATCGCTGCGGTGTGGTCTACTTACGAAGCTCCAAGCATCAACATTCTCCTCCGAATTCGAAAATACATTGTTGATTCACACCTACATAGGTAGAAATGATCATGAGAATAAAATACGAGAAATCGGAGCTCGAACGGAGAGATTCACGCGCTATTCGAGAGTGGAATGGAAGGTGAATAGTAAAGGTGGTTCGATGAACCCTCTGTCAGGCACTTAAATGTGATTTGCAAAGTATCCCATGTAGATGTAGAAAACATAGAAAATCAGCACTGTTAAGAACAGAAAAGTGGGTGAATATTCCGCGCACCTAACCATACCGAACCAAAAATGTCTGATAGGGGATGACGCAGACAGCATCCCCCCTTACAGAACAAACGCTGCCTCTGAAAGCGGGTAAACGAGGGCGAGCAGAGAGGGGGTGAGTTAATTATCCGCCGTAGGGCTGTCCCCCGTGTTTTGCATGCGGGTGCAGCAGGTCCAGGTGCCACCCGCGCCCCCACCCCTAGCCACGGGCGACCCGCCACGGTAAACAACGGCAGCTGCGCTGGTTTTATTTGCATACCTTCCCACCGCACGGCGAAATTCCCCCTCCTCTCTCTCTCTCGTCCAGCACATTCTTTTATTTTGGATAACGGAGTAGAATTAGCAAATGCTATTATACTTTTAATTAAGTTTCTTATGAGAGCTTTTGAACGTTGGTCTCTCGAGTTAACAGAAGGGTCGAGCTGCAGTGTTCTTCTGTTAACTCGGCTGCATTATGGTCTGATTCTACTAGGTTTACTGCAGGCGCCTGTTTCTGGAATAAAAATAAGAGTTAACCTCAGGTCATTTTAAAGGGAAACAATCATGAGGATGGGTTTTCCTATATCATGGATAGTACAAAAAATTTATTACCAGAAACTGTAAAACTCTTACTAATGCTAGAAACGATCTGTAGAAGAAAACCCACGATCCTGTAAACAATAGAATGTTTAAAACAGCTTCAAAAATTTGTTCACCTTTAGGAGTGAATTTATTAAATAATTCACTTTAAACGTGGAATAGAGAGCAAGCGTATAATTGATTTTAAGTTATGTAAAACTCGTTGAATAGATTGTTAGAAATTTGCTAGTCATTTTCAGTAAAAACTGAAGATGTCATGTCTGCTTACGTTCTTAACGTCTGCATAACTTCTTACAATGTTATAATTTTGCAATAACGTTCACTGATATTTGTGGGTACCGTACTAATCGATAAGTGAGTTACTAGCGAATAAAATGAAAACACTATGTTGTATGCTGAACTTTCCGAGCATTATTTTGTCAGGGGTTTTAGTGAAAACCGAATTGACGAAGTATATTGGAATTCATAAATGGATTGGGGTGGTCTCTCTCTTTCTTCGTGCATGTTCAAAAGAACAGTCAGCTCACCTGATTCCCAGCCACTTATGCATTTGCTTAATTAATGAAATGTATGAACAAGGAAGACAAAGGAAAATACTATCTTCAGCTGCTCTAGGGCATTTAAATAAATTAAATCGAAGAATAGATGCCAAAATCGCAATTCTTATTTTACTAGTTGATCCGGTGAACTTTGTATCACTTACCTCTTAATATAAACCATATAAATTTAAAGAATATGTACACTGCTGACCATTGAAAATGTGATATGGGTCGCGATTCGAATCCAGGTCTTCCGCTTCGGGCAAGGAGCCACCTTAACCATTTGGCTATCCGCGCTCGTCTCCCGTCCGTCTGAAGTTCCCGCAACAAATACATCACGCATGTACGTCCCCTATCATCCTTGCCGTCTTATGCTGGCCATTACAGATTCCAGCACGTGATCGATAGTGACAGTGAAATAATTGACAACACGCCATAAATATATTTACAGAATGATGGCGTCTTTTCCTTCTTGTCATTAAAGGTCCAACTGTTGGATGCTCCCAAGAGAAGTGTTAATATTGGATGAATATAGTATGGCATATTTGGACGTTTGCAGCTGTCTTTAGACAAACACGAGTGTGTAGCTTTTTAACTGCATAAGTCTCTGTGTTGCGATTTTAACATCCGTTTGTACTTCTTAATACAATATCGCAGCACTTTTAATTTCCAATTTTTAGTAACTGCATGAAGTATTAAAATTACCCCTGGCAGCCATTATATCATTCAAGTGATGATAGATTATGCTATGTGTAAGCTGGATAGTCGAGGCGAAAGACTGCGGTACATACTTTTCAATACAAGAATTTCGTACTTGGTCCTTCAGCCTTATCGCTCCTACTTTCTTCATTTTCCCTAAAGTCAATTCCAATTTTTCAACGTTCTTGCACAAACGTCGCCGGTATGGGGACATATATACTCCGCAGCAGTAAGAGGGTGAAAACACGTCCAGAGCACCTGATGGAAGGACGACATGTGTTTGTTGTTGTTGTTGTTTAGAGGGGAGTAAACTACTTGGTCATCAGTCCCCTGACATGTGTTTATGTAGACGTACATGTGGTCTGCATTTTCCCAGCATTTTGGTAATGTACCAATGAATTAATGTATTCTGCCTGCCTTGCTTCAAAATGAACCCACTCGCATTAAAAGATATTGTTACACCTTCATTTTAGTATGAGGCAGTAGCGTATCCAGGATTGTGGCTAGTGGCGGCTTAGGTCAAGCATCGAGCTGACGTGATTTCAAAATGAAAAGAGAGAGAGAGAGAGAGAGAGAAAGAAGGGGGGGGGGCTTCAGAAGGGTCTGGGGGAGGGATACAGCCTGACCCCCCCAACCCCCTTTCCTGGATACGCCACTGGTATGAGGTCACTGTGATTGATCGAAGCCTTAGTCAAAAGATGATTTTTCTCGTTTTGTGAGATTTATTGTTTCACATTATACGACAGTTGGAACTTAAATAGTGGCAACACTGCTGTGGAGACACTATGCAATAGAATCTATAATCGGTAATAGCACACGTTGTTGACATACTTACCTGCGAGCAAATGAACTCGGCCGTCCCACGTCACCGACGTGCGCACAATCGAGGAAAACACAGTTACTTGTGAGCGAGCTGTCTAACGTAACGTTGTCGGTATGTTTTCGAACCAGAAACAGTGGAGCTGGATCAAGATTGAATATGGCAGAGGTCGTATAGCACGACAGCGTCCTCAAGGTCTTCCAGAGGCGTGCGGGAATCGGTATTGCAGTACAGGTACGTTGGGTAAAAGCCTTCAACGAAGGTCCGCAAACTGTGGCAAACATGCATCGGGCAGGTCTTGCTAGCGCCTCTGAAGAAGAATTGCATACAGTTGCCGCGTTAGTTGACTGTGATCGACGCCAGGCGATTCGTGAGCTCGCCCACAAAACCGGATAAGCGCATACGATAGTGCTTCGCATCCGAAAGGAATGCCTGGGCATTCGAAAAATCTCATCACGATGGGTTCCGCATGAATTGACGGAATGCAGAAATGGATGCTATGACCCTCCTCCCTTCCTTTCAACTGCACGTAAGACCAGCCATGTAGTTATAGTTTTCGAGGATTTGAGTCATAACACTCGATGGACAAGGCAAGACGATTCATCGCTGAATTAAAGTTCACCAGAATTCTCCGTTTTGTGAATTTTATGCCTTGATTGAAGAAAATTTTAGTCCGTATTTCTTTTGTATTATTTAGTCAGAGATATTATTTATCGTTGCCTGGCGATACATTCATTTAGTAGCTTTACAGTTATTAACACATCTCTCGCTCTGGTCCGGTTTAAATTCTGTCATTTGACGAAATTCACAGTTATTTTATATTGTACACATTCAAAATTAATAATACTGCACAATAATACATTCCCATAACAAGACTTCCCTATTTTAAATGTTCGGATAATGTTCGCACCAAAGATACACTCGCGAAATAATGTTCGTACCGATAAGTAAACGTTCACTTTCGTATATTTTAACAGTTGTCTCTTCAGATGAAATGACTGATGATGGAATGATACCTAATAATTCTTGAAAATCTAAATTAAAGTTCTCATCGCTATTGAAGTCACTCAATTCTATAAATTATCTGATTAAAATCTGTCCGTGTTTTATAATGTTTGCCACATTGCGCAGGCTATTTCGTATCGATCTTAGTCGCGATCTGATTTCGACTGTTCTATCTTCATCAGCCACAAACTAACTGAAAATAAAGTTCAATCTAAACTTCTCGGAAAAAAAAAACGCTCTTCCGAACAGAACCGAAATAATAGCAGATTTTTTGTAACAATCTCGAAATTTTACTTATATACCCCAACATGCAGAATACATCAGAGACTATTGCATCCTCCATGCTGTTACTTGCTTCTTTAATTTACATTTAAATATTCTTTATGACCGAAAAAACTAATTTCCTACTATGATAACTGCATATATACATTAATAATTTCCCAAATATAAATACCCGAGCTGATAAATACGTTAATATTCCTATAAAACTCCAATATTGCGTATACTAAAATCCCGAAAAATATAACTAACGTCATAATGAGTTACGATGCAGCTCAGACGCACTTGGAGCGCCGTATCGTAGCATTCGCTTCAGAACTGTTCCAGAGATTCGACAGACAGTAGTCCGCTCCATTCGCACCATCAACAAAACAGGCTCTGATAATGGTATACTACGACTTCCACATCGCTGGAAGCTGGTTCTATACAACGCTGGTGACTATTTTGAAGGACAGTATCAGGTACAAACATGTAACGCTTTTCTATCGGTTGTGAATAACTAGGTAACTATTTAATTTCCAACCCTCGTATAATTTAAAAATCCTCTTAATGTTTACGTACTGAAATGTATAGGTACCAAATAAATATTTATGTTGTCGCAGAGTGTATTGTATAACAGGTACCAGTATCATACAGGGGGTGGACAAAATAACGCGAATACTATTGCATAAAATTGGCATTACTGCGTTCGCGTTAACAGTGAGAAGCGAGGGTGTACGACTGATGTACGGAGTCTGGGACGTTACCTTGAAATATATTATACGTTTTGTTCTGCGATGACAAACACGTATGATTGGCGACATTTGTGATCTCTTGGACTTTCAAAGAGGCAAACTCGATGGGGCGTAGTAAGTGGGAGGATCTCTGACGAAACCGGCTACACTGTGTATTGCATTACTGATGACATCTTCTGTAATGATTGCACACATAAAACGAGGTAAACAATCAATAGTCAGGAAGAATCGGTGAAATTGGAAGTTAACTGGCAACTATCGATGGGCAATAAGACCCAGTGTTGCCTAACAACGAGAAACTCCAGCGGCAAAAGCGACTACAAAACTGAACGCTCACTGTTCCGATAAAAAGGGTATGCCCGAACCAGCTTAATATTCAAGAAAGTAAAGCCTTAATAATGAAAGCGATCGCAAAAAAGTGATACCAAGATTATCGAACCTGGACAGTTGTTGATTGCAAGTATGTGTTAAGGCCAAATTAATAATCGTTTACATTGTTTCCTACAAACAACAGGATTTGTGTATCTAAACGTAGAGCAAAAACGTTTTCATTGAATACATTGCAACGCTAATCCTCAGCATTCTATGTTTCCCAGTCACGACACAAATCCATAAGCAGCAGTTACTGTTACTTTGTAATTTTTTTAAGGGGACAAAACAAACAAATGGTTATCAGTTCAGTGATGAGGTGTTAATAGTAGCCTTTAAAATGGCATGACAGGTCCCTAGCAGGGATGCTCCTAGTTTCCATCAATCGCACCGGATAACATGGAATCACGTTGCCTTACAAAATTAAGTAGTTGAACTATTATTTTATACATATTTAGCGATGAAAAATACACTGACATAAAAAGTCATGCTAGTACAAGGACAAGTTGTAACTGAATGAAATGAAACTACGTATTATGAAAGACCATTTGACTATTCCACTGATTTTCAGTATGGGACGCTGCAAGTTACAAGTCGAATGTTGGTCAGCCCCGCTGCCCTCTCGTCGGAATGTATGTCCTTATCCGGTTTGGAATGGTGTCAAAAAATCTTTCGAGTCTCTTCAGATGAACATTTGTTCACAGCTGTCCTTTCAGATGCTGCATGATGCAACTGGGACGGAGTCTCCTTACAATATCGTGCCATGCAATGTTAAGTCATGTATGGGTCCTGGCATCTTGCTGCATGAGCTCAAAATGCTGCAGGTAGCCCCAGAAACGGATCCCGTATCGCTGCACCGTGAATGCCTTAACGGCTACAGGTGTCCCGACACCACGCTGTGTGTGTATCCACAATATTACCAGGATGTACCTCTGTATCCTTGAGGCCGCCAACTCCGAAAGAGGTTATCGTTGGCGTCTATGTATGACTCACATCTGAAAATGATGTGACGTAAGTGATCTCCTGTTACGCCTTCTGGGCATAGACAATAGGAAAGGTCCTGAGAAAAAGGCTTCGATAAGTAGTGGAAGCAAGACTGAGGAAAAATCAGACAAGTCCATAGAATTGCTAGACTTACTAAAAAAGAAATAAAAAAAATGATTGTAGCTGCACTAGGCATTGAAATTACTGAATTGCCGGAAGTGAAAATATATGCCTGGACGAGCTCGGATCTCTCGCTTCGGACCGGCAGTAGTTCGGTTCGTTGCAGACCTGTGTTTCTCCCTGTTCGTTTTACATCGTGTACTTGTCTGAGTTGTTTATTTTATTTATTTTTTTAGAGGGTCCGGTTCTCTCAGTGAAAGCGCTAAGCCACCGGCCCACATAACCACTTGGCTGCTAGCGCTCCCATGCCTTTAAATATCCACAAGTCACACGCTAAGGCCGTAGCATCCCCAACGTTCATGCTCTCTTATACTCGCCATTTCGGATTCCCGTACGAGGTCGAACATTATTACCGCGTCTGCGCTGAAGACGGCGACTCTTGCACTATCATCGCGTGACGCCACACGCAGTATCTTGTAGGCGGTCATGTTTTAACTTATGTATTTTATATGATGATTATGTGCTATGTTGCAGTTATTTTTTTAAATTCATTTCTTAAAAGTAAGATGACCCGCTTATAAAATGTATATGACTAGATGATGATGCTACAGTCCTCCGAAATCGGTCGTCATTCAATAAATTATCAATTCGCGATCTTGGCCATTCATTATTGAAAAAAAAATAAAAATAAACTTACTCTTTTCATTCTCCACTGCGAGGAGTGGAACGGGCTGTCTGAGATACGGATCATAAAGAGTCGCGGTTCTATTCAGCCAATTATCAGACAAGCTGATAGTGGAACAAAGGGGGATCCTGAATACTAGCACTTTCCTCACATGATTCCTTACTGCATTAAATATTCTGTAGCCGGCCGCAGTGATCGAGCGGTTTGCGGGGCGCCAGTTTCGTTCTGAACGGCCACTAAGGTCAGGGGGTCCGAATTCCCCCCTCGGGCATGGATATCTGTGCCGTCTTTAGTCTTAGCTAGTTCATAAATATCAAGAATGAAACTTTCACTCTGCAGTGGAGTGTGCGCTGATATGAAACTTTCTGGCAGATTAAAATTGTGTGCCGGAACCGGGACTCGAACCTGGGATATTTGGCTTTCGCGGGCAAGCCCACTACCGACTGTGCTATCCCGACACGACTCACGATGCCGCCTCACAACTTTACTTCCGCCAGTACCTCGCCTCCTACTTTCCAAATTTCACAGAAGCTCTCCTGCGAACCATGCAAGACTAACACTCCTGGAAGAAAGGATATGGTGGAGACATGGCTTAGCCACAGCCTAAGGGATGTTTCCAGAATGAAACTTTTACTCTGCAGCGGAGTGTGCGCTGATATGAAACTTCCTGGCAGATTAAAATTGTGTGCCAGAACCGGGATTCGAATCTGGAACCTTTGCCTTTCGCGGGCGAGCGCACTACCAACTGTGCTATCCAGACACGACTTACGATGCCGCCCCACAACTTTACTTCCGCTACTACCTCGCCTCCTACTTTCCAAACTTCACAGAAGCTCTCCTGCAAACCATGCAAGACTAACAATTCTGGAAGAAAGGATATGGTGGAGACATGGTTTAGCCACAGCCTAAGGGATGTTTCCAGAATGAAACTTTCACTCTGCAGCGGAGTGTGCGCTGATATGAAACTTCCTGGCAGATTAACATTGTGTGCCGGAACCGGGACTCGAACCTGGGACCTTTTCCTTTCGCGGGCAAGCGCACTATCGACTGTGCTATCCCGACACGACTCACGATGCCGCCCCCACAACTTTACTTCGTGAGTCGTGTCGGGATAGCACAGTCGGTAGTGCACTTGCCCGCGAAAGGCAAAGGTCCCAGGTTCGAGTCCCGGTTCCGGCACGCAATTTTAATCTGTCAGGAAGTTTCAGTTCATAAGTAGTTTGTATAGGGACTGATGACCCCGTAGTTAAGTCCCATAAGCTCTACAAACATTTGAACATTTGAAATATTCTACAGACTTACTTTGCTGTTATTCGCCAGCAGTTGCAACGGCAGCCCGGACATTTCCTTCCTGTGGGGCCGGCGCTCCCTCCTCCGCCACGCTCGCCGTGGTCGCGCCTTCTCTCACCCCTAACCTTTCTCCGCGGCGCCTTACCAAGGTCGGTGGGGCAGCAGCGCCCGGCCGGCTGGCGGCCGACCCACAAACAACATTGGCGCCCTCGGCCGGTTATCGGCTTTCCGCTCGATCAAGGCGCGCGGCCCGTGAAATATTGAGAGCGTTCCTACGTCACGTGGTCACGTGACCGTATTGCCCGAGCAATCAGACGCCGCACAGAGCGATAACCGCCGCGTAAATTTAGATCGCAGCTCTCTCGACCATTGATTTTCCAGTAAAGAACGAATTCCTTAGCGGAGCAAAGCGACGTAGCAGTACCAGTTATAATACTGCGTTCATATCACGTAGTTGTGGAGTAGATAGTGGACCGAATCTCCTTCCTGTTCTTGTCTCTAGTCCACTTAGCTACACCAAACGAGTACATGGTTGCGGTGGGAACGTAGTATTGTGTACAGCTACCGACCCATTCAAGTACAAATGTAAGCTCATAGCTGTTCCAATGGCTTGAGGTTACCTCATTACATTAATTAAAAGAGAGAATAGTGTAGCGTAATCGGCTTAATCTCTTTACGACACTTACTCAACATTATCAGCCAGTCGATCATACCATTTTACATCTGTTTCATCTTTTTAGATCTCTTGATATAACCTATACTTTCCTCCTTGATGTACTACAAGCAATGGATAAAATACTAAGAACGCAAAGCATTATACTGCAGTGTTACAAGTCCGCACCACTGTGCACGTGTTAACTCTGAAACTCCATCACACTTAACAAATGATGTACGAAGTCTTGGACTTTAACTTACAAGGTGTGTTCAAATGAAAAGTTACGAAACGACACTGTGTATAAAATTGAAGATTTTATTTCGAAGTACTCACCAGAGGCCTGAACACAACATCGCAATGTGTATCGAACAGAAGAATTCCCTGTTCCCAGAATTCGTGTGGCTGTCACAAGAGCCACTCCTTTAATCGTCGTCCGAGTTGAAGTGCTTCCCTTTTACATGTTTTTTTAGCGGACCAAATAGATGGAATTCTCAGGGCGACATAACTGGACTATAGGGCGGATGAACAAACCGTTTCCACTTCAAATTGGCCAGTACACATTTTGTGACCCTGGAGAAGAGTGGACGCACGTTATCATGGGGCAGAATCACTCCTTCCGTGAGCAGCCCAGGCCATTAGCTCTCGATGTTCTTGCGTAGGCTACTAAGTATCTCACGGTTTTCCATACTCGAGGAATTCGATGAGTATCGGGCCACAGACGTTAAAATGACAGTGAGTATCAACTTACCTGCTGAGGGCTCAGCCTTCAACTTTTTAGGTGGAGGCAGCACTACGGTGTCCCAAACCGGAATATTGTAATTTCAAGTGGTTTGGTCGTTAAGAAGTTTCGTATATTTTCATTTTAACGTACCTGATACTATTTGTCTTGTGACGGTCTGTATAAATGATCGGTGAAATGCCAGATCCTTCATTCTGAAGAGGGCGCTGTAGGGTATGCCGTCAGTGGAGACATCTCTGAAGGAAACGGGTACCTTGTTTAACCTTTGACTAGCAACACTATTCTCGGTAACTACATTGTATACAAAAAGGTAAAACAGCCTTGGTGAAAAGGAATTGAGGACGAAACCCGAAGTGATGATTGACGAGCACTAAGAAGGTTGAGGCCAGAAAACTTATAACAACCACGGCAAAAGTGGCTGCAGAACTCACTCCAGTAATACTGTTTAGATAAAAAGTCACTGGAGCGTAACGGTCATAGAAAGACTGCGTTACTAATCCCTAAATAACAGAAGCCAACGCGAAACTGCGAAGGAAGCGGTGCCACAGTCATAAAACGTGTACACTTGCTTCCTAAAACAACAGAAAGAAAAGCAACCTAGTATATGTATCGAAAACCACAAAGCCTTTGATATGGAATATCCGCATCCTTTGGCCTAGAAATGGAGGATTTCCGTAATGATTTGGGGATTTAAATCGTGGCATTCAACAGCTCTTATTAATATCCTCACTGGTCGGATAACTGTGATTGAGTATCTCACCGCCACTGACAACAAACTGCTTTCTATAATTGATCTATTGACAAAAAAAACGTGTCAAAACGATAATGTAACTACAAAAACAAGCAAAAATGTTCAGGCGTGCTTTTTGCACTGTTTGGATGTAAACATTTCCATTTATAAGAGAGTGAGCACCAAATAAGCAGCTGCAAGTAATTTGCTGATGTTCTGGCACAAGAATGAATAACAGTCTGTTAGAAATATTAAAACAGTTTACTAGTCTGTTCGTCGAAGGGCATTAACTGTTACAAAGACAAATTTGGGCCAACTCCTTACTAAAAAAATAATTTGGTGTTTATGTTAAGTGTTTATATAATTTTGTCCTTGCATTGTATTTTTCGTAACGCTGCAACCTCCGACAATAAAGTTCGTTGAATTAAGTCAGAACTGTAGATCAAGCAACACAGGCCAATCACAACGTTGCAGATGCATAGCGGTCGGTGTTAGCAACTTCCCCCACCGGAATTCAGTTGAGTATGCTGCGTTTTGCGCGTTAGACATATTGGACGAGGTGCTTCTTTCATGCGTTGGTTCTGAATTAAGAACGAGAAAAACATCAATTCACTGTTTGCTTTAAATTTGGCAAGACACAGAAGGAAACGTATGCGGAGCTGATACGTGTTTATGGGGATGAAGCACTGTTCATAAGGTGTGTGTGTGTGTGTGTGTGTGTGTGTGTGTGGCGGAGGGGGAGGGGTGTATATGAGTGGTTCTACCGTTTTCGAGGTGCCGGGAAAGTGTTCTGATAATCCACGTCGTAGACTATTGGCGACCTCCGTCAGTGACGAGAACACTGAAAAACTGAAAACAGTCACTATGCTTGCGAATCGATTTCGGCTAAATTAATTCTCATATTCAGTATATGTACAAAGGAACCAAGGTCGACATAAGCAATTGTGCATTATAATCTAAATGTTATTCATACCTGTTATCTTGTATCCCATCGGTAATGCTTACAATGTGGTCAAGAATATGACTTGTGCGAAGTGTCTGACTTGATTTCAATTTCAGTTTCAGTCAGCGTTACTTGCTGCCAAGCATTTATATGTGAATTGCAGAATAAATATCTACACGCACATGCACTTAAGATGGCTACTAACTACAATCGTTTCTTTACAAGTGGGCCAACAAATCAGAAAACGACTTTAATATGCTGCAATACTATTATTTAATTTTTTAGTTATTTAAGAACGACGAAAGTTTCGGCTTTTTGTCAGTTCTAAGTTTTCGTGTTACAGCATAATGTCCTGGAGAGTTTTCTCTCATAACTTTTTGCTGATAAGATTTTACTAGCAGATTTTTTTAGCAAAACATCAGCAAAAAGTGAAGAATTAAATTAAATAAAAAATACAAATAAAATAAAATAAAAAAAACATATGAGAAAGAGACCTCCAAGACAAGAAAACTTGAGAATGGCAAAATGCCGAAACTGTCCTGCTGCATTGAAAAGAAATAAATATTTTACTAATGTAGTCGAAATCAAATTGGAAATGTAAATAAACTGTTAAATTAATAGCGGTTGGAGTTCCTTCAGTTATTAAGATGTCAGAAAAAGAAAGTAGGGTAAGGATGCACAAAGTGGTGATATTTTTCACATTGTACGGCACAGTGTTCATAAATGATAATAAGTTATGTAAATGTCATGTAGACAGTTTCATTGTTCTATAACCTTTCTCATTTTGGTTTTTTTAGACACACAACAAAAAGTACTGAATAAATTGACAGAGGCTCGTACATGAGTAACAAGATTCGTAAACCCATGACAGTGGTATTCTAATGTCGTGAATCCCCCACTCAGAAAAAAATGCAAAACTATTACTTGCAAACATTTTAGTGTGATCCATTACATTTCTGTTATATTGCACATGGTAGCGTAATGAACAATGTCTAAATATTTGTGTTGCAGTAAAGTGTTCAGTAGCTTTCAGAACATTTTCCTTAAAATGGTCCAAGTGACTGAATAAAACTTAAATGCTTTGTAAACTGACCAATCTTCCTGTAAAACGTTTCTTACATCCAGTTCAAGCATTCTGCCATCATACCATTTGATAGAAGGCTTTCCATGTTATATCAAAATTCAAATGTTCAAATGTTTGTTAAGCTTAAGGGACTTAACTGCGGGGTCATCCGTCCCTAAACTTATAAACTACTTGTGCACTACCTTATACTAAGGACAACACAAACATCCATGCCCGAGGGGGTATTCGAAACCCCGACGGTAGCGGCAGGGCAGACTGTGACTGGCACGCCGCAGACCACTCAGCCACCGCTGCCGGCCACGTTTTATCTCTTTGTATTTTCCCATTACTGCAGCGAAAAAAACATATTAATAAAAAAATAAAAAAATACACGATATTTTATCTTACTGGCTATCCTCAGAAAATTGATATATAAAAGCGTATTACTCATTACGGCTTTATAATGTTGACTTGAAATTATTTCCTCCATTATAGCAACATAATATTTGATCTTTAAATGTTGCTTAAGGTTAAGGGACTTAACTAAAGGGTCATCAGTCCCTAAACGTACAAACTACTTATGAACTATCTTATACTAAAGACGGCACAAACATCCATGCCCGAGGGGTGGTTCGAACGGCCTCGTACATCGGAGCATAGTGCCTCAATGCGCTTGGCCACTCCACCGCGGCTGAAAATTATATATTTATTTGTTTTACTCTTTACGGAATGTATATGTATGCATAGCTTCCGATTCATGAACTGTATTATATATCAATTCTGACGATAGTCCTGTTTAAGGAAGAACAATGTTACAGAAAATGTCAGAATAAGATATGAAACGGGAAAGGTATTTGTGGTGTCGCACAAGTCCAAAGTGCGCGCCACGGCGCGGCGTTCTTACGACGACAGCCACGAGCGCCCTCTGCTGAGGCATACTTACAAATTCCGCTTGCTGACGAGTCAAAAAAGTTTTTCGTCATTAATACTCACATGGGCCTTTTTCAATTTCAACGCCTACCCTTTGGTAGTTCTTCCGCCCCCGCTATTTTTCAGCGTTTCTTGGAACAGCTGACAGTTTCTGTACCGTGTTGCTTGAACTATTTAGATGATATTGTGGTATCCGGACGTTCAGTTGAAGAACATTTAGTTAACCTGGAGTGCCTTTTCAAAGTTTTGACTGCAGCAGGTCTACGTTGTAATAAAGCAAAGTGTTCGTTTTTTCAAACTGAAATAGAGTACCTAGGCCATGTGATTAATGCCCAAGGAATCCATCCTTTACAGTCACATCTTCGAGCAATCAAAGACTTGCCTCCTCCTAAGAATGTGCACGAACTGCAAGCAGTAATGGGAAAGCTTATCTATTATTTCAAGTTTATTCCCAATGCGTCTCAGATTGCAGCTCCACTGCATCGCTTACGTAGGAAAAAAGTTCCTTTTGTTTGGTCCAAAGATTGCCAGGTTGCCTTTGACAACTTAAAGTCTGCACTACTCAGTGATGCATGTTTGATTCCCTTTGACCCACAGAAGCCTGTAGTGCTAGCAGTTGATGCCTCGACGTACGGTGTGGGTGCAGTTTTGTCACATCGCATTGGGTCTCACGATCGACCTATTGCCTTTGCGTCCAAGCTACTGACGCCCACGCAACAGAATTACAGTCAGATAGAAAAGGAGGCCTTAGCAATCATTTACGGCGTCACGAAGTTTCATCATTATCTCTATGGCAGAAAATTCTATTTGTTGACTGACCACAAACCTCTCACGTCGTTGTTCTCACCCACAAAGCCAATTCCGCCACGAACGGCACAAAAGCTTCAGAGATGGTCCTTAATACTGTCTAATTATCAATATGAGATTTTGTACCGACCTACCACTAAACACGCCAACGCGGACACACTTTCCCGACTTCCGGTTGGTCATGATATGTCGTTTGATTCTTCAGACATGGCATGTTGTCAGATAGACTCCAGAGATGCTTCCGCTGTCGCAGATATCCCATTGAACTCTCGTCGGGTTGCACAGGAAACAGCTGCGGATGCAGACCTTAGTGTGTTAGCACGTTTTGTTCGCTTTGGTTGGCCTGCCAGAGCCAAAGACATTGAGCGGCCTCTGGTTCGACGTTATTTTGCACAACGTCATGCATTGTCTTTAAGTCAGGGTGTTCTGTTGTTACATACTGACAACGACCAAACAAGAGTGATTGTTCCTCGTTCCCTGCTACGAGAAGTGTTATGCCTCCTGCATCAAGGACATTGGGGTATTGTTAGGACAAAGCAATTGGCCAGACGTCATTGTACTTGGGTTTTAATGGACGCTCAGATAGAGAACATGACTCACAGTGTACAGTTTGTGCAGAGCATCAGGCGGCGCCTCCGCAACGTTTCTCAGACTGGCCGCGCCCCAAGGGACCATGGCAACGTTTACACATTGACTTTGCCGGACCTTTCTGGAATACGCGATGGTTAATTGTTGTAGACGCTTTCAGTAAGTTTCCTTTCGTGATTGCCATGAATTCAACGACAGCGTCTAGTAAAATCAGTGCCTTAACATCAGCATCGAAGGTTTGCCTGAAACTATCGTCAGTGACAATGTACCTCAGTTTGTTAGTGCGGAATTTCAACAGTTTTCTCGTGTGAATGGCATTCAGCATATCAAGATCGCACCTTTTCATCCTCAGTCCAATGGTAAAGCAGAACGTTTCGTCCGAACGTTCAAGTCTCACATGGAAAAGGTGAAAGGTCAGCACTCCAGGCAGCAAGCTCTTCAAATTTTCCTGTCTACGTATGCCACGGGACGGCCCATCTCCTGCCGAGCTGCTACACGGTCGCCGTCACCGCACACTCCTTCACCTGTTGCAGCCTCCCACGCACCGAGTCGGTTCGTATGGCGCTACGCGTTTTCAGGTTTCTACGCCGGTGCGGTACAGGGTGTTTGCTGGAAACAAGAAGAAACTATGGATGCAGGGCACCATTCTGCGCGTGCTCGGTCGCAATATGTATGTTGTACGTTCTTCCACAGGGTCGGAGCTGCGGCGTCACGCAAACCAATTGCGCCTGCACAGGCCGCGCGATCCTGTCTCGGGTATCTTGATTCCAGACCCAGTTCACCGCCAGGGAGCACAGCCACATCGGTCCAGCTTCCCTGGGCTACGAGATCCAGATGGATGTCGACACACCTCCGACGCAGTCGTCGCCGCAGCTGTCGACGCCGCAGATGAAAGCGTCACCGAGAGCGACTCCGGGACCGTGCGGGCCCCTCCAGCTTGGGCCACGCACCTCAGAAGAAGATGACCTGCTCCCTCTGGGCGGGGGTATGCGCCCTTCCCCAGGTTTCTGCGGGTTTCCTGGAGGATCGCAAGGCGGATGCCGGGGCGCGGACGGCGTCGCGATCCCAGCCTCAGCTACGGCGCCCGTCCCACCAGTAACGCCCCCGCCCAGGCCCTCCTCCCAGTGCCGTCGCCGTGGCTCTCAGCCCTACGCCACGACGGCGCGGCGGTTTGGGGGGGAGGGGTGTGGTGTCACACAAGTCCAAAGTGCGCGCCACCTACTTTCGCCGCGCGCCGCCATGCACGCACGGCGCGGCGTTCTTACGACGACAGCCATGAGCGCCCTCTGCTGCAACTCCGCTCGTGGCCACGACTGAACGACATCGTTCACTTGGAACTGAGATAGGAACCAGTCAACACTTCGGAATCAGACAGGCACCAGTGAAGACTTAGCTATCGAATAGGCACTAGGCAGGCCTCTAGCTCAACTATGTATCAGCCTTCTGCAGTACTATGTAAACGTTAAGTATTGTATAAATTCTGTGCAATATATATCTCATTCTAATTTACTCTAGTTTTTCTAGTTTCTGGCTGCTCCCCTCCGTACCTGCACCAGCGTGCTATCTTTATTCCTGTGTCTGTCTCATTCCACTCGGCCACCGACACCTACGACGGAAACGAGACACAAAAGCGGCGACGAGGCTTGGACACAAAAGTATTCCATGACAATGTATGAACGATATTATATTAATACTGACATGAAATGTTTCCCTGTTACGAAGCATTTTCAACGTGTTGTCACTGATATTAACCTCTCAAATTAGTATTTCTTCAACAGCGGTAGAAAAACTCAGCAACTGTCGAGCCTATGGCCAATGATCATTGCAGAAACACGTTGTAGTTCTTTCCCGCAGAGCGTGGGGAGAGGGGTACATAGAGCTGGAAAGCAGACAATATGTGATGTATATTGGAAGCTTCAGAAAGAAAGGCACATGATCCTAACGCTATGGTACGTCGCTGAACCAAGTATCACGGTGTTAGCGCATCCTTACCCTATACAGTCGATGGTATTTTATTCATCAAATGTAAGTCATTCAGTCTGTCAGCACAACATATACAATCATTATTCATTCGTTAAAAAATACAAGCACAGTGCTGTAATATGTACATACACACACACACACACACAAATAGAAGTATTAGGCTCTAAAGATCTGAACTGCTAGGTGGTGTTAATCGGAGACGAGAAGTCGCCGGAACGCTACGTCATACTCGCCAGTAGACCTCCTAAATCGTCCGCCATGTTTTCCCCAACATTTGGAATCGCGCTGCACTAACAGCGTAGAGGCGCATGCCCTGCCATCTTTCACAAACGATTTCGCAAAAACTAATTGAAAGAAATATTTAATTTTTCTGCTACTTAAATCTTTTTATGTCAGCATTGTTTCGAAATGCTCGTCATTTCGTTAATAGTCATAGTTAATAAGATATTGGTTTCAAAATAAGAGACTGCGCTACATTAGGAAAAGTTTGCAGTAAAAAATAGAGGCTGGTATGATATTCCGTTTGGTGATTGTTGCACCAATTTGTTGCTGCGGATGGAAGTTTCCTAATGGATTGAATTTTATTTTAGAATTAGAAGGAGATCTTTACCTTTGACCCATACCGCTAAACTTTATTTTATTTAGCGCACTCATGTCCGATGGCGATAAGGCCAGAATGAATCATTGCGTATCTCAAACACGGTTACAGGTATCAAAATGATATTTTGACAAATGATAACTTGCAGAGAGGGGAGTATTTTGCCACATGGTTACTACGCAAAACTTCATTAATTGTCGCATTATTCAAGGAAATACATAATTGTGGAATGAAGAAGAGAAAGGTGGAGGTTTATTTTTCGATTTGCAGATATGCCTTCGTCACTCACAAATGTTTATTTCTTTGCTTCTTGTCCACTGTGTTTCAGAGATACTACTAAGTTTCCAAAACCTAATAGGAGTTACATTTCCTTCAGTTTAAAGCCTAGCAGTAACAGAACGGAAGTTACTAGATCTAATGAGGATTTTATGTGAGAATACTGTAAAATGACAGATAGCAAGTGTCGTGTTGCACAAGTGTGAAGTGCACGCCACGTACTTACGCCGTGCGCCGCCATGCACGCACGGCGCGGCGTTATTACGACGTCAGCCACGAGTGCCCTCTGCTACAACTCCGCTCGTGGCCACGAGTGATGCATCGGCCACTTGGGAATCAGATAGGCACCAGTTATGACTTGGCTATCGGATAGGCACTAGGAATCATCAGTAGGCAGACCTCTATCTAATCTATGTATCAGCATTCTGCAGTCAAGAACTATGTAAAAGTTAAGTATTACTAAGTCCTTATGAAATATATATCTCGTTCTAATTTAGTGTTTCTAGTTTCTGCTGTCCCACTGGCTGGTCACTTCCATACCGCACAAGCGTGCATCCTTTATTCCTGTGACGGTCTCTTTCTGATCGGCCAGCGACACCAAAGACAACCGGCGAAAACGAGACACAAAAGTAGCGACGAGGCTGGGACACAAAAGCAAGGATCTCTTCACTAGCTGACTTGTTCTCATTTCCTCCCACAATAAATCACTCTGTATTGTGATATTTAGAATATCCTTTTCATATAACTGAAAAAATGAAATTTCTTATTACATAAAGACATAGCACTTTGTAGTGTGCAACTATTAAATTTAATGGGTTAAAAGAAGTCAGTACCAGTATCTTCAAGTATGGATGTTATGGAGTAACAACATGTGAATAATAATGAGGTGCTCTAATACGGAGGACGTGTTACTACTAGACGGGCGGGCGGAACCCAGAGCGTCATATTTAACTGACATTATCTCCAGTTATACGTTTCTCACAGAGTTTCTGTTTGGAGAGGATGAAAATTTGATGTAGTTTGAACATTTCATTCGCTTAATGTGTTCACCTAACTTCAACAGAAAGAAAGCACCTCGCATGTCGAAAATTCCGTAACGTCGTCAAAAAGTGCATGTCCGTAAACTATCAGTATATGCTGTTTATAAATTATTGCCATAAATAAAACTAAATTGAAAATTAACGAAGAAATTGATGAAAATTCCACGTTCATACAGTGAGTAGTTGCCGATTGTGAGCGAATTGAATGAAACGCGAGGTAACGCGTGAGCTCGTCCGGAACGTGGAAACTCCTACAGCTTGGGGAAAAATGGCGGACAGTTGAGCTCGGGTTTATACGAGCCTTACTCGCCAGCGTTTGCGCCTCGCCGTCAGGCAGACCCGCAGCGCATGAGCAGAGGAAAGCCAACCCATTAGCACAGGCCACAGCGGCTGTCTCGCTGTGGTTTGCCTTTCTGTGGGAACGTTTACAGTGAACGAATGGGTTGGCTAATGAAAATAAGTGACGCCCCACCAAGGTAGAAAAGGAAGAAATGGTTTCAAGCAACGTATGCGCGATTGGTAAAATGATTCGTCATCATAAGTACACTAGGCCTGCTTCCATTTAGTACTTTCATATTACATCCTGATATTTCCTCATGATGAATAAAAAACACCCGCTTCAGCGCTTTTACAACTTCATTAAATGGGACGATCTGTAATCACATCAGGTTTCAGACCTAAATAAAAATAAACCACAAAACCATTAAAATCTGACCAACTGGGGTATAAAGCTCAACTACATAAAGTGACTAAAATCTAGGTATTACATAACTGAAAATTAACTATTTAAATTATGATTACTAGTACATTATCCAACGGGTATCATTATGTTTAAAACATATCCCCCGATTCCTAAAATTTTCTCTCGTTTAAAAGTTTTACTCAAACCACCTCCGTCAAAAATCCTATAAACTGAGGGCGGTCAGAACTAAAAAGAGATATGAAAACGCATTTGAAATATGGCGAGGGAGTGAGATACACCCGAAAATAGTAAACGGAAAGTAACCAATAAGATTGACTAAGACTAAAACGACGGTTGAACGTGTAGCGTGGTTACATACTGGACAGGGGGGGGGGGGGGGCAGGCATGCGCGGAGTACTTGTTTGCAAATAACACTTTTGCTACCGGTCACAATTTTATTTTATTTAGCACGACGCGTTTCGAATAATAATTCCCATTTTCAAGTGCGTTCTTGTGCTATCCAAAAGTTCAAATGTTTGTTAAGCTTATGGGACTTAACTACGGGGTCATCAGTCCCTAAACTTACGAACTACTTATGAACTAGCTAATCCTAAGGACGGCACAAATATCCATGCCCGAGGGGGGATTCGAACCACCGACCGTAGTGGCCGTGCAGACCGTGACTGGAGCGCCTCAATCCCCTCGGCCACCGCGGCCGGCTTGTGCTATCCCATTTTTAGTTGCTGTGTTTCCGATGTCTGAGGTTCAACATTATGTTGTTGTCTATATTGCAATGATTATAGTTCAAACTTTAGTTCTTGATTGGTTTTTATAATTAGCAAATAGCAAAATCAACTGAATAAGTTTACTTTCAGTTTGTTGACGTCGATTTGCGTATAATTAAGAAACTGTACGTATAAGTTTTTCAAACGATTTCGCCATTTAATAATTGTAAAAACCGACCAATAACTAAAATTTGCGCATTTAATTATTGCAGTCAAGACAACATAATGCTGAATCTCACACCAAAAACAACTAAAATGGGATAGCACATAAACGCAATTGAAAAGGAATTATTTCCCGAAGTGCGTCATGCTAAATAAAATGAAATCGTGACTGTTAGCAGAAATGTTATTTATAAATAATTACATTGACCTCACAGTCGTAGACTTTCCAAACCTATTTTCAAATGGATAAAATAAAAAAAAATGTTCAAATGTTTTTTGGGTTTATGGGACTAAACTGCGGGGTCGTCAGTCCCTAAACCTACAAACTACTTATGAACTAAATTATATTAAAGACAACACAAATACTCTTGCCAGAGGAAGGATTCGAACCTCCGACGCGGAAGGCCGCGCGATCTGTAACGTGGCGTTCCAGACCGCTCGGCTACTCCCGCGCGGCGGATAAAATCAAGAAACAGATTTGCACCTCAATTCGATGTTGGTTGAGTGTATGAGTAGGTGATGGCCGTAAAGCACGATGTATTTCAAGTTTTTCCAAGGCGTAAAGGAAATTTACTTTCCGTTTCCTATGGGTCACTGAAACATTGGACGTATTGCTAGTGACCGAGTCTTCATTCAGATTGTCACAGTCTTACTTAACTATCTAATGCAGTTATCAGCGTTTGTGGGTAATGATTTAGTGCTATGCGATTTCCTTTAGACATACAGATTCCGTTAAGAAACGAGCAGGTGAGAAACCTTTCGGAAATTTTATGGCCTGATACAAGATCGGAAGTGGGAAAGAGAAATTATGTATACCTTAAAGACCCAAGGTTGAAGGTGATGTGACATTGATATAGAGAGGTACGTTTAAGATACAAAATACATACAGTAATTCGCTACAAAAAAGAAAATAAATTTATTTTCAAAAATTTTGTACCCACACAATTGTCTATTTTGGGCCTTCACTTCAATTTTTCATGATCTGCACAATCTTACAATAACATAGCTTTGAAAAAAAAAAAAAAAAAAAAAAAGACATAGAACATCACAGGATCAACTGTCTGTCTGATATGACAGCTTCACATGTCAAAACAAGAGTATCAACACCTAATCTTTCTTGCCGCCATTGTAATTGTACTTCACGTTTGCCGACTGCCGGTGCTACACATTGTAGAAACATGGAACTAAAACACGTTGCGCACCTTAGAAAAGTCCATGCACGACTGTCTGCTGCGGGCCCGAACTTCCTATCGTGACTCACAAAGAAATAAAACGAGCAAAACCAGAAACACACAATTGTGCGTGCAAGGCCTGAAGGAATTATGGTGTGCTACAATACAGTCAGGAACAAAAAATATTATTTGGGAGTGAAGTTAATCGCTAGTGTCAGATTAAATACCAAATGATATGCGCATGACAAAAGCGGGGAAACGCGGCGTATTTTCGTTATAGCTTCGAAAGAAATCCTGAAAAATGTCGAGTATGTGACTTATGAAGAGTCTTTTATCACAACCACAGTTTTTCTATTTAGTCGCTTATTCTTCCTTAGGTTTGATTCCATTTCCAAGCTACAGCTGCTCAGAAGCTGAGTTTTCAAATATATGAAGGATAACAACAAGCAATTATTTGTTAATACAGACGTACATTACAGTCACTGTGAGACAATCTTCTGTGCACAATAAAAGCATAGGAAAACCAGTTTTTGTAAGGAAACATGTATGTAACATTCTAGATAAGCCTTGTGGTATTTCCGCCCTTACCACAAAATGATAGGGGTCAATTGAAGAGCGGGGTACCACCCGTTGACTTTGATTAGTAACGTCAACGAGTTGTCTTATGACTCGAAACATCGATCATTTTCCTTCTGTTACGAATGTGACAATACTTTTTACAATAAAATCAGACCAATTTACGTTCATCCATCCACCTACGCCCCAAGTTTTAATTAAAAATTGTTAATCACTCTAAACATCGATCATTCATGGCAGACAATGTTCAAATGTTTGTAGAGCTTATGGGACTTAACCACGGGGGTCATCAGTCCCTAAACTACTTATGAACTGGCTAATACTTAGGGCTGCACAAATATCCATGACTAAGGTGGTATTAGAACCCCCGACCGTAGTGGCCGTGCAGAATGTGACTGACGCGCCGCAGAACGCTCGGCCACCGCGGCCGGCTCATGGCACATCACTATTTCTTAGATCATAATTGAAAGATTTAAGTTTTGAGCGCTTTCTTTTTTTCTTTTATTTTTTCTTCTTTTTATTTTTACGAAATGTTCCTTTCCGCATTTTCTTTTTGCGTTTATTATGTCGCCAATGACGTCAAGGGTCAAAGCCGACGGTTGTTATCCTGGTATTCAGTTCTGCCGAATATAGATTGAAATATTACATAACTTATTCATCGTAGTGAGCGATCTTAGTATAAAGGGAAACGCCGAGATCGCGATGTTTATTTTTATGTGGAAAGCGACCGGGTTTGGTGGGAACTAGAATTGACATTTAACTGCTTATTAAAGCGCTCAGCATATTATTTTGAAAAGGTTCTGGTGGTTAGTCAAATATAAAATATTGTGCTCGTTGATAGTTACACATAAAACAGTACGTTAGACACACGAAGAACTGTCATAGTGCACATTTGTGGCTGAGCGAAATATTCAAACGTTTGTAAATCTATCGGACCAAACTGCGTGGTCATCAGTCCGTAGCTTACAAACTACTTAAACCTAGGTAAACTAACCTAAGGGCAACACACACACCCATGCCCCATGGAGGACTCGAACCTCCACGGCGAGCAACCGCGAGCTCCGCAGCGAGACGCTCTAGACCGCTCGGCTGCTCCACCGTGGCCTGGTTGAGCGACTCCATTGAGTTAGGGACCTATCACCTCAGTAGATTGGTACAAACATCTGGACAAAAATGTTCAAATGTTTGTAGAGTCTATGGGACTTAACTACGGAGTCGTCAGTCCCTAAACTTACAAACTACTTATGAGCTAGCTAAGGACGGCACAAATATCCATGCCCGAGGGGGGATTCGAGCCCCCGACCGTAGTGGCCGTGCAGACCGTGACTGGCGCGCCTCAGTCCCCTCGGCCACCGCGGCCGGCACATCTGGACATTTCAACATTTTGAACAGTTAGTCGGATAGCAACCCGACTATGTGCATATTTTGAGCTTGTAACTAATGGATTAATTGTACTTTTTTCGCTCATTTTTTTTAACTGGGTTACCAGGGAATGGATGCACATTACCGACGTACTTTATACCGAACGGTTAACTTTATTTTGTGATGTAATTCTAGTGTTATTGTCGTTTCGTCGACGAGTCCTCGGATTCGTAATAAGGTCTTACGAGTTCTGAGTATTAAGAACTTCGTAACTCAGAACTGACTTCCAAGCTCCTCCATCCACTAAGGCTGCCTCCAGAGCACAGGTATTTGCGACGGGAGGTGGGAACTGGAAGGCGTCCAATAGGAAGCCGTGAATAATGCAGTGGGTGGGTGGGTCGGTGTGACCGTGGACCAGGCTGCGGAGCGACGAAGCCAGCCGGGCTTCCCGCACAGTAGATGGGGCGGTGATTACCTCAGTGCAGCCGCCGACGCTGATACATCAAAGGCAGCCGCCAGGGCCTATCCTACACGCTGCTGCCGAGGCGTGGCCGTCTCTAGCTGCCGCTGCCACACAGGGCCTCCTCTTCACCTACTCTACGTGTGACAGTTTAACCACTGAAGCAATTTATTAACTGTTCATCAGGCAATAGTTGTCTTTTTTGTATTATTTTTTACATTAACATAATTCAGTTCTTCAGTATTATCTTCAGAATCTTGTAGTTGCGTCTGCAATCCCTCTCGTCAATGCTGTACGTGTCACAACATAGACGAGACGGGTTGCAGACGCAACTACAGATTCTGAACATGATGCATGCAGAAGGACTGAAACGTGTTAAAGCAAGAAAAAACAAAGTGCAACTGTTGCCTGATGATCAGATAATAAATTTGTTTCAAATATTTGTGCAATTGCTAACTTTCGCAAATCGATTGTGTCGACTACAGTATAAATTTAACCATACATAATACAGAATCAATAGAAAATTCTTATATTTCTGAAAAAGTTAGTTTCCTTCTGTTGGAATGGATTCTGACTGTATTATCCAAATGTAGTTTTCCCTTAATTAAATTCCTTTAGCGTTTTCTGATATTCAAAATACGAGGTATGTCGACAAAGTAAGTTCCGTTTGGTTATATAAACCAAACGTGAACAGATACAGAAAAAATATTTATTGTATAAAAATCTGCAACTGTTCAACTACTTTTCTGCATAACTTCCGAAATTTTGTAGGCACTTTTCATAGCGTGCGACAAGTCATTGTGTGCCTTCTTCATAGAAGGTTGCCGCCTGGCGATTCAACCATGTGGCAAACATGTTCTTCATCATAGTTGAAGTGTTGACCACCAAGGACAGATTTTAGGTGTAAGAAGAGATTAAAGAAGTCTTCTTCTTCCCTTCACGTTGCAGCCCGACCTCACAAGGCGAATGTGATCCCCAACTCTTACGGGAATTTCACTGGGACGTGTTTGATCATCCTCCGTACAGTCTCGCTCCTAGCGACTTTCTTCTTACACCTAAAACTTGTCCATGGTGGTCAACACTTCAGCGGTGATGACGAGCTGAAAGAACATGTTACAACGTGGTTGATTACACAGGCGGCAACCTTCTACGAGGAAGGCATACAAAGACTTCAGCCACGCTACGACAAATTTCGGAAGCTATGTGGAAAAGTAGTTTAATAGTTGTATATTTTTGTAAAATAAATATTTTTTCTGTATCTGTAGACGTTTGTTTTATATAAGCAAACGGAACTTACTTTGTGGACATACCTCGTAATTCAGTTCTTCAGTATCATCTGCAGAATCTTGAAGTTGCATCTGCAATCCTACTCGTCTATGCTGTACGTGTCACAAGATAGACGAGACGGGTTGCAGACGCAACTAAAAGATTCTGAAGATGATGCAGAAGGACTGAAACGTGTTAAAGCAAGGAAAAAAAATGTTGCAACTGTTGCCTGATGATAACATAATAAATTAGTTTAATTTTATTATAAAGAACAGTCTAGAGTGCAAAAAAAAAAAAAATTCCCACTAGTTTTGGTCTTCTTTTAGACCATCTTCAGGAAATTTAGCTCCATTGATGTTGTGGAGCTGGCAGGAAACTTGGAGCCTTCTAGTACGTCACTAGATGGGTCAAAGTTTCCTGCCAGCTCCACAACATCAATGGAGCTAAATTTTCTGAAGCCTTCTGGAGCCGTCTAGTACGGCACTAGAAGGCTCCAAGTTTCCTGCCAGCTCCACAACATCAATGGAGCTAATTTTTCTGAAGATGGTGTAAAAGAAGTCCGATACTAGTCGGAATTTTTTTTTTTGCACTGTAGACTGTTCTTTTATATATAAATTTAAATAAGAGTGCTGTTGCCCAATAAGCGAAACAAAATGTTTCCAAAAATATGAAATGTGTTTCAAATATTTGTGCAGTTGCTAACATTCACAAATCGATTGTGTCGCCTATTGTATAAATTTAACCATACATAACAAAATGTTTGTACAACTTATGGGACTTAACTACAGGGTCATCAGTCCCTACACCTACAAAGTACTTATGAACTAGCTTGTACTAAAGATGGCACAAACATTCCTGCCAGAGGGGGCGGGATTCGAACCCCCAACGGGGAACGGCCTCGTGCATCGTAGCATAGCGCCTCAACGCGCTCGGTCGCTCCATCGCGGCCATAATAGAATCAACAGAAAATTCTTATATTTCTGTAAAAATTGGTTTCCTTCTTTTGAAATGGGTACTGAGTGTATTATCCCAATGTAGTTTTCCCTTACTTAAATTCCTTTAGCGTTTTCCGATATTCAAAATATAAGTGTACGCCAGGCAAAGTAATGTCCATGACCCTTACGCTTCCTAATCGCGCTACTCGATGCACTGTATGAGAACCACGGAAATGATACACTAAATAAAGACTGACTTCTGTTTGAGATGACTAAGGAGTAGGAGGTATTGATATAATTGTACTTCTGAGGATTATAATCATTGCTGCAGTAGCCATATTCCGTGTAGGGAATGAATCTTGCCGGCCGCGGTGGCCGAGGGGACTGAGGCGCTCCAGTCACGGTCTGCACGGCCACTACGGTCGGGGGTTCGAATCCCTCCCCCCCCCCTCTAGGGCCGTCCTAATTCGTAAGTAGTTCATAAGTAGTTTGTAAGTTTAGGGACTGATGACCCCGTAGTTAAGTCCCATAAGCTCTACAAACATATGAACATTTGAATGAATCTTTTCTAAACATAGAACGATTAGTAAAACTGTACTTACAAGAAATGGAAAATAATAACGATGATCTTTAATATAATAAGTGTATTTTTCGTTACAGCTATAAAGCTTTTTAAATCAACTATTAAATGGGCACAGACCAAGCCGGAAGAACATGGTCCAATATCGGTAAGAAACTGTATATTTCTTGCCTCCACCTTTGATAGTGTTCAGCATAGCTTCTCTCGTGATTAGTTGACATCCAGAAGTTTTACCTAGATATCTGTTGAAGAGTCAGTTTTCCAAAGTCGACGATGAATTGTACGCAAAGGAGACACATTCGCAATGCAACTTCATCTTAAAGCTTGAATCTTGCATCGAGCTTCCGAGACATCAACAGGATCTTTATTCTCTTGTAGCTTCCCCTGAGGAACTAATTATAGAATTTATTTGAAATGTCCTAACTGAATTTTAACTTAATTTGTGGAGGCGTTAAGGTAAATACGCAAGTAATATAAATTTTGATAAGAAAATTTAGACGTCAGGCTATATATTTCTAAACATCGATCGCAAGTTTTGGTTACACTATCTAAATGCCCGGCGTTGCTAGAGTATTTAAGTAGTTTTACCACCTGTCTCTGTTTATCTCTTATCTTGTGCAGCTCCTCCACTCTCTGTGCCTCTCATCTTCTACTTCATCTCTACCTGCCCATCTTCCCCTTCCCCCTCCATGCCTCATGCCCTATAAGAAATTACAGATATCTGCCAAAATCAGAGAAAGTGTGTCCAAGTCTATTGTAAGGTACCATGTACCACCATAACCGTATCCAATTTTATGTAAACGTTCAGTATCCTTCCGTTTTGAAAATAAAGATTGCAAAATTTCTTCCATTTCTATTGAATGTAGTGTTTACTGTAGTCTTTTCGCGTGTGTTAACTGTTACAGACGAACATAATGGCACACTCGCATTAGCTACAACGAACTTATTGGAATACATACATCGATAGTGAGCAGTGTCGTATACGTCAAACTAGTGAACGATGTAGCATGTGAAAAAGTACTGAATGACGTAAAACAAGGTTCAAATTTCGACACTCAGTCGAAGACACAGAAGACGTGTTAGCGGATCATGCGGGTTTAGGTATACGCACCATACGGATCTTTTAATTACTATTTGAGGTACCAGAACAGATCGTAACAGACGAATAGCGACCATGAGGCACAATGATCAGCCATATTGCAGAGAAAATGGACGCGCTTCACAACCTATCCAGTGCTCAATAGCGTGCGACAGATGCGAATTTAACAAAACATGTGCCGTCGTATTTGTACATCGTTGGCAGTAGAGCTATCGTGATGTACGACGGCGAGCCCAGACCTTGCCCAGGATGCGGTAGTGAGGGCCATGTTCGATCAGAATGCCTTCAAAAAAGTTGCCCAGTTTGCACTGCCTCAGCCGTCGGAGGTTAGAGTCGTCCCTCGGGCATAATTGTGAGCCATTCCATTTCAAATCGGACAGTATTTTTGTAGGGTCTAATTTTTCTGTCATAAAAAGTACACGTTACGGTAAAACGGGGTAACTTCGACATGTTTTTTGCGATTTTGCTGCTCTGCAAATTATTGATGAGAGAATCGTAACAGTTAAAGCCTTAGTTGTCTTTACTAAGAAGATGTATATTTCTCTCATGGCCCATTTCCCCCCTCCCCTCATTTTTTATTTTCTGTTTGGTATCGAAGTTACCCCGGGTTGGGGTAACAGCCGATACTCTTATAGGCCTTTAATTCTACAAAATAGATAATGAAAACAAAATGTACTTGCAAAAACGCATTTATTTCTAGATAATAGCTTCGTTAAGGCATATATTCAAAATATGCTAAGAAAATCGGAATGGAAACACATTTGTAACCATCATCGAAACATGCGGCATATCCATAGCTCGTTTGCCTTGGAACCCCCATTACAATACCCACAAACCCACTTTTTACAAGTCACACACGTGATCCAGGCATTTCGTGTAGTCGGACACATGGAACAAAAATTGCATTCAGTTCGTATTGTGGGTTAATGGAGCCGAGACTGCAAATGCCGCTCTGACTTGCTTTGAATTTGGACGTGCCCTTCTTTACAGCTTTAATGGCATTCTCCAAGGTAAGGTCTACCTCCCAGCTTTTTTACGTAGGTGCCTGGCATCTTTAAAAGTTACCTACTTCCTACCTGAAATAAAGAGACTAAACTGAGAAAAAAGTTATAATTATCATAATAACAAAAATTATTAAATACAAGAAATTAATATAAAGTAATAAAACAACAATAGGTAAATATGAAAAAACTCATAAACCGATTTTTATGAACAAAAAAAGCATCATTATATACCCCGTTGTCGAATTTACCCCGATTTATGCTAAGTTAACTTCGACAAACTGTCATACGTAAACGCTTCTGGTTGTTTTTAGGATCGAAAGTAACCAAGCGATTTTTACACTCATAGCTTGATTACTATTCATAATAAAACTTTGAAATTAATTAAAAAGTGAAAGCGCTATTGCAAAGATTGATGTGCCATTCATTTGGTACTATTTAAATTTCAAGTACTTTTCATCACTTATCTTTAAAATGCATTTTTAAACGGAATAAAACGTATGCAATATCTTCAGCATTGGTTTAAAAACAGTAAATAAAATGTATCCAGAAAATGCGCCAAATTTCCTGGCTGCACTATACAGTATTACGCCGGCTGCCGTTCACCGTAATAAAAAGAAGTTCAAGCTTATGTAAATTTAATCCTCATGAAAAATATACTTATTTTAATAAATTAAGGAAAAAGTTTTACAACAATGAATTAGTTGTTGTCATGATGTCGTTATATACTTACATAAACATCAGATATTCAGCTTCAAAATGAACCGTCGTGCTCCGAAATCTGGTATGAAGTTCTTGAGTTACACAGCACACTTGAAAAATAGTAATCATTTAAGGGATCAATTCATCACAGTTGTTTTCCTTTACATTAATTGGACAAGTAGAAATCATTTTTTTTTTCATTTTTTGTGCGACTTTAAATGGGACAGCCCAACGTGTGTGTGTGTTACACTCAGTATAAGTTATTTCAAATACAAGGTACCCCACAAAAAGCAGGAAATTTGGATTTTATACAATAAGAGTGATTGTATGTTCAATAATTTGTGTTACGTTCAGTTGTATAGTTTTGTACAGTCGCACTGTGTGTACACAGTGCGAATTGCCTCTTTACAGACTAACTCAACGAACGAATTTTCAACGTGAGGTGATAGTCCTTTACAAGCTAAACCATCCGATGTGGGGACGGAAGTAATGCAGCCATCAGTCATGTGCTACGGTGCATGGCATGGTAAAATAGAATTACGGTTCATTGAAGGCGACGTACCAGATCAAGGATATCTACCAAACTACAGGAGATAGAAGAAAACAGTGAACCAAGTGGTGTATAGAGAAGAGGTGTGCACTCGGATGTTCCAAGACATTCAAAATGTTCAATTTTTTTTTTTTTTTTTTTTTTTTTTTTTTTTTTTTTTTTTTTTTTTTTTTTTTTATATATGGGACTTAACTACGTGGTCATCAGTCCCTAAACTTACAAACTACTTATGAACTACTTACAAACTAGGACGACACAAATATCCATGCCCGAGGGGGGATTCGAACCCCCGACCGTAGTGGCCGTGCAGACCGTGACTGGAGCGCCTCAGTCTCCTCGGCCACCGCGGCCGGCCAAATGTTTGTTAAGCTTATGGGACTTAACTACGGGGTCATCAGTCCCTAAACTTACAAACTACTTATGAACTACCTACAACTAAGAACGGCACAAATATCCATGCCCGAGGGGGTATTCGAACCCCCGACCGTAGTGGCCGTGGGGACCGTGACTGGAGCGCCTCAAGCCCCTCGGCCACCGCGGCCGGCTCCAAGACATTAACACAGTTTTAGGTGATAATGAATGGACATGTCAACATAACTGTACAATGGATACTGTGACATGGATAAGAATTAATACTCCTAACTTCATTGAAACTATACTGTTACAGAATGTTATAGCACGCAGGAATGAACATTGGTGGCGTGAAAGCTGTACTGACAGCCGCCTGGAAAAGCATTACACTTTATCCAGAATAACACGGAACATTGGTTACTACTTCAAACGCCTCTATGTGGAAGCCAGAGGGAATCATTTTGAGTACTTGCACTGATTATGTAGATTCGAGTGACAGTGTCAGTAAAATATAAATTAATATTATAAATATGTAAAATACATTTGCAATACGTAAAATGTAAAATATAAATTATATATGTGCCCAATTAACACTACAGAATCTATTGAAATCGGATGCTTATTTTTCTGACACCCTGTTGTTTGTACGTCTGGGGACTGATGAAGTAAGCAGTTTGATCCCTTAGATTTACACACAGTTTGAACATCGACTTCATTTCTTAGAATGCTGATTTCCAACTGACACAAGCCGGCCGCGGTGGCCGAGGGGACTGAGGCCCTCCAGTCACGGTCTGCACGGCCACTACGGTCGGGGGTTCGAATCCTCCCTCGGGCATGGATATTTGTGCCGTCCTTAGTATAAGGTAGTTGATAAGTAGTTTGTAAGTTTAGGGACTGATGACCCGGTAGTTAAGCAGCTTAACAAACATTTGAACATTTGAACAACTGACACAAGACGAGTATAAATATTGGGTGATAAATATTGTGACATTCTTACCCCAGCGCATTCAAACAATATACTGACAGAATGAAACTTTCACTCTGCAGCGTAATGTGCGCTGATATGGAACTTCATGGCAGATTAAAGTTTTGTGCCGGAACCGGGACTCTAACCTGGGAACTTTGCCTTTCGCAGTTTCGAGTCCCGGTTCCAGCACACAATTTTAATCTGCCACGAAGTTTCATATCAGCGCACACTCCGCTGCAGAGTGAAAGTTTCATTCTGGAAACATCCCTTAGGTGTGGCTAAGCCATGTCTCCACCATATCCTTTCTTCTTGCAAGTTTCGCAGGAGAGTTTATGTGAAGTATGGAAAGTAGGAGACTAGGTACTGGCGGAAGTAAAGTTGTGAGGTGGCATCGTAAGTCGTGTCGGGGGTACCTCAGTCTGTAGCGAAAGTCAAAGGTCCCAGGTTCGAGTCCCACTTCCGGCACACAATTTTAATCTGCCAGGAAGTTTAATATACTGACACATTATCATTTGTCATTACATAGTGAGCTTGTCAGGATCTTATTAAACTGCGTGTTCTGTGGAAAGTGGCCTGATAGTGCTCATTCACAATCGGAAGAAGATAAGGAAGACCACCACAATTATAAGAGAGAGACAGTAAAGCATAACGGTTTCAGTGCCAGTTTGATTGATACCACCAGAACCTAGAGTAAAATCTGCGGCCTACAAGATCTACTGTATTTTCGTGAGTTTTTATTGGCCCACTTTAGGTTACGGTAGTAACACTAAAAGTGGGCCTTTGCGATCGTCTTTTGACAGCTCGAAATTTAAATAAAAATAACAGCTGACACGAAAATTGAATAACCGAATTTGTAGTGGATAAAATGCTCTACAACTTTGCTCTTTTATGATTTTTTCATATCTCGTATCGTTTCAGAGATATTTGCAAAACTAACGGTGATTTTGGGATGTATGCCTGTCTGTCTGTCCGTCTGTCTGTCTGTCCGTAACGTGTTCCCTGTTTTCAAGACGAACCGTTCAATCGATCAGCACCAAACTTTACAAACAGAATTGTAGGCCATCAGAGACCAGCACCTCCCTTTTTCAAATTTTTCGGACAAAAAATACGATAGTATTACCAAAAAACGTCGTTTGTAATATAACTAATAAATAAACGAACCGTTCATCTGACACGAAAATTGAATAACCTAATTGGTAGAGGGGAAAATTCTCTACAACTTCGCTCTATTATCATTTTTTCATATCTTGCATCGTTGCAGAGATATTTGCAAAAATAACGGCGATTTGCGATGTCTCTCTGGCTGTAACGTGTTCCCACTTTTTAGATCCAACCGTCTAACCGATCGGCACCAAATTTTATACACATAATTGTTGCCTACCAGAGACCAGAACCTCGCTTTTTGTAATATTTCGGACAAGAAATACGTTAGTAATACAAAAAGCTGTTGTAATATAATTTTAATTGCAAATAAACCGTTCATCTGACGCCAAAAATGAATAAATGAATTTGTAGAGGACAAAATTATCTACAACTTTGTTCCCCTATGTTTTTTTTTTTTTTTTTTTTTTTTTTTTTGTTTTCTTTTTTTTTTTTTTTTTTTTTTTCATATCTCGTATCGTTTGAGAATTGAATTAACGAAAACCAGCCGTTCCCAAATGTCACGTGACATTCCTCGCACAGAACTCTCTCTGGCATACGCCATCTTGCGTTCCGTATTTGATAATTTTCTTATTGTAACTTACACGTTGTCATTTCAAAGCAATGGCGCACTGAATAATTAACAAAAACACGTCGTTCTTCGTACGATAAATGATAACCTAGTGTCTACAAATGCCATATTAGCATAAGTTAACAACGGCCATGAATAGTAAGAGATTAAAGAATGTAACTTCATATTGGTAGTCGTAGCGTAGTGGTGTATGTGTTCGACTGTAGTGCAAAATGTCAGTGGTACGAAACCCGCGACTTCCTTTTTTTTTTTTTTTTTTTTTTTTTTTTAAGTGTTTCAAACACTCTTATTAATTAGTTTTTTATTATTTAAATCATTATTTTTGTCCAAAATGTTTGCAAAAACGTATAAAACTACAAATCTAAAGTGGACCGTAAAACACGCCAGTGCGATTTTTTCCTGGCAAGTCGGTTTGTAAAATTTGCTGTCGAAGTCGTTGAACGCCTCTCGCGTGCCCCTCCTTACTTTAACATCGTGTTATATTTTCTTGTCTCCAAGTTTTTGGCTACGTATATATGCACTGAAGTTCTCTTTACTTTCGCAGTAGTTTCCTAACTCGCTTGTTGAACCAAGGTGGATGTTTCCGTTCTCTCATAGTTTCACTCGGCACAGCCACTAGTTCAGGACGAGCAAACGTCCCGTTATTACACTGCTGCGACTGGTATAGATATCTGAAGAAGGCAGGCAAGTGGCTTTCGGATATAACAGTGAGATGTGACAGGTTTGTACCTCGCCAACATAAACATCGCGTGTACGGCTACTCTGAAAACCACACTGGGACGCTTCTAGCCAAAGAAAACAGCGTGTTGTAGTTTTATTTTCTTTCGACTGGAAATAGCTGCTTCAACTTTACGACATATGGATGAATGTTTATTGGCCCCAGTAGGCACGAAGCATGTGTTTATAGATGTGGTGTCTGTTCTGTAGTACATATCCAAAGGAACAGACACCATGTATATAAGTGTACGCATGTCCCCAACAGGAAAAACACAGGTTATGTGCGAATGCACAAGCACGCCAGATCCGGTGCGGAAATCAATTATCCCGCAACTTTTCGAATAATTTTTGCAGCAGAACAAATTAGTTACGTGCAATGAATGTAAAGAATAACGTATATAATGCATAAAATGTGGAAATATATATTATATATTATTTCTGTCTTCAAAATAGGTTTGTGAATCTGAGGGCAGCGGCGGAGTGACCGAGCGCATTGAGACGCTATGTTCAGATGCGTGAGGCCGTTCCCCGTCAGGGGCTCGAATCCTCCCTTGGGCGTGGATGTTTTTTATGTCTTGAGTATAAGTTAGTTTATAAGTAGTTTGTAAGTTTAAGGACTGATGACGCCGCAGTTAAGTCCCATAAGCTTAGTAATCAAACATTTGAACCTCAACTCGATTCATAATTAGGAGAATACCAGACAAGATTTAGGAAAGGACACTTCTGTACTGAACATATACTCAACCTGAAACCACTAGTGCGACAAGTAAAAATGGCTGTTAAAAAGTATATCGTCGACTTCGTTGACTTAAAGAAGGTGTATGACTCAGTTGATAGGCCCACTCTCATAAAGATGCTGCAGAAACTAGGTTTGGATAAGAAGACCAAGAGTCTCATCCAACAAACCTTAAGCAAGAGCAGAAAGTTTTGAAATTAAATTGGTAGAAAGGGATATGGTCTGTTTCCTCTCCTCTTTAACTATTTTACGAAAAAGGTAATAAGAAAATTGCGGAAAGAGCTCGGGAAGGGGTTCCAAATGGTATCTATAATGTCTCGTCGCCGCCGGTTGTCATGGATGTCGGTGGCCGATTGGAGACAGACTGACGTACGGGTTTGCGGTTACGGAGTCTGAGGTGACCAGCCAGTGGGACAACAGATTAGTACAAGATATATATTTCGTGGAAATATTACAATATTTAACTTTCATTGCTGCAGAGTAGTGGAATGCTGATACAGATGCTTAGTTTATCTTGAAGACTAGGTATAAGCCTGCCTACTGATGAGTTATCTGGTGCCTGTCCTATCGCCAAGTGGCCGATACAGTTCAGTGGTGGCCGCGAGCGGAGTTGCAGCAGAGGCCGCTCGTGGCTGCCGTCTTAAAACGCCGCGCTGTGCTTGCATGGCGGCGCGCGGCGAAAGTATGTGGCGCGCACTTCAGACTAGTGCTACACCACAGTATCTGTCTGCGACATAAGTGAAGGGGGCTCAAAAATGGTGATTGCGTGGCTTTTGCCTATGGTTTAGCACTTCTGAGTCAATAGGAACTACACGGAAGAATTTCAACGTTAACCGAAAGCAAGTGGCAAAGGTTGGGCTTCATGAAACTTGAAAAACGCAGTACTTCACGAACATACGCGAATTTTCTAGCTCATTGCATCTAGACCAGGGAGAGATCAAGAAAATCAATAGGTATAAGTACATGAGAGAATGGCTGGAATCTAATCTATCTGATGGAACAGTATTGTCTACAGCTGGCATTCTAAACTAACCAAGAACACCTATAATAATGTCTCCCGCAAACACAAAAGATAAACATTACCGGAAAGTTATCCGTACTTAAGCTCTACATGCTCCAGAACGTTTAATATTGAATAGGAATGGACGTGCAGTAAACCTCATATCCAAGAGAGAAAGATAATGAGGAAGATACTCGGGGCAGTCAACGAAGCTTTACAAGTATTGCAAAAGAATGAAGGGTACAGCTATGAAAATAAGCCTAGCAATTTATGGACATGTCTGCAGGATGTATCGCGACAGGTTGCCCATCCAGCTTCTCTGCTACTGGCAAAAGTGGAAGAGCAAGTCACCATGGCTGATGGAAGTAGAGAAAGATCTACAGGACCTGAGAATAACAGAACTTGAAGGATCGTACAACACTCAGGAACAAATTTTGACGAAAGATGTCCCAGGACAGACTACCTAGAAAGAAAACTGGTAAAAGATAGGAGAGAAACAACACAGATGATGTCTAACTATTGGACTAACATCAAAGCTCACTCCAAACGTAATAGTTGCTAATTGGCCTACACGAAACAAGAAGAAGACTGATACTAAGGTTTATTATTAGATGTTTTTATTTCTTGAAAAATGAAATAAGTAAATTAGCATCAGCATACTACGTAGCCACGTGAATTTAGTCCAACATTCAGTGCCACAAAATGACGAAAATATTAACCAGGTGTCGCTGGCAATAACTAAACTTTGAAACAGCTCTGGTTAAGAAAAGAATTATGTTTCTATAGGGAAATAAAATGATGGAAATTTAATGTGACTTAAGAGTCACGGCGGGCAACAGAAGGTTATTATTGTGTGGACTAGCAAATAATGGGCAGAGAGCAGCACTATTGTAGTGCGCGTCACGTTGGGAATTTGGGCAGGCCGGGAAGCGTGTCTAGATATCCTACTTGGTTAAGGCGACTGGGTTTCAATCCGGTCAAGCACATATTCTTAGCATGACCATTTGATTTATTTCAGTGCCTTGTAATTATTGAGACGTGTGACTATTTCATATTAATAAGAATCACTTGTTTGTTCGCTGGTGGCACCTCGCTTCTGCCCTGTACAAACGGAGACACTTCTTGCGCCACAAATGATGCAATGAGATGGTACAACGTCTTGCTCCAAGAGATGGTATGCCGTCTAGCAGCTATGTATGAACAGACAATACTGAAAATGGCGCAACATTATTTTAGAAAATCGCTGACAACGAACTGAAAGTGGCGGCTGCTGTTTCTGCAGTCGTCGCTGCAGTTATATCTCGGCGACGTCAACGAAGAAATTTACCTGTACAAAATAGAAGGTGGTGGAGAAGACTATGGATTTTAAGACGTGATGACGTCGGTTTGAAATCAGACAGTCCTTTTCATCATATACTCAGGTTAGAGGATAAGGATTCCTATGAAAGTTTCTGAGGAAGGGTGAGAAAGAATTCATGATATTGCTTCGTCTAGTAGGGAAAAAATTAATAAACAAAACAAAGAAGAACACTGTTATGCCTATTACAAAGTTACTCCAACTCTTGCTTTGTGATCACTTTTGTTCACTTCAGCGTATAGTGCGGTGTAATGATGATGTTCATGCTGCTTGTTTGATCATCTTGGAGAAGATAACACTTCCCTAAAATTATGTAATACCCACTAATATCAACAGGAGACCTAAGGGTCTCACTGATATGTGAGTCTTCCTGGAAGATAATGATAAAAATTGTATGCAGCTTGCGCTTTATAATTTCTGTGAATGGATACTTGTGATAAATCTAATAAATAAAGCAGAGTGTCCGTATGTACGTGTTGCATACAAATCTACAGTTTTGTTCCAATCTTTATGAAGCCTCAATCCATGAGAACGGTCGCCGTAAGTGTAAGAATCACGTACGATACATAGTACACGAGATATGACGTCATAAACAACTAGATGCGCGAAAAACTGCTGCATTTAGCGAAAATGCTGCTCATTTTCTCTTAAACCACTGGACCGATTTCAACCAAATTTGATAAACACATTCCTTAGCATGAGCTAACAATTGATGCAGGGTTAAGAATCACATACGGCACATGGTTCAGAAGATATGACGTCATAAACAATAGGAATCGCAAAAAAAAGCCACATAATGCTGCGAAATTTTAAAAATACGCTATATGAGAAATAGAGTACTTAGCGACTTCCAACAAACTTTAAACATAATTTCAAACCTTTATTAATCTTTTTCTTGCTTACAACCACAGCAAAATGATGAAAGGAGAAAAGTTTCTCGCTTACATTTTTTCAGCTGTTTATGGAGTGAAACTACGGCATTCGGTATGACATAACAATTTATAATTTGTAAACTACAAATTGTAGCCGCAGGAAATTTTACGCACAGTATACACACATGTAGTTGAATGTACCTTCTAAATTGTCTCACATTCCAACACGTAGTTCATGAGATATGAGCGCATAAACAGTAGATGTTCATGGAAAACCGCTCCTTCCCACGCCAAGTTTTAATCTATTACTTCTTTACTACCAAATTTATTCCCAAGAGATTTTACGTACAGCCCTGAAAAATGTCAGGAATAAATAAATAAATATCCGGGCAACGCCGGGTTTTCAGCTAGTACAAGATATAGTACACGACCTTCCCAAGTTCACGTGACATTTTATTATTAAAATAGTATTTAACCTAGATTCGATCTCCCATTCTTAAAAATGAAAACTAGACGCACCAACCAAGTGAGCTCTCAAGACACAACATGTAAACAATAATGTAGCGTGTCTTGTGAGAAATTGAAAGACAAACGCATTACTTACTGTGACGTCTGTCCACTCATTATAATTCCCGCTTTCTCGTGAAACGTCTACATTGTAAGCTCATTTCCTTATCTGAACGTCGTCTAGCAAAAACATGAATTTCTTAAAGTACCACATCGTAGGTTGATACACGTCTGCAGACCCTGTACTCTCTTCGTCAAAGTTTTTTGTTAAGTTTGGGCACAAACTTTTTCGAAGACTTTCGATCTTGACTATCAACATGGGATGAAAACCTTCAGTGCATTCACGATTTTGTCGAGTGCGACTTCAGTATCATAAAGGCATGTTTTCGTGTCTGTATGCATCTATGCCTTCTTTAGACTGCTTCATGGATACGCAGAGCACTGTGTACGACATAAATAAATTGACGTATACAATCAAATGGCAGTCATATGGCGTGGAATATAGCCATATTGTGTACCATTTAGGAGCAATGCGATGTCACGCCACAAGATGGCATACAAGGTGACCGTTCAAACGGAGCAATTTACTCGCTGGACCAGTCATGGCTATACGGCGTGTAGCGCTTCCCGCTGCGTCATACCGTAGGCGAAGTGACGTCCACTAGGCTGGTACCTGCCGCAGTGGATTAAGAGGCACTCGCTGCGTTGCGATGACCTGTCTGCGGGTGGGGCGAGGGGCTGCTATTTACAGGGAAAACCTCTCTCTGGCGTTGTCGGCCGGCCGGTCTTATCAGGGGAACGGCTTAATAACTGGGTCGCGTAGCGCTGGCTCAAGTGCTCAGATAACACCTGCCATCCCACCCACGTGTGCCGGCGTCAGTGATGCCACACCTCAGGGTCATCCAGCAACTGATGTTAACGAAGAAGCTGAACATTTCACCTATTTATTCTATTTAACCGGTTATAATTCTGCGTGGTTCCTTTATTTCTGTCAAAATACATTGACCCTTTGGATATGGCAGTCTGCTCCGCTGCAATTCGCCACTGTACGCTGAGGTCGGCCGCGGTGGCCGAGGGAACTGAGGCGCTCCAGTCACGGTCTGCACGGCCACTAACGTCGGGGGTTCGAATCCCCCCCCTCGGGCATGGATATTTGTGCCGTCCTTACTATTAGATAGTTCATAAGTAGTTTGTAAGTTTAGGGACTGATGACCCCGTAGTTAAGTTTGTTTGTAAATCTATCGGACCAATCTGCGTGGTCATCAGTCCGTAGCTTACAAACTACTTAAACCTAGGTAAACTAACCTAAGGATAACACACACACACCCATGCCCCAGGGAGGACTCGAACCTCCACGGCAAGCAACCGTGCGCTCCGCAGCAAGACGCTTTAGACCGCTAGGCTACTCCACCGCGGCCCGTAGTTAAGTCCCATAAGCTATACAAACATATGAACATATATATGAACGCTGAGTTGCCGCCACTGATCGGTGCCGCTAACTGTCCACATTGGACATCTGTAAGCTGATGTGCAGGTTACCTTGCTTTACAAGTATTATCAATTAAAACGCAATATACGATCATTCAAAAGGTTCTTGATAATGTAACTCTGAATGCTAAATTTTGAAACAGGGGTCAACAAGCAAAGCCACGTTACAGTTTTTACAGTCGTACGTAAATCCTCGTCGCTTACAATGCAAACAACAGACCTTCTTAAACTTCCTGACAGATTAAAATTGTGTGCCGGAACTTGGACTCGAACCTGGGACCTTTGTCTTTCGCGGGCAAGCGCTCTACCACTGATCTATCCCGACACGACTCAGGGTCCGTCCTCACAACTTTACTTCCTCCAGTTCCTTCGCTCCTACTTTCCAAACTTCACAGAAGGTCTCCTGCGAAATTTGTAAGACTTGCACTCCTGGAAGAAAGGATATGGTGGAGTCATGGTTTAGCCACAGCCTATAGGATGTTTCCAGAACGAAACTTTCACTCTGCAGTGGAGTGTACGATGATTTGAAACTTCCTGGCAGATTCAAATTGTGTGCCGGAACCGGGACTCGAACCTGTGTGAGCACAAACCACTGCGGAGTGAACGTTTCATTCTAGAAACAAACCTATTTCGGTTTCTTCATACCAATTTGTAAATCGAAGGAAAATGTCTTTCTCTTTATCTCAGTGGATGATTATTGCCTGTTGGATGTTGAAGTTTTATGCTTCGATGATACTTTTCTAATATTTCTCTGGTTAACTGCAATTGAAATTTTCCCATGGATACAGGTGCATTCCTTTTGTATTTATAAAGACAATAAGCATTCCACACAGAAATATCCAATAATGAAAGAAATATTTGCAATACCATTTCAAGATTTCCGTGTTGATTCCACAGTGTCAGCTTTATCAACTTCACCCACTGAATTATTATAATCGAATCACATACAGGTGTTTGGACACCTTTATTCCCACCGTGCTTGATTACTGTATCAAATTCATCCGAGTATGGTAAGAATCATATGGACTGTTTTTATCCATCCACTTTATTAGTACTAAATTTTTGCGTGATCAAGAGGTTGCCAATCCTCTTTTTACTCGTTCATCAATTTTAGGCATTGCTTCCCGCACTTTCGGCCCGCACGCGTTTGTGCAATTATTGTGTTGCATTCCAAATAAAAGTGGACTGAAGTACTACTTACCTAGGTAAATGGTATGGTCCTTTCCGAAATAGTACTTCTTATGTGCTTTAACTATTGCTCCCGACTTTCCCATATCCTTATTTTTGGTATCCACCAGGGTACATGATCCACCATAAACAATTAAATAGTGTACAAATCCTATCTCTCGGTCACCGAGAACAAAAGATTTCATCCCATATTTCTTTCTTTTTGACGGGATGTATTATTTTAAAGACAGCCGCCCTTTATAGAACAGTGAATTTTCGTTTACTTTCAGGATTTGCAAAGGTTGAATCGACTCACATAACTTTTTTTCGTAACAAATCAATGACGTTCAGTATTTTATACAAACTGTCATTGGTAGAACCGACATCACGGTTGAAATGTAGCATTCGTAATAATACGAAATAGCGGTGCCTGGCCATTACTTCTCTAAAAATATCGCTCAACAGAAGTTTGTCTTTACTCCAATACTCTACTAAAGATAATTTTTTCTTGTCCTTAAAAATGATATGGCAAAAAACAGTATAGTTCGGCTACTCAAGTTCCTTCTTAATTGTTTGTATTACCATGATTTTACGAGAACGATAGTAATTTCTTTTATTTGCAACTAACTCTACTAGACGAAAAGTTGAAAGTACTGTAATCCCTGAGATCTCTCATGCAGACATATTTTAGGCGCGAATATTTTTGACGTCCATATTTCACGGCCACTATTAACTGGTTCAATATTCTCCGCTTCTGATTCTCCGCTCTTGATTTCTTCGATTTTTAAGTGATGTGACAATATGTTGATTTCCAATATTTGAACCATTTTCTTAAACGGTGACCCCGTTATCGAATAGAATTCTTTTTGTACTCCTCTTTTTGTACAGAGGTAAAATGTTTCTAGAAGCAAAGTAAACATAGTTACAAATAAATGTTACGAACCTTGAAAAAATTAAAAACTGTTTTTCCTGTGTCCTGTAATGCTTGAAGAAAGATTTATGCTGACGCCTTCTATACGTTGCTCCTACACACACATCAACGCGTGGACGCCGACAAACTACGGCGCTCGTACACACAGAGGAACTCCTAGATGCCGGCTAAATACGGCGCTCGTAATGAAAGGGTTAATTATTAAATTGCTTTCCACATGAAACTACTACTGGGACACAAATTGAAACTCTATCATACTAGGGCCAATATAGTTGCTGCAGTGCTCCGTCTATAATGGCCACGATGTTGACGTAAAGTCCTAATCTTACTTCATAATTTTACGCGCAGAATATCTTTACCGTCTGAACTGTTTACGGCTGACTCTCGTGAGACAGTGTAGTACGCAGGCACGTTTCCAACGGTGAGGAACAGGTTCAAAATTAACATGCAATTTATTCATACATTGTGAAAATAATGACGACAAAAAATTTCCAGAGGTCTAGGAAAGGTACAAAAGTTTTTAACAGGGCTGTAAGGACAACAACCTTTAAGAAATTTTCAGTCGATGAATTAAAGCACACTGATTGCATTAATCAAACGGTAATATCGCCGTAGTTCGGTGACTTTAAGAAAATACCATTTAGAGCGACATCGCTCTCGTAAGATTACTCCAAATGATTGTAAAAAATAAAACTGTGACATTTCTTTTATACTTAATTGAAAGTTATCATAACAAACTCACTCCTAGTATGTCTAAACCATGGTCAATATTAGCGGTTAAGTAACGCAACTAGTGGGTTTTAATCCAACGGCATAAAAATTATTTCACTGGAATTAATTTAACGGGAGTGTGTTTCACACTAGTGTCTTTACTGAATTACGACATTAGCTACCACTGATCACTGAGTTAAATAGATGGAAAAGAAAATTATACCGGGCTGGGAATGGAACCCGGGTCTCCTTCTTATTACGCAGTTGTGCTGTCCACTACGCCACTCAGGCACAATGATCAACACACTTGAGACGGACTTCCTTTTGTCGCTCCAGTCAGGAGTTAGTTTTCAAAAATGTTCAAATGTTTGTAGAGCCTATGGGACTTAACTACAGGGTCAACAGTCCCTAAACTACAAACTACTTAACAACTAGCTTATCCTAAGGTTATTTTACGCGCAGAATATCTTTACCGTCTGAACTGTTTACGGCTGACTCTCGTGAGACAGTGTATTACGCATGCACGTTTCCAACGGTGAGGTACAGGTTCAAAATTAACATTCAATTTATTCATACATTGTGAAAATAATGACGACAAAAATTTTCCAGAGGTCTAGGAAAGGTACAAAAGTTTTTAACAGGGCTGTAAGGACAACAACCTTAAAGAAACTTTCAGTCGATGAATTAAAGCACACTGATTGCATTAATCAAATGTTCAAAGGTTTGTATAGTCTATGGGACTTAACTACGGGGTCATCAGTCCCTAAAATTACAAACTACTTATGAAGTAACTAAGACTAAGGACGGCAGAAATATCCATGCCCGAGGGGGGATTCGAACCCCCGAGCGTAGTGGCCGTGTAGACCGTGACTGGAGCGCCTCAGTCCCCTCGGCCACCGCTGCCGGCGTTAGTTTTCATCTACATGCTAGATACGTAGTCCCCATTTAGCACGTTACTCGTGGCATTTTAGCGATTTTAGACGTCTAAGAAACTGTTTGTCTATTTCTTATGGTATTCACAATATGTTCCGATATTTATGGTTTCACGACTGTAGGTCGCAGACAGCTAGACAGTCACAGCCAACGTGGTTGAACCACTGTAGTTCGCCGACAGACGGCTGTCGTCAAGCTACCTGAGCAGACGTTATTGAAACTTTGTTAAAAGTTAGCCTCGGTGGAGTAGCCGAGCGGTCTAAAGCGTCTCGCTGCGGAGCGCGCGGTTGCTCGCCGTGGAGGTTCGAGTCCTCCCTGGGGCATGGGTATGTGTGTTTGTTCGTAGGTTAGTTTACCTAGGTTTAAGTAGTTTGTAAGCTACGGACTGATGACCACACAGTTTGGTCCGATAGATTTACAAACATTTGAACATTTTGATAAAGTTATAATATCCAGTGCTTTAACTGGTTCGTCCGTTACCGTCAACAGCCACGTTGCGGTAGGCAAATGATGAAGTAAACAGAAATGTAACACCCAGAGGATGGCCACTTGCAATAGTGGCCGAAACGTCGGTGAAGTGTTTGATATTTTGACGATGCGGTCCAACACCCAGAAGAGTTTTATATACAAACAGAAATACGTTTACTACCAATACCACAAACACTTGCTTTTAGGAATAGAAAATAAAGAACATGGTAGAATAATGATTCATTAGACGTTTTGTCATGTACCCCGAGATTTACTAAATGTATAATTTTGGCTACATATTTCATTTTCACTCCGTATATTTACAGTGCCGGAAATAAAAATTTGTACACCCTCGTAGAGTTTACCAATTCAGTCACGATTTATTGTTAGTGCTTATGGGAAAAAATGAAATGATTGCATTTACAGATGTACAGGTGGATTGCTCAAGCGGTACTGAGTTACTAAAAGTCGAAGCATGTTGAAACGCATCATATTAGTACGTGGTGTAGTCAAAACGGGCTGCAATGCAGGCACTAATTGTAACATCAATTCGATAAAACAGAAGGCTAATACTGTCTTGGGTAGATTACTCCCCACATGCTCGACGAGTTAATATAGCACGGCAAGAGTTGTGGGTTGACGAGTCACATATTTCAGTTGTTGTCTACATGTACATCTACATAGATACTCTGTAAATCACATTTAAGTGCCTGGCAGAGGGTTCATTCACCACTTTCATAACTTTTCTCTACCGTTCCATTCTCTAATAGCGCACGGGAAGAAAGAACATATAAATCGTTCAGTTTTCAATCTGATTTCTCTTATTTTATTGGGATGGTCATGTCTCTCTAAGTAGGTGGGTGCAAGCAAAATCTTTTCACATTCATAAGTAAAAGTCGGTGATTGAAACTTCGCAAACAGATCACGCAACAATGAATAACGTCTTTCTTTTACTGATTTCCACTCCAATTCGTGCAACATTTCCGTGACGCTTTCCCCCCGTAACGTGATAAAACAAAACGAGCTGCCTTTCTCTGAACCTTCTCAATGTCTTCATCCCGTCCCAACTGGTGAGGGTCCCACAAGGGGCAACAGTACTCCAGGAGAGGACGCACAAGAGTGATGTAGGCAGTCTCTTTGGTGGAGCTGGTGCACCTTCGAAGAGTTCTGCCAATGAAACGTAACCTTTGGTTCGCCTTCCCCACAATATTTTCTATGTGTTCTCTCCAGCCTAAGTTGTTCGTAATTGTAACTCCTAGGTATTTGGTAGAATTTATGACCTTAAGGTTTGACTGAGTTATCGCGTAATTGAAGTTCAGCGGATTTCTTTTAGTGGTCATGTGTATTACTTCACACTTTTCTGTGTTTAGTGTCAATTGCCAATTTTCGCACCATGTATAAATTTGTCTAAATCGCTTTGCAGTTGCTTTTGATCCCCTGTTCACTTCACTAACCGATAAACGACAGCATCATCTGCGAACAGTCTAAGGGAGCTATTCAGATTGTCTCCTAAATCGTTCATAAACACAAGGAAGAGTAGGAGACCTATAACGCTTCCCTACGGAACGCCACATTGTCCTATCATATCCCACAAGTCCCCAATTGGAACTACATCCCCACACCATGCTGACCAGGGAAGGTTGCACGTTTTGAAGAGCACGTCGAGTTTCACAGGTAGTGTGTGGGCGAACATTATGCTGTATGCTGTAGTAACAAGACATCACAGGTATTGCAACTTTCTGCATGTACCGAGAGTTGGTCGTCATTCTCTCCACAAACACCAAAGTAGATAATCGCGCCAGATACCACATGCAGTGGGGTGTCTTGCACGAATGCACTCTACGAGAGAGCGCTGCCCAGGTCTAAGTATTAAGCACGAATAGCTGCGTTCAAGCTGCTTTCATCTCTGAACCCCATGACGAGTCATTCGATCAAATGATCTCCTGATCACCAGTCCAGCAAAGTACTCGATGCTGTGGAAGAAGAATTAGAGATGCGTGTGTCAGTGTGCGTCTGTAGTCCCACTCCTATAGTCTGCGTCATGTAGGAAGGCGTCCCTGTTTTCAGCCGATCTGCACATCCCCCTCCATTACCACACTGGCAGGCAGTAATATTCATTCTCTAGGTGTGTGGCTGGTCGCGAGTTAGGCATGGTTTCTCCCTTGGCTCAACTGTTGGCACTCTGCCGTAGCTCTGCCTTCCATGACTCCCTTATCGCTCCGCCTATATGCGCGAAGGGCCTTCCTAAATGACCCCAACTACAGTACTGGTTGGCTACCATGATGAAATTCCTGGGTTCTCAAAACACACTTATATGTGCTGTGGTAGCTGTAACATCTGTCATTGCTGCCCTTACAATACTACCATCTTTGATGTTTGTATAACTTGGACGTTGAGAGCCTCGTCTACGTTCACGTGACTTAATCTACCGTCTTCGCGCAACTAATAACGCCGTCCAACTTGTGTGGAACTCTCCGAAAGGACAATCCGCCACTCGGAAGGCCTGTTTCAAGTTGGCTCTGTTGATTGTAGGACGCATGAGTGCGTTTCCGTGGGATGGGGCGAGTCTGCTTCACGCGTTTTTCTTTCATTCTGAGCCTTATGGCCGTAAATATTCACTATCAAAGGATACTAGCTCTGCCAACTATGTCACTACGCATGGCGAACACGTTTAAATGGTTACCAGTGCATCCACTATTGACGTAGTGGATACACCTCGCCAGTCATCGAAGTTAAGCACGATCGGGCGTGGCCAGTCCTTGGATGGGTAACCGTCCAGGTACGTCACACACTGTTGACGGCAGAGGGAACAGGTGAAAAGTCCATGATCAGCAGTCGTTACATCAATATCCTGGATTAAATTACAAACCTATCTTCAGTGTCTCATGGGACACTGTTGATAGTGATCCGTCCGTTGGATGGGGACGTTGAAGTTGGCGCCCCATTGGTGCTTTTCGAGAGGAGTAGGCTATGTGCTGGCACTGGGTTTCACCATCTCCCTTCTCCCATCATCACGAACACGGCAGTGCAGTACACACATCATGGAGTGAGGGCTTGGGATACTGTTGATAGCGATCCGTCCGTCGGATGGGGATGTTAAGCTTGGATGCCCCATTGGTGCTTTTCGAGAGGGGTAGGCTGTGTGCCGGCACATTCACCCTCTTCCTTCTCCCATCATCGCCAACACGACACTGCACTACTCACACACCCATTACAATCACCTGCATTCAACTAGACACATCAGCACAGAGTTCTCACATTTCGCGGAGGAAAGGTGCCTGCGGGCGCGAAAGATATGGAAAACTTTACCAATTAGGCAGGTGAAGCTGCCCATCTGGCCATCTGGGTCTCCCAGCTATTCATGACATACGACCTGTTGTGACCTCGTCGCCTTCTGTTGAGTACTCGTCCCGGTCTAGTTGTCAATAAAGGTACTGGTGCAGGATCCTTTGACATCTAGCACATTGATATAGTTAGTATTACAAGATATTTATTGACTGAACTTTACAATAATCATATTTAGAATATATGTCAGTTTCTTCTCGTCCGTATGATGCTACCTGCACTGTGCCCTAGTTAACTGCTAATTTCGTAGCCGCTTTCTGACTGAGTACTGTCCTATTTCTGATTTCGTAGCTGCCTAGTAACTGTCCGAGTTCTCACTAGTAACTAAGTTCTGAATAGTAACTGACGGGCGTCCAGACGTACGTCTGCCTAGAGATAGCTGCTTGTAGAGGGCGCGCATCTTCGGTGACTCCCTCCAGGATGTGCGGCGCCTGATTTCGGTTGATCGCTGCCATCTCCACGATCGTTCTCTACGTCTGTGTGTGGCGCTGACTTTACGCCACAACACGACTTATCTGCCATGATAGTTTCAAAATTTACGCTATCTTTGTAGTTGTAAATTTTTTCCCGGTATTCTTTTTTCTTATCATAGTTGGCTTTGAACCAAGGAGTCGTTTGTGGTCGTAAGACATTTTTTACTCCTACCGATTACCTTCTCCTCCGCGATAATGGTAACCTAGGCGCTCAGAGAACGACTTCTTCATGAATCACGAGGTCTATTGCTTCCGCGTTTAATTTAGATAATGGTCAAGTCTGTAGGCGGTTTAATCAGACCCCAGGAAGCCTACTTGTGGTAAGAGGCATAAATCTCTGGGCAGAGTCTCGGCGTTCGTGTTTCTCTTACTTTCCGCCGCCGCAGTTCCACCAGCGTCGCCATGATTTACGGAACAGGTCGCGGCACGAAGACCTTCCGCGGAATGAATTGCTGCCATAAAGTGCGCCCCGCGAGCCACTAAGCACGCTCACCTGCCCTCGCCTCGCCAAATCAATTCCCTGCGCGCAAGCCGGCGCTCTTGCGACTCCATCATTTCTGAGCCTTAACGGGTAGCGTAGGAAACGGCCCCAGAGAGTGAAATACGCAAACGATTAAAACTGAAGTCGTACGATTTGTAGCACTTCAAGGTTGCTTCATCGCTATAGTCGCTGCGAGTTTGGACGAGGAACAATATATTCCTGAGTACAAACGGGTGACAAGTTTCTCTCTTTGGATCCTCACTGTGTTTTATGGTACAATTACTTCCACCATGCGTAATTTCGAAGTAAATATTCCTGGAGTATTAAAACAACGCAAATCACTTAACTAATCTAAGTTTCCAGATTCCGACTTTATACCAATGAGTTTCCTTTCAGAGGATGCTGATGCAACAGCCGCATACCTAAGTATCATGTACAAAAATCAAATGTTCAAATGTTTGTAGAGCTTATAGACTTAACTACGGGGTCATCAGTCCCTAAACTTAGAAACTACTTATGAACTAGCTAATACTAAGGACGGAACAAATATCCATGGCCGAGGGGGGATTCGAACCCCCGACCGTCGTGGCCGTGCAGACCGTGACTGACGCGCCACAGTCCCCTCGGCCACCGCGGCCGGCTATCATGTACAACCGCTCGCTTAGTACGTTGTGTACCGAAAGACTGGAAAGTTGCACAGGTCACAACAATATTCAAGAAAGGCAATAGGAGTGATCCGCAAAATTACAGGTTTGCAGCAGGATTTAAAACATGTAGTTTCCTCAAAGATTTTCAAGTTCCTTGAAGAGAACACCTGTTGTACCATAGTCAACACGGAGACTATGTTTCTTGTGAAATACAACTAGCCTTTTACTCACATGATGTGATGAGTGCTATGAATAAGGTTTGTCAAATAGATTCCGTTTTTCGAGATTTCCGAAAGTGTATCTCACAAGCATCTTCAAATCAAATTGCGTGCTTATGGAATCTCGTCACAGTTGTGCGACTGCATTCGTGATTTCCTATCAGAAAAGACACATAAAGGAGAGGACGATGAGTAATCGAGTAGAAGTGATATTTTGCGTGCCCAGAAGTGTTATAGGGTCCCTACTGTTCGTAATTTTTATAAACGATTTAGCAGACTGTTCGCGGATGATACTGGGAAGTGTTAAAGACGATCTCGGCCTGCGTAAGAGCGGCATATACCAGATCCCGTGTCAGAGTGGGACGACTTATATTGGACATACAGTGCGCACCATCGAAGATCGTTGCCGAGAAAAAAAAATTTCAAATGTTTGTATATCTTATGGGACTTAACTACGGGGTCATCAGTCATTTGCCAATTTTTACACCATAGTGATATCTTCTTTAGATCGTTCTGGAATTGGTTTTACAACAATGTGCATCTTCAGCACTAAATGCAGGGAGAGGTTTCGCTCATGGTCCGGATATATTTTGGAGGCAGTAAGACTGGTGATCTTGTACCAATAAATGGACTAATGAAGAAAGAGGTTTAATATGAGGCTACATATCGTGTAAAGTCATTTGGACGACGTTTGATTGGCTAGGGATTTGTCTGACAGCAAGGTAACGACCCTTAACTCACTTCAGAACCATGTGAAACGTATTTTACAAATTTAGGAAATACGACCTCGCCGCTTCAATCTCCCATATATAATTCTGCTTGTTACCAATGTCAACAACCTCTGGACCAGACTACAAGATTACTAGTGACATACCACCGTAGAAGCCATGATTTAATTGACAGCGCATAGACAGCAGTGATTAAAGTCAAAAGGGGGCTACTTTTAGCAGTAGTTTGTAAGATTAAATTACTTATGAACTAGCTAACACTAAGGACGGCACAAGTACAAGTAGCCCAACAAGTCGGGGGTCGCAGAGCACTGTTCGACCGAAAATCACAAAATGGACTACCAACATAACAGGGTCTTAGCACAGACATATAAATAATGGGACAACGTTGTTAGAGAGACCATCGAAATTAGAGTCAAAAGGGGCCTACTTTGGGCAGTAGTTTGGAAGATTAAACTACTTATGACCTAGCTAATACTAAGGACGGCACAAATATCCATGCCCGAGGAGGGATTCGAACCCCCGACCGTAGTGGCCGTGCACACTGTGACTTGAGCGCCTTAGTCCCCTGGGCCACCGCGGCCAGGTTGCCGAGAATGCTCGACTCAAGTACCCCAACAAGTCGGGGGTCGCAGAGCATTGTTCGTCCGAAAATCATAAAATAGACTACCGACATACCAGGCTCTTGGCACAGACATATAAATAATGGGACAGCTTAGTTAGGGAGGCCATCTAAATTCGTAGTAGGGACGGACTCATCAACCGGGATTGCGGCTACAACGTCAGCTCAAAATGTTCAAATGTTTGTTAAGCTTATGGGACTTAACTACGGGGTCATCAGTCCCTAAACTTACAAACTACTTATCAACTACCTTATACTAAAGACGACACAAATATCCATGCCCGAGGGGGGATTCGAACCCCCGACAGTAGTGGCCGTGCAGACCGTGACTGGAGCGCCTCAGTCTCCTCGGCCACCGCGGCCGGCACAACGTCAGCATGGCATGGGAACCAGCCTTGCGTATAACTAAAAAGACGCTCAACAAAGTTAACGATCGGGCGAGCAGGACGAACGAGGAAAGTACACCGACACCTCTACAGACGCCGACGCCAGCTTCTCAGCGACGCCGACGCTCGGCCGCGGGCGCGGACCGCGGAGGAAGCGCCTCGTTATGGGAGGGGATTTAGAACGGCCGCCTGCCCTCAGGAGCTCAGTTCGTCAGTGCACCTGATGATGGCGACATGTCTGATCGGCGAAATATTGTGCCCGTTGGACACTATGGACCGGCACTAATCCCGTGGACTGTTCGATCAAGAAATACGCCGGGAGAAACTGGAGAATCATACCTTTATACTATTTTATCTCCCATTCCATTCTGGAATAGCGCGCGGGAAGAAAGAATACCTGAATCTCTCCGTTCGAGCTCTGATTTCTGGTATTTTATTCTGATGATCATTTCTACCTATGAAATGGCAGCCAACAATATATTTTCGCATTCGGAGGAGAATGTCGGCGATTGGAGTTCCGTAAGTAGCCCACACCGTAGCGATAAGCGCCGTTGTTGTAATGATTCCCATCCCAGATCTGTATCAGTTCCGTTACGCTGTCTCCCCTGTATCGTAACAATACAAAACGAGCTGCACTTCTTTGGACTCCTTCGATGTCTTCCGTCAAAGCCACCTGATAAGGATCCCACACTGGGCAGCAATACTCCAGTAGTTCTGTTGCATCTTTTAAGGGTTCTGCCAACAAAACGCAGTCTCTGGTTGGCCTTTCCCACAACATTATCTACGCGTACTTACCAGTTTAAATCTGAAGTAATAGTAATTCCTAGGTTTTTGGTGTATTTTACAAACTTAGGAAATACGACCTCGCCGCTTAAATCTCCCATATATTTTTCTGCTTGTTATCAATGTCAACAACCTCTGGACTACACTGCAAGATTACTAGTGACATACCACCGTGGAAGCCATGATGGAATTGTCAGCGCAGGGACAGCAGTGATTAAAGTCAAAAGGGGGCTACTTTGAGCAGAATAGAATTTGAATGCATATATTTAGTTTCATTACGGACTCTAATTACTCTTCTGTTCAAATGTTTGTTAAGCTTAAGGGGCCGGCCGCGGTGGCCGAGGAGACTGAGGCGCTTCAGTTACGGTCTGCACGGCTACTACGGTCGGGGGTTCGAATCCCCCCTCGGGCATGGATATTTGTGCCGTCCTAGTTCGTAAGTAGTTCATAAGTAGTTTGTAAGTTTAGGGACTGATAACCCCGTAGTTGAGTCCCATAAGCTTTACAAACATTTGAACATTTTAAGCTTAAGGGACTTAAATGCAGGGTCATCAGTCCCTAAACTTACAAACTACTTATGAACTACCTTATACTAAAGACGCCACAAACATCCATGCCCGAGGAGGGATTAGAACCCCCGACGGGGAGTGGCCTCGCGCATCGGAACGCAGCGCCTCAATGCGCTCGGCCACTCCGCCGCGGCTACTATTCTGTCGACGAGACATTAAACCCTAAGCTTTCTTTTCTGTTTCTTGTTTAGTTTCATTAAGGGCAGAAGTACGGCAAAACAGTGAAAAAATGAGAATTTTATTTTATTGTGTAATTTTTTATGTTGATGTTTCAAGAGTGACATTTCTTCAATCGTCTGCCATCGCACGTCCCCTTTATCTATGGTGTGCTCCAATCTTGTTGACACTGGATATATTTTTGTGTTAATTTTTCGGTGATAGAGTCGAAACGAACAGCAGAAGGGAGGTGTTAACAGATTGACAGACAAATAAATTCACACACTGCAAATATATTATGGGAAAGCCATCAGGAACTATGTACACAGTGTGAATGCAGTGCAGCAAGCAGTGTGGACAATGTTCTTCCACAAACGTTTCACAGATGAGACTCCTCAACAACCCCTCTGTGACAAATCATGGTTCAAATATCTTCAGGTAAAAGCCAGTGGAAATCATATACTAATAAGCATGATTTGCCACTTCCCGTTTTAAATGTTATGAAGCCAACATTCAGATATCTAGCCAACCCTGAGCTTCAGAAAAAAAAGGAAAAAGAGAAAAAAATGTGCGTGGGAAAACACAAAATACAAATGAGAGCTTCAATCGCCTTATATGGATGTGTTGTCCCAAAACAGTGTTTGTGTCCTTAAAAGCTGTGAAGATAGCTGCATATGACGCCTGTCTAGTGTTTAACAGCTGAAATGTATGTAGGATTAAGTGCTTGCCGAAATTAGGCCTCCAGCCAGGTGCATTCACACTGAATATACTCCGAAGCATCGATGAAGCGCGGCTAGACAGAGCACAGTCAGAAAAGGGAAATATACAAAAGATGGCTAGGCAAAGGAGACAGCGAAAGAGAATAGTTCAAGAAGAAAAGGAGGAGAATAAAGATTATGGATATGGACAGCATTAGTGTTTAAAGGTATGGCAATATCGTTAAAAATTACAATAAAAACTATAAGTGAGATTTACCACAAAGTGATTTTTTCAGCCGCGGTGGAGTAGCCGAGCGGTCTAAAGCGTCTCGCTGCGGAGCGCTCGGTTGCTGGCTGCGTAGGTTCGAGTCCTCCCTGGGGCATAGGTGTGTGTTTTCCGAAGGTTAGTTTACCTACGTTTAAGTAGTTTGTAAGCTACGGACTGATGACCACGCTGTTTGGTCCGATAGATTTATAAACATTTGAACATTTGATTTTTTTTCAGATATAATGTACCTTGACTCAGGAACTATAAAAACTAACCACCTGAAATTTAGCACAGTTCTTAAAAATCACTTACCGAACAATTCTGTACAGCACTTTCTCTTAAACGAGTGCCTGAGAATAGTTATTTTTTCCCGGATGAGGAAAGTAGAGCAGTCTAAGTTAACAAAAAACTGAAAAATTAACTTCAAAGTAACCATGACCTAATACAAAAGTTTGTTGCACACGTTTTAATATCCTTTAATGCAGAAATATATTGTTAAGGTTCAGCTTTAATGCTTGAATAGTTCACGAGGGAAAGTACATTATATTTACACCAGTAATTAAAAGTTTAAATTCTTACAAAATGAAATTCCGTGAACATTATCACACAAAAATTCCACAGATTATTGTGCATTATATACTACACAATAGTTCAAAGATTTAAAATTGTAACTGTAACATTGTAGGAGATATTAAATTTTATGTCAGTATGCATTTTGGGCTACGTCTGCTCTTAAAAGATTCTAAATCTGAGTTTCTATAACGTTTGTAGTTCTAATTTCTATTTTTTCCTCGTAATAAATGATTTTCAATAGCTTTTTGGTGGATAAGGCAAACCGTATAGTGCACGGTGTTGACTGAGGCCAAAATTGGTCGCTGAGTGAATACAAAAATGTTCAAATGTTTGTAATTCTATCGGACCAAACTGCGTGGTCATCAGTCCGTAGCTTACAAACTACTTAAACCTAGGTAAACTAACCTAAGGACAAACACACACACCCATGCCCCAGGGAGGACTCGAACCTCCACGGCGAGCAACAGCGCGCTCCGCAGCGAGACGCTTTAGACCGCTCGGCTACTCCACCGCGGCTGAGTGAATACAGCTTAAGAAAAGTTTCCGTTGCCTGACTTCACAGTTGAAACGCAAACACGCTTAGACGAGATTCCTGTCGAATTTGTTATACGGCTGGAAGATAAGAAGTTGAAGTTGCCAAGTCAGCTAGGCGAAGCTTGTCAGAATGAGTTAGGCGTTGCACGCAAGTTGTTTCGCAGCGAATTTCCCCCTGGTGTCGGCAGCTACTGGCATCGTGAATATTGGATGCCAGGACTGTAATACAATATTTTGGACGGAGCTTCCAACCTAGTACAAGAACTTCCTCTGAAACTGTAGAAAGATGGGACATGTCCGTTGTTGACGTAAAGTAAGCTCCATAAAATCACAATTACTGCTAAAACTGCACTGATACCAGTTTCTGCAAAAAAAAAAAAAAAAAAAAAAAAAAAAAAAAAAAAAAAAAAAAAAAAAAGTGGTGAAAGTATTAGTAGTCACCTTCTTGACATTAATGAACATATATTATATATAAGCTGAAAATGCTCCTGCCCAAAGAAATGTAAACAAGGTCATGTTTCAAAGACTCTGAAAGAAAAATCGGAAATCATATGTCTCTTTTTAATCTGCCTCCCTCACCAAAAGTTATGAGACGCGACATACTCGCACTCTTTCAACTTACAACATACTAAACCAATGATCCCCAATCTTTCTCATAACGGAACCCACAACCTATCTGGAAAATTTTTGCCCAAAATATCTCCGAAACAACAACAGCTATTGTAAAAGGACTTTCGTCGGTATCGATATAAGGCAGTGGTTCACGCATGTAAATATTTTGAAATATTCTGAAAAGAAAGCATATGTGTTTTCAAGAAAAAAATTACGTGTTTTTAAATGGGCACCCTATATTATTTCATTTTGATGAACAATGTGCGTATTTTTGATTATTCGTAATTTTCTATATTTTATAAAAGGTTATCTCTAGCCATCCAATCGAACTCGTGTGCGAGGAGTACCTTCACGGAGAATGTAAACAAATTTACAATATTTCAAATTCAGTTATATAAAACATTTTGGAATCTCTAATATCACGTGTTGTATCAGTTTTTGATTATGTGTATGTAGACGAGCTGAACACCTTGTCGTCACCTGAAAAGATGGTTGAGTAGGTTAGCTACTTTGAAAGCCGTTAGTTGGTATGGAGATGACTTTCCAAAAACAGTGTCGTAGCTCTTCACAAACTCAACAATCAAAGACAACCTTCGTAACCTAATAGTGAAGCCAATACCGAAAAAATGGAACTTCTCATGACTTTTTTTATTGAAACCCTCATTATTAACAACGTTTTATAAAATATAAATAATTTCGAAGAAACAAATATACGTACATTTTTCAAAGAAATTACCATTAGGTATAGAAATTTTGTAAGTATTCAAACACAACGAAAATAAATTAATAAATCTGACACTTCGGGATTCCAACGAAACCCAAAGCTTTTAAGACCAGAATGGTAGCATCTGAGTTACACCGACAGATGCTGTATTTACGTGTAATTGCAAAACTTCAAATTCGATTTTCTTGAGATTTCTTAGAGATGCGCCGAATGGCTTTGGCTGATTGTCATTAGAGTTCTGAACTTCACGTACCAGAAATATCAAAAAGTTCTAAAATCCGATACCCATGTGGTCTCCATATTAGTCAGGATATGCCATAAGTATATTTTCTCCCTCAATTCTGTTTAGTGCTTCATAATTAGTTACGCCATCTAATCACCGAAACTTCCGCAATCTTCTGTAACAACATATTTCATCTTTTGTCTGAAGTCGTTATCGTCCACGTTTCACTCCCACACAATGCTACAGACAAATGCTTTCAGAAAGGACTTGTTAACATTTAAATTAATATTGGATGTCAACAAATTTCGCTTATCTAGAAATGCTTTTCTTCCAACGCCCATTATGAATTTTGCATCTTCTTTACTTCGGCCATAAGAAGTTATTTCGCTACCCAAATAATACTCAGCTGGTACTTTCACTGCTTCATTATCTAATGTAATTCCTTCAGAGTTTCCTGATTTTCTTTGACTACATTTCATTACCCCTGTAGTGCTCTTCATTTTATATTCCACGCCTTCAACCATGGAATTACTATGTTGAAGAGTAAAAATCCGCGCGATCCACAACGTGGCGCTCCACACCGTTCGGCTACTCCCGCTCGGCCTTATCCGGATGAAAAACGTCGGTTCATCGTATGCACAGCTGATGAGGTCATCATAAATTGTCATGCTATCATCACACTGGACTTAGGACAGGATTCGTGGCAAACTGTGCTGGGTAACAATAGACATGTTGACGTTGTCTGTCAGAATTTTGTGGCAAGAACCACTGGTAACCTCTATTATTGAAGCGAGAGCGTCAACCGATTGGAGAGGTTAGTACTAACCAACATTGCAACTTCCTGGATCTTGCGTCCTGTTCGAAGTGTTCGTGACCGACTAGTACGCACATCATCTGCTAAACGGTCCCGTCCTTGCACAAAACGTCAATGACACCTAAACACAACACTTAGAATCAATGCGTCGTCACTGCATAATTTCAAACGTTTGCGGCAGCAGTTTTGCCTAATTTATGGCTGAACTTTATGTTTGTTCGTTGCTAAAATTTTACCATGTCAACGTCTGACTGGCGCTCTGACAGAATATTCTTAATGTTATTTATGTGATTCTCTATAAAGATTTTAGCTGTTAAGAAACAAAATGCCTCATATGAATCGTTCGATGCCAATATCGGTAAGATAAGTTACTAAATTTGTCTTTGAATCACATAAATTACATTAAGAACGTCCCGAAACACACCGTGCAACGTGTACGTATTCTCAAGCTCAGCACAACGCTACGTAAGACAAATAGCTTGCTTGAGTTATGAGTACTCTTGGCAGGCACCGCACAGGCTTTGTATCTAGGTGGCGTTGTCTCAAGTCATCGTCACAATAACGGCCGCACGTCTTCTTCCACGATATGCACTCATATGTCTATTGCAGGCTTTTTTTTAGACTGACAGAACCAGAGCATGGGGCCAGCTATTCGGTGTGGTACGCTACAGCGCCGTATTGTGGGCAGTCTTAGAACTTATTGACCGTACCAGGTATTGATAATTGCTTCACAATGAGGTGTCAACAGTCACGGCATAACAATATGCCCGGATGAAAATGTTGGTATTACTGTAGGCGGTACCATGGAAGCTCTATCACTCATACTCCGCTGATTCATGTAAAAACTTTTCCGGTGTGATTGTGGTTGCAACAGGAGTTAAAAGACCTTGAATTTTGAATAAAAAATGTTCAAATGTTTGTATAGTCTTTGGAACTTAACTACGGGGTCATCAGTCCCTAAACTTACAAACTACTAATTAACTACTTACGAACTAGGACGGCACAAATATCCATGCCGTAGTGGCCGTGCAGACCGCGACTAGAGCGCCTTAGTCCCCTCGGCCACCGCGGCCGGCAATTTTGAATAGTAAATGGAGTAAATTTAACTTTGCTATTCGTTGGGGATATCAACATTCTATTATGCACAGTGTCAATATTATGCCAGGGATACACAATTAATGGCATTTCTTATTACCACGGCCAACGCAGTGGTGTAAGGATTGCTAATGACAGAGCAGCGGCCTTTCTGTAAAGTTTTAATTGGAAACAGACAAGCATCATAATGACCAGCACAATGTGGCATTAATGGATGACTCCAGTACCTTTGCTAACAGTATGACATCGTATTAGAGCCTCTAGTGGCCACTTCGCCCTAGATGTCTCTTTAACCGAAACTCGGTAAGGTTGAGAGATAGCTGTCCATCTCTTACATTATTTCTCGAGTTCTCGATTTAATGTCTATAACTGTTTCATCATGCGCCTTGTGAGATAGGCCAAAAGCGAAATGCTGATTTGTGTGGAAAACGGCAATTTGGTTAGTCAAAGAGAAGTGTGACCGATGGGTTCGTTCTTTGATGTGTAGGTGGGGAAAGGCGAACCTTTTATTTATGTCAGTGGAGAGTAGTGTGCGATTTGTGCTTTTTCCAAGGGGGGGATGCCCTAATGGCTTAGTATAAATACATTATAGATATTGGCTTCATGGGGTTTTTGAACATGGGTTTTCCTACCGTGAGGTTTCCCACCGTGGGGTTTGCGATCAGGCTGCCGCACGTATCGTTTGTATATGTTTATGTATACTTAATGCATATATTATATTGTTCTCGCAGAAAAAGAAAATGTAAATAATGGTACTAAGCATTAACGTGTACTGTAACTAGTATGTAATGAACTGACTTACCCAAAAGATTGTAACGAATTTTTTTTAAACAATCGATGTTTAATTAATAATCAATAAATGAATAGATCTGAATGCTTATTTGAGCAATGCTAGTGCATTAGGCGTGGAATTTAGAATGGATGCCAGCATGCATTCAGAGGAACGTTACACGAGTATAATTCAAAAACGCGTGGCTCGTGACTTGCATGTTTATTCTCGGTCCTGAATCGTCTGTATAAATAATGTATCGAAACACTGACCGCTTCAGACGGAATACATCTTGCTACAGTTCTCTGACTCGAAAGGCCGGGTGATTAATGTTAAAGCAGTGAGCCTCTCAGTCTGAATCGTTCGCTGTTGGCTTCATTGGGGAAACGTGGCAGAATTCTGGTACATGAGTGACTTATAACTAGATGAAAGAATATTAGAAATGGCAAATTAAACTACCCATGGCATTGCAAAAAAGATGCAAATAATAATAGAATATTTAAACATGTTGGCAGTAGGTTTCGTCCATGTGAACACGTGAGCTACAATAATAAAAAAATGAAATTACTAGTGATGGTAGATAGTTCTTTGTATGGTATTTTGGTGGTTGTCCATTGAAAAAATTGAACAAATAATAAATTACCCCAAAAATATGTGAAATTACTGACGATCACAATTTGATGGTTGTTCATGCGTTCGTCCCTTATATGTTTTATCGGTCGAATGCGTCTTGGGCACAACACCACACTACATTATTTCCGCGAGGACACACACTACACATCCACAGGAATGTGGAGCGCCAGAGGCGGTTTCCGCAAAGGCACCGAAATATGGCTGCCTGGAAAGCAAGAATTGTTTTCAATAAATCGTGCCTATTAAAAGTGAAGAGATAAGTTACAATTTTGAGTACCGTACCGTACTATAGTACAATAAGAAAAACGCATTTTGAATCTTCGATTCAACAATCGAGAAAATTTTACGGTGTCATCGATCATTCTAGATTCTACGTCTTCACACGATTACGTAAAACCTGTTACAATCACGGACAATCATTGTGAGTGATCGTATAGGTCATGAGAGCCATAAACAATAATGCTCGCAAGTTTACCGAGTAAACGCGTCGCTGTTGTTACGGTTGCTATTCAGAATGCTAGGGACGCGAATATAGACTCAGATCTTCACTTTCTTTCGCCATGCAAAGTGGGCTGTAGCAAATGATCGGTATTCCGCGCGAAATTGCAGGCCCTGAAAAGCAACGTCAATGCCTGCTCGTGGTTGACCAGGCGCGGCGATGGGCACGGCGATGGGCTACGTCATAGCGGACAAGCATTATGCAAAAGTCATTTTACTTTAACTTCTGTCAACGATTTTAGTGTGCTTCGATAGTCTTCTTTTCTAAAAACTTTTTCACATTACAATTGATTAATTACTAGGTACCTATCATTAAATATCGTGGAAAACTTTTATGCTTGGGTAGTTTGGCTTTGCGTTTTTTTTTTTTTTTTTTTCTTTTTTTTACGTTAGAGACAATATTGTTATTTTTGGTGAAAAATCATGAGGTTAACATTTCTATCTGCTTAATTAACAAGGTTGTTATTAGTAAATTACTTTAATTACTGTATTTGTCACGCGAAAGAAATTAGAGACAAAATACTTCTATGCATATACAGTGTAAACAATTGCTATAGGCATCAATAGTGTATAAAGTAAAACATCGGAATTGATAAAAAGGAAGACCATTTTGTGGATATATTTACCAGAAAAGTAAATAACGCAAATTTAAAAACAATATCACATCTATTTTGAAAGACGTCTGTCTGCCATCTTCCCTAGGTTTATAACTTTGTAAATTATTTAAGTTCCCTAGACGGGTTTTTGTTTTGTTAAAAACGAGACCCCCTTTCGTTCGGAGGCATGAGGAATAGCAGTTCATTCCATTGCTTTTAAATTTTATTTTCTGTAACACTGTGTTAATATTGCTGGGATTTTATTATGCTAATAAATTATCATTGTGTCTATGAATGTGGCAAGATGAACGGTTTCTTCGTGACATCACTGTCCCTGTGAGAATGTGTACTTGCCTTATTCTGTATGTGTATGTATGCGCATCTTCTAGCATGGCAGTCTGGGTGTATGTATGATAATTTTCGTCGTTGGCTGCTGGGTGCCTGCTTTGCATCTCTGCTTTGATGCTACCAAAGAGGTTCCTCCACCCTTCGGTTACAAGTTGGGTTGGTAAATCCCAGTAGCGAGCCTCGATAGGAACCACTAGTTTAAGCTCTCCCCACTACCGCGGATTTTCCTCGGGTTTTTACCGATTTCCAGTGGTGGCGGGGACTGGCTGGCCGACTTGGAAACTCTGTGGCTGCGCTTCGACCTGGTAATACGTTCTGATTTTCTTTCCTCCCTTAAGATGGTCTGGTGTCAATTTTCAGAATTTAGATTTATTTTTCGTATTAAGTATATCTGATCATGTACGGAAGTGTATTCAATTTCATTTCGGTGATTTTGCGTACGTAAACGTGGTTAAAATGTAACTAATTCGGTGTGATAACGGCTGAGAATTGGTAACTTTTATGAGACTAGCTGGCGGTGTACGAACTCGGTTTAATTTGTTTCTAGCTTTGTTGGATGCGACTAATATGTAGGACTATTTTTATTCTGCATTGTGCATGTGAAATATTCCTTTTCTTTTTCTCCTTCTGAGACTGATATGTACCCCATGTGGTGTGTTCTTAGAACAAAGCCTTCAGCTACCCCTGTGTCCGTTTCTATGCCCTTCAGGCAAGAAATTCTGCATGTATCCTTCTGATTTCCTTTAGTACATCGTATTCTCCTCTCCGCCTATTTTAAATTGCTGTTTCGTTTTCAAACTTGTACTTTGCATTTATACTCCGTCAGTAAATTCTCTTCTAGCCTTGTACGACCCCCTTTATTAGCTTGCTTATGAACTACTGCGTATTTCTAGGGACTGCATGCCGTAATTATTAGTTGATTTATCCCGACTTTGAATTTATTCCACTTTTCTGAATTTTTCGAGACTGGACTTCGTCCATCCGTGTAAAAACTTCCCAATCGCGTCTAACTGTATTTCTTTAGCTTTCTTATGATATCCTACGCATTTCTAATGGTCGCATGCCGTAGCTATGTATTTTTCGGAAATTGAATTTTGTATTTTTTGCTCTAGTTCGGAACTTGGAATTCTAACTCCAAATTCATGGGTTTGTAGCTAGTCATTTGTGTTCTCGCCACTGCTCACATACCAGTGTCTTACTAGTGTGTATTCTTGCTTCGTAATCTATGATTCCATAAATTATTTTCTTGAATGAATACGATGATGAAGCCCTCCGCCTTCAGTGGGGTGCAAATATGTAATGTAGCAGTCACGTGACGTGTTCACGGTTTGATTTTAATGGAAATTAATCTCGCTACTATCGCATTCCATCTCAAGTAAAGGAAGACAGACCAGAGCCACCTAGGAAGTTTATTTTTCTTGTGTTGTGTGGTACATCCTGGCTCGCTGAATTTCGGCTACGATAGCGGCGTCTGCTTCTGCTTCGTAGCAGCACGTTGAGTTGGGTCAGTTTCGCTTTGCTTCGCGCATGTGAGTGGATGCATGCTTGTTGATTGTAAATCCTTCCACCGACTTTAATTCAACATTCAATGGAATGTGCCGGCCGCGGTGGCCGAGGGGACTGAGGTGCTCCGGTCACGGTCTGCATGGTCCCTACGGTCGGGGGTTCGAATCCCCCCTCGGGCATGGATATTTGTGCCGTCCTTAGTATTAGTTAGTTTATAAGTAGTTTGTAAGTTTAGGAACTGATCGCCCCGTAGTTAAGTCCTTTAAGCTTAACAAACAAACAATGGAATGTATTTTTATTGTATAACAAAATTGGTTGCCCCATTTGCTCATGTTTGGACGTAATAAATAAGTTATTGTCAGTGAAATTTTATCTTTCCTATGAATATTTGTTAATGAATACCTTCCCCTTTTATTTAATGTTGTATTTCACCAGTGCTGAGAACAAATTCAGATGCATATTATCATATTTTTAATTCCGTTGCGCCATAAATGTTCTCACAGCCATCTTCATGAAATGGTTTAGTTCGAGGTGGCTTGTACATTAATTAGTTGTGTAATTCTCGTGATTTAAGACGTATGTTAGCCGACGTCTCTTTGTGTTCCTGCTGCTAAAGTTAATTTTCAGTCAGTGCTAAATTCTGGGCCAGGGAACACGATTTTGTTGCAGAAAGTAGTTAGTAGTTCACGCGAATCCTTTAGCTGTTTTCTTTTTTTTTCTTTTTTTTCGGCCAGAATTATATGTTTAAAGCAAAACTTATAACTGGCTCCTTTCAGATAGATTTAATTTTCAATTAACGATGCTCTTTCAATTTTCGTTGTTATGAAACTACTGGTCTTATTCTCGTGTTTTTCGCGTCTGTCCATATAAAATTACTGTATGAGACTTATACTCTACAATTATGAGATATTTTCATAACGCTAAAAATTTTAGCATTACTGATGTCTCAGTTTACAAAGCAAGACACGTAGACTTTACAGAATCGAACCTCGAAGATTCAATAGCTACAGTAGCGGCAGAGCATTAAAATAGTAAACATCAACTCGACAAACAGCTAGGCAACTAAAGACCTCAAACGGACTGTCAATACTGAAAATATTTTTGTGACGATAAATTCATTTCCCTCAGTATTTCTTACATTGACAATATGTCTACACTAGCCCTCAGACAGTCGTAGTATTATAACGAAAATATCACTGAACGTATGAGCACCTGATATTCTAATAACGATAAGTGTCTGTCTTCTGCTAAAAATATACATCAGACTCCTATCAAAAGGCGGGAAGCAATGTCTTCTACGCACGGCCTCCATTTACATTTATTACGCACAAATAAGCTTACGTAGTGGGGATTTTTGCGCATGTAAGAGGGTGAACGGAGAAAAAGCATCGTGTTAATGTGCGTTACCGCCGGCCGCGGTGGCCGAGGGGACTGAGGCGCTCCAGTCACGTTCTGCACGGCCACTACGGTCGGGGGTTCGAATCCCCCCTCGGGCATGGATATTTGTGCCGTCCTTAGTTTAGCTAGTTCTTAAGTAGTTTGTAAGTTTAAGGACTGATGACCCCGTAGTTAAGTCCCATAAACTCTACAAACAAACAATGTGCGTTACCATGTAAACGGTAACACACAGACTTCGCATTATAAGGTAATCAAGAATCAATATTACAACTGCATTATATAAAGCCTATTAACGACGTATAAATAAATTGAGATTACCTTCTTGTTATATTTTGAAAAAATTATAGGTAAAGCTTATTTTCAAAATCCTATTGCAGTATATACAGTACTAATCATTTAATTTACAGACTTCAGTTGAACAGGCGAGATGAATGAGATTTGGTGGTTTGCCAGTTGAATTGTCAAGGGCGCTATGGCGTTGAGACTTGATACAACTTGCTGCAAATTTTTCCGCGTCGAAGCAGTGCTGTGGAGGTACAATTATTGAAATGAATATTAGAATGTGTCGAAATTTGTAAACGATTTCTCTGATCAGTCAGTGTTACATTCATGACACTAAATCCGGGCTCACATTCAGTTGTAGATAAAGGTCTAATATCCATTGCTTTCATAAGTTCTTTCACAGAGGTGGGCATATGTTGAGGATTTTCCTTATACATTCGAAAGTCTTAAACTAGTGACGCACATGTGCTTCCATTTATTTTAAAATCCACTTTCTCACATAAGAGACGAATTGACATAAAACACTCGATCACATTCGTCTGAAGGCCATCATTCTGAATTTAATACGGCTGCACCCGAGAAGAAATTAAGTCTTCAAAGCGGTTTTTTATATTGTCTACTAAAGACTGAAAAAATTTCTCCCGAAATGTTTGAAATTTGCGATACTCATTGTACTCATTGGAAGATGGTTCTTTAATTAAAACTCCTTGGAATATTTTTGTATTATCATCTTCATTCGTGGCGAATCATTTTCTTTCAATGTTTCGAGTGTTTTGATAGCAACGTCGATTCCTTATTTCGCTTTAAGAACTGGAGAATTTCTGTTTTTCATAAAGAATGGTAATACAAAACGTCTAGGGCCTCATAAAGCACAGCTAATTCCATTATAAACATCCACTTTGTAAGATGTTTCAGAAAACCTTTAAATATATATCTCTCGTAAGTTGATCGGGAACCATCAATACTCAGTTTTTGAAATAGATTGACAAGAGAACTATGGCTTTCAAGAAGAGCTCTAACAGCATTAAAAGAGGAAGCAAACCCAGCGTACATGAAAAACACGACCCAATTTCAACAGCTGCGAGGATAATTCTACAGAATGACTTTGTAGGAGTCTGTGAGTTTTGGGACTTCGTGAAAATACAGAATACAAAGAATCTATCAAAGTCTGTATATGGTATACATCTGCTACATGTTTCATAGCGTCGTGGACAGCAAGTTCCATTTTGTGGTTCATACAATGCACGACAGTTAAATTTTTATGTAAATGATTACGCAGTAGCGCGACTACGCCTTTGTAAGGTGCAATCATTGTTGATGCGCCATCTGTTGCGATACCCACAACATGGTTTTTTAGTACATTGTCATTAATGTCAAACTTCTTAAGAGCTGCTAACAGTGCACTGAAAATGCATTCTCCCGTCCCCTTTTCTAATTCAATGACGTCTAAAACATAATTACAGGCAACTCCCTCAAAGGACAAACGTACATATATTATCAAACAAGTTTTATTGGAAATTGTTGTACTTTCATCCATCATGATACTAAAGTTAGTACCCGATTCTATAAGAAACCGAAGAAGACCCTTTTTTCTCTCCTATAAACATAATGATATTTCGGCATGCATGGTCAGAATGAAGCATATTACCTACTGAGATGTCATTAAATTTATTGTAGTTCGATGAAAGAAGGATATGTTTTAAATGATAATTTCTGTTTTGCTACTTCATATGCAGATCTAAATAGCGAAGCAGTTCTGTTCACTTTTTCTTTACTTTGCTTTCCCCACAACTTTTCACTTTCACATACGCATTTGTGTAAATTTTGTTTTTCTCTGCTACGAATGATTTCCAAGCATTTAATGTGTGATTTGCACTTTGCATGGTCACCGATTACGTCATTTAGTGTTTTGGCATTATTAGCAGAAACACCAGGAGAAAACACGCTCTCTATACGCACACGTTCCTTGCTTTTCACCTTTAGTTCACGTACTTCTGTGCATATTAGTAAGTGTTCATTATTTACAGACAGCCATTGCATAGTCTTTTGACAGATTTGAAAACGTGATAAATCAACACAATTCCGTACCATAATTTCAAGCATGCTGTTTGCCACATTGCTACCTTGAGACTGCTCACAGTTTTCAGTTCCCAATGATTCGCTGTCTTCCTCTTTTTTAACACCACCATTAGCGATTTTTTTTTTTTTTTTCAGAATCACCGTCCATTTTAACTCTCTTTGCATCATTCATAAAATACTGATTGTCGTTGTTACAATTTTCTTGGGGAATGACGAAATTTGCACTGTTTGAAAGACATGCTGGAATTCCGTCGTTCTTGCAGTCTTCGACGCACTCAATTCACTTACAACAATAATAAAGCGAGAAGCTATGGAGCTCGCAGTGTCTTTTGCAAATGCGAGAGATCAACCGAATGGTGCCAGTTAATTTCGCATACGGCTGTACCCGATACTGGGAAACCTGCGTCAAGCTCGGCCCACGTATTCGTCGACTGTCGGATCCAATCTTCTGAGAACCACAGCTCAACTGACAATGCTTTGCGCTTATGTGTAAAACACGTTCGTCCGCAGACCACCGTTGCTATAATCGGATCTAACGGTAGACAAGCACGCAGGTACGCTACCTGTAACGTGCCGCTCACGTTCAGCCGTGCCGGATTGTAAACCAGGACATGACACCCAAAGGGACTAGTCGGAAAGCCCACGACTCAAGGGCCAGCAGCTCTTTGTTACGGCTGCCACACTGCTTGCCTCCTAAGTTCGCAAGAAACGGATGACGAACTTTACATGAAAGCAACAATTATAAATTAATGAGCATAAATGTTAGTAGTATTAGCAATTAATACTTTCTTCGTACTGCTCCACAAAATTGAATTCAATATTGAGTGTTACCTATCCAGTGAGGGGGAAACAAACATCCCTGACTGGGACAGATAATTTAGAGCCAGAGGAGGGGATGTTCAAAAATCAAATGTTTGTTAAGCTTATGGGACTTAACTACGGGGTCATCAGTCCCTAAACTTACAAACTACTTATGAACTACTTACGAACTAGGACGGCACAAATATCCATGCCCGAGGGGGGATTCGAACCCCCGACCGTAGTGGCCGTGCTGACCGTGACTGGAGCGCCTCAGTCACCTCGGCCACCGCGGCCGGCAGGAGGGGATGGTTTCATGCATAGGAGGGGAGGGGGGAATCCCCCCAGCCCCCCCTCCAAATCATACACTGCTAGAGAGACACAGATGGGAATCCCATGCCGCTTAGCAGGTGATTTATTCACACGTTTCACGTATTTCAAACGTCAACTTGGTTTCGCAGTATCTCGGGATGTAATTGGCGTGTTGCGATGCAATCATTGCTATAGTTTATGTGATTTTTCATGATATAGATTGCTGACAAAATAATACAGGGTGTCGATTTAAAAATTCATGTTTGTGTTAAAGACATATATGCTTTAGTTTTAGAATGTGTCAAAGTATTTACTTTAATGAGCCCCTGCCTACAACTGATACCGTTGAAAGTCTTTTTACAATAGGTGTTGTTCGCGAGATAATTTGGGTGGTCAAGATAAATGGGACACTATGTATATGAAGCGAAAACAAACATTATTATTGTATATACCAACTCTTCTTAAGAGCAAGCATTTATTTATTGAGCTTGTTTACTTAGCTATATTTTTACTCAGCAAATGGAGCGCATTTACTAATTGATTGCACACAAATGATTAAATACAGTATGTGATTAGTATCAGTATATTCTGTAAATTGCGAACAACACTGGGGCTTTCTTCCGGATCGGTAACATGGTTTATGACGTGATTTTCCCGATACAGGGCGAATAAACTAATTGGAAACAAGTTATTCTCATCGACTGGACGCATTTGGATATTATGTATACTCTCGGCGGAAAACAAGAAAAGCGAGTCGCCTAGAAAGAAAGAGAAAAAAGAGAGAGAGGAGAGATGTTGTTTTTCTCTACATATACCACTTAGATTGAACAAAATATAGGAGGGACCTCTAAATAAAACCAGCTTGTATGGCAGTGAAGTACTCAAATCAAAAACCTCATAGCCATTTCGCTAATGGATATCGACATACACCGCGCAGCAGGAAATAGAGCACCAACGATTTTGGATGGGCTCAGCGATAGGTGAAGCATATATTCATGAATGTTCTGCCGCGCGGGATTGGCCGAACTGTTCTAGGCACCTTGTCAGGGACTGCGAGGCTGCTTCCGTCAGAAGTTCGAATCCTCCCTCAGGCATGTGTGTTTGTGTGTGTGTGTGTGTGTGTGTGTGTGTGTGTGTGTGTGTGTGTGTGTGTTGTCCTTAGGCTAGTTAGTTTGTTAGTTAGACTAGGGAATTATGAGCGCCGACCGCGGTGGCCGAGGAGGCTGAGGCGCTCCAGTCACGGTCTGCACGGTCACTACAGTCGGGGGTTTAAATGTCCCCTCGGGCATGGATATTTGTGCCGTCATTAGTATAATGTAGTTGATAAGTAGTTTGTAAGTTTAGGGACTGATGACCCCGTAGTTAAGTCCCATAAGCTTAACAAACATATGAACTATTATGAGCGCAGTAGTTGGTTCGCACAAATTTAGAAACATTTCATTTGAAAGGTTCTACAAAGCTTGCACAACAACCGCTCTAATAGATCCTTACGACTTCCAACGCATTCTCTGTATATGAGAAGCTAAGCGTTATAAACGCTCAACCTCCTCTAAAGGAACGATCAGTTCGTTTCACGGTTGGCTCATTAAACGAAGAAAATCAGATCAATCACTCGAAAAAGAAGCAGGAAGCGTTAGTTTTATGATAAAAGTATCTCAGACAAAAATTTTATATCATGCAATTTTCTACAAAAATTGGTCTTAGACGTTTTGTCCTAAGATTCACCATTTCTGAGAAAAATCTATTTTAAAATTTACCCAAGTTGTTTTCTCCATAATATGAACAAGACCCCAAGCTCCTATAAGGTAATGCACTTTGCTCTTTCTTTCTAACGTGGTTTCTTAAGTTTACTAGACAGAACAGATGGCTGTCATGCACCAGAACCGTGTAAATATATGCAAACATATGCTTCCGCGGCTGCTGTTACTATCAATAAACTTTTTTTCGGGTATGAGAACGCGTCGTCATTTTATAAACTCTACCAACGTTTCGACCACTGTTGCTGGTGGCCTTCATCAGGGTCAGACACAGACCCTCATGAAGGCTGCCTGCAACAGTGGCTGAAACGTCGGTAGAGTTTATAAATTGACGACGCGGTCACATACCGGGAAGAATTTTATACATCATGTAAATATAGTTAATAAAATAATCAAAACCAAATTTGCTTGTGTTATTTTTACATAATATTAGAACATTCTTTTCGTTATTATTAAACTTAAAATTCATCACTTTGCTGAGTTCATATTAATTGCTGATCTATATATAGAAAAATGAATTGCTGTTCGTTAGTCTCGCCAAAACTCGAGACCGGCTGAACCGATTTGGCTAACTTTAGTCTTAAAATATTCTTGTACGTCCATAGAAGGTTTAAACGGTGAAAAAATATGGAAAAGTTGTCCGGAAAAAGAGGAAAATCGGAAAAACTGAAACAGTTTCCAGTGAGCTATCAATACCGTTCGTCCGATTGCGACAAAATTTTGTACATTTCATGTTCAAGAGGAAGGTTCGCATCAAATAAAAATTTGGAAAATTCGCCCGGAATATAGGAATATTTAAGAAAAACAGAAAGCGATTTTTTCTACGAATAAAAATAAAGTGCCCCACAGTTGTAAGAGCGTCACTTGAGTATGATATTCGTACAACGGAAAGGGTAATTCTTTGTTTCGTTCATTATGGTCATGGAAAAGTATTCAGTAAAAACAAAAGGGACTGTTAAAAAGGAAGGTCGCAAAATTCGAACCAAGTGCATTTTTCAATGTGTTTCTAAATGTATTCAACACTATAAGTTGAGAACCGTTCAACTGATTCCGATAAAATTTTTATCATTTGAAGTTCAAGGCAAGAGTAAAGTTCGTATGAAATAAAAATTAGCAAAAGTTTCCCGGAAAACTGGAAAATTCGCAAAAAATAGAAAGAGATGTTTCTATTAAATATCAATACCATTCATCTGATAGCGATAAAATTTTGCACATTTGACGTTCAAAGAAAGAGTACATATATACTTCTGTTGTTCTGCCTTTCTATTCACGTTTTACAAAAGGCACAATGCATTTTTGAAAATTTATTATGACTTCAGAAAAATAGTTAGAGAAAATAGCATTTCCGGAGAATAATTGTTGTTCGATATTTCGCTTTATATACTTTGAAAAATATCTTGACTTACACACTTATAAAGTACCTTATCCGGTACTTCAGCGCTAAAGCTACCTCTACACACATCACAATAGATTCAGTGGGTAATGTGTAGATATATATAGCCAAATTGGTACAGCCGTTCTCGAGTTTTAGCGAGACTATCGAACAGCCATTCATTTTTATCTTTGACCACATATGGATTCAGATCGTGTAAAGTGAACTTTACTCTTTCAAAGAATATTCCTGAAAGCAGCCAGCACAACAACCAAGTCGTTACTTTACGTTTTAAATCTAATTTTTCCTGGCAATTTGTCCATCTTTTATCGCCGTTTAAATCTTCCCTGAACTTCGGCGAATGTGACATGAACCTTATCCTGGTCACGTTAAAATGTTCAAATGTTTGTGAAACTTAAGGGACTTAACTGAAGGGTCATCCTAAACTTACAAACTGCTTATGAACTACCTTTCTCTGAAGACGACACAAACATCCATGCCCGAGGGGGGAGTAGAACCCCCGACGGGGAACGGCCTCGCACATCAGAGCATAGCGCCTCAATCCGCTCGCCTACTCCGCCACGGCATCTTGGACATATGTGCGTGATTTGCCCAATCTTTCCGCTCACAATCGAGCCGAGACTTAGACTATCTGATGATGTTTTTATAAAGCTACTGGGTCTAAAATACATATGATTTAAATTAATATGGTTTATATTAAGAAGTAAGTGATACGAAGTTCATCGGGTCATCTAGTCTTATAATAAAAATATTCGTTATTGGCAGTTGTGGTATCAATCGTTTAATAATTTGTGAATAAGCACAACGAACTGTCCGATTTTTTGCTACCTGCCGCGGCGCGTCCCTCGGTAAGGGGCTCGCTCGCACTTGGTGAAGCTCCTTTTGAAGAACGTGTGGTAGACCCCAAATTCCGCTGACCGCCGCGCGCAGTTGGTAGTCACCTGTGGTCGTACCACGATTGCCCACGCATGCTCTGCGCTTCCCGACTCTACAGCTGTGTGGCACGGTGCGACTTCCCAGAGGTGGCGTCACAGTCAAAGTGCCGCGTCTGTAAAAGGCGGGAGCTCCGGCAAAAATTATAGCGGCGCAACAAGTCTCCACTTCGGCTGTCTCTCATCCAGTCCACTCCCCCTCCAGCTACAGTTGCTCTTAGAATTTTACGTCTCTCTCGCCTTGTGATCTGTGGGTTGGTTTTACGTCTAACTGATCGCCGTTTCCACTACCACACCTCCCAGTCCCCAGTAGAAATTGTTTATGGACTGATATAAGACAAACCGGAGTCTTTTCGCAGTGTGTTGTTCTTTTCTTCTGCATCCTTATTGGCAGCTGTCTGTGTTATGCCTGTCTGGTATGCCTTTTATCAAGGTCTTTCTCCCGGGCTGGAATCAATGATTTGGTGGAACCGAAAACTGTCTTGAGCAGTTAAACCGACAACCCACGCGCAATGGAAATATTAGCTACGAACAGGCCTGACCTTATTAACGATGTATGTATAGCTACAGTGTTATGTACCGGTGATTCGCCTGACGAGCGGCCACCCCGCTGTGCAGCATACCAGTGCATGGATGCATAACTGTGAGGCGTTCCACAGCGGCGGTTTCGGAGTCACCAGAGGACGCGACGAGCGCACTAAACCGGGACTATTTTCCTCCGAATAGTAACGTGAGACCCGATTGAGACTGCGACGTATCACTGCGCGCCGACTATTTAGGGGGGTACAGCAGCATAATAGACTTGTACGCTGTCAATTCTCTCCCCTCTTAGTCTGATTTTATCTCCCAGCGGCTTTCCATCCTTTAGTAGTTATAACAAGTCTTCTGAGTCGTCCACCCATCCTTTTCTGAATATGACCTAGTCACTCCAGTTTTTCAATAGTGCAGTCTTTTCCATAGCGCTGACTTTCAACTACATTCTTGAAAGCACTAGAGTTTCCATCTCCTAAATACTGTATGTATCTTACTCCATACTTTCTCATGGCACATTACACGGCCTGAGTTTTTTTTATATATGTACAATTTGTAGTTCGAATTTAAAGGAAAAAAAAATTCGGACAATATTTTCAATTACAGTTTCTGCAAAGCAAATAAGCAAATAAAAAATTGCGATTTTTTTCATTGTTTCTGCCAACGTCTCCCCTTTAAACACAAAATGAAGCAAACCTTATAATTCGAAATAGTCTATGTCCCGAGCGATCTGCAAGAAAAATTACACAAAATTTCGAACCTATAGAAAACTTCTCCGCGTTGTCAACCCCAGCAATATAATGTTAAGAAAGAAGTTTATCGCTTTACTACTTTAGCGATGTTCATGAAATGAAACTATGGCGTTCGGTATAATATTACAATTTACTACTTCTTCGCTACTGATTTATAATCAGTATATACAAATACTATTAAAGGAAGCCACAAATTATGCCACTCAGTTAATGAGATGTGCCATAAAAATTTGGTTAATGAAAAAACGTCTTATATGAAATTATCTGTTTATTAGGTTTTTTAAATTGGTCTATTATCGGTATATTTTGCATACAGTATGCAAACATATCACTAAAATGTACCATCGCAATTACGTCATAGTACGACAAATAATTCGAGAAATATTACGGCAGAAGAAGTATAAAAATTTACCCCAATACGCAATATGTAATGAATATGTCTCTACTACCAACTCCTTTCGTTATTCATTTCGCAGACAGTTTTGTAATATTCCAGTCCATGATGTTTGAGGTTCGAGTCCTCCATCGGTCATGTTTGTATGTGTTTTCCTTACCTATTGTCGTAGAATAATTTATAAGTCTAGGGACCGATGAAATTAGCAGTTTTGTCCTTTCGGAAGACTAAAATCTTCAGCATTTGATTTGACATCATGAAGATTCAGCTTTGTGAAAAAGAAACCGAAATTGAAAGTTGGTAAGGTAGGAAGCGATGAAGAGAGAGTTACGCAGTTGACTTACGAAAGGAATATAAAATCATCTGGGCAACGCCGAGATATAATGCTCGTTTAATACACAGTTAGAAAAAAGTCGTGCGTCACCACGTCTCCAGGAGTTCATGTCTGTTTCATTAAAACTGAATACTTATAAACAAAACAAAATTTCTGTACCCTTTACTACTGACGAAAACAGAAATTGACAAGTTGTACGCGAATACCGTAAACATTCTGTACTATTATCCTAGACTGCAGCATAGAGCAGTACCACAAACACGCCATAAAATGCCGTCTTGTACTGAGGCATCCCAGATTCCGGCATTATGTACTGCTGGTCCTGGGTGGCCGTTGCCGAGAACACAGCGCATTACAGAGAACACCGCTACTTCTGACTGTAACCGGCTTCTTACTAGAAGCGACGAATTTTGAGTGTTCTCTGCTGTTCTTGCTTCAGCTTATTAAATTTATCGAGTAATCGCATGTATATTAGGTTACCCACAGGCCAAAAGTATTCGGATAGTATGGTTCTTGTGAAACACAATTAGCACTTTGTTCATACGACGTGATAAGTGCTATCGACAAGGGATGTCAAATATATTCCGTACTTCTAGATTTCCTGGAGGTTTCTGACACTGTATTTCACAAACGGCTTCAAATTAAATTGCGTGCTTATGCAATATCACCATGATTGTGCGACTGGAATCGTGATTTACTGTCAGAAAGTACAGTACGTAGTATTTGACTGAAAGTCGTCGAGTTGAACAGAAGTCATATCGGGCGTTTCCCAGGGTTGTGTCATAGGACCCCTTCTGTTCCTAATTGTTTATAAAAGAAATTAGGAGACAATCTTAGTAGCTCTCTTAGACTGTTCACGGATGATGCTGTCATTTAGCGGCTAGCAAAGTCAACAGAAGATCGAAAGCAACTGCAAAATGATTTTGATAAGATGTACATGGTGTATAAATTGTCATCCATACAAACACTAAAAGATTTCCGTTAATTTAAATAATACGATAAATGTGAAATCTACATTCCGTCAATTCAACTAAATACCTAAGAATAACAATCAATAACAACTTAACTTAGATAGAATACATATAAAATATTGTAGACAAGCCGAAACAATGATTACGTTTCGTTGGCAGAAGAGAATATGCAAGAGTTCTACTAAAGAAACTGTCTACACCACACTTCTGCGTCCTGTTTTGTACTGCTGCGCATTATTGGATCAATACCAGTTGGGACTGATGGACGATTCATAAAAAGTACAGAGAAAGGCAGCTCGTTTTGTACTATCGCGATATAGGGGAGAGAGTATCACGATGCACGAATTGGGGTGCAAATGATCGATCTTGACCCGCTGAGTGTTTTTAGGCGAGAAAGCATTGCGCATCTTTATCAGAACCAAAGATATCGAAAAACAAACCGTTTAAAATATTCCCAGCAAAGACATTCTCGTAAGACACGAACGGAAGGAAATCATTTGTGAGTATAAATTAAGGGAGGTTAGATTTAAGCGATTTCTAATATTTAATGACAAGTCTCTCGACGAACACCATTAATTACAAAATAGTGAAGTAGATGATAATAAATGATAGATATCGGCCAAATAGAACAACCTGACCATGCACGGAAAGAAATCGGTTTGATTATAAATCATGGAAGTCGAAAGTAAAGCGATTTCAAATACTTGATGACATATCTGCAAGTGAATACAACTAACTAAAAAGTAAAATAATGAATAAAATGAAATAAATTATAGATATCAGCCGGACGGAATGATCTGACCATGAGAATGACTTTAGTTTTATAATTTTAAACTAGAGATTTTACGTAGATACTTAAGAAGTCCGCACTGCATTAAGCCAAAGATATATTGTACAAGTCATTCACTCGTGAAGATGAGTAACGCAGAAAATTCTATTACAACTTTGTATTGCTAACAAGTAAATAATTGTCGTAGTGTGCGAAGTTTCCTTACGACCTCTACCTCCCCACAGCAGTTGCTGGGAGTTTCCAGGCAGTGTAGGGTGGCAGCGGCGAAATGAGCGAGCGTGGCGTGCGGGTTGCAGGGCGGTCGGGGGCAGCCGCTGCTGCTACTGCTGCTGCTATTGCTACGGCGAGTCAGAGCGGCAACTTGCGATAGCGCCGGGGCACGCCACGACCTTTCCGCTGCTCCCCCCCCCCCCCCCCCTGCCGCCGCGGCTGGCCTTTCACAAGTTGGCAGCTCTGATTACCTGCGGCAGACTTGGCCGGTGGCTGCGCAGTCCCAACTCCGGCTGTCTGTCACGCCGGCCAAATCTGACAGGTTCACTGTCTGTGGTACGAGCGTTTATGTGTAGTCACCAGTACAGTACACGTGAAAGTAGATTTATGCCTTTGAGTTACTGACCATTATAATATACAGAGAATGGAAAATGCAAGTAATTGTGTCTTGGATATCAGTTTGTCTGTGGGAAACGTAAATGAAACAAAGAGGCAGTTTGGCGTCATGATTGATAATGTTAGCAAGAGTTGAAGAGTTGAAGAAAATCAAAAGCCGTTCATACAGTTGATGCACTTTGAAGAAAAATGGTTGTTAAGCACGGTATGATAAGAGCTGGAGTGAGGGACAAAGAAAGACGGGTAGCATACAGTTTGTAAAAAAATCAAGAGAAAGCGATAAGAACCGAAGTACGAACTGTTCAGATTAAAAGCGTGTGTGATAAGGTGTTGTTGACCAAATAACATATTCAACTTGACTTTGGTTACGTACAACATTTGTCATTCCAGTAACCGTATCTAATGTTCCAAATATGGTACACAGTTCGTTTTGTTCTAAGAACTCTCGATGTAGCTTATTTAAACCCAAATTGGTTTCTTCTGGAGTAATTGTTTTTTTTTGTGTACTTTACTTTTGTCTTTGTAACAGTTTTCTACACCGATAAAACTCAATCTGATTGGTTCTCATAAACGTTGAGTCAGAATTTGAAGCTAAAGCGCAACGCAGAGGACATATTGTTTTGGTAGTGACTACATTGTGAAAGTATCACAACTACTGTTTTCATACTATCAACATCTAAGGCGTAGTACTGCGGAGAAGCACGAGAGAACTATTGATTGTAAATACGTTTTACAAAATAATTTTAAAAAATGAAACGTTCACGTGTATAATATCGCATATGCTGTTGATAGCTATAATAAAATATTTTGAATTTATATATGTTGTTGTTGTCGTGGTCTTCAGTCCTCAGACTGGTTGGATGCAGCTCTCCACGCTACCCTGTCCTGTGCAAGTCTCTTCATCTGAGAATACGTTCGGCAATCTACATCCTTTTGAATCTGCTTACTATATTCGTCCCTCGGTCTCTCTCTACGATTTTTACCCCACATGCTTCCTTCTAATGCTAAGCTGACAATTACTTGATGTCCTAGAATGTGTACAATCAATCTATCCCTTCTCTTGGTCAGTATATGCCAGAAAATAGTTTTCTCCCCGATTCGGTTAAGCATCTCCTCATTAGTTACGTGATCTACCCATCTAATTTTCATCATTCGTTTGTAGCACCGCATTTCAAAAGCTTTTATCATCTTCTTGTCTGAACTCCTTATCGCCCACCTTTCACTCCCATACAATGCTACACTCCAGACAAATGCTTTCTGAAAGGACTTCCTAACATTTAAATTAATATTGGATGTCAACAAGTTTCGCTTCATTAGAAACGCTTTTCTTCCCCTGGCCATTCTGCATTTTATATCTTCTTTTCTTCGGCCATCAGAAGTTATCTTGCTACCCAAATAACAAATTCATCTACTACTTTTATTGTCACATTACCTAATCTAATTCGTTCAGCATCGCCTGATTTTCTGACATTACATTACCTTCGTTTTACTGCGGTAATGTTCATCTTATATCTTCCTTTCAAGACACTGTCCATCCCATTCAATTGCTCTTCCAGATCTTTTGTGGTCTCTGACAGAATTACTATGCCATCGGCAAACCGCAATGTTTTTATTTTTTCTCCCTGCACTTAAATGCCATCTCCATTTTCTCCTTCCATTCCTTCACTGCCTGCTCAATGTAGAGATAGAACAACATTGGGGAAAGGCTAAAACCCTGTCTTACTCCCCAAACTCTGCCTCCCTTTCTTGCCCTTCGACACTAATAACCGCTGTCTGATTTTTGTATAGGTTGAATAGAACTCTTCGCTCCCTATATTTTACCCCTGCTACCTTCAGAATTTGGAAGAGTGTATTCCAGTCGACATTGTCAAAAAACTTTCTCCAAATCGACAAACGCTAAAAACGTAGGTTTTCCTTCCCTTAGCCTAAATCCAAACTGATCTTCTCCGAGGTTGAATTCCACAAGCTTTTACATTCGTCTGTATATAATCCGTGTTAGTATTTTGCACCCATGGCTTATTAAACTGATAGTTCTGTAACTTTCACACTTATCTGCACTTGCTTTCTTTGGAATTGGAATTTCAATATTCCTCTTCAACTCAGAAGGTATTTCCCCTGTCTCATACATCTTGCACACCAGGTGATACAATTTTTTCATGCCTTGCTCTCCTAACATCAGCAGTTCAGACGGTATATCATCTACTTCAGGGGCCTTGTTTCTACTCAAGTCCTTCAGCGCTCTGTCAAATTCTTCTCGCAGTATCATATCTCCTATCTCATCTTCCTCCACTTCGTCTTCCATTCCTATAATACTGCTTTCAAGTTTATTTCCTTTGTATAGGCCCTCTATATATTCCTTCCCCAGTTAAGCTTTCGCCTCTTTGCTTAGTACTGATTTTCTGTCTGAATTCTTGATATTCAAACAGCTGTTTTTCTTGTCTCCAAATATCCCTTTTATTTTCCTGTAGGTGTTATCTATCTTTCCCCTAGTTATGCATTTGTCCTCTAGCCATGAAAACCTATTTCTTAACATTATAAAGTCAATCTGGTACCTTCCAGTGTCTCCTGGTCTCTTCCACGTATATAGCCTTCTTTCATGGTGATTAAACCAAGTGTTGGTGATCATTAAATTGTGCTCTGCGCAAAATTCTACCAAGCGTTCTCCTCTTTCATTCCTTTTTCCCAGTCCATATTCACCTACTACAATTCCTTCTCTTCCCTTTCCTACTACCGAGTTCCAGTCCCCCATCACAATCAGGTTTTCGTTTCCCTTAACTTTCTGAATGATTTCTTTGATCTCCACATACATTTTTTCGATATCCTCATCATCAGCCGTGATAGTTGGCATATAAACTTGCACTACTGTGGTCGGTGTTGGCTTCGTGTCTGTCTTTACTACGATAATGCGTTCACTATGCTGTTCATAATAACTTGTCCGCATTCCTATTTTCTTATTCATTATCAGACCTACTCCTGCGTTACCACTAGCTGATTTTGTATTTATAACCCTGTACTCACCTGACCAGAAATCCTGTTCATCCTGCCACCGAACTTCACTAATGCCTAACATATCTAACTTTAATCTATCCAATTCTCTTTTCAAATTTTCCAGCTTACCTACGCGATTAAGGGTTAGAACATTCCACGCTCCGACCTGTAGAATGCCTATTTTGTTTTTCTTGATGACAACATCCTCCTGAGTAGTCCCCGTTCGGAGATCTGAATGGGGGACTATTTTACCTCCGGAATATTTTACCTAAGAAGACGCCATCATCGTATAGTCATACAGTACAACTGCATGTCCTCGGGAAAAGTAACGAATGTAGTTTCCCCTTGCCGTTCGCAGTAACTGCATGGCAAAGCCAGGTTAGCTGATGCTACAAGGCCGGCTCAGTCAATCATCCAGACTGTTGCCCCTGTAACTACTGAAAAGGCTGCTGCCCCTCTTCAGGAACTACGCGTTTGTCTGGCCTCTCCACAGATACTCCTCCACTGTCGTTGCACCTATGGAACGGCTATCTGCATCGTTGAGGCACGCAAGCCACCCAACCTCGGCAATGTCTGTGGTTCATGGGGGTGGGAATTTATATATATTTACCTTCAATTATTTCCATTTCTCGTGACTCACCACTAACGGTACTAAGTTGTAATGTGGTAAGCAAGTTGAAATGGATACCGCTGTATTTGTCACGCAGACGTGTGTGGACTTACACGAGATAAATAGAGTGGAATGCTGCAGCAAACCACTTTACTGTCGTGACAAATAGAGCAAGTACAGGGTGATTGTAAGTTAAACTTTCTAAACACTGTAAAAATAACACCACTGGTGAGAATGACGTCAAATTGCAACGTATTGCAGAAGAAAGATAGATAATATGAAAACTGATCAACGGACAGCAGTGTAAGCATCGTAATTTAATAGCGGTCGACTACAAATGATAAATGAATCAAACAACAATGCCTGAGGTGTAAGTAAGACGTTAATCAAGGATGTACAAGTGTGATACTGTTAGTTATTCAGCCCATCCACCACGGCAAGGTTATTTCACATCGGATGGGGTAACAGGTTTTAATTGAGCTGACACCAAAAGGTTAAAAAAAGTGAATCACATCTGTTTTCAATTGCCCTACATTGCTAAAAACAGCATAAAATCATCAATTAAATTCAAGTCACATGTTTCATTTCCGTGTGACTGGCGCAAAAGAAGTTCAATTGCTGTCCACTGTTTTCTGAAACAAATTGAAATCGAGAAACAGCATCTTCCAAAACTGATCGCAGTGTATTCCAAGTCACGTTCAGAATGTATTGTGCAATATGTGCCTTCAATACAGCTAGTTCGCAGTCGGAATACTGGACACATTTTTCAAAGAGCCGCAAACCAAAAGTCACACGGATTAACATTAGGTGATCAGGAGGGCCAGGCTGAAGGAAAATGGCATCTGATAATCCTAGCGTTTCCGAAATGGCACTTCAGCAACTCTTTAACTGGATCTGAAATGTGCGGAGATCCACCATCTTGCTTACATCTACGTGGGATACTCTGAAAATCATATTAAGTGCCTTGCAGAGGGTTCATCGAACCACAATCATACTATTCATCTCCCATTCCACTGTCGAATAGCGCGCGGGAAGAAAGAACATTTGAATCTCTCCGTTCGACCTCTATTTTCTCGTATTTTATTCTGATGATCATTTCTACCTATGTAGCTTCGAGCCAACAATATATTTTCGCATTCGGAGGAGAATTTTGGTGATTGGAGTTTCGTAAGTAGACCATGCCGCAACGATAAGTGGCGTTGTTGTAATGATTCCCATCCCAGATCCTGTATTATTTCCGTGACGCTGTCTCGTCTGTATCGTGGCAATACAAAACGATCTGCCCTTCTTTGAACTCTTTCGAAGTCCTTCGTCAAACCCACCTGATAGGAATCTCACACTGGGCAGCAATACTCCAAAAAAGGACGGACAAGAGTAGTATATGCAGTTTCTTTAGTACTTCTATATCATCTTTTAAGGGTTCTGCCAATAAAACGCAGTCTCTGGTTCGCCTTTCCCACGATATTATCTACGTGTTCTTTCCAGTTTAAGTCTGAAGTAATAGGAATTCCTAGATATTTTGTGGAGTTTACGGCCTTCACGTTTGATTGATTTAACTTGTAAACAAACTATGATATCTTTTCGTACTCATGTGGACGTCTTCACACTTCCATTATTTAATTGTCAACTTTTACACCATAGTGACATCTTATTCAGATAGCTCCGCTGAAAATGTTAAAATGTTTGTATAGTCTATGGGACTTAACTACGGGGTCATCAGTCCCTAATATTACAAACTACTTATGAACTACTTACGAACTAGGACGGCACAAATATCCATGCCCGAGGGGGGATTCGAACCCCCGACCATAGTGGCCGTGCAGACCGTGACTGGAGCGCCTCAGACCCCTCGGCCACCGCAGCCGGCGATCGTTCTGCTGTTGGTTAGAGAGCTACTTAGATTTTCCCCTAAATCGTTTATGTACATAAAGAGCAGCAGAGGACCAATAACACTACGCTTGCAACGCCCGATATCACCTCTGTTTTAGTCGATGCCTTACCATCGAATTCTACCAACTGTGTCCTCCCTGACAGGAAATCCCCTATCCAGTCGCAAATTTGGGGCGATATACCATAACCACGCAATTTGATTAAAAGCGGTTTGTGATGTACGGTATCAATGCGATCTGGAAATGAAGAAATACGGAACCAATTTGAGAACCATTTTCGATAGCACTCATCAGTTCGTGTGAGTAAAGAGCTTAAAAATGATCCCAGCCATCAATTCTTGATCATCCACGCTATTGGAGAGCTGGAATTACGTGGATGCGCAAAAGACACTCGTAGAATTTCCAGTGTCGGTACAGGTAGCAGGTCCGGAAGGACCTGTCTCTTCGGAAAATATGGCCCTATAACTCGCACCACACAGTGACCTTTTCAGGACGGAGAGGTGTATACTTTCTGTAGCCCATATTCCACAATTCTTTGTATTGACATATCTTGTCAGATGGCAGTGGGCTTTGTCTGTTCACAAAATCTTCCATGGCCACTGACCGTCCACAACCGTGCGAGCAAGAATTCTGAAGCAAAAGTATCTCTTGCTGGCAAGTGAACAGAAAGCGACTCGTGAACATAAGTAATTTCAAATGGCTTTTATATGAGGATGTTTCATAGGACTTTACACACCGGGCAATTTTCCAAGCACTAAAGTTTGGCACACCACCTCTCGTCATTCCCTACATTGCTGTGCCACTTATTCCACTGACGTCATATCAATTCGTTTCTTCCCTCTGCCACATTACACACCAAAGGAGTCCGTCTTCTCGAATTTCCGAATAATTTTTTCCAGTCTCACAGCAGTATCGGACCAACGAATTTTTACGAACCCTTCAGTGTCCCGAACGTTTGCAAAGCCATTTGGGCACAGTCCTCATTCTTGTAAAACAGCTTTGCAAGCAGAGCATTGTGATCATGCATTGTGACTGTCATGACGAACATCTCAGACGCGAAAAAAGCCGTGGGTCGTGCGCGTGACAAGTGTTTATATATTCTGACACATACACCGAAATATATTGATCCATTTTCACACTATTTATTTTTCTTCTGCCATGCGGTATCCCCCGTTCTCCGATAATATTGCGTTACAATTTTACGTCATTCTGAGCCGTGGTGTTAGTTTTACAGCATTTTGAATCACCCTGTATATTAACATCCACTGTGTTGTCCAGTAGTTTAGTTTTCCCAGGGTATGTAATGAATGCGTCAGCTGCAGGAACAGCTTTCCGCGCTACAGGTGGAACGTTTCGGCTCGCGGGTGTAACTACAGAGTGCAGTTTTCTAAATGGAAGCCGGAAATGCTGTGTTTAATTCTGCTCTCGTGGGTCTCAGTGGGCGCCTACGAAAACACAGCAACCGTGCGACTGTACGAGTGTTCTAGCGAGCTTTGTGGTCTAGCAGCGCCAAAGGGCGACGGGTCTGACATCGCCCCTTCTTCTGTGCCGTAACTTCCCACAAAAATATAACACTTTTGACATATTTCAATGCGTAACCTCATTGTATAATTTCTGTAAGCCACATTTGTTTCTTTTACAGATAGTAGTTTATGTGTTGTTATGGTCTTCAGTCCAGAGACTGGTTTGATGCAGCTCTCCACCCTACTCTATCCCGAGCAAGCCTTTTCATCTCCTCATACGAACGGCAACCCACATCCATTTGAATCTGCTTACTATACGCGTCTCTTGGCCTCCCTCTGCGATTTTTATCCCATACACTTCCCTCCAATGCTAAATTTACGATGCCCCTATGTCTAAGAATTTGTCCTACCAAGCGATCCCTTCTTTTAGTCAGGGTATGCCAACAATTCCTTTTCTCACCAATTCTGTTCAGTACCTCTTCATTAGTTATGCGATCTACCTACCTAATCTTCAGCATTTTTCTGTAGCACCACATTTCAAAAGCCTCTATTCTCTTCCTGTCGGCACTGCTTATCGTCCAAGTTTCACTCCCGTACAAGGCAACACTCCACAAAAATGCCTTCAGAAAAAACGTCCTTACACTTAAAATTAATATTCGATGTTAGCAAATTTCTCTTTTTCAAAAATGCTTTTCTTCCCATTGCCATTCTGCATTTTATATCCTCTGTACTGCGACCATCGCATGTTATTTTACTACCCAAGTAACAAAACTCATCTACCACCTTCATTGTTTCGTTACCTAATCTAATTCCTTCAGCATCGTCTGATTTTCTAAGACCGCATTCCATTATTTTTGTTTTGCTCTTGTTAATGTTCATTTTATACGCTCTCTTCAACACACTGTCCATTCCATTTAACTGCTCTTCCAGGTCCTGTGCTGTCTCTGATAGAATTACAATGTCATCAGCAAAACGCAATGTTTTTATTTCTTCCCCCTGAACTTTAATCCCTATTCCAAATTTTTCCTTGCTTTCCTTCACCGCCTGCTCGATGTACAAATTGAATAACATCGGAGAAAGGCTACAACCCTGTCTTACTCCCTACCCAACTGATGCTTCCCTTTCATGCCCTTCGAGTCTAATAACTGCGGTCTGGCTTTTGTACAAGTTGTAAGTAAGAAATTCAATTAGTGTTAGAGTTGGACTCAGCACTCTCAATGCGTTGGTGAAACTTCATGCCAAAAAGTGGTACATTGTTGTATGTCAAGTGCCCAACTATAGTGCACTATGATTTTATATGCTGGATCAATTATGCCGTTACTTTAACTATTTATTTCACTACTTTTTACACTCATGACGATGTATAAAGTATTTTAATGAAAAATGTAGGAAACGCCCGCTCAAAAGCCTCCAACAACCTGACAAAATATTAGAAGAAAAACAATCTGTCCCTTTACACACCACTTATCGTTTAGCACTCGGATACTGTACAAATCCCTTTTCGCAGAGACCGCCATTGTCATACTAATTTTACATACAATATCTGACATTTCGAACCTTAAAATATACTTTACAGTCCACCATTTGCAAAAATTCCCACCTCTCTGAGCCGGTGCGATCACTATCGCCTCTTGTATATCGATCTATCAGATCGTGCTCGCCTATTTATCTTTGGCTTGCGAGATCGGTTGTACGGGGCTCTGCCGTGGAAAGAGGAGTAACCACGTAATAGTAGGTTCGTTCCAGCAGCTGCCAGACGGCTAATTTCAAGCGCTAAGAAAAAGATATTACTGCGCATGCGCAGTAAAACCCCTTGTTTGATACTTGCACTGCTGGAATGCTTTTTCCACTGTTTCTGGCTGCCGGCGATGGTGAGTATAAAGAAATAATTAAAATACTTTCCTTCCTAATAACGAAGAAGTGTAAACGAGAAATATCTGATCTCAAGTGGGATTGCAGTGACTTGGAAATAATCAAAAAACACGCTACAAACACACACGTATCACGTGATGGCTACCCCACTCTCTAACTCAGACTTTTCTGCGCATGCGCAAATTGGCAGCTTGACGGCGCCTGAAATAATTTTCCCAGTAGCGTCTGGCTGCTTGCGGCAACTGCTGCCAGAAGCGGGAGAAGGCGCTGCTGGAACACAATTTCAGCGCTGCGCAAGCGCGTCAAGCAGTCTGGCAGCTGCAGGAACGAACCTAGTATGTTTACCAGGGTGATGACGGCAAGAACGAGTGCGCTAGGAGGTACACACGAGGTGGTGATGTGTGTCAGTGTGTCCGTCTGCGGCAGCATGGCACGGGGATCGCTGATGTGGTGAAGATTACCGTTGCTTCTGCAGTTTTGTCTACAAGCGGACGGCTGAGTTCGGCGGGGAGGGAATGTCTCCCTTACCAGCAAGTATGGTTTCCGGACTTTGGAACGATATTTCGAAGCTGTCCGAGCGCATGATGGTGCGTTTCCTGGGGCAACGACTGACTGGTATTATATTGCAAACTGTTAAGTGTTCCGGCTTCATGTGTTATTCTGTTACTAGTTGAGTGTTGCTGAGCTATCTAACTGGTGAAAATTATGTCCCACTGTAAGTCATTGTTCTGGTTTTGTATCAAAGAACCCTTTTGAGAAATGGTTCCACACGCCTATAACTAATGCCTTTTGAGACTTAAGTTTCGTGTACTTTCTGGTGTCCAAATTTAGGTTGTTTTGTGTTTGTATTTTTAATGTCTTCCATTATAATAGTTGTTTCTATGTGTTATAGAGCCAGATTCTGTTTTGGTTGTGGGTATTGTGGTGGGGCCCGTTGCTGGCGTGTTTAGAGAGACTGTCGACTGTTTCGTTGGAGCGGGCGCGCTGTGTGGATTGGCTGCCGTCCGTGTGCTCCTGTCGCTGAAAGTATGCCAGTTGGACTTCTGCCTGGGCTCCAACCTTACGTGATTATGTATGTTTCAACAATGAAAACTTTTACTAAAGTTGGTCCGGATTGTGAACTTCTGCTGTCTTAAAATTGCGCCAGAATTTGTTTATTGCTTCAGCATTTCAGGTGTTTTCTGTAGTGTAGTTCTTGTAACGAGTTTCGTGATACCAGAGGCTCGGTGCACTTTCAGCCTAAAAGTGGCTTGCCACGTAAAATTTTGTAAAGTACTGAACCAAATAATTTAATTAAATATTTAAGTCAACGGACTGTACCCCTTTAAGATACGACTTACGTAAATTAGTTGTTCAAATTAATCGTTTTTCTTAAAAGCGAAAATAAATTATTGAAAACTTATTTAGGGTGTGGATTTTTTTTTCTCTGGTTACATTTGTCTGTTGTGTTGTAAAAGCTATTTTTCGGGTTAAAGAACCTTTGGACCCTTAGAATTCAATTTAATTTGTTTTTTAAGAATGTTTGGGAATTGTTTTTTTTTCTAAAATTGTTACATCTATTTAAATAAATGTTGGGTCTCCATGAAAGATGTTTGAAACAATCCTTGGGCAGCCCTTCTACATTTCCTGCTCTGAAGTTTGTTAATCTACTGCTCGCTGGTCAAGTGTTCCGTAAGTAGCGGTATTACTCTCCATACTGCTACATGTGGTACATGAGTTATGCACATTCAGAACACCACCAGACCAGTATTCCCACCCCCGTCCCCCTCATTCTGAATTCACACATTTTCACCCACTTAAGGCATGAACACTACTGTTGCATCAATAAACTTCATGACACCGTCGTCAATTTCGTATGTGTTCAAATAACAGGTATCATTGTCATCTGATACATATGATGCTGTATTTTCATCACCTTTATAGGTCACCGTCTTCTTGATAATATGAAAATTAAAATCCATCCTGGAAAGTGGATCATAGATTGGCTCAAGTTCACAAGTTTTAATTTTATTGCCCATTTTTCATGTTTAACGTCAGCAGATAAGCACCAAGTTACTGACAATATACCCTAATACACTACTGCCCATTAAAATTGCTAAACCAAGAAGAAATGCAGGTGATAAACGGGTGCTCATAGGATAAATATATTATACTAGAACTGACATGTGATTACATTTTCATGCAATTTCGATGCATAGAGCTTAAGAAATCAGTAACCAGAACAACCACCTCTAGCCGTAATCAAAGCCATGATACGCCTGGGCATTGAGACAAACAGAGCTTGGATGGCGTGTACAGTTACAGATGCCCATACAGCTTCAACACGATACCACAATTCATCAAGAATAGTGGCTGGCGTATTGTGACGAGCCAGTTACTCGGCCACCATTGACCAGACGTTTTCAATTGAGATAGATCTGTAGAATGTGCTGGCCAGGGCAGCAGACAAACATTTTCCGTTTCCGTACAGGACCTGCAACATGCGGTCGTACATTATCCGGCTGAAATGTAGGGTTTCGCAGGGATCGAATGAAGGGTAGCGCCACTGGTCGTAACACATCTGAAATGTGATAAAGGCAACTGTTCAAAGAGCCGTCGATGCGAACAAGAGGTGACCGAGACGTGTAACCCATGGCACCCCATACCATCACGCTGGGTGATATGCCAGTAAGGTGATGTCCTCATCACCTTACTGGCATATCGCTTCCAATGCTGGATTTATCCGAAAAATGACGTTTTGTCATTCGTGCAGCCAGGTTCGTCGTTGCGTACACCCTCGCAGACGCTCCTGTGTGTGATGCAGCGTCAAGGATAATCGCAGCCATGGTCTCCTAGCTGCAAACGTCATCGAACTGTTCGTCCAGATGGTTGTTGTCTTGCAAACGTCCCCATCTGGTGACTCAGGGATCGAGACGTGGCTGCACGATCCGTTACAGGCATGCGGATAAGATGCCTGTCATCTCGACTGCTAGTGATACGAGGCCATTGAAATCCATCACGGCGTTTCGTATTGCCCTCCTGAAACCACAGATTCCATATTCTGCTAACAGTGATTGGATCGTGACCAACGCGACCAGCAATGTCGCGATATGATAAACCGCAAGGTGATGTTAAGCATTTTTCCTCCTTACACGAGGCATCACAACGTTTCACCAGGCAACGCCGTCAACTGCTGTTTGTATATGAGAAATCGGTTGGAAACTTTCCTCATGTCAGCACGTTGTATGTGTCGCCACCGGCGCCACTCTTGAGTGAATGGTCTGAAAAGCCAATCATTTGCACATCACAGCATTTTCTTCCTGTCGGTTAAATTTCGCGTCTGTAGCACGTCATCTTCGTGGTGTAGAAATGTTAATGGCCAGGAGTGTATATTAAAAGACAAAGAAAATTAAAAAGAGCTACCTTGCTTTCAGTGCGAAAGAAAGTTGGACGACTATGGCTACTCTGATGCTTTACCACGCGCGACCTTGCAGATAATCATCCTGCTTATGGACGGCAGACTCCCTCAGTGTTTCTAGGGCGATGAAAGCGCTCGGCTGTCACTAAACGGTACTGTGTGGATTCGTCAAATCCAATTTGGACGATATTTGTGCTTGATGTCCGTAGTTATGGGAATTTACGGTACTTTTTTAAAAAAAATTCTTTATGGCATTCAATGTAGACGAAATACAGCTCTGTCAGAATTATCAGAACGGTACTGAAAACTGTTCTGGACGGGATTTTTAGAACCTTAAGACCAGTAGTGAAATTGGTTGCTTCACTTCGCGAATTCCTACACTTGTAACAATAGCTCTGCTTGGTAGGTGATGTCTTATATTATAATGTCAAGAAGAAATTTCTGCCGATGTGATTGTGTATATCAAAGAGGTATAAAGAAAAGGGATGGCTTGACATCACGAACTTGGATTCGAGTGTCACCGACCTCTGCCACGGAAGCGTTATCACAAGACTCGTGTTCACCTGTGCTACCGTGGCGATTTACTGACGTTCGCACAATCTGCAAAATAAAGGTAAAAAAATGACCTTTTCAAGGCGTTGATAATGACTACACAGTTAACGAAACCAACATATGTATTAAGAAATAATATTTGCGACTGACTGCATCATTCACAAATCAAATTGTGTGTATATACTAACAGCTGAAATTAATTATGTAAAAAATGGTACCAAGTGTAAACTGTTGGATTTGTGGCTTTAGCCAGTAGTGACGCAGTTGATGAAACAAATAGTGAAAAATGCTAGTTTAACGCAGGCAAGGTGCTCCATACTTTTCAATTATATTAGGCTGTTCAATTTTATACAGTATTTCACTTAATAAGCATCAGTCACTGGCAAATGTTCTGCTTGATTTGCAAACTTAAATTGTGTGGTTGCATGTTTATAAAGTATCGTAATTTAATTATTGTTGATTTTAATCACAGCGCTGCCCTTTACACAAGTCATTAACTTCGAGACCAGTCTTATCGTTCATGAAGTATCGAAACTGCTGCTTAGTAAAATTTAATTGTACACCCTGTGATGTATGCCTATTGTGCAATTAATGATCACACACAAAGCAACACATTAAAGTTTTGTTTTCGTAGTATTCTGACGTGCAAACTACAATGGTAGTGAAAATCCTATCGTATGTACTTGTGGGATAATTTCACTGCATCTGATTATTTAAGTGAAACACCTAGCACTTGCACCGCAAATATTTCGGAAACGAAACGTGCGATTTATGTGCGGTTTTCACAGACTGGATTTGTAGTCAAGGACTCGTATTGTAAGCCAATACACAATTGTAAAAATATATAGAAAGTATATTTTATGCAAACACACACTTTTTCAAAAGGAACAATGGTTGATTCTATCATGCACTCGAATTTTTGACACGAGCTGTGTACCAAGAATTTTGAATGTCATTTTTATCACGTTTAGTTTGTCAGCTACAACCATTCAAAGTTTACTGAGACGAAATTTTATCCTTGCTGTTGTCTTACAGCAGCTCAGTTTTTCAGGTAAAGCATGTTTATTTATACGATCGTTAATAATTTGTTAATTGATTATTTTCATTTTGCGATTCTCAAAAAGTTTTGTGGTGTCGCACAAGTGTGAAGTGAGCGCCACGTACTTTCGCCGCGCGCCGTCTTGCAAGCACGGCGCGGCGAACTTAAGACGTTAGAGTCGATCTTACATTATTTTCCTATACTGGGAAACAGCAAGAACATGAATCTGTACATACTTTTTAGGAACACAGTACGACAGATAATTGTACAAATATCAATACTATCTCTACTGACGCGAGCAGAAACAGACTCAAAATATATAACTGAATATCTAAAAATAGTCAATAGTCCCATTATAGGATTGTGAAGGGCCAATGTTAAAAAATACGTCATAGCACGACACTAAAATTTTCTTTGTCTATTATTCAATTTGACACCTGCCAAGTATGGTTGGTTAAAACTAGTTTCCACATCACGAAATCTTGCTGATAAAGAATGCCTCCGCTTTTATTTTTTACTTTGTCAGCAGCATCAGTGCTTCAGTTGGGTTTAGCCACTAAGGATCACTGTAGTCACTTCGAGACAAATTTTATGCAGTTGGACACTCGTATACCGCACGCTATTTCTCGCGAACCGAAATAGCTACCATTTGCACTGCCGTGTTACACGCTATAATTCAGAACCTTCTCACACCAGTGGCTAGCAACCAGCATCAGCGCAGTTCGAAAGTCGATTGAGAACTCATGTAATAACACAAGGAATGAAAATAATAATAATAATTGAGAACTTTTGTAATAACACAAGGAATGAAAATATTAATAATAATAAAAATAATGATAAAATAATACCGGGAGCGTTACATATCAATGCATCTTCGTCTCTCTCACTTATGTCTCTTATTTGTTTATTATAGTCGATCCGAAATTCTATGATCCATGGTGCTTGCGTCAATTGGCTTCGAGCGCCGGCTGCGGCAGCGCACCATTGTAGTAATTGGAACGCGAACTTTGCGCATGCGCCCTCCGGCTGTGCTGTGTACTTTTGCCAGTTCTCCCACTCAACAGCGACCGTTAGCTGTACTGTCAGGCAGCGAACTAACTACTTGGCAACATGTTAGCATTCCGTTTCCGCGGCTGTGGCGGTCTCAAATGTTCAAATGTTTGTGATGAACTACCTTATACTAAAGACAGCACAAACATCCATGCCCGAGGCTGGATTCGAACCCCCGACGGGGAACGGCGTCACGCATCGCAGCATAGCGCCTCAATGCGCTCGGCCGCTCCGCCACGGCTGGTGCGGTCTCCCAGCCCGACTATAATAAAATGTTCTCCAAGGGTTCTCCTTTGCGTCAGCTATTACGGCGGAAGATCATTCATTGATTAGAAATAGCTAAAACAAAAACATTCAGAAATCATATTCAAAGGAAACGAAACAGTCAACGAGAATATTCTTAAGTGTCACTACGACACCTGATATTAAGACAGCCTAAAAATACTTACTGTGCTTACATGTAAATTACCCGTAACAGCTAATAGAGTCATACACGTTGCTTGTAGTAGTTGTGTGGTTTAATGAATACTAGTATTGCCTGTGGTCGAAAATCGACCAATTGTTTATACAATGGTCACTGGGGGTAAGATTTTTCGTAACATGTCGGCGGCCTCACGTCATTGTGTTGGCAACATCAACAACACGATATAAAATCTTTGCCCATTTTGTTCGAACCACATAGAATGACTCGATTAGTGTATCGTACAGACCATGAAGTAAACAAATAATGCTGTTCCTGCTTCATGGTTGATAGGTTCTTGTATGTACCCTCGTCCGCTCAGCAAAATTAATTGCCCTCGTAAAGCGAAGATTCCATAAAGAAACACCAGCGTTGTCAAGTGACTGGCTAAAATGAAGACTCACAGGATTTTCACTATTCAGCATCTGTTGCCAACATTATCACAGGAGGCCGCTGGGATATTTGGTACAATTTAACCGGCACTGGGAGGTATGAAACGGTATCTTTTAGGTGTTAAGGAAAATGCCTGACACAATAACAACCAATAAAAACGGAAGTATATACTTCTCATGCCATTTTCGAATTATATAACTTTCATTAGCCTAATATTTGAAATGGAAATACAATTTCGGTGTTCGTAAATTTATACAACGCCAAGAAATAATGTTATTTCGATACTACGATATTCAGAATTCCAGAGCTGACAACATATCGACTTCGTAGTTCCACCCGTGCACAGCTACATGCCTTTTCCGGCGCATCATTATTTATATCGGTATTCTCGACTTCGTAGTTCCACCCGACCACTGCTAGATGCCTCTTCCGGCGCATCATCCTTTATATCGGAATTCATATGAAAACATCCATTTCCTTTAACCACTCTTAATCAATGCGAAAATGAAGCATTTGAACGGCACAAGAAAGTGAGTTGGCAGCACTCCATGTTTCGATATTCACTTACTTTAATACTGAAGAGATGCGCAGCATTACAGCGTCTTTGGTCGAGGCAAATAGCCAATCAGTGAGCTGATTGTTGGAGAATGTAGAACAGGATCCAAGCTGTAGATAGGAAAATTTCTACTTCCTTTTACCACTTTTAATGGCTAAATGCACGCGTGGCCGAGGGGACTTAGGCGCTCCAGTCACGGTCTGCACGGCCACTACGGTCGGGGGTTCGAATCCCCCCCTCGGGCATGGATATTTGTGCCGTCCTTAGTGTTAGTTAGTTCATAAGTAGTTTGTAAGTTTAGGGACTGATGACCCCGTAGTTAAGTCCCATAAGCTAAACAAACATTTGAACATTTGATTTAAGGCTTACAAACTAATTAACTAACTTAGACTAACTTATGCTAAGGACAACACAAACTCCCATTCCCTAGGGCCAAATTGAAACTCCAACGGCGAACAGCAGCGTGCACCGCAGCATGGCGCATCAATACGGACGGCCATTCTGCCGCGGCTACAAGTAGTATCACAACATTTCATTATGACAGTACCTAAGCTATATCTATGAAAATTTATATTAAGAGGGAGAAAGAACTGGTGTGACCAACTAGCCGCCGCGGTGGAATACCCAGGCGGTCTACGGCGCCTCGCTGCAGAGCGCGAGGTTGCTCGCCGACGGAGGTCCGAGTCCTCCCTGGGGCATGTGTGTGTGTGTGTGTGTGTGTGTGTGTGTGTGTGTGTGTTGTCCTTAGGTTAGTTTACCTTAGTTTAAGTAGTTTTTAAGCTACAGATTGATGACCACGCAGTTTGGTCCGATAGATTTACAAACATTTGAACCAACTAGCCTACGCATGCGAAGCAACGGGCGTTAAGCTAGTTTAATATAAATGCTAAATTACCAGTATAAAGCCGATGTTATGAATACGTAAATTTGTGTACAGCAACTTAACGTGAAGCCAGTGCCATTTCATCATCATCATGGATTAGACTTTGTACTGTACTGATAGCTGCAAGTATTATAAACACACCAGATGTATTTCGCAGCATTGGCCATTAATGTTTAATTAAAAAAAAAAACACAGATCGATTTCAATCACCTAGTAATCATCTTCAGTGTCCTTCAAACAAGCATATGAATGCCATGTTGCTAACCAAGACCTGAGATTTTGTTAATTATTCCGTGAAATTCAGGTAAATACAGAGGTCAGTTTCATTTTGAAAATTATATTTTGTTTTTCTAATATCGTTTGAGTATTTTATATCATATTTAGATGTGGTAAAGCAGATAAAACTTTCAGGGAACAGGTAAATACGGTTTGTGTAAAATGTGCATCATCAGGAACTTCGGCACTTCTGTGGGCAAATGCAAGCGATAAAATAAAACGAAGAAAGGACGATGGTTTGACAACAGAGGTGTAATTGTATCCAGTGCCTTTGCATCTGCTCATCCGGTGATCACAATAAAAAGATGGGACTGAAAGAAAAAGCACGCACTCAAGTACCATGCCCTAGCATTGTTACAGTTTACAATGGGAGAGGTGGATTTACTTGACGCTCTAATTTCCTGTTATAGGATTTTCGTAAAGTTAAGGAAATATTACCATAGATTGTTTTTCCACTTAGTTGATCTTGTGATAGTGAATTCGTGGTTGCTGTATCGAAGGGACTGTGATACTTTGGAAATTCTCCGTCGCAAACAAAACGATCTTCTGGAATTCAAATACAGAATAGCAGGTGCTCTCTGTAAGCAAGGAATAGACATGACACGAAAAAAGAGAGGTAGGCCCTTACTAAGTATGGAAACGGAAATTCAACGTAAGAAGTGTCGGGGTCCAATGAAACCAGACCCTGATAAATCTACCCGTACCGATGAAGTAGATCATTGGCCTTGTGTAACAGGAAGGCAAAGATGCAAAAGACCCAGCTGTAAAGGGCAGACAGTCATTATGTGTGCCAAATGCAAACTTTATGTTGGCCTAGACAAAAATTCCAATTGTTTTAGGCAATTTCATGAGTAAAGAATTGTTGATCCTCTGCATTAGATTTATAAGTAACCATAATTGTAATTCAAACGCATGTTCATTTTTTCATTAAATCTTATGAGAACAATAAAAAAATCTCCCTCAATGAACAGTTGTAAGCGTTTTATTTCTCAAATGCCTGTTGTCGCAAATTTGACACATACCTAATTATACCAACTGTGTATAACATTTCTTATATTTGATGTTATAAATGGTCTGAGACCCCAATATTGAGTGCAATATATGGTTCTTGATTTTTTTTCTTGCAGTAGAAATTAATTCAGGCATTAAGTGGTTAAAATCGAACTGGGCTGCATTAATGATCTGTACCTGTCTTCATAATTTCATAAATGGCCTGTTATTAAGCTAGCGTAAATAACTTCACTTTTCCGTGTTTGGAAAATGCTGTAAGGGCAAGTTATCGTAAACAGTACAATTATTTCGCCTTTCTCTTTTTCCTCGTCCACCAGAAAACCTAGAATGGTGTTAGTACACGCGTATTCTTTCACAGGGACACGGCACTGAGTGGCGTGGAGTGGCGTGGCCGCTGCGGCGAGCAGTCGCGACGAAATACGTCGGCAGTTACGGCTGGCAGCTATTGCCGGCCGCTACGGCTGGCAGTCTTAGCCAAATAGCACCTTAATCCTCAGGCAGTATGGAGGGCGACGTGGTCAGCGCCCCGCACCCCCCGCTCTTGTGTCGGCTTGCCAGACCGGATCCGCTACTCCTCAGTCAAGTAGCCACTCAACTGGCCTCACAAGGGCTGAGAGCACTCCGCATACCAACAGCGCTCCGATGACCCAGATGGTTACCCATCCAACTGCTAGCCAGGCCCGACTGTGCTTAAACTGCGTGATCTAATGGGAACAACTGCGGCACGACCGTTGGCTAGATTTTCATAGATATATTTATGTAGACTGAGTAAAACTTTTGGTGATGGATTAGGTCATTTCAGAAGATATTACACTGAAGCTTTGGGAGCAGTCTGTCACAATGTCTGTCACAGTCTGTCACAATAGGACGAAAGTGAGGAAGACGACGCGGCGAGGCCTGCAGCGACATGTCACAACCTGTGGCATTCCCGTTTCTTCACTTCTGGATGGTATAAATTTTTCATACCTAGATAAACGTAATATTATGGGTTCAGTTATTTCACATAATGAGTATCAGGCAAAATCATTGAATCAGGCATTTTGCCAAAACGGGTATTCGATCGCGGCTGTAGCTACCGGGGAGCAGAAATGACTGTCACATCTGCTTAGTAAACAGGGCCCCCGAGTTCGAATGTGGACCTTGGCCAAAATTTTAGTTCAGTTCTTCACTTTATAGTAATTGAGATAAAAACGAGTACTTCAGTGATGCCACCAAACAACCACAAATACTACTATCGATACCAAGAGCCATGGCCTTGGAACACCAAATAGTTGGTAATACCCAAGGAGGTTAGAACAACAAATGTCAGTTGAAGCCTCTCCGCCATCTTGGTCAGTTTTGGAATGGTATTTCTCCAGGAAAACTATGCGTTAAGTCGACCCTCTTACTGTTAAGGCACTGAACTGACAGTGAATGCAAAGTATGTACTTTCAAACTATATACTTTCTTGAATAAATAGTAATTAATTTGCACGTTGTACGTCACTGCAAAAGCGTCGGACGTTTTTTTCCTTGTTTAAGTAACATAAAATATTAGCTCTACAATACGAACACTTCTCCAAAACTTAGCAATATAGCGGAGACACGCTTCACTTTTTCAGCGTAAGGGCGTCTCCCTGTAATTCTGACCAACTTGGTAATACCCAACGGCCTCAAATTTCATAGAGTGGCTAACAGAATACAGCGCTCTTTGCGGCAACGTGTGTAAACTCGGGCGCCATATTTTTGGTGGTCAGTACACTTGAGAGGAGTATGTCTATCGTATGTTGTTGTTGAGTATGAAGTAGTTTATATCGTATTAGTGTGTACACTGCCTAAAGTGTGTTCAGCATTTAAATGCTCGAATCGAACTCATAAAAGTTCGCCCAAGAACACCAAATGTTTTCCTTGCTGATCTCATTCTGTCTATACTCAAACAAAATTCCTGATTGATAGCACTTAGATGCCCCCAGAGTGAAGTCCCTGTCAGTACACGCAATTAAAAAAAAAAAAAAAAAAAAAAAAAAAAAAAAAGAAGAAGAAGAAATCCTCACTTTTCTACCTAGTATGGTTTGAGATATTTCTTTGAGATATTTCTCCTGTGGTTGACGAAACCACACTTTTGAGTGACTACACCTTCTTTAAAAGTATTTCCATTTGTTGCTGACAACAGTCGATCGAACATGGTTTACATGCAACCAGTGCAAAGTGTGGAAGCAGTAGTGACAGCCAGAATTTTTTCACTTTTATATTACTGTGTGCAGGGCTGTATTTAGGCAGGTGCGATAAGTGCAGCTGCACAGGGCGGCATAATTTTGGAGGCGGCAAAAGTTTGTTATCTAAAAAAAATTAAATATTATTTTAATGTTAATTGAATCATCCTTCTGGCATATTTCATAATTTATTGGCAAAGTGTTCACATGTATTTCTACTTGTTTCGATTACAGCAATAAATTTTAAAATTCAGGTTGTTGTGTTGACAGCGGTGGCGTATCCAGAGATTTATATATATATATATATATATATATATATATATATATTGCCAGGGGAAGCGTAAAATAAATTACTGCACACGGGCTTTGCATATCCTAAATACACCCATGTCTGCGTCATTTGCAACAAATATGTACTTATTTCAGCGTGGCAACAACGAAAGTTATTAATGATACGTTATTTCGGTGTATAATGCTTTTGTGGCAGCTGACCCAGGCATATTTTTATTGCAACATTCTGTTGTCACTTTCGTCTTTTTACTCAAACGTTACTTGTTTCAGCATGGCAACAAGAAAACGTATTAGACATCTTATTTCGACGTGGAATGCTTTTGTGACAGATGACCTTGGTGCATTTTTAACTGCAGTATTTTGCTATCACTTCGTCTTTGTACGCAAATTTCGTCCACCAAAGTTCACAACTGAACCCTTTAACAGCAATTATTTTACAAGTTTGTTGATTTAATAGGCTTAGTAAACACAAGATAAATGTATACTAGACTTCATGAAAGCAGTTTTTACAGCACATTAGCAACAGATGCAAATCCATAACAAGTACTACTCACTGTATGCTTCGCAGTTGGTTTAGACCATGTACTTGCATTAAAATATACACAAATATTTTCACAGCGGCACTTTCGTTGTTATTTCAAACCGCATGTAACTGATATACTTCGAACTGGAACTGTAATACTGACTGGACTCTGATATTTCATTACCGCATTTTTAGGAAATATACTACCTGGCACGTCAATTCGCAACTTCGAAAATGTCTGCCGGAACGTGATGCACATCCGTAATAAGTAATCAACTTTAATTTAAAACACGGAACCGTAAATAGGTAAAATTCTTGAATGGGTGTGGCATGTCAGCTGTCAGCCGATACCCCAAATAACATGGCGGACGCCAGTTTAATTTGCCTCAAACATGGCGGACCAAATGTTCAAATGTTTGTTAAGCTTAAGGGACTCAACTACGGGGTCATCAGTCCATAAACTTACAAACTACTTATGAACTACTTTATACTAAAGACGGCACAAATATCCATGCCCGAGGGGGGATTCGAACCCCCGACCGTAGTGGCCGTGCAGACCGTGACTGAAGCGCCTCAGTCTCCTCGGCCACCGCGGCCGGCAATGGCAGACCTATCGCCACTCTATGAAATTCAGCTCCTTGGTTCCCAGAAGAGGCCCCGCACTGTACAAGGCTACTTCATGTATCCAATGTGACTGGCTGCAATGCACATACGGCAGAGTGTATATCGATTGAGGACATAGTGTTTCGTGTCTCCAGAGTTCAGAATTCAAATGTTTGTAAAGCTATGGGACTTAACTGCAGTGGTCTTCGGTCTCTAAACTTACAAACTACTTAAAATAACTTACGCTACGGACAACACCCACACACACCAGTACCCGAGAAAGGACTCGAACCTCCAACGGGGAACTGCACGCACTTCGCAGCAAGGCGCCTTAGAACGCACGGCTATTTCCGCGCGGCTCTCTAGAATTCTGTGGCGTCGCACAAGTCCAAAGTGCGCGCCACCTACTTTCGCCGCGCGCCGCCATGAACACACGGCGCGGAGTTCTTAAGACGTCAGCCACGAGCGCCCTCTGCTGCGATCCCGCTCGTGGCCACCACTGAACGACATCGTTCACTTGGGACTGAGGTAGGAACCAGTTAACACTTCGGAATCAGGTAGGCACCAGTGAAGACTTGGCTATCGGACAGGCACTAGGCAGGCCTCTAGCTCAACTATGTATCAGCATTCTGCAGTACTGAGCTATGTAAAAGTTAAGTATTACTAAGACTCTAAGAAATATATATCTCGTTCTAATTTACTCTAGTGTTTCTAGTTTCTGATGTCCCACTGGCTGGTCACCTCCTACTTGCACAAGCGTGCATCCTTTATTCCTGTGCCGGCCGCGGTGGCCGAGGGGACTGAGGCGCTTCAGTCACGGTCTGCACGGCCACTACGGTCGGGGGTTCGAATCCCCCCTCGGGCATGGATATTTGTGCCGTCCTTACGATAAGCTAGTTGAGTAGTAGTTTGTAAGTTTAGGGACTGATAACCCCGTAGTTAAGTCCCATAAGCTTAACAAACATTTGATCATTTTTTTTATTCCTGTGTTGGTCTTTCTACTCGGCCACCGACACCTACGACGGAAACGAGACACAAAAGTGGCGACGAGGCTGGGACACAAAAAATTCTTCGCATCGTTTCGTCACAGGTGTGACCGGTGTGATCCGCATTGCTTCAGGACTAGTTTACTTGAGACTTAGAAGCTATCGAGGACTGTGAAGGAAACTTTAAAGTATCCTCTCACGGATACACTGATTGTACTTCTCCAACACCTAAAGATCAGTAAGCATTTGTTTTGCATGCATTTCATCTGTTACTAAACTTCTGTGATCTTTCTGTTAACGTGTACCTACAACACCTTACCTGTGACAACCCAACAACATGATCTGTAGCAGGAAGATGTATTGATTAGATGATAATTGGCCGCGGCGGAGTGGCCGAGCGGATTGAGGCGCTATGCTCCGGGGGTTCGTATCCCCCCTCGGGCCGTCTTTAGTGTAAGCTTATAAGTAATTTGTAAGTGTACTGACTCATGACTCCGCTGTCCCATAAGCTTGACAAATATATGAATGTTTAAAATATTAATTGCATTACGACAAAATTAGTAGAACTGGTACTTATTTTCCAGGGTCATGTGCAGAAATATTTGTTGACCTATTCTATATACAGTGATTGGAAGAACGTCAGAATTTCTTATTCGCGTATTTACTTTAGTTTACTAGTTTTAATGAGAAATTTGGGATGATTCCTTATAATTGGGCAGGCTGTGTTTCCTTTACTGAAACTAACTTTAGTTTCATGCTATTTTGCTACTAATTTATACACTTGACAGTCTCCAGGACAGAATGGCATCAATAGTTTAGTTTTACTGAGGGTGTTTAATATGTTTCCTCAATTTGTTACTACGATCTACAATCGTTGCCTTTAATGGCATGCTTCCCCAAAGTGTGGAAGCGAGCTAAAATAATACACATAGTTAAGCCTGGAAAAGAACAGAGCGCAGAAATCAACAAGTATCGTCCAGAAGTCTTTTATATACTGAAGCGAAGATACTGGAAAAACTTTTAATAAATCGAATAATGCATTCCGTCTACTCCAGAGATCTTCTGCGTAAGAACCAGTGCGGTTTCACGGATACGACTGACGCGCTAATGGCTGTAAAAGAATTTGTGGAGAGTAGTCTCACAAGTAAAATGTGTGTCATCATGGTGAGTCTGGATGTAAAGGGCGCCTTTGACACAGCTTGGTGGCCTGGTATTTTAAAGACGTTGCGCGAATTTAACTGTCCAGCAAATCTATATAACCTTACACGTAGCTTTTTCAGTCACATAACTGCAACTTTGAATGTCAACAACCTTCTCATAGAAAGATCTGCTACCAAAGGATGCCCACAAGGTTCTTGTTGCGGACCAGATTTCTGGAATATATTATATGATTCCTTGCTTAAATTGCCTTACTCAGGACACTCTCTTGTTATAGCCTTTGCCGACGATCTGATTGTTTTAACAAAAGGAGAGAGTCCTCTTGCCGCTGAGAACATCTATAACACAGACATGCAATTAATATCGGCTTGGACCAGTAATAATAAACTCCAATTCAACGAACAGAAATCAAAAGCTGTACTTATCACCAAGAAAAGGAAATTTGCCTCATCGACAATCGCAATATACCTTAATAACAAAGTGCTTCAACAAGTAGACCATCTAAAATATCTGGGCGTTATAATTTGCAGTAAGTTTACATTCAACAAACACTTTCAACATCTTATAGATAAATTTTATGTCCCAGCCTTGTCGCCGCTTTTGCGTATCGTTTCCGTCGTAGGTGTCGGTGGCCGAGTAGGAAGACCGACACAGGAATAAAGGTAGCACGCTTGTGCAGGTACGGAGGGGAGCAGCCAGTGGGACAGTAGAAACTAGAAACACTAGAGTAAATTAGAACGAGATGTATATTGCACAGAATTTATACAATACTTAACTTTTACATAGCTCAGTACAGGAGACTGCTGATACGTAGTTGAGCTAGAGGCCTGCCTAGTGCCTATCCGATAGCCAAGTCTTCACTGGTGCCTATCTGATTCCGAAGTCTTAACTCGTTCCTATCTCAGTCCCAAGTGAACGATGTCGTTCAGTGGTGGCCACGAGCGGAGTTGTAGCAGAGGGCGCTCGTGTCTGACATCGTAAGAACGCCGCGCCGTGCGTGCATGGCGGCGCGCGGCGAAAGTAGGTGGCGCGCACTTTGGACTTGTGCGACACCACAATAAATGCACGGTCTTTATTAACGCTCTTTCCAGATCAGCTAGACTCAACTGGGGTCTGCGGGCTACAGCACTGCAAACTATAGGCAATACTGCCTATATTATCGTACGGCTCACCGATGTGGATAGACGCACTGGAGCGACAATACAACCGTACCAAAATTAATAGAGCCCAACGGTTAATCAATTTAAAAATGGTCAAAGCTTACAGAACGACATCCAGCGAAGCACTTTGTGTTTTATCAGGTCTCATGCCCATAACACTTAATATACAGAAAATAGCCAAATATTATAACCTGGTCAAAACCAAAGACGCCAAACAGACAATCGACATCGCCCTAGAGTACAGAAGCTGGGCACACCCGGCAGACTTTACAAGAATAACTGAGACGGACGCCAGAAAAAGCTACGCTGTTGAAATATACACAGATGGAAGCAAGTCAGACGACGGAGTGGGTTCGGGGATAGCAATATCTGTTAATAAGAGGCTTACTTACCAGATACAGCTAAAAATATTGAATGCTCCAACAATCAAGTGGAACAATTTGCCATCCTCAATGCTCTTGAGTTCTCGAATACTGATACAACTGCAGTAATTCACACCGACAGCAGGATTACTTTGGACTCTTTGCGAAATCCTAAGAACAACAACTTGTTGATTGAAGAAATAAGATGTAAAATCAGACTGTTGCAGACACACAACTGGCTGGTGCATTTCGAATGGGTTAAGACACATCAAGGGATATGGGGAAATGAACTAGCGGACAACCTTGCTAAAAGAGCAGCTCGATCACGACAATCAATACGCTACAACAAAATACCTACAAGTGCCGTAAAGAAGAAATTTCGAGAAGAGTTTAGGAACAAATGGGACATTGAGTGGCACAGAACAATAAACGGGGGAAGCACTAAACCGTATTTTCCTACGATCCGACAACGCTTACTGATTAATCTTCCAATATCTCAGGACTTTACAGCTATGTTAACAGGTCATGGGAAACTGAAAGCCTACTATCAGCGGTTCAAAATAACTGAAGACGGAACGTGCACGTGTAACAGTGCTGTCCAAACTATTGACCACGTGCTATTTGAATGCTGCAATTTATTGAAAGAGAGGGACCATATCAGGAAAAAAATAGCTGCCAAAGGAGGAGGATGGCCCGTCAGTAAATATGACTTAGTACATAAATACACTACAGACTTTTACAATTTTTGTAATTCAATAAGATTTCCTGACGTATAAAATTGTTTGTTCCTTTGTATACCCTGTCAACTTATATACTGTACTTGTGTTGGCAAAAATATTTGATATAATCGCCTGAATCTAATCATCAAACACGTAATATCACTATGCAATGGGTCATGTTAAATAATAAATTAATAAATAAAATTTATTAAGGAAAATTTCTATTTACTTTATCTTGACATAGTATTTTCAAAAAAATGTTTCAAAATATTTGTTAATCTAAGAGACAAAACCGCTATTGCCATCGATCCCTAGAGTTACAAACTACTTAAAGTACCTAACGCTAAGGACAACAAGCACACCCATACCGAAGGGAGGACTCGAACCTCTGGCTGGACCAATGTCGAGGTCCTTTGCGTGGTGCCTAGAACTACACGCCCATTCCAGCAAGGCTTCAAAGAGTTGATGCCTGTACTAGAACTTAGACATGAAGAAACAGTACTCATTTTTTCAGTGTACTGTAGTTTAATGATCCATGTTCCTTCGAAGTAATGGTAGCAAGCCTAACCACTACGAATTTTGGAAATTTCTTTAGCATTGTTTGTAATCTGTTGACAAATAATTGGGCAGATAAGAATAACGGTGCCATATGGAATTAATGGACTGGTAAGGGTTAAAAGCCAGCACGTGTCGTAAACATTTAAAATACCCCTTGTCTCACTAGAAAATGTCATTGGAGTATTATAGTGGACCACTTCAAACCACAACAGTTGAATGACGTCTCAGCAATGCTGTACGTATTCCTATGTGTAAGCGTATTTTGTTATTTTCCGTTAAAATGGGAGTAATCACTTCCGTGCCTTATTGCAAATACCAAATACTTCAAAGGAATGTTAAAAATTGTTCAAATGTACGTAAACCTATGGGACCCAAACTACTGTGGTTATTAATCCCTTGACTTACAAACTGCTTAAACTAACGTAAGCCGGCCGCGGTGGCCAAGCGGTCTGCGGCGCGTCAGTCACGGTCTGCATGGCCACTACGGTCGGCGGTTCGAATCCCCCCCTCGGGCATGAATATTTGTGCCGTCCTTAGTAATAGCTAGTACATAAGTAGTTTCTAAGTTTAGGGACTGATGACCCCGTAGTTAAGTCCCATAAGCTCTGCAAACATTTGAATTTGAATTAACGTAAATCTGTCCTAAGGACAAAACACACACACACACACACACACACACACACACACACACACAAACACGGTGCCTACAATCACATGGCTAATCCAGCACCTCTCAACGCAATGAAAATATCACGGAGAAACGTATCCGTTTTTTGTGTAAAAACAAAAATACACGTGATATTCCGGTTTTTTAACCTCTGATTAATAAAAAATTGTAAAAATCTGCTGCACCCGAGGGGCGAACAAATATTGGAAAACGACGTTATTCAGAACTAAAGTACCGGCATGTGTTTCAAGTGCTTTGTTTGCGCCACCCAAACTACACATACCAACAGAAAAAACGGCCGAGGACTTCCTATTTAATATTCAGCCATCTTACGTTTTTCATTGAATTTTAAACCTCTCATCGTGCTCCGCACACAAAATTACGGCTGCACGATACAAGTCATTGGCCCTTACACGCTTAGTGAAAGACGTGCGATATCGAGGTCCATCGCTAATTACATTTCATTTTCATTATCATGTAAATGTTGGCAATAATCCACATGTAATTACCGTTAAGGTGAGAGTAACCGTGAAGCATAAAAGCATAATATTGAATAATGTCGTTATTTGGTGATTTCATTAGTAGAAGGTGTTAGTAATATGAAAAAAATATTGTTGTTGGATCACCAGAAGAATATGAATAATATTTTTTGGCGTATTGAATAGCATCTTATTTTAAAGGTGCATAAATGGAAGAAAAAATGACAATAATCGACACAAGAAATACGGAAAAATTGGGTCCTCCACACAACGTATAAACCAATAAAATTAATAGCAGTAATAGCTGTGATACGCACGCAAGGAAGATGTATATAAGTTATATAAACAAATGTTGTACAGTGTATCTGTAAAGCAAAAAGCATCCAAGAGTCGAGACGTTAGTACAACGACATTTAGATGGGTGATAGGGCCCCTTAGGAACATGGCTGCTACGGAGGAGAAGAAGTCCAATGTGAACTCCATGTGCATACTGGGGAGAGTCATTCCAGATGAGGAACGGGTCCTTCCGGATGGCATGAAGAGCACAGGGTGCAGCCAGCTGCAGGTCGTGGCTCATGTCGGGACCAACGATGTGTGTTGCTTTGGATCGGAAGAGATTCTCTCTGGTTTCGAGCGGCTATCGTAAGTGGTAAAGACTGCCAGTCTTGCTTGCAAGATGAAGGCGGAGCTCACCATCTGCAGCAAAGTCGACAGGACTGACTGCGGACTTTTGGTTCAGCGCCGAGTGGAGGGTCTGAATCGGAGGCTCAGACGGTTCTGCGACCGTGGGGGCTGCAGATTCCTCGACTTGCGTCAAAGGGTGGTGGGTTTTCTGGTTCCGCTCAATAGGTCAGGAGTCCACTACACTCAGGAAGCGGCTACACGGGTAGCGGTGGCGTGTGGCGTGGACTGGGCGGTTTTTTAGGTTAGAGAGCCTCGGGGACACACAAAATAGGTTTCAGTCTCAAAGGGTGCTGGCCAGACACAGGAAGAATGCAGATCTAGAAACCATTAGTGTAACTGTTGTAAATTGTCGTAGCTGTGTTTGGAAAGTTCCAGAGCTCCAAGCGCTGATAGAAAGTACTGAGGCACAAATCGTTATAGTTTCTGAAAGCTGGCTGACGCCAGAGATAAGTTCGGGGGAAATTTTTAAAAAGGGCCAAATGGTCTTCAGGAAGAATAGAATAAATAAAAAAGGGGGTGGTGTCTTTATTGCTGTTACAAACGGTTTATCATGCAGCTAAACTGAGGCAGATACTTCCTGTGAGTTGCTATGGATAGCGGTTATACCTGCTAACTGGAATAAATTAATAACTGGGTCTTTTTATCGGCCCCCTGACTCAGACGATGCAATTGCCGAAATGTTCAAAGAAAGCTTGAATCACATTTCAGACAGGTACCCGAAGCATACTGTCATAATCGGAGGCGACTTTATTTTACCCTCGATATGTTCGCATAAATACGTATTCAAAACCGGCGGCAAATATAAAACATCGTCCCAAAATAGTTCTGAATGCTTTTTGTAAAAACTACTTCGAACAGTTAGTTCACGAACCCACCTCAATAGTAAATGGTTGCGAAAATACCCATGATCTTCAAGCAATAAATAATCCTGAACTAGTAAAGTGCATCAAAACAGATACAGGGATTAGGGAACATACAGTTGTAATACCGAGACTGAATATCGAAATTCCCAAATGCACAAAAATAAACGAATTATATATCTATACAAAAGAGCACATAAAAATTCGCTTCACGCTTCCTGAGTGATTGTCTCCATTCTTTCATAACTAATAATGCTAGTGTAGATCAGTTGTGGCTTACATTCAAAGACATAATATCAGTATCAATCAAAAGATTTATACCAAATAAATTAAAAAAGACGGGGCTGAACCCTCATTGTACACAAAACAGGTTAGATCACTGTTGCAGAAGCAAAGAAAAACACATGCAAAATTAAAAAAGACACAGAATCCCTAAGACTGACAATCTTTTACAGATAATCGCAACCGCCGAGGACTTCAATGGGAGAAGCTTGTAATAGTTTCCAGAACGAAATCCTGTCTCGTAATCTCGAAGAAAATCCAAAGAAATTCTGGTCATATGTGAAGTACACTAGCGGCAAAAAACCAACAATACTTTCATTACGCGATTGCCGTGGTAATACTAGCGATGACAGTACTGATAAAGCAGAACTGCAAAACACGGCTTTCAGAAATTCGTTCGCCAAAGAAGACGAAGTGAATACTCCACAATTCGAACGAAACAGCTGCCAGCATGCGAAATACAGAAGTAGATGTTCCTGGAGTAGTAAAACAACTTGTCACTAACAAAAACAAATCTGCCGGGCCAGATTGTATACCAACAAGATTCCTCTCAGAGTATTCTGATGCAATAGCTGCATACGTAGCTATAATATACAACCGATCACACAGCGAAAGATCCGTACCGAAACATTAGAAAGTAGCCCAGGTCACTCCAATATTCAAAAAAGGCAAAAGGAGTGATTCCCAAAATTACAGGCCCATCTCATTGTTGTTGATTTGCAGTAGGATTCTGAAACATATACTTTGTTCTAACATTATGAACTACCTCGAAGAGAACGACCTCATAACCAATAGACAACGCGGATTCAGAAAGTACCGCGCTATCGAAACACAGCTTGCCCTTTATTCACATGAGGTGATAGGTGCCATCGACAAGGGATCTCGAATCCACATTTCTGGATTTCCGGGAGGCTTTTGACACTGTACCTCAAAGGTGGCTTTTAATGAAATTGCGTACTTATGGAATATCGCCCCAATTGTGCGATTGGATTCACGATTTCCTGTCAGACACAGTTTGTAGTAATTGACGGTAAGTCATTGAGTAAAACAGAAGTGATATCTGGCGTTCCTCACGGAAGCGTTATAAGTCCCCTACTCTTCCTTGTGTTTATAAACGATTTAGGAGACAATCTGAATAGTTCCCTTACACTGTTTGCGGATGATGCTGTCGTTTATCGGTTAGTTAACTGAGGATCAAAAGCAACCGCAAAGGGATTTACAGAAAATTTCTACATGGTGCGAAAATTGGCAATTAACACTAAATAATGAAAAGTGCGAAGTAATACAGCTGACCGTTAAAAGAAATCCGCTGAACTTCAATTACACGATAAACCTGACAAACCTTAAGGTCGTAAATTCTAACAAATACCTAGGAGTTACAATTACGAACATCTTAGACTGGACGGAACACATAGTAAATATTGTGGGGAAGGCGAACCAAAGGTTACCGTTCATTGGCAGAATACTTCGAACATGCATCAGCTCCACCAAAGAGACTGCCTACATCACAGTTGTGCGTCCTCTCCTAGATTACTGTTGCCCAATGTGGGACCCTCACCAGGTGGGACTGACGGAAGACATTGAGGAGGTTCAGAGAAGGGCAGCTAGTTACCTTTTACCACTTTACAGGGGGGGGGGAGGAAGCGTCACGGAAATGTTTCACGATTTGAGGTGGAAATCATTAAGAGAAAGACGTTATACGTTGCGGCGAGATCTAATGTTCAAATGTTTGTATAGCTTATGGGACGTAACTAGGGTGTCATCAGTCCCTAAACTTACAAACTATTTATGAGCTAGCTAATCCTAAGGACGGCACAAATATCCATGCCCGAGGGGGGATTCAAACCCCCGACCGTAGTGGCCGTGCTGACCGAGACTGGAGCGCCTCTGTCCCCTCGGCCACCGCGGCCGCCGCGGCGAGACCTATTGGCGAAATTTCAATGACCGACTTTTACTTCCGAATGTGCCAATATTTTGCTAGCACCCACCTACATAAGGGGACATGACCATCCCAATAAAATAAGAGATCGAAAAAGGAACAATTTAGGCGTTCTGTCTTCCGCGCGCTATTAGAGAATGGAACGATAGACAAAGGTTATGAAATTGGTTAATGAACCCTCTGGCAGGCATTTAAATGTGATTTACTGAGTATCTATGTAGATGTAGTTGTAGATTTAGTGGTACAATAGCAAGCCATTATCTGTAAATTGAATTGTCCTCTGAATGCGTGGTCGTGTTCCATTTTGTGTTATTCCTTACTCTTTAGTGTTCCTCCGCCATTAATATTGTCTATTTGTATGGCAATTATTTTATTCTTTTTGAACTTGTGTGTTCATGTGAATGTGGAAGCTTGCTTTTAATATTGACTGACTGGAGCGCAATGGCTTACAGTCGCTGCATCGCGATTTAGGCCTTGTTTAGTTAAGAACGTATGGCTCTGTAAGTCGTATGCACTGGCGTCTGCTAGAAAAAAGCTTACTTGGAAAGATGGCGAGGTGGCCTGTTCTACCAACATAATCATGGTTGAAATAGGTGACTAAAAGACCTCTCTGGAGCTCTAGAAGAGGGTATTATGTTCTTCAGGTAGCAAGAGGTTGGTAGACGCTATGCTCTGAACGCGCTCTGGTCGGCTTTTAGCGTGCTATACATCCGTTGTGTGGTGGGGGAAGGCTTTTGGCGTGGCCTTAGATTTCACTCTTGCTGCGACCGTCGCAGTAAGAACATCGTGGAATCATGCTGAGAGGATGGCATGCCGTTACATTACTTTCTTTGTATTCAGGCAGTCTTGGTTTATCAATGATAGTTTTATTGAGTAATTCTTTTGCCATGAGAGGCGACGTGTTCATTTACAGAACTCGAGTAATTCACATTAAGTTTTGTATTTGTATTCTCACTCTGGTGATGATTTTGTGCCCGGGTTTTCTCAAGATGGAATGCGCGTGTGGCCTTCAACCTCCGTAGAAACTTACTATGTTTGAATTTCCTTGTTTTTATTTTTATTTATTTATTTATTTATTTTTAAATTAACGTTTTTGCCTCGTGTCTGTATCCGCGAGTATGCTAAATATTTCTCAGGTTTTCTGGTTTAATTCTGTCTTTCCTGTCTTGGTATGATCTATTCCACCACGAGCTTTCATAACGGTTTGTACTTTGGCCTTCAGCCATGCTTTCACTAATACTAGCTTTCTTCTATATGAATTCCTGCGTCAGCTTTACTTGCTCATTCTAAATTAATTTCCTTTTGTAAATTCTATGTAATTCATTGTGGTTGCACACCACGTGATACTTAAGGATAGTATGCCACTGTCTCCCCGCACATGAGTTCATTTGGTGCATAGTGTTATTTTAATTTGTGCTTCAAGACACCCGACAATTCGTTTCGCCGCTGCTATCAAGTGTTGCCGCATGAGTAATGTGTTGCAAGCTTTATGCGTGTGTCCGTGAGTGAATAAATATGCATTCCTTTATCCACTTTGTATTTGCAAATTTCCTACCACGTTGCCTCCATATTCATAAAGGGCAGAAACAATTTTATTACGGGCAGTAATTTTATGATATCACACACCTTTGTACAAGGTGTGTGCTTTATTGTGCTTATATGGTCTCCCCACATTTATTTGCTTGTTCATATTAGTGAATAGATAATGATTTAAAAAATCAAACCTCTGCTCTATAATTTCATGCTACTCGTCCCATTTTTAATTATCTATCCTTTTTTTTAAATTACTTTTGTGTTTCTTAAAATGTTGGCTGCTCCTTTAGGGAGTGAGCAATTAGATAAATTTTCGTTGCTCAAGTACTGTGGCCACTCATAAAGTAATTTAGAGCAGCAGTGAGCGTTTTAATTTACATTAGCAGATCTCCATTGTCCGAGATCTTACTTAGAAAACTTAAGCTACTTTCAATATTAACAATACAGTGCTGCCAAATTAATTTTACTTCTCAATAAATTCATCTGTAAACCATTTTCACGGCGAGGACATTTACACAAGACACACACACATGCAATACATACAGGGTGCCAATTATTCTGCTATACGAAATAAAATAGTTATGACTTCTGAACGGTTTCCGCTAGCGTGTTTGAACTGTACGGATGGGCGCGAGGCGTATTGGACATTAGCATGCGGATGCGCATGTGAATATAGCAGCGAAGTGCACTTTCAACTGAATGGCTCCGTTAATGAGCAAAACTGGCGCATTTGATAGACGCAGAAAGCGCATTTCGCGATCGGAAATCTGTTCATCGTCAGCGGGTGACCCTGTGCTGTGCAGTGTTTAGTTATAACGTTACCTGCCTGATTACGTAAGCAAAATGGGAGGAAATATGTGTTTAATAAATTTCTCCCGTAATATAACAATGGAAAAATACGGTTTGAACTGTAAATGGTTTCTGATTTTGTCATTGACTGACAAGAAAATAATCTGAAAATGACGGCAAATTTTGAAAAGGATAACACTTATCGTTATTTAACAGAAAGAATGTAGCTATTTTTAATTCATACATTTCATGTTTTATTCCTCCGTTTTGTTTGCAGAAAACGTGGTTTCACAATGCCTACTACTTCCATATCGATGCCGAGAACTTGCAAGGAGAGATTGGCTCCTCTATTTGTAGTTTCCGTGGATGGATGTTGGGTCTGATTCTAAAGATAATCTGTAAAATAGGCAGAAATCATACCGTAGCTGCTGATTTGGAAACAGATAGCTATTGCGACACTCTTGATTTGGTGCTATTGGCCGTATGTTACATGCAATTAAAATCATGACTGCGGAGCATAACATTTACTCACACGTAAATATTCGATGAAGATAGAAAAAAGACTGCTGGTTCTATGAAAATGTCCCACATGAAAGTAGATTACGAAAGGAATGAGCCGCGGCGGAGCGGCCGAGTGCATTGAATCGCTATGCTACGATGCGCGAGGCCTTTCCCCGTCGGGGGTTCGAATCCCCCCTAAGACATGGATGTTTGTGCCGTCTTTAGTATAAGCTAGTTCATAAGTAGTTTGTAAGTTTAGGGCCTGATGATCTCGCAGTTAAGTCCCATAATGTTTACACAACAGGACCAAAGAGCCGATTGAAAAAAAAAAAATATTTTCATTCATATGTTTTGTTACAATAAAACTCCATGTTTTAGAGTTCTCCTAATTTTATTTTGAAGTATTCGTAGAGCAAAAGATCTCAGTGCCAGTTTACATGTTCATAATGAAAGACGTTACTGGGGGAAATTAATGAACCGTACATCTACATCTACATACATACTCCACAATCGGCCGAGCGGTCTGCGGCAAGCCAGTCACAGTCTGCACGGCCGCTACGATCGGGGGTTTGAATCCCCCCACTCGGGCATGGATGTGTGTGTTGTCATTAGAGTAGATGATGTTAGTTTAAGGGGACCCGTACCGCCCTATCTAGATAATGATAAATTTGCCATAAAATGCCCAGTTTTCTCAGGAACTGTTGAGTGTATATATGTTCTAGCATGTTTTGTGACTATTGCTCTACAGCCACTTGAAAATAACTGCCGTAAAAAAAATTAATTTTTTCCCTAAACACACAATTTTTTTGGTGTAAATTTTTACAATTTCACTTTCTTGAATTTTAAGGATTATACGTAATAAATACTACTAGAGCTTCATCATTATTGTACTATCTATTTTATATGGTAAATAATTCATTAATGTAGATTCACAAGTGTCTGAGAAAAAGGAAAATTTATACTGAAAAATTTCATTTTAAGAAAAGTGCGTTTAACGATAAACGTTTAATATACAGCCAACTGATGCCTAAAAAATATGTTAGGATGCTACTGGATGGTAGTCCTCATCTCTCCCTTCATCATTCTCGCCCAGTGATGCCCTCCTAGTCTTCGATGTGGCATACTGTTTGTTGCTATCCATGCCTTCATTATTCGCAGTTAGTCCATCACACTTTTAGTGATTTTGTAACCTTTATGCTCCATAATCTGGAGTTTTGGGAACAACCATCATCAAAAGTAAGAACTACATCAAAAACCACAAAGCTCAAAGACTGAACTTGCAAATCAACACAGAATTTAAAACACTGTTGTGGTCAAACGAAAAATAAATTTAGGGTGCGAAGAGTTTCCTGTGAAGTAACGCTAGTGTAGGCAATTTATGAAACGGACAGTTCTCTACAAAACAAAAGGAACCACAGCCTTCTAGACTATATAGTTACAGAGAAAAATGCAAATACGCGAAATGGTGGGATACAAAATTCTCAGAAATGTCAGTGCATGATTATTTTCAAATATTTATTTAAGATAGTAGGCCTAAATAATCGAATATTTCAATAAAACCAAATTAAGCTCAAACATCAATATTTTCATATATTTGCATAAAAGTTGAATTGTGAAATTTTGATATTTTTGGCGGTACGACTCTCCTTAAGTGGTTTCTAAGTCTAGGGACAGATGACCAGTGCAGTTTGGTCGCATAACTTTGCAAACATATTAATATGGAGGATCGGCATTCCTGTATCCCACGCACCTCTCGTTTTTGTTCCCCTAGCCTGAAGCACAATCGTTGTGTCCCGGATTTCATCTGTATTAACCATGTTCATAAGTTCCGCATGGCCTTCAGATTATTAAATCTCTTAAAATTTTCATTTACATATTATTCTTCAGATACCCCTTTTACTATGAAACTGCAGTAATTCTCTATTGATTACTGCGTCGATGTTTTTGGGAAGCCATTTTGCGAGTTACATTCTATGCCATCATAACCACCGAAAATAATCATTCACTCTAAAACATGGAGTTTTATTGTAACAAAACATAGGAATGAAAATTATTTTTTTCAATCGGCTCTTTGGCTCTGTTGTGTAACAATCAATCTCTGTGTTGCTACCATTCTCCTTCTTTGATTTGAATTAATGCGAAGGCAAAATATCACAGTGGCATTTACGGTACGTATTTTTCTCTCTGCCTTGAAAATGGTTTACAACTGAAACTGTTCCGATTTAATATTAACTGAACAGCACAGTCTCATGAATTCTTAAAGTATGTTCTTGTTGTTATTTCTCACTTAAACTAAAATCCCAATCTGTGCGATCTTGACTCAAAACTGATTTGGAAAATTGTTTCAAAATTATTTACTAGTAGTCTTTGAGAATATTAACGTACCAAACATGAAACACAGGAACGACCTTGCGGTCTTTAATAATTTTTTTGAGCTTAACCGAATAGTGCCGCAAATTTTATAATTGTGAAATTCTAAAAAAAAAGAGAGGTAATTGTTGTCCATAACAAATGAAATGAATACAAAGCAATACACGACGAGAATATATTCGTCGCAATTCATTGGTCATTTTTCTCTTACATAAACGACTACTGCTCTGCTTGAATAGCTTCTCATCAGTAATTTTGCATGTTTTGTGTGTGAGTTAATAATAATTTAATACATAATTTGTTGCATTAAATGTAACTAGTTATTTCTTAAATCTATTGTTCACCTGTCGTTTATAGAAAACTCCGTTCATCAACTGATCAGAGACCATTTTTCGAAACCTTTTATACGACAGCAATAAGAGTTGACTATGTATCAGAACACTTCAGTACCACTGTTTGAGGATTACGAGATTGATTAAAGAGTTTTTCTGTTTCAAGATTACTTCTTTTGCAAATAGAAGTGCAATCCATTTTTCATCAATTTAGGTCTATTAACTGATTCCACATTTTCATGAAAACAACAGTAATCACGGTCGACATTCCTTGAAACATTGGTGAAGCAAAGGTACAAAGAAGAGTCTGAAAGGAAGAATAACAGTTTAAAGCAGTGGCACATACATCACTGCGTAACTATACACGCTATAGATACATCCTGGTCCGGATGGAATACCAGTTCGCTTTTACAAAGTGTATGATGCAGCATTGGCCCCTTACTTAGCTTGCATTTTTCGCGAAACTTTTAATTCACCGCAAAGTTCGTAGTGATTGGATAAAGCTCAGGTGGCTCCCGCTTATAAGTAAGGAAAGAGAACTGATCCACATAATTACAGGACAATGTTGTTGACATCAGTTTCCTGTTGAATTTTGTAGCATATTCTCAGTTCGAATATAGTAAATTTCCTTGAGACGGAAAAACGTCTTTCTATTAATCAGCACGGATTTAGGAAATATCGTTCACGTCAAACTCTGCTTGCCCTAATCTCACATGACATCTTGCGAGCCATAGATGAAGGGCAACAGGCAGATTGTGTTTTTCTCCACCTCAAAAAGTCGTTTGACGTGGTGCCACACTGCAGACTGCTAACGAAGATTCGAGCTTATGGAATAGGTTCACAGATTTGTGCCGCGGTGGAGTAGCCGAGCGGTCTAAAGCGTCTCGCTGCGGAGCGCGCGGTTGCTCGCCGTGGAGGTTCGAGTCCTCCCTGGGGCATGGGTGTGTGTGTTTGTCCGTAGGTTAGTTTACCTAGGTTTAAGTAGTTCGTAAGCTACGGACTGATGACCACGCAGTTTGGTCCGATAGAATTACAAACATTTGAACACAAATTTGTGACTGGCTGGAAAACTTCCTAAGAAACAGAACGCAGTACGTTGTTCTCGACGGCGAGCGTTCATCAGAGACGAGTGTATCGTCAGGCGTGCTCCAAGGGAGTGTGATACAACCGCTATTATTTCGTATCTATATAAATGATCTGATAGATAGAGTAACTTGTAATATGCGGCTGTTTTCTAATGATGATTTGGTGTATGGAAGGGTGTCGTCTTTGACTGCAATAGCATACAGGATGACTTAGACAAAATTTCTAATTTGTGCGAAGAATGGCAACTAGCTCTCAATGTAGAAAAATGTAAGGTGATGCACATGAGTAGGAAAAACAATCCAATATCGTTCGAATACAGCATTAGTAGTGAGTTTCTAGATGCAGTCGCGTCGTTCAAATATCTAGGCGTAACATTGCAGAGCAATATGAAATGGAGCGAACATATAAGGACAGTTGTAAGGCGAAATGCCGACTTCGGTTTATGGTGAGAATTTTTTGAATTCACCTGTAAAGGAGACCGCGTATAAAACGCTTGTACGACAACGTCTTGAATATTGTTCAAGTGTTTGGGACCCGCAGAAGACGTTTGAAGGAAGTCATGGAGGCGAGCAGCTAGGTTCGTTACTGGTAGGTTCGACCAATGCGCTAGTGACACGGAAATGCTCCGGGAACTCAATTAGGGATAGCTGCAAGAAACAAGACGTTCTTTTCGAGAATTTCTGTTGCCTATTTGGGAGTGGAATAGGAAGGGAAATACCTACTAGTGGTACAGTACCCTGCGCCACGCACCTTACGGTGGATTGCAGAGAATGTATGTAGATGTAAATGCTAGTGAAATATGAAGCCGTTCATGAAACTGTTGTTTTACTTTCTGAAGTCAAAGTAAATTAATAGCAAACTCTGTTCAAAGTTATAATACCAGGTTTATAAGTTTTGACTTCCCAATGACAGGAAAACATTAGAACCTCCTAATGGCCTAAAATCGAAAAATTACTCCTAACTGCTTTGGATTGGGTTTGCGTAACATTACTTTAAATTTTTATTTATGTATTTTTTATTTATTTATTCTTCTCGTATTATCATTAGCAAATAACTGTGGTCTGGTTTAGACGTATTAGAGTGCTAGAAGAGCAATTGAATAGAATGGACAGTGTCTTGAAAGGAATTTATAAGATGAACATTAACAAGAGTAAAATGAGGGTTATGGAATGTTGTGTCAAAAATCAGGTGATGCTAAAGGAATTAGATTACGTATGTAAGATATAAAATGTAGAATAGCTATGGAAAGAAAAGCGTTTCTAAAGAAGCGAAACTTGTTAACATTCAATAATAATTTCAATGTTAGAAAGTCCTTGCTGAAAGCATTTGTCCGAAGTGTAGCATTGTATGGGAGTGAAACGTGGACGATAAGGAGTTGAAAAAGGTAATAGAAACTTTTGAAATGTAGTGCTACAGACGAATGATGAAAATTAAAATGGGGACATCGCTTAACAGGCCGCGCGGGATTAGCCGAGCGGTCTGGAGCGCCACGTTGCGGATCACGCGACCTCCCGTGTCCGAGGTACGTATCCTCCCTCGGACATGGATGTATGTGTTGTCATTAGGTTAGTTTAACTTAGTTTAAGTAGTTTGTAAGTCTAGGGACTGATGACCAACGTAGTTTGGTCCCATAAGAGTTACAAACATTTGAACATTTAATCGCGTAACTAATGAGGAGGTTCCTATCCGAATTGGAAAGAAAGGGAGTTTCTGGCATATCCTGACTAAGAGAGGGGATAGATTGGTAGGACACATTCTGAGACATCAAGGAATTGTCAACTTAGCATTAGAATGAAGTTTGAGGCGTAAAAATCGTAGAGGGAGACAGAGGGACGAATACAGTAAGCAGATTCTAACGGATGTAGGTTGCCGAAAGTATCCTCAGATGAAGTGACTTGCACAGGACAGGGTAGCATGGAAAGCTGCATCAAACCAGCACTATCTGAAAACTAATTTGTTCTCTCTTATTTATTTACAAACATAACAGGGTCAGGGCTATAGGACGGGTTATTACCGAGTTTTTCCGGCTGTAGACTGCCGATTTCTTCGCTATTTTCTTGTCATTCGGCGGTGTAATTGTTACCACGATTGAAGACTGGTGTCAATTTACTGATTGTAGCCATAACGGTTCGTCGAGCGCCTGCTGTCTTCCTGGTGCAATTTTATTGGCTCATATATGTCGATTCTATCACCGCTGGTTATCACCGCTCGTTATTTCTTGGCTCTCTGGTTGACTAAGGACCACAGCAACAACAACAGTTATATTACTTTAATATCTTTTTAATATTTATATTAGAAACTCTCCACATTTGGTGAACAGGATAGTGAAAAACAATAAAAATAGCAACTTCTCATGTCGTGTCATAGCTAGAGCTACGTGAAATTCGTATATGCTATAAATGCTCTCAATGCTACATAAATGCTATAAATGCTAAATAAGTAAAAGTCAATTACATTTATTAAAATTAGTTATTTCAGCAGAATTTATTGCTCAATTGATAAAACATCTTAATGTACAGGCAACAGAATGTTACTGATCATAATATATCTACAATTATATGTGAAATCGTCAGATAAAGGTGACCAAAAGACCGAAAATTAAGATTGGTAATGAGTACTAGATGTCTAACTACAATGTTCTGTTTAACTTTCCAAGACACATTTCTGCATTACCCAGCTACCATAGAGTACATGAGATTCCTTTTTGTGATATTTAACATCAGTGAAAGGCCAGAGGTATACCTGGAGGTATAAGAAAAGAAGAGACGATAAAGGGGGAAAAATACCAATCTTTACTGGAAGACTTCGAACGGTATATTATCTTGCTTTCTTGCTTGTGAATGATGTTTTATAGTGTAGAATTTTTGAATTTCATCCTAATCAATGTTTTCTTTCTCCTCTATTTGCTTCATTACCAAAACAGATAAAAATTCCAAAAACTTTGCACTAAACACAAAACTATTTGTTAGAAAAATGGCAAATATATACCAATTACTTAAATTTTGGAATGGCTGCTATTTTTCCTGTTCTCAATTTATAAAACTACACTGCATTTTAACCATCTGCACCTTGAGGTACCTATTTGCAATAGTAGCCTAAACAAATTTGTATTGACAATGATAACGGTCACAGAAGCATATACTTAATTGACTGAAGTATTTCTAAAAATGGCTACGCATGGACTGAGTTTTAGGCGTGACGCAATGACTATCTGAAGTAAGGTTCATGGCTGAAATTCCTTGGTGTCACTTTTGCAATGTGAAACAACTGTGAGGACGAAAATGTAGAAAACACATTTAAAGTGCTAGTTACTAATATGTCAAAGAATAAAAAAAAAATAAAAAAATAAAAAAAAATAAAAATAAAAATAAAAATAAATAAATAAAATAAAAATAAATAAAAAAACCGTAGCTCGTTTAAATATTTAAACTCATTTAAAACTATAAACGCTAAATAAATGCTAAATTTGAATTTCAAAATGCTAAATTTTCAAAGTTTATTTGCTAATTTCACGTAGCTCTAGTCATAGCATTCACCTGTAAGTACATACTGGTCGCAATGAGTGCTAGTGCCCCTATAGTGTTTCGCGACTGTGTCAGACAGTTTTAAGGTTTTGAACAGTGGCGGCTCGTACAAAATTTGACCAGTGTGCAACAGTATTACAAAAATAAACAGGAGACAAAATATACTAAAATAAAAAGCGTGACTGACAATGAGTGAGAGCGCTATTTGACTCTGTATGCCGCAATGTTCGTCATATACTATTCTTCCGCAACCGTTACACGCAGCGCCAAGAGAAATATTGATCTGGTGCTGCAGTCGGTCTCAGCACACATGAGCCGCATGCGCATGCGCACTACCGAACAGACGACTGCGCCGCCTCTCTGCGCACGTACCAGTGCGGCTGAATCCCACTTCAGCACACGGAGCTGGTTTCCAGCTATCGCGGCGAGAGCGCTCCAAAATTCGTTTTCATCCTCATTACTAGCATTGTAATACGTATTGGAAGGGAATTGGCATAATTTTATTGTGATATCTGGATTGCATACCAAGAGAAAGGATGTAATTTTATAGCGATTTCTCGCTTGCTTTCGACGAGAAATGGCATAATTTTCGTAAATATTTACAGTGTGCTGCAGCACATTAGCACATTATCACCAGCCGCCACTGGTTTTGAATCGAGCACGCGCGCCAGCAGGTGCACAGGCAGACAGCGGTTGGTGACGCATCGTGGCGGTGACGCGGCGCGACGCTTTGCGGGAGGTGCAGGTAATTAACGTGACGGTGCGACGTGACGCGGCAGTGCCACGCCCAGCTGCGCCAATTAACAGTGAACGGACGCCTGACGGCGACACAAAGCGAATCCCCGGTCTGCCAGCGAGCGTCGTCCGCTGCCTAAAAGCGGGAAAATACCTGCTCAAAACGATTACGGGATCATAATACACAATACACAACACACATATAGTAACGTATTTTATTCAGATACTGGTTTCAGTTGTCAGGTGTGGGATACAACACGATATTTGTATGGTTGCGTAGACTTTCCCGGCGTAGTAACTGATAATATTCATCTCGGGTATGCAGCCGGATACCGTCGTCAACTAGACACGATATTTCAGCAGACCAACTGGCTGCCATCTTCAGGTGAGAGCGCGAAAACACTAACTCGCCGGAAGCTGAGGCAGAACAAGAAACAGCAGCCCCTTTATACACCGCTGACGACCCACCGCGCGTGCGCGAAACCAAAGTAGAAGCCACCTAGGCGCAATAGAACCAGTAGCGCGTCGTCTTTTGAATTATACTTGATAAAACATGTATGCATGTATACATAAAAACAAAGAACGAAAATTTGGGTGTTGGCAATTTGTGCATAGATGAGAGAACACATCAATGTTTTCAGCTAAAGTCACTTCAAAACTGACAATCACAATCGAGATTTTATCTTTTTATTTGGATAAGTGTTCGAACATGAGATTTTCTAAAAATGTTGAGTAATATTTGATACATAGCTTTATTGCCGCTCTATGTTGGTTCTCTACCGACTCACTTTGTTTCCTCGACGCTATTACAAATGCGGAAAAGATCTAAGACGTAAACCTGCTTGTCACTCTCCGATTTGCCTGACATTTGGATATGTTATAATTCTAAGGAACACTATATTTTTTTCCTTTTGGCGGCGGTAAAATATATTTCAAGGGTCAAACGATACCCCCCATATTGCGTCAAAAATGGAAAAATTGTAATAACTTAGGGATTAGTGAAGACATTTTAATATTTTTTGTTGTGGAAGTATCTTTTGTTAAAAGACGGAAAACGGCCTAGGTAAACTGAAGAGGGAGTGAAAAGTAGGGGGCCAAGTACCCCTAAAGTGACCAATATTTTCGCTAAAAAACTGTTATGATTTAATCGAAGTAGAAACTATTAAAGCCGGCCGCGGTGGCAGAGGGGACTGAGGCGCTCCAGTCACGGTCTGCACGGCCACTACGGTCGGGGGTTCGAATCCCCCCTCGGGCATGGATATTTGTGCAGTCCTTAGTTAGTACATAAGTAGTTTGTAAGTTTAGGGACTGATGACCCCGTAGTTAAGTCCCATAAGCTATAAAAACATTTGAACGTTTGAAACTATTAAACCTTCAAAGTGAAAGCCAATTAAGGAATAAGTATTTTTGGTATTTTTTAAAATCAATATTTGAGGGGTAAACAACCCTTATACTATCGCGCTCGTTTGATACTGCCCATGAAATGCCTTGTGAATCTACATTTCTGAACTGTTTCATCTCTTTAACCATTCGGTGTTTAAAGTCGGTGAATCCGAATCTGATATCACATTCTCAAAATTTACTATAGCTGATCCAGCATAGCGACGGAAACTCGACAAAATGCTTGAAAAGACAGTAAATGGACTTCCGACAAACAAAATACTGTAAAATCTGCTTTTGAAATATAAGTGAATAAAACATGTTCAATATGTTTATTGTTTTTTACCTCCGGCGTTAGCGTTGTCCGTGATGTAACGCGTGGAGTTCACATCGCGGGATGTCCATCTCTTTCCGCTGCTTGATTAGGATGAATCCCCTCTCACGACTTTCTTTTCGTGTGTCAGAACACGATTCATTGTTCGATCGCATACGTCGAAGTAATGACAGATTCTTTTAATGTTGTAATTTTATATTTTTGTTTTTATTGTTCAAATTAGAATTGAGCGTTTTAATTTCATTCGTTTCCCGTTACTACATTATTTTGTAGATCGACTCTTTGACGAATAAATTATTTGTTCAAACTTTTGAATGTATGATATTTGTTTAAAAATTTAATAGGTAGAAAGTTTTTTTTTTTTTTTTTTTTTTTTTTTTTTTTTTTTTTTTTTTTTTTTTTTTTTTTCCTAAGCACTTCATTATCGTATACATTGCAGAACTCGAAATATGTCTCACAAGTTTTAGTACAGAAATGAGGGGGGGTTATCAAATTTCGTTATTCTTTTATATGCGTACTGTTGAACCATGAGTTTTTCAAATGTTCAAATGTTTGTATAGTTTATGGGACTTAACTACGGGGTCATCAGTCCCTAAACTTACAAACTACTTATGAACTAACTAATACTAAAGACGGCACAAATATCCATGCCCGAGGGGGGATTTGAACCCCCGACCGTAGTGGCCGTGCAGACCGTGAGTGGAGCGCCTCAGTCCCCTCGGCCAACCGCAGCCGGCCATGAGTTTTTAATGAGATTTTTAGTTCAAGAAGAAGTGGACTTATTGTATTAGTTATTTCAGTTTAATGAAGTTAATTTGATTGTGCAAATTTATGTCATAGTTGTGTAAAATGACATATGAAAAATACCTAATAAAATTCTTCCAAAGTCAAAAGAAAAGGACGTCTAGGGGTTGGATCATTCCCTTTGTACCAACAGGAATGGTTTTTATTAGAACGGATGTTCCGGACGTAGATAAAGTATTAAGCATCCTGAATTCTGCCTACTTCAAGAATCTAACAATAAATACTTGTATCGTTAGTTGATGGCAAGAACACCACTTTAATAACTTTTGGTCTAGGTTTGTCGTTAATTTACTTAATTTAGATACAAATACGTGAACGTTTTCAGGAATAAATAAATATTTTTATTTTTGTGCCGAATATATCACTTTCTTCCTGGAGTACAATTATCAACAGACATTATAAGGTACCCTTAGGAGAAATAATAGGTTGAATCTTGTAACTGTGAGTCACTGAATTTAAGGATTTAGTCAGTACTTCTATCTGGCGTTCTCCTTTAAGTGAGTGCGGGCATGCATCTCTAGATTAAATCCAGACTGATCAGTTTTAAATACATTAAATTCACCTACTTTTGCAATAAGTCTGAGTAGATTGTCAACGAATTCAGTAGCTCATACTTGAAGTGTAGTTGATCAAGTACAGATTTTTTCCGTTATAAACACATTAACTTTTCTTGTACTTCGTTTTATACTTATGTAGCCACTGCGATGATGCCGTGACTGAATCAGGCGAAAGTGAAAACCCATCTCGAGCTTTTAAAGCTCATCTGTATCAACACAGTGAATCGTTTTGACTTTTGAACTACTTCTTGAAATCGGGATATAACAGATTTAGATATTTACCTCAATTTTTCGTTCGCACTTTCATCTCTTTCTAGTTGAGCTTCTCATCGATATCACTGACACTTTCATTTTAATCGCTTTAATTTATTTTGAAAGGTATCAAATTTCGGTTTTCTTTTCATTCCTGATTTGCATTGTTCAATGACTGTTTGTTTATACTCGTCATCAACCTCATCAACTTCGACAGTGTCTAATTGTAAGTGAGAAGATTCATCCTCATTGTCAGAAATGTCGTCATCGTTGATTACAATAGAACCTTAATTACCGTTTTCATCTTCATAATTAAGGATTCGTGTGTTTCTACTTCATAGGCATAATTCATTAAATCTTTTATATCAGTTTTTAATTGAAAATTAAAAGCCCTCTCATCGTCATTTATAGCAGATTCAAAAGTATACTACATTGATCAAACGATTCTTGCAAAAGTCTAATAATGTTTTTGGGATTCATTGGGGATGGCGATACCAATCCTTTACATAGATTACGGCAAACGGAGGCTACACAAGCACCACACTGTTACCCTACAGATATAGAGGTCGACAACCAGTGCAACATTTACGTAACCTCCGCCTACTTCATTCCCTTTGCCCCAGTGTACGCGTGCACCTAACGACCATGGACGGTGATATAAATTCTTCACCAATCGGTATCATCGTCCGCAATGAATACTAAAAATATTATTGTAGTGTAGGTATTTCGGTTATCCGTCTATGCAACTGATTTAATAAAATATGTTATTGCCATATGCATTTCACCTATATTTGGAAGGCATCATCAGTGGTCTGTAATATATACATGATTATGTTTTACAATATTTGATATTTATATTTCTTAGTACTTTCAGGTTATGAACAGTTCTGATGCGTTATTTAAGTATAGTTACTGATATTTGGATGTTGTACTTACAGTATTTCGTGGATATTGCTTTACATCTAGTGTTCATTGGTGGCTTCCGGCTGTTCTGCTTCAGTTATGTTCATTTTGCTGTGTTTGTTGTTCCAGCACTTCACAGCACATGCCACTTTTGTTTGTGTTGTGTTTTTGTTTTGGTTGGTGTTTGCAACTGTTGAGTATGTGTTTGTCCTATCTTTGCTTTATGTCAGTGTGTGTGTACGTGTGTGTGTGTGTGTATGTGTGTTTTATATGATTGCATAGAGAACAGCACCAGATACTGATATATTAATTAATTAATTTCTTTTGTGACTCCTGATTGTGAAGAGATGTAGAACTGATTTAGAGAGTCAGAGAGATAGAAAGGGACGGGGGAGATAGTCAGAGACAGGGAATGTGGGAAAGGGAGAGAGAGAGATTTGTGTGTGCGTGTTGTTTTTTTCCACTCATTATTATTAAATTTTGCGTTTGTGTGTGTGTATGTGTGTGTGCCAATTCTTTTTCCTCTTTAATTACTGTCTCATGTCCTGGACTAGATTTAGTAGTGAGTTTTCTTTATTACTTACTGTTTCTTGGCTATGGCTTTCTGGATAGTGTAGTTGAAGTGTAGTTGATCAAGTACAGATTTTTTCCGTTATAAACACATTAACTTTTCTTGTACTTCGTTTTATACTTATGTAGCCACTGCGATGATGCCGTGACTGAATCAGGCGAAAGTGAAAACCCATCTCGAGCTTTTAAAGCTCATCTGTATCAACACAGTGAATCGTTTTGACTTTTGAACTACTTCTTGAAATCGGGATATAACAGATTTAGATATTTACCTCAATTTTTCGTTCGCACTTTCATCTCTTTCTAGTTGAGCTTCTCATCGATATCACTGACACTTTCATTTTAATCGCTTTAATTTATTTTGAAAGGTATCAAATTTCGGTTTTCTTTTCATTCCTGATTTGCATTGTTCAATGACTGTTTGTTTATACTCGTCATCAACCTCATCAACTTCGACAGTGTCTAATTGTAAGTGAGAAGATTCATTCTCATTGTCAGAAATGTCGTCATCGTTGATTACAATAGAACCTTAATTACCGTTTTCATCTTCATAATTAAGGATTCGTGTGTTTCTACTTCATAGGCATAATTCATTAAATCTTTTATATCAGTTTTTAATTGAAAATTAAAAGCCCTCTCATCGTCATTTATAGCAGATTCAAAAGTATACTACATTGATCAAACGATTCTTGCAAAAGTCTAATAATGTTTTTGGGATTCATTGGGGATGGCGATACCAATCCTTTACATAGATTACGGCAAACGGAGGCTACACAAGCACCACACTGTTACCCTACAGATATAGAGGTCGACAACCAGTGCAACATTTACGTAACCTCCGCCTACTTCATTCCCTTTGCCCCAGTGTACGCGTGCACCTAACGACCATGGACGGTGATATAAATTCTTCACCAATCGGTATCATCGTCCGCAATGAATACTAAAAATATTATTGTAGTGTAGGTATTTCGGTTATCCGTCTATGCAACTGATTTAATAAAATATGTTATTGCCATATGCATTTCACCTATATTTGGAAGGCATCATCAGTGGTCTGTAATATATACATGATTATGTTTTACAATATTTGATATTTATATTTCTTAGTACTTTCAGGTTATGAACAGTTCTGATGCGTTATTTAAGTATAGTTACTGATATTTGGATGTTGTACTTACAGTATTTCGTGGATATTGCTTTACATCTAGTGTTCATTGGTGGCTTCCGGCTGTTCTGCTTCAGTTATGTTCATTTTGCTGTGTTTGTTGTTCCAGCACTTCACAGCACATGCCACTTTTGTTTGTGTTGTGTTTTTGTTTTGGTTGGTGTTTGCAACTGTTGAGTATGTGTTTGTCCTATCTTTGCTTTATGTCAGTGTGTGTGTACGTGTGTGTGTGTGTGTATGTGTGTTTTATATGATTGCATAGAGAACAGCACCAGATACTGATATATTAATTAATTAATTTCTTTTGTGACTCCTGATTGTGAAGAGATGTAGAACTGATTTAGAGAGTCAGAGAGATAGAAAGGGACGGGGGAGATAGTCAGAGACAGGGAATGTGGGAAAGGGAGAGAGAGAGATTTGTGTGTGCGTGTTGTTTTTTTCCACTCATTATTATTAAATTTTGCGTTTGTGTGTGTGTATGTGTGTGTGCCAATTCTTTTTCCTCTTTAATTACTGTCTCATGTCCTGGACTAGATTTAGTAGTGAGTTTTCTTTATTACTTACTGTTTCTTGGCTATGGCTTTCTGGATATGGTAGTTTTCTTGTGTTTGGATGAGGTGTTTGTTGTGGTTGTTGGTGCTGATAATTTTCATGTCTTGGTCTATATTGGTTGGGTGATGGTAGTAGTATTTTAAGTGTTCCGCATATGTGGAGTGGTTTGCTTCATATTTCCAACATCTGATATGTTCTTTGAATCGTGTTTTCAAATATCTGTTCGTCATTCCTATGTACTCGGCACCACTACTTTGGCTTTCAAGTTTTTATATCCTTGATCTTTGGAATATATCTTTCTTAATTTTTGGTTTTAGATTTGTTTGTAGGGATTGGGCAGTTTTGTATGCTATGTGGAGTCCTTTTTTCTTCAGTATGTTTCTCACACTGTGTGTTACTTTGTGTGTGTGTGTCATGGTGTACCATTTAGTTTGTTGCTGTGTGGTGTTGTCATTGTGTGTGTTTGTTGTTTGTGGTTGTGTGTTTGGGTGTTGTGTATTTTGCTGTTTGTTGGTTTTGTTTGAAATTTGTTGTTTGTTCCGTATTTGTCTTTTAATTTTCTGATTGAGTTTTTGTATTATTTGTGTGTCGTAACCATTATTCCTTGCTATTTTTAAGATTGTGTTCATTTGTTTTTGATAGTTTTTTCTTGCTGAGAGGGATTCTGTTTAGCCTATGTAACAATACTAAGAATCGTAAATATCAAATATTGTAAAACATAATCATGTATATATTAAAGGCCACTGACGATGCCTTCCAAATAAAGGCGAAATGCATATGGCAATATTTTATTAAATCAGTTGCATAGACGGATAAGCGAAATACCTACACTATAATAATATAATATAGCAACTGTGGAAAAAAACCAGGACACAAGGAACTAAAAATGTTACTAAAATATTATTCTAGTTTTACGAGTAGCATTTGTTAAACTGCTGTGATTGTCCAAAACACTTTTTTTTTCTTAATTCATTTTTAAAGAATACGTAAGATGTACATGCGATAATGTACGTATAATGTACGATGTGCGTAAGATGTACGAGAGAAGCGACATACACTCAGACTTTAAGAAAAAATGTAACAATCCCCATTCCAAAGAAAGCAGGTGCAGACAGGTGTGAAAAGTACAGAACCATCAGTTTAATAAGTCATGGTTGCAAAATTTTAACACGAATTACTTATAGAAGGATGTAAAAGGTGGTAGAAGATGAACTCGGGGAACAGCAGTTTGGATTCAGAAGTAATGTAGGAACACGGAAGGCAATACTCACTTTACGGCTTATCTTAGCTTTTATAGATTTGGAGGAAGCTTTTGACAATGTTGATTGGAATACACTCTTTCAAATTCTTAAATCAACAGGAGTAAAATATAGGGAACGGAAGGTTATTTACAGCTTGTACAAATACCAGACAGCTGTTATCAGAGTGGAAGGGCATAAAGGGATGCAAAGTTTGGGAAGTTAGTAAGGCAGGGTTGTAGCCTTTCTCCAATGCTATTCAATTTGTACATTGAGCAAACTATAAAGGAAAGCAAGGAGAAATTTGGAGAAGGAATTAAAGTTCAGGGCGAAGAAATAAAAACATTGCGTTTTGCTGATGACATTGTAATTATTTCAGAGACAGCAAAAGACCTGGGAGAGCAGTTGAACGGAACGGACAGTGTGTTGAAAGGTGCGTATAAAATCAACATTAACAAGAGTAAAACAAGGGTAATGGAGTGCAGTCTAAGAAAATCGGGAGATGCTGAAGGAATTACATTAGGTAACAAAACAATAAAGGTGGTAGATGAGTTTTGTTACTTGGGCAGGATGGTCGCAGTACAGAGGATGTGAAATGCAGAACGGCAATGGGAAGAAAAGCATATATGAAACAGAGAAATTGATTAACTTCGAATATTATTTTGAGTGTAAGGAAGTCCTTTCTGAAAGCATTTGTGTGGAGTGTTGCCTTTTATGAGAGTGAAACATGGACGATAAAAAATGGACAGGAAGAAGATAGAGGTTTTGAAATGTGGTGCTACAAAAAAATGCTAAAGATAAGGTGGGTGGGTCGCATAACTAATGAAGAGGTATTGAACATAATTGGGGAGAAAAGGAATTTCTGGCATATCTTGACTAAAAGAAGATTGGTAGGACACATTCTTAGATATCAAGGAATCGTAAATTTTGCATTGGAGGGAAGTGTGTGGGGTAAAAATCTCAGAGGGAGACCAAGAGATGAATACAGTAAGCAGATTCAAATGGATGTAGGTTGAGGTCTTATGAGTAGATTAAGAGGCTTATTCAGGATAGAGAAGGATGGAGAGCTTCATCAAACCAGTCTCCAGACTGAAGACCATAACACACACACCACGTATGAATAAATGTCAAAATATAATTTAATCTCCAAATTAGCAATTTAAGAAATGAAGTAATAATGATTAAAATAAACGAAATAAACACACACAAAAATAAAATTAGAACGACAAATACATTAATAATAAAGTAGACTCAACAAAAATTTTTCATTATATCTACATGCGCGTTTACACAATGAATCGTGTTCTGACACACTAAAAAAAAACTGTGAGAGGCAATGGGACTCAACGTAATCAAGCAGCAGGAAGAGATGTAAATCCGGCCGTGCGACCTCCAAACGCTACATCAAGGGGAACGCTAACGCTGGCAGCTATAATAAATAAACAATTTTAACATGTTTTATTCACTATTATTTCAAAAGTAGTAGTGTTTTGAATGTCGGATGTCCAGTTACTGTTTATTCAAGCATTTTGTCGCTATTTTGTACGCTATTTTGGGTTGTTTCATAGGCAGTATCAAACGAACGCTGCATTATAAGGATTGATTACCCCTAAAATTTTGATATAAAAATAAAAAAATACTTATTGGTTAATTAGCCTTCACTTTGATGTTTTAATAGATTCTACTTCGATTAAATCGAAACACAATTTGTAGCAAAAATATTGGTCACATCAGTGTTAGTTGGCGCTGTACTTTAAACTTCTCGTCCAAGGCCTATTTCCATTTATCTAATAATACTTTCATACCGAAAAATCATTAAAATCGCTTCACTAACTCCAAGCCCATTGTAGCCCAAAATTTTGTGGCACCGTTTTACCTCTTAATTATGTTTCCCCGCCGAAAAAGATAAGTGTTTCTACCTTTTAATGTATTGTAACATATCCAAATTTCAGGAAAATTGATGAGTGACAGGTAGGTTTACTTGTAAGTTAATATCCCCTCTCGATTGGTGTTGGCGGCACGCTTTGATTCCTCTCCGCTTTTATAATTACAAAATGCCGACTACCGTCACAATGTCGAATTCAATAATGTACCGTACACTGTCGCGGAAGTCAGCATGTTATAACAGCGTCCAGCAAACAGAGTAAGCCGCTGGGAGAACCAACACAGCGAGGCAATAATGACTTACATCTTTTATTCGTTTTTTATATTATTAATGTTGATAATATAAAAAGCTCGATAAAGTAAAAGGGGCTTTAGCGCAAATTATTATCTGTGCAACAAAATTAATACAAAATATCTTGGGGTATCTACTCAAACTTACTGATATTTAAACTCGCCCCCTCAAAATGTACACTATATTCGCCACTCGTATTAAAGTATAAATGACGATCTCAGTCATTCTCCTCCTCCATAATAGCATGTTTGCATCGAAGTGTGGTACATTGCGTGGGTTGCAAGTAGTGTGAGATGCACAATGTTGCCACACTACAAAGCATCCAGTACCTGCTATATTGCACTGCCATGCACTGTTGTAATTCTTCTCTTACGATTTGTCGTATGAGAGAAGCGAAGTCATGCTGGTCTTCCACAACGGCCATAGGGACTACATTTGGGAGTGTCATACTTCTTGCGTCCAACCCTCCTTTGCACCACTTGATGAACTCTTCTGTCGTAGCGACGTCTTTTATCAGAAGAGCTTGGTACATATCTTCAGCAATTCCCTTCATCAGGTGCGAGATTTTGTCCGCCTCAGTCATGTTCGGATTGACTATGTTATACAGGGCCAAAACATTCTGTATGTACGATTGTGTCGGCTCACCATGTCGTTGGGCCCGGTTCTTCAGTTGTTCTTCCACCGAGAGCATTTGTCGCTGGCGGTCTCCAAACGTCTTCTTAAGTTCCTCCTGGAACGTCTCCCAGTCATTCAAATTGTCCTCGTTGTTTTCGAACCATTGCTGGGCTGTTCCGTCCAGGTAGAAATAAACGTTGGCCAAGCACATCGTATGATCCCACCTGTTGTACTTGGCGACTCGGTCGAACGCTTTTAGCCATTTGTTGGGGTCCTGTCCAGCATCTCCAGAGAACACTGACGGGTGTCTGATGTGCAGCTGGCTTATTGCTTGTTTCGTCTCCATCGTTCTTCTGATAATACGTACTTTTGGAAGGATGTACTCGGTGTATCTCTTGTATTCCGGTTCCAGTCCATGTAAGCGACGGCTTTTACGTTGCCTAATCGGAGCCACGGTGATGCAGCTGTTGCACAGTGTACCCGGTGCCTCCACCGAACAATGTCGCGTTGCAATGGAAGCAGGCTTGACTTCGAAGGCAACTAAACACAGCACTTATACTGAAAGCACGTTTATTACGAACTCAACATACACTCAGCACAGACTGCCTCTCAGGCGGAGTGCTCTGCTATTTATACACAGACAGAATTTACCAGAAATCAGAACAGTTAACATAAGAAACAAGTAGAATTTACAAGTGAACATAAGAAAGATGTAAAACCTTCTGGAATTGTTAATTACAAAGAAATAAGTTTCTGCCGGTGGGCGGGATTGAACCGGCGACCTTCTCCACCGCAGTCCGTGCCCCTATCCCCTGCGCCACGCCGGCTGTCGGTGGCCGTCTTCTCCCTGTCAAGCCTGCTTCCATTGCAACGCGACATTATTATAGCGGACCATACTTGGAAGAACGGTGACGTTGTGCTTCTTTTTTTTTTTTAATTCAGTGCTACCGGTTTCGGTTAGTGAACGATTTTGAAGTGCCAGCAGAGTTTAGCCAATAGCTTCAATAGCGTCAAATTTCTGATCACCTGTATTCACTGCAAATACAACTACTGCACTTGCTACTAATTGCTAGCGAAGTGCAGACTGGGCCGCATCCACCCACTTCTTCCCCCTCGTTTCCTTTTTCCTCATGTTGTTGGTATAACAGGACACGTGTGCACCATTACGTCATTACTGAATTCTAACAAAAGGAGCAAGGTATTCGGCACAATCCGTCACAGTTGTTGTTGTTGTGGTCTTCAGTCCGGAGACTGGTTTGATGCAGCTCTCCACAATGCCCTCTCCTGAGCAAGCCTCTTCATCTCCACATAAGAACGGCAACCTACATCTATCTGAACCTGCTTACTGTATCCATCTCTTGGTCTTCCTCTGCGATTTTTACCCCACACACTTCCCTCTAATGCTAAATTCACAATTCCTTGATGTCTAAGAATGTGTCCTACCAATATATCCCTTCTTTTAGTCAAGGTATGCCAGAAATTACTTTTCTCCCCAATCCTGTTCAGTACCTCGTCATTAGTTACGCGATCCACCCACCTAATCTTCAGCATTCTTCTGTAGCACCATATTTCAAAAGCCTCAATCCTCTTCCTGTCCACACTGTTTATCGTCCATGTCTTACTCCCATACAAGGCAACACTCCATACAAATGCCTTCAGAAAGGACTTCCTTAGGCTTAAATCAATATTTGATGTTAACAAATTTCTCTTTTTCAAAAACGCTTTTCTACCCATTGCCATTCTGCATTTTATATCCTCTGTACTGCGCCCATCATTTGTTATTTTACTGCCCAAGCAACAAAACTCATCTACCTCCTTTATTGCTTCGTTTCCCAATCTAATCCCTTCAGCATCACCTGATGTTCTTACACTGCACTCCATTACCCTAGTTTTTCTCTTGTTAATGTTCATCTTATATGCACCTTTCAGCACACTGTCCATTCCGTTCAATTGCTCTTCCAGGTCCTTTGCTGTATCTGATATAATTACTATGTCGTCGGCAAAACGCAATGTCCGTCACAGTAAAAACCTTGATTATATGTGAAAATACAAGACAATACTGGGGGAGGTTCAGGCGGGGGCGGCTGGGTTATTTGTTCTAAATTAGTTACCAAGTACTTTTACAAAAACTACTACAACCTCATTTTTCAGTAAGATGTTTTCTTCTTGACGAAGTACTCTTATTTTCCTTCCTCCAGCGACGAATTCGCACTTAAGTGCCCACATTTCCACGTAACATATTTGAAGATATACAAGTAGATTTTATATTCAGTGATAGAGCAGATATATCGAGTAAATAGCGGAAACAAGACACCTTTTAAAGTACGTAATTCACTTTCAACGGAAAGATTCCTTCACCGGTAAACAGTGGAATGTCTTGATATTTTATCGTTTGACCTAGTGTCACTGAAGCTAAAGCCTTATTGTTTTTTTCTATCATACATCATGTAACACATGTCCAGTCTTTCTGAGGAAGATACTTTTAAAAGTTTCTAAACCCAACTTAAGGGATCTTAGTAAACCTTTTTAATATTCGTAACTGACTAACTGCTTACTAGTATCATGAGAATGTTATTGTCGTGCGTTTCTTAAATGTATCTTCCCAGATGAGGCGAGATATTCAACAGTTATTAGCTTCACAAAAAAAAAAAAAAAAAAAAAAAAAAGTGCAAATGTTTGTATAGTCTATGGGACTTAACTACGGGGTCATCAGTCCCTAAACTTACAAACTACTTATGAACTACTTACGAACTAGGACGGCACAAATATCCATGCCCGAGGGGGGATTCGAACCCACGACCGTAGTGGCCGTGCAGACCGTGACTAGAGCGCCTTAGTCTCCTCGGCCACCGCGGACGGCATTAGCTTCACAAAAGAGGATTTCGTTGACAAACATTCTACAAGTATCTCTGAAATTGTTTTGAATATGCATTCACATAGGACGTTCAAAACCATGTGCAGTAATATCTCTATACCTAATTTACTTATATTACTGATTTCAGTGACCAGTTGTATAGTAGGTTATTAAACAAGAAATTAAAATAATAATGTTGTCGGCTGCGCAATATCTCTCTGCAGCCAGCTTTAACCCGAAAGAATAGACTTGGTGTTTAACTTGAAGAGGTAGGATTAGCATTTAGATTAAGAGAGGCGAGTGGTTAACTTATACTTTGTAGATCAAAGCTACCAATTTGTGCCTAACGGGAATTACAACTCTTCCCTGCTGCTTATGAATATGCCAGGCTTTTGGTGTGGTGTCAATTGCCTTATCTGGTAAAATATTCCATATGCATAATGTCTTATGGATATAGGAGTTATTATCTATTCCCCAGTTGAATGAAAACGGTACACCATGAGAAAATTACTATAAAGGACGACAGAAATATTCTTGACAACGCAGAATTTTTTTTACTGCGGATTAACTTTCCTTGTAGATGTCGAGTATGGTACTCTGCATATGTGAGGATATCAATATGTGGATAAATAATGTGTGCCATGTAAGCTGTCAAACTCAATTAAATCCATAGCTACATTAACATTCTCAAAAAATATATTTTTGAAAGTCTAGATACATAAAGTTCATTTTCAAACGACGTGTTCATTAGTAAGTTCTGAAGAAATGATTAGAATGTGAATCAACTTGGGTTAGCATGTTCCTCTCTGCCTAGTAGGCCCTGATAACATTTTACCGAGCTTTTTGGCAAAAACGTGTATACGGCACGAATGACGATCTTCCGTAGAGCCATCCATGTGTTCCATAAACTGTTGGTATTCGACTGGCTTCATACTGATTAATACTGAACAAGCGTAAACGTATATAATTTCTTATTGCAAAGAAGATTTCGCATCCAATTTGTGGTACAAAATACTGTCGTTTCACACGTCACATTAATCGGTGTTCTGACGAAGACAGTTAATGTTACTGCGTAATCACAGGCTTTCCAAGGAGAATAATCAAGAAAATGGGTCAGGTTATTGAATTACTCTAGCTGTGTTAATGTAAGGGTAATATAATTTTTGTACTTACGAATACGACGCCACCAGGAAAGTCGTCACGTTCGAAACAGATTCTGTAAAAAGAAATACATATGAATTTACAGTAAACTGTCAATACTTATCATACAACGAAAACATTTGAACTGAACAAAATACAAGACGGTTTTATTCAACGTTTCTTTACATGAGACCGTCCTCCCCCATCAGGGGAAAGTGATGGCAATATAATGACACTTTGTATGAACAGTTTTACTGAAACAGAAAAGTTATAGGCCCTTGAAATAAATACCTTAATTTCCACACGAGAGAGAAAATTTTGTTCAATGCCTACCACGCTTACGTCACTAGCAGAAAGCGTTAACCACTTCAAATCTTGGATTTTCCCCATGCGCTGCTCTCGTTACTTCTACACCAGGGTGAATGAAACACCATTTACTTCCCAAACCGCTCTGTAAGCCCTATCTTCGTTGGGTAGCTAGCGTGTATTAAATAATGACAAGCGAATCGGAAACGTCTGGCTTTACTTTGGTGTATTATCGTTCATTACGAATATTGTCTGGTGGAAGAAAATGTTTAGATATTTGTAAAGCAGTGGTACCAAACTACAGTGGTCATCGGTACCTACACTTACAAACTCCTGCAACTAACTTATGGTAAAGGCAATACAAACACACACACACACACACACACACACACAATCATGTCTGAGGGAAAACTCGAACCTTCGACGGGTAGCAATCGCGCACCCTGAAACAACGCGCCTTAGAACACTCGGCCATTCATGCGCGACCTGTTCGAAGATACAGTTATATTTTGCAACTGAAAACTGCAAGTTATTACACATAATTTACAAAAAAGAGTGTAAGCACGACGTATTCCTTAGATTACAAATGTCAATCATCAAAATTAATCCGTAGCTGTTGAAAATGCTGCAGCCCAAATTTGATTTCTGTTCCTTCGAATGTTTGGAATCCTACAGGACCAAGCTTCTAGGGTCATCGGTCCCCAGGCCAACAAACTACTTAATTTAAACTAAGGATAAAACATACACACACACACACACACACACACACACACACACACACACATGTCCGAGGGAAGACTCGAACCTCCGACGGGACATCTGCGCAATCCGTAACGCGGCACTCCAGACCACACGACCATACACACACACACACTATATATATATATATATATATATATATATATATATATATATAATGGCATAAATTTTTCGGTATACTTTTGTAACATTGGAATCACATGCGATTACTAATATTGCAAATTAGTAAAATCACAAAAAATCTATTTTCTTCGTCATTAAATAGAACTGTGCATCCTGTTAAGGATCATTCTGTCGTTCAATTATTTGAAATTTAATAGCAAGTTTTTTCTAAAGGAGAACGATTTAGCAATGAGTTGTGCATTGAGGGTTCGCATGTCAGAATTTTTTTTTCAATACGTATCAAACGGCTATTGTTCTTAAATGTTACCGAGCGAGGTGGCGCCGTGGTAACACACTGGACTCGCATTCGAAACGATGGAGGTTGAAATCCTCCTCTGGCTATCCAGATTTAGGTTTTCCGTGATTTCCCTAAATCACTTCAGGCAAATGCCGGGATGGTTCCTTTCAAAGGGCATGGCCAATTTCCTTCCTTATCCTTTCCCAAACACTCCGAGCGTAATCTCTCCCTCTAATGACCACGCTGTCGACGGGACGTTAAACTCCAAGCTTCCTTCCTCGTTCTAAGCGTTAAGTACAAAGATACAACGTATATACACGGGATGTATGTTGACGATATAAAACAATGAATTTGTGACATGAACAAGTTGCATAAGAACATTGTATTTACGATAGAGCAAAAGCAGCTTGGAATCTATATAATCTTGTTCTGAAAATTGTATGTTGACGATATACATATAGTGTACGAAGGTTTCTATGAATAAAACAATGAATTTTGTGACATAAACAATATGCATAAGAATATTGCATTTACGGTAGAACATGAACAGCTTGGAATTTTAAATTATCTTGATCTGAGGATTGAGAATAAGAAGCTCGAGTTAGGAATTTTAGGGAAAAGCGCATAGGTACTGTAAGTAATAAAGGTTTTTTGTAATTCAAGAGAGGATTCTAACAACGTGCATTACTTAACCCTAGATTCTAGGCTTCTGTTTACCCCTAGTAGGCAATCCTGCACAAACAGTACTCTTTGTTCCACAGCAATGTTATATCGCATGTTGCATGAAATACTTTCGTACTGCAGCAACTCTTTGCGTCTGTCTGTAACACGTGTTACCGAGAAAGGCTTGGGCACAACCGTTCAAGTTACCAGGCTTTCACAACATTCGAATTAATTGTTCTCTACAGGCGTATTTCGTTGACTTTCAGTCCGAACTGTTGTGGCGTAAAGTCAGCACCACACGCCAGACGTAAGAGAACGATCGTGGAGAAAGCAGTGGATGACGTCAGGCAGCCAATCACACGCCGGCGCCATGCATCCTGGAGGGAGTAACGGAGATGTGCGCCCTCTACAAGCTGCTATAACTAGACCAACATACGTCTGGACGGCCCGGTCAGAACTCGGCTCCGAACTAAGGCAGTCACTAGGTCTCAGCTCATCTAACATCGTACAGAAGACGACGCCACAAGAAGAATGAAGAACAGATAGGAGTTGAGTATTCTATTCTTCAGTCAATACAACTTGTATTAATAATTTGCACCGAACCTTTCGTGAAAAGCTAGGCTGGGACAAGAACTCAACAAATGGCAACGAGGATGATTCAACACAAACTGTGTGGTTCAGAAATACTGCGTTGATGCCTGCTTTGGTAGGGAGTTAAAAGAAAGACAACAACCGCTAAAATGAAAGGTGAATGCAGAAGTTCCAATACATCTTCGTTTCGTACCTAAGGCCGTATTACACTGTAAAATTTTCTTTGACAAAGAATCCTAAATTTGAAAATGGCGGACAAATGTTTCGCATTTACCTCGTATGTTACATGCATAGAGTAAAAATATCTATTTCGGCCTGTACTTTATGGTTGCCTATACAGTAATTGCGATGGCTACACATTAGAAAGACCGGACATCTCCCACTGAGATATTTTGGGATCTCTCAACGTCTTCTAGATAAGCTTAAGTATTGTAGTAATAATGGGACAATGCACAAATGGTTTAAATCATACTTAACTGGAAGAGTGCAGGAAGTCGAAGTAATCAGTTCACATAAAATACAAGAAACAGCTAATTTCTCCAACTGAGAAGTTATCAAAAATGGGATCCAACAAAGTTCGGTAATCGCGGTCCTTTTCTGTCCTCAATATATATTTAGGATTTGGGTTTATACATTAACGAAGATGTTAATGTAGTTCATTTTCCTGACGATAGAAGTATAGTTATCACGCCTATCAGGAATTAACTGATGAAATTGTAAATGATGACTTTCAGAAAATTGTTAAGTAGTTCTCTACAAATGGACTCTCATTAAACGTCGATAAAACCCAGTACATAAAGTTTCATACAGCAAATGGCATGACACCATTAATAAATATAGAATTTGAACAGAAATCTGTAGCTAAGGTAGAATATTGTAAATTTTAGGTGTTTACAGTGATGAGTGACTGAATTGGAGGAATCACATTGAAGATATGCTGAAACGATTGAGTGCAATTACTTATGCTACCAGAGTTATTGGAAAGTTTGGTGATATACATCGCAGTAAAATATCTTACTATGCCTATTGTCATCGGTGCTTTCATATGGGATTATATTCTGAGTCAATTCAATGTTGAGTAAAAGGGTATTCAATGCACAGAAGCGTGCAGTCAGAATAACTGCTGGATCCCATTCAGGATCAACTTCAGATATTTACTTGAGAATCTATGGATTTTCATCGTAGTTTTACAATATATGTATTCTCGTTTGAAATGTATTATTAACAATCGGGCCCAATTCAAAAGTAACAGCAGTTGCATAGATACAACACTACGAGAAACAGTGATATTCACTACTCAAGGTTTAATCTAACATAGGGGATGACACAGCTTCCGGTAGGCAACATTTGTGTCTATCTAGGCCTTTAGGACGGAGTTTAGTTTTGGTACAATGTTTGTACAAGCCTTAGGTTGGATGACCGTTTTTGTCACTATTCTGAGCCGAAAAGCAGATTACTTGAGTTGTATATCAGGCAGTCCGGAAATATTATCTGCTACGAGAAGACTACAAGTTTTTTTTGGAAGGCTTTCATATATTTTCTCTAACGAGAAGGTGTATTCTAGGTGAAAATCTGTTTCCTGTATAATGATGTTTATTACCTTGGATATGATTAAGCGATACCTATGGCGATGTTACTGATGACAATTCTGCAAAAGGATAATTTCTGAACACAGCTTTCCGAAATTTCTTCACCAAAGAAATTCCTATCATGAACAGCTACCATCAACCACAATTTAGAAGTAGATATCCCTGAAGTGTTAATGTATTTAAATTACTTAACAAAAGCAGGTCTCCCCGTCTCGAATGTATACCAGTTAGGTTCCTTTCTGAGATATACAACCGTTCGCTCAGTGATGGATCCGCACCAAAGGAGTGAAAAGTTCACAGACCACTCCAATATTGTTCAAATGTCTGTAAATCTATCGGACCAAACTGCAGTCCGTAGCTTACAAACTACTTAAACCTAGGTAAACACACACCCATGCCCCAGGGAGGTCTCGAACCTAGACGGCGAGCAACCTTGCGCTCCGCAGCGAGGTGCTTTAGACCGCTCGGCTACTCCACCGCGGCCCATTCCGATATTCAAGAAAATTACAGGGCTATAGGACTGATATTTAAGTACCTCCAAGAGAACGACCTATTGACCCAAAGTCAACACGGATTCATGAAGTATCGTTCTGGAGAAACACAGCTAGCTCTTTACTAACGTGATCTGATGAGAGCTAGGAACAAGGGATCTCAAATAGATTCCGCATTTCTAGATTTCCGGAAGGCTTTTGACACTGTGCCTTCTAATCAAATTGCGTGCTTATGTAAGATCGCGACAGTTGTACGACTGGATTCATGATTTCCTGTCGGAATCGACACAGTCCGTTGTAATTGACGGAAAGTCACGGAGTAAAACACGATATTTACCGTTCGCCGTGAAAGTGTCGTAGGATCATTTGCTTGCCTCAACGATACCGATCGCCGTACCGTAAATGCAACCACGGAGAGGACAGACAAACGTGTGGTTCCTGAAGAGGGGCAGCAGCATTAACAGTAGTTACAAGGGCTAAAGTCTGGATGTTTCACTGAGCTGGAGTTGTAACATCAGCTAACATAGTTTTGCTCAAATGTTCAAATGTTTGTTAATCTATGGGACTCGACTGCTTGGTCATTAGTCCGTAGCTTACAAACTACCTTAACGAAGTTAAACTAACCCAATGAGAACACATACATCCATGCCTGTGGCAGGATTCGAAGTTCCGACGCGGGAAGTCTCGCGATCCGTAACGTGGCGCTCCAGACCCCTCGGCTACTTCCGCGCGGCTAACATGGCTTTGTAATGCAGTTACTGCGAACGGCTTAAAGCAACGGGAAACTAGAGTCGTTGCTTTTGGCGACGACATGCAGCTCTACTGTGTGGATGTATAATGATGCCGTATTCTTGGGTAGAATAGGCCGGCCGCGGTGGCCGAGGGGATTGAGGCGCTCCAGTCACGGTCTGCACGGCCACTACGGTCGGGGGTTCGAATCCCCCCTCGGGCATGGATATTTGTACCGTCCTAGTTCGTAAGTAGTTCATAAGTAGTTTGTAAGTTTAGGGACTGATGACCCCGTAGTTAAGTCCCATAGATTCTACAAACATTTTTTTGGGTAGAATATTCCGGAGATGAAATAGTCCCCTATTCGGATTCCCGGACGGAGACTACTCAGTAGGTTGTCGTCATCAAGAGAAACAAAACAGGAGCGTAGAATGTTCTATCCATTAATCGGGTAGGTAAGATGCAAAATTTGCATAGATATATGTATAAGTTAGATGTGGTGGAGATTAGTGAAATTCGGTGACAGGATGAAAAGTATTTCTTGTCAGGTGAGTACAGGGTTATAAATACAAAATCAGTTGGTGGTAATGCAGAGTAAGTCTGATAACGAACAAGAAAATAAGAATGCAGGTTTGGTACTATGAACAGCATAGTGAGCGCATTATCGTAGCAAAGATAGTCACGAAGCCAACACCGACCACAACAGTACAAGTTTATGTGCCAACTAGCTCTGTCGATGATGAGGAGATCTAAGAAATGTATGAGGAGCAAAAAGAAACTATTCAGTTGAGGGAGAGGAGAACTTGCGATGGGGGGAGGGGGACTCGGTAGTAGGAAAGGGAAGAGAAGAAAATGTAGTTGGTGAATATCGACTGGGGATAAGGATGAAAGAGGAAAAACCCTGGTAGAATTTTGTGCTGAGCACAATTTAATCATGACATACACTTAGTTTAAACGTCACGAAAAAAGTTTATATACGTGGAATAGTCCAGGAGATTCTTGAAAGTATCAGACTGACTTTATAAAGGTAAGGCATATGTTTAGTAATCAGGTTTTAAATTGTAAGATACATCCAGTGGGAGATATAGTCTCTGACCATACTGTATTGGTTATAAACTGTAGATTAAAACATAAGAATAGAAGAAACTGGACAAATTGAAGGAACCAGAGGTGTTTGAGAGTTTCAGAGGGGGGAATTAGGAAACGGTTGGCTGCAACCGGGGGAAAGTAATACAGCAGAAGAGGAATGAATAGATCTGAGAAATAGTGAAGGCCGCAGATGGACAGGGCCTCGTAGATATCCCTGCATAACACAGGAGATACTGAGCTTAATTAGTGAAAGACGAAAATATAAAAATGCAGCAAGTGAAGCAGGCAAAAGTATGTGCAGACGTCTGAAAAATGAGGATGACATGAAGTGCAGACTGGCTAAGCAGGGGTGGCTAGGACAAATGCAAGACTAAGGGAAAGATAAAAACTGCCTACAGGAAAGTAAAATAAATATATGTAGATAAGAAATGCCGTTGTATGAGTATCAAGAACTCAGATGGAAAACCAATACTAAGCAAAGAAGAGAAAGCTCAAAGGTGGAAGAACTACATAGATGACATAGGGAAACTAACTTATAGGCAGTATTGTAGAAATGGAAGAGGAAGTAAACAAATATACGATAGTAATATCAATACTGCGAGACTTATTTGACAGTGCACTGAAAGTTCTTAGTCGAAACAAGCCTTCAGGATTAAATGATATTCTCTGTGAACTGCTGATAACTTTGGAAGAGCCACCCATGAAGAAATTATTCAATCTTGTATGTAAGATACATGAGACAGGATAAACACCGTCCGACTAAAAGAAGAATATAGTAATTCCAATTCCTAAGAAAGCGAGTGCAGACAAATGTAAAAATTAATCATCAGTTTAATAAGTAATATTTATAAAATATTAACACGAATGGAAAAAACTGGTGGATTTAGATTTAGGAGAAATGTAGGAACACTGGAGGCATTACATTACGACTTAACTTAGATCTACCATTTGTAGATCTGGAGCAAGCTTTTTCCAATGTTGATTGGAATACACTCTTTCAAATTTTGAACTCAGCAGAGCTCAAATATAGGAAAAGGAAAGTTATTTGTAATTTTTACATCGACCAAACAACAGTTCTAAGACGTCAAGCAATCGTCAGCAGCGGAACGAAGTTATTTGGGTAAATAATCATAGAGGAAGACCGAGGGACGAATACAACAAGACGTTCCCAATCGATGTAGATTGCCGTTCGTATTCTCAGACGAAGAGGCTTGCACAGAACAGGGTAGCGTGGCGAGCTGCATCAAACAAGTCTGCGGACTGAAGACCACAGCAGCACTGTTTCTTATGTTTACAATATATTTAGGAGACAATCTAAGCAGCTGCCTTCACCTCTTCGCGGGCCATTTATTCGCTAGTAAGACACCAGATGATCAAAATCAACTGCAAAATTATTTAGTTAAAATATCTTAATTGTGCAAAAATTGGCAGTTGACCCTTAATAATTATGTGTGAAGTCAATCTTATGAGCAATAAAAGAAATGCATGACATTTCATTTACCCTTTAAATCTTTAAGTATAAAGACCGCAAATTCAACTTAATATCTAGGAATTACAATGACGAACAACTTAAAATGGAAAGAAGATATAGTGAAGGCGAACCAAGGGAACGTTCCATTGACAGCATAGAAGATGCAACTGTTCCACTAAAGCAACTGTCTAGACTACAGTTCTGAGTGCTATTTTGGAGTCCAGCAAGTGGGACTGACAGACGATTTAGTGAACGTTCAGGTAGGGGAACTCGTTTCGTATTACGACGTTACAGGGCAGAGAGGTTATGGAAATGATGCACGAGTTGAGGCGAAAATCATTGAACGAAAGATGTTATTAGTTACGGCGATATCTGTGAATTTTCTTTCATTAACTTTCTCGTCCGAACGCAAATATATTTTATTAGCACCCACCTAAATAAGGAAACACGATTATCATGATAAAAAAGAAATGTAAATCGGAAAGATTTGGGGTTTTCCTTTATCGGGGGAACTATTAGAGAATTCAACTGTAGGGAAAGATAATAAAGGCTCGATGAACCCTCTGCCATGCACTACAGCAGTGATTTGCAGCCGCGGTGGAGTAGCCGAGCGGCCTAAGGCGCCTCGGTGTGGAGCGCGCGGTTGCTCGCCGTCGGAGGTTCGAGTTCTCCCTGGGGCATGTGTGTGTGTGTGTTATGTCCTTAGGTTAGTTTATCTTAGCTTAAGTAGTTTTTACCCCACAAGTAGCTTCTAATGAAATTGCGAGCTTATGGAATATCCCCCAACTGTGCGATTGGATTCACGATTTTCTATCAGAAAGGACAGTTCGTTGTAATTGACGGTAAGTCATCAAGTAAAACAGAAGTGATATCTGACGTTCCACAGATAAGCGTTATAGGTCGCCTACTCTTCGTCGTGCTTATAAACTATTTAGGAGACAATCTGAATAGCTTCCTCAGACTGTTCGCGGATAATGCTGTCGTTTATCGGTTAGTGAAATCAACAGAGGATCAAAAGCAACTGCAAAGCGATTTAGACTATTTCTACATGGTGGTAAAGTTGGAAATTAACATTAAATGAAGAAAGGTGTGAAGTGATATACGTGACCACTAAAAGAAATCCGCTGAACTTCAATTACATCATAAATCAAACATTAAGGTCGTAAATTCTACCAAATACCTAGGAGTTACAATTACGAATAACTTTGACTGGAGAGAACACACAGAAAATATTGTGGGAAGGTGAACCAAAGGTTACATTTCATTGGCAGAACGCTTCGAATATGCACCAGCTCCACCAAAGAGACTGCCTACATCACACTTGTACGTCCTCTCATGGAGTACTGTTGTCCGTTGTGGGACCCTAACCAGGTGGGACTGATGGAAGACATTCAGAATGTTCAGAGAAGGGCAGCTCGTTTTGTTTTATCACGTTATAGGGGGGAAAGCGTCGCGGAACTGTTGCACGAATTGGGGTGGAAATCATTAAAAGAAAGACGTTGTTCATTGCGGCGTGATCTGTTTGCGAAGTTTCAATCACCGACTTTTACTTCTGAATGTGAAAATGTTTTGCCAGCATCCACCTACTTAGGGAGACATGACCATCCCAATAACAGAAGAGAAATCAGATCGAAAACGGAACGATTTAGGTGTTCTTTCTTCCCTCGCGCTAATAGAGAATGGAACGGTAGAGAAAAGTTATGAAAGTGGTTACTCAACCCTCTGCCAGGCACTTAAATGTGATTTGCAGAGTACCTATGTAGATGTAGATGTAAGCTGCGGACTGATGACCACGCAGTTTGAACATTTAGTGATTTGAAGAGCGTCTATGTAGCTGTAGATTTACACGGGACAGGCATCGAGTGTCGCATCCGACGCCTCGCTCGAGCTGTCGGAAACGGGCTGCAGGCGGCGGCAGGTGAGAAACACCACAAGTAGCCGCAAAGCTGCCGCCACCGCCGCGGGTCTTCTAAGCCGGGCTCGCCTCTATTGGTGTTATGCCCGCCTCAAGTACCGACCACACAAACACATCGGCGACACGTGGCTGCAAGACTTAGCGAGCCGTATCTGGGCGAAGTTGTTAATTCATCGGCTCTAAACTATTGTTTGGCGAACTGGGCAACTGTTCGCCTCAGCAAAAGAGTATCTTCAATGAGCCATCAGTGTCCAGCGCAAGTAAAATTTCTAATAAGGGTGTACATAGCACTTAATAAATTGTTGCCGGCCGCGGTGGCCGAGCGGTCTGCGGCGCGCCAGTCACGTTCTGCACAGCCACTACGGTCGGGGGTTCGAATCTCCCCTTGGGCATGAATGTTTGTGCCGTCCTTAGTATTAGCTAGTTCATAAGTAGTTTGTAAGTTTAGGGCCTGATGACCCCGTAGTTAAGTCCCATAAGTTGTACAAACATTTGAACATTTTTGAATAAATTGTCTTGGTGTTGTTGTTGTAGTTCCGTCCAGAGACTGGTTTGATGCAGCTCCCCACCCTAGTTTATCATGACCAAGCCTCTTCCTCATAAGAACGGCAACCCACATCCATTTGATTCTGCTTTTTACCATCGTCTCTTTGTCTCCCTCTGAGATTTTTCCTCTACACACTTCCCTCGAATGTTAAATACATGATACCTTGATTCCTAAGAACGTGTATGCCAAAAACTACTTTTCTCCCCAAATGCCGCGGCGTAGCTGCCGAGCGCATTGAGGCGCTATGTTACGATGTGCGAGGTCGTTCCCCATCGGGGGTTCGAATCCCCCTCTCTGGAATGGATGTTTGTGCTGTATTTAGTATAGGTTTAGGGACTAATGACCCCGCAGTTGTCCCATAAGCTTAACAAACATTTGAACATTCTCCTCAATTCTATTCAGTAGCTCTTCATTAGTCACGCTATCTGCCGACCTAATCTTCAGCATTCTTCTGTATCAACACTTTTCAAAAGCTTCTATCCTCTTCTTCTCTGAACCATTTATAGATCATGTTTCACCTCAGTACAAGGCAACTCTCCACACACTTGCCTTCAGGAAAGACTTCCTTACACTTAATATTCAATGTTAGCAAACTTCTCTTTAGCAAAAACGCTTTTCTTTCCATTGCCATTATGCATTTTATATCCTCTGCACTGCGACCGCCATATGTCATTTTATTGCGCAAGTAACAAAACTCATTTATCACCTTTATTGCTTTGTTACCTAATGTAATTCCCTCAGCATCGTCTGATTTTCTAAGACTACAATCGATTACCTTTGTTATTCTTGTTAATCTTATACGCTACTTTCAAGACACTGTACATCCTGTTCAATTGCTCTTCAAGGTTCTTTACAATATCATCAGAAAAAAGCAATGATTTTATTTCTTCACCCTGAACTGTAATACCTACTCCAAATTTCTCTTTGCTTTACCACACAACTTTCTCAATATACAAATTGAATAACTAGAGGGAAAGGCTACAACCATGCTTTACTACCTTCCCAACCACTGATTCCCTTTCATGCTATATATATATATATATATATATATATATATATATATATATATATATATATATATATATCAACCATACAGCACTTATATACAGCATATATATATATATATGTAGAGATAACTGTGATAGATGTAACTGTAGAGAACGGAAGTTTATTTACAACTTGTACATCAACCATACAGCACTTATATACAGCATATATATATATATATATATATATATATATATATATATATATATATATATATATATATATATATGCTGTATATAAGTGCTGTATGGTTGATGTACAAGTTGTAAATAAACTTCCGTTCTCTACAGTTACCCCTGCTGACTTCAGAATTTGAAATAGTGTGTTCCAATCAACACATTCAAAAGCTTTCTCAAAATCTACAAAAGCTAGAAATGTAGCTATTTTCTAAGACAAGTCCCGTGTCCTTACATTTCTTCTGAATCCGAACTGATCTTACAGGGGTGAGCATCTATCAGCCTTTATATCAAAACTGTTCAAAGAATAAGCAGTTAAACATTTTAAATCAACTTGACGAAAAGAACTCTAATAATAACATAATCAAATAATCTTAATTATACAAATGAAATAAAATAAATTAATTAAACCTTAAACCCAAATAAGAAACAATCTATGGCACTTAACTGCTTTGGTTGTTAGTCCCTAGGCTTACAAACTACTTAAACTAAGTAGGAGGCGAGGTACTGGTGGAAGTAAAGTTGTGAGGCGGGATAGCTCAGTCTGTAGAGCGCTTGCGCGTGAAAGTCAAAGGTCCCAGGTTTCGAGTCCCAGTTCCGACACACAATTTTAATCTGACAGCAACTTTCATATCAGCACACACTCCGCTGCAGAGTGAAAGTTTCATCCTACTTAAACTAAGTTAAACTAATCTAAGGACAACTCACACACACACACACACACACACACACACACACACACATACACATACACACGCCCCAGGGAGGGCACGAATACCCAACGGCGAGCAATCGCGCTCTCCGCAGCGAGGTGCCTTAGACCACTTGATTACTTCTGTAAATAATTCGTATTAAAATTTTGCAACCACTACAGACGAAAAAGTTATACACCTGATCAGGTGCATTCATCGGTCCTAAACCATTGTATGGTGAATCGGATTACTGGTTGCCTCAGCACAATGAGCCATCGATGTCCAGCACAATTTCTAGTAAGGCTGCACTCTTTTAAAAATATGCATATCACGTAATACACTACCGAGGATAAATTAATACACCTTGAAAGAAAACGTCTTTTTTGAGCCGATGACTCAGACGCTACCTGGGGAAAATAACTGTACTGATACTGGTTACAACGTCATCCGCTAATCAACAGTTTAGCGACGTAGGTACCAGAGCGCCACCTGAGTGCCTTCTTGTATCAATGTGTCAAGCAAACAGGCGTCATGTCATGGAGACGTACAAAATAGTATCAAATCTAAATAAATGTGAAAAATAAAAAAAATGAAATCTGGAAGCTCTAACAGCTAAGGTCGTAGCATCCAAGATCAGGGCATAGGGCATATCAGGTATATTTTTATGAACGTCTGGAGAAATTTCATTTACCAGAAACCTCTGCTGCCGCCGGCGGATGGCTGCACGATCTAAAGCCCTCCTCACAGCCGTCCTTGGTAGCCTTACCCAAAATTCTTGAAAAAGTAATGTATTAACAGCCTTATGCAAAATTCTTGAAACAGGAATGTATTCTAGAGTAGTTTCACGCATGTAAAAATAAAATTATAACAAAATGTCAGTTTGTTGTGGCATCCCATTTTTGATTGCTCCCCAGTTTGAGGAATCAGCTCTTTTTTGCATATTATGTGAACTACTTATCTGAAGAAGAATTCAACAAGACTGCATTTTTGCCGTTTTGTGGCTCCACAACAGAGAAAATTATCCCGCTCCTGAAAAGACATAAATTTGACACAATCTTCAGGCCTCCAGCAAAGATCCGTCAACTAATGGAGTCTGTGAAAGATGATGTAGGTCTCAGAACACCAGACATTCATAAAATTCCGTGTGAGTGTTGGCAGTTTTATGTCGGCCAGATTGTTCGCACTATTGAACAGCGACGTATAGAACACGAGCGGTGTTTTCGATTACGCTATCACGAAAAATCAGCTGTGGTGGAACGTCTTTTGGAAAACGGTCACCGAATTGCTTTCGACGAGACATCTATTATTAAACGGACCAACAGCTTCTGGGACAGCGTAATAAACGAGGCAGTAGAGATCAAAATGTCAGAAAACACCCTCAATAAAAACGGCGGTTTGCAGCTCAGTACGGCTTGGGATCCCATAATTGCGGAGTTTAAGCGGGCGCGGGGTACGCGCGATCAAAACATTGCCTTATATGGTCACGGAATGTTACGGATTGCACGGTCACTCCCTTTGGAAGTCTAACTCCTCCCACCGCAACGGATGTGTATGTGTGTTGTCCTTAGCGAGTTAGTTTAGCAAAAACTTCAATAACGGAAAGTAGCCAATATCACTTTTTGCGGGCCTTTGCTTGCACTTGTTTGAAGTAATGTTAAAATACTCATGTGCAAAAATAAACAGAAATAATAAAATAAAAAGTCCATCTTGAATACATTCCGTTATTGGACTTGTCGATTCACTCAGTTTGAGAGCCTCCCTCCTGAAATGTCAGATATTTGTTACTTTGATCAATATGTAAACTTAATGACCAATGACCTCATAACTGAAATAAATCGCAATTTGCGATCAGTTATGGCTACACTGTACTAGGTTTAGATGGAATACCAAAGTGCGGCGAATGAAAATTTCTGCCCGGCCGGGATTCGAGCCCGGGATTGCCTGCTTACTAGGCAGACGCGTTAACCATTACACCCAAGACACAGTGACCAGCCCGACTGCAGAGGACAGGGCTCCTGACGACAATTAATTGTCAGTCAATACCTCATGGTCTGTTCTCCCTGATGTGGGAATACAGCATTATGGCTGCGAGCATTACAGAACCAATAGGCTTTGGTAATAGGAAAGAGACAGCGGGGCGAATGGAGATTTGGGTGTGGCGGGAGACGTGCAGGGAACAGTCCTTTGCAGTCGTGTTGGTCACTGTGTCCTAGGTGGCGGAGTGGTTAACGCGTCTGCATAGTAAGCAGGACATCTCGGGTTCGAATCCCAGGCAGGTACAAATTTCTATTAGCCACACTTTGGTATTCCATCTAAACCAAGTACAGTGTAGCCATAACTCATCGCAAATTGCGATTTATTTCATTCATTGAACGCTGTAACGTCGTGAAAAATATATAATTAACCTCTTAAGTTTCATTCTTAGGGGTAATCAAAAACATAGAAAATAAAATACAAACAAAATTAAAATAAATAAATAAATAAAAAAGTAAAGGAGAAGTACATCTACTCTCGACTTTGCAAATTAATCTATGTATTTAACGTAAATAAACAGCAAATAATTGAAATTATACAAGAAGCTATAGCTCCAATCAGTTTAAAAGAAAGTCTCCAACATTCGACTTAAATGGTTTGGGGAAACTGTGGAAAAGAGCCAACTACACAAATGGGCAGAATTTTGAGTGCATCGGATCTCAGTCCCGTCTCTAATGACATCGCTGTAGGCAGGGCATTGTACCATAATATTCCTTCCTTACTTTTACTGTCAATCGTACGTCCGTTCCCTTAATTTCTGTGTTAATTTGCTCCTTGCGTCTACGTACCGGATGTACGCCATTACAGAGTAACAGTGATTCAAAGTTGGTCTCACAACAGGGTCACCACTGGGAAGCACCGCGCGTGTGTAACTGCTATGAAATGCCCGATGTTTTATTAAGCAAGTTTTTTCCCCATCGTTATCTGTGAAAGTGTTATTTTCCAGCCACGTGTTAACAGCCGAACTGTTAAACTGATGAATTATTTGAATATTTAATGAGACTGGTAGCCTGTCATCCACCGGCGTGGAACAATTGACGTGGAAACTGGTAATACGTATCGTAAAATTCGTCGTGACATTTCATCCTTCCGTGCTGGTACATTTGCAATACAGTGACATTTACGACCGCATGTTTCACGGGTAAATTTTTTTCCGAATGGGTACGTTCTATTCCGTTTAAAAAATTATTTTATGTGCAACGGGAAACGAAACGATGCATTCCGTCCCGCAAAGGTCATGCATTGAACACATAACATTTCAAAAACGAAACTTCTAATAACAGCTGAAACAATATAAAAAAAGATTTGAACATAGAAAATAAATCTGTAATTAAACATAGTAAGACTATAGCACTGAATAACGAATATCTTTAGTAGCTATAGTTATTAAAAAAACAGCAAAACTTGTTTCTTCTTTGTCTGATGGTATTGATAAGAAATATTTTTCTATCCCTCTGATACGTCCGATGTATTACAGAATACAGCGTCTTTCTAGAAATAAATATATCTGCAATGTAGCATTTTCTACATCTAAGAGCCTTAAAAGGAATCTAATTTATAATTTAAAATATAATTATCGTTTTTGCAGAAGTCAGGTGTTTACACAACTATTTTTGATACATGCTCTTTATAATATATACGACTAACTGGACGAGCCTTTGCTAGTAGATGCAAAGAACACTTTTTGGGGAAAACAGATACAAATATTCATAACGCGTTCTATGCCGATCATTTATTAATCACAAACCAGAAACCGAAAGTGTTGACAACATTAACATTTTGCACATAGAGAGTAAATGGAAAAAGCTTGATGTTCTTGAGGTTCTTAAAACTTTTAAACATTTTTCTAAACTAACTGCTGCAGTTGCCTAATAGGGACTTTTTTTCGAGTCAATGAAGCCTTAAGGGATCTTTGAATCTAGTCTTTATGCTTGGCTCCTTCCTGTACGCTCGATAATGATATTCCCTGAAGAATATATGGTAAACTTTGAAAAGTTATTGTTTGTTGTACCCATCCCATCGAAAACTTGTTATTATATCGCATCTTTGTAGAAATCTGTAATCTTATTTTTAAAAAAATGATCCTTATCTACATCAGAAAACAGTTTGGCATTTCATATGATTTTGTAAACTTATTGGTTGTACAATGCTTTGCATTACGTTTACAGGCCGATATTACACGATCATATTTCTTTGTCAAAGATGATATGTCAAATATTTACGTCAAAGAAACTTGATAGCCTAATGGTGAACTTTGAAATATCTCGTCTTTCATCACAGAAATATTATCAAATCTAGGGTCTCGCCGCAGATCTGATAATAACAGTTGTTTGTCTTCTGTTCACTGCAGTGCGAAATATGACCGCTTTGAGCGTTACCATAGCTCAAGTTATTTGACTGTTGTGTGTTTGTAAATACGGCTGTAAAGTTTAGTTGGTGTGTTCAGTCAACCACAAAATTAACATAAACGTATGAAGCAGACAAGGCATTGTATAATGTGAGCCATTCTGATAAAAATAGGCTTAGAAAATTTGAGAGCTGAGGTTATTAAGCGTGAAATGTGGTCCGGTTGTATCGCAGATGGCATGGAGGAGAAAATTAATTTTTGAAACCAGGGTGCCTCATATTAAACAGCGCCTCATCTACCTCGTCCATTTGTATAAATGTTGTTGTTCGTTGATGGAACAAAAATTGTATTTCATTTGTTTATAAAGTTTATGCCAACATTGGAGCACTATCATTAAACAGTTATTAAAAATACATCTTAATGACCATGTAGTGCACTAAAGTTTTATTTAGTTTCAGATATTAATCTTTCACTGCGTTATAAATTGATTCACACGTTTCAGAGTTATTTAACTTCATGAACGTCGTCCACTTGTAACACCGCTAAAAATTCTCTGAATGTTTTTGTTGTCACCCCGTGTAACCACCTTCTTCAACCAAGTACGTATTCTTTTTTCCCAACTTGTCTTCGTACAAACGCATAAAAAATGTAATTGTGACGATAGCAATTGCAGCGCTTAACAAATTTTTATTGTGTGCCATCTTGAAGTATGACATAAAATATGATGACAGTGTAATACCACTTTTTAGAGCCGCGTCAAAGACTTATGCCAAAGAAATTTCATGAAAATTTGATAACATTTCTTTGTCAAAGATTTGATCAAACATATGATCGTGTAATACCGGTCTTAGCAGCTGCTTCATGTAGCCGTTACGAGGTAGTGAAGCGATTGGAGCGGCCACTACCTGCACGCACTCAACATCAGTATAATGCAGGTTTGCTAACCCGTGGGATTTGTTCCATAGTGTGGGACATTTTGACAAACATTTTCAGGAATGGTCAAAGGGAGGTTTTTTAAGCGAGTAATATATTGAATTTTTGACCCTTTATTTGGCAGTGTTGCCCTCGAGCAACATCAAAATTGTACGTGATTTTCTGAAACATTTAAGCTCTCCAACAAAATGAAGTTTCGGTATCTTTTGCGAATAGTTTAGCAACAAACTGAATCTTTAGCATACGTTACCAAGGTACATGTTTGATTCAATTTTGTGACGATATTTTTCGTGATACATGGAAAACTGCTTATAAAAGGGAAAGTGAAAGCCTTGACGTTCAATTATTATGGAAAATTCTTGACGGATTCTTATATGGGAGACTGAAAATGGACTTACATTATATATATATATATATATATATATATATATATATATATATATATATATATATATGTGTGTGTGTGTGTGTGTGTGTGTGTGTGTGTGTGTGTGGCCGGCCGCGGTGGCCGAGGTGACTAAGGCGCTACAGTCACGGTCAGCACGGCCACTACGGTCGGGGGTTCGAATCCCCCCTCGGGCGTGGATATTTGTGCCGTCCTAGTTCGTAAGTACTTCATAAGTAGTTTGTAAGTTTAGGGACTGATGACCCCGTAGTTAAGTCCCATAAGCTTAACAAACATTTGAACATTTTTTGTGTGTGTGTGTGTACATGAATGTACATATTTGGAAACGTTCTAAAACAAAGAAAATGTTTTTTTTTCTAACACAAACGTATGTTTTTTTTAAATGGACACCCTATATTTTTTCTTCAGCAATCCATAGCATGACAAATCACATAAATAATTGCGTTAATTGCGTCGCAATATTCCAATTACATCCCGAGATATTGCGACGATAAGCTGACGCTTGAAAAACCCGAAATACGCTGCTAGCGCAAGTCCTGAGGCTCAGGCGTGAACCCCATGCTGCCCGTAATCGCGATGTGATTGACATGCGTAATAGCACTTCCATACTTACAAAGAGGTCCGAAACGAATAATACGATCTGCTGCCATCAACTCTCATAAGCACATAATGGTTTCCCTGTTGCACGTTTTATGTGTCTACATACACAATATGAACCAGTACCGATCTGTATACACCACTCAGGTTGTCTTATTTATCCTATCGAATGCGTTAAATGACCCATTGTGCCTTTCGCGCACTCGTTCATCCAGGGCCTAGCTCTACCTAGACACGTGTCCAACGTAGTTCCCACTACAGCCACAGTTACCACTTCCCCTTGTTTGTGATTTGCGACCCATGCAAACTCCTGTACTCCACCACCCTCCGAGCATCCCATTTGTTGTTGTTTTGGCGTGCAGTACACCGCTTGCCAGTGTAGTCGTGCATCAGAGTAATCTAGTGACGGCACGGAGGTAGTACACATTGTGAATAAACGTTGTGTTGTGGAACTTATACTGTATTATGTACACACATGAAGATATGGTAGAAACGCTGCTGATCTATGGAGAATGTACGTTGATGGGAAATACGTTATTAGATTGCTTGTTTGTTTATAGTACTGTTAGAGAACATTATGATTATTACGTTAATATGTCTGTTTTCTACCCTACTCCACATACGTGTACTGTACCCTGTTGTAGGCGGGTGAAATTCTGTTCAGGCAGAACGACTGTACAGAAGACGATTCCCTGACAAGCCATCGCCTTCGCGCCGGATGTTTGGTCGTCTCACATCTCGTCTTCGTGAAACGGGAAGCTTAAATCCAAGACCTAGACATCGTCCTAGAACCCGCACAGATGAACGTGCTGAAGTTGCTGTGCTCGATACCGTAGCTGTGAATCCTCACATCAGCACACGTGAAACTGAACGTGAAGTTGGTGTGTCGAAATCAAGTACACAGCGTATTCTTCAGCGTCATAAATTTTATCCTTACCATGTTCATTTACACCAGGATCTTCATGGAAATGACTTCAGCAACAGGGGAACATTTTGTCGGTGAATTCAGCAAAAATTTCTGACTAATCCAAATTTTTTTCGTAGATGTTCTCTTTATCGACGAGGCATCATTCTCCAACAAAGAAATTGTCAATATGAGGAATATGCATTATTGGTCCGCAGACAATTAAAAATGGCTCCGTCAGGTAGAGCATCAACGTCCGTGGAAAGTGAATGTTTGGTGTGGGATTATTGGAGATACCATTATCGGACCTTTCTTTGTAAATGGCGTCCAAAATGGCAGACATTACTCCAGATCTATACGACACAATCTTCCTATTCTCTTGGACACCGTATCTCTGAACAGGAGAATGGTCATGTGGTATCAGCATGATGGATGCCCTGCACATAACGACTTAAGAGCACGACGACTCCTGATCCTTAAGTTCCCTGATAAGTGGATTGGACGTGGTGGCCCAGTTAGGTGGACGGCCAGATATCCGGACCTTACACCGCTGGATTTTTTTCTTTGGGGAGCAGTGAAGGATGCTGTTTACCAACATTAACCATCAACACCAGAGGACTTGAAGCAACGCATTATTGATGCTTGTTCAGCCATCAAAGAGGAAACAATAGCAAGGAGTAGGGCATCCTTCATCCGCAGAGTGACCATATGTATGCAAGCCAATGATTATCACTTTCAGCATGATATGTGAACGCTATCTTTAGTATGTAGTGCAAGTTTCTACAAAGGGCCATTTTACCCAGCAATGTTCAGAAAATTTTGTTTGAAACAATTTGTCATGTAACGCATTAGGTAAACATAACACTGATAATTATGTGATAATAAAACTAATTGGTCAAACATGTTTACATTCATCTTCTATGTCGTACCTGAACTTCCCAAATCAAAACATTTTTACCTAAACAACGGTAAAACCTTTAGTCCACTTGCTCGTTTCACTAAAACCATTAACATGAATTTTACTATTATGAGTGAATGATTCACTGTTACTTGTGCTAGATATACAGTTAAGTAAAGTTTTAACGTTGAACGGCATTGACTTTTTAGTAACGGATTAACGATAAGAGAAGTTAACTTTGTGACTAACGTTGCGGTACACATATATGTTACAGAACCGCATCACCCCTAGCCTATGGGATAAATACCTGCTTAAATGTACAACTTTAATGTAGGATGGCAGCAGACCGTATTATTCGTTTCAGACCTTTTGGTAAGTATGGAAGTGCGATTACGTAAGTGAATCACATCGCGATTACAGGCAGCATGGGGTTCACGCCTAAGCCTCAGGACGTGCGCTAGCAGCGCATTTCGGGTTTTTCAAGCGACAACTTAGCGTCGCAATATCTCGGGATGTAATTGGAATATTGCGATGCAATCAACGCCATTGTTTATGTGATTTGTCATGCTATGGATTGCTGAAGAAAAAATATAGGGTGTCCATTTAAAAGAAAAATAAGTTTGTGGAAAAAAACACATTTTCTTTCGTTTTAGAATGTTTCTAAATATGTACATTTATGGGCCCCAGCCGTAAATTGATACCGGTGAAAGTTGCTACTGTTCCAGAGATATTTTGGGTGGACAAGATAGCTGGGACACCCTGTATATAAATTTTACAATTTAGCGAAGACAGGCAATGGCCCTTTCTTCAGTGCGGAGGCACTCGTAGGCCTTTACTCTTACGGAAATTAGTACTAAGTGACTACGTGTTTGAGTTCTAGTGGGCAGGGTAAAGTTGCAAATTTGTAGCTGACGGGAGGCGTGTTTGAGTAATTCCGTGCAGGTGTGGTGATCGCTCTGTCACCAGTGGTGTAGATATCAAGGCAACTGTCTAGAAAGCAGGAGATCCGGGTTCGAATCCCGGCTGCGTACACATTTTCAACTTTAACCAACCGCAGTTAATGTCATACATTCCGCGAATATGGACTTATATTTATCGGGAAGAGGGGGCCTGGTAGACCACTCCAAAATGGGCAAAAAGTCTAAAAGAAGAATGAAACAGCATCTCCTGTACCAGTCAATGATGAACGGTGAGACAGCTATGGCAATATGTTGTCACTTGACATAATGCGGGCCAAAAAGAATTTGTAAGTTTTGTCTTCAGGGATACTTGACTGTAAAATGTGGAAATCATGGGACGGTTCTGAACTTTGCACAAAAAACGACTTATTTTTGCGCGTTTCACATGAGGTAGTCCAAAATACAACAATTTCTACAGTCATAAGAACAACACTGTAGTATTGATACTGCATCACCATGCGAAGATTGTGGGCAATGTTACTTACAAACCATAAAGTATATTTTGAAAAAAATCGTGTTAATCTGTTGACATGCTCCTAAACATTTAATCTGAGTAACATAATACATTTTCTTCTCGTGACTTCTGTGTGTGCGAAAACCGGGTTAATTGCTGCCTCTAACACTGAGTAGTAATGATTACGGTGCATGCAACAGCAAAGATAAAAATTTCATAGAAGTGAAGTACACGACAACCACGGGGTACACGGAAATCACGGAGCACGAACAGCATTAATTATAAATTACACGACCAACACTATGTGACTGGGCTTTCAAAGAGTATACCACGGTCGTTGCCAAAGTCAGTATTACGCTGCAGCAAATAAAATTGTACCTCTTTTTTATTTCCTACTTTTAATAACACCCTTTTTTAATTTTTGAATTTTTACCGTGGGATACGTTATGCAGAGGTTGGCATTACTGGTCTGTTGCTGCTCCGGAAAAACAGGCGTGTCGACTACCCATAGCAGCCACCGAATACATTTTATTTCTTAAAACCGCTAGTATTTAACTCGCTAGTATTTTTGTAAACAACCTTACGCTCCTGGCCATTAAAATTGCTACACCACGAAAATGACGTGCTACAGACGCGAAAGTTAACTTACGGGAAGAAGATGCTCTGATGTGCAAATGATTAGCTTTTCAGAGCATTCACATGAGGTTGGCGCCGGTGACGACACGTACAACGTGCTGACATGAGGAAAGTTTCCAACTGATTTCTCATACGCAAATAGCAGTTGACCGGCATTGTCTGGTGAAACGTTATTATGATGCCTCGTTTTAGTAGGAGAAATGCGTACCATCACGTTTCCGATTTTGATAAAGATCGGTTTGTAGCCTATCGCGATTGCAGTTTATCGTATCGCGATATTGCTGTTCGCGTTGGCCGCGATCCAATGACTGTTAACAGAATATGAAATCGGTGGGTTCAGGAGGGCAATACGGAATGCCGTGATGGATCCCAATGGCCTCGTATCACTAGCTGTCGAGATGACAAGCATCTCATTCGCATGGCTTTACCGGATCGTGCAGCCACGTCTCGATCCACGAGTCAAAAGATGGGACGATAGCAAGACAACAACCGTCTGCACGAACAGTTCGACGACGTTTGCAGCAGCATGGACTATCAGTTCAGAGACCATGGCTGCGGTTACCCTTGACGCTGCATCACAGACAGGAGTGCCTGCGATGTTGTACGCAACGACGAATGGAAAAACGTCATTTTTTCCAATAAATCCAGGTTCTGGTTACACCATCATGATGGTCGATCCGTATTTGGCGACATTGCGGTGAACGCACATAGGAAGTATGTATTCGTCATCGCCATACTGGCGTAATACCCGGCGCTATGGTATGAGCTGCCATTGGTTACACGTTTCGGTCACCTCTTGTTCACATCGACGGCACTTTGAACAGTGGCCGCTACATTTCAGATGTGTTACGACCCGTGGCTCTACCCTTCATTTGATCCCTGCGTAACCCTACATTTCAGCAGGGTAATGCACGACCGCATGTTGCAGGTCCTGTTTGGGCCTTTCTGTATACGGAAAATATTCAACTGCTGCCCTGGCCAGCAGATTCTCCAGACCTCTCACCAATTGAAAACGCCTGTTCAATGGTGGCCGAGCAACTGGCTCGTCACAATACACCAGTCACTACTCTAGATGAAGTGTGGTATCGTGTTGAAGCTGCAAGGGCATATGTACCTGCACACGCCATAGAAGCTCTGTTGAGTGTGTGCCCAGGCGTATCAAGGCCGTTATTACGCCCAGAGGTGGGCGTTCTGGATACTGATATCTCAGGATCTATGCACCCAAAAATGCGTGAAAATGTGATCACATGTCAGTTTTAGTTTAATATATTTGTCCTTGGTGTAGCAATTTTAATGTCCAGTAGTGGACTAAAGAAGTGAATATCGGCATCGAATCAACATTACTGCAGATCTCAGTATGTGGAATTTCAGGCAGAGCTGAAAGCCAGAAATCCAGTCTACAGTTTTGCAAACACAGTGGACGGACAAATTGACGTGAACACCATTAACATTTGCCACCACACCGCGTACTTACGATCATGAAAGCAACTCCAAAGTTCATCACATAACATTCACAGAGGAGCTGGAGCTGCTACGTCTACTGCTGCATAAATATTTCGCTAATCACATTAACATGCATGGCACAGAGTAATTCCAATGGTTTTTATGATATACTATCGGTATATTTCTATCAATTAAATCTCCAATAGCATTCGGGAAAAAAGGAAGACCTAAACCTTTCCCTTCTGGATATGATCATGTCTCCCTTGTAGGTGGGTGCTAACAAAATGTGTTCGTATTCGGAAGAGAAAGTTGGTGAAAGAAATTTCGCTCATAAATCTCGTCGCAACGAAAAGACTTCCACCCCAGCTCCTGCATCATATCCGTGACACTCTCTACACTAAATCGCGATAACACAAAGCCGCGACGGAAAGGCCGACCGCATTGAGGCGCTATGCTACGATGCACGAGGCCGTTCCCCGTCGGGGGTTCGAATCCCCCCTCGGACATGGATGTTTAATCTAAGATAGTTCATAAGTAGTTTGTAAGTTTAGAGACTGATGGCCCCGCAGTTAAGCCTTCGAACATTTGAATATTATTTAATAATACAAAACGAGCCGCCATGCTCTGAACTTTCTCTACATCTTCCGTCAGTCCCACTTGACAACAATCACACAATGCGCAGCAAAAGTCCATAATTGGACGCACAAGCGTAGTTAAGGAAATTTCCTTAGTAGCACTGTTGCGTCTTCTAACTAGGAACACCTTTGATCTCGAACGCTCGGTTCCGCACGAAACCATGGAATAACAGGCATACATGAACAGGACAGTGGTGTGCGTCATTTCCATGAAAAACGTTGTATTGTACTTAGAGTAATATTTTAACTGGGAGAAATTAAAAACCATCAATATCATAGGAAGGAAATTGCATATATACACCAGACTACGAAGGCGGACTACTAATTGATAATTTGGCCCTGGCATTGATTGCACCCAAATAGGAATGCTGTGTTCAAAGACGACTGACACCAGCTTACACAGACCATATCGTCCAAGAGGGATTTTATTAGCCCGAAGTTCAATAGGATAATTTGTTACATTGTTTTTATTGTTGTTATTCTCAATGACTGTAGCAATAAAATAACATTGCCGGTATCTATTCTTAATATCATGCAGTTTCAAGTTCAGGTGATATGATCGAGAACGCTTTGTTATTGTTAAAGCTCTGTTGACGAGACACTACACGAATAAGCGAAAGCTACTAGATTTTTCCTTACTTTTAGGCACACATTTTTTTTTATTTTACTATTATTATCATATATATATATATATATATATATATATATATATATTTTTTTTTTTTTTTTTTTTTTTTTTTACGAAAATTGCAGTTGCATCCTGTCATGCCATTAGGCAGAGCCCCTAACCAGCAGACCACCAGATAGACCTCCGTGCAGAGCAGGCAGCGGCAGACGAGGCGTCTACCAAAGACGCCGGCTGTGACTTGTAAACATCGACCAGAGAGGAAAAGTCGACCTTAATGTCAAAGATGTAAACAGAGCACTATATTTTGCAGGGGTCAGTGTCACCGGACTCGTACAATCGAGGATCCCTCCGCCGACTGCTGATTAGCCGAAATCCGCTATATCTGGATAAGACACCGACGCTAACGCCGTGAGTGGTGCTGACAGCCACGACCACATCGAGAGCCGTCTACACCCGACCCACGCCTGCCTACTGGACTTTGTTTGATGCTTTTCCGACTTCGAACTTCTACTTGTCTACTGACTGGTATACTATAATGTCCTTTCCATTTTTGCTGTTGTTCATGAAGAGTAAACTTTTGTTGTAATCAATGAAGTGTTTCCACGTGGCACCAGTGTATACGATGCTTGTAACCAGAGCAATTCATGTGACGCACAGAGAATAATGATTGCAAATGGACAATCATAATAATTGTGGTCTTTGTAAATAATCACTATATAATTTGTATGAAAAAGAATCGGATTTGTCTTGCCGAACTTCTACTTGTCTAGAGACTGGCATACTATAATGTCCTTCCAATTTTTGACTGTTGTTCGTAAAGAATAAAACTTTTGTTGTAAGCAATGAAGTTTTTCGACGTGCCACTAGATATACGATGCTTGTAACCAGAGAAATTCAAGTGACGCACAGAGAAAAATGATTGCAAATGGACAATCATAATTATTTTTGTCTTTGTAAATCTATATATATAAATGTGAATGTCTGTTCGGTGTACGCTTATCACGACCTAACGACAAGACGCAGAGTCTTAAATATTTGTGCAGTTACTAATTTATACCTGAGGAAGGTTTTAGGCACGGTTTTATGGCGATAGATATTTAGTAATTTGAAGAATATAATGCGAAATGTTGAACAATAATTACTCTTTGAAAATTATATTTACTCTTTGAAAATGGTTTTGTTACATTGTTGCTTGAGGGTTGATAATGATAAAAGGGTGGAATATATTGGAATGGAAATTTATCGGTGTATATAAAATTCTACGTATGTGTGTGTGTTAATATTTCGCTCTGCAGCGAAAACGACAGAACGGAAACGTATGGTCTGTGTGTAATTGTTGTCCGAAGTATCCTGTAGTATACCATAGCAGTTCCATGCCGATAGCTATAACAGGGTGGAAGATATGGTGCTTGAAAGTCGTCAAACTATAAAAGAAAATCGGACTGAAGGCCAGCGATGACGTTTGCGACTCTATAGCAAGGAGGTTACATACAGCGAAACGTGATGCCACAGACCATATCTTTGGTCAATGCGTGCTACAATGTCTTCAGCTCTTTCTCTGTAAGGATAAGCATACGAATAGAACACAACTGAAAGATAGCTTATCTATCATAATCAACCAACAGGGGAGCGGAGCCGCGGGTTTAAGCTAGTAATTACTATATAATAAGATGTATGAAAAAGAATCGGGTTTGTCTTGTGCTTGCCCTTTTCGTGTCGTATGCTTGCGATATAAAAAGTGCTGTTAGATTGTTTCTTCAATGTACGATAATGGAACCAACGATGTTAAAAATGTGTGTAATCTGAATTATTTTAAAAGTGATACAAAATATATTTTAAACTTGCGTTTACATCATTTGAACTTAAATCACCCAATTATCACCTTTACAAGTGTATGTGAGAAGTTTCAGCTAAAATGTTACCAGCGGATGCTGCCAATGGTCAACGATCGAGATTGCCAAACGCCGCAAAGATTACGCGGCAAAATTTAATGTAGCAATTATTAGACATCAGGGCAGGGAGTCATAAGATACAAAAAGACTTTGATATACGAGTCGCGTCCAGAAAGTAAGTTCCGTTTGGTAATAAAATGAAATTGTACACAGATACAGAAGAAAATTTTATTGCACAAAATTCTACAACTCTTAAACTACTTTTCCACAAAACTGCCGAAATTTTGCAGGCATTTGTCATAGCGTGGACCAGGTTTTGTATACCTTCGTCATAGAAATCTGCCGCCTGTGTCTTCAACCAGTTGGAAACAGTTTCTTTCAGCTCGTCGTCATTGGTGAAGTGATGACCGCCAAGGAAAGACTTTAGATGTAAGAACAGATGAAAGTTGCTAGGAGCGAGGTCAGGGCTGTACGGAGGATGGTCAAACACGTCCCAGCCAAATCTCTGTAGGAGGTTTTTCGTCACATTTGCAGTGTGTGGTCTTGCGTTGTCATGAAGCAAAACCTTTTGACAGCAAATTTCACTTGGATTCACTTTCCTCGCATTCAGAAACCGAATCACCGACCTGATTTCACAGGCGGCGGGATTTTCAATCAACGCCGACGTTTCAAACAAGCACAACAAAGCATACGTAACTGACAGCGATCTCCAAATGGCGCACGTTCTTCTCCTTGATACACATCGTCTACAGCGCAAGTGCGGAACTACAATCGCAGCGCTACAGCGGAAATAAATTGAAACGGAACTTACTTTCTGGACGCGCCTCGTAATTTATTTTTCAGCCTTCCTGGACTTCAGTGGCAATCTCAAGGTTCGTAAGTGAGAAACTAAAATTGTGATTGAAACGTGTGGCTAAGTAAGGTTAGTGTTTTCCAAGTGAAAGATTTTCTAAAAATAAAAGGGGAAGTGATATTTAATAATTTTTCATTCAGGAATAAGATATCAGTGATATTGGAACTATTTAAGAATATTTTTCGTAAAATCAGTTAACTTATAAGGGACTTTTTATTACATTCAATGATGCTGTATAGATATTCAAGCCGTGTATAAGGCTAGAATTTTACTGTGATCATATTTCGGTATTTTCGAAATCGGAATAAATGCAGGGTGATAGGTTCCATATAACTTTGTTAAATACTAACTTAAAAATAAAACTAAAAATCATTTGATCACGAATTATATAGAGCTGTGTTGTAATGATACTCATACCAACTGCGGGCCTTTTACTAAAATTTTACCTGACTGAGCTAGCTTTGAACATGAAACATAAGAGCAAATATTTTTACAGAAATTAGTAAGAAACGAAATCCCTTCTATTCAGTACAGATTTTTTTAAATAACGTGTTTCTACAATAAAAGTAAAAAAAAAAATATAACAGAACCTTATAAAAATTACGAGTATCATTACAATACCTAATAACGACATGGTGATTCTGGTCCGTGGCCCGAGTTCTCTGGACTAAGTAGAGTTTCTTTTGTGCCTTTCATGGAATGGTCATTAACGTTTTCTGTTAACAGTGAACATGGACGAATGTTCATCTAGACTTGTATGTTGTGAATAAACTGTGTTATCGGAAGTTTTGTGTTGTATTAATCACAACACATCCTATATGTGAGCATGGAATATTACTTTGTCCTTATAGTGGAAACCATCCCGAAAATAATGCATTTATTTTCTTTTTCTTTTTAAAGCAATCCAGATATTTTTGTGTCCGAAATAAGAATCGAGAGAACTGCGTCTAAAGTAAAATTTTACTGCATTATAACCTACTGTTACTTGTTTGTATCAACAGCCTGACTTTGTAGTTACAAAGTATTACTTGCCATAAACAGCGTAAAAAAGGTTTATGTCTTGAATTCATCGTTTTTTCTACAAAATTCATTGGACTTTAAGTGAACACTTATTAGTATAAAACACACTTCTTCAGCCAAGATCGCTAGTTCATTTGTTGTTTTTTTTACCATTTTCGATTAACTGTCTCATCATCTTCAGAATATATATATATATATATATATATATATATATATATATATATATATATATATATATATATATATTTTTTACAATTTTCTCCCATTTTCAATCAAATAAAAAGTTAGTTGTGAAAATGAAATATAAGAAAAAGAACATTGTCAAACGATTAAAATTTGCATCACCAAAGTGGATCGTCATCTGTATTGCACATTTAAAATTGTGTGTGTTCTTGCCACAGGGAACAAGGAGACTCCTTGTTACTTGTTTTATTGAAAATAGGAGAAAATTGTAAAAAAAATTATATCTGAAGATAACATATTTCATCGCAACCGGTAAAAAAAAAAAAAAAAAAAAAAAAAAAAAAAACTAGCTATCTTGGCTGCAGTAAGTGTGTTCTATATAAATTTTGATCGCTCTCCATATGCATAATATGCCACTTCACTAAAACACTTATTAGTGGTCAATGTAATATATATTAAACGCGTACCTATGTAGTTAGATTTCGAATTCAGATTAATTCATGTGGGTTTGTAAATTAATCTTGGCACTCTCCATTTTCCACGTGTCATTATACATTTTTGTCTTGCTTATTGGTTACGAAGAAATGCCTAGCTTAAATGTATCGACTGAGATTCTTAATTTGGCGTCCTTTGAGAGGATATCAAGCAATGAAAAGTAATGTTTTGTTGTAATTCAGTGATGGTCCTTTTTAAAAGGTTTAAGGTAATGCTGTAATTCGGTAATTCTGTAAATCGTAGCCTCTGTGGAATGGTACATAGTTGCCGATGTCTCTTGTCGGTGAGGTAGAACGCACCACTTTTCGCCGGTAATATATTTACGCCTATCTTCTGTTAATCCTTCCACATTTCCCTCCTCTACCTATTTATCGTGTTATTTTATTGTAGTCGACTGATTATTTAGAAGAGTCAGAGCGTAGGTACTGAATTATACGCGACCATCGACTGCAATCACGTCCTATTTGTATCACAATAAAATTAGGTTTGACTGTTGATCCCAGAAAATACTGAACATGTGAATAAACAAAGGAATCACTAATTTATTTTAATTAACTATATAGTTAGAGAATCGGGAAATTTTCTAGAGGATATGTTGTGAGACAACTGCGATACGTTTAATTTAAAATTTCATTTCGGCTGATATTTGTTGGCACTTTGGTGAACTTTCACGATGTGGTACCAGAGTTTATTCTCGCAGACAGCTAAATGGCAGCTGTCTGTTGTCTACAGCTGAAACTTTACCGCCAGTGGAAGGAAAAAGAGATACAGAAAAATCCGACAAAGAAGTAAAACAAACTTTCCTTGGACAGCAAGGAACGATATGCTACTCATAACGTTGGCTTACTGATAGTTCGAGAGCACTTTAACAAGCTGACAAATCACTTCAGCGTCATGGTGACGTTTGGGTTTGTTGTCAGGTGCACTTGTCTCGGATATTTTCACCCAAAATGAGCCGTGGTAACTGCTCACTTTCGATTGGAACTCCTCTCTTTTTCGATATTTAGCGCATCTATTAAGCAAAGAAATTATTGTACAGATAATTGTTTTAAAGACTTCTACTCTTCTGGTTTGTCAATCTTGTCTGTTTTGCTTATACATTGTAATAAAGGCATTATTCTTAACGACAAATGACGCTTTAGATCTGGATGTGACATTGGCTTCCTTCATTCTGTCCTCTCTGAATAAAAGGAGAACTCAGAATGTATGAGATTTGTACAATAACTACGACTTCCATATATTGCTAAGAAATACCACCTGGAGGCAGCACTGCGCCTAAAGAGATCACATCTGTGAAGCGTTAGATTCTTTTTCTCCCCCATATCTTAGAAGTTTGCAGACGACCACAATGCAGGAGTGTAATGAGTGATCATACGTGACACACAATGTTTAACACTCCTTCTTCGCCCATCGTATTGCTGTGCCGCATTGGTTTCCTTGTTCTTACGATCTATCGTTTAAGCAAAAATGTTTAAATGTTTGTTAAGCTTATGGAACTTAACTACGGGGTCATCAGTCCCTAAACTTACAAACTACTTACGAATTACCTTATACTAAGGACGGCACAAATATCCATGCCCGAGGGGGGATTCGAATCCCCGACCATAGTGGCCGTGCAGACCGTGACTGGAGCGCCTCAGTCCCCGCGGCCACCGCGGCTGGCTATCGTTTAAGCGACTGGCTCCTGAAAACCTTAGGCTGCTTCAACAGATTACCTTTTTAAGCAGGCACTTAAATGTGATTTGCAGAGTATCCCATGTAGATGTAGTTATACGTCGAGTGCTTCAAGGCGCCTTGCTGCGGAGCGCGCGGTTGCTCATCGTCGGAGGTTCGAGTCCTCTCTCGGGCATGTGTGTGTGTGTGTGTGTGTGTGTGTGTGTGTGTGTGTGTTTGTCCTTAGGCTAGTTTAAGTAGTTTGTAAGCCTAGGAACTGATGTTAGAGGAAAACCAAATTTTAGATCAGCTTCCATATATGTACACACGGTCAAATTCTAAAGAAAAAGTAAGTTTAACTCTAAAGAATATGTCAGTTTTCTGAAGGACGTGAGATTAGTATGTTTACATACCTCGAATATGTATTGTGCTGTTGCCGCTGTTATTGAACAGATTCACACAGACAGTATCAGATGAATCAATTTGTATTTATTTTGTTGGAGAAATCATGTTCTCAAGTTTGTTCGGTTATATTTTAAACAACTACAACTAAAAAATTTAGCAACGCCAAAAGAAATGTTGACATAAATCGCATCTTTCTAACGAATAAATAATAGGTCGAAAAGATGTTGGTGTATTACAGCTTATGGTAAAAATACACACTACTAAAACCAATAGCTGCCTTGGCTTAGCAAAGTTTATAGTAGTAAGAAAAGGTAAGTAGATTTTTTTTGTATTGCAAAACTTTTCTTTGTGTTGGGAGAATGAGGATTTCAAATAAGGCCGGCCGCGGTGGCCGAGGGGACTGAGGTGCTTGAGTCACGGTCTGTACGGCCACAACGGTCGGGGATTCGAATCCCCCCTCGGGCATGGATATTTGTGCCGTCCTAGTTCGTAAGTAGTTCATAAGTAGTTTGTAAGTTTAGGGACTGATGACCCCGTAGTTAAGTCCCATAAGACTTACAACCATTTGAACATTTGAACATTTCAAATAACGAGATTAAGAAAACGCTATTTACTTTAACAAAAACAGTAGTTACTCATGTAAATACCATTAGGCGATCATCTTTAGCTTATACATTCTTCTATTTCGTTAATACAAAGTATCTGAAAAAATGTTATATATCAAAACTTAAACTGTGCATTACGAACGGTTGTTTTTCTGTAACTTGTCTTCGACGTTCAGTGTTCACAGAGTTCATTGTGGTTTGGTTGAACAAGATCCAGTGGGTTGAGCACCTTTCCGCTGAGCGGTGGAGCTTGAGTCCGGTGGGCAATGAGTAAGCGGATGATTTTCGCAGGATTTAGGGCATGTGGATGGCTATATGTAGAGCGTAGGGCGCAATCCAGTGGGGGGAGTTGGTGGAAGTTACCCTGGCAGAGGATGTCTTCCACACCCCCGGAGGGTAACAGTGACACACTTCGGATTGGAAGGGCACTGTCACATGTGGGTTCTCGCTACGTAGTGCCGTATTATAGCGCCATATAGCAGGAAGTCGTTGTTTTGATTGCTGTGAGCTTGTTTGGATGAGTGTCTTGGAGGAAACCAAGCAGCTCGCCTTGGCTGCCAGTTGTGCAGACTTTCTACACAGTAAGGGACCGCCAAAACAGAGCGTGTCCGACAGGCTGTTCCAACAGGCTGCTCCGCGAGCAGGAGCGCACACGAGCGCTCACTGCCGCAGCTCAGAGCTGCAGTAGTGGGGGAAGCTCACCTCCCGCACGCCACTCGGTGACCAAAAGTAAACTGACGCCTTCGTTTAGTTCTCGCCACATCTACATCTACATACATACAACGCAATTCACTGTAAGGTGCGTGGCGGAGGGTACACTGTACCACTACTAGGCATTTCCTTTCCTATTTCACTCCCAAATAGAACGAGGAAAAATAGAATGCCTATATGCCTCCGTACGAGCCCTAATTTCTCTTATCTTGTCATTGTGATCACTAAGAGAAATGTATGCAGGTGGCAGTAAGATCGTACTACACTCATGTTCAAATTCCGTTCCTCTAAATTTCCTCTACAGAAATTCACGAAAAGAACGTCGTCTTTCCTCCCGGGATTCCCAACTGAGTTGCCGGAGCAGTTCCGTGACACTCGCGCATTGGTCGAACCAACCAGTAACAAACCTAGTTGCTCGCCTCTGCACTGCTTCTATGTCTTCCTTTAAACTGATCTGCTGCGGGTCCCAAACCTTTGAGCAATACTCAAGACGTGGTCATACAAGCATTTTATACGCAGCCTCCTTTACAGTTGAAGTACATCTTTCCAAAATTCTCCTAATAAACCGAAGTCGGCTGTCCGCCTTACTCACAACTGTCCTTACATGTTCGTTCTATTTCATGTCGCTCTTCAGTGTTACGCCTAGGTATTTGAAAGACGCGACTGCATCAAGAAGCTCACTACTAAAGCTGTATTCGACTATTATGGGATTGTTTTTCCTACTCATGCGCATCACCATACATTTTTCTACATTGTGGGCTAGCTGCCATTCTTCGCACCAACTAGAAATTTTGCCTAAGTCATCCTGTATGATATTACAGTCATTTAAACACGACACCCAGTTAAAGACTACACCACAGCATCATCAGCAAACAGCCGCAGCCGGCCGCGGTGGCCGAGGTGACTGAGGTGCTCCAGTCACGGTCAGCACGGCCACTGCGGTCGGGGGTTCGAATCCCCCCTCGGGCATGGATATTTGTGCCGTCCTATTTCGTAAGTTTCATAAGTAGTTTGTAAGTTTAGGGACTGATGACCCCGTAGCTTGACAAAAATTTGAACATTTTTTTGAAACAGCCGCAAATTCCAAGTTTGTCTGTCCATCAGATCAATTATATTGATAGATATTAATAGCGCTCCTATCACACTGACCTGGGGTATGCCTGACGATACACTCGTCGCTGATGAACACTCGCTGTCGAGAACAACGTACTGCGTTCTATTACTTAGGAAGTCTTCCAGCCAGACACAAATCTGTGAACCTATTTCATAAGCTCGTATCTTCGTTAGCAGTCTACAGTGTGGCACCACGTCAAACGCCTTTTGAAGTCGAGAAAAAACAAAATCCGCCTGTTGCCCTTCATCCATGGCTCGCAAGATGTCATGTGAGAAGAAGGGCAAGCTGAGTTTCACATGAACGATGTTTCCTGAACCCGTGCTGGTTCGTAGAAAGTAGCTTTTCCGTCTCAAGGAAATTTAGTTTATTAGAACTAAGTAGTGTAGTTGTGACAGCAACAAAAATCTGTAGTAGCGAAATCCCAGTGCCTGCTACTTTAGAGGCAGCCTACGCAGCAGAATCTGCAGTAGCGATTAGTTATTCTTTGCAATGAATTGAATAAACAACAAGGAAAGGTCATTGCTTCAGAAACCTACAAGGAAGAGTATGCTGCGCATTGCTGCTACAAGCACAATAATACTTAACATGTGTTCCCCTGTGTCGAAAAATATTAGTAAAAGACAAAGAAGTCAATGTATCTGTTGTTAGTTGTACAAACGTTACTCTTAGTTCTAATTGACACATTCGCATAGTCGTCAAAATGTTCAAATGTTTGTACAACTTATGGGACTTAACTACGGGGTCATGAGTCCCTAAGCTTACAAACTACTTATGAACTAGCTAAGACTAAAGACGGCACAAATATCCATGCCCGAGGGGGGATTCGAACCCCCGACCGTAGTGGCCGTGCTGACCGTGACTGCAGCGCCTCAGTCACCTCGGCCACCGCGGCCGGCGCATAGTCGTCTCATGATATTATACAAGATGAGTCACCCAACACTTGCACCGCAAATATTGCAGAAAAAGAAAGTGCAATTGATGTGCTGTTTTCACAGAATGAATTAGTAGTGAAAGACTCGTATTGTTAGTCAATAAAAAATTGTAAAAATACCTAGAAAGTGTGTTTTTTATGGAAACATACAATTTTTCACAAGGAACAGTGTTTTTTTTTTCATTATGCACTGGCATTTTTAACACCAGCTGTGTACAAAGAATTTTGTATGACATTTTTATCACGTTTAGTTTCGCAGCTACAACTATTCAAAATTTTGGGGGTGGATGCTACGTCAGTGTAGCTAACTGGCTGGTGATCATGATACAGTGGGCCGTGCCCCAGGGGTTAGCCACTCGGCCACTCAGCTACGCTATCGCATTCTCCGCCCCCGAAATTTTGAAAGGTTTACCTGCGAAACTAAACGTGATAAAAGTCCATTCAAAATTCTTTGTACACAGCTGGTGTCAAAACTCCCAGTGCATGATAGAAACAATCATAGTTCCGCTTAAAAAACTATGTTTGCATAAAAATATACTTTCTAAGTAATATTACAATCTGTTTGTTGGCTAAAAATACGAGCCCCAATCCATTCTGTGAAAACCGCACATCAGTCACACTTTTCGTTTCCGCGATATTTGCAGTGCAAGTGTAAGGTGATTCGCCCTGTATATTTATTCCTTTAATTAGTAATTCTGACAGCTTGCAACAAGATTTTAAAAAAGTAAAGAAACTACAATCACTTTCTTTGAATGTTTCTCTCATAATTGTTTTGAGGAAGCAAGTAGGTTCCGTATTTTACAGCACTCCATAAATTGAAAATCTTAGTATTTGTGTAATTTCTTGTGATAAATTCAGGATCGGCCTTTATACCACTTATTGTTCCCACTGTTTAGCGAGTTACAGTGCGTGAACCTTTATGACAGGAGGGTAAGTCTAGTTATTGGCAACTACGATCGTGTATTACTAATTTGTCTGAAGTAAGCTACCTTGCCATAACGCAAAAATTCCATTTCTTTAAACTAAAATGAAAAAATACTTATATCGAAGAAAGTTCATTGTAAAATTCATATCGCCATATTTACGATTAACATCGTGGAAACTGCATGGAATTCAGCGTCATAAATCAGTTAATATAATCTGACTTTTTTGCTACTCTAGCAACAACTGCTAACATCAGTGAAATCTTAATTAACAAATAATGGGAAAATTCCTTATACAATTTATAAGAAATACTCTTACCTTGGTTACATGAAACAGGCATTTCAAAATGTAAAATAATTCCTTCATAAAACGCTTTACTTAATTCCCGTCATGGAATCAGAGCATTGACGTTTAGGGTCAAATAGCTTTTAAATTATTTATAATAAAGATGAGGATTGACCAGGTGTATCGCATTTTCATGGAGAAAAATGGCACAGTAGTAGTCTGCAGTTCTTCGTGACGTCAGAGGCCAGCCGGCCGCATCGCCTGCACACTCGCTCGGCGCAGCCTCAGTATTAAATACATCATTTATCCTAAGTAAAACCAACAATAAAGGTAATCTAGGAACTGAATTATAAAGCATTAAATAAAAACGAGCCTGCAAACGCTCAGGTTGATAACCTCAACCCTAAATCAAAAACAAAGTAGGAATCAATCTAGATTCAAACAAAATATAAAAAGAAAACTAAACTAGAGAAAGAACAAAATAACACAATTAATAATAATAAAACAATAAAAATAAAAAATAGAATGATAAGAAAAAATAAATTGATCTTCTTGCTGTAATTATTAAACAACAAACTCAATAACTTAATAAAATCAATATAAGAGAATGAAAATAAACACCAAAATAATTACTAAGCATTCTTTAATCAGAATAACAATAGATCGAAACCATAAAGACAAAACTTAATAAAAGCATTAAAGTATCGCATTGGACAGCTGCTGACTGCCGCAGAAGCGGCGCAGGTGTGCGCTCCCTAGCTCGCGGGGGAGCGCGCGAGCTGGAACAGCCTGGTGCAGGAGATGGTCAGAGAGAGAGAGAGAGAGAAGACGAGATGGTCTGAGAAATGACAGGGGAAGATGGACAGAACAAAGAGACGGGCAGAATAAAAAAATACCGATCAACGCTGGTTTTTCTGCTAGTGTGTTAATAGAATCGTAAATATTCGGTTAAGCAAAATCGTTTATAATCGAGAGTTCTTGACCATGTTGATACAACATTGTATTCTACTACAGGGCGGTATGTATTTGCAAATTTGTGTAATATATGAAATTGTGGTGTCGCACAAGTCTGAAGTGCGCGCCACGTACGTTCGCCGCGCGCCGCTATGTAAGCACGCCGCGGCGTTCCTACGACGTCAGCCACGAGCGCCCTCTGCTGCAACTCCGTTCGTAACCCCCATTGAACTGGATTGGTCATTTGGCAAGAAGACAGGCACTAGGAAAGTCTCTGATCAGTAGGCAGGCCTCTACCTAGCTAAAACATGTATCTGCATTCCACTAGTCTTCAGTTAACAAAGTTAAATATTGTACTATCTCTACAAAATGAATATCTTGTTCTAATCTAGCTTAGTGTTTCTAGTTTCTGTAGACCCACTGGCTGGTCACCTCAGACTCTGCACATGCGTGCATCCTATTCCCTGTGTCGGTCTCTCTCTACTCGGCCACCGACACCTAGGACAACTGGCGGCACCGAGACACAAAAGTGGCGACGAGGATGGGATACAAAATAAATATAACTAATATGTAATTTTCTGCGAAGTTTGTATTATCATTTCCCTGTTCTAATATTTTTATGTGCATATATGACACACATTAAAAATACGTATATGCTTGTATTCTAGTGAAACGTTGCGTCAAAATGTCAAAGTTTCCGGCTAATAACAAATACTCAGGTATTTGTAAAGCTATGGGACGAAACTGCAGTGCTCATCCTTCCTTAGACTTGCTGAACTACTGAAACTAACTTATCCTAAGGACAACGCAAACAAATCCGTGCCCGAGAGAGGACTAGAACTACCGGCGGGGAGCCTTAGAGCGCGACCCGGCTAACAACTTTCGGAGATTTTTAGTTGGGAACATCTTCGTTGTTTTATTTAAGCACAAATGTAAACTTTCATTTCTTAGAAATATCAAATCTCGGTAAGTTCCTTACAGACAGCGTTGAAATTATGACAGAATATTGCTTTCGATAATAATAAGACTAATATTATGGTTTTCTGTTTCGCAGGTTCTAATTGAGGAGCAAGGCTCAATGATCGTGGAACAAGTCAGTAAATAAAATTTTATAACAAGAATGATAATAGGAAAACTTAATTTAGTCCTATGTACATCATAATCTTAAGCCTAAGTAGCAACAATCAATAACGAATAAAAGGAATTAGCTTAATTTTTAATTTTTCCAGGAGTTCCTCTACAGAATAAAGACAGTGAATCATGAGGTAACTTTCGAGTTCTTGTGGCAGCTTATTGAAAATACATGCTACAGAATACTGCACGCCTTTCTGCGCAAGGGTCAACGGGGTGTGAACCAAATGTAGATTCAATTTCTGCCGAGTATTCACCAGGTAAAAGCTACTAACTCTTGGGGAATAAGTTCATATCGTTAAGAACAAATCATATTAAACAAAATACATATTGCCACGCCAACGTCAGAATTCCCAGACTACTGTAAATGGGTCGACACGGCGTTCCAGAACGAATTCCATTGTGCATCTTCGAATCGAAAGTCCCTTACAGGGAGTTTGAACGTCACATCCCTACTTCCTTGTATTTCAGGGAACAGTGTAGACACTGGTTTTTACAGGACATCAATGTTCTGAGTCTATTGAACTACAATAATTGGATTTCAGCCATTGCTTTCGAAATACAATTTTTTAATTACACGGTTAAATTATTGTGAAATATTTTTGTTCGTTATCCTAAATAATTTTATTTACACATGACATTATGTTCTTATTTTACTTCACTAGATCTAGGAGATGTATTTTATTACTCCCTGAAAATTTGAATATACTCGAGGTGGTTTCTGACATTTAGGGAAAACTGCAACGTAAATTTTCACGAATGGCTTCTGAAGTTTCAAAAACCTAACTATTTTAACACGAGCTTAATTTTTAGTTTCAGTCACTCAGAAGCACTTGCACAATACTGTACATCATCCTATTGATCTTTACCAAGTTTTTTCTTCTTTTCTTCCTTCTGGACTCTTTAGTAACTAATTGCTCTGCATACTATGCATTATAAATGCGAACCTTATCCATATGTTCAAGTTCTTTGCTGCAGTTTGCTGCAGGATTAATTCCCATACGCTGTAGCACTTTCCCCCTACGAATGATGGCACGTTAAAAGCAATAACAGCGTTCCTTCATTCCAACAAAAACATTTTTTGGTAAGCGAGTCCTTGTAAGATTATAGAACGACTCATTGGGATTTTGAGTCGGACCCTTCTTCAGTAGTTCAGGTCTCTGTGAATAGGTTTTATGATTTCCATGACTGACGCTGGGATGCAATGTGTATGGATATAAGAACTGTTTGAGTACTGAGCATTGCAGTAATTCCACCATGGGTTAGGTCCAGGAGGGCAAATGCTATGTACTGATTTCTCTTTATTAGAAACCCACGTTTCTTAATAACACTTATATATATATATATATATATATATATATATATATATATATATATATGTATATATATAGCTGAAAATTATAAATTATATGAGAATGAAATCCGAAAATATGAACAAAAAATTCCTTTCCATCTTCCCTTGTTTCTCGTTCTTTTCACCTGTAGTGTCAGAGTTCCGGTCTTCAGCTTGGATATCATGAACTGCCGTGAGCTGGCAGAGCGTGGAAAGCTTGTCCTCCTTCCACAAATACTCGGTTCAGAGTTGATTAGAAATAAGGGCAAGGCAATTCTTAACTATTTTGGTTTGCTGCTAACACCAGGTTTGTTACGAATAAGGCCATTTGAAATATTGACACAGCAATATTGACAATTATTTTTTGTAGAAAATGAATTGCTCGCAAATGACAGTAAAAACCATCGTTTACTCTTTGTAACACACAAAGCAACAGAAACTAACATTGTGATTACATAGAATGGACAGAATTGAGACTAAACAGTTGAAATAGAACAGTGTCGTGGAAAGCCCATGTCCACGACCTTGTTCAAAAACTAAATGCTACAATATTTAACATTATTACTGTGTGTAATGTGATAGTTCAACACCAAAGCTACTCTACAACATCTTCAAATGTTTCTACACCTAAATCTACATGGGACACTCAGCAAATGAGATTTAAGTGCCTGGCAGAGGGTTCATCGAACCACATTTACACTATTAAACTCCAATTCCATTCTCGAATAGCGCGCGGAAAGAAATAACATCTGGATCTCTACGTTCGGGCTCTGATTTCTCGTATTTTATTCTGATGATCATTTCTACCTATGTAGGTGGGAGTCAACAATATTTTTTGGCATTTGATACAGAGTGTTGGTGTTAGGAGTTTCGTAAGTAGCCCACGCCGCAGCGATAATCGCCGTTGTTGTAAATATTCCCATCCCAGGCCATAGGTCATTTCCGTGACAATACAAAACGAGATGCCCTTGTTTGGACTCTTTCGATGACCTCCGACAAACCCACCTGATAAGGATCACACACTGGGCAGCAATACTCCAAAAAAGGATGGACAAGCGTAGTTAATGCAGTTTCTTTAGTAGTTCTGTTGCATCTTTTAAGGGTTCTGCGAATAAAACGCAGTCTCTTGTTCGCCTTTCCCACGACATTATCTACGTGTTCTTTCCATTTTAAGTCTGAAGTAATTCCTAGGTATTTAGTGGAGTTTACGGCCTTCACTTTTGATTGCTTTATCTTGTACACAACGTTTAACGGATTTCTTTTCGTAGTCATATGGACGACTTCACATTTCTCATTATTTATAGTCAATTGCCAATTTTTACACCATAGTGATAGCTTATTCAGATCGTTCTGCAGTTGATTTTACTAGACGCTAAATGACGGCGTCATCTGCAAACACACCGAGCGAGGTGGCGCAGTGGTAACACACTGGACTCGTATTCGGAAGGATGGTGGTTCAAATCCACCTCCGGCCATCCAGATTTAGGTTTTCCGTGATTTCCCTAAATCACTCCAGGCATATGCCGGGATGGTTCCTTTCAAAGGGCACGGCCGATTTCCTTCCCCCATCCTTCCCCAAAAATCCGAGCATAAGCTCCGTCTCTAATGACCAAGCAGTCGACGGGACGTTAAACCCTAAGCTTCCTTCCTTCCATCTGCAAACAACATAAGAGAGCTACTTAGTTTTTCTCCGAAATCGTTTATATAAATAAGGAACAGCAGAGGACTAATAACACTACCCTGCGGAACGCCCGATGTCACCTCTGTTTTAGTCACAAATCTGGGGCGATATTCCATATCCACGCAATTTGATTAAAGGCTGTTTATAAACAAATGGACCAAACTGCTATGGTCATCAATCTCTAAACGTACAACTTCGGAAACTAACTTACACTAAGGTCAACACACTCACACGCACACATACACACACACACACACACACACACACACACACACCGTGCCACACACACTCACACGCACACAAATGCCCAATGGAGGACTCGAACCTCCTGCTGAAAAGGCCGCCTAGTACGTAGCATGACGCCTTTAACACGCGATCATCTGAGTTATTTACTGACTGTAATTTTTCTGATACAAAAAGTCTGTTTTAGCCTGAGAAACGGGAAGTTCCGCCAAAATGTGGTGCAAGGTGTCAATCATTTTGACGATCTGTGTTCAGGAGCCTGGGAATTCTGACGTTTGTCTTTCAACATATATTTTCTTGATTGTCGCTTGTTGTTAATAATATTTGTTAATTCCCCTAGAAAGAAATCCAATCTGGATTTTGCTTTGTCAGTGTAACGTTCATTGACGCTCCGTACGCCTTTTGGGTTTCCCCTCTGGGGGTTGAATTGCGAAGTCTTCGCTAGGAATACCCGAGTGATGACCTAGTAGTTAAATCCCCTTTTCAAACCAACAAAATAACGAAGCTACTCTCCGTTTGGCCGTATGTGTATTATCGCTCACTACGGATCCCTTTCAGAAGCAAGAAACGCTATCGCCTCGGTACGTGTGTTAAGTGATAAGGGAAAGTCACTGCGTAGTCATAGCGTAGCATCTTTTGCCACTTGAGGCAGCAGCATAACGTCAATCAAAATGTACAAAAAGGGGAAAAAAGAGCTGTACGGGCTGCGACAGCGCTAGAGTGGTGTCAGACAACTGTCGGAGGGGGAGGGGGCGGGCTTTGTGCGGGCTATTGTGCGGCGCGCGGCCTGGGGGTGGCCTGCAGAGCCGTGACAACCCTCGGCAAACGCAGCTGCCGCCGCCCAGCCTCGACAGACACCTGCTGACGACAGCACCAGCGCCGCCACCGGTGACCGCCGGCAACAGACAGCGCTTCGACATGTCAGGACATAACGAAGGGGAAACGTTACATCTACATGGGTACTTTACAAATCACATTAAAGTGCATGGCAGAGGGTTCATCGAACCACTTCTACGATATTTCTCTATAATTCCACTCTCTAATAGCTTGCGGGAAACAGGAACAACCAAATCTTTCTGTTTTCGATATGATTTCTCTTATTTTATGATGAAGATCATGTCTCGCTATGTAGGTGGGTGCTAACAATAAATAGGGTGAATCGCCTAACACTTGCACAGCAAATATTCCGGAAACGGAAAGTGCGATTGATGCGCGGTTTTCACAGAATACGAGGCGCGTCCAGAAAGTAAGTTCCGTTTCAATTTAACTCCGCTGCAGCGCTGCGATTGCAGTTCCGCACATGCGCTGTAGACGATGTGTATCAAGGAGAAGAACGTGCGCCATTTGGTGATCGCTGTCAGTTATGTGCGCTTTGTTGTGATTGTTTGAAATGCCGGCGTTGATTGAAACTCGCCTGTGAAATCAGATCGGTGATTCGGTTTCTGAATGCAAGGAAAGTGAAACCAAGTGCAATTTATCGGCAGATTTGCGATGTTTACGGACCAAATGATTCGATCGTGAGAAGATGGGTACGACAGTTAAATGGCGGGCGTAGTGATGTGCACGATGAAGAACGAAGTGGGCGTCCACCTTTGGTTACAGAAGAACTGGTTCACGCGAATGATGACAAAATCCAGGAAAACCGTAGGTTTACAATTAGTGCTCTCGCTATGGACTTCCCCCAAATTTCATTGTTTCCAACTGTTTGAAGACACTGGCGCCAGATTTCTATGAAGAAGGTATACAAAACTTTGTGCCACGCTATGGCAAATGCCTGCAAAATTACGGCAGTTATGTGGAAAGTAGTTTAACAGTTGCAAAATTTTGTGCAATAACAATTTCTTCTGTATGTGTGTACCATTTCATTCTATTAGTAAACGGAACTTACTTTCTGGACGCGCCTCGTAGATAGGTAGTCAAGGACGCGTATTGTTATCCAGTAAACAGACTGTAAAAATATCTAGAAAGTGTATTTTTTATGCAAATATACATTTTTTTTAAATGGAACAATTGTTGTTTCTATCATGCACTGGAATTTTTGACACCAACTGTGTACAAAGAATTTTGAATGACATTTTTGGAAGCTACAATCATCGCTGGTGGTCATGAGACAGTGGGCCGTGCCCCAGGGGCTAGCCATTAGGCCAGTCAGCTACGCTATCGCAGCCTCCGTCCCTGAAACTTTGAACGATTGTAGCTGCCAAACTGAACGTGATAAAAATGTCATTCAATATTCTTTGTACAGTGCTGGTGTCAAAAATTCCAGTGCATGATAGAACCAACCATTGTTCCATTAAAAAAAACGGTATATTTGCATAACAACTACACTTTCTAAGTAATATTACAATCTGTTTTTTGGTTAAAAATACGAGCCCCTAACTATTAATCTATTCTGTGATAACCGCACATCACTCGCACTTTCCGTTTCCGCAATATTTGCGGTACAAGTGTTTGATGATTTATCCTGTATGTTCACATACTGTAGAGAAAGTTGGGGAAAGGAATTTCGGAAAAAGATCTCTCCGCAACATATAACGTCTTTCTTTTAATGATTTCCACCCAACCCGTGCATCAGTTCCGTGACACACTCTCCCCTACATTGCGATAATACAAAATAAGCTGCCCTTCTCTGAATTTTCTCTAAATCGTTCGTCACTTCCACCTGGTGTGGATCCCACAATGCGCAGCAATACTCCAAAATAAAACGCACAAATGTGGCGTAGGCAGTTTCTTTAGTAGAACTGTTGCATCTTCTAAGTGTCCTGATAATGAAATGTAGTCTTTGGTTCGCCTTCCCTACAATATTTTCTATTCGTACTTTCCCATTTCATTTGTTTGTTACTCCTAGGTATTTAGTTGAATTTACGGCCTCAAGGTGACTGATTTGTCGTGTATATGTTCAACGGATTTCTTTCAATAGTCATTTGGACGACCTTACTGTCACCATTATTAAGGATAATTGCCAATATTTACATCATGCAGATATATGACCATTTTGCAGTTGCTATTGATCTTCTGGTGACTTTACTAACCGATAAATGACAGTATCATCCGTGAACAGTCTAAGAGAGCTATTCAGATTGTCTGTTAAATCGTTTATAAAAAATAAGGAACAATAGGGGCCCCATAATACTTTCCTGGGGAACGCCAGATATCACTTTTGTTCTACATACAACATTACAATATACTGTGTCCTTTCTGACAGGAAATCACAAATCCAGTAGCACAACTATGGCGATATTCCATAAGCACGCTGTTTGAATAGAAGATGCTTGTGAGGTACAGTCTCGAAAGCCTTTCGGAAATCTAGAAATACGGAATACAAAAATCAAAAGACTAGACGTCGCTTCTAATAAGGAGCATGAACGTGGCTTCTGCTGCATTTCAGCCGGTGGCTAAACAGGATTTAACGTAGACTGACCAGGCGTTCCGTTTTTACCGCGCTCCTTTTCACATATGTTTCGATATATTTTTGTTTCTGTTGGGAAAACAGAGTCATTATGATATTTTTTTAACTGTAAAACGGCGTAGAATGCAAAATTTGTTTTTATTATAACCTAGTTTCAACCCAATGTTGGTCCGGCTTCCTGAAGCTGGCCCAATTTCGAGTCGAAACTTGTTGCTAATAAAAAGTCAATTTTTCGCACCAGACTCTTTTTCTACATGTACATGAATATTCTGAACGTAACAATGAAGTGCATGGCAGAGTGTTCATCGAGCCGCCTTTCTGATTTTTCCCTACAATTCCATTTTCTAATAGCTCGTGATAAAGAGGAACAACTAATCTTTCTTCGTTCGATCTGATTTCTCTTATTTTATTATGATGATCAAGTCTCCCTGTTTAGGTCGGTGCTAAGAAAATATGTTCATATTCGGCACAGAATGTTGGTGAAAGAAATTTCACAAATAGATCTCGCCGCAAGGAATAACGCTTTTCATTTCATCATTTCCACCACAACTCGTGCATCATTTCGATGTTGCTCTCTACCCTATATTGCAATAAGACAAAACGAGCCGCCCTTCTCTGAACTTTCTCTAAATCTTCGGTCATTACCACCTGATGTGGATCCCACAATGCGCAACAACACTGAAATAGGACGCAAAAGTGTAGTGTCGGAAATTTATGTAGTGAACTGTTGCATCTTCTAAGTGTTGTGCCAACGAAACGTAGGTGTCGGTTCGCTTTCCATACAATATTTCCTGTGTGATCTTTCCAATTTAAGTTGTTCAACAATGTTATTCCTAGGTATTTAGTCGAATTTACGGCCAGTAAATTTGACTGATTTATCGTGTAAATGAAGTTTAACGGAATTCTGTTAGTGGTCATGTGGATGACTTCACACTTCTCATTATTAAGGGTCAATTGCCAATTTTTCCACCACGAACATATCTAAATCATTTTGCAATCGCCTTAGATCTTCTGGCGACTATACTAACCGATAAATCCATGATGCATAAATATTATCTTTTTTAAAGTTTTTGCAAAATTGACGTATTTTTGAAAACACGTCATTTCACATATTATTTGTTACAATAAATAACGAGAAAGTAAACATTCATAGCTTTAAATGTTATAGTGTTAATATTTTGTTATAATTTGTATACTGTGAAATAATATCGTTCCTATGCTGCGGTACAACGCCATTCTGTGAAAGAAACGGATGATGCTAAGTCATAGATAAATATTACAGCATGTTTTGTAAACTTTGTCGTTAATTTAAGGAATTGTAAAGACCGGTATTTCTCGTTATTTATTACAAACAAGAACGAACTCTAACCACAAGAGAATTTGTTGAGATTTCCGTGCAAGGGCACAGCAAGCAATAAATTTCTGTTTTCCCAGGGTGTTTGAAATCCTTCGCAATTCAATATAGTGTTGGAATAGTTCACTTTGACAGTGCAAAGAGAACATGGCTACCGTGTGGTCTGGGAATCAGATGCATTAAAGGACGAGCAGTGTTTACGTACAATACTAAAAGCAAAAATTATTACAATGAAAATTGTGGAGTTGAGGCTTTGTTCTGCGGATAAGAACAAGTAAAATGTATCGGGTAGAACCCTTTATCTCCGAAGGACTGTCAAAGTAAACATTTCAATACATTTGAACATGCAGAATATGTACAACGATGGAAATAGGAAAATAAGCAAAACAAAAGGAAAAAAAATCTGGAAAAGTAGCCACGTGCAAGCATAAGAAAGCTACAGTACTGAGATTTCCTCCCATGATTTCTAACAGACATACTGTGTAATTTTGTGCACATACAATTTGTAAACACATTGATCTAAGCGCCAGCCCGCAACAGTCGCAATTATCACGATTAGCAGCACGTTCCGTGAGATGCAGCAGTTCGTTTGAGGGCGTCAAGCGTGTGCCGCGTCGAGACAACACGGCTTCAGGCCACGCAAGCATTCCGCGCGGCCCGTTGTCGCTAGAGACGACAAAAATGTTCAAATGTTTGCTAACTTATGAGACTAAACTGCAGGTTCAGCAGTCCCTAAACTTACCAACTACTTAAAAGCTAACTCATACTAAAGATAACATAAACAATCATTCCCGAAGGACGATTCGAACTTCCGACGCGGGAGGCCGCGCGATCCATTAGAGATGACAAAAGAGTCAATAACAGGGAATATGGTACAAGATGTAAACAGTGTGTAAAGAAACGAAATTATTTTTTTCCATCACGCCAAGGAACTGTTGTTTTCATTATATAAGTAATGACATATAGCGCCAATTTTTCTGAACGAAGCGTTTTGAAAAGTTTCTATCATTGTGTAGTGCGAAGACTTACGTAAGTACCCTGTGTTTTACTTGCATTTGTTTTGTTCTGCATGTTTTGCATTGCAGTTATCTAGACTTTAGATTCAATGCGAAAATCGGATAAAACATGTATTATAAATATATGTGCAATAGGGGAGGGCCTACCTGTAAGTAGATAACAAAAACATACTGTTTCCAAGAATAGTGTCCAAGAAACGTTGTAACGTGTAGCTAAAAATTTTAAAAAACAAATGACATCAAATCAAGACAGATAGAAAAGCTATGTAAATATTTGTAGTGACAATGAGTATAAAATCTCGAAACGCTACATACGGAAACATACGCAACTTCTAAGTATTTAATTATTAAAGAAATACATGATACGGTAAAAGGCTCAAAAAGAAACGTCGATTAGTAATAAAATATTATACTTTGTCCCTTTTCTTTCATCTAATATTGTATTTTTGGAATTGTTCGTCGTTAGCGTCCAGACAATGAACGAAATATATTTACATATTTCATGAGAACCATAGAAAGTCCAATGTTTGAAGAAATTTCCATATTCTCGGTATACAAGATCATGCATATACATGTTTCAACGTTTGCACAAACGTACACACCGAAATTCGATGAAGCATCAAGCTGCCTTTACAAGTCTAATGCTTAGGAAAGTTTACGCTGTATGCTTCCACAAGCGCGCTTGCACAGTCAAATTTGTCAAGTTTAGTCACCTTCACTTCGTTCAGGGATAGTAGCATCTCTTTTACATTCTCATTATTTAGAGCCGCCCTATCACTACAAAGCCGAGGCGGAGCTGCCGAGCGCATTGAGGCGCTATGCTACGATGGCGTGACCGTTACCCGTCAAGGGTTCGAATCCCCGCTCGGGCATGGATGTTTGTGTCGTCTTTAGTATAAGGTAGTTCATAAGTAGTTTGTAAGTTTAGGGACTTATGACCCCGCAGTTAAGACCCTTAAGCTTAATAAATATTTTGAACATCACTACGAACAACATAGGTGCGAGGACACACATAGCACCAACTCTAACGATAATAAATTTTATACAATTAGTGTACAAAAAATTCTAGTCAGATCAGTGTAAACGGTACGTGTGTCCTCGCTCCGTTGGGAAAACTCAATTCTACGGCAGACAGAGATGGGACGAAGAAGCAGAGGTAACATTCGTTGTCTTCTTTGCGTCTGCCCATAATTAGTTCAGTTAACCAGACTAACCATCGCAGTGATATATATTAATTCACGAAAGTGATGGATTCTACGCGGAGGGCGCAATTATACACTTTTCGTTTAAAAATTGGACTTGTTGTAATCTGGAACTTTATGTATAGATTTTGCTAGCTATCTAACATAATGGATGAACACAATTAAGAATTCTTATCGCACGACGTACCACAATATTAGGGATTTTGTTTCGAAAATACAAAAACAGTAATTTAAAATATTCGCTCTAAAGCATCATGTTGCGGAGCGTACAGTTGCACTCGTCGGACGTACGAGTCTTCTCCCTGGAATGTGTGTATGTGTTGTCCTTAGGTTAGTTTTAGATTTAGTAGCTTGTAATCCTAGGACCTGATAACCTCAGTAGTTAAGTCTCATAAGTTTACAAACATTTTATCAATGCAAGATGAGTTGCCTTCAAATCCCCTCAACACGAGACACGAACTAACCTGGTAACTCGAGTTGCCAGATCTCCAGTTTTTTGTTCTTCGCTGTTTGTCTGTATGTCCTCTGTATGTTCATAACCCATTCATTCGATAGCAACGAAACTTTGGTAAACTTTTCACCGTACGCCCACGAAGGTTCCTGACCCAAAGACAAAAGAGAACCACTCATAGTTAAGAAGGTATGACCTCATAAACAACGAGAGGCCATCTCGTGAGAATACCCAGATTTAGGCGTCAATTATTGTAAAATGGGAGTATTAATTTCTGATCTTTATGAAGTGATAACTGAATTTCCCCCCCCCCTACCCCCCACCCACACCCACCCACACACACACACATACACATACACATACACACACATAAACAGAATGATGAAACGAAGTGTACCGCTCACAACAGTTTCGCTGTAGATGCCGCAAAACTGTCGCATCAGTCACGAACTTGAATAAAATAAAGTTAGCATTACAGATTTGCACGTTACTGTTTATTTTTGTCTGCAAGACTCACTTAATTCTCTCTTGCATCCAAAATTAATCAATCTATTTCCTTAATCTCTATCTATATAAAAGCGAACGAACACTCACTGACTAAACACGAAATCTCGAAAAGTGCTTCACCTATGAAGCTAATTTGACAGGAATATAGTTTATAAGTAGAAAACGACAGCTAAGAAAGAATTTTGTGATAGGTGCATGGCGGAGCATACTTCTCCTACAGACTCACGAAATGTACAGTTTCATTCCGATTTTCACGAAATTTCGCACGCTTGACCTTCAAAACACCATGTACCTTAAATTTCATACGGTGCATGGGAGAGGGTACTTTGCAACATAAAAATGGATCTCTAAATACCGTTTTCGCGTCATAACTTGAGAAAGGCTCGGCCGATTTCACAGATCCTTATTTTTTGTTATCCCAGAACAAGGGTTGTATGAAATAAAACTGGAATATTTGAGAACAATAAAGTGCGTTTTTCTATGTGACTCTGCGTTTCTATTGCATGGAAATCTATAGTTTCGTTCCGATATTGATGAAATTTTGCACATTCTACCTTAAAAACAAGAGGAATGTCACTGTCTGCATAAAATTAAGCTCGGTGCGTGGTGGAGGGTACTTACGGAATTTTACAAAATACATAGTTGTGCTCCAGTATTTATGAATGTTTGCATCCATGACCTTTAAACCAAGAGGAAGATCACTGGGTACAGAAATGTTTGTATGGTACATGACAGAGGGTACCTTGTAGAAAACTTTGTCGAGTGAGGGAAAGGTGGAAACGAACAGAGAGATGGGAGAGAAAAAGGTGGATGCAGAGAGAGGAGGAAGGGGATGTGGACTACGAGACTGTAGGATAAACAAACAGCTGGGCAACGCCGGGCTTACAGCTACTAGTCTATAAATTGTGTAGATGTAGATGTTCAAGTGGTTTGACGATGGACTATTTGGTTCGATGGCAATGCAGACTCTTTTGTAAAAGGTTCACAAATCTCATCCTCCTAATTGATCTACAGTATGCAGTCGGCTGAAAAGTTAGTTTCCGATTGCGTTACCGCTGTCAAGTTGCTCGTCTGTTATCAGTTATCTACCACAGTTATTAACAACTTCCAAAAGAAACATATTCATATTACCAACTAACAATAAACAAGCCTTTCTCCAGGTTACTTCATCGTCTTACTGTTATTCCAACTTCTCTCCTCAGCCCACGTCGTCCTGATTCCACTGTCAATCCCTTACTTCCGCCCTTCTCTCGGTGCATCTCCTCCTTTTGCCCCTTCTCCTCGGCCGCATCCCATGTAATCCTGTCTCTGTCTGTCTTCTCCTCCTACACTTATGATATAATGGTAATGCAATTCAGAATAACATTCAGAAATTATGCATTTATTAGAATATTTTCTAAGCCCATCTTGTGCTTCATCCTTTCTCTATATACCTGATACTTATCCTCTCATATTTATCCCCAATTCCTCCCCTCTCTGACAATCTCTTCCTCTCATATCCCTATTTTCCTCTCACCTTTCTCTTCTCTGGGCGCACCCTCTCTCATAATCTCCTCTCTGCAACTCGCGTCCTTGTCCACCCTGCAATAGATATATCTGCCTACGTTCATGGTGATCGGTATCTCCACCATGCACAATAGAGGTGCTTACGGAATATAAAAATCTTCACCACGAAAGCAAACATACAAAACCATCTTTCAAGCTGATCATATAATCACTTTGGAAGTCTGTTGTACCTTCCGCCATACACCGAACGATATATTATGTGGGTAGATCCTTCCCCTAGGTTTGAAGCTTAAGCGTGCAAAATTTTATCGAGATCGGAATAAACGATAGACTGGCGATGAAATCTGTTTTAAGGAATACACGGTACGAAAATTTGTTGTGAACGAAATTTTGATGTGTACGAAAGTTTGTTGTGTACGAAAATTTCTTGTGTAGGTCCCGTGTGCAAAACTTCATGTAGATCGGATGTACAGTACGGCAGGGTATCAAACAAAAGAAATAAAAAATAAAAATAAAAATGAACAAATATCAATATGATATTAACTGAAAACCCGGCGTTACACGGGTATTTCTTTTATTTGGCAGAAATCAGTTTTATACAAATACAGTATTTTCCCTTTTCCACATCTGACGCATTTCGCGTGTTCTATGCATCATCATACGTTCTGGAGAAATTACAAACTTTATTATTAAACAACAATTATCTTAAACGTATATAGTAGTGTCCAGATATAAGACACTAAAATGGAAATTAAAAAATGCCAATGTAAGTTCAATTTTATACCCCAAACCTCCCCTTCAAATATTAATGTGGTCATGTGTAGTTTAACCAGCTTAACCCTTCCCTATAATACGTATGTCATACATATGAACATTTTTATATACTTAAAAGATAGATGCTGTTTCCTAAACAAGTTTGTAAATTCCAATGAAAGTCTGATGATGCTCTGTATAGGCGAAACGCGGCCCACGTTAAAGTGGAAAATATTGTATTTGTGCAACCAAGACTATTCATTTTTTTCAAAACAATTATTACTGTTGCTGTGCCAAGGAAGTGTGGAGTGATTTGTGTTATTTGTTTGCCGTCCGCGGTGGTCAAGGGGACTGAGGCGCTTCAGTCACGGTCTGCACGGCCACTGCGGTCGGGGGTTCGAATCCCCCCTCGGGCATGGATATTTGTGCCGTCCTTAGTCTTAGCTAGTTCATAAGTAGTTTGTAAGCTTAGGGACTGATGACCCCGTAGTTAAGTCCCATAAGTTCTACAAACATTTGAACATTTTTTGTTATTTGTTTATTCCAAACTCTAGTTAATTCATTTACTCTGCCGCACTTTTTGTCTGTTCCTCTCATTTTCACACTCAAAATTGTGTCCAGATAGGAATAAAAATGTAGACAAGTATCGAAGTCCGTATGTAAACTATCCTCCGCCATGCATCCTACTAAATTCTATGTAGACAGTGACCTTCCTCTTGTTTTACGGTCAAGCGAGAAAGAAATTTATGAAGTTGCTGATAAAACTGGAGTTTTTGTTGAAATCCTTTAATGGACCATCCGGCTTTCACTACACGAAAAATTATGTAGACTATGACCTTCCTCTTGTTTCGAAAGTTGTGTTAAATTTCATAAAGATGAAGCGGTACTGTAGATACGCCTCACGCACCTTGACTAAGTCTTACGTACTGCAAATGCGCTGCCAAACTACTTTTATTTTAAATTATTATTTATGAATTCTGCAAGCCTGTCTTGCGTAGTTATTAAGGTTACCAACTATTGGACATGGAAAGTGTCAACTGTGTATCATTTCTTTATCACTTGATTGTATTCTTATCGGCTGTGACACACTGTTACCCTTTTCTTCCCATGTGATAATATAATTTTTACAGTTTTCTCTATACTTTGTAATTAGCACTTGCCTCGTAACTGGGGACTCTTGTTCAATGGAATACAGTTCATGAGGTCATTTACTTGTTAATTTGGTTTGAACTGTTTGTTATAAATGAAGATAAAGCATTTGGATTAATTTGGTGGCGCAAGTGTTGTTTCATGCTGTTTCTTTGTGTTTCGTACTTGTGCACGTGGTTGCGTCTTGGTTGCTGTATGGTGTAAGGGTATATAATAAAACTGAGTTTAAGCAAATTTAGAATGAAGGAAGAGTGTATCGCTATCAGATTATTCAGCGGGTTGGTATATGTATCCTGGCCGCTTCTCACTCGATCTCAAATGTTGAAATTTTTGTGAAGCTTATGGGACTTAACTGCGGGGTCATCAGTTGCTAAACTTTAAAACTACTAATACTAAAGACAGCACAAACATCCATGCCCGAGGGGGGATTAGAGCCCCCGACGGGAACGGCGTCGCGCATCGCAACATAGCGCCTCCTGGAGCGCCACGGTACAGATCGGCCGCCTCCTGCGTCAGAGGTTCGAATCCTCCCTCGGGAATGGTTGAGTGTTGTGTTTAGGTTAGTTTAACTTGGTTTAAATAGTTTGTAAGACTAGAAACTGATGACCAACGTAGTTTGGTCCCATAGAATTAAAAACATTTGAAGATTCTTGAACATAGCGCCTCAATACGCTCGGCCTCACCGCCGCGGCAAGCGGTCTCTGATATGGCACGCCATGCTCTGCCTTGTCGTGTTTCTATTATCTGTATACATGTTTGCTTATTTTATATGTTTCTTGTGTTTATTAGGTTTAATATTTGTAATGGCACTTGTGTTGTGGCCACTTGGTACACCACAGTTTACCGGACAGGTTTTGAGGTACTTAGTGGCATGTTTTATGATTATTAGCTCCATCAGAGCAATTTTTTAGCAAATGATTTGCATGGTGAACATAATTTTCTGCTCTTTAAGAACTTTCGAAGCTCGCGACAACGTTTTATGCTTTGTTCAGGCATTCCTATGACTAGCTCTCTTATCTCAACCCGTTTTCACCTGAGTTGCTTCAAGCAGAATCTTCCTTAGCTGGTTTCATTTAACGTATTTTTCGCATGGTTCTGAACGAGAATTCAGAGTGAGGTCCAAGCGTAATCTTACCGCTCTTTCCCTATAGTATGGCAACCAAAGTGTTATTTCCAAGGGGACCAGTGGTATAAACAATTGTGTTTAGTTTTGACTGTAGGCTTAACAATCGTTAAATTCATGGTATTTCAACTATTTGTAATAAATGAAATTGTTACCCGCAAGCCGGTCGCGGTGGCCGAGGGGACTGAGGCGCTCCAGTCACGGTCTGCACGGCCACTACGGTCGGGGGTTCGAATCCCCGCTCGGGCATGGATATTTGTGCCGTCCTTAGTTGTAAGTTGTTCATAAGTAGTTTGTAAGTTTAGGGACTGATGACCCAGTAGTTAAGTCCTATAGACTCTACAAACATTTGAACATTTTACCCGCAAGTTTGAGTGAATTTATTCCAGGCAACCCCTGTACCGAAATAATATAATTAATGATAAATTAAAGGTTAGGCAATTACAATGTTTGCTATCCCGTTTTGCATCAACATAGAAGGCCGTTAGCAATCCCTTGACTTTGTGTGCGTGTCTTTATTATCCGTTGCGCATATTTATGTTAGTTGGGTAAAAGAAAAGTGCCAGCAACTCCATGCCTCCAGAAGTCAACCAGAGAGCCACGAAATAACGGACGCCACCAGCGGTGACTGAATCGGCGCATATTTGCACCAGGAAGACAACAAGCGCTCAATGAGCCGTTACGGCTAACGTTAGTATATTAACACCAATCTTCAATCGCGGTAACAACTACAGAGCCGAAAGACAAGAAAATAGCGAAGAAAGGGACGGTCTACAGCCGACACATGCTCGGTAATAAACGAACCTGTAGCCGTGACCCTGGTATGTTTGTAAATAAGTGAGAACAAATTGGTTTTCAGATCACAGAATAAGAATGACAAGCAACAGTACAAAACATAAAAATTATGACAGATGCATGTTGGTTAATGTATTCCACATTACTTTCTTTGGCGTGGAGGAATAGCTGTGCGCAATTAGGCGCCTTACCGTGGAATGCGCAGCCGTTCACCGTCGTATGTTCGAGTCCTCCCTCGGACATTTGCGTGCATTGTTCTTAGGAACAGTTAATAGATTGTAACTTTAGGGACCGGTGACCACTGCAGTTAAGTCTCTTGACTTTAAAAACATTTGAACATTTTTAATATGTTGCATTCCCTAAGGATTAATATTGGAAAACGTCAGAAAATCACAATCTAGTGATGAAATGATTATTTGGAATCTCGTGACGAATCACAGCGGGAGCAGTTAACAGCGTCCCGCGATGCCTGGCTGCCGTTTTGGAATGCGGGACGCCACCCACACGCTTTTAGCTGCTGAATTGCAAGCGACTGCGCATGCATTACACATGTTCCAAATGCCCGCTGCTCTGCCCTGCCCTGCTCATTACGAGTAATTGGAGCGATGAGCACAGCAGGTGCTAATAGTTCCCGCTGCGTTCACCTTTGGCTTCACATCTCTCTCACGTTCTGACAAAATCAAAATTAAAATTACTCGAGACTTGCAACTCTGTAAATCTACTGTACACACACATACCTTTTGTGTCACGTGCTGCTGATATTTACGTATTGTAGACCAAAATAATGCCATATGTTTATGTGTTCGATTACAGTATCGATATTTACATTTACATACCGCACAAACATCAGGATTGCCATCGATCCTTTCTTCAGTGCGGATGGATACTAGGCCGGAACTCTTACGGAAATCGGAGAAATGCCGCTTGTAATAAGTGTTATCAGAACAGTAGTAGCACGTGGACAGGTTCAGAATTTTCGTGTGGAGAGAGACGTGCAAGAACAGTTGCGAATAATAGTGATTTATGTTTCGACGGTGGCACAGTGGTTTTTACGAGTTCCTAGCAACGTAGCGCGCTGGCTCAGAGTTTTCGATGAGAGTACAGAATGCTCTGACCAATAAGAAAACGAAGCCAAGAATTTAACGATGGACACGGAACAAAAACGAACTCATGTTCGCAAGGGACCAAACTACCCGAAAACAATGGCGGAAAAATTTGTATCTCTGCTGGGCATCAGTTTCCAGCTTTACTTTCTTTCAATGCCCACTGACTGCCAGCACCGTAATTTCCTTTCGGTGCAAAATTTTTATGACACAGTAAAGCCGCAAAGGTATGGCCGTGAGTTCTGAGGCGCCTCGCTGCAGACCGCTCGGTCGCTCGCCGTCAGAGCTTCGAGTCCTCCCTCGGGCATAGTTGTGTGTGTGTGTGTGTGTGTGTTTCACCTGAGATTAGTATCAGTTAGTCTAAGGAAAGGGGCTTTTATTTTTTTTATTTTTTTTTTTTATTTTTTTTTTTTTTTTATTTATTTATTTTATTTTATTTTTTTTGATTGGGCGAGAAGGTGTGAGTGGAAAGAGAAAATAAATTTCGGTTGCGTGTTAATAAGTGTGTTGCTGTGGTAATATTGTTTGCGTCACTTAACAAACCTGATCTTAAATTTGTGGTAAGCTACGTTAAACTCGTAATTAATGCGAGTGGTATAATTGAATTTTGATATAATTTGAAAAACAATTTTGTGTGGTTAACAAAGACTATGGCTCTATCTGACTAACTCTCTCCGCAGCAAGACGCTTTAGACCACTCGGCTACTCCACCGCGGCCGCGGGCCTCCAACGTGTACTCACGCAACGTCTATTTTAAATTTCAATGTAATCATGTTTTAACAGTGGACAACGTACAGATTTTATCAGTTATTTGCTTCATGCAGTGCACTGCTACGGTTGGAATATGGCCTATGGTTTGAAAATGGACGAACAAGTCCGAAACTAGTTACAAACTTCTAAATAGTGCAAAGAAAAATAAATGGTTTTCATTACATATCCAGTTGCTGTTCGTGCTCTATCTTCACGATGAATTTTCATCTAAATATGTGTTTTAAAATTTTTGGCCGAACTAATGACTTGTAATGTCATGTATGTCACGCGCAACACAGACGTTTAAATCGAGGTATTTTATTACTTGTGGGTTATTATTTTTATAGTTAACATTGCCAGATCAATAATGCTAGCATAATCTTCGCCACGGTACCAAAGACAAGACAATTCGCTGCTGGAATAAAATAAAAGGATCCACAACTACGCTCACACTCTCAGCCACGTACAGATGCCAACGCAACACAACCTCCAAGATGAACAGATTAATGCTTCAGAAATGGCTTAACATCATACCAAGCGGCAAAATGTCGTACTAGAAGCAAATTTTAATACTTTTTTCCAGGAACAACACCTGGAATGAAAGGGTTATGACTGGAGAACAAGCTGGCCGCTCCATTCGTCCAATTCTCTCGGATTCGAGCGCGTTGTCCGTCTGTGCAGCTCTGTGAGGTCGATCTTTTTCGTACACCAGAAAGAATTCATCTCTTACAACACCAACGTAGTGCACTATCTCTTCTACATCTACATCTACATCTACATAGATACTCTGCAAATCACAGTCAAGTGCCTGACAGAGGGTTCATAAACCACTTTCGTAAATTTTCTCTAACGTTTCATTCTCTAATAGCGCACGGGAAGAAAGAACACCTAAATCGTTCCGTTTTCGATCTGATTTCTCTTATTTTATTGGGATGGTCATGTCTCCCTAAGTAGGTGGGTGCTAGCAAAATATTTTCACATTCAGAACAAAAAGTCGGTGATTGAAACTTTGCAAACAGATCACGCCGCAATGAATAACGTCTTTTTTTTAATGATTTTCACCCTAATTCTTGCAACATTTCCGTGACGCTTTCCCCCCATAACGTGATAAAACAAAAGGAGCTACCCTTCTCTGAACCTTCTCAATGTCTTCCGTCAGTCCCATCTGGTGAGGGTCCCACAAGGGACAACAATACTCCAGGAGAGAACGGACAAATGTGATGTAGGCAGTCTCTTTGGTGGAGCTGTTGCATCTTCGAAGCGTTCTGCCAAAGAAACGTAACCTAAGATTCGCCTTCCCTACGATATTTTCTGTGTGTTCTCTCCAGTCTAAATTGTTCGTAATTGTAACTCCTAAGTATTTGGTAGAATCTACGACCTTAAGGTTTGACTGATTGATCGCGTAATTGAAGTTCAGCGGATTTCTTTTAGTGGTCATGTGTATTACTTCAAACTTTTCTTTATTTAGTGTCAATTGCCAATTTTCGCACCATGCAGAAATTTTGTTTAAATCGCTTTGCAGTTGCTTTTGATCCTCTGTTGACTTCACTAGGCGATACACGACAGCATCACCCGCGAACAGTCTAAGGGAGTTATTCAGATTGTCTCCTAAATCGTTTATAAACACGAGGAAGAGTAGGCGACCTATAACGCTTCCCTGTGGAACGCCAGATATCACTTCTGTTTTACTCGATGACTTACCGTCAATTACAGCGAACTGTGTTCTTTCTGATAGGAAATCGTGAATCCAACCGCACAATTGGGGAGATATTCCATAAGCACGCAATTTCATAAGAAGCCGCTTGTGGGGTATAGTGTCAAAAGCCTTCCTGAAATCCAGAAATATGGAATCGATTTCAGATCCCTTGTCGATGGCACTTAACACTTCATGTGAATAAAGGGCAAGCTGTGTTTCGCAAGAGTGATACTTTCTGAATCCGTGTTAACTACTGGTTAATAGGTCGTTCTCTTGGAGGTAGTTCATAATATTCCAACAAAGTATATGTTCCAGAATCCTACTGCAAATCGACGTCATTGAGATGGGCCTGTAATTTTGGGGATCACTCCTATTGCCTTTCTTGAATATTGGAGTAACTTGGGCAACTTTCCAGTCTTTGGGTACGGATCTTTCGCTGAGTGATGGATTGTAAATTATAGCTAAGTACGGAGCTAATGCATCAGCATACTCTGAGAGGAATCTAGTTGGTATACAATCTGGCCCGGAAGATTTATTTTTGTTTAGTGACGAGTTGTTTTACTACTCCAGGAACATCTACTTCTAAGTTTCGCATGCTGACAGCTGTTCTTGGATTGAATACTGTAGTGTTCACTTCGTCTTCTTTGGTGAACGAATTTCGGAAAGCTGTGTTTAGTAATTCTGCCTTAGCAGTACTGTCATCGGTAGCATTACCATTGCTATCGCGTAGTGAAGGTACTGTTTGTGTTTCGCCGCTAGTGTACTTCACATATGACCAGAATTTCTTTGTATTTTCTGCAAGATTACGAGACAGGATTTCGTTGTGGTAACTACTATAGGCTTCGTGCATTGAAGTCCGCTCTAGGTTGCGATTATCAGTAAAAGATTGCCAGTCTTGTCGATTCTGTCTTTTTAAATTTTGCATGCGTTTTTCTTTGTTTCTGCAACAGTGATCTGACCTGTTTTGTGTACCACGGGGGGGGGGGAGGGGGGGGTCAGCCCCCTCTTTTATTAATTTATTTGCTATAATTCTCTCGATTGCTACTGATATTATGTCTTTGAAAGTAAGCAACTGATCTACACTTGCATTTTTAGTTTTGAAAGACTGGAGACTATCACTCAGGAAAGCGCGAAGCGAATTTTTATCTGCTTTATTGAATAGATATATTTTTCGTTTATTTTTGGCGCATTTGGGCATTTCGACATTCAGTCTCGTTACCACAACTCGATGTTCGCTAATCCACATATCTACACATCTTAGTAATCAAAGAGCCATTCTGAAAGACACAGAACTCCGTCCATTAGCCAATACTGACTCCTGATTACACCATTCGGCCACGACTATGCTGTAGAGATGTTTCCTGCACATAAGTAGGATTTTACCGAGTTCCACGTTCTCTCCCGATTAAGGAACACAAGACTCCTCTGTCAACAGAATCCGGTGCCATCGTTACTAGGCATACTCCAGTCCTGATATTCGTCCGCCCAGTTTCTGCGGACTAAAAGATATTGCGGTTTTAATGGATCAAACTTCATTCGCCTCTGTATGTGGAGGCCACATTCCCGAAGTCAATTTCGAAATGATGGTGTTGAAACTGCGCGTCCTGTTGCTGCCTGGAGGATACGTTGCAGCTGTGTTGTATTGAGTCTCATCTCTCGACGGCCTATTAACAGAGATTACTGTCATTCTTTCTGATGTTATACTTGGACTAATGCCGTGGACCGGAGTCAATATTGAAGGACGTACGGACCTCTATGTCATTTAGAATGCTTTGACCTTTATTTGTACCCTAAGGTGGTACCATAGGAGATGGTTAGTTTCTGGTGGATGATAGCGATCCTGCCCACAGAGCTGCACTGGCGGACAACATGTTCGAAGCTGAGGGAATTAAACGAGTGCATTGGCGAGCTTTTTCATCAGATTGAAACTCGGCTGAGCATGTCTGGGCTGCACTTGGCAAACGCATTGCAGCCAGACGAGCAACCCTCCACAACGGTTGCTTCAAAATGTTGAAATGTTTGTACAGCTTATGACAACTACAGAGTCATCATTCCCTAAACATACAAACTACTAATGAACTAGCTAATATCAAGGACGGCACAAATATCCATGCCCGAGGGGGGATTCTAACCCCGACAACGGTTGCTGTATTGGATATTGTACTCATGGAAGAATGGCCAAATACCACTCAAGAGCTGATTAATATCCTCATACTGTCCATGCTACGCATGCTTGCAACTGTACTGGTCGTCCGAGGTGGTCATACACCTTATTAGAGGGCAACGAGATGGACTTTCTTACTATTACCTTAGCCCCGTGGTGCCTCACTCTAAGTAAATGCATTGTAAATGTCAAGTAAAAATTGAGACAGAAAAATATCGTACTGTATCACAAACACATACAATTGTAACCAATATCTGAATAAATTACGTTACCATATTGTGTATTATATGTCACTTTATCCACTAATTGTTTTGGGCAGTGGATAATTATGTTCAGAATCCTGTTGTGCCTTTCAGTATTGCTAATATTTTGTCTCTGCACGCGCAGTCTATTGGATGCATTAATTTATTATGTTGGAAAACAGCCAGTATTGGTAATTAACTACTATTTAGATGCCCGGTTTCGGCATATTATACTGCAATCATCGGATCTGTCAACGTACATACGCCACATCACAGACTAAATCTAGTAAAACTCTACTTGGTCGCCAACCTTATATTGGAATGTGGCAACGCAAGTAAATGTCACCCGCATCTTGCGACATTGTGGTTCGTGCGTCACTGTTGCACAAAAAACGAAATCACTTTCTTGCCCCATCCTTCGTACTCTCCAGACATGAGCCTAAGCGCTTTGTTTTCTTTCCAAAGTTGGTAACTCTGTTGAAAGGAGGAAGAATTGCAATGACAGCTGGGGTAAAAGAAAGCAGACGGTGCTTCGCGCGATCCAGCTAGAGGCGTACCACACTCCAACACAGACAGTAGCGAAACTAAATGGTGGGAAGAGTTCATATGAAGCCATGCTAGCGCACCAAGGAGCCATTCGGGAATGGTATTTTACAAACACGTTGCTGTGTTTAATGCTATCAATTTCATATTTCCTGGTCACCAAACGTGGCAGTGAATTTTCTGATACAAATATGGAAACACCATTCAAGTAATATCATTGCTTCTCTTAATTGTAGTCTATAATGACAAAATGTCAGTGCAGGGTAATGAATACGGCTTACAATAGCAGACTCGTAACCGAATCGCCTAAAAACATTTTAAGGGCAGAAACGAATTGCACTCTCATGTGCTCACATTCAAAATGAACTTATTATAATAAAATACGCGTGCTTCCTTCTTACTTTGACGTTGCATTAGTTAGGGCTATAGCAGATTTCGGACATTGTAATAATTTCGAAATAAGACACAGTTTTGTCTACGGTCTAGTTGGGTGGTAGCTAATTGAATATCTCCAAGAAGGTGACGAGCTTCTATTAACAGTTTATACATAGAAATATTTGAGTCTATATGTTCACTTTTTCAATTTAATACGTACAGTAACAGCTAAACTATATCGGTGTTAGGCCTACAATTTTTGTGTAAATGAGGTACGAACAAAGCAGGTTCCACTGTAATAGTCGATTAACTGCAATCGGAAGGGATCAGATATTAGTTTTTTAAACCAGTAATATTATCAAATAGTGGTTAAGCAACTGTCATTCGCATTGTTAAAGATTTTCATCCAGACCTGAACAATAGATTGCAAAGGTCCCAGGTTCGACTTCCGGTTCCGGCAAGAAAGTTTCATATCAGCGCACACATCGCTGCAGAGTTAAAGTTTCCAGGAGAACTAGTCTTGCAAGGTTCGCAGGAGAACGTCTGTGAAGTTTGGAAAGTAAGGCGAGGTGGTGGCAAAATTGAAGTTATGAGGACGGACCGTGAGTCGTGTCGGGGTAGCTTAGTAGTAGAGCGCTTGCCAGCGAAAGGCAAAGGTCTCAGGTTCGAGTCCCCAACACACAATTTTAATCTGCCAGGAAGTTTCATATCAACGCACACTCCGCAGCAGAGTAAAGGTTTCATTCTGGAATATGACCAATTATTATACGCATCATTATTTTCTTATTTTCCGGCATCCTTAGCGATCTAAATAAGAAATTTCCAGGTTATATTTTTCATTGCTTTCGCAATACATAGCGCATCAAAAGCTCCTTAATTCTATTGTATTTTGAATGTGTTGCTCCACTCCCAATACACAGTGAATATACAGTTGTCCCGCATTGTGTTTATACAACTCCGTCGCTTGGCAGTGCTGCATTTTCGAAGTTGTAGAAATTAATTGGGAGTTTCGTAACGCTTATGTTACACTCCGAGCGTACCAAGTCTCCCTCCGGGAGTGGAAACGGCATTAGGAGCAATGTGCCAATTGTGGGGGAGGCTATTTCGAAGGAGATCATGAACATTAAGTAAAAGGTACGCGTAAAACGTGACTTCCGACAAGTCCCTAAAATTTCTGATCGAACCTACTACGATTGGTCAAATGTTTGATTGACCCAAGGACAAATATGACGATAGACTCTTGAATATTGTCGTCAACTACGAAATCTTCCATACATGGTATCAAAATACATTATTAGGTGAGTAATTTAAACATATGCTTCAATGGATATTATATCCCTTGTGTCTCAATCTAGAAGATGAGATAATACTAGAAACAAAAGAAATTTAAGCATTGGTCGTACGTTACATGTTTATTCAACATTGCATATCGATTTTAACTACGTATGTAAATACTGTACAATTTCAATTTAATACACAGAAGCTGGATTGAGGTTTGTGACGTGGAGGGAAATCGAACTTAGACTATTCCAAGGCGCCTTAATCGTTGGTGGTTCAAAATGTTCAAATGTTTGTAAAGCTTATGGGACTTAACTACGGGGTCATCAGTCCCTAAACTTACAAACTACTTATGAACTAGCTAATACTAAGGACGGCACAAATATCCATGCCCGAGTGGGGATTCGAACCCCCGACCGTAGTTGCCGTGCAGACCGTGACTGGAACGCCTCAGTCCCATCGGCCACCGCGGCCGGCAATCGTCGGTGGTGTGGTGGTCTAACGGTTAACACGAATGCCTAGTAAGCATGGAGGTCCGTGTTCGATTCCCGGCCGCACCACAAATTTTAATTCAATGCTTCAGATTTATCAATACTGTAGATTTTTTTTAGCAATCAGTCGTAAATATTAGATAATTCACAGATGTAGATTTCGACCACTGTGTGCTCATTATCAACGTTTAAAACAAAACGGTTAAAACGCGTAAAACAATTCAACCTCCATGTTGGAGGTTACTTATGAATATGGAGGTCGAAATGTTTTACGTGTTTTAACCGTTTTGTTTTTATCGATGATAATGACCAGACAGTGGTCGAAGTCTAGATCTGTGAATAAATTATTATTTACGACTGATTGCTGAAAAAAAATTCTACACATAAGATAAACAGTTGTTGAACACAAGTTCCACTATGGAATCAAACCTGATGTGTTAATAGTTATCATAAGTACATTTACAGTCAGTGTGACTGACATTGGCACAATCGAAAATATCAAAAAATTATTAAGGAATTTTGTACAACATATGTGAATCTAAACTTTGTATCGACAGAATACAAAACAAAGTTGAACATTACTCCGGCTGACCAAAAATGTGTGTCATTGCAATACAAAGAACACTCAATGTACCATCTGCAAAGATATATTTATCAATCTCGTTTTGTTCTTGTTCATAAGATATCCTTTACGTTGTTTCTCAGAGTGAAGACGAGGAAAAAGATGGAGACGTAAAATGAAAACTTTCGCGTATTATTGAATATACTGTATTTTAATTCAAGTAATTCAGTTAATGAATAGTCATAAGACCAATTTTTAAATGCAGGAAAAAAAGACTTTGAATGTGTATGCCTGGCCGCAGCGTCTTGGTAGACAAAGAAATGAAGAATTTTGAAAATTAGCATCAAACGACCCGTCGTGAGTGCGGGTATTATAGATGAGCAATGTGATGGCAGTGTGGCCGTCCTGATGAGGCCTCGCTCGATGACAAACAGACGTATAATCCCCAATGAAACTCAAAGCAATCTATTGTTTCACACTTTCCACTGCTCTTCAGTTCCGGCCTGTTTAAACATAATAACATTCTTGTTCTTGTGTCCTTTAATTAGACGTTTCGACTCTGGAAATTTTGTTTACGTCTGGAACGAACTACTGAAATCGAGCGTGCAGACAGAGATCTGTTAACACGCGTTCGCCAGCAATCCTGCCCTTCTGTTTCGGAGCCCGACGCCACCTCGCTGCATTTCCTTTTGGTCTTTCTGTCGTAAAGGAAGGCTGCCGCGTTTACTCCGTGCTCCGAACAGTTTTGTCTCCGTTGCAAGCAAATTTCCGCTGGTGGAGATACTGCGAAGCATCAGAGCTCCACTTTCAGAGACCTGGTTTATCGCACTAGAATTAACTTTACCCAGGGAGATATATTCTTCTCCTGCGTTCTCCGCTTCATCCTTAGACGTAATTTTTATCTTGCTTTTATTTGCCTTTTAACCACCTTAAACAAAAGACCCTTACTTTTAGCTAGTGACATTAACACAGTTCCACGACTCTCACATTTCACTTTTCGCTGAAATTAGCTACTGGCAATTTTCTTTGGGTGTCTCTCCTTGCCTTTCTTTTCGGCTTCCATATTTATTTTTCATGCATCTCAGATAACTTTAACAGATCCAAGGGGAATCCTTCATTACGAATGCAAATCACAGTTTACATATGAAAAAATTCGTCTAAAGCGTCAGTTTATACGGTATTGTATTATACTTACAACATATTGAGTATCGAAATTACTACACCAGTATCTTTGGAAGAATTTGAAAGACAAAGTAATAATGCTAATAAACATGAGATACTACAGACACAGGGGAAGCTGATTGTTTCCATGTGAAAGGCGGGTTTTGCCAGGCTGTTTTTTGTTGGATTCCCCAGCTGGCCGACTAACAGTTTGAACCTAGCGAAAGGACAGGTAGTCAAGATTTCCCTAATGTGCTCGGAAACCGGAAACGCTTGATTGGGCGAGGGCGGCTCTCCAAGATTGCAACTGAAATACAATAAAGCCACAAACATTATCCTAAAAATCAATATAAAATCAGGGAATGATCATACGACAAATTTAATTATATGAATGGATTCAGGAGACTTGGGACAATCAAACGCTGTAATTACAATTTAAATATCCCTTACAGATAAAAAGCCGATAATTTTCAGTACTATAATAATAATATAAGACTTATATTTACAATTATTGATACTGAGTGTTTATCAGTAACAGTTTAAGAAGCAAATGGACAACATTTTACAACGCTACCTATCTTAAACGACATTCGACGGTAGTTCCGTTTTCTTTCAATAAACTTTGTTTTAAACTCTTGTTCTGCTTTTCGTTGAGGTAGTAATTTTCTTGTGTCAGAACGTAGATTCCACCACAGAAACACAAAACATGAACGCAGCAATGCACATTACATTTATATATGTATTTTATTATATTTAATATTATTCTTAGTATCGTTCTTCTTTTATGTGTAGACTGCCACTTAAATATTTCATGGCCAATTAAAAATAGTAGATATGCGGCAGATTATATATAAACAATTATAAGTATTTGTGAACAAGAACTCAATATATTTGCTTAAAAAGCCATGATAAATTAAATATTAATTGTGTAACTATATTTCGAAGGCTGCAATATATTTGAACTGTGAGACGCCATGCTTAGTCGCTAACTGAGCAAAGAGCTTCCGTCTCAACCGTTTTTTAGTATTGTTAAATATATATTTGTTTGTTAAAAGTAAGAAACATTTGTAGGGAGGTGGTCAAAACATTTAATTCTCTGATATTCAAGTGTATAAATTTTTGTAAGGGAAATCGTATTTTAAAGATGACGCGTTAGGATGCGCGGAAGGATACAATTTTGGGAGCAGGAAGAGCACGCTTTTCGAACAGTTGGGAAGGGACTCGTCACTTAGACGTGGTGGTGAAAGGTTGTGACGCTGGGCGTTGTGAAGCCGCGTTACGAACTTGTGATTTGGAGAGATAGGCATGTGTTGACTTAGAAAAGTTACGGGACTCTGACAGAATAACTTAGTCTCTGATGAAAAGTGATAAACTATACACGGTTGTATGGCTGTGAAACTATGATAATTCAGCAATCGTGTACTCGAGTGATGGCAAATTGTGTTTTATAACAAATACTTCTATCGCGGATTGACTTGGAACTGCAAAGTTCTATGGACTGCTCTAGTTTACGAGAGATAATTTTGAACTTTTACTCTCGAGTGCGTGTGATACTTATTGTACCTCTCATGAACAGTAATAGGAGAAATATTCATTTACCGATGTATAAAGTAGGACCACCTCCGCGCTTCATTTCTAATAAGAGTAATAAACTCCATTTACAAAGAAGTACTTTGTGAGTGAATCACTTCTTAGAATCTATTTTGTCGGTCATTCAGAGGTTTAATTTATGTTTGTTAAATCTATTTTCAGGTCATCATATGCAGATTGATAGATTGGCTAAACTACACATTAATTATTAATCTTGTGTAAACAGACTGGGTAGCTGTTAAGTCATAGAAGCCGACATACATAACTCACCCCTATGAACAGAGACAACGGGCCATAAACTTTTACTACCCTGAGTATTATTGGTGAGAACCGATAGGAAGGTCGCAAACACCTAATAAATATAGTTATCACAGACAAAATTCACGTAATTAGTTTCCATACAGAAATAGGTTACGAGGTACTGTCATCAGGCATAATGGACTATCTAACTTGGTTTTGGAGAAACTTGTGGTGGGATAATTTGTAGGGGGAAACGGAAGTTTTAACGAGGTAAGTAACTTGAAATGGATGACCACTGAGTTTGTCACGCAGAGGTGTATGTACTTCCACAGGATAATTAGAGTAGAATGCTGAAGCAAACCACTTTCCTTTCATGACGAGTAGAACAACATAACTTAAAAAGAGGGATTGTATAACACAAAAATAGCGAATAAAGGCATATAGTAATACAACTGAACCCTATGTCATGCACATGTAAATAGAATAATTATTAAAAGTCGATCTACCGCGGGATTACAACAATACTTCGGATAGAAATTAGAGAAGAAATGATACAAACAGTGCGCTATATTAATTTATTATTATCTCAGATGTTACATAATAGGCAACATTATTTCAAAGTTTTCACGCAGCGGTTCGTACAATATTTTCTCTGGTTAATTTTTTTTTTCCAAGGGTAATTTTGGCACATCGTTTCTTTAACTTACAAATTTTGTCACGCGTTCAGAAATTATGGTCACACTAATGTATCACAAAATTTTCTAGACTCTCAGGTTTGCTTTGCAGCATTCATTAGATCCTAAAAAGTGTGCATCACAAATTATTTTCTAGTCAATGTGTTCAATATTTTAATTCAACAATCAACTTTTTCTAGTCCACGAAATCTTAATTATTAATTACGTTCTTACGTCTTGGAATTTTCTATTCTTTTTTAATACCGATTCAGATTATATTAAAAATCTGTCACGCGAACATATTAATCTAATATGCCGAATTTCAAAAGAATTTGGAAAGTTGAAAAATATGTAGTCAATTAGATATAACAAAAAAGTTTTTTCATTGAAAATACTATTTGTTGTAGAAATATAGCTTTCTATATTAAAATTAATCAATATATTTTTAGAAACTCAATGAATGTGTTCAAACAAGATGCTGCAATATGTATGAATACTCAATAAGTTATTTTAATATTATCTGAAATGTTGCACGCTAAGATTTGATATTTAACATCACACTAGCAATTGAGAGACATGACATTATTGTTGTTGTTGTGGTTTTCAGTCGGCAGACTGGTTATATGCACCTTTCTGCGCTACCCTGTTCTGTGCAATCTTCTCCATCTGAGAATACGTCCTTTAGAATCTGCTTAATGTATTTGTCCCTCGATCTCCCTCTACGATTTTTACCCTACACAGTTCCTTCTAATGCTAAGTTGACAATTCCTTGATGTCTCCGAATGTGTCCCAACAACCTGTCCCTTCTCTTAGTCATGCCAGAATTCATTTTCTCCCCAATTCTGTTGAGCACCTCCTCATTAGTTACGCGATCTACCGATATAATCTTCATCATTCGTCTGTAGCACCACATTTCGAAAGCTTCTATCATATTATTGTCTGAACGCCTTATCGTCCACGTTTCACTACCATACAATGCTACCAGACAAATACTTTCAGAAAGGACTTCCTAACAAACATTATTATAGCAAAAGAAAAATATGCCATTGACAATGGGTTGAATAATGGAATATCGGTTTCTCTAATAGAGGTTTGAACTAACAGTATTGCTAAGATTTCCTTCTCTGTTGTTGAAAGCTGCCGAGAAGTTTTGACAACTAAGCATAAGGGAACTGCAAATATGTTATTAATTTGTAAAACTGAAGGTGTTGTTAGTTTTGTAAGGAGTACATCAGTAAATGAGTTCATGTCACCTTTAACCTGAATTATGGTGTGAGAATGAGTAATGTTTGACATTCCTTCTTCTGAAATCCGTCAGTAAATGAAACACAAAATGTGTTTCTAACGGTCGCGAAAATTGTAGTTACGCCACAGAGGGAAAAGGTCAAGTATCACGGTATGACGTAGGTGGTCGGTCGTCGTGAAGTTTCGTGCACAGTGTGTGTATATCGACCCTGAGGAAAGTGAAGCAGGAGCACGTGAGCAGGGCTGGCAGAGGACTGGGGCACGGACACCCGTGGGAAACAACAGCTGGCACAGCATACCGGAAGGAAATACCGCTGTTGCTTCCTACTCCCGCTACAGGTCAACAACTTCTGGCTCTGTTCTATACAGCAGGATCGTTGTACGGCAGCTGAGTTTCTTCAACTACCGCTCGATACCAGTGGCCGCCGCTGATAACAGAAGTTGGGTGTTGCACCAAGTTTCATTGTTACAGTATTATAAGGGACGTCTAAAACGGAGAAAATTCTTCATCTGACCGCTTGCCCACTTGCCATTGGTGATGACGTAAACACCCCTAAAGTTTTTGAAATCCGAATTTCGATCTTATGAAAAATAAGAGATCACTGACAGAAAATCGTGTGTGGCAGAGTTAGTGCTGCAATGCATCAATAATTGTCACGTAAGGACCTACATTCCTAATCGAAATGAAATTCATTTGTGATTTAGAAGACTGGGAGTGTTTGTTTCAAATGTCTGTAAATCTATCTGACTTAACTGCGTGGTTATTAGTCCGTATCTTACAAACTACTTAAACTAAAATGGGGAGGCCGCCAATTCTGAAATTCAGATTCGATTTATACTGCGCATATTGAAAGCTCATGGCCAGAGGTGTAATTTGGCAAAGCACCAAGATGCACTTCTCAACCGTTATCGAGAAAATCGACAATTATAAAAAGCCGTTGCCGTGAAATACTCTCTACGATCTCTACGATTAGTAATATTGTACAGAGGCGTGGTGTAGCGGTAAGCGCTCGGGTTCGTAATCCGAAGGTCGCAGGAACGAATCTCGCGACATTCTACTTCTTTTTATTATTTATTTTTTGTAATTCAAATGTATATAAACACACACACACACACACACACACACACACACACACACATATATATATATATATATATATATATATATATATATATATATATATATATATATATATATAAAGATAATAACATTTGATGTTCGAAGTCGCCAGTTTTTCCACGACAAACGACTTCCAAACAACTTATTATATGCAACTGGCCACTTCGAACATCATTATGTTTTGCGCAAACAAAGTTGTGTTTCACAAATGATATTAATTGTCTTCATAATGTTTACCACGTATAGTTAACGGAAGAAGCATGAACGATAGAACAATTTTTCAGAATGTCAGTCAGGTGCGAGATTCGATCCGGCGACCTTCGGATTACCAACCCGAGCGCTTACCGCTGCGCCACGCCCGCTTTAGAAAATTATTAATCAAAGAGAGTATTTCACCGCAACGGATTTTTAATTATCGATTTTCTCGACAACGGCTGTGAGTTGCATCTCGGTGCTTTGCCAAATTACACCTCTGGCCATGAGCTTTCATTATGCGCAATAGAAATCGAATCTGAATTTCACAATTGGCGGCGTCCCCTTGTAAGTTAAACTAAACTAAGGACAACACACACATCCATGCCCGAGGGAGGATTCGAAACTCAGACGCGGGAGGCCTCTCAATACGCAGCGTGGCGCTGGAAATAAGACGCAAATTTCAAATGTTTGTATAGTCTATGGGACTTAACTACGGGGTCATCAGTCCCTAAACTTACAAGCTACTTATGAACTACTTACGAACTAGGACGGCACAAATATCCATGCCCGAGGGGGGATTCGAACCCCCGACCGTAGTGGCCGTGCAGACCGTGACTGGAGCGCCTTAGTCTTCTCGGCCACCGCGACCGGCCGCAAATTTCATCGATGCAAATTTGTCTGTCAATAGCTAATTAAAGTTTACGAACTCCATCACAAGATGACTTTCAAGGTGAAACATCGACATGGGTGACAATCTTTCCTGTAGCATGGAGTTGCGTAAGAAAAATTGTTGTTTTTTTTCAGAAATGAGAAACATGTTGCTACTTCGCCTGAACAAGGTAAACATTAGAATTAGCTTCTACAGTTTAGAATGGTGGTTTCCAGTCTTTCGTATAATAGGATCCTCGAGAATACTCGAGAAATATGTTCAATACACAACTATTTCGTCCAAAAATAATTTTTTATATAAATTAAATGGTAAGCTTAGTGATATTGTTAACTACTGATAATATTGATAGTTTCCATGTCTAGTTTGAAGCTTGTTTGTTTTAGGCTTCAATAATTTTCTACGTCTTAATAAATCCTGTCGCACATTTTTTCAAACATGCTACTCGCGGCGACACTACTGACTTGACTGAGCCGCGGTGGAGTGGCCGAGCGGTATAAGGCGCCTTGCCGCGGTGCGCGCGATTGCTCGTCGTCAGAGGTTCGAGACTCCCTCGTGCATGGATGTGTGTGTGTTGTCTTTAGGTTAGTTTAAGTAGTTGGCCATAGCAGTTTGGTCAAATAGGTTTACAAACATTTCCTGAATTGACTGCCTCGCAAGCTGATCCACTTCAGTGATGCTGGTCAAAAGCAAAGAATGCCTGACAGATATTCCAGTACTATCCTTTCTACAGTTTCCACATCACGGGCCTAACAGAAACTTACCACTATTGTTGTTATCGAGCTGACTGAAGCAAGCAGAATTAGACGTCAGAATTATGAACAAATATTCTTCTCCTCGAAGCAAAATTGTTTGGTGAGAAAATAATAGGTCGAGACGTGTGGGAAACTGATGTTCTGTGTTATTTTTGTATTTCGTTGGAACTCAGACCACACACTCTCAATTTCAGCCTGGTTCATGTCTAGAAAGTACAAGAGAAAATCCTTTCAGAACACGTCTGACTTAACCCAGCAGAGCGGACGAAAGAAAACAGACAGTACTGGGGAGCACCTGGCGAAGTTTCCCACGGTCTCCTCATTGCGTGCAAGAGATTCCTCTCCTACTGTAGATGAATCCCGTAAAAGATACAACGCTCTGTTGATTCAGAATTCCGTCTAAGAGTGTCTCGACTATTTTAGAAAGTGAAAGGTAGAATTTTGTTTCCTGTAGCCTTTGGTTTTTGTACATCAAAATTATTCTGATACTCGTCAATGTACTGGATTATATCTCGGTAGCCAAACTAAACTTAATTCCGAGAATAATAATCCGTCTTAGGTTATTAAACTGTTCAAATTAACTACTAACTGTTATAACAAAATCTAGTCCCTGGTTTCATCATATGCCTGAAGTACTGGATGAACTGAAATCGTGCATCGTGCAGGGCTGTCAATAAATCCGTAAGGGTTGGAGGAGGTAGAGATCTCTCCCGAACAGCACGTTCCAAGGCATCCCAACAATGTTCATGTCTATGTACTTTGGTGGACAGCGGACGTGTTTAAATTCAGAGGAATGTTCCTTTAAGTGTCTCTGTGATGTGTCGCATTTCCTGCTGAAATTGCGCAGCTACAATGCAAAACTGATAGGAATGGATGATGCTGGTGATCATCTAAGATGTCTACGAATGTATCACCTGTCACAGTCGTATCACCAGTTCCATATCGCTCCAACGACTTACGGCCTACACCATAACAGAGCCTCTACTAGCTTGAATAGTTTCCTGCTGACATACAGGGTCCATAGATTCATGACGCTGTCTCCATTCCCGGTGCAATAAGGAGACTCGTCAGATTAGGTAATACATTTGAGGCGTCTATTTTCAAAACCGGACACGTCCACAGATCGTCAAAAATGGAGATAACACATGGTTTCCTCCGCTTACGGGTCAGCTGCTTCCACTCCAATTAACTGAGGAGCACAAAACCGGACAGAAGCCCTGCAAATTGGATGTGGAATATATGTTTGCTGTCAGAACCGGACAACCCGAAAGCGTTTTAGAAGCGGACTAGCCCGCCGGCACCAATCACAATTGTACTCGAATATCATATGACCCCAAGGGTAATGGCCGCTATTTTCGCGTGACACGCTGTTTCCATCAAATGTTTGTCGAGTGTGTGTAGCTAAACGTGTTGAATTTGATAGAATTATTACAAGGATATGAGTGATTTCACACCAAAGACGGTTGCGGAACCAGCTGAGAGCCACAAGGTGCGGAAGAAACAACGGAATCCGCAGAAATGGGAACGCACAGAAGAGAAGGAAAAACCGTATGTAATGGGTTTCTGATTTCAGGAATTACTGCTTGTCAGTTAGGATTTACTACACATGAATGAGAAGCTGAGATAGTGTATTGTTCATTTATAGACATGGTATTTGTAATTTTAGCTTCTGATAATGTATAGCTAATAATCGGATATCAATAATGCGTGCTTCATAGTTCGATGTGCCGCACATAAAACACCGGTTATTGCGCTTGTGTAACAAAAATCTGACGACTGAATTCGTATTTGACGTCGTAATCTCACACCTGTCTTTCATGTTACAGGTGAAGGAAAAAAAAAGTAAGTATCCAAACTGCAAACATAAGTACCAGGGCAAGAGTTGTCACGTGTTAACATTAGGTGACGTACAGAAATTCCATGCAATGTTTTACGCATCAAGTGTAAAGTCACAGTAGGATGCTTTCATTGCCAAATATTGCTCATCTTCTACGCCAGTAACAGGCCATTCATTTCTGCCTCCTGACAGAATTTTTGGACGAACAGAGAAAATGACTGGAAAGCTGATTTCAAGTCTCTTATGAAATCAACAGTCACTTATCTTTCAGAATTGCAGAATGTAAGAGTTTTCTCATCAGGAGGAGAGCAATTTTACAGAAATAATGTAGGAGTGGTAGGCACAGTTATAAGGAAAGGAAAAGATGTGATATGATAAATCCTGCTGCTTTCCCATTGTTGGAAATAAAGTGAAAAAAGTAAAGACTGAAGATGTGGATGAGCCCTTGCAGAAACATTTTGAAAAAAACTGGCAACGCCTTGACAACTTAAGTTTCTATAAGGACGCGTTACAGAAAAGGAAGTTGTTTCAGATGACGCCAATGAACAAGACGTTTGTGAAGGCAACTGCCATGACACACGACTTTCAGTGTAATCTCCGTTACTGTCAAATTATGTACGTTTTTGAATTGGGATATTCTGTATGAGCCACAGTGATCCAGTATCTACTTTCCTCATCAGTATTTTGTATTTTCTGTTCTGCTGCTCTTGTAATAAATATGTTATAATGTGTCAACTGAAAATCTTGGAGTCGGTCCGTCATGCATAATCTCTTATAATGGAGACAAGAAGAAGAATAAAGAGTATGTTTTATAAAGGGACAAGTCCAAAGGAATTTCTTAAAACCAGACATGTCCACGACTTGGCTTCGGTACTGGACAAGTCCATTTTCTTTTTAAATTTATCACCGTATTATGGATCGCAAGAGTACATTGCTACTCATTAGCAAACATAACAATAAACCAAAAGCCAGCAATGTAGATCGAATCTCACATCTTACATGTCATAGACAGTTTTCTTGCTTTTCCTCGATTTCAAACTGAAAGGACATGTCCAGTTTTGAAAATGGATGCCTCATTTTCAGTCATTAGCAGTTCATTTGTGGTGTTGACGGGCCCAGACGAAGCATAACGTTTTGTGTCCTGCAGTCAGCGAGCTTACACATAACACCGGTGACATTTCGTTGAATGCTTCGCATTGTTGTTGATAGCCCTGAATTAAATCCGCAGGAATTTGCGGTAAGGTAGCACCTCCGTCTCGTTGAAAGATTATTTTCGGTGAACTGGTTTCTTCTGCATTTTATTCTTTTACTCCGTGTAGAATGAATGGGCTTTGATTTTCAGTTGGATTGTCTTGTCTATTGGAATGGTACTCTTGCTTTATTATTTAGAATATTACCGTAGCCTCCAGCAACTTGGTTTTCAACGTATTACTTTCAATTCTTCTATTTGTTGTTGTTGTTGTTGTTGTAATTATAGCTCCAGATGTGGCAACAGTGTGATTTTATGAACATGTGACGTCGTTCTGTCACGGGATTAAGTTTCGAATACCATAAATTTTAAGTAACGAGTAGATGTTATTTATTCCCGGTCTGTTCTAATCTGATACGAAGCCTGTTACTAATGGGTATAGTCTTTGATCCCAATGTATATTAAAGTTTTCAGATATTCCTTTTAAAATCGTCCTTGATAAAATATTTCGTGAGTAAAAGTTCACCGATTGTTAGGCCTACTCACATATAACACTTCCTAATATTTTGGAAAAGTCAAAGATCATTTTTTTAGGTTCTATCTATTAAATGAAGTCTTAACACCTTTTGCACTTGGAAATGTTACTGGATTTCCATAGTTATTCAATTCACACAAATAACACGGGACTTCATAAGCTTGAAATAAATTCGTCACATTTATTCATTTTAACACAAAAATAAAATCTATTCACAGATCGTAATATTCTATTAATTCCTGTACTATGATTTCACGTTGATTAAATAATCTAATTTCTCTGAAAATGTTGTATTAAAATATCCTAGCAACCAAAACTGTCTCTAACTAAAAGTGCTACGAAATGAAGAGGGCTATGAACAGAACAGAACCATGAAAAGAACAGACGCAGAGACCGATCTGCTATTCATATTTATAGTAAACTTTAGACAAAACAATTCTGTTATATGAGTTGCTCTGACCATTTCACCCTTTGACCTTTAATGTGCTTTGGAAGCGATTTTGAATCTGATTTTGCTTTAAAATTAATAAAATTAGTTCTGCCTCGCAAACATATGCTTATAATGGCTAAAATACGGCAATACTACTGCCACGATCTCGGTGCAGGGTTACAATATATTGTCGTCGATTGTCGCGTTGTTGCAGTATCTTTCTCCGGCCGAAGCTATGTCAGAGATTGATGTTTGACAGGATTCTCGATATACATGGCGCACTCGTGAAATTGTTGTACGGGAAAACACTCACCTCATGCGATATCCACTCTTCCGTCGCCGATTATAAGGCCACGTACAGTCGTGACAATCTGTCATTTTCAGAGTAGTAACCGGTCTGACTCCTGCGTCGCCGACTACTTCACCATCCTCTAACTGTTTACGTATATGTTTGCATAATTCCTATACCAGTTTCTTTGACTCTTTAAGTGTAATAACGCCTTTAGCTCATTTCTCTACAGATATTGCAGAAAATGTACTTGCTTCGGCCTTAAATGTCGTGAAACCGCTCATGTATCACTTTGTACAACTAAAGCGCATTTTTATACTGTAGCCATGAGTGTCAGTCCTGTGAACCGAATCTTATCGAATGGTACTAAGAAAATGCTCTAATGACTCCTATTTAATCTTCTTCAGCTCTTCCTTTTTAGTAAGTAGTCAACAACCTGGCTTTGTCTTCGGTCCAGAACAGGAATACTGCCCTGACAAAACATTCCAGTTGCATTAGAAGCTTTGCTGAATGTACCACATATTAATGCACAGTGAATGTGGAGACAGTGTCACGAACATGAAGGATTTCTCACCCATACCTTGTTGAAATATATTGTAAAACGAAGGAATTTTATTATATTCTGGCTTATTGGGACAGAACCTGCGGATAAAGTGTGTGGTAGAAAAAAATTCCGTGCTCTGCGGTAGTACCCAGCATTTCTTAGACGTCTACACTCACAAACAATTCTATAGTATCTTTGTTTACTAAGAGGCTGCTTGTGCCTTGTACAAATTTTCTTTTAAATATTAGGGAGGGTTGAAAAGTTCTCTGAACGGAATAGAAATAATATACTTACGTCAATGAAACCTTTTTTTTATTCAGTATAGTCTCTTTGTAGCTAAATGCACGTTCTCCAACGATGTTACAGTGTCTTGATCCCATATCAAAAATGAGATGCCTCCAGTCCTCTAAAATATATGTTACCTCGGGCTATCAGTTTTCGTTTAAGTAAATGTTGGTCCAGCAAATACAGTTTTCAGGTTTGGGAAGAGATGGAAGTCTGACGGAGCCGTATCAGGTGAGTAAGGCGGGCGTGACAACAATCCATACTTTATTTCGTGTGATTTTGCCATGAAGACAGCACATGTGAGTGAACCTGCGTTGCCGGATTGAAGATAATTTTCTTTCTTGCTAAGCCTGGCCTTTTCCGAGTATCTTTTGTTGCACTTTGTCGAGGAGGTTAGCATGGTATTTTCCAGTGACTGTTTGCAAAGCGGAGAGATAATTACAAACAGAATACCATTTACATCCCGCGATCACTGACAACATGACCTTGCCAGACGAATGAATTCTTTGTTGGCGGAGATTCAACATGTTTCCACTGCTTTGAATGTTGTTTTCTCTCTAGAATATAGTAGAGCACTCAGGTTTCATTGTGGTCACAACCGGTGCATAAATAATCTTGTCCGTTTCTCATAAAATGGACCAAACACTGTTCGCATCATCCACCGTCAAGCGTCGCGGTACCTACCTTGCAGATAATTTGTCATTCCTAATTCTTCAGTTAATATGTGATATACCCTTTATGATGACACCTGGTAAGCATCAGCAACTTCAAGCACTTTCAATCGGCAATTCTTCAAGTCCTTTTTGTTCACTTTTGGAACGATTTCTAGCCGTAGATTGGCCAACCACTGCGGACATTAACATTTAAGCTCTCTCGACCAAATTTAAATTCATTTGTCCACTTGGTAACAGTTGAATACGAAGACGTAGAGTCCCCGTGTATTCTGGAAAACGGGGTGAATGTCCTTTGCATTCATACCTTTCTCTACAAAGTACTCAATCATGGTTTGAATCTCGATTTTTTCCATTTTCGCAAATAACTACCCGCTAACAGCAACAGAGCCACGTCACCGTCACAGCTCTCTTCCAAGAGCACTGACGTGCCGCGTGGTTACAGTTCCAGATGTGACGTGAAGTCCCTGAATAGGTCTGCGACCACTTTTCAGTTTTAGTTGTTACACAGTGGTATTAGGAACGCTGTAGGAATATAAAGGCCACAAGTGTTGATGCGGCTGTTCATTGATGGACGCGTATCGAAATAATCATCATCAGAATCTAAGCCTGGGATAGTGTTTCATACTAACCGTATGTCGTCTTACCAACAGCCGTATGGTTAACAGAAACATTTATTCCTTAACTACCAGTTCCGGAATTTCATTATGCCATCTTCATGCTCCTATAGCCACTAAATGGGGATCGAAGTTCTTACTGAGAGCTAGAAATCCACGCAAACAGTTTCGATCCCTATTTAATGGATATAATAGATATAGGGGCCAGGCGATGGCATAATGGAATGCTGAAACTGGTAGTTATGGAATAAATGTTTCTGTTAAATATACGGCTGTTGGTATCCTACTCTGTACGTAATGTTGACCAGCCGCAGTCCCGGTTCCACCAATAATGATGCATTCAATAAGACTGTATGTCGTCTTGGCCGTGATGAACTACAGCATGGATTTCAGATAAACAACTTCATGCGCTAGCGCTGACGGAGAGCTAAGCATAGATATGGTTTTTCTGCTATTTTCTACAACATATTTGATGAAAACTATGTCAGTACTTTGATATACCTTACTTACAGTTTTAGATGTAGAACACTGTACGCAGACATTTGACGTATACACATTTCCTCTCGAGGGGGGGGGGGGGGGTCGGAGTAACACCTTAAATTAACATGCCAAAACCATAGTAACACTGCCAACAACGCGTCACTAAGAGAAGAAGGCAGAAGAAAAACATCTACATATATTGCAAATCACATTTAAGTGCCTGGAAGAGGGTTCATTAACTACCTTCATAATCTTTCTCTATCGTTCCATTCTCTAATAGCGCGCGGGAAGAAAGAACGCCTAAATCGTTCCGTTTCCGATCAGATTTACTTTATTGGAATGACCATGTCACCCTATGTGGGTGGGGCTAGCAAAATATTTTCACATTCAAAAGTAAAAGTTGGTGATTGAAATTTCGTAAATAGATCTCGCCGCAACGAATAACGCCGGTTTTCGTAATAATTTCCACCTCAAATCGTGCAACATTTCCTGTAACGTGATAAAAGGAAACGAACTGCCTTCTCTGAACCTTTTCAATGTCTTCCGTCAATCCCACCTGGTGAGGGTCCCACACTGGGCTACAGTACTACAGGAGAAGGCACACAAGTGTGATGTAGGCAGTCTCTTTGGTGGACCTGTTGCATCTTCGAAGCGTTCAGCCAAGGAAATGTAACCTATGGTTGGCCTTGCCCACGATATTTTCTATGTGTCGTCTCCAGTCTAAGTAGTTCGTAATTGTAACTCCTAGGTATTTGGTAGAATTTACGACCTTAAGGTTTGACAGATTTATCGTGTAATTGATGTTGAGCGGATTTATTGTAGTGGACATGTGCGTTACTTCAAACTTTTCATTATTTAGTGTTAATTGCCAATTTTCGCACCATGTAGAAATATTCTCTAAATAGCTCTGCAGTTGCTTTTCATCCTCTGTTGACTTTCACTAACCGATAAAAGTCAGCATCATCAGCCAACAGTCTAATACCAGGTTTCTGGAAAACTACAGTTACATTGCCTTTAGCTACCGTCACGTTATAATGTAACATGTCAGATAACTTCTTGGGTTTCCCATAGCTGATTTCAACGACCCTTAGTTAACTATGAGGTAACTATGCCTTTTGTCGATGCTAATAGTACGTCTCAACAGATAACAAATGGCACTACTAACGAAACTCGCAATTACTCGAATTTTATTGATTATTAAGTGAAATCGAAGACGCGTCAGCTGTTACGAGTTTTCTGTTTTAAAGGGCAATGGGCGACAAACGAGGAAAAACATTGTCTCTATTTGAGAAAAATCTTTTGACCGACTTGATTTTAGAAAGGAAAGTAGTTATAGAAAATGAAAAGGCGTATGGCTTGTCTGTTTTAGAAAAACAATACGCCTTTGAAGACGTCAGGAAACTGTACAATTCCTCAAATCAGACAGGAGAGAAAACGGTAAGCCAACTCAGAGAGCTGTATTGTTTTTTAAACAGAAAAAAAACATGTTGTCAACATATATTTTTATGAATTTAAGTTTTTCTCTTCCCATAGTTCTGTGAATGTGACATTACTTTTGACAACACAGACGTCCACCCATCCACGTACCCGAGGCCTAAGTTGTAGTAATAATAATAAAAACAAACACTAATCACTTGAAACATTGGTCGATCGTAATAGTAATTGCATGGCCGAACACTATTGCAAAGGAAAGGATCTTTATGTTTAATTGAAAGTTTGGCTTTGTGATTCGGATGTGGTAAAATTTTACATCCAGATCGGCTAGCGCTAGATAATGTTGGTAAATGTTGCTCAGTGTCGATATGTCACTTGTCCAATCGCGAGGAAGATGCAGCTAATGTATATGACACCTGCTGTCAACATTATCTCTCGCAACCGCCGAGCGCAATGGAAAATTTAATCCGGAATGTTGTTTTACTCGTTTTTTCCCGTTCAACCCCCGGTCAGTTTGTTTCTTTTTATTTTGAAACGCATATGAAATTAGCTCTCTCTACACAGATAAAATGCGATCTAATACGAAACAAGCTCGAGGTCTTTCAACAGCGCCGAGTACAGATAAGTTTTCCTCATCTGAAGAACTGTCCGTAGTATCAGAAGAAGAAGAAGAAGAAGAAGAAGACGGTGACGACGAAGACGAAAGAATTTCCATTCTTCAGCATCAAAAATTTTATAATTGTATGCAAATTATACAGAACCCAGTCATAAAAATAAAAACAAATAACAAGTGTTAAATAACTCGAGGACTTGCGTTGGGACGCCCACTACTACTACGTAGCGGATAAGTTACAACTAACGTTAGCGTGTAGGAAACCCCAGGGGAACTCGCATTTATCTGTAACTGGCAGGTAACGTCGGTTATGACGGTAACTGTTGTCTCGGAAACCCATTTTCTACTTAACGTTCAGTTAACTCACAGATAACTATGACGGGACAGGTAACTGCTGTATCAGAAACAATCATAAGAGAGCTATTTATATTGCCTCCTAAATTGTTCATAAACAACCTATAACGCTTCCTTGGAGATCGCTAGATATCACTTCTGTTTTACTCGATGACTTACCGTCAATTACTACAAACTGTGTCCTTTCTTATAGGAAACCTCGAATCCAATCGCACAATTGGGGCGGTATTCCATAAGCATGCAATTGTGACTTGTGGCATAGATGAGTGAAATGCACTATAATTGTAACAACCTATTGTGTATTTGAATGCTAATTATTTTACATGGATGTACACTACTGGCCATTAGCACTGCTACAAGGAGAAAAGCAGATGATTAACGGGTATTCAGTGGACAAATATATTATACTAGAACTGACGTAATTACATTTTCACTCAATTTGGGCACATAGATCCTGATAAATCAGTACCCAGAAGAATCACCTCTGGCCTTGATACGCCTGGGCATTGAGTCAAACAGAGCTTGCATGGCGTGTACAGGTACAGATGCTTATGCAGCTTCAACACGATAACACAGTTCATTATGAGTAGTGACTGGCGTATTGTGACGAGCCACTTGCTCGGCCTGCATTGAGCAGACGTTTTCAATTAGTGAGAGATCTGGAGAATGTACTGGCCAGGGAAGCAGTCGAACATTTTGGTATCCACAAATGCCCGTACAGGACCTGCAATATGATGTGCATTATTCTGCTGAATATAGGGTTTCGCAGGGATCGAATGAAGGGTAGAGCCACGGGTCATAACAAATCTGAAATGTAACGGCCACTGTTCAAAGTGCCGTCGATGCGAAAAAGAGGTGACCGAGACGTGTAACCAATGGCACTCCATAGCATCACGCCGGGTGATTACGATGACGAATACACGCGTCCAATGTGCATTCACTGCGATGTGGCCAAACACGGACGCGACCATCATGATGCTGTAAACAGAACCTCGATTAACCCGAAAAAATGAAGTTTTGCCATCCACTCGTGCGCCCAGGTTCGTGGTTGCGTACACCATCGCAGACGCTCCTGTCTGTGATGCAGCGCCAAAGTAACCGCAGCCATGGTCTCCGAGCTGATAGTCCATGCTGCTTGTAAAATGTAAACATTCGCGGCCGGAAAGCTCAAAATTACTAAAAATCCGGACTATTATGCCGTGGTCTGATTTATTATGGAAACCCAATGTTTCGTCCCCAACTGCGGGAGACATTTTCAAGGGGGATCGTGGCACTTTTCAATGTTCGATGCACACTCTGGCTCGCTACCGACTGAAGCCAAACTCCGTTTACGAGGGCTCACGCGCAGTGGTGTGACGTCAGATGTTTTTGATATGCGCGCGCAATTCGTCGTTGCCGATTGCCTTCGTCCGTTATTACCGTCTGTTACATATCTTCATCACAACGGGAATCCAGAGTTCATTTAATTTCATGCCCTCCTCCATCCTGTTGAAATTATTGGGGTGTTTTACAAGTACTATAGCCTCTCTGTACAGTCTTTCATGGTATCCATTTTTGGCTGCTATAACCTGAGTCTTATCGAATTGAATAATGTGGTCCCCTTGTTGAAAAACATGTTCAACAACAACTGTTCTGTCAATCCCTCCCCTTCTAAAGTTCGCCATTGTCCTCATCTAATCGTTTTCTGACTGTTCCTTTTGTGGTACACACGTAAACGTCTCCACAGCTACACGGAAACCTATAAATTCCTGCTTTTTACAGCGGTTTCCGAACATCCATCGCCGATTTCAGGCGATCCTGTATCTTCCGAGTAGGTTTGTAAATAATGGCAACATTCCGTTTCGTCAAAATTTCACCGATGCGGTCGGTAACGTCCTTATTAAAAGGCAGGAAGACTTTGGATTTCACAGGAACCTTGTCATCGTTTTCAATTTTACGTGTCGGACGCAACGCTCTCCTTATCTCTGTGGACGAATAGCCATCTTTAAGTAAAGCATTACTCAGGTGTTTCAATTCCGCGTCGAGTAATTCCGGTTTTCAGATGTTCCTTGCTCTGTCCGCCAGACTATGGTTCCAGTCAATGAGGTGCTGCAACAGCTGAAACTCCCATTTTGAAGAAGAAATGTAACAGTCTTCCACCATGGGACGATATTAATGGACGACGGCAATCGGCAACGACGAACGACGAATTGCGCGTGCATATCATGCATATCAAAAACATCTGACGTCACATCTCTGCGCGCGAGCCCTTGTAAACTGAGATGGCTTCAGTCAGTAGCGAGCCAGGGTGTGCATCGGACATTCAAAAGTGCTACGATCCCCCCTTGAAAATGTCCTCCGCAGTCGGGAACGAAACGTTGAGTCTCCATAATAAATCCATAAGACCATGGCATAATACCCCGAAAATTTTTAGTAATTTCAGTCCATGCTGCTGCAAACGTCGTCGAACTGTTTGTGCAGATGGTTGCAAACGTCCGCATCTGTTTATTCAGTATCGAAATGTGACTGCACGATCCGTTACAGCCATGCGAATAAGATACTCATCATCTCAACTGCTAGTGGTAAGAGGCCGTTGGGATGCAGCACGGCGTTCCGTATTGCCCTCCTGAACCCACCGATTCCGTATTGTGCTAACAGTCATTGGATCGCGACCAACGCGAGCAGCAATGTCGTGATACGATAAACTGCAATCGCGCTAGGCTACAATCCGACCTTTATCAAAGTCGGAAACGTGATGGTACGCATTTCTTCTCCATACACGAGGCATCACAACAACGATTCCCCGGGCAACGCCGGTCAACTGCTGTTTATGTATGAGCAATCGGTTGGAAACTTTCCTTATGTCAGCAAGTTGTAGGTGTTGCCACCGGCGCCAACCTTGTGTGAATTCTCTGGAAAGCTGTAGCCACTATAGCACGTCATCTTCGTGGTGCAGAAATTTTAATGGCAATGAGTGTACTAACTGAAAACTTTGCTATAAACTTCGACCTCCTTTCATCGATATACCCTAAAACGTACAAGTTTTGGCAAATGGTGTGTATATAGGATACAGGAGGCGGAAGTGTATGGGAAGGGAGATGCAGATGGACAGAGCCGCAGCCGCGGTGGAGTGGCCGAGCGCTCTAAGCGTCTTGCTGATGAGGGCATCGTTGCTCGCCCAACGTTGGAATCCTCCCTCGGACATTGTTGTGTTTCTCGTCATCAGCGTAATTTACTTTAAGTAATTTATACGTCTAGAAACTGGTGACGAAAGTCCCGTAGACGAACAATTGAACAAAGTCGCAAATAGAAGTTACTGTATTTGATCACTTCTCTGTAACTCCACACTGCTTTGCATAAAAAATTTTGTAGTTGCATTGGCTGGAAGTGACGTAAATTGTTAGTTTATATATATATATATATATATATATATATATATATATATATATATATATATATATATATATATATATGTTCTTCTTTCTTCTTCGATGTCGCCTTTCTAATGGATCGCATCTGAAAACTTCGAAGAGATCACTTTTGGGATGGAGTATACCGTGGCTGAGGAGTTTTAACATTAACATTTGTATTAGATAACTGTTTAACAGCACCTAATACCTCAAAACGAAGCTTACACATTAATAACAGATCAAGTAATTCGTGATTTACTTTTATCGATCAAATATGTATGGCATACTGTCTTACAACAACAAAAATTGGAAGAGAGTAATAGAGTGAAGCAGACTTCTTATAAATAAAATGAAACTGATTGTGAACGAAAAATAGTTATGAGTGAAATACGTAATTATGATTGTTTGTATTTTTCGAAGCTCAACAACATTCTGTTCTAGAAACATACCTCGTTATCTTCCGACAAAAACAGGCATCAATTGCCGTGTTATATCAGTTGATGAGCAAGTGTAACTCTTGTTGTAAAGGAACGTTTCTGCCGTGAGTGTGTTTCCTTTCTATCTGCTTCGACGTGGACGAAACACAGCGCCGGCAAACTGCAATCTCTGGCGTAAATGCTATGCAAATAATGCGTAGCGGAGCGGAAAAAATACGAGAGAGCGCTGTTAACGCCACGTTGGCTTTCAGAGGCAGTCCACAGCAACCAGTGCGGAAGGTAATTATAAACATCAGGTGCGAGGCACGAATTTTATCTCCATCTGCTTCAGTCCAGAGATACAGATGCTGCACGATACTGAAAAGATTTTACCACTACACGAGGTCTTAAGGCTCAACATACATCAAAATAAAAAAAAGTCGTTGCCATTCTGTTATTTTGCTGGGCACCAATATGGAGGAGAATACGAAGTCCCCCACAAAAGAGTTCAAAGTAACTGAACAGCGATGCATTTAGAATCAAATACACTCTTGGAAAATGAAAAAAAAAAAAAAAAAAAAAACACCATGAAATCGGCGATCCAGCAGAGGATAATTTTATTGACACATTCTTGAGGATGTGTACTAGCCACAATCACATAGAGACACACGCACATGATTAGTCATCAGAGCGTGTGTAATGTCGATGCTAGCAGCAATACAAATTGCAGCTCTCCCATGGAGACGTTGGTAGAGGTGCCGAATATAATGGCCTGCCATCAGTTTCCACCTGGTGTCTCAACCGGGCCTGATTTAGTGCCGCTCGTGCAGACTATGCAATTTGACGTTTCATACGTCCAAAACATGATCAATGGGTCAGATCTGAAGTTTGGGCTGGCAGTGGCAGTGGAGATACACCTTAAAGAGCACGTTGTGTGGTACGGGATACATGTGGACGTGCACTGTCCTATTGGAAAAGCATATCACCTTGTTGCTGCTTGAACAGCAGCAAGACGGGTTGAATGATGGTTTCAATGTACCGTGTACTGTTCAATATTCCCTCGAAGATAACCAGAGAAGAAATGCCAGTGCAGGATATGGCTCCCCACCGATGATGCCCGATGTCGGCTCCATGTGCCTCTGTCGTATACACTCCACATTTTCGTGCTCCCATGGGGTGGTCTAGCGGTAAGACGTCTGCCTAGTAAGCATGGAGATCCTGGTTAGATTCCCGGTCGTATCACAAATTTTAATTCAATGCTTCACATATATCATGCACCAAAAAGGCGATATCTTTTCCAACAGGACATTGAATGTCAACATGTATCCAGAGCTCTCATGGTGAACGTCAACTACCTGGATAGCACGATCCCCATATCTGTCCATCAGCATGACTGGATGAAACACAATCTTTTGTTGTCTGCCGACTGGAAAGCAGTCAGACCCAGTTGAGCCACGAGCTGGAAATTGCATGGTAGGCCATTCCGCAAGACTACTTTCGGCACCTCTGCGATTCCATGAGAAAATTGCAGCTTGGATTGCTGCAAAAGGAGGGTATACACGGTGTAGGCGTCAACAATGAGCACGCTCCAGGTTATTGTACTCACGTCGTATGGCTCCGAGTGGTAGTATGGTCTATACATCCTGCAAGAATCCCCTCCTAGTGCCGAAACCTAAGTGTAGGCCAGTTAGGAGTCCATAGAAGATGGTATAAGGGACGTGCGTGCGACGTGTCCATCCAGGATCTGCAATATTAAGCTGACCCACCTTTGAGTCAGACTTGTGAGCCGACGTGAGGCATTCATACTATGCGTTTCGTACGAAGTGTTCTCGGCTATGTAAGTCTCTGCACACTGGATTATTGCTGGAAATGCTATTAAAAGAGGTGAAATATTAACTTGTTACAGGTAGATATTTCGTCTAAATAATATCCAAGACGCCATTTATGGAATTATATATATTTTTGACGAATTACAGCGTTCAAATAATAGGCTGTGGGATAGGAAAGAGACAGCGTGGCGAATGGAGATTTGTGTGTGGCGAGAGACGTGCACGGAAGAGTCCTCTGCATTCGTGCTGATCACTGTGTCCTCGGTGGCGGAGTGGTCAACGCGTCTGCCTAGTAAGCAGGAGATCCCGGGTTAGAATCCCGCCGTGCACAAATTTTCATTCGCCACAGTTTGGTAATTCATCTAAACCTAATGCAGTGAAGCCATAACATCGCAAATTGCGATTTATTTCAGCCATTTATGGGGCTTTATTATTAGCCACACCACAATTCAAGACTGATTATTGACTTAACAGTTATTTTAAGGCTGATACTGACAGCATGGTTCCTACGAGACCGGTTTGGATTCGGTTCTAATGCCGACTGCAAACAGTGGCGCGCAGCCGAGACCTATAAACCTCTTACATCTTCGTAAGTGTTCGGGAATATTTGTTAAAGGCGTTGTAATTCATTTGTTTGTTTATTTGAACACTAATAAAGATTATGAAATGATCACTACCTACTTGTGTTAACCCCTAGTCTGCCACTAATATGCATTGGTACCTTGTATTTTATATTCGATGCATGAGCTTGAATAGTAGGGACATCAATAAGAATAATTATTCGAGCAGAACTAGGTCAACAAGGAACAATAATTGAAGATTATCATATCTACAATGTAATTATTATTGCTCATGCCTTTATTAAGTGACCCAATTGAAGGCTCCAAGCTTCCTGCCAGCTCCACAACATCAATAGAGCTAAATTTCCTGAAGATGGTCTAAAAGAAGACCGAAACTAGTCGGAAAAAATAAATTTTTGCACTCTAGACTGTTCTTTATATATCAATAAAATTTTACTGTGCTGGGTCGATGAATGCATGTTCAATTTTTTTTCCACGAATGTATATAGAGATCAGTGTTTTCTAGTATTCATTCGTATTTTTTGTGCTGCCTTTCATGCGATTGCCATGACACTATGTCAACATATTGCTTTTGCATTCGAGAAGGATACAGGCAAAATTATATTAGTGTTCAACACACAGTGCACAATATATGACGTAATGAACAATAACATACGTGAAAAATTGCCGCATTATGAATGACGTCTTTTCTAATATATTTATTCCGAAAATAATTTTCAGACACTGTCAGTTTAGGTCAGTGAATATACCTATATACTATACTCTATTGTTTAAATTATAGTTTAGGAGATATGACGTCCAAGACACTGAGACGCGTGGGGAAACTGCCGCATCATATTTGTTCGTAATTTACGCGCCAGACTACCGTTCATGAGCCTGCCATCGTAGTATGTACACCTGATCTTCAGGACAAGAGGTATGTCACAGTCTGCGTAAAATTTTCTAAGGGGCATGGCAAAGCGTACTTTACCTGCGGACGTGACCAAATCTGCCATTTTATTCCGATCTTGATGAAATATCACACGCTTAACCTTTGAAGATGATGCAATAGTTCTACTAAAGCAACTGTCTACACAACACTCGTGCGTCGTATTTTGGAATATTACTGCACATTCTGGGATCCACACCAGGTTGGAATGACGCCGGATACAGAGAAAGTTCAGAGAAGGGCAGCCTTTTTTGTATTATCGCGAAATAGGGAAGTGAGTGTCATGGAAATGATGCACGAGTTGGGGTGGAAGTAATTAAAAGAAAGCCTTCTTTCGTAGCGGCGAGATTAAGTTGCAAAATTTCTTTCACCAATTTCTCCTCCGAATGTGAACACATTTTGTTAGCATCCACCTACATAGGGAAGCTGTCATCATCATAACAAAGCAAGAGAAATCAGATCGAAAATATTTAGTTGTTCCCATTTCCCGCGAGCTATTAGGGAGTGGAAGAGAAATATAATAAAATCTGTTAGATGAGCCTTCTACCATGAACTTTAAGGTGACTTGCAGAGTATCTATGTATATGTCGATCGTCTACCTTTTTTACGGTGCATGGCGGAGGGTACCTTACAATAAACTGAGACACCACATTACTGATCACCATGACAACTGGGCCGTATAATCTTTTTATATATGTAGCTTTTCTGAGAAGTTGGAGGAGGAGTTCGACATGAGTGAGAGAGAAGTTGGGGAGAGTGAGTGACACGTTCAAATCGTCAGGAGTGGCCCAGGAAAGTGTGATAAGACCGCTACTATTTTCTATTTATATCAATGACCTGACGGATAGAGTGAGTTGCAATCTGCGGTTGTTTGCTGATGATGTTATGGCGTATAACAGGATGTCTCATTGAATGACTGTACTAGGATGCCAGATGACTTGGACCAAATTTCTAGGTGGTGTGAGGAATAGCAACTAGCGCTAAATGTAGTAAAATATAAGGTGATGTAGATTAGTAGGAGAAACAATCACGTAATGTTCGAATGTGCTGCTTGACAGTCACGTCAGTTAAATACTTTTGTGTAACGTTGCACAGCAATATGAAACGGAACGCGCAAATGACAGTCGTGGGGAAGGCAAATGGTCGACTTTGCTCTTATTGGAAGACTTTTACGAAGGTGTCATTCGTCTGTAAAGGAGACCGGAAATAAAACGGTTGTACGACCCTGTCTTGAGTGCAAATCGGTTTAAAGGAGGATCTAGAGGCAGTTCAGAGGCGGATGGCTAGATTTGTAACTGGTAGTTTCGATCAAAGCGCCACTGTTACTGAAATGCTTTGGGAACTCAAATGAGAGTCGCTGGAAGGAAGGGACGTTATTTTAGAGAAGCATAGTTGAATAAATTTTAGTCGGACTCCAAAACGATTTTACTGCCACCATCCCACGAACCTACTTTTCGCGTAAAGACCACAACGATAAGATAAGAGAGAATAGGGCTCGAATGGATGCATACAATTGTTTGTTTTTCTCTCGATCTATATGGGAGAGGAACAGGAAAGCAAATAACTAGTAATGGTACTTAGTACCTTCCGCCACACACGTCTGGGTGTATTTCGGAGTATGTACGTAGATGTACACATATATATCAATTCAGATAGGTTATAGTACAATTGAATTTGTATTATTTTACCATACAACTGGATTTATGCAAGTGTACTCACTTATTATTGTAATAATAGAAATGTAACGCTTTGCTACCTGAGATATACTGTAAATAATTTCTATTTTGAAGAAAATGATCAGAAGATGATGCGTAAGCAGCATCGAAACCGGTCATAAAATTAAAATAAATAGCTGAAAGGGCTGGAGACCATTGAAGCAGAAAAAAAACTTTATTATTAAATGTTATAAAAGGAGCTATAAATTAACGTTTCACCAGCATCAAACAAGCGGAATAGTATGAAAATCAGCGACATCAGGCAGAAGGTTCTAGAACAAGGCCTATATAAAAGCAGGGTGAATTCATTCTTTGCCACAATATGGGAGGCTGAATCAGACTGTACCAAATCTATCAAATGGCCATCGCGTCAATCAATGCTACTTGTGAATGAATTCCAACTCTCGACATTCACTAGATTTCATCTTAATTAATTTAATGAAAAGGCTTAATAAATTATTAAATAAAAATTACGGTCTAAGTGAATCCCAGAAATAATTATACATTATTGAGTGCACAATTTAATAAAGAAATGACAGAGACGCAAATGGTAAAATCGGCCTTAATCAATTGTGAGATTCTGGAAAAATACTATGAACACTTGTTGAACGATCTTAGCCAAATCATAAATTCGAATTTTCAGAAAGTAACGAAAATTTAGAAGCTGATTCACCTCCAACAGCTGAAGAAATTAAGGAAGCATTAAAATATCTTTAAAATAACAAAACTAGTGGGGAAGATTTCATAACAGCTGATCTTTTAAAATGGGCTCAACGAAAAATTATAGAAGATCTAAAAATAATCTTTGAAGAAATTTGGGAAAGATCCCAGAGAATTGAAAAATGGTTCTAATACACCCATTACACAATAAGGGTAAAAAGCAAGGTGTTAGAAGCTCCAGAGGTATATCTGTCTTGCCAGTTGCTTACAAGATATTCTCAATAATACCACTAAACAGAGTAAAATCGACAGTGGACAGTCTGTAAGGTGCATATTAAGGTGGATGTAGTAAGGGAAGATCACGCTCCGAACAGATTTTCAACCTGAAATCTACAATTCGACATATATTAATGTGCTCGAAAGACGTACATTTGTTGACTTTAAGAAATAGTTTGACTCCATTGATGAGGATACTTTAGATAAAGTAAACCGTGAATTTGGAGTGAAACTAAATTGGAAAACCTAATTCGTGAAATCCTTACAGACACTATCTCTAAAGTAAAATTTATGGATGAAATATTTCGACATTTCAAAATAAATACAGATGTTAGGTGGGGCGATAGTTTACCCAACTCCTTTCCAACTGTGTTATGGAGAAAATTGTAATATTTTGGAACGAAAAACTGAAAGAATCCCAAATATTTCCACTCGTTCTGAGGAAAAAGAACAAAGGTATTGCAATAAATTGTCTAGCATTTGCAGATGAGTTTGCCGCACTGTCAGGAAGCCTTATAGATATAGCAATGCAAGTTTATCTCCATGAAAAGTCAGCCAACAAGACAGGCTTGAGAGTCTCTGCCGAGAAAACAATTTCTTTAAGAACATAAAAAGTGCCCTGTAGTTTCTAATAAGAGATATTGGTCAGTTACTAAAGTTAAAGAAATTCAAATATTTGGGAGAGAGACTTCAAGAAAATTGCTTAGAAAAATGTGCTATAGAAGAGGGGATACAAAAGATGGAAGGAGCTTACGGTATAAATAAGTATACTTACAACAAAAAGTGCTTATAAACGAAAATTAAAATAAAGCACTACTACACTGTGGTGAAACCTGTATGCCAGCGTATGTCTAGAAGAGAACTATAAGTCTGATAAATTAGAAATATTAGGAAGAAGAATTATAAAGAAAATATTACGTCCTCAAAGAATTGCAGACAGTTGGAAATTAAGAAGTAATACCGGAATTTACCAAAACATAGAGAACATATCAGAAACGATAAGGAAAAGGAGATTGATATTTATTGGACACATGGATAACAGACTAGCTAAAAGAAGATTCTAGTTTTTGTGTCCCAGCCTCGTCGCCGCTTTTGTTTCTCGTTTCCGTCGTAGGTGTCGGTGGCCGAGTAGAATGAGAGCGACAAAGGAATAAAGGATGCTCGCTTGTGCAGGTTGAAGGTGACCAGCCAGTGGGACAGCAGAAACTAGAAACACTAGAGTAAATTAGAACGAGATATATATTTCTTAGAGACTTAGTAGTACTTAACTTTTACATAGCTCAGTACTGCAGAATGCTGATACATAGTAGAGCTAGAGGCCTGCCTAATGCCTATCCGATAGCCTTCACTGGTGCCTATCTGATTCCGAAGTGTTAAGTGGTTCCTATCTCAGTCCCAAGTGAACGATGACGTTCAGTGGTGGCCACGAGCGGGGTTTTAGCAGAGGGCGCTCGTGGCTGACGTCATAAGAGCGCCGCGCCGTGCGTGCATGGCGGCGCGCGGTGAAAGTAGCAACATATGTGAAAGAGAATTAATGGAAAGAAAGATTTTTAGGAATGAAATCTTACAAATTGAAGGATTCCATAGGAGGAAGGAAAAGAAAAGTGTCACTGAATGGTCTGAAGACATGAAAACGAAACGCGGTCATACAATGAAAGAATACTGGAATAAAAGGAAAAATAACTAAGGAGGGAAAATTGACATTATAATGTGGTCATTAGAAGGTTGGAAAGCAAAAAGAAGAACAAAGAAATTACAGAAAAAAATCACATCCGTCAAGAAAGATGCAGAGAATCAGTCGAAATCCAAAGATTCGTTTGAATATCACAGACCCTTATGAGGTATTCTTCTGTCTCAGATGACGGACTTACCCAGCCAGTGACAGGGATACCTACAGTTTAACATATAAATAACATAATAAAAGTCCTAGGAAGGTTCGGGAATGCCGGCAGCAGTGGCCGAGCGGTCTGCGACGCGCCACTGCACGGCCACTAAGGTCGGGGGTTCGAATCCCCCCTCTGGCATAGGTATTTGTGCCGTCTTTAGTATTAGCTAGTTCATAAGCAGTTTGTAAGCTTAGGGACTGATGACCCCATAGTTAAGTCCCATAAGCTCTATAAAAACTTTTGAAAATGTTTTGTTCGGGAACAGAGCCAGTGATCTGCAGATTGATGAAACGTTAAGGAAACGTGATTGATTCATTATTTGATTAGTAAACAAACATTAAGGTTTTCTGCCAAGGATATCGGCAACAGTCCTTCATAGTTTCTGCGGGTTTGTTGAGATAAAAATTAAAATGGTTGAGACAAAAATTAAAACGGTTTCGGCGATCCACCTGTTTGCTATCTTCAGGAACGCTGCATCTGTTGAGTCCCACTGAGTACTGATACCAAAGCTGCAGTTCACAGTCCTATGTAGGCGTCTGATACCTCCTAGAAAATTAAATGTTTGTAATTCTATCGGACTCGACTGCTGGGTAATTTTTTTATTTATCTTTTTATTATTTTTTTACATTTATTTTTTTTTTATTTTTTTATTTATTTATTTATTTATTACTATTTTTTTTTTTTTTTGAGAAATGTTTGTAGAGCTTATGGGACTTAACTACGGTGTCATCATCATTCGCTAAACTTACATACTACGTATGGACTAGCTAATACAGGGACGGCCCAAATATCCACGCCCGAGGGGGGATTCGAACCCCCCACCGTGGTGGCTGGGTTATTAGTTCGTAGCTTACAAACCACTTAAAGTAAGGTGAACTAACCTAAGGACAACACACACATCCATGCCCGAGGGCGGATTCCAACCCACGACGCGGGTGGCCGCGCGATTAGTAAGGTGGCGCTCCAGACCGCTCGGTTGCTCCCGCGCGGCGGTACCTCCTAGACTTGGCTGTTGACGCCGCTCCTTGTGGAACACTGGCGGTAGCGGTATATCACACTAAGTGATTTATCATAAAACACTGGCGCTGCCGGCAACAGCACATCGTGTTTCTCACGCGAGATAGTAGTGGGTTCCATGTTGTGCTAAGTGGAAAACCTTTGTCATTATGTATTAAATTGTCCTCCTAAGTAACTTCAGTAGATTCTTAGTGCATACTGTTAAGAAAACTGGAGAAGTTGGCAATATTACTAGTCTTGTCAAATTTCATTTTGAGTTTCTCGGTTAAACCAGCAGAGATTACGCCGGGAGTGCCAACGAAGACAATGTGACAATGTTAACCACTTCCAAAGAAGTAGGTTGAAACGAAGTACCAGCATCTGTGTATAATTTTTTTTTTAAATTAATTAAGCGATAGGTTTCTGTAATATAAGTGCACCATCTTCAGGCCACCGTTATGGAACTGTCGTAAGTAACAGCGCATTAAAAAGGGGTGGCTTATGACACAGGTGTACATCAAGGACGAAGAAATTTACGATTACTGGATTCAACGGCCAAATGCACTGTTGCGACAGTTTCGTAACGGGGGCCTGAACGTGGTGCGATTATAACACCGAAACCAGTCGCTTAATTAATTTACAAAAATATATAAACATATCTACTGGTACTTTCTATCAATCTCCACATTATTTCATCTGTAGTTCCATTCCATTAATTATGGAGAGATCTGAACTTCCAAAGAGGATTTGTATTACTTTTCCCAGAAATGTTTCAGCACATATTGTGCTATTATCAGTGAGATAATGCCATTTCATTCTCAAAATTATTGTAATAGTGCAATTATCAGTTGTGTCCAAAACTTGGGTAACGAAGGAAAGAGAAATGAGCAGAATACAGGCAGGGGAAATGAAATTCCTGCGAAGTAGAATATGGGTATGAAAAAGAGACAACCTGTGGAATGAGAGGATCATAGAAACAGTGAGAGAGGAGCCCTTACAGGATTGAAAGATGAAGAATGCGGTGATATGGCCATTTAAAGACAACGGAGGAGAAGAGGAAACCCAGGAGGTTACGTGAAATACTGACGCAGAAGAAACGACGAAGAGTAAGACCGAGAAATAGATTATTGAAACGAGTGAAGAATTCTGTCATAAAGAGAGGAGAGGACTGGACCATAGTTATATCAGAGATATGGTGGGAAGACAGGAGAAAGTGGCGGGGCTTGCGTTCCTGTGTCTGGCTGAAAGCTGTGCAAGACGGCGGTGACGACATTATCATTTGAAATTCACCTAAAATTTTAATACAGAAATGTAAAGAAGTGATGGATGATGGTACTTAGTCACTAGTTTATATGTTAGTTTCACTGTACAATGATACTGATGCATAAAAATTGCATGTTTTTGTTGTTGTGAACATTTACAATTTTCATTCACAAGTATTGGATCTCAAAATAAGTACTTATGACTGTAAGTAATATTGAAGGTGTGATAGGTACAAGCGTGATTCTAAAGCGTCTTGCAAAACAAGTTAGTTGACAGTACTTTTACTTTGAATCCATGGATTTTACTGTTGAAAGTAAGATAATAGGGTATTGCGAGTCAATTATCACACTATAACCATAGGAGAGCCTCTGTTACGCGAACATACATTCGAAAAATGACCAACGGCAGTGTATGAACGGGAGAGTGGGGGATTAAAGAGATGTTTGTAAATCTATCGGACCAAACTGCGTGATCATCAGTCCATAGCTTACAAACTACTCAAGGTAAACTAACCTAAGGACAACACATACACACACACACACACACACACACACACACACACACACACACACACACACACACCATGCCCCAGGGAGGACTCGAACCTCCAACGGTGAGCAACCGCGCGATCCACAGCGAGGCGCCTTAGACCGCTCGGCTACTCCACCGCGGCGGGGGGATTAAAATCGCATTATTTTATTGCAACGCAAAAACAGTTTAATAAACTATGTTTTAAGAAAATGCAAAGACCACAAGGAAAAGTATCTTTGCATTATTAGGCCCCTCAGCAACGTTACAAAGAAGAAATTCACATCTCAGCCAGTAGGTAGAATTGTGGAATTACAGTGAAAACAATCCATTCAGTGATAAAGAAAGACGAAATACTCTCTAAAGTTCAATCTCATACTATGGCAGTTTTTTCTTTATGTCGTAACACATTTTTATCATTCCGTCCCTTCATCTTGACGGTATTTTCCAAATTTGCCTTTAATCGTCTGTTCTGCGATGAACCACCTCTTGCTTAATTTTCTTCTGTAGCGACACATCGCAAGTACTTGCGGATTTCCCGCTGTCCCTAAACGTGGCTAACTGTAGGACAATGCCTATATGAACTAAATGTTCAAGTGTTGGTAAGGCTTAAGGGACTTAACTGCGGAGTTATCAGTCCCTAAACTTACAAACTACTTATGAAATAGCTTATACTAAAGACGACACAAACATCCATGCCCGAGGGGGGATTCGAACCCCCGACGGCGGACGACCGCGCGCACTGCAACACGGCGCTCCGGCACGTGCGCCTAATCCGCCGCGGCCCTATATAAACTAGAAAGAAGCATACAATGTAAGTAGGCTTTACATACTGGTCAATAAAATCCCTATTTGTAACATCAGACATTGTCTATAAGGAGTGCCACTGGAAAAGTTTTTATTACTTTCTATTCTTTTATTTATTTATTTTTTTTTAATGAGGACATTTAAACAAAGTACTTATGTGCCACAGTCGCTATATTACTTATAAAATTTCTTTATTTTGTACAAATGATTTTAGTGAAGCTATGTCAACATTTTCAAGTACTTCTGTATCACCAGATAATTTTTTTATTCTCTGGTGTAGGAATCCATTATTTGAGACATGATATTTTATTTTTATTTTTTATGATCTCTTGTATTAGTAAAGAGTCAGTACTTTAGTTTCAATAGGTTGACATAGCTTCACTGAAACTAGCTACGCAAAATAAAGAAATGTTATAAGTAATAATATTTAAAAAAAATACTTATTGGTTTTATCAATTTTAAGTCACCCGAAATTTCGGGCATTGTTGAACATGTGCTCAGGGTGCTTTTATGACTGCTGAATGGAAGAAGACGTTAGTTCTTATGTAATACCGGGATATGTTATTTGAGGAAGAGCAGGCGGCATGCTGGGCGTCCTATATTTTCGTTTGGAATATATCGAGTCACTGGCGGAAACAGATGTTCACTCCTGGTGATTAAATTACGTACTGGTGGGTGCCTTATTTCGCCTCATTAGTGTAAATTGAGGTCGTAAGTTGGTGTTTTCATTGTTATTCGGAATTGTTTGGAATAGGCGAGTGAGGAAAATGGGCGGCAGTGGTGGCGTGGCGCTGTTTACTTGTTTTGCCCGGAGCGGACTGCGGCTTGTCCTGCTTGCAGGCATGGCCGATGGTCTCCGGCGCGCATGCGTGAAGTTGCTACGCGCTCGCTGCCGTCCAGTGACGGTGTTAGCGCTGCCAGCCACGGGGGGTGAAGCCTTTAACTATATTCCCTATTCATGTAGGCGGTTCGCTTCGTTATTGCTATTGCCTATATCACCTGTCTCCGTAACCCTCGTATGTAAACGTTCTGGTCGGATCCGACGCGCCAGTTAGAAGAGTGCGCTTGTCTCTTTTCCCCCTCCTCCAGGGCTACGTGGCCCCAGGTACCCTCCCAGGCAGTCATGACGCACGCTCCGTCCAGCCAACATCAGACTTAGGTTTGTTTGCTGTATAACGATAGATTCCCCGATCCAACGTCGGATCCGACCCATTGTTTATAGTATTGTCCCTCCTCGCTGGGTCGGATGTGACCCAGTGTTTATTATTGTGTTCCAGTCTTATATTGATTATTATGTATGATATTGTTATACTATATTATATTATATTATATTATATTATATTATATTATATTATATTATATTATATTATATTATATTATATTATATTATATTATATTATATTATATTATATTATATTATATTATATTATATTATATTATATTATATTATATTATATTATATTATATTATATTATATTATATTATATTATATTATATTATATTATATTATATTATATTATATTATATTAATTTTTTTCTTTTTTATAATGTCTTTACTTGTTTTATAATGTCCTGACTAAAACATTTCTTTCAGGTGCCTTAGTCGTTCATTACTTTGAATATATGTAATTGAATGTTAAATAAACTACATTATATATAAAACTCAGAAATTGCAATTATGAGGCAAGGGGTCGGATACTACCCAATGTTTATATTTGTGTGGTCACCAGCAACGCTTATCGAAGAGGGTTACGAAAGAAGTTATTTCGCCAGTTCCATAGACTCAATTAAAAAAATAATAATACATCCAATATATAAAGTAGAGTGTCCGTATGTTTGTACGTGTTGCATACAAATCTACAGTTTTGATGCAATCTTTTTTAAAAATTTGTACAGATAAGCTTCAATCCATGAGGACGCTCGCCGTAAGTGGATGTACATAATTCATGCGATATGACGTCATATACAATGAGATGCGCGAAAAAGTGCTGCATTTAGCGACAATGCTGTTCATTTTCTCTTAAACCACTGACCGATTTCAACCGAATTTGGTACACACATTCCTTATCGTGAGGTAACAAATGCTACAGGGTTAACAATCACATACGACACATGGTTCAGAAGATATGACGTCATAAACCAAAGGAATCGCAGAAAACTGCCACATAATGCGGCGAGACTTTATAAATACGCTATATGAAAATGAGAGTAGTTAGCGTCTTGCGACAAACTTTAAATATAATTTAAAACCTTTATTAAACTTTTTCTTGCTGTCAACCATAGCAAAATTGTGGAAGGAAAAAAGTTTCTCGCGTACTACTTTTCCGCTGTTTATGGAGTAAAAATACGGCATTCGGAATGACGATACAATTTATAATTTGTGCACTACAAATTCTAACCGCAGTAGTATCACAGTACGACACGTAATTAATGAGATATGAGTACATAAACAGTAACTTTCCACTGTTCATGGACTAAAACTACGGCTTTCGGTATGAAGTTACAATTTATAATTTCTACACTACAAATTGTAGCCGCATATAGTTGAGTGTAGCTTCTAAATTGTATCATAGTACGACATGTAGTTCATGAGATATAAGCACATAAACAGTAACAGTCATGGAAGACCGCCCCATCACGTACCAAGTTTTAAACTATTACTTCTTTATGACTAATTGTACTAACAAGAGATTTTACAGATATACAGCCCTTATACTAATGAATATATAGCTGAAAGTAGCAGGAATAAATAAATGAATACCCGGGCGTCGCCGGGTTTTCAGCTAGTCGATAAATAAATAGAAAAAGCCCTGTTTACGCAGTTATCCTTGTTTCTGCCACCGCTGACTTGATATGTTGTCAGCAGGATATAATATGAGGTGCTAAATACCATGGAACATTCGGCCACGCGGAAATGGGCGCATAGTCTAAGGCTGTGTTCCCAGTGGCACCGACAGACTGCCGTCAGACGCCGTCGACCGAGTTCTACTGAAAACATCGACCGACGGCGTGGTCACACGGCATCCGATATATTTTGTCACTTGGTCAGGTTAAAGGGGAAAGTTAGGTTAGGTTTGAATGTATTCTGTGTCTGAAGTATATTAGATATCAATGCCCTGGGGTGCAATGGATTCCACCGACATTTTTATGCATAGGAATGAGCTACACCTGTATGGAAAGAAGAAAGTGGCGAGGATTGTGTACTGTCCTCAGTTACTGCTATTCCCAAACAATCTTTACGACAATGTGAAGTTCGGGTAAAAGGAGAAATTTCATTTACATACTTGTGATGTTTCGTGGTGTCATGCATTTTCTCCGTTATAGCTATTTCACAAACGATTGTGCACGTGGCGTGACCTGGGAGCTACAACAGCCTGTCCTAAAGCCCGCTTGAAACTCTGAACGAACTTTTAATTGATAACAAGTTGCGTTAATGGCCGCCGTCTGTCGTTTCAACGGGTGCACTAGTATGATCGCGCTAGTGTCGAACCTCGATAAAGAAACAGGGCCAGTTTTAAATTCGGTACTAGTGGGTTCACTGCGCATGCGCGAGCTAGTAGCTGTTTGCTGCAGTCGCCACTGCAGTTAGTGCACCATTGACCTTCATATTTACGTATATTATGCGTTTTGTCGAAGTTTATGATCAGAATGTATTCAACAATGTATTTCTATTGGCGGCACCAGACCGTCACATCACGTCAACGTGAGCTTTCTCGAGAAGAATATTTTTATAGAACTTTCGTCTGCTAACATTGCAACTCGCATATTAACCTATTTTTGTCATGCGAATTTCATGTTGTATTCGACGGTTAGACGGTTTGCACGCAAATGTGTCTTGTTAATCTTTACTATTATACTTTGGTTCAGCGATAAATTGCAAATGTTTCATGACGGCTTAAATATTTTTCTCAATTGAACGTCCTTCTAAAAGTGAGGTCGTATAACTGAAACGGAAAAATGGTTTATGTTTTGCAATACTGTAACAGAAAAGACTGAAGCAAATTGTTTATTTGAATAAGATTGTAATTTGATGACGCAATTTTCATTAAGTAACATTTTAAATGCAAAACGTCAGTCCAAATGATGGACAAAAATTCAGTTGTGCATGATGTTATTAACAATGTCAGCGGGCAAATCGTGGTAGATAAAGTAAACAAGTTCTATTTATGCTCATACAAAAATTGTTTGATATTTTCATATGTTTAGTTTTTCTCTTGAAAATAGATGTCGATGTTTTGAAACGTTGTTTCACTTCCCAGCACTTTACCACAGTAAGTTGACCAAAAACGTACATTGCAAAGTTTTCTTTGGCCGTCAGTAACACTTAGCGTTGTTTCCTCATTTCCATTATTAAACTGTGACTTCCTACATAACAGATCACCAGCCATAACCTCACTTTCAACATCGGGTACATCTACATCTACATACATACTCCGCAATTCACCGTAAGGTGCGTGGCGGAGGGTACACTGTACCACTACTAGGCACTTCCTTTCCTATTCCTCTCCCAAATTGAACGAGGGAAAAAAGAATGCCTAAAGAGACCTAATTTCTCTTATCTTGTCTTTGTGATCTTTACGCGAAATGTAAGTAGGCGGCAGCAAGATCGTACTACACTCAGCTTCAAATTCCGGCCCTCTAAATTTGCTTAACAGAAATGCACGAAAAGAACTTCGTCTTTCTTCCAGCGATCCCTAATTGTGTTGCCGGAGCATTTCCGTGACACTCGCGCATTGGTCGAACTACCGGTAACAAATCTAGCTGCTCGTCTCTGAACCGCCTCTATGTCTTCCTTTAAACTGATCTCCTGCGGGTCCCAAACACTTGAGCAATACTCAAGACGTAGTCGTACAAGCGTTTTATACGCGGTCTCCTTTACAGGTGAAGTACATCTTCCCAAAATTCTCCCAATAAACATAAGTCGGCTGTCAGCCTTACTCACAACTGTCCTTACATGCTCGTTCCATTTCATATCGCTCTGCAATGTTACGCCTAGATATTTGAACGACGCGACAGCATCAAGAAGCCCACTACTAATGCTGTATTCGAACATTACATTTTTTTTTCTACTCATGCGCATCACCTTTCATTTTTCTACATTGAGAGCTAGCTGCCAATCTTCGCACCAACTAGAAATTTTGTCTAAGTCATCCTGTATGCTATTAAAGTCAGTTACAGACGACACCCTCCCATATACCACAGCATCGTCGGCAAACAGCCGCAAATTACAACTTACTCTGTCCATCAGATCATTTATATAGATAGAAAATAATAGCGGTCCTATCACACTCCCCTGGCGCACGCCTGACGATACACTCGTCTCTGATGAACACTCGCCGTCGAGAACAACGTACTCCGTTCTATTACTTAGGAAGTCTTCCAGCCAGTCACAAACCTCTGAACCTATACCATAAGCTCGTATCTTCGTTAACAGTCTGCAGTGTGGCACCGCGTCAAAAGCCCTTTTGAAGTCGAGAAAAACACAATCCGCCTGTAGCCCTTCGTCCATGGCTCGCAAGATGTCATGTGAGAAAAGGGCAAACTGAGTTTTACATGAACGATGTTTTCTAAACATGTGCTGATTCACGTAAAGAAGCTTTTCCGTTTCAAGGAAATTTACTATATTCGAACTAAGAATATGCTCCAAAATTCTACATGAAACTGATGTCAACGATATTGGCCTGTAATTGTATGGGTCAGTTTTCTTTCCTTTCTTATACACGGGAGTCACCTGCGCTTTTTTCCAATCACTAGGAACTTTGCGCTGTCTGATTACATTTATCGTCTAAACACGTTGCTACAAGATCTTACATGACTTTGTAGTTCAGGGCTAGTACGCTAGGAGCGCTTCAGTAGACTATTATCTATCTTGTTCACTTTCGTTCATCGTTTAAAAAGGGCTTAAGGCGCCACGGTACTCATTGCACCGTCGCTGCCGCTGGACGTTCCAGTCACCCCTCCGGCATCGGTGTGTGTGTTGTCCTTGGTGTAAGTATCTGCTTGCGTAAATTTAAGTAGTTTATAAGTCTAGCGGCTGATGACCCTAGCGGTTTCTTCCATTTGTTTTACAAACATTTGACGTTGTATTGAACATTTACTGGCTCGAAGAAACTCGACGTTGCATCGACTCAACAACTCTCCTGCGATAGTATTCAGCCAAACTGCTTCTCTCGCCTTCTATAATCGCGAATATGTTGCTGGGGCAGGTGTTTGTGCACTACGTGACCTCCCGAATATGTGCCATACATGGTTTGCGCGACTTATGACGGCAGATCCTGCTGGAATTGGCCAGAATGTTGTCCCAAGTAATGCTGAACGGTGAAATGGCGAAATCTCATGAATCAATAATTCATGTTAGTTTGTTCAAGAAGTCCATGAATGGCTGCAAACGATCTTCACCGGCCGCGGTGGCCCAGGGGACGCCGGGCGCCGTGGGTCAGCGCGCCCAGTCAGGAGACTGAACGCCATTCAACGACCAACCACGAACAAACTGAACGAACGACCGCGAACCTTAGATCTACCAGATGAAAAAAAAAGCCGGGGGGGGGGGGGGGACTGAGGCGCTTGAGTCACGGTCTGCACGGCCACTCCGGTCGGGGGTTCGAATCCCCCCTCAGGCATGGAAATTTGTGCGATCCTTAATATTAGGTAGTTCATAAGTAGTTTGTGAGTTTAGGGACTGATGACCCCGTAGTTAAGTCCCATCTAATATATAAAGCAGAGTGTCCGTATGCACTACGGTCGGGGGTTCAAATCCCCCCTCTGGCATGGATATTTGTGCCGTCCTAGTTCGTAAGTAGTTCGTAAGTAGTTTGTAAGTTTAGGGACTGATGACCCCGTAGTTAAGTCCCATAAGCTTAACAAACGCCGGCCGCGGTGGCCGAGGAGACTGAGGCGCTCCAGTCACGGTCTGCACGGCCACTACGGTCGGGGGTTCAAATCCCCCCTCTGGCATGGATATTTGTGCCGTCCTAGTTCGTAAGTAGTTCGTAAGTAGTTTGTAAGTTTAGGGACTGATGACCCCGTAGTTAAATCCCATAAGCTTAACAAACGCCGGCCGCGGTGGCCGAGGAGACTGAGGCGCTCCAGTCACGGTCTGCACGGCCACTACGGTCGGGGGTTCGAATCCCCCTTCGGGCATGGATATTTGTGCCGTCTTTAGTATGAGGTAGTTGATAAGTAGTTTGTAAGTTTAGGGATTGATGACCCCGTAGTTCAGTCCCATAAGCTTAACAAACATTTGAACATTTGAACTTAACAAACATTTATTTTTGTCCGTATGTTTGTACGTGTGTAAGAGTACACCTGTCGCTGTATCTTACAGCTTGATTTAACGTAATGTATAAATTGTCTTGAATTTGTTCATTTCACGTATTTTCATTTCTTGTATGCTAGATATATTTCTTATGTAACGTCATTTCCTATATTGCATCATTTAGTGTAAACATGTACTGTATGTGTAAACCCGCATGAATGCATGGACATTCCTATGCTGTAAGTTTGTAATGCGCCAGAGAAAATGTTGAACCTGTTGTAAAGACTGTCTTTGGTCCAGAAGTAGTAGCTGTGAGTGTCGCGCTGCTGAAGCAGTCGCGGAGCGGACTCGCCAAAGTAAACACATAAATGTTTTGTTGATGGTGCAGAGGCATGGTAGGCGCAGTATGGCGCGAGTTTAATGAAGTAGTTAAGTTTCAATAAGCCTGAGAGGCGTAATGTTTAATATATTGAAGGAAGTTTGAAACAAGTTTATTTATACTTGAAAGTGATCAGTGTAATGTTTTTTTCATGTGTGCAAGAAAATTAATTGTTTGGTTATCAAGTCTATTGACACCGAGAGTGATAGTTGGTGTAATTACAGAGACTAGAAGGTGTATCGAGGTGATATCAATGCATGGAGATTTCAGCCAGATTAGCTGAACAAAGAGTTGGCGATAAAAATATTTTTTTAACCAGCAGTAAGAATACCTATTGTAATAATATCTGTCTTGTATGGACTTCACGACGAAAACAGATGAGTATTTTTGTAACATTTTATTTTGTATGCATGTAATTGTAGTTCAACCCAATCAGAATTTTGGTTCAATTATATATGACTTATTTTGAAACCAGTCTTAATTTTGTAAGTAGTTGTAGTCATACCATTATCACTATTATTAGATTATGTTGATTATGCAAGCCTGTACATTGACTAACAAGTTCAATCATTTTTCAAAGTAATTACGATCAGTTTTAAAGAAATTGCTAAACGTGTTAAAACCACAGAGACTAGTAATTAAAGTGCAGTACTGTTCTAAATTTTGCAATCAGTTATTATGCCAAAGCTTTTAACTTGCAAGAGAGTTTGGATGTAAAGTAAAGTTGCTTTCATTTATATAGAAAGTAACCAGTCTAACAGTAAAGTATCATAGTTGATTAACCAGACTTGACGAAAGTAATTTTTTATGAAATGCGTTAAATGCCAGACTCTGCTCAGCCAGTTACACGCGTACGCTACCCAGGCCCTGGAACCAATCAATCAAAAAATAGTTCACGTAAAGTTTTATAAGGAAGTTAAATGCTTTAAACAATATTATTAAAATTATTGGGATCTTTGACTGTAGTATTTGTGAAGCCCATTGCACCACGGAATTTCACAGTACTGAGCTATTATCATTGCAACCAGTCTATCAGCTATTACGATTCTGATTATAACACGAACATGCCATCACCACTACATGAATTCTGACACATTTATTAGTGAAGTTGTGCTGTTCGTGAATCGTAAGAGGTGCTGGTTGGAGGCTGTAATCAATGATAAGTCAGATAGGGCCAAGCTTAATTAATTACCACAGTGACTGTTTCAAGTTAATTATCATCAATTTTTTATTATTTATTCAGGATTTCTACCTCCCGCTGGCAAAGTGTTGTCACTTTTGACAAGTGCGATTAGCAGCAACTTTCAGTAACGCATTCGTTTCATTTCGACAATATTTATACACAAATTGATCTCCTCCAATTTAAACAGCCTTTCACACGTGTTACATACAAATCTACAGTTTTGTTCCAATCTTTATGAAATTTTGTACTCGTAAGCTTCAATCCATGAGGACGGTCGCCGTTAAGTGTAAGAATCACATACGATATATAGTTCACGAGATGTGACGTCATAAACAATGAGATGCGCGAAAAACTGCTGCATTTTGCGACAATGCTGCTCATTTTCTCCTAAACCATTGGACAGATTTCAAATTTGGTACATACATTCCTTACCGTGAGGTAACAATTGCTGCATGGTCAAGAATCACATACGGCACATGGGTCAACAGATATTATGCCATAACCAATAGAAATTGGAAAAAAGTGCCATATAATGCGGCGAGACTTTCGAAATACACTGTATGATAATGACAGTACTTAGCAACTTGCAACAAAATTTAAACATTATTTCAAACCTTTATTAAACTTCTACTCGCTGGAAACCATAGTAAAATCATGGAAGGAAAAAAGTTTCTCGCTTACTACTTTTCCGCTGTTTATGGAGTAAAACTACGGTTTTCGGTATGACGTTACAATTTATAATTTCTACACTACAAATTTTAGCCGCAGTAAATTTTACAGACAGTATACACGCATATAGTTGAGTGTACCTACAAAATTGTAGCAGAGTACGACACGTAGTTCATAAGATATGAACACATTAACAGTAACGTTCATGGAAATTCGCCCCTTCCCACACCAAGTTTTAATCTATTACTTCTTTACTACTAATTGCATTCCAAAGAGATTTAACAGACACACAGCCCATATACAAATGAAATTGGCAGGTGAATACGTGAAAATGGCAGGTATAAATAAATAAATGCCCGGGCAACGGCGGGATTTCAGCTAGTAAGCTATACAAACATTTGAAACATTGAACGATCTTCAAGCAGCCGAACTCGGCCATTTCTAGTCAGTGAACGCTATGGCTACAATTGGATTAATCTATATCTATAAATGTGAATGTTTGTTCGGTGTACATTTATCACGTTTGAACCACAAGACATAAAGAGCTAAAAATTTGTACAATTACTAATGTCTACCAGGGGAAGGCTTTAGGCACGGTATTATGACGATCGGATAGCTATTATCTACATATTTTAATGTGAACGTCTGTTCGGTGTGCGCTTATGACGTCCGAACGACAAGACACAGAGACTTAAATATTTATACAGTAACTAACTTATACCTGAGGAAGGTTTTAGGCACGGTTTATAGCGATCTGCTAGATATTTAGTAATTTGAAGAATATAACGCGAAATGCGGAACAATAATTGCTCTTTGAAAATTATATTTACTCTTTGAAAATGGTTTAATAGGTCGCATTGTTGCTTGAGGGTTGATAATGATAAAAGGGTGGAGTATACTGGGATGGAAAGTTAATCAGTGTGTATAAAATTCTCCGTGTGTGTGTGTGTGTATGTGTGTGTGTGTGTGTGTGTGTGTGTGTGTTAATATTTCGCTCTGCAGCGAAAACTACAGATCGCAAACGAATGGTCTGTCTGTAATTGTTGTCCGAAGTCTCCCGTTGTTGTATACCACAGCAGTTCCATGCCGATAGCTATAAGGGGGTGAAAGATATGGTGCTTGAAAGTTGGTTATAAAAAAAAATTCGGACTGAAGGCCAGCGATGACTTTTGCGACTCTATAGCAAGGAGGTTATATAGAGCGAAACGTGATGCCACAAACCATATCTTTGGTCTATGCATGCTACAATGTCTTCAGCTCTTTCTCTGTAAGGATAAGCATACGAATAAGGAAATATAAGAATAAGTAAATAAAGCAGTAAAAACCATCAAGAGAACAGACTCTGCTAACGGTATACTATGCCTTCCACATCGCTTCAACGGGTTCTACACAAATCTATACTTTTGTTCCGATATTAATGAAATTTTGCACACTCTACCTGAGAAACAAGAGGAATGTCACTCTCTGTACAAAATTTCGTTCGGTGCATGGTAGAGGGTACTCAACTTACAAAATTTTACAAAATGCATAGTTTTGCTCCAATCTTTATGAATTTTTGCACACATGACCTTAGAACAAACAGGAAAATCACTGGGTACATAAATGACAGAGGGTACCTTGCAGAAAACTTTGCCGAGAGAGGGAAAGGTGGAAATGAACAGAGAGATGGGAGAGAGAGGTGGATGTAGAGAGAGGGGGGAAGGGGAGGTGGACTACGAGGGTGTAGGATAAATAAACACCCGTGCAACGCCGGGTTCACAGTTAGTACAATTTAAACAAATAAAAATGGACACTAATAGACGTGTGTATCTACGTCTATTACCTCAATCAAACAGCTTATAAAGATAATAGTGGAAATTCTAATGAGCGATAGCTGACCCGAGCACCTCCTAGTGTCGTGAGCTGTGAACTGCAACTTGGAGAGAGTAGCGGATTTACATTTTGATTCTCGGAAGACTTACTTGATTCGTCGGCTTACTTTACAGAACTAGGAGCTGGTTCGAAGACGGAGTATATGTTTTGTATACGGCTGTAATAACTACAAACATCTAAAGAGCTCCGATATCTTTCTCCAGGTTCCAGAAACATAAAAGTGATGTAACTATAACAGCTTAAGCAGGCTACTGTAAGACCGTCACAGAACGTTTGCTTTTAAAAAACAGGCCGGCCACAGTGGCCGAGCGGTCTGCGGCGCGCTAGTCACAGTCCGCACGGCCGCTACGGTCGGGGGTTCGAATGTTTGTGTCGTCTTTAGTGTGAGGTAGTTGATAAGTAGTTTGCAAGTTTAGGGACTGATGACCCCGCTGTTAAGTCCCTTAAGCTTAACAAACATTTGAACATTTAAAAAACATTTCATTTTACTTATTTTTTTACAAGTTGATTACAGTACAACCAGTGGGATATTAGTAAGAGAAGAGCTGACGAGGATAAAATTTAAAAAAATAAAAGTCCGGAGCATTTGTATAAAAGCCTATCACCTCAGAGCACTTTTTGCGGAAGCATTTCAGAAATAAGATTTTTTTATAACTTGTTTATTGCGTATAGTTCTTTTTTTTTCTTAAGTTGGGTAATTTAAAACAAGAGTTATTTGAATGCCTTTATTCAAAGAGAATCCTAGACGAGACTTTGAAGTCACCATCAGAATACATTAACATAAAGGTTTTTGTATTTAAGCATAATTTATATTTTATAAAGGCTAAACAGAATTTTTAATTGATGTATTATATTTTTATTGTCATTTTTAGTACTTTGCTTGGTGCTGAGCCTTCCATTCGGCTTCGTAAATCTTCTTGGAAAGTGCATACATGTATAGGCGTAACACTTGTCATGTATTGTCTTATTTTCAGTTCGAATCCTATCCACATAAACTTTACAGATTAAGGTGGGCATTATTTGTCCTTCTATGCAACTGCAATAAACCGCTATCACTTTTCTCCAGACGCGTTCTGTTTCATTGAATATAAAACATTTTCAGTAGTCTGAAATGAAAGTTACCTACGATTTTATTTGTTTTCATATATGAGAAACAGTTCCATACAAATTTTGTAAGATTCCTTTAACCTCTTATGGAAATTTTTTCTTAGCTTTTCGCTTCACATCAAGAGTGGCTGGCGTATTGCACAGATCATGGCAGAGATGATTGCTTTAGTTTTTTAACCATAAAGTGTAAATAAATCATCATCTAATTTAATATCTTAAAAGACGTTACAAATATACACTTTTCAAAGAAATTTTGGTACGTAGCGAAATAAGATACGGAATCACTGACGTCAAGCCACGTATAGTATACAACTCGCACCGACAGATGGCACTGCTAGCGGTGTCGCCTGAAAAACTCATGCAAATTCCACGGAGTTTTCACTATTATCTTTATAGGCTATTTGCCTCAATGTGTTTTCAAACGCCATGAAACATTATCTTCCTCGCGGATGAGCCGGTGTCAATCCTATTTCTGTTTCTAACCCAAGCAGTGTTTCCAGCCGAATAAAAGTAAATTCCCCTACGGCCACGCTCAGATTCGTCTACATTCCGCTAGGGGCACACTGAAATTCCGCTACAGTATCGACTATAATTTATAATAAAGCCTATACCACCTACCGACGATGTACATACTAAATAAAGAACTTAGACTATAAACAAGTATATTTCATAGCTTTCTAGCAAGGTGATTTGCGATCAACTACGTCATGCACGACATTGATGAACCAGAAAGTCGATTGTAGCTTGATGCGACAGGTACTTTCCTTCTTATATGGTATTTGAGCTTGCGAAGGTAACAGGAATTAATTCAAAAGTGGTTGTTTTTTTACAAGTTGATTATAGTACAGCCAGTGGGATATTCGTGAGAGAAGAGCTGACGTGGATAAAATTTTAAAAAATAAAAGTCCGGAGCATTTTTATAAAAGCCTATCACCTCAGAGCACTTTCTGCGGAAGCATTTCAGAAACATGATTTTTTTTTATAACTTGTTTATTGCGTATAGTTCTTTTTTTCTTAAGTTGGGTAATTTAAAACAAGAGTTATTTGAAAGCCTTTATTCAAAGGGAATCCTAGACGAGACTTAAAATAGTATGAAATATATGAGTTTGTTAATACAGTATTATTTTGGTCACCTTTTGGTAGCTGAATTCGGCTACTTGATATTCTGGGATAACATCATGGGTAACACATTAGCATCATATACGTTTAAATTTTTTAACTTCTCGCCCTTGGTGAGGAGGAATGTGTGATGAAATTTACTACAGGAGTTCTGATAAATTTTTATTTTCAGAACATGAGTTTGTATCGTAAATATTTTATTCAGCAAGAATGTTTTACTAACTTGTCATAGTTATGAAACTTAGCGACATATGAACAGTAGCTTTAAATGATCGACAGTTTTTATCTCTGACAGATTGCAGTCGATGCTGAAGTTTTATCTCTGACAAGGATTCTCTTTACTAATAATGTGACAGCTTGGCCACACCCAATTTTCGAAGTATATATGTCGCTCTCAGACGGCCGACTCCACAGTCGGCAAAACTCAGTGGAAGTAGGAAGATCTCCGTAGATCTCCGGCTCAGGTCTGGAAGAAACGTCAGGGAAAACAACAAAGGTATTTGTACTATGACCTTATAACCCGGAAGATCTTGTAGCAGCTATGACATACGGTCGTGAAAGCCTTCATTGCATTTCATGCTCTTCTTGTGCCTTTGGCCTGCACTGTGGTTCACTAAGTCACTTAGTTTTACTCCTAGGACCATTTTAAATGCTTGTATAGCTTATGGGACTTGACTACAGGGTCATCAGTCCCTGAACTTACAAACTACTTATCAACTGGCTTATCCTAAGGACGGCACAAATATCCATGCCCGAGGGGGGATTCGAACCCCCGACCGTAGTGGCCGTGCGGACCGTGACTGGAGCGCCTCAGTCCCCTCGGCCACCGTGGCCGGCTAGGACCATTTTACACACTCTGCATTTTGCTTTGCTGTTGGCATCACTAAATTGTTCTAACCATTTCCTAAAAATGTCTTTATTTAAACTCTGGTGCCAACACACCCTTGCATTCTCTTCTCTTCTTTGGTGTTGAGCACCCAGCTTTATCTCTCATCATTCAGCAGCCTTGTAATTTAACGACTCACTTCCGATTCACACGACTTAGCGTTATCACTAGGTATTACTACATTATTGTCATCTGGTGTGTCATTTATAGCTTTCGTTTACAGTTCCGCGTCCCAGTTATTATTGTCGACTGTCAACTGTCGAAGGCAGCCTTCAATGTATTTGACATCTTAAATGTTGCCGCCTCATTAATGTTTTCATGCTAGAAAGACTATGAAAGCATCCACATGATACAGAACGCAGCAAGTGTAGACCATAGGATTATACTTTTGTTATTTTGTAAATTTGTAAAGTTTTAAAATTAACGTAATATTGAATTAAATATTTTTTGCGCCAATAAATGGGTACTTAGCGACTTTTTATTCATTTTCACATTCAGCCAAATTACGTCACATTTGAACAATTTCGTAATTCCGTCGCTACGCCGCGGACAGCAAATGGCAGAGTAATTCCACAAGTAAGAATTTTAAAAAGGGAAATGTATAGGCTGAAGTTATATATAGTGGGGATAAGTGAAGTTCGGTGGAAAGAGGAACAGGATTTATGATCAGGTGAATACAGGGTTATAACTACAAAATCAGTTGGGGGTAATACAGGAATAGGACTGATAATGAATAAGAAAATAGGAATTCAGGTAAACTACTATGAGCAGCGCAGCATTCGCATTATCATAGTCAAGATAGATACAAAGCCAACACCGACCACTGTAGTACAAGCTTATATGCCCACTGATGATGAACCAGCCGCGGTGGCCGAGGGGACTAAGGCGCTCCAGTCACGGTCTGCACGGCCACTATGGTCGGGGGTTCGAATCCCCCCTCGGGCATGGATATTTGTGCCGTATTAGTAGTTCATAAGTAATTTGTAAGTTTAGGGACTGATGACCCCGTAGTTAAGTCCCATAGACTATACAAACATTTGAACTTTTTTTTTATGATGATCAGATCGAAGAAATGTATGAGAAGGTAAAGGAAATGATTCAGACAATTAAGGAAGAGGAACACTTAATTGTGATGGGAGACCGGAATTCTGTAGTAGGGAGAGGAAGGGAAGAGAAAATAGTAGGTGACTATGGACTGGGCAAAACGAATGAAAGAGGAAGCCGCCTGGTAGAATTTCGCACGGAACATAATTTAGTTATAACAAACACCTGGTTTAAGAATCACGAAAGAAGATAGTATACGTGGAAGAGACTAGGAGACACTGGAAGGTACCAGATAGATTTTATAATGGTAAGACATAGTTTTCGGATCCAGGATTTAAACTGTAAGACATACCCAGGGGCAGATATAGACTCTGACCATAACTTATTGTTAATTAACTATAGGCTGAAACTAAAAACTGCAGAAAGGTAGGAAAATTAGGAGGTGGGACTTGAATAAATTGAAGGAACCTGAAGTCCTTGAGAATTTCAGAGGGAGCTTTAGGCAACAATTGACAGAAACAGGGGAAAATAAAACTGTAGAAGAAGAATGGGTAGCATTGACAGATGAAAGAGTGAAGGCAGCAGAGGACAAAATAGGTAGAAAGGGAAGACCTACAAAAGACCCTTGGATAACACACGAAATACTAAATTTAATTGATGAATAGAGAAAATATAAAAATGCAGTAAATGAAACAGGCAAAATAGAGTACAGATGACTAAGAAATGAGATTATCAGGAAGTGCAAAATAGCTAAGCAGGAGTGGCCAGAAGGCAAATGCAAGAGGAAAATAGGTACCGCTTACAGGAAAATAAATAGAAATATTTGCAGACAAGAAAAGCAGCTGTATGAATATAAAGAACTCAGATGGAAAAGCAGTCCTCAGCAATGAAGGGAAAGCTGAAAGGTGGAATGAGTATATAGAGGAGCTCTACAAAGGAAATGAACATAGATATAAAATTGTAGGAAGGGAAGACGATGTAGATGAACATGACATACGAGATACTATACTGAGAGAAGAATTTGACAGAGCACTGAAAAAAGGCCCCTGGAGTGGACGACATTCCCTCAGAACTACTGAAGTCTCTGGGGAGAGCCAGCCATGACAAAACTTTCACCTGGTGCGTAAGATGTACGAGACAGGGGAAATACCCTCAGACTTTAAGAAAAAATGTAGTAATCCCTACTGTAGAAGAAAGAAGGCGCAGACAGGTGTGAAAATTACGGAATCATTAGTTTAAGTAATTATGGTTGCAAAATTTTAACACGAATTATTTAGAGATGAAAAGGCTGATACAAGGCGACTTTGGGGAAGACTATTTTGGATTCAGGAGAAATGTAGGAACACGGGAGGCAATACTGACCTTACGGCTTGTCTTAGAAGATAGACTAAGGAAAGGCAAACCTATATTTCTAGCTTTTGTAGAATAAGAGAAAGCTTTTGACAATGGTGATTGGAATACTCTCTTTCAAATTCTGAAATCAGTAGGACTAAAATATTAGGAACGGAAGGTTATTTACAACTTGTACAAAAACCAGACATCAGTTATCAGAGTTGAAAGGCATGAAAGGGTGTAAGACAGGGTTGTAGTCTTTCTCCAATGTTGTCCAATTTGTACATTGAGCAAGCTACAATGGAAAGCAAGGAGAAATTTGGAGAAGGAATTAAAGTTAACGATGAAGAAATACAAACCCTGCGTTCTGCTGAAGACATTGTAATGATGGCAGCACAGTCTAATATATACAGTCCCGACACTCACTGCCGTGAAATCTTTTACCGTCTGAGATTTGGAGCGACACTAGCGCTCCAAGCGGTCGTAAAGCCGGCTGACCCTTAACGCCGTATACGACACATTAATAATGCCCGCTTGTAATTACTTTTCTGTGTGGTTTGCTAAATATTGCATATATTTATGCATTCCAAGCTTTATTTAAGTATCTTTACACATGACTGAGTCTAAAAGAAACGTTAATCGAGCAAAACCTCGTTGTTATCTGACACAAACTGCAATATATTACGAAGTACTTCTTTAGAAATTGCTTGCAGCTTACCTAGCTGGTAGTGATAGATAAACATACTATTTTGTGCAGACAATCCTATAATTGAATTTCCAGGGGACAGTTAAATGTCAATAAATGTAAATTTAGAAAAAAATCGTGATAAAACTGACGCTAACTGCAACATATTTATGACGAAATTCTTCAGACATTGCACCTTACTTTGCTGGTAAACACAGTATTTCGTAGATGAGAAGCATGTAATTAGCTCTCCCGGTGTTAAAAGGTGCGAAAAAAAGTCCCCCCCCCCTGCTTTTTACTTATGAGAACACCCACTGGCAATGAAACTTTCGTCTAATATAAATTTCCTACGAGGCTATTTCAATTATATGTTATTTTAAGATAATACGTCGATTACACGACAATGTAAATGTCATATTATATGGATGATCCTCAGTCATTATCACAGTCTGTCATTATTTGGTTAATAGAAGAGGGAGAAGTGGGAGGAGGCGGGGCGACAATCGTCTGTAAAATAAGACGGCTCTGTGGTTTCAGGTAAACAGGTTTATGTGTTAGACTGTGGTTTCCATTAGATAAAACAGAAAACATTTTAACCTTTCAATCATTAATAATGGCCACACTGAACACTTATTTTCCATACATTTGCCTCAGTAGTAAATTACTTTCGAATGCTCACGCAGAAACGCTCAGCAGTAACAACAACCAACACACGTCTCGTATACGATATAGAACAAGGTGGCTTTACGTCCGCAAGGAGCGCTGCAGTCGCCTAGTATAACAAAAATGAGCGGTAGTGTCGCGACTGTATATATTAGACTGTGATGGCAGAGACAGTAAAGGACCTGGAAGGTCAATGAACGGAATGGACAGTTTGTTGAAAGGAGCATATAAGATGACAATTAACAAGAGAAAGACAATGGTAATGGAGTGCACTCTTAGGCGATGCTGAAGGAATTAGATTTGCTCCACAAAGGTTGGTAACACTGACGCAAAATACTGGGAAAAAAGAGTACAAATGGAGTTAACAGACATTAATGTAGCAACATACGCGAACTATTGTTCAGAAAGTGTAGCGAGTGACTTTTTAAAAGTATATTTCAAAATGTGCCTGCGAGAGAGACACAAAATTTTCATTAGCATTTTTTCCCTTCCTATGTTTTGTAACTTGCGATCTTGCGACTGCCTAGCAATTAAAAACAATGTACTAGATGAAGTGCCACATTTCCATCGGTTATAGACATCTCCGCTCAGGGAGTTGCAAGGCAAGAGGGTGATCTAAATTGTTATCTGTCGTGAAGTATGCATCCCAAAATTGCTTTTAATACTTTATTCAAAGTTACCAGTTTCGACATAAGGTCATCTTCGGACATGCAACATCGTTACTTTTCCATTTCAATCATACAGCACCACTCCATACATCATTAACATTTCCACTGTAACATCGTGCTGTCTCTTGGTTTAGAACTATTTTAGAAATGTGAACAAAGAAAAATTGGTTGTCTACTAGATTTTAAAAGTGACGCCTGAGAGACAGTATTTTAAATCATGACAAAAGACGATTGTATGACGTTATAGGTATTACATATACAAAATTATTCTATATTAAGACACAGCCCTATTGTACTGTCGACGATTCCTGAGATGCTATATTTCAAAAGTACAGGTAATGAAGTTGAAGATCCGAAGATGTCAAGAATGTTTTTGTGGAAACCAGTAATTTTCATTAAGTAAAGGACAGCATAGTTGGCATACATATTCTACAACCTGAAAGAAAGACAGTATCGACTACTTTGAGAAGGGGTACTACTCTTCCAAGCGAGAAAAACAAGTCCAATAACACGGGCCCGAAAACATATACTTTCTGAAATAATGACGAGTTTTTAGCGCGCTGTCGCTCCTGCCGGAGGTTCGAGTCCTTCCTCGCTCATTGGTGTGTGTATTGTCATTAGGATTTATTCTTTCAATTAGTTTTTAAGTTTAGGGACCGAAGACCAGGGTAGTTCGATCCCTTAGGTCTACGAACAATTGATTTTGGATTGTGTTTTTACAAGATCTGCACGACGGTTGGTTGCACATCAGTGGCGGCTGGTGCTTCATATGACTGCCGGTTCATTTCTTTCAGTGCCATATTTTGATAGTGGCGCCCCTCCCCTACCCGCTCGACGTCCAAAGAGACAATGTGGCACACCTCTAAAAGTGGTACCGGGGGAAATCGCCTCGGTTTGCTTCCTCTCCCCCCCCCCCCGCCCTTATTAAGTTATGTTTTCGTTAGAAGATCTGAGAGATGAATTTGACAGAGCCCTGAAAGACCTAGGTCTGAACAAGGCCCCAGGAGTAGGTGACATACCCTCAGAGCTACTAAAGTCTCTGGGAGAGCCAGCCATGACAAAAATATTTGAACTGGTGTGTAGGATGTATGAGACAGGCGAAATACCCTCAGACTTTAAGAAAAATGTAATAATTCCCACTCCAAAGAATTCAGGCGCAGACAGGTGTGAAAATTACAGAACCATCAGTTTGATAAGTCATGGTTGCAAAATTTTAACACGAATTATCTACAGGAGAATGGAAAAGCTGGTAGAAGCTGACCTCGGGGAAGATCAGTTTGGATTCAGGAGGAACATAGGAACCCGGGAGGCAATATTCGCTTTACATCTTATCTTAGAAGATAGATTAAGGAAAGGCAAACCTACATTTTTAGCTTTTGTAGATTTGGAGAAAGCGTTTGACAATGTTGACTGGAATACACTCTTTCAAATTCTGAAGTCAGCAGGGGTGAAATACAGGGAAAGGAGAGTTATTTAAAACTTGTACAAAAGCCAGACCGCAGTTATTAGACTCGAAGGGCATGAAAGGGAAGCATCCGTTGGGAAGGGAGTAAGACAGGGTTGTAGCCTTTCTCCGATGCTATTCAATTTGTACATCGAGCAGGCGGTGGAGGAAAGCAAGGAAAAATTTGGAATAGGGATTAAAGATCATGGGGAAGAAATAAAAACATTGCGTTTTGCTGATGACATTGTAATTCTGTCCGAGACAGCAAAGGACCTGGAAGAGCAGTTGAGTGGAATGGACAGTGTGTTGAAGGGAGCGTATAAAATGAACATAAACAAGAGCAAAACAAAAGTAATGGAATGCGGTCTTAGAAAATCAGGTGATGCCGAAGGAATTAGATTAGGTAACGAAACAATGGAGGTGGTAGATGAGTTTTGTTACTTGGGTAGTAAAATAACATGCGATGGTCGCAGTACAGAGGTTATAAAGTGCAGTAGGGCAATGGGAAAAAAGCATTTTTGAAAAAGAGAAATTGCATAACTAATGAACAGGTACTTAACAGAATTGGTGAGAAAAGAAATTTTTGGCACACCCTGACTAAAAGAAGGGATCGCTTGGTAAGACACATTCTTAGACATCCAGGAATCGTAAATTTAGCATTGGAGGGAAGTGTGTGGGGTAAAAATCGCAGAGGGAGACCAAGATACGCGTATAGTAAGCAGATTCAAGTGGATGTGTGTTGTCGTTCTTATGAGCAGATGAAAAGGCTTGCTCAGGATATAGTAGGGTGGAGAGCTGCATCAAACCAGTCTCCGGACTGAAAACCATAACAACAACAACAACAGAAGATCTGCAGAATGTCTTACCTCGGCTTGTTTACGCTTGCTTCAAGTCAACCTGAGGCGTCGGTCTACCAAGCATCTTTATTTCACACTTTTCGTCCACGTTTATGGCTGAGTGATTTGTTTCCAATAGGTACCTAACGTTGTTCATTTTTCTTTGACGATAAAAACCAAAAGAATATGCATATGCACATGACTAAAACACAGTAAGCAACTGAAGACGCTGTTCAGTGACTGTACAAAATGAGTCTGTTACGATTAAGAGACAAGCTACGTGATGCTGTAAGCAACACCCCGTCTTAACTTTACGCAATCCCAAAGGCTGCTCTCCCCACATCTTTTCAAACAACGAAGAGTATAAATGACACTTAACCTCAAAATCGCGTCCCATTTACAAAAACGATCAGATATATGAGACAAGTAAAACAAAAGTCAGTGTTGTTCCCATAGCTGTTTTAAAAGTATATTGGATTTAAAAATTTGTTTGCAGTCGGTCTTGAACCAATTTCCTTCGACAGCGCAATACGATGCCGCTAACCATACTGCTGTTCTTGCTATGTGGAGATTAGTGACTTCGTTATTATTCATGTTCGGACCATATGAAGATTTTTCAAGCTGATTCATCTTTAATTTATAGTTATAAGATATTTTACCAAATAAGGCGTGATTTTTATGAATCTTTAATGCGCCAAAAACAAATATGAAAGGCGGATGTTGCCTTCATGGAGGATTTGCGTATGAACAAGGTGAGGTGCGCAGTAGCTCCATTGTCTTGCTTCGGGACCATTCGTGTGTAACCGCCAGAGCTCGAGTAGCCAGGAGTTGGTGTCTTGACCAGCTCCAACGTCAATGTTAAAAGCGGTGTTTGCCCTCGCCCCTACCTGTCGCGGGAGCGCCCATATGCAGGGGATTCAGGAGAGAATTTGAACCTCAGCCGCGCATGCGCATTGCAACGCTGCGGCCACTTCTGTATGTATTAAGTGGCCGTGCCTTGGCTCGTAAACGTGCTGTCCCCGCGACGTAAAGCTTTTCTCATGCAGAAAAAATACTTTAAATGTGCATATAAAATGATAGACCAAAACCAAGAATGGTGGTTAAAGAATAGTTTTTATTTTAATTTTTTATCTTCACGACGATCTTTTTTTTCCGCGAGCTCACTAAACCACTGAACACATAAGGACGCACCGCTACTGTTGCGCATATCATTGTAGTTAGATCAAGAGGGCCATGTTGCTATGAGGATTAAATGGGTTGCATTATCTGAAGTTTCTCATCCGTGTGTTCACTACCACGCTGAAGGTAGTGGCATGTTAGAAACTATTTCAGATGTGGTTCAAACATGATGACGCATCAGCAGACATTCTTCACAATGGGCGCAGACATCTGACTCAGATGTTTCAGAACACATGGTCGGGGAAGTCCGACAACTTGGCTTGCTGGTTCTAGTTAATCCCCATGAGGCCTAAACTATTGAGTATGCTGACACTTCAGGGAAGTGGTCCACGCAGATCGAACAATAAAGGGTTACAATTCGTGCAAGCAAATAATTACTACAACAACGGTTAACTTCAAAGGGTGCGTCATTCCTTAGGCCCAAGGGTTGCAGTGCTATGAATACTAAGTGGTACACCTCATACAAATAAATGTTTATCTCACGAAGTATGTCAATTGATTATTCGGACTATTTCGTAGAGTATTATAATCTCTTAAATTAATTACCCCCAGTTCATAATGAGCTCAAATGTTTGTAAATATATGTAGTCATTGGTCCCTGAACTTACAAACTACTTACATTAACGTATCCTAAGGACAACACACATACCCATGCCCGAGGAAGGACTCGAACTTCCGACGTGGAACGGCCGACCGCACCGTAGCAAGTCGCCTTAATGCGCATGGTTATTCCTCCGCGGCTTATAATGAGCCCACAGTCAAAATGCCGTCATACATATCTTTTCACACTGTCTGTACTATCCACGCGTATATAAAGAAAGGAACTGCGTCGTGCCGTCATAAATCTAAGGAGAAAACGTTCATGCGTTTGTAAATCTATGGGACTTAACAGCGTTGGTTATTAGTCCCTAGGCTTACAAACTACTTAAACTAAGTTAAATTAACCTACGGACAACACACACATTGATGCCCCATGGAGAACTCGGACCTCCGACGGCGAGCAATCGTGCGTTCCGCGCTCGGCTACTCGATCGCGGCAATCTAAGGACGTTGAAGCCAAGTAGAAATCATATTTAAATGGATTGTTTTACTATATGCTGAAGTAAGGCGTCAATATGATGAGACTTTCGAAAAACAGTAACACGTTTAGAAAAGATAAACGTATAGGGAAATTAGGCAGTCGACAACTATTCTATGGTGCTCTAAGAAAAAACGTAAATTCGACAGTGTGTAATTTAGTGATGGAGTACATGGTCCTATTATGTGTGTATGTTAAGAATGGGGGAGAAAATCGGCTGTTGCACTTTGCAAGGAACCGCAGCATTTGTCTTCGGAGTCGAAGGCCCACACATGTGCCCTTGCTGACTGCACGACGCAAAGCTTTACACCTCGCCTGGGTCCCTCAGCACCGACATTGGACTGTTGATAACTGGAAACATGTTGCCTGCTCTGACGCGTCTTGTTTCCAAATGTTTCGATCAGACGGACATGTACAGATATGGAGACAACCACATTAATCCATGGAACCTACGTCAGTAAGCGCCTGTTTCAAGCTATCAGAAGCTCTGTAATAGTATGGTGCATTTGCATTTGGACTAATGTGGGACCCCTGATACGACTAGATAAGTCTTTGACAGGTGACGGGTACGCATCCTGGCTGATTACATGCATTCATTCATTTCCACTGTGAAAGTACAGCAGGAGGATGCGACACCCCATAGACAACAGTATTATCGAGCAAATAGAGAATGCCTTGCAACGTGCTGTTCAGAACGGATGCCAGCCCCTCTTGCTCTCACTGATTTATGGACAATCCTACAGGATGCATTGTGTCAATTCCTTCCAGCACTACTCCAGACATTAGTCGAGTCCATGAAACATTGTACTAAAACACATCTACGTGTTCGCGCTTCATTCACTGTATTAGGCCAGTGTTCTAGTAGTGCTGGCTCTTCGGTGCGTATTTTCTGGCTTTGTCTCCGCCGCTTGTAACTCGCCGATTCCAACCCCTGAGTTCGTGAATCCGTAACAAAGTTCTAGCAGTAGTATTTAGAGTAATGGGGAAATAGAATTGATCAATAGGTACAGTATGTTTAAAAAAAAAGGGATCACCTTCAGAGATACGAATTTAATATTCACAAAGTAATAATAATTTTGTGACTTATTGGCCTGGTGTAAGTCTTTCAATTGGACGCCACTTCGGCGAGTTGCGTGTCCCTTAGCCTACCCGATTTATCCAACCGGCGAATAGGGACCTACAGCTTAACGTAAAATCCGAAACACGTGTAGTTTCTGGCGAATCCTCACATCGTTGAGAGGTGAAGGATGGGTTAAAGTGCAGATTGAAAAAATCCGAGGTCCGACCGGGTTTCGAACCCGCGTCTCTTCGGTTTCCAGTCGACGCTTTTCCCCAAGACAACCAGGATCGACTTCACAAAGTAATGTTTATTCTGGTTCGGGTTAATATTTATTTTCGATATTAAAAAGAACTTTATAAGAAATTATATGAAAAGGAAAGAAAGAAACGTAGGGAAGTTAAAATGTATCTGCAGCGAGTATCAAAAAGGTTGGCGTAAATTTACACGGTTGAAAGTATATGATAATAGAAGAAAATGTCACAGTAAACATGGACGCATAAACGAGCCGTTTGCTAGACAATTACAAATGTATGGTTCCAATCCTCCACCGACTTTATTTTAAACATCGTCCTAGTTACTACACATAGATTTGAAATTTAGACTTTCCCATTATGATTTACATCGCATTTAATTCACATTAACTGACTTTATCGTAAACATCGTCCTAGTTAGTTAGATGGAGTTCCTGTATATTTTTCTTCTCCTGTGAGACGGCATCTAAGGCGGAGATACGGTCAAAGATGGAAAGGTCGAGGCGGACCAACAGACGTGTACAGTATTATTGGTGTCAGTGAAATCTCGCCGCCACATTTCAATTCTATGAAAGTGTAGGCAGTCACGTGTGTTATTACAGAAAACAGTCTTAGAAATACGGATTAACTAACGTAACTACGCTGTCTTTAGAGTTTTGACATATGGGAAGTTCGTGTGGTGTGTATGATTGTAATTTTTTTCAGCTGGAGTAAGCTTTGACTCGTACAGTAATGAGTTGCACTGATTTGCTGGTGTTATTAATCTGCTTCAAATTTCATTCAACTTCGGGATTTTATTTCAGTAGGAAGATCATTATAAAACTGTTGTTTATCATCAATAACACGTATCCTCATTCTTTTGAGAGTTCTTATGAAATATGCAGTCGGCTTTGACACACACACACACACACACACACACACACACACACACTAATGAGTCGCGTTTCCTCTTCTTATTAATCTGATGCCAGTTTCGATCAACTACGGCTTTACTTTTAATAGTATGACCGATATAAATGTGCTATTTGTCGTGGATAACACATATCTTTATTCTTCTGAGTGTTTCTCTGATAACTATGGTCTGATTTTACCGTATGTAACGGTAACATTTTACCTAACATCCCGACGGCCTCTCATAATTATGTTGCCAACATCAACAAAGAGGTGGAAAGTCTTATCCAAGATGTTAATATTCTTAGAAATCCACAAAGAGTGACTTGATTAGAATTCCGTACAGACGATGAAGTAAATAAATAATGCTGTTCCTGCTCTATGGTTGACAGGTTCTTATATGTACCCCTCGTTCAGTAGGTAATTGTCCCCGTAAAACGAAGATTTCATAACAAAACATTTTTCGTTGTCACGAGCTTGGCTAATGCCAACGTCACCACATTGGCAACACAATCACGCGAGGCCGCCAGAACGGTAAGTAAAATTTAACCCTATGTAACACGTTCTTCTCATAACACGATTCGACAATGTAGGCCTATGTGTTAAATTCAAATATTGCAGAAGTATTAGCTCAAATGCAAATCATGTTCAAACCAACAAGTAAAGCTTATAACGTCATATGGTGTCAAAAGACCATAGTAATACTGTATGGTAACTTTTTGACGTGAGGTGAGGCAAGATGGCGGCGTCAGGCTTCAGTCACAGAGGAAAGTTTTCCAGTCTACTAATGTATATGGGCGGACCTGTACACAGTCAAAGATAGCACAGAATTCGAAAATAAACATCTCAGATCAGAGATACAAAGTACATCACAGCCAAAGACATAACGAAATTCAGAATATAAAATATTTGCAAACGTATAGCATCAGAAGAGCTGTCAAACAGAAAAGTAATTAAAATAATGATAAACAACTCTCTGACAAATGTACCCACACATGGTTAAAGATGCCTATGTAACAACAAGAGATAAAATGTAAGTAATACATTTAAAATTATGGTAATGCACTATGGTTACGGAAAAAATTTTAAAACATTATTTCTTTTGCAGGACGCCTTGGATAACAGCAGTACAACTTTGGACTTTTTGTTGATTTTAAGGGTGCGTGTGACACTGTGTGGAGACTAAAATTATTAGATAAATTGCGAATTTATGGTATCACTGGAAAAAAGGTGAAATTGTTGCATTTGTTTATCCACCAGCGATACTGTGCTAGTAGGTTTATTAATATTATGTCAGGTTATAAACAACTGAAAAATGGAGTACCCCAAGGAGGTGTTATCAGCCCAACACTATTTAATGCCATGATTAATGACTTATCAGGAGAGTTAGAAAAAGTCGAGGGCATTAAAACAGCTCTTTATGCTGACTGTTGTTGTTGTTGTTGTTGTTGGTTTCAAGGGGACTAAACAGCTAGGTCATCAGTCCCCTGTCCCTAGCGAAGAGTCCTCTGTCAGGAGTATAAAAAGTAAAACACAGCTCCAAAGATGAAAACTCACAAATGGGGTAAGCTGACATTGGAGAAATCGCTTACAACACAAAAGGAAGAGACACAATATGGAAAAAAGAAGTTGAGATCTCAGCTAAAACTGGACAGCAGAAAAACACGGCTGGCTGATCACAGGGAAAAAACAGGATGAGCCAGCCATACTTCACACACTAAAAACCCCTCAGTAAATTACAGAAGGGTCTTAAAAGGGTTTAAAATCGCTGGATAGGTGGGGACCTGAAATATCAGGCTATAGCACCCACCATTAGATGGAGTTGTAAAAACCAGCTGCGCGAATAAAACTTAAAACAGAATAAGCCATAGAGGCATCGTCGCCTAAGACTAAAGGTAGTGCGTCTGGTAGGTTAAAAGACTGGCGCAATGTAGCTAAAACTGGGCAGTCCATCAGAAGATGGACGACTGTCAGCGCTGCTCCACACCGACACACAGGTGGTGCCTCACGGCGGAGGAGATGACCATGGGTCAGGCAGGTATGCCCAATACGGAGGCGGCAGAGGACAACTGACTCTCGACGTATGGGCCGCAGTGAAGACTTCCACAAAGTTGTGGATAGCTTCACGGCTCGGAGCTTGTTTGTTGCACCCATGGTACACCATTCGGCACTCCAAGCATCACGCACCTTCTTGTGTAATGATAACCTAAGGTCTGATTCCGTGATGCCAATGGAGAAGGGTGGCGCATTGGTGGCCTGTTTGGCCAACTGGTCAACACGTTCATTCCCCGGTATGCCGACATGGCCAGGGGTCCACAGGAAGACCACACATCGGCCAGATTGGCCAAGAGAGTAAGTAGTGTCTTGAATGGACTGCACTAACGGGTGACGAGGGAAGAACTGGTCGAGTGCCTGCAAGCCACTCAGGGAGTCACTACAGATGACAAATGACCCCCTGGGGCAGACTCGGAGGTGTTCTAGAGCCTTGAGGATAGCGACCAGCTCTGCAGTGAAGACACTACTTTCACGGGGCAATGAATGTTGTTCGACATGGTCACCATGGAGACATGCATACCCAGCACGACCATCAGCTAGGGACCCGTCAGTATAGATGGCTTCAGCACCACAGAAAGAGTTGAGGAGATCCAGGAACTGGTGTCGGAGTTGTGTTGGAGAAACGGAGTCCTTTGATCTATTGGACAGATCCAGACAAAGCTGCAATCGGGGGATGGACCAAGGAGGGGTTTGAAAGGAATAGTGGAAAGTGGCAGGGAGTGGTTGGGATTCGAGGGACGAAAGTAGAGAACGAACGCGGACCGATATTGGGTAACCCGACCGAGGTCGTCTTGGAGGGATAGGGAGTGCAGCGCCTGGAAAAAGAAGCCGGTGGTTCGGATGGTGTGGCAAGGCCTTAACATGGGCAACGTACGAAGCCAGCAGGTGCTGCCGGCGGAACCGCAGAGGAAGGACTCCAGCTTCAACCAGTAGGCTTGTCACAGGGCTCGTGCGGAAAGCCCCTGTTGCCAAACGAACTCCAGAATGTAAGACTGGGTCTAATGTTTGCAGTGCTGAAGGTGCAGGCGAATCATATACTACGCAGCCATAGTCTAGGCGCGACTGGATGAGCGCCTTATAAAGTTGCAGGAGCGTTGGGCGTGACGCTCCCCAAACAGTATGGCTTAGACAACGTAGAATATTAAGGTGTCGCCAGCACTTTTGTTTGAGCTGGCGAAGGTGTGGCACCCAGGTGAGACGGTTGTCGAATAACATGCCTAAGAAACGGTGCGTCTCTTCGACACGCAGCAGGTCATCAGCGAGATACAGTTCGGGGTCAGGATGGACCGCCCGACGCCGACAGAAATGCATCACCCGGGTTTTCGTAGCGGAAAATTTAAAACCATGAGTAAACGCCCACGACTGCGCCTTTCGAATAGCTATCTGCAACCGCCGTTCAGCAACGCCGATGCTAGTGGAGCTGAAATACATGCGGAAGTCATCGGCATACAACGAGGTGTAAACCGATGACCCCACAGCAGTAGCAAGACCATTGATAGCGACCAAAAATAGAGGGACGCTTAGAACGGATCCCTGTGGGACACCGTTTTCTTGATAGTGAGGGGAGCTGAAACAGGAACCAATACGAACTCGAAAAGAACGTTGCGCGAGAAAATTCTGTATGAATACAGGAAGCGGACCGCGTAAGCCCCAGTCATACAGCGTAGACAATATGTGGTGGCACCAGGTGGTGTCGTACGCTTTTCGCAGGTCAAAGAATACAGCAACCAGATGTTCGCGGCGTGTAAAGGCTGTACGGATGGCCGACTCCAGTGACACGAGATTATCGATAGCGGAGCGGCCACGACGGAACCCACTCTGTTGTGGGGCCAGGAGTCCCCTGTCCTCAAGGATCCACATAAGCCTCCGACTCACCATCTGTTCGAGGAGTTTACACGGAACGTTGGTGAGGCTGATTGGGCGGTAACTATCAGCCACCTGTGGATCAGCCCCAGGCTTCATCACTGGGATGATGATGCTATCCCGCCATTGGGACGGGAAGACACCCTCAACCCAGAGACGATTCAGCAAGGAGAGAAGTTGGCGTTTAGAGTCTGCTGACAGATGTCGGAGGAACTGACTATGAATGCGGTCGGGTCCAGAGGAAGTGGCTGGGCATGCGGCAAGTGCACTTTCGAACTCCCATTCGGTGAAAGGGATGTTGTAGATTTCCTGGCGTCGCGTTCGAAAGGATATCTGCTTTCGCTCTTTGCGCTCCTTAAGGGCGCGGAAATCCGCATCATATGCAGCGGTAGCTGAGGTGCGAGCATAGTGGTGTGCCAAATGCTCTGCTATTGTGTGAGAGTCAGTGCAAATTGTACCCTGAATGCTCAGGCACGGAATTCCCACTGGTGGGCGGTGGCCAAAGAGGCGTCGAACTTGCGACCATACCCGTGAAGGCGATGTTCGGGAGCCAATGGAGGCGACATAGCGCTCCCAGGAGGCCCTCTTGCTTTGCTGGATCAATCGCCGCGCCCGTGCACGGAGACGCTTGAAGGCAACAAGATGTTCAACACAAGGGTGGCGTCGGTGGCGCTGTAGTGCTCGCCGACGTTCCCGGATGGCCTCAGCTATCTCCGGCGTCCACCGGGGCACTGACTTACGGTGGAGTGATCCCAGTGAGACGGGTACGGTTTTCTCAGCAGCAGAAATGATCGAAAGAGTGACCTGCTGAACAGCGGTATCTATATCAGCCAGAAGAGGAGAGGGAAGCACAGCGGCTATGGAATATGCTGGCCAGTCGGCCCTATGGAGGGACCAGCGATCAGATGGTCAGCAGGTGGACACTGTGGGAGCGACAGGAAGATAGGGAAATGGTCGCTGCCACACAGGTCATCGTGGACCCTCCAAGTGAAGTGCGGAAGCAGGCTTGGGCTACAGACAGACAGATCTATGGCAGAGAATGTACCGTGTGTCACGCTAAAGTGCGTAGCAGCACCTGTGTTCAGGAGGCAGATGTTCAGCTGCGTCAGTAGAGTCTCAACATCTCTACCCCGTGCCGAAGTCTGTGTGCCACCCCACAAAGTGTGGTGGGCATTGAAATCCCCCAAAAGAAGGAAGGGTGGGGGAAGTTGGGCGACCAAGGCAGCAAGGTCTACAGGAGAGACAACCTCATCAGGTGGTAGGTAGACCGAACATATGGTAATGTCTTGCACTGCCCGGAGCCGAACAGCAACCCCCTCTAGTGGCGTTTGAAGAGGCACGGCAGCGCTCGGGACAGTGGCTAGGACATAGACGCAGACTCCACCGGAAACTCTGCCATAGATAGAGCGATTTTTAAAATAGCCCCGGTAGCCTCGAAGGGCAGGGGACCGCATCGCTGGAAACCACGTTTCCTGAAGAGCGATACAGAAAGCAGGTGTTTGGCTGAGAAGCTGTCGTAGCTCAGGCAGGTGGTGGAAAAAGCCAACACAATTCCACTGGAGGATGATGTTATCTCCTGGCTGTACCGCCATGATGATTAAAGGAGCAAATCACTCCATTGGATCGTCTGCTACCACGCGCTCTGAATCCACAGAACCAGAGATCTTGTCTGGGGAATCAGTAATTGCGAGATCCTCAGGAGACACGAGGATCTCGACTTCATCCTCTGAAGAAGAGGATGTGGGTGGTTGTGGCTTTGAAGCCACCGAACATTCTTTTTTCTTGTATCTCTTCTTCTTCTCCTCTCGCTGGCCCTTTGGTTTGCTGGGCCGTGAGGGCTTCCCAGAAGCGGCATCCGGGACGGAAGAAGAGCAAGAAGCTCTACGACCGGCAGGTTGTGGATCTATAGGCCGGTGGCCAGGATCCTCCGGAGCGCTCTGAGTAGCCGCAGAAAGGGGTGTCCCGAGGGACCCCTTCTCGGCGAGAGGAGCCAGAGAAGGCTTCTCCTTCTCCGGCTTAGAGTTGGGGACTCGCGTCCCCGATGATTTAGTGGGTGTTGCTCCCACAGTGAAAAGTGTGGGAGCCACCGAAGAGGAGGCGCCCCCAGCTGGTAAGGGGGCAGGGATAGTTTGTTGGGCCTGGGAGCCCACTGGTACGGATTGCACTGAATGGTTCGTAGGCACAGTGGAGGGTGACAGTGAGGCTGCTGTGGCATAGGTGTTGACCTGGCGCACAGGGTGGAGCTTATGGTACTTCTTCTTTGCCTCTGAGTACGTCAGTCGGTCTCTGGTCTTGTACTCTATGATCTTTCTTTCTTGGTGCAGAACTGTGCAGACAGGCGAACAAGGGGAGTGATTTTGGCCACAATTAACACATACTGGAGGAGGGGTGCAGGGGACGTTCGGATGGACAGCACGTCCGCACTCCCGACATGTAGGATTGGCATCACATCGGGAGGACATATGCCCAAACCTCCAGCACTTAAAACAGCGCATAGGGGGAGGAACGTAGGGCTTTACGTCGATCCGGTAGACCATCACCTTGACCTTCTCGGGCAATGAATCACCCTCGAAAGCCAATATGAAGGCACCGGTCGCGACCCTATTGTCCTTCGGACCCCTATGGACTCGCCGAATAAAATGTACTCCCCGCCGTTCTAGATTGGCACGCAATTCGTCATCTGACTGCAGCAAGAGGTCTTTATGAAAGATGATGCCCTGTACCATATTTAGGGTCTTGTGCGGCGTAATGGTAACGGAAACATCACCCAGCTTGTCACAGGCAAGCAGTGCCCGTGACTGAGCTGGGGATGACGTCGTTATTAAGACAGACCCTGACCGCATCTTAGACATCCCTTCCACCTCACCATACTTGTCCTCCAAGTTTTCGACGAAGAACAAGGGCTTAGTCGTCTTAAAAGAGTCCCCATCAGTGCGGGTGCAAACTAGATATTTAGGGGCATAAGCCTCACCCTGCTTTCTTGCCCGACGTTCCTCCCATGGTGTAGCCAGGGAAGGGAACGTTTGGGGATCGTACTCTGCAGCATTATACTCGTTTCTTCCACGCTTAGAGACGCCAGGTTTGCGTGTGGCGACGCTATTTATTGCTCGTTTCATGTCTGTCCCACGAGCAGCTAGGGAACTAAAGGTCCACCCAGGCAGAGCCCCGCTTGCCTGGGTAAGCCTTATACAACTGAGGTTCGGCAGGTTCCTCAGAGGTTGCTCGCTAGCGGCTGTTCAACCTCAACAGCCATGCATCTCCTCGGCACGTAGCCTTGAGATTGAGATTGAGGGTTTCTTTATAGAGGTTTGTACCATCCTCGCGACCCAGGCGATTAAGCCAAGATCCCCGGACTCTGAAACGTACAACGTTCCACCGTCGCGCCGAACGATGGTCGTTGAAGCACGCATAGAGCTTACGGTGTAGCGGACTGTTGGCGCGACACAGCCCACAGCTCAGGACCCCGGGTTCGCCAAGCCCGTACTCAGCAAACTAATGCTGAGCCCCTGAGGGGTTTATGCTGACTATTTAGTCATCTCACTGCCAAAGAGAAAAACTGGCCAACTTACGACGAAAATGAATGAAACCCTGACTATACTAGCAAACTGGCCAAAAGAAAATTTGATGACAGTTAACACCGGAAAGACGTCCTTTCAAGTTTTCTCGTTGCCTCGTTCAATTTCTAATATAAATTTACATTATCAAAATAAACCATTTGACGATCCAAAGTAACTTGGCATCTCTCTGGACCGAAAAATGGCATGTGAAAACCATATACAAAATACTGCTGAAAGGGTCAAGAAAAAATTGGACATCCTTAAGAGATTAGCTGGAAAAAAGTGGTGCAGCTCTCTTAAAGTTCTAAACTCTAGTTATAAAATTTATATAAAACCGAGGATTCTGTATGGATGTGAAGTATTACTCCCAGTGAATATATCTAAATTGGAGGATCTTCAAAATCCAGCTCTGCGCTTGATTACAGGAGCAGTAAAAACAACACCAATTTTGGTTCTTCAAGTTGTTACTGGCATTCCACCTCTAAAATCAGAAATTATAAGACTGACACTACTTCAATATGAAAAATTAACCAGATTACCCAATGACACATATTGGAACAACTACCATCATCATGCTAATCGGCTGAAAAACACAGAAAGGAATTATGCAATGTATTGATGCAGTAAGACAAGGCAACTGTCCACCAATCAGTAAAGAAGACCGCTCCACCAGTCAGTCCTCTTAAACTATGCCCAGTCATATTTAGACTTCAACTGAATGAAAATTTTGTGAAAACAGAAATGAATAAAGAACTTAAAAATATGCCTCTAGAAATGATAAACTCTAACTACACGCAAACAGATGGATTTGAGAGCGGAGTTTACAGTGACATATTTTGTTTTTACAAAGCTTTAGGACAATATTACTCCCATTTTGATGGAGAGTTGGAGGCAATAAACAATTTTTGTCCGTATCCAAAGGTCACAAAATTGTTGTTATATTTTGTGATTCAACTTCTGCAGTACAGGCAATTGCATCCTTCCAAACACCTCTAAGTGCTTGCATAAATGAAATAAAATCCTCTATTGCCTCAGTCACCAAAGCTGGAACTGAAAGTTTTTCAATGGATACCAGCACATACAGGTGTACATGTGAATGAAATGGCAAACTTTCTAGCCAAAAAAGGAACCAAGATTTCACAAACAAATTGCCTAAAATTATCATACATCTCCATTAAAAGCAACAGTTTCAAGAAGAAGTTGTACGACCACTTGACAACACAAGGGGAAGGAAAAACATGGCTTCTAGTGTTAGAAGAGAAGAACGCACTGCCTAAACATCCACGAAGGGAAACTGTGGCAGCATTTCGAAGAATTACTGGCCATGACTGCCTTGCGGAACACCTGAACAGCCGCGGTGGAGTAGCCGAGCGGTCTAAAGCGCCTCGCTGCGGAGCGCGCGGTTGCTCGCTGTTGGAGGTTCGAGTCCTCTCGGGGCATGGGTGTGTGTGTTGTCCTTAGGTTAGTTTACCTTAGTTTAGGTAGTTTGTAAGCTACGGACTGATGACCACGCAGTTTGGTCCAACAGATTTACAACATTAAACACCTGCACAGAATTGTAATCTTACCCTCACCTAAGTGTGTTATATGTGAAAGAGAAGACCATTAGGAATTGGAAGCATCTAATAAACTGTGAAAGACTGCAATATTGCGACGGGTTGTCAGATGGTCAATTGTATTGGGAAGTTAGAAGACTAATGACTATGTATCAAATGTCTGAGCATTAAATAAATAAATAAAATACTTTTGCAGTCCGCCTCTGCATTTCAGTTGGCAGTGAGATAGATTGCCACGCAGGGGGCCCTGGTTCGATTCCTGGTCGGGTTGGAAATATTCTCCACTCGGGTACTGGGTGTTGCCCTCATCATCATTTCATTATCAACGACGGGCAAATCGCCCTTGTGGCGTCACCTAAATGACTCGCACCATGCAGGAAGAGCACGAACCCAGATGGGATACCAGCGTGGCACACTAAATCGTCAGAATCATTACTTTTGCAGACCACTTGACAATGCCATAATGCTAAAACAGCTGATGTGGGTAAATAAAACTACTTGGCAACTTCCAAAAATGAAATAATTCATTAAAATGTCGTACTGCGAAATATTCTGTGCTGCAGGCCCTATTCTGTTTGATTGAAAATCATTGCCACATTGTGGTTTGCAGCAGTCATCATCCACCCAAAATATACAGCGCCAATGCAAGCGTTATGATTTGGTGTGCTATTGATACAATCACAAATAACGGGTGGCATCTGTACACAGCGCAGTGACCATTTGCACATACGTGGATGACATCGCGCAACCTGTGGCCATACTCTTTCCGCACAACACCCCAGAGCAATTTTCAGCAAGACAATCCATGACCACATGTTTCTTCATGAACATGTACCTTCTTGCTGTCACATGATGTCAGTCTTTTACCCTGCCTCCCCACAGAAAATTGCCTTCAATCGCATCTGCATGAGATTTGGTGAAATGACAGGTGCAGCAACACTGTGACCCAATGCGAGCCACACCAGCTGAACAACTTTGGAACAAGGTGAATGCAGCATGGATGGCTGTACTGCGCAGTTCCATTCATCAGCCATTGATGTCAACAGGCATAGAATTAGTTTAAAGAGACCATGGTGGACTAGGAAACAGGACATATTCTGAACCGAGGTGACTTCAAACATATGCCTGAGCCATGGTGGCTCTCACATCGTATTTCGTGCATATTTTCTTCTATTCTGGCTCCTCTCTCTGTGCTCAGGACTGCCTTTCTTTCTAATTTGTGTGATCTTGGTTTGTTTTCTTGAATTCCGTTCTCATATTTTTTCTGGCTAGTTCAAATTCAAATGTTTGTACAGCTTATGGGACTTAACTACGGGGTCATCAGTCCCTAAACTTACAAACTACTTATGAACTAGCTAATCCTAAGGACGGCACAAATATCGATGCCCGAGAGGGGATTCGTACCCCCGACCGTAGTGGCCGTGCAGACCGTGACTGGAGCGCCTCAGTCCCCTCGGCCACCGCGGCCGGCTTCTGGCTAGTAATTGTTCCCATGGCGCTCTTGTCACTATTTGGACATTTCTTATTGACGTGGACTCCTTTGAGCACACACACTAATAAGTGGGGCCTTCAGCAATGGCCAAGGAGCCTTACAGTCAGTTATCAGTTCAGCAGCATCATCAGTGTAGGCATTGTGTCTGTGTGTGTAGCGCCGTTGGTGGATTTCTTCATGTTAGCTGATCTGTACCAGTTATTGTGAATTATGTTTCGCATCTTTCTCAAGATGTGATCGGTTGCCAAGTTTCTGGAGGAGTCGTGCACCATTTCTTTTAGTAGCACGGTGGCGCTCTATACCATGCTATGTTGACTGAATAGCCATTTTTACAACCAAGTATGTCGTTACCTTCGTCAGTGCGTAACTGATAAGTAGGTCTATACCTTTCATCATACTACATTATATGGACTGACAGCTTTCTCCAAGTTCCATTTCAGAGTTATTAAATTGTTTATAGATGTATCGTGTAATCTGCGAGCACCTTGTGGTTTCATTGTAATTTCTTTAGTGTAACTGGGATATTTTTCTGCTTATGTAGGCGTTGCTGGTCAGTTACCTGCCCTAGCCATCACTGTATTGTCCACGGTGTTCTTTCCACCCCTCTACGATTATGGCCTCAGAGAGTGGATGTCTTTGGCAGTTTCAAGAATTTGGGTAACCACCCCACTAAACCTTATGTGGAATTTCTTCCTTTTATTGGTTGCATATTCCGGTTGGAGTGTTTATATTATTATGCTGTCTCCACCCGCTGGGTACTACCTGGCGGATTTGATGCACTGTGGTGTTTAACGGTTGGCGTCACCGGCCTCTCTTCAGGTCTAATCATTGTAAGCCAGGTGTGTTCAGGACATTGTCGTACTTGTATGTTTGCTCTATTGGGTTGCATCATGTATGTAATGTGGCTTTACTTTTTAATTGTTTAAAAGTACCTTTATGTGGTAATTACTGTTTAAGGATTCACTTAAAATGTACACTGTCTTTTAAAACCTTTCTAAGGTTAATTAACAAATTGATATACACGATTCACTCACTGGTTGTCAGACTTTAAGTGCACTTCACCCCATGGTCAATTTCATTTGCTAATTACGAGAAATGCAATTTTTAATATAGTTTTTATTCTACATGTTTGAAAGTTTTACAGTGTTTAGATGCATCCTTTAGGAACATGTTTTCATTCCTCCACATAATCCCCATCCCACTCATCTGCCTTACGCCATCTTGGAACCAGCACCTGTCTACCCGCTGCGAGGACAATCCTCAATATAGCCATGCCCGCTCTCATTACGTAACGTGCTTGCCCACTGACTAACTGTACTGTGCCTCCATGCACCTTTTTCAACCTCTTGTGGATGTTTCCCACTGTCTCGTTTTCACAGCACAGGAATTCAATAACAGCACGTTGCTTCTGAGGAAAGTAAAGTGTAGCAGCCATCTTGAAGACTTGCTGTGACGGCGCTACTCATAGTAAGAGGTTGAACTAAGACTGAAAACAAGCGGGAAGGACGTATCTAGGCACTGTAAGACTTTCAAACATGCATAATGAAAAATTATTTTAAAAAAATAGCGTGCATTGTTTAAGAAATTACTTAAAGTTGGCGCTTTGCCTTTCGAAACCTATGTAAGTTTAATGAACAAATTAATATATGGACCTCACCCGCTGTTTGACAAATTTCAAATTTTAAATTCGTCTGCACCCAATGATTGGTTCTCAGATTTTAAAATTTTAAAATGGACTCACGTAATGATTATTATAAATTAAAAAATTAAAAAGTAGGAGTTTTAATAAAATATATTTTGGTATCTCACCGAGTCCTTCCACTTGTCTGGGGGCAAAGTTGAGATGTCGATGTCCTCAGAATACTTGTTTCCTACCTCTTGCCTTCCAAAGTGTTTCGTTTCTTTCTAAACGTGAGTGTATGAACAAGTGTGAGAAACGACCATGGAAGATGTCAACCGATAGACACTCACTCTTCTAATTGACTTCAAACTATGAATAAAGGTGCAGATTCGCCATTCTCCACTGCTCCTTATACATTCACCAGGCGAATCAGTGCACAGCATGCAGGTTGATTCACATCAAACGTCAGGACAGGACTTGTGGTATGAGCGCAACAAATCCATCGTCCACATTACAGCAACACGCGAACTCACGGAAGATTTACTACGGCGACTGAAAACGCCCATAACTTGCCTCGAGGTACGCTATTCCTAGTGCGGCCTGCGCTGGCTTTAAAGCCCACGAACCGCTTCTGCGCTGCGTATCCTCAGGTGGTCGCATGTGTACCGCTGTGTCGCCTGCAGGGACCTTTGTTCTGAAAATAGCGGTAGCAGTCGTGCAAGGGTAGGCAGCACGCATGTACTTGCGAATTTACGCGCTGTGTAGGCGAGGGATAAAAATAGAGGAGCACTATTTCAGAAGTAGGGTCATTCACAGTCTCATTGCCTGGAATATGTGGTCTGTTCTGCAGTCTGCCTCGTATAGGTCGCTGAACAACAAAATTTGTGCAATCGTGTGTCTTCACTACAGTGTTATAATGAGGCATATATGCCTTTACTGCAACAGATTATGATATTCGTAGATTGTTAATTGTATATAATTAATTCAGCTTCAGACATCAATGAACACGACACACTTAAAACACTGATTACGTTCGGCTAATTACATTGGTCATAAAAGTCACCACCTTAAACGGAAAAAAAAACTTTTGAGTCATGTATAACATCTCATTTTAAGCATGATGGGATCGTAATGAAACGTAATACCGAAGACTCTAATCTGCGCAAATAAGTTACAAAACATGCCACCATTACTAAGTCATATAGTAAGGCTGTATATTCCCACGATCTTTTATTGTAGTAAATGTTAGTATTTTCAGTCGTTTGCAATACAACATTCTACCTTTTTTACCGTCCCTCCCCCCTCATACTTTTAGAATTTCCTCTGTGGGCTCGTCCGTGAAACACAACAATCTTTAAATTAAGTGTTTGGAAACGACAATATGCAATGTACGAAGGGGGAGTTGGAAAATTAGGGTCCTCCGTGGTCTGTGGTCACAGATGACTGTGAAAGGAAAAAAAAAAAAAAATAGACTGACACGTCGCAGTGTGTGGTCTCGCATTGCCATCCAACAGCAGAACGCCAGATCTGAGAAGGCCAGGAGGCTTTTTCCGAACCAACGCTATCAATGTCGACAGAGTGGCACAGTACCGCCCATCATTGACGGTTGCATCCTCCAAAAAGTCCAGCAACAAACCTCCTTGGACGTCCCAGAAAACGGTGAGTAGTCTTTTACTTGCAGACGGAGTGCTTTTGAACTTCTTTCGGACAGTCGACAAGGGGAAACTTATTTTCCATCTCCCCTTGGTAATTTTGTTAACGCAAACAATAATTTAACCCTGAAACTTCTAGCCTGAGTGAGGAATGTGGAATTAAATGTTCTCTCACCCAAACAAACGCAGGAGGAAGTAAGGTTAGAATTATGCGCTAAGTCTTGATCGTTATCAATAATTCTTTTTTTTTTTGTTTTGTTCCGTAAAATACAGAGTTGTTTCATAAAGAATGATAATAAGATAATAAGCGAACATCCCAAGGAAGAACTGAAAACTCCAGAAATCGAAATTCTTACTTTTGAATGGGTGCCAACACTTCGGATTCAACGGTGTTCCCTCCTATAGCGGTGAAATATCGCCAACTAGACGTTCAAAACAGGAAGACTGGCACTGTCCGCATAGTGCATAGTGGAGGGGCTTTATAAAAGACTCCCACACCAATCTACAGTTTTATTCCGGTCTTAATACTGAACTCCAGTCCTACAAAATAAGAGGAAGCCCAATGTCCGTATAAGACTTTGTACGGTGTTTAGCGGGGGGTACCTTACTCCAAAGTGTGACACCGTTTGGCCGGTCACGTTGAAATTAGGCAGGTAGGGGAAGAGAAGATGAACAAATGGGAGAGGAGGAAATTTGGAAAGAGCAAGGAGTTAATGACCGATGCAGGGTGGTGTATGGATGGGCGAGGGCAAAAGGCGGAGGAGGAAGAAGAGTAGGAGACGGAGAAATCGTCAGAGGCAGTGGTATGTACACACACACACACACACACACACACACAGAGAGAGAGAGAGAGAGAGAGAGAGAGAGAGAGAGAGAGAGAGAGAGAGAGAGAGAGAGGAGCCAAACGGATGTGGAGAGGGAAGGAAGACGTACATGGACCAAATATTGAAATAAATACATAACCTAGTAACACTGGCTGTTCAGCTAGCCAATACAGATAGACGCCTAAGAGGACAAAGAGGAAAGTAATACATAGGCATAGAACAGATGGATGTGATTGGAAGAGAAAGTGTTGGATGTGTACCAAAATCCCAAGCATATTTAGCAATGATGAGGAATTGCCGGGTTCTGTAGTCCTTATACGTAAAAGCTGTGCAATAGTCCGCAACAACTGAGGAATAGTTTGGCAGATTTGAATAATTTTTGCTTTGTGCCTTAGAGAAGAGAGAATAGAAAAAAAGGTAGAGGATCTGCTGAAAAATCAATAAAAACCTAAAATCCTACGTCTATGTTTTCCTCGAAAATTATAACTGTTTGGGAGCTGCAGACGTAGGAATAAAAACGGGCACACTGCTACTCATTTGATGCCTCATAATGTTAATAACTGGACAACGACTTTTTAATCTTATGTATCTTGACTGTATGTCCCTTCGTGTGTTTGTTTGAAATTCATACAAATATAGTGGTTTATTGCGATATTAATGAAATTTTACACTTCTTCGCTTAAAACAAGAGGAAGGTCACTATTTGTATAAAATTTCGTGTGGTAAATGGTGGGGGGTGTTTTACAGTCCTCGACATGTACTGTTTTACTCTGATCATTGAAGTATAAATGATTTATATTTCTTCTTCTAAGAAGTTTCTAACAGAATAGTACATCAACGTTTTACAACCACTCATTTTACATAATATATTTAGTGTCATATTAATCAAATAGAAGGAAGGGAAATGAGTTCTGTTTCAACTTCAACAATGAGTGTGCATTCGAAATCAACGAATCTAAGTTTAGCACGTAATTTACTAAAGAATTATCTCCTAGGCAGGACTGAAGAAAACAGAGACAATGGCTACCGAAGTTACGGCACATTAGCAAACTGTGCATGTGGGGTAGTTCCGTCGTCTACCATCGAAACTATTTTAGGTTTATCAAAATAAAATTTTTGTAAATCTATGGGACTTAACAACTGTGGTTATGTTCCTTAATTAACCTAAGGTAATCTAAGGCGAACTCACACACTCACTCTCTCTCTCTCTCTCTCTCTCACACACACACACACACACACACACACACATTCCCAAAGAACGACTCGAACCTCCAACGGGGAACAACTGCGCGGTCCGCAGCAAGGTGCCTTAGAACGATTGGCCATTACACCGCTGCACTTACGTTTATAAGGATGGTGGTATGCATTCATAGCAAATAAAAAAGAAACTTTTTGTTTGATCAACTATGGACGAGAAATTACTTTTAACAACATTCAGATTTAGGCGTTATACTGAGTGTAACTACTCTCTAAACACGCACTTAGATTACCGTTATCGTAAAAGCATAAAAATCGTCACTTGCTAGATCTGACCAGAAACACTTAAAAACTCACAGCAACCAACATAACTCAATCTGACAGCGCATGTGACTGCAAAAGTTGTCCCTTCCCCCCCTCCCCAAAATCAAACAACGCTAAGGAAAAGTCTTTGACGAGTGTACGCAAACACGGAGATTTTCTTTTACCTGCACTTAGTCAATCAAGAGTGTTTCATCTGATGAGACTCTGACCAAATGTTCAGGCTCGCAGCATCCCGATGTAGTGAGTATGAAACTGAATAACGAGTAGTGTCTGGGAAGCCTGTGCGCTAGCTCCCTCACACTAAAACACTTTCGTCAAAGGGCCGACACTAATCATGGCTCTTACTCATCGCAGAGTTTGCCAGTGGGGTAGCTGGTAAACCGCAACACTTGTGCAGTGGCAGTGAACGCTACACGCGAAGGCGACGCATCCGAATGATTGCCTCTACGTAAGGCTAAAAATGTGAAATGTTTGTAAATCTATCGGACCAAACTGCGTGGTAATCAGTCTGTACCTTACAAACCACTTAAACCTAGGTAAACTAACCTAAGGACAACACACACACACACACACACACACACACACACACACACACACACCCATGCCCCAGGGAGGACTCGAACCTCCGACGGCGAGCAACCGCGCGCTCCGTAGCGAGGCGCCTTAGACTGCTCGGCTACTCCACCGCGGCCCTCCACGTTAGGCTATGCTTTCCAATATGACAAAAAGCCCATTTTTAAGCTGAATAATATGTTTTGGTATGTTAAAACGACTAAAGACTCTCAGCTTCTTGCGGCACTGTTAGCCATGACCTTTACCGACTAACGTGATTCTAAACGTCCATTTCGGCGACGCTATATTCGCAATAAAAGTTATTGAGGTGGACTTACAGAAAATCAAATGATAGCTCGATACAGTTTTCTATGGTCGTTTATTGTTATGATATTTCTTCTTTTTACTTCCCCGATGCGAACGGAACACCGATCCTTTTAGAAGCATACACAAACCGAATTAAAGGTATGGTGAAGGGTACATTTGAACACGACAGCTTTCTTTCTGTCATAACCCCAGACGAATTATGTTTCCGGGTTGAATCGATACGACAACTAATAAATACCCGTCCATTAACTGGCCAGAGTTGCTTCTGTGGAAGAGGAGGTAGGGTCATTCGACATAAGGCTAAACTTACATCGTAATGTAGTAGTTTCCTGTCTGCATTCTGTTAAAAAATGTTCAAATGTTTGTAAATCTGTGGGAATTAACTGGCTTACAAACTACTTAAACTAAGTAAAACTATCGTAAGGACAACACACACTCCCATCCCCGAGGGGGATTCGAATCCCTGACGGTGAACGGTCGAGCGCACCGCAGCCCCGTGCCCCAGTCCGCACAGCTATTCCGCCGCGGCTCTGCATTCTGGTTTTTGATTGGGGAAGAGTTAACATTCATTTGAGCTGCTTGATATTGAAACGTAGTTGATGGCTTGGCCACTACATCTACTTCAGCTTAACACGATGCAACATATTTGATGTCGAGATGACATATTAGATGTCGAGATGATGGCCAATTGCGTTCAAGGAAAATGCAAAGTTCCTGCTAGACCACATCTTTGATTACATCATTGGGGTAGGTGGAAGAGTAGGGTGTGGTACTGGGTTTTTCTTAACCGCCATCTTACACTGGAAAGAGAATTACATAAAATATATGCATTTACAGGATTTACAGCTTATTGCAACACGGGTAAAATTTGTGCGTCGTTGGTGCTCCGTGTAACATAAAATACCACTACATCTACTTCAGCTTAAAACGATGCAACATATTTCCGGAAGCTGGGTAAGCTATACGTAGACGTCTGGTGTCACAGACGTCCAGGAAACTGACAAACAATTTTCCAATCGATAGAAAACACAATGGCAGATGTATAACATTCCATACGATGACGAACACGCCGTGGAAGTTCGAGTCATCCCTGGGGCATGGGTGTGTGTGTTTGTCCTTAGGTTAGTTTACCTAGGTGTAACTAGTTTGTAAACTACGGACTGATGATCACGCAGTTTGGTCCGATAGATTTACAAACATTTGAATTTAATGACGAACACAAAAATATGCTGGTACAAATCAAGTATTCTTACGCGTCTGCTGGATCATATGGAGTGAAGGAAATTCGCCTTCAGTACAGTCAAGAATAAAACTATAGCTACGTTTTATGTCGTTCATTACGTGCAATTACACTCATCGGTAATTCGGAACAACGGCTTTACAGGCTCATTTAACTTGGATAGCACTGGAAAACTACATGACCCACATGAACTAGAGTAACGTGAACAATTTCAGTGAAAGCATAGAAAGGGACGAGTGGAGGGATACTACAACTATGAATGTCACATAGTGTTTCAATGGTCTGAAACAATATACGGCAAAAGCTTGGCAACATGCTTCTTTAGGGATGAAACGAAAAACGTAATATGCTCTGGTCTTTAGCTAAGATATCACTGAAATGAAAAACAAAAGTGTAAAAAATTACTAACAAATTTTTGTTTTGTTTATTTGAATGAGCTACGTATAACGTAAAATCGTATTCTAGGAATTTCACCTAATTGTTACAAACTGAAGCCTCTGAAAGTTCCAAAAGTATGTAATGCAGCCAATCAGTATTATTTACTCTTGTATGGTACTCTCTTTGATGCCTTCCATGTCTAATGTTCAAATGTTTGTAAAGTCTATGGGACTTAACTACGGGGTCATCAGTTCCTAAACTTACAAACTACTTATGAACTACTTACGAACTAGGACGTCACAAATATCCATGCCCGAGGGGGGATTCGAACCCCCGACCGTAGTGGCCGTGCTGACCGTGACTGGAGCGCCTCAGTCACCTCGGCCACCGCGGCCGGCCTTTCCATGTCTTTCCAAAAATCAAATGTTTGTAGAGCTTATGGGACTTAACTACGGGGTCATCAGTCCCTAAAGTTACAAACTACTTATGAACTAGGTAATACTAAGGACGGCAACAATATCAATGCCCGAGGGGGGGGGGATTCGAACCCCCGACCGTAGTGGCCGTGCAGATCGTGACTGTCGCGCCGCAGTACGTTCTGCCACCGCGGCCGGCATGTCTAAATCCAAAGAATATATTGCATAACAGGAACTGTAATATAATACAGTGATTACTAGCCGACCAACAACAACATCCATTAAACATACAAGCACCAAGTACAGGCAAAAATTGCACGCACATTTTTCTTTTGTTAAAAAGTTATAACAAATATTATTTTTTGTTTTGAGACTTTTTCTATTTGTCTCTCACCTTATAAAGTACTACACTGTAAAATTCTATGATTACAATTATAAAAACTGCAACTAAAATAAAGAAATTTTATACCCAAAGGCAAATTTTGCCCTAGGTTGGTACTCCATGCGACCATAATTCCTGCTGTCTTCCCAACAATCCCCAAAGCGAATCATTAACAGCCCTCCCCCTCTTCAGCCCCCTGGCCACTAATATGGCAAAGTCACAATGACGGCATAAAGATGGCATCACTAACAGTTACAAAACAAAACGGCCACCAGGGATAACCCCGGATCACACAACCCTCCTCCACCTATGACGTAATCCAAGATGGCGTCTACTTGGAAGTTCAAATTTATAATTGTCCTTGAATGTATATAAACAATACTTACGTCCAGCATGGTGCTGCTGCTGCTAGGATCAATGCCTCCACCCGACTCTGCCGTGGCACAGAGTGCTGGACTTTCCTCCCAAATTCACAGTGGGGGAGGGAGGCGGAGGTGTTTGTGGTGCTGACATCTAGCGGTGACAATTATAATCTTTTGCCACCAAACGAAATTGAGGATCTGTACCATAAAATTGGAAAGTTGCACAGGTCACACTTATATTCAAGGAAGGCAGTGAGAGTAACCCACTAAACTACAGGCCTATTTCACTGACGTCAATTTGCAGCAGGGTTTTGGAACATATCCTGTATTCAAATATTATGATTTATCTCGAACAGAATGCTCTTGTGACCCAAGGTCAACATGGATTTAGAAAATATCGTTCATGGCAAACACAACAACAACACGAGGTGATGGATGATATCTACAAGGGTTCGCAAATCCTTGATTTCCAGAAGGCTTTTGACACCACACCTCACAAACGGCTTTTAATCAAATTGCGTGGTTATGGTATATCGCCCCAAATTTGCGATTGGATAGGGAATTTCCTGTCAGAGAGGACACAGTTCGTCGTAATCGATCGTAAGGCATCGACTAAAACAGAAGTGATATCAGGCGTTCCACAGGGTAGTGTTATTGATCCACAAACGATTTTGGGGAAAATCTAAGTAGCTCTCTTAAGTTGTTTGCAGATGACGCCGTCATTTACCGTCTAGTAAAACCATCTGAACATCAAAACCAACTGCAGAACGATCTGAATAAGATATCACTATAGTGTAAAAACTGGCAATTGACTCTAAATAATGAGAAGTGTGAAGTCGTCCACATGAGTACGAAAAGAAATCCGTTATACTTTGTTTACCAGATAAATCAATCAAAAGTGAAGGCCGTAAACTCCACAAAATACCCAGAAATTACTATTACGTCACAGTTGAACTGGAAAAAACACGTAAATAACGTCGAGGGAAAGGCGAACCAGAGACTGCGTTTTATTGGCAAAACCCTTGAAAGATGCAACAGAACTACAAAAGAAACTGCATACACTACGCTTGTCCATTCATTTTTGGAGTATCGCTACCTAGTGTGCCATCCTTATCAGGTGGGTTTGACGGAGAACATCGAAAGAGTCCGGAGAAGGGCAGCTCGTTTCGTATTGTCACGATACAGGGGAGACAGCGTTACGGAAATGGTACAGGATCTGGGATGGGAATCATTACAACAACGGCGCTTATTGCTGCGGCGTGGGCTACTTACGAAACTCCAATTGCCAACATTTTCCTCCGAATGCAAAAATATATTGTTGATTCCCACTTACATAGGTAGAAATGACCATCAGAATAAAATACGAGAAATCAGATCTCGAACGGAGAGATTCAAGTGTTATTTCTTCCCGAGCGCTATTAGAGAATGGAATGGGAGATAAATAGTATAATTTTGGTTTGATGAACCCTCTACCAGGCACTTAAATGTGATTTGCAGAGTATCCCATGTAGATGTCGAGATGATGGCCAATTGCGTTCAAGGCAAATGCAAACTTCCTGCTAGACCACATCTTGGACTACATCATAGGGGTAGGTGGAAGAAGAGTAGGGTGTGGTACTGGGTTTTTCTTAACCGTCATCTTACACTGGAAAGAGAATTACATAAAATAAATGCATTTTACAGGAATTACAGCTTATTGCAACACGGGTAAAATATGCACGTCGTTGGTGCTCCGTGTAACATAAAATACCTTGATACTGTTCGGGTCAGCCACTTTTTCAAGTTGTCGCACGACAGGTTTTACTTCGGAGCAGGTAACAGACACTCTAAACAATAGACATTAATAGCCTGACAATTACAGCACAACTGATGCTTGAAGAGCCTCCGACTGTACACTATTATTATATATAAATTAAGTAGTAAAGGTATGAATCAAGCTTTAATGCCTGTCAGTTCATCAGCTCATTTGAACATGTCAAAATTTAAGTTATAGTAACATACAAAGTACGTCTGAGATGTTCGGTGAATGGTCGCAGGAAATAAAGGAGCCAAGAAAATGTTCAAATGTTTGTTAAGCTTAAGGGACTTATCTGCGGGTTCATCAGTCCCTAAACTTACAAGCTACTTATGGACTACCTTATACTAAAGACGATACATTCACGCCTGAGGGGGGGGGGGGGGCATTCGAACCCTCGACGGAGAAGGGTCTAGCGCATCGTAGCATTGCGCCTCAATGCGCTCGGCCTCTCCGCCGGAGCTAGGACACACTTTTGTCATCGGTGTTACAGCTGTTGGAAACTGCCAACAAGTGTCGAGCAAGCACTGAGGCACGCGTTTTTGGGTCTCAGCAACCACTCAAACACATACTCACTGCTTCAACACCATACACTTGCACTAACAACCAATTGATATCAGTCGCCGTTGTGCCTAATTTGAAACAAAACTTGATGTTAAAGCGTTGTTCCATTGTTAAATTTTACACTCCGTTTTGGAAGACACGACTTCTTTCACTAATGAACCTATTAGCTGGGTCCCAGTGTGAACCGCCGCTTCACTGCAGGGCTTAGCACGATAGGGGGCGCTCATTGACATGTCCTTTATGTGTATGCGCGGGAACCTCATTTTCACCAATAATAGCTCTGTTTTTGTTTACATCAGGATTCGTCTTATGATGAAGTAGGTGCAAATGAAATCGTAGTCTACTGACAGGGATAGCTACGAGTCGGTGTTCTCAACGTCGTTATATCTTTGCTTACTGAAGCAGGGTTACATCCTTCTGAAGAACTAGTGTCATCTCTTACAGAATTTCTTGTAGAGCGTACAAACAACTAAGACTAGTGGCATAATAAATGTAATTCCTTGTAAGACCGGCATTTGCAAATTAATGGTTCGATGTATTTACTTACGCATAATTGTGAAACTTCAGAATATACAAGAAAATATTCCTTATTCTTGACAATAAGAGCCTTCTATTGATCGTCTTTAATCGACCTTGTCGAATGAGAGAACGCACTAAAGCGAATTATTATAACTTTATTCATTTTCTTCTAATCCGATAACGTTTTGATGTAAAGAACTTGTCTCTGTACAAGAGACATTGTACTGAGAGGGCAGTTGTACCACCTTGAACACATCATTATTTGTTTTTAGGATACATGAAAGAATACACGGACAAGACCTAAGTCGTTTTTTCGTATTTATTTCGGCGAACTCTGTCACCATTCTAAAGTACCGGTGTCTGACATCAAATAATTACAATAAGTCGACCGTATTGGACGTTTTAAATGGAAACCCATTCGAAAACAGTAATCTTGAAACTTATATTTTACGTATAAGAAAAATGGAAACGTATAAGAAAAATGAAAATGAAATAGGGTGGCGACAGGAAGGATATCCAGCCACCCCGTAACTATTAACACGCCAAAACCGGATTTATCAAAGCCGACCCTGCTTGTGCGGGAACATGGCCAAAGAGAAAGAGAGATAGAAACACTCTTCTCTTAACTACTTATGAAACGTGATAAATAACATGTCCTCATAAATTCGCAGCATAAGCTCGAAAGTTAGAAAATCTGTCTTGCTGCAGAATTTGTCAAAATGGGTACCAAAATTAAGAAAATGAAGCAAATTTCGCATTCCTATCTCTGTTCATGTATCCTTATGCTCCTGTCTCTAATTACATACTCTCTTAGACATTTAAAAACTGAAGGGAATAATAATATATAATTTCAACCGAAAGCCATTATTTTCATACCTGGTCATGTGGAGAAAGGGCAGTAAAGTGAACTGAAGGTGCAAATAATTTTCTATTGTCATCTTGTAGAAGACTGACCAGTCTACTTTGTAACTTAGCTACTAACCAGTTTACACAATACGTCTCCGATAGAGCAATGAGTAGATAGAACTTCTGTTCACTGAATATGTCTTCATAGGTATCCTAGATGGCGCTGATTACAGTTTTTACATTGTTTATTTTTGTTTGAAAAATTATAGCTCCTGTGCATCTACCGATATCCCTACTTTATATTCCTAACGTACATGCTATGTTTACGCAATTTAAAATATGTATTTTATTAGAAATTCATGTTACTTCCATCTTTAAAACCTAATGAATTATTTAAGGTTGGAATCGATAAAAGGTTATCTCGGGCTGAGCAAATATGCAAGCAAATATTAGTTAAAATACATCGCATGTATATTACTGTTCTTCCTTGCTGAAATCGGTATTCATTTTTAATAACGTCAAGTAGACGATTTGTTGCAAGAACATTAAAATGACACTAAAGGACACAGTATTCCTCCAATAAGTAAACATAGAAAACGCGACTCTCCGAAAAGAAGCCTATAGATGCAGTAGAATTAACTACAACTGATTTAATCGGAAGACTGCTTCAGGGACGCGAAAAATGGGAACTAATCTCGGGATAGCATTTAAACACAAGTTATCTCGGGATAATAAGTTAGGACGTATACGCTCGACATTATTCATGGCAAGGGAACGATATAAACTGTTCTATGTTGTGAAACATACATCGTTAACAATTGCACATTAGAATGGTGCTGTGTCTTGATTTACAAGAATTTTGCATCAGCTCGACATAAGATGTATAACATCAATTCGTTTAAATCAAAATACGGCACTATTATACCGTGGAATTGATAATGATGTATAGAGAGGCGCTGTATTTTGTAGAGTTGCAGATCCAAATATGAGAACATTGGTTTGTCGAAACACGTAATCTCTAAAACTGAACAGCGATCTTGGCCTATATATTTCAGAACGTATAACAAGATGATACGAGATAAAATCGGATTATACCTGAAATACAAATACTTAATAATATCCTAAATCAATTGCACTCCTGACCGGAAATAAGTAGGATGATAAAACATGAAACTAAAATGTTTGTAAACCTATTGGGCCTAACTGCTATGACCATCAATCCTTAGAATTACAAAATACGTAAACTTACACTAACCCTTACTAAACGAAAATTGGATGTTTTCAGATGAGTGGGATTCTGCGTGGAACTTCTGCAATCACTGGCATTGTTGCAGATGTGTTGTCTTCGCTATTGCTCTTCATTCGAAGATTCACAGTTGTCTTCCAGTCTGGGAGTATTATCAGCAGGATTCCAGGTTAAATATAACTATTAGTTATCTTAACTGACGTTCTCCACTTCGGAATCATTCAATAACACTAGAATTTCCTTATCACTAAGCCATAACAATAAAATAACGAACGTACTGTAACAGGAATGTGTAGGGCCACTGGTAAAATATTTATTCCGTAATCTGTTCCAAATCCGACCTCATATATCGACGGCCAATAATCACACGCCAGTGACATAGTCATTGTAATTACGTAACTACTTAAAATATTTTTCTAACTACAGTTTAACTACTTCTGTGGATTTTTATCATTCCCAAACTCGATGCAGATGTTTTCGATCCGCCATCCTGAAAATATTCAAAGATTAACAAACACTATCTCGCGTGTCCAAAAAAGATATCAATGTAGTGAATAGGGTAATCGATGGACTTCTTCACAATAGTTGCGCTTAGGACTCAGTATCAGGTCGAATAGGGCTAAGGAAAACAAAAACCGCACACAGGCACACACACACACACACACACACACACATATATATCCATTCCTGAGGGAGTACTCAACCCTCCGGCGGGAAAGGCCGACCAGTCCAAAGAATGACGACTTAGAGCAAGCCTGTTCAGGAGGCGGTTGGAGAGCACGAGGGCTCGCGTTCGCTCGCTGTCTGGCCGCTCAGGTATCTTGACAGACATGTTTGATAAACCTGTTGCAGAATTGAAGAATGAACAGTGGACAGGCCTTTCTCTATAACAACACGCATTATATGAATGTTTTGACTTTGGCTCTGCAAGTCAAAAGTATGTTAATTTTAGAAATGTACGACTACATTTAAGCCTTTAAGATTGAAAGAGTCAGTATGGAATACTGCTCATTTCAGGAAGTTGTAATATTTAACTATGAGACCGGAACAGAATTATCAACAGTACCTACCAATGCATCTTGATCTACTCAGAGAATCTGAGATCCGTTTCCAGGATTTGGTGACGCTAAATGAAAACTTTAATGTATTTTCACTTCCCTTTTCAGTTGATGTGGACAGTGTGGAAGCTGAGCCACAGTTAGAACTCATAGAGTAACAGGCAGGTATGTGATATATTTAATAAATAAGTTGGTTTGTTGACATTTATAAAAGCTTTCATGAACATGAATTCCCTCGACTTCTGATGTCCGCAGTGGTGATTATATCAATTTTTGTAACGACGTCTTGGTTCAAATGTTCAAATGTTTGTAAATCTATCGGACCAAACTGCATGGTCGTCAGTCCGTATCTTACAAACTACTTAAACTAAGGTAAAGTAACCTAAGGACAAGACACACACCCATGCCCAAGGGAGGACTCGAAACCCCGACGGCGAGAAACCGCGCGCTCCGCAGCGAAACGCCTTAGACCGCTCGGCTGCTCCACCGCGGTACGTCTTTGTATTTTGTTGTTGTTGTTGTTGCTATAAAAATGAGGAAATCTAGCCAAAAAGTCTGACAGGCAGACGTGAATTTCAATGCTTGCCTCCGAATTTGCACCGTTCAGAAAGTGGCCCCGGACATTGATACTTATGTAAAAAGGAAAATTAGTAATAGTCATTGATAACTTGTATGTTTATCTTCAACGTATAATTTGAAATTATAAATTACGTAAGTTAAAATTTTGTCGGAACATGGTGTTCATCATAGTTGTGTATCTATCCTGTGAAATACTGAGTATCTAACCTGTTCTTCCCTTCATCTAACTGAGATCTGCGCGTCATTTAACTGTTTCTCTATTACACAGTTTCACACAATTAGTTTGCCACAGAATTGGTTATTCATCCACCGTGAAGTGTTACATCTCAGTAGAACATGAGAATTACACTGGCAGACAGTTCTCAGTTGGGAAGTTGTGTTGGGATTCCTGGCTCCATTCGCTGCCCATCACGACTCGTCCTATACCATAAGCCGCCGCGAGCAGACCGACAGCTCACTGCTGTGACGGGAGCGCGAGCCAGCTCGCTGTAGCTGATCGCTGAGCAGGCCTACCTTAGACCACGCGGCCTTTCGCGCGGCAACAAGAAAATGACTTGAACTTTTATACGCGTGAGGAGATATTGCTGACGGAGACTCCAATCTCACAGCCATGACGAGACGCTTGTGGCTGGAGGATTGCTCACTCGCCGGCCACGGACGACGGTCGCTGGGCTAATCGCGCTACAAGACGCTGCATTACTTTGAGCGCGCCGCCACGCCGCCCACATAAATCCCATTTGCTAATGTGGAAGGCAGGCGGTGGCACGCAGCCGGGCCCGAGTAATTAGAGCGAGTGGACGGGCAGTGCCAGCACGCACGCCCGACTCATCGCCGTCACACGGGTCGACGACTGGCCGTTTGGTAAGGCTGACAGTGGGCCGCAGAACAGAGCTGCCAAAATCTTCCGAAAGCTCTACCTCCTGCACGGATCTTCATATAGGCTTGGTAAAGTTTTAGATAAAGTAACTGAATATTGAAACAAGGAAATAGCTCGTATGTAAATTATACTAGCGGCAAAACAATCAATACCTTCACTACGCGATAGCAGTGGTGAGGCTATTGTTGACTGTTTTTCTAAAGTAGAATTGCGTAACACACCTTTCCGAAATTCCTTCGCTAAAGGAGACAAAGCCAGCACTCCAGAATTCGTATCACGAATAGCTTCCAGCAAGCGTAATTTAGTAGTAGGGCCCCTGGAGTATTAAAGGTTAACAAAAGTGTCTTCCGCTCCAGATTGTATAACAGTTATGTTGCTTTGAGAGTATGCTGATGCAATACCCCATACATAATTATCATATGTGTTGTGGGGCACAGTCAACACCACACTCCAGACGCACGAAAACAATAGTGAAACTAGCCAGTGGACGAGTCCGCTTGTTATTTTCCCGAAGCCGTCAGGTAGCCTCCGCATTTGTGTTCATTTCAAGGCCACAGTAAATCTCCAAACAGTTGTAGACAGTTATCCTTTGCCGAGACCAAAAGATTTAATGGGCAGATTGGGTGCAGGAAAATACTTCTCAAAAATAGATTTGCGCAATGCCTACCTTCAGCTTCCAGTCGACGAAGAAACACAGAAAATTTGTTTTGCCAATACTCATCTCGGCTTGTTTAAATATTTGCGTCTACCTTTTGGTAGTGCATCCGCGCCGGCAATTTTTCAAAGATATTTGGAACAGCTTACAGCTCCGGTGCGGTCTTGTTCAAACTATTTGGACGACAGGCCATACCACAGAACAACACACTGCAAATTTGAGAAAATTATTTCATGTTTTGCCGGATGCACGTCTCAAGTGTCGCTTAGGTAAGTGTGACTTTTTCAAACCGGAATTGCAGTATCTACGACACGTGATAAGCAGTCAAGATGTGCACCCAATGCAATCACAATTTCTTGCCATTTACGACCTGTCACCACCAAATGGTGTGAAAGAATTACAGTCCGTCATAGCAGCACAAATTGCGGGCCGGCCGCGGTGGCCGAGGTGACTGAGGCGCTCCAGTCACGGTCAGCACGGCCACTACGGTCGGGGGTTCGAATCCCCCCTCGGGCATGGATATTTGTGCCGTCCTAGTTAGTAAGTAGTTCATAAGTAGTTTGTAAGTTTAGGGACTGATGACCCCGTAGTTAAGTCCCATAAGCTTAACAAACATTTGAACATTTGAACAAATTGCGGCCTCTTTGCATCGGCTACGCTGTAAAAATGTTCGTTTTGTTTGTACAGAAGAATGCCAACGCACATTTCAACAGTTAAAAGATGCATTGCTCAGTGATCGATTTTTGGTGAACTTCGATCCGGAAAAACCAGTTCTTTTGCAAGTTGACACGTCATCATATGGACTAGCTGTGGTGCTGTCATATACTCCGCGGATAAGGACCCTCCGATAGCGTTTCCGACCAAACGTTTCACAAACACACAGTACCGTTATTCTCAAATTGAAAGAGAAGCTTTAGCAATAGTGTATGATGTCACGAAATTCCATCACTATTTGTATGGGAGAAAATTTTATTTAGTATCTGACCACAAGCCTTTGTAGTCATTGTTTCATCCAGCCAAGCCGATTCCTACGGCATACAAACAGCAACGCTGGACATTGCTCTTATCACAGTATCAGTACGAGATTGTGTACGGACCCACAACTCGCCATGGTAATGCCGACGCACTTTCCCGTCTTCCGATTGGCTCTTATCAAGACTTTGACGATTCTGCGACGTCATGTAGCCAGATAGATACACTTGAAGATAGTTTGTTGTTATCCTTCCCGTTGGACTATAGTAAAATTGCTCGGGCCACGGAAACAGACCCCGATTTACGAATTTTGCTGCGCTACATTTGCAGAGAATGGCCTTGCACACAACGTGACATTAAAAATTCGCTGATGCGTCGCTATTGTGGTAGAAGGAATGAACTTTCAGCCCATAAAGGTGTTATTCTAGTTTCAAATGACAGTAGACAGTCGCGTGTGTTGCTCCCGAGATGTTTGCAGAAACATGTATTGATTTTACTTTACCAAGAACATTGGGGAATGATTCGCACTAAGCAAATGGCACGGCGACATTGTACTTGGTAGGCTATGGACGCCCATATAAAACAGATGACGTCACAATGTTCAGTGTGCGCTACGAACCAGTTCACCCAACCTCAGAAATTTTTTGCTTCACCCCAGATTCACCATGGCAACGAGTTCATATTGACTATGCTGGTCCCTTCTGGAATACTAAGTGGCTTATCGTGCTTGATGCTGTTAGTGGTTACCCATTTACAGTGTCAATGTCTTCTACGGCTTCTGGTGGCTCGATTAGGGCATTATCTTCAATTTTTTGGCTGGGTCTCCCTGAACTTGTAGTGTCGGAAAATGGCCGTCAGTTCACATCGCCCAAATTTCGCTCCTTTCGTGCACGCTGTCTCACCAGTGGACCGTTTCACCCGCAGTGAAACGGCGTTGCGGACCGCTTCGTCCGGATATTTAAGTAGCATACATCCTAACTCCATTCGACGAACTCACGGTAGGCAGCTTTGCAGCTGTTCCTCGCCTCCTACCGCTCGCATCCACGAGAAGGGTCATCGCCGGCCGAAATTCTGCACGGCCGCCGCCACCGCACGCTGCTCCATCTGCTCCACCCACCGCGCCGCCCGGAGCATCAGCAGAAGACACGCAAGTATCGCTTCGTTCCGTGTAGAGTTTTTAGCGGTCGCATACGATGGGAGCGGGGTGAGATCGTCAAATATTTCGGTGCTTCCATGTTTTGAAATTTCAGGACCTGACGGAGTTGTACGCAGGCAACGCATCCAAATTCGCCCTTGTTGTGTACCATATGATCCTTCTGCGTTTCTCTCACCAGATCCGCGCAACACGCAGACCGCGCGGCATCCGCCGCCCGCGCGACTTCGGCAGCCGCCCCCGCAGCAGATCTCCACGGCACCGCGGACCGACTTCATGGAGATGGAGCCTTTGCCGCCAGGTCGTAGACGTGGGCCCTTCGGAGGTTTTCTCGGAGGACGTTCCCTTGCGATCTCAGGCTGGATGGCGGAGCCCTGTCGGTAGTCCGCCATCCTCCGCACCTACAGACTCTGGTCCACCACTACATCCACTTGTCGAGCCTCTTAGACGAGAACGGTCCTGCGGTTTGGGGTGGAAGGATGTTGTGGCGAAATTTCAGCGCCACACGCCAGACGCACGCGAAAGATCGTGAAGTAGGCAGCGGATGACCGGCAGCCCATGACATGCCGTTACCGCGCCTCCGGGAGAGAGCAGCCGAGAAGCGCGCCCTCTACAAGCGGCTTTATCAAGGCCGACAAGCGTCTGGAAGGGCACTCCGGACTCGACTCCGAACTAAGCGGTTACCAGGAATCAGCGCAGCTAAAATTGTGCAAAATTGTAAAACGACATATTGACCACAGCTGTTTATCTTTTTCTTTATTCTACCGTGTTCGGTCAGTTTACCATTAGCAAGCGTTAGTAGAGATTAGCTAATAGATTAACATGTCGTAACACAAAAATTCAAAATTGTAAAATAAGTATTTGTTGTCATTGATATTACCACAGGCCGTAGCAGTCAGCCACTGCAGTCAGCGACTTGTTAAGCTATTAGCTAATCTCTGCTAACGCTTGATAATGTTTAACTGACCGAAACCGGTAGCACTGAGAAAAAATAAACAGCCATGATCAACATGTCGTTTTTCAATTATGTCAAAACTGTTATGCCCCACCTGTTCACCTTTCTAAACAATAGGACACTGCCGCGAGAATAGGCGAAAGTTGAGTATTTTGTATACATTAATAAATAAAACTTCTATTACTAATCTTTACAGCTGTTTTAGCTTTCCACGCATCCCACGCGTTCTGAGCAGATCCTTTCCCGAAAGATAAGCCGACGAGGACAAAACAATATACAACCCTACGTTCCGTATCTGAAGTCTGGAAAGTTGCACAGGTCACTCCTATATTCAACAAAGGGAATAGTAGCGATCCGCAGAATTACAGGTCTATATAATTGACGTCGGTTTCCTCAAATATTACGAAGTACCTCAAAGAAAACGACCTATTGACCCATAGTCAAAACGGATTCAGAAAGTATTGCTGTTGTGAACCACAGTTAGGTCTTTACTAAAAAAATGTTCAAATGTTAGTAAAGTCTATGGCACTTAACTACGGGGTTATGAGTCCCTAAACTTACAAACTACTTATGAATTAACTAAGACTAAGGACGGCACAAATATCCATGCCCGAGGGGGGATTCGAACCCCCGACCGCAGTGGCCGTGCAGACTGTGACTGAAGCGCCTCAGTCCCCCCGGCCACCGCTGCCGGCAGGTCTTTACTCACATGATGTGTTGTGTAGTATTGAAAAGGGATTTCATGTTTCTAGATTTGCAGAAGGCTTTTAATACTGTACCTCACAAGCGACGTCTAATCAAACTGCGTGTTTATGGAATATTGCCACAGTTGTGCTATTGGATTCATGATTTCCTATCATAAAAGAAACACATTACGTTGTATTTGACGGAAAGTGATCGAGAAGAACAGAAAAATCTGGCGTGCCCTATGGAAGCGTTATGGTGCCCCTACTGTTCCTTATTTTTATGAACGACTAGCTGAAAAACCGGCATCTTCCTGGGTATGTATTTATTCCAGTCTTAAGTTGACCCATCTCTCCTTTCCCTTCGTCTCTGTATCCACATTCTCTTTCCTTTACTCTGCCCATCTCGTCCCTCCTCCTCCTCTCTCTGATCATATCCTGCTACCCTCTCTCTCCCCATCACCACCTTCCCTTTTTCTCGCACCAGTCCTCAACATGTGGTACTACAGAAGCCGTGTAAATTAGAGACAAGTGTAATTTGTTTTCGGGGAAGCGTTACTCCTTCGGAATGTCAGTAGCTACAGAGTTGGCATGCCTAGAGAAGTCTTCATTGTTAGCATAAGCACCACGGTGTTTGTTCCCTCGTGACGGTACTTCTGACCACATATCTGTAGTTGTGTACTTTTTTGTCCCAGCAATTTTTTGTCTCAGTTTCAATGTGAGGAGCCGAAGATTGCTGAAATGTATATTTCTGAAGACCTTAACTTACCTTTGTTTCGTAAATTAGCCCAAATTTTTACTTTCTATTTTTAATGTTAATTTTCATTTCAGAAACCGGCTCAGACCAACACCATGAAAGTAGACTAACAGGTAGCACGTAAACTAACACGTAGCATTTGCCCATAAATTAAAAGGAGAAAGATTTCATAGCGATGTGTCTAGGCGACATGCTTGAAGAGTTCTAGGCCACATTGTGGAAAGTGTCATGACACTGACAGTTAGGCCTAACATTTGGGCCTCGTAAACACGCGCCATTGTTCACCGTGTTCAGAGCTCCCCAGTGCAGACAAATGGGGCCTCCATACCACTCCACTGACACACGGGTCGGTTCGTACGCCAGCGGTTAAAGCAGCAGCCGCGCGGCTAGTGTTTGTAAACCTATTGGACCAAACTACTATAATCTCAGTCCCTAAACTTGCAAACTACTTAAACTTTCTTACATCTGCATCACCATAAATATGAGTAGAATCCTTACTATATCAATCTCCATTAAGAATTAACTCGTACGGATCGTATGCGTCTCATGGAATTCTGTCAGATTCAGAGGGATGAAAATCCCTGTTGGCTGTATCAAGTTGCACACCAAACACCGTGGTCGGTGAATGTGTGGTGTGAGATTCTGGAGGACAAAATTATAGGCCCCAATTTCATCAAAGGACATTTGAATCGTAGGATGAATACTTTTGTGTCCCAGCCTCGTCGCCGCTTTTGTGTCTTGTCCGCCGGTTGTCGTAGGTGTCGGTGGCCGATTAGAAAGAGACCGACACAGGAATAAAGGATGCACGCGTGTGCAGGTACGGAGGTGACCAGCCAGTGGGACAGCAGAAACTAGAAACACTAGAGTAAATTAGAACGAGATATATATTTCATAGAGACTTAGTAATACTTAACTTTTACATAGTTCTTGACTGCAGAATGCTGATACGTAGATTAGATAGTGTCCTGCCTACTGATGATTCCTAGTGCATATCCGATAGCCAAGACTTAACTGGTGCCTATCTGATTCCCAAGTGTTAACTGGTGCCTATCTGATTCCCAAGTGAACGATGCTGTTCAGTGGTGGTCACGAGCGGAGTTGCAGCAGAGGACGCTCGTGGCTGACGTGGTAAGAACGCCGCCCCGTGCGTGCATGGCGGCGCGCGGCGTAAGTAGGTGGCGCGCACTTCATACTTGTGCGACAACACAAATACTACATTCCTGCAAGAATCATTATGTGCGTTATTGAAAGAAATACCTTTAGGAACAAGGAACAGAATGTGGTATGTAAACGATAGTTGGCAGCACGATTATCGCTGATGGATAAAATGATGCATAGACGATTCCCAAATCGCTGGTTTTGACGCGGAAATTTGCCGTTGCCTGCTCGTTCGCCAGACTTGACTCCTCTGGATTTTTTCTTGAGGGGATTCGAAAAAATGTTTATAAAGAAGTTGCAACTGCTCTTGAACATATGCGAGAGAGACCGGAGCATGTACTTCGGTAAGTGCAGAAATGATACGGAATGACACTCAGTTCATGATAAAAACATTGCAGCCCTGCAGTGATACGAATGGTCATTTCAAACATCTTCTGTAAATGGTCGTTAATGCCATTTATTCGAACGTCGTTGATCTACAAAGACCTTACTTTTCCACATCATTGGATTCGTCTCGATAGCCGCTATCAGAAGGTAAGTACCAAAGTATAGCATCCGATAAAGAAGCTGACCTCCATATCTTTGAAGCGACTGCACCGAGCAACAAAAAATCAACGTCAGATTCTGGGCTCCGTTGTACCATGTGAACTTCCACCAAGAATAACTCGAAAAGTATGATTGGAGCTGAAAAGTTTGTGGGTATATATATACCTACAAACTTTTCATATATATATATATATATATATATATATATATATATATATATATATATATATATATATATATAATATTTAATTCGCCTTTATGTTGTTAATACAATGTTGAAGGATCATCACGGAACACGGAAAACAGCATTAGAATCTAACCTTCAATGAAAAACCAAGTCCGATTATAATGACCTTTATATACCTTACCGTCCTCCCATTCCTCCCGTCAACAAAGTAAATAAATAAATCATGAAAGACAGGGTCAGAGTACTGAAGAGCCCATGCATTTAGATCTCGTTATCTAGCGCGAGGGATGTTTGGCACTGATTATTTCACATACATGCACAGAAAATATGTGAGCTAATACTCGTAAGATTCCCGGTAATTTGATGGTACATTTGTTTTTATTGAATAGTAATAAAATTAATAAAATAAAAACGTGATTCGGTCAGTAATTTCAACATAAATATCAATGTAGAATTCATACTAAAATATTAAAAAAGTATCTTTATTGTCGAAAAAATCAATCATGTTTTTGACATTCGTATGTGGGGACGCATGTTAAATAGCACATTCACTGGAATGATCGAAGCAGGCCCTTTGCTTCATGTGATACAAACGTAGTAGCTGGAGTTATAATCGGATCACATGATAGCTAACAATAATCGTTCTCACAGACACTACAAACAGCTATTGGTATTGACTATGCATAGGTACCCATCACTGAAGAAACTACTTTACATGTTAGAAACACGTTAATTATAAAGTTATGCTGAACAGTCCTTTCGCAAAACCGAACTACTTGTCGGAAATCATCATTTCTTTAATTATCTAATTCACTGTTGTCAACAGCGCTGCAAATGTTTTAATTGTTTTTTCCCATGCATAAGTACCTACCCTTTGGCATGAAGTGCCCAGTTACTTGTAGGTTTGAGTGACGTGAAACGTTAGAGGTTGTCGGTAACATCGGATACTGCAGAGTGCAAGCTTTGTTTCCACGGACAACTCGTCTGTCATAAATCACACTCATGTCCAGTAGTTTTAAAAAAGGCGTACCGCTCCATTTTACAAAGCACTGGACGTTACGCACACTTCAGTTATATGCTGCACTGTGAAACTGCACTACAGCAAGCTGAAACGTAGAACGACCCACTTGTCTCATAGCGCAGAATAAAAATCCGATGTATGAAAATAGCAACTGATGCAGAAGACCTTGGCGGCATGACAACAGCAGCAACGTAGCTGGATGGCAACCAATTGAACGCAAGCAAAAAGCACTTTGCCATTGTTAAATTAGCGATATGAGTGCGCTGAGTGCTATTCATTTGCCTGATTTCCACAGCGACTACGAATTTAGGTCAGTTAATCTGCTACTCATTGTCTCAGCAACTGGTGCCACTGTAAATTGTTTCCTTACAGACTTCACTGCAGATTGAACCTGTTTTACAAACGAAAGAATATGACTGCTGTTGGTCAAAGATTTGGAGAGCACAGGTATAAAACAGCAATTGTATTGCGCCACCTGTTTATGTACTTTCTTGGCACTATCTTCAAGGTCAAATTTTCAAATGTTTGTAAGCCTAAGGGACCAAACTGCTACAGTCATCGCTCCCTAGACTAACAAACTAGTAAGACTAATTTACACTAAGGACAAAACTCATACACATTCTCTCTCTCTCTCTCTCTCTCTCTCTCTCTCTCTCTCTCTCTCTCTCTCTCTCTCTCCCTCTGTCACACACACACACACACACACACACACACACACACACACCGCACAATCCGTAGCATGCCGCCTTAGACTACTCTGCCTTATCTTCAAGCCCTGGCTGTAAATGATAAATTATATTATACTAGAATATAGATCTGTAATGCAACATTTAAATTTCATTGATAAGAAACAAAATCAAGATAAATATGCACCAGTGAACAAAACATGAAAAGAATCTCAATTACGTCATCAACACATTGCATGGTACTAGCACACAGTATGCAACGTACGTTTAAATGTGGTTTAATAACTACTGTTGTACACAGAAAGATAAGGAACTGTCTTTTGCATCTGCTCAGTTGCCTTCCGAACCTGAGGTATAATGGTACACTACTGATAGTATGTAAGAGTCCAGCATAAGAAACTTAACTTTGGGCATTGAGACTAATCAAACATTGTGTTGAAACTTCCACTGAGAAATAACCACTACATAAAGTACATATCTTTCCGTAAAGTTCGTGTAATTTGTTGTCGTAATATGAACACACAAGTAATACCAGTATTCTGTGCCAGAAGTGTGCACTTCAGTTGTCGGTTGAAATAATGTAGTTTATGACTTCTATTATTTCTCATCGGTGTTTCTTGTGCATACGCCATATCTCCCGCATTACTTATCGAAATTTAATGATTAAGGTATCATTATCAAGGTTTCGTCCTCCACTAATGAGGAAAATTACACAGATAGAATGACACTTTCACTCTGCAGCGGAGTGTGCGCTGATATGAAACTTTCTGGAAAATTAAAATTGTGTGCCGGAACCGGGACTCGAACGGGGACCTTTGCCTTTCGCGGGCAAGTGCTGTACCACAGAGCTATCCCGACACGACTACGATCCGTCATCACAACTTTACTACCGTCAGTACCTCGACTCCTACATTCCAAACTTCACAGAAGTCCTGCGAAACTTGCAAGACTAGCACTCCTGGAAGAAAAGATATGGTGGAAACATGGCTTAGCCACAGCCTAAGGGATGTTTCCAGAATGAAACATTCACTCTGCAGACTGCCCGCGAAAGGCAAAGGTCCCAGGTTTGAGTCCCGGTTCCGGCACACAATTTTAATCTGCCAGGAAGTTTCGAGACACAGGTAGTTTAAAGTTATTTCAGCGTGGAAGTAGTCGAGCGGTCTGGAGCGCATTGTTACGGATCGCGCAGCCTCCCACGTCGAAGTTTCTAATCCTACCTCGGGCATGGATATGTGAGTTGTCCTTAGATTAGTTTAACTTAGTATAAGTCGTGTCTATGTCTAGGGACTGATGACAACGTTGTTTGATCCCATAGAATTACAAATATTTGAATTTTTTTAAGTTATTAAAAAAAACTTTATTTTGAACAAAAATTGTACTGTTCGTACAATTTAAGTTGATACCCAGTGAACGATCGTAAATGGTACATGTGTTTACGGTTGCACGAAGAAAAATGCTATGTTAATTAGAAATCTTAACGCTAATCACCAGCGGTGGCCGAGGTGACTGAGGCGCTCCAGTCACGGTCAGCACGGCCACTACGGTCGGGGGTTCGAATCCCCCCTCGGGCATGGATATTTGTGCCGTCCTAGTTCGTAAGTAGTTCATAAGTAGTTTGTAAGTTTAGGGACTGATGACCCCGTAGTTAAGTCCCATAAGCTTAACAAACATTTTTTTGCTAATCACCACCCCCATGAACCACAGACATTGCCGAGTGGGGTGACTTGCGTGCCTCAACGATTCAGATAGCCGTACCATAGGTGCAACCACAGCGGAGGGGTATATGTGGAGAGGCCAGACAAACGTGTGGTTCCTGATGAGGGGCAGCAGCCTTTTCAGTAGTTACAGGGGCAACAGTCTGGATGATTGACTGAGCTGGCCTTGTAGCATCAGCTAATGTGGCTTTGCCACACAGCTACTGCGAACGGCTGAAAGCAAGGGGAAACTACAGCCGTTACTTTTCCTGAGGACATGCAGCTCTACTGTATGAAAATATGATGATGGCATCCTCTCGGGTAAAATAGTCCCCCATTCGGATCTCCGGTCGGGGACTACTCAGGAGGATGTGATCATCAGGAAAGACAATACTGGCATTCTACGGATCGGAGCGTGGATTGTTAGATCCCTTAATCGAGTAGGAAAATTAGAAAATTTAAAAAGGGAGATGGATAGGTTGAAGCTAGATATAGTGGGGATTACTGAAGTTCGGTGGCAGGATGAACAGGATTTCTGGTCAGGTGAGTACAGGATAATAAATACAAAATCAGTTAGGGGTATCACAGGAGTAGGACTAATAATGAATAAGAAAATAGAAGTGCGGGTAAACTACTATGAGCAGCACAGTGATCGCATTATCATTGTCAAGATAGATACGAAGCCAACACCGACAACAGTAGTACAGGTTTATATGCCAACTAGCTCAGCCGATGATGAGGAGATCGAAGAAATATATGAGGAGCTAAAGGAAATTATTCAGACAGTTAAGGGAGAGGAAAACTTAATTGTGGTGGGAGACTGGAATTCGGTAGTAGGAAAAGGAAGAGAAGGAAAAATAGTAGGTGAATATGGTCTGGGCAGAAGGAATGAAAGAGGCAGTCGCCTGGTAGAATTTTGCACAGAACATAATTTAGTTATAACAAACACCTGATTCAAGAATCACAAAAGCCCCTCAGGGGCTCAGCATTAATTTCTTGAGTACGGGCTTGGCGAACCCGGGGTCCTGAGCTGTGGGCTGTGTCGCGCCAACAGTCCGCTACACCGTAAGCTCTGTGCGTGCCTCAACGACCATCGTTCGGCGCGACGGTGGATCGTTGTACGTTTGAGAACCCGGGGATCTTGGCTTCATCGCCCGGGTCGCGAGGATGGTACAAACCTCTATAAAAAAAACCTCAATCTCAAGGTGTGCTACGTGCCGAGGAGATGCATGGCTGTTGAGGTTGAACAGCCGTTAGGGAGCAACCTCTGAGGAACCTGCCGCACCTCAGTTGTACAAGGCTTACCCAGGCAAGCGGGTCTCTGCCTGGGTGGACCTCTTTTCCCTAGCTGCTCGTGGGACGACAATGAAACGAGCAAATAAAAGTGTGGCCGGTCGCGAAAACGGCGTCTCTAAGCGTGGCAAGACAGAATTCAATGCGTCTACATATGACCCTAAAGCGTTTCCTTCCCTCGCCACCCCATGGTAGGAACGACAGGCCCGGAATAGATCAGAACCATATTCGCCACAGTACCTTGTTTGTGCGCGTGTAGATGGAGAATCATTCATGACCACTAAGCCGCAGTATTTCGTGGAACAGCTTGAAGATAAATTCGGTGAAATAGAATCATTTTCGAAAATGCGCAGTGGGGCAGTGCTGATACAGACGGCGTCCCCAGCACAGTCGAGGGGATTACTTGCCTGCGACAAGCTGGGTGATGTTCCAGTCAGTATCACGCCTCATAAATCACTCAACATGGTCCAGGGTTTAATCTACCATAGAGACCTCCTCTCTCAGACCGACGAGGAGTTGAGAGCATACTTGGAACGTCGGGGGGTTCACTTCGTTCGGCGAGTGCACAGGGGACCTAAAGACCAGAGGGTTGCCACCGGTGCTCTTATCTTGGCCTTCGAAGGCGATACACTGCCTGAGAAGGTCAAGGTGATGGTATACCGGTGCGACGTAAAGCCCTATGTCCCTCCCCCTATGCGGTGTTTCAGGTGCTGGAAGTTCGGGCACATGTCCTCCCGTTGTACTTCCAGCCCTAACTGCAGGGAATGTGGGCGGCCATCGCACCCAGACGCCCCATGTACTCCACCTCCAGTTTGTGTGAATTGTGGGCAACACCATCCGCCGTGCTCGCCGACCTGTGGAGTATTACATCGAGAAAGAAAAATCATGGAGATAAAGACCCTGGACCGTTTGACATATTCAGATGCGCGGAAAAAATACTATCGGCTCCATCCGGTAAAGATGTCAACATCTTTTGCCGCAGTCACAGCGGCACCATCTTTACTGCGGTCAACTGAATCCGTGTTTTCTCCGTCCGTGGGCCCTATGGGCCAACAACGATCTACTGCCCCCTCGATGGGTGGGGGCACCACTTCATCAGTTGCTCCCACAACACCACCAGTGAGAGCAAATACCTCCCCTCCATCGGGGACATCAGTCCCCGCCTCCCAGCCAGAGAAGGAACAGCCTCCTCCGGCTCCTCTCGCTCGGAAGGGGACCCTCGGGACACTCCCTTCCGAGGCTTCTTACAGTGAACGTGGGGATCCCAGCCGACGGCTGAAGGGTCCACGACCTGCTGGTAGAAGGGCTTCTCGCTCTTCGTCCAACCCAGATGCCACTAGTGAGAAGCCCTCCCAGGCCTCTATAACAAAGGGCCAGCGAGAGGGACGACAGAGAAAAAGCAAGAAGAAGGCGACTTTGGTGGCTACAAAGCCACAGGCATCCTCATCCTCTACTTCGGAGGATGAGGTTGAGATCCTCGCGTCTGCTGAGGATCTCGCAATACTGGGTTCTCCAGCATCCAGGATCGCTGACACTGGCGATTCTGAACAGTTGGCAGCAGATGTAACTATGCATGAACCCAATTCGAAAATTTAATATGGCCTTTCAGCTCGGCGACCACGTATTCCTTCAGTGGAACTGCGGTGGTTTTTTCAACCACCTAGCTGAATTGCAGCAGTTGTTGTGCCGCTTCCCTGCGCTTTGTTTGGCATTGCAGGAAACGTGGTTTCCTGCCCAGCGGACCCCGGCCCTTCGCGGCTATCGGGGTTACTACAAGAACCGGGTGGCATATGACAGAGTTTTAGGAGGGGTCTGTCTCTACGTTCTCGCAACTGTCCCCAGTGCTACTGTGCCTCTCCACACGGCTCTGGAGGCAGTTGCTGTTAGAATTTGGGCGAGGCAGGAGTTCACCATCTGCTCCATCTACCTTCCTCCAGATGAAGCTGTCTCTATCGCCGATATCGCTGCTTTAATAACACAGCTACCCCCACCATTTTTCCTTTTGGGGGATTTTAATGCCCACCACCCATTGTGGGGTGGGACACAAACGAAAAGCCGCGGTAGACATGTGGAGGCACTTTTGTCACAGCGAGATGTGTGCCTCTTAAACACGGGTGCCCCCACGCACTTCCGTGTGGCGCGAGGCACATATTCGGCGATAGATCTTTCTGTTTGTATCCCGAGCCTGCTCCCGCATCTCCAATGGAAGGTCCATGACGACCTTTGCGGTAGCGACCACTTCCCTATCCTCGTGTCACTGCTGCATTTCCAACCTGCCGGCCACCAACCTCGATGGTCTCTCCGAAGAGCTGATTGGCAACGTGTGATTCCTGTTTCACTGCCAGCTGATGTGGACATGGCGGTTCACCAGGTCACCAGCTCCATAGTCTCAGCCTCTGAGGCAACTATCCCCAAAACATCTGGCTCCCCCTGGCGTAGGGCCGTGCCCTGGTGGACACCAGAAATCGTCGAAGCCATCCGGGATCGTCGACGGGCGCTTCAGCGCCACCACCATCATCCCACCATGGACAACCTGATCGCCTTTAAACGGCTCTGGGCCCGAGCTCGACAGGTCATCTGACAGAGTAAGCAGGACTGTTGGGAGCAGTATGTCGCCAACATTGGCTCTCGTACATCCTCGTCTCTGGTGTGGTCTCAGGTTCGGCACCTCTTTGGGCACCGACCACCAGCAGCAATTCCCAGGATAAACATCTGGGGCACCGACTGCACAGATCCCACTGCCATCGCTGAACACCTGGCGGACCACTACGCTTGCATCTCCGCAACTGCGGCTTACAGTGCAGCCTTCCGTGCACTGAAAGCGCGGGTCGAAAGACGGCATCTGTCATTCTGTACCCGCCATGAAGAAACGTACAATGCCCCTTTCAGTCAATGGGAATTCGAAACTGCCCTTGCTGCATGTCCCGATACCTCCCCGGGACCGGATCGTATCCACAGCCAGTTCCTTCGCCACCTTTCAGCAGAGTCCCAATACCACCTTCTCGCCCTGTTCAACCATCTATGGGCAGAGGGGGCTTTCCCATCACAATGGCGGGAAAGCATCGTTATCCCCGTGATGAAACCTGGTGCTGACCCACAGGTGGCTGATAGCTACCATCCGATCTGCCTCACCAACGTTCTGTGCAAGCTCTTAGAACGTATGGTGAGTCGGCGGCTCATGTGGATACTAGAACGTCGGGGTCTGTTGTCCCCACGACAGGGGGCCTTCCGCCAAGGCCGCTCCACTGTAGATAACCTGGTAACTCTGGAGTCGGCCATCCGTACGGCTTTCAGCAGACGTGAACACCTTGTTGCCGTCTTTTTTGACCTCAGGAAGGCCTATGACACCACCTGGCGCCACCACATTCTGGCCACACTGCACGGTTGGGGCTTGCGGGGCTCACTCCCGCTTTTTATACAGAACTTTCTTTCGCTTCGCTCTTTCAGAGTTCGTGTCGGTACCTCTCTTAGCTCACCCCGTATACAGGAGAATGGAGTCCCACAGGGTTCGGTCCTTAGTGTTCCTCTCTTTCTGATCGCTATCGACGGACTTGCTGCAGCAGTGGGATCAACCGTATCCTCCTCACTCTACGCCGATGACTTCTGCCTATATTCCAGTTCTCACGGCATGGGTGTCGCTGAAAGGCATTTGCAGGGGGCCATCACAAAAGCTCCGTCCTGGGCCACGACCCATGGATTCCAGTTCTCTGCCGCCAAAACCCGGGTCATGCACTTCTGTCGCCGTCGGGCAGTGCACTCAGACCCTGAGTTATATTTGGGTCAGGATTTGCTTTGTGTTGTTCAGACGCACCGTTTTTTAGGTATGCTGTTCGATTCCCGGCTCACGTGGGTCCCACACCTGCAACAGCTGCGGAAGAAGTGTTGGCGCCACCTGAATGTCCTTCGTTGCCTAAGCCATACCATTTGGGGAGCAGCTCGTACATCTCTCCTGCAACTGTATAGGGCTCTTATCCAATCCCGTCTAGATTATGGCAGCCTGGTATACGATTCTGCAGCCCCTTCTGCACTGCGTGTCTTGGACCCAATACACCATAGTGGCGTACGTTTAGCGACAGGTGCCTTCCGCACAAGTCCCGTGACAAGTCTCCTTGCTGAGCCTGGGGTTCCCCCCCTCCGAATCCGCCGGCAGCAGCTACTGGCTTCGTATGTCGCCCGTATTCATGCCTCACCCGACCACCCGAATCACAGGCTTCTGTTCCCAGCTGCCGTTCTCCCTTCCCCACGACGACGTCCACGGTCGGGTCTCCCGATTGCGGTTCGTGTTCGTTCCCTTCTTTCTTCAATCGCATCCCTTCCTATCCCTACCACATTCCGATACCTTTCTCAAACACCTCCATGGTGTGTACCTCGCCTACAGCTTAGGTTAGACTTGTCAGGTGACTCAAAAGCCTCCGTTTCGCCAATGGTTCTGTGTCGTCAGTACCAGGCACTCATTGATTCTTTCCATGGTGCAGAAGTAGAATACACCGATGGCTTCCTTGTGGACGGTCGTGTTGGGTACGCCTATGTTCACCGTGATCATGTTGAGCAGCGTTCCTTACCCTGTGGGACTAGTGTTTTCGCAGCTGAGCTGGTGGCCATCTCTCGCGCTCTTAAACATTTCCGTGCCTGCCCCGGGGAGTCTATAGTTATCTGTAGTGACTCCCTGAGTGCCTTGATCGCCCTAGATCAGTTTATGCCAAAGTACCATTTGGTTCGGTCCATTCAGGACGCCGTTTTCACTCTGGGCGAGTCAGGCCGTTCGGTGGTGTTCATTTGGACCCCGGGCCACGTAGGCATTCCGGGTAACGAACGGGTTGATCGCCTGGCCAAGCAGGCCACCACATCCCGGCCCTTAAAGATAGGTCTCCAAGACCAGGACTTCAGGCAGCAACTGACCCGTAAGGTTCTAGGGATTTGGACCTCAGAATGGGCTGCCTTGACTGAACCAAATAAGCTGCGCATAGTCAAGCCCACCACAGCTGTGTGGCGATCCTCCCTGCGAGCCTCTCGTAGGGAGTCAGTAGTCATCTGCAGACTGCGTATTGGACATACGTGGTTGACGCATGGCCACCTTCTACGACGAGAGGCCCCACCAACTTGCCGTTGTGGCGCCCTATTGACTGTGGTCCACGTTCTGGTGGACTGATTACTTTTAGCCGACTTGAGGCAGTCTTTTACACTGCCTTCAGAGCTTCCATTGATTTTATCAGACAATGCCTCTATGGTCGATCGTGTTTTAGGTTTTATTCGTGCAACTGGCTTTTATTGGTCTATTTAGTGGTGGGGCCTATAAGCCCGCCCTGTCGGGCTTCCACCCCTCCAGAACAATAGGCCACTGTCATTTTACAGTCTAAGACTTGTTTCTCAATTAAGGATTTTAATGTGTGCAGAGTGGCTGGCTCATCCTGTATTATTTTGTGATCAGCCAGCCACACGCTTCTGCTGCCTTGTTTTAGTCTACTGTCTATTTTTTCAACTTGTTCTTTGTTATATGTCATCATTTTACCATTGACTGTCTCTCTGTATCCGGAGCACGCTGGACTTCGAGTACTATGCGACAAAAAGGAACCTTTTAAAAGTTAAATCTTAACAGGGAACAGGGGACTGATAACCCAGCAGTTGAGTCCCCTTTAAACACCCAACAACAACAATCACAAAAGAAGGTTGTATACGTGGATGAGACCAGGAGACACCGGAAGGTATAAGATAGATTTTATAATGGTAAAACATAGATTCCGGAACCAGGTGATAAACTGTAAAACATAGCTAGGGGCAGATATAGACTCTGACCATAACTTGTTAGTCATGAACTGTAGGCTGAAACTGAAAAAACTTCAGAAAGGTAGGAAAATAAAGAGATGGGACGTAGATAAATTGAAGGAACGTGAAGTTCTGGAGAAATTCAGGGGGAGATTTAGGCATCAATTGACAGAAACAGGGGAAAATAAAACAGTAGAAGAGGAATGGGTAGCATTGAGAGATGAAATAGTGAAGGCAGCAGAGGACAAAATAGGTGGAAATGCAAGACCTACAAAAATTCTTGGATATCACAGGAAATACTAGACTTAATTGAAGAAAGGAGAAAATATAAAAATGCAGTAAATGAAACAGGCAAAATGGAGTACAGACGACTAAGAAATGAGATTGACAGGAAGTGCAAAATGGCTAAGCAGGAGTGGCTAGAAGCCAAATGCAAATCTGTAGAAGAATGTATAAATAGGGGAAAAATAGATGCAGCCTACAGGAAAATAAAAGAAACATTTGGACATTAGAAAAACAGCTCTATGAATATCAAGGACTCTGATGGAAAACCAGTTCTCAGCAAAGAAGGGAAAGCTGAAAGGTGGAAATAGTACATAGAGCAGGTCTACAAAGGAATTGAACTTAGAGACGATGTTGTAGGAAGGGAAGAGGAAGTAGATCAAGATGAAATAGAAGATACTATACTGAGAGATGAATTTGACAGAGCCTTGAAAGACCTAGGTCGGAACAAGGCCTCAGGAGTAGATGACATACCCTCAGAGCTACTAAAGTCTCTGGGAGAGCCAGCCATGACAAGACTATTTGAACTGGTGTGTAGGATGTATGAGACAGGCGAAATGCCCCCAGACTTTAAGAAAAATGTAATAATCCCCATTCCAAAGAAATCATGCGCAGACAGGTGTGAAAATTACAGAACCATCAGATTGATAAGTCATGGTTGCAAAATTTTAACACGAATTATCTACAGGAGAATGGAAAAGCTGGTAGAAGCTGACCTCGGGGAAGATCAGTTTGGATTCAGGAGGAACGTAGGAACCCGGAGGCAATACTCACTTTACGTCTTATCTTAGAAGATAGATTAAGGAAAGGCAAACCTACATTTTTAGCTTTTGTAGATTTAGAGACAGCTTTTGACAATGTTGACTGGAATACACTCTTTCAAATTCTGAAGACAGCAGGGGTAAAATACAGGGAAAGGAGAGTTATTTACAACTTGTACAAAAGCCAGACCGCAGTTATTAGACTCGAAGGGCATGAAAGGGAAGCATCAGTTGGGAAGGGAGTAAGACAGGGTTGTAACCTTTCTCCAATGCTATTCAATTTGTACATCGAGCAGGCGGTGAAGGAAAGCAAGGAAAAAATTGGAATAGGGATTAAAGTTCAGGGGGAAGAAATAAAAACATTGCGTTTTGCTGATGACATTGTAATTCTGTCAGAGACAGCAAAGGACCTGGAAGAGCAGTTGAATGGAATGGACAGTGTGTTGAAGAGAGCGTATAAAATGAACATTAACAAGAGCAAAACAAAAATAATGGAATGCGGTCTTAGAAAATCAGGCGATGCTGAAGGAATTAGATTAGGTAACGAAACGATGAAGGGGGTAGATGAGTTTTGTTACTTGGGTAGTAAAATAACATGCGATGGTCGCAGTACAGAGGATATAAAATGCAGAATGGCAATGGGAAGAAAAGCATTTTTGAAAAAGGGAAATTTGCTAACATCGAATATTAATTTAAGTGTAAGGAAGTCTTTTCTGAAGGCATTTGTGTGGAGTGTTGCCTTGTACGGGAGTGAAACATGGACAATAAGCAGTGCGGACAGGAAGAGGATAGAGGCTTTTGAAATGTGGTGCTACAGAAGAATGCTGAAGATTAGGTGGGTAGATCGCATAACTAATGAAGTGGTACTTAACAGAATTGGTGAGAAAAAGAATTTGTGGCACACCCTGACTAAACGAAGGGATAGCTTTGTAGGACACATTCTTAGACATCGAGGAATCGTAAATTTAGCATTGGAGGGAAGTGTGTGGGGTAAAAATCGCAGAGGGAGACCAAGAGACGCGTATAGTAAGCAGATTCTAGTGGATGTGGGTTGTCGTTCTTATGAGGAGATGAAAAGGCTTGCTCAGGATAGAGTAGGGTGGAGAGCTGCATCAAACCAGTCTCCGGACTGAAGACCATAACAACAACAACGCTAATCAGGGATTAATTAATGGTGCAAGATTAGTGCTAATTCACTTAGGCGAGTACATCATCACTGCTAAATTCATTGACTCTGATAAAACTGTGCTAATATCCCGCATTAACCTCACACCTGAAGATCCGACCAAGCCTTTGCAAATGATAAGCAGACAATTCCCAATAAAAGTAGCCTTCGCTATGATCATAAATAAAGCACAAGGTCGGACGCTTCGAAGGGCAGAATTATATTTAACAAAAATGTTCAAATGTTTGTAGAACTTATGGGACTTAACTACGGGGTCATCAGTCCCTAAGCTTACGAACTACTTATGAACTAGCTAAGACTAAGGACGGCACAAATATCCATGCCCGAGGGTGGATTCGAACCCCGACCGTAGTGGCCGTGCAGACCGTGACTGGAGCGCCTCAATCCCCTCGGCCACCGCGGCCGGCTATATTTAACATAACATGTTTTTTTAGCATGTACAGTTAGACAAGGCTTTTTCACGAGTTCGCTCATTCAGTGATATTTGTGTTTGTACTAAAGACACATAGAGCCAAAAAGTAAACTATGATCACATTAGAACTACTAACATTGTTTTCAAACAACTTTTTTAAAATAAACAAGTTTCAAAAAATAAACATGAAAAAGCAATCAGATCTTTTATATTTCACAGTTAATCATATTGTATTTAATTACATAAATTTTCTTACAATGAGACTAATATTTGTTACTGAAAGTTATTCAAAGTTTATTATCTTTTATACATATGTACTTTCATCCACCTTTTCACCATAACTATCTTACCTAACTCTGACTGACCAGGATAGAGTCCGAATTATTCGCACTGGTCAGCTAGTTGTTAAAAAAATAAATGAAGAAATAAAATAAAAAAGTTTGCTGATTTTTTTTGCGCAGGTAAGCGCCGCAATCACGGTTCTGACGACGCCTTCTGCAACTTATTATTGCTATTATTATTTTAGCTACTACATCTAAGTATCTAGAATTATGGATTATATGCCACCTTCACTGGATTCTCGAAATCGTCGTCTTGATATATTTGATCTCGATACATCTGACTAAGCTGTATACTAAATGATAACACAGACCCTCCTTAATTCTATTACGATGTTGATTTATTGGTGCTTCCTTGAGAACTGCAACTTTCCCTACAGCTAGCGTATGAATCTTTTGCTTTATCGTATTTTGATAACAACCAGAACCAGAATAAAAATTCTTTATAACATCAAAGTCAACCAGAGAGTGTCTATGAATTTATTCGACGGAGTGTCTTACGCTCAGCTGTTCACAGCACTGCGCGCAGAGGGTAAGGAATATCTCTGCGCGTCCGTAATATTACTGACACATCACTCAGACACAAATGCATTCCAGTAAATGTTACACTGCAAAAATAAGAAGCTGTATAAACAAATAAAATTAAAAATAATGAAGTAAAATAAAAAAAAATCTAATACCACAATAACGTTAGGTACTAGCCTTAAGTTCTTGCAGATTCTCATACAGGAGATGGCCAAAGATCGTTACATTTCAGATTAATATACAAAAGTAAACCTTTGATTACACGAGAAAAAATATATTCTGGTTATTGACTGGCGAATAGCTGGGGATTTTAAAAATGAGTACTGAAAGGGCGCGAATAAATTGATCCATTGGAGTATTCTTCGAGGAGTCGTCAGATGCCATTAATATAAGTTGGCCGGGCGTTACTTTTAGGGGACGACGATGGATGACGTCCGATGATCCACACCATGATTGGGCTCCGATCGTAGGGCTACTTGGCGCTTTAGACCGCTCGGTCACTAGAACTAGGGGGAACAAGCCTGCCTGTGCCACTATAAATAGCTGCTACGTGGGTGACTACTTGTGGATCTATTTCCGCTGACGTGATCTGGCAGGCGGAAGTAGGCCTCCGACAAGAACGACCTGTTCCTGTGCTCACCCCATCGTCTATCGGTTTCGCCATTGCTTGAAGAATCGTAGGAGCGACCCCTTGGAGTTATGCATATGCGCGACATTTCTCTGTGCGTTGGGTTTCCGAACTTCTAGGCAGACTGTTGGTCTACAAGGCGGGGTCGCCAACACGTCGATTGTGATCTATCAGTAGATCGCGAGTGCTGATTTAGTAGATCACCTGAGGACTGAGAGTACAGAGGCAGAAAAGTCGGATAAATTGTTTTCGTAGCATTGAAAATGCGCCTAGGCTCCAGAGAAATTTGTTTTATTTATTAACAATGACGATTAAATATGAACCTGCATTTCTATAGCGTGTGCACGGGATATTTGGTGACTTAGATATTCAAACGTGATCTTGTGCCTGCGTAGTGTAACGACTTCATACTTAATACGTAGCGTACCAAAACAACGTAAAGTTTATAATTAATTCCGAGTGTGTAGGTAGTTTCTAGTAGCCGAAGGAAATGCCACATGTATTTTATTTGTTGTATCAAGCTACGATTGCATTACTGAAAATGACAATATTCGACGTACATTTCCATATAGTGGCCAGCTTCGTTTATAAAGTGAGCTAAGAAAAAAATAAAATCAATGAATGTTACGTAAACATGATCTATTTTGAGGGATTTTTTTAACAACAAGTTTTCAGATTTTCAAATGATTTCTGCGGTAATCCAGTTTTATTATCTTTCCGTAGGATAACCTTGAACTGTTGAATACATCTTCTTCTATCGAAAGTGACGTATATAGGAAGGCTCTTGATATAATATTGAAGAAAAAAAAAATGGTTTGTATGTCGAAAATGTTGCATAATCTAAAAACTCCTCGATTACTTAAGAGAAATACCTTGTATTAGTTAATGTTGAGCTTCGATAAAGGCCTTGTTTGCATCTACCTAATTTTGCAAATCATTGTTTACAATTATGTACGATATCAGAAATGTAAACAGTACAAGGTTGATTTACAAACACCGGGGCTTCCGTAATAAAAAAGTGTAATAAGTTATACACCAAATATAAGGGCATTATTAACAGAAGAACATCTACTACACTTTCACATTCAGTGCAAGGTAATATTTGTAAAGTATTATGAAACAAAGTTGTTATGTTACTTTCTTAAATATTGTTGTCATACAGTGTTGAAAAATTAATAAACTACGCAGCAATTTATGTAGTTTTAAAAGACGTAGACCACTTTCATACTATGGTATGAAATAGTAGATCGTGAAGACTTTGTGGTTGCCTATCCCTGGTCTACAGCATGCGTCCACCATAGGAAGAGGAGTGATGCGGCTGCCTGTACACAAGGCAGCGTCGATTTCCGTGGTTTCGAAACGACACTCTGGCAAGAGTGCGTCCAGGGCATTGTAGTCGATATTTTTCGGAGTGGATAAGAGGCAGGTGCTGTAAGGCTGCCGTCTGCTGTTGAATGAGGAGGGCCTCCCAGATACATTACTGGGTTGATGGATTCTTGCTGCTTAACAGACAAGCATGAAACGTACAATGAAATGCGCGATAGAAGGAGAAACACTGGAAGCAGTTACTTCCATAAAATATCTGGGAACAGACGTAAGGGGCGTTTTGAAATGGAAAGATCATTTACAAGCAGTCGTGGGTAAGGCAGACACTTTCATTGGCAAAATCCTCAGGATGTGTAGTCCATCGACAAAGGAAGTAGATTACAAAACTCTCGTTTTCCCAGTGCTTGAGTATTTCTTAACAGTATGGGATCTATACCTGGTAGAGTTCATAGAGAGGATCAAACGGAGAGCAGCACGCTTAGTTGCGGGCACATTTAGTCAGCGTGAAATCGTCGCGGAAATGATTAGGAAACTCCAGTGACAGACGATTCAAGAGAGATGTTCTGTATCGCGGTACGGGATTCTGTCAAAGGTCCGTAACTTTCTTGAAGTGTCTACCAACGTATTGCATTCTCCAATGTAATCTCACGAAGCGACCACAAGGATAAGATCAGAGAGATTAGGCTCCACTCGGAAGTGTACAGCTAATCATTTTACCCACAAACCATACCTCACTGTGTGTAACGGAATGCATATTAGGTACCATTGGCACAATGGTATGCAATGTACTCTTCGCCACACACCGTGAGATGTCCTAATAACTACTTGCATTTGTAACTGCATTATTTACTATACTTCGGTTATTGGTTCAAGAACCAATTGTACCGCTACTGTTTTGAACATATTCCTATGCCCAATAGCCAGTTGGAGTGTTAACAGTCTGTTAATTCTTACGTTTTATTCTTTATCAAATGTCTTATGAAAAACGTTGTACTGTAATTTTAGGTTTATGACTAATTTGACACTGTTCGTGAAATTATTATGTACTGATCAGTTTTATTTGTTGTTTTTAAAATGAATCTGACAATACCTATCTAACGGAATGTTTTTACTGATAAACGGCGTCAGTAACCATTATTATAGAGTGATTTCATATACAGGGTGTTACTAAAAGGTACGTCCAAATTTTCAGGAAACATTCCTCACACACAAAGAAAGAAAATATGGTACGTGGACGTGTGTCCGGAAACGCTTAATTTCTATGCTAGAGCTCATTTTTGTATTTGTCTTTAACAATTGAAATAATTCGTGCAGACAATTGTCAAAATATCCAATTGTTTCGTTAGTATGTACTTACTTCCTCGATTCACGTCATCAACATAGATTTTCTGTGAACGTATGGGCAGGAGTTGTTGGTGATGTCTTGATTGAGCCTCATGTTCTGCGACCTACGCTCACTGGAGCACGTTATCATGATTTCATACGGGATACTCTACCTGTGCTGCTAGAACATGTGCCTTTACAAGTACGACTCAACATGTGGTTCATGCACGATGAAGCTCCTGCACATTTCAGTCGACGTGTTCGTAGGCTTCTCAACAAAATTCGGTGGACGGCGGATTGGTAGAGGCGGACCAATTCCATGGTCTCCACGTTCTCCTGACCTCAACCCTCTTGACTTTCATTTCTGGGGGAATTTGAAAGCTCTTGTTTACGCAACCCTGGTACCAAATGTAGAGACTCTTTGTGCTCGTATTGTGGACGCCTGTGATACAATACGCCATTCTCCAGGGCTGCATCAGCGCATCATGGATTCCATGCGCCGGAGGGTGGATGCATGTATCTTCACTAACGGAGGATATTTTGAACATTTCCTGTAAGAAAGTGTTTGAAGTCACGCTGGTACGTTCTGTTGCAGTGTGTTTCCATTCCATGATTAATGTGATTTGAAGAGAAGTAATAAAGTGAGCTCTAACATGGAAATTAAGCGTTTCCGGCCACATGTCCACATGGCATATTTTCTTTCTTTGTGTGCGAGGAATGTTTCCTGAAAGTTTGGCCTTACCTTTTCGTAACACCCTGTATTTCATTCCTCTATATACGATTATATTTTGTCAAAAATTAGCTTCTCAGCTAACATGCAACTTTTAGTGACAGTTTTAATGCACGTTCATTACTTTGACTGTTTACTGCCACAGTGTGACAGGCAAATATTGGAGCATCTTTGGCATCGTCTTCAACCAGCCCTGCCTATCGATTCATTCACGTCGTCTCTATAGAACCGGTGGCGTCTTGCAGCTTCATCTTTGAAACAGACATACTACGAGAATTTTCCGTAAACGCCCATAGCGGGCAATATCTGCAAAAATGTGTTCAAATGTTTGTAAAACTTAAGGGAATTAACTGCAGGGTCATCAGTCAGTAAACTTACAAACTACTTATGAACTAACTTATAGTAAAGACAACACAAACACCCAAGGCCGAGGGAGGATTCGAACCTCCGACGCGGAAGGCCGCGCGATCCTCAACGTGGCGCTCCAAACCGCTCGACTACTCCCGCGCGGCAATATTTGCATCCACTGCCAATTTTAAAGGTTACTTATGTAACTTAGATGGTAAACCAGTTCTCAGAAAACAAGGGAAAGCTGAAAGGTGGAAATAGTATATAGAGGAGCTCAACAAAGGAAATGAACTTACTGACAATATTGTAGGAAGGGGATGTAGATGAAGAAGAAATAGGAGATACTATATTGATAGAAGAATTTGACAGAGCACTTAAAGATCTAAGTCGAAATAAGGCCACAGGAGTGGAAAACATTCCCTCAGAACTACTGATGTCTCTCGGAGCGCCAGTCATGACAAAGCTCTTCCACCTTGTGCGTAAGATGTATAAGACAGGGGAAATACCCTCAGACTTTAAGAAAAATGTAATAATCCGCAGTCTAAAGAAAACAGATGCAGAGAGGTTTTAAAATTACTGAAACATTAGTCTTAATAAGTAATGGTAGCAAGATTTTAACACTAATTATTTACAGAAGGATGGAAAAGTTGGTAGAAGCCGACCTTCTGGTAGACCAGTTTGGATTTAGGAGAAATGTAGGAAAGCGGGAAGCAATACTCACTTTACAGCTTATCGTAGACGATAGATTTGGTGAAAGCTTTGACAATGTTGATGGAAATACACTCCTCCAAATTCTGAAATCAGGATTAGTAAAATATAGGGAACGGAAGTTTATTTACAACTTGTACAAAAACCAGACAGCGTTTATCAGAATTGAAGGGTATGGAAGAGATGCAGAAGTTGGGAAGGGAGTAAGAAAGGATTGTAGCCTTTCTCCATTGACTGTTGTGGTTTTCCTATGCGGTTTTTCCCCACACACTTCCCTTTAACGCAAAATTCACAATTCCTTGATGTCTAAGAATGTGTCCCACCAATCGATCCCTTCTTTTAATCAAGGTATGCCAGGAATTCATTTTCTCCCCAATTCTGTTCAGTACCTCCTCATTAGTTATGCGATCCACCCACCTAATTTTCAGCATTCTTCTGTAGCACCACATGTCAAAAGCCTCTACCCTCTTCCTGTATGCACTGTTTATCGTCCATGGTACACTCCCATACAAGGCAACACTCCATACAAATGCCTTCTGAAAGAACTTCCTTAGGCTTACATCAATATTCGATGTTAACAAATTTCTCTTTTTAAAAAACGCTATGTGATGATCGCAGTATGGAGAATATGAAATGCAGAATCGCAATTGGTAGAAAAGGGTTTTTCAAAAAGAAAAATTTGTTAACATAGAACATTAATTTATGTGTAAGGAAGTCCTTTCTGGAGTGCTGCCTTGTATGGGAAGATAAACAGTGTGGCTAGGAAGAGGATAGAGGCTTTTGAAATGTGGTGCTACAGAAGAATGCTGAAGATTAGGTGGGTGGATCGCGAAACTTTTGAGGAGGTACTGAACAGAATTGGGGAGAAACGGAAATTCTGGCATACCTTGACTAAAAGAAGGGATCGATTCTTAGACATCAAGGCATCGTGAATTTAGCAATGGAGGGAAGTGTGTGGGGTAAAAATCTCAAAGGGAGACCAAGAGATGAATAAGCAGATTCAAGTGGATTCAAAGGTCTTATGAGGAGATGAAGAGGCTTGCTCAGAACAGAGTTGGGTGGAGATCTACATCAAACCATTCTCCGGACTGTACACCACAACAACAACAACTTTTGCGTAAAATTTTGTGTGAGTTTTAAATGTCCTCAGCTAATTCATCGAATTTTCATGTAATTAGATAAGTTCAGGAAACTATTCAAGTATTATTATCGACGGTATAAGAAGTATTTTTAATTGTGTGCTGTATTTTTGATTGGTTAATACGGACAATACATGATGGGTGGTGGGCGGAGCTTCCAGTACTTAGCTCACCAGCAGTTGACGTTTGTGCGATTTTCTGTATCCACCGCCACCGCCTGCCATTATAGGATTAATGTTTTATACTTTTACTGTTTATGTATATGCATCCTGACTCTTATATTGCTCTAGACTGGTGTCCATCTGAAGAATACGTTTATGTAATAGAAGACAACAATTTTGCGGCCTGGACTGTTTTTAAACACCATGTTCATGTGGACTTAGGAGCTAAACCTCGATAAGGCTCCCACGATGGTTTTCTAGGACAGGTTTAGATACTTGTTGCGGCGGGAAACCTCGACTAGCCGAATAGACGCGTTACAACAGTCGGAAGCCAACGGCTGACGCGTCTTGAGAACTCCAGGGCGCAGACGTTATTACAGATGGAAAAACCAGTACTGGGAACCTATGGATGGAAACTCCGGTGGCTGGCGTGGGTGGAAGAGGGAGTGTAGTGATTGTTGTGGACGCACATGGAGACGGGAACCGGACCCCTGGAGGTTAAGAATGCGGGAAGATCAAGAGCGCATCAACTAGTGAGTGGTGATGGTGCAGGTTTCACATTTGGTTCTTGAATGTTGAAAAGTGTCGTTCTACGAGGCCACAGGAGATGGAAGGCGCCATGTGGACCAGAGAAATTCCATTGGAGGCAAGGAAAGAGATAGATTATGTTGTCCGTTCAATCGTGATCTAGGTAAGGGCTTGTATCGCATGCACAATGTAGTAAACTACAGGTGACAACTGGAGATATCCGATGTAATGCCAACCACAATAAACCACGAATTTACCACGTCGAGTCACACAAAATGCAGGTGTAGTCGTGACCGCAGAGTTGACAATTCTGGCCATGGGAAGGAACGACCTGCTGGGACTGCTTGCTTCCTCTGGCAGGATGTACTGGATACCAAAAAGGTGGCTATGCTGGAGTTTACCTGTTTCCATTAAAAACATGGATAAGCGAGGTGTTTGCTTAAGACGACCCCATACGTCTGCGGTAAAATACCGGGTGATCAAAAAGTCAGTATTAATTTGAAAACTTAAGCTAATAAATCACGGAATAATGTAAATAGAGAGGTAAAAATTGACACACATTCTTGGAATGACATGGACTTTTATTAGAAAAAAAAAGACTGCGCTTCATCTGATCAAAAAAGCAATAATTAGCATAACAAAGTAACAAAGTGAGACAAAGTAAAGTTAATGTTTTTTACAGGAAATGCTCAAACTGTTCACCATCATTCCTCAACAATAGCTGTAGTCGAGGAATAATGTTGTGAACAGCACAGTAAAGCATGTCCGGAGTTATGGTGAGGCATTGGCGTCGGATGTTGTTTTTCAGCATCCCTAGAGATGTCGGTCGATCACAATACACTTGCGACTTCAGGTAACCCCAAAGCCATTAATCGCACGGACTGAGGTCTGGGGACCAAGCATGACGAAAGTGGCGACTGAGCACACGATCATCACCAAACGACGCGTGCAAGAGATCTTTCACGCGGTTAGCAATGCTTATTTTTTTGGTTCTAATAAAACTTCATGTCGTTCCTAGCATGTGTGTCAATTTTTACCTCTCTAACTACATTACTCCGTGATTTATTAAGTTTTCAAATTACTGACTTTTTGATCACCCGGTATATCAAGGGTATCACGTTTGACTATTTTAGTCCTGGAGCGTGTGACATCTCTGACAGTTGATGTCAGGAACAGAGCCATGAGTAATCTCCATACGGGCCTCTAGGTGAGGTCCGCGGGTGCCAACATTTACGTCGGTAACTGAAGCGGGCTGAGAGCGCTCAGCTCTTGTGAAAGTATCTAGGTGATTATACCCTTTTTTTGGGGAATGGTGCTTCACTTAGTTCTTGTATAGATCGAAGGTATTGACTTCAATTCCTTCTTGTAAGTCACAAAGGCATCTAACAATTTGTACCTTGTATTTTACAGAGTCAATAAGTTCTGAGACTTGGCGACTGAAAGATAGGCATTCATACCATTCAGTTTGCTACACATGCAGCAATATTATACGGCATACACCTAAAAAGACCTACATGCATGTTTGCAAACGTGCGTATTGCTGTTGTTTCCGCATAACTTCATTCGACTGAGATCGGCGGCCACGTATTAATGCTTTCAAGCGAGGAAAGAAATCAGGTTAGTATGGATGGTGTGGCAAAACCATCACCTATTGCCTTGAGCGTTGCTCTTGGACAAGGGGAGAGTGATGTGCAGGGAGGCGTTGTCGTATGGCAACAGTCAATTCTTTGTACAGCAACATGCAGCTCACGTAAACGGTCGAGGATCTTGTACCGGGCTTTGCTTATCAGTACACCTGGAAAAAATTCCGTTGGAACGATTCCATCCAAATCAACAAACAGTTCCAGCATCTGCTTGCTTTCTCATCTGTCTTGTGTTTTTCATCTGACGTGGTGGTGATGACGTTTTCCTGGTGGCTTATTGTAGTTTCTGAAGACGATCGTGAAGGATGTACCACGTTTCGTCTCCCGTAATTATCCCGTTGAGAAACGTCGAATTATCGTCTGCACAACTGACGAGGTCACCACAAATCGTTATGACATCAACACGTTGGTCTTGCGACAGGATTCATGACACACTGTGTGGGTTAAGACAAGAAATGTTGAGAACATACTTCACAATTTTTTGACAAGTATCATGGTTGACCAGCCCCTTGTCCTGCGACAGGGTCTGCCAATAGGAAGCGGTTAGCACGCACCAACGTTGGAACTTTCTAGTCCTTGTGTTGCATTCAAACTTTTCGGTCGCCCAATAGTGTTCCATCCTTGCAATTGCGTCATTAACACTCGTTAAGTTTTTCAAAACATTTGTAACTATGGAATTTTCAACACAAGCCTGGACACCTAGCTTTTTTCGAACCAAAAATGTTACAGGGCTTTGAAGTAAAATCAAACGAGAAGTTGAAAATTTGGTGGTCGGGGATTACAACCCGGATTTCCTGCTTCAAGCCAGCGGAGGCCTTAACTAATTTGGTTACTCAAAATACGCTTCCCATCCTGCCGAAATTCTCACCCGAAAGAACAGACAGCTCCAACACGCAAACGTCAAATTTGTGGGATATAGTTTGCGAAAAAGTAGAAGTATGGGACAGGGGTCGCTGTGTGATATTGTCGCGAGAGACGTCTAGCTAGCAGGAACTTGTGTCGCAAGAATAACCATCAACAACAGCCGTTTGAATTTGTCGTGTTAACAGAATGTAGTCACAATGTCATCCTCGGATGGGACTCCCATCAGGAATCCCAAGCTATCATTGACTGTGGAAGACCTGAGCTGCAAATTGAAGAAGTTGTTCTGACGGGTACACGCAATGCAGAATTTTCTGGGATGTTATTTGCCGTTGACAATGTCACGATCCCGCCGTTGATAATGAGGAGATTTGCAGTCACAAACACAGATGAGCGATTAAACTGTGAAGTGCTTGTTGATCAGGCCCCCAAAGAAATTTACATACCAGCGGCTATCATAAGCATTACCGAAGGTCGGGGAGAGATTTGGATCACAAATTGTCACGAGCAGTCGCAACTTATCCCCAATGTGTATCGGGACAGCTGAACTAATCCAGGACGGTGAGCTCAACGTCATCATCGGAGACCCATGCTCTGCTATTAGTACAGACAACAAGCTGGAGGAAACGAACGTGGAACTGCCAATAAGGTCCGGACTGACCAAGGAACAACGCCAGCGGGTGTTAGCTATACTACGTCAAATTTCGGGTACATTCACACTCAGCAGGGGAAATGTCAGACGAAACGGCCCGCGATAAGGCATCTTATCAATACTAGGGATCATCCACCAATTAGCCAGCGTTCGTATAGTCGCCAGTTGAAAGACGGATAATTCTGGAGTAAGTGGAGAAGAAATTGCACGATGATATTACTCAACCTTCGGTGATCCTTCTAAAGAAGAAGGATGGCACGTGACGATTCTGTGTCGACTATCGGCGGATGAACAAAATCACAAAGAAGGATTAAACCCACTGCCGCGCATAGACGACACCTTAGACTGCTTGAAAGGAACTACATACTACTCGACTATCGACATGCAGAAAGGTTACTGACAAATCGAGGTTGACGAAGCTGACAGAGAGAATACGGCTTTTATTACACCTGACGGCCTCTATGAATTCAAAGTAATGGCATTTGGATTATGTAATGCTCCGGCCACATTCGAACGCATGATGGACAACTTGCTTCGACAACTTAAGTGGACGACGTGACTTTGCTATTTAGATGACGTTGTCGTTTCCTCTAAGAACATCTGAGTCGCCTGTCAACTGTGTTGAAGTTTGTTCAGACTGCAGGACTCCGCCTCAATCCAAAGAAGTGCTCTTCGTCGACAAAGAGATAAAAATCCTGGGCACCTAGTCAACGGATGTGGTGTCCGTCATGATACAGATAAAGTAAGGGCAGTCAGAATTTCCAACTCCTCAGCACATTCGTGATGTGAGAAGTTTCATAATTTTTTTTTTTTTTTTTTTTTTTTTTTTTTTTTTTTTTTTTTTTTTTTTTTAACAAGGCACGTCCATTACAAGAACTTCAGCAGGGAGACGCCAAGTTTTACTGAGATGAGACAAAAGAAAGAGCTTTCCGGGCACTTTCCGCAGCAGTGCTAGCGTTGTACGAGGAGAATGCGGAAACGGAACTTCATACAGACGCCAGTGGTTATGAGATTGGTGCAGTGCTTGTACAAGTTCAGGAAGGTGCTGAAAAAGTGATAGCCTATGCATCAAGAGTACTCTCAACGTCCGAGATAAATTACTCTACAAATGAGAAAGAATGTCTCGCAGTTATCTAGGCTATCAACAAGTTCCGGCCGTATTTATTCGGCAAACCAATCACTGTCGTGACAAACCACCATTCTTTGTGTTGGCTGACAGCTTGAAGGATCCATCAGGTCGACTGGCAAGATGGGAACTAACACTCCAAGAGTACGTCGTCACAGTGGTATTCAAGAACGGGCGCAAACACAAGGATGTCGACTGCCTTTCAATGAATCCATTAGTGGAACACAACAGCATTAATGAAATTTCAGCCCTCACTGAATTAGATGACTTTACAGCTGAACAGACGGAAGATCCAACACTATTAAAAACGATAGAGGCCTTGTAGAAAGGAGAACCGACCAATGGAGAGTTCCAACTTATAAACGGAACATTGTAGAAGGGCCCCAAATAACTACTCGTCGTTCAAGCTATTTTCAAATATTTCCACGATACTCCAATATTCGGTCATCTGGGGTTCGTGAAGACCATAGACAGAATCATACGCAGGTATTACTGGAAAGGTATCTACAGATCTGTCAAGCACTAAGTGAGTCACTGTAAAGAGTGCCAGCGACGGAATCGTGTGCCGCAATTGCCTCCAGGGCATCTTGTACCGATTCCGCCGGCAGCAGCTCCATTCCACGGAGTTGGGATCTCTCTTTTGGGCAGATTCCCGAAGTCGACAACCGGTAACCGATGGATAATAGTTTGCACTAACTACCTCACACGCTACGCAGTCACCAAACCTGTGCCGACTGCAGAAGCTCCAGAGATCGCAAAATTCCTTGTAGACGACACTATTTTGAAGCATGGAGCACCACGTGTCACATCTGATCATGGAAAAGTATTCCAGTCAAAACTAGTATCAGAGGTAATGTCACGGTGTGACATTGTCCACAGAATGACAACTGCATACCATCCTCAGACAAATGATATTACAGAACGTTATAAAAAGGCTTTAGCCGATATGCTGTCGATGTACGCCGATGTTGAGCAATAGGATTGGGATACAATTCTGCCAGTCGTGACATTTGCTTACAATACCGCAAGACAAGACACCACAGGCTTCACTCCGTTTTTCCTGCTCCATGGCCGTGAAGCTGAGACGACAATGGATACGCTGTTCCCGTTTAAACCGGACGACACACAGGATGACTAAGTTAAACAGCTCATCACCAGGGTCGAAGAAGCAAGACAGCTGACTCGCATACGGACACTGGACGGGACCGTCAGCGGTATAACGACAAGCACCGACCTGTTGTGTACAGCCCAGGATATCAGGTATGGATTTTTACCCCTGTACGGAAGGTTGGACTGTCAGAAAAATTATTGAAGCGATACTTTGGTCCGTATCGTGTCATACGCCGCCTGTCAGAAGTGACGTACGAAGTTGATGATTATGAGCCGTCGTTGAAACGACAAAAACGAAGAGATATTATTCACGTCCTGCTCATGAAACCTTACTACGATCCTGAAGAGCAGGTAGGCGACAATGGCTTCTTGTTCAAGGACTCTAAGGACGGTAATGTTACTGATGAAACCACTACAGGAACGTCGGTCGTCGATAATCGTGGAGAAGGGAAGGATTCTCTTGAACTGCCATACAGAGGACTCATGACAGAGTCAAGATCCAGGACATTGCAGCTGGCTCCACAGGGAACATAACAGCGGGTCGCTGTTTTCCAGGAGAGGAAGCAATTCCGCGAGAGGGATAGCGTCACCGACTGCGGTGCTGAAGGTCACTGGTTCATTTCCACACACGAACAAAATTTAGTTCTTGGTAATTAACAATTCCAGAATGTTCTACATCTTTCTTATGTTCACTTGTAAATTGTACTTGTTTTTTATGTTAATTGTTCTTCTAATTTCTGGTACATTCTCTCCGTGTATAAATAGCAGAGCACTCTGCCCGATAGGCGTGTATGTTAAGTTCGCAATAAACCTGCTTTCAGTATAAGTGCTGTGTTCAGTTGACAACCCTGCCTTCGAAATCAAGACTGCTTCTATTTCAACGCGACAATATAAAGAATTTGGGCAGGACGGAAATCATGTCGGGATAGCCTGATTGGTTTCAAAAATATTCAAATGTGTGTTAAGCTTATGGGACTTACCTACGGGGTCATCAGTCCCTAAACTTACAAACTACCTTATACTATGGACGGCACAAATATCCATGCCCGAGGGAAGATTCGAACCCCCGACCGTAGTGGCCGTGCAGACCGCGACTGGAGCGCCTCAGTACCTGCGGCCACCGCGGCCGGCCTGATTGGTTTAGGCGAAAGCCGGCCAAAATAAGGAATTCTAGATTTGAATCCCAGTGTAGCATAATTTTCTACTTCTCTATTGATTTTACGTCCGAAAGAACAGACACGATATGTAAAACCTATCGACTTGTCGCATCGCCAAGACTAAGTGTGACATTGCAGTGCGTCACGCTTTGAAACCTTACAGGGAAAGGTTGGATGCAATATAAACCTGCGCCACAAAGGCAGCTTTCGGAAAGTCGACATATTAATTTTGACCTGTAGTGTATTGTACACACAGTGTATTTTCACACTAAAACTACAACCAAGTCGTTTATGATACTGTACAGCAAGACGACAAGTTAAAATACTAGCAAAAAGTACTCATCAACTTTCATGTAAGAGGCCACAGCCCTATCAGCGTTAAACAGAATGTGTAAACTCAACGCGCAACTTCATGTTCCCCACGCCATCCAAATGTGTCGAACACAGTCATTGCATAACGACTTCAAAGAACAATGTCGAAGTGGTACGGTAAACGAAGAAGACCAACTACGAAATGAACCGCAACATGAAAGACATTCAATCGAGGTCTTGTTAATACACAAATGCAATTTTGTGGGACTGACCGATATCCCTCTTTCCACTACTTGGGAAAAAGGTGACACAATATTATCGTTCATTTGGGTGTCCTGGAAAGAACAGAATCTCAACATTGAAACAGTTAAGTGATTTGAGAAACTTAGGCCTTTCACTACGTCACCGCTACTTATCCAGTAACTGACATTGTCAAACGTTAGCGCCTTTACACTTAAGTACATAATTATTACCTACATTGCAGCCACGATTATTTTTACTTGCTGGAAAAACGCACCACTACCTAGAGGTTGTTGAAATTTCGGAGCGAGAAGATAATTACAGCAATAAAGTGCAATCAAGGTGAAATATGGGTGGGTGGAAGGCGGGGCAAGACAGGTGAGGTAAAACGGGGAAGGGCTATAAGGTACAATTTGAATGCTGCAATTTGTGGATAGCTATGTCAACTTCATCAATACACAGGTCCCATTGTTTTGACATTGCTAGGCCTCATTGTCGGGTTCTGTGAGCTTTGCAAGGTAGGTACAACTTTGCAATATTTTACAATATTCGACGTCTTAAACGTCTTTATAGTGCACTAGCTGAACACCCGGCGTTGCCCGGGTAATAACTTAAATAGTCCTGCCATTTTCCAGGTATATATTCATTTGTATGAGGGCTGTATGTATGTATAATCTTTTGGGAATACAATTAGTAGTAAAGAAGTAATAGTTTAAAACTTGGTGTAGGATGGAGTGGTTTTCCATGAAGGATACTGTTTATGTGCTCATATCTCATGAACTACGTGTCGTATTGTGATGCAATTTAGAAGATACATTCAACTATATGTGTGTATACTGTCTCTAAAATTTCCTGCGGCTACAATTTGTAGTGTTGAGATTATAAATTGTAACGTCATACTGAGAGCCGTAGTTTTACTCCATAAACAGCGGAAAAGTAGTAAGCGAGAAACTTTTTTCCTTCCATCATTTTACTATGGTTGCAAGCGAGAAAAAGTTTAATGAAGATTGGAAATTATGTTTAAAGTTTGTCGCAAGTCGCTAAGTACTGTCATTCTCATACAGTGTGTTTCAAAAGTCTCGCCGCATTATATGGCATTTTCTGCGATTTCTATTGGTTATGACGTAATATCTTTTGAATCATGTGCCGTATGTAATTCTTAACCACCAAATTTGGTTGAAATCGGTCCAATGGTTTAGGAGAAAATGAGCAGCATTATCGCAAAATGCATCAGTTTTTCGCGCATCTCATTATTTATGCCGTCATACCTCGTGAACTATATATCGTATGTGATTCTTACACCTTCGGCGACCGTCCTCATGGATTAAAGCTGACGTGAACAAAATTTCATAAAGATTGGAGCAAAACTGTAGATTTGTATGCAACACGTACAAACATACGGACACTCTGCTTCATATATTAGATATTTGTCCTGACTATATACAGATTACTGAATAGTACGTCTTATTAACAAAGAACTGCTGTGTCAGTAGTAAGTAGCTTTCATATAGGCTTAACATAACCTGACAGCATGCTTGGGGGCACTATGGGGTGGGGCAAATGCGTAGCATTTACTATTGGTCCAACATATACAATTTTAAATAGAATGGTATTCGTTATTCCAACTTTCCCCAAGTTGTTAGAAATTATGCCCTAACCTACATGCTGAATAAAAATACGCAATACTTCTAAATTAAGTGTGCATGCTACGCTTTAACAACTGAATATAGAAAATATATTATTTACTATATAGTATAGATTACTAGGAATTATCTAACTCAATAGTAGGTTCTAAGTGTTTTATTTCGTATGGTTCGGAAGTGTCTGCGGAAAACTTCAAATCAAGATTAGTCATTGGAGTCAGTCTGTCAGCTGGGTTCTTTCAGGGCTGCTCGACTGTTCAACGTTCTAAAGACCACGACTGTACGACATATGACAGAGAAACATCTTAATCGTGGATATACTGTTGTGAAAATGTGTTTACCCCAGAACAAGAGGTACAAATTAGACTACCTAACACAAGTAGAAGGACAGTGTTTTGACCTAACAATTGAACTTGCTTTTCAGCTAGCTGAACGGAACAACATCAAATATCTACATTACTGGATATTAAAATTGCTACATCACGAAGGTGACACGATACAGACGCAAAATTTCGGAACTTTTGTAAGACAACAACCATCTGCACGAACAGTTCGACGACGTTTGCAGAAGCATGAACTACCAGCTCTGAGACCATGGCTGCATCACAGACAGGAGCGCTTGCGATGGTGTACGCAATGACGAACCTGGGTGCACGAATGGCAAAACGTCATTTTTTCGGTTGAATCCAGGTTCTGTTTACCGCATCATGATGGCCGTATCCGTGTTTGGCGACATAGCTGTGAACGCACATTGGAAGCGTGTATTCGTCATCGCCATACTGGCGTATCACCCGGCATGATTGGATGGGGTGCCATGTTCGGTCGTCCCTTGTTCGCATCGACGGCACTTTGAACAGTGGCCATTACATTTCAGATGTGTTACGACTCGTGGCTCTACCCTTCATTCCATCCATGTGCAACCATACATTTCAGCAGGATAATGCACGACCGCATGTTGCAGGTCCTGTACGGGCCTTTCTGGATACGGAAAATGTTCGACTGTTGCCCTGGCCAGCACTTTCTCCATATCTCACATCAACTGAAATCGTCTGGTCAATGGTAGCCGAGCAACTGGATCGTCTCATTGTGTCTCAATATGCCCAGGCGTATCAAGCCCGTTATTACGGCCATAGTTGGTTGTTCCGAGTGTGAAAACGAAATCACATGTTAGTTCTAGTACAATATATTTGTCCAATCAATACCCGTTTATAATCTGCAGTTCTTCTTGGTGTAGCAATTTTAATGGCCAGTAGTGTATTTAATACTGCAAACAAACGTGCTGGAAGAGAAGGCTAAAAGATTTCTTACACGAAATCCTAGCTTAGCAATAAGAAAACCAGAGGCTACAAAAGTCACACGAGCAATGGGCTTTAATCGAATGGTTGTGGATTAGTATTTCGATCTGTTACAAAATCAACCAGACAAATTCAAGTTTACTGGAGAGTGAATTTTCAATTGTAATGAGATTGATTTAACAGTCAATTCAAAAGGTAATGAAATAAACCTTGTTTTCTTCTGCTTGTTTTTATGCAATTACTGGAGCCTCAAAGCAAAGACCATATTGGTCGGCAACAAAAAGCATAAAGAGACATTAAAAACGGTAGATCTGGCCTGCGAAAACGGTGTCCTTGCTTTTGTTTTCCACCGCACTGCTCACACCGTCTTCAACCATTGGACGTGGAATTTATGAAACCTCTCAGTAAATTCAGATCGTGGCTTCGCACCGATGCTGGAAAATTTGTTACGCTGGAACTGAACTGAAGATTATTCGGCATTCAACTGAAATAACCACAGCAGTGAACGGGTTTATGAAAACAGGAATTTTGCCTGTAAACAGAAATGTTTTTCAAGAAATAGATTACCATCGCCGTTCAACAATAAATGTTCATCAAGCTCTCGTATAAGAAGTTACACAAACTGAACAACAAATACCAGAGATGTCTAAAACACTTGAAAAATTAAAAACTGAAAATCAAGTCTCTATTTCTTCTAACTTTCGGGTTATCAGCCGTGAAATGGTTTTAGCTGTTCCAAAGGTGGATAAGGAAACCGAAAAATACCTTTCAAAAGACATGGAGAAACTGTTGTTTTAACTTAAACTCCCGACAAGATTGAACTATCTAAAAAAATTAAAAGAAAGACGCAAAGTTTCTCATTCCAAAGGAAAAACTCTGCTCAATGATGTTTAATGAAGCTAGGATACCAAAATAGGACATAATGACAAAGAAAAAGTTGTGAGCAGTTACTGACTTCTTAAGCAATCCTTCATGCTCAAAAAACCATAAACTGAGGTTAAATGACAACATGGAACACTATACTGCTACAACGTCTCTGGTGGAGGCTGGATACATGTATTGGATGCGAACACTGAGCCCACAACACTTGTTCTGTCTGTTCACAGTTGTGCACTATATGAAAGTAATAGGCCTAAATAAAGAAAGACTTCCTTCTAGAATTCACAAAACCACGTGTTGAAACCTTTTCTCATTTTTCCATTATTGCAATCTTTATTCAAGCATATTAACGGAATGTGTGACATTAACTGCGAAATGGGTGAAGTTGAAAATGGGTACCCAGCTGGAATTCGAACCCGTGGAACTCGGGTGTCCTATTTTGTAGGCAGTTGCACAGCGATCACCATACCTGCACGGGTTACCAAAGTACGCCTCCACTCAGATACAAATTCTCAACTTTATTCTGTCCACTATAGACTACTTTAAGGCCTTACCCCACAGGGGAATTTGTAATTTTTGTGTATCCATCTTGATTAGAAAGATGTTGCGTGACTATATTACAAATGAAAAACCTTCAGCAGTTTTTTTGATTTTAATTACTAGTTTCGATAATACACTATTCTCTTCTTCAGACACTGTATCAGACAATAACAATAGTTAACAACAACGTAAATGTTTGTCTTAAATGTTAGATTACAACCATTACATCCGTTGACTGTAATGAAGTAACTAAAATATAATATTGCGCAATGTGTGGGTAAAAATTGTATAATACAGACATTTATTGCATGTTGAATATGAAAGTAACGATCTCAAATAATCGTGATTACAATTGAGTGAGTGGCTGTAGCTATAATAGCATTTCAGATAAATGAACTAAATGCTTATCAAATAAGTAATTAATTGTAATATCCATATGGACAGTTGTAAAATTTCTGACAGATTTGCAGGGTATATGTAAGTTACAAATGACATAGTTAAGGTTAATCTAGAATGGTTATAGCAAAAGGTGCCTTGACAGTATGATTATCAATGTATGGTGAAGTATTACACCCTACCGAATTTCCACTGCTAATATAGTCACCTGTAATGATCATACAGGTACTAGGAGTACTGTTAAGCAGGCGACTGGGTAGCGAAGTGTATAAAAATTATGATACTGAAACTGTATAACGTTCATGCACAAAAAAATAAGTATATTTGTGAAAATTAAAGCAAAATGGGGTTGTAGAGGGGGGGGGGGAGAGTGGGGAATGGAGGAGGAGGAGGAGGAGGAGGAGGAGGAGGAGGAGGATAAGCTGTGTACCTCCATAAATGTAGTTCCGAATATGACTAGTTTATTAAGGGTTCGACAGTAATATTATTATATGGATTATACTATTTTGTGGTTGAGTGTGGGGATAGGTGGGGTGAATAATGTACATGGTCAGTTAATCATATTGTGAGTCAATCGTAAAACTTTGTTATGAAATAATACCCATGTTGTCATAAAAATAGAATGATATTCATATTCGACCTCATTTAAATAGTAAGGGGGTGTGGGAAAGTGTGTAAGTCTGTCATTTGGGATCAGGGCAATATAAACATTCTACATTAATCTTAACCACGACATTAGTTACTTGTATATTATATTTCTGCAAATCTGGCAAATATTTTACAACGGTTCCTACTTATTTAATAAGTTCAGTTATCTGAAATGCAATCATAGATACAGCCTCTCCATCAGTTGTAATGACTATTATTTGATATCGTTACTTTCATATTCACCATACCATAAATGCCTGTATTATAAAGTTTTTACTCACACTTTGAGCAATTTAATATTGCAAAGTTATTTCATTACAATCAACTGATGTCATTGTCTGATACAGGGTGTGAAGAAGAGAACAGTGTATTCTCGAAAACTAGTAATTAAAATCCAAAAATAACGGCTAAAAGGTTTTCATTTGTAGCAAAGTGTAGTTCATTTTTCAAATCGAGATATACATGATTAAATGTAACAAATTTTTAGGTTTCTTTGCATGTACTGTAATTCAATAAACGAATTATAATCAAAATTATTTTGATATGTTTATTTTTTTGTAACTTTATTAAGGGATTAAAGTTAGCTTCCCCTTCTTGTCCCGCATTACCCTAGTCGCGCAGCTTGGTACCTAGATTGATAAATGACAGACAAACTGACTCGGTTTGTGCCATTAATGTATTCGAATGCGTTCTGTAAAGAGAAGAAGGTGCGGTACAGTTGCTACAGGATGCCACTTGCAGAATGTGGAAGGCGAGGCAGAGTGCATGTATTTTCAGGATTTTGATGGCCGTAGAAATTAGGAGAGGTCTCCGCCGAGGCCACGGCGGCATAGGTGAGGATGGGACGAATGAATATAATGGTAAGGGACGTGGTCTCCAGGAGCGGCCTGTGAGTGGCTTCAGTACGTTTGTTCGGTTTCGGCTAGCCGGCCGCAGTGGCCTAGCGGTCTGCGGTGCGCCAGTCACAGTCTGCACGACCACAACGGTCGGGGGTTCGAATCCCCCCTCGGGCATGAATATTTGTGCTCTCCTTAGTATTAGCTAGTTCTTAAGTAGTTTATAAGTTTAGGGACTGATGACCCTGTAGTAATAATAATAATGTCGTGTGACTCAATGGCCTAGTGCTATTCTCACAATTGGACGTCACTTCGGCGACTTTCATGTCCATAGCCTTCCCCAGTTATCCAACCAAGGAAAGGGGACCTACAGCTTAATGTGGAATCCGAACCACGTGTCGTTTCTGGCGACTCCTCACATCGTTGACAGGTGAAGGGTGGGTTAAAGTGCAGACTGAAAAAATTCGAAGTCCGAACAGGGTTTTGAACCCGCAACACTTCGATTTCCAGTCGACCGCTTTACCCCAAGATCACAGGGACCTACATCCCTTTAGTTAAGTCCCATAAACTCTACAAACATTTCAATACTTTTTTCTCGGTTTCGGGCTTTGTAATCAATGGCAAGGAGGTGTGCATGCCATGTTATGTTTCAGTAAAGGCTTTATCGTATACATTTCAATGTATTAGAGGGATCGGTTAATTGTAGATGGAGAGATGAGAATCTGGACGCCAGAAATGCCCAGTGATGAGATGAAAGTGGATGGCTTGGGTTTTCTCTCGATTTATCTACAGTTTATACGTAATACACTACTCCACTAGGAGATTCGGGTGGCGCTAGAGGGATGTATGAGAGAGTTAAGAGTGTGTTGAGTGGATAGGTAGGCGGGGTTATCAGAGTAGACATCTGTTACGGCAGCCCCTTTATTTCCCGGCTACAGACCGCTGCTCGTACGCGGGAAGCGGAACGTGTGCCATTTGAGAAAACCAAGGAAATCCGGCGGTAGAGAGATTAAAAGAAAATTAAGAAACAGCTAGGGAAAAACAAAACTGATGGCATAATAATAAAAGTATCTGCTTGGTATTTAAAAATGTCGCATATCGATCACGTTCGTTGAATGAACATTTTCAGTGCTGCGGAAAATAAATTCTTTGAGTCAGACAGAAGAAATGCATAATAAGAGTATTACAAATGTGTAGACAAATTACATGCCAGTTTCATGTCCTGCGGACTCATGTACATCGCAAAATCCTAGGTTACATGCAGTTGGTGCCTTGTGCCCTCTTTATTTGCGAAATTTTACTACACTTTTATATAGTGAAAGGCCGTAAATATTATGGGTATAGGAACGAGCAGATGGCGATACAAAACAGAAAATTAAAAAAATAAATTGATCCATTTTTAAATACGTCAAATTAATATTTATCGGTGCCCTCAGAGTATATATTATACAAAGTCCCTACATGTCGAATGTTACATTTAAGTGTTAAAGCTTTTGAAAGGAAGTTTTTAGTATACTGGCTATCACAATTAAAAAAAAAAATAAAATAAAATAAAATAAAACACAAGAAATTCGTACTCACATACTGTATGCAGCTGTAGTTTGAAATGGTGCAAGATGGTCTTATTATTAAATGTGAGAACAACTTTTCAAGTATTGCAAATATTTTACTGTGGATTTTTGCTTCTTAAATATTAAATGATATTTGTTAACAAAATTATAAAAATAAATGGAATGCAATGGTAATCAACCGCACATAATTAATAATTTTCTGGGTGGACGCGTTGTAAGATGCACACAATACTTGCTAGTAAAAACATTCAACATACTTTAACACTTAAATGTAATTAAAATTTGACTTTTCATATACTCGCATAAGGGCAGTGAGGAATGTTAATTTGGTGTATTTAAAATATTTGATTAATTAATTTCTGTCTTACTTTGTATCGACGTCTGCTTCTTTCCATAGATATTAATGTTTATTATTTTCAAATATTACAGTGTCATATATTTTCTCAAATAAAGAGAGTGGCAAGGACCAAATACCTGCATGCCTAGCTACGCACAGTTTATATAGGTTAGGTTACCAGCTTTAGGTCTCGTTTTATTTTAAAGCATCTTCAGTAGTCAACTGCACAGAGAATTTTTTGTTTGTTTTACATTTTTATGTTAGTAAAAACAACATAGAAACAGTTAGCAAAAATCACAGAAAAATTTAAAAAAATTAAAAAGAAAAGAAAAATCTGTACATTTGACCATTGAAGATGCTTTAAAATAAAGCGAAACGCGTCTGGTCTACAGTAGACTAATTTATAGTTGCAAAAGTCGGTAACCTAACCTATAAAACTGTATAACATAACTGCAACTGCGGGGATTGAGGCAAAAAATATATAAAAAAATAACAGTAAAATAATATGAAAAAATTACATTTAAATAAAAAAAAATAAAAATAAAAAGTTACATCGGTGACTGCAAGCAACCAGATCAGTTCAGACATATGGTGCAAATCTGATAGATCTTTTATTACGTATTTTGACTGTAAAAAATATAATGCGCTTTACATGGTCCCCTAGACTTGACACTGGCATTTTATTTATCTACACAGTAATAATCTTGTTATGCTTTTCTTCTGTCAGACTCATAGAACTTTTTTTCCACAGTACGAAATGATATGCATTATTTTTAAATAAATATCTTGTTTCATAACTGCCAAGCATAAATTTCTGGTATTATTATAACATTGTGATGTTCGTTTAATATCAAAATAGGATTCCACATCTTGCTCGAAGGAAAACTTTTGTCTATTATAATCTCGTCGGAGAATTGTTTTTCATTGTACTCCGTCAGCACACTGTCCCCTAACGTACAGCAGTTGTAAGCATATCATGAAAGGACATGTATTACTCTTCACTGAAATACCACAAGAACGAGATGCGAAAGTGGCCATTCCGTGGAACCAGGGATCATACGTCACAACAGAAACTGCATAAACAAAGGCCCTACGTATAACAAAGAAACATGTCATATACATTGAGAGGTAGTAGTAGCCATCGAAATAAGAAACAAAAGACAAATAAACATGGGTCCAAAAATACAAACTTCAAGATATTAACGCGTGTTTATAGGAAGTGCTGCGTGGCGTATGGTGGCTGATATTAGGGCACCCTGGGATGCACTCTGTGTGAGACACTTCTGGGCATCTCTGTGACTGCTACTGCGTATCATTAAGTATTACAGTTGGTTACTTAAGAAACTGGACTTGGAGTTTGCATTGTAGTGGCCGTCTCTCTAGTTTTACAAACGTCGGCGAAGCACTAGATTCCGGTTGTGCAGTCACTGCGGTTTTCGGTTGCTGATGAGGGGCTCTACTTAAGTAGTAGCAGCAGTAGAGGGAGCATCAACAGCAACAGCATTACTCAAAACTCACAGAGATGCCTCGCTACAGGAGAAGATTCAGACGTAGTCGTTTGCGTGTATATAAGGCCGTGGATTGGATTTCACTCCAGGAGAAGAAGGAACTACAACTATGGCTGAGAATTTGCATTGACGCTCCATGAAACGTGTCTGAAGGGTATTATGATGTCCTACTCATAGTACTGTACCTAGCGTTAGTCTGGTGTCAGTTGTGTGGTTTAAACCGTGTTGTAGGCTACGATAGTTTCGTCGTATTTATGTGCATTATTTAAATGTTTGTAAACATATGTGGCCAAACTCTGCGGTCATCAGTCCCTAGACATAGAAACTATTTAAACTAACTTAACACACCCACACACCCACACACCCACACACACCCACACCCACACCCACACCCACACACACACACACACACACATATATATATATATATATATATATATATATATATATATATATATATATATATATATATATGCTCATGCCCGAAGCCGGCCGCGGAGGCCGAGGGGACTGAGGCGCTCCAGTCACGGTCTGCACGGCCACTACGGTCGGCGGTTCGAATCCCCCCTCGGGCCTGGATATTTGTGCCGTACTTAGTAGTAGCTAGTTCATAAATAGTTTGTAGGTTTAGGGACTGATGACCCCGTAGTTAAGTCCCATAGACTCTACAAACATTTGAACATTTCATGCCCGAAGGAAGACTCGAAACTGTGGCGGGAGTAGCCGCAAGCTCCCTGACATGGCACCATTAACCGCTTGGTCATTCACGTGCGGCGTCCATTATTGTGCAATACTTTCAGTCCTACGTATGTAACTTGACCTTACAAAAATAGAATAGCAATGGAAGTCTACTTACCAGCAGGTTAAAATGCGGATATGATATTCTGCAATGGTTTAGCACAAGGCAGACCAAACGCTGCAGGGGTATGGAAGTGCTGCACAAGTGCGCACATGTGAGGCAGCGAGCAACAACGACATCTGTTGTTAGACGCGTGTACATAACGTACTGTGACGCCTGGTTTATGCGGTACAAGTAAGAGCGCAACATGCGATGCGCGTACGTTCCGTTTTGTTGTAGACACTAGTAGTACGTGTACATACCGCAACGAGCGCATGCGTCGTGTACCGGCATGCCTCGGGAACAACTGTGCTCAGTGTCAGCTCTGTAGATAACCTGTACGATTCTGCTCTGTGCTTTCAAAATGTTTAAGACTATCAACTCGCCCGCGGCTTTTGAGATCACTAAGGAACCTGTCTGCTGCAGAAATTCATCGACAGATTTGCGAAGTGTACGGTGATACTTTTATGAGTGAAGGCAAATTGCGCAAGAGGGTACGAGAATTCAAAGATGGCTGTGACAACGTCTATGACGAGGACTGCTCCAATCGCCCATATTCGATTACAGACGATTTGGAAGTTTCAGCTGAAGCGAGGATTCGTGAGAACAGGAGCTTTACAATAACAGGTCTCTCAAACCAATTTCCTGACGTGCTTTACAAAACCGCAATGAACTCTCGGTTATCGGATCAGGAGTCAAGATTGTGTGAAGAGGGTGTTTTAAAATTGGTTGAGAGGCATGGTAAGTGTTTAAACAAACATGAAAACTGTATCGAAATATGGTGTACAGTTTGTACTTTCCGAAAATACATTTACTTTTCTTATATATTTCTTTTTTTATCATCAAATTCTTATAATTTTGATAAGAGTCAAACATGCTTCTACATTAATTAAAATAAATTACTTGCAACTTATCTTAATCAAGTCCAGCGATGTGCTTCACTGTAGCTCGACAATAGATCCTGTACAATCTGCTGATTACAAGATTTTCATTAATACAGAAAATATTTTTGCTGGCTCCTCCTTTGGCAGCTTGTTAGCAGTATGCAGAGATACTTCGCGAATCGCGTAATTATTCGCGACCTTTAGCGTCCGCGACGACGCTAACGCGTTTCGGATGTCTGGACGGATACCGATCACGTAACGAATTTCTGCCTCAGCACAACAAACGAACAAATAGATGCTCAATATCTGTTTATACTTCACTTATATACACTTAAACACTGGTTTCATTTATATTTTTCCTTCGTAGCACATTTAACGCCATTTTACATTCACTTTGTAATAACACTTTGTTACATATATTGTTTGAGCACTCTGTGGACCGCATACTAATGTTTGTTCTCTGTCACGGGGCGGCAGATACTGCTTCTTGCCTGCTCTCCCACATCTTTGAGCTCGTTCACAGTCAAATATTTTACATACGTAAATTAAACATGACAATTACAGTAAACAAAGAAAGCATACAAAGTACATAAAATAAACGAAATAAAATATACATAGACAAATACAGTACTCAGATAATGAATAATGAATAAATAACATGAAGTGGTTATAGTTACAGTATTTACAAAGGTAAAGCAGTCAACAATCCGATGATTGGTTTAAACACCACATTGCTTTACTAGGCATTGCCCTGTTTGGAAGTGGTATGCCGTTGCCTTTCTCCGACCTTCGAACTGACTTACCCAGCCAGTTATAGGGTGACCTACAGTGTAACGTGGGTTCCGAACCACAGTGCTACTCGATATTTTTCACATGAGCAATACTGCCAGAGGTGAAAGAAGTGGAAAGTGACAGATAAAAATCCTAGGACCTGGCGGGGATCGAACCCGCGACGTTTGTCGTGTAGTCTGGCACTCTACCACTGTGCAACCGAGGCGCACACATTACATACATAATGTACACTATTTGACAAAAAACCTGGCCGCCGGCCGGCCGCAGCTGAGCCTAAGTCCGAGCCGATCGCGACATGGGACAATAAACGTGGCAGCGCTGATTCGCTCTAAGTCCAGCTATCTGCACAATCTGGCAACACTGCAGACTGCGGGAGTTCATACAGTACTTCTTGTGTGCAGTTAGAAGATAAGTGGGTCAGCTACATCCGTGGTCTTGCGGTAACGTGTGCAACTTGCATGTTCAGTATTAGCGATCGAAACCGACTGTTGACAAAAATTTTAAATCCATGTCACTCGTGCATGCTGATGCCACATGTGTAAGGGGAGCATATGTGTAACGTATTTCATTTTTTGGTACACTGGTAATAACATTTCGGCCCAATAACATTGCCACCTCTGGCCGCAGCACTTGGCAGAGCTCTCCGCGGCCCACTCGCCGGCAGCAGCGGTGGCGGCGCTACACAGCGCTGCCTCGCCCTCTGCCCACAGCGCCTGCTGCCGCTCATCGCCCTGCATACGTAAAATGCTGTAGTGTTGCTGAGTGGTGATCCACAAAAAAGGTTGTGATTCGTATTTCACACAGGATATAACGAAGCAGACCACCTATTTTGAATGATGAGCATATAATACATCAGAGAGGCAAAAAATTGTTATTGTCCAATCCAATGGCACTCTACGATGGTTAACACTTATTTGTGGTTTAAATCTCGATCCTTTTCCTTTCAGAAAAGCCTATCATGTAATTTGTTATTGTCATCAGTTCATATGTTTTCATCAAGACACACTATGTAACTCACTAAAATGTTTTAGTGTCGTTGTTTCATTCCTTACGGTAAATGTATGAGCTAAATTATGTGAATACGTTTCAGTGCACGTTCTAAAGCAACACAGGCACACTTCAAGGTTCGTGTCTTCATGTCTCATTTCTACAAGAGATATTTTGCATCAATGGAGGTGAATTCGAATTTCTTCGAAGGCGTTCCTATGATGAAGCAAAGAAGACATCTAATACCCTTTCCATAATTTGAAGTCGACCTTTCTGAAAGACTTATTGTATAAAGCTTTTCTTATGATTCCGATAAAGAGTTTCTTCTTGCAATCTGCAGCGTATAAAGTAAAATAAAACAAAATAAAATTACTTCCAGAAACGCAATTTCTCCAACCAGGATTAGAACTGCCGCCTCACACCAGGCTTGCATCATAAGACACAAGCAGAACCACACAGCCAACCACACGTTGCCGCATATTGCCCTCAGTCTCTCACATATTCAATGCTGAGCGTCTAATGCATCGCGAAAGATCACCTGAAAGTCACCTACACAAATAACTACATTCCTTGAGTGCAAAAGTTAAATTTCTGTCTCTCATTTCACTTGGGCATTACACATCATGAGTCATGAAAGTAGGAGAGGAATGTCAAGTGAACTTAACGAGACAATTCAGTACCACTTGCGGAAGTAACTGCACTATCACAGTGTTGCCAAATATCAGCAACGATGTTGCCAGTTCTTAGCTGTACTAGGAAGACCTGTGTAGCGATAAGCGACGCGAAATCGCGCTCGACTCATGCGGGCTTCTAGAGGGGAGTCGCGCAGTTTGGTTAATATGCGGCGCTCTCTCCTGATAGTTTCCGTCGTCACATTTAGGATGCAGATACTAAATTCGTCCAATGAGGCCGCAACTACCGTTTAAATTTTTTGAAGCTTTACTGCATTATGATATATTTTCAGCAAATGACTAGAGAAAAAAATACTGATATTGTCATTGCAACATACGGCAGATCAAAGACTGAGATACGTAAACATGCATCACGATTACATTTTCATCCCCCCCCCCTCCAAAGAAAAAGACTAAAACAATTACTTTTTTTTAGATATCTACAAAAGCTATTTTTATGAGTCACTGGAAATGAACGTTGCATCATCCGTCACTAAACAGTAAGGTATTAAACACTTCCCATCTTGAAAGCGACAGACCACAATATTCTCAATCCTACTAGCATCTGGCCTCAACCGGCTTTTATCCATGCATTGAGAAGAAATGCTGATGAATTGATAACTTACCCTCATCAACTTTCAGTGAGAGCTTTTTGTAACAAAACGAAAAAGTTATGCGGACCTTCATTTTCTCCAATGATACTAGGCACTGTTGTCCGAAGATGGACTGTATCTATGTTCAGTCTTGTCAAACGCGTCTCACATTCAAGGAATGTTACCTAAACGAATTTAGTACTCATGAAGCTGTAACAAAAAGAGAATCTGGCTGGTTGTGCATATTCGTAAGTTTTCTTACTTTGCCGTAATACTTGATGCAAAGATGAGAAAAATACAAATCCGTCATCTATCGGTTTCTTCGACTCTTTGGGCAGTCTTATTTGGTTTGTACTCCTTCACTTCTTCGGCGATCTACTGGTTTTATTGAAAATACAGTAATCAAAATTACGCGACTGTTTGTACCACATTTTAATGTCCTTGATTTTTATTCTAAATGACAGTGATGATTTCTGTTGGACTGGTTCCATATATCTGAGCTTAATTAATGAAATTTTATTCCCATGACAGATGAAAGCAAAAATGTTTGTAATTCTATCGGACCAAACTGCGTGGTCATCAGTCCGTAGCTTACAAACTACTTAAACCTAGGTAAAGTAACCTAAGGACAACACACATACCCATGCCCCAGAGAGGACTCGAACCTCCACGGCGAGTAACCGCGCGCTCCGCACCGAGACGCTTGAGACCGCTCGGCTACTCCACCGCGGCACGGATGAAAGAAATTAGAACCTTGTGTCTCTATAATGAATTTTCATATGAAAAAAATTAACACCTGAAGATGGGTCTTTAAAAACGTGAAAACGGTCGTGGACCTGTAAATCAAAACTGCTGACGCGGCTTCAGAATTTATTATTTACTTTATGGGATGATTGAAGTGATTTCCAAATAAGTTGTTCTATCTATATTTAAAATTTTAACATCATTTTAGAACAATTGATAAATTCATTTAAGAAAAGGTTCTTTCGTTTTGTTTGTGATGTCACTTGATATTCTTGAAGTAGGTGGCTACATCTGCTATGAGGTTTCAAATCAAATGTTTGTACAGCTTATGGCACTTAACTACGGGGTCATCAGTCCCTAAACTTACAAATTACTTATGAATTACTTACGAACTAGGACGGCACAAATATCCATGCCCGAGGGGGGATTCGAACCCCCGACCGTAGTGGCCGTGCAGACCGTGACTGAAGCGCCCCAGTCCCCTCGGCCACCGTGGCCGGCGCTATGAGGTTTCCAGGAGACAGTTGGCATGGATGATTTTGTTTGACAGTAAGCGGATAAATTTGAGACGTAACGAAACGAAATGATGAGATCCAGCTTTTGCAACAAAATGGACCCGATTTCTAAATTGGCTAGGTTTTCAGAAAGTGACTATTATACAGCTAGATATTACTGCTATAAACCGTACCTCATTGATTTAATCACAGCTGAGGCAGATTGCTCGCAACGTGAAAGAGAGTAGGAGTAGTTAATGTATGAAACGACCATCTTGAACACAAATTCAGTTAACTACGACTATGAGCATATTATGATGTTAATTTTTGAAAATATTTAATGTAGGTGACAAGAAAAGGTCAACTGACTGCAGAATTACATATCAGACACACATGTACATGATGCCGAAGTTGCGAAACAATAGGCCCTACTGTGACGTTGGAAAATCTTGAATGGCCTGATGAACGAGTTTTTGTAGCTGGCGTCCTGCATGTTAGGATCCGGATCCGTAATTCCACTCAGGCTCGAGATACTGTGCTCTCCAAATTGCACATATGTCACGTGGCCAGCTATTAAAAATAAATAAATAAATAAATGAATACCTCATTGAGCGTATTACCAGTTTTGGTTCTCGGTTTATGGTTGATTCATATGCAGGAGTTATAGTTATGTTTACTGTACTCCATTAACTAACAATAAGACTTACAATTTGTCGCAGAAAAGTCTTCCTAAATACTCAAATTTTGTCCAGTTTCCTTCGAGTTTGTTTCCTGATAAAATAAAATGTCCGCAGGTCAATATGGAAATTACAAGCGACCTGTTATTGACAGAACTTCTTGATACGTTAAATAGCGTTCCATTTGAATTTTTTGAGCATGTTCCTTGATGAGGTGCTGTCTTTGTTGCCTGCCTCGTTGATTTCATAAAATGTTACGTAGTCTCATGGCTGGATGCGATGCAGACATAGTTTTAATTGCAGTGTGTTCATTACAGCGCGGTGATAGTTTTCAAAGTACAAACTTAATGGTGACTTTTAGGTGCCAGGTATCTCATGTCGATTGATTATCATTCGATCGGTATCATCGCAGATAGCGACATTAATTTACTAACCATTACAATGTTCAATGCAATTCGTGAATTTCATTTATTTCTTATGTTACAGTCAAAATGCGTAAGTTCCAAGAGTTCTACCGAACATCTGTTAGGCTCTGTTCCTCTGTTCAGAACGACAACTATCATTTCCCTCCAGCAGGCGCGCTCCGCCTTCTCCGTTTCCAGACGCGCGCGCCTTCCCTCGCTCGTTGTGCCGCATTTACCAAAACGACCGTGGCTGCCTCCACCGCGTCATACCTCTTATCGACTTCAGAAAGGTAATGAAATAAATTACCCTTCAAGTTGGTGGCCACTAAACGCTACTGTTAGCATTACTCATGATGCAAGAACACTTTGTGTTCCAGTGTTACTATGATGTCTGACATAGCTCTTAAAAATTCGAAAATTTATTGGAACTATCCTTAACGAGTGGACAAAAGTTACTTTATACGTCTTAGTCTATTTTAAAACCACGTTTATATGCATTTTACATTTGAATGATTATTTTACACTTTTCAAATTTTGTATGTGTGAAATTTTTCATTCAATTTCAAACGTTTTTATGAGAATAGAACAGAGACATTCGATACATTTGTTTTATTTCTATTTCACCTACCACTCTTATGTATTAGTCACGAAAAGATCGTGAAGGTGAAAAAGATAGGGCTATATGAACTCACACTAAATCTTACCAGAAATAGTTTTAACGGCGAATCATTCACAAATGGAAGAGAAACAGGCGGAAACAGCAGTTGTATAAAAAGTGCCCTCCACGACACACCAATTAAGAAATGGCGTTAATGAAGCAGTGTCATCCAGTTCTACGTTAAGTGGAAAGTTCAAGGTCTCTTGTTCAGAGGGAAGTTGGTTTGAAATGAACTGGAAAATTTGTACCAACACACGGGAACATGAACAAAGTAAGTTCTATTGCACACGAGACACGAAAGAAAGAAGGAAGGTTACGATTTAACGTCCCCTCGACAAGGGGTCATTAGAGTGAAGCAGAAGTTCGGATTGTCATGATAAGGATGTGGAAGGAAATCGGCCGTGTCCTCCCGCAGGGACCATTCCGGCATTTGCCTAGACTGATTTAGGAAAATCATGGAAAACTCAAATCCAAATGGCCGAAGGCCAGTTCGATGCGCCGTGCAGCAGAATATGAGTCCCGTGTGTTACCACTGCACTAACTCGCTCCGTAGCAAAAACGAATGCGAGTAAATATTGCATTATCACGCGGTTCTGAGTTACGTTAATTAAATTTCTGGACTATCGTTAGTATAAAATCAATTGTAAAAATATGTAACAAAAACATAATAGACAATAAAGCAACCTTAAAAACACGCGTTACAACGATTAAAATTGATCGATGAATTGTACCATGGTTTTAAACAACATTAGGCAAAGCAATTGCACTGTTGGTTGTTAAAAGATATTAAATAAAAGTACTGACGTGTCTCTTATTCATTGATTTTGAACAGATGCCGTAGAATGCGCAAGGCTGTAATTTTACCGATATTATAAAAATTAAATGGACGGAGTACAAAATTTGTAAATAAATTTGATCCAAATTATCATTATGAATGAAGTTAATAAATGAGCAATCCGTGAATGTCCACTGCCTACGTATCGGTTTCAAATTAAGGGTGTTAAAAGAAGTGTTCCAGATTTTCAGAGGAACTTTTACCGATGAAACAAGACAATAATGACCGTTATACATTAGCTCTGACTCGCTTATATTATTGGATATGAGAACTTGTTGATCTTCAGTATTGTGAAACATATTGAACAAACAAATGTAACGGTAATACAAAATAAAATTCAGAGATCAACTTGAAATAAAACTAATGGTACTAACAATAATAAAGCACAGCAGTTCAACCACTTCATGAGGAGAATTATAGGGAAAATATGTGTTTAACAATACTAAGGAGACGAACGGCAAGAGCAAACTGTTTACAGTTACGAACAATATTCGTACTGCCCATGGACGATAGACCTGAAATAACCAAACGGTTTGGTTTATAGGACAATTTCACTTTTGGCGGTTGCAATTACTTTACAAATAATAGATCGGATAAATGGAGTAATTTGAAGGGAAACGAATTACTACAATTACATTGAATCACCTGCAAAGATAAAAATATTTAAGACAAAAAGTACTTCTGAAGCAACATTAAACACTAACATTATAATTCAACTAAACAGGGGCATCACTATACGAAGAAAACAGTTTCTTATTGGGAAAGGGTATGCGGATGTAATAGAAGTCACTATATTCTGCAGCAAAAGCCGTCTGGTCAATTTTATGATTATCGGTAAAAACTTGCGTAATAGCTGCTCTAGGACGGTACTCGCCAGATGTTCATTTTGGTGATATTCCTGAAATGTGAGCCGCGTATGACAAGATTGGACGTATATACGTCCAATTTGGGACAAAAATGCGTAGGAACTTTGGAGAAAGTAGTCATTTCACACTTTATCCGTTTCGTTAAAAGAAACTCTCCCCGGAAGTTGATGAAGGTAAGTCATCTGTTCATCAGCATTTTCAATGATGTTGTGGGACTGAAGCCTTCCTTAGAATGGGCTTTGGCAGCGCAGCATGGATAAAAGCCAGCTGAAGCAAGCTGTTTGTAGGAATGAGGATATTGTGGGATGGCCAAAAATTCTTCCTATAGCTTAGCAGTATTAGTTACGATACTAGGCAACTCTGATCGTTCCCTTAGTTTCAGAATTCGAGGTATTTTCCAATATTCATGAGGATATGAGATTAGTCATTGCATTTAAATGACTCTGTTATCCTGAATTAAATATTCGACCGCAGAAAGGTCTATCCCTGCTAAAATTGCAAACAGTTTTGTGTTTTATGTCGGGACTGTGTGTATTAACTGCCAACAAATGTCAGATAACTGAACGAGTAATCACATTTTAGTTCGGTGGCGCCATTCTCGTTTTCTGATCTACAGCAAGCATAGTTGATTAGTGAGGAATCGTTGTACTTGTGATGTGTGTGGCTTCACGTCTATTTTTCTCCTCTGAAAAACGTCCTAAATGGTACTCAGCAACGAAATACCAAAACGCATTGCAGTGTGTCAACCAAGAGATCGGCATTTTCTATTGTTATTTTAATCTTTATCATTATGCTGTAACGCCGTAAACATCATTGATTACTATCATTATTGCCATCATTATTATCATTAATTCAGTTGCAAAAGCGTTCTTTCCCATGTGGCCAAGAGACCAGAAAGAATGTGTGGTTTGACGAAAAATAGGACCATAGGAGAAAGTAGGTAAAACGTTGGTAACAATTTCTGTTAATTTAACATCGTGACCACAGATACTAAGCAACAACACATGCAAGTCATAGGTTGCAACGTTCGAAAAATCCATCAGACACATGGGTTCAGATTCTGATCATCATTTGTTGGCCCAACAAGGCTGTAACACTACGATTATATGTATATAATTGCAGAGGAAAAACCTCAGAATTGCACATTTCGAACATATATACTTTAGTTTCTGTGGTTATGGCCGTAATTTTAAACATCCAGTCTTCTAAATATTCATGTGAAATAATTACCGTGTTGCACAAATAGTTAACTATGTTTCTTCTGGCTTTCAAGCAAACCAACACATTTATGTATTCACGTGGAAGACATGAAATATTACTTGCACAGTCGTAAGGATGAATTTTGAAACGCAGACGCTTTCTAGATGCAAAGTTTTTCGAGACGGATGGGGCATCATTGATTTCCAGTAACTTTTCATCAAAAAAATTAGCTTTTGTCGAAATGTAACAAAGCAATTGTTTTAGTCTTTTTTTTTGGGGGGGGGGGATGAAAATGTAATCGTGATGCATGTTTACGTATCTCAGTCTTTGATCTGCCGTATGTTGCAATGACAATATCAGTATTTTTTTCTCTAGTCATTTGCTGAAAATATAATGCAGTAAAGCTTCAAAAAATTTAAACGGTAGTTGCGGCCTCATTGGACGAATTTAATATCTGCATCCTAAATGTGACGACGGAAACTATCAGGAGAGAGCGCCGCATATTAACCAAACTGCGCGACTCCCCTCTAGAAGCCCGCATGAGTCGAGCGCGATTTCGCGTCGCTTATCGCTACACAGGTCTTCCTAGTACAGCTAAGAACTGGCAACATCGTTGCTGATATTTGGCAACACTGTGATAGTGCAGTTACTTCCGCAAGTGGTACTGAATTGTCTCGTTCACTTGACATTCCTCTCCTACTTTCATGACTCATGATGTGTAATGCTCAAGTGAAATGAGAGACAGAAATTTAACTTTTGCACTCAAGGAATGTAGTTATTTGTGTAGGTGACTTTCAGGTGATCTTTCGCGATGCATTAGACGCTCAGCATTGAATATGTGAGAGACTGAGGGCAATATGCGGCAGCGTGTGGTTGGCTGTGTGGTTCTGCTTGTGTCTTATGATGCAAGCCTGGTTGGAGAAATTGCGTTTCTGGAAGTAATTTTATTTTGTTTTATTTTACTTTATACGCTGCAGATTGCAAGAAGAAACTCTTTATCGGAATCATAAGAAAAGCTTTATACAATAAGTATTTCAGAAAGGTCGACTTCAAATTATGGAAAGGGTATTAGATGTCTTCTTTGCTTCATCATAGGAACGCCTTCGAAGAAATTCGAATTCACCTCCATTGATGCAAAATATCTCTTGTAGAAATGAGACATGAAGACACGAACCTTGAAGTGTGCCTGTGTTGCTTTAGAACGTGCACTGAAACGTATTCACATAATTTAGCTCATACATTTACCGTAAGGAATGAAACAACGACACTAAAACATTTTAGTGAGTTACATAGTGTGTCTTGATGAAAACATATGAACTGATGACAATAACAAATTACATGATAGGCTTTTCTGAAAGGAAAAGGATCGAGATTTAAACCACAAATAAGTGTTAACCATCGTAGAGTGCCATTGGATTGGACAATAACAATTTTTTGCCTCTCTGATGTATTATATGCTCATCATTCAAAATAGGTGGTCTGCTTCGTTATATCCTGTGTGAAATACGAATCGCAACCTTTTTTGTGGATCACCACTCAGCAACACTACAGCATTTTACGTATGCAGGGCGATGAGCGGCAGCAGGCGCTGTGGGCAGAGGGCGAGGCAGCGCTGTGTAGCGCCGCCACCGCTGCTGCCGGCGAGTGGGCCGCGGAGAGCTCTGCCAAGTGCTGCGGCCAGAGGTGGCAATGTTATTGGGCCGAAATGTTATTACCAGTGTACCAAAAAATGAAATACGTAACACATATGCTCCCCTTACACATGTGGCATCAGCATGCACGAGTGACATGAATTTAAAATTTTTGTCAACAGTCGGTTTCGATCGCTAATACTGAACATGCAAGTTGCACACGTTACCGCAAGACCACGGGTGTAGCTGACCCAGTTATCTTCTAACTGCACACAAGAAGTACTGTATGAACTCCCGCAGTCTGCAGTGTTGCCAGATTGTGCAGATAGCTGGACTTAGAGCGAATCAGCGCTGCCACGTTTATTGTCCCATGTCGCGATCGGCTCGGACTTAGGGTCAGCTGCGGCCGGCCGGCGGCCAGGTTTTTTGTCAAAGAGTGTACATATTAAATCATTAATTAAATGACATAAGATCATAATTACTACACGCAGATTCAACTGAACAAAATCTCTCAGAGGCTCATACTCAGTAATGATGTAAGGTTTACCTCACATTTTGAAATAACCTTTCGCTGTTATCAACACCACCTAGAGAGAAGGCCGAGGGGCTCTCGCGTGACGTCATGCAGAGTAGGCTGCGCGCGCGTTGCTGACTGTGTAGCCCCTGGGGTCAGTGAGCTACGCGCGCGCAGACTTACGCTGCATGACACGAGAGAGCCGCGGCCTTCTCTATAAAGTTCATATGTTTGTAAATCTTATGGAACGTAACGACGGGGCCATCAGTCCCTAAACTTACAAACTACTTATGAACTACTTACGAATTAGGACGGCACAAATATCCATGCTCGAGAGGGGATTCGAACCCCCGACCGTAGTGGCCGTGCAGACCGTGACTGAAGCGCCTCAGTCCTCTCGGCCACCGCGGCCGGCGGCGTTCTCTCTAGGTGGTATTGAACCTACCCAGTTAGCACTGGCGACCCCTTTGGGCAAAATCATGCACTACGTGAGCGGAGACGGCTACGGGGTGCAAGCCACGTTCCGGAAGTTCCGTTTGTGCAGAATTTCTGGTCGGCCCTCGTTTAACAAGTGGTCTTAGCCTGCGAGCCCGCGCCTTTTCACTGAAAAAACCACAGCACAGAGTGCCAGCTGGTAAGCTGTTCGGCAGACTTTTACAATGTCTTAGAGTCACAGGTACCCCAGCACCTCACAGGAATGACAGTGGAAGGGCCCGCTAAGTCAGCGCTACTGAAATGGAGAAGCTTAAGGATAGTCTACACGATGACACTAGGTTGCGACAATCGTTGAATGAAATGGTTTCGTGTATGTCTGTACACACGGTGCCAATACCAAACACTTCAGTTTCGTCGTTTTGTGAGTGCCGTAGTCGACGTAAAATGAAAGTTTTGGTAGCTGTAACAGTTGCGGCGGAGCTATTGCTTCTCTGTGTGAAGTCTCTGCATAAGGATAAACATAAAAAGAATAAGAAACGTGTTTCGGTTGATGAATGGATTAAGTAAAGACGCCCGCTCAGTTGTTCAGCGACCTCGCCGAAAGAGATTCTGGTACAAGACGCTAGAAGTTATTTTAATCAACCTAGAATGTCATCAGAGCAGTTCGCGGTCTTGTTACAGAGTCAGTAATGCAATAAACAAACAAGATACTGTTATGAGTGAAGCACTGTTACCAGAACTGAAATTACAAATTGCATTATGTTTTTTGTCAATTAGATATTCGTCTCTACAGTACCTGTACTGTATTCCGAAATCCACAGTTGCCATAGTTCGTTTGTATAGGTTTTTCGAATTGAATGTATTTTAGTCTGCAATTCATTAATCGACAACCCATCGATATTTAATTCACGAATAATTGCTTGAAGAGCACCAACACGCCGCTGCTTATTCCTGAGATTTTCATCGTTAATCTCACAAACACGTGTGCATCGCATATATGCTCAAAAACCGAATTATTTCTTCCGTTTCCCCCTTATGTTGTATTTTTTTCTGTATTTGTTGTAACCTAACCTAAAAGCACGCGCAATCAGTTTCGCCAAAGTTGGAAGGTGGCGAAACTGTTTAGTTTCTGTGGTGTCGCAGAAGTACAAAGTGCGCGCCACTTACTTTCGCCGCGCGCCGCCAGGCACGCACGGCGCGGCGTTCTCACGACGACAGCCACGAGCGCCCTCTGCGACAACTCCGCTCGTGGCCACGACTGAAGGACATCGTTCACTTCGCACTTCGGACTGAGATAGCAACGAGTAAAGAGTTCGGAATCAGATAGGCACCAGAGAAGACTTTGCTATTGTACAGGCACTAGGCAGGCCTCTAACAACTATGTATCAACATTCTGCAGTACTATGTAAAAGTTAAGTATTGTTACATTCTGTGCAATATATATCTCTTTCTAATTTACTCGAGTGTTTATAGTTTCTGGCTGCTCCCCTCCGTACCTGCACCAGCGTGCTATTTTTGTTCCTGTGTCGGTCTCGTTCCACTCGGCCACCGACACCTACGACGAGGCTGGGACACAAAAGCGGCGACGAAGTTGGGATACAAAAGTTTCGCCAACGAGTTGCGCGAACGCCTGCCGCGCATGCGCACTCGCCAGTAGCGCAGTTTCGTGAAACGTAGAGTCGTCGTGTAAACTAGCCTGTATACTAAGTACTGTGGTTGAATCCCTGCAACTATTGTGCGACCATTAGGCGCAGAAGAAACGGTGTCTCACGTCTGGTGGGATACCTCAAGAACAATTTCTGTACCCATGCATCTAAGGCGCCTTCAGGCCCTAAGGCCACAAGATCATCATGGCACGTGGCGGTTCTGGCAATGGATGATGCAGGTGTCGCAGATGCACTATTTATGTTCAAGATTTTGTTTACCGATGAGGCAGGGCTCACAAAACACGCTGTTGCAAATTTTCATGACAAGCTGTAGACTTTTAAACGGTGAGAGGCATTTAATACTTTTATCGGAATATTAGCAAAAATACAAATCGGATTAAAAAAAAGCGTGATAAAAGTGGTTCACCTCGATGAGGAACGTGCATCAACTTAAATTTCGGCTCATTTGCACCACCCTCGGTTGAGGGAGTGGGATGACTTTGTTATCTTGAATAGGAAATATGTTTTTTTAATGGCAGATGTGGATTCTTCGTGCAAAAATATTTATCTTTCGCTTGAAACAATATTTTCATTTTTTATTTTTTCGTTTCATAATAGATGGTGCTGTATTCCGCAAAAATAAAAATGAGATAAAAACTAGTTAAAAGCGATAATACCTCAAACAAATACACATTGGACCCTTTCTCCTTTCTATCCAGTTTTAGTTGTAATCTTACCACCCTCCGCTTTCCTATCAGTTGCCACCCTTTTCCGGGTATAAAAAGGTGTTAAAGCAGATCTTAGTGCCCTGATTAAATAAATGACGCGCAACGGAATTCGCCTTACGGAAATTATGGCAACTAATTGGATAGCGGTGGCAGTAGTTTACCTCAAGGGATGTGCCTGATTTCCTATGTGAATATTATGCATACAAATAACGACGGGGAATTAGTATAAACAAAGCAGTTTCCCCTTTATCAAATTTAGATTTATTTACAGATCTTGTCATTACTCAATTCAGCAATACATATTATGGGCATTTCAGTTAAAAGATTTAGAATACAATTAATATTTCGTGGAAGGATTAACAAAGGGACCAAAAGCTTTCACACTCTTTTTCTACTGGCTGGATTCCACAATCGTAGTGCCATGATGTACTACCCACGTGGCGACGCTCACGTAAATTTAAAGTGCCACAAAGAAAATCTCCACAAAATAACTGATCACACAGAATCTTATGTCACGGATACCTACTACTCACTAGCTAACTGCTTCAATTACTTTAAATCCGATTAAAAAGGTTTTACGTCCAATTGTCTTTGTATATCTTGGTCCATTATGTTGCATTGTCACTAGCACGTCAATCTAAGTGGACAACAAAACGATAAATGAAGCCACACGAGATTTCATTAATAAATTTCCTCCGCGCACACAGTAGAATCTCAAATCGACAAAGCGAACGTCGTTCCACTATTGAAATAAGCCAACTTGGTACACAAGAGATACCCACATGAATTGAGCCTAATCCGCAAAGAACAGAAATCGGCCTAATTCCGTGTAAACGCTCCCAAAATTTAGAAAATGGGCTTCTCCTAACATTGTGCATTTACAGAACTATTTATCTGCTAATCTGTACCAAAATTGTCACAAATCACACTCACTTCCAAATACATTGCCCTCGGAGACCAACATACTCACCTCCGTCGTCAGCCAGCCGAGGAAACATTCTGCCAAAATATGTCTGCCATCTAGCGTAACTGCCCATCCCGTTCAACGTGGCCAGTCACCTAACGGGACCATCCTACCAACTTACGAATCGTGGAGGAATCGCAAATCAGACACTTGTCGACCACGTCCCTCCAGGCGACCTCTTGTCCAATACAGAAATAAAGTTGGCTAACCTTCTATGAGCATCTCTGCCTTCCCTGGTGCAGCCTCACACACACGAAGACACACACACACACACACACACACACACACACACACACACACACACACACACACTTGGTGGGATGGGGAGATGGGTGCTGTGGAGCAAAGCTCCTTATGTGAACGAGGCTCACTTTTTATGCCTGTAATTACAATAGCAATAATAATCATAATGCATTCTTGTCTCCACTGCTCCTAGCATAGCCCAGAAATGAATGATTAAGGTGGCACGAAAGGTCAAATGCAAAAATAAAATTAGAAACTAATGTGCACGCAACACTGAGTTTGCATGAAACACTTAAGTGAAATGAAATGATACTACAGTATCGTATCACAGTAAAAAGTTGGAAAATACTGCGCACAAGTCGTTGCATGTCAACATCCCTATCAGGTAACGGGTTAGCATACTTTTGACGAGCTCTTTCTATTATCCTCAGAATACGAGGAAATGATGTCTGATGTCTACTCCGTCTGCAATTGTTAAGATCTTGGAACAATCGCACGATAATAAGAACAATGAACAATCTGACCACAGATTCAGGGATTATCTCTGTCTGTACTTCATTCGATTGTGCGAGTTGTCATACGATAGCATTATGACAAATGTCAAAAAATTTTCTTTCATTTTATTAATCTGATGTGTATTTGCTTGAGACATTACCGTTTGTCAACAATTTCCATCTCATTACGATTTTTAAGGATTACAGCACCATGCCATGAAAAGAAAAAAAAATGTTTTAAAGGAATAATTTTTTTATGAAGAATCCAAATCTACAATTAAAAATAGGAGTCCGTAATTAAACTAAAATCCCCCCACCCCAACTCCCTCCACTGTGCAGGTAGGGGTGGGGGATGGTAGAGCTTTATGTTAATGGATGTCCCTCTTCGTGCTTAACAATTTTATCACAACTTAGTCCGAAAAACTTACTTCACCCTGTAAATAACCAGGCAATTCATCTACAATCGATGTATGGACAGGCATACTTGACGACAGATTAATAGGACAATATGTGCCCACATAAAGGTTAGACGGGGCACAACATTTGAACTGCCTCATTACTGCATTACATTGGTGGATGCGCCACGTTAGCAACGATTACAGATGTGCGTCATTCCTTACGCTTAAGGTCAAAGACATGCATTTCCTTGAATTGATGCCAGCTGGAACAGCTCCTAGAAACCCGTGTTTATAATAGTATGTATTTTCGTACCCTAGTTTAATGAACCTCTTTCTCTTGATTCAATGGATATCATCACGTTGAAAGTAGGCAGCCATAGGCTTAAGTTCATTATTTATGAATTTTTAGCTTTATTTTTGTGAATCTAACGTGTATCCGCCTTATACCTTTATTTTGTATGTGAAAGTCATCCATAATCGATAATCTCAGTCCATGTTTGTAACTGCTGCACATTATAATGTCTTTGCCACTGCGATGTAGCATCTGCGCTACAGCAGCTTCTTTGACCGCTGAGGCGAGTAGTAGAGAGTCAGCTGTTGAGCAGAGAAGTCGATTGTGGGCTAGGCTAGCTGACAGACGTATGGCAACTGTGTTGTGTCCTAAGGTTGATTTGGTCAGAAATGATTGTATTGAGTTTAATTTATTTCACTGTACATTTATGAATACAAACTTATTATATTGGGCAGTGGATTCTGTATCAAGAGGAAGATAATATTTGTATGGAACGGAATTGTAGAAAACCATTGTATTATGCTGAAGATTCAACAGAGGTATGTTTCTTTAATTCAATAAATAACTTAATTATTACTAATTTTTCTTATTTCAGTTCATCCCCGTCCCTCATTTTCGTGATTGTGGGATTTTTGATTTTCTTGTATGATACGTGTTGAGTTTTTGTGAAAAAGATTTCCTTTTAAATGTAAAGTAATCAGTCCTTATCTGTCAGAAATAATGTTCACAGAAATACAGATTGTTTTACTTACAAGGTCTAAATTTGTTTGTTAAATCCGTTGCGCACATATGTTTAAAGAAACTCCTTGATTTAAATATAAAGACTTAATAAGAATAAGAAACTTTCACTTAACAAACTTTCATGAAGCTTTCCCTTTCACTTAATAAACTTACAACAAGAAGCTTTCAACGTCTCAAAGTAATCGACACTCGTTTTGAACACCCAGTACGTTTCGGGTAACTCTCAAATCAGGTATGTTATGGAATTAATAGGAAGTACACAGTTCAGCAAAGAAATGCATGACTATTTAATTATATGCTAGTTACATTTAAGATCAATATCACAGATAATTTAACTAGATCTACAGTCATTACTGTTAGTATCCTCCCGTTCTGTCGGAGTTGTGTCACTTTCAATGAAGAGTTGCTTAAGCTACCTCATCATTATTAATAAAGGAGTACGGGATAATGAGTGTTCAAGGAACACAGACATTGATACAACCGCAGAGGCAAATATGGTCGAATTAAATATTACTACCAGTTAGCGAGTCATTAAACATCCTTTAAGAGACTTATTGTTCTATTGAGCATAGTGAGCGAGACGAAGCAATCTGCTGAATATGGTAGTATAATTCGCCACGATTAGAGCCATAGACGCAAAGCTCTGAACCAAGCCGGCAAAACATTTATTAAATAAGTAAATTTACAGTTTAAATATGATTGTCATTGTTGTCTTAGTCTTTAGGTGTGACCATTTTGATTAAAAAAAAAAGGTATACGTTTTCAGCACACAACATTATTTTGAAGCATAGACAAAAAGACTTTGATTATTAGTATACCAGTAAATACAGTTGAAAACTGACATCCTCAGACCACACAATTTTATTGAGTAGGTTCGAGCGGTGAATCACCCGCTCGGTTAGCCGTGTGGTCTAACGCACCGCTTTCCAAAACAACGAGGCGTACCGAGCCCGGTTCGAAACCACCCGACGGATGTTCAATAGGATCGTAAAATTTTATTTGAGGCATACGTTGAATATTTAAGTTGGTACACATAATGATTGTTCATATATTCAGTTTACTAATACCTTTGGAGTAAACCTTCCAGAGCCTAACACAGTTTCTTGAATATTTTCCTTACTGTTTAAACATGACCTCATTATTTCTCAAGGGCTTATTGAGATTATCAAGTCCTTTTAGAACACTATCTTTTCGTTCCTGGCAGTTCCTTTCCAAGAAGCATGTAACACAAACCCTTTATTTCAGAGACAAGTCAAAGATATTATTTTTGAAATGTTCCTCAAATTTCAATATTTAAGGACAAGTGCTAAGTACTAAAGACGTGGTCGAGACAATTTTAATCACCATTTTACCTATATTTCACCTTAGAAACACAACTGTAACATAATGTCCAAGTCACACGTTTTTTTCTAGTAAACAGTTCACGACAGTACATATCATAACAGTTCAATATCTTTGACAAAGCTAATATTCGGAATATTTTTCCCAATTCAATTTTGAAGTTATTTAACTCAAAACTTTCTCAATGAAAAAGTCCTTTTACAATATTTTATATTCCCTTGACTAATCACGGTCCTATCGGGAGGCAGAATTATTTAAAGTCCGTAGCGTAACCCGAATTAAAGTCCACAGATAACTTTTACTCACTTGCGTAACAGTTCGACCCTTTCATGATAAATAATGAAGTCTTTAAATAATAACAAAATTGATTCCTTCGCAATTAAAAGAGTTCGGAATATTTCCGCACCTGACTTTAACTATTTCGCAAACAAAGACTGAGACACGACAGAGATTTTAATGCAACGAGAAACAAAGACTGAGAGAGCGAGTAGCTATTCTGCGGAACTATTTATACTACAATTTGCAACAAAAGATGACTTTGAATTACGGTGTTTAGACGCGGTTATACTGCGACTTTACTATTTCGAAACTTCAAAGATATTCTGATTTTACTGGAATTTTTGAAAAAATGTGAAAATTCTGCCTCTTACAAAATTATTAAGACTGAAATTGACTGATAATGGCTAGTTTATGCGATGATTGCGATGTAGTGTCACACGGATTAACAAAGGGTGTAGGAGTGCCAGCCAGCCTGGATGTGGTTTTTAGCCGGTTTTCCTCGTTTCTCTAGGTGAATACTGGGCTGGTTCCCAAGTCCCGCTTCATTTACACAATTCGCAAACATTTCGTAGCACTTTACACTTTTTCACACATATAACACTATACGCAAACATTTTGGGTACCCTTTTCTTCCCGGGAGGCATGGGGTGGCGGCAGGAAGGGAATCCGGCCACCCCGTAACTAATAACACGCCAGATCCGATTAATAAAGCCGATATTGCTAGTGCGGGAACGTGGATCAAGACAAAGACAAAAGATTTCTGTGGTGAATCATTAATTCAAAAAATTGAAGACCATGTCACCACGATCAGCAACGTCGTAAACATGGAATCAAACTTTAAACATCGATTTGTATAACATTCTTTGAACTGACCTTCGTGATAAATCCAAGTCAGTTGCCACTGTCATGATCGGTTGTCGCGGATTTTAGACCACAGCTAAATTCACTCGCAATTCATTTTCCCCAGTTGTGACTGTTCTGGGTCCATACAACAATTGTGTCCTTAAATCTCTCTCATATATGGTACACAAATTTTCTAGAAGGTGCTTTTGATCCAAAATATATTAACCATTCATTAACAATTGCAGCAGTACAACAATTTAAAAAAAGTGATGCGAAAATCCTTTCTTCTGTTATTAACTTCGTGAAAAATCGGAAAACATGTCTCACAGATCACGCTTGTTACAATTCACTATTTTGATTGTATTTCTCTTGTGATTCATTGTATAGTAACTTGGTAATATCGGCCTTTCGTAACCACAGCCAAACGGGTTAAAAATTCCTTTTGTCCTATATGTTATCGTTACATTTGTTTCCTTTTAACCAATTGCACAGCGAATTTTGCGTCATCCTGAACGCAAAACAACAATTTTCCAATGATGAAGTACACGTAGCTGCAAATTAACGTACTCACAACCAAACGGATACTTGTAACGCAAAGCCTTTCATATTTAAATACATCAGCTTAGCTTGGAGACTGATATCATCTGCATTCAATTCAGTCGTGGTGTATTTGCGTTTTTTCCACATTTTTATTCGATCCCTGTAACCGTTCACAATGTTTTTTTGTCTGTGTGGAACTAAAACTGATCTTAATTTAAAGCTGTTGTTACAGGCTTAAACAAGATTCCGTCTCCGTACTTGTCGCTGACTACCAAGCAAGCGGCGTGGGTTCAATTCTCGACAAGGCATTTAGTGCTGCGTGTTTCCATCATCATCATTTCGTCATGATCTACACGCAAGCCGTGCATGTGGCGTCAAGAAGAAAGAAAGAAATTATAACCTTGCACTAGGTGGCCGAGAAACATACGATAGGGTCTTGTTCAAATGTTTGTTAAGCTTAAGGGACTTAACTGCGGACTCATCAGTTCCTAAACTTATAAACTACTTATGAACTAATTTATACTAAAGACGACAAACATTCATACCCGAGGGGGGATTCGAGCCCCCGACGCACGGGGAGCATAGCGCCTCAATCCGCTTGGCCACTCCGCCTTTTAATCCTTAAATTTCGATTATACTAGAAGTTATATGTGATGCAAAAAAATTGAAAGTGAATTATATATCCACGATATACCACTTCACCTAGTGTCTTTAGATCATATATCTTACCGTTAAAACGACGATGTATGGGTGTGTTATGGTACAATGTCAATGAATTTATAGAAGAAATATAATTTCTACAGTATATATTCCAAAATAGTTTAAGCGTCGAATAGCTATCGCTGTCTATGATAAAAATTTCGTAAGCAACTTCATGTTAACCTCCATTTATTCTTTCTGCGTATCTCGAGGTCATACTATTTACTACACAGAACACTTTCTCCAACCTATTCAATTGGTTACTATCTCAAGCCTCGTGAGAAGTTTGAAATTTGCAAATGAAAGTAATGCTCTAGCATAGTTAGAGGAGGAGACAATGTAAAATAACCTACACCTTGTCAATAACTGTGTAATGACTCGTTTACGCTCGTTCGGTAAATTTACCTTTGTTTAGCCTATCGTACAGACTGGGGAAAGTAAAATTAGTCTTCACAAGTGGATACAGTTTTAAACCGTTCGCAGCAGCATTATCTGAGAGAAAAAGACGACAGCTACTTCCATCTGGATCGAGAAACTGCCCATATAGGCAGTTCTTGTACGAATCACAGTCAACAAATAATTTAACTTGTAAACTGAATACTTAGTTGCCGTGCAACAAATAACAGAGACTGAGGGGATCATTCTTTTCTATTTACATTTTAACAGATAATTTGTACTTGCTCTCTGGTTGACAGCTTGTCCTGAGAGTAAATTAATTATCCTAATAAAGCGAACATTCCGTTGCCAACATTAGCAGACTGCGCCGCCGCCTTAGGTAAAATTTAATCATTACCTCAAAACTGTAAAGTGACGGAATTATATCTGTTTATCCAAATCCCTGACGTTTGTATTATCCAGTATCACTAATGGTTCTTTGCACGGTGGAGGTCTGTTATTAAGCACTTAGAGAATCGATATATTCACCATACATCAATTCGTTGAGTGGCAGGGTCATCCTCCCAGTCGTTCGACTTAGTAAGCGACTTTGTAAGCGACTCCGTTGCTCTCCGCTTTGTAATACTCGGTATGTAACAGAGGACATTGCATAGACCACCTTCGGGAGAGATCACAAGAGCTTGTAACGCGTAATATCTATATATAGAAAAGGCAACGCCCCTACTGACTGACTCATCATCGCCCAGTCCAAACCACTTAGGATAGAAACTTGAGATTTGTAAAGGTTGTTGATCATACTCTGTAGGCGTCATTTAAGAAACGATTTTTCGATATTCCGTCCGCAAGGTGGTGAAATAGGGGCTGAAACATTTTTTTTTAAATACGTTGCTATTTATGCAATTTTTAAGCTAGAGCTACAAAATTTCGGGTTTTAACACAGGGTTCGAATTTAAAAGACAGGTGTTCCGACATTTTTTGAAATTCACCCATTGGGGGGTAAAAAAAGGAACGCAAAAAATTATTATCAAAAAATGTTGCTACTAACTCAAATTTTATTCTACAACTACGAAACTTCGGATATGGAATCTTGGTCAGGATTAAAACAACACGTGTTTTAGTATTTTAGGAAATTCAACAAGTAAGAGGGTAAAATAAGGGATGAAAAATTCGTTTTGAAAACACTTTTCTATTAAGGCAATTTTTAAGCTACAACCACATAAATTGGTATGTTTTCTTGATCAGAATTAAAAAAAGAAAAAAAAAAATAATACGTGTTTCCGTATTTTCAGAAAAGTAATCACTTAGGGGGTGAAACAGGAGATGAAACATTTTTTGAAAATACGTTGCTACTAAGTCAATTGTGAACCCAGAATTACAAAAAATTATATCACCATACTAGGTTGGAATTTAAAAGATAAATGTTGGGGTATTTTTCGAAATTAATCTATTAAGGGGTGCCATAGCCGGTTACAAGTAGTAAAATCAAATGTTCAAATGTTTGTAAATCTTAAGAGACTGAACTACAAGGTCATCAGCCCCTAAGGCTTACAAACTAATGAAACTAACGTAAACTAGACTAACGTATGATAAGGACAACACAAACAAACATGCCCGAGGGGCGAATCGAACCCCTGATGGCGAACAGGAGCGTGCATCGCAGCATGGCGCCTCAATAAGCATGGCCATTTTTGTGTTGTTGGTTAGAATTTTAAAAATACGTGTATCGGTATTTTTGGAAATTCAACCATAAAGAGGTTTAAATTGGTGAGGGGATTTTTTCGAAAATCTGTTGCTATTTAGGCAATTTTGAAGTTAGAACTACAAATGTTCGGATTTGGATTCGATGTTCGAATTTTTTGGAAGTTCAACAATTAAGGGGGTAATATAGGGGATTAAATTACTTTTCGAAAACACATTGTTGTGCAGACAATTTTGAAGCTAGAGCTGCGAAAATTGGTACTTGTATTGTTCGTTAGAATTTAAAAAATACGTGTTTAGGTATATTTGGAAATTCAACCATCGAGGGGGTTCAATTGGAGGGGAGATGTTTTTCGAATATCTTTTGCTATGAAGGCAATTTTTAAGCTACAACCACATAAATTGGTATGTTTTCTAGGTCAGAATTAAAAAAAAAAATAATAATAATACGTGTTTCCGTATTTTCAGAAATGTAATCACTTGGGGGTGAAATAGGAGATGAAACATTTCTTGAAAATACGTTGCTACTAAGTCAATTGTGAACCCAGAATTACAAAAAAAATGATATCAACATACTTGGTTGGAATTTAAAAGATACATGTTGGGGTATTTTTCAAAATTCATCTATTAAGGGCTGCCATAAGGGATTACAAGTAGTAAAATCAAATGTTTTTTAATCTTAAGGGACTTAACTACGGGGTCATCAGTGCCTAAGGCTTACAAACTAATTAAACTAACTTATGCTAAGTACAACACAAGAACCCATGCCCGAGGGGCGAATCGAACCCCCGACGGCGAACATCAGCGTGCACCGCAGCTTGGCGCCTCAATACGCACGGTCATTCTGCCGCGGCAACAAGTAGTATCACAACATTTCATTATGATAGTACTTAAGCTATATCTACGAAAATTTATATTAAGAGGGAGAAACAACTGGTGCAGAACAAGCAGCGTACGCATGCGAAGCAGCGGGCGTTAGGCTAGTATCTATATATGAAAGACAATATTCCGAGATACTGACGAATTAAATGAATGACTCATCATCGCCCAGCCAAAACCACTGATGATAAAAACTTGAAATTTGCAGAGGGCATCGATTAAGAAGCGATTTTTCGGTATTCCGTCTCTGAGGGGGTGAAAAAGTGGATGAAAAGGTTTTGAAAATATGCTGTTATCCAGTCTATTTTTGTAGCTAGACCTACATATATTGGTATGTGGATTCTCGGTTAGAATAGAAAAAAAGGCGTCTTTCAGCTTTTTTTCTGAAAATCAGCCATTAAGAGTGTGAAATAGGGTATGAAAATATTTTTTTTAAACTGCTGGTATGAAGCCAGATTTGATGCCTGAACTACAAAAGGTTTTTTTTTTTTTTTTTTTTTTTTGGCTATAATTAACAAAGTACGTGTGAATCTCCCGTCCCCCTCTTCGTCATTGCATACCATTCCTGTGTTTCGTCTTAGAAATCTAACTTACAATTATTATCTTTAGTCTTGTGTTCAAAACCTTATATCCCCAAAAGTTCTTAAATGTTTTGACATATAGATACAACGTACTATCGGATTACGTGCATGTTTCTAAGTACCTATTTTTTTAAAGTATATATCATATACGAATTCATATAAGTTTTACAATGTAGAACAGTAGTTGCCAAAAATCGCGAAAGTGTCATATATATATATATATATATATATATATATATATATATATATATATATATATATAATGCGGTAGGTCAACACAAGAAATGTTACACTTTCTGCGGAGCTATGAACATAGTTTATTTTATCATTTTCCGAAAAGTTACAGCACAAAGATATAATTTTTTAAATGGAACAATATTTTTTTTTTCTATCGTGCATTGAATTCGTTGAAATCAGCTACGTTCAAATCAATTTATACTACATTCCTATCATTGTTAGTTTGGGAGCTACAACCCTTCAAAGTTTCAGGGGCAGATACCACACGCTGTACATAATACATGGCTGTGTGGTGGGTGATGGATGTTATGGCGGTGGGAAGTTGATTTACATGAGATGTTCAAATGTGTGTCCATGTTCTTCAATGCATAATGCAATGCGCCGTCGAAAGGATCTGCGGACGAGATGTAACATCGCCAGTGTGACGGAGCGACATGCGTCCTCGGTGCGCCGTTTTAGATCATCTGGGGATGTGGGCTCAGTGACATAAACACGATCCTTTAGATATCCCCACAAAAAGAAACCTACTGGCGTTAAATTGGGCGACCTTGCGGCCCATGAATGAGGACCATGGTGCCCCAACCCCACCACACAGCCATCTATTATGTACAGCGTGTGCTATCTGCCCCTGAAACTTTGAAGGGTTGTAGCTCCGAAACTAACAGTGATAGGAATGCAGTTTAAATTGATTTGGACGCAGGTGTTTTCAACGAATCCAATGCACGATAGAAGAAATTGTTGCAGTTAAAAAATTATATCTTTGTGCTGTAACTCTTTGGAAAATGAGACAATAAACTATGTTCATAGCTCCGCAGAAAGTGTAAAATTTCTTGTGTTGACCTACCGCATTAAAATATGCCGTCACCTGTTATTTTATAAGTTACAGAGGCAAACACTTAGTGAAACACCCTTTATATATATATATATATATATATATATATATATATATATATATATATATATATATATATATATATATATATATTGTAGTGTCGCACAAGTATGAAGTGCGCGCCACGTACTTACGCCGAGCGCCGCCATGCACGCACGGCGTGGCGTTCTTACGACGTCAGCCACGAGCGCCCTCTGCTGCAACCGCTCTTGGCTACCTCTGACTTATATCGATCACTTGGGACTGAGATAGGAACCAGTTAACACTTCGGAATCAGAGAGGCACCAGTAAAGACTTGGCTATCGGATAGGCACTAGGAATTATCAGTAGGCAGGCCTCTATATAAACTATGTATCAGCATTCTGCAGTCAAGAACTATGTGAAAGTATTACCATGACTCCATGAAATATATATCTCGTTCTAATATACTCTAGTGTTTCTAGTTTCTGCTGTCCCACTGGCTGGTCACGTCCGTACCTGCACACGCGTGCATCCTTTAATCCTGTGTCGGTCTCTTTCTACTCGGCCACCGACACCTACGACAACCGGCGGACGAGACACAAAAGCGGCGACGAGGCTGGGACACAAAATATATCGTGTAACATGTTAAATAAATAGGTATTTAAAAACCTTCCTGCGTTTCAGTGCAACGTTGTAACAGATTTGGAGCTCAAGCGGTGAAGAATTTTAGAGATTTTCAGACACATACAAACCAACACGATATTTTTTATATATAGAGTGAAACCGTTGCATTTCAAAAAACTCGCAGGCGGTCGCGCACACATACAAGTTAGGATGGGTGCAGTATGTGAGCACCAACACCTACTACAGCAGCGTCATCCAGTACCTTTCAGAACTAGCAAGCAACTGAGGAGGAAAGGTTTCTCTGGTTGCTTTTGTTACCTTGAACGTCAAATCGCAGACCTGTGGCCAACCTCTCCACAGGAACCGCTAACATTGGTTCCGGCCTGTGCGGTCTGCTTTCACACTTCTTAATTTGATGTCTTGCAAGGACGGTAAACGGCCGAAGTATGGACGCCATGTGATGTCCGCCTTGATGAGGCCGTGTCCAGTCGTTTAACATCAAGGTTAAAACAGCCCTTGTAGCTGCCCTACTGCGAATTTACAATTATAATTAATTTGGTACCCGAAAAAGTATTCCGCCCTCATGAGAGGAAGGTCATTTAGTACCGGGAAGGCAAGTGAAGTATTAGTGTTACTTTCCTTTTTTCTTAGAACACTGTGGATGAAATAAAAAAAAAAAAAAAATGCGACCACAAAATAGCCAAACAATAATTTTGAATTAATATTGTCTTGAAGATCATGCTCTACAAGCTCCTTTGTGCAAAATCGTACGTAAAGCAACGTAATGGTTGTTGCAATGTTTGTGACATGAAATTAAACAATCGCGAGGCTAGCAACATTACTGGTCACTTTAAAATAACGGTCACTAAATCTCAGGACGCTTATATTCGGCATTAAAGACAATATTCAAATAATAAATTTTAGTCATTGCACACTCCAACAGTCAGAGTGTACTCTCGTAATTTCAGCAAAGGCGGAAAACCTGAAGATAGGAACTGCACCATGAAAATGTGCGAATAATGAAAAGGGAAGACCCAATATACAAAATACGAACACAGAAACTGAAATTCAAGTACTTCATTATGAAAATGAGAGTAATACAGATACAGTTACATATAATGCGACTTTTCAGTCCGACTGCAAAGGCGCAAGTGAGTTTCTATTCTACAGAACATCAGAACATATTAATTTCAATTGTTTTTTTAGACATATTTTTTTCTTGAAGCGTGTCTCTTAATTTCTTCCGATAAGTTGGACACAGTACCTCATTGAAATTGAATAATCGAATTTGAAATAAATGTTAACACTTAATGTACTTACAAAATTTTCTGTTTCTCGTATCTGTTAAATAACTTAGTCATAAAATAACATTTCAGAAGTATCTTGCGACATTATATTGCCAAAGGTAATTAGTTTTATGTACTTCAATTCCCGATTAATTTTATTGACTGTCAAATTATTTTTGCTACTGGTCTTTGTGGCGTATCATTTGTGTGTATATTGTTCAAATCGATATTCATAACGGAGTCGAACGGAGTGATTTCGGACCCCGGGGTGATTTCTGACGCTACTGTTTACCTTCTCTTTCCCGCCACACAGCAACGAATTAGTGCTACTTTCTACCTCTGCACGCTGCTTATTTTATGCACGAGACTGTAATCCCCGCGTCCCGCGCTCCCGCGTTTAGATCGATTGTTTACTGACGCAATAATCAGTCAAACAGTGTCATTGTCGAAAGTTCTCGCTGTGTTATGGATCGGAAACTTTGTGTTGTTGCGACTGATGGAATAGTATTGTAGCGTCAGTTGTCAACGAGATCAGTAGGCTGCGGCACTGTGAGAAGTTTGTACCAGTTTGTTACGAGTTTTGTGTGAAGTTTCAAAGTAACGTTTTGTTTTTTATTTAATGGAGTACTTCGTGGGGTGGTTTGGGACAATGCCGAGAACGTATAAAAGTAAGAACGGTGATCAAGATCGGAGTAATTATGATCCGGAAATTTTAATGATACCAGTACGATATATTCAGAAATGTTAATGATACCAGTACGATATATTCGTGTGGCAAATTAGGGTATAGAAAAGCCTTTGTAAATGAAATTCCGTATCTCACATATATATTCATTATTTTAATGATGGACGTCTTTAAAATATGTTTAAAGTCACTAAAATCAAACAGAAAGAAACTAGAATAAAAAAAAGTCAATTTGTGTCCGAAATCATCCCTGCACATGGACGTTCTGTTTCCTGTTTCTAGGATATTTTATTGCTTATACATATATCCCACAACTACCGTAAAAAAAAAAAAAAAAAAAAAAAAAAAAAAAAAAAAAAAAAAAAAAAAAAAAAACATGAAATCTCACAAAACCTACGAAAGTTATGGTGAAAATAGTCTCAAACTCGTTCGAAATCACCCCGTTTTTTCACGATTACTATTTATTTAATACACTAACTGATTGTCGTAAAGGTTACCTATGTGTTCGATTGCTTAAATTCTCGACTCTACAATGTATTAGTCAACAGCATAATGATCGCTTACACACTGCGCTTTGACCTCAACATTGCCTGGTAGACGTACAGCAACATTCCCGGTCAGTACGATCTCCGTATATGTCTCGAGCAGTTGTGGGATATAGTGGGAAGACATCTGAAGCGTGCAGCTCGTCAAGTGATAATCGGCATCCGGTACTTCACAATCATTTTAGCTGCTGATTTGTAAGTGTAATTATTTCACGTACTCCATATGCATTGTTCTCGTGTCAATTGGAAAACTCTAAGACGGTAGCGTACTTTGGCCACACAGATGAAGCTGCTTCGTATAACTAACGAAGTAGTCCTAAAAAAATGTTCAAATGTTTGGCAAGCTTATGGGACTTAACTGCGGGATCATCAGTCCCTAAACGTATAAACTACCTTATACTCAAGACGACACAAACATCCTTGCCCTAAGGGGGAGGGGGGATTCGAACCCTCGTCCGTAGCTAGGGTTACCAGATGTCCGTCTGCGGAAAAGAGGACATTTTACATTCATTCTCTCTCTCTCTCGTATTGACAACTCAAGTACTAGTGATGTCTATACTGTATTATCAGAGTCTTGTTTGTAATACATGTTACGCATCTTAGCAAATTTGTTCATCTTCTTACAAGTTAACGAATTACAGGACACATTTAGCAGTGAAGCCCTGACATTTCATCACTTCACCACTTGTAATTATCGTCTTAAGCGTTGAACATTTTTCCATTCTTATACTTTGCCGATCACCCCTGTTTTCACCTGAAAAATTTTACGATGCATCATTTACGGAAAACATAGTACTGTTGACTGTAAAATCGTCATAAATAAAGTAACTGTAAAAATTATCCAAGCGTTTCTTGATATAGCTATGTTCCCATTACCCATTTCGGATCAGACCGACGTGACTATATGCATGATTAGCATTTACATTATAGTGAGTGAATAGGTTAAGGCCTAGGTGAAAAAAGCAATGAATACAATAAAACGTTTATTTACCGTACAAAGGCTCACAATTAATTATTGGAAACTACTCAGTTTTTAGGAGAAAAGCTTTAAAGCGATTTTTTCAAAACACTGTTTATGTAGTTACATCTCTTTGGTCCTAAACAGGCTAATGGTGAAACGGTAATGGTGACTGTGGCATCTGACAAAGTTTTGACTTACGTATAATGAACATTGCACTAGCTTCTGATCTTAAAGTCGTAAGTGTGGATGACAGACAACACACAGAACTGCCGAGTCCCAGCACGACAGACTGAACGTCTTATTTTTGGGTGTTATACAACACTCCGACCAGAGAAAGGAGGGGAGAGTTTCATATTATACTATTTGTATTGTACTGTCTCGCATTGTTGCAGACGTATGTTTGTATTTTGCCGCCACGAAGCTCGTATTCCGCGACAATTGCCAAGCCAATTATTAAAAAAAAAAAATAAAAAATAAAAAAAAATAAAAAAAAATAATAATAATAATAAATAAAAATTAAACGTTGTTTCAAGAAAGCTTAAAGCTAAATTCTCTAGAGTTAGTGATTGTGAGAGTTCAGAGAGTTATATTTACGCACTTTCAAGTTGAAGCATTGCACAACTCAAACAAAGAGGACATTTTTCTATGGCCGGGCCATTTTTAGGGTCCAAAGAAGAGGACATGTCTGGGTAAAAGAGGATGTCTGGTAACCCTAACCGTAGCGGCCGTGAGGACTGTGACTGGCGCGCTGCAGAGAGCTCGGCCACTGCGGTCGGCAAAGTCGTCACAATAGTGTATGCAACAGCTGTCTGCAGCCGTGCTCAGAGCTCTGTTACGTCAGTTTATCAGTTCTTACAGACGAAAATTCACTTGTACTTTGAAGACACGTTCCACAGTCAGTCACAAAAAAGAATTTCAAATGAACGAAGATGAAGATAGAAATCTTTAAAAAATCCTACATCTACATAAATACTCACCCAAAGGTGCGTGGCGGAGGGTACTCAGTACCATTACCAGTGAATTCCTTCACTGTTCCACTCCCAGAAAGAACGAGGTATAAACGAATGCTTGTATCCGCACAAGCTCTATTCTCTCTGATCTTATGTTTGTGATCTTTACGCGATGTGTAGATTGGCGACAGTAGAATCGTCCTTCCTTCAGCGAATCCGAGTACCCCAAGTATTTCAGTAACACTCGCGCACTGATCGAATCTACCAGTTACAAACCTAGTCGCCCGCCTCTGAACTGTCCTCCTTTAAACCAATGTGGTGGGGATCCCAAACACATGAGCAGTCAATGTAAACGAAGGCTTTCGCAGCCGTTGTCATTATCCATAAAATGCTTCTGGACATGGGAACGCATCGTCAATATATCAGATTGCATCGACGTTTCGGCCACTATTGCAAGCGGCCTTCATCGGTTGTCACGTAAACACCCAGGAGAAGGCCGCTTGCAATGGTGGTCGAAACGTCGACGCAGTCTGTTATATCGACGATGCGGTAGAATGCCCAGAAGAATTTTAACAACAACTTCAGTGCTCAAGACGGGTCAAACAAGAATCTTATATTCGTTCTCCTTTACCGATGAAACACACCTTCCCAAAATTCTCCCACCAAAACGAAGCCGACTGTTCGCCTTCCACACGACTGTCCTAATATGAATCGGTGAGATCAAGAAGGGAAAAGTTCTACATTTTGAACTGAGATATCGATTTTGTTCTTTACACGTAAACGCATCTTTTGCACGAAAAAAAAGGTTTGGTCGACTTTAAAAAGGGAAACATTCCAGGAATCTTTCTCTTTTTGATTTCAGCACAGCATTCACAGCAGCAAAAAGAGGATATGTCACAGCTCGCAGTTTTATTGATGCTCTAAACATTGAAGTTTTCAAACTGTACAAAGGTGGTGATGTAAATGCTCTAGTTGAAAAGGGGGACAATGGAAGTGTTCCCATCAAAAAGAACAAATTGGAGAATGTTGCTAAAGTAGTTCATTATGTTACAGAAGAATCAAGAGAATTTTACATCAAGATTTCATCATGGAGAAGCTGGTGAAGAAGAGGATAGTGGGTGAAGACTGCACAAAAACTACGATTACTGACTGAAAGATAATGATAAAAAAGTCATACTCTTATTACGTTTAAGGTTTGTGAATTAATTATGATCAGTTTTAGATGTTACTCATTATTGTTAACAGTCAGTTAAGTATATGTAGAGGTAGCCAATGAGTAAATGATAGAAAAAAAGCAATCACTCTTTTCTAAACTATCAGTTTTTGACACTACCTACGGTTTTTAACTGTCTTAAAGTTTATGAAGTGTGTTTATTTATCCTATATTTTGTTTTACTGTAATACAGTAATACTTTCAGACCAAAATAAATGTTTTTATTTAATTTTTCCTGCTTAAAACTGCAATGAGATTGAAAAGGGAAAGATTCCACCAACTTTCAATGAATACACCAGCCTAATTCAGAACAAAATTATCAATTTAACAGGTGTATATTACAGATAAGGTTGTAAGCTGTAACTTTGCAATAGTGAGTTTGGCTATTGGAATTTCAGTTTATAAACTATAAAGTTTTTCCAGGTCCCTAAAGTTTGGTCACATGGAATCTGTCCCTTCTTTATCTCACCGATTCATATCGTTCTTCCATTTCATATCGCTGTGCAGCGTTACGGTTAGAAATTTAATAGGCGGGACTCTGTCAAGCAGCACATTAACAATGCTGAATTCGAACATCAGGGGATTGTTTCTGCTACACATTTGCATTCCCTTTAATTTTTCTAGATTTAGCGTTAGTTTCCATTGCTTACATCACCTAGAAATTTGGTCCAAGTCATCCTGAATCCTACTACACTCATTCAGTGACGACACCCTCCTGTACACCATAGCAGTAGCAGCAGATTGCGATTTTCACTATCAGCTCATTTATACACATAAAAAATAACGGTCCTATCACACTATAGTCTCTGATGTACAGTCGCCATCAAGGACAACGTACTGGGTTCTGGGTTCGAGTCATATATGGGTACCTATTCCATATGGTCGTCCTACCTTCGTTAGCAGTCTGTATCGCGGTACAGTGTCAAACGCCTTTCGAAACTCGAAGGGCTAGTCTCATAAATAGAGAAAGCATTGCTCGTTGGAATCACAAAAAAGTAATGCTTGAAAGCCTCACAACACGTTTCTTTGAACGGATTATGACAAATCGCTTTTTCTGGCTATGATCAATGGTGGCAGATGGCACTTAACAGTATGAAACTTGTATGTCATTTCGTGATAGAAAATAATAAATGCGCTGTCTGCCGAGAACATGATACAATACGAATGTCACGCATTTAAAGGGCAGACTGTGTGTCGTGTATACAAATATCAAGACCGCCGCATGTGAATGAGGCTAATGGCAATCTAAGAGAACTATGAACAATGAAAGGTCTTAAGATGGTTCCTTAAAGACTCTAGTAATATACTGCACTACCTAACGTGATCAGGTATCATCTTTCGTTCTTATCCTTTGCGCACCCAGTTATGAATTAGTAAGTGAAACTATTTTAGTAATGTATCCAAATTTTCCCTCTTACATCAGTGTCAGCAAGAAACCTTAAATCATATCAATACAACATCTGCTTGCAGTGAACTGAAATTCGATACGTCGAATACAGTTACTAGAATTAGTTACTAGAATTAGGGGCCGAAAGTTAAACGTTTGTAGAGCTTATGGGACTTAACTACGTGGTCATCAGTCCCTAAACTTACAAACTATTTATGAACTAGGTAATACTAAGGACGGCACAAATATCCATGCCGTATGGGGGATTCGAACCCCCGAGTGTAGTGGCCGTGCAGAACGTGACTGGCGTGCCTCAGACCGCTCGGCCACCGCGGCCTGCGCCGAAAGTTATGAGTATGTTCCAGAGGCAGAGTCCTTAAAAGACAAGAATTACAGTGTTAGATACGGATAATCTTATTCGTACATTACTTTAGTGTATTGAATGTTAGTACTAATGTCACGGAGTAGCCATTAAACTTCTCTATATTATCAGCTTACAGAACCATAATTTTGCATCATAATCCATTTGTCGGTGACCTTAATTGGTAGTGAAATGAAACTATTTCAGAAAAAAAGAAAATCTGATGTTCCAAAACTTGCTGAAACCTGTGGAACACCACCAACCAAAAATAATGATTCTCACTTCATTCCCAAAATACACTGATGGTCACATTAGGCAGGCATTTCTTACGTATATATTTAGCTCATTACGCAAATACCATGTCCTTCTTAGTAGAAGAGATATCTGCGCTTTGACAGCCGGTGACAAGCAAGGGCATTTTACTTTGCCTGCATTCAGATTTTGATATTCTTAACGGAAAAGCGGGCAATCAGAACGATCATTGGTGTCATATAATATATTGGACCAAATATCATGGAGATGCAGCTTTGTCAACTCTGTATGTATAGTGCCTTGCGAGATATGTCAAAATGCATTTAGTCGTCCAGTCGCTGTTTGCTTTTGGATAATAAAAGTATACCCTCGGACTTTATACATGAGGTGCGCAGTATTCGCACAGTTCCATTTTCAACAGGATAAAAGACGTAGATAATTTAGTCCTCCGGGACGTGTGGAGCGCGGGGCAGGGTTCTAGGGGTGGTCAGTTGTCAAGTACAAGAAGGTCAATGAGGTCATCATCGAAAATATTGTGAGCGACACCGAAGGAGCCTCGGGAGGGGGAAGGGTTTGACTTCCTACTCACCACCAAATCCATCACCTCTAACCTCACACCGGTTTCTTCCATGAACAGGATATATCAGATAATCGGTAGTATTCAAATATAAGTTGAATGTGATACGCTCCTGTTTTGTAAGCTGGAGATATTGAAAACAGAGAGAACGATGTACCAGTGTTTGTTTATGGTAATGCTTCACATGCGAGTACCATTAACAGGGAGATAAGATATCAGAAGAGGCTTAGAAAATGTCGTTCATGTGAAACGTAGCTTGCCCTTTTCTCACATGACATCTTGCGAGCCATAGATGAAGGGCAACAGGCCGAATGTGTTTTTCTCGATTTCAAAAAGGCATTCGAAGCGGTGCCACACTGTAGACTGTTTACGAAGGTACAAGCATATGGAATAAGTTCACAGATTTGTAACTGGATGGAAGACTTCCTAAGAAACAGAACACATAACACTGTTCTCGACGGCGAGTGTTCATCAGAGACGAGTGTATCGTCCGTCAGGCATGCCCCAGGGAAGTGTGATAGGACCGCTATTATTTTCTACCTATACAAATGTTCTGATGGACAGAGTAACTTCTAATTTGCAGCTGTTTGCTGATGATGCTGTGGTGTATGGGAGGGTGTCGTCTGTAACTGACTGTAATGGCATACAGGATGACTTAGACAAAATCTCTAGTTGGTGCGAAGAATGGCAGCTAGCTCTCAATGTAGAAAAAGGTGAGTTGATGCGCCTGAGTAGGAGAAACAATCCCATAATATTCGAATACAGCATTAGTTGTGAGCTTATTGATGCTGTCGCGTCGTTCAAATATCTAGGCGTAACATTGCAGAGCGATATGAAATGGAACGAACATGTAAGTACAGTTGTAAGTAAGGCGGACAGCCGACTTCGGTTTATGGTGAGAATTTTTTGAAGATGTACTTCACCTGTATAGGAGACCGCATGTAAAACGCTTGTACGACCACGTCTTAAGTATTGTCCAAGTGTTTGCGAACCGCGGAAGATCAGTTTAAAGGATGACATAAAAGCAGTTCAGACGCGAGCAGCTAGTTTTGTTAGTAGTAGGTTCGACCAGTGCGCGACTGTCACGGAAATGTCCCGGCAACTCAATTGGGGATTGCTGGAGGAAAGACTATGTTCATTTTGTGAATTTCTGTTGAGGAAATTTAAAGGGCCAGAAATTGAAGCTGAATTTGTACGATCTTGCTGCCGCCTACTGACATTTCACGTAATTATCACAAAGATAAGAGAAATTAGGTACCGTACGTGGGCATATAGGCATTCTTTTTACCTCGTTCTATTTGGGAATGGAATAGGAACGGATATGTCTAGTAGTGGTACAGTGTGCCCTCCGCCACTCTCCTTACGACGGACTGCGGAGTATATATGTATGTAGATGCAGAATTCCAGGTAATAATTTGTACTGGTCCTAAGAATGGGCCTGGCCTTGCTGAGAATGTATATTACATCCAGATCTGACTGACCCATCGGTGTTTATGCTTACCGGAGCGATACAAAAGCGCGCTGCCGGCAGCAGGTACTCGCTACTCACCCTCGGTCGCGGCGGCGTGACGTCACGAGGTGAGTTGAGGGTGCAGAGTGCAGCGGCCGCTCCACCTGTCGCTGTCGCTGTCGCACACCGACTGCCGGCCCGCGGCGTCCCACAGCCACGCGGACCGCCCTCCCCTTCCCCCGCCCCACCCGAGTGACGTCACACCAGAGAGAGACGGAGATAGCACCGCGACGCCCTGGACTCCCACAACGCCGGCGGGGTTGTCCCGTGCCCATCGATTCCCACCGCGGGCACGCACCATGCGTGGAAGCTGATGGGCCCTCTCCGCTGCTTCCCACCTCACCGCTTTCAATGGCGACAGTCTAAATGCAAGGCCTCACAACAAGTGCGTGTCACGTCACACCGATAGGCTGTCCTCGCAAGCTCACTGGCTGGTCGCTGGAGCACAGCCCACTGCCTCGTAGCTTTATAATGATAATTTTTTTTTTTTTTTTTTTTTTTTTTTTTTTTTTTTTTTTATCGCTGGTGTTGTCACAAGATCAAAGTTGAAAAGCCGGAATTGAAATTTAACTAACCGTAAGATCAGCAATGAATATTAATTTTTGAAATGGTTAATACACTGAAAAGACCACATAAGATTCCGCCGTCAGTTCTCAGTAGCAATGTAAGTTAAAAATTACGACAACACCAGAAAGCACCATTACATAAGAAAATAGCGGAATCAGTGACCTGGTATGCATTCATTGGTGGAAGCCGTGACACTGCAGTTGAACCTGTATGAATTGATTAATATCTTCGTTCTCGTAAACTGATGCTTGGTTTCATGACTATTAATTATGAAAGTTTTAAGACCGTGTGCAATTTTGATCACTAAGGATATCGAAAGTTAAAAAAAATTATCGGACTTCGCTTTTAACAGAATGAAGATTTCATGCAGGCATTGAATTCAATTTTTAATATAAAATGAGAGTAAATAAATTTTGCATCGAGAATGTTCTTTTGTCATCATGGAACAATAGGCAACAACGATCAAGTATCAATTTACTAATATTGCTGAAAATCAAGTCATCAATTAAATGAAAGATGGGGAGAAATAGTCATTATTTAAATAAAGTAGAAATTCCAAATGAAATTTAATGTTTATTACATTAAAGGATGCTAACCAGAGCTCACACGGTTTGGGAGGTCGAGTAAAAATACGTTCGCTTAGTATAAAGGTAGAAAAACGAAAGACGACAAGCTATTCCGTTTTCTCTCCAGATCGTTTGAAACAGTTGAAGGTATAACTTGAAACAAGGATAATCAGAGATTTATAGGCAGAGAAAACGGTTGCTTGCGACAAGCGTCGCAGATGTATTTTTCATTAAAAAAATATTAAAAATGTATCGCTACAGCTTCAGCCAGTGGGCTTGCGAGGGCTGCCTATCCGTGTGACGTCACACGGGCTTGTTGTGAGGCCTTGTATCTAGACGGTGTTGCAACAGCTCGGGAGCATCATCGTATTATCCATTACATTTTACATTTAATCATCTTCTAAAGTGAAAATCCAAGATCGCAGAATACTTATTTATTTCACGGAGACCGGCTTCAGTGGGCAATACCACCATTATCTGGTCATATAAAATTTTACATGTTGGCCATCTGTCGAAAATACCAAAGACATGCAAGAAATAACGTAACAACAGAAAAATAACGTTTACATCGGATGAAGAAGCACTAACCTTATCTTATTTAAAAATGGAGATTAATAGTACGTGCTACATAGCAATTGGTATAACCATAAAAGTACACACGTGATATGATTTTTATCAAAAAACTTACAATATATTTTATTTTGTCATACTATTTGTAAGTTCTATTATAAAACTAAAAATTGTTCCCCTTTATTCACTCCTTGACGTAAAATTATTTAATAAAATTACTTCTCTATAACTAGTTTCCAAACGGTATTCTACTATGGTGGTGCAACCAATATCTCTACAACAAAGCTGTCAGTCTCTTACAAACTGTTGATGATTTAACTTACGTATTTTTATATTTAGACTAAGTCCTATGTTGCACATACTATTTAATCTCCACAACGCCGTCGGTCCACGCAATTCTCCGGGCAAATAGAAGACGAGCGATAAATCGTTATATTGTGCTTCGGCCGCAGGTGGCGCTCGCAGTCTCTGTACCTCTTTCGCTACTTCGCGTGCCGGCCAGTAGGAAGACGGGGGCTCCCTTGGATATGCCGGCGCACCACACAAGTACGACACAGTTCCACGCAGTTCTACAGTTCTACACTTACGATCCAGGAGTTCCAGCGACTAGAGACAGCAGTCTACAAACCAGAACAATACTATTGCCAGATGTCGTCGCCTATCTATCTATCTATCTCTTTAGCCCTTTTCCCGCACATGCAGGGTAGGCAGTGTCTTACATGCGTATTTGGCATGTGTTAATATTAACAGGGTGGCCAGATGCCCTTCCTGTCGCCACTTCATGCCCTCCAGGAGGAAATGAGTACCCCAAATGTCTGCGTATAGCTTTATAAGTGTGCGAAAGTGTTACGGAAAGTTTGCGAACGTCTAAATAAGGCTGGACTTCGGGACCAGCCCGGTATTCACCTAGGGGATGTTGAAAACCGCCTAAAAACCACATACAGGCTGGCCGGCACTCCGACCCCTTTCGTTAACCCTCCGGGCGCATTCCAACCGGAGCCGGTACGCCACCCCGTCTCGGAAAGCGGTGCGTTAGACCGCACGGCTAACCGAGCGGGTTGCCACATGTCGTAGTAATACAAAGCAAAGCACATAAATTATAAGTATTTATTTCATGCACTTATAAATTTCATGTGGTGTAATCACTTCTTTTAGTTACAGACCGATGACCACAGCCTTGCTGCTCACTGTCCACCACTTAAACCTGCATCATCCCGGAGACAGTAAGGTTAGTGCCTCTTAAGTCTATGTAAACGTTATTGTGTTGTTATTTCTACCATGTCTTTTGTATTTTTGACAGATGACCAACTTGAAGCCGGCCGCGGTGGACGAGTGGACTGCGGCGCGCCAGTTACGGTCTGCACGGCCACTACGGTCGGGGGTTGGAATCCCCCCTCGGGCATGGGTATTTGTGCCGTCCTTAGTATTAGCTAGTTCAAAAGCAGTTTGTACGTTTAGGGACTGATGACCCCGTAGTGAAGTCCCATAAGCTCTACAAACATTTGAACATTTTGAAACAACATGAAAAAATTGATATGACCAGATGATAGTGGCATTCACCAGTGAAACCGATCGTCATAAAATAAATAAAAGTTGGTGATCTTGGCTTTTGACTTTTAAAGATTATTGATCTATCAGATCGCTTCCACAATCTGCGATTTCAATGTCTAAATTTGTAATTCGCCGCCAATCTCACTTCTCCAGGGTGGCCAATCAGAATAGGATGCCTCACATAACTCTGCAACGTCATATATCTTTCGAACAACAATATATATTCCAAAACTGTTTTCAGCTGCATAAACGGATGGCAGGGGCTTAGGAAACTAACTATACGAAATTTTAAAACGTAAACAAATACTATTTTCAACAAAAACTTGTGTATTTTTAAAAAGACGAACACTATTATTTCGTATGAAATCAATAGCACGAAAGATCATAAAAATTATTGAATGTTCGCAATACGTCAATTACGAGTATTTATGAAGTGAAGTTGATGCTTGAAGTAAATGAAGCGCACAGGTACCGCACGTCCTGACTCAGGATAATCTCACGCTGCCGATAATCGTGATGTGACTGACGTACTACGTCAGTGGAGTGTTAATGTATGGAGTGGTATTGTATGGCAACACATCACTGACCCATATTTCATTAATGGCACTCGTAAAGGCGGAAATCTTAATCCCTCCCTCAACTGATTCATCTATTATAATGCCTTCAATAATGCGGTTTGAGAATTATAAATGCCCTGCGCATGATTTTTTTATTGCAAAATGTCAACTAGAGATACAATCAGTGTTAACACACCTGTTTTCACGTATCTAAACCTCGTGCGTCCTGAATTGTGAGGCTTGTAAAGGGCAACTAGGGAGTCACAGATTTTGACGTAATGCATCGCATTTAGTAGTGTGCTCCGAGCAAGGTTGCCTGCACTGGCGCCTCTATACAGTTTTAAACAAACCAATATCACCACGGCACGCTTTACCTTCAGTGTACAAGTGTCTGCTAATATGGTATGCTGAACTGCTCTCATACTATAACGTAATTCGCATAGTTTCTCACATTAAAACCTGTTTTCTAGTGGCTTGTTACATTTTCCGTCGTGCTGTAGATATGTCGTCCTCTAGTAATGAAGAAAAACGTGATAGCCGGCCACGGTGGCCGAGGAGACTGAGGCGCTTCAGTCACGGTCTGCACGGCCACTACGGTCGGGGGTTCGAATCCCCCCTGGGGCATGGATATTTGCGCCGTCCTTGTTCGTAAGTAGTTCATAAGTAGTTTGTAAGTTTAGGGACTGATGACCCCGTAGTTAAGTCCCAAAGGCTTTACAAACACTTGAACCTTTTTTTTTTTTTTTTTAACTTGATATTATTTTAATTTATGGCGCATGTCTCAGAAATGCAACCGTAGTTGTGATACTATTTTCTGAACGATACCCACATCGGAGGTGTCCGTTAAGTCGAACAATCGGCGACATCCGCAAGACACTACGGGAACGTCGACGTCCAACGCCAGCGACTGGCAATAGAAACGAAATTGCTGTTCTGGCTGCTGAAGCGCATCATCGTCAGGTGGGTGTACAACAAATGGCACTAGTTGTAGGAATAAGCCACAGTAGTGTGTGCAGAATCTCACATCCGCATCGGTTTCATTCTTTCCATATCTCACTGCTCCAAGAACTGTAGCGGGATTACTTTGAATCCCGCACTGCATTCTGTTTTGCACTTGAACAGTTGCAAGGTAATACAGTGTTCCTAAACCATACAATGTTTGCGGACGACGCTTCATTTACAAATCATGGTAATGTGAATCTACAGAACATGTACTACTGGGCACTGCAAAATCTCCACTGGATTCGCCAAGTTGCTCATCAGCGATAGTTAAGTGTCATTGTTTAGTGTGGTATCATTGCTATCTGTACTGTAGGTCCCTATTTTTAACGTGGAACATTAAATGCACAGAGATATGCATCATTTCTTCAAAACACACTAGCGTTCCTCACGGACGATCCAGGACTGGAAACGCGTCTATCAATGTGGTTGCAACACGATGGATGTCCTGCACACAATGAAAAAGTTGCGAGAGACACTCTAGATGCGGCATTTTCAAATTGGTGGATATGGCGGGTATGTACTGTGCGATGGCCAGCATGGTACCCCGTATTCACGCATATAGACTTCTCTCTCTGGGGCGCAGTGAGACACAGAGTGTATCAGGAACACCCAACAGCAGTAGAGGATATCCAAGATCGCATTACTGCAGCGTGTGTTGCAATGTCTGCAGAATACAATCTGTACAACACTCTCTCGTTACCCGTCTCCAAACGTGTGTTCATGCAAACGGAGGGCGCTTCAAACATATGTTGACGTGACGCACTTTTATTGGTCAATATGTGGGTGTATTTTATATTCTGGATGCAATAGACAATAATACAGTTTCTGTTGGCGACAGGGCACTAGTAAATGTTTTTAGAAAGTGTGAGCCCCTAAAAAAGGGAATGTGAGGGCACGCTTGCGTCTCTGTACATGCGCTACCTGTGCACTTCATTTAGTTCAAGCATCAACTTCGCCTCGCAATTTCTCGGGATGTAATGTACGTATTGCGATGCAACTAACGCCATTATTTTTGTAATTTTTCATGCGACTGCCTGCGTATGAAATAAGTGGGTGTTTTCCATTTAAAAATACACTGTGTTGTAAATGGTATTCGTTTACGTTTTAAAATTTCGCACAGTATTTAGTTTCCTAAGCCCCTGCCGTCCGATCATGCTGGTGATAATTGCTTCTGAATATCTATATTGAAGCGGCAGAAATAGGAGAGACACCCCAATAACTTTCTCTTGAGCGACGATCCCGCACAAGCAGGGTCGGCTTTGTTAATCGGATTTGGCGTGTGTCAATAGTAACAGGGTGGCCGGATGTCCTTACTGTAGCCACCACATGCCCATCTGGAGGAAATGTATACCCCAAATGTCTACTTATAGTGTTAAATGTGTGAAAGTGTAAAGTGTTACAAATGTTTGCGAATCGTGTAACTGAGGCGGGACTTGGGAACCATCCTGGTATTCACCTATGGGCAAGTGGAAAACCGCCTAAAAACCACATCCAGGCTGACCGGCACTCCGACACCCTTCGTTAATCCACCGGGCGAATTCGAACCAGGGCCGGTACGCCCCCCCCCCCCCCCCGGTCTCGGAAAGCGGTGCGTTAGGCCACACGGTTCAACGCTCGTGAGGCAACCTGTATATAACACCTTGAAAGACGGCTGTCTGTCGCTTTTCCCAAATTTTAATCTTGTATTTTATTTAAAGTCACTTAACGACACCCGTTTTCTGAGGAATGAGGAGTAACGTAGCCTTTCAGTTCTCGTTTTTAAATATTAGTAATCGTATTTAACTTCGTTTTTGTTAGATTTATGTTATTAATTTATTAGTGTGTCAATCAATGTGGCAACATGAACGGCTTCTCCGTCTCGCCACCGTGCCTATAAGAGTGTAAAATGTTTTGTCTCTGCATGTGTGAGTATGATAATTTTTTGGCGTGCTAGTGCGTCTGGAAGTATGAGAAATTTAGCCTTGGGCGATGCTCTCTGGACCTGTGTCGATAGGTGGCTAGTACCAACCTCTCTTTCCATGCTCTCCAAAGAGGTTTCCACACCAGTTCGTTGCAAGTTAGGTTGGCAAGAGGATGGTGTGAGCCTATATGCGCCCTTGTGCGAATCTCTGCGTTTCCCCCACCACCCCTGGCCCGCGAAAGTCACACTTGTGCGGTGGCTGTCCTTTGGAATGGTGAGTTAGCTCTGCTCTTTCAGCCTGGAGATGGCAGCAATTCGTTGTTCAGTTTGTTCAACTAAGGTTTTAGAACTTGCATTCATTTTCGGAGTAAGTTTCTCCGAGCATGCATCGAAAGATGCACGACTACTAAGCAGGAGTTTTGCTTCTTGTAACTTGTGTGCAATTTTACTGTTCGTTTTTTCTGTGCGCGAGTAACATGTACTCCACGTGGTCTGTTCTCAGAACAAAGCCTTCAGTGGAACCCATGTTTGTTCTATGCCCATCAGGCTAGAATAAAAGCATGTATCTTTCCATTTTCTGGTAGTACTGCGCGATCTTCCCTCTTCCGCCTGTTGTAAATTGCTATTTTATTCTCGAACTTGTACTCTGTTCCCAACCGCGGTTTGTAAATTCTGTACTAGCCCAGTACAACCTTTATCATTTGCTTGCTTATGAAATGCTGCTCATTTCTATAGGTTGCATGCCGTATTTCATATTTGATTTTCCGCGACTCCGAATTTACTTAACTTTGATGATTTTTGAGATAGGATTTCAGCCTTCTCTGTATAGTTCGTACTATCGCGTATATCTGTGTTTCTTTCGTTTCCGTACAACATTCTACGTATTTCGATGCGTTGCATGCCGTATTTTGTATTTGTTTTACCGCGAATCTGAATTTATTAAACTTTGATTATTTCTGAGAGCGGACCTCATACATCTCTCGAAAGTTCTTGTATCGTGTGGAACAGTTTTCTTCCGTTTCCTTGTAACATTCCACCCATTTCTATGGGTTGCATCCTATAGTTAATTTTCGTAATATTTTAGTAACTGATTTTCTTCATTTTACTGGATTTCGGAAGCACGTGGTGCGCGCCTCAGTTAGTTTGCCAGCGCTTGGTTTAGCTTCAAATGCAAACAGATTTTGTTGCTATACGCGCCATCTCCAGTTAAGAAAGAATAGAACTAGCCACGTACGAAAGTTATTTTTATTGTGTTGTGTCCTTCGCCTTGGCTCGCTGAAACTTCCCCTATGAGATCGACGACCGTTTCTGCCTTGTTCAGCACGCTGATTTTAGTAAGTTTCACTTGCACTGCGTGCGGGTGTGTGTGTGGATGAATGCTTGTTATTTGTAGATCCTCCCTAAACTAAAATTCAATTCAGTGTAGATAAACTTAAATTTCTATTATGGGCATTTTTAGCATATGATATGATAGCGCTTGTGAGCTAGTTTCAATGGGATGCGTTTTTATTGTGTAACTAAATTGGTTCCCCCCACGTGCTTGTGCTTACACTGAGTAAAAGCATTTTGTTCAGTAAAATCTTATCCTATTTTTAATACAGTAGTTTGAGAATACCTACCCCTACCTTTATAAATATTGTTTCACATGTTCTGAGAACAGATTCAGATGCTGATTATTGTTAATATTTCCGCCTCTTTCATAAAGTAATTTATTTGTGGTGGCTCGTTTCATAGTAAGTGTGATTCCTGTGAGCTATAATTTATATGACCACTGCTTTTCTAACTTGCGCTGTGAGAGTAATTTAAGGTCAAACTAGATCTCAATTTGGGCCAGGGAACAAGTTTCAGTCGCACTCAAGTAGTTTACATGAATCTTTTAACTGGCTTGTACACCCAGAACTATATTTTTTTAAAGTAATCTTTCTATGTTTTCTGCTACTAGAATCATTAAATTAATGTTGATCTTGGTTTTGGCTTCTCTCGTCAAGACTCTACTTACTAATTTTATAACTGAGTTTTTCATTAAATTAATTGATGCCAGATTTTATTACACTATTTAAGCAGTGCATTTTTGATTATTTACCGAGACTAAGATCAATTTATTCTAGTAAGCCACAGTGAATATACTCAGCTAAAATAGCTAAATATCACATTACAACTGCAGTGGTCAACTTTCAACTTTAAAATTACACATTCAGTCGGGCACTCGAGCCATGATCTTGAACCTCAATAATACTGAAAAATGGTGACATTTTAATATAAGTGAATTAAATTAACTTTTCAAAGCGTGAGTACATAATTGCAAGCAGACAACACTATATGCGAAGGGCAGGGTTACAAATTAGTGTTCCAAGTTTTACTTGGCAGTGTTTGGCTCGTGCACCAGCAAATCTTCGTCTTTTCATGTTTTGTCCTCGGATAGGCAGTGATGTCGTCTCTCTGTTCTAGAGGATCATCATATGCCAAACTTTATCGTTTTGTGAATGGTAAGTGCAACAACGCCTTATCCCTACGGCTGGATGATTAAACAGTGGCTGTTTTTCGTCTTTGTTACGGTCTCACATCTAAACCTTCAGAAGTGTTAATCACCGATTTTTCTGAAATTTGGATATGTTGTAATACCCGCGGTAAAACACATTTACGTCGTGAAACTGTCCCTTAAAATGGGATTAAAATAGAAAAAATGCGATAACTTTAAAGCGATTGGAGAGAGGGTGAAAATTAGGTGGCCAACTGCCCCGAAAGAAACCAATTTAATCGAAATAGAATACATTGAAACTTCAAAAGGAAAGCTAATAAATTAACATGTTCTTCTTATATACAAATAATTGAGGGGAAAACAATCCTTTATACTGTCGCGCTCTTTTGATGCTGCCCATAAAACATCTTGTGAATCTATATCTTTGACCTGTTTCATCTTTAATATATCGGCATTGAAAGTCGCTATATCCGAATCTGATATCAGATTCCCGAAATTCAGTATGACTGATCCAGCATAGTAGAAGAAAACTCGACATGCAGCTTTCAAAATGGTGTAAAAATCTACTTTAGAAATAATAGCAAATAAAAGGGAATATACCTTACGAAAAAGCTTTATTGATTTTAAAAGCCGGCGATGCATCAAAAGAGGGTGGAAAAATAAGTGTTGTTTACCCCTAAAACATTTGTATTCAGATTTTCTTAATTAGTCTTCTTTTGAAGGTTTTACAGATCTACTTCGAGATTTAAAAATTAAATTTTGTAGCAAAAGTTGATTTCCAATATACAACAAGCCGATTTTTGCCTTTTATGAAAACTTACTTTCATAACAAAAATAAATAAAACTGCTTTACTAATCTCAAAGCTACCGCAATTGTTCCATTTTAGCCTCCATTTTGGAGAGATCGTTTCATCCCTTAAATATGTTTTACCCCCGCGAAAAAGGAAGAAATATGTGTCACGTAGTTCTTCATGTATTATAACATACCGAATTTCAGGAACATCGGAGAGTGACACATTCTTAGGTTAACTTGTAAGTTTGCGTGGGACCATTTACAAAACCTAATAGATCGTTCAACGTGTAGTCATTGTAAAATAATATTTTCTCAACTTCAATATAAACATTTATGTTTTTAAAATTATCGATGGTGGCGTTATGAAACAGATTTCGGCTTTATGCTCATCGTCAGATAATTTAATTCTGAACCGATAGTCTATACGACATAATCATTGTAATACAAAGGTGGCATCTCATAGCTCTATGAATTTTGAGACTATTTATCAATACAAAAGTAATATCATGTACAAATGTAGTCTGAATAAATATATATCATGTTCCTTTGAATTTAAATATTAAAATTGTTGAATAGTATAAGGTGCAAGATTGTCCAGTGAAATATTGTGCAACATAAATACAACGGACTTCAAATTTTTAGTAAGACTGTGTACCTTCAAGTACAGAAGTAAATAAGATCATTACTCTCATACGAATTATTTTGTATCGATAATTCATTACTTTTAATGAACCAAGAAACACAAGCAACGACGTATATGTCAATCTCAAAATCTTTCGTATATATCTCCGCTCGGCAGATGCAAGTCCCGTTGGAGCATCAAAAAGTTTACTACTGTTAAACGCAAACTTGTTTTCTACTTACGTGTCATATAGGGCATTCTCTTTTCTAAATCACGAACGTGGTTCTCATTGATATTTACATCCTAAATCTAAATGTAAACGGTACACCTGTATCGTCTTCGCTTTTATCACTGGAACGCATCGAACGTAGCTGTAATACAATTTTTACTGCTGAAATTTGGATCTGCGCAGGAGCTTCCATTGAACAACGTTTTAAGCTAATTGTTAATTTCCGTTGATGGACGAATCCACTGAGTAATTTATCCAGAAGCACAAACATTTCCGCAGCACTTGTAAAAGAATGTGAGATGATAGAGCGGAAGTAGAGACCTACATTATTTTTTTTTAAGATCCAGGAGGTAAATGTGCCACCGCTGTTTTTCGGCCATACAAACATGGAGCATTAAAATAATAACTCTTGAGACTGCTTGAAGAATATATTAGGATAATAACAAAACGAATAGCCGTCCCAGATTTTTTAGCAAGAAACACTGAACAGCTTAATTTAGTTATAGCGACCATGTGAAGGGGAAGATGGCTGCCAAACAATGTTTTCCAGAGCAATCCATGGTAAGTCCGCTTACTATAAACAGATCTCTAACGCTTAGCAACTCTCCTCTTGATAGCTCTTCGAAAACAAACAAGTGTGGATATATTAAAGGTACCCCCCTCCAAATGTTCAAATGTTTGTATAGTGGTCCTCAGTCCATAAACTTACAAACTACTTATGAACTAGCTAATACTAAGGACGGAACAAATATCCAAGCTCGAAGGGGGATTCGAACCCCCGACCGTAGTGGCCGTGCAGACTGTGACTGGAGCGCCTCAGTCCCCTCGGCCACCGCGGCCGGCGCTACCCCCTCACCTTCTATATAATGGACATATATTCAGCTTAGTAGAAATTTTTTATACATGTTATTCATTCTCGTCTGCTGCCTTGCTAGTTCCCAAAAAATCCGCAAAGAGAATCGTTGGAGATGAATACGAAGTATGTGATCGGCTTACCATATACGAGGTATGTTCACAAAGTAAGTTCCGTTTGGTTATATAAAACAAACGTGTACAGATACAGAAAAAATGTTTATTGTACAAAAATATACAACTATTAAACTACTTTAATACATAGCTTCCGATATTTTGTAGGCATTTGTCACAGCGTGGCAGAGGTTTTTGTATGGCTTCTTCGTAGATGGTTGCCGCCTGTATATTCAAGCATGTGGTAACATATTCTTTCAGCTCGTCATCATCGCTGAAGTGTTGACCACCATAGACAGGTCTGAGGTGTAAGAAGAAAGTCGCTAGGAGCGAGACTGTACGGAGGATGATCAAACACGTCCCAGTGAAATTCCCGTAAGAGTCGTTTGTCACATTCGCCTTGTGAGGTCGGGCGGCAACTTGGAGGGAAGAAGAAGACTCGTTTCATCTCTTCTTATACCTAAAATCTGTCCTTGGTGGTCAACACTTCAACGATGATGAGATGAAAGAACATGTTTGCCACATGGTTGAATAAACAGGCGGCAACCTTCTATGAAGAAGGCACACACAAACTTGTCCCGCGCTATAACAAGTACCTACAAAATTTCGGAAGTTATGTAGAAAAGTAGTTGAACAGTTGCAGATTTTTATACAATAAATAGTTTTTTTCTGTATCTGTTCACGTTTGGTTTATATAACCAAACGGAACTTACTTTGTGGCCATGCCTCGTATATGGTAAGCCGATCACATATGCTGGGAGCGAAAGTATTAAAGTTAACGATGCGATCGTAAATTTGAGAAAAATCTGAATATAACCGTCTTCGTTAACGTGTCATCATTGAAACCAATTTACATTGTCGAATCTCTACAGCAGTAGTTTACATTTCATCAGAAACCGTCCCTCGTGTGATAAAGAAACTTATTGGATTATCAGCAATTATATTGTAGAGAGTTATTTTGCATAATGAGTACAAACTTCATGAAACTATTCATGAGGAGCAAACCATGCCAGTTAAATGCACAAATGACCACACGTGCGCGCGCACACACACACACACACACACACACACACACACACATACACACACACAGACGACTGAAGATAGCCTTAATATTTTGAAGCTCCCGTGATAAGTTCTCATACATTTAGGGAATTTTACGTAGATGGAAAGTGTTGGTAGAGAGAAATGGAAATTCTTGATCCAGTTGTTCGTGGCAAACTGATTATTCGACTAACCATGCTGCAACATACATTATCTTCCTAAAGCACTGGAAATTGGGCTGTGTAGTACACCAAAAAAGGAAAAAAAGGAGAGGAGAAACAAAATAGGATTTGTAGTCGTGTCGCCATCAGCTCAAATATGCTCAATTTGCCGCTGTCCTGTCGCAATATGAAACGAACTCCATTAAAATGTGGTTGTCTGGAATATGCACGCCATTAGCACGACAAACAGAATTACCGCATTAAACAATATAGTTATAAAAAAACTTTAATTTTGTGTGCAAACATGCACTATCTCTCTTTTGACTCTATCCGCGGAACCCACTTTAATGTTTGCGTAAATTATCGGTAACTGACTCCTTTAAAAAAATACACATATTCCGCTTTTAGATACATAGAGGTCTCATTGGACGGCTGCAGATAAGTGGTCCATCCAAATTTACTCTCCCACAGGCAACGTTATTGCAGCGAAATTCGGAGACACGGTATTATACTGTACTTAGAAAACATTAATAAGTCTCAGACGAGGTACTTGAAGCACAAAATTTGTCCATGTTGTTTATTTCACTTCGCCAGCAAATAACAATGGATTATTTAGCCAGAAATTTGCGAAGACTTCGTTGAGTTTTAAAGACGAAAGCGTTGGGATCGATGTGTGACATATGAATTAGCAACTCTTCCACAAATCGTTTTATATAAATAATTGTCAGAAACAAATTATTTTTAATCTATAAAATGAATGTGCGTATGTATGTATGTATGTATGCATCTATGATCCCTAATGACCGCAAGACATTTGGGGCGATTTTGATGAAATATTCAGGATACCTTCAGATTAGCCCAGTGGGTGATTCTGCCAATGTTGGCAGCGATCGGATCATAGTGTTTATTAACATATACGTAAAAGCTTACGTCTTGTACGTGAAACGACAGTAGCCCCCATGGCGCAGAAAGAGCTGACCGTTAGTCTCCTAACTATAGTGCTGCCGTTTGGACCGATAGCGTCCTTACCGTGACTATTATAAATCAATTTCGTCAGCAACCAATAATGCTCCAGCATCACAAATGTACTCTCTCATCTGGAGTAGCAGTAAGTGTGCTGTTCCTAATATTTCTGTTTTTACTGCTGAACGCATGCTGCAATGACAGCTGCGTGCACATTGATTATTATATCACAAGTACGCTTTTATCGATATTCTATTGAGGAGTACATAACTACCGAACGTTATGGTGGCTAAGCGGTTGCGTCGTAGACTGTGATAAAAAGGTCTTCGGCTTCGTCTCTACTTACATGCTATGTTTTTTCCACCATGCCAGTATTTCACTCTACGCATCGGTCATAAGAGATAATAAGAATACCACCATGCCGTTGCACACCGTTGCTTAACTTAAGCGTACTGTCATTTTCCAGATTATTCAGGCAACTGTTGGACCATGGAACTATTCTCGTTATTGTTTTCGTATATGTTAGACTTCCTAAAAGATAAAACGTACCGGAATAATGATAAAGAGAGTATAAAAATGTCTGTTTATGTGAAAGTGCTCTCGCGGTCGTCTTATCAATATTTTCACTATTTTAAACTCTTCGATTCACAATCTGTGCCGATATTGTGCAAATTAAAACCATCAGGTATTTCTTTACATATCTGTACCTTCTAGGCAGTAGGAAGTTAATCCGTTACGGTAGTAGCACTAAAAGTGGGCCTTTGCGATCGCCTTTTGACAGATCGAAATTTAAATGAAAATAACGGCTTAACCGATCTCAGCAACTTTGCTCTCTTATTTTTTTTTTTCATAACTCGTATCGTTTCAGAGATATTTTCAAAAATAACTGCGATTTTACGATGTCTGTTTGTCTGTCCGTCTGTCTGTCCGTAAGGTGTTCCACTTTTTAATAATTGAATAACGGAATTTGTAGAGGTGAAAATTCTCTTCAACTTTGCTCTCTTATTTTTTTTTTTTTTTTTTTTTCATAACTTGCACAATTACAGAGATCTTTGTAAAGATAACGGCGATTTGACGTCGTCCCTTGATTTTACTTAAACCAAGCCTCCGGAAATGTGACGTGACATTCCTTGCGCAGAACTCTCTCTGGCGTACACCATTTTGCATACTATATTTTATGATTTTATTATTATAACTTACGCATTGTCATTTCAAAGCAATGGCGCACTGAAGAATTAACAAAAACACGTCATTTTCAGTGCGATAAATTTTAATCAGATGTCTAAAATGCCATATTAAAAGTTAACTACTGCCTTCAATAATACGAGAATTAGGGAACCCTTTCATAACTGTCTGTCGTAGTGTAGTGTGCAGCACTTTAGCTTGTGACGCACATCGTCAGTAGTTCGAAACCTGCCACTGCCAATGTTTTTCGCCTTGGCTCGTAAAAGAATTTCGAACACCCTTATTAATTAAAGAGAGCTATGTTATTCAATGTTTAAACTTGTACAGATGTAATAGTGTTCCCTCTAAAATGTGGGTTTGTTCTTTTTCCTGAACTCCCGTGGAATACGTAATAACGAATTTTTATCATTTTTGCAGGGGGTGGCGGGGGTCACATCTCGATCTCGCCAACCGTGACCGCTATCTTGGGTGGAGTGCGTGTATAAATGTCCTCCAAGCTTTACAAAGTGTGAAAGGAGGCGGTTGAGTTTTGAGCGAAATCTTAAGAGAGCCGTCCTCTTTGATTTTGAGAAAAATAGCGTAGCGGCCAGTTTTCTCTTCTTCCTATCGGCTGGCGCATGAGGTAAGCAATGAGGTGCTGAGACTGCGGGGGCCCCCGGCGGCCGAAGTACCACAGAGCGATTTGCGTGGACTACCAGCGTTGTGGCGAATAGCGACGCCACAACAAAAATATCTCTGTAATTGTATTGGCACAATTGTATTAATGGAATCTTTAACAGAAACTTTCTTATTGACACTTACAACCAGTCAGGTTCCTGGTATGGCAAGTAGATTGTTTCGAATCAACTATTTTTTTTTTAATTTGTATCATAATTTTTGAATTGATTCTCGAGGGTAAGTCGCCCCAAGTTTTGTTTCCAAAAAAAGACAACTCTGGGACTTCGGGATCTGGCGACGGGAAGCAGACGGTGAGAATTAAAGTCAATGTGGCGATTTTGCTAACGGACGGAAATTCCAACAAGGCTTGCCCTGAGAGCGAATTTGGCGTACGGTTACGTCGATAGCGACGAGAAACGGACCAAGAACGCTAAAAGGAAGAGTTGGGGGGAGGTGGGATACCTGTCTCCGATTGGCTACTGTTGCGAATTCAGTAGGGAGAAAGTGTAATTTCACTGGCCGGTGCTGGGAATCTGAATATATATATATATATATATATATATATATATATATATATATATATATATATATATATATATTTTTTTTTTTTTTTTTTTTTTTTTTTTTTTTTTTTTTTTGGAGGAGACGTTGTAGAGCTTGGGTTCGCGCCTGGAAAGGGTGCGGAATTGACTGAATTCGTGCCTTTGTAGGGTACGGAAATGAAGATATCGCTGATTTAGCTGAGCTTGCACTTTTGGACTCTGTACAAATTACAGAGTTCGCTCTGAGATTTGAACTTGTAATGATAGTTCTGGTGAGGTGAGATTAAGGTCAGCCAGCCTTATCAGTAGCACCGAAGATTAAATTTCGACGCGATCAACTTTCTGGAGTCGCCTTGGCCTTCAGTATTTATGCATACTATTTTATGCAAACTGAAGTTGCCGAGACTTGGCATAACTGTTTGAGGTAGTTGGCACTGTGAGCTACCGTGAATACATTAGCTGATATTAGGTACTACAGCTTCCGAATAACGGAGCAAGACTACTTCCATGGCCGTGTACATTTCAGCTACCAACCGACTGGTGTCATTCCACAGCGGTGCCGCGAGATCACCCATGATTGGGTAACGTATGGCTTCCACTCACCAGCAACAGATAGCCGATGCATTAGGTTTCACCTTTAGAGAGAAAGAGGAGTTACAACCCTGAATTGAATATATCATTCTGACAACGACCTTGTCCGTAAATTCTCTTTCATTATGATGTTTATCGTGTTTCAGTAGGAGTTAAATTGATTTGCCAGTTTGTATTAAATTAATGTTGACGGAAATCATTTTAATATAAAGCATCATAGAAGGTTCAGTTTTGTTAGTGTCTGTACACTGATATTCATATGAAAGCAATTCTCTTGAGGCTGCCTGTGAAATTTTCAATATGCAATAAACGTATCACTCGGATTTCTTTCTTTTCTTTCTTTAACAAAAGTAATTTCTTTCTACGTTATCTGGGGCTCATGTGAGAAGTTGCGTAATACAGGGCAAAACTAGAAGTTAATAACAATAAATGTTCTGTTATTAATATTTATAGACTCCTCCGTCGGTTCTTGGTTGAACATAGACATATTAAACAACTGTATACACTATATATTTGTTCCACATTAATATTTATTTTTGTTGTGAACTAGCTTTCGGCTTCTTAGACCATCTTCAGACAACTTAACACTGCAGATTATCCACATCACACCAGCTCAAAAATGTTCAAATGTTCATAGAACTTATGGAACTTAACTACGGGGTCATCAGTCCCTAAGCTTACAAACTACTTATGAACTACCTAAGACTAAGGACGTCACAAATCTCCGTGCTCAAGGGGGGGATTCGAACCCCCGATCGTAGTGGCCGTGCAGACCGTGACTGGAACGCCTCAGTCCCCTCGGCCACCGCGGCCGGCTCACACCATCTGCTGTGTTTCGAGTACAAAGATTTTACAAAGATAACTGTCAATCATAGACTATGTAGTCTTTAAGTATTTTATAAACAGAGACGCCCAACCAATTAAAACTAAACCATAACAAAGACATAACTATACATTAATTTTCAACAAATAGGTTGCAACATACAGTGGCCCAGTGAATACCAGTAAGTACAATTGTATATTACATTAACTTATATATACAGACAAAAGCAGGAGGGGAAATGAAATGTTAGTGAGGAACAATTACATAAGTTTGGAGTATGTGGATATGGAATAAAGGAGCATATTGAAGTATATAGCTTACATTACAATTCACTAGTTTTTCACGAGAATGGTGTAACACATGAAAGGAAAAACACTGGAATGTGGGTGAGAGACATTACACAATTTCACCAACAATGGCGGCAGAATTATACAAAATAGATTATTTTAATAATGGTGAATACTGAAATTGGATATGACCATTGCGAATTAGCTTTGGTTTCTGAGTTTGGTGTTTGTTGATAGAATTTCAAGCAATGTTAGCTTTCTGCCTATCTACTCTGCGTAGAACATCACATTTAATGCCATTTAAGGCATATTCTGCAAAGGTTGAATCTCTCTGTTGTAGTCTCCAACTCGTCTCATTTTCAGCCAGGCTAGTAGCTATAGTTTATTATTATCCAGTGTTATTTTTTAAATCAAAGAACTGTCCTTCATTCCTCGCATAACAATTTCTGGAGACCATTCATTTGGCGTTCTCTACCAGAATGTCCTTGTTCTATAACAGGTAAAAACTTACAAGTGTCACGGAAATGATGCACGAGTTTTTGTGAAAATCAAAAGAGGAAAAGGGTTAGTCGTTAATGTGAGATATGTTTGGGAATTTTTTTAAACAAACTTTCCCTTCCGAATGAGAACAAACGTTGTTAGCACCTACCCACATTGGGAGACAAATCATCATGATGAGAGGAATGGGATCGGAAACGGAAAGATGTAGTTATTCGCTCTTCGCATGTACTACTAGAGAATTTAACGGTAGAAAAGTACTATGAAAGTGGTTCGTTAAAATCTCTGGTAGGCAGTTATAATGTTCCAGCCTGGCTATTAATTTTTGAGATTAACAAATTTACAGAAGGAAGTGGTTTGAAGTTAGAAGCTATGAAAGATCCCAATCAGTAAATTACGGGGAAAATTATTACATGCATTTAAATGAAATGGCAAGCTAATTAACGGTGGAGTGTTGTGCAGGCAGAACATTACAAAAAGAATCGACGAGCAGTTACCTTTAACAATAGATCCATCGGTGGTTGAAATTTGGCTGTAAATGAAATTTTAATAATATGATAACCACTCGCCGAACAGTGGATGGCAGTTCGTCAATATTAAACTACGACTCGTGTAGCAAACAGTAAAGTAAGATAAGTGACATGATATAAATCGGATAGGAATATTACGTAAGTCAAACATTTTGTGTCCCAGCCTCTTGCCGTTTTTGTGTCTCGTTTCCGTCGGAGGTGTCGGCGGCCGAGTGGAATGAGACCGACACAGGAATAAAGATAGCACGCTGGTGCAGGTACGGAGGGGAGCAGCCAGAAACTAGAAACACTAGAGTAAATTAGAACGAGATATATATTGCACAGAATTTATACAATACTTAACTTTTACATAGTACTGCAGGATGCTGATACATAGTTGAGCTAGAGGCCTGCCTAGTGCCTATACGATAGCCAAGTCTTCACTGGTGCCTATCTGATTCCGAAGGTCTTAACTGGTTCCTATCTCAGTCCCAAGTGAACGATGTCGTTCAGCGGTGGCCACGAGAGGAGTTGCCGCAGAGGGCGCTCGTGGCTGTCGTCGTAAGAACGCCGCGCCGTGCGTGCATGGCGGCGCGCGGCGAAAGTAGGTGGCGCGCACTTTGGACTTGTGCGACACCACAAAACACATCGGACTTCTAAAAATTTACAAGAAAATCGACTGCAGGTTCTATTGCCAGTAAATGATAATATTATGGAATAAATTTTGAAACAAGACTGGCAGGCTACACGAAATATCACCATTCAATATTGACTAAAAACTATGCCATCCATTGTTGCGGTGATTCAACAAGGCTGAAAAAGACATTATGGGCGGAGGGAGGATAGGGCAAAATTGTTAATAAAAATTCGTAAGTGCGAATTTAAGTAAGAGGTGGGGGTTTATTTATAAATTTAAGATACGCGCACATCACATATATTTACCTGAATGTACATAATAGCGGCCACATAAAAAATAATAAAGTACAGCTCCAGTCTGCAAGATGCTATCGCTACGAAGTACAAAGCAAGAGTGTCTTCTTTCTTACCAAAAAATTGAAAGTGTTGTTCCTAAATTTTCTTTCTCTGACTTTCATAGATAACTATTTTAACATGCCGAAATAATATAAAAATACAAAATTTTCTTTGATAATATCGGGGAAAGGAAACCGTGTTATTATACAGTTAAATGTGATTTGCAGAGTAAAACTGTAGATGTAGATAAGACATGGACAGGTGTTTGGAACTGGATTACTTGATACTGTGTTATATCACATCCTTTATCATCAAGATGGTGTTATCGGCAAAGAGAAAGTATTCATAATTACCTATTATACTAGAAGCAGTATCGTTTATGTAAAAAAGAAACAAATCAGGCCCCAGTAAAGACCCCTGGGACACCGCTCCTCCCTCCCCTTAACCCCTCTTCATTGTGTTCACAGGAAATGTGCTGTTGAGCCAATCTCAATACTGCGAATAATTATCTTCTGCTTCCTGTTATTAAAGCAAGAGGTGAACGAATTATAAACTCTGCTCTTCTTTCATAATCTGCCAACTTCTACAATACTTTATTAAATAATTCACTGTTAAAGTTACCATTCATACGGTCCCACTTTCCATCGGTTTCCGAAATGTAAATGACATCTTCGAGGACTTAACGTTCTTTGTGATATAACAATGGAAGGAGGGTTGAAAGTTGTTCAGTCAACAAACTTTACAAGGTATGAACAATCTGGCCTTACGTTGCAATATACGGGATCGCTGCCTGAGTGAAGAGCTTCAAAAAATTGGTATGTGCGCATGAAGAGTAAGGGCGCAATATGTTTTCAAAATCAATTTTATTTTAATGACTTTAATGGTTTATACATAAAAAATATCTTTCAGTCTGTGAATGTGTTTGGTAATGAAGTATCGGACGATTCAGATTCCGTGGTCATATTTTACACATAAGCTAATACATCATAAATAAAAAAAATCCTGTTTTCTGTATAACAAAGGCCAGTAAGGACACAAAAGGGCTTTTGTTGTGTATACAAAAAGCGGAAGAATATATACGGTAGAAATGTTAATTTCTGCGGGTTTCAGTTCTAGCTATTGTGGTGAAAGTGGCTGCGAGGATGAGAACAAAACCTCATGTTTCACAATACAGAACAGAATTCCTTCCTCGCAGTCAGGGTTAACAAAAGAAAAAATATGTCTGATAATGTGAATATTTATTTGAATAATTTTACCTAATCTGATGATTTCTAAATGTTATTATTTATGACTGATTTCGTCTTGGCAGATAAGATTTTCCGATCGTTCAAACAAATTCCTTCGTTCCCAGCAACTAAAGCCATGTCAGCAATTTGCAGAGTGAAGTATGAAAAAGCAAGAAAAACAAACCACACGTCTAACACTTGTAGAGAAGGGCAAGTGCAAACTACTTTGAATGGGAAACAACGTGGCCGCGCGTTCTAAGGCGTTTTGGGTTGGAGTTCGGTGGTTTTATTTGGATAGGGGGACTAAAAGGCGTTTTGCTGCAGAGTAAGAGGAACTTCCATTGGGCAGGGGTGTGTTGTTGTCATTAGCGTAAGTTAATTTAAATAGTTTGTAAATATAGATACTGATAACTACTTCAGATTGGTCCCATAGCTTTACAAACATTTCAACATTTTTTATTAAAAATATGTTCTTGAGAATTTCAGAGGGAGCTTTAGGCAACAATTGACAGAAACGGGGAGAAATAAAACAGTAGAGGAGGAATGGGTAGCATTGAGAGATGAAATAAGGCAGCAGAGGACAAAATAGGAAGGAAGGCAAGACCTACAAAAAATCCTTGGATATCACAGGACCTACTAAATTTAATCGATGAAAGAAGAAAATATTTTAAAAAAATGCAGTAAATGAAACAGGCAAATTGGAGTACAGACGACTAAGAAGTGAGATTGACAGGATGTGCAAAATGGCTAAGCAGGAGTGGCTAGAAGGCAAATGCAAGGATGAAGAAGAATGTACAAACAGGGGAAAAATAGATACAGCTTACAGGAAAATAATAGAGATATTTGGGGATAAGAGAAACAGCTCTATGAATATCACGAACACAGATGGAAAACCAGTTCTCAGCAAATAAGGGAAAGCTGATAGGTGGAAAGTATATAGAGAGGCTCTACGAAGTAAACGAACTTAGAGGCAATATTGTAGGAAGGGGAGAAGAAGTAGATGAGGATGAAATAAGAGATACTATACTGAGAGATGAATCTGACAGAGCAGTTGAATTGAATGGACAGTGTGCTGAAAGGTGCATATAAGATGAACATTAACAAGATCAAAACTAGTGCAATGGAGTGCAGTCTAAGAAAATCAGGTGTTGCTGAAGGAATTAGTTTAGGTAACGAAACAATAAAGGAAGTAGATGAGTTTTGTTACTTGGGCAGTAAAATAATAAATGATGGTCACACTACAGAGGATATAAAATGCAGTATGGCAATGGGTAGTAAAGCGTTCTTGAAAAAGAGAAATTTGTTAACATCGAATACTGATTTAAGCCTAAGGAAGTACTTTGTGAAGGCATTTGTGTGGAGTGTTGCCTTGTATGGGAGTGAAACATGGACAACAAACAGTGCGGACAGGAAGAGGATAGAGGCTTTTGAAATGTGGTGCTACAGAAGAATGCTGAAGATTAGGTGGGTTAATCGCATAACTAATGAGGAGGTACCGAAGAGAATTGGGGAGAAAAGGAATTTCTGGCATATCTTGACTAAAAGAAGGGATCGATTGGTAGGACACATTCTTCGATATCAAGGAATTGTTAATTTAGCGTTGGAGAGAAGTGTGTGGGGTAAAAACCGCCGAGGAAGACCAAGAGATGGATACACTGAGCAGATTGAGACATATGTAGGTTGCCGTTCTTATGTGGAGTTGAAGAGGCTTGCTCAGAATAGGGTATTGTGGAGAGCTGCATCAAACCAGTCTCCGGACTGAAGACCACAACAACAACATTTTTGTGGTCTTTACACGAAATGAAAGTTGGCGGCGATAAAATCCTTCTGCAGTCTGCTTCAGATTTCGAGCCTCTACATTTGGTCAACAATGTTTCTCGGAAAGAAAGTCGCTTTCTCTCCAGCGACCCCCTTTTGACTTCCCGAAGCATCTCAGTAACACTCGCACATTGATCGAACCTCCCAGTAACAAAGTGCTGAAGTGCTTCTGTGTCTTCTTTTCAGACGATATGCTGGGAATGTCAAACACTTGAGCAATACTCAAGACGGAGTCGTACAAGCGTTTTATATGCAGTCAGCTTCACAGACGAATCACATCTTTCCAAAATTCTCTGCCGTTGAAGGCTCGACTCCTTCCTCGGCGTGTTTATATGTTTTTGTCAATATGTTAGTTTAATTGGTTTCTAAGCCTAGGGAATGATAACCAGAGCACTTAAGTCCCATAGATCTACAAAAAATTCTCCCAATAAACCGAAGTCGATCATCCGCCAGCCCTTTGACTGTCCTTATATGCTCGTCATATCGCTGTGCAGCGTTACGCCTAAATATTTATTAGACGTGACTCTTCTCAAGCAGCACGCTTCTAATGCTGTATTCAAATATTACGGGATTGTTTGGTTGTTTCTGCGGCCCATTTGCAGCACCTTACATTTTTCTATTTTTTGACCTAGGTGCCGATCTAGCAATTTGGTCCACGTCATCCTACATACTACTACTGTCATTTAATGACGACACCTTCCTGTACATCACAACATCATCAGCAAACAGCATCAGGTTGCAATTCACTCTGTACATGAGGTCATTTATATAGTTATAAAATAATAGTGGTCCTATCACACTTTTCCGGGGCACTCCTGACGATATCCTAGTGTATGATGAACATTCACCTTCGAGGACAACTTAAATAGACTACGAGCCACTCACACATCTGGGTAACTGTTCGATAAACTTGTACCTTAGCAGTCTGCAGAGCGGCACCGTGTCACACGCCTTTCGAAAATCGAGAAATATTCAGTCTGCCTGTTGTGCTTCATCTACAGCTCGCAATATGTCATGAGAGAAAAAGGAAAGCAAAGTTTCGCACGATCGATGCTCCCTAAAACCGTGCTGATGCATGGACAGGAGCATTTCCGTCTCGAGGAAATTCTGCAGAAAACTGATATTGTGATACTGGTCTGCAATTTTGTAGGTCCGTTCTTTTGCCTTTCTTATACAAAGGAGTCACCTGAGCCTTTTTCGAGTCGCTTCGAACTTTGCCCTGAATCACTGATTCACTATAAACGCAAGCTAAGTTAGGGGCCAATGTCGCTGAATGGTCTTTGTAAAGTCGGATTGCTAACTGCCTGGAGCTGACGACTTGTTTGAACTCTTTCAGCTGTTTCTCTACTCTGGCTATGCCTATTATTATGTCTTTCATTTGGGAGTTAGTGGGATCGCGATCAGTGCGATCATCATTACTGATATGTTAAATTTAAAACTTCGCCCTTCATTTTGCTGTCCTCACCACCCCAGAATGATCGACGATTGACTGGATGGAGGTCTTTTATACGCTTACCGATTTTACATAGGGCCAGAATTTTTTCGGATTGCCTTCAAGAACTTTTGTTAACTTATGGCGGTGGTAGTTACCGCAAGCTTCGCGCATTGATTTTTCCTGATTTCATTTAATTGGCCTTTTCTAATCGAGAGCGCAACTGCTTTTGAATTCTCAGCATTTCCCATCCTTAATCCACTTCGTCGGTACATGTTTCTACAGCGCTTTCTTTGCAATGCAGTTAAACGTTTTCCATAAGCCCTCCAGGTCCACCATACCGGATTTAAACGATGCACTTTCCTTCCTATAGTGGTACGATAACAATTGCTTATCTCCTATTTCTAGCATAAACTCTCTCCTAGCCTTCTTGACCTTTTGTTTTTGGTCAACATTGTAGCTATGACGACATCAAGCTCACTAACCCCCGCCTCTACTCGACAGCATTTACAAGATTTGGCTATAATGTCTAAAATATCGTACTTACATTTGGAGTGGGTTTCGATTTACCTGCTCAAAATAGTGTTCGGAAAAAGTGTTCCACAGTGTTCCACTATTTGTCTGTATTACTGTAGTGAAACCACGGACTTCCCAGTCCTCGGCTGGTTAAACTCGCCCCAACTAATAATGCATTGTCCGGTTACCATTGCTCTACTGAGCATAAACTTTCTTTGAATGACTAACACTGTGACGGTGGAACCGCGTGGCCGGTAAAAACACTAAACCATTAACTTGATTTCCCTATACCTGTTACACGCCTCCAGATAATCTCACAGTAACTCTTGACTTCGACATGAGTAGAAATAATGTTTGTTTGTAGACTGCAATTAACACGCCCCTCTCCAGTTGTACCCAATCTATTATTGCAACATACATTCCATTCTTCACTAAATATTTTGGAGCTTCCTACATCGGGATTCAGCCAACTCTCTGTGGCGAGGATTATTTGGATGATAGGAGTGACTCGATCGAGTAGAGTGTTAAGATTTGCACAGCGACCGCTCGTTTATCGGGAGAAAAAGTGAACGCCAGTGCAGCTGATATCTGTTCACGTTTTTACAGCTGCGGTGGAGTGGCCAAAACGTCCAAGGGCCTAGCTGCAGAGCGCACCGTTGCTCGCCGTCGGAGGTTCGAGTCCTCCCTCTGGCTTGGGTGTATTTGTTGTTCTTACCATAAGTTAGTGTGTTTGTTAGCCTCGGGTCTCATAATCAGGGTAGTTAAGTCCCACAGGTTTACAATCATTTGTAGCTTTTCACACAACAACTTACGTTTGCAGAAATGGTGTTCGAGTAAACCTTATTCAATTAAATCTCTGACTTTGCGTACTTCATTTGCAGACGTTAGAAATGTTCAAATGTTTGTAAATCTATCGGATCAAACTGCGTGGTCATCAGTCCGTAGCTTACAAACTACTTAAACTAAAGTAAACTAATCTAAGGACAACACACACACAACCATGCCCCAGGGAGAACTCGAACCTCCGACGGCGAGCAACCGCGCGATCCGCAGCGACGCGCCTTAGACCGATCGGCTACTCCACCGCGGCAGACTCCAACCAGTCTTTTTATCTAAAATTTCTTATTTGTTACACAGACTGCAGCCTATACACAGAGTGTTTTTAACTAAAAAACCGCAGGTAATAGATAATATATGCAGCTTAGTTATTTGCTGCTTCATGAAATCAGGCTTGTACCCTAAGAAAACATGGAGTCAATCTTCTGAACCGTACATAGCCCAATAAGTAGGTTCGTATAGCGTAAAGTCACACTTGCTTTAATCTTAGCTGTGTACATGCGGTGAAGGAAAATAACGTAAAGTCGCACCAGCGACTAATTTACTGTGTTAGACTGAATGTAAATCGCTCCTTTTCCAAATTTACAGAGATTTTTATGGGAGCAACTATTTCTAAAATTTTGTTTTACAGTAAGGGATTTTGCTTTTCAAGTGTTCGTAATACGTTACATTTCTTTATTTCGAGAGTTAATTTCCACTCCATGCTCCAAACAAGTACACGCTGTAGATTCCTCTTGTCTTTCGCTGTAATATTAAGCCGTTGATACCACCTTGTTTAGTACAGCTACATAGCGATAGCCCTGATTGTACCTGTATGTCATTTCTACGTCAAAAGTAAAAGTGCTATAATATTTCTTTGGGGCAAGCTACAAGTTGTGCACAACTTGCTGCCAACAGAGAAACATGTGGTACTGCGCAAAGATTTATTTTTGACAATGTACATACACGGCTATTGTGTTTAACGATTCTTCTAGCCGGCCATGGTAGCCGAGGGGACTGAGGCGCTCCAGTCACGGTCTGCACGGCCACTACGTTCGGGGGTTCTAATCCCCCCCCTCGGGCATGGATATTTGTGCCGTTCTTAGTGTTAGTTAGTTCATAAGTAGTTTGTAAGTTTAGGGACTGATGACCCCGTAGTTAAGTCCCATAGACTATACAAACATTTGAACATTTGATTTGAGTTAAGTCCCATAAGCTATACAAACATTTGAACATTTTTGAATTTTGATTCTTCCTAGCAGCAGATAGATGTTATGAACTTGATAATGGGATAATGTCGTCCCGAAACATGTCGTGTTGACATATATATTTTATTATTGACAACTGGTGCGTGAAGTACAGTTATAATTGTGAAACAGTTGTGTGATAGCGTCTAAACAGATGATAGGAATCGAAATCATTTCAGAAGTCAAGAACAAACATGTGCACCTCTAACTATGGCTTCCTGGGTCTCATTGACGAACAGAACCGTATGAGTTTCACAATATCATTGCTTTTGAAGTCCACTTTCATTCCGGTAGAGGAGTTTTCCGGTGTACAAACACGCCAACACACACTAGCTAAAACATATTCCAACATACTGATTTTGCAGAGACTGGTCTACAGTCTTGCGTATGAGTATCCTTGTAAACGGAAACGGCATACGGGTCTATCCTCTTCCGCGAGCTAAACTGAGGTTGGTGTAAACGTAAAGCAAGTGTTCTCAGAAGAGACCGACACAAGTGCAAAGAGCTAGTGACAGAGTGAAGCGCAGCGAGCAGCGAACTTCAACAGCGAGGAAAGTTCTCAGAGTTCTCAGAGTTGCTCACGCGGCGTAATGCAGCAAGACGGCGGAAGAAGAGACGACCCCGGACCCGGGCGTCGTGCTGTCTGTGTGTAACGTCTCTACTTGCCAAGGAGACGTCTGACGGAACAGTTCCACGGAGTTAAGCGGACAATGTTTTCCAGTTGGTCGGAGGGCTTCACCTTGATCTTCCACTTACCAGTGCGGACTCCCGCTAATGGTGCTGGTGCTACACACAGCAGATATTGAGCATCAAGATCTAAGTGACGGAAGTAGTTAGCCTAAACTCCCATTAAGTCAACCTGTTACTCTTCCTCGCCAGAGGGAACGCCTTGAGAGCACTTCCTCTGACCAAAAATCATCTTTTCCCGAGCGTGACGCAAGTTATCGAAACACACCACTGCTAATCCATTTATGCAGTTTGGGAAAAGGTAACCATATAACTCAAAACTGCTATCAAATGTCTGGCTGTTTCTTAACGAGGACATCGGTAAACGCTGTCTACAAATAGACACTTGTATCTTTGCATCTTATTCATTACAGAATTTCTGTTTTAATCATGAAATATCTTAATTTAAGCTAAATTTGATAGCAGCCAACCTTTCCTCTAGAACACTGTTTTTCAAAAATTCTTGTTCGGGGATCACGGTCAGACGAGGAAGTACTTGCAACGATAAAACAGTCAGATAGTGCACGTATGGGGTCTTCGGCTTCCTCAATACCACAATTGACTAAGACACGTGAAATATATCTTAAACGAAAATTACGTAAGTAGTTCACATCAACAGTTCCTATTTGAAAAGAACAGACTTTTCTACAATAACCCTTTCTGACATAAGGTTGTGGGTTATGTCACATTAATAAAGAGAGAGGCATTTAAGATACAAAATACATGCAGTAATTCATTAAAAAACAGAAATTATTTACAAAAATTTTGTACCCACACAGTTGTGTGCTTTGGGCCTTCAATACAATTTTTAAAGATCTGGACAATCTTACAGTAACATGCCTTTTGAAAGAAATGCCATAATAATATTACAGGTTCATATAAAATCAACTGGCTGTTAGATACGACAGCTTCACATGCGCTGGCCGCGGTGGCCGAGGGGACTGAGGCGCTCCAGTCACGGTCTGCACGGCCACTACGGTCGGGGGTTCGAATCCCCCCTCGGGCATGGGTATTTGTGCCGTCCTTAGTGTTAGCTAGTTCGTAAGTAGTTTGTAAGTTTAGGGACTGATGACCCTGTACTTAAGTCCCATTAACTATAGAAACATTTGAAAGCTTCACATGCCAAACAAATAAGGATATCAACACATTGTCGACAAGTCCTTATCATAAAAATCTGACACTAGTCCCAACACGCACAATTGTGCATCTCCAAATGTTTCAGATTATACCACCAATTATTTAAAAATTTCAATTAAGAGATATTTACGTAAAATGTTCTATCGAAAGTAGAGTTATGTCATTAAAATGAATGAAACCAAATTTATATAACAACAATGCAGACAAACTTTCCAACATGAGCTTCCTTGGAGGCATTGTAAGTGCACTTGTGTAGAAACATGGAGCTAAAACAAGTTGCGCACGTTGTCACAGTACATCCACGATTGTGTGATGCAGGCCTGAACTTCCTAGCGTGAATCACAAAAAAATAAAGCGAGAAAAACCAGACCCGCACAATTTTGCGTGCAGTGACTGAAAGTGATAGGTACGCCACGTTAACGATGAATAAACGAAAAGCTTGAAACCTGTTTTCAGAAACAAATTGATAGCTAAATTAACAATAAGCAATAAGTAATATGAGAGATTCAAAAATAATAACAATAAACAAACTTAAACATGCCTATAGAAATTGCCTACACAGTGATAGTCATCGAGAATAATTCATTTCCGAATATCACCTTCAACGCAAAACATTAATCATGTAACTTTTATTTTTCTGTCGTAACTGATGTAAAAATAGGATAATCTGTTCCGTTCACCCTATAAAGTAGAATACTGTACCTTTTTATAAAATGTTTTATCAACAGAGGAAAATATGAAATGCATTGTCTTTGAATTCTCTCTCTCACACACACATAGTTGAGTTACAGCACGGTGAGGTTGGTTGGGGGGGGGGGGAGGGTCGGAGGTTCGTCAGAATATTTTTACTTGAAAATGGGGTCGCGAACTGGAATGATTGGAAAACACTGCACTATAATTACAATACCCTGCCCAACAGATTCTGCTTGTTCTTAAGGTGATTATCCACGAACGAAGGAACATTGCTTTGTTATTACGAAACAATAATATTTGTCAGCCAAAGCGGTGAGTTGTTTTGTTTCTACTTTCTTTCCACATTGGTAGATTCTACAGGGTTGAGGTGACATTTTTCAGATCATCAGAATGATTTTATAATGACTAGCGAACCCTGTAATTCTTTGTACTTGATAAATACGCTTGGTATCCTCCACTGCATCGCTGAATCTCTTTGGCCATCATTTTCCTAATCACTATCCCTATCTCTTACTTTCCTCTTTGTACTCTTAGAATTCTTTCTGGTATCTGAATGCGCCTAAGCGTGTCGGGGATGAATGGGCAACTCCAGTCGCATACACTGCTATAAATCCGTTGTGCACGTTATAGACCGGGGAGGTCAAGCAGAGGCTGTGTGACGTCACTCCAGGCCGCTCCGTGGCCGGCGAGAAAGACAGGCCACAGCGCGCACCTCAAGTCACGTAAGCAAGGTAGTTCCGAGCCGGTGCGATCGCTAGCCGATTGGCCGGCCGCTGGGGCACTGCCCACTGCGTCATAGCGGACAGCCACTGAACTAGCGGTCGCGCCGGCTCGGAACTACTTTGCTTACGTCAACGAGCTATATAAACTGCATAGAGTGGCTTGGCTATCTCTGGGTTAACAGCGCTCCTTGTGGCAGCAACCAGGAACTGTGGCAGCCACTTTTGCAACGTCAAGTGCGCCGAATACGAATGTTAGGCCGACGCTATGTACATGTTTTGGGTCCACATTTTTTGTATCGTAGTAAGCTTGAGAGGTTATTTGTTAATCTGAAATCGTGCCCAGTGTATGCGCAGCATATAAATGTACGAATCGCGGTAATGAGACTGTTGGAATATGGTATTTTCATTTAGTATTTGTATGTATTCATTTCTAATATTTCGTGTACTCGTCTTTGTCCTACTACATTTCTGCATACAATAGTTCTACTGTAACTAAAGTAATCTGTAATTATATTTTTAAGTTTTCCTTTGAAAAATGAACTTGCCAAACGATGGTTAGCCAATACGAGGCGAGATAAGGGGAAACCTACCGCATAGAGTTTCATTTGTTCATCGCATTTTGAGGAGAAATACATATATGCAACAATTGACACAAAGCGAGTTCTGGCTAATGCGATTCCGACGATATTGTCGTTCCCTGAACATATTCAAACACCAAAAACGCCAGCAAGGAGACCCCCAAAAAAACGTCAGATGGCTGTATCACATTACTTTGATGTCATACAACCAAGCAGGAGAGATGGAGCCTCCTTTATTACCTATTGCAAATCACGATTTAAGTCATTCAGAGAGCAATAGGCCTATTCAATGTAACCATGACTATGTGGCAGAATACGAAAAGCTGACATTCTATTCCGAAAAAGTAGGTGAATGTAGCCTATATCTGGAAGCATCATTAGGCAAGTGAGTGGAAAACTTAAGTGTTTAGATTGCTCGTAAAAATGAGAATCAAGCAGGATTAATAGGATTGTAAGGAATAAAAAACACCCTGTTCAATCCCTCTAAAGATGTCGTAGAAAAATTTTTATTTTGCAAATGTATGTAGATGTATTTAGAATTTGGGAAACAGACCAACTATCTACCAACGTAATAATATCCTCGGAATTTTGGGAGGAATCTCATTACTCCAGCCTAATAAAGCTGTTATTAAAACATTTCTTCAGTTGTAGAATACATCATTTAAGTAAAGCCAAATCTGCACAGGAAAGAGTTAAGCAGATTAGGGAAATGTGCACGAAATTAATACTGTTTAAAGGACAGTGAAAAGGCGTGTTTTTTCGTATGAATGAGATGATGTTTAGCCGATGTAGTGTATGGGCCATTTGTAATTAAACTTTCCGATTTGCCTGCCACAAACTGGTTTTCTATCATTTATCCTTTATCCATATTAGCTTGGGTATAAAAGTAAGAATAAGCAAGTAGACAATGGTTTGTTAAGTCATTGGATAAAGTGAAAGCGACACGATTCAGTGCTATAGCAGACGACTGCTTACGCCTAAGTGACGTTCTAAAACATGGCGGCAGAACTTTCCATTTGCTTCACGTATGGCAGCACCTTAGCCAGTCTATGTTGTTTATATAGATCGTTGGCTTAGGTGGCATGAGGTGCGCGCTGAGGCCTGTATTTCCCGTTGGCCACGACGCCGCTCTGCCTGGTCACAAGGAAGGAGGATTGACCGTGTGACGTCACGCGCTCTGTACTGCTGCCGCGGAGAAACCAATTGCAGCAATTTAGGACAGGGAACACATCTGGTGTGAAGAATGCAGTGAGGTCTACCGATATCCTAATTTTAATATATACTGATTTAATTAAATAAGAGACACAGATTAGAGACAATTACATATCGTCTCTATACCATGAGAACATTCTAATGTAGATGTTATTTAATCGCCGGCCGCGGTGGCCGAGGGGACTGAGGCGCTCCAGTCACGGTCTGCACGGCCACTACGGTCGAGGGTTCTGTGGTGTCGCACAAGTCCAAAGTGCGCGCCACCTACTTTCGCCGCGCGCCGCCATGCACGCACGGCGCGGCGTTCTTATGACGTCGGCCACGAGCGCCCTCTGCAGCAATCCCGCTCGTGGCCACCACTGAACGACATCGTTCACTTGGGACTGAGATAGGAACCAGCTAACACTTCGGACACCAGGCACCAGTGAAGACTTGGCTATCGGACAGGCACTAGGCAGGCCTCTAGCTCAACTATGTATCAGCATTCTGCAGTACTGAGCTATGTAAAAGTTAAGTATTATTAAGTCTCTAAGAAATATATATCTCGTTCTAATTTACTCTAGTGTTTCTAGTTTCTGCTGTCCCACTGGCTGGTCACCTCCTACCTGCACAAGCGTGCATCCTTTATTCCTGTGTCGGTCTTTCTACTCGGCCTCCGACACCTACGACGGAAACGAGACACAAAAGCGGCGACGAGGCAGGGACACAAAAGGTTCGAATCCCATCTCGGCCATGGATATTTGTATCGTCCTTAGGATTAGCTAGTTCATAAGTAATTTGTAAGTTTAGTGACTGATGACCCCGTAGTTAAGTCCCATAAGTTATACAAACATTTGAACATTTGTTATTTAATGTGAGGATGGCACTGTTATGAAGTAAAGAGAATGGAATATAATACAATTTTCTCTGAAGTTTTCTATATGGTATAATTAAGCAGACATTTTCCATTTCGCTTTTGTTTGGTTATTTCTTGAAAGTTAGGGTGGAGTGTTAGAGATATTTTAAATTGAACGCTGCATGACCTGTTTCGCTGTTGGTACTTTGCTAATTTCAAAATAGAAAGGAATATTTCAGACACATACGTCGAAACACAATACCGGTGAAGCAAATCTGAAATTTTTTTTGAGGAACATTCTTATAAAAATATGCCAAAATCTTTATATTTGTCCTTCAAGAAATCATCACAATGTAAATTTAACGGTAAGATCATTGTTAACATCCACTGAAAACGGTGTTGCAAAGAGATGAAACGTAGTAGACAGTATTTCCACATTTTCAAACCTCGACTCAAACTGGTGACGAAGGGCTTCCAAAATTTACACATATTCGTTAGAGGGAGAAAGATCATGACGACGCACCTACGATAGCTTCGGAAAATCCGGTGTGTTTCCAGCCTTCTCTCTTACACACCAAACACTTTGCACCTTCACCGCATTGCACAAAAAGAAACAGATTTTCCCTCACAGAAAGAAAAACCGATTGCTCCGTTTTGCTTGTAATCGCTATTTACTGTCGTCAAGAGCGCTGTAGCTGCCTGAGCCCTCCAGTTCCGTACTCACGGCCCCGTTTATGTAGGCAACACTGCGAACACAGCGGTCGCCAGACGTCACACCGCCTGACGTGTCTTCCTCTGTTATAATCTACAGCGTAACATTCCTTTATGTTCGAGAGTTTTCGCGTACAGACCACGATTATAGAGAGATTACAGAGAATGAATGAAAGAAAGGAAGATGGCTCTGCGGTAAAGCGTGGTCCGAGACGTCATGCTACGGACTGGGCGGCCGTTCCCGTCGGAGGTTCGAGTCCTCACTCGGGCATTCGCGCGTGTGCGCGCGTGTATCTGTATGTGTCTGTCTGTATGTGTGTTGTTTAGTATAAGGTGTAAGTAGTTTGTAAGTGTAGGGACTGATGACCATACCAATTTGGTGCAATAGGTTTACAAACTTTTGAACATTAGAAAAAGGATTAACGTTTAACGCCCCATGCACATTACAGGCGGATATTACGCTCGGATTGTTTCGGGAAGGATGGATAAGGAAACTGTCCCGGGCTCTGCCTGGAGTGCCTTTGGAAAATCACGGAAATCCTAAATCTGGATGGCCAGTTGTAGTACAGGCATCCCGAATGCGACTCCAGTGTGTTACTACTGCGCCACCTCAACGGTTACCTGTAGACCTCTAACAGAAATAGGGGGTGGTGACAGTGATACAAAAATTTCATGGAACACACGCATGGAAAACCTTTAATATATTGTAACGGTGTACACTTTTCGTGTTGCACATGAGTCCTCAGAGACTGATACTGCACTGAATATGTTAATTCAATGAATGAAGTCGATATGTGATGTTTGTAAATAAATGTTTTTATAATACCGCCGAGTGGGAAATATATTAATTGTAATATTGTGGTCGCTGGGTACAATGCTCGGGTTGTTTCGGGAAGGATGGATAAGGAAACCGTCCCGGGTTTTGCCTGGAGTGCTTTAGGAGATGGCCGCTTATATAGTCATACAATATACAGGATGTTTTAAGAAGATTAGTAAATAATTTAGGAAATGCTATGTAGACGAATTGTGATAAAAATCCATACGTAAGGTGTCCCTTTTTTTTTCTTTTTTTTTTTTTTTTTTTTTTTTTTTTTTAGATTGTAACAGAAACATACAGCAAAGGCAAATAAGGACAATTTCACTGATTCTTCCGATGGTTCTTGATTTATCTTATATTGCTTTTGAAAACCGCATTTATAAATATACTAGTAGAACACACACAAAATTAGGCTTTTAATTCAATATGATGATATCGTACCAACAACTTACAAAAGATTAATTTACAATGACCTTAATTAATTTTGCATTGATTTTGTTTGGCGTACTGTATAGAAAATCGTCATATATTTCATGGTGGTTCGTCTGTACTACAATCTGTAAAATATTTACTATTACACCTACAATGACCTGTATGTAGCGTACAATTATTCCAGAGCACATAAATTTTGAAGTAAGCTTAAGGTCTTAACCAAATAATTCACAAAGGAACATGGGCTCCCTAAATATCCCTATCGAAGCCTTTTATTATCGATTTGCGTGTGAAGATGTATGGACATGTATTAGTGCAATTCATAATTATACGTTTCCTTGTTTTATAGCAATTCATAATGGTACAACGTGCCTAAAATTTGGATCGACGTAAGTTTTTCCCTGGCAACTAGCAGTGCCGATGGAAACTTTCAACAACGAAGCCGAAACGGGTTTAGATGTGAACATTACTATGGTGTTGTTGCCCAACACGGCTGGTGACAATAGTGTGTTTATGTGATGTGACTGAATTATGGCAAATACAAGTGATCAACTTACAGCGATTGTAGTTCAAAATGAGGTATAGTGATGACACAGTCGTCAAACAGCACGTACCATTCTCAGTACCGTATATGACTTGTTACGGAGGTTTTGCGTTCTCAATGAGCTGTTGCAGGATGGGCGTGTTTTGCAGACTCGCATGCAAATGCTCGCAGCGGCACGCAAGGTCGACGACGCGGCGGTGCGATGCTATCGACAGCACGCAGTGCAGTGCCGTGCAGTGGGATCGCCGATCTGTGTGCGATCAGACACAGACCGCAGGCCACGGCCGCGGAGACCGATTTAGCGGAGATAAGCCGGCCTCTAGCAAGGGCTGCGGGCGGTGCCACGCGCGTCCTCTTACGTCACAGGGTGTTTGTTCTATCATCTGTCCTAGTGGTCGTTGAGGTTACTATCTCACTGCACTGATGAATTACACTTAGTAAATAGCCTACAATTCATCGCTAAGGCCGGCATTACACTATCAAATTATTGGACAAAGAATTGGACGAAAAAACTGAATGAAATATTGGTCATATTTTTTGACAAATAAATTGGATGAAACGAAAAGGGGGTATTACACTATCATCCAATATTTTGTCAAATTTGCTTCAAAATGTCGCTGTAATACTCAGCTGTTGTTTATACTACAGTTGCGTTATGTCTGCATTTAGAAGAGGAGGAGGGAAAAAAGAAAGAAAACGCACTGGATGAAACCGTGGGTGTCAGAGCGAATAAAATTTGTTACGGGACCGGGAGGATTTTCTTTTTTTATGCCGTCGGCAGAACAGCCAGGCCGTTCACTGCTAATTATTTTGTCGCTCTCATCCTTCACAGTTTGCAATAGAGTAACAAAAAGGCTTACTCAAACAGTGTATACGAATAAGATTGTTAAGTTGATAAAGCAAATTTTATTAAATACCGTTTTAAATGGAAAATGTGAACACTGACAAAGAGGATTATCTAAATTGTTTATGACCTTATTAACAATGTAAGGGGGGAAACATTGCTGATAAAGTAATTTCCTTACAAAAATTGGCTGACGTATTTATATGTACATAGATTCGCTTCCAAACAGCTGTCGATGTTTTGAAAGTTGTTTCACTTTACAGCACTTAGCACACCAAGTTACCAAAATCATACATTCTAAAATCTGCTTCGGCCGTAAATAAGATTTATGGGTATTACTTCTTCAATTCCGATAGTATATAATGACTTTTTTACATCACGGATTGTAACTTAACCTCACTTTCGCCGCAGGGTATTTGGCTACGCGCATTGATGTGACGGACAGTGTGAATTGGCCTTGTCGCCTATTATACAACGCCCAATCTGATTTCTTAAATTTTGTTGTTGCTAAAAACACTACACAAACATTCCACTACTAAGCCATGTCTACGAATACGAACGTTATGTCCAAGTAATGTCAGCTATTTAACCTCCAAATAAAACAGCAGTGCCGGCCGCGGTGGCCGAGGTGACTGAGGCGCTCCAGTCACGGTCAGCACGGCCACTACGGTCGGGGGTTCGAATCCCCCCTCGGGCATGGATATTTGTGCCGTCCTAGTTCGTAAGTAGTTCATAAGTAGTTTGTAAGTTTAGGGACTGATGACCCCGTAGTTAAGTCCCATAAGCTTAACAAACATTTGAACATTTGTAAAACAGCAGTAGTGGCAAGGAAGCTGTATACTACTAGCGCTCCAGGCGGTCACATTTCTCACTGCAGGAAACAGAATACGGGCGATTTCTTTGATCAAATCTATGCCGAGGCTTTAGATTTAATGAAATATTGGACGACGTTCCCATTACACTACGTCCAATTTTTCTTTGTCCAATTATTTGGCAAATAATTTGGTAGTGCAATACCGGCCTAAGACTAGTGCAACAAATTCCGTAGGGTTATCCAAAAAAGAAGGATCAAAACTTTACAGGATGGCCAGATTAGCGGAATTTCCGCTAATTTGACGGATTTTACAGTCACTCAGCGGGTTAAAATTGTCATTTATCGGCCAACTGATTTTTAACGGATTTTTGTAATTTTGTCTGCAACAATATTTTTGGGTAATTCATTGTTTCTATTATAATTCCTATCATTCATGTACTTATTGCAAAAGCATAAGGTTTAATATTCGATTTCTATATAGTAATTCCCCTGCCTCAATACAACAGAGAGTGTACATAGGTCATGAAGTCGAAGTCTTACTGCAAGATATGAAAACTTCCAACCGAGTTTCATTTGAGGTTGAGAATATCATAAGGAAAAGATGTGAACATTTCCTCCTGTCCCTTGCTTCTCAGCTGCAACGCCGCTTGCCCGACAATGTAAATAGGCTGAAAAACTTATCTTTAATTGCTCCAAGAGAATGCTTGCGAGTGCTGATATAACCAATAGTATACCTGTCGAAGGAAATGGGCTTCTCAGACAGTACAGTCCCCAAAATTGATTTTCAGTGGTCAAAGCTCACTACTGTTCAATTGAAAGAAACTAACAATACTGCCGCTTTCTGGAATGACATTAGATCATGCAGAGATACCAGCGGCTCAAATCCTTTCCAAGAACTTTCAGATTTGGCTCTTATTCTTTTGGTTCTACCAAGGTCCAATGCAGAGGTGGAAAGGGCCTTTAGCCAACTAAATCTGTTAAAAAAAGTCTTTCTGGCACAGACTAACTCTACTCTGGTCAACGCCATTATTACAATAACAGCTGGTCTTGGCAAGTGCTGTCAGGATTACGAGCTGCCTGACAATATTCTCAAAGAAATCGGCACCATGAAAGCATACACCACAGATATTTCTACATCCGACCTCAGAACTTGAGGATCTTCAGCAGGGGGCACGCGAGCCACCATACTGCAGGAGGAGGAGTAGAATGAAATATTGTGGCTTGAACAACATTAATGTGGTGAGTGGAATAGAAACTTAATAAACTTCCCTTTAGAAATAGTAGCGGTAGTAGTATACAATGGCGAAGAAAAAGATTTCTTTGGAAGTTATCAGAGCATTGAAATTTCAGTTTTAGAAGGATAAATAACAATAGTAATTATTCAGCGGATTTTAGCGAAATTTTAACTCGAGTTTAGCGGAATAATTTTTCTGGGTTGGCAACGCTGAACCTTTATTGCTTCCAAGGTCCAAAACATAGAAACACAATTGGAACGTCACTGGGAAGTCGCAAGGTCAAACATTTATACACTCGATTTGACCACCATGTGTTACACGATACTGGTAGAAACAATGAATCATTCCTCATCACATACGAAAATATTTAAATTTTGAAATGTTTGTAAACCAAAGGGACCACACTGCTAAGGTCATTAGTTCTCATAAAATACTTCAACGAACCTAAACTTATACAGGGTGTCCCAGCTATCTCGCTCACCCGAAATATGTCTGGGACAACAACAGCTATTCTACCGGGTGATTAAAAATTCAGTATAAATTTCAAAACTTAATAAAACACGGAATAATGTAGACAGGTTAAAATTGACACACATGCTTGGTATGACAAGGGGTTTTATTAGAACCGAAAGAAAATAACAAACTTCAAAAAATGTCCGACAGATGGCGCGTGATTCTGGTTTTTTAACTGCTATCATAACGAGTGAGAGGTACGCCGATATGGTACAAAATCGCATCATCCCCAGCCTGGCTGATAAACGCCTGCTAGAACGTACGATTTTTATGCAGGATGGCGCTCCACCCCATATTGCTAGACGCGTGAAATGTTTCTTGCGCTCGTCGTTTGGTGACGATCGTGTGCTCAGCCGCCACTTTCGTCATTCTTGGCCTCCCAGGTCCCAAGACGTCAGTCCGTGCGATTTTGACTTTGGGGTTACCTGATGTCGCAAGTGTATCGTGATCGACCGACACCTCTAGGGATGCTGAAAGACACATTCGACGCCATTGCCTCACCGTAACTCCGGACATGCTTTACAGTGCTGTTCACAACATTATTCCTCAACTACAGCTATTGTTGAGGAATGATGGTGAACATACTGAGCATTTCCTGCAAAGAAGACATCTTTACTTTGTCTCAATTTGTTAAGATAAATATTACTTTTTTGATCTGATGAAACGTCATCTGTCCGATATTTTTGAACTTTTTTATATTTTATTTGTTTATTTATTTTGTCTAATAAAACCCCGTGTCATACCAAGCATGTGTGTCAATTTTAACCTATCTACATTATTCCTTTTTCAACCACTAGTAGATTTTTCCCACTGTCTCGTCATCCAGGCTCCAGAGAGACCGTTCCACTCGAAACCTTCCTCACGGATGAAAACTATGTGCCGGAAGCGGGACTCGAAACTTGGACCTTTGCCTTTCAGTGGCAAGCGTTCTACCGACTGAGTTATCCCGGCACGCTTCACGGTCCGTCCTCACAGCTCTACTTCCGCCAATACCTCGCCTTCTTCTTTCGAAACTTCACAGTAGTTCTCCTGCGAATCGTGCAATACTAGCGTTCCTGGAAGAACTGTTATGGTGGAGACATGGCTTATCCGCGGCCTAAGGGATGTTTCTGGGATGATATTTTCACTCTGCTATGAAGATGGACCGTGAAGCGTGCTAGGATAGCTTAATTGGAGAGCGCTTGCCCGCGAAAGGTTCGAATCCCGGTTCCGGCTCACAGTTTTAATCCTCCAGGAAGGTTTCATATCAGCGCACACTCCGTTGCAGAGTGCAAATAGATAAGGATAAGGAGTTGATCGAAATTACCCGTTAGCTGAAGAGATTATTGATCTGGCTCACAATGCTATGAGGAACGGAGGTGGAAACCAAAGGGATGCCTCAATTACAAGTCTCCAACCTGAAGCGTACTTCGTGTAGTAGCACCAAGTGCCATTTGTCTAAAACCTAACGATATAAATCGGTCTATTATGATACATTAAAAGCAGACGAGCAAAGTGTGCATTCTACAAGTAACAATAACATGTAAGCAGACAGGCATTGGTTTAACAAGAAAGTAGCTCCCTATCAGATATTTACAATAAATAATAATAATAATTAAAAAAAACATAAGTTTGTTTTAAAAACACATATGCTTTCGTTTTACGGTGTTTTAAAATATGTACATTCATGAGCCCCATCCTTACAAAGATACCGGTGAAAGTCGTTTTACACTGTCTGATCGTCTTCCCGAGATATTTTGGGTGAGCAAGATAGCTGGGACACCCTGTATGCAGACACACTCATGGCCGAGTAAGGACTCGAACTTCCATCGGGGGGCGGCTCTGCACTCCCTGACTTCGCGCCTTAGACCACACGACCATTCCTAAGTAATGCCACGAAAATAAGTCACAATGTGTGAGGTATGCAGAGGTGTGAGACCACCGACGAGGGTGCTGATCTTCTAATCCTTCTCTAATTTCTTGTATCCATCTAGTGTCTTTTAAAATGTGTCTGATCGCAATCTCCGATTTTTATCTGTAAACTTAAATGTTTTATTCCCATTAACTGTTTCCGATTCTCTCTCTCTCTCTCTCTCTCTCTCTCTCTCTCTCTCTCTCTCTCTCTCTCTCTCTCTCTCTCTGTCTGTCTCTCTCTCTCTCTCTGTCAGTTTATCATCCTTTTATTGTTAATGTATATACTTGTCTATACCATATTTAAAACGCTTGGTTGAATAACCTATCAGCTATCAGCTCGGCCGCAGTTGAAATTACCACGAAAGAAAAAGAAAAGAGAATTGTCATCAAGTGCTATTCGCATCTCATCTTCAACAAGACAATTCGTTGAAGACGTTTTTGGTTACAGTCTGCTCGGCCCAAGCAAGAGTGCAGCAAGGTGGTTGCAGCATGATGTTTTGGGGTGGCAGTATGTGCGGCCACCGTACGCCAGATGCAGTCGTTAAGCAAACAAACTGCTGTACCTTATAGGGACGTCATCCTCGGACGTGCAATGCAATCCATATCAACAGGGTTGCAGTAAGGGGTTCGTCTTCATGGACGACAATTGTCGCGCTCATCGTCCACATCTTATGCGTCTGTTTCTTCATGATAACGGCATCGGAAGATTAGAATGAGCAGCATGTTCTCCAGGGATGAACCGTATCGAACATGGCTGGGACGCATTGAAAAGGGCTGCTTTTGGATGAGGTGACCCACCGAATAATTTGAGAGATCTACGCCGGAAATCTGTTGAGGAGCGGGACACTCTGACGATGTCTGCATCTACATGCATACTCCGCAATTCACCGTAAGGTGCGTCGCAGAGGGTACACTGTACCAGTAGTAGGCATTTCCTATTCCACTCCCAAATTGAACGAGGAAAAAAAGAATGCCTATATGCCTCCGTGCGAGCCCTAATTTCTCTTGTCTTTGCGATCTTTACGCGAAATGTAAGTAGGCGGCAGCAAGATCGGCCCTCTAAATCTACTCAACAGAAATTCATGAAAACAACGTTGTCTTTTTTCCAGCGATCCCCAATTGAGTTGCCGGAGCATTTCCGTGACACTCGCGCATTGGTCGAACCTACCGGTAACAAATCTAGCTGTTCGTCTCTGAACCGTCTCTATGTCTTCCTATAAACTGATCTGCTGCGGGTCCCAAACACTTGAGCAATTACTCAAGACGTGGTCGTACAAGCGTTTTATACGCGGTCTCCTGTACAGGTGAACTACATCTTCCCAAAATTCTTCCAATAAACCGAAGTCGGCTGTACGCCTTACTCACAACTGTCCTTACATGCTCGTTCCATTTCATATCGCTCTGCAGTGTTACGCCTAGATATTTGAACGACGCGACAGCATCAAGAAGCTCACTACTAATGCTGTATTCGAACATTATGGGATTGTTTTTTCTACTCATGCGCATCACCTTACATTTTTCTACATTGAGAGCTAGCTGCTATTCTTGGCACCAACTAGAAATTTTGTCTAAGTCATCCTGTATGCTATTACAGTCTGTTACAGACGACATGTATCTGACAGTGTGCCACGACGAATACAGGAATGCATTAGTCGACACTTTACTCGGTGGTAGTGGTACAGGTAGATGTTGCATTCTGGATGTTAATGTAAGTGTCCTACAACATAATAATTTCTGTTTTCATGAGCAATACAAGCAAATGAAATTTGTTTTTGTGTATGTCTGATTCTTTTTTAAGTAAGTGGACAGGAACAGTTAGAATCCTGATGCAGCAACGCTTTTTTGTGTGTGTATATTTATTTAATTTCGAAAGTACTAGGAGGAGTTAGAAAATAAGTTTCCCCTGTCGACTATGGCCTGAGTTGGGTGTTAAGGGAATAAAATTGAGACATTAAATAGGAATCTTTATTTTTCTACATAATATCCTAGTACATTGAGACATTACAAGCTTCCGAAAGCCGCCCAGGAAGAAATTAGGGCGTTGCATACGGAGAAGCGTTGAACGGCTTGTTTGACTTCAGCATCGCTTCCAAAGTGCCTTCTGCCGAGAGTCTTCTTCAAAGCTGGAAACAGATGGAAGTCACTTGGTGCGAGATCAGAACTTTATGGCGCTCCCAGCCAAGAGTTGCAATATGGTTTTGCATTGCCGTCGCAGAGTGTGGTCTCGCATTGTCATCCAACAGCACGAGGCCAGATCGGTGAAGGCCAGGCCGCTTTTTCCGAATCACCTCTTTCAACTTCGACAGAGTGACACAGTACCGCGCAGCATTGATGGTTGTATCCTGCAACAAAACTCCTTGGGTGTCCCCTAAAACGGTGGGAAGCAGTTTACCCGCAGACGGAGTGGTTTTGAACTTCTTTCTGACACGTGATGACCGATGTTTCCATTCCATGGATGCGGCCTTCGATTAGGGCGTGTAATGGTGGACCCACGTTTCATCTGCCGTCACAGTCCGAAACAGAAAGACTGCCATATTCATGGTCGACCTCCATCCAATGGCGTATCGGTCTCTTGCACGTGTGTATTCACCTACTGAATCGTATTGCACCCATAGCCGTTCAGTGCGTCTTCCGTATGCAACACCCTGATTTTTTCCTGTACGGTTTTTTTAAGCTTATAAAGCAGTATGATAAATGTCTCAATGTACTTGGCAATTAAGTAGAAAAAAAGGATATTCTTATCTTTGACGTCTCTTTCTATTTTTTCCTTTCATACACTACTCTGCCCAGAGTATACAGGGGAAACTTCTTCAAACTCCCACTCGTAAAAAAGAAGAAAAACCAGCATAAAATAACGCCCTTAATTTGATGAAGATCTTTGTAAGAGTTCGCTCAGTTTGAATGTTAGCACAGTGCTATGCCTAACCGCTGGCCACTGTCGCTATCAGAAGGGACACTGTCTGTGAGGGCAGGCGGAGACAGGCAGGCGTGAAGGCGCCACCGCGGAGCACCGCTTTGCACTCAGCCAGCGGTCGTGACGTCATGTCACGTCACAGCCACGGCTGTTGTGGGGGTGGGGGGACTGCAGGGCTCAGGGATACAGCGCGCCAACACACCGCCTACAACGTGCTGCTGTGTTTGTCATACGTATTGAACACTAGCTCCAAACGCGGCATTGCCCAAGTATTTGTTAATCTATGTCCTCCTCCATCCTCTGCTGGTTCATCACCTACTCCTCCGTCTCTGACTCAGACGTTTTCTCCTGCTATCAAAAATTACATGTTACGACCAATATTCATGGCAATCGGCCGAACGGTATCCCCCGCCATGTAATTTCAGAAATTTTGTTTAGATAGCGCCGTCATGTCTGCATGCTTTAGGGTGCAAAATTTCATCAGTATCGGAATGAAACCGAAGACTGGTGTTGTAATGTATTTTAGCTACGTCATAATACATTATTATACAAATAATTGTGGTACAGATTACTAATTTATTCGTACAAGAAGGCTAGTGAAAGTTACATAATTCGAAATATTGTTTGTCGTAGATTTCACGAATATAAATATTATGTGTGCATTCAGACATTAAAAGTGGTAAAAGGAAGTAGAACTTTTCCTATCCACAGCTTGGATAAAGTTCTACATTCTCCAACAATCAGTTCACTGACCAAAGACGCTGTAATGCAGCGCATCTGCAATATTAAAATAACGTATTAAAATAAGTGAATATCGGAACATGGAGTGCTCCCAATTCACTTTCTTGTGCCGTTCAAATGCTTCATTTTCGCAGTGATTAAGAGTGGTTAAAGGAAATAGGTGTTTTCATATGAATGCCGATATGAAGGATGATGCGCCGGGAGAGGAATCTAGCGGTGCTCGGGTGGAACTACGAAGTCCAGAATGGCGATATAAATTATGATGCGCCGGGAGAAGCATGTAGCGGTGCACAGATGGAAATACGAAGTCGACATGTATGGAATTCTGAATATAGCAGTATCGAAATAACATTATTTCTTGGCGTTGTATAAATAACGAACACCAAAACTGTAGTTCCATTTCAAACATTAGGCTAATGAAAGTTATATAATTCGAAAACGGCATGAGAAGTATATACTTCCGTTTTTATTTGTTGTTATTGTCTCAGGCATCTTCCTTAACACGTAAAAGATACCGTTTCATACCTCCCAGTGCCGGTTAAATTTTACCAAATATCCCAGCGGCGTCCTATGATAATGTTGGCAACAGATGCTGAGTAGTGAAAATCCTGTGAGTCTTCATTTTAGCCAATCGCTTGACAACGCTGATGTTTTCTCATGGAATCTTCGCTTTATCAGGGTAATTATTTTTACTGAGCGGACAAGGGTACATACAAGAACCTGTCAATCATAAAGCAGGAACAGCATTATTTGTTTACTTCATGGTCTGTACGATACACTAATCGAGTCACTCTATGTGATTCGAACAAATGGGCAAAGATTTTCTATCGTGTTGCTGATGTTGCCAACATAATCACGCGAGGACGCCGACATGATACGTAAAATTTTACCCCCAGTGACCATTGTAACACAATTTTTCGATTTTCGACCACAGGCAATACTAGTAAAATACATTCTTCTGCCACGCCGTCAGCTCGCCTGCAGTCAATTCATAATCATTACAGATAATGCTTCCTGGGTACTTGGATGTCAACTTCATGATATGTTCATTTTTATTTAATCGGTGACTTTCGCAAAGACTACTTCATTAGAAACTGAGTCAAGTAAAAGATTATTTCATGGTTACCGACTACTAGAGCGCCATTACGCAAGCGGATATATAAACACTTCTGGATTCCTTAATATTCTAGAATAAGGGTTATACAATAGTGATACCTGATTCAACGTCCGTAAAAATAAGTATATATTTTACACAAATAATATGCATAAGGGATTATTTAGTGTAAAACAAAAGCATTTTAAAACTATTTAAATAACAATGGATAGTAGGAATTAGATGTGTATGCAAATTATGATTATAGCAGTGTCGGTGTGTTACATAATTGAAATTTGTGATTATTAACACAATCGCAACGTCCTATCACAAACAGGCTATGTTAAACTCTTGAGTGCAGTTTAAACAACCCCAGAAAATATCAGTAAGTCATTTTGTAGAGTAATATGAACAACTGCATAAAAATATTGTTGACTGCTTTTCCAAAAAATTTACAAACAAAAGTAATTTGACAAAAAATCCAGACAGAAAAGTATTTTTGTAATATATTTTAATAATCTGTAAATATATTAATAGTTGTACATATTACAGCCGGCCGCCGTGGCCGAGGGAACTGAGGAGCTCCAGTCACGGTCTGCACGGCCACTACGGTCGGGGGTCCGAATCCCCCCTCGGGCATGGATATTTGTGCCGTCCTTAGTCTTAGTTCATAAGTAGTTTGTAAGTTTAGGGACTGATGATCCCGTAATTAAGTCCCATGTGACATTGATGTTGCTCTCGTTTAGAAGGTCAAGCGCATAAAATTTCATCAATTTCGGATAAAAGAATACATTCGCATCGAAACGTGTGATAAAACCCTCTCCGCCAAGCACTTTCGGAAAAGGTGTGTATTTGTGTATGTGTGTGTGTGTGTGTGTGTGTGTGTGTGTGTGTTTGTGTATGTATGTGTGTAGACTCATAAGTTTCTTTTATTTTGATGATCAAGTGTGGAAAATTTCATCAAATTCGGAATAAAACTATATATACTTATGCATAAAAAATCTTTTGTGTCAGACGGCGATTTAACATCTATCTCACTGTATATGAAGTCATATTTCCTTTACTGTGTGTCGTACGACGTCCTTACCCCTACAGCGGTAGCACAATAGTAGTATCCCGGATGTCGTTCCAGTGGGTAGTAAGAATCATGTCTGAAATCGAATGTTACAGTGTGAAAATTTCAATGCTACCTTTGAAGAATTTTGGAAGTTTGAAATAATAATAACAAAAAAATTAAAAAAAAAACAATATTTACAGTTGAAAAGACAGATTTTTTTAACCGCAAATCTCTAAAAGATGGTGATATAAGACATAGAAATTTTTCACAACTCTTCAGCGGCATACACGCATGTTTCCATGTAACTAATTTTTAAATATAACCATGTATTAATTTACATTAATTTTATAATGGGGAAACGTTGTTACACAAATCCGAAAAATGTTACTTACAGGCGACCTGTACATTATACATTAATGACATAGGTATCTAAAAACCTGCGTCCATTATAATGGCGCGTAGTAATGGCAGAGCGCTGTATGACGCCTTGGTGAGGAGCGCACTGCTGCTCTCCGTCGGAGGTTGGAGTCCTCCCCTGGGCAAGGGTGTTAAGTTTGTCCTTAGGGTAGTTTAAGTAGTTTATACGCCTAGGAACTTATAACCCATACTTTTACTTTTTTTTAATAATATAACGTTGTGTCAAAATTTTCAAGCCATCGATCAGTAACTTTTGGAGATTATCTGCTTTGCACAAGCAAACGTTTATACCTCTATGTATATAACTTTATGTCGGCAGTTTCGTTGACTGGTTTTATTCCGACCGTTACGACTTCCTATCCTGTGACAACCTCTTCATCTCTCACTACTATTAGTTTCCATCTCTCCGGCACTGTTTGTTCGATATATTCCAGCCTCCTTCTTCCCGCTAATTTTTTTTTACCATTTATATCTCGCCGCAATTGTCAACATGGATTCCAGGAGGCAACAACCATAAGTGCTTTTATTCCAAAAAAACGTTTGGTGCCATCACCGGACTAATCCTTACCTCGTTGCAGCCTATATTGGCATGCCGGTTTGTGCATTATAACTTTTAATCATCTAGTAATGTATAGAGGATCAATGAATTTCATGTATTAACCATCTTTGTGCGAATTTTACACTACAAGAGTACTTATCACTCGACTGTAAAAATTCTTATGTTGTTGTTGTTATGGTCTTCAGTCTGGAGACTGGTTTGATGCAGCTCTCCACCCTACTCTATCCTGAGCAAGCCTTTTCATCTCCTCATAAGAACGACAACCCACATCCACTTGAATCTGCTTACTATACGCGTCTCTTGGTCTCCCTCTGCGATTTTTACCCCACACACTTCCCTCCAACGCTAAATTCACAATTCCTTGATGTCTAAGAATGTGTCCTACCAATCTATCCCTTCTTTTAGTCAAGGTATGCCAGAAATTTCTTTTCTCCCCAATTCGGTTCAGTACCTCCTCATTAGTTACGCGATCCACCCACCTAATCTTCAGCATTCTTCTGTAGCACCACATTTCAAAAGCCTCTATCCTCTTTCTGTCCACACTGCTTATCGTCCATGTTTCACTCCCATACAAGGCAACACTCCATACAAATGCCTTCAGAAAGGACTTCCTTAGGCTTAAATCAATATTCGATGTTATCAAATTTCTCTTTTTCAAAAACGCCTTTCTACCCATTGCCATTCTGCATTTTATATCATCTGTACTGCGACCATCTTTTGTTATTTTACTGCCCAAGTAACAAAACTCATCTACCTCCTTTATTGTTTCGTTACCTAATCTAATTCCTTCAGCATCACCTGATTTTCTTACACTGCACTCCATTACCCTAGTTTTACTCTTGTTAATGTTCATCTTATATGCACCTTTCAGCACACTGTCCATTCCGTTCAATTGCTCTTCCAGGTCCTTTGCTGTATCTGACAGAATCACTATGTCGTCGGCAAAACGCAATATTTTTAATTCTTCACCCTGAACTTTAATTCCTTCTCCAAATTTCTCCTTGCTTTCCTTTATAGCTTGCTCAATGTACAAATTGAACAACATTGGGGATAGGCTACAACCCTGTCTTACTCCCTTTCCAACCACTGCATCCCTTTCATGTCCTTCAACTCTGACAACCGCTGTCTGGTTTTTGTACAAGTTGTAAATAACCTTACGCTCCCTATATTTTACTCCTGCTTGCTTCAGAACTTGAAAGAGTTTATTCCAATCAACATTGTCAAAAGCCTTCTCCAAATCTACAAAAGCTAGAAATGTAGGTTTGCCTTTTCTTAATCTATCTTCTAGGATAAGCCGTAAAGTGAGTATTGCCTCCCGTGTTCCTACATTTCTCCTGAACCCAAACTGATCTTCCCCGAGGTCGGCTTCTACCAGCTTTTCCATCCTTCTGTATATAATTCGTGTTAATATTTTGCAACCATGACTTATCAAACTGATGGTTCTGTAGTTTTCACACCTGTCTGCACCCGCTTTCTTTGGAATGGGGATTATAACATTTTTCTTAAAGTCTGAGGGTACTTCATCTGTCTCATACATCATACACACAATGTGAAACAATTTTGTCATGGCTGGTTCTCCCAGAGACTTCAGTAGCTCTGACGGGATATCATCTACCCCAGGGGCCTTGTTTCGACTTAGGTTTTTCAGTGCTCTGTCAAATTCTTCTCTCAGTACAGTATCTCCTATTTCATCTTCATCTACATCCTCTTCCCTTCCTACAATATTGTCTCGCAGTTCATTTCCTTTGTAGAGTCCCTCTATATACTCTTTCCACCTTTCAGCTTTCCCTTCTTTGCTGAGAACTGGTTTTCCATCAGTGTCCTTGATATTCATAGAGCTGTTTTTCTTATCTCCAAATGTTTCTTTTATTTTTCTGTAGGCTGTATCTATTTTTCCCCTATTTATACATTCTTCTACATCCTTGCATTTGCCTTCTAGCCATTCCTGCTTAGCCATTTTGCACTTCCTGTCAATCTCATTTCTTAGTCGTCTGTATTCCATTTTGCCTGTTTCATTTACTGCATTTTTATACTTTCTCCTTTCATCGATTAAATTTAGTATCTCCTGTGATATCCAAGGATTCTTTGTAGGTCTTGCCTTCCTACCTATTTTGTCCTCTGCTGCCTTCACTATTTCATCTCTCAATTTTACCCATTCCTCCTCAACTGTTTTATTTTCCCCTGTTTCTGTCAATTGTTGCCTGAAGCTCCCTCTGAAATTCTTAAGAACTTCAGGTTCCTTCAATTTATCTAGGTCCCATCGCCTTATTTTCTTACCTTTCTGTAGTTTCTTCAGTTTCAGCCTACAGTTCATAACCAACAAGTTATGGTCAGATTCTATGTCTGCCCCTGGGTATGTCCTACACTTCAAAACCTGGTTCCGAAATCTATGTCTTACCATTATAAAATCTATCTGGTATCTCCCGGTGTCTCCTGGTCTCTTCCACGTATACAACCTTCTTTTGTGATTCTTAAACCAGGTGTTTGTTATAACTAAATTATGTTCCGTGCAAAATTCTACCAGGCGGCTTCCTCTTTCATTCCTTTTGCCCAGACCATATTCACCCACTATCTTCCCTTCCCTTCCTTGTCCTACTACCGAATTCCAGTCTCCCATAACAATTAAGTTTTCCTCTCCCTTAATTGTCTGAATAATTTCCTTTAGCTCCTCATATATTTCTTCGATCTCCTCATCATCGGCAGAGCTAGTTGGCATATAAACCTGTACTACTGTTGTCGGTGTTGGCTTCGTATCTATCTTGACAATGATAATGCGATCGCTGTGCTGGTCATAGTACCTTACCCGCATTCCTATTTTCTTATTCATTATCAGTCCTACTCCTGTGATACCCCCAACTGATTTTGTATTTATAATCCTGTACTCACCTGACCAGAAATCCTGTTCATCCTGCCACCGAACTTCACTAATCCCCACTATATCTAACTTCAACCTATCCATTTCCCTTTTTAAATTTTCTAATTTTCCTACTCGATTAAGGGATCTAACATTCCACGCTCCGACCCGTAGAATGCCAGTATTGTCTTTCCTGATGATCACATCCTCCTGAGTAGTCCCCGCCCGGAGATCCGAATGGGGGACTATTTTACCTCCGGAATATTTTACCCGAGAGGATGCCATCATCATATGTTCATACAGTAGAGCTGCATGTCCTCGAGAAAAATAACGGCTGTAGTTTCCCCTTGCTTTCAGCCGTTCGCAGTAGCTGTGTGGCAAAGCCACATTAGCTGATGTTACAAGGCCAGCTCAGTCAATCATCCAGACTGTTGCCCCTGCAACTACTGAAAAGGCTGCTGCCCCTCTTCAGGAACCACACGTTTGTCTGGCCTCTCCACAGATACCCCTCCGCTGTGGTTGCACCTACGGTACGGCTATCTGTATCGTTGAGGCACGCAAGCCACCCCACCTCGGCAATGTCTGTGGTTCATGGGAGTGGAATTCTTATGTAATATTTGTTTAAATATTTCTTGTGATGAAAAATCCTCAGTTTATGTTCAAAAGTGGTTAAGTCTTTTACCAATTTAGTCTGCTCGAACAGTATAAAATTATTGGAATAAAATCTGCATCTGTCTCTAGTATCTTCGAAGGTAATCACCGGTACCAAAAGACACATTATCATGTTTCTCTCTCTTTTCAGATCTCCGCGTCATTGCTTCACATATTTAGCCTCGTATCTTCTCATTGGACCTAATGTTCAACATATTTCTAAAACACCACATCTCAAACGCTTATTTTGTCTTGCGTCCACGAATCACTTGCAAACCATGCTGTTGAACAGACATACTTTCTTAGAAATTTCTCACTCATTTGAAGACATTTTTACTTACTTGGTAAATATTTTTCTCCAATTATTCCTTCCTCAACATAATGCTTTTTGGTTAACTTTTAAATTTCGTTTTATTTAATTTCAATGTGGAACAGTCTGTCGTAGTGTAAAAAGTATGGTTAACACTTTTGCATCTTCCCAATAAAATAATTTATACAAAATTCACCTCTCTTATAGTACTGAGGAACGAACAGAATAATAGCACAGTGAGAAATGTTTAAAATAGATGATTTAACTATGGAACGATTACGATCATCATTTTTTAAATGTTTAAATGTTTGTAAACCTATTGGACCAACACGCACACGCACACACACACACACACATAAACACACAAACACACACACAATGTCCGGGGAAGGACAGGAAACTCCGGTGGGAATGAAACAGTTTTCATCACCCGTCATTTCATGTGATATGTTTAAAAGAAGTTTCACATATTTCCTACACACAAACTTACACCTCAATACTTCCATTAACGCGTAACGGCCAAGACAAAGTACGAAATCACAATAAAGTGGACTTCAAATTTAGTAAATCTATTTTCAATTTACATATCGTTCCAGTTGTATCTTTTCTGTCCCAGCCACGTCGCCGCTTTTGTTTCTCGTTTCCGTCGTAGGTGTCGGTGGCCGAGTGGAATGAGACCGACACAGGAATAAAGATAGCACGCTGGTGCAGGTGCGGAGGGGAGCAGCCAGAAACACTAGAGTAAATTAGAACGAAATATATATTGCACAGAATTTATACAATACTTAACTTTTACATAGCTCAGTACAGGAGACTGCTGATACATAGTTGAGCTAGAGGCCTGCCTAGTGCCTATCCTATAGCCTTCACTGGTGCCTATCTGATTCCGAAGTGTTAGCTGGTTCCTATCTCAGTCCCAAGTGAACGAAGTCCTTCAGTAGTGGCCACGAGCGGAGTTCTAACAGAGGGCGCTCGTGGCTGACGTCGTAAGAACGCCGCGCCGTGCGTGCATGGCGGCGCGCGGCGAAAGTAGGTGGCGCGCACTTTGGACTTGTGCGACACCACAGTATCATTTGCAAAACACTCACAAACGAGAAGGAAAACAACTCAAAAAATAAGTCCTTGAGCTACTATGGTAATGTAATACAAACGGAAATTAGTGATGATAATGTGATCATAATATTTAACAGTTTCAGTGTTGAATGTCAATATAATAAAGTAAAGAATGTCTTTTTCTGAACTTGCCTACCTACGACCCCTCTGAACCCGTTGTAAGATTTGTAGCTAGTATATGCACTACTTCAGAAAGCTTAAATTTTATCCTTGATTAATTTTGTTATGTCAGGAGTGTATGTATGTGTGTGTGTGTGTGTGTGTGTGTGTGTGTGTGTGTGTGTGTGCGTGCAGCAAAAACAATAAGAAAAAAACCAAGCAGTAAGTGTTCCAAGTTAGTGAAATCATTCGAAAGGGGCAAGGCCATTTTTGCACATCTTTCTTGACGATAGCCATGTTGTCCATCTGTCTCACAAAAGTTCTTATCTACACGATGACTGGACGGTTAGTCTCAATGTGGAGCGTCAGTAAGGTGTACGGGGTGCTGCAGTTGCTTAAATTTGATAATGATAACCTAGCAGAATGAATCTTCACTTTGCAGCGGAGTGTGCGCTGATATGAAACTTCCTGGCAGATTAAAATTGTGTGCCGGAACCGGGACTCGAACCTGGGACCTTTGCCTTTCGCGGGCAAGCGCTTGCCCGCGAAAGGCAAAGGTCCCAGTTTCGAGTCCCGGTTCCGACACACAATTTTAATCTGCCAGGAAGTTTGATAACCTAGCAGTTTGGTCCCTTCCTCCGGTCAACCAACCAACCAAACAAGAGTCTTAAATTTGTGGAAAGGACGATATATTCAGGCAAATGCTAATCATTGTTGTAAATATCTGATAGGGGAGCTTTTTTCTTGTTATACCAATGCCTGTCTGCTTACATGTAATTGTTACTAGTAGAATGCAGACTTTACTTGTGCTAGCCTGTTTTTAATGTGTCATAATACACCGATTTATATCGTTTGGTTTTAAACAAATGGCACGTGTTGCTACTACACGCTCTTCATGATTGAAGACCTATAATTGAGGCATCCCTTTGGTTTCCGACATCGTTCCTCAAACCATTGTGTGCCAGATCAATAATGCCATCAGCTAACGGCTAATTTCGATCAACTCCTTATCTCTGGCAAAGAACCAAGTGGGTAATATTTTCAGTCTGCAGCGGAGTGTGCGCTGATACGAAAACTTATTGGCGTATTAAAACTGTGTGCTGGAACCAGGATTCGAACCTTTCGTAGACAAGTGCTCTACCGACTGAGCTACCCCAGCACGCTTCACGGTCCGTCCTCGCAGAAGAGTGAAAATATCATTCTGGAAACATCCCTTAGGTCGTGGATAAGCCATGTCTCCACCATTATCTTTCTTCCATGAGTGCTAGTCATGCAATATTGAATAACAGGTGTAGGTTTGAGGTGAGAGAGACGCTCCGCGGCCTGTGTGTAGTAAACAGCGAGTGGCTGGGGAAATATTGTCGGCTGCGGTAAGGGACGATCGAGTTGCAGCCATACCCGAACCGACGCGATGTGTACCGCAGGCTGTGGTGATGGCTCCGTCTGTTTGAGATACTCAGATTAAGTTTCGAACTAGCTACCATCTCGTTCATCTGAAACAGTGGAATCAACATTTTAGGCTACGGTGACAATAAGTGCTGTTGTGCGTTTGACAGTGCGTGTAGCCTTATTTGAGATCTTTCCATTTGGTCAACTGTCTCGGTAGGTAGTGAAGCAATTTGTCTTGTCGGCGTTGTTGAACAAGAGTGATGACTCAATCCACCCTGCTGCAGATCAAACCTTTGTAAATGTTATGTTCTGATATGAAGGACTCTATGATGAGTTGCGTTCAAAAGTATTTGTATGCACTTTAGTCTTGTTACTTTTGTGGGTTAATACATGAAACTATGTTTAAATCATTCTTCCCGGTATACGTTCATTTACGTGGGGGCTAGACCAATGCTGTTTGTTTCGTGATTATTGTAATATCTGTAACCATCATTGCAACTGGTGCGTAGTCTAGTAATTCAATTTGTTAGTCTGTTGTAGCTCTAATGCTGTGTCCATCTGCTCGCCAACTCGCGGTTAACGAACAAGTTGTTACTGACGTTGGTGATGCCTAAGCGCCAAGTAAAATGGCGCGAAGTAATGGCACGTATTCAAGTGAAATATTCTGGCAGGTAGCTTGAAGATTATCTGCTGAAAACCAGCCCTTCAAGCATTATATTTATCGTAATTGCCTGCAGGCGCTACTGATTTTTAAAATTCTAATAATTTCTTTTGTGAATTAGCCCATCAGGCGCGTTAGTTGTTCAGATGATTAGCTTTCAGGGGTTCAGTTATTAACTTTTTGTTTAAACTTGCCCTTCAGGCACTGCATTTGTTTGAAACTGAAAAATTACGATATCACATCAGGCGTGTCGGTTTGTTAAAATGATTGGCCCTTCAGGCGTTGAATTATTAAATTGTCCAAACTTCCCCTTTTGGCACTGGATTATTTTGAACGAAAATTTATTTTTTTATTATCAAATTGTTTCAGACTAGTCCTTGAAATAATTCAGTAACTGTGAATTTATGTTAATGAGCCGTTCGGGATTTTACCGAAAGCTGCAAATAGCGAATTTAATCTGCAAATTCGATTTGTAATTATTTGTGTAAAAAGGTTTAGCGATTATTACTACTGGTTACAGAGTAAATAAAATGTGCGTAAACCGTCCATGAATTATGTGCAAGTGAATGAAAAACCGGCTCAGTCCTTTCTTGATACTATGGGTAGGCAGGGCCGCGTTCGAGACCTGTCCTATGGAACACATTATTCAGACAATTTTTTGAGATCACAATATTAGGCCTGACGAAAAAGAAAAGAAGTCGCACTGTAACTCAATTTCCTTGTACTACATCGGAATCTGTACACTGTCAAAGTGAAGAACGAGTTTTTTTTTCCTGTGATTATAATGATGAATCCAGTGGGATGTGCAGCTATGAAAATATACGTTGCCTGGAGGCAACCTTTCATAATCACCGAGAAAAGAACATTTCAGTTTTCATCACACTGCTGCCTGACGATCTCGCTGGACGTGTTTTGGGCGTACATCTCCAGCCATTTATAGACTGGTCTGGGAGGAACAATTTCCGGCGTACAACAGAGCGATGGATTCCAGAGTTGTTTCTCCAACAGATAGGCAGGCCAGCTCTCTCCCTTTCCCCCTCCGACTCTCCCTCTCCAATTCCCCTCCCCCCACCTCCTATCCCCACCATCCCTCAAGAGGTAAATTTCAAATGCATACCGTAACCGTAGATCATCCACGTCACATAATTACCAGTTTAATACTAATAGTAGCAAGCTGAGAGATGGACGTGTAACGAATAGAAGAAAAATTGATAAAGATTCGAAATGCAGAAAGTCTGTGTCTCCAGTATCAAAAAATGTTGTTAGAAGGGAAAGATGCCTTCCTTATGGTAGGGGGCTTTGTGACTGTAGTTTCATCAGTTCGAAATAAAACTTAATTACGATACCGACGCAAGTTTACTGAAAATCGTGTGCGGCGACTGAAACCAGACTGCAATAGTTTGAACATGTTTTGCATCATTTGTCGTTTTTTACATTGCAACTTCCAAGACTGAGAGACAGTGTCTAAGATCTGCATTTTTATAGTGAAGCTACGAGAGCAGCAGATGTTGGTAGAGAAAGTAAAAATGTAGTATGAACCATTAGGAAGAGAGCTCTGTAGGAATGTAGATGGAATCAGACCTGCCTAGGTGAGGAAGCTGCTATTTGGAATTAATGTGCAGAGACTAATTATAAGGGGATTTTTTAAACAACACTGAATCAAAGTACACTAATAGTAAGAACAGATAAAAATTATCAGTTTTCCATTTGTGCTGTGTTTCGGAATTGTTCAAAAGTTCAAATGTTTGTAGAGCTTATGGGACTTAACTACGGGTTGTCTCTAAAATAACAAACTACTTATGAACTAGCTAATACTAAGAACGGCACAAATATCCATGTCCGAGGGGGGATTCGAACCCCCGACTGTATTGGCCGTGCAGACCGTGACTGGCGCGCCGCAGAACGCTCGGTCACCGCGGCTGGCTTTCGGAATTGTAACTGCATTTTTCTGCTAAGTTGTTTGGTGAATATTTATAATTAAGAATAAATCATTTATATCTTAGACAGCTTTAAGGTACATAATGTGAGAATGATACAACATTTCTAAATATTTTCGACAAAACTGATTTTAACGTGATGTCAGATTGCAATTACTTTGAGAAAGATTATTAATATTGACATCACGGTTCAGTGTAAGTGGAAACATCTTACGTTACTTCATTTCACGACATCTGTGTAAGTTTATTATGCCAATCTGACGGGATTGTTTCACTTTTACAAATTATACTTAACATTGGATATTTAAACACTACAGTAGTTCTACAGGTTTTGTGAGTACTAATTTTCACAGTAGCGTTAATTTTAAAATTATGTAGTAAATATTCTATCGTGCAGTTACAATGATACAACGGTCAATTTCAATACAGTGTGAGTGCAATTCTGCACTGCTCAAAAGAGTCAGGGTATCAGGTGAGGTGTCACATACAGCAAGCACATGGTAACGTATTTTATTCAGATATTCGTTGCAAGTGTAAAGTATATGTATGGTTCAATACGATATTTTTCTGTCTCAGCACTTTAATTGAGGTTTACATGGCGTTTACTTAGAGCGAGGCACCATTCGGCTAGCATTACATTCTAGTTGTCCTCTGATTTAATGCCTTATCTTCTCCGACGTCCAGTACAGCTGCACACTTCAGTGGCATGGAGAGTATGATGTTATCAATCGTATCTACATCTACATACATACTCCTCAATTCACCGTAAGGTGCGTGGCGGAGGGCACACTGTACCACTACTAGGCATTTCCTTTCCTATTCCACTCCCATTTTGAACGAGGAAGAAAAGAATGCCTATATGCCTCCGTACGAGCCCTAATTTCTCTTATCTTGTCTTTGTGATCTTTACGCGAAATGTAAGTAGGCGGCAAGATCGTACTACACTCAGCTTCAAATTCCGGCCCTCTACATTTACTTAACAGAAATTCACGAAAAGAACGTCGTCTTTCTTCCAGCGATCCCCAATTGAGTTGCCGGAGCATTTCCGTGACACTCGCGCATTGGTCGAACCTACCGGTAACAAATCTAGCTGCTCGTCTCTGAACCGCCTCTATGTCTTCCTTTAAACTGATCTGCTGCGGGCCCCAAACACTTGAGCAATACTCAAGACGTGGTCGTACAAGCGTTTTATACGCGGTCTCCTGTACAGGTGAAGTACATATTCCCAAAATTCTCCCAATAAACCGAAGTCGGCTGTCCGCCTTACTCACAACTGTCCTTACATGCTCGTTCCATTTCATATCGCTCTGCAATGTTACGCCTAGATATTTGAACGACGCGACAGCATCAAGAAGCTCACTACTAATGCTGTATTTGAACATTATGGGATTGTATTTTCTACTCATGCGCATCACCTTACATTTTGAGGGATATTGGTCATTCTTCCATGAGTGCAATATCCAGCTCTGCAATCATTATGGAAGGTGCTGCTCTGGCTGTAATGCGTCTGACAAGCGCATCACCAGCATGCTAACCCGGGTTTAAATCTGGTTTTGTTTTATTCCCTCAGTTTCAAGAACGTTACCCAACAAGACAGCTCTATGGGGAAGAGAGTTATCGTCAACCAGAAGAAAACCTATCACATACAGCACCAGCGAAGCACAACAAAAGGTCGAAGGATCTCGTCTCTATACCTCTGTGCATTCAAAGCGCCATTCTGAACGACATAGATGTCTGTAGTCCGCTAATACTGACTCCTGATTACACCACTTGCCATCACCATGATATGGCGATGCTTTCTTCACTTCAGAAGGTTTCCCGAGTTACACACTCCCTCCAAATGCGGGAAAGACGATTGTCTGGCTGAAAACAAACCCTTTGCAGAGATGTGTACGGATCTCAGCACTATTCGTTACGAATCCAATTCTGATGTTCCTTGTAAGGAGGTAAAGTATTTTGTGGTTAGTTACGGAGTTCTCGAACGGTTTCATTTTAATTTATTACGAAAAATATGTTTTATTAATGTTTTTTTCAGAAGTTGTTCATTAAAATATAAATATATGTAACTATTGTAAAATTACAGTGTATTTGTTTGATGTGTGTTCTAGATTCTACATCAAGGAAACGCCAAAGATATCTCCAGGAGAGAGCTCATAGATATGTTTTAGCTGCATATGAGCCTCTCAAGATAATTCCAGTATGCCAAAGAAGATTAAATTGAAAAGGGAGTAATAATGGTTATTGTACGGTGAAAGATGAAGATCTCCCAATGATTTATTGGTTCCTATGAGGGTTTATAGTTAGTTGCTTGTGAGAGAGTTGTTTGTGAGAGAGTTGCTTCTGAGTTACCGAACTAACTGCTATGATAGTCAGAATCACGTGTTTGTGGTTACGTAAGTTGAAAGCTGTCACGAAACAGTAAAGAGATTTACCAGAGTGGATAGGTTTCTGTGGATAGTGGTGATAGAATCACTACTGATAATAGTGTAACCTGAACTGAGTTTGCTCAAACGAATCAGGGTAACGATAGTTCGTAGGAATGTTAGTTGGTTATAAAATGGTAATTGACATTAATGCTATGTGGCAGCATTAAGTAACTATCTATGGAACGTATCTATTGAAGGTGGGTTCTTGTTGTGGTTGAATGTCAGTCCCGAGTGGAGTTGACGACGTAATTTCAACCGAGCAGTCTTATTTTATGAATCCTGCTGGAGTTCACAGAGTCACGTCTTGGTCGTGAGTTTTATTGTTGTGATTTACTGGCTCTGGTTACAAATCGTTTGCTAGTGTGTTCCGTTAGTTACATAAAATGAAATAGACCGACTTACCTTCTGAAAAGTAACCTAAAAGATTGAATGTGACGGATAGAATGTTCACAATTTACGTTTTGGAACCAATAAAACAATTTTGAGATTTCGCATGGAACCATTTACCATCTTAGAGTGACTTAAGTTGGGTGGGAGAAGATATAGTTAATACTTTAGAGTAGTTCGATGCCAACACCTGAAGTAGGCTCCAAGCTTGCTTTCAGATTATTTGAGTATAAATACGGAGCTGTAAGCTGTGGTGGCGCCTTAGAATTGATTTTTATTTATTTTTGTAACCTATCTAAAAAGTTAGTCAGAGGGGACATTTAGTTAGCAGTCACTCTACAGCTAAACTTCTGCATGTGGCGTACATGAAGACGAAAATGAAACATAACTGAGTCTGGAGGCGTGATAAAAAAATAAATGGAATTTAGTTGATTTATTTATCATCTTGCTTCTAAGATGAGATTATTTACTAATATATTTATTTTAAACAAGGAAGGAAAAAACTCATAACTACTATCTTTGGTCAATGGAACAATAAAAAAAAGATAAATTTGTTCTATGGGGATAAATATAATGCAAAGTCAACCATGTCTGTAAGAATGGCTAAAAAATGAAAATATGTTAGCTTGACATAAAGGGAATATTGAATTTTACTAAAGGAATCTCTTAAGACTCATACAAATATTATCGCTGACGAATAAAGTTTTTCATTTCGGTATATCTCTGATAATATTCGGAACCGTCGTAAAAATGTGAAAGGAAATATTATTTTAGGTTGGATTTTTAAAAAAAAAGGAAGCTTAATGAGAAGTCTCTTTCAATGAAGTGTTTAGATAGAAAATATCTTGGATTAAAGGTAACTTATACTAATAAAGGTAATAGGTAACATCGTTCCATCAATCGATATCTATATATTTTCAGTGAATTAGATTGGTAATCTTAATTTTTTTTTGCAGGGTGTAGTTAATTACTACGATTTTTACGTATAACAGTAAAATAAAATTAAAGATAGTTGTTTTGTAATCGTTGATTACAGACCGCGCTTATGGTGTCGCCCGCGTATGCGTTGTAGTGGCAAGGTATTTAATTGACGATGTAATGGGATACATATTGAATGACCGGGTAAACATAAGCAACGAAACGCTATTAACGCTAAAAAGAAAAACACATGAAAGATAGTAGACAAATCCAACCCCCCCCCCCTCGCCCATTCTCCGCGCATATGATCACGTAAAGAAAAATTCTCCTCTTCCCCCCCCCCCCCCCAACACACAGAAAACAAGACAAAAATCAGGATACATCAGCTGTCACACATCTATACACACACACACACACACACACACACACACACACACACACACACAGAGAGAGAGAGAGACACCACAGCGCCAAAATGTGTATTTAGAAACACAATCAAAAGACTTCAATAATACTCATGGATCTACAAACTGTGATAGAATATTATTCACGTAACTGCAAATGAAGCGAAAGAGATAAGCATCTCGCAACGTCCGAAAAGATCACTCGAATTTTCAAACAAAGAATGACAGAAAATATTTAGTGACAGTATAAATGCCAGTATTAGTGGAATAGTTAAATGCAAGGGATATGAGGGACGACTTGGAAAAACGCGAGTAATCTTTGTAGTTAATAATATTTAGAATACAAAGCCATAACATCAGAAATGTTCAATATCAAAATAAGGAAAAAATCATATAGAAAGGCAAAATAAATGTATCGTATCAGTTGACCACTACAGATTAGATTAGATTGATACTTGTTCCATAGATCATATATACTACATTTCGTAATGATGTGGAACGTGTCAGTCTAGTAAATGTTGTCTACACTTGACAACAGATATTTTAAGCATTTTTATTACATTTTTATTGTTTTTTATTTCTTTTTTTAAGTTTTATCTAAAAATTCATCTACATCGTAGAAGGAGTTGCCATTCAGAAATTCCTTTAATCTCTTTTTAAATACTAGTTGGCTATCTGTCAGACTTTTGATGCCACTTGGTAAGTGACCAAACATTTTTGTGGCAGCATAATTCACCCCATTTTGAGCCAAAGTTAGATATAACCTTGAATAGTGAATATGATCCTCTCTCCTAGTGTTGTAGCTCTGCACACTGCTACTAATTAGGTCGGATTGTTAATAACAAATTTCATGAGTGAATATATGTATTGTGAAGCAAGAGTGAAGATCCCTAAATAAATGTCTGCTGGATGCTCTTGGGTGGGCTCCAGAAATTATTCTGATTACACGCTTGTGCAATGAGTACTTTTTTACGCAATGTTGAATTGCCCCAGAATATGATCCCATATGAAAGCAATGAATGACAATAGGCGTAGTAGGCTAAGCTAATTTACTGACATATATATCACCTAATTTTGTAATGACTGATAGAATAACTAGCTAAACTCAAACGTTTCAGGAGATCTTCAATATGTTTCTTCCAATTCAGTCCCTCGTCAATGCAAACACCTAAAATTTTTGAATCTTCTGCCTTAGCTACAAATTTATGTTCAAAGTCTAAATTTATTAATGGCGTCATGCCATTTACTGTATGAAACTGTTGTACTGGGTTTTATCAAAGTTTAATAAGAGTCCATTTGTAGAGAATCACTTAATAACTTTCTGAAAGATATCATTTACAATTTCATTAGTTAATTCAGATGCTTTCAAATGAAGTGAATCTTCGTCTGGTCTTAATTAGAGGATTATTTACAGTTGCAAAATCCGGCAAAATGTCCTATACAAACTATACAAGTACATCTGTGCAAAGTGAGACCTGAAAGTGAAAGAACAAACATGAAGAATTAGAAACACTTGCTTCACTTTGAATTACAGTGGAGGGTGTAAGCAGCAAATAGCTTACAATCCTAATATTGCAAGCCGGCCGTGGTGGCCGAGAGGACTGAGGCGCGCCATTCACGGTCGGCAAGGCCACTACAGTCGGGGGTTCTAATCCCCCCCTCGGACATGGATATTTGTCCCGTCCTTAGTATAGGGTACTTGACAAGTAGTTTGTAAGTTTAGGGACTAATGACCCCGTAGTTAAGTTCCATAAGCTATACAAACATTTGAACATTTAATATTGCAATTCTTCCACATAAATGTTTGAGAAATAGTGTCTGCGAGTAATGTTGAGGTATGTTGCTTCTGGAATGAATCATTTGTACTTGCTGAAGTGCTAAGACGACCAGTTATTCTTATCAGTGTCAGACCTACGGATGGCTTAGGATTTCCAGATGATAAATCCATACGGTACAGGCAATTCCTCTTACGAATTGCCTCGTGAGCTGTCGTGACGTGCGACAGGAAATTCGTGATGGGCGCACTCTGCTTAATTGCGCGGCCTCTGTTTGAGCGTCGTGATTTACAGGGACGCCGCCAGGTCGCTCTGCGGTCGTAACGGCCGGCCACCCCCACCTGTTACGCAAGTGGCGGCGGTGGCAGCGTGTGGCTGTGTGCGCACAGACCAATGGCTGCGAGAGGCCAACAGGTCGCAGGCGCCCCGGCAAGGCGGCGTGGCGCACGGCACGCCTATCCCGAACAACGAGGCAACGACTTTCGTCAGATTTACAGTCAGGCTAAGTGTGTACGGAAGTTTCTTCTTTGGTATGTAACTAAATATGCAATGAGCTAGGCAACAGGATTGTAGCAATACGTAGTACCTACCTGCAACACATGTGCTGATATCGAATTCATATCCACAGGCCGGCTGCGGTGGCCGAGGGGACTGAGGCGCTTCAGTCACGGTCTGCACGGCCACTACGGTCGGGGGTTCGAATCCCCTCTCGGGCATGGATATTTGTGCCGTCCTAGTTCGTAAGTAGTTCATAAGTATTTTGTAAGTTTAGGGACTGATGACCCCGTAGTTAAGTCCCATAAGCTGTACAAACATTTGATTTGAACATATCCACAGGGTGAGGTAAACAAAAATGATCATTAATAACAGCCGACATTTGTCGGTAGGAGAGTGATCTTAAATGGTTAGAATGAAACACTTCTTAAAGAAGAGTATCCTAGATCACATTTAAAGCAAAATTACTTTATTTCACTACTAGTTTCGGCAATACTAACTGCCATTATCAAGTGACAGGCCTACATTAAAAAACTACTGTGCAAATGTGCAGGAAAAGACTTCTCGAATTCGTGGTTTACCAAATGGCCGACCAATAGCAAAAAAAGGGGGGGGGTGAGACAACTGTTGGACATGTCGTACGTAGTGGCAACAAGTATTGCCGAAACTAGTTGTGAAATAAAGTAATTTTGCTGTAAATGTTATCTAGGCCCCTCTTTTTTAAAAAGTGTTTCATTCTAAACAAAAATGACTTGGACGAGTGGATATTGCGGCGTTGTAACTCCACACCACAGCTGTACACCTGTAGAGGAAAGTCTAGTCAACGAAGACCGAAAATCATCGAACAGGAGAAAAAAACGTGTAGCCGTAAACTTTTGTATAGTGATAGGGAAGACCTTCGTGAACTACATACTATAAAGTCCCGTCTCTGACGTGTGGGCTCAAACGTGGGTGGCCGTTTTAAGGTACACTTTTTACGTATTCCTTAAATAACCCTAAACTCGCGATCTCTAGGTGGAAAAGGTACAACAGTACAATGTTAAACCGTATAAAATTTACTACAAAAAATTTCATAATTTCTCTAGGATCAATTTTTCCGAGATACGGGAGAAGTAAAATTAGGAAATCATAGAAACAATTTTTTTTTAAAAAGTAAGAACTGTAACTTTAAACGCCGACCCACGCTCGAGCACACACCGCAGAGGTCGGGCCGTTCATGTCGCTGTTCCCTACCTCTGTACTAATATTTGCGACTTCATGATTTTTCCCCCTCTTCTTTTCCTTCTTTGACTGGAATAAACGGTCTGGGTCTTATCTTCATTCTTTTGGAGGCCACATGGCCACATGGCCACATGGCTATCAAACTACCTGCGGGTAGTGGAGATTTGTAAACATACATGCCATTACGAAATGAAACAGGTAATCGATAACGTAATACAAACCGCGTTTAATATCTAACAGGTGAACTAGGAAAAACTCTTTCTGCGGGAGAATGGCCGAGCGGTCAGGGGCGCCAAGTCGCGGTTTGCGTGGCTGCTCCCGCCGGAGACTCGGGTCCTTCACAGGCCAGGGGTGTGTTTTTTACCTTTCGTATAAGTTACCTGAAGTAATAAGTTTAGGGAGCAATGACCTTATCAGATTTACAGCTTAGGTCTACAAACATTTAACACTCAAATGTTCAAATGTTTGTAAATCTACGGTCATCAGGATGCTACAGTCAGAACACAGCAAATATTTTGTTAACGCGTTTGGATCATCACAATCTGAAAGGTAACAAACGTCACGTAGCAGAATGCCTAAATCTTGTTATTAAAAGAAACTGACAAAATACGACAGAATACAAACTGTAAGATACATATTCAGACCTGAGGCTTAACTTCATACGTATATGTATTATCTTGCACACTCTAAACATGTTGAATTACACTAAAATTAAGTTGTGATCACCATTGTGCAGGTAAACAAAACACACTACTTGGAGCCCCATTCTACACAGTTATGATTGTAGGCATCTCAATGCAATATAAAGTAAGTTGCCATAAGGTAAACATCTGATATCAAGTACACATATATATATAAAAAAAAAAAAAAAAAAAAAAAAAAAAAAAAAAAAAAAACTTATTCATTTCATTCTCCACTCCGAGGAGTGGAGCGGGCTGTTTGAGATCCGGCCCATAAAGGGTCGCGGTTCTATTCAGCCAATTATCAGACAAGCTGATAGTGGGGCAAAGGGGGAATCCCAATTGGGATTAAGTGGGAGGGGCTTACCAGTTCCGGCATTATGTTTTATCTCTTTTTAACTCTTGAAACAGTATTTCGCCTAAGAGACACAGTATCAATCATGTTACAATGAAGGTGAGCAATGACACAGTAAATTATATCTGTTCAGACGAAATGCACATATACTAAGGATTTCATGCTAAAGATGCCTACGTTACATTAGTAGTCTTACAAGCAATTTTTTAACGTATTTGATGTTAGCATAAATGAAGACCCTCTTATCTACAAAAACCAGCAACTATCCCCATCCAAATTAAATAGTAACATTATGAAAGAGAGATCATATATTGTGGTAGATGGAACAGAAGTAAAAATTATCTTTGAGACATAAAACGGAAACAGATTAAATGGACATCATACTAATCATGAAAATTTTAACACATTATTACACAAACATTCACTATCGAGCAATGTATTAGAAATCGTGCAAAGTCAGGTCGCGATTTGCGACCTATTTTTTTTTTTTTTTTTTTTTTTTCCGCCCCACGGCATATAATACGTCGCATCCAAATCTGTCAAAGTTTTTTTCTTTCTTTGAGTGAGTTTGTGTGTGTGTGTGTGTGTGTGTGTGTGTGTGTGTGTGTGTGTGTGCGCGCGCGTGTGTGGACGAAGAGAAGAAGCAATGAAAAGTGTACATCGTGTACCCTAAGGAATCATAATGAATATTCTGGACGAAGTTGAAATATTTATCCAAACCGACGCTTTTTCAGACAACAGCCTAAACGAGAAAACAGATTTCAAACTTTATCGAATTCATAAAAGAAAAAGATAACTTACGACAATTCAAACTGCAAAGAGTAAATATATTAACATAAATTATAACGTTGAAAAGAAGTATAGAGTATTACGATCTTTATATACCGCATCAGAAAATAGTTTATGTCTCTGTATACAGCTACAACCACTGATGCCGGAACAGATAACTGATAACTGTTGTTGTTGTTAGGTTGTTTAAGGGGGACAAAACTACAATGGTCATCAGTCCCCCATTCCACCTCTAGGCGGCAAAAGTAAAACCATACACGTGAAAGATATCACGCACAGAGTTTAAAATTGCGATGTGGGAGAGGAGTCCCACCGAGTCCATAAAACATAATCAAGAACAAGACAAAACGAAGAGATGGTCACACAAACACAACTTACAACAAATAAACCGATGGCCGTGGTTGACCGACCATAAGAATAAAAAAAGGATAAGTCAACCACTCGGTAACACACAGAAATCTCCAGTTAAATCGAATGATAAAAACCCCCTGCTCGTATAAAACGTAAAACTGTATCTGCCATTGCAGCATCGTCACTTAAAACATCTGATAAAACGGCAGGCAGGTTAAAATTCCGCCGCAAAGCAGCTAAAACGGGGCAGTCCAACAATATGTGGACGATTGTCAGACGGGAGCCGCACCGACATTGGGCTGGGTCCTCACCCCGAAGGAGATGTCCATGGGTGAGCCATGTATGCCCAATGCGGAGGCGACACAAGACCACTGAGTCCCGTCGTGAACCGCGCATGGAGGAGCGCCATGCAACCGTCGTTTGCTTGACCACCCGGAGCTTGTTGGGCGTGCGCAGGCTACGCCACTCAGTATCCCAAAGCTGACGTACTTTCTGGCGCAACAATGAACGGAGATCAGAAGCCGGGAGGCCGATCTCTAGACAGGACATACCTACAGCCTGCTTGGCAAGCCTGTCAACACGTTCATTGCCCGGGATACCAGCATGACCTGGAGACCAGACGAACACCACCGATCGCCCGGACCGTGTAATGGCATAAAGTGTCTCCTGAACGGCCAACACCAGGGTAGACCGTGGGTAACACTGCTCCAGAGCTCGAAGGCTGCTCAGGGAGTCGCTGCAAACAACAAAAGACTCGCCTGAGCAAGACCGGATATGCACAAGAGCTCTGTGAATGGCCACCAGCTCTGCAGTGTAAACACTGCAGCCATTCGGCAGAGAGTGCTGTTCCACATGGTCACCGTGTGTATAGGCAAATCCAACACGGTCATCCACCATTGAGCCATCGGTGTAGATCAGGTCATAACCACGGAACTCCGCTATGACAGCCGAGAACTGACGGCGGAGCGCCTCCAGTGGTACTGAGTCTTTGGGCCCATGGGCCAAGTCCAGCCGAATAGACGGCCTTGTCAAACACCATGGAGGTGTATGCACCTGGACCCGATATGGACACGGAAGGGGCAAAGACTCAAGTTCCAGGAGGAGGGACCGAACTCTATAGGCTATCGTATGACCTGACCTGGGGCGTCGCTGATGGTGAGGGACGACCACATTAGAAAAAAGAAAACGACGGTTTGGGTGGCCTGGGGAGCAATACACGTTCGCTGCATAAGCTGCATGGCGGCGGATCCCCAAAGGTGGGATCCCAGCCTCCACTAGTAAACTGTTCACCGGGCTGGTGCGGAAAGCGCCCGTCGCAATGCGGACCCCACAGTTGTGAATGGGATCCAGGAGATGCAGTGCCGAAGGTGCCGCAGACCCATAGGCAATGCACCCAAAATCGAGACGGGACTGCACCAGCGCCGTGTAAAGCCACAACAGTGTCGAGCGATCAGCACCCCAGGTCGTATGACCCAGGTGGCGGAGAAGGTTGAGTTGGCGCCAGCACTTCCTTTTCAGCTGACGAATGTGGGGGAGCCATGTCAGCCGGGCGTCAAAGACCAGTCCTAAAAAACGGTGAGTTTCCACTACCATAAGTGGTTCGTCATTCAGATAAAGTTCAGGGTGTGGGTGGACGGTCCGACGCCGGCAGAAGTGCATCACTCTGGTCTTGGAGGCAGAAAACTGAAAGCCATGGGTAAGCGCCCAGTTCTGCGCCTTCCGAATAGCACCTTGCAACCTGCGCTCGGCAACTTGGGTGCTGGAGGAACTAAAAGAGAGACAAAAGTCGTCAGCATAAAGAGAGGGGGACACCGATGATCCAACCGCTGCAGCTAAACCGTTGATGGCGATTAAAAATAATGGGACGCTTAAAACGGAACCCTGAGGAACCCCATTTTCCTGGACATGAGAGGAGCTCAGAGAAGCACCAATTTGAACACGAAAGGTACGGACGGCTAAAAAATTCTGAATAAAAATCGGTAGGGAGCCTCGGAGGCCCCAGTCATATAAAGTGTTGAGGATGTGGCATCGCCAGGTTGTATCATATGCTTTGTGCATATCAAAGAAGACGGCAACGAGGTGTTGGCGCCGGGAAAAGGCTGTGCGGATTCCAGACTCGAGGCACACCAGATTATCGGTGGTAGATCGACCCTGGCGAAAACCGCCCTGGCATGGAGCCAATAATCCCCGAGTCTCAAGAATCCAACACAACCGCCGACTAACCATCCGCTCCAACAGTTTGCAGGGAACGTTAGTAAGGTTAATGGGCCGATAGCTATCCAAGTTCAGAGGATGTTTGTCGGGTTTAAGTACGGGGATGATGATACTCTCCCGCCACTGTGACGGGAAAACACCATCACACCAAATGCGGTTATAGACCGTAAGTAGGGCCCTCCGACTATCTGCTGAGAGATGTTTCAGCATCTGGCTATGGATGCTATCAGGCCCCGGCGCCGTGTCTGGACATTGTCGAAGAGCACTGAGGAGCTCCCACTCAGTGAAAGGACTGTTGTAGGATTCAGAGCGGCGGGTACGAAAGGAGAGGTGCTGCCGTTCTACCTGCTCCTTCAATATACGGAAGGCCGGTGGATAGTTTGCAGAGGCAAAGGCGCGAGCATAATGCTCGGCAAACATCTCTGCAATAGTGGCCGGGTCCGTACATAGAATTCCATTTGTGGAGATTCCGGGTATTCCCGATGGTGACGGTATTCCCTTTAACCGCTTGATTTTACCCCAGACCTGTGATGCAGAGGTACCCGTCCCGATAGTGGAGACGTACCTCTCCCAGCACTCCCGTTTCCGTCTTCTTATAAGCTGGCGAGCACGAGCGCGAAGCCGTTTAAAATTGATTAGGTGCTCCTGAGAGGGGTGCCGTTTGTATCGCTGTAAGGCCCGCCTGCGGTCTTTAATGGCCTCAGTGATCTCCGGCGACCACCACGGCACTGTCTTACGCCGTGGGCACCCTGTGGAACATGGAATTGCAGCTTTTGCAGCGGAAACAATGGTGTGAGTGACGCCCTCGACCACCACATCGATGGAATCGAGTGGGGGAGGTTGAACAATAGCAGTGGATGTGTAATCTTCCCAGTTAGCCCTGCCTAAAGCCCACCTAGGGGGGCGTTCTGGAGACTGTTGTGGGAGTGACAGAAAGAGCGGAAAATGGTCACTGCCACACAGGTCGTCGTGGGCTCTCCAGTGGACAGATGGTGGAAGGCTGTGGCTGCAGATCGATAAATCAATGGCCGAGAACGTGCCATGTGCCACACTAAAGTGTGTGGGGGCACCAGTATTTAATAGGCAGAGGTCGAGTTGAGAAAGTAAAGACTCGACTACTCTGCCTCGGCCAGAAAGCGAAGTACTACCCCACAACGGGTTATGGGCATTGAAGTCGCCCAATAAGAAGAAAGGCGGGGGTAGTTGCGATATAAGTGCAGCCAAATCATTCAAAGAGAGGTCACCATCTGGAGGGAGATAAAGGCTGCAGACGGTAAACTCTTGTGTTGTCCTTACCCTGACAGCCACTGCTTCTAGTGGTGTATGAAGGGGCACAGGTTCACTATGAACAGAAGTAAGGACATACACACATACACCACCTGAGATCCTGTTATATGAGCTACGGTTGCAGTAATATCCCCTGTAGCCACGAAGGGCTGGGGTCCGCATTGCTGGAAACCACGTTTCCTGTAAAGCAATGCAGAAAGCAGGTGTTGTGCTTAAAAGGTGTCGTAGCTCAGCCAGGTGGGGAAAGAAACCGCCGCAGTTCCACTGGAGGATAATGCTGTCTGTTAACTGGGAAGACATGGAGATTACAAATCAGCGTCACTCAGATCCGCTGTCTGCCTTTGTTCCGGCTCAGTATCCATTAGGTCTGTGATGTCCCCGACGGCGAGGTCGTCTGGGGACGCTAGAATCTCCACCTCGTCCCCAGAGGTCGAGGTGGAGTGGTGAGGTGGCTCGGGAGCCACCGTAGTATCCTTCACGTCGTCGTTAACAGTTTTCCTCCGATCCTTCTTGCCCCTCGGGGGCTTCGCCGGCAGGGCTGGCTTCTCAGACTCAGCCTCAGGGGCTGAGGAGGAGCATGAGGCCCCGCGTCCAGCAGCCTTCAGTTTGGCCTGCTGCTGGCGTGTGTCGGAAGCGACACGGGCGGAACCCTCGGAAGGGAGTGTCCCAAGGGACCCCTTCCGAACGAGGGGTGCCGGAGAAGGTTGTTGTTTCTCCGGCAGAAGGGTGGAGGTTGCTCCTGAGGCAGGTACCTGGGGAGCAGAAGAAGGAAGGGGGCCCCCAACTACCTTGGGGGCAGATGTAGGTTTGTGGCCCTGGGGGGCCACAGAAAAAGAATGAGAAGAGATGGGTGTCGCCACAGATGGTGCTAACGATGTAATTGCTGCAAAAGAAGTCGTCATGGCAACTGGGTGCAAGCGCTCGTACTTCTTTTTCGCCTCAGTATAGGTCAACCGGTCCAAGGTCTTGTATTCAATAATTTTTCTCTCTTTCCGGAGCATAGGGCATTGTGATGAGCAGGGAGGATGCTCCTGGCCACAGTTCACACAGATGGGCGGCGGAGTACATGGTGCGTCCGGGTGGGCTGGACGTCCACAATCCCGGCAAGTGGCGCTGGAAGGGCAACGGGATGACATATGCCCAAACTTCCAGCACTGGAAGCATCTCATGGGAGGAGGGATGTAGGGTTTTACATCAACCCGGTAGCACATCACCTTCACCTTCTCCGGCAGTGTATCGCCTTCGAAGGCTACAATGAAGGCACCGGTGGCAACCTTATTGTCCTTAGACCCACGATGGATGCGCCGGACAAAGTGAACACCTCGCCGCTCGAGGTTGGCGCGCAGCTCCTCATCAGATTGTAAGAGGAGATCTCTGTGGAAAATAATGCCCTGGACCAGATTGAGCGACTTATGTGGCGCAATGTTGACCGCGATATCTCCCAGCTTATCGCAAGCAAGCAAAGCCCGCGACTGGGCTGGGGATGCGGTGATGATCAATACAGAGCCATTACGCATCTTGGAGAGGGACTCCACCTCTCCAAACCTCTGCTCCAGATGTTCTACGAAGAACTGAGGCTTCACTGTTGTAAATGATTCCCCATCAGTCCTCGGACATACAAGATATTTAGGCGAATATGGTTCATTGTTAGCAGCCCTGCGTTCCTCCCAGGGCGTAGCCAAGGAAGGGAACGACTTGGGGTCATAATAAGTAGCACGAAACTTCCCACGCTTAGAGACGGTGGTTGTACGTCCACCAACGTTATCTGTTGCTCGTTTCATTGTGGTCCCACGAGCAGCTAGGGAAAAAAGGTCCACCCAGGCAGAGCCCCGCTTGCCTGGGTAAGCCTTGTACAACTGAGGTGCGGCAGGTTCCTCAGAGGTTGCTCGCTAGCGGCTGTTCAACCTCAACAGCCATGCATCTCCTCGGCACGTAGCACACCTTGAGATTGAGGGGTTTTTTATAGAGGTTTATTCCGTCCTCGCGACCCGGGCGATTAAGCCAAGATCCCCGGGCTCTGAAACGTACAACGTTCCACCGTCGCGCCGAACGATGGTCGTTGAAGCACGCACAGAGCTTACGGTGTAGCGGACTGTTGGCGCGACACAGTCCACAGCTCAGGACCCCGGGTTCGCCAAGCCCGTACTCAGCAAATTAATGCTGAGCCCCTGAGGGGTAACTGATAACTGTCAGTGGAGTGAACTGTGTCAGAAACTTATAAAAGTGCAAATAATAACATGCTCAACAAATCTAAAAATACATCAGCACAAAAGCTACAAGAAAACGTTATATATACTTGATATATTTCAAGCGAGAGGGGGGGGGTATAAATTATTTGTTAAGAATATATCTACCAAGATTGCTTTATGACTGTTTTACTTTATTTTTGATAACTGATTTCGACAATCTTTGTTGTCATTTTCAGATCTGCAACTCTAAATTTTTAAAAAATAGCACCTCACGTGACAAAGTGCTTGATGTATAAGTTACAAAAGTCACATACATATTGTAAATGTACTATGTTAAGTACATATAAACTAACTGTGGCAAATTTAAAATTATTTGTCATATCTCGTCACTTAAAAAATAATACAATACTATTTTCAAATTTAATTTTTTTCTAAGTGCTAAGAGTGTCGTGTTCTTGTGCAGTCTCTTGTATGGTGATGGTCTCCGCAGTGCACACACATCTGGCCGGTATTGTATAGTAGTTTGCTGTGTGCCAGAGTTACTGGCTCCTCTTGCGCTGTGCGAAGAGTTTGTTTGTGTGTTTAGAAGCTTGTACCGCCCTTGTTGAGTCATCGGGGCTGTGGCGTGTCTCCTGTAAGAGGTGACGCTCTGTGTTCAAGTATAATGCCCTGTTATTTATGTATGTATAGAGTTTTAAATTATTTTACTTCTTCCAGTTCCAGTATTCACTGTTTGTTAATGTATAATCTAAAATTTTAATATATGTGCGAGTAATGATCGCTGTTCTGTTTGAAATTGTTAAATAATTCCGTTTCGTTGAATATTACCGTGGTTTCTTTAGTAGTAAAATCATTGAATTACTGAGCAGTATTACTAGTTTACTTAAGTTTGCTGCGGCTACATTACATATTGATCTTCATTTTGATTGTCATTTTGAAATTAAAATTTTAGGATCTTTCTGTTGCAGAGCTATTTAAATTAATAAACTGGAGAATACATTTGTATTACGAATGGTGTGTATATAATCTGAATGTTAATGTATAATGTAAAATTTAATACCTGTGCGAGTAATGATCGATGTTCTATTTGAAATTGTTAAATACTTCCGTTTGGTTGAATTGCAGTGAAGGAAGCAAGGAGGAAATTGGAGAGGGAATTAAAGTTCAGAGAAAAGAAATAAAAACTTCGCGGTTTACCGATGAATTAGTAATTTTGTCAAGGACTGCAAAGGACCTGGGACACCAATTCAATTGAATGGACAGTGTCTTGAAAGGAAGATATAAGATGAACATTAACAAGAATTAAACGAGGGTAATGGAATGCAATGTCACCAAATCAGGCGATGCTGAAGTAATAAAAGTAGTAGATGAGTTTTGTTATTTGGGTAGCAAGATAATTTATGAGGGCCGAAGTAAAGAAGATATGATATATAGAATGACTATGGGAAGAAAAGCGTTTCTAAAGAAGCGAAACTTGTTACCATTCAATATTAATTTAAATGTTAGGAAGTCCTTTCTGAAAGCATTTGTCTGGAGTGTATGGGAGTGAAACGTAGACGATAAGGAGTTCAGACAAAAAGATGCTAGAAGCTTTTTAAATGTGGTGCTACAGACGAATGAAGAAAATTGGATGGGTAGATCACGTAACTAATGAGGAGGTGCATAACCGAATTGGGAAAAAAAGGAGTTTCTGGCATATCTTGACTAAGAGAAGGGATAGATTGGTGGGACACATTTGAGACATCAAGGAATTGTCAACTTATAAGAAGGAAGTGCGTATGGTAAAAATAGTAGAGGGAGACCGAGGAACGAATACAGAAAGCAGATTCAAAAGGATGTAGGTTGCCGAACGTATTCTCAGAGGAAGAGACTTGCACAGGACAGGGTAGCGTGAAGAGATGCATCGAACCAGCCTGCAGACTGAAGACCACAACAACAACGAATTGTGTTGAATTTTTATTTGGCATGATCCTTCCATGTGCCCCTAAGCGTACACTACGTTTCTGTATACGTATCACATTTGACATGAAAATTTTTAATACCTGAAACTGTTAACGATGTAATTAACAGAGAAATAATACGTAAATAGTTCAGCATTAAATGAAGTAAACATTTAAATTGTCATTTGCTGATTTTCGAATTATGTAAGTTTCATTAGCCTCCATGTTCATAAAAAGAAAGCACCTGGAAAAACAACCGACAGGTATTTCATATTCACAGGGCATGTCCATTAGTACGTTCTGCAGAAATAATTTGCGTCTAAATATTCTCGGCCTGCTGGTTCAATATCAACATGGATATCTCCGCGCAACTCCACATACTGGTGACTCGTTGTCGCTATAACCCAGCGGTAGGGAAATGGTGTGAATTGATCAGATGTGGAGGATGCCTCGGTAACTAGCACAGTCAAACTCAGAAAAAAATCTATACCTTGCAAAAGGTGGGGTAGAAGATTTTATTTTTTTAAACTCGTTCATATGGTTAGGAAGATTAGAAAACCAAGTTTTGCCAACAAAATTTCTCTTGGGAAAACTTTCTGCAGACGAAAAACTTTGAATATTTCGAACACTTTTCAGTTTTTAAAAAAATGTCTGCGTTGTTTTTGCTCCTAACGCTTTTACGTCTAAGTTCTATTTTAAAGAGCACAAACTTCTATACAAATTTCTTGCCATTTTTTCTACTCCCAGTACCTAATGCGCTACAGTGAGTCAAAAATGTCCATTTTTTCAAAATGTATGCAAAGTGGCAAAATTTTGAACCCTGTTATTTCAGTTTCTGTTTGTGTACTATAAGTATATTATATATCACTTCATACGTTGTAATTTACTGTCTCACTATGCGACAGGGCCAGGACACACTGCATCAGATTCAGTAGCTACCGACACATTCACAATGGATTGTTTGAAGTTTATTTGTGGCACAGTAAAAATGTCCAAATGTTTGTTAAGCTTAAGGGACTTAACTGCGGGGTCGTCAGTCCCTAAACTTATGAACTTCTCATAAAGTAACTTATACTAAAGATCGCACAAACATCCATGCCCGAGGGGTGATTCGAATCCCCGACGGGGAACGGCCTCGCGCATCGTAGCATAGGCGCCTCAAAGCGCACGGCCGTCCCACCGCGCCGTGGCGTAGTACAATATATTAAAGGATTGCACACAGGTGCCGTACATGTTCTACTGTTGGTGACGTTAATGTTCATTTGTAAGGAAAAGCGAGTAGGAATTGTTCATTAGCAGACAACAGTGTATTTATTCCCTGGTGGGCGGAACGCAACTATCTTTGTTCACAGGTCACTGACAGCTATTAGCGCACAACAGTAAGATTCGTACATTTTGTAGTCGTTTCCGTTCAGCATATCTAGTGGTGCTAAAATTTAGTGGGTCTGACATGGTTTCTGTGTTTCACTTACGAAAAAATTGTGGTGAGTAATGAACGCATTGTGAAAAAGAATGGACTGAGCACACTTATAGATTGTAGTGTTAAACTCTGGGAGTCTGCTCACAGCCGCTTTTTGAAAAATGAAAGTGAAAAGTGAAGTCATAGAGCACAAAAGATGCCACAAATGTACGTTAATGAGAGAATTACAGCAGCTAGCCATCGACATCCTCAGGAGCAAACAGGCGTGCTGCGTCGGTCACAGAAAAAAGGTCGGTTCAGTTTCTTATTTGCAAAAGGAAATTTTGACGACTTTTTAACCAAGCAATTAACATTGCCGTATCCCAAACGAAATTTTGTTTACAAAGTAATGAAATTGCAATTGCAATCGACAGTATTAGAACAGGTTAGACGACGTGGGGATGAATTTGGACAACAAGTGGTGGAGCGGATTCAAAACGTAAGTGACTTGGTAGCTGCAGATGGGTGGTACCACAGCTTTTGCTACAGAACGTTATTTCAGCCTGTTTCAACTACTGGAGAAAAACGAGGATACCGACCTGCAACACAAGTAGATGAAGGCATGGAGGCTATATCTGCCTACCTGGAGACCAATATGGAAGAATGTCAGTTTTCTTTGGACGAGCTGTTAGAGCAGATAACCACATCACCTCGTCCTGATATTCGAACTGTCAAGGCTTACCTTTTCTAGGAATTTGGTGAAGAAGTGATGATAGCTGTAATAGTTTCAAAGAAAGCAGTTGTATGTTTCAAGAAAGTTGGGCACCCATTACTCAGTGTAACTTGGTACACTAAAAGAAAGATGGTAAATTCCAACATATAACATGATGTATAATAAATATATTTATAGTTTCCAAATGATAAGCCAAGATCGCAAACTAACAATTTATTAAGTGACGATCGGTTTCGGTGCACTGTGTCACCATCATCTGGTCATATATATAATATAATCTGGTCATCTTGTTAAAAATTGGGTATAAAATAAGAAGTGCAACATTACACTTAGTCACTAAACCCAATTTTTAACAAGATGACCAAGATGACCAGATTATATATATATATATATATATATATATATATATATATATATATATATATATATATATATATATAAAACCAGATGATGGCGACACAGTGCACCGAAACCGATCGTCACTTAATAAATTGTTAGTTTGCGATCTTGGCTTGTCATTTAGAAACTATAAATCTAATTGATCGCCTCGAGACCAGACGATGTCAGGTAATCTTAAATATATTTATATTACACAAACGGAAACTGAAATAACAGTGTTCAGAAATTAGGTATTTTGCCACTTTGCACAAATTTTGAAAAAATTTAAAATTTAAATTTGGCATTAAGACAGGCACCAGATAAGACTCTCATCAGTAGGCAGGCTTCTACCTAGTTAAATTATGTATCTGCATTCCACTAGTCTTCGGTTAACAAAGTTAAGTTTTGTACTATTAAAAATTATTATTATTTATTATTTATAAAATTAATTAGGTATTGGGAGTAGAAAAAATTGGTGAGAATCAAATTTGTAGAGCATTTTGTGTTCTTTAAAAAAGAACTTAGACGTAAAAGCGCTAGGAGCGCAGACCGTTTCTTGCAGGAGAGCTAGTTTGGGAAGCAGAAGGACAAGTACTGGCAGAAGTAAAGTTGGGAGAACGGACCGTGCCGAGATAGCTCAGACGGAAGGAAGCTTTACCGCGGAAGTCAAAGGTCGCAGGTTCGAATTCCGGTTCCTGTGACAGGAATATTATCTCTTGTGTTCTTGAATATATTTTTTTCTGGGGTTAACAATTAATAATATTACAAATCGGTAACTCCTTATTCGTATTAATATAAGTTTTTTGTCTCGTTGCCGCCGGTTGTCCTAGGTGTCGGTGACCGAGTAGAGTGAGACCGACACAGGGCATAGGATGCACGCGTGTGCGGGTAAAGAGTCTGAGGTGACCAGCCAGTGGGACAGCAGGAACTAGAAACACTAAGCTAGATTAGAACAATATATATATTTCGTAGAAATTATACAATACTTCACTTTGTTAACAGATGACTAGTGGAATGGAGATACATAGTTTAAATAGGTAGAGGCCTGCCTACTGATGAGATTGTTATCTGGTGCCTGTCTTAATGTCAAATGACCGATGCCGGTCGCGGTGGCCGAGGGGACTGAGGCGCTCCAGTCACGGTCTGCACGGGCACTACGGTCGGGGGTTCGAATCCCCCCTCGGGCATGGATATTTGTGCCGTCCTTAGTTGTAAGTAGTTTGTAAGTTTAGGGACTGATGACCCCGTAGTTAAGTCCCATAGACTCTACAAACATTTGAACATTTTCAAATGACCGATGCAGTTCAGTGGTGGCCACGAGCGGGATCGCAGCAGAGGGCGCTTGTGGCCGACGTATTAAGAACATCACGCTTGCTTGGCGGCGCGCGGCGAAAGTACGTGACTCGAACTTCAGACTTGTGCGACACCACAATAAGCACTAGTTGACCCATTCGAATAATTCGCACTCTATCCTGATTAGTCACAGATAGGTAAGATAGTAACTGAGAAGAGGCAGATGCAAGTACTCATCTATAAAAGATAATTAACTTTGAATTGTAATAACTAATATTAGTATCGTTGTAAGAAGATTTATATAATTAAATACAATACGATTAATTGTGAGCCGCGGTGGATTAGCCGTGCGCACTGGGACGCCGTGCTGCAGTGCGAGCGACCTTTCGCCGTCGGAGATTCGAGTCCCCCCTCGGGCATGGGTGTTTGTTTTGTCCTTCGGTTAGTTTATCTTAGTTTAAGTAGTTTGTAGGTTATGGACTAATAACCACGCAGTTGAGTCCGATAGATTTGTAAACAAGTTTTGATTAATTGTGAGACTTATAAAAAATAAGATATTGACCTTTTCATATTTATTTATTTGTTGCGGATCGACGTGTGAAACAGAACTCTTGTTCTAAAATATGGTTGCATAAAGAATCTAAAACAACTGCGAGAGCTGTCGTGCCTTTTATTTAAATTATTTATATATTTTTCGTTGTTACATCGACGTGTATAACCGAAATCATGTGATAAACTAAGCTTGCATTAAAGAAGGTCTTTGGCTTGCATAAAAAATAAAACGAGGTAGCTAGACGACTGAAGGATCTAAACAACTGCAAGAGCTGTCGTTCATGTTAGTTAAACAGATTGTCAATAGATGGGCACATTCTACATTGCTTTTATATCGGCCGCACAAACTAGATACTTATCGAGGTGACTGATGGGAGCAACCGTAAATACATGTCCCATTTACAATCGTTCCCCGGCTATCAACTTACACTGCACGAACATTACAAATTTTATTAAATATTTTTTTTTTTCAAAACAATAAACTATCTGTGTATTTTTCGTCATTGGTGGAGAACGAAACCTTAAAAATGATAGCTCAATCATTAATTTTCGATAAGTAATACGGGAGATATTGCGTACCCACGAAAAACCACCGATGACAGATAATATATATGATAATTCCAGCGTCATCTCGCTGCCTTTGTACCTTGAAAATGACGGGGTGATCTCCAGCCTAAAGATCAGTCGTTGTCGATGGTGTTACCCGGCTGTATTCATATAATACATCGGAGTCCAAGAGATAACCACAATCAGGAAAACCATAAAATACACGAAGGAAATGTTAGCGATCGCCGTTAATCGCACTCAGTATTTACCTAACCATCCACTAAGTTCTCTCTCTGCACAAAAAAGGGTATTCCATTATTTGACCATTGCCCGTGTCCACTAATTCCTCAGTCGTGTTGGTCCTGTTACAACGAGCGGAGTGTAGTCTCAAGGCGAAAGGGACATCATATTGGCACAGCGACGACATTTGTAGCCTCTTCTGCGCAGCAGTGTCATCTCCCAGTTTCGGAGGCGATTTGGAGACAATACATATATTTGTCGTAGGTCGACCAGGAGTAACGTCCCCGCAGCAGGACCGATATCTGGCCTTAGCCGCATGAGCTAACCGAAATGCACCTGCACGGCAATTGTCTACAGAAATTGCAGCTGTCTCAAGAGTTGCAGTTTTCTGCCAAACTGTCTACCAGAGTCTCAGAATAGCAGGCCTCTTTGCCAGACATCCAGCTGTGTGCCTTCCGCTCACTCACTCACGAAACGGGCACGTTTACTGTGGGGTTGGCAACATCGAAAGTGGACCATGAAAGAATGGAGGACGGTGTACAGATGGATCCCGCTTGGCTTTACAGAATGAGTCCCGTCGCGTATTAATCTGGAGAGAACATGGTAGCTGATAGAACCACAGGAACATCGTGAAAAGGGACCAGTACGATGGTGGTAGTGACTCCATGGTTTAGGAAGTCATCTTGTTAAATGGCCATACGGACCTGTAGATCTTCCTTGGTGGTCGGAGGAACCCTTTTACAGGTCTGAGATGTGGAGATGACGTACTGCGGTCACATGTTCGATTCTTACAGGTTTCCACTTTATATATGTACATGAGCATCTCGTTGCTCTGGTTTATCAATTTCCTGAAGAGGGAGATAATCATAGCATGGAATGTCCAGTGAGGTCTGCGGATATGAATCGTTTAGAACGTGCCTCGTATGCATTATGGAAACGAATTGCCTCAAGGCTGCCTCCACCAAGGACCCTCTAAGACAAGCGCATTGCCCTTTCGAAGGAATGGAATTGACTGCCAATAGTGCTCTTAGAAAAGCAATAAGTGATCTAACATATAATTTCCTCTATTGACCATCTCGAAGATAACAACTGCCTATTGACCCACAGTCGATTCTGAAAGTATCGTTCTTATGATACACTGTTGGCTTTTTACTCAAATGAAGTGACGAGTGCTACTTACAAGGGGCCTGAAATGGATATTATATTTCTATAAATACGAAAGACTTTTGAAAATGCACTTCAATTGTGTCTTTTAATCAAATTTCGTGCTTACGGAATATCGTCACATTGTGCAATTGGATTCGAAATTTCCTGTTATAGAGGAGACAGTACGTAGTAACTGACGGAAAGTTATCGAATAAAACAGAAGTGATATTTGGGCCATTATGTTTCCTTATCTTTATAAACGACAAGCTGAGGCGGATATCATTAAAAGAAAGGCGTTATTCGTTGTGCCGAGGTATATTTGCGAATTGCGTTTCACTAATTTTCGATGCAGATACCGAACAAATTTCGTTAGCACCCACCGATATAGGGAGACATAGTCATCATAAAGTAATAACAAAAGAAGGATCGGAAACGAAGATATTCAGAAGTTCCTTTTTTTCCCGCACGCTATTAGAGAACTTAAAGGTAGAGAAATATCGTTAATGTTGTAACGAAAAACAATACCATTTAGCTGTGTTCAATATATTTATTTAGCAACCAGTTTCGACGCTAAATGCCGTCTAAACTGGTTGCTAAATAACTATATTGAACAAAGCTAATGGTATTGCTTTTCGTTACAAGATATACTGCTGAAACCCCTGGTCCGTAATTAAGATGGACAAAGACAAATTCCACCCCCATGAACCACAGACATTGCCGAGGTGGGGTGGCTTGCGTGCCTCAACGATACAGATAGCCGTACCGTAGGTGCAACCACAGCGGAGGGGTATCTGTGGAGAGACCAGACAAACGTGTGGTTCCTGAAGAGAGGCAGCAGCCTTTTCAGTAGTTACAGGGGCAACAGACTGGATGATTGACTGAGCTGGCCTTGTAACATCAGCTAATGAGGCTTTGCCACACAGCTACTGCAAACGGCTGAAAGCAAGGGGAAACTACAGCCGTTAATTTTCCCGAGGACATGCAGCTCTATTGTATGAAAATATGATGATGGAATCCTCTCGGGTAAAATATTCCGGAGGTAAAATAGTCCCCCATTCGGATCTCCGGGCGGGGACTACTCAGGAGGATGTTGTCATCAGGAAACACAATACTGGCATTCTACGGATCGGAGCGTGGAATGTTAGATCCCTTAATCGGGTAGGAAAATTAAAAAATTTAAAAAGGAAAATGGATAGGATTAATGAAGATCGGTGGCAGGATGAACAGGATTTCTGGTCAGGTGAGTACAGGATTATAAATACAAAATCAGTTGGGGGTATCACAGGAGTAGGACTGATAATGAATAAGAAGATAGGAATTCGGGTATCATTGTCAAGATAGAAACGAAGCCAACACCGACAACAGTAGTACAGGTTGATATGCCAACTAGCTCTGCCGATGATGAGGAAATCGAAGAAATATATGAGGAGCTAAAGGAAATTATTCAGACAGTTAAGGGAAAGGAAAACTGTGATGGGAGACTGGAATTCGGTAGTAGGAAAAGGAAGAGAAGGAAAATAGTAGGTGAATATGGACTGGGCAGAAGGAATGAAAAAGGAAGTCGCCTGGTAGAATTTTGCACGGAACATGATTTAATCGTAACAAACACATGGTTTAAGAATCACAAAAGAAGTTTGTATACGTGGAAGGGACAGGAGACACCGGAAGGTATCAGATAGATTTTATAATGGTAAAACATAGATTCCGGAACCAGGTGATAAACTGTAAGACATACCCAGGGGCAGATATAGACTCTGACCATAACTTGTTACTCATGAACTGTAGGCTGAAACTGAAAAAAACTGCAGAAAGGTAGGAAAATAAGGAGATGGGACTTAGATAAATTAAAGGAACGTGAAGTTCTCGAGAAATTCAGAGGGATAATTAGGCAACAATTAACAGAAACAGGGAGAAATAAAACATTAGAAGAGGAATGGGTAGCATTGGGAGATGAAATAGTGAAGGCAGTAGAGGACAAAATAGGTAGAAAGGCAAGACCTACAAAAATCCTTGGATATCACAGGAAATACTAAATTTAATTGATGGAAGGAGAAAACATAAAAATGCAGTAAATGAAACAGGCAAAATGGACTACAGACGACTAAGAAATGAGATTGACAGGAAGTGCAAAATGGCTAAGCAGGAGTGGCTAGAAGCCAAATGCAAATCTCTAGAAGAATGTATAAGAAGGGGAAAAGTAGATACAACATACAGGAAAATAAAAGAGACATTTGGGGACAAGAAAAGAACTCTACGAATATCAAGAACTCAGATGGGAAACCATTTCTCAGCAAAGAAGGGAAAGCTGAAAGATGGAAAGAGTACATAGAGCAGCTCTACAAAGGAAATGAACTTACAGACAATATTGTAGGAAGGGAAGAGGGAGTAGATCAATATGAAATAGGAGATACTATACTGAGAGATGAATTTGACAGATCCCTGAAAGACCTAGGTCAAAACAAGGCCCCAGGAGTAGATGACATACCCTCAGAGCAACTAAAGACTGCCGGCCGAGGTGGCCGAGGAGACTGAGGCGCTTCAGTCACTGTCTGCACGGCCACTACGGTCGGGGGTTCGAATCGCCCCTCGGGCATGGATATTTGTGCCGTCTTTATTATAAGGTAGTTCATAAGTAGTTTGTAAGTTTAGGGACTGATGACCCCGTAGTTAAGTCCCATAGGCTTAACAAATATTTGAACATTTTTCTACTAAAGTCTCTGGAGAGCCAGCCATGACAAAACTATTTGAACTGGTGTATAGGATGTATGAGACAGACGAAATACCCTCATACTTTAAGAAAAATGTAATAACCCCCATTCCAAAGAAATCAGGCGCAGACAGGTGTGAAAATTACAGAACCATCAGTTTGATAAGTCATGGTTGCAAAATTTTAACACGAATTATCTACAGGAAAATGGAAAAGCTGGTAGAATGCTGACATCGGGGAAGATCGGTTTGGATTCAGGAGGAACATAGGAACCCGGGAGACAATACTCACTTTACGTCTTATCTTAGAAGATAGATTAAGGAAAGGCAAACCTACATTTTTAGCTTTTGTGGATTTGGAGAAAGTGTTTGACAATGTTGACTAGAATACACTCTTTCAAATTCTGAAGTCAGCAGGGGTAAAATACAGGGAAATGAGAGTTATTTACAACTTGTTCAAAAGCCAGACTGCAGTTATTAGACTCGAAGGGCATGAAAGGGAAGCATCAGTTGGGATGGGAGTAAGACAGGGTTGTAGGCTTTCTCCGATGCTATTCAATTTGTACATCGAGCAGGCGGTGAAGGAAAGCAAAGAAAAATTTGGAATAGGGATTAAAGTTCAGGGGGAAGAAATAAAAACATTGCGTTTTGCTGATGACATTGTAATTCTGTCAGAGACAGCAAAGGACCTGGAACAGCAGCTGAATGGAATGGACAGTGTATTGAAGAGAGCGTATAAAATTAACATTAACAAGATCAAAACAAAAATAATGGAATGCGGTCTTAGAAAATCAGGTGATGCTGAAGGAATTAGATTAGGTAACGAAACAATGAAGGTGGTAGATGAGTTTTGTTACTTGGGTAGTAAATTAACATGCGATGGTCGCAGTACGGAGGATATAAAATGCAGAATGGCAATGGGAAAAAAAGCATTTTTGAAAAAGAGAAATTTGCTAACATCGAATATTAATTTAAGTGTAAGGAAGTCTTTTCTGAAGGTATTTTTGTGGAGTGTTGCCTTGTACGGGAGTGAAACATGGACGATAAGCAGTGCGGACAGGAAGAGGATAGAGACTTTTGAAATGTGGTGCTACAGAAGAATGCTGAAGATTAGGTGGGTAGATCGCATAACTAATGAAGAGGTACTGAACAAAATGGATGAGAAAAGGATTTTTTGGCACATTCTGACTAAAAGAAGGGATCTCTTGGTAGGACACATTCTTAGACATCGAGGAATCGTAAATTTAGCATTGGAGGGAAGTGTGTGGGGTAAAATCGCAGAGGGAGACCAAGAGACGCGTATAGTAAGCAGATTCAAGTGGATGTGGGTTGTCGTTCTTATGAGGAGATGAAAAGGCTTGCTCAGGATAGAGTAGGGTGGAGAGCTGCATCAAACCAGTCTCAGGACTAAAGACCATAACAACAACAACAAAGACAAATCATCATTAATGTGGTTGGATTAACTCTGCAAGCAGAGACCATCTGGTAGAGAGCTTGATACATCTCTGCGATGTCTGGCCGTTAGAGGTCACTTTATACCCCATTAACAGCAACTTTTTTTTCTTAATGATAATCCAAGTTTTGTTAGTGTTCTTATGAGGTGTACTGTAGCTATCATAACTGTTTATGAACTCATTGTATGATAATTTGTGCGCTACTAAGCTTCAGTTTCTACATTAGTCCATATGACATTCTGATAAGAATATATTTGGTCAAGAGTGAATGTTCAGTTCTAACAATGTAACGCATGTGCGATACGAGGTTACCTTTATACGTCTGGGGAAAAAGTGGTCCCCAGAGACACAAGGCTCTGAGAAACTCTGGCTCACACAACATGGTCGGAGCCTGGGAGTGCGTCTGTGGGTAGGGTTTCCAATCTGGGAGAACATCGCATTTATAATTCAGCGACGCGCCCGCCCCGGGCACAGCGCACAATGGAAGAAGACCCCGCGCCGGCGGCGGTGTTATTGGCAAAGGATGCGGCCGCCATTTTCTGCACGAATATGATGGCTGTCGGCGCGTCGGCAGAACAGGGAAAAAGAGAAACATGAAAAATGAGAAAAAAAAGAACCGACAGTAAAAGTTTCGTCGGGTGAGCCCCAGGCGAGATGAAAATCCAGCCCCGGCAAGATGGCCGCACGCCACCACCAGCAGAAGATAACCCTGCCGTTTCCCCCTCACAGCTTGCAGGCGCCGATGTACTACAGAAGTAATATTGTGACTACGCAGGCTTTCCCGGCGTAACGATTCATAATATTCTTCTCGGGTTTCCTGCCGGATCAAAACGGCAACTGGACACAATATTTCGACGGTCCACCTGGTCGCCATCCTCAGGTGACAGTGCTGGTACACCGACTCGCCGAGACTGAGTACAAGCCGCGAGCGGCGGCCCCTATATACGCTGCGGAAGACCGGAAGACCGAGGGCGCGTGCGCAAAAATTGACAGTTCTGCCCTCTACGTTTTTTAGCGCCGCCAGTGGTAGAAGCCGGTGTAAACGATAAATCGCTATTCAGCAGAGACCGTTGTTTTTTGATGTCACACAATAAAGAGTTCCACATTTTACTCAAAGGAAAACCCTTGTCTCTGTTTATAATATTGTCAGAAAGACGAATTGCGATCGATTCTTTTAAAATGCAGTCCTAGTAGCGAGACGGAGAAGCAACCATTTGTGTTTCATCATATTTCATTTTATGTCTCTCAGTAAGGCAGTGCTCAGCACGAGGAGACAACGGAGCTTTGACGCCATGTGCTGAAGTCAACGTACTTTTTATTCAACAATCATTATTTTGAACTATCTGACGGAGTGGCTATGGGGAGCCAATTTATTTATGGAAGATTTTGAGGACACGGCGCTGAAAACGTCGTTTTTAAAAGCTACATATTTCTGAAGGTACGTTGACGATACTTTCATGGTATGGCCACATGGGAGAGATGCTCTGAACCGTTTTCTGGACCATTTTAATTGCCTCTATCCTAGCATTAAGTTCACTATGGAGGTCGAAATAGATGGAAAGCTTCCATTTTTAGATATCATGGTGTACAGAAAGGGTGACGGAACATTGGGACATAGTGTTTACAGAAAGCCCACGCACACTGACCGCTACTTGCATGCAACAAGTTGTCATCCACCTTACCAGCGCACTGGTGTCCTGCGTACGCTGACAAAAAGAGCTTTTGCCATTTCAGACGTTGATAGTCTGACTAAAGAGATACCATCTGAGAACGGTTTTCAAGAAGAATGGTTACACTGACCAACAGATCTGCCGTGCTGTCCAGGTTGGACCGTCGCGGGTACCCCAAGAATGAACTTTCAAGTCGCTGGCTTTCCTACCGTTTGCTGGAAGCATTTCATCTAAAATAGGAAGAATTTTGAAAAGATACGACATCCAATGCGTTTTTCGTCCACCTGCCAAGGTTAGAGCGCTCCTGGGCTCAGTAAAAGACGACTTAGGATTGAGGAAGCCCGGTGTACACAAAATTCCTTGTCACTGTGGAAAAGTTTACATCGGCCAGACAATCCGTACAATTCAAGATCGATGTACTGAACATCATCGACACACAAGATTGCTTCAACCAGAGAAATCTGCAGTAGCAGATGAAATATGATGAAACACAAATGGTTGCTTCTGCGTCTCGCTACTGGGACTGCATTTTAAAAGAATCGATCGCAATTCGTCTTTCTGACAATATTATAAACAGAGACAAGGGTTTTCTTTTGAGTAAAATGTGGAACCCTTTATTGTTTGACATCAAAAAACAACGGTCTCTGCTGAATAGTGATCTATCACTGGCGGAGCTGAAACGTAGAGGGCAGAACTGTCAATTTTTGCGCACGCGCCCTCGGTCTTCCGCGGCGTAGATAGGGGCCGCCGCTCGCGGCTTGTACTCAGTCTCGGCGAGTCGGTGTACCAGTACTGTCACCTGAGGATGGCGGCGAGATGGACCGCCGAAATATTGTGTTCAGTTGACGTTTTGATCCGGCAAGAAACCCGAGAAGAATATTAAGAAGTAATCTTTTCAATTTTTACACAGCTTTGTCCGTGTATCTGATTTGTGAAATCTTCTTGGGTTACGATCTGAGCGTGGTGTCTTGTTATCATACGTTTTCGACGCGTGTTGTACGGATTAACTTAGTGAAAAGTGTTGTTGTCGTTGTGGTTTCCAGTCCGCAGACTGGTTTGATGCAGCTGTCCACGCTACCCTGTTCTGTGCAATAGTCTCTTCATCTGAGGATAATAACGGCAACCTACATCCCTTTAAATCTGTCCCTCGGTCTACCTTTACGATTTTTACCCCACACACTTCCTTTTGACACTAAGTCTTAGAATGTGTTCTCTTAGTCAGAATATACCAGAACTCTGTTTAGCACTTCCTCACTAGTTACAGGAAAAGTGACGAGCTGGAAATGCGTCTAAACGTGGCAGAAACTCAAAATCCCATCTCGCTTGAGACAATCAGTTTAGATGCCTGTTTCCGACACGTAATCTCTATGGTTTTTATGTGAATATCAACGAACGTAAGGAAATATAATAGCAAAGGTAGAGTGTGCTGCCGGAAAAATTACGAGGGTCACTTCAAAAGAAATGCACACTATTATTTTTAAGTACACTTTTTATTCTACATGTTTGAAAGTTTTACAGTGTGTAGATACATCCTTTAGGAATAATATTTTTATTCCTCCACAAAATACCAATCCCTCTTAACTGTCACCAATTCGTTAACTCTTTGTGTGCAGTTCAAACAATGTTTAAATGTTTTTACAGCTTATGGGACTTAACTATGGGGTCATCAGTCCCTAAATTTACAAACTACTTATGAACTAACTAAGACTAATGACGACACAAATATCCATGCCCGAGGGTGGATTCAAACCCCCGACCGTAGTGACCGTGCAGACCGTGACTGAAGCGCCTCAGTCCCCTCGGCCACCGCGGCCGGCTCTGAGCGCAGTACGAGGCCTGCCGCTGCGAGGACAATCCTCAATATTGCCGTGCCCGCTTTCATCACGTAACCTGCTTGCCCATCGACTAACTGTACTGCGATCGACAGCAGCATCTCTATACAACTTTTGCAACCTCTTGTGGATGTTTCACACTGTCTCGTTTTCACAGCTCAGAAACTGAATGACAGCACGTTGCTTCCGACGAACGTCAAGTGTAGCAACCATCTTGAAGACATGCTGTGACGGTGCCACTCAGGGTAACAGGTTGACTAATTTTGAAAACAAGCAGGAAGGATGGATCTACACACTGTAAAACTTTGGAACATGCAGAATGAAAACTGTATTTTTTAAGAAAAATAGTGTGAATTTCTTTTGAAGTGACCCAGTATTTTTTCAATTTACTCATGATTGATTATTGAAACAGAACATATGGAGTGTATGAAATGATTATGATTACAGGTCAATAGAGCAGTCGGTACTGAGGTACACTCATATTAGGCCGTCGTGTAGACTCCACGGGAGGCAATGCAGTCGCTCATTCTGACACACAACGTCTGACAATAAAGTCCTGCAACATTGACATAGATGAACTATTTTCTATAGCTACTCTACTATGCTTCGAAATATGAACACCCCGGAACTATGCACGGCTGAGCTCTGCGATCCATGTCCTGGAAGATTTCCTTTGGGATGTTGTTCAAAATACTCGTAACGGTTAATCGACGATCGTTGATGATTAATGTCCTCACTTTCTCAATGTTTTCGTCACGGCGGACACCAGTTGTCCACTACAGGATTCTCGGAAACACTTTCCCAGCCTCCTTGAAAACGGACGAACCTCTCGCACACTCAATTCATGGACATGGTTTGATACCCATAAATAGTATAGCATGCATTTCTGTAGGTGTCTTGCCGAGTTTAAAACAACACATTAAATGGATCCTTTGCTCCTTCATTGTCTTGTTCTCAGTTCAGAACCAATGCTTAAGGCGGCGAACTGTCCCGGATTTTTCGGGATAGTCCCGCGTTTGGACTCAATACAACAATTACTGAAAATGTCCCGCAAAATGCCATAATCGTCCCGCATTCAAGTAATTTCAAAATTGTTGGTTTGAGAGCACAAGCCTGAACTATTTGTGTGAGGCACGCTATGTCGTATTGCTTGCAACTTCGCAATACATCATCTACGAATAAATAACAAAAAAAAAAAAAAAAAAAAAAAAAAAAAAAAAAAAAAAAAAAAAAAAAAAGGATACACGTCATCTGACTATTTCAAAATTATAAATATGCTAGCAGTGGAAGTTGTTTTTGTTTTAAGCTGGTACTATATTTGGAGATAGGTTGACTTACTAAAAATTCTGTTTTGGCATGTTTTCTATGCCTTCTGAAGTACGTTTCAATAAGTGAAATGCAATATTTTTCGGCGATCAACGTGGCAAACATGATGTAATATTATGGCAGTTTGTATAAACGTATTTAAAATCTGACGTGCAAATACAATATCAGCAGTTGTCTTATTTCCTTCAGGAATAAAAAGGTGATGAAATTCTAAAAAATCCAACAACGAAAGTAAGTGAGCATTGCTTGTAGTAAGCCACAATTAAACTCCGCACTTCATCGACAGAACGTCTGTAATAGAGTAGTTCAAATGGTTTTAGAAAGTAGTTTTTATAGAATTTTATTGCAAAACATAAATATTCGGGCGGAGTAAGCAACTTATCAAAATGTGTGGAGCACTATTCTCTAAGTGCTGGAACATATAAAAGTAGTACAGATAACGAATGTATATTAAGTTGTAAAGAGTACAAAATTCAAAATAGCAGCGTGAGGAAATATATATGTCCTATGAATAAAGACTAAAAATTATGTATGAAATGTCACTCATGTCAGATGTGTTACTTTGAAAGTGAATGAGTAGGCCTACTCTGCTCGCCTACCTTTCTTTTCTAGTTTCAGAATAACTGCCACAGTCACACCGTTTACATGGCCTCCGAAAACCGGATTCCGTAAACCGATTTTCCAATTCCGCTTTTGGTTGGTCATGTAAACACGACAAAATCGATTCTGGAAATCCTCTTCTCTAAAGCGGTTTTCCAGTTCCACAATCAATTTTCGTGCCCGTGTAAACGCAACCGTTTTTGAAGCGTTTTTGGCTTGTCAGATTGTTTTTTCTTGTTAAGGAATTTCGGCACATATCGACAGATTGATATTTTCTATTGTGAAATAAAAGTATAAATATTAGAATGAGCATGAATCTGCGTATTTAAATAAAGAAAAATAGCGAGCGTGCTGATTAAATCAGGAACTGAATCACCTGTTCTTCAGCCGCCATATTAAGTGGGCTAGGAAATTCGATTCTGGCTAGACTATGTAAACAAGACAGCAAAAACCGGTTTACGAAATACGGTTTTCGTTTTCCGGAAGATGTGTTGCATATAAACGTAGTGAATGAGTCATGCGATCGTGGTCCTCCTCCACATCCTCAAAATGTCCCGCAAGGAGTTCTGAAAAAGTTGATCGCCTTACCATTGCACTACCAAAAGCACATTGTCCAACAGGTCCAGCACGGAACACACATGATGAGGGGGCAGGTTGTCAACACCGGCTGCTACGCAGGTGCAGCGTTGTGGTTTGCCTCTGTTGCCCAATCGAACATTCAGACTTCATTGACCGAACTTTATTGTCAGACATTGTACATTCTATCATACAGATGACAAAGACCATGTTGCGATACGTTATTCTATGCCTGCTCAACCTGCGGTACAGAGGGAGCGTCACTAAAAGAAATGCGGGTCTCTACAAATATTAGAGCATCTAGGGGCACATATTTATGGTTAGTTGGTATCAAAAGAGATATTAAAGCAAGTATGTGTTTTAATCCCTTTTATAATTGCATATGTTAGGCATTGAACCATTCTCCAGTGTTATTCAATTTGTACATTGAGCAAGCTATAAAGGAAAGTAAGGAGAAAATTGGAGAAGGAATTAAAGTTCAGGGTGAAGAATTAAAAACTTTGCGTTTTGCCGACGACATAGTAATTCTGTCAGAGACAGCAAAGGACCTGGAAGAGCAGTTGAACGGAATTGACAGTTTGCTGAAAGCTGCATCTAAGATGAACATTAAAAAGAGCAAAACTAGGGTAACGGAGTGCAGTCTAAAAAAATCAGGTGATGCCGAAGGAATTAGATTAGGTAACGAAACAATAAAGGAGGAAGGTGAGTTTTGTTACTTGGACAGTAAAATAACAAATGATGGTCGCAGTACGTAGGATATAAAATGCAGAATGGCAATGGGTAGAAAAGCGTTCTTGAAAAAGATAAATTTTTTAACATCGAATATTGATTTAAGCCTAAGGAAGACCTTTCTGAAGGCATTTGTGAGGAGTGTTGCCTTGTATGGGAGTGAAAGATGGACGATAAACAGTGCGGACAGGAAGAGGATAGAGGCTTTTGAAATGTGGTGCTACAGAAGAATGGTGTAGAGTAGGTGGTTGGATCGCGTAACTAATGAGGAGGTACTGAACATAATTGGGGAGAAAAGGAAATTCTGGAATACCTTGACTAAAAGAAGGGATCGATTGGTAGGACACTTTCTTAGACATCAAGGAATTGTGAATTTAGCGTTGGAGGGAAGTGTGTGAGGTAAAAACCGCAGAGGAAGAGCAAGAGATGGATACAGTAAGAAGATTGAGATGTAGGTTACCGTTCTTATGTGGAGTTGAAAAGGCTTGCTCAGGATAGAGTATTGTGGAGAGCTCCATCAAACCAGTCTCCGTTCTGAAGACCACAACAACAACGACAGTCAATGAGAAGTCAGGGCTAGTGATATAGCATTTGTTAATGTTGATATTGAAAGAAATCGTAAGAAAATCGAGGAATATATCAGAATCTGCGACATGGTGACCGCAATCAGCATTAGCGGTGCAAACACTGGCAAACAGAGCTCTCGTGCTATCATAATGTCAACACATTTGACCGTTCACTTGCCTGCAGAGCAGGTTGCTAATGCCTGCTTCAACATTCGTTGCGTGCAGACATGTAGACCACCGGGCAGTATATTTTTGTATGCTGAATTATTAACACGTTAGTGCGGACAGTCTGCTTGAACGTCAAAACGAGAACCAGATACACTGATAGGAAACACGAAGCTTTTCTGATTATAGCGCTGTATTGCCGAGGAATGTTGAACAAGCCAGACGAATATTATTTACATCTTACTTGAATTTTACCCCTACAATCTAACAAACGCGTATCGTCATTTCGAACATTGTACAGAATTTTGTTGGTTTACACATAACCAGCTTAGAAACGACGCCAGGTTTTCCGGTCTGTGCTTTTTAGCGAGGAAGCTGCTTGTATAGACAATACTAATATAAATTTCATAATATGCACTACTGGGAGGCCAAGAGTCAACACTGGATTCGTGAGTCGCAATATCAGAGGCCGTGAAGCATAAACGTATGGTGCTCCAGTCTTAGAAATTACATTGTGGGACCTTAGTTCAATCAAGGCTTGCTAAGTCGAAAATCGTATATACTACTTAAATTACACTCTTCCGGTTCTTATAATAGAGGTACAGTGGATATTCGATAGAGGAATAGGTGGAGGAGGAGACGGGTAGCGAGAGGATACGTAGTGATAGACATGTGGCACGGTAGAGTGGCCGAGCGCTCTAAGGCGTCTTGCTTCGGAGCACGCGGTTGCTCGCCACGGTTGCAGTCCTTTCTCTTGTGTGTGTGTGTGTGTGTGTGTGTGTGTGTGTGTGTGTATGTAGGTGTGTGTGTGTGTGTGTGTCTGTGTTGTCTTTAGCATAAGTTTAAATTATATTACATAGTTTGTAAGCCTAGGGACATAACCGCAGCTGTTAAGTCCCTTATATTTACAAACATTTGAACATTTGAAGATAGGTGATAGAAAATGAACAGAGGCTGGGGAGGAGGAAATGGCCAGAGGAAGGGACAGGAGGAGAAGGACAAGGGGGGGGGGGGGCGGAAGTAGGTGAACAGAGAGAAGGGAAAGGAGGAGATGGACTAATGGAAGATTGGAAACCTCATTTATATTCGTTCGTATTTTATGCAGTCCAATAGTGTTCATCTGAATGAAATAAAACTTCGTCAGCTTACTTCCTGCTTTTACGAGAAGGTTTTAGACATTACAGTAGGTGACGTGCGTGTCGTACCGGCAAATGTATCTGAAGTGCCATTGAAGTAGTTAAATGTTTCAGTGTAAGACAAACGAACAGATTAGCGTTATTGTGTCCTACTCATTTCGATGCTGATAACTGTGAGTTACATCTAATCGTAATATTCCAATGCCAAGCCACCAGATGGTGCATGGCAAACGGCACCTTGAAGTAAACAAACATTTCACTGACCTGTACGCAAATTAACAGATGCATGTGATGCATGATATACAGGTGAAGGGAGGAGCAGATGAACTGAGGAGGCGTAACTGAACAGGGAGTGGACGAAGAGGGGGGTGGGGTGAGAGAGGGTGTGCGGGAGAATGTGAACAAAGCGTGGGCAGAAGAACGCATGGGCGCAGGGAGGAGGGGAGACGAAGTCGACTAATAAGAGTGTGGAATAAATAAATACCCGTGCAACGCCGAGTTATCAGATAGTAGGAAATAATTTAGGGCACTGTAGGTAGAATCAGTTGCAGCAACACTGGCAGTACATGTGGAACTGTGCTCCAGTACGAACCTGACTTAATTTTTGATTGCTTTACTAAGATTCGCTAGTGGACATGGCTTGCTACACACCATCTACACCGACAACTCTAGGAACTTTCACGCCGCCAAAACGGAATTGTAAGAAATTGGCTGCTCTGTGGCATCTTGGTCAACATCGAAGTAAATACGAGGTCAGTCTGTACAGGAGATGAAAAATGTCTGACTCCAGGAGACTATCTAGTAAATGAAACTAAACTCCTTCCCACACAGGCCTCGAAAGGCCCATCAACCACCATGAAATCCTCCGTCTGCAGACGTCATCGGGAACGGTATGGAGGGGGACGTGGTCAGCGCCCCTCACTCCCGGCCGTTGGGTCAGTTTTCCAGACCGGAGCCGCTACTCCTCAGTCAAGTAGCTCCTCAGTTGGCCTCACAAGCGCTGAGTGCTCTCCGCTTGCCAGCAGCGCTCGACACACCCAGATGGTTACACATCCAAGTGCAAGCCAAACCAGACAATGATTAACTTCGGTGATCAATCGGGAACTGGTGTATCGAATGCGGCACGTACGCTCGCTGGTTACACTATCCACTGTGTGAAGGATTATTAAATGTATCCATTGTAACAGAACCTACCGTCACACAAAAGCTGAAAAAAGAATTTAAACTAAGGCTGAAACTAAGAGACGACTTTTGGATAAGATGGAGCAAGGAATATCTCATGGCGATATGTAGCTTTCGCTTAGTCAGGGTCACGTGTGAAAGATTTATTGACTTACAACCTGGTGAAGTGACCATTGTGTTGCGTTGAGGTGTGTAAAATTTCAACAAGATCGGAATAAATCTGTAGATTTTCTGAAGGTAAGTAAAGTACCTCCGTGAGGCACCATACGTGTCAGTACTGCAGAAGAATGTGTCGTAGCTGCTTCTTAATTGTACCAGCAATTTTTACCCCATGGAAAGGAAACATGTAGTAAACTTACAGTAAGTTTGGTTGAAATCGTTCCAGTGCTTTAGGAGAAGATGTGCAACATTGCCGCGGTGGAGTAGCCGAGCGGTCTAAAGCGCTTCGCTTCGGAGCGCGCGGTTGCTCGCCATGGAGGTTCGAGTCCTCCCTGGGGCATGGTTGTGTGTGTGTGTTTGTCCTTAGGTCAGTTTACCTAGGTTTAAGTAGTTTGTAAGCTACTGACTGATGACCACGCAGTTTGGTCCGATAGATTTACAAACATTTTTGTGCAACATTGACGAGTGTTGCAGCAGTTTTTCGGGCATCTAATTATTTATTACATCATATCTCCTGAACTATGAGTTGTGCGTGATCCTGCTGCACACCAGCTCTGTAGCGGAAGTATAGCGGTAAATTTTTCCAAGTCTTGGTTGCTGTAGAAGCACTGCTGTGTGTCGCCAGAACGGGGAAGGGTAACAGCAGCTACTTTGCGTCATACTTACTGGGTCACGCTGACACGATTGGAAGTTAAATGGAACAGTACGAGCTTGCAGTATCACGTCACTTCGTTACGTGAGGAAACAATGCTGAAGTCTAGCGCAACAACGCGTATTTGGAGCCTTCTGGAACCAACAGATAACCTTTTAACACGGCAAGATGAAAAACGCCGACACATTCGTTTGAACAGGGCCGATACGGTCATGACAGAGCGCGTAGGGAAAATATCAGCCGCTCCACACACACTATATATACTCCAGCATTCGAGTTCATAGTCAGTTGGTTAGATGAATCGATGGCTTACATTTCGTAGCACTCGATTCCCTGATATGTACTAACGTCGATAACAGTCTGCTATAAAACTCCAGCACCCTGACAACCGGCAAGATTTAAACTCCTGCGTAGCTCCGAGTTCGACTCGGAGCAGAGGAAGTATCTAGGATGACTTCCATGTCCTGCCCACCGGAACTGCAGGTCCCGACGGGAGACGCCTACCTGCCGGTAGGCCAGGAGTCAGCGCACATCACGACCACACGACAACCGTCAACACGGTCCAGTATGAAGATTAGGTGAGACAGCAATTAGGGTGGGGACAGAGAACCACCAGAATCTCTCATTCACACGTTCCACCGTACTTCCCTACGGTTCCACAACAAACGGCGCGGCAGAGGGGTCGCCTACCTCCGCACGCCGAGCTAGTGCGGACGCAGCCTCACTGTCTGCGCACAGTACGGCAGGAGGCTGCAAGTTTCATTTGAAAGTGGAGTCTTTTGAAGTTAAAAAGTATATCAGTCGTAAATAATTGGTATTTGTTGGAAGTACATGTGGTATTCTCTTTGTTTCCTTATAGCTCTGTGTAAGTCATTTTATTCCTCTTGCAGTCGTGTGCGCTTCACCGTTGAATGTTATGAAAAACACTGTCAGTTTTCAGAGCTTCCATAAGATGACTGGGAAACAGGAGTGTCTTAGCAGCAAATAAGAAATGTAATGAAACGTGGTCGTATGATGTTACAGGTTTTTACCCATCGAAGTATATAAGATCTAATAAGTTATTGAATTGTGTTGTACATTTGTATAATTTTCAAGATGTATATTCATTTCCGTAGGTGCTGTGCGTATGTGTGTGTGTGTGTGTGTGTGTGTGTGTGTGTGTGTGTGTGTGTTGTCCTTAGTTCAAGTCAAATGTTTGTAGAGCTTATGGGACTTAACTGCGGGATCATCCGTCCCTAGACCTATAAAGTACTTATGAACTAGCTAATACTAAGGACGGCACAAATACCCATGCACGAAGGAGGATCGAACCCCCGACCATAGTGGCCGTGCAGACTATGACTGGCTCGCCGCAGAACGCTCGTCCACCGCGGCCGGTTGTGCTTGGTGTAAGTTACTTTAAGTAAAGTGGTCGAAACAAATGGGGTTCAGTTGAGACATCTACGCTCTGAAATATTGCAATCGGCAGAATGAATAACTATGGTTCGACGTCTTTCTGACATGTCAACGATGTGGAAACAACAATAAGGGCGTTGGTTTTGACTTGTGTTTCCGCTACCAAACGAATTTCACAGGCGTTTGGGTTCAGACAGTTTAGTGAGCAGATAGTGAAATGCAAATCCAAAATCACTTACCCGAAGTTATGGCGTGGATTGCCATAGAAAGCTTCGAAGCGGGACCGACATAGAGGGCGACGGGTGCTCAAATGTTCAAATGTTTGTAAAGCTTATGGGACTTAACTACGGGGTCATCAGTCCCTAAACTTACAAACTACTTATGAACTACTTACGAACTAGGACGGCACAAATATCCATGCCCGAGGGTGGATTCGAACCCCCGACCGTAGTGGCCGTGCAGACCGTGACTGAAGTGCCTCAGTCCCCTCGGCCACCGCGGTGGGTGCAGTTATTCGAGTGTGACAAAGTGAAATTTTCAGGAACAGTTAAAATAAGCCAAGGCGTAGGTAATCCACGGGTAACAACAGCAAGATTGTTATCTCCGGCTAGCAGCCCATCGACACAGGTGCAAAGCACCCTCCAGACAACAGGAGGCCCAGTATCAACACAGACAGTCCCAAATTGCTTTCTGGAACGTGGTCTCTACGCACGGAAGCCTACGTAGTGTGTCCCATTGAAACCACGACACCGTTTTCCCGCAGAAACCGGGCGGGGGAACATGGTATTGGATTCGTAATGATTGGCGCTGGGTAATGCTTACGGAGGTGCAAATTTTGTATTCTACCAGACAATCGTCCTTATCTCATGTGGAAAGAATGAGGAACTCGGAAATCGGAACATCCCTCTTATGTGGAAGACACATCACCAAATCATGGTGGCCGACGAATGGTGTGGACTGGAAGCAATATTGGCGGACAAACTGACCTCTGTATCGTTGAGAATTGCGCTTTGATTGCTCAGAGGTATAGGGATGAATTCCGTTGATCTCTTTTTGTGCTCTGCTCTGATGCTATAGGTTACAGAATCGTTGTGGTGTACGATAGCGATAGTCCCCACAGAGCTGCACTAGTGGGCAACATGCTCGAAGTGAGGGAATTGGCCGGCCGCGGTGGCCGAGGGGACTGTGGCGCGCCAGTCACGGTCTGCACGGCCACTACTGTCGGGAGTTCGAATTCCCCCTCGGGCATGGATGTTTGTGCCGTCCTTAGTATAGGGGAGCTGATGTTTGTAAGTTTAGGGACTGATGACCCCGTAGTTAAGACCCATAAGCTACACAAACATTTGAACATTTTTGAGCTGAGGGAATTGAACGAAAGGAGGTGGCATCTTGTTTACCGGACTGAAAGCCGTTTGCACTTGGCTGAGCACTGTAGCTAGACCAACAGCAGTGCTGCATACTGCACTCATGGAAGACTGGTCAAATATCCCAGAAGAGGTGATATGTCGTTTTTATTTTTGTAGGGGAATAAACAGTTAGATCATCAGTCCCTCAAGAGGTGATAACCTCATCCTATCCATGCCTCGCAGGTATGCAATTGTACCTGCAGTCCGAGGTGATCACACACCATATTAGAGGGCAACGAGAATGATTTTTCAATATTATGCTCGCCTCATAGTGCCATTTTGTAGGGAGCCACCATGTAAACCTCGAATAATGAGTTGAGCCAGCTAAACATCGCACCGTGTCACACACAGATTGCCACTGCAATCAATATCTGAATAAAATACTTTACCACACATACATTATATATATATATATATATATATATATATATATATATATATATATATATATATATATATATATATCACTTGGCAGAGCACTGCAGCTAGACCAATAGCAGTGCTGCACACTGCACTCATGGAAGACTGTTCAAATATCCCAGAAGAGGATATAGGGGGACAAAAAAATGTTCAAATGTTTGTTAAGCTTAAGGGACTTAACTACGGGGTCATCAGTCCCTAAACTTACAAACTACTTATGAACTACCTACAACTAAGGACGGCACAAATATCCATGCCCGAGGGGGGATTCGAACCCCCGACCGTAGTGGCCTTGCAGACCGTGACTGAAGCGCCTCAGTCCCCTCGGCCACCTAGGCCGGCTGTAGGGGGACAATTAGGGTGTATATATATCCCCTAATTGTTTTAAGCAGTGCAGTTTGTAATTCTTGCGACTAATGAACATAGCTGTTATGCTAAATACGTTTACAAACATTTGAACTTTGTAAAATCTTTTCTGGATGAAGTGTAATAAAGAAGTAATACCGGGTGATCAAAAAGGTCAGTATACATTTGAAAACTTAATAAATCGCGGAATAATGTAGATAGAGGGGTAAAAAATGACATACATGCTTGGAATGACATGGGATTTATTAGAACAAATAAAAAAAGATCAAAAAATGTCCGAAAGATGGCGTTTCATCTGACCAGAAAAGCAATAATTAGAATGACAAATTAAGACAAAGCAAAGATGATGTTCTTTACAGGAAATCCTCAATATGTTCACCATCATTCTTCAACATTACCTGTAGTCGAGGAGTAATGTTGTGAACAGCACTGTAAAGCATGTCCGGAGTTATGGTGAGGCATTGGTGTCGAATGTTGTTGTCTTTCAGCATCCCTAGATATGTCGGTCGATCACGATACACTTACGGCTTCAGGTACCCAAAAACCAATAATCGCACGGGGCCGGCCGCGGTGGCCGAGGGGACTGAGGCTCTCCAGTCACGGTCTGCACGGCCACTACGGTCGGGGGTTCGAATCCCCCCCTCGGGCATGGATATTTGTGCCGTCCTTAGTCTTAGCTAGTTCATAAGTAGTATGTAAGCTTAGGGACTGATGACCCCGTAGTTAAGTCCCATAAGTTCTACAAACATTTGAACATTTTGAATCGCACGGGCTGAGGTCTGGGAACATGGGAGGCCAAGCATGACGAAAGTGGCTGCTGAGCACACGATCATCACCAAACGACGCGCGCAAGAGATCTTTCACGCGTCTAGGAATATGGGGTTGAGCGTCAAAATCGTACGTTCCAGCATGTGTTTATCAGCCAGGTTGTGGATGATGCGATTCTGTAACATATCGGCGTACCTCTTACTCGTTACGGTAGCAGTTACAAAACCAGAATAACACAGTTCCTCGAAGAAAAAGGCCCGATAACGCTAGATGTGATTCTAATAAAACCCTATGTCATTCCAAGCATGTGTGTCCATTTTTACCTCTCTATGTACATTATTCCGTGATTTATTAAGTTTTTAAATTTATACCGACATTTTGATCACCCGGTAGATTAAAACCGTGATGGGTCGATTTTCTACTTACCTTATTGTTTATATCATGTTACCTCATGCACTACGTGTATTACTATGCTACAATCTCGAAGGTACATGCAGCTGTATGTGTGTATAATGTGTGGAAGATTTCCTGCGAGTGCAGTTTGCAGTAAAAATATTATATATTGTAAGGGTCTTACTGAATGTCTTCGTCTTACACCATGAACAACGGGAAAGTAATAAGCGAGAACCATTTTCCTTTCATAATTTAGCTGTTGGAGTCAGTAACAAAAAGTATAATATAAATTTGAAATTATGTCTAAAGTTTGCTGTACGTCGCTAAGGACTCGCATTGTCATACGGTATAGGAACAAATTCTTGTCTCGTAATGTGGCAGTTTATTAGTGATTCCAATTGTTTGTGACATTGTGTTTCCTGATTCAAGTGATGTATGTGGTTATTACCCCAACAGATATTCTTATCTCATAGTGTGGAATAAGTGCACCAAAGTGGTCAAGTGGCTTATGAGGAGATGTCCAACATTATCTCGTCTTGTTGGAATTTTCCGCGTATCTCATCGTCGTTTATGACGTCAAATATCATGAACTATGTATCATACTTGACCCTTACACTCATGATGTGAAACATTTCATAAAGATAGAAGGAAAACTGTAGACTTGCAACCAATACGCGGGAGTGGCCGTGTGGTCTAAGGCGCCTTGCTGAGTAGTAACGTCTGCTCCCCATGGGCTGAATATGTCCTACCTCGGGCATGGGTGTATGTTTCGTTCTTAGCACAAGTTAGTTTAAGTAATTTGTTAGTCTAGGTACAGATCACCACTGGTCCTATAGCCTTAATAACATTTAAACATTTGGTTTGAAGACCCATCCCCATTTCCATGCAGCGTCTGTTGTTTCGGAGAAGTCCGAGAGAATGGATACCACTTACGTTTACATATAATTATGGCCATAACGGCCAGTAACTCTTTCTTCAGTGAAGATGCACACCAGGTCCGAATCGTTACGGAAATGGACGAAATGCCGCGAGAAAGGATTGAAAATTTGCAGGGGCACTGCGTAAATAGTGTCTGGACAAGCTGAAAATTTGTGACTGACGTGAGGCTTGCTATGGTATCTCGCATGGTACTGGCGATTCCAGTGGTAGTTGTCAGCAAAAGTGCCTACTTCAAGGCTTGCAGGAAATGTTAGACTTTTTCCATTGATTTATTACAGTAACCACTGACAGATAATGCCGTGCATTGCTCTGTATTTCAGTAAGATAATGTTGACATTGAGGCATTTTTGTCAAATTAATAAAATTAAACTATTTATGCATGTTGTTGATGTTATTACTTCTGGTAATCAGAAGTTGCTTGGAGCTGTTCTATTTTAACAGATTCTGGACGTAATTATTATTGCTGGAATATTTCTTTTTTATGATATTGTGTATTTTACTTGAATAAGTAAAAATGAAGTCTGTTAACTCATGAAAATTCGAGAATGCCTGATTTAAATATTTTTGAAGATCCCAGATATGCCGAGAAGCTACGTCTCACCTTTACACATATATTCTGTTTCGAAATTATTAGCCCTCAATTTTCCTGTGAGACGAGTATTTTTGTCTCGCACCATCATAATGAGTGAACGAATGGTTAAAGGAATATCGTCACATTATAAAGTTGTCTATTTTGTATTATTTGTGACAGTAACCGCTGCCACGCTGTAGTGACCGAGCGCTGCTTACTCGCCGTCGATGTTCTGTCTTCCCTGAGGCGTGTGTGTGTGTGTGTGTGTGTGTGTGTGTGTGTGTGTGTGTGTAGCGTAAGTTAAAGTAGTTTGCTAACCTATAGACTAACAACAGCAGTATTTAAGTCCAATAGATTTACAAACATTTGAATTTGAGTAACTCTCAATAAAATGCGAGCGATGTACTTGTTGAATGAAAAGGGTCGGTCATATGTTTTGTATTTTGCAGTTTAATATTTCGTTTAGTGACGATAAAATCTTTATGGCATACGATTTGTCACGGGAATTCTTCCATGTCTTCAAAAAGCAGAACGCTATGAAAGATCCGTAAAGGATGATCTTGGTTTGCGTAAGGCAGGTGTATATCGTATTCCTTGCAGTTGTGGCATGTCATATATTGGTCAGACAATCAGGACTGTGGATACCGGTGTATTGAACATAAAAGTTACACGCGCTTACAACAGCCCAACAAATCCGCTGTTGCAGAACGCTGTCTTGACACCGGTCATCCTATGGAATACAACAACTCGCAGATCCTGGCATGCACCTCCACCTATTGGGATAGTGTTATTAAGGAAGCTGTTGAAATTAAACTAGCAAGCGACCTTTTAAACAGAGATGGTGGTTTTTGTTTAAATTCTGCTTGGAATCCGGCACTGTCTCTCGTCAAGAAACAGAGGGATAAAATTAATGCTGCCTCACCTGTTGATTAAGTCACTATCGATATTTTTGATGTTTGGTCACCTTTGGTTGTGTTGACTCTGCTGTGACTTGTACTGTGTGTGTTATCTTCCTTGTTTACACTTTGCAAACCGAGGTATTAAATACGCTTGCACATTGCTTCCTTAAGTGCAGTTGTGCCTTGAGAATGACAGGGTGTTCTCTTGCCGAAATATCGGCGGTTGTCGACGACGTCACCCGGCAGCATACCCGTAAGTTGTTTGAACGCTATGAAAGATGTTTACCTCTGCGATCGGTTATTATTTCTCAATTACTTTTTCTTCCTTAACCCTTTCGTGGTTTTTACTCATTTTTTTGAATATCTTAAGTTATCTCAGCTGTTACAGAGTCTGATTTGGGTCAGGATTACAAATATGATACTCAAAAAAGTTTAGCACATTCCATTGTTCCTAATAAAAAAAAATAAAAAGAAAGGTGGGACACATACGTCCCACTGATCATTTCTGGTACCGATTTACCTAAGACTTTTTAATATAATTTCTTAAGTTATCCTAACTGTCATAGGGTCTAAACAAGTACATCATTCAAAAATTTGTAATGCACACCATATAAAAAAAAAAAAAAAAAAAAATAGAAATAAAAAAAAGCGAGAGAGAGCTGTCTCGCAGCTTCTATAATAGAAAATGCAGATAATAGTAAACCACACTCCGTGTTTTATTAGCGCAAAAATTTACAGAAAAACCGGTTTTCTTTGAAATATGGTTACTATAATGCCGCAACATAAAGGCACTATAGGGCTACACAATGGTCACTGGGACACATGCGTCCCACTAATTGTAAATTCACTGACATAAACTTTTGAAGTAAAATGAGTTTTAGAAGGCGTAGTGGTTGAATGTAAACTTCTAACAAACATAAACAAGCAAATATACTTACTTCGGACATTTTCGGTAGCGAGAAAACGACGAAAACCGATTCAAGGCACAAAAAACAATGGTACGGCGCGAAAATTCACGCGGCAGCCCATATAAAAAAGCCTTCTACACTGTAAGAATTTCAGTGCCTCGATTTTCTTCCGCGTTCTGAAGGGCCACGAACAGATGGCAGCACTATGCAGAATTACGCAACTCGCCACCTTGTGGTGGATGGATGGATGCTTAGGGTTTAACGTCCCGTCGACAGCTTGGCCATTAGAGACGGAGCTAACGCTCGGAGTTTTTGGGTTAGGATGAGGAAGGAAATCGGCCGTGCCCTTTGAAAGCAACCATCCCGGCATATGCCTGGAGTGATTTAGGGAAATCACGGAAAACCTAAATCTGGATGGCCGGAGGTGGATTTGAACCACCATCCTCCCGAATGCGAGTCCAGTGCGTTACCACTACGCCACCTCGCTCGGTCCCACCTTGTGGTACAAATGAGGTCCGAAGTTAGTGGGACGTATATATCCCAACAACCACGAAAGGGTTAATTACAGGTTCTTCTGTTGATTTTTTGACTGCGGTTTATGCTTCCAATTAACCAGATGTACAGCTCAAACTTGTCGGAAAACATCTAAAGACAAATCACGGGCTATGTGTTGTTCTGTTTATCTCGTTCACGACGAGCTAAAAACATTTTACTAGAAGCCATTTGAAATTAATCGCAGGATGCACAGTCGGAGAGGAGCCAATTTCCTGGTCGGAATAAGATGTAGGTTATCACTGAAGTGAATCATTTGGATTCGCCGTATAAGATTTTATTTTATTTCAGGAAACCGCGCAGCGAATAATTTTGCGCTTGATCAAATACGGTTATTATCTTCGTTTCTTGTTCTGAATTCACTTGCAGCTCGCAGTTTAAAAATCAATTATGGCGATTATTTAAAATATTTCCAAAACATGAAGACATTTAGATAATCTCACTTCAGCAAGAGAGCTGTTTCTTGAACTGCCCTTAATATAAAATGTTCAAATGTTTGTCAAGCTTATGGGACTTAACTACGTGGTCATCAGTCCCTATACTTACAAACTACTTATCAACTACCTTACTCTAAGGACGGCACAAATATCTATGTCCGAGGGGGGGATTCAAACCCCCGACCGTAGTGGCCGTGCAGAATGTGACTGAAGCGCCTCAGTCCCCTCGGCCACCGCGGCCGGCGCCCTTAATATATATGCGAGGAATGTTCAAGAGAAAAGTAACGCCTTGACAACCGAACGGTTTAAATTTGAATATGCCGCTTTGGGATAACGTAATGCGACCTCTAGGATCGAGAAGCATGCGTCGTGACCTCCCCCTAAAAAAATCACGACTCTGCCCTCAGCAGGCGAGGTGATGCTTGCAGTCCTTTTCGACGTTCGATGTCCGATAATCATCTAATTCCTCGAGCAAGGAAAACCATTAACAATGGCGTGAACTGTAAGACACTCCGTAACCTAAAGTCAGTGAAGAGCAAACCGCCTGAGGTGGTCACGGAGGGAATGACTCCGCTCCATGATGACGCGCGTCCACACGTCTCCAGGGTCACAGACAGTTTCCTGGCCCTTCAAGTAGGAGCAGCTTGAGTATCCGCTCTACAGCCTGGACATGTCGCCCTGTGACGTCCATCAGTTTGGTCCGCTGAAAAGCATTTCAGAGGGGAGCGCTAGCTCGCTCGACGAACTAAAGGGCACAGTAGAGGACTGACTTTTGTCACAGCCATAGTAACTCTGGGAAGAGGGAATCCCTCGGCTCGTTAAATGGTGGGATAGTTGTGCTCAGGCGTCTGGTGCTTCCTCTGAATAAAGACTTCACTTATACCCACAGTGACGTTTTGTACCTTTTTAACTTGAACATCCCCAGTGTATTTCTGTGGAGTTAATGCAATGCCTAGTTTCAGTTTATTTTGCAGCAGTATGGATGTAAAGTGTTAAAGTTATATATATATATATATGTGGTGTCCATTCTTTCTGACATGACCGAAGGAACAGGCGACACTTCTGATCATGCAGTTATTATCTATTCATATTCACGGAATGTATGATATTAACTGCGAATGGGCAAAGCTGAAAACGTGTACCCAGCCAGAATCGAACCTGGGTCTCCTGCTATCTGGGCAGTTGTGCTGACGGCTACACCACTGTGAACACAGCCGCCACCACACCTGCACGGAATTACTCAAGTACATTTCCAGTCAGGTACAACCTCTCGACTTTATCATGCACACTACAAATCAGACACCGTAGTTTTTGTAAGCTAATTCCCGTAGGAGTGAGGGCCTAGGAGTATCTCCGCACTGACGAAAGGATCATTGCCCGACATCGGGGCAGCATAAAGTTGAGAGTTTGTATCTGTATGTTTGAAATGTACGGAAGTTGATACTTTCGGTTATCACATTTAAAAAAGCTCTAGCCACAGTCAAATTTGGGATTAAACAAAATATGTGGTCCTTCGTCATACAGTATAGGCAGTAAAAATTTCGTAAAAAAAAAAAAATGCGTGACATACATGTAGAAACGCGTGAGATACACGCCGAAAAGCGTGAAATCTCGTTGGAATGCCGGAGAAACTAGTAGAAATGTGTAGGATATTCCCAAGAATCTGTGGAAAACTCCATGAATTTGTTTAAAACTTGTGTGAATGTGTAAAAACTGTCAAGAATGCTTGAATTACATTCAAGAAAGCGGGAAAATTGCATATCTCTTCCACCCAGGCAAGATCCATCCCCACTGCCCCATAATTGATCCCCTTTCAATTCTTCAAAAAATCTCAACTTTTTCCCTAATCCCTCTAGATAGAAACCAACCTCACACCCACACGAAGAGATGTAATCCACCACCTAAAACCCAACCCAACTCTGCCACTATTAATTTAGAGCACAAGAACTAGGTCTCTGTCGTTAGATTTTCACACCTATTTAACCTGCCACAGAGATCCCATTCCAAAACGCCTAATGGATCTCCAATCCCTCCCCATCTTTGACCTTCTCCCCATCTCTTTCCCACCCCTTCTACTCCCTGCATCCCTAACTTCTGCTTGCACCCTAAAGTCCAAAAACCCAACCTCACTGGACGTCGCATACTAGCTAGATATGTTGCCCCCAATGCTTGCGTAGACCAACCTATTACATAAAACATACCCTCTTGTATAAAAGGTACCAAATATTTTCTCCAATTACTCCCAGATCCTGTTCCTATACTACCTGGTACTACTTACATAACAATTGATGTCACCTTTATCCACACCAACATCTACAGTGAACATGGTCTTGCCACTGTTGAACAACACCTTTTATAATACCTAAATCCATAGTCACAACCTCCTTCCTCGTCACCTTGACCTACTCACCGTCGCCCTAAATGTTCCTTTCAAGGCAACGCCTACAAACAAATCTGCATTACAGCCATGGGCTATAATATGGCACCTTCAGTGCCAGCTTGTTCATCGGTCATGTTGGGGTTCCACCCTAACCACAGAGAATCCCAAACACTCGTACGGTTCAGATTATTGATGATATCCTCATAATTTGCGTTGAAGATATGGATGCACTACCAAGATTCCTACAAAACCTCAACACCTTCACTCCTGTTCTATTCATCTACTCCTCCTCAACCCAATGAGCCACTCAAAATTGTTCTCTACCTCAAGCGTTGCCTCATCTGAAACTGACTCGAAATTTACCAACCTTAGGGACAAGCCACCTATGGTCTTCGCATCTGCAGTGACGAGCAGTCCCTGTCCAAATATGCCTATGGACTCGTTGTCTCCATCACTGACTGTAATTAACCTCCCTAAATTATCAAAAAACAGATCACATGCCATCTTTGTCCAGTCACTGACCACCTCCCACCCACCATCCAGCCAGAAAAAAGAGCAACGATCTTGTGACCCAGTACCGTGTAGGATTGGAGCAATTAATCCACATTCACCAGAAGTGTGAGTACGTTCATCCTACTTTCTAGCCTACCTGTCCTGACTCCAGTGATTTTCGACCACCCACCAAACACAGCGACATCGTCAATCCCTAGTTCGTCCCTGCTCCCAACGCCTTGCCCCATGGCTCACATATCTGCAATAGATGCAAAACGTGTCCTATACTCAGTTTAACCACCACAGTCACAGTCATTTCCTGCAACAACTATGTCTAATTCTAGCTGGGAATGATCACTATCAGTTTGTCTGTTCGCATAAATGGCCATCTGTGACTAGGAGACAGTTGAATCATCCTCTTGCATAACGCAGTAGTGCAAGATAATGGTCATTTCAATGACTGCTACATCACCTGTACCATAAGGATCGTTCACACAAACAGCAGTTTGTCTGAATTGCATAGTCGGGAACTCTCCCTACGACATATAGAGTTAGAGAGTGAATGAGTGAATGAGTGTGTGTGTCAGAGAGAGAGAGAGAGAGAGAGAGAGAGAGAGAGAGAGAGAGAGAGAGAGAGAGAGAGAGAGAGAGAGAGAGAGAGAGTCTCTCCTGCTGATGAAGGCCGTAACTTGTTACCTTTTATGTGTTTAGCTCCTAGAGTTTTCTCTGTTGTGAGAAGCCACACATCCTTTGCAAAATGTTGTCTGATTCTTCCTGGTATTTCCATTGTTAGATACTGTCTACATATCATATGGTGTCGGGTGGAGGGTCCATTCTACATATTTTCACTGATCTGAAGTGCTATAGATAATTTGTGATCATCATAGGCGGGATGCAATGGACGGATGAGGCAAGGGGACACAGAGTGTAAAATCACACATGTTCTCTGTAAGGAGTGCAACTGATAGAATTCTTAATGATAGAGACATTTAAACAATGTACTCAAAGGCCACAGTCACTTTTTTACTTTTATTGTTTAACATTATTATTCGGCGAAACTATTTCGCCTTTCTCAAGAACCTGTATATCAACGAAAACCTGTTTTTAAATTTTTTTTAAATAATAAATCATTCATATTGATCCATAAATTTCCATTACTTCAAAAATTAAATTTAAATAATGACGGTTTGCCAAAAATCATTACAAAAATCGAAATTCCATGTGCTAAAGTTGTGGAACATCCTTCATACAATTGAGAAACAGGTCAGGACTGAGGCACTGTTAGCTTTTGATCAAATTGTGTATTGTACATTGTACTCAAGAGAACAAACCAACAGGTAGATTTATCAAATGATAAAAGTGGCTTATCTCAAAATTGTTTCTTAATTGTGTGAAGGATGTAACACCACCTTAGCACATGGAATATGGACATTTTGTAATTATTTTTGGGAAACAGTCATTATTGAAACTGAAAAGCGATTTTGACAAAATTTCTAAATGGTGCGAAAATTGGAAATTAGTACTAAATAATGAAAAGTGTTAAGTAATACACATGACCACTAAAAAAAATCCGCTGAACGATAAATCAGTCAAACCTTAAGGTCGTAAATTCTACCAAATACCTAGCATTTACAATTACGAACAACATAGATTGGAGAGAACACATAGAAAATATTGTGGGGAACCGAAGGTTACGTTTCATTTGCAGAACGCTTCGAAGATGCCGCAGCTCCACGAAAGAGACTGCTTACATTACACTTGTGCGTCCTTTCCTGGGGTACTATTTCACGGTGTGGGACCCTCACCAGGTGGGACAGACGGAAGACATTGAGAAGGTTCAGAGAAGGGCAGCTCGTTTTGTTTTATCACGTTATAAGGGCGAAAGCGTCACGGAAATGTTGCGCGATTTGTGGTGGAAATCATTAAAGGAACGACATTATTCCACACGGCGAGTTCTATTTGCGAAATTTTCGATTTGCCGTAAAGTCAGCGCCACACGGCAGACGCACGAAAACGATCGTGAACATGGCAGCGGACGACCGGCAGCCAATCACACACCGGCGCGAGGGAGCAACCGAGAAACACGCCCTCTACAAGCAGCTATATCTTGGCCGACATGCGTCTGGAAGGGCACATCTGAAGTCGGCTCCGAAATAGGCAGTGACTAGGACTCAGCGCAGCTAGCATCGTGCAAGAAGACGCCGCCGCGAGAACAGACGTACTCTCTGTAAGTAGAGTATTTGTATACTTTAGTAAATAAAACTTGTATTACTAATCTGTATAGGTGTTTTAGCTGCCCACGCGTCCTGATCATATCCTTTTCTGAAAGATAGACCGCGGAGGAAAAAACAATTTTAATCACCGACTTTCACTTCTGAATGTGAAAATATTTTGCTAGCACTCACCTACATAGTGAGACATGATCATCCCAGTAAAATATGAGAAATCATATCGAAAACGGAACGATTTGTGTGTTCATTCATCTCGCGCGCTGTTAGAGAATGGAACGGTAGAGAAAGATTAAAACCGGTTAATGAACACTCTGCTAGGCACTTAAATGAGATTTGCAGAGTGTCTATGTAAATATAGACGTAGATATGGAAGGAATAGATACTTAAAAATACAATATAAATGATTAATTATTTTAAAAAGTTTTTTATGTGTAGCTACTGGAGAATGGCAACATAATTCGACGAAACTAGTTATAAATAGTAAACTGTAAACTTTCACGGCCGGAATAGTCAAAGTTACTAAAAATTTCCGGGCTATTATGCCGTGGTGTTGTGGATTTATTATGGAAACCCAACAACAACAACAACAATGGGACTCCTCTCCCACTTCGCAATTTTAAACTCTGGGCGTATTATTTTTCACGTGTTTGTATTTACTTTTGACGCCTAGAAATGGAATGGGGGACTGATGACCATTGCAGTTTTGTCCCCCTTAAACAACCAACAACAACAACAACAATATGGAAACCCAACGTTTCGTCCCCGACTACGGAAGACATATCCAAGGGGGATCGTGGCACTCTTGAATGTACGATGCACACCTTGGCTCGCTACTGAAACGTTGAGTTTCCATTATAAATCCACAAGACCACGGCGTAATAGCCCAGAAATTTTTAGTATTTTTTTTAGTTATAAATAACAGTCAAACCATAAAAGTAAATCTGCTCATAGGGGAAAAAATGGAGAAAAAGATGAGGGAAGCGAAGTTAGCGAAGTATTTGCTCAAGACTGGAATCAACAAACACCCGGGAAACGTTCGATTTTGAGATAGTCTTTTTAAAACGGTTTAGAGGATTATCTTCATCCGGCGGAAATTCGAGGCTATTTGACGCCTTCCCACTGCGGTCGGTAGTCTTCAACAAATGTTAGTCAGAGACTGAATACACGTCGCACGCGATTCTTTCGTCGTACTGCCCCATGCCACACCACTCGCAGCCTGGCGGGCAGCGCCGTTCGTTATGTGCGGGCTATGACCATACTCTCCACCACAGCAACGGCGCCCCGATCTATCCTAACACACACACACACACACACACACACACACACACACACACACTGGCGGGGAGGGCGGACTTAACACGGCAACAACATGTAGCGGGGCAGCGCCGCGAGAACAGCGTAACCACTTGTCTGCGGATCAGATAACCCCATGTAATAGCAGCCCGCAGGTATTGCTACGTGCTTAATGGCAGGAGGAAGCGATCAATGCCGCTAACAAGAGCGCAAGGTGGTTGTTAGTCGCTAGTGGTTCTCTCTCTCTCGCGCATTAGTAATCCGAGATGATTTGCTGCGTGACTTACGGCTACAGCGAACGAAACCTGCACATGAACTAGAGATATTTTAATATAGTTTCAGCCAGTGTTACCAAAGTGAACACAAGCGTTAGGTCAGCCCGTAAAGAACATACTATCTGCGCAATACCTCAGTTATCGAAACGAAGAAAGGAGACTTACAACTTAACGAAAAATTCTAACGACTTTTCATTCTAGGCGATTCACACATTGTTGACAAATTAAAATTAAAAAAATTTAAAAAATTAAATTTCAAAGTTTGTGTTCCCAACCGAGAAGCAAACACGTTAATTGTAGTACTGTTCAAAATCAAATGATCAAATGTTTGTACAGCTTATGGGACTTAACTACGGGGTTATCAGTCCCTAAATTTACAAACTACTTATGAACTACTTACGAACTTGGACGGCACAAATATCCATGCCCGTGGGGGGATTCGAACCCCCGACCGTAGTGGCCGTGCAGACCGTGACTGAAGCGGCTCAGTCCCCTCGGCCACCGAGGCCGGTAATTGTAGTACTGTATTTTATTATTGTTCACATCGTCTGAAACTGTATTTAAAATAGACAAAGAGAAGCTTTTCGGACGTCTGAACACTGTCAGACACAACGTAAAGAGTGTTCCCTGAAAGCCTGTTTACAGGCGCTAACCTCCAATTTGCAATGTATGGTACCAGATCGGCGGGCTCCCTTCCCGCCTCGCGCAGTAGTCAGATCAATTTGCGCCAGGGCTGTAGGTAGATAGTTTTTGGAGTTAGTGTTTGCGTAGCGCTGCATAGAGACTTGGTAGTTAGTTTTTGCATAGCGCTGCATGCTGCATGGATGAAGGTAGCAGTGCCACCACCATAAAACTAACAAAGACTATGACCTAACGTGGTGAATTGCCCTGTGGGTTGAATTATAATAGCTAAGGTACAGTTACCTACACTGGGCCTTGTTTTATTTGTTAAAAATATTATTCTCAATGTTATATTAAGTTATAGGATAACCTATTTTATTATTGTTATGTATGTAATATGTCAATTTTTGTGTTTTGTGCTTCTGTTTATTTGAAACCGAATTCTTATATCTGTATTTTATCTTTAATGTTAAAATGTTTTATGTAATTTGGAAAAAAAAACTAATGGTCATTTGGCTAATATAAGTGTTAATTTTTGTATATCTTAATAAGTGTTTTAATTTTAAAATGGTATGACTAAACATGTCACATGTATGTTTGTTAAATGTTTATTTGAAAAAGAATTCGAGAGCTCTCCACTATTGTGATATTGTGACATGATGGAGTTATTTGTATGTTTTGGGTGTCTTGTGGTAACAATTTTGTGTCCCAGTCTCGTCGCAACTTTTGTGTCTCGTTTCCGCCGGTTGTAGGTCTCGGCGGCCGAGTAGAAAGAGACCGACACAGCAATAAAGCTTGTGCAGGTACGGAGGTGAGCAGCCAGTGGGACAGCAGAAACTAGAACACTAAGAAAAATTAGAACAAGGTATACATTTCGTGGAGTCTTGGTAATTCTTAACTTTTACATAGTTCTTGACTGCAGAATGCTGGTACATAGTTTAGATAGAGGCCTGCCTAATGATGATTCCTAGTGCCTATCCGATAGCCAAGTCTTAACTGGTGCCTATCTGATTCCCAAGTTTTAACTAGTTCCTATCTCAGTACCAAGTGGCCGATGCAGCAGTCGTGGCCACGAGCGGAGTTGCAGCAGAGGGCGCTCGTGGCTGACGTCGTAAGAACGCCGCAACGTGCGTGGATGGCGGCGCGCGGCGTAAGTACGTGGCGCGCACTTCATAGTTGTGCGACACCACAAACAATATGTACCAAAGTGTTGACAGATTTGTGAGGCATACGTCAGTTGAAATACATGCCAGCCTCGAGCACGAGAGCGTTTCCAGGGGTTTGGCAGCAAGCCGGAAGACGAGTGGCCGACCTGTCATACCTCTATAACAGGTACTCGTTCAAGCGGTCCCAGCCGGCTAGTTTGGATGATTAGCGGCAACACAAAAACTGCGCGGCCGGCAGGCTACACAGAGCCGACAACCAAACTACCGGCTGTCAGCACATACAAAAGGACGCGGCCGCGCTGGTCCATCGCCGCCAGTTAATCTCTTCCGGTGGTCAGCCTTCGCACCCGCCCAGCACCCGTCGGGTGTCCTGCCACAGGAACAAGGGCCGCCAGGCCTGCAGACAGGGGCACTAACCACACCCTCCTACTCACGTAGCATGCTGTTGAATAGCTGAGGAAGAGTCACAAAAAGTTTAAAGTATCTTCTTATGTGTGTGGGTTTTAGTTTCCTCCCAGTATCTTCTAGAAGATTGTCTACCTTCCGCTTCGAAGGCCATGGCCTACGTTTCGAACTTATGAGAACAATGATTGTGACTTAAAAACCAGTGTTGAGTGGACGACAACGTGAAGGACAGCAAGACGTAGAAAAGTGGTGTGAGCAGTCAAAACTGTGGACGCTCTGAGAGTGCGAAATACTTGCTAAGATGCCCTTACCCTGTAGCAGCCCTGCTCGCCCTCAGAACTTTTATAATATGACTGTAATGAGATTATGGAGACATTTAATCCATGAGTCTTGGCTTGTTTATGTGATACAACACAACATGGCACGTTCTACCATGTTGATTTTTTTCTGTGTTTGAATGTCATGTATGTTCTGTATTTATGATTTTTCTATGTTTCTTTGTAAATTTAGGATTGTTATTGTCCCAATCCCGTGGTCTCACCAGCCACATTTGGAAATCCATTGATTTAGTTTTTATAGGAATTAGTATGTTACAATGTTGTTTTTTTTTTTTTTTTTTTTTTTTTTTTTTTTTTTTTTTTTTTTTTTTTTTTTTTTTTGCTGCCCATAAGGCAATCACATGTTGACTTAGAAATGTATGCTGTCTCTGATGTAATATAATTACCTCAGCCAAAATCAAAATTTTCAATTAATGAAGGTGTGATGAAAGGCGACCGTCTGTCGTCTTCCATATATTTTTTATAAAATTTTAATTTATTTGATGTCGCTACATTAGCATTTTGTTAAAACTAGAACCACACTCTTGTTTTAAAATATTAGTTTCAGAAAAGTTTGTTAATATTGCTAGGATTTGTTATTTTAATAATTTATTATTGTCCCTGTGAGAATGTGTACTTGTTTTATTTTTAAGTAGATGTGCGAGAATCTAATAGCTATCTGAATGTGGGTAGTGATAGCTCACTTTGGATGGTTCTCGCTGGCTCAGAGTCGATAGTTAGTCGTTACTAACCCCTGCTGCTGATGCGACTAAAGAGGTTTCTACACCCTTTGGTTACAAGCTTGTCGATGAGCCTTCTCCAGGGCAAGTCACGCGATCTTATCTCCCCACCACCACTGTACTCGAGGTTTTCCCAGTTTCTGGTAGCTTTCCCGCATGGTCTTCACTTTGTGCTCAGACTGCGGTGTGGTAAGATTGGTTCTGCTCTTGTGCCTGTGGAGATGGTAGTTTCTCGTTGTCTAGCATGTTTAACTTAGACTCCTGAACTTAGATTCATTTTTCGGAATATTTTTTTCCGATAGTGCGCGGAAATGTGTTCTAGTATTTCAATCCAGTGATTTCCAACAGATAAACACAGTGTACGTGCTACTAGTTCAGTTTGATAACGGCCTGGTATATTCAAACCTTTAGTGATTATGTGGCGGAGTGCGAACCCTCTGTACAGTCTTTCTTTCTTTGTGGGGCCGATTTCTAACAAACGATATGTTCACTTTTGCACAGTGCATGTAAAAATCTTTCTTATCGTGTCCTTCCATGAGTGATATGTGTCCCACGTGGTTGGTTCTTAGACCAAGGTCTTCAGCTTCCACTATTGTTTGTTCCATGCCCATCAGGCAAGCAACTATGCGTGTATCCTTCCGACTTCCACCAACATTTCGCGATCTTCTCTCCCCGCCTATTTTAATTTAGCTGTTTCTTCTCCAAACTTGTAATATACACTTAGTCTTTATCAGTAATTTATCCGAGCCTTGTACAACCTCGTTGAATAGCTTCCTTATGAAAATTTATGTATTCCTAGGAGTTGCATGCCATAGTTAATTCTCCTTATTTTTAATAAATTTATACATTTTTATCGGTATTCAGTATAATTTTGATTTGCCTATTAATTGCAGTATTCGAGCACCTTCCCCTATCTTTATTTAATATTGTTTTCTCTAGTGCTGTGAACAAGTTCTGATGCAGTTTTTATCTTTAAGTTCCGTTGCGCCGAAAATGTTTTTCATTAGCCGCCTTCATGAAATAACCTTAATTGTGGTGACTTGTTTATTAATGCCTGTGTGTAATTTCGTGTGGGCTGCTACGTATATTGGCCACTGAATCATTAAATTCCTGTTATTAGAGTAATTTGAACCACGTTAGTTCTCAATTTGGTCCAGGGAACAAGGTTTTTGCAGCAGGGAGTAGCCAGTAGTCCACAAGGATTTTTTGCTAATTTTACTGCTAAAATTCTTATAAAAAATTCTTATGTGGATACCTCCACCCAGAATTTAGCTTTTATTACGTACAGTGGTCTTGTTTTACGTGTCAGTACTGTTCAAAATAGGTATCGATTTGTCTGTTCTGAACATGAAATGTATAGATGGAAAAAGGAAGTAGCTGGTCGACGTAAGAGTCGACTAGAAATTGCGACGGAGATAAATGCGCGACTTTTTGAGCAATTTGCCGATGCCAGACGACAGTCATTGAGTGTCAGCGACACAAATATGCGTGATTGAGCGTTAGAGATTGCCAACGCGATAGCCGCTAGAGAATTTACAGATTCTCAAAAGTGGATTAGTCGCTTCAAAAGATCACATAAAATTGTGGCACGAAAAATAACAAAATATGTTTCGAGAAACAGGTCGAAAAATGAAGTGACTCAAATGGAAATGATAGAAGCTTCTCTTACGACTGAAAAAAATAAGATCGCCAGTTTTAATGAATCTTAAGTTTACAATGCAGATCAATTAAGTTTTCAAAAGAAATGCTTGCGAAAAGAACACTGTAATTCAAAGGGAAAAACATATTGAGGCAATTGTGCAGTCCAAGACTGCACTCACCCATTTATACACTATAATGCCCATAATGAGTCTGGATGGTTCATTGCTGCCTAAACTATATGTGTGTCTACAAGAACCAACTGGACATTTTGGACCACTTGTCAAACAAACAATGTTCTACGCAGACAATCTTGTGGTAGACGCATCGAAGTCTGGAAAAATAGGAAATGATAACGTTACACTTTTCATGCGTCATGCTTTTCTTCCGTTCTGCGTGAACAAATCTCTTCTCCTTCTAGATTCCTGGTCAGGTCATAAAAGTTCTGATTCATTAACAGCTGTATTTCGAGTTCACACGGACAAAGAAGTAGATATACTTCGGACTCCACCCGGCACGGCCAACGTAATTGAACCGTTAGACAGAGAATTTTTCCGCCAGTGGAAGGCATTTTACAGAAAACTAACAGGGAAAATTATTATGTGCAAATCACTGCAGTTTCCTGTCTATCACCGTGACAATATTCTGAAGTTGCAATCAGTCGTACATGATCAGTTTTCCTCCCTACGGTTTCAAAATGTGATAAATATGCATGGCATGCCTAGAAATATACTGATATTAGACCCGATTCCTTCCTCACACCGGCCGAGTTTTGTCTACCGACGTCTAACAACGTCTGTGATTCGCAGGGCTGTCATATGTTGTTGTTGTTGTTGGTTGTTTTAAGGGGACTAAACAGCTAGGTTATCAGTCCCCTGTTCCTAGGTGAGAGTCAACTGTCAATAAAGATAAAACAACGCCCTGAAAATGACACCGCACAAAAGGGAAGGTTAACAATAGAGAAGCCACTGACAAGCCGGAGAAGGGGTACAAGGGGCGTCCGGGTGGGATGGACGCCCGCACTCCCGACATGTTGAGTTGGCATCACATCGGGAGGACATATGCCCAAACCTCCAGCACTTGAAGCAGTGCATAGGGGGAGGAACATAGGGCTTTACGTCGACACGGTAGACCATCACCTTGACCTTCTCAGGCAATGAATCGCCCTCTAAAGCCAAGATGAAGGCACCGGTGGCAACCCTCTTGTCCTTCGGACCCCTATAGATATGGCGGATGAAATGCACACCACGCCGCTCCAAGTTAGCTCTCAATTCGTCATCCGATTGCAGCAGCAGATCCCTGTGGAAAATGATACCCTGGACCATGTTTAACGTCTTATGTGGCGTAATAGAAACGGAAACATCACCCAGCTTGTCGCAGGCTAGCAAAGCCCGTGACTGCGCTGGGGATGACGTCGTTATAAGAACCGACCCAGATCTCATCTTTGACAGACCCTCGACCTCTCCATATTTGTCGTCTAGATGTTCGACGAAGAACATTGGCTTCGTCGTCATAAAATATTTCCCATCATTACGTGTGCAGACCAGATATTTCGGGGCATAAGTCTCACCCTGTAGTTTCGCCCGACGTTCCTCCCATGGTGTGGACAAGGAAGGAAACGTTTGGGGATCGTAATTTGCAGCGTTGTAATCGCCTCGACCACGCTTAGAGACGGCGGTTGTACGTCCGCCAACGTTTCGTGTTCGTTTCATGGTGTTCCCACGAGCAGCTAGGGAAATAAGCGTCCACTCAGACAGAGCACCGCTTGCCTGGGTAAGCCTTATACAACTGAGGTGCGGCAGGTTCCTCAGAGGTTGCTCGCTAGCGGCTGTTCAACCTCAACAGCCATGCATCTCCTCGGCACGTAGCACACCTTGAGATTGAGGGTTTTTTTAGAGAGGTTTGTACCGTCCTCGCGACCCGGGCGATTAAGCCAAGATCCCCGGGCTCTGAAACGTACAACGTTCCATCGTCGCGCTGCACGATGGCCGTTGAATCACGCACAGAGCTTATGGTGTAGCGGACTGTTGGCGCGACACAGCCCACGGCTCAGGACCCCGGGTTCGCCAAGCCCGTATTCAGCAAATTAATGCTGAGCCCCTGAGGGGGGGCTGTCATATCTCGTCTTTGTGTGTCTGTTCTTGGTGCACAAAAAACCTATGTTTTGAACATTGTATCAATATTTCGCATTTTGCGGTAATTGCAAGAAATAAAAGTTCGACGTGTTGTAAGCGTATATGTATTTGTGTCTATTTCATAGCTATTTGGAAAGAATGTTGTATTTAATATATCAGTTACATTTATCTATAATTTATTATTATCGTATTTATTAATTATCGTACGATCGCTTTCACTGGTCGAATCACTGCTGTGGCAGGAGAGCGGCGCGTAGCTAACGCTACCTCGCCTCTCGATGGTGTTGGTATAACGTAACGAGAGGTCAGGGTTGTACAACAGTCTGGTATACGCGCGGAAACCATGCGACAACAATGTCATACTTCATAAAGGTTTTTACAGAGTTCCAGGTCATGTCAGCAGCTAAAACAGTCTGCATACAGACTTCGTTCAATGTTAACTCGCGGTGGTAAAAATAGCAACCCAGCTTTCGACATGACAATTCTGACCATTCCCTTGTGAGTTTTTCGCGTGGTCGCCCAGTCGTTATCGCGCTAGTTAGTTCGCGCAGGACCAAGGCGGTACTGATGTGAAAAGGACAACCTTGTGTTGAATTACTGTAAAAGTAGTGGTTATGCCTCTACACCAAGCCCCCACAATTCCGTCAGCGGCCGAAAGGGAATAGCGGGCAAATTGAGAGCTCTTCGGCGGCCATTATGGTGGTAAACTTCCGTGAGAACTTTAAATGTGCGTAAGACTCTTTCCATTGGCGTATGTATATTGATCCGAATTATATCGCGAAAACTATGATTCATGTAAATATAACTACAAAACAGATTCAAACAACTATCGGTTGTGTGTACATATATGGTGTAGACATCGGCTAACAGCTTTTCTTCTTTCTAACTAAACAGAATTATAACATTCAGTTTTGTAGCGTTCTAAGTGCAGCATATGAACGGAATTTATCGTCGGACATGGTTTCTTGGCACTTTCTCTGTATACTCAACGATGGTGAAACTTTTGTACAAACATTAATCAGAAACTTTACGTCCTTGTTTGAGTGCCTGCTGTAATCTCCAATATTTAGATATTTTATACCATCAAAAAATGAAACAGAGCTGCCTGAAACAGCTAATGTTAAAAATAACTGTAAAATGAAATACCCTATCAGGTACATAACTGTAAAATAGCTTCTTAGCTTGTGAATATAGCAACCAGCCACTGCCAAATTCTTTCAAGGACACGAAGTATGCCGTAATTTTTTCTTAACTAAATGCTTCTGACATTAGCATTATTGCATCTAACACATATACAAGCATTTTTAATACTGTAAGTAGTGTAAAATGCTCAAAAGTCGGCAACTATCGTCATAGGGTTCAACTTCACATGTGCATCCAGTGTGGCTATGTCATTCATATATGGAACTATACACAGTTCTGCAAACCTCTTTCAGTTGTTATACCTATATGTAAACCAGGTGACCTTTAAATTCTGTGTTACAAGTTGCTAATTTTAATTTCATAAACAAAAATTTTTACTGCAGTGAGGTAAATGATCTCTTGTCCCTAACAGTCAATTTACACATCATAAGATGAAACTTTTTGAGCTTCCTGCCCACCAGTACTGCCTTAAAGTAGCTTGTTTCTAAGTGCTATCAGTATTGTTATTTATTTCATTCAAAATCCGATGTTGTCTTGACTGACAGCCTATTAAGTAAGAACAGCTATCTCTCAATACAAGTAATAGGGCTACTTGTTTTCCTGAGAAATATAAATTGGAAGAGAGTATTCTTCCTTTTAATTCCTTTCTTGCATAGATTTATGTAGTTAATCGCTGAGCAGCTCTTCTTCACAATCGTGCTTTTTGTACCCTGCAATAGTCAAGCAGTACAGACGTGACTATGAATTGGGTGTACATTCCGCAGTAGCTACATAATACCCGATTTAACACGCTCCTACTTATCTGACGCTTACCACTGTAATGGCGGCCGGCCGAAGGCTTAAATTATCATGCGACAGCAGCGCCGTTAGTGACCCTACTTTATTCTTTATTTATACAATAACCCAATACCTATAATAAAATGGCTCCTATTTTTATACAATTCTATTCTACCTTTTGATTTCTTTATTATACAATAATTCTGACTTAACCTATTTCTTGTTTTCTGTTATTGTTATTATTCAGTTTCATAATTATACTACAACACATCACCAATGCAATTAATGGGTCCTAATTTACACAACTCTAATTAAACAGTGATTTACTTAACTCTATATCATTCTAAGAAATTACCGCAAAATCTACTAAGGGGTTCGTACTTCCTACTTCTAGGTTACTTACGTGTTATTAGCTACATAAATACTGCAGTGATTACACGTGTGCCAGTAACGTATAAACGTAAGGGTGGCCCCGGATGTCCACCGAGCGAAACCCAGTAGACGCGCCCCTGGCACTGGGCTACTAAATCTAACTTAACCTACAGTCGAGTCTCGGTGTTGCGCCCAGTCCCCCAGGACCAGAGCATGGCGGATTCCGCCAGAGAATTAGCTGCCACCCCCACAAAAAAAGAAAAAAAAAAAAAAAAAAAAAAAAAAAAAAAAAAAAAAAAAAAGTTCAAATGTTTGTATAGCTTATGGGACTTAACTACGGGGTCATCATACCCTAAACTTACAAACTAATTACGAACTACCTTATACTAAGGACGGCACAAATATTCATGCCCGACGGGGGATTCGAACCCCCGACCGTAGTGGCCGTGCAGACGGTGACTGGAGCGCCTCAGTCCCCTCGGCCACCGCGGCCGGCGCCGGTCCACACCCTGGGCGGCGTGGCTCTGGGCGCAGGTCATGTCCATGTGGACACTTTACTGTCGATCCCGGAGGAAGTGAAGTCCCCTCGCACTTTGTTGGATATGGCATCAGCGAGACTGTCCAGGATCTGGAAAGTGTCAGGATGTCTAAAATACGAGAAATCAGAGAGATTCAGGTGTTCTTTCTTCCCGCGCGCTATTCGAGAATGGAATGGGAGATAAATAGTATAATTGTGGTTCGATGAACCTCCTGCCAGGCACTTAAATGTGATTTGCAGATTTGCAGAGTATCCCCATGTAGATGTAGATGCGCAAGTGTCGAAGTTCGGTAACTGACGTCTCAATTCGGAAGATCTTTGCGCAGGACGGTGACTGTTGGGCCGGCTGGGGTGTGTGGCGACTGCGAACGAGTGAGCGAGGTTGCCAGGCGGCGGCTAGAATGCATCGCGCGACGCAGAGCGTTGCGGACGGGATAGCGACTGGTCAGGCTGGCAGCCGTCGCGGGGAGGTGGCCGAAGCGCGCCCAGTGACGTCACTGCTACGTCACGCGTTACCAGCGGCCGCAGAGGTGCGCGCGCACCCGCCGACACCGCTCCGCAGCCACAGCGACGCCGGCAGACACCGGCGCAGAAGCAGCGCCGAGCGTGAATCTTTCAGTGTGGTTTCGTAGCGAAACTACCTCCATATTCCGGCTGCGTGATTTCTCTCTGAGAACTCCTTGTCGTTGTTAATCTGTGCAGCCATTTAGCAACAAAACTCTAAATACGCACGCCATACGAATGCAGCACAACTTGAAACAAATGCAATTCAAGAAAAATCGTATGGTGTCCCATTGCTATTGTTTTTTTTTTTTTTTTTTCTTTTTTTTTTTTTTTTCTTTTTTCTTTTTTCAAACTGATGTGATGAGTGCTACCCACAAGGTATATCAAGATTGTTTCCTTATTTCTAGTGTAGTATTACATTGAAAACTTTATTTAGTAAAAAATATGTCTGCGACACTTGTCGCTGACCACCGCTTTCTCTGACAGCTAATTACGTTCTTCATGCATTTTTCATGTTCATCTGTTTTTCACGAGCTGCCCACAACCCAGTTGTGAACTAGGTCTTTCCTGATCCTTCCTCTTTGAGAACAGTTGCACGTCAGGGACTTCTTCATTATTAAATTTAAGTGTGTATGAGAGCGTTTTTCTTTTTGAAGTATGGTGAAAATATATTTAGTTATGTATAAATCTTTTACTTATTTCAAATGACCCACCTTTAATAATTCATGAAATGATTCTATTTTTCCAGCAGTAATATTAATTATGTAATATGATGTTTGGAGCCATTGTTCGACTTTTATCTATAATTTACTAGAAACTTTTAGATGCCATTATAAGTAACTTTCATGAACGCAATTTGATAGTAATGCCTGCAAGGAAATGTTCAGAATTAATCGAAATCCGATCGATCTAAACATTTTTTTCGTCAAAAGAAGGTATTTTAATATTTTTCTTCGCGGTCATTGAGTTAGTACAATCTGCTCCAAGCCAACCAAGCATCATTTTACACAATGCAGCGAGAGTTTTTACAGCTTCATCTGCTACATCCAGTCAATATAATCATCATGGTAAGAAAGGTCATCGCGGAATCTGCTAGTTTCTTTGTGTAATATTGTGCTCAGGCGTTCCTTTCATTCCAAATTACTACTGCCGCTAAACTTTAAAGTCAGGTTCCGCCTCCTTTTTTGAGTCTTCTATCTATAAAGTTACTTAAATGTATCAGATTCACCAAATTATTTTCCTTTAATATTGTAATGTTAGTGAACTTTAATAGCGGCTACGAACAGTAACTACTAGTCCATCATCTGATCGGAAGAAAGAAAGCGCAATATTACACTAGATATCCGGAAGGCTTTTGACACTGTACGTCACAAGCATCTACTAATCAGATTGCGTGCTTATGGAATATCGCCACAGTTGTGCAACTAGATTCGTGATTTCCTGTCAGACAGGACACAGTACGTTATAGTTGACGATAAGTAATCGAGTAGAACAGAAGTGACATCTGGCGTTTCCCAGGGAAGTGTTATGGGGCCCCTAATGTTCATTGTTTTTATAAATAATGGAACAGACAATCTGAATAGTTCTCTTAGACTGATTGATGCTGTCATTTATTGGTTATTAAAGTCACCGGAAGATCAAAAAAACTACAAAAAGATTTAGATATAAGCATAGTGCAAAAATGGCAGTTGAACCCTAATAGTAAGAAGTGTTAAGTCGTCTATGTTACCACCAAAATAAAATTCAACTAAATACCTAGGAGTAACAGTTGCGAACAACTTAAATTGGAAAGAGGACATAGAGAATATTGAAGGGAAAGCAAACCAAAGACTACGTTTTGTTGGCAGAACACTTATAAGCGTGAACAGATGTACTAAAGAAGCACTCTACATTACACTTGTGCGTCTTATTTTAGAGTACTGCTGCGCATTATGGGAACCACACCAGAGAATGGAACTGACAGACGATTTAGAGACAGTACAGAGTACAACTGATCGTTTTGTATTATCGTGAGACAGGAGGGAGAGTGTCACGGAAATTATACACGCGTTGGGGTGGAAACCATTAAAAGAAAGGCGTTATTCGTAGTGACGTTATTTACGAAATTTCTTTCAGTAATGTTGTCTTCCGAATGCGAACATATTTTGTTAGCACCCACCTTCATACGAAGACATGATCATCAAAATAAAAGAAGAGAAATCCGATCGAAAACGGATAGATTTGCGTGCTCTTTTTTCCCACGAGCTATTACACAAAGGAACTACATAGGTAATCATACAAGCGGTTCGATGAACCCAGTGTCATGTTCTTCAACGTGATTTGCAGAGTATTTACATAGATGGATATGAATTGTGTGCATTTGTTAGTAATGTAAAATTGTTCGTTTTTTTATAAATAAGCAATAATGATAGTTTCCAAATATTAGATAATATGAAACATCCAATATATGTTGTGTATCTCTGAAAAGAGAACACATTTTCTTTATCACCTGTCTTGCCCTGGTAGTTCGTTCTATGTTTATTTTCTTTACCTGTACTGGTTACGAATGACTATAGCTTGGAAGGAACGTAGTGTTCATTTGACCTTCGGAAGAGTTACCACAGCTTGGAAGGAACACATCGTACACTTGGCGTTCGGAAATCAGTCTCGTGACATCTTTCGCCCGAAACCTTGCCAGAAACTATCTTTTGCATACGCCATCTTGCTTTCTGTATTTGATATTTCCTTATTATAGTTGATGCCATTTCAAAGCAATGGCGGCACACTTAAAATTATCAAAAAAATGTCGTTGTTAGTACAAAAAAATTGTAATCCAATGTCTAAAAATGCCATGTTAGCAGTTAACACCTCCATCGATGATACGAGAATTACGAACTTCATCCGTAGCTGTTCGCCGTAGCGTAATGTTTGTGATGTACGAACATGTTAGGCGGTGGTTCCAAACGCCGGGTGCGGTGACTCTTCGCGCTCTGTCAGAAGGTAGCTGTCATGGTACCTCGACGCCCTCTGTAACAAAAACTGAGTCAACGACGAAACGATCAAAATTAAACAAAACAATCCAATATCCACAAAGGACCGATAAAACCGAAGAACCAACAAAAAAGAGAGAAAAAGGAAGAGAGCTCAACGCCGCCTTTAAATAATAATAATAAAGACAGAGTGCCATTCTCAAAGGACAACACAGTACGTGCATGAGCAAACGACCGGAAAGCATGGATCTACCTAAAGACCAACTTAATAAAAGTAAATAAAAATAAAGTAAAATACCGTCACTGGCATTTTTTTCATCTTGATACTTAAAAGGTTTTTGCACACTGTTGTAAACAACACAACTGTATTCTGCAAGACTTCGAATTTTTCAAAGGTAATGGCGCTTCGAAAAGTGCATTTGTTCTACTTTGAGAACATGGGATGAAAGACATACCGTCGAATTTCAAACATAGACTTCTTTATCACATGTAAATTAACTGGAGACATACTGTTAGAATGACGCAATAGTCGTAGTAACTTTGTGTACACATTAAATTCTAGAGTTATATTTATTCGATATTACCACACTTATTCAATTTATTATTTTAGCTGTAAAATTAATCGTAGTTACGGTCTGAAACAAAATATTTGCTCTTTATTTTACCGAACAACAAAGTAACACGCACAAACTCAAATCCGAACTACAGACAATGTAATACTATCTACGTTAAAAGGGTCCATAGAAACAATGACAAACATTTTAGTAGCTACATTGATTCTAATTAATGACTTTCAATATATTCCATAAATAGTCAATAATTACTTAGAAAAACAAGAAACAAGTTAATTTATTACAATGTAAACACTTCCCTTCCGTTTCAGTAAGAAACGTCAGTTGCTACAGAAATCTATGACATTCTTTATATAAGAAACTGAAATTATCAGAATGTTGTTTAGAATATTCTTTATTACAGTATCCTTCCAGCTTCAAAAGACCCTTCTTCAATTTGTTGTTACGTATTTCAAGGCATGTTTACGAGGCAGAAAAAAAGTGCATTTCAGAGGGAGCAATCTTACATATGCACCACTTTCAATATTGCAGAACATTGCTTTATTTAATTAATATGAGTGCCCGAAACCGTTCTATGAGCCAACGCAAAAAAAAAAAAAAAAAAAAAAAAAAAAAAAAAAAAAAAAAAAAAAAAAAAAAAAAAAAAAAAACAGTAGTGGCGGGTTTCCAACTACCGACCATGTGCATCACAATCTAACGCTCTGCCCACTTCACTACGACGAACTTTTCCTTAACCTTCCTACATTGGTGGCAGTGATTAACAGCTAATATGGCATTTTATACACTAGATTACAATTTATCGTACTAACAACGTGTTTTTATTTTTTCTTCAGTGCTCCAATCCTTTGAAATGAAAAAGTGTAAGTTATAATAAGAAAATTATGAAATACAGACAGCAATATGGTGGGTGCCGGAAAAAGTTCTGGGCGAGGAATGTCATATGACATTCCCAAACGCCTGGTTACGTAAAATCGCGTGACGCTGACGAATCGCCGTTATAAAAAAGAAACATAAACGAGCAAAGTTTTAGATAATTTTCATGGCAGATGAACGGTTAGAATTACATTGCAAACGCCCCTCAGGGGTTCAGCATTAATTTGCTGATTCGGGCTTGGCGACCCGGGGTCCCGAACTGTGAACTGTGTCGCGCCAACAGTCCGCCACACCGTAAGCTCTGTGCGTGCTTCAGCGACCATCGTTCGGCGCGACGGTGGAAAGTTGTGCGTTTCAGAGCCCGGGGATCTTGGCTTAATCGCCCGGGTCGCGAGGTATGCTACGTGCCGAGGAGATGTATGGCTGTTCAGGCTGAACAGTCTCTAGCGGACAACCTCTGAGGAAATTGCCACACCTCAGTTGTATAAGGCTTATCCAGGCAAGCGGGGCTCTGCCTGGACGAACTTATAGTTCCCCAGCTGCTCTTGAGACCACGATGAAGCGAATAAATCACAGCGTTGCTGGACGCAAAAAAGGCGTCTCTGAGCGTGGACGAACAGAATTTAGTGCTGCTACGTATGACTCCCAAGCGTTTCCTTCCATGGCCGTGGCCATGGGAAGAACGCAGGGCTCGTCAACAAGGTGAGGCGTATGGCCCCAGATACCTGGTTTGCAGTAGGACAGATGGTGAATGATTTATGTCGACTAAGCCCCTGCTCTTTGTTCAGGAGACAGACGATAAGTTCGGTGAGGCAGAGCGAATATCCAAGGTGAGATCTGGTTCTACCCTCATAACAACGTCATCCCAGCCCAGTCACGGGCATTGTTCGCCTGTGATAAGCTGGCGATGTTAGTATCACACCACGCAAGAGCCTGAACATGGTGCGGGGCATTATATTTCATAGAGACGTTTTATTGCAGTCGGATGACGAACATCCTTTTAATAAGACAGGAGTTTAGGCAGGTTGCTAAACTTTTCTTTCGCGGTACATTATTTTCTCAAGTACTACCTTTTATCATTTTTAAGAAATATGATTATTATTATTGCAATTATTTACCAACCCCAATTAAAATTTAAAGGAGGAATATTTCAGTGTGCCAAAAATTCCTCTTCTCCCCAATTCTGTTCAGTATCTCCTGATTAGTTATGTGATCTTCTCACCTGATCTTCATCATTCTTTTGTAGCACCACATATCAAAAGCCTCTGTTGTCTTCCTGTCTAAACTATTTGTCGTGCATGTTTGACTCCCGTACAACACAACACACAAATGCCTTCAGCGAATTCTTACACTTAATTACTACCCGTTTTTAGCAAATTTCTGTATTCAAAACGGCTATTCTTATCACTGCCAATCTGCATTTTACATCCTCCATACTGCGACCATCATATGTTACTTTACTACCCAAGTAAAGAAAAAAACTCATCTACCACTTTTATTGTTTCGTGGCCTTATCTAAATCCCCCAGCATCACCTGATTTCCTTAGCACACAAGATTAAGATTTGAGAGATTATGGCTTATACAAATGCACAGAAGTATTCGTAACCCTCCGCCACGCACATCTGGGTGGTTTTAGAAATATGTAGATTGATGTAGATGTAGAACTTAGACTCATACACGTGGATCACTCATCAAAAGGATCCATAATTCTCCCTCCGGATTTCTGGAGACCACACTTAATGCACATTCTGGTAGACTCATTTTAACCACGACTTTTCGCAATCAAGTATTGCACAACTCTGCTGCGCAGTCCCGCACGGCAGCAATACTCAAAGAAATTCAAAGAGCAACTCAGACAGACATGCCATTACTACCTAACAAATGTTTGCATAGCTTATAGGACTTAACTACGGGGTCATCAGTCCCTAAACGTACAAACTACTTACGAACTAGCTAACACTAAGGACGGCACAAATATTCATGCCCGAGGGGGGATTCGAACCCCCGACCGTAGTGGCCGTGCAGACCGTGACTGGAGCGCCTCAGTCCCCTCGGCCACCACGGTCGGCACTACCTAACAAACGAATTCATATGTATCACCTACAGACACTTATTTGTTCTGGATATTTAGTTCCGCTCGGATGTCATCATTTCTCTTTTGATCCATCAAAGTATATCCACCGACTTACCTAATCTAGTGAAGTTCACACGCTTCTAATCGCTTTTCCTTTCTCTTCTTAAGGTTCAAGTAAAAATAGAGCACTGCTGGTATAGCCATAACTTTATATAACTTTGTCAGGCTATGAACACTTCAGTGTAGGATATGGCACCCCTTCCCACCCACCCCTCCCCCACACCCCCACTTGATGCCAGGTGTCGACCATGTATGGTCTCCAGATTTTCGCGCTTCCCTGCACAACGCCACACACGCGTACGACAATCCCTGGCACCAACGCAGAAGGAACGATAATGATTAAAGACGACACATCTCCACTCATCCTTCCATAAGCGCCTATCGCTGCATCACTCGAGACGGGGTGAATAATGTTGGGGCGTGTGCGGGGAGGCCCTATCGGCACGCATGATCATGCAGCGTGGACAGGGAAACGTATCCTACACTGGTCGTTCTGGTGGTCGTCCAGGGAAAAATAAACGGTACATGGTACACTGAAACCATAGTAAAATTTTTGTAGGGTACATTTGTTTTTGGGAAACCAGTAACAGTGTAATGTGTAATTGTATGGGAGTGGTGATTTATGGCAGTGACTTATTTTTTTAATTTTCAGGAAATAACATTATTTGAATAGCTCAAATACTCATTTCAACGTAATAAAGATTAATTTCGTAAATAACTGATAAATTCAGCAACAAATTGCAAAAGCTATCGATTCACTGTTAAATTACAGACTATCACAAAGGAAGTTTTGAAACTATAAAATTATCAGCTAGTTATTTAATTTGTGCATGGTATCATTACGGTAAGATATGCTTCTTCAGTGTATAGTAAATTTGCTTTGGCACAATTTTAACGTTGTAGTATTGTGTTTTCAGCTACTATGTCAACTATGTTATTTGTGTGACGAAAGTGCAGTATAAGTGCCTTTGGAATCCGGCTTTAACCCGCGTAGCACAAAATCCGTGCCCACCATGCAGCTCACTAATTACCTTTGTGAGCTTCACTCAATTCATTGCTGGTACATCGAGTTGGCGACCGTAAGATCATTTGCTTTTCGAATTTATTTATTGAATATTTTTTGTTCTGCATTTACTATATATTTCAAGTTCTTCATTGTCATCAATCGACTGTTGTTGCTAAGGATAAAGATGCAGCAACGATCCCGTTATAATCTCCATTACATCATAGGCCTCTTCAACGATAATCATTACCGTATAGTTAAGAAGATTTGAAACAAATGGCGATATTTCAGCCTGTCGTTTTTGTATGGGTAGGAGGTTATGCTACACCGAGATAACCACGGACTATTAGCTTCGAGCTGCAGCTTTTACGTTACACTGGGCGCACTCTTCATCACTAAGGGCTGACAGGGCGGACAACCAACGCCACTTGTAGTGTGTGTCGTACAGGCTACAGTTTGCTGTAGAAGAGAACCGAACAACACTGTTACGGTTCTGCACCGCAGGCATCACTGCGAGATACAGGCTTACCTTCCAGACGGGTCTGAAGTCAACACAAGCGATCTCAGCTTCTAGAACACTCTGCAAGGCAAGACACAACACCCTTTGTCACTCAATCATTGTGAGCCTTCCAACAGCGACGGCAGCCGTGCCGTAACAGAACCAGAACTGCCAGTTCTGCTGTTAAGGCTGGCGGTCTTCTGATTCTGCACAACAGGCGTGAGTGGAACTTACGGGCCATGGTCAGAGGTAATTCTTTAATTCTGCTTCAATACGTCGGAAGACGTGTCCAGGTTCTAATAACTGCTCCTGACACGTAGCAGCATGTCCGTTCGGTGCCGCTCTATATCCAACTACCGAAATGGTGTTCATAGAAATAACTAGCGTGTCGACCCTGTATCCTGGATGCAACAAAGCACGCTATGTTTTTCGGTTTAGCCCAACAAGTGTACACCACGGTTAGTCTGTTACCATACGAGTGCCACTACATAATTAATGACAGCCAACTGACACCGGCTTATATTCAATACTGGCCGAGACATTGTAGAGAATGCACATTGCTGGCCGCGGTGGCCGAGGGGACTGAGGCGCTTCAGTCACGGTCTGCACGGCCACTACGGTCGGGGGTTCGAATCACCCCTAGGGCATGGATATTTGTGCCGTCCTAGTTCGTAAGTAGTTCATAAGTAGTTTGTAAGTTTAGGGACTGATGACCCCGTAGTTAAGTCCCATAAGATTTACAAACATTTGAACATTTTGATTTAGAATGCACATTCAAAGTTATGTAACTTCAAAATCGACATAAATGTTAGCTAAAAGGTCACTATAACACTGCAGCAGTATTTCTGTGTATCCTGAATGACTGTCAGGTACATGTATGCGGAATTATCTAACAGAAGTTTAAGTTTACTAAAAAACAAAATAAATAAATAAAAAAGAAAAAAAGTAAGAATGGTTGCTAAGATTCCAAAGCGGACACTCCAGTAGTTGTTATGGACAATTCTGAAAGTGGTCCGCCATATCTTCAGAGCATGCTGAAGAAAACATGTCAGAAAAAAAAGATATGGGATTTACTTATAGATCAGTCAGTGTGTGTAATATGTGTATTTAACTAAATCAACAACTACGTCCACATAAATACTCTGTCAATAATGTTCAAGTGCAAGGCGGAGGATTCATCTAAACGGTTTCATCAAACTTCACAATTCCGTTCTCTAATTCCACTTTCGATCCGTTTTCAGATTTCTCTTATTTATTATGGTGATCGTGTCTCCCTACGTGGATGCTAACAAAATATTGTCGAAATCATAAAGTCGGTCAAAGAAATTATCAAATAAATTTCGACTCAATGAATAAGGCCTTTCTTCTAAAGATTTGCACCCCAACTCCTGCATCATTTCTGTGACATTCTCCGTATCATCCGTTAGTCCTAATTGGTGGGGATCCCACAATGCACAGAAATAAAAGCACGCAGAAATCTAGTGTCAGTATTTCTTTATTAGATGTGTTGCGTTATCTAACTGTCTTGCCAATGAGACGTAGCCTTTGGTACGCCTTCCCTAAGATTTTTTTTTTTTTTCAATTTAATTTATTCGTAATTGTTAGTGCTACGTATTTTGTTGAATTTACGGCTTATAGATTAGATTGTATAAATGCAGTTTAACGAATTCTTTTGAAGCTCATCCGGATGAATTCACGCTTAAGGATCAAATGGCAAATTGTATTTTCAGTTGCTTTTGAACTTCTGGTCACGTGACTAACCGATAAATGACAGCATCATCCTTAAACAATTAAGAGAGCTTCTCACACAATCTCCAATATTGTTTATAAAGATAAGGAACAGTTGCCAAACGGCAGATATCACTTACAACGTGCTATGTCCTTTCTGATAGGAAATAACTAATATAAATAGCACAGTTGTGACGAGATTCCACAAGCACGGAATTTGATGAGAAGACACTTGTGAGATACAGTATCAAAAGATATCCGGAAGTCTAGAAATACGAAATATATTAGAGATCCCTTGTCGATAGCATTATTCATATAATTAAAATTTAAATGAAGCCTTGAGATCCGGATCACTTTCAAATTTCAGTATTGAATGTCGAATTTGGATGGACATCGAATAAAAAATACATAGTCTAGGTGACATAAAAATTATTTTACTATATGGAGGTGCAATTTCATTACAAAATGTTCCAAATTCAGACAATTTCTCCGGCAAGTAACTGAGGGTCGTTACAACGCTATTGTTCCTGTGACAGGTTCAGTGGTGTACATTCTAGGATATAGAACATGATGTGCTTCGTATTCTCGCATCAGCTTCTCTTCGCATCGTTCTGGTCGTCTGACCACTGAGAGGTCCTTTTACTATTCGGAGGACCGGAAGAGCTAAGTATACTTACGGCATCAACATCAGTTCCTCTATAAAGAAACACCTTGAGGAAGCTAAACAGAAAATCTGTAGTGTGACGGGAACATCACCGGCGGACTGTTGAGGAATACGCCTTGGTCACGCCACAGACAGGGCAGACAGAAGAACGGCCGTTGCCTAGCGACGGATCTTCGTTATCTGGGAGCGGCCAGCCGAGATTCCGGCCAAAAGCACGCCACCTCGTCCAATCTGGGACTGACCTCGCCGGAAGGCAAAGCTACGGCAGTGCTCAAGAGCGCAGTAATGGACTCATCAGACAGAAGCTTTAATCTCGGGGAGGGCAGCCACAATTCACAACCGATTCTTTTCCGGTTTTAGGCCACCGCTTAATAAAGAAAATATAGGGAGAGGCATTGAATTAAAATTTATGCGGTGGCGGGGATTCGAACCCGGGACCTCCTACTTACTAGGTAGAAGCTTTAGACCACTCAGATAACACCGCGTTGTAGCCAAAGCATAAATTTTAATTCAATGCCTCTCCTTATGTTTAATACCTTTGGTATAATGAGACAATGTTGTCTCAAGGGATTGTATTATTTATTAATATTAATAAAGAAAACTAACGAACATCAAATATTAATTCAAATAATCGGAAACAATGGGTGCAAGGATGGCATAGCCACAAAAGTAAACGTCAGACGTGACATAAAATCTTACGGGAGGTATGCACCTGTTACGATGTATTATGGACACTGTTCATAAAATGTATCGCCAACAGGTTGTAATTTGACTATAAGTTTTATTTACGAGTTTCGATTTCGTTGTCTTTAGAATCTGCAATATTATAAACATCAGCTAGCTCAATGTTACAAAAAAGAAATTTTTACAAAAAGCTTACAGAATACGTAGGACATTAAAAATGTTGAGTACATACCCAGGCCTAAGGAAACACTCCATACAGAAGTGTATGGATTCATGCTCCTTCTGAACTATGCGTAAACAAACTAGAAGAAGACTACTTCGACCAGGTAAACGAATAACGCCGCCAGGCGACACTAGTATACGTGGTAATGACAGCAGGAAGCACATAAAACAATGAAAATAATTTTATAAGCAATTGTCGACAGTTAAAAAGGGACAGGGAGGCAATAAAATTATAACGTATTATTTCATAAAGCAGCCAAAGTTCGAAGCATTAGGACAGCCGAGGGGACTAAGGCGCTCCAGTCACGGTCTGCACGGCCACTACGGTCGGGGGTTCGAATCCCCCCCTCGGGCATGGATATTTGTGCCGTCGTAGTTCGTAAGTAGTTCATAAGTAGTTTGTAAGTTTAGGGACTGATGACCCCGTAGTTAAGTCCCATAGACTATACAAACATTTGAACATTTGAACATTAGGACAGTTGCATTAGCGGGCTTACAGAACAGTCATTTTCTGCTGAATGTATTATCGTGTATATTACCGCCACCTGCCAACGTCTCACGTTTACTGTGCTGTATATGCTAAATCGAATCTCCAATTATCAAAACAACAAAAATTTCCAATACTATGTATCAGAGATTTCAATTACCCTCACACGCACACACACACACACACACACACACTCAAACATACGGACAGAAAGAAAAAGGAAGTGATTTCTCCAACTTCTTCGTAAACACACACACCTGACGTGCATCGTTAGCACACACAGCATTAAGTAGCAACACTAAACTATTAATTCTGGAAAGAGTTACAGCTGTAAGGTTATGAGACAGATAGTAACACATTAAAATGGACAATAAATGTATGTATAAATATGCTATTTCAGTGGGAAGAACAGCAGAACCCATACTGGCAAGACTTATTTGGTTTTTATCTATCTTTAACAAATTTATTTTCACATATTTCAATAGATATATTGTAAATAAATCTAATAGATAGATACATATATATAATAGGTCTAAAAACAAACAAATAGTTTCTAGAACCCATTCATTGATGGTGCATTGAATTAAAGAAGGTGAATCGTATCGGGTAAATATATTATATTTCAAAAAAGAAAAAGTTTTTAACTGGTGTAAGGTGGCAAGCACCCTCACATTTATTTTATTGGGATAAATTCATACGGTAACATTAGCGGGGCTGCCTATGTAGGTCAGTTTTTCGCTTGGCAAAGAGAACGCACATTCCTCCGCCCGCACGGGGCGTGGCTCGAGGGGTGTCAGGGAGGTGAACTCGCCTTCTAAGCGTTGCCTTTTTGGAGTGGAGGGGAAACGGTGGGCTCGTCTACTTGGCGTTCAGGAGTTCTGAAGTTACTGTGCGCTGGTTGGAGGGCGTGTGTGGCGCACCCGACGTGGAGTCCTCTCATTGGCGGGAGTGATTCTGAATTTACTACGGCGTAGTACCATCTAGATTACCCCCAGTAACTCGTCGTGGAGGGGCTCTCTCTCTCTGAGGTTCAACGCACTCGGCGGCCGAGTTTATGCTCGTCGTCGGAGAATTAGACCTTTTATCTGCAGAAGTTGTAGCACTCTTGTTGCTACATTACATGAGGTACTTCCGTAATTACGGAACGACGCATAGATATCGGAACAATAAGCGAGTCTTACGTATGCTGTGAGGGTGAGCCGTATGCCTAGCGGTATCAAGTGCTGAGTCTGACGCTTCTCGTCTGGCTATGATACATGCAGATCGTGTTTGGGACCTTATACGTCCATTCTAGTAGTTAAAGCTTGCGAGCATATTTTGTGTGCTCAACGGTGGACTGGCGGAAGCCGGCGTACCACTCCAAATTACTAATAGTAATTTGTGGTGGTTCGCAGCACCATCAGAAGCAGGTAGCAGCCACGACTACACACGGTACAGTGTGCTAATTGCTCAGGTCTCCCTACCTTCCACTGAACTCAGTTTACGTTTGACGTGTCGCATTTTCATTCGTTTGCGACACCCGCGTTCGTGACAGGTACACGAGAGCAAACGTTTTCTTAAGTTCATGTAACATTATCCTTTACCTTATTCTGTTATTCTGCGCCTACAAGTCTGTGAAATTCGTGTATATGTTCGTAATCTTTACATTCATTCATTTTCTATTTATTGTTTCACAAATAATTAAATCGTAATTTTCTTTAATAAAAAAATTCTCGTATCACTTAGACCACCAACAAACCCACTCCTGACACAGCAGGCCCATTTAGAATAAGAGTTTGGGGGATTTGTGGTCTAAAGTGGTACCGGTTGAGCATAAGAATTTAGCTAGCCACGATTTTGGGGGACTTCTCTTGCCTCAGGGACTACCCCAAAAATCAATATACGACAAGCGTTACTGTTGCCCCGAAAGGCGAGGTAAGAGATTAGACCGTACAAGAATGCCTAAGCGTGAGCAACACTAAAATGGTTTGAGGCTGCATGTCACTATGACCCTTCCTGACCTAGCCCCTTCATCCTACAGTAGCAGTATCACTCAGAATCTTGTGTTATGTATTGGATATTTTGCAACCACTATCTCCTCCATAATTTCTATGATAACGAAATATATGAAAACCGTAAAATAATAAAATAATGACTCCATATCACGAAATTTTGACAATGGCCAGGGAAGCAACTGCTGAGATTGTATCCCTCTATCCATCATCCCACTATATCACATCCCACTGTATCATATCCAAAATCACCAGTGGCGCAGGATGACACGAGAAGTGGATGGTCTGTAGAGTGTTGTGGTATAAGGTTTTTCAAAGACTTGGGAGCAAATGATAGCACATGAAAATTTTTTATTAGAAAAGCAATTTATACACGAATAAATAACGTCCATGAAATTAAAGATCCGTGTACCGCAGAAGTTATGGAGAAGATAGTGATTGCAAAATATCCAACACATAACGGAAGATTCTGAGTGTTACTGCTACTGTATGAAGGGGCAGCGAACGGACTCTACATTTGGTGAGAACAAGTGTGCGCCTGTGCAGCTGGTATGTGCTCATGTTTTTACACTTGAACTTAAGAGTTTACAAATGGTGTTCGGCAAACTTAAACTATTTTGCACTGTTCACAGTTTCATGTTAAGTGCTCGCGAAATATACAGATTTTCTATTTTCCTTAAAGGTCATCATCATCATCATTAGAGACTGATTATCCCTTACAGCGTTCAGTCTGGAGCATAGTCCACCTAATATTGATGCCTCGTCTAATGTTACACCTTTTACTTAAAAATCATTCATCACCGAATCTAAGTACGTTCTCCTTGGTCTACCTCGATTCCTCTTACCCTCCGCTGCCGAACCCATGAGGCAACCTTGCTTCTCCCATTCGTGTAATATCTCAGCCTGTTCTGTCTGTTTTATCTATGGTGTTCATTCCAATTTTTGCTTTGATTTCCTCATTATGGACAGCCTCCTGCCATCGTTCCAATGTATTAGTACCTGCAATAATTCTTGCTACTTTCATATCTGTAACGTCAACTTTATGAATAAGCTTTCACTGCCATACAACAAAGTTGGTCGAAAGATAGGTGCAACGCTGACTTAGTCTAGGTACTGACTTCCTTATTGCAGAAAGTAGATCATCTTAGCTGAGCAGTCACTGCATTAGCTTTTCTACATGTTCATTCAAGTTCTCTCACTATGTTGCCATCTTGTGTGAAAATACACCCTAGGTACTTGAAACTGTCTACCTGTACTAACTTAGTTCTTCCTATTTGGCACTCTATTTTTTTAAAAATATCTTTCCCACAGACATTACTTTCGTTTTGGAGACGCTGATCTTCACAACCCTCACGCATCTGATCGAACTTTGAAATATTAGATTGCAACATTTCAATCGAATCTGCTGTCATAACTAAGTCATCTCCATATGCAAGACTGCTTATTTTGTTTTCACCTACTTTAATCCCGTCCTGCCAGTCTACTCTTTTCAACATATGATCCATGAATAGTATGAACAACAGTGGTGACAGGTTACAGCCTTGTCCTATCCCTGAAACTATTCTAACTATGAACGTAATCTGCCGTCTACTCTGCCGCCTGACTGTCTACGTAAAGCCCTTTAATTGCCTGCAGAAGTTTGCCTCCTATTCCATAATCCTGTAGAACTATCAGCAGCTTCCTCCAAGGAACACGGTCATAAGCCTTTTCTAGATCTAAATAACATAAATACAATTCCCTGTTCCACTCATAGCACTTCTCCATTATCTGCCGTAAGCTAAAGATCTGCTCCTGTCAGCCTCTTAAACGTATCACTACTTATTTGGGGGAAAATTCGAAGTACCAAGAGACTGGAAAAAGGTACAGGTGAGTCCCGTGAATAAGAAAAGCAATATAACGGACCGACGAAATAACAGCCCTACATCATTAACATCAGTTTGCTGTAGAATTCTCGAACATATTCTCAATTCTAATATAGTACATTTCCTTGACACGGAAAACTTCTGTCCATGCATCAGCACGGCTTTAAGAAGCATCGATTGGTCTTTTCACTATGGGAGTTATGGATGAAGGGCAATGAGGACACTGCATATATCTCGATTTTCGAAAGGCGTTTGTCTAGGTACCGCACTACAGACTGTTAACGCAGATGCATTAGGTACCCAAATATGTCACTGGTGCGAAGATTACTCAAGTAATAGAACCCAGTACGTTGTCTTCGATGGCGAGTGTTCATCAGAGACAAGGCTATCGTCAGGAGTGCCCCAGGAAACTATGATAAAACGACTATTATTTTCGTCTTTAGTTATAACAGACGACCGGTTTCGATGTACATAGACATCTTCTGGTCTTGTTGTCACTCACAACTGTACAATATGATAATTATATATGATTACACCAAACGGCATGTTTTAATGCGCGACGACCCACCAGTACTATCCAACTTACTACAATGTGCATTTCTGTAATAAAGTTAAATTTAGCACAGAGACCAGAAGATGATGTCTACGTACATCGAAACCGGTCGTCTGTTATAAATAAAGACGACATACTGCGATCTTGGCATTTCTTTATTCACAAAATATATTTATAAGATGGCTCTCTGCCATGAGCAAATTATATGACTACTTAAACCAAGTTAAATTAACCTAAGGACAACACACACATCCATGCCCGAGGAAGGCTTCGAACCACCGACACGGGAGGCTGCGCAATCCGTAACGTGACGCTGCAGACCGCTCGGCTACTCCGCACGGCAGCTGTTTGGTGATGATGCTGTGGTGTAAAAATACGGTGTCGTCATTGAATGACAGTAGTAGAATGCAGGATAACTTGGACCCAATTAATAGGTGGTGTGAGGAATGGCAACTAGCACTAAATGTAAGGAAATGGGAGGTGATGCTGGTGAGTAGGAGAAACTATCCCGTAATGTTCGAATACAGCGTGAGTAGTGTTCTGTTTGATAGACTCGCGTCAATTAAATGCCTAGGTTTCTCGCTGCACAACGATATGAAATGGAAACAGCATATAAGGCCAGTCGTGGGGAAGGCAAATAGTCCGCTTTATTGGGAGAATTTTGGGAATGTGTGATTCGTCTGTAAAGGGGGCCGCATATAAAACGCTTACGAGCCGAGTTTTACTCACGTGTTTGGGATCCCAACAGATCGATTTAAACGAGGACACAGAGGCAGTTCAGAGGAGGCCAGCTAGTTTGTAACTGGTATATTCGGTCAATGCGCGAGTGTTATTGAAATGCTTCGGGAACTCAAATGGGAGTCGCTGGAGGAAAGGCGACGTCCTTTTCGAAACGAAATGTTGAATAAATTTAGAGGGACAGAATTTGAGGCGGACTGCAAAATGATTCTACTTCCGCCAACTTACATTTCGCATAAAGACCACAAGTATAAGATTAGAGCTCGTAAGGATGCATAAAAGTATTCGCTTACTTTTTCTTTCCTTCTATGTGGCAGTAGAACTGAAACAAAGTAATTATTACTATTACTGAATACCCTCCGCCATGCATCTTTGGGTGGATTTCGAAGTATGTAGATGTAGAAGTGCTACCAATTTCTTATCGCAGACAATGCAATTTTTTCACCATTTTATTGAATTTATCATTAATATTTCATTTCAATATGGAAGCAATTTGACTGAATAAACTATAACAGAAAACAAATATTTCTATTAATAAACCAGTTATGTAATATTTCCTATTAGTTTCGCAAACGAAAGCTTATGCATAAGGTGTTTTGTCTACAGGATCACAGGTAAAAAGATAATGTCGGTAACTAAGGTAGTTGCTGGGGCATGAAAGCAGACATGAAAGGTTAGACCGTAAAATAACGTCGAGCCAATCTTCTAAATCAGAACAGTACATAGCTAAATATACAGATTCTTACAGCTTATAGTTGCACTTGCTTTAATCTTAACTGTGATAAATGCAGTGCATCATAAAGCGTTAAGGCGCAATGTCTTCATGGTGAAAAGCTACCGTCCGTTCTCAGTTTTCGCTCTCCACGCTGCCACAAGAATTCTGCGAGCTGCACATTACTGTCATTTCTCACATGCAATTGAAAGAAATGCACGTATACTTTCTAACAAACTACATGTTTCCTTTTGCAGTTGTTAGACAAATGTTCTGAAAGGGAAGAAGGTAGTGACATAAAGTAACTGATCGTAATTTAATCATAGAGACACACACGAGAAGCGAAAGTGATGGCGTCTTAAAATTATGTTACGACGGATGATGATCTGGAAACCTCAAAGAACCTGAATAATTAAGAAAGCAGGGTGGAGACATTGCTCTTAACTAAACTATGGTATATTTTAAAATATAATGTATAAGCATTCACACTTACATTGCAGAGCTGACACATCCACACTTAGTAGCCTCAAACAAGAGAGTAATCGCGGTTCCGTCCTTTCGGGTTGCCGGAAGGAACGAAAGACGAGCCAAACAAACATTTTCCCAGATAAATATTACGACAAGTTGGGAACCACGGCGACAAGCGTCGCTGATCGATAAGAAAAATATCAGTTTCATTAGCTATGTTACAATAGCCTGACCTCCAGTGACTAGTATTGTCTATACCGGCCCTGGCCACATTCGAAACCTTGCATCACAGCTCTTACCGAAAGCAATCGGAGCACGTATGACGCTTTTGAAATTCCATGGTCTCTCACCGATATATTCATGAGCCCAGTACAGACACTATATGGGGTATCATTCAAAGCGACTCTAGTCGGTCATCTGCCGCCGTAGTTCATTAAACATCAAAATACGCCGCTCTGTAAAAACGGATACGTTGTTCACGCTTACTATAATCAGATTATCTGAGGCAGTGTTACTGCCAACTGATCGCAAACTCAACTGGAACGGTCAACTACACTACACTAAACTACAGGCTTATTTCTTTGACGTCAATTTGCAGCAGGTTTTTGGAACATATCCTGTATTCAAATATTATGAATTATCTCGAACAGAACGATCTATTGAACCAAGGTCAATACGGATTTAGAAAATATCGTTCATGCGAAACACAACTAGCTCTTTATTCACACGAAGTTATGGGTGCTATCGACAAGGGTTCGCAAGTCGATTCCGTATTTCTTGATTTCCAGAAGGCTTTTGATACCGTACCTCACAAATGACTTTTAATGAAATTGCGTGGTTATGGTATATCGCCCCAAATTTCCTGTCAGAGAGGAGAAAGTTCGTAGTAATCGATGGTAAGGCATCGACTACCACAGAGGTGATATCGGGCGTTGCACAGGGTAGTGTTATTGGTCCTCTGCTGTTCCTTATTTACATAAACGATTTAGGGGAAAATCTAAGTAGATCTCTTAGTTTGTTTGCAGATGACGCCGTCATTTGCCGTCTAGTAAAATCGTCTGAAGATGAAAACCAACTGCAGAACGATCTGAATAAGATATCATTATGGTGTAAAAATTGGTAATTGACTCTAAATAGTGAGAAGTGTGAAGTCGTCCTCATGAGTACGAAAAGAAATCCGTTAAACTTTGTTTACAAGATAAATCAATCAAAAGTGAAGGCCGTAAACTCCACAAAATACGTAGGAATTACTATTACTTAATGCTTAAATTGGAAAGAACACATAGATAATGTCGTGAGAAATGCGAACCAGAGACTGCGTTTTATTGGTAGAACCCTTGAAAGATGCAACAGAACTACAAAAGAAACTGCATACACAACGCTTGTCCGTCAATTTTTCGAGTATTGCTGCCCAGTGTGGAATCCTTATCAGGTAGGTTTGACGGAGGACATCGAAAGAGTCCAAAGAAAGGCAGCTAGTTTCGTATTGTCACGATACAGGGGAGACAGCGTTACGGAAATGATACAGGGTCGGGGATGGGAGTCATTAAAACAACGACGCTTATCGCTGCGGCGTGGGCTACTTACGAAACTCCAATCGCCAACATTCGTTTCCGAATGTTAAATACATTGTTGAATCCCACTTACATAGGTAGAAATGATCATCAGAATAAAATACAAGAAATCAGACCTCGAACGGAGAGATTCAGGTGTTCTTTCTACCCGCGCGCTATTCGTGAATGGAATGGGAGATAAATAGTATAATGGTGGTTCGATGAATCCTCTGCCAGGCACTTAAATGTGATTTGCAGAGTATCCCATGTAGATGTAGATGTAGGCAGTGGGTCACGGTGTCGTACGTTCTGAGAGATAACGGTTGAAATGTAATACTCTTCGCTGACTCTTCGGACTGTACTAAATATCGCTTATAATACTGTGTGTGTCCCCATTTTCTCTCCGCAGTGGCGATCTCCACGTGTCTCGCTTTGGAGGCGTGTAAGGTTTACAGCACAGACAAAGTGCACCTGCACTTGTTCGGTGGACCTGCATTGGTTGTAGGGTAGGGATAGAGTTGCGTGTCGCTACAGCTGTTACTTGTGTTATTGTCTTGCTCCTGAATACGCTGAGTTTAGTGACAGTGCTTGCTGTTGCAGAGAGAGCCTTTTTAGTGGAAGCTTTTTCCGGGCAGGAGGAAACTTCACGGATCACATGAGACGACAATTTAGAGTTCGTTTACCAACGTCGAGCTGTCCATATCGCGACACTGTACGTGATTTAACTCGCAAATTCAAAAATGTTCAAATTCTTTAAAAAGTATCTGAGTCAACAACTGGATTATCACTCCGTAGCTTACAAACTAATTAAACTAACCTAATGACATCACAAACACCCATTCCCAAGCGTGGACTCGAACCCCCTCCCCTACCGAAAATTCCGGACAACAGGTTCAGTTCATGATGCATCACGAACTGGTAGGCCCAAGGTTTAAACAGAATAGTACCAGGAAGACATTTCGGACGTCATGTTGCGGAGTCCAACAAAATCTCTCGTACCACAGAACATACGGCCGTAACCCAACAACTGGGACTGTATCCGTATAAAATTATTGCAGTGAACAATTACATTGTATGGACATACGAGAAGAATAGCATATTGTGAATGGTTTCAGCTAATTATTAGCATACATGGATTTCGTGTTTAAAATCGAACATTTTTCACTGATGAGCTTTGGTTTCATCTATCTAGATACATTAATTTTAAAAATTCACGTATTTGGTCATCCGAAAGTCCGCATGCCTTAAGAGAAACGCTAATTCAAGCAGAGAAATCTGGTTGTGGTTTGCCATAACAGGAGCGCAAATTATAGGGTCGAAACTACCGTCAACTCAGAAATCAATTTTTCCCAGATAATTTATCCATTTAATCCAAAGACAATACATGAACTTAAGACAGTGATAACTGAATAACTGCATTCTATTACACGTGAAACATTGGTAAATGTATTCGAAAATAAATGTAAAATGTTGAACTATGCCTTCAAGAAAGAGGAAACTATTTCCAGCACCTACTGTGATAATATGTTCGGAAAACAGTGAAGTGATAAATGTTTTAAAAGATGAGTATAACAGTCGAGTTCGTTAAAGGCTTTAACAATTTATTAGTTACGTTTACCTGTAACACATCTTCCGGAAGACGAAAACCGATTTTCGTAAACCGTTTATCGCTGTCGTGTTTACATGGCACAGCCTGAATCGGATTTCCTAATCCACTTAAGATGGCGGCTGAAAAACAGCTGATTTAGTCAGCATAATCGCTATTTTTCTTTACTTAAATACACAAATTCATGTTCACTATAATATTAATACTTTTATTTCACATTAGAAAATATCACTCTGTCCATACGTGCCGAAAATTCTTACCAATAAAACACAATCTGACAAGCCAAGAACGCTTCAAAAACGGTTGCGTTTACATGGGCACGAAAATCGATTGTGGAACTGGATCTCTTCTGAGCTCATCATCATGATCTCTGAAGAGATCGAAACCGGTCACCTTATCTAATAAATTGTTAAAACCTTTTGCTAACTCGACTGTTATTCTTATCTCTTAAAACCTACTGAGATAATGAGTAGTACAGTGTATTTTCTTATAACTGATATAACTAATAAATTCCATTGTTCTAATTGTAATAATATTAAATTCCATCTCGCAACATTACTGCAGCCAATATCAGTGAAATCCAACCGCTAGCTTACACAACGACATGAATGTGCTGCCACTCTATACACCTTACAAGGCGAGACATGCGGAGCTCGACACTGCGGAGACACATTTTTCGCACACACTATATTATAAACTAGATGACCCATTGAACTTCATATCACTTACCTCTGAAAATAAAACATATTAATTTAAATCATATGTATTTTATACACAGTAGCTGTATAAAGGCATCATCGGATAGTATAAGTATCGGCTCGATAGTGGGCGAAAAGAGTGGGAAAATCACGCACACATGTCCAGGATAACGTTCATGTTACATTCGTGGAAGTTCAGGGAAGGTTTAAGCGGTGATAAACTGACAGCAATTCATTTTTATCTTTGACAGTTCATATACGGGTTCAGATCGTGTAAAGCGAACTTTACTCTTTCAAAGTATATTTCTGAAAGCACCCAACACAACAACCAAGTCATTATTTTCATGTTTTAAATCTAAATTTTCCTCGCAATTTTTCCATATCACCGTTTATACCCACCCTGAACTTCCACGAATGAGACATGAACAGGTGTGCGTGATTTGTCCACTCTTTCCGCCCACTATCGAGCCGATACCTAGACTATCTGATGATGCCTTTATAAAGCTACTGGGTCTAAAGTAAATATGGTTTAAATTAATGTAGTTTATATTCAGAGGTAAGTGATACGAAGTTAACCGGTTCACCTAGTCTATCCGGCAATCCTTCGCAATTGCTAACATGTATGTACTCTTGCTTTGAATGTCAAAAGTGAAAAATGTTATCGCAATCGTACAAAAGATTATTCATATCCCAAAGAAAAGAGCTCTTTCAGTTTTCCACATATTTTCCTATTTTCTGGTCAACAGTTTTACACATATTTTCCTATTTTCTGGCCAACTATCCCAAGCTTTTACTTCATTCAAACCTACCTCTCGCTTGGACGTCGAATGTGCAAAATTTTATCGCAAAAGATAAATGGTATTGATATTTCATAGAAAAAAATCTTTCTATTTTTCTGAATTTTCCAATTTTCTGGGAGGCTTTTCCTAGTTGTTATTTCATAAGAATGTTACTCTTGATATTTTGGATAAAGGGGATTACTGCCGGATGTATGCGTCGTTCTGGCACAATATTTCGGTCGCGTAACTCGCTGCCTTCTTCAGGTGCTACCTGAGACTGCCGTTTCTAGAGGACCTTGTCCAGTATTTATGCCCAGCAGACGCTAGGCGCTCTGTCTGCGGTCCGCGCCCACCTGGCGCTGCTTGTAGGTTGTTGTCTCTTCTCTGGCGTTCAGTCGGACGTCCGCGCCCCAATCGGCCGCCATCTGTGGCAGCGGCAACTCTCTGATGCCCCTCCCATGTTGGGTGCTCCCTCCGCGGTCCGCGCCCGTCAGGCGCTGCTCCTGAGGTGTTGAAACTTCCCTGCTGCTCCGACGGACGTCCGCGCCCAGCTCGTCCACCATCTGTGGTCGGGGCAGCTGTCCGAGGCCTTCCTGGCGTCAGTTGCTCTGTTCTTGGTCCGCGTCCACCTCACGCCGCTCCTGAGATGTTGTGGTTGCCCAGAAGCTCCAATGGACGTCCGCGCCCCTCTTGGCCGACATCTGCTGCTATGGCATCTGTTTGAAGCCCATCCGGTGTCAGGCGCTCCATTCTAGGTCCGCGCCCGCCTAGCGCCACTTATGAGTTGTTTCTACTTCTTGCGGAGTTATTTGGTTCCTTCCGCTGGGCCTTAACAAGTTCCAGAACCGGACTCCACGCTGTGCTTACCTGGTAACCGCTATCTCGGTTTTTTAGGTTGTCAGGTTCATAACGTTGGTAGCCCTGCACAAGGCCAAACGTGCGGTGTCAGTGCGATCGGAAAAGATAAGTAATTGAAGTAGAAATAAAACTTAATGTAACACTATAAGTAGCTAAAGACATTTATTAGTGTGCTCTTAAAGCTTACAACTAAAGGTTTTTTCTTTTATTCGCGTATTGATCCAGTAATCACTAAAAGTAGGGTTTGTTTACATACGTCCTTGTTAGGCCTAAATTCCGAGTGTGCATATTTAGCGTTTCTCCGTAATTTTAAGTGCAATTAACACAATCAACTAACTAAATACGTTTATTAGTCTCGTCTTCAAGCTCACCATTAAAGGTTCTTTTCTTTCTCCGCACGTTGTCTCAGTAACCATGAAAACTTGTTTTGTATACATGCATAGGCCAAATTCGCGATTGTGCAAATTTAGTGTTATACCGCAATTTTAAGTGCATTTACTAACAGCTTACACGTATAGTAACCGTTTTTATCTGTAGTTAATATATATTGTAGTTATCACGTAAGTAACAATCATGAATGCAATGTGTTTGAGATGCAGTAGGTTTGTTCGATTTGGGTTTCAATGCAGCTGTTGTGACAAGTGGTTTCATTGGGGGGGATGTAGCGGTGTGGGCAAGAGGGAAGCAAACGAGTCTCTACCTTTGTTTTGCAAAGTGTGTTCAAGGGAAAGAAAAATAGCTGAACAGGAAGGGAAGATTAGAGCCCTTCAGGCTGAACTGGATAGTGCTAGGGAGGAACTTACGAGGTTAAGGGGGGAGAAGGGTGAGCAGGGGTGGGAAGTGGTAGCAGGGAACAGGGGACACAGCTTCACAATTGGCACAAACAACAGATTTGCCTTACTACCACAGTCAGGTGAGGAACAGGCTCCTTTAGATTGAGGTGCAGTTAGGAAACAACAGACTTTCACAAGGAAACCAACGGTTTCAAAAAAGTAGATAGTAGGAGGAAAGTTCTGTTGTTAGGAAGTAGTCATGGAAGAGGTGTGGGCCAGATTGTGCAGGAAAAACTAGGTGACAGGTACCAGGTCACAAACTTTTTCAAGCCCAGTGCAGGTCTAAGCCAAGTGGTAGAGGATATAGGTTCCTTGTGTAAGGGTTTCACAAAACAGGATCATGTTGTTATAGTGGGTGGGGTGGGAAACAGCATTGATAGGGATCAGGGCTATAATATTGAGTGTGATCTGCTTAAAATAGCTTCTGCAACGACCCAGACAAATGTGGACTGTTGCCTGCTTTCATGCGGTATGATCAACCCCAATTGAACCGCTCCGTCAGGAGAGTCAATATGGAGATTGATCAAATGCTTAGGGCGGCTACTCTGTCAGACATAGGTTTGGTTCCTGTTGATGCTATTGATAGGTGGGATTTCACTAGGCATGGACTGCATCTCAATAGGAAAGGGATGGGGAAACTAGCTGGGTTGATAGCAAAATCCTTAAGGGGGGACACTGCAATTCATGGAAATACTTCTTTTTTAGGCTTAGATCAGTGTCCAGTGAGAAGCTCAGGCAGGCAGATGCTAAAAATGTTGAAAAATGAAACGTTTTTCAGAAAAGTAAAGTAAAAAATAATGTTAGCATTTTTCACCAGAATATTTGGGGACTAAAGAATAAAATAGATAAGCTTTTAGTTTCTTTAGATGATGTAGAAACTGATAATGTAACAGATATACTATGCCTGTCTGAGCATCACATTGTCACCGGTATGAAAAATGTGAATGTCAGTGGATGTAAATTAGTCTCAAATGTAAGTAGAGATAATAAGATATAAGATATATGCCAAAAGCTATCACAGAGTAAAAAATTTAGAAACAAAAAAGTTTTGTGTAGAGAAGCATATTGAAACATGTGCCTGCCAGCTTAAACTCAATGATGATAATCTTATAATTGTAACAGTATATAGGTCCCCTTCCGGGAACTTTCAGTTATTTCTGGAAAACTTGGATGGCTTGTTGTGCTATCTGTCAGATAGGGGGAAGCAAATTATTATTTATGGTGATTTCAATGTAGATTCACTGAAAGAGTGTAATAGGAAGAACGACCTGGAAGTATTACTCGGCTCATTCAATCTGACATCCGTTATTGATTTTCCTACTCGGGTAGTAAAGGAGATCAGTACATTGATAGATAACTTTTTTATAGACTAAGATAAGTTGAACAACATAAATGCTTGTCCCATTGAGAATAGTCTTTCGGATCATGGTGCACAGCTAGTAACAGTATATGACATAGCTCCGTTCAGTAATTCGAAACAGTCCACCAGAATTGTGCGCTCGATTAATGGCTTAACAACTAGAAATTTGAAAGAAAGTCTACAGCAGTTAGACTGGGATGAGGTTTACAACGAACATGATGTTAATTTAAAATATAATTTATTTCACGATACATTTGTAAGGGTATTTGATAACTGTTTCCCCAAGAAATTAGTAAAATTTAATTCTAAGAAACCATGCAAAAAACCATGGCTTACTAAAGGAATAAAAATATCGTGTAACCGAAAAAGGGAACTATATCTGTCTGCAAGAAAGAGTAATAACCAGAAACAATGAAATATTATAAAAGCTACTGTGCTACATTAAGAAAAGTTATTAAAAAATGAAGAATCATGTGCATCATGTCTGAGATTAGCTCCTCTGATAATAAAATTAAAACAATTTGGAATATTATTAGAAGGGAGACAGGGCAACCAAGAGCAGAGGAAGAGGGTATTACCATCAAAACAAATGAAAACTGTATTAACAAAAAGTCAGAAGTTGAAAACATTTTTAATGATTACTTTTTAAATGTTGTAGAAAAATAGGATCTAAATGTTCATTAGAAGGAGCAAGGCAATTAATGGAAGAGGCCATACAATTTGATACAATTGACATTCCACCCACCTCACCTCTAGAAATTAGGAAAATAATAAACTCTCTCAAGAGTATACGGTCATATGGAATTGATGGCATTTCCAGCAGGGTATTAAAAACTAGTTCCCAGGTGATAAGTAGGATACTCAGTCATATTTGTAATAGCTCATTCCTGGATAGACTGAAATATGCTATCGTTAAACCTTTGCATAAATTAGGGGATACATATGATGTCAACAACTACCGGCCCATCTCACTTCTGACAGCTTTATCAAAAATTTTTGAAAAAGTTATGTATTCTCGAGTTGCTTCACATATTAGTATAAATAAAGTTCTAACAAAATATCAGTTTGGTTTCCAAAAAAGCTTTTCAACTGAAAATGCTATATATTCCTACACTGATGAAATATTAAATGCTTTGAATAACCAGATATCACCAGTAGGGATTTTTTGTGATCTCTCAAAGGCTTTCGATTGTGTAAATCATGGGATTCTTCTAGATAAGCTTAAATATTGTGGTATTAGTGGGACAGTGCACAAATGGTTTAAATCATACTTAACTGGAAGAGTGCAGAAAGTTGAAATAAGCAGTTCACATGATGTAGGTGAGACAATTAATTCTTCTAACTGGGGAGTTATCAAAAATGGGGTCCCACAAGGTTCGGTCTTGGGTCCTTTGCTGTTCTTAATATATATTAATGACTTGCCATTCTACATACACGAAGATGCTAAGCTAGTACTTTTTGCTGATGATACAAGTATAGCTATCACATCTGACAAACAGGAATTAACTAATGAAATTGTAAATGATATCTTCCAGAAAGTTATTAAGTGGTTCTCTACAAATGGACTCTCATTAAACTTTGATAAAACCTAGTATATACAGTTTCATACAGTAAATAGCATGACACCATTAATAAATTTAGACTTTGATTATAGAATATTCAAAATTTTTAGTTGTTTGCATTGACGAGGGACTGAATTGGATGAAACATATTGAAGATCTCCTGAAACGTCTGAGTTCAGCTACTTATGCTATCAGACTCATAGCAAAATTTGGTGATATAAATCTCAGTAAATTAGCTTACTACGCCTATTTTCATTCACTACTTTCATATGGAATCATATTCTGGGGCAATTCAACATTGAGTAAAAAAGTATTCATTGCACAAAAGCGTGTAATCAGAATAATTGCTGGAGACCACCCAAGAGCATCCTGCAGACATTTATTTAGGGATCTAGGGATACTCACTGTAGCTTCACAATATATATATTCACTCATGAAATTTGTTATTAACAATCCGGCCCAATTTAAAAGTAATAGCAGTGTGCATAGCTATAACACTAGGAGAAAGGATGATATTCACTATTCAAGGTTAAATTTAACTTTGGCTCAGAAAGGGGTGAATTATGCTGCCACAAAAGTGTTTGGTCACTTACCAAGTAGCATCAAAAGTCTGACAGATAGCCAACTAGTATTTAAAAAGAAATTACAGGAATTTCTGAATGGCAACTCCTTCTACAATGTAGATGAATTTTTAGATAAAACATTAAAAAAAGAAAAGAAAAAAGAAATAGAAAATAAAAATAAAATTAAAAAAAAACTTACAATATTGATTGTCAAGTATATACAACATTTACTAACTGACACATTCCACATCGTTACGAAATGTCGTATATATGATCCATGGAACAAGTATTAATCTAATCTAATCTAGTCAGTGACCTTGATTTCGATAGCCTCCTTTATGATGCTGTCCCAGAATCTTGGGGTCTGTGTCACAATTTTGGTTTTGTCATAGTCCATTGTGTGGCCATACTCTAGACAGTGCTCTGCTATGGCTGACTTGGTTGCCTGTCCGAGTCTGGTGTACCTCCAGCTTCTTCCTGCCATGGGGCCAAATGACAAATGTGTCATCAACGTACCTGAAGAAGCACTTGGGTTGAAAGTGGCTGATGCAAGTGCCTCCTCTTCGAACCTTTCCATGAAAAGGTTGGCTACCACTGGTGTTAATGGGCTGTCCGTTACCACTCCTTCCATTTGCTCATAAAACTGACGTCGATGGACTTCCTCCTTATGGACCTTGGGGAGTCCATAGACTCTAGGTGGTACAGGCGCTTTGGCCTGAAGTTTCTTGATGAGCTGTTCGGGTAGACCTGTCTCCTTCAGCAACATCCGGATTTTCTTGTCCACTTTTTCTGTGGGGTCACCCCCTAGAGGTTTGTATGCAGTGTCCTCCAGATGTTGTTGCACCTTGCTTTCATACTCCAACTTGTTTAGGATGACTGTGGAGTTACCCTTATCAGCTGGCAGAACTACAATGCTGTCGTCCTTCCGTAGCTCTCTGAGTGCCGCACTCTTCTCGCTCGAGATGTTGCATTTGGCGGGCTTTGTCCTGGTGAGTGCCCTGCATGTCTCCCTGCGGATCTCTTCAGACACACTGGAAGGTAGTGTGTTGACCACTTGCTCAACTGCACTGATGAATGCAGCCACAGGTACGCTTCTGGGAGTAACTGAAAAATTGAGGCCCTTGCTGAGTACTTTTGAAGTGGCCTCATCGAGCTGCTTGTCACTCAGGTTGACCACCGTCCTTATGTCCCCGTCCTGTTGTAGCCTCTTGTTGAGGCGCTCAAACTTGGCCTGTTGACATGCTGTTCATTTCCTCATGGTGCATTCTGCCAAAGACCAGGAGGCACCATCAACCTGGTCCCAGTCTTCTCGGGTCAGGGTAGCTGCTATGGAAAGGTGGAGATACAGCAATTCCTTGGATGTGACATCAAGTAGATGGCGCATGTCACGCACTATTTCTCTTACCAGCGCAAGGCTGGCTCGGTGTTTTATCCTGTTCGCCGCTCAAGTGTTAACATGATGCTTGAACATGGCGAAAACTGGAACTACATCCCCCTCTCGGCATCTTAGTAGGAAACTGAGAGAACTCAGCATCTTCCCTTTTCTCTGCCGAAGCTTATCCAGCTTCTTGATGTTAAGGTACATCTCCTCCCCGTAGAGTCTTCTGATCTAATTCTTCATGCTTTCCCGGCGAGATCTTGACATTTTGGATAAACGGGATTACTGCCGGATGTATGTGTCGTTCTGGCACAATATTTCGGCCGCGTAACTCGCTGCCTTCTTCAGGTGCTACCTGATTGTTGTTGTTGTTTTTGTTGTTGTTGTTGGTTTGTGAGGGGACTAAACAGCTAGGTCATCAGTCCCTTACTAACTGAGAGGCACCTGCCAATATCGAAAAGTAAAACAAAGCTCTAAAACTGGTAACGCACATAAGGGACAGGTAGACAATGGACAAACCACTGATAACGTAAAACGGAGACACACAGAATTGTTAAAAGAAAGTCAGGAATAAAGTTGGCTAGTGGAGTACCTTGGCGGTGCTACCTGAGACTGCCGCTTTAGGAGGTCCTCGTTACTCTTGCTTTGAACGACAAATAATCAAAGTTTTATCGCAATCAGACGTATGCAATTGATACCCATTGCAAAAAGCTCTTTCAGTTTCTCAGGAATTTTCAAATATTCCGGGTAACTTTCCCAAATTTGTAGTTCATAAGAACGTTCATCATTCCCTGAATGTCAAGGGATCAAAATAAACGGTTCTCAACTTATAGTTTTGAGTACATTTAGAAACACGTTGAAAAAGGAACTTGGTTCGAATTTTGCGACTTTTCTTCTTAACTGTTTCTATTTTTTTTACTGAAATCTTTTTCAAGACAAAAAAAAAAACGAAACAAATAATGAATTACCCCTCTCCGTACAAACCTTGTCCTGTCAGGCCGTACTTAAGTGATGCTCTTACAACCATGTGAAAATTGATTTTTATTCATAGAAAAAAAAATCGCTTTCGGTTTTTCCTAAATTTTCCTGATTTCCGATTGACTTTTCCGAATTTTTATTTCATGCGACCCTTCCTCTTGCCTTCAACATTAAATGTACAAAATTTTATCGCAATTGGACGAACGGTAATGATAGCTCACTGGAAAAGGCTGTTTCAGTTTTTCCAGATTTTCTTTTTTTTTGGACAACTTTTCCATATTTTATCAACGTTTAAACCGTCCCTGGACTCAGACAAATATTTCAAGACTAAAATTAGCCAAATCGGTTCAGCCGTTCTCTAGTTTTAACAAGACTAACGAACAGCATTTCATTTATTTATATATTTTTGAACTAACGTGTAGTTGAGCTATTCGGTATATGTGTGAATGTGTGATTGTTGAAGTGAGACTACATCACGAAAGTGAGAGAAATTGATCATAAAAACATTTCAATACCCTTGGCAATGTAAGCTGAACATGTGGAAATTAGCATATGTCACATTGAGAAAGGAAAAAATTCCGATCGAGGAATAAAGCTTAACTGAAATATTGTTGGATTCACAGACCTGAATTTAACTGACCTCGGCAATTTTCTGCAGTTGTGTGTTATTGAAATCTATATTTATCACTGGTTTTTGTTCAGATTATTCTATTGCGGCAACGGCTGAAGACCTCAAGCGGAAGGTAAGAGCCTGCAGTCGCTGCAACCTGAAAAACGCCGAGGTTTACATGGTTGCATAGGTGTGAGGGGCACAACTCTGGCATCTTCAGCACCAACAAATTAACAGCACTGACTACGACCAACGTAGACACTTCTAACCAACAAGGTAAAGCGCCTGTCGATACTAACAGAGAACAGTTCTTCCAGATGGCGTGGTATCTTCCTGTATTGCTACACCGCTCTCTGTGCCGTGTGCGCTACGTAGGCACACACAGACAATCCGCTTGGTCTTCCATGCTCTCTGTGACATCGACAGGACCAATCACCACGTTGCCTTCTGCCAACGGTCTTCCTTAGTTTCTCCTTGGATACGGATTGATTGTGAATGGATTACTGACCTCGCTTACCATCGGACTCAACCCGGTAAACACACGACCCTATGAACCTGTATTTAGGGCCACAGAGGAACGTTTCAATATCGTGTATGGTGAACGGTGTTATCAATTCAAACGTCGACAGAATTAGATTTCCGACCTGGTTCGGAGTGAATCTGCGGTTCCGTTGCTGTGAACCTAACTGTGTGTCAATAGAATCTGGTTTCACAAATTCTTGTGTATGATCATTCACTACAACTTGCAGATGATGAAATTATTAATAGCCTACATGTAAGCATTGGACTCGGCATCTGCGACAAAAACACTCGAAAGTACCCCAGCAATTAAACTCTTCAAATTAATCAAGTCTCTCTCACAACAATCTCAGTAGTAAAGTCATTAAACGTCACCAATCAAGTATGACAGTAAACTAACCCGTCTGTTGTATACCTAATGGAGATGGGCAAACAATGAAGAACTGCATGAACTGGACAGGGAGGAAAAGATCTTAATAACCTCTTGAGAAAATAGAAAATATTACACTTCTTTGTTTTATAAAAACCGCAAAGAAAAATCGTTCAGATTTATCAGCAATTAAAATGTTATTTATAGATATAATTATCAAATAAAACTACACTTTCGCTTTCACAGAGTTTTTGCACTCCCTCAAGCTGTGTTGTCGTTCAGCACCAACTACCATATCATCTCATCCCGGCATGGAAGCTAAGATTGTAGCAGGCAGCGTCGTATCTCTGCCTAAAAGTTTCTTACTTACGTCCAATGCAATTCGTATCCGAATCCACCTATTCGCGGCATCTAAATTAATTTCAAGGTTTGCTTTGAGACATGCTATGCAGTGGATAGTGGTAGTAAGCTTGGTGTTGCAAAATGTTGGGGCGAGGAGGTGGGCTTCTAATCGACAATGCGATATTTTCTTCCGAGGGCACATATTTTCAGGGAAGGCCTGGAGGCAATGTCGGCACAACTTTAGCCCTCAGCCGCAACGGCGTTCTTAGTACAAGGACGGACACTGTAATGAGGAGCTCCCGTTGAGGATTTCCCACTTCGATTCTTAGCGAGCGACGGTCTGGCCTCACAGCACCCCACTATGCTCAGAGGCCCACGGGAACTCCGCGTCCAGGACTGAATGACAGATTGATCTCTTTAGCGTACCTTAATCGCCATTGTAGAGTTGGAAGTAAAGTGGGTTAGTCAGCGAGGAGTACCGCGTCTGGGAAGCCGCCAAAGGTATCCTTCAGATACTCAGGAAGGTTTTCAACGCCTTTGGGAAGATTACACGTAAACACTCGCCTCGTGGGCAATCCGTAAGGCAGTAATTTAATTCATCGAAAACGGCCTACGAACTGTATTACTCCGCGAGGTCCACAAGGGAACGGGTTTACTAGTCGGGATTGGTCGGTTTTAGCGGCAATTTGCTGACTGTTCCCTTCGAATGTGGCGATGACATTCACGAATCCTCATGGTCAGTATAGAGAGGGGTCAGCGTCTACATTTCAAGTTGGAAAGTAGATTTTGTACGATTGCACGTCCAAAAGAAAGTTGGTTGGTTGGTTTGTTGGTGTTGGGTGATTAAAGGGGACTAAACTGCCGGGTCATCAGTCCCCTGTTCCCAGCTAAGAGATCACAGGATTTCATGTACGATTAAAATAAGCACCCTGCAACCAGTACAGAAGACGTACAGGAAGACAGTGTTGGTCAGAATTACAACATGAAAAGGAAATATGAACCACAGTAGAGGTGGAACTAATAATCAACTAAAAATCACAGCAGATGTTGTTGTCTGGCTGATCACTAGGATAATAATGGATGAGCCAGCCATTCTGCACGTATTATACAACTGCCATTCTGAAAAAGGACTTACAAGACAAAAGTGACAACAGGTTAAAACTATAGGTGGTGTATGCCTGAAAATCAGGCATACGAACCCACCGTTAAAGCTTGTGATAAAAGCCCGCTGCGCGAATAAAACCTAAAACACAGTCAGCCATAGAGGCCTCGTCAGCTAAAATCGAAGGGAGCGCAGTAGGCAGCTTAAAAGACTGCCACAATGCAGCTAAAAGTGGACAGTCCAACAAGATGTGAACTACAGTCAACACAGCTCCACAATGGCATTATGGCGGTTCCTCTCGGCGTAAGAGGTGGCCGTGCGTTAGCCACGTATGGCCTATACGCAGGCGACAGAGGACGACTGAGTCCCTTCGAGAAGGCCTTAGGGACGTCTTCCAAGCTGCTGTCGTGGGCTTGATTCCGCGGAGCTTATTGGGCATACTCATTGTTGCCCATTCCGAATTCCAGGCCTCTAAGATCTTTCGGTGGAGACCCAAGCGGATATCGCCTTCTGGGGTACCGATATCCAGGCGCTGGCATGTGATGGACTGCTTGGCCACTGATCAGCGTTCGTTCCCTGAAATTCCAATGAGGCCTGGGGTCCAGATGAAAGCCACAGAACGGCCTGACTTGCCAAGACTAAACACCATGACTTGGATGGATCGCACCAAGTGGTGTTTGGGAAAGCAGTGGTCGAGAGCGTGCAAGGCACTCAGGCAGTCACTACAGATAAAATATGACTTCCTTGGGCATGCTCTGAGATGGTCGAGTGCACGGGTTATTGCGATCAGCTCTGCTGTAAAGACAGTACAGTCAGGGGGCAGGGAGCGCTGTTCAGTGTGGTCATTATGAACATAGGCGTAACCCACTCTGCCGTCTACCTGGGAGCCATCAGTGTATATGACATCTGCATCACGGAATGTGCCAAGTATGTCCAGAAACTGGTATCTAAGTAATTGTGGTGAAATCGATGCCTTGGAATCGCAGGACAGTTGCAGGTGAAGGTGAAGGCGAGGGATGGTCCAATGGGGGATATTAGATAGGCAAGAGAATGCAGGATGGAGAGGAAAAGACTCCAGTGAAGAAAGAAGAGAATGTACCCGGACCGCGACTGGAAGACCCAATCTGGGTCGACATTGCGGAGAGGGAAGGTCGGTATTTGCAAACAATAACCTGTGATTTGGATGGTGAGGCGTAGCGTGGACATGGACAACGTAGGAGGCCAGCAACTGTTGCCGGCGGTACCTCAAGGGAGGGATGCCAGCTTCGGCAAGGAGGCTAGGCACAGGGCTGGTGCGGAATGCCCCTGTGGCTAAGGGGACACCACCATGAAGAATAGGATCCAAGATGATCAGTGCTGAAGGTGATGCAAAGTCATACACCTGGCTCCCATAATCCAGGCGTGATTGGATGAGCGCCTTAAAGAGGTGCATGAGGGTTCGACGGTCAGCTCCCCAGGCAGTGTGGCTGAGACATCGCAATATATTTAGGTGCCGCCAGCACTTCTGCTTCAGCTGACGAAGGTGTGCCCCCCAAGTCAGTCGGTTGTCAAACAGCAAGCCGAGAAACCGATGGCTTTCTGCAACATGAAGCTGGTCAGCAGCTAGGTACAGTTCTGGGTCAGGGTGAACTGCTCGACGGCGACAAAAGTGCATCACCCGGGTTTTAGATGCTGAGAATGTAAAGCCATGTGTCGTGGCCCATGACTGTGCCCTTCGGATGGCTCCCTGAAGACGCCTTTCTGCGACACCAATGCCAGGAGAGCTGTAGAATAAGCAAAAGTCATCATAAGGAAGAACAAACCGATGACCCTACTGCTGCAGCAAGAACGTTTATCGCAATTAAAAAGAGCGGTACGCTGAGAACGGAGCCCTGTGGGACGCCGTTCTCCAGCACTCGGCGTGAGCTGAAGGAGGTACCAACTCTAATCCTAAAAGTGCGCAGCGAGAGGAAATTCTTGATAAAAATTGGGTGTGGACCCCGTAAGCCCCAGTCATACAGTGTAGCAAAAGAATATGGTGACGTTATGTTGTGTCATACGCCCGCCGGAGGTCAAAAAAGACCGCAACTAAGTGTTCACGCCTAGAGAAGGCTGTACGGATGGCCGACTCCAATGACACTAAATTGTCGATAGTGGAGCATCCCTGGCGGAAACCCCCCTGTTGTGGGGCCAGCAGACTCCGATCTTCAAGGACCCACATAAGACGGCGACTCACCATACGCTCAAGTAACTTACACAGGACATTTGTTAACTGTCAACTGCCAGCGGATCTGCTCCCGGTTTCATAACAGGGATAATAATACTATCCCTCCACTGGGATGGGAAAACACCCCCTGTCCAGATCCTATTAAATAAGGCGAGCAATTTCTGATGAAAGGCCGCTGACAGGTGACGGACGAACTGGCCATGTATGCGGTCTGGTCCCGGAGAGGTATCGGGGCATGCAGCAAGAGCAGTGGTAAACTCCCATTCTGTAAATGGAGCATTGTACAGTTTCCGACGGCGAGTGTGGAAAGATAGAGGATTTCGCTCCACCCGTTGTTTGAGCGGAAGGTGGCACTATAATTTGCCGTCGCGGAGCAGCTCGCATAATGCTCTGCCATGCACTCAGCAATAACGGCCAGATCAGTACAGATAGTTACATCGATGGTCAGAGATGGGATTCCCGCTGGTGGGCGGTAGCCAAAGAGGCGCCGTACCTGAGACCAGACGCGAGAAGGGGAGGCACGAGAGCTTATAGAGGCAACCTACCGCTCCCAACAGTTCTGTTTACTTTGCCAGATAAGTCGTAGGGCTCGGGCCCTGAGCCTTTTAAAGGCTATCAGACTTTAAAGTGTAGGGCGGCGCCGGTGGCGTTGTAGTGCTCTCCGACGGTCCCGGATGGCCTCAGCAATCTCGGGCGTCCACCAGGGCACGACTTTGCGCCGAGGGGAGCCAGTGGTGATTGGAACAGCCTCATCTGCAGCTGAGACTATAACAGCTGTGACCTGTTGGACTGTCGTATCAATATCATGTGGTAATGGAACAGAAGCCACAGCAGCCGAGGTGTAACGCCGCCAGTCTGCTCTATGTAGACACCATCTGGATGGGTAGCCTGCAGGTTCAAAGTGCTGGAGTGACAGAAGAATGGTGAAATGGTCACTCCCGTAAAGGTCGTCGTGGACCCTCCAACTGAAATGTGACAACAGGCCTGGGCTACATACAGATATGTCAATAGCAGAATATGTGCCGTTTGCTATACTAAAATGTGTGTGTGCACCGGTGTTTAAGAGGCATATGTCCTGCTGTGTCAGTAATGTTTCAACGTCTCTACCATGTCCCGAGGGCTGTATACCGCCCCAGAGAGTGTGGCGGGCGTTGAAGTCCCCCAAAAGGATAAATGGTGGGGGTAGTTGAGCGACCAAAGCAGTGCGGTCAGCAAGGGACAAGACCTCATCTGGTGGGAGGTATAGAGAGCAGACAGTTATGTCCTGCATTGTTCTTAGTTTAACAGCCACTGCCTCGAGAGCCATGTTAAGAGGCACGGCAGCACTAGGAACAGTGGCGAGGACATAAATGCAGACACCTCCAGATACCCTGTTGTAGTCAGCGCGGTTGTCATAGTAGTCCTGATAGCCGTGGAGGGCTGTGGTCCGCTGGACAGGAAACCATGTTTCCTGTAGGGCTACACTGAAAGCAGGATAGCGGCATAGTAATTGCTGCAGCTCCGGTAAGTGGCAGAAAAAGCCGCCACAGTTCCATTGCAAGATCATGCTACTTCTTGATTGCTGAGGCATGGCAGTATCGAGGGTGCTGTTGGTTCCACAGAATCACCGGTCGTCGCCGTTGGTGGAGGCAGTGCCTCTACATCCATCGCCTCCAAGGTCTTGGTGATAGCCAAGTCCTCTGGTGAGGCGAGGAGTTCCACCACGTCCTCAGACGTGTGAGGTGGTGCTGGCGGCGGCGACGGCAGCGGCGGTGGTGGTGGTACAGTTTCCACCGTGGAAGACGTTTGCTTAGCAGCGTTCGACTTTTTCTTCTCTCGCTCCTTTTTAGGTTTCTCTTGCTGGGAGGGCTTTGGGGCCTCAACCTCAGCCTCAAGGACTGAGGAGGACCTTGAAGCCCTACGACCATGACTCAAAGTAAGTGGCTGTGTCAGGTACTCACTGGTACCCACATTATCAGTGGGAGAAACCAAAGGAAGGGAGCCCAGGCACCCCTTCCTGGCGAGAGGTGCCGGAGAAGACTGCTTCTTCTCCGGCTGGGTGTTAGGGACCGGAGTCCCCAACGGTTGTGGGGCAGTTGCCCCCACAGGAGGTGGTGGTGGGGGCAACAGAAGAAGGGCCCCCAAACGTCAAGGGGGCAGTTTGATGTTTTCAGCGCACAGGGGCCACAGAAGGTGGCGTGACATGGGAGGCTGACGTCCCCATAGCGATCGGAGACGATGCAATGGCAGCAAAGGATGACGACATCCGAATGGGATGAAGACGCTCATACCTTCGTCTGGCCCCTGAGTACGTTAATCTATCCAGGGATTTGAATTCCAAGATTTTTCGTTCTTTATGTAGCACACTACAGGTCGGTGGCGCAGGTGGATGTTGCAGCCCACAATTCACACACACAGGAGGATGTGATGGACGCCCACAGTCTCTACATGTGGGGCTGGAAGTGCATCGGGAGGACACATGGCCGAACTTCCAGCACCGAAAACATTGCATAGAGGGAGGGATATACGGTTTTACTTCACACCGATATATCATTATCTTGACCTTCTCAGGCAGTACATCGCCTTCGAAGGCCAAGATAAATGCACCGGTGGCAACCCTGCGATCTTTCGGTCCCCTATAGATGCGCCGGACGAAGTGAACTCCTCGCCGCTCTAAGTCGGCGCGCAATTCATCGTCAGTCTGTGACAGGAGATCACGGTGGAATATTAAGCCCTGGATCCTTTTGAGCGTCTTATGCGGAGTGAAACGTACGGCGAAGTCTCCCAGCTTGTCGCAGGCAAGGAAAGCCTTTGACTGTGCAGGAGATGCCGCTTGTATTAAGATAGACCCGCTTCTCATTTTTGAAAATGATGCCACTTCACCAAATCGATTTTCAATAGTGTCAACAAAAAATTGCGGCTTAGTATTTGTAAAGGATTCCCCATCAGCCCGAGTACAGACTATGTACTGGGGGAAGTAAGGCTCAGATTGGTTAAGGGCCCGACATTCTTCCCAAAGTGTGGCCAGGGAAGGGAACGATCGGGGGTCATACTGTGCACCATTAAATTCGTTTCTTCCTCTCTTAGAGACGACGGTTTTGTGACCGCCCACGCTGTGTATGGCTCGTTTCATTTCTGTCCCACGAGCAGCTAGGGAAATAAGGTCCACCCAGGCAGAGCCCCGCTTGCCTGGGTAAGCTTTATACAACTGAGGTGCGGCAGGTTCCTCAGAGGTTGCTCGCTAGCGGCTGTTCAACCTCAACAGCCATACATCTCCTCGGCACGTAGCACACCTTGAGATTGAGTTTTTTTTTATAGAGGTTTGCACCGTCCTCGCGACCCGGGCGATTAAGCCAAGATCCCAGGGCTCTGAAATTACAACGTTCCACCGTCGCGCCGAACGATGGTCGTTGAAGCACGCACAGAGCTTACGGTGTAGCGGACTGTTGGCGGGACACAGCCCACGGCTAAGGACCCGTGTTCGCCAAGCCCGTACAAAGCAAATTAATGCTGAGCCCCTGAGGGGCCAAAAGGAAGGATAACCCAACCCAGTCGATATATTTTTTCTGATCAGAGGCGGTTCACTGGTATGCATAATAGCAAAATCACAGATGTACAAATTAATTTTAAATATAATCCTCATTAATGCTAATATCAAGGGTTGTCACCATATGTTTTGAATTAAAAACATGGAAAAAGATCCAACACTCTAAATCTACAAGTATGGTTGCGCGATAATTGATCAGAGCGCAACAAATAGTTATCTATCTAATTACCCCTCCAAAATAGTGAGTTAGCAAATTGTAAATGAAAGTAACTTTATGTCTTAAACACAAACATTTATTCATTAAAGCACACAGAAATAGTTAACAATTAATAAAAAAAGGATTTTGTATATGAAATTACAGTTGGAAGTGTAGTCAAGCAACGGGTTACAAATGAAAACAAATATTTATAAAAATGACATCAAATGCAGGAAAAACGGTTAACACCGTTCTCTGAGTTCGAATTAGCACAATTCCATTCATTCACTTGTACATTAGGTTCCAATATTTTATAGTATTTCTCGTAGTCACATGCGTATCTGCTGCAAACATCACTGTTAGCTATCAATAAAATTCTTCTGGGTCTGAAACCGCGGCCAGCTGATCAACACGTGCCGTGGAGTCCAGACAAAAAGGACATAGCGGTCTGACTCGCCAAGCTTACGGTGTAGCGGACTGTTGGCGCGACACAGCCCAAAGCTCAGGACCCCGGATTCGCCAAGCGCGTACTCAGCAAATTAATGCTGAGCCCCTGAGGGGGGCAACTGAGTCTCGGCGGGTCGGCCGCAGTGAAGATTTCCACAAAGCTGTGGAGAGCTTCACTGCCCAAAGCTTATTCGGTGCAGTCGCCGTAACCCACTCAGTGCTCCAAGCCTCGCGCACCCTCCGGTGCAACACCAGTTTAACATCCTGTTCCGTGACACCAATTGTGAGAGGTGTTCCCATAGTGGCCTGCTTGGCCAACCGATCTACATGCTTATTCCCTGGTATGCCAACATGACCTGGGGTTCACACAAAGACCACAGAACGGCCTGATTGGCATAGGGAGTGAACAGTGTCCTGGATCGACCGCACTATTGGGTGCCGAGAGAAACACTGGTCGATCGCTTGTAAGCCACTCAGGGAGTCGCTACAGATGACGAACGATCCCCTGGGGCGAGCTCTGAGGTGTTCAAGAGCTCTCAAAATACCGACCAGTTCTGCGGTGAAGATGCTGCTTCCACAAGGCAATGACCGCTGTTCGATGTGGTCACCATGGATAAAGGCATATCCAGCATGGCCATCGACCAAAGAACCGTCCGTGTAAACAATGTTTGCTCCGTGAAACGTATCAAGCAGTGCATAGAACCGGCGACGGAGAAGCAGTGGTGATATCGAGGCTTTTGAATCCCGGGACAAGTCCAGCCGAAGCTGCAGGCGTGTAGAAAGTGGGAAGAGAAGCCTGTGATACGGATGACGGGGTGAAGCATGAACCCGGGCAATATAACACACCAACAAACGTTGCCGGCGATACCGCAAAGGGGGAACACCAGCTTCAGCTAGAAGGCTCGTTACGGGACTGGTGCAAAAAGCCCCTGTTGCGAGCCGCACACCTGTGTGGTGAACAGGGTCTAGGACCCGCAAGGCAGAAGGGGCTGCTGAGTCATACACCACACTCCCGTAATCAAGCCGCGACAGAATAAGTGACTTATAGAGCTGAAGAAGGGTGGAACGTGCTGCTCCCCAACTAGTATGGCTGAGGCATCGAAGGACATTTAAATGCCGCCAACACTTCTGTCTCAGCTGACGTAGGTGTGGCACCCAAGTCAGCCGGGCATCAAAGACCATGCTCAGGAAGCGATGTGTTTCCTCGACCTGAAGTAGTTCACCACCCAAGTAGAGCTCTGGGTCAGGGTGAACTACCTAACGGCGACAGAAGTGCATCAAGCGGGTTTTCTGTGCGGAGAACTGATATCCGTGAGTAGAGGCCCACGAGTGGGCCTTTCGGATGGCACCCTGCAGCCGTCATTCAGCTACGCCGATGCTAACGGAGCTGAAATACAGACAGAAGTCATCGGCGAACAGGGAGCAACTACCGACGACCCCACAGCCGCAGCAAGACCGTTAATCGCTACTAAGAACAACGGCACACTGAGGACAGAGCCCTGTGGGACACTGTTCTCTTGAATGTGGGGGGAGCTAAAAGATGCCCCAACCCTAACCCGGAACGAGCGGTGGGAGAGGAAATTGCGAATAAAAATAGGAAGGGCACCCCGTAAGCCCCAGTCATGAAGAGTTGTTAAAATATGGTGGCGCCAGGGGTGTCATATGCCTTTCGAAGGTCGAAAAATACAGCAACCAAATGCTGACGCCTAGCAAACACAGTGCGATTAGCCAACTCCAATGACACGAGGTTGTCGATGGTAGAACGGCCCTGGCGAAAGCCCCCTTGTTGTGGAGCAAGGAGTCCGCGCTCTTCTAGGATCCACATAAGCCGCCGACTCACCATACGTTCGAAGAGCTTGCAGAGAACGTTGGTGAGGCTGATCGGACGGTAATTGTCAGCCACCAGGGGATCTGCACCAGGTTTCAGCACCGGGATGATAGTGCTTTCCCGCCACTGCGACGGGAAAGTGCCCTCTGCCTATAGATGGTTAAACACGGCGAGAATGCGGCGTTGAAACTCTGGTGAAAGGTGTCGGAGGAATTGGCCGTGAATCCTATCAGGTCCTGGAGTTGTATCAGGACACGCAGCAAGGGCAGTTCGGAACTCCCACTCGGTAAACGGGTCGTTGTATATTTCCCGACGACGAGTGCGGAAAGAAAACTGTTTCCGCCCGGTCCGCTCTTTTAGAGCGCGGAAGTCAGCACTGTACATGGCAGTCGCAGAGCATTGTGTGTAGTGGTCTGCCATGTGCTCGGCGATAGCTGTCGGGAGCGTGCAGAGCACACCCTGGATGGTGAGGGATGGGATTCCTGTCTGCGGGCGGTATCCGAAGACGCGTCGGACTTGCGCCCATACCTTAGTCAGGGAGGTGCGGGAGCCGATACTGGCTACATACCGCTCCCAGGAATCCTGCTTACTCTGCTGTACGAGTCGTCGAGCACGCGCACGGAGCCGTTTAAAGGCCACCAAATTCTCCACGGATGGGTGGCGTCGATGGCGCTCGAGCGCTCGCCGACGTTCCCGGATGGCCTCAGTAATCTCCGGTGTCCACCAAGGCTCGGACCTACGCCTAGTGGAACCGGTGGTTTGTGAAATTGCCGCCTCAGCGGCCATGACAATACTATTAGTCACCTGCTGGACTACGTTGTCATTGTCATCTGGCAGTGGTGGAGCAATGACAGCAGTTGAAGCATACACAGTCCAATCAGCCCTACGGAGAAACCAACGGGGTAAGCTGTCTGCAGCTTTGTACCGCAGGAGTGACACAAAGATTGGAAAGTGGTCGCTGCCACATAGGTCCTCATGCACGCGCCAACCGAGGTGTGGTCGAAGGCTGGGGCTGCAGATGGAGAGGTCGATCGCTGAATACGTGCCCTGTGCCACGCTAAAATGCGTGGGCGCACCTGTATTCAGGAGGCAAAAGTCTTGGTGCACCAATAATGTCTCAACATCCCTACCGCGGCCTGTGGTGTAGAGCCCACCCACAAAGGGTTGTGGGCGTTGAAGTCCCCCAATAGGAGGAATGGTGGGGGAAGTTGGAAGACCAGAGCGGTAAGGGTGTTGGGAGACACGGCCTCATCCGGAGGAAGGTACAACCTGCAGACAGTTAATTCCTGCGTTGCCCGGATTCTAACAGCCACTGCCTCAAGAGTGGTTGTGAGTGGCACGGGGGCACTGGGGACAGTGTCCAGGATATACAGGCAGACACCGCCAGACACCCTGTCATAAAGGGTCCTGTTGCGGTAGTAGCCCCGATACCCATGGAGGGCAGGGGTCCGCTGTGCTGGAAACCATGTCTCCTGTAGGGCGATACAAAATGCAGGGTAGCTGTACAGTATTTGTCGCAGCTCAGCCTGGTGATTAAAGAAGCCGCCGCAATTCCACTGGAGGATAAAATGTCCTCCACGCTCTAAGGCCATAAAACGAAAGAAAAGAAGAAGATCATTCCATAGGAGCACCTGCTGCCTGATGGTCAGGCTCAACAGAATCTATGACCATAGAATCAGTTGATTCCGGTTGTGCAGATCTCCTATGGTCGAGTGAATCAAGGAGTGCGAGATCCTCAGCGGAAGCGAGGATCTCGACCTCATCCTCTGAGGCAGAGGATGCGGGTGTGGGTGGTTTGGAAGCCACCAAAGAATCCTTTTTCTTCTTCTCTTTCTTGTTACCCTCTCGCTGGCCCTTGGGTGTTAAGGGCCTTGGGGGCTTCTCAACAGGGGCTGCAGGTGCCGACGAAGAGGTGGAGGCCCCTCGATCAGCAGCCGCGGGATCCTTCAGCCATCGGCCAGGATCCACTTTCCCACAAAGAGAAGCCTCGGAAGGGAGTGTCCCGTGGGACCCCTTCTGGGCGAGAGGAGCCGGAGAAGGCTGTTGTTTCTCCGGCTGTGGGGTGGGGACAGACGTCCCCTGTGATGGCTTATCTGTTGCTCCCAACATGAATAGTGTGGGAGCAACCGAAGGTGTTGGGCCCCCAACTGTCAAGGGGGCAGGTGGAGTGGGTCGGGCCTGGGGGCCCGCTGGCATTGGTGGTGCACTCTGTGGTTTAGCAACTGTGGGGATCGACGATGAAGCTACTGTTGAGTATGGGGTCGTCATGGTCACTGGGTGGAGTTTTGCGTTCTTGCGCCTGGCCTCTGCATATGTCAGCCGGTCCAGGGTCTTGTACTCCATGATCTTACGCTCCTTGTGGAGTACAGAGCAGTTGGGAGAACACGGAGGATGCTGCTGGTTGCAATTGACACAAACTGGAGACGGGGTACAAGGGGCGTCCGGGTGGGATGGACGCCCACACTCCCGACATGTTGAGTTGGCATCACATCGGGAGGACATGTGCCCAAACCTCCAGCATTTGAAGCAGCGCATAGGGGGAGGAACATAGGGCTTTACGTCGACACGGTAGACCATCACCTTGACCTTCTCAGGCAATGAATCGCCCTCGAAAGCCAAGATACGGCGGATGAAATGCACACCACGCCGCTCCAAGTTAGCTCTCAATTCGTCATCTGATTGCAGCAGCAGATCCCTGTGGAAAATGATACCCTGGACCATGTTTAACGTCTTATGTGGCGTAATAAAGACGGAAACATCACCCAGCTTGTCGCAGGCTAGCAAAGCCCGTGACTGCGCTGGGGATGACGTCGTTATCAGAACCGACCCAGATCTCATCTTTGACAGATACTCGACCTCTCCATATTTGTCTTCTAAATGTTCGACGAAGAACATTGGCTTCGTCGTCATAAAAGATTCCCCATCACTTCGTGTGCAGACCAGATATTTCGGGGCATAAGCCTCACCCCGATTTTTCGCCCGACGTTCATCCCATGGTGTGGACAAGGAAGGAAACGTTTGGGGATCATAGCTTGCAGCGTTGTAATCGCCTCGACCACGCTTAGAGATGGCGGTTGTACGTCCGCCAACGTTTCGTGTTCGTTTCATGGTGTTCCCACGAGCAGCTAGGGAAATAAGCGTCCACCCAGACAGAGCCCCGCTTGCCTGGGTAAGCCTTATACAACTGAGGTGCGGCAGGTTCCTCAGAGGTTGCTCGCTAGCGGCTGTTCAACCTCAACAGCCATGCATCTCCTCGGCACGTAGCACACCTTGAGATTGAGGGGTTTTTAGAGAGGTTTGTACCGTCCTCGCGACCCGGGCGATTAAGCCAAGATCCCCGGGCTCTGAAACGTACAACGTTCCACCGTCGCGCCGAACGATGGTCGTTGAAGAACGCACAGAGCTTACGATGTAGCGGACTGTTGGCGCGACACAGCCCACAGCTCAGGACCCCGGGTTCGCCAAGCCCGTACTCAGCAAATTAATGCTGAGCCCCTGAGGGGTTTATTTAATACATTACACATAACCTATATATATGACATTTGCGATTTTGGCAGAAACTTTTCCACTTTGTAAAATTTATATAACTTCATATATGGCATATGTTTAAAATAGAAATGTAATAACTTCCGTGTAATCAAGTAGTACGTTGTATTGATATTTCAAATCATTCCGCCTAGAACTTTCTGATATATTAGATTCTGAAAATAAGACTAAGCATGGTCCTAAGTTGGATTTCTAAGACGAGATACAGGAAGGGTAGGCAATGACGGGGAGGAGAGTTATACACGTACTCTTTTAAGTATAACCAAGACTTCAAATACCAAATTTTCTAGTTCAGGTTTAAAAACTGACTTAGTAGCAGTGTTTTTAATAGATCTATAAAGTCCTCTATTTCACCCCGTTAATGAGTGATTTTCAGAAAAAGCGGAAAGACGTCTTCTTTAAATTCTAACCAAGAATCTATATACCAATTTATGTAGATCTAGCATGATAATTGACTAGCTAACAGCGTATTTTCAAAAAACTTTTCAGCTCCCATTTCAACCCCTTAGGACGGAATGTCAAAAAATCGTTTCTGAAACGATGCCAACGGTGTAAGATGAACACCGTCTGCAAATTTCAAGTTTTGGCTGGGCTGGTTTTGGCTGGGCGATGATGTGTCATTCATTATTCAGTTAGTCAGTCGCTCGGAACATTGCTTCTTGCATATAGATATTACGCGTTGCAATCTGCTCTCAAAGGCGTCCCCTGTTATATACTGAATATTACCAAGCGGAGCGGAGTGCAGTCACAAAGTCGCTTACAAAGTCGGACGCCTTGGCGGACGACCCCGCTACTCAACGATTTGATGCACCATGAACATAGCGGCCCTCAGAGTGCCAAATAATAGCCACTGACAACATAATAAATGAGTTTTCAAAGAGCAGTTAAGAGATTTGGCAACATCAGCCACTGTCGCAAGTGAAATTTTACCGAAATCATTATACTACTATATCAACATGGAAAATGACGTATCGATTTTAGATTGTACAAAGAGGCCACGAAACTTACACAATTCAAAAGGCGCTTTGCCGTAGATGCGTGCAAAACGAAAATCATGAGGCAAAAGGAAGCAGATGCTTTCATATATATAGCTCTGATCACGCTTTAAATTCTCCAGCTGCCAAACAAATGACAGTCGAAAACTGAAGTGGAACCAACATCTGCCTTGCGTACCGGTAAAGTTCTATGGTAAAAAAAATCACAGTAGCCTAACGAACGCCGGCCGCGGTGGCCGAGGGGGCTGAGGCGCTCCAGTGACGGTCTACACTGCCACTACGGTCGGGGATTCGAATCCTCCCTCGGGCATGGATATTTGTGCCATCCTTAGTTAGTTCATAAGTAGTTTGTAAGCTTAGGGACTGATGACCCCGTAGTTAAGTCCCATAAGTTCTACAAACATTTGAACATTTTGAGCCTAACTAACGATATTGATTTGATTGAAGCATTTGAGCGGTGGTGGCCCTATTTCAGAATTATTTTCTCCATTTTATTTGGACACAATGGTCTGGATTGATTCCGGAAGGATATTAATAGTATTATCTTGTTTATATTCAATACCTTTTATTTGTCTTGTAATTATCAGAGGATAGGAGTTTGGGAGGTAACTTTCTGTACACTGGGAGTATGACTGTTTCTTTATTATTGTGAGCATCGCCGATGGGATCATTGTCTTCCGAGGCGGAAGGCGCTGGCGACACCAGCAGACAGGCACTTTTGTGGTTGCGGGAGAGGGGTGGGGGTTGCTGGCGGCAAGTTCTCTGATGTAGCTTCCTAGGCATTCTGCAGACACCGCCTGGAGGACGAGGGCTGGCCACCACCACCCGTGGTGAATCTGCTCCTTCTGCAGATGGACATTTATATTTGGGCTGGGCACGTGTGTGGCTGACGTGAGGCCAGGTGGTTTGTTTTGTCGCTAGGGTGCTGTATTGTGTAGGGAGGTTCTCCGGTCACGACGCACCGGAAAGGCACTAGAGTACAGTGAGCAGAGGCAGTAAAAGTTGGCGTTGTTCTGGTCCGCACGTGCACCCGAGTTTATGGAACACCGGGGGCGGGCGTCTGTGAATGTTTGTGTAAATTGCCGGAGGTCATTTCTGGGGAAGTTAGAGCAGCGCTCTCGCGACGGGACGCTGGCTTCTGTTCGGCGGTAAAGTCATTTCGGCGTCTGCAGATTCGTTCCAAAGGTCCGCAATTTCTATGGATTTCTGAGAAATGCTGGCTTACGTGCAGAATGCAGAGTGGTACAGTTTCGTGGGGAAGGAACGTGGCGTGTTGAACAATAGCTCTTAAATTCCATTGGTTTGACCATTAAGTAAAATTTGTGATTGGCTAGACGTCACCGGTGGAATGGACTTTGAATTATTTCAGTGTGCTTTCTGCACAGTCAAGTGTTAGAGTCATGTCTGGCTACTGTAGTATAAATTGAAACTTGTAATACTTTGAAGTGCGTGTTCGCTGTCAGCTACACCACTAGTAATCAGAATTTTTACCGTTTCTTGAAAGAACAGTTTTATTTTTCACTATATTATTGTCGTCGGCTTAACCGACAAAACCTGTTCTACTCGTGTCAGTCTACATTCGCGATCGCTGCTGTCAACACTGCACTGCCATCAGCTGGTCTTCGGCAACTTCAACGCTTTTTCTACAGAAAGACGGTAAGGTTGCGTCAACGCTTCTGCTGAGGAAGGGGAGTTGAATGTTAGTAGTTAGGTAGGAGTTTATCCTGTGCCAGAGGGGATGCTTTTGTAGATGAAAATAGACTGGGATCGGAGTTGGGGTTAAAATTCACTTGTTTTTTATACTTCGTGGTTTTGCCACATCCCTCCTCTGACTTAGCCAGTCAAAACCTTTATATTCGTGTAGCACCCATTTTGATATTTGAATTTGTATTTTATTCTCTTTTAAACTGATGTTTTTGCATGTATTATATATATGTGGCATATGGTCACATTTGTGTTGTATTGGTCAGGCTGTAAAATAGAAACCGTTATATAGTTTTTATACACATTTTTGTGCCGACCTCATATCAACCACATTTGACTGAAATATTTTGGGGGGAAAATTCTTGTAAAATTCTCGTAAAGATAGGTAGGTCAGGGGAAAATATTTGAATTGTACAGAGTGTGCAATATTGCCAGTTATTGTTATTGGCATGTGAAAAGCTTGCATGTCGCTACTGCATACAGTTAGTGACAGTCTGTAGTAAATTCACTTATATGTGTGTGTGTGTGTGTGTGTGTGTGTGTGTGTGAGAGAGAGAGAGAGAGAGAGAGAGAGAGAGAGAGAGAGAGAGAGAGTTTTATATTTAATAAATAAAAAGCCTTAAATTTGATTTCAGAAGTAGGTTATAAGCAAAATGATTGCATCAATTTACTAAAGTAATTTCACATATGACATTTAAGTATTATTCTAAGTTTTCACTCATCTCACTGGCTATTTGCATATCATTTTGATCTGTAATTACAGTCAGTCTTATATAAGACTTATAAGAGAATACGTTCTTTCACATTCACTCGGTGATTCTGTGTCCACATGAATGGCAGTATTTCCTTTTCTATTTATTTCACATGAAAGTGAGCCATAGCGAAGCCTGGCCATGTTTAGCTAGTTTGATTTAAGTTCTTTAAATATTCCCAGTGCTGTGTCACACGTGGGTAAAACAATGATATGCAGAACCAGTAAGGCATATTTAACTTCACTCATTGAAAACGGGAAAAAGCACCAAGAATTCGTCGATGCAGCAAAGTGAAATTATATTGACACATTTTTGAGAATGTATGCAACACGTGATCAGACATACAGAGCTATACGCACACGAGTAGTCACCAGAACGTATGTAATGCCAACGCGAGTACCGTGTGTATCATACTTTTGCAACAAAGCAAGCAACAATTCTCCCATGGTCAGGAATGGCCTGCTATGCAACCTGCTCCTGGTGGTTTTGTTGGACCAGATTTTGAGCCGGTCGAGCAGACAGCGCAAGATGACATTTCGTCCGGTCCTGAAGACACTCAATTGGGTACAGATATGGGGACCATACTGAGTAGTCGACGCACGTCTTTAAGAACAGGTTGGGTTGTACAGGATACATGTAGACGTGCTTTGCCCTGATGTAAAAGCATACATCCTTGTTAATGCATGAACGGTAGCAAAATAAGTTATTATGGTTTCAGTGTAAAATGTAAGTTTCAACTTTCCCTGGACGATCACCAGAAAGACCACTGTCCATGCTGAACGATCATGCGTGGCGTTAGAGCGTCTCCGTTCACGCTCCAACATCGTTCATCCCACCTCCATTGGTGTCACGATAGATGCTTATGAAAGGACGAATGGAGCCGTGTCGTCTTTAATCATTATCGTTGCTTCTGCGTCAGAGTTTTTCTTACGCGTGTGTAGCGTTGTGCAAGGGAGCGAGAAATTCTGGAGTCAGTACAACAGAGGAACACATGGCCGACACCCGGCTTCAAGTGGCCGGAAGGGGGGGGGGGGCGAGGGAGGTGCCATATCCTACACTGCACTGTATCGTTTCAATGAAACTATACGGAGGACATTGGAAAAAGTGTTCACAGCCTACCAAAGTTATAAAAAGTTATGGCTATACCAGCAGTGCTCAATGCTTACGAAAACTTGTCCCTTAAGAAGAGAAATGAGAAGAGATTAGAAGCGTGTGAACATTACTACGTTTGGTAAGTCGGTGGATATACTTTGATGGATAAATAGAAAAATGATGACATCCGAGCAGAACTAAAAATGAAGAACAAGGTGATGCAAATGAATTCTTTTGTTAGGTTAGGAATGGCGTGTCTGAGTTGCTCTTTGAATTTCGCTGAGTATTTCTGCCGTGCGGGACTAGGCAGCAGAGTTGTGCAGCACTTGATCGCGAGTAGGCGTGGTTAAAAAGAGTCTACCAAAAGGCGCATTAAGTGTGGTCTCCAGAAATGCGGAGCGAGAATTATCGACCCTTTTGATGAGTGATTCACGTGAATGAGTCTAAGTTCTAGATCTACATCTACGTACATATTCAGAAAACCACCCAAATTTGCCTGGCGGAGGTACTCTGTAGCAATACTACTTACTTACTTTCGTGTTCCACTCCCATATAGAACGAGGGAAAAACAAATACTAGTATGCGTCTGTACAAGCCATTATCTCTCTAATCTTATTCTTGTGTGCTAAGGAAATCAAGTGATGCTGATTTGCGTAAGGCAACGAAATAATAAAGTTGGTAGATGCGTTTTATTACTTCGGTAGTAAAATAACATATGATGATCGCAGTATAGAGGATGTAAACTGCAAAATGGCAATGAAAAGAATAGTCGTTTTGGAAAACAGAAATTTGCTAAAATAGAGTATTAATTAAGTGTAAGGATGTCTTTTCTTAAGGCATTTGAGTGGAGTGTTGTGTTGTAGGGGAGTAAAACATGCACGATAAATAGTTTAGACAGGAAGACGATAGATGATTTTTATATGTCGTGCTATAAAAGAAAGCTGAAGATTAGGTGAGTAGATCCCCAACTAATGAGGAGATACTGAACAGAATTGGGGAAAAAAGCAATTTTTGGCACACCTTGACTAAGAGAGTGGTTCGATTGGTGGGACACATTCTTGGACATCAAGGAATGTTAACTTTACCATTGGTGGGTAGTATCTGGTTAAAATATGCAGAGGGAGACTGAGACGAATACAGTAATGAGAATTAAATACGTGTGGATTGCCGTTCTTATGAGGTGATGAAAGGCTTGATCAGGATAGAGTAGGATGAACAGCTGCATCACACCAGTCTCAGGACTGAAAGCCACAACAATGGCAAGGTAAGACAACTTGTCGCTTCGTAATTCTTCTCAGACATCCATGCCATTCGTACATAATCAACGAATACATATAAAATTTCACCTAAAGAAACTGCACGGTTGTGAATATTAAATTACGATTCTCGTTGTTCAAAACCTGATTCTATTCAGGTGAACTTTATCTGGCATGAAACAGGAAAACATCGGTTTTACGCCACGAATCTCCTCTAAACTCAACAAAAAGCGTAAAAATGGTTAATATTATTTGTCATTGCTATGTTCTGAGACTAAGTGCGCATATAAAGTTGTATTTTCGTATTTTCTATGAGTTTTAGACCCAAACCACAGTTAAAATTAAAATGCGCAACGGATAATAAAGACACGTACACTAAGCCAACGCACTAGCAAAGGACTAGTGACTACCTTCTATGTTCCTTCCAAACAGGAGAGCAAACTTTCTAATAGCCAAACTACTATTTTATTTCGGTGCGTGGGTAGCCTGGGTTAATTACACACAAAAGTACGAGATACAAAATTAATTTTATTAGATCTTGTTGAAACACCTTGAATTTCACGATTATATGAGTAAAATCATAGACAAAAATTACATTTCTATATTGTAAATATCTAACACAGCATCAATTTAATGGTTATTACAATAAATGAAGTCAAAAAAATATGGCCGATTTGGTCCCCTCCAAAATAACGCTTTGGCGGCCACACTATGGGGTAACAAGGGGAATATTGCACCTGGACCGCACTCAGCATTCTCATGCAGAACCATGCGAAAAATACGTGAAATGATACTAACTACGGAAGATGGCACAAACTATTTTGTAATTTGGGAATCCACAGCTGAAATACATTGTTAATAAATTCTAGAAGGTAACACAGTCAATTATGCCAGGATTCCTTCCCATGAATTATGATAATCCATCTTAGCAGACGTTTATGCCTTTATTAGGTCACGTCCGGTTTCGCACCGTTAAAGGTGCATCATCCTCACGTATCTTCGTTAGTGTATGAGGTGGAAAGACTTATTGCGACGTTTCAATATTCATGTTTGGAGCCGAGTTTTGTGGTACCCCTCCTCAATGTTCTTAGAAGGTAGATAGATTATTATGAGACATCGTTAAGTGGGCGTTTATGGAGTTGAAGTCAAAGTTGGTTCAACCAAGTTGACTGACTAAAATGATTTTTTAAATCGAACATTGGGAGCGGGTTGTACCTATAGGTTCGCGTCATATCTCCTTAAAACACTTAACAACACCAGAAGCGTTTTGTAGTCGTCTGTTTGAGTTTTGATGTCTCAAAAGTAATAAGAGTTTTGTGACCATTGGGTGCGCGTTGGGCATAAAAGTGCTAGTGTCATTAAAAATCACGAAATGTATTCTAGTGAACAACTAGTATTTAAAAATTCAGAAGTGCAATACTCGTGAATAAGTATTGCCGACCTTTAAGATCGTATCACTATGGAAAATCCCCCATACTGGTCACAATATAAGTGTACTGTGGCAATAAAGGAAAACTGATGGACTTCAGGTAAGCGTCCATGTTGCACTTATAATCCGGCATCGTTGGCTGTTTTTGTGTCCCAACTTCATCGCCGCTTTGTGTCCCAGCCTCGTCGTGGGTGTCGGTGGCCGAGTGGAATGAGACCGACACGCTGGTGCAGGTACGGAGGGGAGCAGCCAGAAACTATAAACACTAGAGTAAATTAGAAAGATATATATATTGCACAGAATGTAACAATACTTAACTTTTACATAGTACTGCAGACTGTTGATACATAGTTGTTAGAGGCCTGCCTAGTGCCTGTACGATAGCAAAGTCTTCACCGGTGCCTATCTGATTACGAAGGTCCTAACTCGTTGCTATCTCAGTCCGAAGTGCCATGTCCTTCAGTGGTGGCCACGAGCGGCGTTGTCGCAGAGGGCGCTCGTGGCTGTCGTCGTGAGAACGCCGCGCCGTGCGTGCATGACGGCGCGCGGCGAAAGTGGGTGGCGCGCACTTTGTACTTGTGCGACAGCACACCCCTCCCCCCCAAACCGCCGCGCCGTCGTGGCGTAGGGCTGTGGGCCACGGCGACGGCACTGGGAGGAGGGCCTGGGCGGGGGCGTTACTGGTGGGACGGGCGTCGTAGCTGCGGCTGGGATCGAGACGCCGTCCGCGCCCCGGCATCCGCCTTGCGATCCTCCAGGGAACCCACCGCAACCTGGGGAAGGGCGCACCCCCCCGCCCAGAGGGAGCAGGTCATCTTCTTCTGAGGTGCGTGGCCCAAGCTGGGGGGGCCCGCACGGTCCCGGAGTCTCTCTCGGTGACGCTGTCATCTGCGGCGGCGACAGCGGCGGCGACGACTGCGTCGGAGGTGCGTCCACCTCCATGGGTACGATCTCGTAGTCCGGGGAAGCTGGACCCGGCGGCGAGCGATGTGGCTGTGCTCCCTGGCGGTGAACTGGGTCTGGAATCAAGAAACCGGAGACAGGATCGCGCGGCCAGTGCAGGCGCAATTGGTTTGCGTGGCGCCGCAGCTCCGACCCTGTGGAAGAACGTACAACATACATATTGCGCCCGAGCACGCGCTGAATGGTGCCCGGTAACCATTTCTTCTTGTTTCCAGCAAACACCCTGTACAGCACCGGCGTAGAAACCTGAAAACGCGTAGCGCCATACGAACCGACTCGGTGCGTGGGAGGCTGCAGCAGGTGAAGGAGAGTGCGGTGACGGCGGCCGTGTAGCAGCTCGGCAGGAGACGGGCCGTCACGTGGCATGCACCGATACGTAGACAGGAAAATTTGAAGAGCTTGCTGCCTGGAGTGCTGACCTTTCATCTTCTCCATGTGAGACTTGAATGTTCGAACGAAACGTTCTGCTTCACCATTGGACTGAGGATGAAAAGGTGCAGTGGTAATATGCTGAATGCCATTCACACGACAAAACTGTTGAAATTCCGCACTAACAAACTGAGGTCCATTGTCACTGACAATAGTTTCAGGCAAACCTTCGATGCAAAACACTGATGTTAAGGCACTGATTGTACTAGAAGCTGTCGTTGAGTTCATGGCAATCACAAAAGAAAACTTGCTGAAAGCATCTACAACAATTAACCAGCGCGTATTCCAGAAAGGTCCGGCAAAGTCAATATGTAAACGTTGCCATGGTCCCTTGGGGCGTGGCCAGTCTGAGAAACGTTGCGGAGGAGCCGCCTGATGCTCCGCACAAACGGTACACTGTGATGTCATGTTCTCTATCTGAGCGTCCATACCAACCCAGGTACAATGACGTCTGGCTAATTGCTTTGTCCTAACAATACCCCAATGTCCTTGATGCAGGAGGCGTAACACTTCTCGTTGCAGGGAACGAGGAACAATCACTCTTGCTTGGTCGTTGTCCGTATGTAACAACAGAACACCCTTACTTAAAGATAATGCATGACGTTGTGCAAAATAACGTCGAACCAGAGGCCGCTCAATGTCTTTGGCTCTGGCAGGCCAACCAAAGCGAACAAAACTTGCTACCACACTTAGGTCTGCATCCGCATCTGTTTCCTGTGCAACCCGACGAGAGTTCAAAGGGAATCAAACATGCATCAGTGATTAGTGCAGTCTTTAATTTGTCAAAGGCAACTTGGCAATCTTTAGACCATACAAAAGGAACATTCTTCCTACGTAAGTGATGCAGTGGAGCTGCAATCTGAGACGCATTGGGAATAAAACTGAAATAATAGTTAAGCTTTCCCATTACTGCTTGCAATTCATGCACATTCTTAGGAGGAGGCAAGTCTTTGATTGCTCGAAGATGTGACTGTAAGGGATGGATTCCTTGGGCATTAATCACATGGCCTAGGTACTCTATTTCACTTTGAAAAAACGAACACTTTGCTTTATTACAACGTAGACCTGCTGCAGTCAAAACTTTGAAAAGACACTCCAGGTTTGCTAAATGTTCTTCAACTGTACGTCCGGATACCACAATATCTAAATAGTTCGAGCAACACGGTACAGAAACTGTCAGCTGTTCCAAAAAACGTTGAAAAATAGCGGGAGCGGAAGAACTGCCAAAGGGTAGGCGTTGAAATTGAAAAAAGCCCATGTGAGTATTAATGACGAAAAACTTTTTTGACTCGTCATCAAGTGGAATTTGTAAGTATGCCTCTGCTAAATCAATCTTAGAAAAGAAGCGAGACTGTCCTAATTTGTCCATCAGTTCCTCAGGTCTGGGCAGGGGGTAAGTGTCTACAATTGTTTGACTGTTCACTGTTGATTTGAAGTCCGCACAGAGACGAAGTTTTCCTGACGGCTTGGGTATAATTACTATAGGCGAGGCCCACTGACTCGCAGAAACAGGAGAAATCACCCCACTATCTTGCCAACGTTTAAGTTCTTCGGCAACTGTATCACGCAAGGCGATAGGCACTGGTCTAGCTTTACGAAATTTTGGAACTGCAGATTCTTTGAAAGTTACATGTGCCACGAAGTCTTTTGCACAACCTAGTTCCGGCGAAAACAAATCACTATATTTGTCACACAATGCATTGATTTTATCCTGAGGCACTACTGACGAAATTTGAAGCACATCTCTTTGAATTGATAAACCAAACAAGTCAAAAGCATCCAGTCCAAAAATGTTCTGCTTCGATTTGGCCTGAAGAACTACAAAAGCAACTGTTTTTGTTACACCTTGAAAAGAGGCAGGCAGGCTACACGTTCCTAGCACGGGAATATTTTCACCTGTATAAGCTGTTAACACTTGCTGTGACGGCGACAATTTTGGCGAACCCAGAAGTACATAAGTATCTTTATTAATTAATGTAACAGCGGAACCAGTATCAAGCTGAAATTGCACAGTCTTATTTTCTATGGAGAGATTTACAAAAAGTTTGTGCTTCTGGCGCACGACAGGTGCGCGAATGTGGGCAACGTCTGCTACGGTTTGTGTGCTGCGTATGCACGGGCCGCGTAGTGAAGGAAGCGGCTCAGACTCGGCACGCAGGGGATTAACAACACTGTCACTAGATGGCACTACCGCCGGATCGGCGTCCGCGCAATGCGAGGCTACTGCACTAAAATTACTTTCAGTATCTACAACAAGTCTACTGTCACTAGCTACACAGTACTGGGCACTATTACAAGGAGCAGTTGCAGAAGGCACTATTTTCACTACAGGAATGCACTGTTCATAGTCATTTTGCTTGTCCCGAACCCGTTTCCGTTGCACTGTTTTATGCGCTCGTTGGCGCTTGCTACGTGGAGCACTATAAAGTTTTGCCATAGGCGCAGAACTACTTTCTTGCAATTGAGATCCAAGGAAAGCACTGTTCAATTCCACAGCCCGTATAACATTTACAGTATGAACTGTTTTTGCATTTTGCGAAGCACTGTACTTAACGGCACCGTTCTTAGAAGTTTTGTTTTGCATACACACAGACTGCACATGTCCCGATTTGCCACATTGATAACAGTTTGCGTTGCGACTAGGGCATTGTGCACGCTTGTGGCGAGACACACACTGGGGGCACGATTTACGTACATTTTTCTGAAATGAGCGTTGGTGCCCGTTATGCAAATTACTGTGTCTAACACTACGGGGCGACCTGTGCGTCGCACTTTTACACTGGCTACTGTTCACTGTCTGTTCAGCACGGCCGGTAGAAAAATGAGAATCACTAGTGCTATACTGAGAACTACGGCTAGGAAAGCGTCCGTTGCGGCGGACTGAATTTACACTATGGCTTTGCATTTCTACATCTGCTAAGTCAAAAGTATCATGCGCTTCTATAAGCTGCAGTACACTGTCTAATGAAGGGTCTGACTGTTTTAGAATTGCTGCCCTAATTCTGGGGTCCTGAATGTTCTGCGTAATCGCATCTCTTAACATCACATCACTATAAGAAAGTCCACAAGAACAAGTAAATTTACATTTGCGGGTTAAGCCCTTTAACTCGGTGATCCACTCTTGGTGTGACTGTTCAGGTAATTTTTTCAGTCTGAAAAATCGGTACCGTGCAGCGGCTACAAGAACTTTTCTCTCATAATGAGCATTTAGTGCATCTACAATTTGTTCAAAGTCCACATCACGAGGAGATGCGTGGGGAAATAGTTTCTGCAGTAATACAAAGGTTTTGGGGCCCACCACGGACAACAAAAGATGCTTAACAGTCTGACCTGTAAGTTGATGAGCCGCGACGAGTTCTTGAAACTGTGCGAAGTAGTCGCTCCATTCTTCATCACGTTCGTTGTACTGGCGGAACGTCGGAAGCGGTGCGGCGGCAGGTGTGGGCTGCTGATGCGACGGCTGTTGTTGTTGGTTAGCTGCCTGCGCTGTGAGCTGGGACACAGCCTGGAGGAGCTGGGATATTTGCGCCGTCTGTAACTGAATAATTTCCATTAAGTTTGGGTTCGGGGTAGTGGCCATGCTGACCGATTAGGCGCCGCGTATACAAGTAACTTATAACAAAACACAAATGCAATATGAAAGAGGACTCGCTCTGCAACAAAAAAAGTCCACAAACACGTAACTGAAAATGTTCCCCCAAAAATATTATAATAAGGGTGGGTGGGCGGGAGCAATTTCTGCGTGCTCCAACTGCTGCTGTCTGGCTGCTGCAAGCGGGCTGGTCCAAGGTTCGTCTATCACTCCTCGTCGCCACTTTTGTATCCCATCCTCGTCGCCACTTTTGTGTCCCAACTTCATCGCCGCTTTGTGTCCCAGCCTCGTCGTGGGTGTCGGTGGCCGAGTGGAATGAGACCGACACGCTGGTGCAGGTACGGAGGGGAGCAGCCAGAAACTATAAACACTAGAGTAAATTAGAAAGATATATATATTGCACAGAATGTAACAATACTTAACTTTTACATAGTACTGCAGACTGTTGATACATAGTTGTTAGAGGCCTGCCTAGTGCCTGTACGATAGCAAAGTCTTCACCGGTGCCTATCTGATTACGAAGGTCCTAACTCGTTGCTATCTCAGTCCGAAGTGCCATGTCCTTCAGTGGTGGCCACGAGCGGCGTTGTCGCAGAGGGCGCTCGTGGCTGTCGTCGTGAGAACGCCGCGCCGTGCGTGCATGACGGCGCGCGGCGAAAGTGGGTGGCGCGCACTTTGTACTTGTGCGACACCACAGCTGTAGTTGTCACATACTCGCTTGCTGACGGTAACTACGGTCTCGCTGGACCACATTAACATGTCTAAAGCACCTTAGTTACCGCCAGCAAGCGATTATGTGACCTGTAGTCAAGCATTGGGGAATTTTTAGAAATTTTTATAACTGTGTTCTTCTATATCTGTTATCAAATTTGTCTACCGTTATTAAGAAGTTTGGTTGAGTCTATGGTTATTGTATCATCATGAGTTCTTGTAAAATTTTCCCAACAAGCAATTGTTAAGCATCCCCAAGGGTTCTTTTAAAAGTATTTTCCAAATTTCAAAATTTGCGTGAAATTATAAAAAAAAACTGTTGTTCCTTTTATATCTGTTGTCACACATGACTACTGTAGCTGAATCATGAAGAGCTGTTTAAAAATGCCTTATTTTATTGCCTCGTTAAAACATATTATATTGTATCAAACTAGTGAAAATATCTGTTTCACCCTTTTATTCTCCGAGATCCTTTTTGATTCTATTTGCTTGTATAAGTGTAGGTTATCTACCATTTCCTTACCATTCTGCTTTGTATCAAGGATGGTCAATGGTTATATAACTATACATGACAGCCACAGAACGGGAAGTAGAGAGAAAGGAAACTCTGTAAGCCAAAAATTAGTGCGCAGGTGTGAAGTCCGCCATCTTGAGAGATAGTAAAGCGCTGTCTTTGAAGCGAAGCGTGATTGAATACGTTTCGTTTATTTTATGAACTATGCTTTTTAATTGCTTGGACGATGTACAAATAAACAAGTATTCGATGCGCTATAAAAGGTAACAAATTTGAGGTAATACTTTAAGCTGTAACACGGTTATTACAAGCACCAATAAAAGGCGGCCAGAGGTGTTCAGCCCTAACTGCCGACATTATTCTAATGTAAATAAGAACATAGACTTATTCACATTTCGAGAAATGTGCAACGGTAATTAGATGTCGCTATGTATTGGTAAGAGGTAAAGGTTATCAATTTTTAATTAGGCAGTGTGTGTATATTCACCACTTCTAGCCGTAAATCTAATTAGAAAACTGTATAGATATTGCAAAACTGAGTGTGCTCTTATTGTATGTTGAAATGTTTGTTACGCTTACGGGACTTAACTACGGGGTTATCAGTCCATAAACTTACAAACTACCTATGAACTAGCTTATACTAAAGACGACACAAAAATCCATGCCCGAGGGGGGATTCTAACCCCCGACCGTAGCGGCCGTGCAGACTGTGACTGGCGCGCCGCAGACCGCTCGGCCACTGCGGCCGGCTGCTCTAATTGGATCTTCGCTTAACGATAATTCTCGTAGGTGTTGTAACAATTCAAGAGTAGTAAAATTTTATGTTTATACAAATTTCGCAATGAAATGTTTAATGTTACAAAGAATAACATAAAATTTTAACAATTAAAATGTAAGTATTGCGACTGGATACCAGTACGGAAATGGAAGAGTTATAGAATGTAAAATATTGGGGGAAAAACAGTTAGAAATGTACTGGCTCTACATTTCCCACAGTTTTACGCCTCCTTTGTAGTATTACTCAAAGTGCCTTAGACTCGAGCGTGTGTTCTGTTTTCATATCACCCACTTTGGCGAGATATTTCAGGAATTTAAAAGGTTCATTTACTCCCATCGTCTCCCATTGTTTGAGATAAATGTAAGATTTTATATACTGCCGCTTCAAGGCTAGGGTTTTGATGATAGCAACGACCCATCAAATCTCGGTAAAATTCAATTATGGCAGCGACGGGGGCGCTGTGCTGATATTGTCAGCGACCATTGAATATTCTTTGGGAACTCAATCACATACAATGAGGGTAATAATATTTTATATTGACCATAAGATAAATAACTGATGGTGTTCCTTCCTTATGGTGATCAGGTTCTTGTACATACTCTTCTCAGGTCGGTAAAGCGAACATTTCGTTGTCAGCATTAACAAAGTACTTCTTACATATTGCAGTCAATTAATGAATGATATTGAAAAATGTAGTAACGTATGTCTGATCATAAAAAGAGAGACAATAGTAACAAAAACGGTCGTTGATTTCATCGTACCATTTCGTTGTTATTTCTTTTTCTAATGTATTGGATTACAATTAGGTGCAAGAAGATGGCGGAAAACGTAGAAGAGCAAAGAAGATCTCCGTTTCTTGTCATCTAAGACTTCATTTAGTTGATGAAATTAGCTTCAGTTCGTAAAATTTTCCAACTTGCGCGTTTACTGCCTCTTAATTTCCTTCTGTAGAGATTGGTTCGATAAGATAAAAATATAAAAAATTAAATGATAAAATTTCAAAAAAATTGCGCCGTGTGTTGTATGCTCAAGAGTAGCATGTTTGCATCAAACTACTTGAAAATATATTTTCAGCTTATATTTTTACTTCTTTTTCTGAAGCTTATGGCTTGCCAAAAAGGATGTTTCAAAAAATGTTTGTATAACTTATGGGACTTATCTACGGCGTCATGGGTCCCTAAACTTACAAACTACTTATGAACTAGCTAACACTAAGGACGACACAAATATCCATGCCGGAGGGGGGATTCGAACCCCCGACCGTAGTGGCCGTGCAGACCGTGACTTGCTCGCCGCAGTCCCCTCGGCCACCGCGGCCGGCATGTATGTTTCATACAGAGTTAATCACCAAACACTTGCATTGCAAGAAACGGAAAGTGCGACTGATGTGCGTTTTTCACAGAATGGATTGGAAGTCAGGGTCTCGTATTTTAAGCAACAAACCGATCGTAATATTAATTACAAAAGGTATTTTTTATGCAAACATACAGTTTTTAAGTAGAATAATGGTTGTTTCTATCATGCACAGGAATTTTTGACACCAGCTTTGTACAAAGAATTTTGAATCACATTCTTATCATGTTTAGTTTGGCAGCTACAACCGTTGAAAATTTAGGGGCGGAGGCTGCTATAGCGTAGCACGACCCACTGTCTTATGGTCACCAGCCAGTCAGCTACGCTGTCGTAGCCTCTGCCCCCAAAACTTCGAATGGTTGTAGCTGCCAAACTAAACGTGATAAAAAGCCATTCAAAATTTTTTGTACACAGCTGGTGCATGATAGAAACAACCATTGTTCCATTTGAAAAATTTATTGTTTGCATAAAAACTATACTTTCTAGGTATTTTTACAATCTGTTTATTGGCTAACGAGTCCTTGACTACCAATACATTCTGGAAAATCGCACATCAATCGCACTTTCCGTTTCCGCAATATTTGCGGTGCAAGTGTTAGGTGATTCACCCTGTATAGAGGAGACCCTGCCCCATGAGGTCTTCGCGGTCATTGCAAGGTAATTTTCGGTCAACAGAAATAGTTGGAAGTAATGAAGAAAACTGAATTGTTTAGAGTGTTTAAATTGCGTAATGCAGTAATGCGGTGAACCCGCAGTCATTTTAGGCTGCAGCCGCCACTCTATTTACACTCAACAGAGTTTTGCTCGTACAAAAGGAATTACACAGAGTTCAGCACATTACTCGTCCCGCAAACGCGGCGGTCCATATTTTGCGGCGTGTTTGTCGGTGTGAAAGGCCGCCGTCGGTGCTCATTACGCGGACAAATTTGTCCTCGTCCGCTTGTTTGTCTGTGATGCGCCGTGCGGCTCTGAAACGCCGATAATTCTGTCCGCGGCTCGGCCCCACTGCCGGCTCATAACTGAATCATGGCGCCTCGCCCTCATCAGCGAGCAGCCGCAGGTGGTGGAGGCGCGCTGGCTCAACTGGTGAGCCCAGCCAGAGCAGTGCCGGCTGAGCTTCTGGTGACGGAGCGTCCCGCCTGTACGACAGACTGAGATGACGTAGGTCACGGGACAGCGATTCAGAGATATACTGCGGAAGTATCGCGTACACGCGGTAAGAAAAGGGTGCTTCATTGTCAGAGTTGTATTCCGGTTATTAACGTGGCTACAGGACACTCGTTGAATTCAGAATCATATTGCATTCAGATGCACTGGATATTCATTGTCATCTACGTCAACAATTAGGCATTTTGGTCCGCTTCTTCAAAACTTGTCACACCATCACTTCATCGACTTCCTAAAGATCTGTTTCCTCTTTGTTTATACTGCTTTACAGCTTTGGTAATTCTTCCATCAGGCACACGTTCGATGTGTGCTTTCCTACTTACTAAGTAGGCGCTTTAGACCACTCAGCTAACACAGAGGTGCAGCCAAAGCGACTACGCGGACTGCCTTGAAGCACCTATCCCTCCACACCACATACCTAGTAAGTAGGAAGTCCTGGATCCAAATTCCGGCCTCAGCACAAATTTTAATTCAATGCCTCTCCTTATATTTAATACATTTGGTGTAACAAGACAATCTTGTCTCAAGGAATTGTATTATTTGTTGATATTTCATTATTCATTACGTGAAATAAGTACCGAAGCAGTACTTTAGGTAGGTTTCATCGCCTTAACCAAGACGCTGCAAGGCTACTTTTAACTTTAAATTATCATGTATGTATTCTGCAACTGTGTCGTGCATAGTTATTAAGGTTACCAACTACTGGACATGTAAAGTGGCAACTGTGTTTCAGATACGCTTGGGTAGTAGATGGCAGGGTAGTTCAAAGATGCTTATGTGGTGAAGTAGTATCTGAAGGAAGGAAAGTGAGGGCTTTGCCACGGGAATGGCTAACGAAAGCTTGTGGGTATCGATTCGCACGGTAGAGGGGCCGGATTCCACCGCCTCAGCCAATCTGGACAGGGAGATTGAAGTGGGAGCCGTTGGGATCAACGAAAAGTAAGTTGCTGTGACTTCTGGCGGGGCGACCAAAGCGACAGGACGTGGACAATGGAGCTGCGGTGTGATGGTAAAAGCGAGCTTGCAGTGCTGTGCGATTTGGCATATTTTGTTATCACATCTTTTTATTGCGAGTTCAGTAGTTGTAGTAATGCGATAATATAACTTTTGAGGGCTAAATTGCGTGATTTTAATAGCTTTCTTTGCCCTTTTCAATTGGAGCACTTGCCTCGTGGCTGGTTACTCTTGTTTCAGTACCGCTCATGAGGCCGCTTACTTGTTGATGTGGTTTACGTTGTGGCGTAAAGTCAGCGCCACACGCCAGACGTAAGAGAACGAACGTGGAGAAAGCAGCGATCGACAGAAAGCCAATCGCAAGCAGGCGCCACGCAACCTGGAGGGAGCAACCGAAGATGTGTGCCCTCTACAAGCAGCTGTATCTATGCCGACTTATGTCTGGACAGCCCGTCAGAACTCAGGCAGTTACTAGGTCAGAACTCAGCTAAAAACCAAGCAGTCACCAGGTATCAGCGCAGATAGCATCATATGGACGGCGCCGCAAGAAGCAAGAAGAGAGAAGAAAGAGACATTTGTTCTAATCGTGACTATCATTGTATCTTCAGTCAATAAAACTTGTAATACTAATCTCTATAGACATGTTTTAGCTGACCATCGATTCCTGCGGCAGTACCTTTCCTGACAACTAGACCGGGACAAGTATGATACACAAATGGCAACGTGGTCACAACAGTTAAACCTGGTGGTTTTAACTCAAGGCTAAACACTTGGATTACTTTGGTGGCACAAATTTGTATTATGCTAACGTTTTGTTTGTGTCTCGTACATAAGCCCGTGGATGCGTCTTGGTTGCTGTATGATATAAGGGGATAAAATAAAACTAATGCTGACTAATTTTAAAGCAAGGTAAAAAATAAAGGGAGAGTGTTTTGCTATCAGATTATTTAGCGGGTTTGGTGTGTGATAACTGGCTGCTTCTCAGGCGGCACCACGCGTCCGCATAATGAACTGTTACTGTCCGATATGGCACGCCATGCTCAGCCCTGAGAGTCCGACACTCAGCATGAGCGGATTACAGTTTAATACATTTACAACAGATATACATGATAAACATTTATTTAAAAATTTCTGTCAAATTTTTAAAGTTTGCCATATTCTTTTAACACGGCCCATGGGGATGCTTACCAATTTGCTGGTTAGGAAAAGGTTTGCTGTTTCAACAACTTAAGAAGTTTGTTTTTGTTATTGGAATTTTTGGAGGGAACTAAACTGCTGGGTCACCAGTCCTGTGTTACCACCTAAGAGGTCACATTGTAACCTTAACAAGTTAGATCAAGTACTCCACACCCAGTACACGAGATTTAGAGAGACAATGAATGTTAATATGTCAAAATGAAAGGATAACACCAAAGGAGTATAATAAATAGTCTATGTAGCTGAAACATCACAACAGTAGTTTGTTGCTGACTGATCCCAAGTATAATAAAAGAAGAGTCAGCCACTGTGCTTAAAATAAAAATCAAACAAGATGTAAAATGTAAAAAATGAAAACCCATTAAAAGATCTGGAAGGATGGGAGCCTCAAAGACCAGGCGTGGTTCCCACCACTAAATAGAACGATAAAACAATAACAAAAAATAAAAACATTTGTCACAGCGGGATTCGAACCACCCTACTTCAGATTGTGAGGCGAGGACGCTACCACCTGAGCTGTTAATGACGTATGTGGAGATGCTGTAGCCGGCCCCGGTGGCCGAGGGGACTGCGGCGCGTCAGTCACGGTCTTCACGGCCACTATGGTCAGGGGTTCGAATCCCCCCTCGGGCCGTCCTTAGTCATAGCTAGTTGGTACGTAGTTTGTAAGTTTAGCGACTGATGACCACGTAGTTAAGTCCCATAAGCTCTACAAACATTTAAACATTTTTGGAGATTCTGTATTTTGAAATGTAGAGTTGCAAATCCGAAGTTGACAAAAAAGTTTAGTTGAAACAGGAACTCGAGGATAAACTATTGAGCATCAATTTTGGCATATATAAGAACATAGTTCTGCCTTTACTTCGAGTCCAGCGATGTGTTCTTCTTTGTGTAATTCGTTTTTGAGAGTCTTCGGCCTTTTCACGTTAATTCGATGCGTCCAATGTGGCGGGCAACATAATGGTTTGATTCTCGTCCGGTCCGTAACCTATAAATAGCAATGTATGAAAATGAAACAGACCATATGCACTAGAAACAGTATGCTTAGATAGCCACTACAATACAGGGCCCAGCCACTGAGCAAGATGAGGCTGTTTCTACATCTGCCATAATCAGTAGGATCCTACGTAAACACCACGGTGCAGGATTGGAGGCCTGGTGAGAAACACGACTTGGGGTTTCGGAAATGTTGCAAGTCCGAAATTGGCCAGACAACAAGAACAATGAATATTAGGTCCAAGGAGCACCAGAGGTACACTCATGAGGAGTTGCGATAAAATCAGCCATTACTGAACACTGTTTAGGACTAGATCACGCCTTTAATTAAGATGATTGAGGGTGTGGACCGCAGAGGGAGTGGCACATCCAAGATAGAACACCTAGCACCGAGTCTGGGGAGTTCCATAACCTGCAAGCCTATGTAATCAAAGCAAAAAGCCGCCTGACGCCGAGCAGGCAGCATGATTGCACATCGTAACTGATTGCGGTCGCCAATCGTCGCAAGTTTGACGACTGACTCCCTGACTGCCAACGGCGCAGGCGCAACACCGAACAGTCACATGTGTTACGCGACTGCGAAACTCTCCCTCCTGTCAGCCTCGCACCGCTCCATGAACTTCAGCTAAAATCAAATCAAGATCCCAACGCGCTCACCCGGCAATGCCCCTCTGCAAAGATCGTCAGACGGAAGATGGGCGTGGCACGAGAATATCGACGATGCCACGGCTCTTTAGTTTCAGTCACCTGTCGGTCAACGACACACACACACACAATTCAGTAAATGATTTTTGGAAACATTATTGGTAAAAACAGAGATCTGTGGTGATGACTGCTCCACACGTGTCAACTTTACACTTTACAACTTTACAACTCATCCAAATAATAAAATACTGTGAAATATGCCATCAAAACTAATTACACTGCTGGCCATTAAAATTGCTACACCAAGAAGAAATGCAGATGATAAACGGATATTCATTGAACACATATATTATGGTAAACTGACATGTGATTACATTTTCACGCAATTAGGGTGCATAGATCCTGAGAAATCAGTACCCATAACAACCACCTCTGGTCGTAATAACGGCCTTGATACACCTGGGCATTCAGTCAAACAGAGCTTGGATGGTGTGTACAGGTATAGATGCCCATGCAGATTCAACACGATACCGCAGTTCATCAAGAGTGGTGACTAGAGTATTTGACGAGCCAGTTGCTCGGCCACCATTGATCAGACTTTTCAGTTGGTGAGAGATCTGGAGAATGTGCTGGACAGGGCAAAAGTCAAACATTTTCCGTATCCACAAAGGCCCATACAGGACATGCAACATGCCATCGTTCATTATCCTGCTGATATGTAGGGTTTTGCAAGGATCAAATGAAGGCTAGAGCCACGGTCGTAAAACATCTGAAATGTAACGGCCACTGTTCAAAGTGCCATCGACGCGAACAAGAGGTGATCGAGATGTATAATCAATAGCACCTCATACCATAATCCTGGGTGATACGCCAGTATGGCGATGACGAATACACACTTCCAATGTGCGCTCACCACTATGTCGCCAAACATGGATGCGACCATCATGATGCTGTAAACAGAAACTGGATTCATCCGAAAAAAAAAATTACGTTTTGCCATTCTGCACCCAGGTTCGTTGTTGCATACACTATCGCAGGCGCTCCTGTCTGTGATGCAGCGTCATGGGTAACCGCAGCCATGGTCTCCGAGCTGATAGTCCATGCTGCTGCAAAAGTCGTCAAGCTGTTCATGTAGATTGTTGTTGTCTTGCAAACGTCCCCATCTGTTCAATCAGGGATCGTTGTTGTGGTCGTTGTTGTTGTGTAGAGGGGGCTAGACTGCGCGGTCATCAGTCCCCTGTTGCAAGCAAAGTCAATACGGTGTAATGCAAACTGCAAAAAACGAGCATTGAATCACAGAGAAGACAAACGCATTGTGTTCAGGACACTCAAAGAAGAAAACGCAAAGATGAAATAAACATAACTGGATTAAAAGGTTACAGCAGAATATTGTGGCTGGCTGATCACAAGGATAATAAAGGATGAGCCAGCCACTCCGCACATTCTAAAACATACAGGTAAAAGCAGGTCAGACAGCTAAAAATAAGAAGAGTAAAAATGTGTGAAAGATTGGTGCCTGAGAGATCAGGCTAAGATACCCACCTTTAGATCAAATAATAAAACCCAGCTGCACGGATAAAACATAAAACACAATCTGCTGTAGCAGCGTTGTCACCAAGAATAAAAGGAAGCGCAGCTGGCAGGTCAAAGGACTGTTGTAAGGCAGCTAAAAGGGGACAGTTCACGAGGATGTGGACCACTGTCAATAAAGGGCCACAGCGACACTGTGGGGGATCCTCCCGTCGAAGTAGATGGTCATGTGTCATCCACGTGTGACCAATACACAGATGACAAAGGACAACTGACTCCTTCCGAGAGGCCCTCAGAGAGGACTTCCATGGAGCTGTAGAACGCTTCACTGCACGGAGCTTATTTGGGGCAGGTGAGTAAACCACTCAGTGTCCCAAATCCCAAGTACCTTCCGGTGGAACTCTAATCGGAGGTCCCTCTCTTGAACACCAATTTCTAAGAGGCTGGAAGTAATTGCCTGCTTAGTCAGGTGATCCACGCGTTCGTGCCCCAAAATTCCAATGTGTCCCAGGGTCCAAACGAAGACCACAATGCGGCCAGACTGAACGAGAAGGTTAACAGAGTCCTGGATTGACCGCACCAGGGGTGTTTTGGAAAGCACCGGTCAAGGGGTTGCAAGCCACTCAGGGAGTCGCTACAGGATGGATGGATGGATGGTTTGAGTTTTAAAGGGACTTAACGACTATGGTTATCAGTCCCTGGTTCCAACCATAGAGGGTAGAATAAAAAACACTACAATGCAATAGAAAACGATTTGTGAAAACTCACCAAGCAAAGGTTGTTACGTCAAAAAAAATAAAAGAACCAAAGTAAAAACTAATAAAAGAAGAGAAAGGTGGAAAGACGATGCCAGAGTGCCCTGGCCAGGTAACCACAGACTAGGAAGTAGGGCATCTGACCGCGTTTGCACATTAAAACCACCTGCCTAAAACGGTAGGCCAACGAAGAACAAACACATAATGAACACAATACTAAAAATCAAATCGATCGGAACAACCCACTCACACGAATAAAATTTAAAACTGCGGCAGCCATAGAGGCATTGTCAGCTAAAACTACTTTCAAGTCGTCAGGGAGATTAAAATTCCTTCTCTGTGCTGCTAAGTCCGGGCGTTCCAAGACGATGTGGGCGACTGTCAGACGCGCACCACATCGACACTCGGGAGGATCCTCGCGACAGAGAAGGTGGCCGTGCGTAAGCCAAGTATGGCCGATACACAGCCGGCAGAGAACAACAGAGTCTCTGCGAGGGGCTCGCAGAGAGGTCCCCCACACGTTTGTAGTATCCTTTATACGCCTCCGTTTGTTGGGCGCCTGTAGGGTGCGCCATTCACTACTCCACAAACCGAGCACTTTACGGCTTATTGCAGAACGGAGATCAGAGCATGAAATGCCGATATTGAGGACAGGCTTGTGGGTGGCCTCTTTGGCCAGCCTGTCAGCCAGCTCATTGCCGTCTATCGCGACGTGTCCTGGAGTCCAAAGGAATGCCACTGACCGCCCTCGTTGTTCAATGGTGTACAAGCACTCTTGTATGGCAACAACCTGAAGATTGCGCGGAAAACACTGGTCGATGGCCTGTAAACCGCCCAGGGAGTCGCTACAGATGACGAATGACTCCCCGGGGCAGGAACGTATATGTTGAAGTGCGCGGTGGATGGCTACCAGCTCTGCAGTGAAAACACTGCAGCCATCTGGCAGGGCGCGCAACTCATTGTGTCCTGCAAGCGTGTAGGCAAAACCGGCATGACCATATACCATCGAGCCATCTGTGTACACTATCGTAGAGCCTCGGAAACCGTCAATAATTGACATGAAGTGGTGACGAAGGGTCTCAGGGTGGACTGAAGTTTTAGCGTACCATGACAGGTCCAGCCGAAGGTGAGGCCGTCGTATACACCATGATGGTATACGCGACTGGTATCTGAATAAGGAGGGGACAGGAACGGACTCCAATTGGCTCAGCAGAGACCTAACACGAACACCAACCGTCAACCCTGATCTCGGCCGCCTCTGCGGAATGTGGAGATCATTTAGAGGAAAGAGTATACGGTGGTTTGGATGGTTAGGTAAACCACGGATGATAGCCGCATAATTCACAAGCAGTTGTTGTCGCCTGATATGCAGAGAAGGCATACCGGCCTCCACAAGGAGACTAGTCACAGGACTTGTTCGAAAGGCTCCTGTTGCTAGCCTAACCCCACAGTGATGGATGGGGTCCAACAACTGCAGAGCTGAAGGTGATGCCGAGCCATAGGCAACACTGCCGTAGTCCAGTCTGGACAGAACAAGCGCCTTGTAGCACTGCAGCAGCCTACTGCGATCTGCGCCCCAAGTGGTATTACTGAGGCAGCGGAGGACATTAAGGTGCTTGCAGCACTTCTACTTGAGCTCATGTATATGAGGAAGCCACGTCAGCCGGTCGTCAAACACTAGCCCCAAGAAACGGTGCGTTTCCACCACATTGAGCAGATGGCCATCGATGTAAAGCTCAGGATGTGGATGGGCTGTCCGACGCTGGCAGAAGTGCATAACGCATGTCTTGGTAGCAGAGAACTCAAACCCATGGGCAAGGGCCCACTTCTGCACCTTGCGTATGGCTCCCTGCAGCTGTCGTTCAGCAACACGCATACTGCTAGAGCTAAAATATAAGCAGAAGTCATCTGCATACAGCGAGGTGGAGACTGAGGAACCTACCACTGCCGCTAGACCATTTATCGCCACTAAAAACAGAGGAACACTCAGGACAGAGCCCTGGGGTACTCCATTCTCCTGTACATGCAGAGAGCTACAAGAAGCACCGACTTGTACACGAAACGTACGAAAAGATAAAAAAATTCGAATAAAAATGGGAAGCGAACCCCGGAGACCCCACCCATATAATGTGGTAAGGATGTGATGGCTCCAGGTCTTGTCATAAGCCTTAGATAAATCGAAGAAAACTGCCACCAGGTGATGGCGGCGAGAGAAGGCTGTCCGAATGGCGGACTCTAGGTGAACCAGGTTATCCACAGCTGAACGCCCCTTTCGGAAACCACCCTGACATGGAGTGAGAAGACCCCTGGACTCAAGGAGCCAACACAATCGTCGACTCACCATACGCTCCAGCAATTTGCAAAGAACGTTGGTGAGGCTGATTGGTCAGTAACTGTTCAACTCATGTGGATGTTGACCAGGTTTGATCACCGGGACTATCAGACTCTCACGCCACTGTGAAGGGAACGTACCAGAACTCCAGATGTGGTTGAAGATAGCCAGAACGTTATGCAGAGACTCAGGTGGCAGGTGTTTCAGCATCTGATTATGGATACGATCTGGCCCAGGTGCTGTGTCAGGACAGTGTGCCAGGGCACTGAGAAATTCCCATTCACTGAATGGAGCATTGTACAGTTCAGTACGGCGAGTCTGGAAGGATAAGCGCTGTCGTTCCTCCCGCTCTTTCAGGGCGCGAAAGGCCCTGGAGTAGGCCGCAGATGCAGAACTCTGAGCGTAGTGTTCAGCAAACAGTTCAGCAACTGCATCTGGATCTGTGTAAACTACTCCATTCACAGAAATCCCGGGCACACTAAGAGGACACTGGTAGCCATAAACACGTCTGATCTTCGCCCACACCTGGGATGGAGAAGTACGCGATCCAATGGTAGAGACATATCTTTCCCAACACTCCTGTTTGGCTTGTCTAATCAACCGTCGGGCGTGGGCACGAAGCCGTTTAAAAGCAATGAGGTTCTACATAGATGGGTGCCGCTTGTGGCGCTGCAGAGCTCGCCTGCGCTCTCTAATCGCCTCAGCAATCTCCGGGGACCACCAGGGCACTCTTCACCGCCGGGCTGATCCCAAAGAGCGAGGTATTGCACCATCAGCTGCAGAAAAAATGGTTGAGGTAGCGCTGTCAATTACCGCATCTATGTTAGAGAGTGGAGGAGAACCAATTATGGCAGCAGAAGTAAAAGCGTCCCAGTCAGCCTTATTTAACACCCATCGCGGCGGGCGTTCAGGGGCCCGATGTCGAGGTAGTGACAAGAAAATCGGGAAATGGTCACTACCACACAAATCATCGTGGACACTCCAGTGGATTAAGTGGAACAGGCTAGGACTACACACAGAAATATTGATGGCCGAGTAAGTACCATACGCCACGCTAAAATGCGTGGGGGCACCGTTGTTTAAAAGGCTGAGGTCGAGTTGAGAGATCAAGGACTCGACATCTCTACCACGGCCAGTAGTCACTGTACCACCCCACAATGGGTTATGGGCGTTGAAATCACCCAATAACACAAAAGGCGGCGATAATTGCGCTATCAGTGCAGCCAGGACATGTTGTGGTGCTTCACCGTCAGGAGGAAGGTAGACGTTGCAGAGAGTAATGTCCACTGCAGTTCTTACCCTGACAGCTACAGCTTCCAAAGGCGTTCGTAGTGGAACGGCTATGCTGTAGACAGAGGTAAGGACGTAAATGCATACGCCACCTGACGCCCTGTCACCGACTGAGCGGTTCCTATAATAACCCCGATAGCCACGTAAGGCAGGGGTGCGCATCACGGGAAACCAAGTTTCTTGCAGGGCAATGCAAAACGCAGGTGAAGTGCTGAGGAGTTGGTGTAACTCAGCTAAGCGGGGAAAAAATCCACCGCAATTCCACTGGAGGATTGTGCTATTGTCATTAAATGCCATGATTAAAAAGATAAAAGGAAATGGTTACTTCGACGTTTCACCAGTTACCGCCGATTTTGAACCGACCGAGTCCAAGATCATCGGCTGTGGGGAGTCGATGAGGGCGAGATCCGCAGGTGAGGTGAGGATCTCTAACTCATCTTCTGAAGCAGAAGATGAGGGTAGATGTGGCTTTCGAGCCACTAAAGAGTCCTTCTTCTTTGTCTTCTTGACTCTTCCCTCTCGCTGCCCCTTCGATCTGAGGGGCTGGGAGGGCTTCTCGGAAGTGGCGCTGGGTGTGGAAGAACAGCGAGAAGCCCTTCGACCAGCAGGTTTGGGATCCGTAGGCCTTTGGCCAGGATCCTCTGAGACACCCTGAGAAGCCTCGGATGGGGGTGTCCCAAGGGACCCCTTCTGAGCGAGAGGAGCTGGAGAAGGCTTCACCTTCTCCGGCTGGGAGGTGGGGACCAGTGTCCCCGATGTTTGAGGGGCTGATACTCCCACGGCAACAGGAGTGGGAGCCACCGAAGAGGAAGTGCCCCCAGCTGGCAAGGGGGCAGGGACAGTTGGGTGGGCCTGAGAGCCCACTGGCATAGGTGCAACAGATGGTAGAATAGGCACTGCAGACGATGACGAGGCTGCCGTGGCATAGGTGTTAACCAGGTGCACAGGGTGGAGCTTTTGATATTTTCGCTTTGCCTCTGTGTAAGTCAGTCGATCGTGGGTCTTATATTCCATTATTTTCTTTTCCTGGTGCAGAGCCGTGCAGACAGATGAACAAGGGGAGTGATTTTGGCCACAATTAACACATACTGGAGGAGGGGTGCAGGGGACGTTTGGATGTACAGTTTTGTGTCCCAACTTCGTCGCCGCTTTTGTGTCCCAGCCTCGTCGTAGGTGTCGGTGGCCGAGTGGAATGAGCCCGACACAGGAACAAGAATAGCACGCTGGTGCAGGTACGGAGGGGAGCAGCCAGAAACTATAAACACTAGAGTGATTTAGAAAGAGATATATATTGCACAGAATGTAACAATACTTAACTTTTACATAGTACTGCAGAATGTTGATACATAGTTGTTAGAGGCCTGCCAAGTGCCTGTACGATAGCAAAGTCTTCACCGGTGCTTATCTGATTACGAAGGTCCTAACTGGTTGCTATCTCCGTCCGAAGTGACCGGTGTCTTTCCGTGGTGGCCACGAGCGGGGTTGCAGCAGAGGGCGCTCGTGGCTGTCGTCGTGAGAACGCCGCGCCGTTCGTGCATGGCGGCGCGCGGCGAAAGTAGGTGGCGCGCACTTTGTACTTGTGCGACACCACATACAGCACGTCCGCACTCCCGACATGTAGGGTTGGCATCACATCAGGAGGACATATGCCCAAACCTCCAGCATTTGAAACAACGCATAGGAGGAGGAACGTAGGGCGTGACGTCGCACCGGTAGACCATCACCTTGACCTTTTCAGGCAATGAATCGCCCTCAAAAGCCAAGATGAAGGCACCGGTGGCAACCCTGTTGTCCTTTGGACCCCTATGGATTCGGCGAATAAAATGGACACCCCGCCGTTCTAAGTTCGCACGCAGTTCGTCGTCTGTCTGCAACGAAAGGTCTTTATGAAATATTATTCCCTGCACCATGTTTAAGGTTTTGTGTGGTGTTATGCTAACGGAAACATCACCCAGCCTGTCACAGGCAAGCAAAGCCCGTGACTGGGCTGGGGATGACGTCGTTATTAACACCGACACAGAGCGCATTTTCAACATGCCTTCCACCTCACCATACTTGTCCACCAAGTTTTCAACGAAGAACAAGGGCTTAGTCGTCTTAAAAGAGTCCCCATCAGTGCGTGTACAAACTAGATATTTAGGGGCGTAAGCCTCACCTTGGTTTCTTGCCCGACGTTCCTCCCATGGGGTACCAAGGGAAGGGAAAGTCTTAGGGTCATATGTCGTTGCATCATATTCTGTTTTAGCACGCTTTGAGACGCCAGGTTTGCGTATGGCGACGCTGTTGTTTGTTCGTTTCATCCTGGTCCCACGAGCAGCTAGGGAAAACAGGTCCACCCAGGCAGAGCCTCGCTTGCCTGGGTAAGCCTTGTACAACTGAGGTGCGGCAGGTTCCTCAGAGGTTGCTCGCTAGCGGCTGTTCAACCTCAACAGCCATGCATCTCCTCAGCACGTAGCACACCTTGATATTGAGGTTTTTTTTTATAGAGGTTTGTACCGTCCTCGTGACCCGGGCGATTAAGCCAAGATCCCCGGGCTCTGAAAAGTACAACGTTCCACCGTCGCGCCGAACGATGGTCGTTGAAGCACGCACAGAGCTTACGGTGTAGCGGGCTGTTGGCGCAACACAGCCCACAGCTCAGGACCCCGGGTTCGCCAAGCCCGCTACAGATAACATACGACTCCCCAGGACAGGCTATAAGGTGCTCAAGTGCTCGACGGATAGCGATTAGCTCCACAGCGAACATACTGCTCACACAGGGTAAGGAGTGCTGTTCAACTTGCTCATCGTGGATGTAGGTATACACCCAACGGCCACCAATGAGAGACCCATCTGTGTATACAACTTCAGCGCCATGGAAAGAACCCAGTATCGCCTAAAACTGGCGACTGAGAGTCAACGGTGCAACAGAGGTTCTACACCCCCGAGACAAGGTTAACCGAAGCTGCAGACGTGGTACAGACCAAGGAAGGGTAGTGAAAAGCGGGAGGAATAGGAAAGGATTCATGTAAAGAGAGAAGGGATCGAACACTGACCGCGATCGGGAGACCCGACCTTGCCTGCCATCGTGGGGAAGGAAGGACAGCATCCGGAAAGAGAAGCCTGTAATTTGGACGTGTACATGGGCAGCATAGGAAGCTAGTAAGCGCTGCCGGCGGAAACGCAGGGTTGCTTCAGCTAGCAAACTTGTCACCGGACTCGTGCAAAAGGCCCCTGTCGCCAAACGGACACGACTATGGAGGACTGGGTCCGATACCTGTAGTGCTGATGGCGAGTCATACACGTTACTCCCGTAGTCCAGGCGCGATTGTATGATGGCCTTGTAGAGCTGCGACTATGGAGGACTGGGTCCGATACCTGTAGTGCTGACGGTGAGTCATACACGTTACTCCCGTAGTCCAGGCGCGATTGTATGATGGCCTTGTAGAGCTGCAGAAGTGTTGGGCGTGATGCTCCCCAAGCCGTGTGGCCGAGACAGCGAAGGAAATTAAGATGTTTCCAGCATTTCTGTCGCAGCTAATGGAGGTTCGGCTGCCAAGTCAGCCGGGCATCAAACACCACACCGAGAAAGCGGTGTGTTTCTTCGACTCAAAGGAGGTTTTTACCCAGGTACAGCTCTGGAACGAGGTGAAGTGCCCGACGACAACAGAAGTGCATTACTCGAGTCTTAGAGCCCGAGAAGTGGAAACCGTGGGCTGAGGCCCGTGACTGTGCCATTGTAATGGTTCCCTGCAGCCGCTGTTCAGCGACACTAATAGTGGCGAAGCTGAAATAGAGGCAAAAATCGTCCGCAAACAGGGAGGAGGAAACTTATGATCCAACCACTGGTGCAAGACCATTGATAGCAATCAGGAAGAGGGGAACACTGAGAACAGAGCCCTGTGGGACACCATTTTCCTGGATATGAGGAGAGCTGAAACAGGCACCTACACGAACCTTAAAAGAGCAGGGCGATAAAAAATTCTGGAAGGGAGCCCCAACCATGAAGTGTAGCCAGAATATGGTGGCGCCAGGTTGTATCATACGCCTTTTGCAGATCAAAGAAGACCGCAACGAGATGTTCACGCCTGGTAAAGGTATGCGAATAGCCTATTCCAACGAGACGAGGTTGTCAAAGGCGGAACGGCCTTGACGGAATCCCCCTTGTTGTGGGGCGAGAAGTTTCCGGTCTTCAAGGAGCCACATCAGCCGCCGACTCACAATTCGTTCAAGTATCTTGCAGAGCACATTGGTATGGCTGATTGGGCGGTAACTCTCAGCTGGTAATGGATCCGCTCCAGGTTTCAACACCGGGATGACGGTGCTTTCCCGCCACTGTGGTGGAAAAACCCCATCTGCCAAGTCACGATTAAACAAGGAGAGAAGGTGGTGTTGAATCTCAGCTGAAAGGTGATGGAGGAACTGGCTGTGTATCCAATCTGGTCCTGGAGAAGTATCGTGGCATGCAGCCAGAGCATTTTCAAACTCCCACTCGCTAAATGGGGCGTTGTAAAGTTCCTGGCGGCCTGTGTGGAATAATAACTTCTTCCGCTCGACCCTCTCTTTGAAGGTGCGAAAGTCTGCACTGTACGTTTCAGTTGCTGAGCAACGTGCATAGTGATCCGCCATGTACTCAGCTATGGCTTGTGGGTCAGTGCAGAGTGCACCCTGAATGGTGAGTGATGGGATTCCTGTCGGTGGGCGATATCCGAAGAGGCACCGTACTTGGGTCCAGACCCGAGAAGGGGAGGCGCGATAGCTGATAGAGGCTACAAACCTCTCCCAGGATTCCTTCTTAATCTGCCGAATCAATCGCCGAGCTCGGCACGGAGCCGCTTAAAGGCGATTAGATTGTCTAGAGAAGGGTGTCGCCAGTGCCAATGAAGTGCATACCGACGTTCCCGGATGGCCTCAGCGATTTCCTGCGTCCACCTAGGGACCGACTTACGTCGAAGTGACGCAGACGCGATCGGGACAGTTTTCTCAGCGGCTGAAACTATGGCCTTCGTGACTTGGTGGACAGCCACTTCAATGCCAGCTGGAAGAGGAGTTGTTACCACTGCAGCTGAGGCATATGCCGGCCAGTCTTCCCTATGGAGCGACCAATGAGGTAGCCGGTTTGCGGCTTGAGCCTCTGGGAGCGAAAGAAAGATGGGAAAATGGTCGCTGCCACGGAGATCATCATGGACGTTTCAGTTCATATGAGGGAGGAGACTCGGGCTACAGATAGACAGCTCGATGGCCGAATATGTGCCATGAGCTATGCTGAAGTGCGTTGTAGCACCTGTATTAAGAAGACAAAGGTTTCGCCGCGTCAAGAGCATCTCCACATCCTTACCACGAGCTGAGGTCTGCGTCCCACCCCACATAGGGTGGTGGGCATTAAAATCACCCAGAAGGAAAAACGGCGGGGGAAGTTGAGCGATCAAGGCATCAAGGTCAGCAAGACAAATAACCTCGTCTCGAGGAACAAATCGTTAGTTCCTGCCTTACTCTTATCCTAACAGCCACTGCCTCGAGATTCGTGGTGAGGGGCACAGCTGCACTGGGGACAGTGGCAAGGACATAGAGGCACACACCTCCACATACCCGGTCAGAGAGGGGACGATTTTTGAAATAGCCCCGGTAGCCACGTAGGTCCGGGGTCCTCTGAACAGGAAACCACGTTTCCTGTATCGCTATGCAGAGCACATGACAGTTGCTCATTAGGTATTGCAGCTCAGCCAGATGGTGGAAAAAACCGCCGCAATTCCACTGGAGGATGTGATGGTTAGTGACTGTAAAGGCCATGATACAAAATATAAAAAATGTTATTACATAGGTACATCTGCTGCAGCCGATTGAGAACCTACGTAATCCTGAACCAGTCGTTCTGGGGATTCAGTGAGTGGGAGATCCTCACATGACGCGAGGATCTGCACCTCATCGTCTGATGTAGAAGATGAGGTAGCAGGTGGCTTCAGAGCCACCGAAGAGTCTTTTGTCTTCTTCTTCCGTCCCTCTCGCTGGCCCTTAGGTTTGTAGGGCCCAGAGGGCTTCTCTGTAGTGACGCCAGGGGTAGAACAAGAGCGGGAAGCCCTTCTACCCACAGGTTTTCGATCGTTCAGCCATTGGCTGGGATCCGCTAGAGCACTAGGAGAAGCATCAGAAGGGAGTGCTCCGAGGGTCCCCTTCCAAACGAGAGGAGCTGCTCTTCCTCCGGCTGGGAGGTGGGGACTGTTATCCCCGATGGTAGGGGTGGAGGTGCCCCCACTGGTGGTAGTGGGGGGGCAGTGAGAGACGTGCCCTGACCTTGATGGTGACAGATGAGCTTTGATGGCCCTTTGGGACCACAGAAGGTAGTTGCACAGTAGGTGTTATCAGAAGTGGTGGCGATGACATAACTGCAGCGAAAGATGTCGTCATGGAAACTGGGTGAAGCCATTTGTATTTCTTACGTGCCTCTGTATATGTCAGTCGATCCAGGGTCTTGTATCCCATAATCTTACAACTCCTTACAGAGCACGGTACATTCTGGAGAACAGGGCGGATGTTGCTGCCCACAGTTGACACAGATAGGTGGAGGAGTACACGGAGCGTCCGGGTATGATGGACGCCCGCATTCCCTACATGTGGGGCTGGAGCTGCATCTGGAGGACATATGTCCAAATTTCCAGCATTTGAAACAGCGCACAGTTGGAGGGATATAAGGCTTTACGTCACACCGGTATATCCTGACCTTGACCTTTTCGGGCAATGTATCGCCGTCAAAGGCCAAGATGAAAGCACCGGTGGCTACCCTATTATCCTTCATACCCCTATGCATGCGCTGGATGAAGTGTACACCCTGTCGCTCTAGGTTGGCGCGTAGCTCATCATCCGACCGTAAAAGAAGGTCCCTATGATAGATCAGACCCTGGAACATGTTAAGCGATTTATGGGGTTTTATACTGACCGGAACGTCACCCAGCTTATCGCAAGCAAGCAATGCCTTTGATTGAGCGGATGACGCTATTTCGATCAGTACCGAACCGCTTCTCATCTTTGACATGCCTGAGACTTCACCAAACTTATTCTCAAGTTTTTCAACGAAGAAAAGTGGCTTCGTTGACATGAAAGTTTCCCCATCTGTTCGGCTACTAACAAAATACTTAAGTGAGTAAGCCTCATCCCTGTCTTTAGCCCGCCATTCCTCCCATAGGGTGGCCATGGAAGGGAACGTTCGGGGATCATATGTCGTTGCTTTATAAGCAACTCTTCCACGCTTGGAGACGCCGTTTACGCACCTGGCCAGGCTTTTATTTGCTCGTTTCATTATGGTCCCACGAGCAGATAGGGAACTAAAGGTCCACCCAGGCAGAGCCCCGCTTGCCTGGGTAAGCCTTAAACAACTGAGGTGCGGCAGGTTCCTCAGATGTTGCTCGCTAGTGGCTGTTCAATCTCAACAGCCATACATCTCCTCGGCACATAGCACAACTTGAGATTGAGGTTTTTTCTATAGAGGTTTGTACCGTCCTCGTGACCCGGGCGATTAAGCCAAGATCCCTGGGCTCTGAAACGTACAACGTTCCACCGTCGCGCGGAACGATGGTCGTTGAAGCACGCACAGAGCTTTCGGTGTAGCGGACTGTTGGCGCGACACAGCCCACGGCTCAGGACCCCGGATTCGCCAAGCCCGTACTTAGCAAATTAATGCTGAGTCCCTGAGGGGCAATCAGGGATCGACACGTCGCCAGTCGGATAAGATGCCATGAGGATAAGATGCCTGTCTTCTCCACTGCTAGTGATACGAGGCCGTTGGGAACTAGCACGGTGTTCCGTTTTGCCCTCCTGAATCAACCGATTGCATATTCTGCTAACAGTCATTGGATCGCGATCAACGCGAGCAGCAATGACGCGTTACGATAAACCGCAATCGCGATAGGCTACAATCCGACCCTTATCAAAGTCGGAAACGTGATGGTACCCATTTCTCCTCCTTACAGGAAGCATTACAACAACGTTTCACCAGGCAACGCCGGTCAACTGCTGTTTGCGTATGAGAAATCGGTTGGCAACTTTCCTATGTCAGCACGTTGTAGGTGACACCAATGGCGCCAACCTTGTGTGAATGCTCTGGAAAACTAATATTTGCATATCAAAGCATCTCCTTCCTGTCGGTTAAATTTCGCGTCCGTAGCACGTCATCTTCGTGGTGTAGGAATTGTAATTGCCAGGAGTGTATTTTTAATGAAGAGATCGTAGAATAGCTTTTGGCAGCAGTCATGTTTCAGAATTAGGCTATTATTGATAGAAATTTGAGAACATAGCAGAATCACTTTATGTAAGTACTGGCAGAAGATTATAACTATATTTACATCAAGGCAGATCTATATCATCACCATCAACTGGTATCTGTCTTGCGCAGGTCTTTACATGTTATTCCTCTATGCTACTCGGTTTTCTGCTCCCTCATCATTGTTTGATCCTCTTCGCATGTCTGGGTGATGTTATCCAGCATCTGGAATCTTCTTCTGCTCCTCCCTCTCTTACTTGGAACAACCTTCAATTGCGACCAATCTAGAAGGCAATATCTTCTTAGATTATGATCTATCCAGTTTATCTTTCTATTCTTCACAGTCGGTAACATCCTCCATTCTTCTCCCACTGCCAGTACATCCTCATTGCTGACTTCATCAGTCCATCTGACCTTCTTCATTCGACTCCATATCCACATTTCACATGCTTCAATTTTCCTCTCATCCTTCTTTTTCAAAGTCCACATTCCTACTCCATATAAGGTGAAGTTCCATATTAGGCACTTCACCAATTTCTTTCTTAATTCTTTGTGTGAACCACTTGTTAGAAGTCTTTTCTGCTTCTCAAATGCCTCTTATGCCATTCTAACTTTGATGTTCTGTTGGTAGTCCATGTCTTCCTTAATCCGGTTTTCCAAACAGTTGAATGTTCTCATCTGTCCTATTGTTTCTGACCATAATTTAAAATTCATACTTCTTTTCTTTAAACCTATAACCATGCTATTAATTTAGTTTTTCTTAATACGCTGAACAGGCACCTTTCAGGCCTTTTATGTGTCTCTTGATTTTCTGTGAGAATCACCACGTGATCTGCAAATCGTATGCATTAAATTTTCCGCCTACCTATCGTGACACCGCTTTCCGCATTCAAACAACTTTTCACAATCACCTCCAAATAAAAGTTAAATACCAGAGACAGTAGTCCTGTCTGACACCTCTCCCAATCTTACTGTCTTCAGAGAACTTGCTACCAGGGTATTCTGATTCAAGTAAAAATTTGCGGTCAGTCTTCTCTCTTTCCACTTTACTCCCTTACTCTTCAATATGTCCATCAGCGTTTCCCATTGAACTCTATCGAAGGCCCTTTCCAGGTCTATGAAAACAGCAAGTACTTCTTTTCCTTTTTTGTCACCGATGATCCTTAATAGTCCGATGCCATCTCGTGTTCCCTTTGCCCTCCTGAAATCATGTTGTTCATCTCCAAGTGCTACTTCCAGTGTTCCGTATATCCTTCAATACTCGAAGAAAATCTTTAGCTGCCTGCGATATTGGACTCATCGTCTGGTGTTCTTCACACGTTTTAGTGTTATTAGTTTTGGGATTACTATGCTTACAAGGAAGTCGTCGGGCCATTTCGCTTTGTCGTAGATGTAGTTGCAATGAGAGTTCAACACCTTCTTGCTTATATCTTTTAAACTCTTTAATATTTCTTCTGTAATATCGTCTACATCAGACGCTTTATTGTCAATAACGTTCTTCGCGGTTTTGGCCGCATTGTTAACATATAAAGTTTCGACGTTTCGGTCACTGTTGCAAATGGCCTTTGTCAAGGTATATGGCTGACTGCTGAATGCAAGGGACACTGGTACTTATAGTGGGAGAAGCTGTAATAGAAGCATTAGGCGTTCTTTCAATAACAGTGGCCCAAACGTGGGAATCTCTTTCTATATAAAAGCGAAAGGACATTAGTTCACTCATTCATTCACTCACTGACTCACTCACTGACTAAAACGAAATCTCGAAAACTACTTCACCTATTTGGCAGGATTTTGCAATAGGGCCGATAGTTCAAGAGATATGACGTAATAAACAATGAAAAATTCCCCGTACTGTGGCACGTGATGGTTGTTGTTGTTGTTGTTAGTTGTTTAAGGGGGACAAAACTGCAATGGTTATCAGTCCCCCATTCCATCTCTAGGCGTCAAAAGTAAATCCAAACACGTAAAAGATAATACGCCTAGAGTTTAAAATATCGAAGTGGGAGAGGAGTTCACTAATCCATAAAACATCAAGAACCACAAGACTAAACAAAAGATGGCTACACAAAGACAACGTACAACAAAGAAACCGATAGCCGTGGTTGACCGACCATAAGAATAAAAAAGGAAAAGTCAACCACTCGGTAACACACAGAAATCTCCAGTTAAATCGAATGATAAAAACCCCCTGCTCGTATAAAACGTAAAACTTTATCTGCCATTGTGGCATCGTCACCTAAAACTTCCGATAAAACAGCAGGGAGGTTAAAATGTCTCCGCAAGGCGGCTAAAAGGGGGCAGTCCAACAATATGTGGACGACTGTCAAATGGGAGCCACACCGACATTGGGCTGGGTCCTCACCCCGAAGGAGATGTCCATGGGTGAGCCTCGTATGCCCAATGCGGAGGCGACATAAAACCACTGAGTCCCGTCGTGAACCGCGCATGGAGGAGCGCCATGCAACCGTCGTTTCCTTGACCACCCGGAGCTTGTTGGGCGTGCGCAGGCTACGCCACTCTGTATCCCAAAGCTGACGTACTTGCCGGCGCAACAATGAACGGAGATCAGAAGCCGGGAGGCCGATCTCTAGACAGGACATACCTACAGCCTGCTTGGCAAGCCTGTCAACACGTTCATTGCCCGGGATACCAACATGACCTGGAGACCAGACGAACACCACCGATCGCCCGGACCGTGTAATGGCATAAAGTGTCTCCTGAACGGCCAACACCAGGGTAGACCGTGGGTAACACTGCTCCAGAGCTCGAAGGCTGCTCAGGGAGTCGCTGCAAACAACAAAAGACTCGCCTGAGCAAGACCGGATATGCACAAGAGCTCTGTGAATGGCCACCAGCTCTGCAGTGTAAACACTGCAGCCATTCGGCAGAGAGTGCTGTTCCACATGGTCACCGTGTGTATAGGCAAATCCAACACGGTCATCCACCATTGAGCCATCGGTGTAGATCAGGTCATAACCACGGAACTCCGCTATGACAGCCGAGAACTGACGGCGGAGTGCCTCCAGTGGTACTGAGTCTTTGGGCCCATGGGCCAAGTCCAGCCGAATAGACGGCCTTGTCAAACACCATGGAGGTGTATGCACCCGGACCCGATATGGACACGGAAGGGGCAAAGACTCAAGTTCCAGGAGGAGGGACCGAACTCTATAGGCTATCGTATGACCTGACCTGGGGCGTCGCTGATGGTGAGGGACGACCACATTAGAAAAAAGAAAACGACGGTTTGGGTGGCCTGGGGAGCAATACACGTTCGCTGCATAAGCTGCGAGCAGGTGTTGGCGGCGGATCCCCAAAGGTGGGATCCCAGCCTCCACTAGTAAACTGTTCACCGGGCTGGTGCGGAAAGCGCCCGTCGCAATGCGGACCCCACAGTTGTGAATGGGGTCCAGGAGATGCAGTGCCGAAGGTGCCGCAGACCCATAGGCAATGCACCCAAAATCGAGGCGGGACTGCACCAGCGCCGTGTAAAGCCGCAACAGTGTCGAGCGATCAGCACCCCAGGTCGTATGACCCAGGTGGCGGAGAAGGTTGAGATGGCGCCAGCACTTCCGTTTCAGCTGACGAATGTGGGGGAGCCACGTCAGCCGGGCGTCAAAGGTCAGACCCAAAAACCGATGCGTGTCTACCACTGTCAGGAGTTCGTCGTTAAGGTAAAGTTCAGGGTGAGGGTGGACGGTCCGACGCCGACAGAAGTGCACCACTCTAGTCTTGGTGGCAGAAAACTAAAAGCCATGACTTAGGGCCCAGGTATGTGCCTTCCGAATAGCACCTTGCAACCTACGTTCAGCAACCTGGGTGCTGCAGGAACTAAAGAAGATACAAAAGTCGTCAGCGTAAAGAGAAGGGGAGACTGACGATCCAATTGCTGTCGCTAGACCATTGATGGCAACTAAAATTAATGGAACACTTAAAACTGAGCCCTGAGGAACGCCATTCTTCTGGATGTATGAGGCGCTCAGGGAGGCACCAATTTGAACACGAAAGGTACGGACAGCTAAAAAATTCTGGATAAAAATCGGTAGGGAGCCCCGGAGGCCCCAGTCATATAAAGTGTTGAGGATGTGGCGTCGCCAGGTGGTATCGTATGCTTTGTGCATATCAAAGAAGACGGCAACAAGGTGTTGGCGCCGGGAAAAAGCTGTGCGGATTGCAGACTCGAGGTACACCAGATTATCGGTGGTAGATCGACCCTGGCGAAAACCGCCCTGGCATGGAGCCAACAATCCTCGAGTCTCAAGAATCCAACACAACCGCCGACTGACCATCCGCTCCAGCAGTTTGCACGGCACGTTAGTCAGGTTAATGGGCCGATAGCTATCCAAGGAACGAGGATTTTTGTCGGGCTTAAGCACTGGGATGATGATACTCTCCCGCCACTGTGACGGGAAAACACCATCACACCAAATGCGGTTATAGACCGCAAGTAGGTTTCGCCGACTATCTGCTGAGAGATGTTTCAGCATTTGACTATGGATGCTATCAGGCCCTGGAGCCGTGTCAGGACATTGTTGAAGAGCACTGAGGAGCTCCCACTCAGAAAAGGGAGTGTTGTAAGATTCAGAGCGGCTGGTACGAAAGGAGAGAGACTGGCGTTCTACCCTCTCCTTTACTGCACGGAAGGCCGGTGGATAATTTGCAGAGGCAAAGGCACGAGCATAATGCTCGGCGAACATCTCTGCAAGTGTGGCCGGGTCCGTACATAGGACTCCATTTGAGGAGATCCCAGGGATTCCCACTGGTGTCTGTAATCCCTGTAGCCGTCTGATCTTACTCCAGACCTGCGAGGCTGAGGTGCCTGTCCCAATAGTGGAAACGTACCTCTCCCAGCACTCCTGTTTCCGTCTTCTTATAAGCTGGCGAGCACGAGCGCGAAGCCGTTTAAAATTGATTAGGTGCTCCTGAGAGGGGTGCCGTTTGTATCGCTGTAAGGCCCGCCTGCGGTCTTTAATGGCCTCAGCGATCTCCGGCGACCACCACGGCACTGTCTTACGCCGTGGGCACCCTGATGTACGCGGAATGGTCGCGTTCGCAGCAGAAATGATGGAATGTGTGGCACTCTCGACCACCACATCGATTTCCTCGAGTGGGGGAGGGCCAACGATGGCAGCGGAAGCATAGTCTTCCCAGTTAGCCCTGTGCAGAACCCACCTAGGTGGGCGCGCTGGGGACTCACGTTGTGGGAGTGACAAAAAGACAGGGAAATGGTCACTGCCACACAAGTCGTCATGGGCTCTCCAGTGAACAGATGGTGGAAGGCCGTGGCTGCAGATCGACAGATCAATGGCCGAAAAAGTGCCATGTGCCACACTAAAATGCGTGGGGGCACCTGTATTCAAGAGGCAGAGGTCGAGTTGAGTTAGGAAATCCTCGACAACCCTGCCATGACCAGAGATCGTAGAACCACCCCACAAGGGACTGTGGGCATTGAAGTCGCCCAACAGTAAGAAAGGTGGGGGTAGTTGAGCAACGAGTGCAGCCAAGACGTTCACAGATACGGCACCATCTGGCGGCAAGTAGATACTGCAGACGGTAAACTCCTGTGTGGTCCTCACCCTGACAGCCACTGCTTCTAATGGCGTTTGAAGTGGCACAGATTCACTATACACAGAGGTGAGGACATACACACACACTCCACCTGATACCCTGTTATATATGCTACGGTTGCAGTAAAATCCCCTGTAGCCACGAAGGGCAGGGGTCCGCATTGCTGGAAACCAAGTTTCCTGAAGAGCAATGCAGAAAGCAGGTGTCGTGCTCAAAAGCTGCCGTAGCTCAGCCAGGTGGGGGAAGAAACCGCCGCAGTTCCACTGGAGAATGACATTGTTCGAGGGCTGGGAAGACATGAATCCGAGTCGGTGGGCTACAACTCAGCATCACTGGCACCCACCGGTGTAGGCGTGTCATCGGGATTGTCCGTTTTCTCAATGGCGTCCCCGAGAGCGAGGTCCTCGGGTGACGCAAGAATCTCCACCTCATCCTCAGAAGCAGAGGTGGAGGTGGAGGTGGAGGGGGGGTGGTGGCACTGAAGCCACCGTGGTGTCTCTTGAGATGCCTGTCTTTGGCTTCTGTTTACCTCTCCGTTCCCTCGGGGGCTTCGCCGGTGGGAGGTGCTCCTTGGACTCAGCCACAGGGACTGAGGAGGAGCGCGAAGCCCTACGACCAGCAGTCTGCGAGCGCGCCGGCTGCTGGTTAGTGTCGATATCGACACTGGCAGAAGGGAGTGTCCCAAGGGACCCCTTCCGCCTGAGGGAAGCCGGAGAAGGTTGTTCTTTCTCCGGCGGAGAGGTGGTTGCTGACCCCGAGGCTTTCGCCTTGGGAGCTGTGGAAGGATGACCCCCAACCTCCGTGGGGGCAGGCTTAGGTTGGCGGCCCTGGGGGCCCACAGGAACAGAAGAAGTAGAAAATACTGTCGCCGCCAAGGAGAGTGGCGACGACGTCACTGCTGCGAACGTGTTTTTCATTGTTACAGGGTGCAGACGATCAAACTTTTTCCTGGCCTCATTATAGGATATACGGTCCAGGGTTTTATATTCTGTAATTTTCCGCTCCCGTTGAAATGCGGGGCATTGCGACGAGCAGGGAGGATGGTTCTGACCACAGTTTACGCAGATGGGAGGCGGAGTGCATGGGGCGTCCGGATGTGCTGGACGCCCGCAGTCCCTGCATGTAGCATTGGACATACAACGGGACGACATGTGGCCGAACTTCCAGCATTGGAAGCACCTCACAGGGGGAGGAATATAAGGCCGCACGTCAACACGGTAAACCATCACCTTGACCTTTTCGGGCAAGGTATCACCCTCGAAGGCCAAGATGAAGGCACCAGTTGCGACCCTATTATCCTTGGGGCCCCTATGGACACGCCGGATAAAATGAACGCCTCGTCGTTCCAGGTTCGCCCGTAGCTCGTCATCCGTCTGTAGCAATAGATCCCGATGAAATATTACACCCTGGACCATATTCAGGGACTTGTGTGGAGTAATAGTCACTGCAACATCACCCAGTTTGTCACAAGCGAGTAACGCCCGTGACTGGGCAGGAGATACTGTGTGGATGAGGACAGAGCCGTTGCGCATTTTAGACAGTGACTCCACTTCCCCAAACCTGTCCTCCAGATGGTCCACAAAGAACTGAGGCTTGGTCGCTGAGAATGAGTCCCCATCAGTCCTGCTGCACACGAGATACCTTGGAGCATATTCATCAGTCGGATTTGCGCCCCGACGTCCCTCCCAAGATGCAGTCAGGGAGGGGAACGTTTTGGGGTCATACGTGGAAGCATTGAATTTTCCTCGCTTAGAGACGGCGGTTGTACGTCCGCCAACGTCACCCGATTTTTGTCTCTTCATTGCGGGTGATCCGCCCCGATGCCACCCACTCCGATCAGGGGCTCTCCTCATGGGCGCCACCCAGCCACAGCAACGTCACCTGGCGGGATGACCGTTGCCGGGAGTCCTGATGCCCCACAGAGACAAGCATCGACTCCTTGGCTTGCACGAGGAGTATGCAGCTCTGGCACCGGTAGAGCGATCCCTGTGTTGTCAGGGGGCTACATCCAAGAGGGTACATGACGACCCCACCACAACGGACTGGCTACCGTGTTGGCTTTCTGGCGCTACGTGAACCATCAGAAAGGAGAGTGCTGAGATGGCAGTGCACAATGGACGCGACTTGCACGGAAAATCAGTGACGTGCCCAGTGGCAGAAGAGAATCCGCAGTCGCAAGTCCATTCCATGATGGGTGCATTAGATGGCATGGCACAAGAATGACATGTTGCACCACGTAAGGTGTCCTTCCCCAAATGGGTCGCTCTTCTGAAAAATTTTGAAAAATGGAGGGTCAAACCCACATAGGGGACCACAGATGAAAAACCGAAAAGTGTGAAGACTCCTTTTAGTCGCCTCTTACGACAGGCAGGAATACCGCGGGCCTATTCTTACCCCCGAACCCGCAGGGGGTGGCACGTGATGGTGTAACTTTATCAGTCCACTATTTGAGAAGGAGACCACTTAGCGACTTGCAACAAACTTTGAACATAATTTCAAACGTTTATAAAACTTTTTCTCGCTGACAACTCCAGCAAAATCATGAAAGGAAAAAGAGGAATGTCACTGTCAGTATAAAATTTCAGTCGTTGCATGATGGAGGATACTTACGGACTTTGACAAAATGCATAGTTTTGCTTCGACTTTATTAATTTTTGCACACATGACCTTTAAACTAAGAGGAAGGTCACTGGATACATAGATGTTGGCATGGTACATGACAGAGGGTGTTGTTGTTGTGGTCTTCAGTCCAGAGACATGTTTGATGCAGATCTCCACAATACCCTGTCCTGAGCAAGCCTTTTCAACTCCACATAAGAATGGCAACATACGTCTGTCTGAATCTGCTTACTGTATCCGTCTCTTGGTTTTTGCGGTTTTTACCCCAAACACTTCCGATCCAATGCTAAAGTCACGATTCCTTGATGTCATCATCATATGTTCATACAGTAGAGCTGCATGTCCTCGGGAAAAGTAACGGCTGTTGTTTCACCTTGCTATCAGCCGTTTGCAGTAACTGTGTGGCAAAGTTGTTGTTGTTGTTGTTGTTGGGTTTTGGAAGGGACTAAACTACGACGGTTATCAGTCCCTTGTTCCAGTCAAAAAGATAAAACATTTTGTTAAGCGATCCGAAGTGAATGCATTAACAAGTCAAAGTTTAAAACTTACAGACTAATAGAAAGAAAGGATACGATTAAAAACGAAGAAGGGATAAAACAGCTGAAACAGCACATGAGTGTTTTTGCTGGGTGGTCACAAGGATATAAGGAACACACCCAGCCACTCTGCAACACGCTAAAACCACCTACCTAACAGACTTAAGCAGGCGGAGGACAGAGAAACGACAGAGAAACACAAACATTAAATGGACTTGTAAAGTCCACACTCACGCATAAAATGTAAAATAGAGTCAACCATGGAGGTGTTGTCAGCTAATGCAAGCTGCAAAACGTCAGGAATATTAAAATTTCGTCTCACTGCGGCTAAATTGTGGCATTCAATTAAGATGTGGGCGACCGTCAAAGGCGCACCACATCGACACTGCGGAGGGTCCTCGCGACGCAGAAGGTGACCATGCGTGAGCCAAGTATGGCCTATACGGAGTCGGCAAAGGACAACCGACTCCCTGCGAGAAGCCCTCAGGGACGTCTTCCATGCAGCGGTAGACGGCTTGACAGCACGGAGCTTATTTGGTTCAGTGGAGTCTGCCCATTCCGAATTCCAAACCCTTAAGACCTTGCGGGTCAACTGGGTTTGGAGGTCGGAAACTGGGAGGCCAATGTCCAGGGACCGCATAGTGGTGACCTGCTTGGCCAGCTGATCCACACGTTCATTGCCCGGTATACCTACATGCCCTGGCGTCCAAACAAAAACGACAGAACGGCCTGACTCGCCAAGGGCGAATACAGCATCTTGAATGGCTCGCACCACAGTGTGTTTGGGCAGAAACTGGTCGAGGGCCTGTAAGCCACTCAGGGAGTCGCTACAGATGACGAGGTGTTCAAGAGCTCTCAAAATACCGATCAGTTCTGCGGTGAAGATGCTGCTTCCACAAGGCAATGACCGCTGTTCGATGTGGTCATCATACATAAAGGCATATCCAGCATGGCCATCGACCAAAGAACCGTCCGTGTAGATGATGGTTGCTCCATGAAACGAATCAAGCAGTGCATGGAACCGGCGACGGAGAAGCAGTGGTGAAATCGAGGCTTTCGAATCCCGGGACAAGTCCAGCCGAAGCTCCAGGCGAGGAATTTTCCAGGGGGGGGATACGGGGGGAGTAATGGTAAGGTGGAGGAAGGGGTAAAGAATCAAGTGAGGAGAGAAGGGAACGGACACGGACCGCAACCGGGACACCCGACCTGGGCCGACGTCGTGGGGGATGGAGTGCAGAAAGGGGGAAGAGAAGCCTGTGGTTCGGATGGCGGAGTGAAGCATGAACCCGGGCAACGTAACTCACCAACAACCGTTGCCGGCGATACCGCAGAGGGGGAACACCAGCTTCAGCTAGAAGGCTCGTTACGGGACTGGTACGAAAAGCCCCTGTTGCGAGACGCACACCTGTGTGGTGAACGGGGTCTAGGACCCGCAAGGCAGAAGGGGCTGCGGAATCATACACCAAGCTCCCGTAATCAAGCCGTGACAGAATGAGAGACTTGTAGAGCTGAAGAAGGGTGGAACGTGCTGCTCCCCAACTAGTATGGCTGAGGCATCTAAGAACATTTAAATGCAGCCAACACTTCTGTCGCAGCTGACGTAGGTGTGGCACCCAAGTCAGCCGGGCATCGAACACCATGCCCAGGAAGCGATGTGTTTCCTCGACCTGAAGTATTTCACCACCCAAGTAGAGCTCTGGGTCAGGGTGAACCACCCGACGGCGACAGAAGTGCATCACGCGGGTTTTCAGTGCGGAGAACTGAAATCCGTGAGTAGAGGCCCATGAGTGGGCCTTTCGGATGGCACCCTGCAGCCGCCGTTCAGCTACGCCGATGGAAACGGAGCTGAAATACAGGCAGAAGTCATCGGCGAACAGAGAGCAACTGACTGATGACCCCACAGCCGCAGCAAGACCGTTTATCGCCACTAAAAACAATGGAACGCCAAGGACGGAGCCCTGTGGGACACCATTCTCCTGAATACGGGGGGAGCTAAATGATGTCCCAACCCTCACCCGAAACGATCGGTGGGAGAGGAAATTGCGAATAAAAACTGGAAGGGCGCCACGTAAGCCCCAGTCGTGCAGAGTCGTCAAAATATGATGGCGCCAGGTGGTGTCATACGCCTTTCGAAGGTCGAAAAATACAGCAACGAGATGCTCACGCCTAGCAAACGCAGCGCGAATGGCCGACTCCAATGACACGAGGTTGTCAATGGTAGAACGGCCCTGGCGAAAGCCCCCCTGTTGCGGAGCAAGGAGTCCGCGCCCTTCTAGGATCCACATAAGCCGCCGACTCACCATACGTTCGAAGAGCTTGCAGAGAACGTTGGTGAGGCTGATCGGACGGTAATTGTCAGCCACCAGGGGGTCTGCACCAGGTTTCAGCACAGGGATGATAGTGCTTTCCCGCCACTGCGACGGGAAAGTGCCCTCTGCCCATAGATGGTTGAACAGGGCGAGAATGCGGCGTTGAAACTCTGGTGAGAGGTGTCGGAGGAATTGGCCGTGAATCCTATCTGGTCCCGGAGTTGTATCAGGACACGCAGCAAGGGCAGATCGGAACTCCCACTCGCTAAACGGGTCGTTGTATATTTCCCGACGACGAGTGCGGAAAGAGAGCTGTTTCCGCTCGGCCCGCTCTTTGAGGGAGCGGAAGTCAGCACTGTACATGGCAGTCGCAGAGCATTGTGCGTAGTGGTCTGCCATGTGCTCGGCGATAGCTCATGGGAGCGTGCAGAGCACACCCTGGATGGTGAGGGATGGGATTCCTGTCGGCGGGCGGTATCCGAAGACGCGTCGGACTTGCGTCCATACCTTAGTCAGGGAGGTGCGGGAGCCGATACTGGCTACATACCGCTCCCAGGAATCCTGCTTGCTCTGCTGTATGAGTCGTCGAGCACGCGCACGGAGCCGTTTAAAGGCCACAAAATTCTCCATGGATGGGTAGCGTCGATGGTGCTGGAGCGCTCGCCGACGTTTCCGGATAGCCTCAGCAATCTCCGGTGTCCACCAAGGCACGGACCTACGCCTAGTGGAACCGGTGGTTTGCGGAACTGCTACCTCAGCGGCCCTGACAATACTATCAGTCACCTGCTGGACTGCATCGTCAATGTCATCTGGCAGTGGTGCAGTGATGACAGCAGTTGAAGTATAGACTGGCCAGTCAGCCCTACGGAGACACCAATGGGGTAAGCTGTCTGCAGCTTGGTACTGCGGGAGCGACACAAAGATTGGAAAGTGGTCGCTGCCACACAGGTCCTCATGCACACGCCAACCGAGGTGTGGTCGAAGGCTGGGGCTGCAGACGGAGAGGTCGATCGTTGAATACGTGCCCTGTGCCACGCTAAAATGCGTGGGGGCACCTGTATTCAGGAGGCAAAGGTCTTGTTGCGCCAACAATGTCTCAACATCCCTACCGCGGCCTGTGGTCTGGAGTCCACCCCACAAAGGGTTGTGGGCGTTGAAGTCCCCCAAAAGGAGGAATGGTGGGGGAGTTGCAGGACCAGAGCGGTAAGGGTGTTGAGAGACACGGCCTCATCCGGAGGAAGGTACAAGCTGCAGACAGTGAGTTCTTGTGTTACCCGAATTCTGACAGCCACTGCCTCAAGAGTAGTTGTGAGGGGTACGGGGGCACTTGGGACAGTGTCCAGGATATATAGGCAGACACCGCCAGACACCCTGTCGTAAAGGGTCCTATTGCAGTAGAACCCCCGATACCCACGGAGGGCAGGGGTGCGCTGTGCTGGAAACCATGTCTCCTGTAGGGCAATACAAAGTGCAGGGTAGTGCCACAGTAATTGGTGCAGCTCGGCCAGGCGATTAAAGAAGCCGCCGCAATTCCACTGGAGAATAACTCTTTCTACTCGCTGTAAAGCCATAAAATAAAAGAAAGGAAAGAACATCATTCCATAGGAACATCTGCCGCCTTATGGTCAGGATCTACAGAATCTAAGACCATAGGTGATTCTGGATGTGCAGAGTTCCTACGTTCGGGTGAATCAAGAAGTGCGAGATCCTCAGCGGAGGCAAGGATCTCGACTTCATCCTCTGAAGCAGAGGATGTGGGTGTGGGTGGCTTGGAAGCCACCAAAGAATCCTTTTTCTTCTTTTCTTTCCTTTTAGCCTCTCGCTGGCCCTTGGGTGTTAAGGGCCATGAGGGCTTCTCAACAGGGGCTGCAGTTGCCGACGAAGAGGTGGAGGCCCCTCGATCAGCAGCCGTGGGATCCTTCAGCCATTTGCTGGGATCCACTTTCCCATGAAGAGAAGCCTCGGAAGGGAGTGTCCCATGGGACCCCTTCCGGGCGAGAGGAGCCGGAGAAGGTTGTTGTTTCTCCGGTGCTGGGGTGGGGACCGACGTCCCCCGCAATGGCTTGTCTGTTGCTCCCAACGAGAAAAGTGTGGGAGCAACCGAAGGAGTAGTACCCCCAACTGTCAAGGGGGCAGGTGCAGTAGTTCGGGCCTGCGGGCCCGGTGGCATTCGTGGCACAGATGGTCTGGTGACTGACGATGAAGCTACTGTGGCGTAAGACGTTGTCATGGTGACAGGATGGAGCTTCAAATATTTGCGTCTGGCCTCTGCGTATGTCAGCCGGTCCAGGGTCTTATACTCTTTGTGGAGTACAGAACAGTCGGGCGAACAAGGAGGATGCTGCTGATTGCAATTGACGCACACTGGAGGTGGGGTACAGGGGGCGTCTGGATGGGATGCACGCCCACACTCCCGACATGTTGGGTTGGCGTCACATTGGGAGGACATGTGACCAAACCTCCAGCACTTGAAGCAGCGCCTAGGGGGAGGAACGTAGGGCTTGACGTCGACCCGGTAAACCATCACCTTGACTTTCTCAGGCAATGAATCGCCCTCGAAAGCCACGATGAAGGCACCGGTGGCAACCCTCTTGTCCCTCGGACCCCTATAGATACGGCGGATGAAGTGCACACCACGCCGCTCCAAGTTAGCTCTCAATTCATCGTCCGATTGCAGCAGCAGATCCCTGTGGAAAATGATGCCCTGGACCATGTTTAAGGTCTTATGTGGTGTAACGGAAACGGAAACATCACCCAGCTTGTCACAGGCTAGCAAAGCCCGTGACTGGGCTGGGGATGACGTCGTTATTAAAACGGATCCAGACCTCATTTTTGACAAACCATCGACCTCTCCATATTTGTCTTCTAGATGTTCCACAAAGAACATTGGCTTTGTGGACATGAAAGATTCCCCATCTGTACGGCTGCACACTAAGTACTTTGGGGCGTAAGCCTCGCCTTGAATTTTGGCCCTACGTTCCTCCCACGGTGTAGACAGGGAAGGAAACGTTTGGGGGTCATACTGTTCTGCGTTGTAATCGCTTCTACCGCGCTTAGAGACGGCGGTTGTACGTCCGCCAACGTTTCGTGGTCTTTTCATCGTGTTCCCACGAGCAGCTAGGGAAATAAGGGTCCACCGAGACAGAGCCCCGCTTGCCTGGGTAAGCCTTATACAACTGAGGTGCGGCAGGTTCCTCAGAGGTTGCTCGCTAGCTGCTGTTCAACCTCAACAGCCATGCATCTCCTCGGCACGTAGCACACCTTGAGATTGAGGTTTTTTTATAGAGGTTTGTACCGTCCTCGCGACCCGGGCGATTAAGCCAAGATCCCCAGGCTCTGAAACGTACAACGTTCCATCGTCGCGCCGAACGATGGTCGTTGAAGCACGCACAGAGCTTACGGTATAGCGGGCTGTTGGCGTGACACAGCCCACAGCTCAGGACCCCGGGTTCGCCAAGCCCGTACTCAGCAAATTAATGCTGAGCCCCTGAGGGGTGTGGCAAAGTCACATCAGCTGATTGTACAGTTCAGTCAATCAGTCAATCAGAGCGTAACCGTGTTAATAAACTTTGCTGAGAGGGGGAAAGGTGGAAACGAAAAGAAGGATAGGAGAGATAGAGATGAATGCAGAGACAGAAGGGAATGGGAGATGGGGAGTGTAAAATAAATAAATACCCGGGAAACGCCGGGTTTACAGATAGTTTATATTTAAAACTGACTGAGGTCCGGAACCCTAAAAAACCATGATACGCGTAGCCCCTTCTTTAACAACCGTTGCGAAGCACGGGCATATAAGCTAGTTTTACATATTGACAATGCGGCCAAAAACTCCGAAGTACTTTATTGAGAGTGACAACAGCCGAGGATGCCTTCATTTACATGACACGCTTTATTGCTTTCCACTTCTCCCAAAGCCTGATGTACTTCTGAACATAGGATAGAGTATTCCTTTTCATTTCCATATACTACTTTTTCCTTCTCAGTTTTTAGGTCAGAAGGTCTTTGATCTCACAGAGACATTCAGTATACTCCTTTCATCTGTCTTTAAGTTCACGTGGGTTACTTAATAGATTTCCATCTTTCCCTTATATCTCCATATTAGTACAACATTGAAACAACATCTGTTTCACAACTCGATACGTCTTTTCGTAATCTCCCCCTTTCTCCAGTGTCTCTATTTGTAAGCAGATTTCTCTTGTTCATTTCCCCCTGACCTGCTCAGTTACTCTTCTCAGCTCAATGTTTAATCTTCTGTATTGCCTTTCTCCTTCCTCACTTTGTAATTTTTTTACATTTTCTCCTATCCAACTACATGTCCTAGCTCTACTGTTCCACTTCTCTCTGAAGCGTTCATCAAACTTTTTGGTTATTCTGTTCTCCTTCAGAGCATCCAAGTTAATTTTCTCTCTCATTTTTCCGACCAAAATTATTTTCAACCTGACCTGCACATCTGCTTCAACCAGGGTATGGTCGGAGTTAATGTCTGCACCTGGATAAATGTTCAAATGTTCAAATGTCTGTATAGTCTATGGGACTTAACTACGGGGTCATCAGTCCCTAGACTTACAAACTACTTATGAACTAACTAAGACTAAGGATGGCACAAATATCCATGCCCGAGGGGGGATTCCAACCCCCGACCGTAGCGGCCGTGCAGACCGTGACTGGAGCGCCTCAGTCCCCTCGGCCTGGCAACTATATATCCCGGTTTACATTCTCATGTGGCTCATAAGTTGATTACTTTGTTTCCTATAAAGTGGGTATTAAGGTGTGGTCCATGATTGAAACTTCCATTAGACCGAATTGAACCGATCAGAACATACCAGTTATTGCGCAAAGAACTAGTACCAAATTTATTGCGAGTAATCATATTTCACAGCCCTTTCAATCTGGTTTACTGAATTACCCTTTTGCACTGTACAGATAATTTCGTATAAAGCAAACTACTTACTCAGTTTGTGCCTCACATAACAAATAATTTGGACGAATTTTCTTCTGAATGACATTTCAGTTTTAAGTAACAGTAGACTACAAATTTGCTTATTGCAATACGAAGTAATCGACTCACGTTATAGTTATTTCTGCTATCATTGCCTGTAATAGTTCCTGTTAGTGCGTGAGAGAACAATCCCCAAAAATTTAATTTTCAGTTGTGAAACTCTCATTTAGAATAGATACGGTATGTTCGTTCTTCTGATACATAAGCATATGGCAGATCGGCAAACTGCTATTCATAACAAATGACCCCTTGACTATTATTCAGAAGTTCCGAAAGTAGAACCGAGGTATTAACAGCAGTGAAGTACCGTCTGTAGACACGTAATTCGTTAAGGAATCAAGTCCTCGAACGCTATACACAATTTATAAAGCAGTAAATTTCAAATTATATCACACTCCAGTACATAAAAAATGTGGATATATTATCCCAGGCTGAGCATGAAAGAGAATTTCTGTGAATATCATAGTTGAAGTATTGACCACCAAGGACAGATTTTAGGTGTAAGGTTAGATGAAAGTCGCTAGGAGAGAGGTCCGAGCTGTATGGAGGATGATCAAACAGGTCTCATTGAAATTTCCGTAAGAATTGTTTGGTCACATTCGGTGTGAGAGGTCAGGCATTATCGTGAAAAAAAATCTTTTGACAGTAATCCTCTTCTTAGACCTAAAGTCTGTCCATGGTTGACAACACTTCAACGATGATGAAGAGCTGGAAGAACAAGTTAACACATGGTTGGATACACAGGCGCCAACATTCTATGAGAAAGACACACAAAACCTTGTGCCATGCTATGACAATTGCCTACAAAATTTCGGAAGCTATGTAGAAAAGTAGTTTAACAGTTGTAGATTTTTGTATAATCAATATTTTTTTCTGTATCTGTACCCGTTCGTTTTATATAACCAAACGGAACTTACTTTCTGGACGCGCCTCGTATAACAACAAATTAATACAAGCAGCATGTGAAGATTGGCTTTCTCCAAACAGAGCTACACAACACTTACGGTTAAAAGTCCCGTTACTAGTTGTTCAGACTACCACTCTGCGACCTATCGTTAACGGAAGAAGAGGATCACATGTACGACAATAGTTTGCTATATTATAACTTGTGAGTTTTCTTCTTCTTTTTCTTCTGATCTTCAGTCCGAAGACCAGCTTGATGCAGCTCTCCACCTTCCTCTATCTTGTGCAAGCCTCTTCATCTCTGCATAATAATAACAACCCACATCCATTTACATCTGCTGCGTTCGTCTCTAGGTCTCCCTTGGCGACTTCTATCACACACATTTCCAATCGTGAACTGACGATTACTTGATGATGTCTCAGAACGTGTCCCACCACTCGATCCGTTCTTTAGTCAAGAAACTTTTTCTCTCCCCAGTCGTGTTCAACACTTCTTCGTTAGTCAAGTGATCTACCCATCTAATCATCAGAATTCGTCTGTAGCACCACATTACAGAACCTTGTAATATATTTTTCTGTCAACTCGTTACCGTGTACGTTTCACTCCCATGCAGTGCTACATTATAGACAAATGCCTTCATAAAAGATTCCTGACGTTTAAACTAATTCTGGTTGTCTACAAGTTTGGCTTCTTTAGAAATGTTTTATATCTTTTGCGTTTTATACCTTCTTCGGTCATCAGACATATATATATGTTTGTCTGAATGTTCTCTATGTGTTCATAAACCATTCATTCGATTGCAATGAAAGTTTGGTGAACTGTTCACCGTACGCCCGAGAAAGGTTCCTGACCCAAAAACAAGAGCACGACACATAGCTCAGGAGATATGACGTCATAAATAATGAGATGCCACCGCGTGAGAATACCCAGATTTATGCGTAAATTATTGGAAAATGGGATTAGTTAGGGGCCTGCAATAAAGTTTGCATGTAATGTCGGACGTTTATGAAGCGTTTCTTAACTTAACACGCACCCCCATCACAAAATGGAAAATGATGAAACGAAAAGAAGTCTACCGCTCACAACAGTTTCGTTGTAGATGCCGTAAAACTGTCGCATCACGCATGACCTCGTATCAAATAAACTTAGCATTACAGATTAGCATGTTACTAATTATTTTTATCTGTGAGTCTCCCTTAATTCTCTTTCATGCAAAATTAAGCAATTTGTTTTCTTAATCTCTACATATACAGGGTGTTTCACTAAGTGTGTTTGCCTCTGTAACTTATAAAATAATAGGAGACGGGAAATTTAATTGCGGTAGATCAACACAAGGAATGTTACACTTTGTGCGGAGCTATGAACATAGTTCATTGTATCATTTTTCCGCTGAGTTACAGCACAAAGATATAACTTTTTTAAATGGAACAATAGTTTTTTCTATCGTGCATTGGAATCGTTGAAACCAACTGCGTCCAAATCAATTTAAACTACATTCCTATCACTGTTAGTTTGGGAGCTGCAACCCTTCAAAGTTTCAGGGGCAGATACCACACGCTGTCCATAATACATGGCTATGTGGTGGGTGATGGATGTTATGGCTGTCGGAAGTTGATTTACATGAGATGTTCAAATGTGTGTCCATGTTCCTCAATGCATAATGCAATGCGCCGTCGAAAGGATCTGCGGACGAGATGTAACATCGCCGGTGTGATGGAGCGACGTGTGTTCTTGATGCGTCGTTTTTGATCATCTGGGGATGTGGGCTCAGTGACATAAACCCGATCCTTTATATATCCCCACAAAAAGAAATCTACTGGTGTTAAATCTGGCGACCTTGCGGGCCATGGCGCCCCAACCATCTTGCTGCAAACCTGTTGTTTAGTTCTTCCACAAAAACACGCGCAGAATGGGCTGGGTGACCATCATGCTGCATCCACATATGGACTTCCGTGTGTAGACACACATGTTCAAGGATACCACCCAAACCGTCGGCTAAAAAAGCACGGTATAACTCACCTGTCAGTGTACCTGGGAAGTAGTGTGGACCGATGATTTCATCCCCAAGGATTCCACACCACACGTTAATAGACCACCTACGTTGACGGTCGTCACGTCGTACCCACCGAGGATTGTCTGCGGTCCAGTAGTGCATGTTATGGCGATTCACTGCACCATAATTTGTGAACGTGGACTCATCAGAGAACATAACACTTTGTAAAGACTCCAGCGTGAAATTACGCAAGCCCACTCACAGAATGTCACTCTTGCATTGAAATCGTTCCCATGCAGCTCCTGGGTCAGTGACAGGTGGTACGGGTGAAACCTGTGGCCGTGTACTGTACGCCACACAGATGTGAGACTGACACCAGCGATTGCAGCAACGGCTCGTAAGCTGACATGAGGATCGTGGTATAGTGCAGCTAAAACAAACACTGTCTCCTCACTTCTTGCAGGTCTTCGTCTGTTACTGCAGCGCATTACCAAGCTGCCTGTTTTCCGAAGTCGTTGTTCGCCACGTAAGAACGTAATGGCTGCCGGGGCTCTTCGCCTAGGATATCTCGCGGCATACGCCGTGGATGCATCAGTGGCATCGTGTCAGCACTCGCCGAGCATCAGCAACATGTTAACGTACTCGTTTCTCGTGAATGCCATAGTCATCCGATGTCAGTAACTGTGGTATATTGAGCCCCGGTTTTTGTGTGGCTCCAACTGCCGGGTATACGGCCGTGTGCGCCGACAGTCGGCAGTGTAACAACGCATCGAGGAAGCTTCTCGCTCCGTGACACCGGCGACGTTACAACTAGGCCGCACCACATTTAGAAGGCGCATTGCATTATGCGCAGCGTTTGTGGTATCTGCCACTGAAACTTTGAAGGGTTGTAGCTCCCAAACTAACAGTGACACGAATGTAGTTTAAATTGATTTGGACGCAGCTGGTTTCAACGAATCCAATGCACGATAAAAAAAACTATTGTTACATTTAAAAAAAATGTTCAAATGTTTGTTAAGCCTATGGGAGTTAACTACGGGGTCATCAGTCCCTAAACTTACAAACTACTTACGAACTAGGACGGCACAAATATCCATGCCCGAGGGGGGATTCGAACCCCCGACCGTAGTGGCCGTGCTGACCGTGACTGGAGCGCCTCAGTCACCTCGGCCAATGCGGCCGGCATTGTTCCATTTAAAACTTATATCATTGTGCTGTAACTCTTTGGAAAATGGTACAATAAACTATGTTCATAGCTCCGCATAAAGTGTAACATTTCTTGTGTTGATATATCGCATTAAAGTTTCCCGTCACCTATTATTTTATAAGTTACAGAGGCAAACACACTTAGTGGAACACCCTGTATATAAAACCGAAGGGACACTCACTCACTGAGTAAACACGAAATATCGAAAACTACTTCACCTATTTTGGCAGGAATGTTACTGTATACATCGAAAACGTCAGCTAAGACAGTATTTTGTGATAGGTGCATGGCGGAGCATACTTCTCCTACAGACTCACGAAATCAACAATTTCATTCCGATCTTCACAAAATTTCCACGCTTGACCTTCAATACAAGAGGAAGGTCACCGTCTACCTTAAGTTTCATAAGGTGCAATGAGAGGGGAGGAGGTACTTCGCCACATAAAAATTAATCCCTAAAATCCTTGGTCGCGCCATAACAGGAGAACGGTTCGATCGATTTCACAGATCCACTTTTTTTTCGTTATTCTCAGGACAAGGGTTGTGTTAAATAAAACTGGAATATTTGAGAACTACAAAGTGCGGATTTCAATGTGACCTTCCGTTTCTGTTGCATAGAATTCTACAGTTTTGTTCCGATAATGATGAAATTTTGCACGCTCTACCTTGAAAACAAGAGGAATGAGACTCTCTCTATACAATTTTGTTCGGTGCATGGTGGAGGGTACTTAACTTACGGAATTTTACAAAATGCATAGTTTTGCTCCAATCTTTGACCTTTAAACCAAAAGGAGGATCACTGTGTACATAAATATTTGTATGGTACATGACAGAAGGCACCTTGCAGTAAAATTTGCCGAGAGAGGGAAAGATGGAAACGAACAGAGAGATGGGAGAGAAAGAAGTGGATACAGAGAGAGAGAGAGAAGGAGAGAGAGAGGAAGGGGATCTGGTACTACGAGAGTATAGGATAATTAAACACCCGAGCAACGCCGGGGTTTGCAGCTAATTTTGCTATAATGAAAACTTAAAATAATTCCTAAAGCATTTCCTGATTTTCTTAGACTGTACTCTATTACCTTCGTATTGTTTCTGTTAACGTTCATTTTATAACCTCTTCAAAAACACTTACCATTCCGTTCAATCGCTCTTACAGATCCTTTGGTGTACCTGACAGAATCACGAGCGTCAAAGAGCAAAATTTTAATATCTTGTCCCTGAATTTTAATTCCTTCGCCCAAATTCTCCTTGTATGCCTTCACAGCTTGCTAAATGTACAGATTGAATAACATTGCCCAAAGGGTACAACCCTGTTTTACTCCCTCCAAAGTCGCTGCGTCCCTTTCATGCCCTTCGGCTCTTATAATTTATGTTTACAAGTTTTATATAACTTTTCTATATTTCACCCCTCCTGACTTCAGAAGTTGAAAGAGTCTACTTTCCAGGTTTACCTTACCTTAACCTATCTGTTATGTTAATTCATAATATGAGTATTGCCTCTATCTCCTAAATCGTAACCTTCCCCATAGGTCGGATTAAGCCAGTTTTTCCACACGTCTGTAAATAATTCCAGTTAGTATTTGCAGCTATATCTTATTAAACGGGTGCTTCCGTAATTCTCGCACTTGTCTTCACATTTTTCTTAGGGTTTGGAAGTATTATATTTTTCTTGAAGTCTGGGAGTATTTCCCCCGTGTAATACCAAAATTCCAATCTTACTGTGTATAAACAAAGTTTCCTGCCGCACTTGTAACGACTGTATGAAAAAATACGAATATTACATCCATGCATAGTACATTATGTAAAATTAGTGTTTGGTCTCGACGTTTCCCGGATATATATTTATTCCAGTCGTATGCTCGTGCACCTCCTTCTTCGCCTTCTGTCCAGTGTCCCCTGTTCAATTTTCTATCCACCTCAGTTTCCTTTTCACTCAGCTCATTGTTTGTGACGTCATAGCTCCTAAATAATATACTGGGTGATCAGAAAGTCAGTATATGAAAATTTAGTAAATCACGAAATAATGTAGACAGAGAGGTAAAAAATAGACACACGTGCTTGGAATTACATGGGGATTTGTTGGAACAAAAGAAAGTTCAAAAATTGTCCGATATTTTGTGTCCCAACTTCGTCGCAGCTTTTGTGTCCCAGCCTCGTCGTAGGTGTCGGTGGCCGAGTGGAATGAGACCGACACAGGAACAAAGATAGCACGCCGGTGCAGGTACCGAGGGGAGCAGCCAGAAACTATAAACACTAGAGTAAATTAGAAAGAGATATATATTGCACAGAATGTAACAATACTTAACTTTTACATAGTACTGCAGAATGTTGATACATAGTTGTTAGAGGCCTGCCTAGTGCCTGTACGATAGCAAAGTCTTCACTGGTGCCTATCTGATTACGAAGGTCCTAACTGGTTGCTATCTCCGTCCCAAGTGCCGATGTCCTTCAGTGGTGGCCACGAGCGGAGTTGTCGCAGAGGGCGCTCGTGGCTGTCGTCGTAAGAACGCCGCGCCGTGCGTGCATGGCGGCGCGGGGCGAAAGTAGGTGGCGCGCACTTTGGACTTGTGCGACACCACACGATAGGTAGCGCTTCATCTCATCAGAAAAGCAATAATTAACGTAACAAATTAAGATGATGTTACTTTGCAGGAAATGCTCAATATGTTTACCATCATTTCTCAACAACAGCTGAAGTCGAGGAATAATGTTGTGAACAGCACTGAAAGAAGGTCCGGAATTGTGGTGAGGCATTAGCGTCGGATGTTGTCTTTCAGCAACCCTATAGATGTCGGTTGATCACGATACAATTGTGATTTCAGGTAAGTCCAAAGCCAATAATCGCACGGACTGAGGTCTGGGGACCTGGGAGACCAAGTACGGCGAAAGTGCCGGCTGAGCACACGATCATCACCAAACGACGCGCGCAAGGGATCTTTCACGCGTCTAGCAATATGGGGTGGAGAACCATCCTGCATAAAAATCGTGCATAAAAACGTGCCAGAAGGTGTTTATCAACAAGGCTGGGAATGTTGCGATTCTCTAACATGTCGGCGTACCTCTCACTCGTCACGGTAGCAGTTACAAAACCAGAATCACGAGTTCCTCGAAGAAAAAAGGCCTGATAAAGGTTGATGTGGTAAATCCAACCCATAACGTGACTTTCTCGTCATGCAATGGAGTTTCCAGGACATTTAAATGACTTTCGGTAGCTCAGATTCTGCAGTTGTGGGCGTTGACAGAACCTCGGAGCGTGAAATGAGCTTCGTCGGTGCACAAACCGATACTCAACCAATTGTCATGTTTCGAAACGCCCACACCGCAGATGCCCTCCGCTTCACTAAATCGCCAGGTAACAGTTCATTATGCCGATGAATTTTGTAAGGATAGTATCGGAGGGTACGCCTAAGTGCCAACCAAACAGTAGTGTATGGAATGCCGTTGCGACGTGCGACTGCACGAGCGCTGACTTCCCCGTGCACAGACGAACCCGCTACAGTCTCCATTTCTTCCTGAACTGTCTCAGCAGCATTAAGCCTTGAGCTCGGTCGGCCACTAAGGGAATCATTCTCGCTGCATTTGTCAATGAACGTTAACCCGTTCGAAACCTCTTCCTATGGCGATAGGATCATAACGCTGAACTAGCACATTCGCCATTCTGATACTACAGCTTCACTAAAAGCGCCTTTTCAGGTAACTTCAACATGCTGCGACTGCTGGTGCATCTGATTAGCTCTCTCATTACAGCTCCTTTTATAGATGATTTTCATGCGCAGTCACTGAAGTTTTGCTGTCCAGCGCCATCTTTCGAACATTTTTTTAACTTTTTTCGGTTCTAATAAAACCCCATGTTATTCCAAGCATGTGTGTCAATTTTTATTTCACTATCTACATTACTCCGTGATTTACTAAGTTTTCAAATTTATACTGACTCTTTGATCATCCGATATTCCAAAATAATATATAGTTTTTACTTAGGTCGAGTGGAACATTAGATAATTGTATGCGAAACGTTCTGCGAACAGTGTAGGTGGATGTAAGGAATATGTGTACAAAATCTGGCGCGAGAGATTAGCCGTGCGCACTGGGGCGCTTCTCTGCGGTGCGCGCGACCTTTCGCCGTCGGGGGTTCGAGTCCTCCCTGGGGCAAGAGTGTTTGTGTTGTCCTTAGTGTAGTTTACCTTAGTTTGTAAGCTACGGACTAATAACCCAGCAGCTGAGTCCGATAGATTTATAAACATCTTTTTGTGTGTACGAAATTTACCTGAAATCTGTCCAATAGGTGAGCCGAACAAATGTTCCAATGTTTGTTAGCCTAAGGCAACAAACTGCTGAACTCACAGTTTCGTAGACTTGCAAACTACTTACAGCAACTTACTCCAACGACAATAAATAAACACATGCCAGAGGGAAGACTCGAACCTCCGACGCAAGCCAGTTTGGAAGGTGTCGAACACACACACATATACACACACACATACACACACACACACCTAAGTATATCGACTTTTATAATTTTTATATGAAAATATGCATTTATTGGTAATAGGATTTTATTCCTGTATTTATTAACATAGACATAAGAGTTTACGTTTGAGATTTGCGAACGACTGTAGCCCCTCCCCCCTAACTGATATGTTCTCTCAGCTAGAGTAACATTAACCCTTTTTTCACTAGTGAACACAACCTCGGGCACATTGATGATTAAAATACAATTACGGTTTTTGACACACTTTAAAAAGTTCTCAATAGATGGAACTGATGACTGCTAAATGGTTGCGTCGTAGACTTTGGTGTAAAAGTTTTCGTGTTCGAATCTGCTTCCATGCTGTGTTTTTATTTCTCACTTATCAAGAGTTTTCTCTACTGCATCGACGTAGGCGATAATTAGGGCACTATCTATCATACCGTAACACGCCACACCATTACTCAATCATACTATAGTTTTCAGAGCATTCTAGTAGTCTACTTTGTGACAGCAGAACTATTTCCCATTACTGATTTAGAACATGTACGGCTTACTGAAAGGTGAACCGTAACGTAATAATTGTAAATAGAGTCGAAAAATACGCGCAATGTCCTCAAAGTAACTTCCGTTTGGTTATACAAGGTGGAACAAAGAGGTACGGCCAAACTTTCAGGAAACATTCCTCACACACAAAGAAAGAAAGTATGTTATGTGGACATGTGTCCGGAAACGCTTAATTTCCATGTTAGAGCTCATTTTCTTATTTCTCTTTAAATGTAAATTGAAATAATTCCTGCAGACAATTGTCAAAAAAATTCAAATGTTTGTTAAGCTTATGGGACTTAACTACGGGGTCATCAGTCCCTAAACTTACAAACTACTTACGAACTACCTTATACTAAGGACGGCACAAATATCCATGTCGGAGGAGGGGGGATTCGAACCCCCGCCCCTAGTGGCCGTGCAGACCGTGACTTGAGCGCCTCAGTCCCCGCTGCCACCGCGGCCGGCGACAATTGTCAAAATACACAATTGTAATGTACTTCCTCGATTAAATCAAAAATGTTCAAATGTTTGTTAAGCTTATGGGACTTAACTACGGGGTCATCAGTCCCTAAACTTACAAACTACTTATGAACTACTTACAAACTAGGACGGCACAAATATCCATGCCCGAGGGGGGATTCGAACCCCCGACCGTAGTGGCCGTGCTGACCGTGACTGGAGCGCCTCAGTCACCTCGGCCACCGCGGCCGGCACTTCCTCGATTCAAGTCATTAACAAAGATGTGTTAATTCATGATTTCATACGGGATACTCTACCTGTGCTGCTAGAACATGTGCCTTTACAAGTACGACACAACATGTGGTTCATGCACGATGGAGCTCCTGCACGTTTCAGTCGACGTGTTCGTACGCTTCTCAACAACAGATTCGGTGATCTATGGATTGGTAGAGGCGGACCAATTCCATGGACTCCACGCTCTCCTGACTTCAAATCTCTTGACTTTCATTTATGGGGGCACTTGAAAGTTCTTGTCTACGCAACCCCGGTATTCAATGTAGAGACTCTTCGTGCTCGTACTGTGGACGGCTGTGATACAATATGCCATTCTCCAGGGCTGCATCAGCGCAGCAGGGATCCAATACGACGGAGGGTGGATGCATGTATCCTCGCTAACGGAGGTCGTTTTGAATATTTCCTGTAACAAAGTGTTTGAAGTCACGCTAGTACGGTCTGTTGCTATGTGTTTCCATTCCAGGATTAATGTGATTTGAAGAGAAGTAATAAAATGAGCTCTAATATGGAAATTAAGCGTTTCCGGACAAATGTCCACATAACATATTTTCTTTCTTTGTGTGTGAGGAATGTTTCATGAAAGTTTGGCCGTAACTTTTTGTAACACCCTGTATAAACCAAACGTATGCAGATACAGAAAAAAGATTTTATTGCACAAAACTCTACAACTGTTAAACTACTTTTCCACATAGCTTCCGAAATTTTAGTAGGCACTAGTCATAGCGTGACACAAGGTTTTGTATGCGTTCTTCATAAACGGTTGCCACCTGTGTATTCAACAATTCAGGTCGTCATCATCGTTGAAGTGTTGACCACCAAGGACTGATATTAAGTGTAATAAGAGATGAAAGTCGCTACGAGCGAGGTCCGTGCTGTACAGAGGATGATGAAACACGTCCTAGTGAAATTTCCGTAAGAGTTGTTTGGTCGCATTCGCCATGTATGGTAGGGCACTGTCGCGGGAAAAAACAATACCTTTAGACAGTAATGCTCAGCGCTTCTTCTCTATTGCATTGCGTAATTTCTTAATGGTCTCGTAGTTACCATGTGCGTTGATTGTTTATCCTCATGGTAAGAAATCAATAAAAAATGCCATTTCTGATCCCGAAATACGGTGCACATGACTTTTCGACGTGCCAAGATTTCCTTAGGCTTGGCCTTCGTTGTGGGTGAAGTGTGCCTCCATTCCATTAATTGCCGTTTCATTTCAGAGGTGACTTATGATACCCAAGTTTCATCCCCCTTGACTATCCAAGAAAGAAAATCACCGCCTTCTTCATTGTTACGTGCAAAAAAACTTTTTTTAAATTTTTTTCTCGGCTTGTTAAGTAAGAATTTTGGGTACCCAACTTGAGCAAAGATTTCGAAATTTCAAGTTTTCGGTAACTATTTCATGAATTAGTGATCGTGATATTTGCCTAACTTCTATACCTAGAGCACTAATGTAAACATACGGTTGTGCTTAACCTTCTCTTCAACTGTGTGAACCAGTTCATCAGTAACCAAATCAAATGTTCAAATGTTTGTAGAGACTTAACTACGGGGTCATCAGTCCCTAAACTTACAAACTACTTATGAACAACCTAATACTAAGGACGGCACAAATATCCATGCCCGAGCGGGGATTCGAACCGCCGACCGTAGTGGCCGTGCTGACCGTGACTGGCGCGCCGCAGAACGCTTGGCCATCGCGGCTGGCCATCAGTAACCACAAGGGGGCGACCACTTTGTTGTTCATCGTGCACTTGATCACATTCTTCATTGAACAGTCCGACACATCTTCTAACCATTGAATCACTCATAGCATTTCGTCCGTAAACCACGCAGATTTGCCGAAGAATTTCCTTTGTTTTAACTTTATTTGCATTCAGAAAACGAATCACAGATCTGATTTCCCACGCAGCGGCATTTTCCGTTACTGCTGACATTATACAGAAGCACTACACATCACAGGTCGCCCGTAACGATCTGAAAATGGCATTCATGTTCTTCTCATTGATTCAGAGTAGTATAACTGCCGCGCATGCTCGGTACTGCGATCGTAGCGCTGCCGCGGAGAGCAGTAGAAACAGAACTTACTTCGTGGATGACCCTCGTATTTGTTCATGTGCAAGTGCTTTCTTGATCCTTTTCTTAATATCTTCATAAAACAAACTGTATCTGCTCCGATTTTGTGCGTATTAAAATCTAAATAAACTTCTTTCCATCGTTGTACCTTTTACGCCGTAGTATCATTATTCGTTTTTCTTTCCTTTCTAGTGTGTCTTAATATAGTCCGAAAACGATTTCTAGAAGTAAATATTTTGCGTGTTGGAAGTCGTTTCAATGCAGCCATTTTTCCTGTTTACTTTCATCCATCTTTATAACATGAATTATTCGATAACAAATATAGTTTACGCTTTAATGTCTGCGGCCGAGGAACCAAAAATCATGTCCACAGCCGATTTTAGCTGTTTTGCCAAGTATCGCCCGCACTAACTCAAAACAGCTACGGCAGATCAGTGTTTAGCGTTGAACCCTGAACAAATTTTGATTTATGAACTACAGGCAGTTGGTTCCAAACTACAAAATGTACGTTACACAGTGATATTATTTATTGTTTAGTTAATGCTCACACATTTGATACATAGTCATTAGTCTTCTAATATCCCAATACCATTAACCATCTGACAACCCGCCACAATACAGCAGTCTTCAACATGTTCTTAGATGCTCCCAGTCCATAATGGTGTTTTCTGTTTGACTTATGACACACTTCTCTGAGGGGAAGATTCCAATCCTGTGCAGGTGTTCTGAATTGCAGTCGTGGCCAGTAACTCTTCGAAATGCTGCCACCGTTTCCCTTCGTGGGTGTTTAAGAAGTGCGTTCTTCTCTTCTAACGGAAGAAGCCATGTACGTCCTTGCGCTTGCGAAGTGGTCATAAAATTGTACTTAAAACTATTGTTAATACGTCTTTAGATGTACGGTAATCTGGGTAACTGGTTTGAGAGACCTTGGTTCCTTTATTGGCTAAAAATTCTACCATTTCATTCCCATGGACACCTGTGTGAACCGTTATCATTGAAAAAATTTGTCGGTTTAAGCTTCTGCGATAGAGAAATAGAGTATTTAATTTCATTTATGCAAGCACTTAGAGGTGTTTGGAAGGATGCTGTTGCCTGTATTGCAGAAGCTGAATCACAAAATATAAAAACCTCTTTGTGACCTTTCGAGACAGAGAAAAATTGTTTTAGTGCCAGGTTTATTGCCTCTAACTCTCCATCAAAATGGGAGTAAATTGTCCTACAGCTTTGTGGAAACAAAATGTATCACTACACACTCCAACACCAGCGATACCATTTGCTTCAGTCAAGAATTTATATATATGTGTGTGTGTGTGTGTGTGTGTGTGTGTGTGTGTGTTGTGTGTGAGAGAGAGAGTATGTGTGTAGCCATTCTGTTTGCATGTAGTTAGTATGTATCATTTCCAGAGCGATATTTTTAAGAAATTATTTATTCATTCCTGTTTTAACAAACTTTTCATTCAGTTGAAGTCTGAATATAATTGATAGTAGTTTAAGAGAACTGACTTGTGGAGGGAAATCATCTTTACTGATTGGTGGACGCCGGCCGCGGTGGCTGAGGGGACTGAGGCACTCCAGTCACGGTCTACACGGCCTCTACGGTCGGGGGTTCGAATCCCCCATCGGGCATGGATACTTGTGCCGTCCTAAGGATAAGCTAGTTGATAAGTAGTTTGTAAGTTTAGGGACTGATGATCGCGTAATTGAATCCCATAAACTATACAAACATTTGAACATTTTGATTGGTGGACACTAGTACTACCTTACTGCATCAGTACATTGCATGAAGCATTTCTGTGTTTCTAGCTGGGTAGTACGACGTTGGTAGCCCAGTATGTGTCATTGCGTAATCTGGTTAATTTTTCATATTAGAGCAGTATAAAATATGGATTAAACACGCTGAGGTTTGTATAAGCGTAGTATGCATCATAAGGAATAAAATTCATACACACATTGATGTTTTGTAGATATAGAATTATAAATTCCACGCGTAAGAAGCCGGGTGGGTCGCTAGTAAAGGGAATAAAATCGAGTAAGTTGTTCTTTGTGACCAAACTCGTTTATGCTCACGAATGACAAACATTCTTGCCACAAAGCTGCTTACGCTTACAGTACTCATATGTTTACATATGAAGCAACAATTCGTTCAGAGCCCACGAAAATACATTATATAATGGATAATTGTATTGTCTTTACGACCTGAATGTAATTTATTTAATGTAGGGGCATTTACTGCCTTACAAATTGACAACTTGTTAATGAACTGTTGTCGCGTCTGCAGTCGAGTATTAATAGCTTCAGTGAGTGTTCCATAACGGACAGGAATATCAGCGCCGGCCATCGATTTCCGTAACGAGGTTGCGCGCTTCGATTGCGTATTTAATGCCACGCTGTAACGATTAGATGTCGGAAGGTCGCTGTCAAAGTACAAAAGCTTACAATGGATTCCATTCAAAGCTTTCTCTTCCTTGTATTCAACACAGCACTTGCAAACTTTATAGCCGAAACTGGAAACGATTGGTAACAAAGCATCTGAAAAGGCAACCTCTAACTTTGTCGCTCTACTTAAAAGAAACTCTGCGTACAGAGTATAAAAATACTTCACCGCAAAACAATGTCGAAAATTATTGTAAAATACCTTTCTCCACGCATCGTATAGACTCATATTAAAATTACTCACTAGATGACGTTTGTCACTTGGAGTTACAGTGTTGCCACACGTCACCCGGATCCCTCTGGCAGTAGGCGAGCCACAAACACGGCGGATAACTTAAAATGCCGTTAATATTATTTTATAACGTGTGGCAGTATTGCAAGAGGCCATGAAGAGTTGGTAATGGCGGTAACGCGAAAAGCTCTATCGACAGATGATTTTAAGTGATCTGTGACTAAAATACAGCAGATTACGCTTAATGTTTATATAGTCTATGGGACTTAACTACGGGGTCATCAGTCCCTAAACTTACAAACTACTTATGAACTAGGACGGCACAAATATCCATGCCCGAGGGGGGATTCGAACCCCCGACCGTAGTGGCCGTGAAGACCGTGACTGGAGCGCCTCAGTCCCCTCGGCCACCGCGGCCGGCTGATTACGCTTAATGCCCGTTATATGAATTTCTTTTGAAAAAGTTAACTTTTTCTGTGGACGTTATTCATAATTGTGCTTAGATACCAAGAATTTTTTTACAAATTTTTAATTTTAATTTTTTAAATAATTTTTTGGGTATGTGCCTTATTTGGCACATAGGAAAATAAGAGTAATTGGACTAATTTTAAGTAAGTTCACTTTGAGCAATAGAGAAAATAGTACTAATGTTAAGAGTCAGAGGGGATGTGAGACATAGGTACATATATGATTAAAATTGATACGCCTCTTACACTGACAATGTATTTAGAATTGTTTGTCACAAAAATAAATACAAACAGATATACAGTACTTGTATTTTACAAATGATAATCTGTCTAGCTTCAACAACAGCTGGCCAGCGTCCATTATCTCTTCTGGCATTTTGTACAGGGATATTAACGTATGGGCGTTTTTCCTTTTTCTCTGAAAACTCGTTGTCTAGTTTGACTGCTGATGGCGTTTCTGTTTTTACTGGGTCAGCTTCTAATAGCACACGGGCTCGTTCAACTCACTTCGGAAATTAGGCAGATCCATTACTCCCTAAATGGGAATACCAATCCTTTTGCAGTTTCGACTGAAGAGAAGCGAACCATTGACAATAACTATTTCGATGAAGTGAAAGAAAAATCTCAAATAAAATAGCTGATCAGGCCATCTAGTACGTCTACTTCCCTAAGAATTAGTTGTTGTAGTGGTCTTTAGTCTGGAGACTGGTGCCGGCCGCGGTGGCCGAGGGGACTGAGGCGCTCCAGTCACGGTCTGCACGGCCACTACGGTCGGGGGTTGGAATCCCCCCTCGGGCATGGATATTTGTGCCGTCTTTAGTCTTAGTTAGTTCATAAGTAGTTTGTAAGTTTAGGGACTGATGTCCCCTTAGTTAAGTCCCATAGACTATACAAACATTTGAACATTTGGAGACTGGTTTGATGTAGCTCTCCACCCCACTCTTACTGAGCAAGCCTCTTCATCTCATCATAAGACCTGCAACCTACATCCATTTGAATCTGCGTACTGTATTCATGTCTTAGTCTCAATCTGCGGTGGAGTAGCCGAGCGGTCTAAAGCGTCTCGTTGTGGAGCGCGTGGTTGCTCGCCGTGGAGGTTCGAGTCCTCTCTCGGGCATAAGTGTGTGTGTTTGTCCTTAGGTTAGTTTACCTAGGTTTAAGTAGTTTGTAAGCTACGGACTACTGACTACGCAGTTTGGTCCGATAGATTTACAAACATTTAAACATTTCTCCCACACACTTCCCTCCAACGCTAAATTCACGATTCGTTGATGTCTAAGAATGTGTTTTATCAGTCGATCTCTTCTTTTAGTCAAGGTATGGCAGAAATTCGTTTTCTATCCAATTCCGTTCAGTACCTCTTCATTAGTTACGCGATCCACACCCCTAATCATTAGCATTATTCTGTTGCACCACGTTTCAAAAGCCTCTATCCTCTTCCTTTCTATACCGTTTTACTCCCATACAAGGCAACACTCCACACTAATGCCTTCAGAATGTACTTCGTTACACTTAAATTAATAATCAAAGTTAATAAAATCCTCTTTTTCAAAAACGCTTTTCTTCCCATTGCCATTGTGCATTTTATATCCTCTGTACTGCGACCATCGCATGCTATTTGAATGCCCAAGTAACAAAAGTCATCTACCAACTTTATTGTTTCGTTACTTAATCTGATTCGTTCAGCATCGCCCGATTTTCTTAGACTGCGCTCCATTACCCTTGTTTTGCTCATATTAATATTCATTTTATACGTACTATTCAACACACTGTCCATTCCGTTCAACTACTCTTCCAGGTCTATAGCTATCTCTGACAGAATTACAATAACATCGGCAAAACGCAATGTTTTTATTTCTTCACCCTGAAAATTCTTTTCCAAATTTCACCTTGCTTTCCTTTACACCTTGATCAATGTACAAATTATTGGAGAAAGGCTACAATCCTGTCTCAATCCCTTCTCAACCTCTGCATCCCTTTCATACCCTTCAACTCTGATAACTGCTGTCTGGTTTTTGTACAAGTTGTAAATAACCTTCCGTTCCCTACATTTTAGTTCAGCTGAGTTTAGAATTTAAAAGAGTGTATTCCAATCTTTTGTGTCCCAGCCTCGTCGCCGCTTTTGTGTCTTGTTTTCCGTCGTAGGTGTCGGTGGCCCAGTAGAAAGACCGACACAGGAATAAAGGATGCACGCTTGTGCAGGTAGGAGGTGACCAGACAATGGGACAGCAGAAACTAGAAAAACTAGAGTAAATTAGAACGAGATATATATTTCTTAGAGACTTAGTAATACTTTTACATAGCTCAGTACTGCAGAATGCTGATACATAGTTGAGCTAGAGGCCTGCATAGTGCCTATCCGATAGCCAAGTCTTCACTGGTGCCTATCTGATTCCAAAGTGTTAACTGGTTCCTATCTCAGTCCCAAGTGAACGATGTCGTTCAGTGGTGGCCACGAGCAGAGATGTAGCAGAGGGCGCTCGTGGCTGACGTCGTAAGAACGCCGCACCGTGCGTGCATGGCGGCGCGCGGCGAAAGTAGGTGGCGCGCACTTTGCAGTTGTGCCACACCACACAATGAACAATGTCAAAAGCTTTCTCTAAATCTACAAAAGGTAGAAATGTAGGTTTCCTTTCCTTAATCTATCCTCTAAAATAAGCCGTAAAGTGAGGATTGCCTTCCGTGTTCCTACATTTCTTCTGAATCCAAACTGATCTTCCCCAGTCAGCTTCTACGAGCTTTTACATCATTTTGCAAATAATTCGGTTTAACATTTTGCAACAATGACATATTAGACTGATGATTGCGTAATTTTTACAATTGTCTGCAGCTGCTTTCTTTGGAATGGGGATTATTACACTTGTCTTGAAGTTCGAGCGTATGTCGCTGTCTCGTACATCTTACGCACCAAGGGAAATAGTTTTGTCATAGCTGGATCTCTCAGAGACCTTAGTAGTTCTGAGGGAATGTCATCTTCTCCAGGGACCTTGATTCGACTTAGGTCTTCAACAGCTCTGTCAAATTATTCTCTCAGTATAGTATCTCCTATTTCATCTTCATCTATTTCCTCTTCAAATAGTACAATATTTTCTGTAGGTTCATCTCCTTAGTAGAGCCCCTCTATATACTCTTTCCACCTTTCAGCTTTCCCTTCTTTGCTGAGAAGTAGTTTTTCATCTACGTTCTTTATATTCATACAGCTGCTTTTCTAGTCTCCAAATGTCTCCTTTATTTTCCTGTAGGCGGTATCTATTTCTTCCACTTGCATTTGCCTTCTAGCCACTCCTGCTTAGCTATTTTGCACTTCCTTCAATCTCATTTCTTAATCATCTTTACTCCATTTTGCCTGTTTCATTTACTACATCTTTATACTTTCTCCTTTCATCAAATAAATTTAGTATTTCCTGTGATATCCAAGGATTATTTGTAGGTCTTGCCTTTCTACCCACGAAGGTGCTGCCTTCACTATTTCATCTCTCAATGCTATCAATTCCTCTTTTACTGCTTAATTTCCCTCCGTTCCTGTAAAGTGTGGCCCAAAGCTCCCTCTGAAATTCTTAAAAATTTCAGTTTAACTCCCAGGCTCCCATAACAATTAAGTTTTCCTATCCCTAAATTGTCTGAATAATTTCCTTTAGCTCCTGATATATTTTTTCGATCTCCTCATCATCAGCAGAGCTAGCTGGTAAATAAACCTGTAACACTGTGGTTGTTGTTGGCTTCGTCTCTATCTTGACTGCGATAATGCGATCACCCGCATTCCCATTTTCTTATTCATTATCGGACCTATTCCTGTGATGCTCGCAACTTATATTTCATTTATCATCCTGTACTCACCTGACCTGAATTGCTGTCCGACTCTCCACGGAACTTAACTAATCCCCACTATATCTAAATAAAACTTATCCCTTTCTCTTTTTATATTTTTGAACTTCCCGATTAAGGGATCTAACATTGCACGCTCTGATCCATTGAATGACAGACAGTGTTGTCTTTCGCCGCTCGGGAGTCTCCGAACGGTCTGGAGCGCCACGTTACGGATTGCGCTGCTTCCCGCGTCCGAGGTTCGAATCCTCCTTCGAACATGGATGCGTGTGGTGTCCTTAGGTTAGTTTAACTTAATTTAAGTATTTTGACTGATTATTCCGTCGCTTCTTGGTAGAACACAATCAAATAAATTAAAAAACACAATTTTGTGTGTGTTCTACAAGTTTATTTTTGTTTACTTAACCAGTTTTCGGCTTATTAAGCCATCTTCAGAATATTTACTGTTGTGTCAAAGAGGTTACAATGTTTAGATACAGTATGGGAAGAGATGACAAATGACTCCACTCAGATCGACATACATAGTATAACACTTATTTAGCATTGTGTCATTACATTACAATTACAACAGTTTATTTATGACATATGACGTCATAAACAAAGATATGCGAGAAAAACTGCTGCATCAAGTGACAATGCTGCACATTTACTCTTAAACCACTGGACCGATTTCAACCAAATTCGGTACACATATTCCTTACCGTGAGCTAACAATTGCTTTAGGGGACCACATACGACACATGGTTCAGGAAATGTAACGTCATAAACAATTGGAGTTGCAAGGAAGAGCCACATAATGCGCCGACACTTTATAAATACACCATACAAGAATGAAGGTACTTGCGACTCGCAACAAACCTTAAATATAATTTTGAAACCTTTATTTCCCGCTGACAACCAATGAAAAAATTTTCGCGCTTACTACGTTTCCGTTGTCTATGGATAAAAACTATGGCATTTCATATGACGTTAAAATTTATGATTGCTACACTACAAATTGTACTCTCAGGAAATTTTGCAGACGGCATACACACTTAGAGATGAATGTACGTTCGAAAGCCGCGGCGGATTAGCCGTGCCTATTGGAGCGCCGTGTTGCGGTGCGCGGACTAATGACCCCGTTGTTAAGTCCCTTAAGCTTTAAAAACATTTGAACATTTTTACGTTCGAAATTGTATCACAGTACGACACGTAGTTCATGAGATATGAGGACGTAAAAAGTAACGTTCATGGAAAACCGCCCCATCAAACATCATATTTTAATCTATTACTTCTTTACTACTATCCGTATTCGCAACAGTATTTACCAACTTACAGCACTTATACAAATCAATATATTCCTGCAATTATACACTTAAACAATGCTAGGAAACAAAAAAAAATCTGGTTATATTTTATTGGCGACGCCATTTCGGATTAGATTAGTTTCTTACGCACTGCCATACTGTTCAACCGGCTGCAATAAAATGAAGATGACTACTGTCTGGTATGGAGCATGGCAGAGGGTACTTTACTTACGGTATGGACGTCGAAAAATCTTTAGTTTTACCTGATATTGATGACTTTTTGTACACTTGACATTAAAAAAAGTAAAGAAAAAAAACAGGTAGGTTACTCACTATCTATATAATAATTTGTACGGTCAATAGGCTGATAGTATTTTGTAACAGATTACAACACAAATCTCAATGAAAATTTACCTGTCTTAATTTCAGACTAAGAGGAAACACAATATCAACATTATATTTCGTACGGTGCATGGAGAAGTGTACCTTACTCCAAACGTGGAGACTGTGTGATCACACAATCACCATTGATTTTGGCAGATGTGTATAATGTTTAACATATGTGGTATGTGGTTGCGAGAAGATAGAGGGAGGGAGGGAAATGACGTCTACAGGCAATAACAGAATGTATCTTTGTGAATAAAATAAAAGACTGTATGTGTTGCTAAGCGAAGTCTGAGGGATTCTCCATTGGTTGCGTCGATAATTATGGACACTGCACGCTGTTTTAATATGCGCCATGTAAAGCTTGCAACTGTTGTAATAAACGTCTCTCGCCATATATAACTTACGTAGTGGCATGTTCAAGTATTAAAGGCTAGTGGCCAAAGAGTGACATATGGCAATTTGCGGTGGTCCGAGAGACGTACGCAGAATTAATGTTCACTTGTTCAAAATAACTTCTACAGTTAATGCTAGAATTCAGTAATAACTGAACTCTCTCATCACGTTACAAATAAGTTAATGAACTCTTCCAAATATGCACTCCATTGGCTTTGCAATACGAATGCAGATAAATTGAAAAAATGCTTATAATGTGGAAATGAATGTCCCCAGTACTCTTTAACAATATGCCATTTCCTATTCAAATTCTACTAAAACAGGTGGTTAACTGAGAATTACGTACTAAGCGTGCCGGTATCGCTTTCCATAACTTCGTCCACTTCTGATAGATAATTAAGTTTTACAAAAAATTTGTATTAAAAATGTAAGTTATCATTGTATTCGTGGCTGCTCTTTCTGTTTTACAAAGTCAAGGAAGACAAAACTAGGGAAGAATGGAAAAGCAAGGAGAGAGAGAGAGAGATAAAAGAATCGTCGTACGTTCTGGCAGCTAGTATTAAGTCCTACGTTACGTCTTAAAGATAATGTATTTATTATATTCAAATGGAAATGCAAGGGGGAGAGAGAGAGAGAGAGAGAGAGAGAGAGAGAGAGAGAGAGAGAGAGAGAGAGAGAAAGGAAGAATGAGAGAGAGAGTGAACGCTAAGAGTCATCCTATGTTGTAGCAGCTAGTATTAAGTTGTACGTTACGTCTTACAGATCATAGATTTATAATATTAAATTGTTTTTCAAAAGCTATATGAATAATGCTTCCTCTATAAATGATTAGGAATTTATTCGAGACGATATGAGAAGTCTTGAACGCCGGTTATTCTATACTGGAAAATTTATTCCTCATTTCTCGAAAGAGAACTGGTTTTACAAATCTCTACCTAAGCCAAATATATCATCACTTTCTTTGCAAGCCAGAAAGAGCGTTATAAGTTTTTAATATCTTTTCGAGGCACAAAGAGGTACACATAAATCTTTAATGTTTGTTGATCTTCAGTAATGCCATACATACATTCAGAAATTATTCAAAGGAGAAAAAATCATGATTTGGTTGAATAATTTAATAACGATAATAATACAACAATTAAACTAATCATAGGAACAGTGTAAAAATGAGTTTGTGGCTGTAATGATTTAGTTATTCTTCTTTATGAACCAAGTTGAATCTTTATAGCCACATTTTTGAGGACAATAAGTAATGTAAAATGAACATAAAGAATTTGATTACAGAAAGCTAAACAACTGCTGAACATTTTGGCTCCGACCAGATTTGGAGAGTTTAAGAAACCAAGGGAAATTGATACAGAGCCTTAGAGAAAATAACTGAAAAAAAGAACATAAGAACGCAGAAGAAAAACAATGGCGCTCTTTCGACACATGCACTCAGTTACTGAGAAGGAACCTCACTGCCACTGCCACTGCCATTGCTATAACGTGCTGCCCTATAAAGCACAGCAGCATGGCGGTGAGGTCGGCGACGTCGTCGTCCCCCCACCAGAGGGCGGCGTCCCTCACGGCCTGTCTGCTCCTCTATATGGGGTGCCGCACGTGCCTCGCTGCGGCGTCTCTGTCGTACGTCTGGACTGCCCGCCGTACGGCCAGCACTGCGCGTCGCAGCAAGGGGATCAGCGTCTTCTGCATGAAGGGGTACTCATCCGACCCCCCCTTCCATCTTCCAATCCACTGCGGGAACCAAACACAGAAGTTATCAGAGACAACTCAGAAATGAATACACACAGAATACTAATATCGAACAATCAAAGATGCTAGCACATCAACGTGACTCTTTGATCACTAATGTGTATTATGCTCTACTTTGAGACATCTGGATGACATCCTTTTAAAGCAGAAGAAGAAGAACTTCAGTTTATGTGCTATCTAAACGTTAATGGGCTTTTGACAATACGCAGATTTACTTTATACACGAAATAAATATAGTTTTTTGGTAATATGTACAAGTAGCATTCAACTGCTTTCGTCAGACGGAAATGCAGTTAGTTGGCAGTGGTGGTGGTGGTGCTACACCTTAAAGTCACTGAAATTTTTGTTACTGAAACACATAATCGAAGGTACCAACGAAAGGATATTTTTCCAATGGATTTCAATTTCTGTTTCCATTTTATCACAAGGTAATCTAAGTTAGAAGTAACACCACAAGCATAGCATACGAATGCGTAACTAACATGCACACAAGCCTAGTTACTATCATACAGTTTTTACAAAAGAAACAGACCAACGGTAGAAATATTGGTGGTACCTCTAGTTTCCGATTAATCCGCTCTCTGATGACCGCTAGGAAGTCGTCTTCCTCCCGCTGAAGGCTTCGTGTGTCGGCATCGGCCGCATCACCATTGGACACGGAATTCTCCCCGCAGGGTTTGGCCTCCGTTTACCCTGTGACGGCCAGGACGAGTGCTCAGGACGTGGCGTGACGTTACCTCTGAGGTTGTTGTTGTTGTTGTTGTTGGTTTTTGGAAGGGACTAAACAGTCCCTTGTTCCAGTCTTAGAGATAAAACATTTTGTGAAGCGTTCCGAAGTAGATGCGTTAACAAGTCAAAGTTTAAGAGGAACAGGTAAATATGAAGAAAGGATACAAGTTAAAACGAAGAAGAGATAAAAGGGCAAAAACAATACAAGAGTGTTGTTGCAGGGCGATCACAGAAATATAAGTAACACAACCAGTCACTCTGGGACACAATAAAAACACCTACCTAGAAGACTTAGGCAGGTAGAGGATAGAGTATGACAAACACAAACAGATTTAAAATGAACTTGTAAAATCCACACTCACGGATAAAATTTAAAACAGAAGAAACCACGGAGGCATTGTCGGCTGAAGCAAGCTGCAAAGCGTCAGTGACATTAAAATGTCGTAGTTTTTCGGCTACATTGCGGCATTTAAGTAAGATGTGCGCAACTGTCAAGGGGGCACCACATCGACACTGAGGAGGGTCCTCGCAACACAAAAGGTGACCATGCGTGAGCCAAGTATGGCCTATACAAAGACGGAAAAGGACAACCGACTCCCTACGAGAACCCCTCAGGGAGGTCTTCCACACAGCGGAAAAGGGCTTGACAACACCGATCTTTTTGGGTTCGGTCGAGTCTGCCCATTCAGAATTCCAAACCCCAAGGACCTTGCAGGTCAACTGGGATCAGAGGTCTGAGACTGGGAGGCCAATATCCACGGGCTGTGAAGTGGTGGCCTGCTTGGCCAGCTCATTGACGCGTTCATTGCCTGGTATACCTATGTGGCCTGGCGTCCATACAAAAGCGACAGAACGGCCTGACTCGCTGAGGGCGAAGACAGCATCTTGAATTGCTGACACCACTGTGTGTTTAGGGAGATACTGGAGGAGGGCATGTAAGCCACTCAGGGCGTCGCTGCTGATGACGAACGACCCCCTGGGGCGAGCTCTGAGGTGTTCAAGAGCTCTCAAAATACCGACCAGTTCTGCAGTGAAGATGCTGTTCGATGTGCTCACCACAGACAAAGGCATATGCGGCATGACCATTGACCAAAGAACCGTCCGTGTAGATGATGGTTGCACCGTGATATGTGTCAAGCAGTGCTTGGAACCGGGGATGGAGAAGCAGTGGTGGAATAGAGGCTTTCGTATCCCAGGACAAATCCAACCGAAGCTCCAGGCGACGAATTGTCAAGGGGGGATACGGAGGGAATAAAGGAAAGGCGGAGGAAGAGGTAGAGAATCAAGTGAGAAGAGAAGGGAACGAACATGGAACCTGGGCCGACGTCGCGGGGATGGGAATGCAGAAAGTGGAAAGAGAAGCATGTGGTTCGGATGGTGGGGAGTAGAACGAACCCAGGCAATATAAGACACCAACAGCCGTCGCCGGCGATACCGCAGAGAAGGAACACCAGCTTCAGCGAGAAGGCTCGTTACGGGACTGGTGCGAAAAGCCCCTGTTCCGAGACGCACACGTGTGGTGAATGGGGTCTAGGACCCGCAAGGCAGAAGGGGCTGCTGAGTCAAAAACCAAGCCCCCGTAGTCTATCCGCGATTGAATAAGGAACTTGTATAGCTGAAGAAGGATGGGATGTGCTGCTCTCCAATCAGCATGGCTGAGGCATCGAAAAATATTTAAATGCCGCCAACACTTCTGTCTCAGCTGACGTAGGTGTGGCACACAAGTCAGCCGGGCATCAAAGACCATGCTCAGGTAGCGATGTGTTTCCTCGACCTGAAGTAGTTCACCACCCAGGCAGAGCTCTGGGTCAGGGTGAACTACCCGACGACAACAGAAGTGCATCACGCGGGTTTTCTGCTCGGAGAACTGAAATCCGTGAGTGGAGGCCCATGAGTGGGCCTTTCGGATGGCACCCTGCAGCCGCCGTTCAGTTACGCCGATGCTAATGGAGCTGAAATACAATCAGAAGTCATCAGCGAACAGCCGCAGCAACACCATTGAGTGCCACAAAACACAACGGGACACTGAGGACTGAGCCCTGTGGGACACCATTCTCTTGAATATGGGGGGTGCTAAAAGAGGCCCTAACCCTCACCTGAAACGAGCGGTGGGAGAGGAAATTGCTAATAAAAATAGGAATGGTGCCCCCTAGGCCCCAGTCATGTAGAGTAGTCACTATATGGTGGCGCCAGGTGGTATCGTACGCATTTCGAAGGTCATAGAACACAGCAATTAAATGCTGACGCCTAGCGAAGGTTGTTGTTGTTGTTGTTGTTGTTGTTGTTGGGTATTGAGGGGACTAAACATCTAGGTCATCAGTCCCCTGTTACTAGCTCAGAGTCCACTGTCAAGAACGACAAAAATTAAACAAAGCTCTAAAAATGATCACGCACATAAGGGACAGGTTGACAATGGACAAACCTCCGATAACTTAAAACGAAGACAAACAGAAATGGTAAAAGAAAGTCAGGAATAAAACTGGATAGCAGAGTACCTTGGCTGGCTGATCACAAAGAAAAAACAGGATGAGCCAGCCATACTGCATACACTAAGAACCCCTAAGGGCGGAAAAGGTAAAAAAAAAAAAACGGGATTGGTGGTGGCCTAAGATGTCAGGCCACAGCACCTACCGTTAGATCGAGTCATAAAAACCAGCAGCGCAGATAAAACATAGAAATTTGTTAGCCATAGAGGCGTCGTCACCTAAAACTAAGGGTAGTGCGTCAGGAAGATTAAAATAATGCCGCAGGTTGGCTAAAAGCGGACAGTCCATCAAAAGATGGGCCACTGTCAACACAGTGCCACATCGACACACGGGTGGAGCCTCGCGCCGAAGGAGATACCCGTGGGTGAGCCACGTATGTCCAATCCGGAGGCGACAGAGGACAACTGACTCTCGGCGGGTCGGCCGCAGTGAAGATTTCCACAAAGCTGTGGAGAGCTTCACTGCCCTAAGCTTATTCGGTGCAGTCGCCGTAGCCCACTCGGTGCTCCAAGCCTAACGCACCTTCCGGTGCAACACCAGTTTAACATCCTGTTCCGTGACACCAATTGTGAGAGGTGGTCCCATAGTGGCCTGCTTGGCCAATCGATCAACATGTTCATTCCCTGGTATGCCAACATGACCTGGGGTCCACACAGAGACCACAGAACGGCCTGCTTGGCCCAGGGAGCTCTGAGAATAGCGACCAGCTCGGCGGAGAAGATGCTACTCTCAGAGGGCAGAGAATGCTGTTCTACTACGGAACCTTCTGTGTAAATGACGTCTGCGGCACGGAACGGCTCGAGCATTTGCAGAAACTGGTGACGGAGATGTACGGGAGAAACAGAGGCCTTCGACACATGGGACAGGTCCAGACGGAGCTGCAAACGAGGAATGGACCAAGGAGGGGTGTGAAAGGAATAGTGGAAAGTGGTTGGAAGTGGATAGGATGTGAGAGACGAAAGAAGGAGACGAACACGGACCGAGATCGGGTATCCCGACCTTGCCCGTCGTGGAGGGATAGGTAGTGCAGCGTCTGGAAAAAGGAGCCGGCGGTTCGGGTGGAAGGGCGAGGCCTGAACACGAGCAACATAGGATGCCAGCAGGTGTTGCCTACGGAACCGCAGCGGGAGGACACTAGCTTCTACAAGGAGGCTTGTCACGGGCTCGTGCGAAAAGCCCCCGTAGCTAAACGGACACCACAGTGTAAAATTGGGTCCAACGCCTGCAGTGCTGATGGCGCAGCCGAATCGTAGACTATGCAGCCATAGTCTAGGCGTGACTGAATGAGGGCCTTGTAAAGTTGTAGGAGCGTTGGGCGTGAGGCTCCCCAAACAGTGTGGCTGAGACAACGCAGGATGTTGAGGTGTTGCCAGCACTTTCGTTTCAGCTGGCGAAGGTGTTGCTCCCAGGTGAGACGGTTGTCGAACAGCATGCCTAGAAACGTGTGTGTTTCTACGACATGTAGCAGGTCTCCAGCTAAATAGAGTTCGGGTTCTGGATGTACTGCCCGACGTCGGCAGAAATGCATTACACGGGTCTTCGACGCAGAGAACTGAAAACCGTGGGCAAACGCCCATGACTGCGCTTTTCGAATGGCCAGTTGCAACCGACGTTCAGCAACACTGATGCTGGTGGAGCTAAAATACATGCAGAAGTCATCGGCATACAAGGAAGTGGATACCGATGACCCCACGGCCGCCGCAAGGCCGTTGATAGCGACTAAAAATAAAGGGACACTGAGAACGGAACCCTGCAGGACTCTGTTCTCTTGACAATGAGGTGAGCTAAAACAAGAACCAACACGAACTCTAAAAGAACGCAACGCCAGGAAATTCTGAATGAATATGGGAAGCGGACCCCGTAAACCCCAGTCATACAGCGTAGACAGGATATGGTAGCGCCAGGTAGTGTCGTATGCTTTCCGCAGGTCGAAGAATCAGGCAACCAGGTGTTCGCGGCGACTAAATGCTATATGGATAGCCGACTCCAGTGACAAAAGATTGTCAACAGCGGAGCGACCATGACGGAACCCACCCTGTTGTGGCACCAGAAGTCCCCGGTCCTCGAGGATCCACATGAGCCTCCGACTCACCAAGCGTTCGAGGAGCTTGCATGGAACGTTGGTGAGGCTGATCGGACGGTAACTATCTGCCACCTGCGGATCTGCCCCAGGCTTAATCACCGGAATGATAATGCTTTCCCGCCACGAGGACGGAAAAACATCCTCCAGCCATATCCGATTAAGCAGGGCGAGAAGTTGGCTCTTGGCATCTTCTGATAGGTGTCGGAGGAGCTGACTGTGAATGCGATCGGGTCCAGTGGAGGTATCGGGGCACGCAGTAAGGGCACCTTCAAACTCCCACTCAGTGAACGGGACGTTGTATGGTTCCCAACGTCGTGTTCGAAATGAAAGCAGATGTCTCTCTGCTCGCCCTTTAAGGGCGCGAAAGTCTGCATCACAAGCAGCAGTCTCTGAGATGCGACAAAAATGATCCGCCAGGTGCTCAGCGACGGCGACGGGGTCAGTACAGAGCGTACCCTGAACGCTAAGACACGGAATTCCCGCCGGTGGGCGGTGCCCAAAGAGGCGTCGAACCTGGGACCACACCTTGGAAGGAGAAGCGCGGGAACCAATGGAGGCGACGTACTTCTCCCAGGAAGCCCTCTTACTTTCCTGTATCAGTCGCCGGGCTTGTGCTCGGAGACGCTTGAAGGCCACGAGATGTTCGACACAAGGGTGGCGTCGGTGGCGCTGTAGAGCTCGCCGACGTTCCTGGATGGCCTCAGCGATCTCCGGTGACCACCAGGGCACCGATGTCCGACAGAGCGATCCAAACGTGGTGGGGACAGAGTTTTCGGCTGCAGAAACAACGGCCGCTGTGAACTGCTGAACGGCGGCATCAACATCAGCTGGAAAGTGAGAGGATAGTACAGCAGCTGCGGAATAGGTTGGCCAGTCAGCCCTACGGAGGGACCAGCGAGGCAGGCGGTCGGCAGGCAAACGCTGTGGGAGCGACAGGAAGATAGGAAAATGGTCGCTACCACACAGGTCGTCGTGGACCCTCCAGGTGAGATGTGGAAGAAGGCTAGGGCTGCAGACAGACAAGTCTATTGCAGAATAAGTACCATGCGCTGCACTAAAGTGAGTAGGAGCACCGGTGTTTAGAAGGCTGCTCTGATAGTAAAGACGCAACATCCCTACTCCGAGCCGAGGTCTGTGTGCCACCCCACAGAGTGTGGTGGGCGTTAAAATCCCCCAAGAGAAGAAAGGGTGGGGGAAGTTGGGCGACCAAGGCAGCGAGGCCTACGGGAGAGACGACATCATCTGGTGGAAGGTAGACCGAGCAGATTGTAAAATCTCGTAATAACCGGAGCCGTACAGCGACTGCCTCTAGAGGTGTTTGCAGAGGCACAGCAGCACTGGGGACTGAAGTGTGAACATAAAGACACACGCCACCGGAAACTCTGTTGTAGGAGTTTCGGTTCTTAAAATAGCCCCGATAGCCTCGGAGGGCTGGGGTCCTCTCGACGGGGAACCATGTTTCCTGCAAGGCGAGACAGATAGCAGGGAAGTGGCAGAGTAATTGCCGCAGCTCAGTCAGACGGCGGAAAAAACCGCCGCAATTCCACTGCAAGATGTCTTTTGCAGCATACTGAATATCCATAATTTAAGATGTTGAATGGTTATTCAGCAGTGGCACCTGCTGCCAACTCCGCAGACTCTGCAGGGTCCAGAACCATTGGTTCTGGTGACCCAAGTATGGCGAGATCCTCAGGTGACGCGAGGATCTCCACCTCATCTTCCGAGGCCGAAGATGTGATGGAGCATTCCTTCCGAATCGCCGAGGAGTCCTCCTTTGGGTCAGTCTTCTTCTTCTTCTTCACTTTCTTTTTGCCCTCTCGCTGGCCCTTTGGTGTTAAGGGCTGGGAGGACTTCATGGGAGCGACATCAGGGGCCGTCAAAGAGCCAGAAGCCCTACGACCAGCAGGCTTCGGATCCTTCAGCCAAAGGCTGGGATCCACTGGCGCACCCTGGGACTCCCCAGAAGGGAGCGTCCCGCAGGACCCCTTCCGAGGGAGAGGTGCCGGAGGAAGCTGTTGCTTCTCCGGCTGGGGATTGGGGACTGGTGTCCCCGATGGTTGTGGGGAACTTGTCCCCACAACAGGTGCTGCAGCAGCAGATGGAGTATTGCCCCCACCTAACGAGGGGGCAGTGGTAGTTTTGTGGCCTCTAGGGCCCACAGGAGGAAGCGATACCTTGGCAGACGTCAGACGTCGTACCCGTAGTGCGCGGGGACGACGTTACTACAGCATAGGTATTGTTCATAGTCACCGGATGGAGACGCTCGTATTTCTTCCTTGCCTCATTGTATGATAACCGGTCCAAGGTCTTAATTTCCATAATTTTCCTTTCTTTGTGTAGGACTTTACAGTCCGGGGAGCACGGCGGATGCAGCTGATTACAGTTCACACAGACGGGAGGTGGCGTGCAGGGAGTGTCTGGATGAGCTGGACGTCCACATTCCCTGCATGCGGGGCTGGAAGTACACCGGGAGGACATATGCCCAAACTTCCAGCACCTGAAGCACCTCATAGGGGGCGGGACATACGGTGTGACGTCGCACCGGTAGATCATGACCTTGACCTTCTCGGGCAGTGTATCGCCCTCAAAGGCCAGGATGAACGCACCGGTGGCAACTCTGTTATCCTTAGGTCCCCTATAAATACGTCTTACAAAGTGAACTCCTCTGCGTTCCAGGTTGGTCCGTAACTCCTCATCGGACTGCGACAATAAGTCGCGATGGTAAATTAGACCTTGGACCATATTGAGGGTCTTGTGGGGCGTGACACTGACAGGAATATCACCCAGCTTGTCACAGGCCAATAATGCCCTGGACTGGGCTGGGGAAGCCGTCTGTATCAAAACTGCCCCACTTCTCATTTTTGAGAAAGACTCCACCTCACCGTACGTGTCCTGGAGATGGTCAACGAAGAACTGCGGTTTGGTGGACAAGAAAGAGTCTCCATCAGTCCGGGAAAAGACAAGATATCGCAGCGTGTAGGGATCTGAACTCCGTAAAGTTTTGCGCTCTTCCCATGGCGTAGCCAGGGAAGGGAACGTCTTAGGGTCGTATACTGTTGCATCAAAATCGGACTTTCCTCGCTTAGAAACGGCGTTTTTGCGACCGCCCACGCTAGTTAGTGCTCGTTTCATTTCCGTCCCACGAGCAGCTAGGGAAAAGAGATCCACCCAGACAAAGCCCCGCTTGCCTGGGTAAGCCTTATACAACTGAGGTGCGGCAGGTTCCTCAGAGGTTGCTCGCTAGTGGCTGTTCAACCTCAACAGCCATGCATCTCCTCGGCACATAGCACACCTTGAGATTGAGGTTTTTTCATAGAGGTTTGTACCGTCCTCGCGACCCGGGCGATTAAGCCAAGATCCCCGGGCTCTGAAACGTACAACGTTCCACCGTCGCGCCGAACGATGGTCGTTGAAGCACGCACAGAGCTTACGGTGTAGCGGACTGTTGGCACGACACAGCCCACAGCTCAGGACACCGGATTCGCCAAGCCCGTACCCAGCAAACTAATGCTGAGCCCCTGAGGGTGCCTAGCGAAGGCAGTGCGAATGGCCGACTCCAGGGACACGAGGTTGTAAATGGTAGAACGGCCCTGGCGAAGGCCCACCTGTTGGGGAGCAAGGAGTCCACGCTCTTCAAGGATCCACATAAGCCGCCGACCCATCATACGTTCGAAAACCTTGGAGAGAACGTTGGTGAGGCTGATGGGACGGTAATTGGCAGCCACCTGGGGATCTGCACCAGGTTTCAGCACCGGGATGATAGTGCTTTCCCGCCATTACGACGGGAAAACCCCTGTGCCAATAGATGGTTAAACAGGGCGAGAATGCGGCGTTGAAACTTTGGTGAAAGATGTCGGAGGAACTGGCTGTGAATTCTATCTGGTCCTGGAGTGGTATCAGAACATGCAGCAAGAGTAGTTCGGAACTCCCATTCACTATATGGGTCGTTGTATAGTTTCCGACGACGAATGCAGGAGGATAACTGTTTCCGCTCAGCCCACTCTTTGAGGGAGTGGAAGTCGGCACTGTATGTGGCAGTCGCAGAGCATCGTGCATAGTACTCTGCTCGGCGACAGCTGTCGGGAGTGTGCAGAGCACACCCTGGATAATACCCCTCAGGGGCTCAGCATTATTTTGCTGAGTACGGGCTTGGCGAACCCGGGGTCCTGAGTTGTGGGCTATGTCGCGCCAACAGTCCGCTACACCGTAAGCTCTGTGCATGCCTCAACGACCATCGTTCGGCGTGACGGTGGAACGTTGTACGTCTCAGAGCGCGGGGATCTTGGCTTAATCGCCCGGGTAGCGAGGATGGTAGAAACCTCTCTAAAATACCCCTCAATCTCAAGGTGTGCTACGTGTCGAGGAGTTGTATAAGGCTTACCCAGGCAAGCGGGGCTCTGCCTGGGTGGACCTTTAGATCCCTAGCTGCTCGTGGGAACGAAATGAAACGAGCAAAAGAAAACGTTGGTGGACGTATAACCACCGTCTCAAAGCGTGGGAAGTTTCATGCCTCATCTTATGACCCCAAGTCGTTCCCTTCCTTGGCCACGCCATGGGAGGAACGCAGGGCCTTAAAAGGATCAGACCCGTACTCGCCGCGATATTTAGTTTGCTCCCGTACTGATGGTGAATCTTTCTCCTCCACCAAACCACAGTTCTTTGTCGACCAGCTCGAAGACAAGTATGCTGAGGTGAAGTCTTTCTCCAAAATGAGGAGTGGGGCAGTCTTGATACAGACGGCATCCCCAGCCCAGTCTAAGGCATTACTTGCCTGTGACAAGCTGGGTGATATTCCGTCTCTGTCACACCCCACAAGAGGCTCAACATGGTCCAGGGCCTCATTTATCACTGGGATCTCCTGTCACAGTCAGATGATGAGCTGCGCACAAACTTGGAACGGAGAGGTGTTCATTTTGTTAGGCGCGTTTATAGGGGACCACAAGATCGTAGGGTCGCCACCGGTGCCTTCATCCTGCCCTTCGAAGGCGATACACTGCCCGAGAAGGTCAAGGTGATGGTCTATCGGTGCGACGTCAGGCCGTACGTCCCGCCGCCTATGAGGTGCTTCAGGTGTGTGGAAGTTCGGGCATATGTCGTCCCGATGTACTTCCAGCCCTACGTGCAGAGAATGTGGGCGTCCGTCACATCCAGACGATCCGTGCACCCCACCTCCCGTATGCGTGAATTGTGGGCTATTACATCCGCCTGGCTCGCCTGCCTGTACTCTCCTGCACAAGGAACGGAAAATCATGGAGATCAAAACTCTGGACCGTCTTCCATATTCTGAGGCGAGAAGAAAATATGAACGACTCCATCCTGTGCGCCTCACTACATCTTTTGCTGCTGTTGTGTCTTCATCACCTCCTCAGAGTATAACTCCTCAAGTACCGCCTCCCTCTATGGGCCCTATGGGCCACCACTCTGCTGCTGTTCCATCTTTGGTTGGGGGCGCTCCTCCATCCACTCCTGTAACACCTGCTTTGGGAGCAACCCCCCACAACCATCGGGGACACCAGTCGCCACCTCCCAGCTGGAGAAAGAACAGCCTACTCCGGCACCTCTCGCTCGGAAGGGGTCCCTCAGGACAGCCCCTTCCGAGACTTCTCACAGTGCTTCAGAGGATCCTGGCCGGAGGCTCAAGGATCCCCAAACTGTTGGTCGAAGGCTTCCCGCACTTCGTCCACTCCTGATGCCACCGAGAAGCCATCACAGCCCATCCAACCGAAAGGGCAGCGAGAGGGTAAAAAGCCAAAGACCCGTAGAAAGAAGGAATCCGTGGTGGCTGAACAGCCACAACATCCCTCATCTTCTACTTCAGAAGATGAGTTAGAGATCCTCACATCACCTGAGGATCTCGCACTGACTGATGCACCAGATCCTATGATTCTGGTTTCAGCAGAGGCAGACCGGTTGACAGCAGATGTTCCCATGGAATAACCTGCTCTACCTCTTTATCATGGCCCATCAGCTCAACAACACTGCAATTCTCCAGTGGAACTGCGGCGGATTTTTCTCTCACCTGGCTGAGTTGCGTCAACTTTTGAGCATAACACCTGCTCTCTGCATTGCTCTCCAGGAGACCTGGTTTCCAGCAATGCGGACCCCTGCCCTTCGTGGATACAGGGGATATTATTGTAATCGGCGTGTGTATAACAGAATCTCAGGTGGCGTCTGTGTGTATATCCTTAACTCTGTGTATAGTGAACATGTGCCCCTTCAGACATCATTAGAAGCTGCGGCTGTCAGGGTAAGGATACCACAAGACATAACCATCTGCAACCTGTATCTTCCGCCAGATGGCGCTGTACCACCACACACACTGGCTACGCTGATCTCGCAGCTCCCGCCGCCTTTTCTGCTTCTGGGTGATTTTAATGCCCACAACACTTTGTGGGGTGATGCAGTAGTCAGTGGTCGCGGCAGAGAGGTCGAGAACTTGATATCCCAGCTCGACCTCTGTCTTTTAAACACCGGAGCCCCCACGCATTTCGGTGTGGCACATGGCTCTTTCTCGGCTATTGACCTGTCAGTATGCAGCCCTAGCCTCTTGCCATCTGTCCACTGGAGGACGCATGACGATCTGTGTGGTAGTGATCACTTTCCTATCTTCCTATCACTACCCCATCGTCGTTGCCCTGGCCGCTTTCCTAGATGGGCTTTAAACAGAGCAAATTGGGATCTATTCGTTTCTGCTGCCACTCCTGGACCTCTCCCGGATGATTCCATTGACTTAGTGATTGCGACTGTCACTCAAAATATTTTATCTGCTGCAGAGCACGCAATCCCCATTTCAACGGGATGCTCCCGGCGAAAGTCAGTGCCTTGGTGGTTGTCGGAAGTCGCAGACGCCATTCGGGACCGTCGTCGTGCTCTTCAGCACTATAAGCGACATCCGTCGCTTGAGACTTTTATCGCTTTTAAAAAACTCCGTGCTCGTGCTCGGCAGGTAATACGAAGGTCAAAACAGGAATGCTGGGAACGTTACGTGTCCACCATCGGTTCAAGAACCTCTCCTTCTCAAGTCTGGACGAAGATCCGACGCCTTTTTGGCTACCAGTCCCAGGCAGCAATTACTGGGATCTCTATCCAAGGGGCTGTATGTACGGATCCAGGCGCTGTCGCCGAGGCTTTTGCGGAACACTACGCTCGCGCCGCTGCATCCGGAAATTATCCACCTGCCTTCCGCACATTAAAACAGCGAACGGAACGCAAATCCCTCTCATTCACCTCACGCCACCCTGAGGTATATAACGCTCCGTTTAGCGAGTGGGGGCTCCTCTGTGCCCTGGCCCACTGCCCTGACACTGCCCCTGGGCCGGACAGACTGCACAATCATATGTTAAAACATCTATCTGATGATTTCAAGCGCCAAATTCATGCAGTATTTAACCGCATCTGGAGCGACGGTGTCTTCCCATCACAGTGGCGTTCAAGCACCATCGTACCAGTGCTCAAGCCAGGTAGAGATCCGCTAGATGTAGACAGTTATCGGCCCATCAGTCTTACAAACGTTCTATGCAAACTGCTAGAACGCATGGTCAGCCGGCGGTTGTATTGGCTCTTTGAATCTGACAACTTAGTCCATCTTGCGTCTGCCATCCGGACAGCGTTCTCTCGACGTCACCATCTGGTGGCCGTATTTTTTGACTTGTCGAAGGCGTATGATACGACCTGGCGACACCACATTTTAACCACATTACATGGGTGGGGTCTCCGGGGCTCACTCCCTATTTTTATCCAAAACTTTTTAGCTGTCCGTACCTTTCATGTTCAAGTTGGTGTGTCCTCTAGCAGCCTGCATGTCCAGGAGAATGGGGTGCCTCAGGGCTCTGTTTTAAGCGTTCCGTTATTTTTAGTGGCAATCAACGGCTTAGCGGCAGCAGTTGGGTCGTCAGTATGCCCTTCATTGTATGCTGACGACTTCTGCATCTACTTTAGCTCGTCTAGCATGTGTGTTGCAGAACGACAGTTGCAGGGAGCCATACGTAAGGGGCAGACATGGGCTCTCTCTCATGGGTTCCAATTTTCTGCTGCCAAAACGTGTGTTATGCACTTCTGTCGTCGACGGCCAGTCCACCCACATCCAGAGTTGTATCTCGATGGCCAACTACTCAATGTAGTTGCAATGCATCGATTTCTTGGAATGGTCTTCGACGACCGGCTCACATGCCAACCACATATTCGCCAGCTGAAACAGAAGTGCTGGCGGCACCTCAACGCCCTCCGGTGCCTTAGCAGTACAACTTGGGGTGCAGATCGTAGTACCCTGTTGCGCTGCTATAAAGCCCTTATTCTGTCGCGTTTGGACTACGGGAGCATAGTATATGGTTCCGCATCGCCATCGGCACTGCTGTTGTTGGATCCTATCCACCACTGTGGAGTTAGGCTCGCGACAGGGGCCTTCCAAACCAGCCCTGTGGACAGTCTCCTTGTGGAGGCTGGGGTGCCTCCATTGCGAATCAGGCGGCAGCACCTGCTGGCGAATTACGCAGCCCATGTGTATGGTATCCCCAGTCATCCCAACTACCACCAAATCTTTCCGAACGCCATACTCCATATCCCACAACGGTGGCCGAGATCGGGTTTGACCGTTAGTGCCCGTGTCCAGTCTCTCATGAGTGACCTGGGGTCTCCTCCCCTGCCATCTCTGTTCAAATTCCAGTCGCGTATGCCTCCATGGTGTATTCCTCGACCTGTTATTCGACTGGATTTGTCGCAGAGCTCCAAACACTCTGTACACCCTGAGATGCTTCACCGTCGATTCCTGTCGATTCTTGATGGGTACCGGGGCTCCACGGTCGTCTACACGGACGGTTCGAAGGCAGAAGGTCATGTTGGCTTCGCCTATGTACATGCAGGACACAACGAACAGCGCTCCTTACCGAAAGGCTGCAGTGTGTTCACAGCAGAGCTGGTGGCCATACTTCGTGCACTCGAGCATATTTCTACCTGCCCTGGGGAGTCGTTCCTCATTTGCAGTGACTCCCTGAGTGGCCTACAGGCACTCGATCAGTGCTTCCCTCGCCATACTTTGCTTCAGGCCATCCAAGAGTCCCTGCATGCCATAGACCGACGTGGGCGGTCAGTGGTCTTTATCTGGACTCCAGGACATGTTGGGATCGACGGGAACGAACTAGGCTAGGTTAGCCAAGGAGGCTCTCCATAAACCGACCTTGGCTATAGGTCTCACGGTTCATGACCTCCGATCGCAGTTGCACAGCCGAGTTCTTGGACTGTGGAACGCAGAATGGCGCTCCTTCCAAACACCTAACAAGTTGCGGTCTATTAAGGAGAACACACACGTGTGGAGGTCCTCTCTACGGACCCCCCGCAGGGACTCTGTTGTTCTCTGCCGGTTGCGTATCGGCCATACTTGGCTTACGCACGGCCACCTTCTCTGTCGCGAGGATCCTCCTGAGTGTCGATGTGGTGCGCGTCTGACTGTCGCCCACATCGTATTGGAATGCCGGGACTTAGCAGCGCAAAGAAATTTGAAACTTGTTTTAGCTGACAATGCCTATATGGCTCATGAAGTTTTAAATTTTATTCGTGTGAGTGGGTTGTACCGATCCATTTGAGTTTTAGTACTCTTTCCACCTTTCTCTTCTTTTATCCGTTTTTACTTTCGTTCTTTTACTTCTTGACGTATTACACCCTTTGTTTGGTGAGTTTTAACACATCGTTCTCTACTACATTGTAGTGCTTTTTAATCCATTCTCTACGGTTGGAACAAGGGTCTGATAACCATACCCGTTTAGTCCCTTTAAAAATCAAACCAACCAACCAACCAACCTGGATAATAAGGGATGGGATTCCTGCCGGCGGGCGGTATCCAAAGACGCGTCGAACTTGCGTCCATACCTGAGTCAGGGAGGTGCGGGAGCCAATAGTGGCTACATACCGCTCCAAGGAGTACTGCTTACTCTGCTGTATGAGCCGGCGAGCACGCGCACGGAGCCGTTTAAAAGTGACCAAATGCTCTGCGGAAGTGTGGCGCTGATGGCGCTGGAGCGCTCATCAACGTTCCCGGATAGCCTCAGCAATCTCTGGTGTCCACCAAGGAACGAATCTGCGCCTATTGGAACCGGTGGTTTGTGGAACTGCTGCCTCAGCGGCTAAGACAATACTGTCAGTCACATGCTGGACTGCATTGTCAATGTCATCTGGCAGTTGTGCAGCGATGACAGCGGTTGAAGTATAAACAGGCCAGTCAGCCCTACGGAGGCACCAACAGGGAAAGCAGTCTGCAGCTTGGTGTTGTTGTTGTTGTTGTTTATAGGGGACCAAACTACAAGGTCATCAGTCCCCTGTTCCAGGCACTAATGTAACGTGTGATAAAACGAAAACACAGAAAACAAGGATTAGAGAATTCCTGGAATGTAAAATAAAGACAAACTCTACACTTATACACAGAGGACTGCACAAAAGGGATAGAAGGACAATTTCACAGCAGAATGCAATGGCCGTCTGATCACTAGAATAAAAACGGATGTGCGAGCCATGCTGTACACACTAAAAAACCACCTCAACCGAAAAGGTAGAGGCTATCAAGTAACTTAAAAACAGTGTAAAAATGAGAGTCTGTGAATCACTCAGAAGCGCCTTCCATTAAATGGAAGGGTAGAAACCAGATGCGCGAATAAAATTTAAAACAGTAGTAGCCAAGGAGGCATTGTCACCTAAAACTGATGGCAGCGAATCTGGTAGGCTAAAGGACTGCCGCAAAGCGGATAAAAACGGACAATGCAACAGTATGTGGACCACAGTAAGCTGGTCGCCACAACGACAAACTGGTGGGCACTCTCGACGCAATAGGTGGCCATGTGTTAACCACGTATGACCAAAGCATAGTCGGCAGAGTACAACGGACTCCCTACGAGAAGCTCGCAGGGAGGACCTCCACATTGCCGTAGTAGGCTTAACAGCACGGAGCTTATTCGGTGCGTTCGATTCAGCCCACTCTGTATTCCAAAGGCTTAAAACCTTCCGATTTAGCACTGCCCGGAGATCCCTCTCCTGGAGACCGATTTCCAGCATAGTTGAGGTAGTAGCCTCCTTCGCCAGTTGGTCAACACGTTCATTTCCTTTTATTCCAATGTGTCCCGGAGTCCAAAGGAAGACCACAGTGCGACCAGATGTACATAGTCTGTATACAGCTTCCTGAATGGACCGTACCAATGGATGTTTTGGGAAACAATGGTTAAGGGCTTGCAGACCACTCAGGGAGTCAGTACAGATAACCACAGACTCCCCGGGGCAGGCTCTGAGGTGTTCAAGGGCCCGCCAAATGGCGACAAGTTCCGCTGTAAACACACTACTCCCACAGAGCAATGAACGTTGTTCTATATGCCGGCCATGGGTATAGGCATACCCAACATGGCCATCGACTAGGGAGCCATCGGTGTATAGAAATTCAGCACCATGGTAGGAATCTAGAAGGGCCTGGAACTGTTGACGCAGAGTCGTCGGTGCAACAGAGGCTTTCGAGTCATGGGCCAAGTCCAACCGAAGCTGGAGGCGAGGAATGACCCAAGGAGGAGTACTAGAACGGTACTGGAAGGTGAAAGGAATAGGAAGGGATCCTAGAGAAGAAAGGAGGGAACGAACACGGACCGCAACCGGGAGGCCCGACCGCGGCCGTTGTCGCGGGGAAGGGAGTGCGTCAGCTGGGAAGAGGAGCCTGCGATTTGGGTGGTGAGGTATGGCATGAATACGGGCAACATCAGAAGCTGTTGCCTTCTGAATCGCAGGGGGGGAACCCCAGCCTCAGCAAGAAGGCTTGACACAGGACTGGTACGGAAGGCCCCTGTTGCTAAACGGATGCCACTGTGATGGACCGGATCTAAGATCTGCAGTGCAGTTGGAGCTGCCGAATCATACACAAGGCAGCCATAATCCAGGCGTGACTGGATAAGTGCCTTATATAGGTGCAGTAGAGTGGGGCGAGCAGCTCCCCAACCTGTGTGGCTGAGGCAGCGGAGGATGTTTAGATGTCTCCAACATTTTTGTTTTAACTGGCGAAGATGCGGTATCCAGGTCAGCCGGACATCAAAAAGCATGCCTAGGAAGCGGTGTGTCTCCTCAACGGGAAGGGGTTCATCATTCAAATATATCTCAGGGTCCGGATGAGCTACCCGACGGCGACAAAAGTGCATGACGCGGGTTTTCTGCGCCGAAAATTGGAAACCATGCTCAGAGGCCCAAGACTGTACCTTTCGAATGGCACCCTGCAGCCGCCGTTCTGTAACGTTAATGCTGCTGGAGCTGAAGTAAAGGCAAAAGTCGTCAGCAAACAAGGAGGAAGAGACAGACGTTCCTACTGCCGCAGCTAGTCCGTTAATAGCTATCAAAACTACACTCAAAACGGTACACTCAAAACGGAGCCCTGTGGGACGCCATTCTCTAAAACATGAGCGGAGCTAAGAGAGGTGCCAACCCGAACCTGAAAGGAGCGTAGCGACAGGAAGTTCTGTATGAACGTTGGTAGGGGGCCACGTAAGCCCCATTCATAAATTGTAGAGAGGATGTGATGACGCCAGGTTGTATCATAAGCCTTGCGGAGGTCAAAAAAGACTGCGACAAGGTGCTCTCGGCGATTAAAAGCGGTACGTATGGCTGATTCCAGGGACACGAGATTGTCTAGAGTGGAACGGCCCTGACGGAAGCCTCCCTGTTGTGGAGCCAGGAGACCGCGATCCTCCAGTAGCCACATAAGCCGTCGACTCACCATACGTTCGAGGATCTTACACAGAACGTTGGTGAGACTGATGGGGCGGTAGCTCCCAGCATCGGACGGATCTGCGCCTGGTTTCATCACTGGGACGATAGTACTTCTCCGCCATTGTGACGGGAAAAGGCCTTCCGTCCAGAGACGATTATAAAGGGGCGAGTAGCCGCCGTTTAAAGTCCGCTGAGAGGTGACGGACGAACTGGCTGTGAATACGGTCCGGACCAGGAGAGGTATTGGGGGATGCAGCAAGAGCAGTCTGGAACTCCCACTCACTAAATGGGGCATTGTACGCTTCCTGTCGACGTGTGCGGAAGGACAATTGCCTCCGCTCAACCCGCTCTTTGAGGGCGCGAAATTGTGCACTGTAGGCTCCTGTCGCAGAGCAACGTGCAAAGTACCCCGCCATTAGTTCCGCAATTAGCGTCGGGTCAGTACAAAGACTGCCGTAATTCGGAGTGACGGGATTCCGCTTGGCGGGTGGTACCCAAAAAGGCGCCGTACCTGCGACCACACTTGAGAAGTGGAGGCGCAGGAGCCTATGGTGGCTACATATCGTTCCCAACAGTCCTGCTTACTCTGTTGGATCAGTCTCCGGGCTTGGGCCCGGAGACGCTTAAAAGCGATTAGATGTTCAATACTGGGGTGGCGCCGGTGGCGTTGAAGCGCCCGTCGTCGCTCCCGGATAGCGTCAGCTATCTCCTGCGTCCACCAAGGCACCGACTTGCGCCTAAGTGAGCCTGTGGTAGTCGGGATATTCGCTTCAGCAGCGGAAATAATCTCCTCAGTTACTTGCTGTACTGCCATATCGATGTTATCTGGCAATGGATTAGTAGCCACAGCTGTCGAGGTATAGCCGTGCCAGTCAGCCCTATGGAGGGACCACCACGGCAGGCGTCCTGCAGGGTGAAATTGTGAGAGCGACAAAAGGAGAGGAAAGTGGTCGCTCCCACAAAGGTCATCATGGACCTTCCAAGATAAATGCGTAAGGAGACTCGGGCTACAAATGGATAGGTCGATGGCAGAGAAAGAGCCATGTGCCACACTGAAGTGTGTGGGTGCTCCACTGTTCAAGATGCAAACGTCAAGCTGTGTGAGAAGGTTCTCAAGGTCTCTACCACGGCCCGTGCTCTCAGTTCCACCCCATAGAGGGTGGTGGGCATTGAAATCACCCAAGAGGAGGAACGGTTGTGGTAATTGGGCAACCAATGCAGCGAGGTCAGCAGGAGAGACAACAACATCCGGGGGAAGTTATAGGGAACAGATGGTAAATTCCTCTATTGCCCGGATTCGAACAGCCACAGCCTCCAGGGTCGTGGTGAGAGGCACAGCTGCACTGGGGACGGTTGCAAGAACATAAACACAAACTCCGCCAGATACCCTGTCATAGATGGAACGATTGTTGTAGTAGCCCCAATAGCCACGAAGGGCTGGGGTCCTCTGTGCAGGGAACCAAGTTTCCTGCAGGGCTATACAAAATGCTGGAAACCGGCACAACAATTGCTGCAATTCGGACAAATGGCGGAAAAACCCGCCACAGTTCCACTGCATGATCAGAGAGGCTCCTGGTCGCTGGGACATGCAGTTTGGGATGGTACATTGGAGACTGCAAGGGTGTTCGCCGTTGCTAATGGCGGAGGCTGAGCCTCAACATCCATCGCGTCTGGGGACTCAGCAAAAGCCAAGTCCTTAGGGGACGTGAGAATTTCTATTTCGTCCTCTGAGGCTGACGTTTGTTGTGGTGGTTCAGAAGCCACCTGGTGGTCCGTCTTTTTGGACCTCTTTTTCTTTCGTTCGCGCTTATCTTTCGGTCTCTCCTGCTGGGAGGGCTTTTCTGCCATATTCTCGGGGACGGAAGATGCCCTCGAGGCCCTGCGAGCAGCAAGTAGTGGCTTTTTCAGCCACTCGCTGGTATCTGCCATACCAGCGTCAGAGACCTTAGGAGGAAGGGCATCTAGGGAGCCCTTCCTTGCAGGAGGAGACAGAGACGGTTGTTTGTTCTCTGGCTCAGGGATGGGGACCGTTGTCCCCGGTGGTTTGGTACTCGTTGCTCCCAAAGTAGGGGCCTTGGGAGCAACAGAAGAGGAGGCGCCCCCTGACATTGAAGGGGCAACTGGTAACTGTTGGGCCGGAGGGCCCAGGATGGTAGATGGATCCTGATGTGCCTTTACCGTAGATGTTGCTGTAGCATAGGTAGCCTTCATGTTGACAGGGTGAATCTTTTCATATTTCCGCTTGGCCTCGGAATATGAGAGCCTGTCCAGGGTCTTGTACTCCATTATCTTTCTCTCTTTTTGGAAAACTGTGCAATGTGGCGAGCAGGGAGAGTGGTGCTGGCCACAGTTAACACAAACTGGAGGCGGGGTACATGGGACGTCTGGATGTGACGCACGTCCGCACTCCCGACAAGTGGGGTTGGCATCGCAGGGAGATGACATATGGCCAAACTGCCAGCACTTAAAGCAGCGCATAGGGGGAGGAACGTAGGGTTGGACGTCACACCGGTAAACCATCACCTTGACCTTTTCGGGCAATGAATCACCCTCAAAAGCCAAGATGAAGGCACCAGTGGCGACCCTGTTGTCCTTCGGACCCCTATATATGCGCCGAATAAACTGCACTCCTCGCCTCTCTAAGTACTTACGGAGTTCGTCATCGGATTGAAGTAAGAGATCCCGATGAAAGATAATACCCTGGACCATGTTCAAAGTTTTATGCGGTGTGATGGTAACGGGAACGTCACCCAGCTTGTCACAGGCAAGCAGTGCCCGTGACTGGGCTGGGGACGACGTCGTTATCAGAATCGACCCGGATCGCATCTTAGATATTCCGTCTACCTCGCCAAACTTGTCTTCAACATTCTCGACGAAAAACAGAGGCTTAGTCGACATAAACGATTCGCCATCTGTTCGACTGCACACCAGGTATCGGGGGGCATACGCCTCACCTTGATGACGAGCCCGACGTTCCTCCCATGGCGTAGCCAGGGATGGAAACGATTGGGGGTCATAAGATACTGCACTGAAAGAAACTCTTCCTCGCTTTGAGACGCCGTTTTCGCGACCGGCCACGCTTCTGTTTGCTCGTTTCATGATCGTCCCACGAGCAGCTAGGGAACTAAAGGTCCACCCAGGCAGAGCCCCGCTTGCCTGGGTAAGCCTTGTACAACTGAGGTGCGGCAGGTTCCTCAGAGGTTGCTCGCTAGCGGCTGTTCAACCTCAACAGCCATGCATCTCCTCGGCACGTAGCACACCTTGAGATTGAGGTTTTTTTTATAGAGGTTTGTACCGTCCTCGCGACCCGGGCGATTAAGCCAAGATCCCCGGGCTCTGAAACGTACAACGTTCCATCGTCGCGCCGAACGATGGTCGTTGAAGCACGCACAGAGCTTACGGTGTAGCGGGCTGTTGGCGCGACACAGCCCACGGCTCAGGACCCTGGGTTCGCCAAGCCCGTACCCAGCAAATTAATGCTGAGCATCTGAGGGGATGCAGCTTGGTACTACAGGAGCGACACAAAGATTGGAAAGTGGTCGCTGCCATCCAGGTCCTCATGCACACACCAACCGAGGTGTGGTCGAACGCTGGGGCTGCAGACGGAGAGGTCGATCGCTGAATACGTGCCCTGTGCCACGCTAAAATACGTGGGGTACCTGAATTCAGGAGGTAAATATCGTATTGCGCCAATAATGTCTCAATATCCCTACCACGGCCTGTGGTCTGGAGGCCACGCCACAATGGGTTGGCGGCGTTGAAGGCCCCAAAAAGGAGGAATGGTAGGGGAAGTTGGGAGACCAGGGCAGTAAGGTTGTTGAGAGACATGGCCTCATCGGGTTGGTTGGTATGGGGGTTTTAGGGGGACTAGACTACTATGGCCATCAGTCCCCCGATTCACATCTAGGCGACACGCAGTAAGACAGAACCGTCGAAAATTGTGCCTGAGCGAGTTTTAAAACAAAACAGGATAAAAGAACGCACCGTCCTGAATTATTGACAGAGTCAACAAGAAACAATAATACGAAAGACGCCAGACACACAGTAACAGATACGAGACAAAAATGACAGAGCCAGTGATTGTGGTTGACCGACCATGTGTATAAATGGGAAAAGCCAACCACATAGCGTACAAAATAAAAACTGTAGTCTAAAGACACGTCAAGGAGAACATAGAAAATTATCTAAAAGACCATCCAAAAGGACTCACAGCAACTGGTAAAACCCCGCAGCACGAAGAAATCGTAAAACCAAATTAGCCACAGAGGCATCGTCGCCGAGCACCAAAAAGAGAGTGTTCGGGAGGGTAAAAGAATGCCACAGTGGGGCTAAAATGGGACAGTCGAGTAGGAGATGGACCACAGTCAATGGGGCACGACATTGGCACACGGGCGGGTCCTCTCGACGGAGGAGGTGACCATGCGTCAGATGGGTGTGACCAATGCGGAGATGGCAGAGAACCACGGAGTCCCTACGGGATCCCAGCTGCGACGACTTCCAGACAGATGTTGTGTCCTTTATCGTACGCAGCTTATTGGGCACGTCCAGAGCGGACCATTCGGCGTTCCACAGGTCGCGTATTTTAGTGCGAAGCAACGGGCGGAGGTCTGCTTCTGGGAGGCCAATCGCCAGAGGGCGGCAAGTGGTAGCCTGTTTGGCTAGCTGGTCAACGCTCTCGTTGCCCGGGATGCCACATGGCCCGGGGTCCAAACGAATGTAACACAGCGACCGGAGTCACTAAGAGCCAGTATCGACTCCTGAATGGCCCTGACCAATGTATGACGAGCATAACACTGATCAAGGGCCTTTAAACCGCTCAGCGAGTCGCTACAGATCAGAAAGGAGGTCCCGAGGCACATGCGGATGTGGTTAAGGGCGCGGTATATAGCCACCAGTTCTGCAGTGAAGACGCTGCTGCCGGGTGGCAAAGAGCGTTGTTCAACATGGGCGCCATGCATGTAGGCATAACCAGTATGGTCGCCATCCGTAGAACCGTCTGTATAAATGACCTCGGAGTTACTGAACTCACGGAGCAGTGCAGAAAACTGATGCCGTAGGACCAGAAGAGAAGTAGAGGTCTTCGGCTCACGGGAAAGATCCAGCCGAATCCGCGGCAGAGGAACGGTCCAGGGAGGAGCAGCCTCATCTGGAGGAAGGTACAAGCTGCAGACAGTTAATTCCTGTGTTGCTCAGATTCTGACAGCCACTGCCTCAAGAGTGGTGTTGAGTGGCACTGGAGCACTGGGGACAGTGTCCAGGACGTACAGAGAGACACAGCCTGACACCCTGTCGTAAAGGGTCCTGTTGCAGTAGTAGCCCCGATACCCACAAAGGACAGGGGTCCGCTGTGCTGGAAACCATGATTCCTGTAGGGCGATACAAAGTGCAGGGTAGCGCCACAGTAATTGTTGCAGCTCTGCCATGTTATTAAAGAAGCTGCCACAATTCCAAACTATTTCTCCTTGCTGTAAGGCCATAAAAGAAAAGAAAGAAAAGAAGATCATGCCATAGGAACATCTGCCGCCTTATGGTAAGGATATAAAGAATCAAAGACCATAGGTGATTCTGGATGTGCAGAGCTCCTATGATCAGGCGAATCAAGAAGTGCGAGATCCTCAGCGGAAGCGAGGATCTCCACCTCATCCTCTGAAGCAGAGGATGTGGGTGTGGGTGGCTTTGAAGCCACCGATGTTTCATTCTTCTTTCTATTCTGTTTCTTGCCCTCTCACAGGCCCTTCGGTGTTAAGGGCCGTGGGGGCTTCTCACAAGGGGCGGTAGTAGCTGACGAAGAACAGGAGGCCCTTCGATCAGCAGCCAGGGGATCGTTCAGCCATTTGCTGGGATCCACTTTCCCACGAAGAGAAGCCTTGGAAGGGAGTATCCCAAGGGACCCCTTCCGGGCGAGAGGAGCCAGAGAAGGCTGTTTCTCCAGAGGGGTGGTGGGGACCGACGTCCCCAGTGATGGTGATGGTGATGGTTTATCTGTTTCTCCCAACGTGAAGAGTGTGGGAGCAACCGACGGGGCAGGTGCAGTGGTACGGGCCTGGGGGCCCACTGGCATTTGTGGTACAGATGGTCTGGAGATCGATGTTCAAGCTACAGAGGCGTGTGAGGTTGTCATGGTCACAGGGTGGAGCCGTGTATACTTACATCTGGCCTCCGCATATGTCAGCCGATCCAGGGTCTTCTACTCAATGATTGTGCGCTCTTTGTGGAGTACAGAACAGTTGGGTGAACAAGGAGGATGCTGCTGATTGCAATTGACGCACACTGGAGGTGGGTACAGGGGGCGTCTGGATGGGATGCACGCCCATCATATCGGGAAGACATATGACCAAACCTTCAGCACTTGAAGCAGCGCATAGGGGGAGGCACGTAGGGCTTTATGTCGATCCAGTAGATCATCACCTTGACTTTCTCAGGCAATGAATCGCCCTTGAAAGGCAAGATGAAGGCACCGGTGGCAACCCTGTTGTCCTTCAGACCCTTAGGATGTGTCAGATGAAATGCACACATCGCCGCTCCAAGTTAGCTGGTAATTCGTCGTCTGATTGCAACAGAAGATCCCTGTGGAAGATGATACCCTGGACCATATTCAAGCTTTTATGTGGCGTGATGCTAACGGAAACATCACCCAGCTTTTCACAGGCTAGCAAAGTGCGTGACTGGGCTGGGGATGACATCGTTATTAAAACTGATCCAGACCTCATCTTTGACATACCATCGACCTATCCATATTTGTCTTCCAAATGTTCCACAAAGAACATTGGCTTTGTGGACATGAAAGATTCCCCATCTGTACGGCTGCACACTAAATACTTAGGGGTGTAAGCCTCACCTTGAGTTTTGGCCCTATGATCCTCCCATGGTGTGGACAGGGAAGGAAACGTTTGGGGGGTCATACTGTTGTTGTTGTTGTTGGGTTGTTTAAGGGGGACTAAACTACAATGGTCATCAGTCCCCCATTCCATCCCTAGGCGTCAAAAGGGGGAGTATCTCTTTAACGTCCATGGAGCTAGAGGTTAAAATGTCAAAGTGAGTGAGGAGTCCAACTGAGTCCATAAAACATCATAAAAATGGACAAGACACAAAACATAAAGACACGATCACACAAGGACATCTGACAACAAAGCAGCGAATGTCTGTGGTTGACCGACCAGAAGAATAAAAAAGGAAAAGTCAACCACTCGGTTTCACAAAGAAATCTCCAGTTAGAGAGAACGATAAAATCCCTCTGCTCGAATAAAACGTAAAACGGTATCTGCCATTGTGGCATCGTCACCTAAGACTTCCTATAAAACAGCAGGGAGGTTAAAATGTCTCCACAAGGCGGCTAAAAAGGGGCAGTCCATCAATATGTGGACGACTGTCAGACGGGAGCCACACCGACATTGGGCTGGGTCCTCACCCCGAAGGAGATGTCCATGGGTGAGCCACGTATGCCCAATGCGGAGGCGACACAAGACCGCTGAGTCCCGTCGTGAACCGCACATGGAGGAGCGCCATGCAACCACCGTTTCCTTGACCATCCGGAGCTTGTTGGCCGTGCACAGGCCACGCCACTCAGTATCCCAAAGCTGACGTACTTGTTGGCACAACAATAAACGGAGATCAGAAGCCGGAAGGCTGCTCTAGACAGGACATACCGACAGCCTGCGTGGCAAGCCTGTCAACACGTTCATTGCCTGGGATACCAACGTGACCTGGAGACCAGATGAACACCACCGATCGCCCGGACTGTGTAACGGTATAAAGTGTCTCCTGAATGGCCAACACCAGGGTAGACCACGGGTAACACTGCTCCAAAGCTCGGAGGCTGCTCAGGGAGTCGCTGCAAACAACAAAAGACTCGCCTGAGCAAGACGGGATATGCATGAGAGCTCTGTGAATGGCCACCAGCTCTGCAGTGTAAACACTTCAGCCATTCGGCAGAGAGTGCTGTTCCACATGGTCATCATGAGTATACTCAAATCCCACACAGCCATCAACCATGGAACCATCGGTGTAGATCAGGTCATAACCATGGAACTCCGCTATGAGAGCCGAGAGCTGACGGCGGAGAGCCTCCAGTAGAACTGAGTCCTTGGGCCTATGGGCCAAGTCCAGCCGAGTAGACAGCCTTGGCAAACACCACGGAGGTGTATGCACCTGGACCCAATGTGGAGATGGAAGGGGCAAAGTCTCAAGTTCCAGGAGGAGGGACCGAACTCTATAGGCTATCGTATAACCTGACCTGGGGCGTTGCTAATGGTAAAGGGACGACCACATTCGAAAAGTGAAGACGATGGTTTGGGTGGCCTGGGGAGCAATATACGTTGGCTGCATAAGCCGCGAGCAGGTGTTGGCGGCGGATCCCCAAAGGTGGGATCCCAGCCTCCACTAGTAAACTGTTCACCGGGCTGGTGCGGAAAACGGCCATCGCGATGCGGACCCCACAGTTGTAAATGGGGTCCAGGAGATGCAGTGCCGAAGGTGCCGCAGACACATAGGTAATGCACCCAAAATCGAGACGGGACTGCACCAGCGCCGTGTAAAGCCGCAACAGTGTCGAGCGATCAGCACCCCAGGTCGTATGACCCAGGTGGCGGAGAAGGTTGAGACGGCGCCAGCATATCTGTTTCAGCTGACAAATGTGGGGGAGCTACGTGAGCCGAGCGTCAAAGACCAGACCTAAAAACCGATGCGTGTCTACCACTGTCTGGCGTTCGTCGTGAAGATAAAGTTCAGGGTGAGGGTGAACGGTCCGACGCCGACAGAAGTGCATCACTCTGGTCTTGGTGGCAGAAAACTGAAAGCCATGACTTAGGGTCCATGTCTGTGCCTTCCGAATAGCACCTTGCAACCTACGCTGAGCAACCTGGGTGCTGCAGGAACTAAAAAAGATACAAAAGTCGTCAGCGTAAAGAGGAGGGGAGTTCGACGATCCAACTGCTGTTGCTAGACCACTGATGGCAACTAAAAATAATGGAACGCTTAAATCTGAGCCCTGAGGTACGCTATTCTTTTGGATGTGTGAGGCGCTCACGGAGGCACCAATCTGAACACGAAAGGTACGGGCAGCTAAAAAATTCTGGATAAAATTCGGTAGGGAGCCCCGGAGGCCCCAGTCATGTAAAGTGTTGAGGATGTGGCGTCGCCAGGTGGTATCGTATGCTTTGTGCATATCAAAGAAGACGGCAACAAGGTGTTGGCCCCGGGAAAAGGCTGTGCGGATTGCAGACTCGAGATACACCAGATAATCGGTGGTAGATCGACCCTGGCGAAAACCGCCCTGGCATGGAGCCAATAATCCCCGATTCTCAAGAATCCAGCACAACCGCCGACTGACCATCCGCTCCAACAGTTTGCGTGGGACGTTAGTCAGGTTAATGGGCCGATAGCTATCCAAGGAAAGAGGATGTTTGTCGGGCTTAAGCACTGGTATGATGATACTCTCCCGCCACTGTGATGGGAAAACACCATCACACCAAATGCGGTTATAGACCGCCAGTAGATTACGCCGACTATCTGCTGAGAGATGTTTCAGCATTTGACTATGGATGCTATCAGGCCCAGGCGCCGTGTCAGGACATTGTTGAAGAGCACTGAGGAGCTCCCACTCTGTAAAAGGAGTGTTGTAAGATTCAGAGCGGCTGTTACGAAAGGAGAGAGACTGGCGTTCTACCCTCTCCTTTACTGCACGGAAGGCTGGTGGATAATTTGCAGAGGCAATGGCACGAGCATAATGCTCGGCAAATATCTCTGCAAGAGTGGCTGGGTCCGTACATAGGACTCCATTTGTGGAGATCCCAGGGATTCCCGATGTAGTCTGTAATCCCTGTAGCCGCCTGATCTTACTCCAGACCTGCGAGGCGGAGGTTCCTGTCCCAATAGTGGAAACGTACCTCTCCCAGCACTCCTGTTTCCGTTTTCTTATTAGTTGGCGAGCACGAGTGCAAAGCCGTTTAAAATTGATGAGGTGCTCCTGAGAGGGGTGCCGTTTGTATCGCTGTAAGGCCCGCCTGCGGTCTTTAATGGCCTCAGCAATCTCTGGCGACCACCACGGCACTGTCTTACGCCGTGGACAACCTGATGTACGTGGAATGGTAGCGTTCGCAGCAGATGTGGCGCTCTCGACCACCACATCGATTTCCTCGAGTAGGGGAGGGCCAACGATGGCAGCAGAAGCATAATCTTCCCAGTTAGCCCTGTGCAGAACCCACCTAGGTGGGCATGCTGGGGACTATGGTTGTGGGAGTGACAAAAAGACAGGGAAATGGGCACTGCCACACTAGTCGTCATGGGCTCTCCAGTGAACAGATGGTGGAAGGCTGTGGCTGCAGATCGACAGATCAATGGCCGAAAATGTGCCATGTGCCACACTAAAGTGTGTGGGGGCACCTGTATTTAAGAGGCAGAGGTCGAGTTGAGTTAGTAAATCCTCGACAACCCTGCCGTGACTTGAGATTGTAGAACCACCCCACAAGGGACTGTTGGCATTGAAGGCGCCCAACAGTAAGAAAGGTGCAGGAGCAACGAGTGCAGTCAAGACGTTCACAGATACGTCACCATCTGGCGGCAAGTAGATACTGCAGACGGTCAACTCCTGTGTGGTCCCCACCCTGACAGCCACTGCTTCTAATGGTGTTTGAAGGGGCACGGGATCACTATATACAGAGGTGCGGACATAAATACACACTACACCTGAGACCCAGTTATATATGGAACGGTTGCAGTAAAATCCCCTGTAGCCACGAAGGGCAGGGGTACGCATTGCTGGAAACCAAGTTTCCTGAAGAGCGATGCAGAAAGCAGGTGTCGTGCTCAGAATCTGCCGTAGCTCAGTCAGGTGGGGGAAGAAACCGCTGCAGTTCCACGGGAGAATAACATTGTTCGAGTGCTGGGAAGACATGAATCCGAGTCGGTGGGCTACAACTCAGCATCACTGGCACCCACCGTTGTAGGCGCGTCATCTGGATAGTCCGTTTTCAAAAAGGTGTCCCCAAGAGCGTGGTCCTCGGGTGACGCAAGAATCTCCATCTCATCCTCAGAAGCAGAGGTGGTGGCGGAGGGGGTGGTGGCACTGAAGGCACCGTGGTTTCTCTTGTTGTGCCTGTCTTTGGTTTGTGCTTACCCCTCCGTTCCCTCGGGAGCTTCACTCGTGGGAGGTGCTCCTCGGACTCAGCCACTGGGACTGAGGAGGAGTGTGAAGCCCTACGACCAGCAGTCTGCGAGCGCGCCTGCTGCTGGTTAGTGTCGATATCGACACTGGCGGAAGGGAGCGTTCCAAGGGACCTCTTCCGCGTGAGGGAAGCTGGATAAGGTTGTTCTTTCTCCGGCAGAGAGGAGGTTGCTGACCCCGAGGCTTGGGAGCTGTGGAAGGATGGCCCCCAACCTCCGTGGGGGCAGGCTTAGGTTGGTGGCCCTGGGGGCCCACAGGAACAGTTGAAGTAGAAAATACTGCCGCCGCCAAGGAGAGTGGCGACGACGTCACCGCTGCGAATCAATTTTCCATCGTTACTGGGTGCAGACGATCGAACTTTTTCCTTGCCTCATTATAAGATATACGGTCCAGGGTCTTATATTCTGTAATTTTCTGCTCCCGTTGAGGTGCGGTACATTTCGACGAGCAGGGAGGATGGTTCTGACCACAGTTGACACAGATGGGAGGCGGTGTACATGGGGCGCCCGGATGTGCTGGACGCCTGCAGTCCCTACACATAGCACTGGACATGCAACGGGAAGACATGTGGCCGAACGTCCAGCATTGGAAGCACCTCACAGTGGGAGGCCGCACGTCAACACGGTAAACCATCACCTTGACCTTTTCGGGTAATGTATCACCCTCGAAGGCCAAGATGAAGGCACCAGTTGCAACCCTATTATCCTTTGGGCCCCTGAGGACACGCCAGATAAAATGAACGCCTTGTCGTTCAAGGTTCGCCCGTAGCTTGTCGTCCGTCTCTAGCAATAAATCCCGATGGAAAATTACACCCTGGAACATATTCAGGCACTTGTGTGGAGTAATAGTCTCTGCAACATCACCCAGTTTGTCACAAGTGAGTAGCGCCCGTGACTGGGCAGGAGATACTGTGTGGATGAGGACAGAACCATTGCGCATTTTAGACAGTGACTCGACTTCCCCAAACCTGTCCTCCAGGTGGTCCACAAAGAACTGAGGCTTGGTCGCTGAGAATGAGTCCCATCAGTCCTGCTGCACCCGAGATATCTTGGAGCATATTCATCAGTCTGCTTTGCGCCCCAACGTCCCTCCCAAGATGCGGTCAGGGAGGGGAACGTTTTGGGGTCATACGTAGAAGCATTGAACTTTCCTCTCTTAGAGACGGCGGTTGTACGTCCGCCAACGTCACCCGATTTTTGTCTCTTCATTGCGGGTGATCCGCCCCGATGCCACCCACTCCGATCAGGGGCTCTCCTCATAGGCGCCACCCAGCCACAGCAACGTCACCTGGCGGGATGACCATTGCCGGGAGTCCTGATGCCCCACAAAGACAAGCATCGACTCCTTGGCTTGCATGAGGAGTATGCAGCTCTGACACCGGTAGAGCGATCCCTGTGTTGTCAGGGGGCTACATCCAAGAGGCTACATGACGACCCCACCACAACGGACTGGCTACCGTGTTGGCTATCTGGCGCTATGTAAACCACCAGAAAAGAGAGTGCTGAGATGGCAGTGCACAATGGACGCAACTTGCACGGAAAAAGAAATGACGTGCCCAGTGGCAGAATAGAATCCGCAGTCGCAAGTCCATTCCATGATGGGTGCATAAGATGAATGGCACAAGAATTACATGTTGCACCATGTAAGGTGTCCTTCCCCAAATGGGTCGCTCTTCTGAAAAATTTTGAAAAATGGAGGGTCAAACCCACATAGGGGACCACAGATGGAAAACCGAAAAGTATGAAGACTCCTCTTAGTCGCCTCTTACGACAGGCAGGCAGGCCTATTCTTACCCCCGAACCCGCAGGGGGTGGGGTCATACTGTTCGGCGTTATAATCATCTCTACCGCGCTTAGAGAGGACGGTTGTACGTTCGCTCCGGCAAGGTTTCATTATCTTTTCACGGTGTTCCCACGAGCAGCTAGAGAAATAAGGATCCACCCAGACAGAGCCCCGCTTGCCTGGGTAAGCCTTATACAACTGAGGTGTGGCAGGTTCCTCAGAGGTTGCTCGCTAGCGGCTCTTCAACCTCAACAGCCATGCATCTCCTCGGCACGTAGCACACCTTGAGGTTGAGGGTTTTTTTATAGAGGTTTGTACCGTCCTTGCGACCCAGGCGATTAAGCCAAGATCCCCTGGCTCAGAAACGTACAACGTTCCACCGTCGCGCCGAACGATGGTCGTTGAAGCACACATAGAGCTTACGGTGTAGCGGACTGTTGGCGTGACACAGCCCATGGCTCAGGATCCCGGGTTCGCCAAGCCCATACTCAGCAAATTAATGCTGATCCCCTGAGGGGACCTCTGAAGTTTGAGGGATGGCCAACACCCATGAGCACGCCCACCCAATACACTGCAGTGAACAAAATTATCGTTTGCAACAGATACATTCTATTCGCTTGCTCACCAACAACTTCTCAAGCGGTCTGTTTCTAGGAAATTTACCACGATCTGTTGGGCGATATTCACATAGGTCTTTTTCATGCTACTATTTGTAAGATACCTGGTATCTGTGTCACATATTTGTTAACGATGTAACTGTCGATAAAATATGTTGTTATGTTATAAGTTTATTTCAAGGCTAAGTAGAATGTTTGCTGTATTTTATATATATCAAAATTTACCGTAAAGTATTTCTCAGAACATTTAGAATCTCCATGTAATTGCTAGGAAGAGAAAAAGTGGTTGTTTGCTGATGGAGTTTAGAGTATTCTATAGGAGTATGTTATTATTATTGGGATGTTATGGAATGTGACTCGATGTATTAAGAACGCTCAATATATAATTCAAGTTAAAGTAAGTTCTGCTTTCGTCTGCAATTATTTCATCTCTTCAACATGTAACTTTGGTGTAGTAGAAAGAGAATCTACGGGAGCTACCTTACCTGGAATTACGAACCTGCAGATTTTACACACGGAACTTTATTAGAAGCTACACAGATACTCCTGGCAATTCCAGATTGGGTAGTGAATTTTCCATTCGGTACATAGAGACCTTCTGTTATCCAAGAAATTAAATAAAAAAGATTACAGGTTCACACACCATTGCAGACCATGAAGCAAGAAACTACGAGCTGCATCGACACCACAAAGTCTAGCCTGTGGTGGTAAGAAATAAATAAAATTGTTCCTTTTCCTGAACAGAATTTTATCAAAAACTAACCAGTGATTTTAAAGAGATATTTAAATCAAAATGACTGATAATGTCAGACGTAATAAATATCAATATTTAATATAAAATTATTTTACATATTGTAGCATACCGTTTGTCGTTACATAGTTCCCTCAATGCTGATATACATCGTTGCTTTATAGTTTCTTATTTGAAATGTCTTAGCTTTGTTTGCTACATTCCACACATAATTTCAGCTAATATGACAATTCGAAGAACGGCTCTTCACCATACGAGCACTGTTTATCTACACTGACAGTACATGAACTCAGTCGTAGGTGCGTTCAGGTGGTTGGTTTCCATTTCCATCTTCGCAAAGGTATTGCCAAAATGAAACCTAGTTTTTTGCACAGAATCTACTCTTCGTGTAATGCTGCAATCGTGCTATAGAGTTCAATACACAGTGTACAGGAAGGTATATTGAAGCATTTGGTGTGCAAATAAAGTAGTACTGCTTTTTCTCTGTAGTCTTTCTGTAACTTCAAAATGAATGCTAATTTTGAGTGAATCTCTTAATATTTGTAAACTGAGGTCCAGGAGTAAGTCCACAAATGTGGCAACATAAGAATTTTACAAATAAAACTCAATTAATTAATATGCAAAAGATTTTAACCAGTATGATTTCAGAATCAGTATTATCATCGGATTTCACCGTTTGTGGTGTCCCCTCAGGGGCTCAGCATTAATTTGCTGACTACGGGCTTGGCGAACCCGGGTTCTGAGCCGTGGGCTGTGTCGCGCCAACGTCCGCTACACTATAAGCTCCTGTGTGTGGTACAACGACCATTGTTCGGCGCGACGGTGGAAATTTGTACGTTTCAGAGCCCAGTGATCTTGGCTTAATCGCCCAGGTCGCGAGGAAGGTACAAACCTCTATAAAAAAACCGCTCAATCTCAAGGTGTGCTAAGTGCCAAGGCGATCCATGGCTGTTGAGGTTGAACAGCCGCTAGTGAGCAACCTCGAGGAACAAGTGGGGCTCTGCCTGGGTGGACGTTTAGTTCCCCAGCTACTCGTGTGACCAGAATGAAGCGAGCAAATAATAGCGTCGCCACACGCAAACCTGGCGTCTCTAAGCGTGGCAAAACGGAATTCGATGCAACTGCTTACGATCCTAAGACGTTCCTTTCTCTTGGCACCCCATGGGAGAAATGTAGAGGCCTTCGGCGATCTGAACCATACTCGCCACAATATCTAATATGGAGAGTCCTTTCTGTCCACTAAGCCACAGTTCTTGGTCGAACAGCTCGAAGACAAGTTTGGCGAATTGGCGAATTGGCGTCCCAATCGTGGGCATTGCTTGCCTGCGATAAGCTGGGTGACATCCCTGTGACTATCACACCCCACAAGTCCTGAAGCATGGTCCAGCGTCTAATCTATCAGAGAAATCTGTTGTCCCAGACCAATGAAGAGTTAGGAGCAAATTTGCAGCATCGATGTGTTCACTTCGTCCGGCGTGTATACAGAGGACCCAAAGATAACAGGGTTGCCACCAGTGCTTTTGTCATGGCCTTCAAAGGTGATACACCGCCTGAGAAGGTCAAGATAATGGTATACCGGTGTGATGTAAAGCTGTATGTCCCTGCCCCTATGCGGTGTTTCCGGTGCAGGAAGTTCGGGCACATGTCGTCCTGATGTACTTCAAGCCCAAACTGCAGGAAGTGTGCACGGCCATCACACCCGGACACCCCTTGTACCCCACCTCCTGTTTGCGTAAATTGCGGGCAACATCATCCGCCATGCTCGCCAACTTGTACTGTTCTTCATCGGAAAAGGGAAATAATGGAAATCAAAACCCTGGATCGGCTCACTTTCTCTGAAGCACGCAAAAAGTACGAACGACTCCATCCTGTTAAGATGACATCATCTTTTGCTGCAGTCACAGCGGCACCTTTTCCATTCCGAACGATGGTACCAGTGACGTCTCCATTTGTGGGCCCTATGGGCCAACAATCTTCTATTGCCACCTCGATGGGTGAGAGATCATCTACATCCCTTGCTCCCCCAACACCTGTGGGAGCAATATCTACCCCATCATCGGGGCTCCAGTCCCCACTCCCCAGCTGGGGAAGCAACAGTCTTCCCCGGCCCCTCTCGCCTGGAGGAGATGCCTTCTTGTGCCACCCCCTCCTGAGGCTTCCACGAGTGGTTTTGAGGGTTCTAGCCAGAGGCTGCAGGATCCACCTGCCCCCAGTCAATGGGTTTCCCGATCGACATCGGGCCCAGAAACCACTAGTGAGAAGTCCTCCCAGCCCTTAAGACTGAAAAGGCAGCGGGAGGTAAAGAAGGAAACACCGAAGAAGAAAGTCTCCTCAGTGACATCAAAGTCACAGATTCCTACGTCATCTACGTCGGAAGATGAGGTGCAGATCTTCGCGACTCTCGAGGATGTAGATGTGCAACGACAAGCAGACCGCAAATCTTTGGACTGACAATATTTTCTTCTTAATGGTCTTCCAGCAAACAATGAATCAAATTCTCCAATGTAATTGCGGAAGGTTTTTCAACCATCTAGCTGAGCTGCAGCAGTTGTTGTGCCTTTTCCCAGTGCTATGTATGCCTTTGAGGGAACTTGGTTTCCCGCTCAGCGGACCCCAGCCCTTTGTGGCTATCGGGGCTACTTTAAAAACCGTGACGCCTGTGACAGAGCCTCTGGCGGTGTCTGTATATACACCCTTGCCACTGTCCCCAGTATTGCTGTGCCTCTCCACACGCCTATTGAGGCTGTTGCTGTTCGCCTTCGGCTAACCCAAGAATTAACTGTCTGTTCCATATACCTTCCTCCAGACAGGGATATTTCGCCCACTGATCTTATTGCTCTGGTAGCGCAGCTGCCTCCACCGTTTCTTCCTTTGGGGGACTTTAACGCCCATCATCCTTTATGGGGCGGAACAGAGACGACTTGACGTGGTAGGGATGTTGAAACACTTCTTGCACAACAAGACATCTGCCTTCTCAATACTAGTTCCCCAACAAATTTCAGTGTTGCGCATGGCACTTTTTCAGCCATCGATCTCTCCGTCTGTAGTCCAATCCTTCTTCCACACCTCACTTGGAGGGGCCATGATGACCTCTGTGGGAGAAACCATTTTCCTATCTTTTTGTCGCTCCCACAGTCTCAACAGGCGGAACAACTGCCTCGATGGTCCCTCCATAGGGCCGATTGGCAGCTTTACACCTCTGCTGTTGTCATTCCTGCCCAACTGCCAGCCAATGTGGATGTGGCGGCCCAGCAGGTGAATGTTGCCATAGTTTCCGCCGCTGAGGCCACTGTTCCAACCACCTCCGGGTCCCCTCGGCGCAAATCTGTGCCTTGGTGGTCACAAGAAATCGCTAAAGCCATTCTGGATCGGCGTAGGGCACTTCAGCGCTACCGGCGACATCCCACCATCGATCACCTGATCGCCTTCAAATGGCTCCGGGCCCAAGCTCGACGGCTTATACACCAAAGTAAGCAAGATTGCTGGGAGAGGTACGTCGCCTCTATTGGATCTCGTGCCACACCTTCTCGGGTGTGGACCCAGGTTCGACGTCTTTTCGGGTACCGCCCCCCCCCCCAGTAGGAGGGTACTGTCTACTCAGACCCGCTTGCTGTCGCCGAGCACATGACACAGTCTTATGCAGGCATCAGTTCAACTGAAGGTTACAGTGAAGCCTTCCACGCCATTAAAGACCGAGTTAAGCGGAAGCCACTGTCGTTTCACACACGTCGCCAGGAGCCGTACAACGCACCCTTTAGTGAGTGGGAGTTTCAAAGTGCCCTTGCTGCCTGCGCCGATACTTGTCCAGGACCAGATCGTGTCCATAGCCAGTTTATTCGGCATATTGCTCCTGTGGACGATCAGAACCAACTGCTCGCCTTGTTCAACCGCCTCTGGGCAGAAGGTTTTTTTCCCTCCCAATGACGAGAAAGCACCACATCCCAGTGATAAAACCTGGTGCTGACCCACAGGTGACTGACAGTTACCATCCGAACAGCCTCACCAACGTTCTATGTAAGCTTGTTGAACGTATGGTGAGTCGGCGGCTTATGTGGATCCTCGACGACCGGGGACTCCTGGTAGCACAACAAGGGAGTTTCCATCAGGACCACTCCACAATTGACAATCTTGTGTCGTTGGAGTCGGCCATTCGTACAGCCTTTACCCGAGGTGAACACCTTGTTGCTGTGTTTTTCGATCTCCGGAAAGCTTATGATACAACCTGGCGCCACCACATACTGGCTACATTGTATGACTGGGGCTTACAGGGCCCACTTCTGGTCTTTATCAGGAATTTTCTCTCCCACCTCTCCTTTAGGGTTAGAGTGGGTACCCCTCTTAGTTCCTCACACATCCAAGAGAACGGTGTCCCACAGGGCTCCGTCCTCAGTGTGCCTCTGTTTTTAATTGCCATAAACGGGCTTGCGACGACTGTGGGATCCTCTGTCTGTTCTAGATTGTTTGCTGATGACTTTTGTCTGTATTATAGTTCGGCTAGTATTAGCGTCGCTGAGCGGCGGCTACAGGGAGCCATCCGAAAAGCGGAATCATGGGCCTCTACCCATGGTTTTCAGTTTTCAGCGAGCAGAAAACCTGCGTGATACACTTCTGTCGCCATAGGGCAGTTCACATGGATCCCGAGTTATATCCCAGTGGTGAATTACTCCTCGTCGAAGAGACGCATCGGTTTCTTGGGATGGTATTTGACAACAGGCTTACTTGGATGCCACATCTGCGTCAGCTGCGACTAAAATGCTCACGACATTTAAATAATCTCCGCTGCTTGAGCCATACTGCTTGGGGCGCTGCTCATTCCACCATCCTGCAGCTGTACAAGTCCTTGATACAATCAAGGCTTGATTACAGGTGCCTGGTAAACGACTCAGCAGCACCATCCGCCTTGAGGATCCTTGACCCCATCCACCATAGTGGTATCCGGCTGGCGACTGGGGCCTTCCGCACCAGCCCTGTGCCAAGTCTTCTTGCCGAAGCAGGGATCCCTCCTTTACACTTTCGACGGCAGCATCTTCTCGCTAGCTATGTTGCTCGAGTCCATGCCACGCCACACCATCCAAATCGCAGACATTTGTTTCCGATTGTTACCCCTCCTTTTCCACGTCGACCTAGATCAGGTCTTCCGATCGCGATCCGGGTTTGTACACTCCTTTCCTCACTTCATTCCCTACCTCTCCCTGACGCTTTATCCTGCCCATCCTCCTTCGTCCACTCCCTGTTTGAAGCTCCACTTGCAACTGTCCTACGATACAAAGGCATTAGTTTCACCATTGACACTCTGTTACAAGTTTCTGGCACTTCTTGCTGCTCACCGTGATGCAGAAGTCCTGTACACTGGGGCCTTCCACACCAGCCCTGTGCCAAGTCTTCTTGCCGAAGCAGGGATCCCTCCTTTACACTTCCGCCGGCAGCAGCTTCTCGCTGGCTATGTTGCTCGAGTCCATGCCACGCCATACCATCCAAATCGCAGGCTTTTGTTTCCGACTGTTACCCCTCCTTTTTCACCACGTCGACGTAGATCAGGTCTTCCAATCGCGATCCTTTCCTTTCCCTACCTCTCCCTGATGTTTTTCCTGCCCATCCCATCTCTCTCCTTGGTCCATCCCCCGTTTGAAGCTCCACCTGCAATTGTCCTGCAATACGAAGGCATTAGTTTCACCACTGACACTCCGTTGCAAGTTTCTGGCACTCCTTGCTGTTCACCGTGATGCAGAAGTCATGTACACTGATGGCTCACTGGTAAATGGCAGAGCCAGTTACGCTTCTGTTCATGGCGACCACACAGAACAACGGTCCCTGCCACCTGTCTGTAGTATTTTTACAGCTGAACTGATCGCCATTTCTCGTGCTCTTGACCACCTCAAAACGTGACCCCGGAAGTCGTATGAAGTGTGCAGCGACTCCCTTAGTTGCCTGCAAGCCCTTTCCAACTATTTTTCTTCCCATCTGTTGGTGCAATCCATCCAAAACGCCATCGCTTCACTCGGCATGTCTGGATGTTCGGTGGAGTTCATCTGGACCCCTGGCCACATGGGCATCCCGGGGAAGGAGCATGTCGATCGGCTGGCTAAGCTCGCCACCACCGCTCCTCCCATGGATATTGGTATCCCAGAATGGGATATCCAAATGGATTTGCGCCACAAGGTGTTTGAGGCTTGGAACACGCAATGGGCAACACTGAGCACTCCCAACAAACTCCGAGCGATCAAGTCCTCTACGACCGTCTGGAAGTCGTCTTTCAGGCCTTCCCGTGCGGACTCTGTTGTCCTGTGTCGCTTACGTATTGGCCATACATGGTTGACACATGACAAGAGAACCCACCGAATTGCCGTTGTGGAAATTTGTTGACAGTGGTCCACATCCTGTCGGACTGTCCACTTTTAGCCGCTTTGCGGCTGTCTTTTAATCTACCTCCTGCGCCTGCCTTGTTTTTATCTGACAATGCCTCAATGGCTGACAGAGTTTTAGGTTTTATACACGCAGCCGGATTTAATCATTCTATTTAGTGGTGGGCTTGTGCCTGGTGTCTCAGGCTCCCACCTCTCATGTTGTAACCTGATGTTTTTCTTCTTCTACCCTGTTTTTACCTCAAAGTTTTTAGTCTGTGCAGAGTGACTGGCTCATCTTGTATTTGTTCGTGATCAGCTAGCCACTGTTCCCTGCTGTATTTCGGCTTAGTCCAGCACTTGGTCTCTCTTATTCCTGTCTTCCTCAGTGTTGTTGAGAGTATCAAGTTCATAGCCACAGTGTACTCTTCCGGGTATTGATCTGTATTTTACCTTTTCCTACTTGGATGTCTTGTCTTCGCTAGGAACAGGGGACTGATAACCATGTAGTTTAGTCCCCTCTAAACCTGAAACAACAACAACAACTACAATAACAACAACAAGTTTTGTTGTAGAATTATATGCTGTCTGCTTTCCTCTACAAAGAAAGCTGTTATACAAACTGGTGGTGACTGGAACGTGAATTATCTGTCATGTTTGTCAAAGTTAATCGTATATAGGTGTCTCCTAATCTGCTTATTAATTTATAATTTATTTGTAATTGAGCCTGTAGTTGTTGTTGTGGTCTTCACTCCGGAGTCAGATGCAGCTCTCAATCCCACTCTATCCTGACCTAGCCTCGTCATCTCATAAGACCAGCAACCTACATCCATTTGAATATGCTTACTGTATTCATCTCTTGGTCTCCCTCTGCTATTTACCCCGCACACTTCCCTCCATTGGTAAATTTACGATTCCTTGATATCTAACAATGTGTCCTATCCTTTCTTTTAGTCAACGTATGCCAGAAATTCATTTTCTCCGCAACTCTGTTCAGTATCTCTCTATTAGTTACGCGATCCATCCTCCTAATCGTCAGCATTCTTATGTAACACCTCATTTTAAAAGCCTCTATCCTCTTCCTGTCCACACTGTTTATCGTCCATGTTTCTCTCCCATTCAAGGCCACACTCCACACAAATGGCTTCATAAAGACTTCTTTACACTTTAATATTTGATGTTAACAAGTTTCACTTTCTCAAAAACGCTTTTCTTCTCATTGCCATTATGCATTTTATATCCTCTGTACTGCGACTATCGCATGTTATATTACTGACCAAGTAACAAAACTCATCTACCACTTTTATTGTTTCGTGATCTAATGTAATTCCTTAAGCATTGACCGTATTTCTTAGACTTCACTGTCCCTTTTTGTTCTTGTTAATGGTAATTTTATACGCACCTTTCAACACACTGTCCATTCCCTTCAACTGCTCTTCCAGGTCTTTTGCTATCTCTGAAATAATTACAATGTCATCGGCAAAACGCAATGTTTTTATTTCTTTACCCTGAAATTTAATTCCTTCTCCCAAATTTCTTCTTGCTTTCCTTTGTAAAATACCATAACTATTGCGACATTAGGCTTAAAATGTCTGTTCCATAATATAGGTGAAAACTACGCTGTGCCTAGTATTCCACAGATAGTGGATTCAAGAGTAGACACAAGCTTTTAAATGTCAGAAAATGCTAATATTAACGCAGCAACATATTCAGTATTATAAATAGTTATTTTGCAAATCACAAACTTTTGTCTGTCAATAGCAACGGTAGTTCGTTGATGTGATTAATTGAAGACATGTTTGAAAAAAAATGGCGTAACTCAAGAAACACTCTCTCTGGACAAATGAGTTTAAAGAATTACAGTGTCGTACACTTATACCAAAACTAAAGAATTCTGAGATACTAACTTAACTAAAATCTTGATTATTTCATAATATGAAAAAAATAATGTTTTTAATTTCAGGTCAATGCCAGTAGTTTCTTATTTATTTTGAACTACGCCATTATTCTTTATGAAAACATTTTCATTAAAATTTGGTTTTATTCAGATTTCTATTTATTTATACAGACGTTTTACAAGTCAGTATATTTCATAAGTCACAAATTGTGATTAGGAGGATCACTTTCTCCAGACTATCCTCTTCCGACAAATTCACCTTTCCGGAAAATATTTTAATGCTCATGCAACTGTGCTTACAAGTCTTGTAAATATTTAATATCTTCAAATTTCGCAGGTTTAATACCGACCCAACGTAGCACATTCATTAGCTGATATGTGCAAGAAACATAATATTATAACTATGGATTCTTGAAACAGTTCCTTCAGAGAGTAACATAATAGGCCATACTTCTGAATTCAAAACTTAAGTCCCTTTCCTGGTGTTTTTGCAAATGACATGAGCTGAGAACGACAGACTAGTGTTTTAAGAGGATGGGGATCAAACTATAAAAAAGTAAATATAGACAAAATATTATCTATCATAGTTTTTCGGTGGCGGATTGATCCCTTTTATACTCCTCCCCCCCCTTCCAACCTCTCTTTGGCTACGACCCTCATTTCTTCTACAAGTTTCAGCAGTGCCCCATACAAACCAATGTTTCAGTCACAAACATGAAAGGAATGCCCACACACTGAGAAAGCAAGGCATGAATGCTGTCATGTTCTTCTGTTCTTTACATGACTTGGAAAACAGCACAGCCTATGTTTAAATTTTGTTAGGTAATCAATGCAATAAAAAATTATTCAGAAACCACACTACAGGGTTCGAATTCTTTCTGGAATCTAACTCTACAATTCTAAAGGAACGCTCTGTTACTGTCATTAATATAGGTGCAAATTATAAACAAATATCCAATTAACATCCGAGGTAACAGTTCGGGGAAGGACAAATTTTGGGCATAGTCAAACTCAAACAGCACTGAATCATCTGTCTTGTACTTCGACAGGAATTCTTCCTTAGTTGTTTGCTGTTTGCTCACTTCTTTAAAAGTAGGTCATGGATCTCCTTACACGATTCATTGCGATTGTATTTGAGCTTAACAGTACACTCACCACAAAAATCACTGCGTGGTTGTGGATAATGTTCCACATAAACATATGGTAGGTAGAATATTTCCTTGATTGTTCAAAATAGAACTGCTTAAATGTTTGGTACAGTTTATTAAAATTTGGGTCTGGATTCTCAGAAGATTCTGTGCTTCTCTTCAGCTGGAGTGGTATGATTTTCTGTGTGATATAGATGACAAAGGCTTCAGGGTATTTTCAAAAATACCTGTAGGTATTTTATGTGGCCTATAACCTAGCTTGAATCTCATATCTTTCATGACAATATCTCCTTGTTTCTGTTTATTTGTAAAGTCCTGCGTCGTTTTTCAAATATCTGAAGTAATCTTAAAAATGTAAGCTTTGCGAACTTGATGAATTATAGAATAAGACTTGGAAGAACGACGATTCTTTGTTTTTGTTGCTACCTGTTTCTGCTTGACGTCCTTCTTCTGACTTGAGAGGTGATGTGTCTTGAGTTTGTTTCCAATTTCACGATGCTAATGTGGAGCTTTCTTTGATCTTCAAGTAGTAAATCATTATAATACTTTCTGGAACGGCACATTTCAGTCTCCTTCAAGATTTCCTTTATTTTATCTGGAAACGAAACAATACACATTTAGTTTGCGAACTGTAATGCGATTCAGTGCTGTAAAGTATAATTTAGGCAGACATTATATGAGAGTTTCCTTAACATAAGAACACCTTGTTACCAGATGTGTTGGTATATGACTTGGCAAAACTCTGACGTATTACAGTCTACTATAGTTTTCTTCCTCATTCTAGAAACGGTCTTTTTTCAATCTTTTATTTACTTTTTTTATTGTCATTTCAATTACCCTAAGAGGAGCGCCCTGTCAGCGTCCGTAGACGCTCTTCAGCCGCATTCCTTTATTCTCATGACTTCTTTTCAACTGTAATCACTTATCCGTATCATCTGAGCTACGACTTTTTATGTATTCACTTGAACATGGAACTTTCTTCTTCAGAGTCTACTACTCCTGCGTCAGTGATTTTGCGTCTGCAGAGTGATTGCTCGCCGCGGGTCAAGCACGAGTAATATTCGCAAGAACGGCGTAACTCATACAAGCGCATCGCATGCCATCTATTGACACTACAGTGCGTCCATGTAGGTACTACCTAGAACAACCTCCAGGGAGTGTGTACATGCAGTTAACCGCATAATGACGCTAACTTACGCTCCCCTTCTAACCATATCACAGAAACAATGACGAATGATACCAGTGAAGTACTTAGTTATGGTTGTGAAATTTCAGACCCTCAAAAGGGAGCAGCATTTTATTTATTTAACCCTTCATTATCTGACAACATGATTTTACATTCAGTGACTGCAGTTTGGGAAAAGGGGGAGTGTATTTCATTGTTTACTGCGCAGTTTCGTAGAGATCGAGAAGTCAACATGAGAAGTGTCGTAACCCTCTTACAATTTCAGTTTCTTATGAGCCATTATTGTATGTCACACTTCGTTGTTGTTGTTGTTGCTGGGTTTTGGAAGGGACTAACAGCTAAACAGCGACGGTTATCAGTCCCTTCTTCCAGTCAAAGAGATAAAACCTTTTTTTTTTTTTTTTAAGCGATCCGAAGTAAATGCTTTAACAAGTCAAAGTGTAAAACTTAGAGACATAATAAAGAAAGGATACGATTAAAAACGAAGAAGGGTTAAAAAAGCTGAAACAGTACAAGAGTGTTTTTGCTGGGTGGTTACAAGGATATAAGGAACACACCCAGCCACTCTGGAACACGTTAAAACCACCTATCTAACAGACTTAAGCAGGTGGAGGACAGACCAGTAACAGACGAACACAAACTTTAAATTGACTGGTAAAATCCACACCCACGCATAAAATTTAAAAACAGAGTCAACCGTGGAGGTGTTGTCAGCTAATGCAAGCTGCAAAGCGTCAGGGATATTAAAATTTCGTCTCGCTGCGGCTAAATTGTGGCATTCAATTAAGATGTGGGCGACTGTCAAAGGCGCACCACATCGACACTGAGGAGGGTCCTCGCGACGCGAAAGGTGACCATGCGTGAGCCAAGTATGGCCTATACGGAGACAGCAAAAAACAACCGACTCCCTGCGAGAACCCCTCAGGGAGGTCTTCCACACAGCGGTAGAGGGCTTGACAACACGGAGCTTATTGGGTTCGGTCGAGTCTGCCCATTCAGAATTCCAAACCCGAAGGACCTTGCGGATCAACTGGAGGTCGGAAACGGGGAGGCCAACATCCAGTGACGGTGAAGTGGTGGCCTGCTTGGCCAGCTGATCAACACGTTCATTGCCCGGTATACCTATGTGCCCTGGCGTCCAGACAAAAACGACAGAACGGCCTGTCTCGCCAAGGGCGAAGACAGCATATTGAATGGCTCGTACCACTGTGTGTTTCGGTAGAAACTGGTCGAGGGCCTGTAAGCCACTCAGGGAGTCGCTGCAGATGACGAAGGACCCCTGGGGCGAGCTCTAAGCTGTTCGAGAGCTCTCAAAATACCGACCAGTTCTGCGGTGAAGATGCTGCTTCCACAAGGCAATGACCTCTGTTCGATGTGGTCACCATAGATAAAGGCATATCCATCATAGCCATCGACCAAAGAACCGTCCGTGTAAAGAATTGTTGCTCCATGAAACGTGTCAAGCAGTGCATGGAACTGGCGACGGATAATCAGTGGTGAAATCGAGGCTTTCGAATCCCGGGACAAATCCAACCGAAGCTCCAGGCGAGGAATCGTCCAAGGGGGGATACGGGGGGAGTAATGGAACGGTGGGGAAGCAAGTGAGGAGAGAAGGGAACGGACACGGAGCGCAATCGGAAGACCCGACCTGGGCCGACGTCGCGGGGAAGGGAGTGAATAAAGTGGGAAGAGAAGCTTGCAGTTGGGATGGCAGGGTGAAGAATGAACCCGGGCGACGTAACTCAACAACAACCGTCGCCGGCGATACTGCAGAGGGGGAACACCAGCTTCAGCTAGAAGGCTCGTTACGGGACTGGTGCGAAAAGCCCCTGTTGCGAGACGCACACCTGTAAGGTGGACGGGGTCTAGGACCCGCAAGGCAGAAGGGGCTGCCGAGTCATAAACCAAGCTCCCGTAACCAAGCCGAGACAGAATAAGTGACTTGTAGAGCTGAAGAAGGGTGGAAAGTGCTGCTCCCCATCCAGTATGGCTGAGAACATTTAAATGCCGCCAACACTTTTGTCGCAGCTGACGTAGGTGTGCCATCCAAGTCAGCCGGGCATCGAAGACCATGCCCAGGAAGCGATGTGTGTCCTCGACCTGAAGTAGTTCACCGCCCAAGTAGTGCTCTGGGTCAGGGTGAACTACCCGACGGCGACAGAAGTGTATCTCGCGGGTTTTTCGGGCGGAGAGCTGAAAGCCGTGAGTATAGGCCCATGAGTGGGCCTTTCGGATGTCACCCTGCAGCTGCCTTTCAGCTACGCCGATACTAACAGGGCTGAAATACAAGCAGAGGTCATCGGCGAACAGGGAGCAACTGACCGATGACCCCACAGCAGCAGCAAGACCGTTAATTGCCACTAAAAATAACGGGACACTGAGGACGGAGCCCTGTGGGACACCGTTCTCTTGAATGCGGGGGGAGCAAAAGATGCCCCAACCCTCACCCAAAACGAGCGGTGGGAGAGGAAATTGCGAATAAAAATAGGAAGGGGGCCACGTAAGCCCCAGTCATGTAGAGTCGTCAAAATATGGTGGCGCCAGGTGGTGTCACACGCCTTTCGTAGGTCGAAAAATACAGCTACCAAATGCTCACGCCGAGCAAACGCCGTGCGAATGGCCGACTCCAGTGACACCACGAGGTTGTCAATGGTAGAACGGCCCTGGCGAAAGCCCCCCTGTAGTGGAGCAAGGAGTCCACGCTCTTCAAGGATCCACATCAGCCGCCGACTCACCATACGTTCGAAGAGCTTGCAGAGAACGTTGGTGAGGCTGATCGGACGGTAATTGTCAGCCACCAGGGGATCTGCACCAGGTTTCAGCACCGGGATGATAGTGCTTTCCCGCCACTGCGACGGGAAAGTGCCCTCTGCCCACAGATGGTTAAACAGGGCGAGGATGCGGCGTTGAAACTCTGGTGAAAGGTGTCGGAGGAATTGGCCGTGAATCCTATCTGGTCCTGGAGTTGTATCAGGACACGCAGCAAGGGCAGTTCGGAACTCCCACTCGCTAAACGGGTCGTTGTATATTTCCCGACGACGAGTGCGGAAGGATAACAGTTTCCGCTCGGCCCGCTCTTTGAGGGAGCGGAAGTCAGCACTGTACGTGGCAGGTGCAGAGCATTGTGCGTAGTGGTCCGCCATGTGCTCGGCGATAGCTCATGGGAGCGTGCAGAGCACACCCTGGATGGTGAGGGATGGGATTCCTGTTGGCGGGTGGTATCCAAAGACGCGTCGGACTTGCGTCCATACCTGAGTCAGGGACGTGCGGGAGCCGATACTGGCTACATACCGCTCCCAGGAATCCTGCTTACTCTGCTGTACGAGTCGTCGAGCACGCGCACGGAGCCGTTTAAAGGCCACCAAATTCTCCACGGATGGGTGGCGTCGATGGCGCTGGAGCGCTCGCCGATGTTCCCGGAGAGCCTCAGCAATTTCCGGTGTCCACCAAGGCAATGGTTTGTCTGTTGCTCCCAACATGAAAAGTGTGGGAGCAACCGAAGGAGTAGCACCCCCAACGGCCAAGGGGGGAGGTGGAGTGGTTCAGGCTTTGTGGATTACAGAACAGTCGGGCGAACAAGGAGGATGCTGCTGATTGCAATTGACGCACACTGGAGGTGGGGTACAGGGGGCGTCTGGATGGGATGCACGCCCACACTCCCGACATAATGGATTGGCGTCACATCGGGAGGACATGTGACCAAACCTCCAGCACTTGAAGCAGCGCATATGGGGAGGAACGTAGGGCTTGACGTCGACCCGGTAAACCATCACCTTGACTTTCTCAGGCAATGAATCGCCCTCGAAAGCCACGATGAAGGCACCAGTGGCAACCCTCTTCTCCCTCGGACCGCTATAGATACGGCGGATGAAGTGCACACCTCGCCGTTCCAAGTTAGCTCTCAATTCATCGTCTGATTGCAGCAGCAGATCCCTGGACCATGTTTAAGGTCTTATGTGGTGTAACGGAAACGGAAACATCACCCAGCTTGTCACAGGCTAGCAAAGCCCGTGACTGGGCTGGGGATGACATCGTCATTAAAACGGATCTAGACCTCATCTTGGACAATCCATCGACCTCCATATATTTGTCTTCCAAATTTTCCACATAGAACATTGGCTTTATGGACATGAAAGATTCCCCATCTGTACGGCTGCACACTAAATACTTCGGGGCGTAAGCCTCACCTTGCGTTTTGGCCCTACGTTCCTCTCATGGTGTAGACAGGGAAGGGAACGTTTGGGGGTCATACTGTTCAGCGTTGTATTCGCTTCGACCGCGCTTAGAGACGGCCGTTGTACGTCCGCCAACGTTTCGTGGTCTTTTCATCGTGTTCCCACGAGCAGCTAGGGAAATAAGGGTCCACCCAGACAAAGCCCCGCTTGCCTGGGTAAGCCTTGTACAACTGAGGTTCGGCAGGTTCCTCAGAGGTTGCTCGCTAGCGGCTGTTCAACCTCAACATCCATGCATCTCCTCGGCACGTAGCGCACCTTGAGATTGAGGTTTTTTTTTTATAGAGGTTTGTACCGTCCTCGCGACCCGGTCGATTAAGCCAAGATCCCCGAGCTCTGAAACGTACAACGTTCCACCGTCGCGCTGAACGATGGTCGTTGAGGCACGCAAAGAGCTTACGGTGTAGCGGACTGTTGGCGCGACATAGCCCACAGCTCAGGACCCCGGGTTCGCCAAGCCCGTACTCAGCAAATTAATGCTGAGCCCCTGAGGGACGTCACACTTCGTCAAAGTAGAAAAGAGGTAATAAAAATTTGTCCACCTTATCTTTAAAAATTGTAATCAAAAGTAAGTGAAACTATTCTTGTGCTATACTTGATAATTTATTTTGTCACCAAGACATTGTACGTAAATCAATCTACAAACGACTTTTTCATCAATGTCGTTAGACATTTCTATTGAAAAGAATGTACATTAACGTAGAGTAATCGGTAAAGTTATTTGAGTATTTTACAAAATATATACTTGAATATAGATTTTCGAGAGATTATATTAGCTGTGCATGTGACAAACATCGTTTAGGAGTAGTATGGCTATTAATACAATAAGCAGTTTCACACAGAACATCTGTAGTTGCGGTGCACTAGCTGGTAATCGTCAACTGAAAACCTGCATAATTTGATTAGTGTAATTGTTTGATGCCGAAATTTCGATGGGAAGCACGGAGATCATGTCTTGATACTCAAGTGAAGACGGCAGTCTCATACATAGAGTCGAACTATTGCCGCAGCTTCTGCTGGGGCTAAAAGAAGTTTACTATTTCAAAGAGTACGTTCCTTGTGTTTGAGGGACTTTATTTATGCTTGGTACGTAATATAACAAGCTACCTTAGTTGCTTTAATTTCTATCCATTTGATTTATGAAAAATCCCTAATTTACTCAATGTTAAAGAATCTTTGGTAACACAAAAGTGCATTTATAGCTGAAATCGGAAAGCAAACGCCAGCTTTTACCTTTCTATATAATTAAAAATATTTAATTACTAAGGCAGACGGGTAGTTGACAAGGGACGAGACCAGTCTTTTCCAGTTTTCTGCTTCATCTCAATGTTTCCCTTAGGCCAAAGGTTACCTCATTTTGCTCTGCACCATGCTGACTTTTGTACGTGTGACTCTTCCAGGTGGGAGCTTATTATTACCCTGACGAAACAATGTCGCACTGAGGGGCTATAACCTGACTCTTGATGTTAATATAATGGGTAGCATTCACTGGACCGTCTGCGTTTAGACGCATTTCTAGTTCTTAATAACTGGAGTATACAAAAATTTTCACAACCGCGCGGACCACATGCGCCATTGCTCCTGGCTATAATGTAGTCTATACAGGGTTCTGGCGGTCTATACGGCCGACCTGGAGGATTATTCACTGGCAGCAATTCAGAAACGTTGTTAAATACATTGAACAGCATAGGAAATTACACTCCTGGCCATGAAAATTGCGACACCACGAAGATGACGTACTTCAGACGCGTAATTTAGACGACAGAAAGATAACGCTGCGATATGCAAATGATTAGCTTTACAGAGCATTCACACAAGGTTCACACAGCTAAAACGTTCTGACATGAGGAAAGTTTCCAACCGATTTCTCATACACAAACAGCAGTTGAAGGGCGTTACCTGATGAAATGTTGTTGTGATGACTCGTGTAAGGAAGAGAAATGCGGACCAAAACGATTCCTACTTTGCTAAAGGTCGGATTGTAACTTATCGCAATTGCTGTTTATCGTATCGTGACATTGCTGCTCGCGTTGGTCGAGATCCCCATACCATCACGCCGGGTGATACGCCAGTATGGCGATGACGAATACACGTTCCAATGTGCGTTCACCGTGATGTCGCCAAACACGGATGCGACCATCATGGTGCTGTAAAGAGATCCTGGGTTCATCCGAAAAAATGACGTTTTGCCATTCGTGCACCCAGGTTCGTCGTTGCATACACCTTCGCAGGCGCTACTGTCTGTGATGTAGCGTCAAGGGTAACCGCAGTCATGGTCTCTGTGCTGATAGTCCGTACTGTTGAAAACGTCGTCGAACTGTTAGTACATATCTTTGTTGTGTTGCAAACGTCCCCGTTTGTTGACTCAGAGATGGAGACGCAGCTGCACGATCCACTACAGCCATACAGATAAGATTCCCATGCCTGTCATCTCGACTGCTAGTGAAACGAGGCCGTTGGGATCCACTCCTGAACCCACCGATTCCATATTCAGCTAATAGTCATTGGATCGCGAGGAACGCGTGCGGCAATGTCACGATACAATAAGCCGTCAGTTAAGTTTCCCGTCTATTGCACGTCATCTTTGTGGTGTAGCAAATTTAATGGCCAGGAGTGTACTCAAACTAACCTAAAGACAACACATATATCCACGTCCAAGGGAGGATTCGAACTTGTGACGCGGGAGGCCTCGCGATCCACAACGTATCTCTCCAGAACGCTCGGCTACTCCCGTGCGGCCGTTGTTTTTCTCAGAATAAGTAAATGACTCTAATGTTAAATGAGGCTTTCTGAGGATAGTGCTGCAGATTATCGAAAAGTCGCAACACTGAAAATGCAGAAATACAGATTGATCTACAGCATATTGACGTATGGTGTTAGGTGTGGCAGATGAGCCTTAAAGTTAGCATTTAAACAAAAAGAAAGATCATTTACCTTATAACCATGAGTAGCAGAACAAATACTGGGAGCAGTTACTTAAATGAAATATTGGGAAGTAGACATACCAAATCAATCATGGGTAACGCATATTCCAGACGGAGATTCATTGGATGTGTACTCAGGAAGCGTTGTTGTTGTTGTTGTTAGGTTGTTTAGGGGGGACAAAACGACAATGGTCATCAGTCCCCCATTCCTTCTCTAGGCTTCAAAAGGAAAGCCATACACGTGAAAGATAACACGCCCAGAGTTTAAAGTTGCGAAGTGGGAGAGGAGTCCCACTGAGTCAGGAAGCGTAGTATGTCAACAAAGGAAGTAGATAACTAAACTCTCGTTCCGCCAGCCCCTGAGTACTGGTCATCAGTCTGGGATTCTTACCAGGTAGGGTTATAGGAGACAAAGCTCCAACCTTGAACAGCACTCTTCGTTGCGGGCTTCTTTAGTAAGTGTGAAAGTGTCACGGAGATTAATAAACTGCAGTGATAGACGCTGCAAGAGAGACGTTTAGATAATGCATGGTGCAAAAATTTTCACTTGACTCTTAATAATGAGAAGTGTGAAGTCATCCGTATGACTACTAAAAGAACGCCGTTGAAGATCATTTACACGAAAAATCTACAGGCCGTAAATTCAACTAAATACCTAGGAGTACCAACTACGAACAACTTAAATTGAAAAGAACTCGTAGAAAATAAGATTGGGAAGGCAAATCAAAGGATACGTCTCATTGTCAGAACACTTAAAAGATCCAACAGTTTTACTAAAGAAACTGCCTACACAACATTTGTGCGTCCAAATTTGAAATATTGCTGCACAATGTGGGACAGACAGACGATATAGAGAAAATTCGGAGAAGGCGGCTCCTTTTGTACAAGGGTTGGAACTTGAAAAGTGGCAACAATTAATTCACAACCGATACAAAAGATACATGTTTGCGCCTGTCAGTATCCTTCAGAGTTGTCACCAGTGTTATGTAGAACCCGTTGCAAGCGTTGTGGAAGGCGTAGTACACCGTTAGCAGTGCCAGTTTTTGCGAATGGAGCGGTCTACTGCCTGTCGAATCTCTAGAACAGTTCTGAAGCGAATGCCACGAAAGAGTTCCTTCATCTTCGGAATCAAACGAAAGGACTTACGTCCGGGGAGTACGGTGGATGGTACATTACTTCCCCGTCTCATGGACGGAACAGAGCAGCCACAGCTTGCGCTGTATGTGCCCGCGCATTGTCGAGCAAAATGATGGGTGGGTTGCGCAGAAGGTGTTGCTACTTCTTTCGCAAAGCTTGTCGCAGGTGATGCTCCAAAAACAAACAGAAATGATGTGCATTGACGGTTTGTCGTAGAGGAACATAATGCGTTAGGATAACACCATCACAGTTGTACAAGAGAATCACTATCACCAAACAGGAGCTCTGACGCACTTTAGACTTTCGCGGAGACCCATAATGACGCCATTCGTTGGATTCGCAGTTCAGTTTTGGCTCATACGATGTAGTCCATGTCTCATCCAGTGTTAGTATACGGCGTAAGAAAGCCTCTCCTTCACACTCATAGCATCTGTACAGCGTCGCAACGCATCTATTTCTGAATTTCCGTCGATGCATGCTGAACCCATTGTGATGCAACATTTCGCTTGCTCAGGCACATTCAATCTTGATCCAACTCCGTTGTTCCTGCTTTGATAACACAGTGACACCGTTACTTTAGACCGCTCGCTCACAAGTGACTGTGTTTCCCTGGATTGTGCGCACGCCGATTACCTGGGACGGGCGAGTCCATTTGCTCGGAGATTAGGTAGGTACGACAAAAACGTGTGGTATCAACGAAAATGGTAGATTTCATTGCATAGTGTCTCTACAGCAGTGTTGCCCTCGTATTGTTGCGATGTAAGGGAGGGAGTGTCACAGAAATAATGCACGAGTTGGGATGTAAATAATTAAAATAACGGCGATATTCGTTGCGCTGCGATCTATTTGCGAAATTTCTTTCACCAACTTTCTCTTCAGATTTCTTACATATTTTGTTAGAACCCACATGATAACAAGACATGACGATATGATCATCATATAAAAATAAGAGAAATGAGATCGAAAAGGGAAACATTTAGGTGTTCCTTTTCCCAGAGAGTTATTAAAAAACCGAACTATAGAGAAATATAGTAAAAGCAGTTCACTGAACCCTATGACGTGCATTTCGGTGTCACTTACAGGGTATTTACGTAGATGTAGAAATAGATGTAAATGAATTACGGTATGGGTGTCTGTCATAGTTTGGAGACTGTTCGTTTCATTCAGAGTCAACTAAAATATTACTTCCTCCTACGTATAGCTTACGAAACGGCCATAATGATAAGATTACGGCCCACACGGAACCACATAGGCATCATTTTCTCCGCGCACTAGACGTGACTGGAACAGGCTGTGACAACTGTACGGAATGTACTGTCCACGACACACCGTGCGGCCTCTTGCGGAGTATGGATGTAGATGTAGCTTATGGAACTTAACTGCGGGGACATCAGTCCCTAAACTTACAACTACTTATATACTAACTTATACTAAAGACAGCACATACATCAATGCCCGAGGGATGATTTGAACCCCCGACGGGGAATGTGGATGTACACTTCTGGCCATTAAAATTGCTACACCACCAAAATGACGTGCTACAGTCGCGAAATTTAACCGACAGGAAGAAGATGCAGTGATAACCAAATGATAGGCTCTTCGGATGATTCACACAAGGCTGGCGCCGGTGGAGACATGAACAACGTGCTGACATGAGGAAAGTTTCCAACCGATTCCTCATACACAAACAGCGGTTCACCGGCGCCGCGTGGTGAAACGTTGTTGTGGAGCCTCGTGTAAGGAGGAGAAATGCATACCATCATGTTTCTTGCTTTGATAAAAGTTTGATTGTAGCCTATCGTGATTGCGGTTTATCATATCGCGACATTGCTGCTCGCGTTGGTCGCGATCCAAAGACTGTTAACAGAATACGGAATCGGTGGGTTCAGGAGGGCTATAGGGAACGCCGTGCTGGATCCCAACGGCCTCGTATCACGATCAGTCGAGACGACAGGCTTCTTATCCGCATGGCTGTAACGTATCGTACAGCCACGTTTCGATCCCTGAGTCAACAGATGGGGACGTTTGCAAGACAGCAACTATCTGCAAACAGAAAAAAAAATAGTTCGACGACGTTTCAAGCAGCATGGACTATATGAGCTCGGAGAATATGGCTGCGCTTACCCTTGGAGCTGCAACTAATTAGGAGCGCCTGCGATGGTGTACGCAACGACGAACTTGGGTGCACGAATGGTAAAAAGTCTTTTCTCAGATGACTCCAGGTTCTGTTTGCAGCATCACGATGGCCGCATCCGTGTTTGGCGACAATGGAACGCGTGTATTCGTCATCGCCATACTGGCGTATCACCCGGCGTGGTGATATAGGAATGCCATTGGTTACAGGTCTCGGTCACCTCTTGTTCGCATCGACAGCACTTTGAACAGTAACCGTTACATTTAAGATGTGTTACGACCCGTGACTCAACCCTTCATTCGATCGCTGCAAAACCCTAAGTTTCAACAGGACCGCATGTTGCTAGGCCTGTATGGGCCTTTCTGGATACGATAAATGTTCGATTTCTACCCTGGCCAAAACATTGTCCAGATCACGCACCAACTGAAAACGTTTTGTCAATGGTAGCCCATCAACTGGCTCGTCTCAATATGTCTAAATATGCTCAGGCTAATCAAGGCCGCTTTTACGGCTTGAGATGGTACTGATTTCTCATTACGTGAACATGTAATCACATGTCAGTTGTAGTATAATATATTTGTCAAATGCATACCCGTTTATCATCTACATTTCATTTGGTGTAGCAATTTTAATGGCCAGTAGTGTAGATGTAGACGTAGTGGTTTAGTCTTTTATCCACTTGCATCGCTTCTGTCGTGTCATGTGGCAATGCATCCTGCCAGTTTACGGAAGTATGAGAATCGTTTGCTTTAAAGGAAGCCAAATGTTCGCGCGGAGCGGAAGAACTGGTGGAGTGTGGTTGAAGTCTGCGGCGGCTGCCGGTTTAGGTGCCCCCAGCCAGGCGAACGGCGAAGAACCGCGGGCTCTGTGCTTGCCCGGCAAACTTCTGGAAGGAGGCGCACAAGTTAAACATCGGCGCAAAAGTTGTGCCGCGCAGGATGCAGACGAGACGCTCAAATACACTCGCCGCCTGGAGGAACTTGCTGGGAGGACGGTGTTTGTGAGCTGGGAGAGACCTGGCGCACAGACAATCTGGCCCGCTGCTCCCCCCTCTCCAAACAATATGCCAGAGGGCTAGAGTTTATCTCACATTTTGGCGAGACTTCATCCTCTTCTCCGCTCTTAGAACCACAAGTGCCGCGCTGTAGGAACACGCTGGTTCCTTAGTTAGCGAGTAAACAAAAGCCGCGGATCTTTTGCCTCCAAAAAAGATTACACAGATAGGGTGACTTCGGGGGGCTGGCATGGGTGTAAGCAAACCTCTGACAACTTTATGTACGTACGAGGAGCTTCTGAAAAGTCCATGAAAATTAAAAACTACTAAGGTATTTTGGGAAAACATTTTTAATTTTTCGACATACTCTCCTTTTAGACTAATACACTTCGTCCAACACTGTTCTAATTGTTCCCTTCCGAATACAGTTGTGTCTCGGAAACTCGGCAGTCCAACAGTCCGGGTGTCTCGGGCATCCCCTCGTACACCCTCTGCAATTATTCCGTGCTCGCAGAATGCGAGACAGAATTGAACTCGTACCGTGTTGCAGTTACAAGCTATGCTATCAATGGGCCTAGATTTTCTTGTGGCACCTACACTCTATTTCAAAATCCTATAGGTTTCATTAATGCAGTATGTAGATGCGTCATCGTATTAAAAAACAGTCGTGATCAAATTTATGGGCGTGCACTTTTTCACCTTGCCTTTTAAAACCAGCATAGGTGTGATGGGAATTTTAGTGGAATACGTTTTAGGAAGTAAATCACTATTTAATACAAATAATCCCTGAGACGGACTTTCGTCTCAAATATGTCAAAGACATTATTGATAAATGTGAAGTACTGAATTAAAATTTGTTGTGCGGCCGGGAATCGAACCCGGACCTCAATGCTTACTAGACAGACGTCATAATCGTTAGACTACCACACCACTAACGATTAAGGCGCCTTGGAATAGCGTAAGTACGATTTCCCTCCACGTCACAAATTCAGCTTCTGTGTTCAAAAGATAATTGCCACTACTGCCAAGGCTCTCCAGGCAGCGGAATAGGACCTCAGCAATGGACATATTGGAACCATCCTGTTAAGGTGATATAAATATCAATTTAATACAAATAAACAATCCCTGAGACTGATTTTCGTTTCAAATATGTCAAAGACATTATTGATAAATCTGAAGCACTGAATTAAAACTTGTGGTTGCGGCCGGGAATCGAACCCGAACCTCCATGCCTACTAGGCAGATGCCCGGCCGCACCACAAATTTTAATTCAATGCTTCAGATTTATCAATAATGTCATTGACATATTTGAAACGAAAATCAGTCTCAGGGATTGTTTATTTGTATTAAATTGATATTTATATCACCTTAACAGGATTGTTCCAATATGTCCATTGCTGAGGTGCTATTCCGCTGCATGGAGAGCCTTGGCAGTAGTGGCAATTATCTTTGGAACACAAAAGCTGAATTAAAGTTTGTGACACGGAGGGAAATCGTACTTAGGCTATTCCAAGGCGCCTTAATCGTTAGTGATGTGGTAGTCTAACGGTTGCCTGGCGCCGTGGCTCAGCGCACTCGGTCAGGGGGATCAACGCCCTGTGTAATAAAAAAGCTGAGTCAAGATCACAACGAACAAGGACGGACGAGCACGAGCAACGTCCGCAACGATCAAAACTACCCAACTACCCATAGAGGCAAAAAAAAAAAAAAAAAAAACGGTTAAGGCGTCTGCATAGTAAGCATGGAGGTCCGGATTCGATTCCCAACCGCACCACAAATTTTAATTCAATGCTTCAGATTTATCAATAAATCACTGTTGTTCATACTTTTCATTGTTGTTGTTGTTGTTGGTTGTTTAAGGGGGACAAAACTGCAATGGTCATCAGTCCCCCATTCCATCTCTAGGTGTCAAAAGTAAATCCAAACACGTAAAAGATAATACGCCTAGAGTTTAAAATAGCGAAGTGGGAGAGGAGTCCCACTAGTCCATAAAACGTCATCAAGAATAACAAGACTAAACGAAAAGACGGTTACACAAAGACAACTTACAACAAAGAAACCGATGGCCGTGGTTGACCGACCATAAGAATAAAAAAGGAAAAGTCAACCACTCGGTTTCACAAAGAAATCTCCAGTTAAAGAGAACGATAAAATCCCCCTGCTCGAATAAAACGTAAAACGGTATCTGCCATTGTGGCATCATCACCTAAAACTTCCGATAAAACAGCAGGGAGGTTAAAATGTCTCCGCAAGGCGGCTAAAAGGGCGCAGTCCAACAATATGTGGACGACTGTCAAATTGGAGCCACAGCGGCATTGGGCTGGGTCCTCACCCCGAAGGAGATGTCCATGGGTGAGCCACGTATGCCCAATGCGGAGGCGACATAAAACCACTGAGTCCCGTCGTGAACCGCGCATGGAGGAGCGCCATGCAACCGTCGTTTTCTTGACCACCCGGAGCTTGTTGGGCGTGCGCATGCTACGCCACTGAGTATCCCAAAGCTGACGTACTTGCTGGCGCAACAATGAACGGAGATCAGAAGCCGGGAGGCCGATCTCTAGACAGGACATACCTACAGCCTGCTTGGCAAACCTGTCAACACGGTCATTGCCCGGGATACCAACATGACCCGGAGACCAGATGAACACCACCGATCGCCCGGACCGTGTAATGGCATAAAGTGTCTCCTGAACGGCCAACACCAGGGTAGACCGCGGGTAACACTGCTCCAGAGCTCGGAGACTGCTCAGGGAGTCGTTGCAAACAAAAAAAGACGCGCCTGAGCAAGACCGGATATGCATGAGAGCTCTGTGAATGGCCACCAGCTCTGCAGTGTAGACACTGCAGCCATTCGCCAGAGAGTGCTGTTCCACATGGTCACCTTGTGTATAGGAAAATCCGATACGGTCATCCACCATTGAACCATCGGTGTAGATCAGGTCATAAACACGGGACTCCGCTATGACAGTTGAGAACTGACGGCGGAGCGCCTCCAGTGGTACCGAGTCTTTGGGCCCATGGGCCAAGTCCAGCTGAATAGACGGCCTTGTCAAACACCAAGGAGGTGTATGCACCTAGACCCGATATGGAGACGGAAGGGGCAAAGACGCAAGTTCCAGGAGGAGGGACCGAACTCTATAGGCTATCGTATGACCTGACCTGGAGTGTCGCTGATGGTGAGGGACGACCACATTAGAAAAGAGAAGACGACGGTTTGGGTGGCCTGGGGAGCAATATACATTGGCTGCATAAGCTGCGAGCAGGTGTTGGCGGCGGATCCCCAAAGGTGGGATCCCAGCCTCCACTAGTAAACTGTTCACCAGGCTGGTGCGGAAAGCGCCCGTCGCAATGCGGACCCCACAGTTGTGAATGGGGTCCAGGAGATGCAGTGCCGAAGGTGCCGCAGACCCATAGGCAATGCACCCAAAATCGAGACGGGACTGCACCAGCGCCGTGTAAAGCCGCAACAGTGTGGAGCGGTCGGCACCCCAGTTCGTATGACCCAAGTGTCTGAGAAGGTTGAGATGGCGCCAGCTGTTGTTGTTGTTGTTGTTAGGTTGTTTAAGGGGGACAAAACTACAATGTCATCAGTCCCCCATTCCACCTCTAGGCGACAAAAGTAAAACCATAGACGTGAAAGATATCATGCACAGAGTTTAAAATTGCGATGTGGGAGAGGAGTCCCACCGAGTCCATAAAACATAATCAAGAATAACAAGACAAAACGAAGAGACAGTCACACAAAGACAACTTACAACAAATAAACCGATGGCGGTGGTTGACCGACCATAAGAATGAAAAAAAAGGAAAAGTCAACCACTCGGTAACACACAGAAATCTCCAGTTAGAGGGAATGATAAAAAACCCCTGCTCGTATAACACGTAAAACTGTATCTGCCATTGCAGCATCGTCACCTAAAACATCTGATAAAACGGCAGGCAGGTTAAAATTCCGCCGCAAAGCAGCTAAAACGGGGCAGTCCAACATGTGGACGATTGTCAGACGGGAGCCGCACCGACATTGGGCTGGGTCCTCACCCCGAAGGAGATGTCCATGGGTGATCCATGTATGCCCAATGCGGAGGCGACACAAGACCACTGAGTCCCGTCGCGAACCGCGCATGGAGGAGCGCCATGCAACCGTCGTTTGCTTGACCACCCGGAGCTTGTTGGGCGTGCGCAGGCTACACCACTCAGTATCCCAAAGCTGACGTACTCGCTGGCGCAACAACGAACGGAGATCAGAAGTCGGGAGGCCGATCTCTAGACAGGACAGACCGACTGCCTGCTTGGCAAGCCTGTCAACACGTTCATTGCCCGGGATACCAACATGACCCGGAGACCAGATGAACGTCACTGATCGCCCAGACAGTTCAACGGAACGAAGCGTTTCCTGTATGGCCAACACCAGGGGAGACCGCGGGTAACACTGCTCCAGAGCTCGGAGGCTGCTCAGGGAGTTGCTGCAAACGACAAAAGACTCGCCTGAGCAAGACCGGATATGCATGAGAGCACTGTGAATGCCACCAGCTCTGCAGTGTAAACATTGCAGCCATTCGGCAGAGAGTGCTGTTCCACATGGGCACCATGAGTATATGCAAATCCCACACAGCCGTCAACCATGGAACCATCTGTGTAGATAAGTTCATATCCACGGAATTCCGCTACGATAGCCGAGAACTGACGGCGGAGCACCTCCAGTGGAACTGAGTCTTTGGGCCCCTGGGCCAAGTCCAGCCGAGTAGACGGCCTTGGCAAACACCACGGAGGTGTATGGGCACGGACCCGATAGGAAGATGAAGGGGAGAAGACTCAAGCTCCTGCAGGAGGGACTGAACCCGATAGGCAATCGTATGACCTGATCTGGGGCGTCGCTGATGGGGACAGACTACCACATCAGGAAAGAGGAGACGATGGTTCGTGTGGCCTGGGGAGCAATACACATGGGCTGCGTAAGCCGCAAGTAGGTGTTGGCTGCGGATCCCCAAGGGTGGAACCCCAGCCTCCACTAGTAAGCTGTTCACTGGGCTGGTGCGGAAGGCACCCGTCGCGATGCGAACCCCACAGTTGTGAATGGGGTCCAAGAGATGCAGTGCCGAAGGTGCCGCAGACCCATAGGCAATGCACCCAAAATCAAGACGGGACTGCACCAGCGCCGTGTAAAGCCACAACAGTGTCGAGCGATCAGCACCCCAGGTCGTATGACCTAGGTAGCGGAGAAGGTTGAGATGGCGCCAGCACTTCCGTTTCAGCTGACAAATGTGGGGGAGCCACGTCGGCCGGGTGTCAAAGACCAGTCCTATAAAACGGTGAGTTTCCACTACCGTAAGTGGTTCGTCATTCAGATAAAGTTCAGGGTGTGGGTGGACGGACCGACGCCGGCAGAAGTGCATCACTCTGGTCTTGGAGGCAGAAAACTGAAAGCCATGGGTAAGCGCCCAGTTCTGCGCCTTCCGAATAGCACCTTGCAACCTGCGCTCGGCAACTTGGGTGCTGCAGGAACTAAAAGAGAGACAAAAGTCGTCAGCATAAAGAGAGGGGGACACCGACGATCCAACCGCTGCGGCTAAACCGTTGATGGCGATTAAAAATAATGGGACGCTTAAAACGGAACCCTGAGGAACCCCATTTTCCTGGACATGAGAGGAGCTCAGAGAAGCACCAATTTGAACACGAAAGGTACGGACGGCTAAAAAATTCTGAATAAAAATCGGTAGGGAGCCCCGGAGCCCCCAGTCATATAAAGTGTTGAATTTGTGTCGTCGCCAGGTTGTATCATATGCTTTGTGCATATCGAAGAAGACGGCAACGAGGTGTTGGCGCCGGGAAAAGGCTGTGCGGATTGCAGACTCGAGGTACACCAGATTATCGGTGGTAGATCGACCCTGGCGAAAACCGCCCTGGCACGGAGCCAATAATCCCCGAGTCTCAAGAATCCAACACAACCGCCGACTGACCATCCGCTCCAACAGTTTGCATGGCACGTTAGTCAAGTTAATGGGCCGATAGCTATCCAAGGAAAGAGGATGTTTGTCGGGTTTAAGTACAGGGATGATGATACTCTCCCGCCACTGTGACGGGAAAACACCATCACACCAAATGCGGTTATAGACCGCCAGTAGATTACGCCGACTATCTGCTGAGAGATGTTTCAGCATTTGACTATGGATGCTATCAGGCCCAGGCGCCGTGTCAGGACATTGTTGAAGAGCACTGAGGAGCTCCCACTCTGTAAAAGGAGTGTTGTAAGATTCAGAGCGGCTGGTACGAAAGGGGAGAGACTGGCGTTCTACCCTCTCCTTTACTGCACGGAAGGCCGGTGGATAATTTGCAGAGGCAAAGGCACGAGCATAATGCTCGGCAAATATCTCTGCAAGAGTGGCTGTGTCCGTACATAGGACTCCATTTTTGGAGATCCCAGGGATTCCCGATGTAGTCTGTAATCCTTGTAGCCGCCTGATCTTACTCCAGACCTGCGAGGCGGAGGTTCCTGTCCCAATAGTGGAACCGTACCTCTCCCAGCACTCCTGTTTACGTCTTCTTATTAACTGGCGAGCACGAGCGCGAAGCCGTTTAAAATCAATGAGATGCTCCTGAGAGGGGTGACGCTTATAGCGCTGTAAGGCCCGTCTACGATCTGTAATAGCCTCAGCTATTTCCGGCGACCACCACGGCACTGCCTCACGCCATGGGCACCCTGTGGAGCATAGAATTGCAGCTTTTGCAGCAGAAACAATGGTGTGAGTGACGCCCTCGACCACCACATCGATGGAATCGAGTGGGGGAGGTTGAATAATAGAAGTGGACGTGTAATCTTCCCAGTTAGCCCTGCCTAAAGCCCACCTAGGGGGGCGTTCTGGGGACTGACGTTGTGGGAGTGACAGAAAAAGCGGAAAATGGTCACTGCCACACAGGTCGTCGTGGGCTCTCCAGTGGACAGATGGTGGAAGGCTGTGGCTGCAGATTGATAAATCAATGGCCATGTGCCACACTAAAGTGTGTGGGGGCACCAGTATTTAATAGGCAGAAGTCGAGTGGAGAAAGTAAAGACTCGACTACTCTGCCCCGGCCAGAAAGCGAAGTACCACCCCACAATGGGTTATGGGCGTTGAAGTCGCCCAATAAGAAGGAAGGTGGGGGTAGTTGCGATATAAGTGCAGCCAAAACATGCAAAGAAATATCACCATCTGGGGGGAGATAAAGGCTGCAGACGGTAAACTCTTGTGTTGTCCTTACCCTGACAGCCACTGCTTCTAGTGGTGTACGAAGTGGCACAGGTTCACTATGAACAGAGGTAAGGACATACACACACACACACACCACCTGAGACCCGGTTATATGAGCTACGGTTACAGTAATATCCCCTGTAGCCACGAAGGGCTGGGGTCCGCATTGCTGGAAACCACGTTTCCTGCAAAGCAATGCAGAAGGCAGGTATTGTGCTTAAAAGGTGTCGTAGCTCAGCCAGGTGGGGGAAGAAACCGCCGCAGATCCACTGGAGGATAATGCTGTCTGCTAACTGGGAAGACATGGTGATTACAAATCAGCGTCACTCAAATCCGCTGTCTGCCTTTGTTCTGGCTCAGTATCCATTATTTCTGTGATGTCCCCGACGGCGAGGTCGTCTGGGGACGCTAGAATTTCCACCTCGTCCCCAGAGGTCGAGGTGGAGTGGTGAGGTGGCTCGGGAGCCACCGTGGCATCCTACACGTCGTTGTTTTCAACCTTTTTCCTCCGGTCCTTCTTGCCCCTCGGGGGCTTCGCCGGCAGGGCTGGCTTCTCAGACTCAGCCTCAGGGACTGAGGAGGAGCATGAGGCCCTGCGTCCAGCAGCCTTCGGTTTTGCCTGCTGCTGGCGTGTGTCAGAAGCGACACGGGCGGAACCCTCGGAAGGGAGTGTCCCAAGGGACCCCTTCCGAACGAGGAGTGCCGGAGTGGGTTGTTGTGTCTCCGGCAGAAGGGTGGAGGTTGCTCCCGAGGCAATTACCTTGGTAGCAGAAGAAGGAAGGGAGCCCCCAACCACCTTGGGGGCAGATGTAGGTTTGTGGCCCTAGGGGCCCACAGAAAAAGAATGAGAAGAGATGGGTGTCGCCACAGATGGTGCTGACGATGTAATTGCTGCAAAAGAAGTCGTCATGGCAACTGGGTGCAAGCGCTCGTACTTCTTTTTCGACTCAGAATAGGTCAACCGGTCCAAGGTCTTGTATTCCATAATTTTTCTCTCTTTCCGGAGCATAGGGCATTGTGATGAGCAGGGAGGATGCTCCTGGCCACAGTTCACGCAGATGGGCGGCGGAGTACATGGGGCGTCCGGGTGGGCTGGACGTCCACAATCCCGGCAAGTGGCGCTGGAAGGGCAACGGGATGACATATGCCCAAACTTCCAGCACTGGAAGCATCTCATGGGAGGAGGGATGTAGGGTTTTACATCACACCGGTAGCACATCACCTTCACCTTCTCCGGCAGTGTATCGCCTTCAAAGGCTACAATGAAGGCACCGGTGGCAACCTTATTGTCTTTAGACCCACGATGGATGCGCCGGACGAAGTGAACACCTCGCCGCTCGAGGTTGGCGTGCAGCTCCTCATCAGATTGTAAGAGGAGATCTCTGTGGAAAATAATGCCCTGGACCAGATTGAGCGACTTATGTGGCGCAATGTTGACCACGATATCTCCCAGATTATCGCAAGCAAGCAACGCCCGCGACTGGGCTGGGGATGCGGTGAGGATCAAGACAGAGCCATTACGCATCTTGGAGAGGGACTCCACCTCTCCAAACTTCTCCTCCAGATGTTCTACGAACTGAGGCTTGACTGTTGTAAATGATTCCCCATCAGTCCTCGTACATACAAGATATTTAGGCGAATATGGTTCATTGTTGTTAGCAGCCCTGCGTTCCTCCCAGGGCGTAGCCAAGGAAGGGAACGACTTGGGGTGGCATGAAACTTCCCACGCTTTGAGACGGTGGTTGTACGTCCACCAAAGTTATCTGTTGCTCATTTCATTGTGGTCCCACGAGCAGCTAGGGATCTAAACGTCCACCCAGGCAGAGCCCCGCTGAGGTGTGGCAGGTTCCTCAGAGGTTGCTCGCTAGCGGCTGTTCAACCTCAACAGCCATGCATCTCCTCGGCACGTAGCACACCTTGAGATTGTTGTTGTTGTTGTTGTTGTTGTTGTTTATAGGGGACCAAACTACAAGGTCATCAGTCCCCTGTTCTAGGCACTGATGTAACATGTGATAGAACACAAACACAGAGAACTAGGATTAGAGAATTCCTGGAATGTAAAGGAAAGACAAATACTACACTTATACACAGAGGACTGCACAAAAGGGTTAAAAGGACGATTTTACAGCAGAATGCAATGGCCGGCTGATCACCAGGATAAAAACGGATGAGTGAGCCATGCCGCACACACTAAAAAACCACCTCAACCAAAAAGGTAGAGGCTATCAAGTAACTTAAAAACAGTGTAAAAATGAGAGTCTGTGAATCACTCAGAAGCACCTTCCATTAAATGGAAGGGTAGAAACCAGAGGCGCGAATAAAATCTAAAACAGTAGTAGCCAAGGAGGCATTGTCACCTAAAACTGATGGCAGCGAATCTTGTAGGCTAAAGGACTGCCGCAAAGCGGATAAAAACGGACAATGCAACAGTAAGTGCACCACAGTCAGCTGGGCACCACAACGACAAACTGGTGGGCCCTCTCGATGCAAGAGGTGGCCGTGTGTTAACCACGTATGGCCAATGCGTAGTCGGCAGAGTACAACGGACTCCCTACGAGAGGCTCGCAGGGAGGACCTCCACATTGCCGTAGTAGGCTTAACAGCACGGAGCTTATTTGGTGCGTTCGATTCAGCCCACTCTGTCTTCCAAAGGCTTAAAACCTTCCGATTGAGCACCGCTCGGAGATCCCTCTCCTGGAGACCGATTTCCAGCATAGTTGAGGTAGTAGCCTCCTTCGCCAGTTGGTCAACACGTTCATTTCCTTTTATTCCAACGTGGCCTGGAGTCCAAAGGAAGACCACAGTGCGACCAGATGTATATAGTCTGTATACAGCTTCCTGAATGGACCGTACCAAAGGATGTTTTGGGAAACAATGGTTAAGGGCGTGCAGACCACTCAGGGAGTCAGTACAGATAACCACAGACTCCCCGCGCCAAATGGCGACAAGTTCCGCCGTAAACACACTACTCCCACAGGGCAATGGACGTTGTTCTATATGCCGGCCATGGGTATAGGCATACCCAACATGGCCATCGACACACCTTGAGATTGAGGGTTATTTTTTTTTATAGAGGTTTGTACCGTCCTCGCGACCCGGGCGATTAAGCCAAGATCCCCGGGCTCTGAAACGTACAACGTTCCACCGGCGCGCCGAACGATGGTCGTTGAAGCACGCACAGAGCTTACGGTGTAGCGGACTGTTGGCGCGACACAGCCCACAGCTCAGGACCCCGGGTTCGCCAAGCCCGTACTCAGCAAATTAAGGCTGAGCCCCTGAGGGGATACTTTTCATTGTTCAAGGCTGTATGCTTTCTTAAAGTAGTTTTCTAATGTAAATTAGAGTACGTACTCGTAAGTAAAAAATATCATTTCTTAGATATTTTTAAATTTATTTTGTGTCACTGTATTCCGCCATTTGTATTGTATTCTACAGTAACAAATGAAAGTATTTTATAACAAAAAAGTCTTACCTATTCTTTTTAAGACCCCGATAAACCGACATTTTCATAAACTTGTCCAACCTACGGTCCACATTGGACCGAGTTTTCGGGACGCTACTGTCATAGAAATTGTCGAAGCCTGCAAAATAGCTATTAGCTTCTGCAATCACCTCCTTGTTTGAATGAAATCGTACGCCAGCCGTTTTTTCAAATTGGGGAAAAATAGTAGTACAAGTGACCCGAGTATGCAGAATTGGGGGAATGTGAAACGAGTTGGAATTATATTTCCAATAATTTTGTGACCGCAACTGCTGAGGTGTGTGCTGGTGCCGTGTCGTGACGGAAAAGGAACTTTCTGTGGGCCAATGGCAGGCGTTTTCTCCAGCAGCTCGGTTTTAAAACTGTTCAACAACGAAGAATAATATGCACCTGTAATAGTTTTACCCTGTTTCAGATAGTCGATAAGGATTATCTCTCGCGAATCCCAAAAGACCGTCGCCACAACCTTTTCGGCGAAGGACCGGTCTTCGCCTCCTTTGGTGCAGATTCTATTTTATTAACTCATTGTTTAGATTCTTCTTTGGTCTCAGGAGTCTAATACTGTATCCATGGTGACGAAAAGACGCTTAAAGTCCTGCGGATTCTGCCTGACCAGCTGCAAACCATACTTGCCAAACTGCAGACGTTTGAGTTTTTGGTTAAGCATGAGAAATCGTGGCACCCATCTTGCGGAGAGTTTTCTCATGTCTAAATGTTTATGCTAAATATTATGTACCCGTTCATTAAAGACGCCCATAAGACTATCAATCACAAGCACGTTCACTCTTCTCTTATCCATCATCATATCATGGATTTTATCAATGATTTCTGGAGTCGTAACCTCTACAGGGCGTCCAAAACGTTCAGCGTCTCATGCGCCAATATGGCCACTCTGAAAATTATAAAACCACTTATAAACTCTTCTTATCGATGGTTTAGAGTCACAGAATGTTTATGAAGCTTCTCGTTAGTCTCCTGAGGGGTTTTCCCTTTCATAAAGTAATGTTTAATCATCACATGAAATTCTTTTTCTTCCATTCTTTCATGCTTAAGATCTGTATTTAACACAGAACGTATATAACTATGAAATACTTAAAAAGAACCACTGTAATTTAAATTTTCAATGTAATACAGCTTGCCGATTGCGTAAATATATGGTTCTTGACCTGGTTTCGTCACCACTAGAGGTAACTTCATCAGAAGATTAAAAAGTTATATGAAAATTATATATTACGAGCACGTTCTCAGGTTGAATAAGATTAAATATAACGTTATGTCCTTAAAATATAAAACAATAGAAATAACTCAACACCAGTGTGATTATTCAACCTGAGCAAACTTGCTCGTAATATTTAATTCTGACCCCATTATTTCAATGTAACTTCTAATGAATTTACACCTAGTGGTATCGAAACGAGGTCACGAACCAAATATTTACGGAACCGGTTGACTGTATTACATTTTTTTTAAATCTGGTTATACGGTTACTGTCATTTAGCCATGTTTAAATTGTACCACTGGAATTCTTTCAAGAATAATCTTTCAAATTCGTCCACAGGAACATGCTTGTGGTTTCAAGGGTCATCCACGATACTATAAGAAGTGTGTAATCTAAATGTTGAAATGTTTGTAAAGCTTATGGGACTTAACCTCGGGGTCATCAGTCCCTAAACTTACAAAGTTATCGAAATCAATAAATCGCTGTTCAATGTTAGCTGGCATTTGTAAATATAAGTTGGCGGCGCTCAATTCAATCGCCGACTTACTCTTGCCACAACAGTTCACATTACACGCAACAGAGCCATTTATTGTTTCTTTGGAGCATTACGAAACTAAACTAATATCTATTGGTTCCTTGCTGTTCTACGCCGTATATCTAAGCATAGCATATACCTCCAGCTTCAAAGTACAACATCTTTTCTCCCTTCATTCTAGTTTGATGGAATTATAATTTCTCCAACGTTACTTTCAATTTACCATTGTGGATCACTGTTGTAGATTAGGTTGTACAGACAGACACACATCTGGTTTTAGACAAAAGTGACTAATTATATCTTTACCGTCTCTGATCCGAATTTGAGGAAATGAAACCGCTACTTACACGATATCTACATCTACATATATACTCCGCAATCCACCGTAAGGTGCTTGGTGTACCACTACTAGGCATTTCCTTTCCTATTCCACTCCCAAATAGAACGAGGAAAAAAGAATGCCTATATGCCTCGGTACAAGCCCTAATTTGGTTTTTGTGATCCCTATGCGAAAATGTAAGTAGGCGGCAGCAAGATCGTACTCCACTCAGCTTCAAATTCCGGCCCTCTAAATTTCCTCAAAAGAATTTCACTAATAGAACGTCGTCTTTCCTCCAACGGTCCCCAATTGAGTTGCCGGAGCATTTCCGTGACACTCGCGCATTGGTCGAACCTACCAGTAACAAACTTGCTCGCCTCCGAACTTCTTCTATGTGTTTCTTTAAACTGATCTGATGCGGGTCCCAAACACTTGAGCAATACTCAAGACGTGGCCGTACAAGCGTTTTATAGGCGGTCTCCTTTACAGGTGAAGTACATGTTCCCAAAATTCTCCCAATAAACCGAAGTAGGCTGTCCGCCTTACTCACAACTGACCTTACATGTTCGTTCCATTTCATATCGCTCAGCAATTTTACGCCTAGATATTTGAACGACTTGACAGCATCAAGGTGCTCACTACTAACGCTGTATTCGAACATTATAGGATTGTTCTTCCTACTCATGCGAATCACCTTACATTTTTCTACATTGAGAGCTAGCTGCCATTCTTCGCACCAACTGAAAACTTTTCCTAAGTCATCTTCTATGCTATTACAGTCAGTTAAATACGATACCCTCCCATACACCACAGCATCGTCGAACAGCCGTAACTTACAAGTTACTTTGTCCATCAGATCATTTATATAGATAGAAAATAATAGCAGTCCTATCACACTCCCCTGGGGCACGCCTGACGATACACTCGTCACTGATGAACACTCGCCGTCGAGAACAACATACTGCGTTCTATAACTTAAGAAGTCTTCCAGCTAGTCACAAATTCAAATGCTCAAATGTTTGTATAGTCTGTGGGACTTAACTATGGGGTCATCAGTCCCTAAACTTACAAACTACTCATGATCTACTTACGAACTAGGACGGCACAAATATCCATGCCCGAGGGGGGATTCGAACCCCCGACCTTAGCCAGTCAAAAATCTGTGAACCTATTCCATAAGGTAGTATCTTCGTTAGCAGTTTGCAGTGTGGCACCTCGTCGAACGCCTTTTTGAAGTCGAGAAAAACACAATCCACCCTTTATCCATGGCTCGCAAGGGCAAGCTGAGTTTCACATGAACGATGTTTCCTATACTCGTGCTGATTCACAGAACAAAGCTTTTCCGCTTGAAGGAAAGTTACTATATTCGAACTGAGAATATGCTCCAAAATTCTACGTGAAACTTATGTCAACGATATTGGCCTCTAATTGTGTGGGTCAGTTCTCTTGCCTTTCTTATAAACGGGAGTCACCTGCGCTTTTTTCCAATCACTAGGAACTTTGTGCTGAATTAAAGATTCTCGATAAATGCAAGCTAAATAGGGCGCCAATGCCGCAGTATACTTTTTGTAAAACCGAACTGGTATTCCATCCGGACCAACAGACGTTTTCGTATTTAGCTCTCTCAGCTGCTTCTCTACACCGGAAATACCTATTACTATGTCCTCCATTTCGGAATTAGTACGTCGAACAAATGATGGTACATTTGTGCGGTTGCCGGCCGCGGTGGCCGAGGGGACTAAGGCGCTTCAGTCACGGTCTGCACGACCACTACGGTCGGGGATTCGAATCCCCCCTTTGGCATGGATATTTGTGCCGTCCTTAGTTGTAGGTAGTTCAGAAGTAGTTTGTAAGTTTAGGGGCTGATGACCCCGTAGTTAAGTCCCTTAAGCTTAACAAACATTTGAACATTTGTGCGGTCCTGCTGCGTGAAAGATTTCTTAAAGGTCAAATTTAGAACTTCAGCTTTCCGTTTGCTTTCTTGTATTACTGCCCCGGATTGATCAACGAGTGGGCTTTGACCCGCTTATTGATTTTACACAGGACTGGAATTTTTTCGGGTTCTCGGAAAGATCTTTTGCTAAGGTATGGCTGTAGTAATTATTGTGTGCTTCGCGCATCGATCTTATTATAGACGCACGAATATCTACTAACGTTTGCCTGTCATTTGCGTGTTCTTTTTTAAATCGAGAGGGTAACAGTCTTTGCTTTCTCAGCAGCTTTCTAACATTATTATTATACCACGGTGGACCTTTACCATCCTTAATCGACTTTACGGGCACATATATCTCAACCCTTTATTAACAATGACCTTAAATCTAGTCCACAATTCCTCTACATCCATAGTCGCGGAATTAAACGATGACCATTCGTATTCTAAGTGCGATCGTAATATTTGCTTATCGGCTCTTCCCAACAAAAACACGCTCCTAGCCTTCTTGATCGGTTTATGAACTTTGGTCACCATCGACATTACGACGATATCATTATCACTAATTCCTGTCTCTACACAGACATCGTTAATAAGGTCAGGCCTGTTCGTGACTATAAGGTCTAAAATATTTCCATAGCGCGTGGGTTGCCGGTTTAACTGCTCAAGACAGTTTTAGGAGAATGTATCCAAAAGCAGCTCCGACGGCTGCTTGACTGTACAGCCTGAAATGTAACTAGAGAGGTCGCAATCTATACTCTTAAGGTTGAAGTCTGTTGTTGTTGTTGTTGGGTTTTGGAAGGGACTAAACAGCGACGGTTATCAGTCCCTTGTTCCAGTCAAAGAGATAAAACATTTTGTTAAGCGATCCGAAATTAATGCGTTAACAAGTCAAAGTTTAAAACTTTGAGACTAATATGAAGGAAGGATACGATTAAAAACGAAGAAGGGCTAAAACAGCTGAGACCATACAAGAGTGATTTTGCTGGGTGGTCACAGGGATATAAGCAACACACCCAGCCACTCTGGAACACGTTAAAACCACGTAACTAACAGACTTAAGCAGGTGGAGGACAGAGCAATGACAAATACAAGCTTTAAATGGACTTGTAAAGTCCACACTCACGTATAAAATTTAAAACAGAGTCAACCGTGGAGGTGTTGTCAGCTAATGCAAGCTGTAAAGCGTCAGGGAGATTAAAATATCGTCGCGCTGCGGCTAAATTGTGGCATTCAATTAAGATGTGGGCGACTGTCAAAGGCGCACCACATTGACACTGAGGAGGGTCCTCGCGACGCAAAAGGTGACCATGCGTGAGCCAAGTATGGCCTATACGGAGACGGCAAAGGACAACCGACTCCCTGCGAGAACCCCTCAGGGAGGTCTTCCACACAGCGGTAGAGGGCTTGACAACACGGAGCTTATTGGGTTCGGTCGAGTCTGCCCATTCAGAATTCCAAACCCGAAGGACCTTGCGGATCAACTGGGTTTGGAGGTCCGAGTCTGGGAGGCCAACATCCAGGGACGGTGAAGTAGTGGCCTGCTTGGCCAGCTGATCGACACTTTCATTGCCCGGTATATCTATGTGGCTCGGAGTCCAGACAAAGGTGACAGAAAGGCCTGACACTCCAAGGACGAAGACAGCATCTTGAATGGCTCGCACCTCTGTGTGTTTCGGTAGAAACTGGTCGAGCGCCTGTAAACCATTCAGGGAGTCGTTGCAGATGACGAACGACCCCCTGGGATGAGCTCTGAGGTGTTCAAGAGCTCTCAAAATACCGACCAGTTCCGTGGTGAAGATGCTGTTCCACAAGGCAATGACCGCTGTTCGATGTGGTCACCATAGATAAAGGCTTATCCAGCATGGCCATCGACCAAAGAACCGTCCGTGTATAGAATGTGTGCTCCGTGAAATGTGTCAAGCAGTGCATAGAACCGGCGACGGAGAACCATTGGTGAGATAGATGCCTTCGAATCACGGGACAAGTCCAACCGAAGCTCCAGGGGAGGAATTGTCCAAGGGGGATACGAGGGGAGTAATGGTAAGGTGGAGGAAGCGGTAAGGAATCAAGTGAGAAGAGAAGGGAAAGGACACGGACCGCAATCGGGAGACCAAACCTGGGCCGACGTCACAGGGAAGGGAGTGCAGAAAGTGGGAAGAGAAGCCTGTGATTAAGATGACGGGGTGAAGCATGAACCCGGGCAATGTAACTCACCAACAACCGTTGCCTGCGATACCGCAGAGGGGGAACACCAGCTTCAGCTAGAAGACTCGTTACGGGACTGGTGCGAAAAGCCCCTGTTGTGAGCCGCACACATGAGTGGTGAACGGGGTCTAGGACCCGCAAGGCAGTAGGGGCTACTGAGTCATACACCAAGCTCCCGTAATCAAGCTGCGACAGAATAAGAGACTTGTAGAGCTGAAGAAGGGTGGAACGTGCTGCTCCCCAACTAGTACGGCTGAGGCATCGAAGAACATTTAAGTGCCGCCAACATTTCTGTCGCAGCTGACGTAGGTGTGGCACCCAAATCAGCCGGGCATCGAAGACCATGCCCAGGAAGCGATGTGTTTCCTCGACCTGAAGTAGTTCACCACCCAAGTAGAGCTCTTGGTCAGGGTGAACTATCCGACGGCGACAGAAGTGCATCACGCGGGTTTTTCGGGCGGAGAACTGAAAGCCGTGATTAGAGGCCCATGAGTGGGCCTTTCAGATGGCACCCTGCAGCCGCCGTTCAGCTACGCCGATGCTAACGGAGTTGAAATACAAGCAGAAGTCATTGGCGAACAGGGAGCAACTGACCGATGACCCCACAGCAGCAGCAAGATCGTTAATTGCCACTAAAAACAACGGGACACTGAGAACGGAGCCCTGTGTGACACCGTTCTCTTGAATACGAGGGCAGCTAAAAGATGCCGGAACACTCACCCGAAACGAGCGGTGGGAGAGGAAATTGCGAATAAAAATAGGAAGGGCGCCATGTAAGCCCCAGTCATGTAGAGTCGTCAAAATATGGTGGCGTCAGGTGGTGTCACACGCCTTTCGAAGGTCGAAAAATACAGCAACGAGATGCTCACGCCTAGCAAACGCAGCGCGAATGGCCGACTCCAATGACACGAGGTTGTCAATGGTAGAACGGCCCTGGCGAAAGCCCCCCTGTTGCGGAGCAAGGAGTCCGCGCCCTTCTAGGATCCACATGAGCCGCCGACTCACCATACGTTCGAAGAGCTTGCAGAGAACGTTGGTGAGGCTGATCGGACGGTAATTGTCAGCCACCAGGGGGTCTGCACCAGGTTTCAGCACCGGGATGATAGTGCTTTCCCGCCACTGCGACGGGAAAGTGCCCTCTGCCCATAGATGGTTAAACAGGGCGAGAATGCGGCGTTGAAACTCTGGTGAAAGATGTCGGAGGAATTGGCCGTGAATCCTATCTGGTCCTGGAGTTGTATCAGGACACGCAGCAAGGGCAGTTCGGAACTCCCACTCGCTAAACGGGTCGTTGTATATTTCCCGACGACGAGTGCGGAAGGATAACTGTTTCCGCTCGGCCCGCTCTTTGAGGGAGCGGAAGTCGGCACTGTGGCAGTCCCAGACCATTGTGCGTAGTGCTCTGCCATGTGCTCGGCGATAGCTGTCGGGAGCGTGCAGAGCACAACCTGGATGATGAGGGATGGGATTCCTGTCGGCGAGCGTTAGCCCAAGACGCGTCGGACTTGCGTCCATACCTGATTCAGGGAGGTGCGGTAGCCGATACTGGCTACATACCGCTCCCAGGAATCCTGCTTGCTCTGCTGTATGAGTCGTCGAGCACGCGCACGGAGCCGTTTAAAGGCCACCAAATTCTCCACGGAAGGGTGGCGTCGATGGCACTGGAGCGCTCGCCGACGTTCCCGGATAGCCTCAGCCATTTCCGGTGTCCACCAAGGCACGGACCTACGCCTACTGGAACCAGTGGTTTGTGGAACAGCTACCTCAGTGGCCATGACAATACTGTCAGTCACCTGCTGGACTGCATTGTCAATGTCATCTGGAAGTGGTGCAGCGATGACAGCGGTTGAAGCATAGACTGGCCAATCAGCCCTACGGAGACACCAACGGGGTAAGCTGTCTGCAGCTTGGTACTGCGGGAGCGACACAAAGATTGGGAAGTGGTCGCTGCCACACAGGTCCTCATGCACACGCCAACTGAGGTGTGGTCGAAGGCTGGGGCTGCAGACGTGACCTGTGCCATGCTAAAATGTGTGGGGGCACCTGTATTCAGGAGGCAAAGGTCTTGTTGCGCCAATAATGTCTCAACGTCCCTACCGCGGCCTACCAGCCCACAGAGGGTTGTGGGCATTGGAGTCCCCCAAAAGGAGGAATGGTGGGGGAAGTTGGGAGACCAGAGCAGTAAGGTTGTTGAGAGACACCGCCTCATCTGGAGGAAGGTACAAGCTGCAGACAGTTAATTCCTGCGTTGCCCGGATTCTGACAGTCACTGCCTCAAGAGTGGTGTTGAGTGGCACTGGGGCATTGGGTACAGTGTCCAGGACATATAGGCAGACACCGCCAGACACCCTGTCGTAAAGAGTCCTGTTGCGGTAGTAGCTCCGATACCCACGGAGGGCAGGGGTGCGCTGTGCTGGAAACCATGTCTCCTGTAGGGCGATACAAAGTGCAGGGTGGCGCCACAGTAATTGGCGCAGCTCAGCCAGTTGTTTAAAGAAGCCGCCGCAATTCCACTGGAGAATAACCCTTTCTCCTCGCTGTAAAGCCATAAAACAAAAGAAAGAAAAGAAGATCATTCCATAGGAACATCTGCCGCCTTATGGTCAGGATCTACAGAATCTAAGACCATAGATGTTTCTGGATGTGCAGAGCTCCTATGTTCAGACGAATCAAGAAGTGCAAGGTGCTCAGCGGAGGCGAGGATCTCGACCTCATCCTCTGAAGCAGAGGATGTAGGTGTGGGTGGGTTGGAAGCCACCAAAGAATCCTTTTTCTTTTTCTCTTTCTTTTTACCCTCTCGCTGGCCCTTGGGTGTTAAGGGCCATAGGGGCTTCTCAACAGGGCTGCAGTTGCTGAGGAAGAGGTGGAGGCCCCTCGATCAGCAGCTGCGGTATCCTTCAGCCATTTGCTGGGATCCACTTTCCCATGAAGAGAAGCCTCGGAAGGGAGAGTCCCGTGGGACCCCTTCTGGGCGAGAGGAGCCGGAGGAGGCTGTTGTTTCTCCAGCGCTGGGGTGGGGACCGACGTCCCCCGCAATGGTTTTTCTGTTGCTCCCAACGTGAAAAGTGTGGGAGCAACCAAAGGAGTAGCACCCCAAACTGTCAAGGGGGCAGGTGCAGTGGTTCGGGCCTGGGGGCCCGCTGGCATTCTTGGTACAGATGGTCTGGAGACTGACCAAGCTACTGTGGGGTAAGACGTTGTCATGGAGCTTCAAATACTTACGTCTGGCCTCTGCGTATGTTAGCCGGTCAAGGGTCTTATACTCCATGATCTTGCACTCTTTGTGGACTACAGAACAGTTGGGCGAACAAGGAGGATGCTGCTGATTGCAATTGACACACACTGGAGGTGGGGTACAGGGGGCGTCTGGATGGGATGCACGCCCACACTCCCGACATGTTGGATTGGCGTCACATCTGGAGGACATATGACCAAACATCCAGCACTTGAAGCAGCGCATAGGGGGAGGAACGTAGGGCTTGACGTCGACCCGGTAAACCATCACCTTGACTTTCTCAGGCAATGAATCGCCCTCGAAAGCCACGATGAAGGCACCGGTGGCAACCCTCTTGTCCCTCGGACCCCTATAGATACGGCGGATGTAGTGCACACCTCACCGCTCCAAGTTAGCTCTCAATTGATCGTCTGATTGCAGCAGCAGATCCCTGTGAAAAATGATGCCCTTGACCATGTTTACGGTCTTATGTGCTGTAACGGAAACGGAAACATCACCCACCTTGTCACAGGCTAGCAAAGCCCGTGACTGGGCTGCGGATGACGTCGTTATTAAAACGGATCCAGATCTCATCTTTGACAATCCATCGACCTCTCCATATTTGTCTTCCAAATGTCCACAAAGAACATTGGCTTTGTGGATATGAAAGATTCCCCATCTGTACGGCTGCACTCTAAATACTTCGGGGCGTAAGCCTGACCTTGAGTTTTGGCCCTACATTCCTCCCACGGTGTAGACAGGGAAGGAAACATTTGGGGGTCATACTGTTCAGCGTTGTAATCGCTTTGACCACGCTTAGAGACGGCGGTTGTACGTGCGGCAACGTTTCGTGGTCTTTTCATCGTGTTCCCAGGAGCAGCTAGGGACTTAAGGATCCACCCAGACAGAGCCCCGCTTGCCTGGGTAAGCCTTATACAACTGATGTGCGGCAGGTTCCTCAGAGGTTGCTCGCTAGCGGCTGTTCAACCTCAACAGCCATGCATCTCCTCGGCACGTAGCACACATTGACATTGAGGGTTTTTTATAGAGGTTTGTACCGTCCTCGCGACCAGGGCGATTAAGCCAAGATCCCCGGACTCTGAAACGTACAACGTTCCACCGTCGCGCCGAACGATGGTCGTTGAAGCACGCACAGAGCTTACGGTGTAGCGGACTGTTGGCGCAACACAGCCCACGGCTCGGGACCCAGGGTTCGCCAAGCCCGTACTCAGCAAATTAATGCTGAGCCCCTGAGGGGTGTTGAAGTCTCTTCCGACTAATATCACATGGCCCGGATACCTACGCACTACCTGGTGTAGACTTTATTTGAATGACTCTAAAACTACTACAGCATCACTGGGGGACCGGTAAAAACACCCAACTATTAACATTACTTCTTTTAGACCTGTTATACGTGCCCAGATAACTTCAAACTTTCAACCTCGATCTCAGTAGAAACAATATCTTTGTTCACAGCGATGAACACTCCTTCTCCAGTTGTATCCGATCTATCTTTCCCATATACATTCCACGCCTCGCTAAATATTTCTGAACTTGCCACTTCATTATTTAGCCAGCTTTCGGTGCCTAAAACTATGTGAGCACAATAATTTCCATGCAGTGCCGGAAATTCGGGAACTTTGTTTCTAATACTTTGTAAGTGCGCGGCTAATATTTTGATATTCGAATTTTAGATCCGAACGTTGCCAGAATTCTCTGTTTAAATGTTGACAGGCGAATGCTCATCAGGGTTACCGCACAGCCTAGAAAACCCCCATGTGCACTCCACAAGTATTCTGCTACTCGAGTAGCCGCTTCCTTAGTGTACTGCACCCTTGATCTATAGGGGCACCCTACTATTCCCCACCCGATAACGAAGATCCAGAAATTTGCAGCCATGACTGTCACAGACTCGGCGAAGCCTCTGGTTGAAACCCTCCACTCGGCTCCAAAACAAAGGACCCCAATCAACCCTGGGAACAATGCTACAAATCGGCAGCTCTGCTTGCAACCCGAGTGCGAGGGCAGCAGCCTTCACCAATTCCGCCAGCCGCTTGTAGGACCTAAGGATGTCCTCAGAACCCAAGCGACAAGCGTCATTGGTGCCAATGTGAGCCACGACTTGCAGTCGACCGCACCCCTCACCCTCGATAGCCGCCGGCAGGGCTGCCTTCACATCTCGGATAAGGCCCCCCGGCAGACACACCAAGTGCACGTTGGAATTCCTTACGGATCTTGACGCTATCTGCCTAAGGGGCTCCATCACGCGCCTAACATTGGAGCTCCCAATAACTAATAATCCCCTCCCCCTGTGCACCTGCTCGGAACCGCTGAAGGTGAAGTCACGATACGCTCATGCTACCTCTTGAAATTTCGTCAGTTACTTTTGGAAAGTAATGTGTTTAAAGAGACAGACATGACGATCGTCAAGAGAAAAATATACGATATCTTTTTTGTTAACTAGTTTTTTCAGGATATGCTCAAGTTACTTGTGACAACTCTTGTGAACTCGTCGCCTTTTATTGTTTCCTCGTACCAGTCTGGTTGTCAATAAAAGTACTGGTTGAGGTATCGAAGTAAACTAACTATTCAGAATAATATTAAAAAATAATATTGACTGAGAAGTATAATACTCAACTTTAGAACAATTACTTCTAAGTTTGTAGCCGCGTTCTGACTTAGTACTGTCCTAGTTATGTCGTCGTAGCAGCCTAGTAACTGCCTGAGTTCTGAATAGTAACTGACCAAGTTCTCACTAGTAACGGGCAGTCCAGACGTATATCTGTTCGCTTGTAGAGGGCGCGCATCTTCGGTTACTCCCTCCAGGATGCGCGGCAACTGTTTGCTATTGGCGTGTGGCGCTGACTTAACGCCTCAACAACAACACCATGCATATACGTGAAGGAACTTCCGAGCTAAGAGGCTTGTAATACATGAACAAAGGGTGCTTAAAGAAGAAAAATGAGTATGTGTTTTCGGTCAAACGATTATGATGTAATTGTTAAGATATTAGGAGCAATGCTCAAACTCTTATAATGTCCAAACAAACACAGTGACCAGGAAAAATAAAAAACTGGTTACTCATGACCGCAGGAATATTTAACAAATTTTGAAATGTGAAGTTATTCTGTTTGAGGAGTACTTCTAGGAACATGATAAACTGATGCCAATTTCCTATTGTGTTCCTCCTCTTTGTTGGTTTGTTTCATTTCGCAAGGGAGTAAACTGCAAATGTTATCGGTCCCTTGACCTAATAATACAGATAAAACAATCTGTTAAAGTTCCTCAGACATACGACTTAAAACGTCAATAATGAAATTAGCAAATAAAAACGAAGAAAGGATGGAAAGGCTTAAACAAAATACAAGAGTGTATTTGATCACAAAAATAGAAGTGGGTCATCCAACCATTCTTTTACAGGTTAAAGTCATCTACCAAAAAGTCTTAGGCAAGTGGAGACCAGGTAGACAATGGACACTCAATAAATTTAATAGTGGTACGATCAATCCAAATTCACAAATAAAATTTAAAACAGAATCAACCATGCAGGCATTATCAGCTACAACAAGGTTCCAAGGGTAAGGAATATTAAAATTCCGCCTCTGTGCAGAAAAATTGCGCAATCTAATAACATTTAGGCGCATGTTAAATGTGCACCACAGCGACACTATGGAGGGTCCTTGCGACCGAGGTGACTGTGCGTCAGCCAGGTATGATCAATTCTGAAATGGTAAAGGACAATCGACTCCATGCGAGAAGCCCTCAGTGAAGACTTCAATGCATTGGTGGAGACTCTGACCACACGGAGCGCTTGTTCGGTTCAATCGCGTTCGCCCATTCAGAATACCAATTTACAAGGACCTTGTGGTGTAAGTGGGATGGAATTCCATTTCCAGGAGGCCAATATCAAAGGCCCATGAATTGGCGTCCTGCTTGGCGAACTGATCGTGTTCATTGCCTGCTATACCATTGTGGCCTACTGTCCAAACAAAAGTGACGGAACGGCCTGAGTTGCCAAGGGTGAAGGCTTCGTCCTGAATTGACCCCACTACAAGATGTCCAGGAAAGCACTGCAAGCCAGTCAGGGAGTCGCTACAAACGACCCCCTGTGGCAAGTTCGGAGATGTTTAAGAGCCCATAAAATAGCGACCAGCTTCTTCCACAAGGCAAAGATCACTGTTCGATATGATCACCACAGACAAAGGCATATCCAGCATTACCATTGACCTGACAACAGTCGGTATAAATAATTCTGCCACTGCGCAGTAATACAAGCAGCCTCGTCGCAGTGTAGCCATTATATCGTGGTGTCATAGGCCTTCCGGAGATCAATAAAGACGGCATAGGCGACTAAAGGCTGTACAGATGGCCGACTCCAGTGACACAAGGTTCTCAATTACGGAGCGGCCAAGATGGAAGCTGGCGTTGAAATTCTGCTGAACGTTACGGAGGAACTGGCTGTGAATCCTATATGGTCCGGGAGAGGTATCTGTGCATGCAACAAGGGCAGTTTGGAACTCCAAATCACTGAATAGGACATTGTAGAATTTCTGGCAGCGCGTGTGGAATGGCATCTGCGTGTGATCGACCCACTCTTTGAGAGAGCGGAAGTCCTCACTGTAAGTTTCAGTGGCAGAACAACGTGCATAGTGCCATGTGCTCAGCGACGGCAGTCGGGCCAGTGCAGAGAATAACTGGATGGTGAGAGATGGGAGTCTTGTTGGTGGCCCCGTACTTTTGTCCACACCCGACGAGGGTATTAATGACAGCCGACAGTGGCCACATACCTCTCCCAGGAGTCTTAGTTGCTCTGTTGGGTCAATCGCCGAGCTCGTTCCCATCGCCGTTTGAAGACAGGTTCTCTGTTGAAGGGTGGAATCGGCAAATCTAAAGCGCTCGCCGATGTTCCTGGGTGGTCACAGCGATCTCTGGTGTCCACCAAGGCACATACTTGCGCTGAGGAGAACCAGTTGTGGTAGGAGCAGAGACTTTGGCTGCGGAAACAATAGTTTCAGCCACTGCAATATTAATGTGGGCTGCAAGTTGAGTAGTGAGTACAGCAGTCGAGCTGTAAGTCGGCCAGTCAGCCCTATGTAAGGACCATTGGGGTAAGTGATCTGCAGGAGCGACACGAAGATCGGGTAGTGGTCGCTTCCACATAGGTCGTCGTGCACCCGTCAATTGAAATGTGGTTGAAGGATTAGGATACAGGCAGGTCAACATCTCTTCCGCGTCCTGTTATCTGGGTGATATTATGGTGGGCATTGAAGTCCCATAAATTGGAGGAATAGTTGGGGAAGTTGTGTTACCAAAGCAGTAAGATTGGTTAAAGAAACAACCTCATCTGGAGGAAGATATATGATACAGATGGTCAGTTCCTGTTTTGCCCGGATTCTTATCGCCACTGACTTGAGAGTGGTCTGGAGAGGCACAGGAGAACTGGGTACCGTGGCAGTGACATACAGACAGACATCTCACCCTGTCATATATAGTAGTGGCCCTTATAGCCACTATGGGCAGGGGTCTGCTGAGCAGGAAACCATGTTTCCTGCAGGGATAAACAAAGTGTGAGGTAGCGGCACAATAATTGGCGCAGCTCAGCGAGGTGATGAAAAAAAAAAAAAAAAAAAAAAAAAAAAAAAAAAAAAAAAAAGAACCGCAGACATTCCACGGCAGAATTACATTTTCTCCAAGTTGGAAGGCAATGACTAAAATTGAGGTGCCAATTATTTCACTGGGAGAGCTGCGAGTAATTGTTCGGTACCTGCTGTATATAGAATCATTGGTTCAGTTGAATTAATACGGCATCCTCAGGTGACACATGGACCTCTCGCTCCGAGTCACCAAAGTTTCGTTTTACTTCGATTACTTTTGTTTCAAGGACTGTAAGGGTTTCTCGGAAGTATCAACTGGGACATAAGATTGGGTAGCCCTTCGTCCACCAGTTTGTGCATCCTTTAGCCATCAGCCAGGATCCTTTGCAGCACTCTAAGAAGCCTAGGAAGAGATTTCCCCATGAGACTCCTTCCAAGAGAGAGGAGCCAGAGGTGGCTGTTCCTTCTCCAGCTGAAGGGGGGGGGGGAGGGGCTGGTGCCCCCTGCAGTTGCGAAGGAGTTGCCCACACAGCAGGTGTTGGAACAGTGGGTAATATAGCGCTCCCTTCAAGGGGCCGCTAGGGCTCACAGGAGGAGGTGAAGTCTTCGACTTTCTTCTACCCATAGTCAGTGGGGACAACACAATAGCAATGAAAGATGTGTTCATTATTTTCTTTCTCTGTGTAAAATAGCACACTCCACGGTGTAGTATCATCGCTGCAGCGACCACTTCAAGACGCGCACTTACGCACCTGACTCAACTTTTGGTGTCGCTAGTAGTGTGCCATACTGCGCCAGCGTTTAATAGCGCAGACGTCGCGCAACCGAGGAACCAATAGCTACGGCTCATCAAGACTCCGCCTTCCGCCGCACGGCGAGCGCGCCCTATGTACAAGCAACATTTAAGGGCTTTGTCGGAAGAAGCTGAGGGAGAGTTCGCCTTGCAGCCATTTTATTAATGTATAGTCCTGTTGCTATCTTGGCTACTATTTATGTTGCACCGTGTACCTGTGGAATAAAAGATAGGTTTCTGTCTTAGTTCATAGATTCATATTTTTCATCTTGTCTCTGTTCGTAGTCGGCCAATTCAGCGGACGACTCGGTACACAACTCAGCGAGCAGGGGGATAACATTGCTTACAATTTACACAGACGAGAGGTGTAGTGCGTTGAGCATCCGGAAGTTATGGACGCCCGCATTCGCTGCATGTGAGGATGGAAGCACATCGGGACGACATATGCCGAACTTGCAACACGTGAAGCACCTCATAGGGGCAGGGACGTACAGTTTGACGTCGCACCGGTATATGATAACCTTCTCGGGCACTGTATCGCCCTCGAAGGGCAGGATGAATGTACCGGTGGCAAATCTGCAGTCTTTTGGTCCCCTATGGACGCATCAGACGAAATAAGCATCTCGTCCCTGTAGTTTCACATGGAACTCGTCGTCGGACTTTGACAGAACATCACAATGGTACATGAGGAGCAATTTGTCGTCTGGTGGGGCGTGATTATGATGGGAACAACACCCAGCTTATTCAGGCGAGTAATTCCCTTCACTGAGTAGATGATGTCATCTGTATTAATACTGCCTCAATTTTCATCTTTGCTGTCTCGCCACATTTGTCTTCCAGGTGTTCTAAAATGTTCAAATGTTTGTTACGCTTAAGGGACTTAACTATGGGGTCATCAGTCCCTAAACTTACAAACTACTTATGAACTACCTACAACTAAGGACGACACAAATATCCATGCCCGAGGGAGGATTCGAACCCCCGACCGTAGTGGCCGTGCAGACCGTGACTGAAGCGATTCAGTCCCCTCGGCCACTGCGGCCGGCAGGTGTTCTACGAAGGCCTGCAGTTTGATCGGCGAACATTATATATTTGGGCGAATATGGCTCCAGTACGACGATTGGAATGGTTACATTGCCCCAACGACTCATGTAACCCTGTGACCCTTCGCCAGGAATCACTGTCTATTCTGTATGCATCACAATGTTTCGAGGTACTTTACATGGATGGCTCATTGGTTAATGATTGTTGGCTACGTGTATGGCCATGCAGGACGTACCGAGTTGCGCTCCTTCCCAGACCGCTGCAGTGTCATCAGCGCAGAGCTGGTAGCCATGTTTCATTTGGTCGCATACATTCTAGCTTTGGGGAGTCCTTCACCTGCAGCGACTCCGGAGCGGCTTCCAAGCCCTTGACCAATGATACCCACTCCATCGCTTGGTAACTACCATCCAGGAATTCATTCCCCTCCTTGAACAATGGGCACCATGACACATGTTAAGAGCAGGAAACAGTCAACAGACTGGCCATGGAGGTTACCTTCAAACAGATTCTTGGCATGCCACCAACTGACATGCAATCGGTACTATGCAGCCATGTTTTCCGTATATTTGACAGAGAAGGCGACCTCTAAATTCGCCAAATAGGCTTATGATTATAAAAGAGATAAATAAGTTATGAGTACCCCAATATCATTTCTTTCCCTTTCTCGTCCCCACATCTCTCTGGTCAGCAGAAAGGCATTTCTTTCCCGAAAGCTCGTTTCCTCGTTTCTTTAAGTGTCTTTGGTGTTACAATAAACAATACTAAGGTGAGAAAATACTAAATTACAAAATTTGCTTATCTGAAATTAGTCGTTTTCAGTATCTGTTTAGTATGTGTTTAGAGCATTTTTTCAAGTGGTATATTTATTCTTCGGTTCAAATGTTCAAAGCTTAAGGGACTTAAGTGCGGGGTCATCAGTCCCTAAACTCACAAACCTACTAATGAACTAACTTATACTAAGGGCGACACAAACATCCATGCCCGAAGGGGGATTCGAATCCCCGACGGGGAGCGACCTCGTGCATCGCAGCATAGCTCTACAATGCGCTTGGCCGCTCCGCCGAGGTTATACTTTGGTTATCTGAACCCTCGTCTACTTAATTTAGTTTACACATTTTCCGAATAGGCTGTGAAAACTTGTTGCAGCGAAATAAGTGATTTTTGTTACTTATGTATATTTTAATATCTCTGTTGTAGATCTGTTCTTTATTATAATTTTACACGTAAACATATTTTATTGTTTTAATTTTCTTCCCCGTCACTGGTATTTGTCAGGACTCCTGGCACTCGAATTATAGCCAAGAACTACAACGAGGACCGTGTAACAACAGAAGCAAGTGTGGCGTGGAAGATGTCAAAATTTGTGACTTCACCGAATACGTTTTGTGTGAAGCTGACCGTTCTCTCACTGTAAAAAATAAAAGAAAAATACTGAAGTCCAGCTATGTTCAACGAGGACTGCTCAGCTGCAAACAGCGAGATTACCGAGCCACGCAGGCACAACGAAGCACTCAACGCGGAAGCGGGAAGCCGTAGTAGGGTGTACGCGCTCGCACGGCACGCACGCTATTAATATTGGCGCAACTCTCAGAACAAAGGACAGTGCAACAATGGCAAACTACTCGGCCAGGAGTTGCCATTGTAATGTCTGGCGCGCAGGTATGTAGGGTCCCGGTACATCGCGCGCCGCTGACAATGCCCAGCTCCCGAGAACAGCCCAGAGCGGCGTGCTGTTTCCGCCTCCTGTGCCCTGCAATTAGCCGTATTTGTGCACCTCTGCCTCATCGTTTGCTTTCAAACAGCATACTCTACATGGTTTTTTAAAACAGAGCTGCCCGTCTTTTCAGAGACCTAGCTTCATTAACAGACAAGTAATACTGCAGAATATTAGGCATATGCGTAATTAAGACAATGCTATTTCACTAAACCCCGCAATCTGTTACAATTACCGGGGTATATTGAAATACCATTGTCTTAATTACGCATAACCTTAATCTTCAGCAGTATTTCTTGTAACAACTGGCAGGGCATTGCCCTATTGTCAGTACCGAGTAAGGTACTTTTTGTGGTGTCGCACAAGTACAAAGTGCGCGCCAATTACTTTCGCCGCGCGCCGCCATGCACACACGGCGCGGCGTTCTCACGACAGCCACGAGCGCAACCCCGCTCGTGGCCACCACGGAAAGACATCGGTCACTTCGGACTGAGATAGCAACGAGTTAGGACATTCGTAATCAGATAGGCACCATTGAAGACTTTGCTATCGTACAGGCACTAGGCAGGCCTCTAAGAACTATGTATCAACATTCTGCAGTACTATGTAAAAGTTAAGTATTGTTACATTCTGTGCAATATATATCTCTTTCTAATTTACTCTAGTGTTTATAGTTTCTGGCTGCTCCCCTCGGTACCTGCACCAGCGGGCTATCCTTATTCCTGTGTCGGTCTTATTCCACTCGGCCACCGACACCTACGACGAGGCTGGGACACAAAAGCGGCGACGAAGTTGGGACACAAAAGTGGCGACGAGGATGGGATAGAACCTTGGATCAGCCCGCTTGCAGCAGCCAGACAGCAGCAGTCGGAGCACGCAGAAATTGCTCCCGCCCACCCACCCTTATTATAAGATTTTTGGGGGAAGATATTTTGTTACGTGTTTTGTGGACTTTTTTGTTGCAGAGCGTCCTCTTTCATATTGCATTTGTGTTTTGTTATAATTTACTTGTATGCGCGGCGCCTAATCGGTCAGCATGGCCACTACCCCGAACCCAAACTTAATGGAAATTATTCAGTTACAGACGGTGCAAATAACACAACTTCTCCAGGCGGTGTCGCAGTTGACGGCACAGGCTGCTCACCAACAACAACAGCCGTCGCATCAGCAGCCCACACCTGCCGCCGCACCGCTTCCGACGTTCCGCCAGTACAACGAACGTGAGGAAGAATGGAGCGACTATTTCGCACAGTTTCAAGAACTCGTCGCGGCTCATCAAATTACACGTCAGAGAGTGAAGAACCTTTTCTTATCGATTGTGGGCCCCAGACTTTCGTACTATTGCAAAAACTTTTCCCTCTCGCATCTCCTCGTGATGTAGACTTTGAACAAATCGTAGATGCACTGAATGCTCATTATGAGAGAAACGTTCTTGTAGCCGCTGCACGGTACCGATTTTTCAGACTTAAAAAATTACCGCAGCAGTCACACCAAGAGTGGATTACGGAATTTAAGGGCTTAACCCGCCAATGTAAATTTACTTGCTCGGGATGTTGAGGGATGCGATTACGCAGAATATTCAGGACCCCAGAATTAGAGCAGCAATTCTGAAACAGTCTGACCCTTCATTAGACAGTGTACTGCAGCTTATTGAAGCGCATGATACTTTTGACTTAGCAGATGTAGAAATGCAAAGCCACAGTGTTAATTCAGTGCGCCGCAACGGACGCTTTCCTAGCCGTAGTTCTCAGTACAGCACTAGTGATTCTTATTTTTCTACCGGCCGTGCTGAACAGACAGTGAACAGTAGCCAGTGTAAAAGTGCGACACACAGGTCGCCCCGCCGTGTTAGAAACAGTAATTTGAATAACGGGCGTCAACGCTCATTTCAGAAAAATGTACGTAAATCTTGCCCCCAGTGTGTGTCTCGCCACAAGCGTGCTCATTGCCCTAGTCGCAACGCAACCTGTTATCAATGTGGCAAATCGGGACATGTGCAGTCTGTGTGTATGCAAATTAAAAACTCAAAGAAAAGTACCGTTAGAAACAGCGCTTCGCAAAGTGCGAGAGCAGTGCATACAGTCAATGTCATCGACGCTGTGGAATTGAGCAGTGCTTTACTTGGTTCTCAATTGCAAGGAAATTCTTCTGCATCTATTGCAAAACTATGTAGTGAGCCACGTCGCAAGCGCCGACGAGCGTGTAAAATTGTTGTTGTTGTTGATGTTGTTGTTGTTTTGAGGGGACTAGACTACGTGGTCATCAGTCCCCTGTTGCGAGCTAAGTCGATACAGCATAATGCATCCTGCAAAACAATGCGTGACTCACACAGAAGATACACTCATAATGGGCACGTAATGAGGGGAAATAAGTTCAGGACACTCAAAGAAGAAATCCTAAAGAGGAAAGAAACGTAGAAAGAAGAAAACTGAAAGAGGAAAAAAAAACAACTGTACTAAAAGGTTTCAGCAGAAAAGTGTGGCTGGCTGATCGCGAGAATAATAAAGGATGAGCCAGCCACTCCGCACATTCTAAAACATACGGGTAAAAGCGGGGAGACAGCACAAAAGAAGAAGAGTAAAAATTTGTGAAAGATGGGTGCCTGAGATATCAGGCTAAAATACCCACCTTTAGATCAAATGATAAAACCCAGCTGCACGGATAAAACGTAAAACACAATCAGCTGTAGCAGCGTCGTCACCGAGAATAAAAGGAAGTGCATCTGGCAGGTCAAATGACTGTCGTAAGGCAGCTAAAAGTGAGCAGTCCACAAGGATGTGGACAACTGTCAATGAAGTGCCGCAGCGACACTGTGGAGGATCCTCCCGTCGAAGTAGATGGCCATGTGTCATCCACGTGTGGCCAATACGCAGACGACAAAGGACAACTGACTCCTTCCGAGAGGCCCTCAGAGAGGACTTCCACGGAGCTGTAGAAAGCTTCACTGTACGGAGCTTGTTTGGGGTAGGTGAGTCAACCCACTCAGTGTTCCAAAGCCCTACCACCTTCTTTTGTAACTCTAATCGGTAGTCCCTCTCCTGAATACCAATTTCTAAGGGGCTTGCAGTAATCGCCTGCCTAGCCAGCCGATCCACGCGTTCGTTCCCCGGAATTCCTATGTGTGCCGGGGTCCAAACGAAAACCACAGTGCGGCCAGACTGAACGAGAAGGTCAAGAGATTCCTGAATTGACCGCACCACTGGGTGTTTTGGAAAGCACTGGTCAAGGGCTTGCAAGCCACTCAGGGAGTAGCTGCAGATAACATACGACTCCCCGGGACAGGCTATAAGGTGCTCCAGTGCTCGATGGATAGCTATCAGCTCCGCAGAGAAGATAGAACTCCCACAGGGTAAGGCGTGTAGTTCAGTATGCTCATCGTGGGTGTAGGCATACCCACAACGGCCATCAACTAGGGACCCGTCGGTGTAGACAATTTCCGCGCCATGGAACGAACGAAGTACCGCCTGGAACTGGCGGCGGAGAGTCATCGGTGCAACAGAGGCTTTAGAGTCACGTGATAAGTCCAGCCGAAACTGCGGACGCGGAATAGACCAAGGAGGAACACGGGAAGGGTAGTGGAAAGCAGGAGGAATAGGAAGGGATTCAAGTGAAGAGAGAAGGGAACGAACACGGACCGCGATCGGGAGACCCGACCTTGGCCGCCGTCGTGGGGAAGGAAGGACAACATCCGGGAATAGAAGCATGTAGTTTCGATGGTGGGGTAAGGCATGTACATGGGCAGCATAGGCAGAGAGTAAGCGCTGCCGGCGGAAGCGCAGGGGCAGAACCCCTGCTTCAGCTAGCAGACTTGTCACTGGACTTGTGTGAAAAGCCCCTGTCGCCAAACGGACACCACTATGGAGGACCGGGTCCAATACCTGTAGTGCTGACGGTGCTGCAGAGTCATATACGATACTTCCGTAGTCCAGGCGCGATTGTATCAGAACCTTATAGAGCTGCAGAAGCGTTGGGCGTGATGCTCCCCAAGCCATGTGGCCGAGACAGCGAAGGATATTAAGGTATTTCCAGCATTTCTGTCGCAGCTGACGGAGATGTGGCTGCCAAGTCAGCCGGGCATCGAAAACCATACCGAGGAAGCGGTGTGTTTCTTCAGCTCGAAGGAGTTCGTTACCTAGGTACAGCTGTGGATCGGGGTGAAGTGCCCGACGACGACAAAAGTGCATTACTCGGGTCTTAGAACCCGAGAAGTGGAAACCGTGGGCCGAGGCCCATGATTGTGCCTTTCTAATGGCTCCCTGCAGCCGCCGTTCGGCGACACCAATGGTGGCGGAGCTGAAGTAAATACAAAAATCGTCTGCAAACAGGGAGGACGAAACTGAGGACCCCACCGCTGCTGCGAGACCATTGATGGCAATCAGGAAGAGGGGAACACTGAGAACAGAGCCCTATGGGACACCATTCTCCTGGACATGGCGAGAGCTGAGACAGGTGCCTACACGAACTTGAAAAGAGCGGGTCGATAAAAAGTTCCGTATAAAAATTGGAAGGGAGCCCCTCAGACCCCAACCATGCAGTGTAGCCAGACTATGGTGGCGCCAGGTTGTATCGTATGCCTTACGGAGATCAAAAAAGACCGCAACGAGATGTTCGCGCCTGGTGAAGGCAGTGCGAATAGCCGATTCCAGCGAGACAAGGTTGTCAATGGCGGAACGGCCTTGACGGAATCCCCCTTGTTGTGGGGCAAGAAGTTCGCGGTCTTCAAGGAGCCACATCAGCCGCCGACTCACCATTCGTTCAAGCAGCTTGCAGAGCACATTGGTAAGGCTGATTGGGCGGTAACTGTCAGCCACCAATGGATCTGCTCCAGGTTTCAACACCGGCATGACGGTGCATTCCCGCCACTGTGATGGAAAGACCCTATCTGCCCAGATACGGTTAAACAGGGAGAGGAGTCGGTGTTGAAACTCAGCCGAAAGGTGACGGATGAACTGGCTATGTATCCGATCAGGTCCCGGAGAAGTATTGGGGCATGCAGCCAGAGCAGTTTCAAACTCCCACTCGCTAAATGGGGCATTGTAAGGTTCCTGGCGGCGTGTGCGGAATGATAACTGCTTCCGCTCGACCCTCTCTTTGAAGGTGCGGAAGTCTGCACTGTACGTTTCAGTTGCTGAGCAACGTGGATAGTAATCCGCCATGTACCCAGCTATGGCTTGCGGGTCAGTGCAGAGTGCACCCTGAATAGTGAGCGATGGAATTCCTGCCGGTGGGCGATATCCAAAGAGGCGACGCACTTGGGTCCAGACCCGAGAAGGGGAGGCGCGAGAGCCGATAGATGCTACAAACCTCTCCCAGGAATCCTTTTTACTCTGGCGAATCAATCGCTGAGCTCGTGCGCGGAGCCGCTTAAAGGCGATTAGATGGTCTAGAGAAGGGTGTCGCCGGTGCCGCTGAAGTGCGCGCCGACGTTCCCAGATGGCCTCAGCGATTTCCTGCGTCCACCACGTCCACCAAGGGACCGACTTACGTCGAAGTGACGTAGACTCGGTCGGGACAGTGTTCTCAGCAGCAGAAACTATGGCCTTCGTGACTAGCTGGACAGCCACATCAATGCCGGCTGGAAGCATAGTCGGTACCACTGCAGCTGAAGCATATGCCGGCCAGTCAGCCCTATGGAGCGACCAATGGGGTAGCCGGTTTGCGGCCTGAATCTCTGGGAGCGACAGAAAGATGGGAAAATGGTCGCTCCCACAGAGATCATCATGGACACTCCAGTTCAGACGAGGGAGGAGACTCGGGCTACAGATAGAAAGGTCGATGGCCGAATACGTCCCGTGAGCTACGCTGAAGTGCGTCGGAGCGCCCGTATTAAGAAGGCAAAGGTTTCGCCGAGTGAAGAGCAGCTCCACATCCTTACCACGAGCCGAGGTCTGTGTCCCACCCACAGAGGGTGGTGGGCGTTAAAATCCCCCAGAAGGAGAAACGGCGGGGGCAGTTGAGCGATCAAGGCATCAAGGTCTGCAAGAGAAATAACCTCATCTGGAGGAAGGTAGAGGGAACAGATTGTCAGTTCCTGCCTGACTCTTATCCTTACAGCCACTGCCTCGAGATTCGTGGTGAGCGGTACAGCTGCACAGGGGACAGTGGCAAGGACATAGAGGCACACACCTCCAGAGACCCTGTCGCAAAAGGGGCGATTTTTGAAATAGCCCCGGTAGCCACGCAGGGCTGGGGTCCTCTGCACAGGAAACCATGTTTCCTGTATCGCTATGCAGATAACATGGAAGTTGCTCAGTAGTTGTTGCAGCTCAGCCAGATGGTGGAAGAAACCGCCGCAATTCCACTGGAGGATGTGGTGGTTAGATACGTTTAAAGCCATGATAAAAAGGTAAAATACAAAATATAAAATATTAAAAACGTTATTCCATAGGTTCATCTGCTGCAGCCGATTGAGAACCTACGGAGTCCAAGACAAGTCGTTCTGGGGATTCAGTAAGAGACAGATCCTCACGTGACGCGAGGATCTGCACCTCATCGTCTGATGCAGAAGATGAGGTAGCGGGTGGCCTGAGAGCCACCGAAGACTCTTTTGTCTTCTTTTTCCGTCCATCTCGCTGGCCCTTAGGTTTGCAGGGCCGGGAGGGCTTTTCTGTAGTGACACCAGGGGTAGAAGAAGAGCGGGAAGCCCTTCCACCCACAGGTTTTGGATCCTTCAGCCATTGGCTGGGATCTGCTGGAGCACTAGGAGAAGCCTCAGAAGGGAGTGCCCCAAGGGACCCCATCCGAGCGAGGGGAGCCAGAGGAGGCTGCTGCTCCTCCTCTGGCTGGGAGGTGGGGACTTGTGTCCCCGGTGGTGGGGCTCGAGGTGCCCCCGCTGGTGGTGGTGGGGGGGCAGTGTGAGGAGTGCCCCCAACCCTGATGGAGGCTGACGAGCTTTGACGGCCCTTTGGGCCCACAGAAGGTAGTTGCACGGTAGGTCTGATCAGAAGTGGTGGTGATGAAGTAACTGCAGCGAAAGATGTAGTCATGGAAACTGGGTGAAGCCGTTCATATTTTTTACGTGCTTCTGTATATGTCAGGCGATCCAGGGTCTTGTATTCCATTATCTTTCGCTCCTTACGGAGCATGGTACAGTCTGTAGAACAGGGTGGATGTTGCTGCCCACAGTTGACGCAGATAGGTGGAGGAGTACACGGAGCGTCCGGGTGTGATGGACGCCCGCAGTCCCTACATGTGGGGCTGGAACTACATCTGGAGGACATATGTCCAAATTTCCAGCATTTGAAACAGCGCATAGGGGGAGGAATGTAAGGCTTTACGTCACACCGGTAGACCATGACCTTGACCTTTTCGGGCAATGTATCGCCGTCAAAGGCCAAGATGAAAGCACCGGTGGCTACCCTATTATCCTTCGAACCCCTATGCACGCGCCGGACGAAGTGGACACCCCGTCGCTCTAGGTTGGCGTGTAGCTCGTCATCCGACTGTAAGAGAAGATCCCTGTGATAGATCAGACCCTGGATCATGTTAAGCGATTTATGAGGTGTTATACTGACCGGAACGTCACCCAGCTTATCGCAAGCAAGTAATGCTTTTGATTGGGCGGATGACGCTGTTTCGATCAGTACCGAACCGCTTCTCATCTTTGACATGCCTGAGACTTCACCAAACTTATCCTCGAGGTGTTCAACGAAGAAAAGTGGCTTCGTCGACATGAAAGTTTCCCCATCTGTTCGACTACAAACAAGATACTTAGGTGAGTATGCCTCATCCCTTTCTTTAGCCCGCCGTTCCTCCCATGGGTTGGCCAGGGAAGGGAACGTTCGGGGATCATATGATGCTGCATTATAAGCAACTCTGAAACGTACAACGTTCCACCGTCGCGCCGAACGATGGTCGTTGAAGCACGCACAGAGCATACGGTGTAGCGGACTGTTGGCACGACACAGCCCACAGCTCAGGACCCCGGGTTCGCCAAGCCCGTACCCAGCAAATTAATGCTGAGCCCCTGAGGGGGAGCGTGTAAAACAGTGCAACAGAAAAGGGTTCGCGACAAGCAAAATGACTATGTACAGTGCAATCCTGTAGTGAACCTAGTGCCTTCTACAACTTCTCCTTGTGATAGGGCCCAGTACTGTGTAGCTAGTAACAGTAGACTTGGTGTAGCTACTGAAAAGTGTAGTGCAGTAGTTAGTAAATCTGGAGTAGCTTCGCATGCTTGCGCGGACGCCGATCCGGCGGTAGTGACATCTAGTGACAGTGCTATTAGTCTATGTGCCGAGTCTGCGCCGCTTCCTTCACTACGCGGCCCGCGCATACGCAGCAAACAAACCGTAGCAGACGTTGCCCACATTCGCGCACCTATCGAGCGCCGCAAGCAAAAACTGTTTGTGACTCTCTTCATAGAAAATAAGACGGTGCAATTTCAGCTTGACACTGGTTCCGCTGTTACCTTAATAAATAAAGATACTTATGAACTTCTGGGTTCGCCAAAATTGTCGCCGTCACAGCAAGTGTTAACAGCTTATACAGGTCAAAATATTCCCGTGCTAGGAACATGTAGCCTGCCCGCCTCTTTTCAAGTTGCTTTTGTTGTTCTTCAGGCCAAATCGACACAGAACATTTTTGGACTAGATGCTTTTGACTTGTTTGGTTTATCAATTCAAAGAGATGTGCTTCAAATTTCGTCAATAGTGCCTCAGGATAAAATCAATGCATTGTGTGACAAATATAGTGACTTGTTTTCGCCGGAACTAGGTTGTGCAAAAGACTTCGTGGCACATGTAACTTTAAAAGAATCTGCAGTTCCAAAATTTCGTAAAGCTAGACCAGTGCCTATCGCCTTGCGTGATACAGTTGCCGAAGAACTTAAACGTTGGCAAGATAGTGGGGTGATTTGTCCTGTTCTGCGAGTCAGGGCCGGCCGCGGTGGCCGAGGTGACTGAGGCGCTCCAGTCACGGTCAGCACGGCCACTACGGTCGGGGGTTCGAATCCCCCCTCGGGCATGGATATTTGTGCCGTCCTAGTTCGTAAGTAGTTCATAAGTAGTTTGTAAGTTTAGGGACTGATGACCCCGTAGTTAAGTCCCATAAGCTTAACAAACATTTGAACATTTGAACATTTTTTTGCGAGTCAGTGGGCCTCGCCTATAGTAATTATACCCAAGCCGTCAGGAAAACTTCGTCTCTGTGCGGACTTCAAATCAACAGTGAACAGTCAAACAATTGTAGACACTTATCCCCTGCCCAGACCTGACGAACTAATGGACAAATTAGGACAGTCTCGTTTCTTTTCTAAGATTGATTTAGCAGAGGCATACTTACAGATTCCACTTGATGACGAGTCAAAAAAGTTTTTCGTCATTAATACTCACATGGGCCTTTTTCAATTTCAACGCCTACCCTCTGGCAGTTCTTCCGCTCCCGCTATTTTTCAGCGTTTTTTGGAACAGCTGACAGTTTCTGTACCGTGTTGTTCGAACTATTTAGATGATATTGTGGTATCCGGACGTACAGTTGAAGAACATTTAGCAAACCTGGAGTGCCTTTTCAAAGTGTTGTAATAAAGCAAAGTGTTCGTTTTTTCAAACTGAAATAGAGTACCTAGGCCATGTGATTAATGCCCAAGGAATTGATCCCTTACAGTCACATCTTCGAGCAATCAAAGACTTGCCTCCTCCTAAGAATGTGCATAAATTGCAAGCAGTGATGGGAAAGCTGAACTATTATTTCAGGTTTATTCCCAATGCCTCTCAGATTGCAGCTCCACTGCATCACTTACGTAGGAAGAATGTTCCTTTTGTATGGTCTAAAGATTTTCAGGTTGCCTTTGACAAACTAAAGTCTGCACTACTCAGTGATGCATGTTTGATTCCCTTTGACCCACAGAAGCCTGTAGTGTTAGCAGTTGACGCCTCGTCGTACGGTCTGGGTGCCGTTCTGTCGCATCGTATTGGATGTCACGATCGTCCTATTGCCTTTGCATCCAAGCTACTGACGCCGACGCAACAGAATTACAGTCAGATAGAAAAGGAGGCCTTAGCAATCATTTACGGCGTCACAAAGTTTCATCATTATCTCTATGGCAGAAAATTCTATTTGTTGACAGACCACAAGCCTCTCACGTCGTTGTTCTCACCCACAAAGCCGATTCCGCCAGGTACGGCACAAAAGCTTCAGAGATGGTCCTTGATATTGTCTAATTATCAGTATGAGATTTTGTACCGACCTACCACTAAACATGCTAACGCGGACACACTTTCCCGACTTCCGGTTGGCCAGGATGTGTCGTTTGATTCTTCAGAAATGGCATGTTGTCAGAGAGACTCCAGAGATGCTTCCGCTGTCGCAGATTTCCCTTTGAACTCTCGTCGGGTTGCACAGGAAACAGCTGCGGATGTAGACTTAAGTGTGGTAGCACGTTTTGTTCGCTCAGGGTGGCCTGCCAGAGCCAAAGACATTGATCGGCCTCTTGTTCGACGTTATTTTGCACAACGTCATGCATTGTCTTTAAGTCAGGGTGTACTGTTGTTGCATACCGACAACGACCAAGCAAGAGTGATTGTTCCTAGTTCCCTGCAACGAGAAGTGTTACGCCTCCTGCATCAAGGACATTGGGGTATTGTTAGGACAAAGCAACTGGCCAGACGTCATTGTACCTGGGTTGGTATGGACGCTCAGATAGAGAACATGACGTCACAGTGTACTGTTTGTGCGGAGCATCAGGCGGCTCCTCGTACAGTTTTGCAATGGCTTCAGATGAGCGACCTTTAGCGAACCTATGTTTATATGAAATTTTGTGTTTAATTTTATTTGTAGAATAATATATTAAAACATTTTCATATATTTGGGAATCGCCCTGTATAACTGCGCGCCATATTCATGCATTACTGACACAAAGAAATAATAATAAAGAAACACAAGAAATGGATAACGAGTGAAAACGTTAGTCCCACAGTTCTTTTCAGGTCGTCAAAATACTGGTGGTGTTTTGTTTTACTCACAAATCCAAACATGAAATTAAATGCACGTACATTGTTTCCCATTTTTTATCTTATTCGGTACGGTTTACAATTTCTTTATGCTAACGAATACTAATTGATCTAGATTCATAATTATTAATTTGATGTTAATCTCAATATTTATTTCAGACAATAGTACCAGCATTGATCAGTTAAGATAAGTCAACGTGTAGTTGCTGTGGTTTTCAGTCTAGAAACGGTCTCTTGCCATTCACAAAGACTATTTGCCAATCACAGGCTTACTGAAATCTGCATATTATAAGAAATCTACATACTTACATACTAACTTTCGTAAATTTACACCTATGTCTCCTTTTCACAGTTTACATTCCATACACAAATAAAAATTAATTCCTATGAGCTAGTCTCGTTAACCTCAGAAATGGCTCGAACGTTCTAAATACTTAGTGTTTTGTTCCATTTAATACAGGATAGTTTTACTACAGAACCTGGAAAAACCCAGAGGAACAGTTGAAATACCGAAAAATGTTAACGTAATTTTGTGTGGGCATCGCCACTGCGGTTGATATTCATATTTCGTGTGCTGAGATACTGTTCGTCCGAATGCAATAATGGAGAGGATAATGGTGATTAAATCATCTTCCAGCGTCTTCACGTACCAATCGGTTGTCATCGTGCCATCAAGGAATATCGCATCTATATTGTGAAATGATGATTACCTGTCTCCCAAATGCGCCAATATTGCTTATTGGGGAACGCATCGAAATGAATTTGGGCTTCGTCACTAAACGAACCCAATGAGAATTTGTGACGATATCCTTTCATACATGGGTTTCCGGCGTCGAACGGATAATTTAAATCTATGAAATCGATGTTTAATTGTACATATCAATGTTCCTTGTGGGCTCGAAGGCGGCACAAGCAATTCTGAATAAATCTTTAGGAAAACTTCGGAGTAGCCCAACGGGTGATCCTGTGAAGTTCGGTAGCGATCGGTCAAGATATTATTTGATTTGAAGAGTATAACGCGGAATGTGGAACAATGATTACTCTTTGGTAAATCTATTTATTCTTTGACTTTTCAACTTTAACCTATTTAAAAAATGCGTCTGTTGGTTGCTATGTTCTGCGTAAATATGACAATAAATGTCATGTTTACACGATACCAGACGTGTTTAAACCATACATAAATACCGATGTCTCTGTATAACGTAAACTTAAAGGCTTACGTCTGTTACTTGGAACGTCATTAATGCCCCTAGCGGAGAAATAGTAGCGGCACTATCTATTCACAGTCTAACACAACGAACTTAAATTTCATAGAGAGGCGATGCCGCGGTGGAGTAGCCGAGCCCCCTCAGGGGCTCAGCATTAATTTGCTGAGTACGGGCTTGGCGAACCCGGGGTCCTGAGCTGTGGGCTGTGTCGCGCCAGCAGTCCGCTACACCGTAAGCTCTGTGCGTGCTTCAACGACCATCGTTCGGCGCGACGGTGGAACGTTGTACGTTTCAGAGCCCGGGGATCTTGGCTTAATCGCCCGGGTCGCGAGGACGGTACAAACCTCTCTAAAAAACCCCTCAATCTCAAGGTGTGCTACGTGCCGAGGAGATGCATGGCTGTTGAGGTTGAACAGCCGCTAGCGAGCAACCTCTGAGGAACCTGCCGCACCTCAGTTGTACAAGGCTTACCCAGGCAAGCGGGGCTCTGCCTGGGTGGACCTCTTTTCCCTAGCTGCTCGTGGGACGAAAATGAAACGAGCAATAACTAGCGTGGGCGGTCGCAAAAACGCCGTTTCTAAGCGTGGAAGATCTGACTTTAATGCTGCAGTATATGATCCTAAGTCGTTCCCTTCCCTGGCAACGCCATGGGAAGAACGCCAAGCTTTACGCTGTCCGGATCCCTATTCACCGCGATATCTTGTAATTTCCCGAACTGATGGAGACTCTTTCTTGTCCACCAAGCCGCAGTTCTTCGTTGAACATCTCGAGGACAAACATGGTGAGGTGGAGTCTTTCTCTAAAATGAGAAGTGGGGCTGTTCTGATACAGACGGCATCCCCAGCCCAGTCCAGGGCATTATTGGCCTGTGACAAGCTGGGTGATATACCTGTCAGTGTCACGCCCCACAAGACCCTCAACATGGTCCAAGGCCGTATTTACCATCGCGACCTATTGTCACAGTCTGATGAAGAGCTACGTACCAACTTGGAGCGCAGAGGTGTTCACCTTGTTCGACGTGTATATAGGGGACCACGAGATAACAAGGTTGCCACCGGTGCATTCATCCTGGCCTTCGAAGGCGATACACTGCCTGAGAAGGTCAAGGTCATGATCTACCGGTGCGACGTTACACCATACGTCCCGCCCCCTATGAGGTGCTTCAGGTGCTGGAAGTTCGGGCATATGTCCTCCCGGTGCACTTCTAGCCCTGTGTGCAGGGAATGTGGACGTCCATCTCATCCGGACGCTCCCTGCACCCCACCTCCCGTCTGTGTGAACTGCAACCAGCTGCATCCACCGTGCTCTCCAGACTGCAAAGTTCTGCACAAAGAACGTAAGATAATGGAAATTAAGACCTTGGACCGGCTATCATACAATGAGGCAAGAAAGAAGTATGAGCGTCTCCATCCAGTAAGCATGACTACCTCCTTTGCAGCTGTAGCGTCGTCCCCGCGCATCACGGGTACGACTCACGACAAGATATTGCCTCCTTCTGTAGGCCCTAGAGGCCATAAAATCACCACAGCGCCCTCATCAGATGGGGGCAGCATTCCATCTGCTGGTAAGGCACCTGTTGTGGGGGAAACCTCCCCACAACCATCGGGGACATTAGTCCCCAACCCCCAGCCGGAGAAGCAACAGCTTCCTCCGGCACCTCTCCCTCGGAAGGGGTCCTTCGGGACGCTCCCTTCTGGGGAGTCCCAGGGTGCGCCAGGGGATCCTAGCCTTTGGCTGAAGGATCCAAAACCTTCTGGTCGAAGGGCTTCTGGCTCTTCGACGGTCTCTGCTGCCACGTCTGGGAAGCCCTCCCGGCCCTTGACACCAAAGGGCCAGCGAGAGGGCAAAAGGAAGCCGAAGAAAAAGGATGCGAAGGAGGCATCATCAGTGCCTCGGAAGGACCGCTCTGTCACCTCTTCGGCATCTGAAGACGAGGTAGAGATCCTCGCATCACCTGAGGATCTCGCCATACTCGGAACGCCTGAACCGATGGTTCAGGATCCTGCAGAGTCTGCGCAGTTGGCAGCAGGTGCTCCTGCTGAATGACCATTTACCGCCTTACATTATGGCTATTCAGCAAACTGCAAACAACATCTTGCAGTGGAATTGCGGTGGTTTTTTCCGCCACCTGGCTGAACTGCGGCACTTACTCTGCCGCTTCCCTGCCATCTGTCTTGCCTTGCAGGAAACGTGGTTTCCCGTCGAGAAGAGCCCAGCCCTCAGAGGGTATCGGGGCTATTTTAAAAACCGCACCGTCTACGACAGGGTTTCTGGCGGCGTCTGTGTTTATGTCCACGCCTCTGTCCCCAGTGCTGCTGTGCCTCTTCAAACGTCTCTAGAGGCAGTCGCTGTTCGACTCCGGGTAGTACGAGATTTTACCGTCTGCTCTGTCTATCTTCCACCTGATGAGGCCATCTCTCCCACAGACCTCGCAGCCTTGGTCGCTCAACTTCCCCCACCCTTCCTTCTTATGGGGGACTTCAACGCCCATCACCCTCTGTGGGGTGGCACACAGACCTCGGCCCGGGGTAGGGATGTTGAGTCTCTCCTGTCAGAGCAGAATCTCGGCCTTCTTAACACCGGTGCTCCTACCCACTTTAGCACAGCACATGGTTCGTTTTCTGCCATTGACCTGTCTGTCTGCAGCCCTAGTCTCCTTCCACATCTCACCTGGAGGGTCCATGACGACCTGTGTGGGAGCGACCATTTTCCGATCTTCCTGTCGCTCCCACAGTGTACGCCTGCCACCCGTCCGTCTCGCTGGGCCCTTCGTAGGGCTGACTGGCCAGCTTATTCTTCAGCTGCTGTGATTTCCTCTCCGCTTCCAGCAGATGTTGATGCCGCCGTTCAGCAGGTCACAGAGGCTATCGTTTCTGCAGCCGACAACTCTGTTCCCATCACATCCGGTTCGCTCCATCGCCCATCGGTGCCCTGGTGGACACCGGAGATTGCTGAGGCCATCCGCGAACGTCGGCGAGCACTACAGCGCCACCGACGCCACCCTTGTGTCCAACATCTCGTGGCCTTCAAGCGTCTCCGAGCACGAGCCCGGCGACTGATACAGGAAAGTAAGAGGGCTTCCTGGGAGAAGTACGTCGCCTCCATTGGTTCCCGCGCTTCTCCTTCCAAGGTGTGGTCGCAGGTTCGACGCCTCTTTGGGCACCGCCCACCGGCGGGAATTCCGTGTCTCAGCATTCAGGGTTCGCTCTGTACTGACCCTGTCGCCGTCGCTGAGCACCTGGCAGATCATTTTGAACGTACGTCGGGGACTGCTGCCTATAGTGCAGATTTTCGTGCCATTAAAGAGCGAGCAGAGAGCCAGCACATTTCATTTCGAACACGGCGTCGTGAACCATATAACGTCCCATTTACTGAGTGGGAGTTGGAAAGTGCCCTTGCTGCATGCCCGGATACCTCCCCTGGACCCGATCGCATTCACAGCCAGTTCCTCCGACACCTATCAGCGGATGCCAAAAGCCAACTTCTCGCCCTGTTTAATCGCGTATGGCTTGAGGGTGTTTTTCCGTCCTCGTGGCGGGAAAGCATTATCATTCCGGTGGTTAAGCCTGGGGCAGATCCGCAGGTGGCTGATAGTTACCGCCCGATCAGCCTCACCAACGTTCCATGCAAGCTTCTCGAACGATTGGTGAGTCGGAGGCTCATGTGGATCCTCGAGGACCGGGGACTTTTGGTGCCACAACAGGGTGGGTTCCGTCAAGGTCGCTCCGCTGTTGACAATCTTGTGTCACTGGAGTCGGCCATTCGTACAGCATTTTCTCGCCGTGAACACCTGATTGCCGTCTTTTTTGACCTGCGGAAAGCGTATGACACCACCTGGCGCTATCATATTCTGTCTACGCTGTACAATTGGGGCTTACGGGGTCCACTTCCTACATTCATTAAGAACTTCCTGGCGTTGCGTTCTTTCCGTGTTCGTGTTGGTTCTTGTTTCAGCTCACCTCATTGTCAAGAGAACGGAGTCCCACAAGGTTCCGTTCTTAGTGTTCCTTTATTCTTAATCGCCATAAACGGTCTTGCTGCGGCTGCGGGGTCATCGGTTTCTACTTCTTTGTATGCCGATGACTTCTGCATGTATTACAGCTCCTCCAGCATTGGCGTAGCTGAACGGCGGTTGCAGATCGCAATTCGGAAGGCACAGTCGTGGGCGTTTGCCCACGGTTTTCAATTTTCTGCATCCAAAACCCGTGTGATGCATTTCTGTCGATGTCGGGCAGTACACCCGGAACCCGAACTTTACTTAGCTGGCGACCTGCTACAAGTTGAAGAGACGCACAGATTCTTAGGTATGGTGTTTGATGACCGTCTAACCTGGGTGCCGCACCTACGCCAGTTAAAACAAAAGTGCTGGCGACACCTCAACATCCTGCGCTGTCTCAGCCACACTGTTTGGGGAGCCTCGCGCCAAACGCTATTACAACTTTACAAGGCCCTCATTCAGTCGCGCCTAGACTATGGCAGCATAGTCTACGATTCGGCTGCGCCGTCAGCGCTGCAGGCAATAGACCCAATCCTCCACTGTGGTGTTCGTTTGGCGACAGGGGCTTTTCGCACTAGCCCTGTGACAAGCCTCCTTGTCGAAGCTGGAGTCCTCCCGCTGCGGTTCCGTAGGCAACACCTGTTAACATCTTATGTTGCTCGTGTTCAGGCCTCGCCCTTCCACCCGAACCGCCGGCTCCTATTTCCAGACGCTGCACTCCCTATCCCTCCACGACGGCCAAGGTCGGGATACCCGATCTCGGTCCGTGTTCGTATCCTTCTTTCGTCTCTCAAATCCTACCCACTTCCTACCATTTTCCACTATTCTTCTCACACTCCTCCTTGGTCCATTCCTCGTTTGCAGCTCCGTCTGGACCTGTCCCATGTGTCGAAGGCCTCTGTTTCCTCCGTACATCTCCGCCACCAGTTTCTACAAGTGCTCGAACCGTTCCGTGCCACAGACGCCATTTACACAGATGGTTCCGTAGTAGATGGCCGTGCTGGGTATGCCTTTCTACATCACAACCATGTAGAACAGCATTCTCTGCCCTGCGAGAGTAGCATCTTCTCCGCCGAGCTGGTCGCTATTCTCAGAGCTCTCCAACATCTCAAAGCCTGCCCCAGGGGGTCATTCGTCATCTGTACTGACTCCCTGAGTGGCTTACAAGCGATCGACCAGTGTTTCTCTCGGCACCCAATAGTACGTACGATCCAGGACACTGTTCACTCCCTGGGCCAATCAGGCCGTTCTGTGGTCTTTGTGTGGACCCCAGGTCATGTTGGCATACCAGGGAATGAACATGTTGATCGATTGGCCAAGCAGGGTACTATGGGACCACCTCTAACTATTGGTGTCACGGAACAGGATGTTCAGCTGGTGTTGCACCGGAAAGTACGTGAGGCTTGGAGCACCGAGTGGGCTACGGCGACTGCACCGAATAAGCTTCGGGCAGTGAAGCTCTCCACAGCTTTGTGGAAATCTTCACTGCGGCCGACCCGCCGAGAGTCAGTTGTCCTCTGTCGCCTTCGGATAGGACATACGTGGCTCACCCACGGGTATCTCCTTCGGCGCGAGGCTCCACCCGTGTGTCGATGTGGCACTGTGTTGACAGTAGCCCATCTTTTAATGGACTGTCCGCTTTTAGCCGACTTGCGGCGGTCTTTTCATATCCCAGACACGCTATCATTAGCTTTAGCAGACGACGCCTCTATGGCTAACGCAGTTTTAAGTTTTATCCGCGCTTCTGGTTTTTATGCATCTATCTAACCGTGGCTGCTGTTGCCTGATCTCTTGGGCCAACAGAAACCCAGATTTTTTATATATTCGAGCCCTTAGGGGTTTTTAGTGTGTGCAGTGTGGCTGGCTCATCCTGTTTTTTCTTTGCGATCAGCCAGCCAAGGTTCTCTGCTATCCAGTTTTATTCGTGACTTTATTTTACTCATTCTGTGTGTCTTCGTCTTGTATTGTCAGTGGCTTGTCTATTGTTAACCTGCCCATTTGTGCGGTGTCATTTTCAGGGCATTGTTTTATCTTTATTGACAGTTGACTCTCAGCTAGGAACAGGGGACTGATAACCTAGCTGTTTAGTCCCCTTAAAACAACCAACAACAACAACAACAGTAGCCGAGCGGTCTAAAGCGTCTCGCTGAGGAGCGCGCGGTTGCTCCTCGTGGAGGTTCGAGTCCTCCCTGGGGCAAGGGGATGTGTGTGTCTTGTCCTTAGGTTAGTTTACCTAGGTTTAGGTAGTTTGTAAGCTTCGGACTGATGACCACGCAGTTTGGTCCGATAGATTTACAGGCGATATGTACGCCACATTTGAGGCAAATTGAACTGGCGTCCGCCTTGTTATTGCAAAGAACACAGGCATACACAAGCGAAAGAATTTTTGCTGTCACTACTGCTTCCACACTTTGCACTGCCTGCATGTCATGTTTGATCAAGTATTGTCAATAACAAATGAAAATACTTTTAAAGAAGGTGTAGGCACTCAAAAGTGTGGTTTCGTCAACCACAGTGCTGCATGGGACGGATCTCAAACCCGGTCCCCTGTGAGCAAAGGATCAAGGAAGGACTGAGCCGGTTTTTATTCACTCGCACATAATTGATGGACAGATTACACACAATTTATTCAGTCTGCAATACACGGATAAAATAAAATTTGCAGATCAAATTAAATAAAAAATTTAAACAATCCAACGCCATAAGGGCAAATTTTGAGGTGAAGTTAATAATTCAACACCTAATTATTTAATCAACCAAAACACCTGATGGGCTATCTTAAAATATGCTTGCAATTCTAAAAAAAAAAAAAAAAAAAAAAAAAAAAAAAAAATCAACGCCTGAAGAGTGACCTAAAAACGCAGTTAATGTGGTGTTTAATATGTGAACCTCGAAACAAGAATCTTTGGTTAAACCTTAACTAACACAGCAAAGATATAAAACAATATATCTTCCAAAAACATTTTCACATTCCAGCTAACTGTCTTGTAACAGGCCCCAGACGTCCAGAAGATTTAAATTTAATACATGCCACTACTTCGCGTCATTTTTCCTGGCCTTCAGACATCAGCACGTTAGTAACAGCAGCTTGTTCGCTAACCACGAGTTGCGAGTAGATGTACACAGCATGAGAGAAAAACAGAACACTACAACAACATGATCTGCAGGAGGGGGGGATTGAGCCATCACTCTGTTCAACATCGGCGACAATTCAATTACATCGCTATCAACCGAGACCGTTGACCAAGAAGAAGAATCCCAAATCAGGCTAAACGCACAGTTAGAATGTCAAACTCACAATAGCAATGTCTCACCGTAGCATAAAATGCTGATTCCGCTGTCTTGGAAGACGCGTTGGTAGCTAGTTCAAAACGTAATATGTGCATCACACACCGACAGTCATCGCCACAGTCTTCGGAATACATCAAGGCAGCTCGGCCAGTCGTTCCATTGCTCGGTATGGCTGCAACCAACACGTCGCGCAGCGCAGCCAACACTGACTACTTTCCAGACAGCGACGTAACGTACACACCCAGTTTTCTCCCCATACCGCGCGTAGCGTCCCTCTCGTCTCCAACACACAAATCCAATCCACGCTCTCCAGAGACCCTTCCACTTGTCTCTCACTAGGCCTCTGCCAAAGATAATGAGTCAATCGAAACTCGCCGATCGCTGATGAACATCATCGATCCGACTCACACAGGAGCGACAGAAGAAGAAATATCGCAAACCACACTAGATAGAAAACTGAGCAATTTTCTATGACATGTACTTCAAGAGAATTGCATGATAGGTCATCTAAAGCTTCACTCTTGGGGCAGCTAAGTGCAATCACTCACGAATTTTGTTTGAGTATACACAGACTGAGATCAAGCAAGGCAAAACAGTTGGTTTTTTTGGACGAAGTACTTGTCGTTTTATCACTTTGATTTGTGCATTTAAATGCTGAACACACTTTAGGCATATTTCATCCGCATAAATTGTTTAGGCAATACAGACACAAAAAAGTAATATAAACTAAATACAAAACTTCAAGCTCAACAACAACATACGATAGACACACTCCTCTCAGTGAACTGACCACGGAAAATATGGCAGCCAAGTTTACAGAATTTGCCGCAAAGAGCGCTGTGACTCGTGTATTAGCCACTCTATGAAATTTAACGTCGTTGGTCTAACACGGCAGCTATACTAGCGCTCCAACCAGCATCACTGCAGTAAAAGAAGTATGGCATTATACAAACCGAGAATTTTTACTGCTGTTGTATACATTCCACATTAAATGTAGTGGTAAAATGTCGAATAGTTAATCTTTTCCTCTGTTGATAGTCAGTAGAGGGTGACAGGAAAGGACTGAGATACATTAAAAGCTGACGTATTTGATGTCAATACGACATCACGTCTCCATCGTTATTAAAATGTCAATGACAAAACCGTCGTATCATGCTGTCATGAAACAATGAAAGCATTTTCCATGTATGGTAAAGTTCGTAAGACACAGAATATAAATATTTTCCTAAGTGTATTTATTGCGCTATATCTTAGATTTTGGCACTTTAGACTCACCCGCTGTCACTCAACTTAATGGATTATATACCTACACCATCGTCTGAATCACACCGTCCATTGTGGAAAGTGTATGAAAATCCGTTCCGCAGTTTTTTTGTTTATCGAGGATAGACAGACGCGGCAAGTTGACTGCATTGTTTTCTATTATGCATCTACATACCGGAGGTGGTAACTACATGGAGTGTTGATTCTGGCTTTTAGAACAGTGCTGGTCAGTTTCACTTGAACTTTCCCAGAAACATTGTTTCATAGTGTGTCCATAATGCAAGAATAAGCCTAACAGTTACTGCTGAAATTGTGGTAAGACCGTAATGTCGCACATTGCGTTACTTTTGTTGCGAGGATAATGAATAATTTGGAGTTAAAATTGGTGATTAGCACAAGCAGTTCATGAATCTGATCTGGGTAAACAAGACCACCGCTAAAACCGGGTCTCCACAAAGATAGGTGACGGCCTCTCCACCATCTTCAGATAATTTCACCCTCACTGCTGCGTACTTAGCTTGATATCATGAGCGTTTTTTTAATGGTTCTGGATGAAGAGTGTTGCACACTTACTTCCATATAACATACATATCTAAACTCATTGAGTGCATTTTTGATGGTCATTAAGATCTAAATTTTCATGCATCTCAGTGGTTGTGGCATCATATCTCCTGAACCGTGTCAGCCAGCATGAAATAATTTTGCAATTACGTTGATGAAATAGGTGGATATTCTTGAAAAATATTAAGTATTAATTAATCATAAAAATGCTACATTGTTTCGATGCACGCCACTGTAGCCAGAAGATAGTTTTTGAGGAATCTGAGTGTGTAGTCCGTCATATTGTGTGTACACTTGCCGTAATTTGCGCAAGATTTGAAGTAAATTCCCAAGATTTCATAGCTAGTGTGATGGAAAGAGGAGAAGATGGAGTCGGTAATTGCCCAGCGATTCTATGACTGCTCAGCTATAGTGAAATGACTTGACGTACTTGACTTAGTTCCTGTCGTTCCGTCTGGAACATAGGGCCGAAACGAAATTTCTCCACGTGATGCGATTTCTGGCAAGTCTCTTCACTGCAGGTTTTTCCAACCTCTGCAGCTACTCTCTGGATCGTTCTTTTCCAGATGTGTTTGGGATGACCGCGTTGCCTAACTCCTTGAGGGTTCCAGTCCAACGCCACCTTTTCATCAGAGTTTCTTAACGTATGCCCAATCCATTTCCATTATCTTTCCTTGATTTGTATGTTGATTGGTTGCTAATTTGTCTCTCTCCAAAGATCTTGATTTGTCATTACATTTGGCCATCTTACGTTTAAAATACGCCGGAGACAACGGTTAATAAAAACTTGGAGCTGGATTTTGATGTGGTTAGTCACTTTCCAAGTTTCGAAACCACGCATCAGCACGGCCGTCACGTTGTTATTGAAAAGCCGGAGTTTTGTTTTCCTTGAAATGTTCCTGTTTCTCCAAATGGGGTACATCTGGACAAACGCACCATTTGCTTTGCGGATGCGACTACGGACACCCTCCTCGGCGCCTCCTGTAGTCGTGACTGTACATCCGAGGTAGAGGAAAGATTGGACCTGCTCTACATCCTCTCCATTCATGGTCAGCCTAGTGGTGGTATTCGAGTTTATTCGCATTTCTTTGGTTTTGCAAACATTTATCTTGAGGCCTGCAGCTTATCCTTCTTTCTGAAACCTGGCAAGTTTCTCTTCGATGTCTTAATATTTCTGTGCCATTAAGCAGATGTCGTCTGTGAAATCTAGATCTTCTAGCGTATCCCGCATCCCCCATTGCACACCTCTCGGCTGTCCCCCTATTACTCTCTTCATCACATGATCTAAAACCAAAATAAATAATGTTGGCGAGAGTACTTGGCATTCATAGTCCTGTTACATTTCCTTGATGATGTTAATGATCTTCGTTGGCATGTCGTACTTTGCAAGTGTATCCCACATGACTCTCAGATTGACCTAGTCGAAAGCCTTTTCAAAGTCAACGTAGGTTAGGTAGAGAGTGTGTTGCCACTCTGCACTTTGTTCCAGAATAATTCCGGGAGTACTGGTCCACACAGCTTCAATGTTTTCTAAAACTCGCCTGCTCTCTCCTCAATTGCGTTTCCACAGAATCCTTAATGCGGTTTAAAATAATCATCGAAAGTTTTGTGTCACAACTTCGTCGCCGCTTTTGTGTCCCAGCCTCGTCGTAGGTGTCGGTGGCCGAGTGGAATAAGACCGACACAGGAATAAGGATAGCCCGCTGGTGCAGGTACGGAGGGGAGCAGCCAGAAACTATAAACACTAGAGTAAATTAGAAAGAGATATATATTGCACAGAATGTAACAATACTTAACTTTTACATAGTACTGCAGAATGTTGATACATAGTTGTTAGAGGCCTGCCTGGTGCCTGTACGATAGCAAAGTCTTCAATGGTGCCTATCTGATTACGAATGTCCTAACTCGTTGCTATCTCAGTCCGAAGTGACCGACGTCTTTCCGTGGTGGCCACGAGCGGGGTTGCAGCAGAGGGCGCTCGTGGCTGTCGTGAGAACGCCGCGCCGTGTGTGCATGGCGGCGCGCGGCGAAAGTAAGTGGCGCGCACTTTGTACTTGTGCGACACCACACCCCTCCCCCCCAAACCGCCGCGCCGTCGTGGCGTAGGGCTGAGGGCCACGGCGACGGCACTGGGAGGAGGGCCTGGGCGGGGGCGTTACTGGTGGGACGGGCGTCGTAGCTGAGGCTGGGATCGAGACGCCGTCCGCGCCCCGGCATCCGCCTTGCGATCCTCCAGGGAACCCACCGAAACCTGGGGAAGGGCGCACCCTGCCGCCCAGATTGAGCAGGTCATCTTCTTCTGAGGTGCATGGCCCAAGCTGGGGGGGGGGGGGGCCTGCACGACCCCGGAGTCCCTCTCGGTGATGCTGTCAGCTGCGGCGGCGACGGAGGCGGAGAGGCGGACTGCGTAGGAGGCGCGTCCACCTCCATAGGGATCTCGTAGTCCGGGGACGAACGATGTGGTTGTGCTCCCTGGCGGTGAACTGGGTCTGGAATCAAGAAACCCGAGACAGGATCGCGCGGCCTGTGCAGGCGCAATTGGTTTGCGTGGCGCCGCAGCTCCGACCCTGTGGAAGAACGTACAACATACATATTGCGACCGAGCACGCGCTGAATGGTGCCCGGTAACCATTTCTTCTTGTTGCCAGCAAACACCCTGTACAGCACCGGCGTAGAAACCTGAAAACGCGTAGCGCCATACGAACCGACTCGGTGCGTGGGAAGCTGCAGCAGGTGAAAGAGAGTGCGGTGACGGCGGCCGTGTAGCAGCTCGGCAGGAGACGGGCCGTCACGTGGCATGCACCGACACGTAGACAGGAAAATTTGAAGAGCTTGCTGCCTGGAGTGCTGACCTTTCATCTTTTCCATGTGAGACTTGAATGTTCGAACGAAACGTTCTGCTTCACCATTGGACTGAGGGTGAAAAGGTGCGGTGGTGATATGCTGAATACCATTCACACGACAAAACTGTTGAAATTCCGTACTAACAAACTGAGGTCCATTGTCACTGACGATAGTTTCAGGCAAGCCTTCGATGCAAAACACTGATGTTAAGGCACTGATTGTACTAGAAGCTGTCGTTGAGTTCATGGCAATCACAAAAGGAAACTTGCTGAAAGCGTCTACAACGATTAACCAGCGCGTATTCCAGAAAGGTCCGGCAAAGTCAATATGTAAACGTTGCCATGGTCCCTTGGGGCGTGGCCAATCTGAGAAACGTTTATTTCGTTGTTATTGATCTTGTGAATCTAATGAAACAAGCTCCAGAAGTAGTTTTCCTGAAATTTCCGAGATGTAAAGAAATAATTTGAAAAAATGTATTTTATTACTTGTCACATTTTTTATTTATTTATTTTTTAAATTCCAGACAATTACACAAAGTTTTTAACAGAAGTTATACGGAATTTAATTTTTTGAAAATAAAGGTAATAATGTTAACTAAAACTGTATCAATGTGTCGGATAATATGCTTCCCTTCAACTTCTGTTGAAAATTTCATGCAATTATCTGTAATAAAAATGAAAAAAAAATAAAAAATGGGCCAATTAGTTAAGAAATTACTAATTTTCCCAAATTATTTCTTTGCTTCTCTGGAATTTCCGGAAAAACTGCAAATAGACGTCTGGGGCATGGTTAATTAGATTCACAAGATCAATAACAACAAAATAAATGGAAATCTTGTTTTACTTTAACTTCGCACAGTATTGAGATCGCTTCGTATTAGCGAGGTTGCTAAATTTTAGGCAGACTCATTTATTAGGCGTAATTCCGTAACTAAACATTTCCGGACTTATGATAATCTGAACTTTTTTCTTTTGTTTTTGTGGTGTCACACAAGTCTAAAGTGCGCGCCGCCGTGCACGCACGGCGCGGCGTTCTTACGACGTCAGCCACGAGCACCCTCTGCTACAACTCCGCTCGTGGCCACCACTGAACGACATGGTTCACTTGGGACTGATATAGGAACCAGCGAACACTTCGTAATCAGATGGGCACCAGTGAAGACTTGCCTATCGGATAGGCACTAGGCAGGCCTCTAGCTCAACTATGTATCAGCATTCTGCAGTACTGAGCTATGTAAAAGTTAAGTATTGTATAAATTCTGTGCAATATATATCTCGTTCTAATTTACTCTAGTGTTTCTAGTTTCTGCTGTCCAACTGGCTGCTCCCCTCCGTACCTGCACAAGCGTCCTACCTTTATTCCTGTGTCGGTCTTCCTACTCGGCCACCGACACCTACGACGGAAACGAGACACAAAAGCGGCGACGAGGCCGGGACACAAAAGTTTTACTAGTAGAATAACATATTAAATTATTTGCATACGTCACATTCAGTATTAAATGAACTGCTTAAATTCTATCTGTATACCGCATATTTCGATTGCTAGCAATGTTTAATGGCATAGATACTTCTGTTTAAGAATATAAAAGCAGTGGAAAATTCGCAATGCATTTGTCGCGGTGGCACAGCCATAAATGGAACATACCATCTCTGAAACATCTGCATTATAGGTCAGTGACACGTTACGTGGCAATTTATAATTTACCTGGAAAATTAATTAATGTAGAAAGGCAAAGCGGGGAGGGACAAACTGCTGTACTTCTATTTACAGCAAACAGGCGTTCATAAATAATATATTGACAGTGACTGATGATTAATTCTGCGAAGTCAATTGAGGCAGATAATTAGCGAATTCACGTGAAAAGCTTGACATGCAATGTTCAGGTTACATATAAACACGGAATACTTTATTAAAAGAAATTTACATAAACATTTCCAAGTCAATAAAAATAATTCTCTCAGGGAAATTAATGTATCAAGTCGCGAACTTGTCTACTGGAAAAAGTATTCTAAAAGTCTAATGTTGGATAACTACAGAAAAACCAAACTGCTGATCCAGGTCTCCTCTATTATCTCTGTTGGTTGGTTGTTGGGCTTTATAAAGGAGACTAAACTGCTGAGTCATCAGTCCCCTCTGACTCTGTAACTTGGGCGGTTAGAGATGCTAAAGTCAATACCGACTGGCTGTCTGGATATTGACATTTGCTTGTATCTTGTACATCTGTTGCCACTCAAAATATCAGTAGCGCGTCCTGGCGGAGATGTAAGAGGTTGAGAGTAGAGTTGCAAAATTGAGGTGTATCCCTCAAAATGAAGGGGCAGTCATATCCATAATGGATATAAAACTTGCGCATATTCCAGTAGAACGTTGTGTTAAAGCTTGAAGACATTCATCAAGAACTTTCGGCGATAAAAGTTTTTGAACATAACATTAAATATGGTTACAGGTTAGATTTAGCCGAGGGGACTAGGGCGCTCCAGTCTCGGTCTGCACGGCCACTACGGTCGGGGGTTCGAATCCCCCCTTGGGCATGGATATGTGTGCCATCTTTAGTATCAGGTAGTTTATAAGTAGTTTGTAAGTATAGGGACTGATGACCCCGTACTTAAGTCCCATAAACTCTACAAATATTTGAACATTTTGAACAGGTTAGATTTAATTGTAAGTTTTGTGGCGTTAGGTCAGCGCCACACGCCAGACGTAAGAGAACGATCGTGGAGAAGGCAGCGATCGACCGAAAGTCAGTCGAACGCAGGCGCCGCGCATCCTGGAGGGAGTAACCGAAGGTGCGCGCCCTCTATGAGAGGCTATATATAGGCCGACATATGCCTGGACAGCCTCTTAAGTTAAAACGCGGCTACGAATTTAGCAGTAACTAGGTCTCAGCGCAGCTTTCATCATACCGACGACGCTGTGAGAAGAGAGAAGAAACAGACATATGTTCTAAAGATGAGTATTGTAAATTTTCAGTCAATAATTAACTTGTAATACTAACTATATCAATGTTTTAGACGTCAGCGGATCGTGCACCAATATCTTTATTGAAAACGAGACCAGGACTAGTACTAAATAAAAGGTGTCGAGGTCAAAACAGTAAAAGAGGAAGTGGTGGAAACCGATGTAGTGAGGGGGGAAGGGCAGTGGTGGAATAAGACTGTCTGAGGCCCGGGGCGGCACCAAAACGAAGTGAGGTCCACAAGTAAAGTAACTTTTGTGATTCGGCGGTTCGGATGGAGGGGCGAGGCCTGAACATGGGCTACATAAGAAGCCAGCAGGTGTTGCCTGCGGAACCGCAGCGGGAGTACTCCCGCTTCGACTAGGAGGCTTGTCACAGGGCTTGTGCGAAAAGCCCCTGTCGCCAAACGAACACCACAGTGTAAAATTGGGCCTATTGCCGGCAGCGCTGACGGCGCAGCCGAATCGTAGACTATGCAGCCATAGTCTAGGCGCGACTGAATGAGGGCCTTGTAAAGTTGTAAGAGCGTTGGGCGTGAGGCTCTTCGACTTGTAGCAGGTCGCCACATAAGTAAATTTCGGGTTCCGGGTGTACTGCCCGACGTCGACAGAAATGCATCACACGGGTTTTGGATGCAGAAAATTGAAAACCATGGGCAAACGCCCACGATTGTGCCTTCCGAATTGCGATCTGCAACCGCCGTTCAACTACGCCGATGCTGGAGGAGCTGTAATACATGCAGAAGTCATCGGCATACAAGGAAGTAGAAACCGATGACCCTGCAGCCGCAGCAAGACCGTTTATGGCGATTAAGAATAAAGGAACACTAAGAACGGAACCTTGTGGGACTCCGTTCTCTTGACAATGAGGTGAGCTGAAACAAGGACCAACACGAACACGAAAAGAACGCAACGCCAGGAAGTTCTTAATTAATGTAGGGACAGAATATGATAGCGCCAGGTGGTGTCATACGCTTTCCGCAGGTCAAAAAAGACGGCAATCAGGTGTTCACGGCGAGAAAATGCTGTACGAATGGCCGACTCCAGCGACACGAGGTTGTCGATAGCGGAGCGGCCTTGACGGAACCCACCCTGTTGAGGCACCAAGAGTCCTCAGTCCTCGAGGATCCACATGAGCCTCCGACTCACCATCCGTTCGAGGAGTTTACACGTGACGTTGGTGAGGCTGATTGGGCGGTAACTATCAGCCACCTGTGGATCAGCCCCGGGCTTCATCACTGGGATGATGATGCTATCCCGCCATTGAGACGGGAAGACACCCTCAACCCAGAGACGATTCAGCAAGGAGAGAAGTTGGCGTTTAGAGTCTGCTGACAGATGTCGGAGGAACTGACTATGAATGCGGTCAGGTCCAGGGGACGTGGCTGGGCATGCGGCAAGGGCGCTTTCGAACTCCCATTCGCTGAAAGGGATGTTACAGATTTCCTGGCGTCGCGTTTGAAAGGAAATCTGTTGTCGCTCGGTGCGCTCTTTAAGAGCGCGGAAATCCGCATCATATGCAGCGGTCGCTGAGGTGCGAGCATAGTGGTGTGCCAAATGCTCAGCTATTGTGAGAGGGTCGGTGCAAATTGTACCCTTAATGCTGAGGCACGGAATTCCCACTGGTGGGCGGTGGCCAAAGAGGTGTCGAACTTGCGACCATACCCGTGAAGGTGATGCTTGGGATCCAATGGAGGCGACATAACGCTCCCAGGAGGCCCTCTTCTTTGCTGGATCAACCGGCGTGCCCGTGCACGGAGACGCTTAAACGAAATAAGGTTATCGACGGAAGGGTGGCGCTGTAGTGCTCGCCGACGTTCCCGGATGGCCTCAGCTATCTCCGGTGTCCACCAGGGCACTGACTTACGGTGGAGTGATCCAAGTCAGACGGGTACGGTTTTCTCAGCAGCAGAAATGATCGAATGAGTGACCTGCTGAACAGCGGTATCTATATCAGCCACAAAAGGAGAGGGAAGCACAGCGTCTATGGAATATGCTGGCCAGTCGGCCCTATGGAGGGACCAGTGAGGCAGACGGTCAGCAGGTGGACACTGTGGGAGCGACAGGAAGGGGACAGTGGGGAAATGGTCACTGCCACACAGGTCATCGTGGACCCTCCAAGTGAAGTGCGGAAGTAGGCTTGAGCTACAGACTGACAGGTCTATGGCGGAGAATGTACCGTGTGCCACGCTAAAGTACGTAGCAGCACCGGTGTTCAGGAGGCAGATGTTCAGCTGATTCAGTAGTGTCTCAACATCCCTACCCCATGCCGAGGTCTGCGTGCCACCCAACAAAGTGTGGTGGTCATTGAAATCCCCCAAAAGAAGGAAGGGTGGGGGAAGTTGGGCGACCAAGGCTGCGAGGTCCACAGGAGACACAGCCTCAGCTGGTGGGAGATAGATTGAACATATTGTAACATCTTGCACTGCCCGGAGCCGAACAGCAACCGCCTCTAGGGGCGTTTGAAGGGGCACGACAGCGCTCGGGACAGTGGCTAGGACATAGATGCAGACTCCACCAGAAACTCTGTCATAGATAGGCCGATTTTTAAAATAGGCCCGGTAGCCTCGAAGGGCAGGGGACCACGTTGCTGGGAACCAGGTCTCTTGAAGAGCGATACAAAAGGCAGGTGTATGGCTGAGAAGTTGTCGTAGCTCAGGCAGGTGGTGGAAAAAGCCGCTACAATTCCACTGGAGGATGAGGTTTCCTTCTGGCTGTACCGCCATGACGAATAAAACAGCAGATCACTCCATCGGATCGTCTGCTACCATGTGCTCGGAATCGACGGAACCAGAGATCTTATTTTCTGGGGAATCAGTAATTGCGAGATCCTCAGGAGATGCAAGGATCTCGACTTCATCCTCCAAAGAAGAGGATGTGGGTGGTTGTGGCTTTGAAGCCACTGAACATACTTTCTTCTTATTTCTCTTCTTCTTGTCCTCTCGCTGGCCCTTTGGTTTGCAGGGCCGAGGAGGCTTCCTAGAAGTGGCATCCGGGACGGAGGAAGAGCAGGAAGCTCTTCGTCCGGCAGGTTGGAGATCCTGAAGACTGCGGCCAGGATCCTCCGGAGCACTCTGGGAAGCTGCAGAAGGACCCCTTCCAAGCGAGAGGGGCCGGAGAAGGCTTCTCCTTCCCCGGCTTAGAGGTGGGGACTGGAGTCCCCGGTGTTGTAGCAGGTGATGCTCCCACTGTGAAAAGAGTGGGAGCCACCGAAGATGAGGTGCCCCCTACAGGTAGGGGGGCCGTGTCAGTTGATTGGGCCTGGCGGCGCGCTATCGTTGACGGAACAGGTGGAACAGCAGGCACAGTGGACGAGGACGATGAGGCTGCCGTGGCATAGGTAGTTACGAGGCAGACAGGATGGAGCTTCTGATATTTCCGTTTGGCCTCTGAATAAGTCAGTCGATCTCTGGTCTTTTATTCCATTATTTTCCTCTCTTGCTGCAGAACTGTACACATAGGCGAGCAAGGTGAGTGATTCTGGCCGCAGTTGACACATACTGGAGGCGGCGTGCAAGGGACGTTCGGATGAACTGCACGTCCACACTCCCGACATGTTGGGTTGGCATCACATCGGGAGCTCATATGGCCAAACTTCCAGCATTTAAAACAGCGCATAGGGGGAGGAACGTAGGGCTTTACGTCGATCCGGTAAACCATCACCTTGACCTTCTCGGGCAATGAATCACCTTCAAAAGCCATGATGAAGGCACAGGTGGCGACCCTATTGTCCCTCGTACCCCTATGGATTGGCCAAATAAAATGTATTCCCCGCCGTTCTAGGTTGGCACACAATTCGTCATCTGACAGCAGCAAGAGGTCTTTATGAAAGACGATACCCTGTACCATATTTAGGGTCTTGTGCAGCGTAATGGTAACGGAAACATCACCCAGCTTGTCACAAGCAAACAGTGCCCGTGATTGAGCTGGAGATGACGTCGTTATTAATACTGATCCCGACCGCATCTTCGACATGCCTTCCATCTCTCCATACTTGTCCTCAAGGTTTTCAACAAAAAATAGTGGTTTAGTTGTCTTAAAAGATTCCCCATCACTACGGCTACAGACCAGATACTTAGGGGCATAAGCCTCACCCTTCTGTCTTCCCTGACGTTCCTCCCAAGGTGTAGCCAGAGAAGGAAACGTTTGGGGATCATAATCTGCAGCATTGTAGTCCCTTTTACCATGCTTAGAAACGCCATTTTTGCGTGTGGCGACGCTATTTATTGCTCGTTTCATGTTCGTCCCACGAGCAGCTAGGGAACTAAAGGTCCACCCAGGCAGAGCCCCGCTTGCCTGGGTAAGCCTTATACAACTGAGGTACGGCAGGTTCCTCAGAGGTTGCTCGCTAGCGGCTGTTCAACCTCAACACCCATGCATCTCCTCGGCACGTAGCAAACCTTGAGATTGAGTTTTTTTTTATAGAGGTTTGTACCGTCCTCGCGACCCGGGCGATTAAGCCAAGATCCCCGGGCTCTGAAACGTACAACGTTCCACCGTCGTGCCGAACGATGGTCGCTGAAGCACGCACAGAGCTTACGGTGTAGCGAACTGTTGGCGCGACACAGCCCGCAGCTCAGGACCCCGGGTTTGCCAAGCCCGTACCCTAGCAAATTAATGATGAGCCCCTGAGGGGTCCCCGTCTGGGCTTCCAATCACCCTCCTCCCTCATCTGGCATGGTCGTTTCTGCTGTCTTTAGTATGTTAGTTTATAAGTACTTTGTAAGTTTAGGGACTGATGACCCCGCATTTAAGTCCCATACGCTTAATAAACATTTGAACACACAGTCCTCCGACGGTAGCGGTCGCCTCAGAAGGAAACTTCACACATGAACAATACAAAACTGAAAAACTGCCACGATTTGCATTTACTGCATAAAAGGATGGTACGTGAAGTTCAGAACATCAATAACAATCACCTAAAGCCAATGGAAGCAACTCTCAAAAATTGTTGCAACTTTGAAATTATTGCAAAGTGCGCGTAAGTATCAGTAATTAAAACGGGTGCATCATCTGTCGGTTTAGCTCTGTTGGTAGCCTACTGGCGTCATAGCCATAGAGTCGGAGGTTCGTATCCCACTGGGACTTTTTTTACTTTTTACCAAATGGTCAAATGTCTGTAAATCAATCGGACCAAACCGCGTGGTCATCAGTCCGTAGCTTACAAACTACTTAAACATAGGTAAACTAACATAAGGACAACACACACACACACACACACACACACACACACACACACACACACACACACACACACACACACATGCCCCAGGGCGGACTCGAACCTCCACACTTTAGACCGCTCGGCTACTCCACCGCGGCTCTTTTTATCATTCACTTATATATAACATTTTGGGATCTCTAATTCCACTTGTGTAATTTTTTGTTTACGTGTATGTATACGAGTTGAAATCCTTGTCGTCAAGTAAAACAATGGTTGAGTAAGGTAGCATCTTGGAAAGCCATTAGTAACAAGGGAGACAACTTTTCCAAATATAGTGCCGTACCTCTTCACGAACTGAACAATCAAAGACTACCGTCGTAAACTAATAGTGAAGGCAATACTGTAAAATACGTAACTTACGTTATTGATTGACTATCATTATTAACAGCCTTCCATAAAATATAGAAAATTACGAATAAACAAAAACACGTGCACTTTTCGTAAAGATTACCATTATGTATTAAAATTTTGTAAGTGTTCGAGCACCTGACCCCAAGGTTGGAAAATCAGAACGGTAGCACCTGATCTACAGGAACAGATGCAGCTATTACTTTACTTACTTGTACTTAGTCCAAACGTGCACTTTAGAAAACTTTAAAGTCGATTATGTCGAACATTTTTGAGAGTAGCGTCGAATGGCTTTGGCTGGTTGTCATTTAATATCTGAACTTCACAAACCATAAATTTAAAGAAATTCTATAATGCGATACCCATGTGGTCTCTTTGTATGAATAGCATATACTGTTTTTCAATATGGCCTGCTAAACTATAATTTCGCTCGGTTGATGTGAAAGTAGCAGGAAAGAAAGAATTTCCATGAACCTGTAAATTATATTACTGCTGAGAATTAAGGTAATTTGCACGTGGAAATGACTGAAAAATCGAAAACAAAATTCCCTCCATCTGAAAGACAATTTTCTCTCTTTTCCAAAAATGTATGGTTTATTTACTTTTAAATAGTTACTATGGTCTTAAACGCTCTTTGAAAAACTGTTTGCACACTGGTCACGCTAGTGCATCAGGCAAGGAATATCACCATAAACATTCCATGCCTGCCGCAGTCATGGAAAGAATGAAGCCAATATACAGCGACCTTGCAGATAAAGTGTACTTAGTAAATGTCTACATGGTCGTACACAAAACCCTAATGAGAGTTTCAAAAGCTGCCTGTGGCATAGAGTACCGAAAACTAAGTATGTTGGATGAAAATCACTCAAAATAGGTGTAATGAAAGCTGTTATCTTTTTCGATAATGGTGTAATTAGCAGGACAAAAGTAATGAACAAATTAGGCATCCGACCAGGAAATAATACGATAGCTACTCTGACTGCGATAGATCTTTAGCGACCAGCTGAAGCTGAAAGGGCTGCTGAAGTCTCCACTAAAGAGTCCAGAGTGAGGAAAAGACTCCTGAAAAAATCTGCAGAGGATAAAGAAGCACGATTATGCCACTGGAATGTTCTGAAAGAGTCATACGGCGAATCAAAAACACTGTGAACATTCTTATTTTCTTGAAATTACATTTTCAGAACATTAGGTACATTATGGTATTAGCTATGGACACCAAATTTCTCCCTATTGAATAATAGAACGGTATCTTTGTATAATACCCAGCACATTGCATACATTATGTTTGTCATTCAATATAACATTTTAACGACGATTTTTAGACAAAATAGTAATGAAGTGTAATAAGCGTTTTTCGATGTCCTCAGAAATACTCCAAACTACAAAACAAGAGGCATATTGTGAGCTTGAGTTAATGTCATTCAGTGTTGGTACAAAATCCCAACTTCCTTTGCGTTGTAGATTAATGTGCAGCGGAAGTAAGATATGAAAATGCAGCCCATTCAGGTTCAGGTCTCCTTATTTAAGAGAGGATGAATGCATAGAATTTAATGAAAACTTAACATCTGCGTAGACTGCAGTTCCATACCATTGGAATGTGCCTTGGTAAATGCGATTTATCTTACGAATTCAGAATGATCATGTTTTACTTGGGTCCTTACGACAGGCTTACGTGACACCGATTTGACGCAAGCATTTCGAATGAATGTACGTATTCAATTGTCCCACCGCGTTTAGCCTCAGACCTAATTTTCATTCGCTGTTCGTAAATCCGATTATTTGACCGTCAGGCTAAATTACGGTTTCCAGCCCGCTTGGCATTTCGGTTATTGGGGATTTAATTGGCTGCGTTTGTATCAAGGGCGCTGAGGGTAACAAGTCATGAGCTGGGTGAAAGGTTGAAAGAGTGAATTTAAACCTGTCAGTGTGATCCCTGCTGCTGTACACGAGTAAGCGACTGGCGACTCTTGCATCTGCTAACAGAGTAAGGACAACTGTATGCCAACAACAGTCACACTCTGGTTCGATAAGACGATAAATTTCGCAATCATTCGCTGTTATTTAAAAGTACCGTAGCAGAATTCCAGATAATGTGTACTTGATGTGTTACAACGAGCGATGTGGAGCAATGGTAATACACTGGTCTCGCAAATCCATCTCCGGCCTTCCACATTTCGGTATTTCGTGATATCCCTAAATGATTCCAGGCAAATTCCGGGATGGTTCCTTTGAAAGGGCACGGCCGATTTCCTTCCACATCCTTACCCAGTCACTCGTAGCGTAAGCTCTGTCTCTAATGACCACACTGTCGACGGGATGTTACCTCCAAGTTTCCGTCCTTCTTCTTTGACGTGTTACCTCCTGCGATCTGCAGGAAAGAAACAGAATGCAATTAATTTAGCGCCTCTTTGGTTGGGCACCGTTTCTTTCGACTTCTCGCGAAGTAGTGTCCATTACACCACTGTCTATCAGGAAGTTGTTGTCGTAATTGTTTAGACCCCTCAGGGGCTCAGCATTAATTTGCTGAGTACGGGCTTGGCGAACCCGGGGTCCTGAGCTGTGGGCTGTGTCGCGCCAACAGTCCGCTACACCGTAAGCTCTGTGCGTGCCTCAACGACCATCGTTCGGCGCGACGGTGGAATGTTGTACGTTTCAGAGCCTGGGGATCTTGGCTTAATCGCCCGGGTCGCGAGGACGGTACAAACCTCTCTAAAAAAAAACCTCAATCTCAAGGTGTGCTACGTGCCGAGGAGATGCATGGGTGTTGAGGTTGAACAGCCGCTAGCGAGCAACCTCTGAGGAACCTGCCGCACCTCAGTTGTATAAGGCTTACCCAGGCAAGCGGGGCTCTGTCGGGGTGGACCTCTTTTCCCTAGCTGCTCGTGGGACGGAAATGAAACGAGCAATAAATAGCGTGGGCGGTCGGAAAAACGCCGTTTCTAGGCGAGGAAAGTCCGATTTCGATGCAACGGTATATGACCCTAAGACGTTCCCTTCTCTGGCTACGCCATGGGAAGAGCGCAAAGCTTTACACAGTTCCGATCCATATTCGCCGCGATACCTTGTCTTTTCCCGGACTGATGGAGACTCTTTCTTGTCCACCAAACCGCAGTTCTTCGTTGACCATCTCGAGGACAAGTATGGTGAGGTGGAGTCTTTCTCGAAAATGAGAAGTGGGGCTGTTCTGATACAGACGGCATCCCCAGCCCAGTCAAGGGCATTTTTGGCCTGTGACAAGCTGGGTGATATTCCTGTCAGTGTCACGCCCCACAAGACCCTCAATATGGTCCAAGGCCTATCTACCAACGAGACTTGCTGTCGCAGTCTGATGACGAGCTACGTACCAACCTGGAGCGCAGAGGTGTTCACTTTGTCAGACGTGTCTATAGGGGACCAAGAGATAACAAGGTTGCCACTGGTGCATTCATCCTGGCCTTCGAAGGCGATACACTGCCTGAGAAGGTCAAGGTAATGATCTACCGGTGTGACGTTACACCGTACATCCCGCCCCCTATGAGGTGCTTCAGGTGCTGTAAGTTCGGGCATATGTCCTCCCGGTGCACTTCTAGCCCTGTGTGCAGGGAATGTGGACGTCCATCTCATCTGGACGCTCCCTGCACCCCGCCTCCCGTCTGTGTGAACTGCAACCAGCTGCATCCACCGTGCTCTCCAGACTGTAAAGTTCTCCACAAAGAACGAAAAATAATGGTGATTAAGACCTTGGACCGACTATCGTACAATGAGGCGAGAAAGAAATATGAGCGGCTCCATCCGGTGAACATGACCACCTCTTATGCAGTAGTGAGGTCGTCCCCGCGCACTACGGGTATGACACCTACCAAGGTATCGCTTCCTCCTGTGGGCCATAGGGGCCACAAAACTGCCGCTGCCCCCTCGTTAGGTGGGGGCGTGGCTCCATCTGCTGCTGCAGCACCTGTTGTGGGGGCAGTTACCTCACAACCATTGGGGACACCAGTCCCCAACCCCCAGCCGGAGAATCAACAGCTTCCTCCGGCACCTCTCCCTCGGAACGTGTCCTTCAGGACGCTCCCTTCTGGGGAGTCCCAGGGTGCGCCAGGGGATCCCAGCCTTTGGCTGAATGATCCAAAACCTGCTGGTCGAAGGGCTTCTGGCTCTTTGACGATCACTGATGCCACTTCTGGGAAGCCCTCCAAGCCCTTAACACCAAAGGGCCAGCGAGAGGGCAAAAAGAAGCCGAAGAAAAAGAAGGACGCGAAGGAGGCACCTTCGGTGCCTCGGAAGGAACGCTCCGTCACCTCTTCGGCCTCTGAAGACGAGGTGGAGATCCTCGCATCACCTGAGGATCTCGCCATACTTGGATCGCCTGAACCGATGGTTCTCGATCCTGCAGAGTCTGCGGAGTTGGCAGCAGGTGCCCCTGCTGAATAACCATTTCACAACTTGAATTATGGCTATTCAGCAGACTTCAAACAGCATCTTGCAGTGGAATTGCGGCGGTTTTTTCCACTACCTGCCTGAGCTGCGGCAATTACTCTGCCGCTTCCCTGCCATCTGTCTTGCCTTGCAGGAAACGTGGTTTACCGTCGAGAGGACCCCAGCCCTCCGAGGCTATCGGGGCTACTTTAAGAACCGAAACGTCTACAACAGAGTTTCCGGTGGCGTCTGTGTTTATGTCCAAACTTCTGTCCCCAGTGCTGCAGTGCCTCTACATACACCTCTAGAGGCAGTCGCTGTACGGCTCCGGTTGTTACAGGATTTTACCATCTGCTCTCTGTACCTTCCACCACATGATGCCATCTCTCCCGTCGACCTCGCTGCCTTGGTCGCCCAACTTCCCCCACCCTTTCTTCTTTTGGGGGATTTCAACGCCCACCACCATCTGTGGGGTGGCGCACAGACCTCGGCCCGGGGTAGGGATGTTGAGTCTCTCCTATCAGAGCAGAATCTCTGTCTTTTAAACACCGGTGCTCCTACCCACTTTAGTACAGCACATGGTACTTTTTCCGCAATAGACTTGCTGAGGCCATCCGGGAACGTTGGCGAGCACTACAGCGCCACCAACGTCACCCGTCTGTCGACCATCTTGTAGCCTTCAAGCTTCTCCGGGCACGGGCCCGGCGACTGATAAAAGATAGTAAGAGAGCGTCGTGGGAGAAGTATGTCACGTCCATTGGTTCCCGCGCTTCTCCTTCCAAGGTGCGGTCGCAGGTTCGACGCCTCTTTGGGCACCGCCCACCGGCGGGAATTCCGTGTCTCAGCGTTCAGGGTACGCTCTGTACTGACCCTGTCGCCGTCGCTGAGCACCTGGCAGATCATATTTCAGGCATCTCAGAGACTGCTGCTTATGGCGCAGACTTTCGCGCCCTTAAAGGGCGAGCAGAGAGACATCTGCTTTCATTTCGAACGTGACGTCGGGAACCATACAACGACTCATTCACTGAGTGGGAGTTTGAAGGTGCCCTTACTGCATACCCCGATACCTCCCCTGGACCCGATCGCATTCACAGTCAGTTCCTCCGACACCTATCAGCGGATGCCAAGACCCAACTTCTCGCCCTGTTTATTCGGATATGGCTGGAGGGTGTTTTTCCGTTCTCGTGGCGGGAAAGCATTATCATTCCGGTGATTAAGCCTGGGGCAGATCCGCAGGTGGCAGATAGCTACCGCCCGATCAGCCTCACCAACGTTCCATGCAAGCTCCTCGAACGGTTGATGAGTCGGAGGCTCATGTGGATCTTCGAGGACCGGGAACTTCTAGTGCCACAACAGGGTGGGTTCCGTCAAGGTCGCTCCGCTGTTGACAATCTTGTGTCACTGGAGTCGGCCATCCGTACAGCATTTAGTCGCCGCGAACACCTGGTTGCCGTATTCTTCGACCTGCGTAAAGCATACGACACTACCTGGCGCTACCATATCCTGTCTACGCTGTACGACTGGGGTTTACGGGGTCCGCTTCCCATCTTTATTCAGAATTTCCTGGCGTTGCGTTCTTTTAGAGTTCGTGTTGGTTCTTGTTTTAGCTCACCTCATTGTCAAGAGAACGGAGTCCCACAGGGTTCCGTTCTCAGTGTCTCTCTATTTTTAGTCGCTATCAACGGCCTTGCGGCGGCCGTGGGGTCATCGGTATCCACTTCCTTGTATGCCGATGACTTCTGCATGTATTTTAGCTCCACCAGCATCAGTGTTGCTGAACGTCGGTTGCAAATAGCCATTCGAAAGGCGCAATCTTGGGCGTTTGCCCACGGGTTTCAGTTCTCTGCGTTGAAGACCCGTGTGATGCATTTCTGCCGACGTCGGGCAGTACACCCGGAACCCGAACTCTATTTAGCTGGAGACCTGCTACGTGTCGTAGAAACACACAAGTTTCTAGGCATGTTGTTCGACAACCGTCTCACCTGGGTGCAACACCTTCGCCAGCTGAAACGAAAGTTCTGGCGACACCTCAACATCCTACGTTGTCTCAGCCACACTGTTTGGGGAGCCTCACGCCCAATGCTCTTACAACTTTACAAAGCCCTCATTCAGTCGCGCCTAGACTATGGCTGCATAGTCTACAATTCGGCTGCGCCATCAGCACTGCAGGCGTTGGACCCAATTTTACACAGTGGTGTCCGTTTGGCGACAGGGTCTTTTCGGACAAGCCCTGTGACAAGCCTCCTTGTCGAAGCTGGAGTCCTCCCGCTGCGATTCCGTAGGCAACACCTGCTAACATCTTATGTTGCTCGTATTCAGGCCTCGCCCTTCCACCCGAACCGCCGGCTCCTTTTTCCAGACGCTGCACTACCTATCCCTCCACGGCGACCCAGGTCGGGTTACCCGATCTCGGTCCGTGTTCATATCCTTCTTTCGTCTCTCACCTCCTATCCACTTCCTACCACTTTCCACTATTCCTTTCACACTCCTCCTTGGTCCATTCCTCGTTTGCAGCTCCGTCTGGACCTGTCCCATGCGTCGAAGGCCACTGTTTCTCCCGTACATCTCCGTCACCAGTTTCTGCAAGTGCTCGAGCCGAACCGTGCCGCAGACGCCATTTACACAGATGGTTCCGTGGTAGATGGCCGTGCTGGGTATGCGTTTCTACATCGCAACCACGTAGAACAGCATTCTCTGCCCGGCATCTTCTCCGCCGAGCTGGTCGCTATTCTCAGAGCTCTACAACATCTCAAAGCCTGCCCCAGGGCGTCATTCGTCATCTGTACTGACTCCCTGAGTGGCTTACAAGCGATCGACCAGTGTATCTCTCGGCACCCAATAGTGCGGTCGATCCAAGTTACTGTTCACTCCCTATGCCAATCAGGCCGTTCTGTGGTCTTTGTGTGGACCCTGGGCCATGTTGGCATACCAGGGAGTGAACATGTTGATCGATTGGCCAAGCAAGCCACTATGGGACCACCTCTCACATTTGGTGTCACGGAACAGGATTTTAAACTGGTGTTGCACCGGAAGGTACGCGAAGCTTGGAGTACTGAGTGGGCTACGGCGACTGCACCGAATAAGCTTAGGGCAGTGAAGCTCTCCACAGCTTTGTGGAAATCTTCACTGCGGCCGACCCGCCGAGAGTCAGTTGTCCTCTGTCGCCTCCGGATTGGACATACGTGGCTCACCCATGGGTATATCCTTCGGCGCGAGGCTCCACCCGTGTGTCGATGTGGCACTGTGTTGACAGTGGCCCATCTTTTGTTGGATTGTCCGCTTTTAGCCAACCTGCGGCATTATTTTACTCTTCCAGACGCACTACCCTTAGTTTTAGGTGACGACGCCTCTATGGCTAACAAAGTTTTAAGTTTTATCCGCGCTGCTGGTTTTTATGTCTCGATCTAACGATAGGTGCTGTGGCCTGACATATTAGGCCACCACCAATCCCGTTTTTTACCTTTTAACACCCTTAGGCGTTCTTAGTGTATGCAGTATGGCTGGCTTATCCTGTTTTTTCTTTGTGATCAGACAGCCAAGGTACTCCACTAGCCAACTTTATTTCTGACTTTGTTTTAACAATTCTGTGTGTCTTCGTTTTCAGTTATCAGTGGTTTGTCCATTGTCGACCTGTACCTTATGTGCGTGACCAATTTTAGAGCTCTGTTTTCCTTTTCGATATTGACAGGTGACTCTCAGTTAGTAACATGGGACTGATGACCTAGCTGTTTAGTCCCCTCAAAACCAACAACAACAACAACAACAACAACAACAATTGTTTAGATGGTTGTTGGCTTATTACATAGGTGTGACGTCGGACATGTCCGAAAGAATAGATACCACACCATAATTTACACGCAAAGGCGGCGTTGGCTTCAATTACTTCACCGCAGATGCGGTCATACGTTCGATCTCGGACGGGAATCCGGAATGGCGAGTGTAAGCGGACATGAATAATAGAGGCGCTACACCCATAGCGTGCGACTTGTGGGAATTTGACAGGGACGGGAGGCGATCACGGGTAACTAAGTGGTTAAGGCGAACGCTGGCCCCAAGCAAGAGACCGAGGTTCGATTCCCAGCCCGGCTCACTTGTCGCCATTGCTTCATTTCTGTGCCCTAGTGCAGCCACTTCTTCCTTCTTCCTTCTCCTCCTTTACATCAATAATTTTGTGTAGGCTTGTTTGAGTGAGCGCCTTCGAAAAAACTAAGTCGCCCGCCTTGGCTGCCTGTTGTGTGGGCACATTAAACAGTATGGGGCCGCCACAGCATGATGACAATACGTTATTCTAAAAGAATCTGTTGGTTAGGTATTAAACTATGAAATATTTCAGTCCCATAAAAAGCATAAAATGTACAAAACTTCACGTCTCATATCGTGTGAAAACAAGTCATTTATTCTTGTCTCTGGAAGCACCTAACAAAGAAAATAATTCATCAATTGTTAACTAATAAGCTACCTAACAACATTTATTCTTACCACATCAGTGTTAAATATAACGACTTGGCAATGGCACAGCATAAAAATTACTTAAGAATACATTTTATAATGACTTGGCAAGTTACATATACATAATGACATACAATAATCTACATTAGAATACATACTGATGATCACATCAGAAGAATGTACCGGTTGATAAAAAAGTCAGTATAAATTTGAAAACTGAATAAATCATGCAATAATGTAGATAGAGAGGTAAAAATTTACACGCATGCTTGGAATGACGTGGGCTTTTTAGAACAAAAAAAAAGTTCCGACAGATGGCGCTTCGTCTGATTCGAAAAGCAATAATTAGCATAACAAATTAAGACAAAGTAAAGATGATGTTCTTTACAGGATATGCTAAATATGTTCACCAGCATTCCTCAACAATACCTGTAGTCGAGAAATAATGTTGTGAACAGCAGTGTAAATCATGTCCGGAGTTGTAGTGAGGCATTGGCGTCGGATGTTGTCTTTCTGCATACCTAGACATTACGGTTGATCACAATACACTGGCGACTTCAGGTAACCCCAAACCAAGTAATCGTACGGACAGAGGTCTGACGAATGTGGCGGCTGAGCACACGATCACCACCAAACGACGCGCACAACAGACCTTTCACACGTCTAGCAATACTTTTTTAAAATTATTTTTATTCTTTTTTTTTTGGGCCTAATAAAACCCCATCTCATTTCAAGCACGTGTGTCAATTTTTACCACTATTTGCATTATTCCGTGATTTATTAAGTTTTCAAATTTATACTGACTTTTTGATCACCCCGCCTAATAGTACTTTTTGTTAACACGCAATTTCCTTTCGTTATGCCTATTATAGAAATAAAATGTGTAATGTTAATATGGTCGCTATAAATGTTGTTATGTAATTAAATATTTGTGACAAAATTATATGCTTAGATAGAAAAAATGTTTGTAGAACTTATGGGACTTAATTACGGGGTCATCAGTCCCTAAGCTTACAAACTACTTATGAACTAGCTAAGACTAAGGACGGCACAAATATCCATGCCCGAGGGGGGATTCGAACCCCCGACAGTACTGGCCGTGCAGACCGTGACTGGAGCGCCTCAGTCCCCTCGGCCACCGCGGCCGGCGCTTAGATAAATACCAACTATCATAACCGACTTGGTTTCACGTGCGATCTCGCCACTATTTGTAAGTGTGCGTATCGATAGATACTGTTTTGTACATTTATGTTTATGGTGGAACTTGATTTCTGAAGAATAGAGTGTAAGGACGTCACTCGGGTATTCAATAAAGTTTATTAGAATACAACAAGAAAGTCAGTGCTCCTCTGACTGTATGATAATGTTCAACCAGAACAAAAGTATACACAAAATTAAAACTCCACTGGTTTGCATTTCCAGTACTTTAACAATGGAAGTTCAGCAATCTCGGACGTCAGTGAGGAGTATCTACAGTTTGTTCGTCCCCACAGTCGCTGGCGGTGCCGCGGAAACTCGATGGCATCCTTGGCGGCGCGTCTGGGCGTCTGGGCAGTGGCGGCGGCGGCGACGACGACGTCGGAGGGTGGAGGCGTTGCAGGTCCCTTGGCTGGCGTCCAACTGCTGTGGCTAGGCTTTACGCAATCCTTAAGTACGCACGCGGAAAGGTATCTACCTGCGCTACTCCCGATCACGTGTATGGCGGACGCTCTGTGGGCGTGCTGCTGTCGCTGCTTGCGAACTCGTGTGGTCCCGCGGAGTGTTCGCCTACATGCCCGGCAACCCGCGACGCCTTCGTGTTGTGAGTGTTGTCGCTGTATTGGGCGGACAGGACAATTTATTTCTCTTAATCCTCCTTCTTCGGGGGAAATTTTTGTTATCCGTCTACTACGGATGTAGTTATAACCCAGTCCGTCTCTTTTCGTGTTCATCAGATGCTTTGATGTAAAAATTATTATCAGCTTTGGACGGTAAGCGCTTCTAAGTCGATTGTATTCAGTGACTGTGGACTTCTGAGGTTTGATAACACTGAAGTCGACGGTAAGTAGATGTAATCCATGCGAGATTGTCGCAATCGAAAATCCTATGTATGCTTTATCACATATGAAAATTAAAACTTCTTTTTCTTTCTTCTGTGATAATATCATTCGACAAGCGTAAATAGTGCCTCACCGAATAAATGTCAACAACACAGGATATCGTAATACCGTTCTTTTTCTATGCTGAAGAACACCTCTTACCTCAAATCTGATGTATCTGAAACAATTTATAAAGCAAGCGGAGGGAAACATATTATGAAAATTACTTGATTCATCTAAATCTTATTAAGTTTAGTTAGGTAATCGCCTTCAGATGTTCAGTGTTAAATGTGACTGTTGTGTAGACTTCAGTACAAAGGCGGGTTTGATGCCGGTCTCGACACTAGGAACCTATTGATCTAAAAATAACGACAAACTCCATCGTCTTGTTCATGCTAATTGTACGAATGATTGCCTCTCGGTCTCCCTCTGCGATTTTTAACTTACTCTTCCCTCCAATGTTAAACTGGCGATTCCTTGATGTCTCAGAATGTCTCCTATTAACCTATCCCTTGTTTTAATCCACGTATGTCAGTAATTTTTCTCCCCTATTAAACGATCTACCCGTATAATCTCCAGCATTCGTCTATAGCACACAGTTGAAAGCTAAACTCATTATCGTCGCTGTTTCACTACCATTCAACACTGCAAATCACCCAACTGATGGATTCATAACAGTTGACTGACTAACAGGTGGATTTGGGAGACTTTTCCTTCTCAGCAGAAAGGTGGCCACGACTCAAAATATGTCTGAGAAGCTCTAACTTATTCCAAAGTAACTGGTATCCCAAGTCTCGTTACCACATTCTTGGCCACTCATCACGTTCTCCAGGAACCAAAACAAAAAGGACAAGGTCAATGTGTAACAGTCCCGAAATGTTATTTTCTAAGGCACTAATACGATTCACTATGGGAAATAAGGCAAATAGTTAACCTGTCATATTGAGAAAGTATGAAATTAATGATTTGTCGTGAGCAAAGTGGTTGGCTAATGTGAGCACATAAAGTTAGAACGTGAAGCATTTTTTTCTGTTACTGATAACTCAGATTTTTGTACACTATTTATTAATCACATGCTGAATACAGCTTAACTACAGCTCAACCAACTTGAAATTATTTCTTCAAGTCAGGTGATTACGGACAGTTCTAGCAAATTAAGTCCGAGCTGAAAATGTTTACTAGGGGCCGATAAAAAATTGACTAGCCAGTCAGAAATACTACCGTTAGCAGAACTACAATGCAAGTTTCAGTAGCTCGTCAGACCAAGTTCAATGTCAAGTATAATAAGTAACATTGAGAAAGAAGTTAAAAATTTTATAAATAATTCTTCAAGTATCAAAAGAAGCAACGGGAGCGGAGATTGGGTAGGGACACAGTTCACGTTATGTGCGCAAATCTTTACAGTGAAACGGATGTTAATGCCGCGGCGGAGCGCGCGACTGGTAGCCGTCGGAGGTTCCAGTCCTCCTCGTGCATGGCCTGTGCTCCGTAGATAAAGTTAAAGTAGTTTGTAAGCTAGGAACTGAAAACCACAGCAGTTAAGTCAGATTTACAAACATTTAAACAGTTGAACTTAGCCATCTTGAATGTTTGAAAGCCTAGCCAGGACTGCGTAGGACACAGTTTTTTAACCTTTTCGAATAAACGATCCCTTCGATGTAAAAATTGTCTGGCGACCCACGTCAAAATAAAAATATTCTGATGACCCCCGTCCACGCCTCCTCACGTACTGTAACAACACTATGTTATCTGAAAGTGCTCATATTTTATGTTCTTTCTTGCGCTTCTAATTTCTTTTTAATTTTTTGAAGAAGCTTTTTTTTTTATTTTTCGGAAAGGAAAACATTATCCCGCTGTTACACGATTTCCGATAAAATAATGTATTTTGCTTAACGAGTATTTCGCATTTTAGGCAAGACTCAGAAGCTAATTATGCACCTTATGAAAGGCCACAGTATTAGGACAAGCAGATTTTTTCCGAATTTATTATTCTTGTTGTTGGGCTTTTTAAAGGGGGCTAAACGGCTGGGTTATCAGTCCCCTGTTCCCATCTAACAGATCACATCATTTTATTAGCCGTTTAAAAATCAAGTACTCCTCACGAGAAGTTCAAAGAGACAATGAGTGCTACAACGACACCATCAAATAAAAAACCACTAAAGTAGTTCAAATGTTCAAATATTTGTAAATCTATCGGACCAAACTGCGTGGTCGTCAGTCCGTAGCTTACAAACAACACACACACACATGCCTCAGGGAGGACTCGAACCTCCACGGCGATCAACCGCGCGCTCCGCAGCGAGACGCTTTAGACCGCTCAGCTATTGCACCGCGGCACTAAAGTAGTGAACCAAATAAACAACAGTACTAAAATATCACAGCAGAAGATTGTGGCTAACTGATTGCAAGGATAATAACGGAAGAGCCAGCCATTCTGCACATACTACAACTGCCTGGACTAAAACTTACAGGACGAAAGTGACAACTGATTATAACCGTTTAAACGGTAGGTACCTTTTAAATCAGGCTTGGGTGCCCACTATTAAATCACATGATAACAATCAGCTGCGTGAGTAAAACCTAAAATACGGTCAACCGTAGCACCATCGTCTCCTACAATAAAATAAAGCGTATCTGATTCACTACTGCCAACCAGTGTGGTGTACGACATCGTTATCAGACAACTGATAAAGTCACAGTATATAGTTGCAAACATTCAGCAGCTGCTAACAGTTATCCGCCCTAAAGAGAACCACTGCTTAGTGATAGAAACGTTGGCAATTCCTTTGCTATGTATTTTATAAATAACGCGGCCTAATATCCAAATAGTTTTATTCGAATGGAAATCTACGAACTTGCATTCAGAGGTTATTGCATGAAACAACAACTACGATGGCTAATTACTATTTTATTTTGAGAATCTGCTTCGGATGGTAATACTGTCATCATCAGATATGTCTCTAGCTTACGTCACGTCACAAACGAAACTTAACGAAAACGAAGATTTTCTCAATCTTATTAGCTTGTTATTACAGAAATAAAATAATTCCCACATTTTGCAGAATGCGGATTTTAGTGAAGTGAAATTACTTTTGTAAACTCCTGTCATACTGAGGCAAGATGTGGGAAATATTTCATTTGTATAACGACAAGCCAATGACAGAGTCTGAAAAAGCTTCATTTTTGTTACGTTTTCAATGTGATGTGACGTAAGTTAAAGACAGATCTGATGAAACCAGTTATTTGAATAAAGTAGTAACTAATATGTCCCTCGTTTTATGTAACAATGGTATTATCAAATCACTCCCGTAAGTAAATTGATAAGCATCTCTTTGGGCTATCGAATTTGGCCTAACCCCTACACCGTCCCTTTAATTCTAGAGTTGCCACGCAGCGACCTTTTTTTTTTCTTTTTTTTTTCGTTAGGCAATGATATTGCTTGCCAAGCATTTTCAGAGGGTGTCGACAATAATCTAGGAGGAATATTTTTGTATGCCAAAACGTCTTTGTCAAATTATCTGTCTTCCGGGAAAACTTGTTCACACGGTGCATATGGAGAGAAGAACTAGCAGTTTCATCAAAATGGCCGCAGAATTCGAGATGAGGATTAGAGAATTAATGACCTTCCTACATTCTTGAAAGGTGCATATGAATTATGCGCCTAGTCGCACATTTGACTATATGCAATTTCCACGGCGGCTGGCATGGTGGCGCTTCGTCACTGACATCGAAGTTACAGTGGCGTTTTACGCGGCCGAGTTGGAGCAGGGAAGTTTAGCTTAACGTTCGCCCCGGCCGCAGCACATGCCGGAAGAAACGCTCCCCCTTCAACTGGCAAGGCAAACAGCGCGAGAAGGAAAGAAAGGTCAGCAGCCGGCAAGTGTAAGTGGCTCTCCGGGACGGTTAACGAGTGACGGGGGGAAAACCCGTGTGGCGGGCCGCAGTATCGATTTATCGACTCTGCGACCGCCGGCAGCCGACAGACGCTGCTGGGGCTGCACCGTTATCTCTGCACCTCCCACCCTCCCCACACCAACGACCCACAGCGGCCGCTGGAAAAGGCCAACTTCTTATTAACGTAAGCCTGTCCCAATTACTGTCAGAGAACTACGTCGATTGAAGGACTCGGAGTAAACCTTTAAGAACTAATTAAATTAATATACCAAGGATGAAATGTTCGAAGGCAATTCCTCAACTAAACAAGCCATCTTTATAGAACTCCCCACGCTAAAAAAGAGAAAAAAATATTCAGCTCTCATATCGTGAAATCACATTTTCAGTCAGTTGACGATTAAGTTATTATTAGCCGTGAAAAAGGCTCTCCAACATTAAATATACATGCGTAGTGAAAGTGTTATATGGTAACATCATTTAAAGTATGTCGGGCGCGGTGGTCTTGCGGTGAAGTACTAGACGAAACCGAAGCGGCGCCGGTTCGAAACCCGGTCGGACCTCGGATTTTATCTGTCTGCGTTTTAACCCATTCTTCACCTCTCAACGATGTGATGTTGTTGTTGTTGTTTGGATGTTTTAGGGGGACATCAACGATGTGAGAAATCGCCAGAAACGAAACGTGGTTTGGATTCCACATTACGCTGTAGGTCCACGTTTTACGGCTGGATGACTGGAGTAGGCTAAGTCGCTGAAGTGGGGTCCAATTGAAAGACTTGCACCAGGCCAATTAGCCACACAAAATTATTATCATTATCTTAAAATATTAACAATAGGTTGTCATTAATATATTAAGATATGCCTATAAATGACAGTTTTCATATTATTTGCCGACATTATCATACTGAGAGCAATCCTAAAATATTTTTTAAATGTGATGGCTTCAATAAGAAGATGTATTAATAACTCGTTTACTGTATGTCATTACTAGTTTCGGCAAGCTATGTGGCCATTACTAAATGATGAAACGTTATTTCATCCAACAAATATTGTACTTATTACAAAATGTAATTAATATGTCTTACATTTTGTAATAAGTATTTTATTGGTTTGATGAAGTAACGTTTGATCATTTGAAAATGACAACATAGCATGCTGAAACTAGTAATGACGTACTGTAAATGAGTAATTTATACATGCGATTGCTAAACATTTAATGATTTCAAGATTGCACATTACAGGGCAGAAACATATGAATAAAATTACGATTTAGAATTTGAGGATTTCATCCTTCGTATGTTAAACCACAAAGGGCTTCTCAATTCGTTAACAAAGTCAACAAACATAACTAATTTACCGGAATAAGGTGAACTGGATCTGCACAAACTAACTTCCAACAGTTGACCGTGGTTACCTTCTGAATATTTTGGTAGAGATCCTAAGAGACTCCATGGTTTTTGGCAGGTCGTTGCCGAGTTTTTGAATGTTGTTGGTTTGTTGTCTCGTTCAATTTTGTATCTGTACTACACTAAAAATAGTGCACTACAGTGCAAACGTTGATGGAACTTTGTATATATCATTATATACATTTACATAAATCCTGTGATGCGATGTTAGTCTGCGATGAACTCCGAAATTTTCCAAATCATCTTAATGATATTTTGCAATGTGCCTGTGATTTTGTCCAACTTAAAAGGTATATCAACAACCCCAATATTGTTTCTGTTTACCTATGTTAGATAAGTAACCAACAACTGGTACTGTAATTCAACTGCAGGGCTGTGTTTACAGCCCACAGTTGTTCCGTGACGGAGCAACCGTTGTGATTCTACGGTGGCTCCACTCGTCACTCACACAGCAGGTATTTCAGCTCCAGTGGCCTTGAGCACCCTGTTCCAGAGTTGCCAGATTACTATTGGGCGAAGTCGCCAATTTGGCACACTACTGTAGCGCTGCTATAGCCCAATGTCGCTATTTCTTACATTTGTTTTCATGCTATTCATGACAGAGCACATTCAACTTCAGTATTACTAATTGGCAGTGTAAGGACTCTAAGTGCTGTTTGTTCCAAGAAATCATTTCCTTATGCATCTTTGTAATTCAGCACAAGATTCAAGAATTGTCTGGAATGAGTCATTATACATTTGGAAGTGTTACAGTGTTCCTGCCAGTTCACAAATGGCATTTTTTCCACAGAATTTCTAATGTTTCTAAATCTCAACTTCTTTATGAAATAAATTAACGAAGAAGAATATAAATATTATTGCATATTTCAACACCATACTATCAATGATGTCTGTAACTATGAAGAACTAATTTCATGTGAAAAGTTTAGTAACAGTTTTAAATGATGCAGATTGTTGGGTAACTGTAGAATCATTTCTTCACACAACTTTACAAGACAAGTGAAACATATCTGTTCAACAATTTTCCAGTTACTGACCTGAAACTTCTCCCTTCATTGCTTGCTGATGCAAACTAAATCCAAAATCAACAGAATTCAGACGAAGAAATGCTAAAGGATGTTTTAAAGCCTCAGATATTACAGATAAAGCTTCCTTTTCATTTGCTGTGTGGATGCATGCAGGTTTCATTATAGGGCGGGCAGCAGAGAGGCTGGTATTTGCGTGCGTTATTGTTGTACGGTCAATCGACTGGAATGTGCCAACCATCTCCCTATACGATATGTAAAAGATCCCTACGTTTACCTTGAAAGTACTTACGGACGCAAAACATTTAAGTAGAGAAAAGCTAATTACATATTGGGTAGTAATTCCCCTTTATTAGCGTGGATTGACTTCTACTCATGATTGTTGCTATCGTCATTTATCTTCTAATTGCTTTGTATTGCAACAACCTAAGTTTTATTTACGTTCTTTGCTACAAATAAGTGCCGTATTTGAAAACAATTGTCTCGCGATGCGCCTTCTGGAATCAATGACACTTGCGTGCGATATTTTTTTTTTACCTTAGGCAACAGCAGTTTCGAGGAGATCTAAGCAACTAACACTTCGGTATTTTTCCCGTCACGTACTCTCTCCAGACAGTGAGATACTCTTAATTTTGTAATTTTTCCTTCTTGTACAAAAAGTCCTCATGACTTCTAGAGGGATCGGAAATCTGTACCTTTTTTTTTTTTTAATTTTTACATGTTCCTACGGTTTGCAAGACTGGACTGTGCCTTCGAGGACATGGTGCGAGATTTTGTCGTTAAATATCACGAGCTGAATTACACTACTCGTATGCGACTGTTAGTGAAACTTGATGTAACAAATATTGAAATGGGCTGCAATAGAAAGTAAACTTCAGGTAAAAGGAAATGTAGTCAAGTGTTTGGTAACTAAAGTTTCTGCTAGCTAATATTTAGATTCATCTAAGCGCGTCTGAAATCGGCGGATGCAAATGTTATGTACAAAACGGAAATTTGTTTGGTTTTGCCAAACGGCTTCTCTATGTACAATTAAAGGCAATCGCCTTCAGTTTACATTAGCGACAAGCTGTTATAACATGCGGAATTTTCTAAAATCCTCAATATTCTGAAAACCGGTATAAATGGTTCCCACAAATTGAGAGACTTGCAATAATTGCTTTATTAATTAATGCCAAGGAGCTGGTTGAGTACAATACACTGTATTAATAAAAGAGAAAAAGTAATATTTGTTGTGTGTGAACTGGCAGCTTTATTTGTGTTAAATTGAACTTCGGAATGATTAAGACGCAGGGCAAAGAAAAGGCAAAAACTTTACGCCGGCTGGAAATGGCCGAGAGCACTTAGGCGTCATGACACGAAGCGAGAGGCCACTCCCGCCGGAAGCCCTTTGAGCATCGATGTTGTATTCATCCGCTGATTAAGGTAGTTTAAGTTACATTAATTAGATATAGATCGTCGTTACATAACCAAAGCAGTCAGCCCAAAGTCGCGGGTTTTTGGAAGAATTATCGCCCAATATGTCGATAGTCGCATTAGCTTTTTAAAATGTCGCAGAATTCAAACTTAGGTAGCCCAAATGGCGACTTATCGTCCAATATGGCATAACATCCAAATAGTTTTATTCGAATGGAAACCCATGAACTTGCATTTACAGGTTATTGCATAAAACAACAACTAGACGCTAATCACTATTTTATTTAGAGAATATGTTTCGGATGGTTGTTTTTAGTTAAGTCAAATTCTTTTTGTAAACTCCTGTCATACTGTAGCAAGATGTGGAAAAATATTTCAATTGAATAACGACACGCAAACGACAGTGTTTGGAAAAGGTTCATTTCTGTTACGTTTTCAATGTGATGTGACGTAAGCTGAAGACAAATCTCAAGATGACAATATAAACTGTCGAAACCAGTGATTTGAGTAAAATAGTAACTAATTTGTCCATTGTTTAAGGTAATAATGCTATTGATCAGATCACCCCAAAAATTAAAATGACAAACGTCTTTGGGATATCGAATTTGGTCAAACCCCAGCATCGTCCCTTTTAATGGTATTGCTTGCCAGGCAGATTAAGAATCTGTCGGCACAAATCTAGGAGGAAGATTTTCTTATGACAAATCGTCTTTGCCAAATTATCTGTCAAGGGGAAAAAATTGTTCACAGGGTGCATATGGAGAGAAGGACCAACAGTTTCACCAAAATGGCCAATCTGGTAACCTTGCCCTGTTCGCACATGGCGGCCAGACATATGGCGCACCAAACAGCCCCATTAGCCGCTGTGTAAGCGGTTTGGAAGTGCAGCGGCTGCTATTTTGGCGCCGCAGCGGAAGAGCGGAGTAGCCGCCGCCGCAGCCGCGCCTATAGACGGTGCCCACGCTGTCTTGTTGTTGTTGGTTGTTTTAAGGGGACTAAACAGCTAGGTTATCAGTCCCCTGATCCTAGCTGAGAGTCAACTGTCAATAAAGATAAAACAACGCCCTGAAAATGACACCGCACAAAAGGGCAGGTTAACAATAGACAAGCCACTGACAATACAAAACGAAGACACACACAATTAGTAAAAGAATGTCACGAATAAAACTGGATAGCAGAGTACCTTGGCTGGCTGATCACAAAGAAAAGACAGGATGAGCCAGCCATACTGCACACACTAAGAACTCCTAAGGACGTGAAAGTGAAAAAGCTGGGTTGGTGGTGGCCTAAGATGTCAGGCCACAGCACCTATCGTTAGATCGAGTCATAAAAACCAGCAGCGCGGATAAAATGTAAAACTTTGTTAGCCATAGAGGCGTCGTCACCTAAAACTAAGGGTAGTGCGTCTGGAAGATTAAAAGAATGCCGCAGGTTGGCTAAAATCGGACAGTCCATAAAAAGATGGGCCACTGTCATTACGACACCACATTGACACACGGGCGGGGACTCACCACGTGTCAACCACGTGTGCCCAATACGGAGTCGGCAAAGGACAACCGACTCCCTGCGAGAAGCCCTCAGGGACGTCTTCCATGCAGCACGGAGCTTATTGGGTTCAGTGGAATCTGCCCATTCAGAATTCCAAACCCCTAAGACCTTGCGGGTCAACTGGGTTTGGAGGTCGGAAACTGGGAGGCCAATATCCAGGGACCGCGAAGTGGTGCCCAGCTGATCAACACGTTCATTGCCCGGTTTACCTATGTGCCCTGGCGTCCAGACGAAAAGGACAGAACGGCCTGACTCGCCAAGGGTGAAGACAGCATCTTGAATGGCTCGCACCACTGTGTTTTTCGGTAGAAATTGGTCGAGGCCCTGTAAGCCACTCAGGGAGTCGCTACAGATGACGAACGATCCCCTGGAGCGAGCTCTGAGGTGTTCAAGAGCTCTCAAAATACCGACCAGTTCTGCGGTGAAGATGCTGCTCCCACAAGGCAATGACCGCTGTTCGATGTGGTCACCATGGATAAAGGCATATCCAGCATGGCCATCGACCAAAGAACCGTCCGTGTAGATGATGTTTGCTTTCGAATCCCGGGACAAGTCCAGCCGAAGCTCCAGGCGAGGAATTTTCCAGGGGGGGATACGGGGGGAGTAATGGTAAGGTGGAGGAAGGGGTAAGGAATCAAGTGAGGAGAGAAGAGAACGGACGCGGACCGCAATCGGGAGACCCGACCTGGGCCGACGTCGTGGGGAAGGGAGTGCAGAAAGTGGGAAGAGAAGCCTGTGGTTCGGATGGCGGGTTGAAGCATGAACCCGGGCAACGTAATTCACCAACAACCGTTGCCGGCGATATCGCAGAGGGGGAACACCAGCTTCAGCTAGAAGGCTCGTTACGGGACTGGTGCGAAAAGCCCCCGTTGCGAGACGCACACCTGTGTGGTGAACAGGGTCTAGGATCCGCAAGGCAGTAGGGTCTGCTGAGTCGTACACCAAGCTCCCGTAATCAAGCCGCGACAGAATGAGAGACTTGTAGAGCATAAGAAGGGTTGAACGTGCTGCTCCCCAAGTAGTATGGCTGAGGCATCGAAGAACATTTAAATGCCGAAAACACTTCTGTCGCAGCTGACGTAGGTGTGGCACCCAAGTCAGCCGGGCATCGAAGACCATGCCCAGGAAGCGATGTGTTTCCTCGACTTGAAGTAGTTCACCAGCCAAGTAGAGCTCTGGGTCAGGGTGAACTACCCGACGGCGACAGAAGTGGATCACGCGGGTTTTTCGGGCGGAGAACTGAAAGCCGTGAGTAGAGGCCCATGAGTGGGCGTTTCGGACGGCACCCTGCAGTCGCCGTTCAGCTACGCCGATGCTAACTGAGCTAAAATGCAAGCAGAAATCATCGGCGAACAGGGAGCAACTGACCGATGACCCCACAGCCGCAGCAAGACCGTTAATTGCCACTAAAAACAACGGGACACTGAGGACGGAGCCCTGTGGGACACCGTTCTCTTGAATGCGGGGGGAGCAAAAGATGCCCCAACCCTCACCCAAAACGAGCGGTGGGAGAGGAAATTCCACGCTGTCTCATGAGATACAGCGCACTGCCACACCTCCACGATTCTTCCGCTGGGGAACAACCGCGTGCTATAAACACAGCCTAAGTATAGACTAGCGACAAACTGGTCGGTAGGAGAGCGACAGGTCACGGGTTTTAAACTCGGAGGGATCACAATACCTTCCGTTTGAGTTTTAACCCAGCTTTCACCTCTTAATGATAAGAGAAGTCGCTAGGATTCCGCGTTGAACTGTAGGTGCCGGTTTCCCGGCATAGGTTAGGCACGGGTTAGGCTCCGAAGTGGCATCCCATCGAAATACTTGTACGAGTTTGATGAGCTACATGATGCTGTTATTATATTCGATTTAGGACGTTTCATCGAGTGTCTATTTTATTCCACACTAGCTTAAACCCGCAGCTTCGCTCGCGTGTTGGTTCATTATGATAGATAAGCTATCTTTCAGCAGTGTGCTATGAGACTGGTTTTGAAGAATGAAATGAAATACAATACCTTCTTTAGAAACAAACATTTTAATTAACATTCAAATAAAATATTGAATTATGTATTAAATTTCTTTATACTGCTTTATTTATTTATTCTTATATTTCCTTATTCGTATGCTTATCCTTACAGAGAAAGAGCTGAAAACATTGTAGCACACGTAGACCAAAGATATGGTCCGTGGCATCACGTTTCGCTGTGTGTAACCTCCTTGCTATAGAATCGCAAACGTCATCACTGGCCTTCATTCCGAATTTGTTTTAATAATTTGACGACTTTCAACCATCATATCTTCCACCCCCTTAAAGCCATCGGCATGGAACTGCTATGGTGTACAACGGGAGACTTTAAACAAGAATTACACACAGACCATTCGTTTGCGTTCTGTAGTTTTCGCTGCAGAGCGAAATGTTAACACACACACACACACACACACACACACACACACACACACACACACACACACACAAACGTAGATTTTTATATACACCGATAACTTTCAATCCCAGTATACTCCACCCTTTTATCATAATCAACCCTCAAGCAACAATGCAACCAATAAAACCATTTTCAAAGAGTAATTACTGTGCCGCATTTCGCGTTATATTCTTCAAATTACTAAATAGGTATCAGATCTCTATAAAATCGTGTCTGAAACCTTCCTCAGGTATAAATTAGTAACTGTACAAATATTTAAGTCTCTTCGTCTTGTCGTTCGGACGTGATAAGCGTACACCGAACAGACATTCACATTAATATATATAGATAAATAGCTATCCGATCACCATAAAAAAGTGCCTAAAGCTTTCCCCGGGTAGACATTAGTAACTGTACAAATTTTTAGCTCTTTATGTCTTGTGGTTCATACGTGATAAACGTACACCGAACAGACATTCACATTTATAGATATAGATTAACATTCTTGTCCCAATTTACAGAAGGCATCATCAACTTTTTAAATTATAGGAGTGATTCCTGCATATAATCACTGTGTATAAAAACTTTTACTGTGTGCTAGTCACACAAAAATTGAGAAACTGCGTCACTTCATAACAAACATAGACAACATGTACAGTTTTAATCCCATCTTGACAGACTGTCTCATACTTGATCTTCAAAACACCAGAAGCATCACTATCTACATACGATTTTTTTCCATGCGTCTCGCGGTGGAAGCGTAGGTAGACGAATGGATAAGTGGATAAATGGTTAAGAGAAGGAGGAGGAGAACGAGACACAGGTTGGTAGGGAATCGAGGTATAGATGGGCAGGGACAGAAATGACGATTACATAGAGTAACAATATTGGAATAAATAAATACCAGAGCAACGCCAAAGGAACAAAGTAATAATGAACAGCAGTAGAGATGAAAGCAGGGGGATTAAGGGAAGGAGCGTACGGCTTGTATCCAATTTCCACACATATTTAGCAATGTATAAGTATTGCCAGGATCGCTTGATTCTTACCGTAGGTTGGTTTGATGTTTTAGGGGGACAAAACTGCGGAGGTCATCAGTCCCCCATTCCATCAAAGAGCTGGACAAATGTGGAAACACTGAAAAGTTCGCCCAGAGTTAAAACTGCTACGGGAGGAAAACCCCACTCAATCAATAAAATGTAAACAAATTCGACAAAGAACAACAAGGCAGGAGACAACACAAAAGGACACAATCACACGGAAACAGCAAACAAGTGTGGAAATAAAATGACAAAGACAAAGTTCGTGGTTGACCGACCATGAAAATAAAATAGGAAGCGTCAGCCACGGGGCAACACAAGCTTCATATAGAGTTGTAAAAACCGCTGTCATGAATAAAACCTAAAACACAATCAGCCATATTGGCATCGTTCCGTAAAACTTCAGATAAAATTTCAGGAAAATTAAAATCCCGCCGCAGAGCGGCTAAAAGATGGCAGTCCATCAAAATGTGGGCCACCGTCAAGGGGCAGCCACAACGGCAACGAGGCGGGTCCTCACCGCGGAGGAGATGGCCATGGGTCAGCCAAGTGTGGCCGATGCGGAGCCGGCACAGGACTACCGAGTCCCGGCGAGAGGCCCGCATGGACGAGTGTCACACAGCTGTGGTCTCCTTTATTGCCCTGAGTTTGTTTTGATGGCTCAGGCTACGCCACTCTGCGGCCCAAAGCTCACGTACTCTATGGCGCAACACAGACTTGTAATCTGAGGCCGGGAGGCCAATGTCTAACACAGGCGCATGGACAGCCTGTTTGGCTAGCTCATCGGCTCGTTCGTTGTTCGGAATGCCGATGTGACCAGGAGACCAAATGAAGACCACAGAGCGTCCTGACTGGTCGAGAGCAAAAAGTGTCTCATGGATAGCCAGCACCATGGAGGAACGTGAGTAACACTGATCAAGTGCGCGAAGACTGCTCAGGGAGTCACTGCAGAGCAGAAAAGACCCACCTGAGCAGGAGCGCATATGCTCAAGAGCACAGAGAATGGCCACTAACTCGGCAGTGTACACACTGCAGCCGTCCAGCAGAGACCGCTGCTCAGCGTGATCGCCATGGACATAGGCAAAGCCAACACGGCCACAAACCAACGAACCGTCCGTATAGACGATGTCGTATCCAGTGTACTCTGCAACAACAGCAAAGAACTGACGGCGGAGTGCCTCTGGAGGAACAGAGTCTTTGGGTCTATCGGCCAAGTCCAGCCTAGAGCATGGCCTCGGTACACACCATGGGGGCGTACGCGTACGGGCCCGATGCAGAGATGGGAGAGGGAAAGACTCTAGTTCCAACAGAAGGGACTGGACACGGAAGGAGATCGTGTGACCGGAACGGGGTCGCCGTTGTTGAGGACGGACGACCGTACGGGAGAAAAGCAAACGTTGGTTCGGGTGGCCTGGCGTGCTATGAACATGAGCAGCATAGGCCGTGAGCAGTTGCTGGCGGCGGATCCGCAGAGGTGGGACCCCGGCCTCTGCAAGTAAACTGTCCACGGGACTGGTGCGGAAAGCACCCGTCACGATGCGAACCCCACAGTGGTGAATGGGGTCCAGCAAGCGCAATGCCGAGGGGGATGCGGAGCCATAGGCAAGGCATCCAAAGTCCAGACGGGACTGCACCAAAGCGTGGTATATCCGCAACAGTGTGGACCGATCGGCACCCCAGTTCATATGGCCCAGATGGCGGAGAACATTTAGCTGGCGCCAGCACTTCTGTTTCAGCTGTCGAATGTGAGGGAGCCATGTCAGCCGAGAATCAAATACGAGTCCTAAAAACCTGTGAGTTTCAGCAACCTCTAAGAGGTGGTTGTCAAGATAAAGTTCGGGCTGTGGATGAACCGTCTGACGCCGACAAAAGTGCATAACTCTGGTCTTTGCAGGAGAGAACTGGAAGCCATGGGCCAGAGCCCAGGACTGTGCCTTCTGAATGGCTTCTTGTAACCTACGTTCACCAACTTGGGTGCTGGAAGAGCTAAAAGAAATACAGAAGTTGTCAGCATATAGAGAGGGGGATACTGACGACCCAACTGCTGTCGCTAAGCCGTTTATGGCTACTAAAAGTAAGGGGACACTCAAAACAGAGCCCTGAGGGACCCCATTTTCCTGCACATGAGGGGTGCTACGAGAAGCACCAACTTGGACACGAAACGTACGGACAGCTAAAAAGTTTTGGATAAAAATAGGGAGCCGGCCTCGAAGACCCCATTCATGTAACGTCTGAAGGATGTGATGTCTCCATGTTGTATCATATGCCTTCCTCAAATCGAAAAACACCGCGACAAGATGTTGACGTTGAACAAAGGCAGTACGAATACGGGACTCCAAGTGAACGAGGTTGTCTGTAGTGGAGCGGCCTTGACGGAAACCGCCCTGACATGGAGCCAGCAGGCCTCTAGACTCCAGTACCCAGCACAGCCGCCGGCTCACCATACGTTCCAGCAGTTTGCAAAGAACGTTGGTGAGGCTGATGGGACGGTAACTGTCCAAATCGCAGGGGTTTTTACCCGGCTTGAGCACTGGCACAATGATACTTTCTCGCCACTGTGACGGAAAGACACCATCGTTCCAGATGCGATTGAAGACGGATAAGATGGTTCGCATAGACTGCGCTGATAGGTGTTTCAGCATCTGGTTATGAATGCGATCTGGCCCGGGGCTGGTATTGGGACTATGTGCAAGGGCAACGAGGAATTCCCATTCACTGAATGGAGCGTTGTAGGATTCAATTCGGCGGGTCGAGAAGGAGAGTCGCTTCCGTTCTTCCCGCTCTTTCACGGTACGAAAGGTTGGCGGGTAATTCACAGATGCAGAACTCCGAGCATAGTGCTCAGCTAGATGTTCAGCAATGGCATCTGGGTCCGTACAAACTACTCCATTCAGAGAAATCCCTGGCACGCTTGAAGCACTCTGGTAACCATGGAGGCGTCTGATCTTCTGCCAGACCTGGGATGGAGAGGTATATGTGCCAATGGTGGACACATACCGTTCCCAACACTCCTGTTTACGACGTTTAATTAACAGACGTGCTCGTGCACGGAGCCGCTTGAACGCAATGAGGTTCTCCAAGGACAGGCGTCTCTTATGATGCTGGAGTGCACGCCTTCGATCCCTAATAGCCTCAGCGATCTCTGGCGACCACCAGGGCACCGTCTTCCGCCGAGGGGATCCAGAAGAGCTAGGGACCGTACGTTCAGCCGCAGAGATAATGGCTGCGGTGAGACTTTCAGTCACCTCATCTATGCTGTCATCCGATGGAGGGCCAATCTTTGCAGCGATAGTAAACTCCTTCCAATCAGCTTTGTTAAGAGCCCATCTGGGCAAACGTCCAGGGGATTGAGGCTGTGGTAGTGAAAGGAATATTGGGAAATGGTCACTACCACACAAGTCATCATGCACTCTCCAGTGGACTGACGGTAAAAGGCCAGGACTACATACTGACAGATCAATTGCAGAGTAAGTGCCGTGAGCCACACTGAAGTGTGTGGCAGCACCGGTATTTAAAATGCAGAGGTCAAGCTGAGAGAATAAACTCTCAACGTCTCTGTCACGGCCAGTAATCGTAGTACCTCCCCACAGGGGGTTGTGGGCGTTAAAATCCCCCAGAAGTAAGAAAGGTGAGGGGAGCTGAGAAATCAGCGCCGCCAACACATGTTGGGGTACTACGTCGTCTGGGGGCAGGTATACACTGCAAATGGTGAGGTCGATTGTAGTCTTCACTCTGACTGCCACAGCTTCTAAAGGCGTTTAGAGAGCAATAGACTCACTGTATGCAGATGAAAGGACAAAAATACAGACTCCACCTGAAACCCTGTCATAAACTGTGCGATTCCGGTAATATCCCCGATAGCCTCATAAGGCAGGACATCGCGTCGGGGGGAACCAGGTCTCCTGCAGGGCAACGCACAGTGCAGGTGAAGTGGCGAGAAGCTGCCGTAACTCTGCCAAATGGGAGAAAAAACCACCACAATTCCACTGGAGAATGTGATTAGTGCTGAGTGGAGAGGCCATGATAGGATAGGGATCATTAGTCCATAGGTTCACTACCTGCTGCTGTCGAATGTGTTCCGACTGGATCCAGGACCATTGGTTCTGGAGAGTCCAGGAGAGCGAGATCCTTGGGGGATGCAAGGATCTCCAACTCGTCATCAGAAGCAGAAGATGTTGTTGTTGTTGTTGGTTTTTTTGAGGGGACTAAACAGCTAGGTCATCAGTCCCCTGTTACTAACTGAGAGTCCACTGTCAATAATAAAAAGTAAAACAAAGCTCTAAAATTGGTCACGCACATAAAGTACAGGTTGACGATGGACAGACCACTGATAACGTAAAACAAAGACACACAGAATTGTTAAAAGAAAGTCAGGAATAAAACTGGCTAGTGGAGTATCTTGGCTGGCTGATCACAAAGAAAAAACAGGATGAGCCAGCCATACTGCATACACTAGGAACCCCTAAGGGTGTGAAAAGGGAAAAAAACTAGATTGGTGGTAGCCTGAGGTGTCAGGCAACAGCACCCACCGTTAGATAGAGTCATAAAAACCAGCAGCGCGGATGAAACTTAAAACTTTGTTAGCCACAAAGGCGCCGTCTCCTAAAACTAAAGGTAGTGCGTCTGGAAGAGTAAAATAGTGCCGCAGGTCGGCTAAAAGCGGACAGTCCATCAAAAGACGGGCCACTGTCAATACAGTGCCACATCGACACACGGGTGGAGCCTCACGCCGAAGAAGATACCCGTGGGTGAGCCACGTATGTCCAATCCGTAGGCGACAGAGGACAACTGACTCTCGGCGGGTCGGCCGCAGTGAAGATTTCCACAAAGCTGTGGAGAGCTTCACTGCCCGAAGCTTATTCGGTGCAGTCGCCGTAACCCACTCGGTGCTCCAAGCCTCGCGCACCCTCCGGTGCAACACCAGTGTAACATCCTGTTCCGTGACACCAATTGTGAGAGGTGGGCCCATAGTGGCCTGCTTGGCCAATCGATCTACATGCTCATTCCCTGGTATGCCAACATGACCTGGGGTCCACACAAAGACCACAGAACGGCCTGATTGGCATAGGGAGTGAACAGTGTCCTGGATCGACCGCACTATTGGGTGCCGAGGGAAACACTGGTCGATCGCCCGTAAGCCACTCAGGGAGTCATTACAGATGACGAATGACCCCCTGGGGCAGGCTTTGAGATGTTGGAGAGCCCTGTGAATAGCGACCAGCTCGGCGGAGAAAATGCTACTCTCACAGGGCAGAGAATGCTGTTCTACATGGTTGTGATGTAGAAAGGCATACCCAGCACGGCTGTCTACTATGGAACCATCTGTGTAAATGGCGTATGTGGCACGGAACGGTTCGAGCGCTTGCAGAAACTGGTGACGGAGATGTACGGGAGATACAGTGGCCTTCGACGCATGAGACAGGTCCAGACGGAGCTGCAAACGAGGAATGGACCAAGGAGGAGTGTGAGAGGAATAGTGGAAAATGGTAGGAAGTGGGTAGGATGTGAGAGACGAAAGAAGGATACGAACACGGACCGAGATCGGGTATCCCGACCTTGGCCGTCGTGCAGGGATAGGTAGTGCAGCGTCTGGAAATAGGAGCCGGCGGTTCGGGTGGAAGGGCGAGGCCTGAACACGAGCAACATAAGACGTTAACAGGTGTTGCCTACGGAATCGCAGCGGGAGGACTCCAGCTTCGACAAGGAGGCTTGTCACAGGGCTTGTCCGAAAAGCCCCTGTCGCCAAACGGACACCACAGTGCAAAATTGGGTCCAACGCCTGCAGTGCTGACGGCGCAGCCGAATCGTAGACTATGCAGCCACAGTCTAGACGCGACTGAATGATGGCCTTGTAAAGTTGTAACAGCGTTGGGCGTGAGGCTCCCCAAACTGTGTGACTAAGACAGCGCAGGATATTGAGGTGGTGCCAGCACTTTTGTTTTAACTGGCGAAGGTGGTGCACCCAGGTGAGACGGTTGTCGAACAACATGCCTAGAAACGTGTGTGTTTCTACGACATGTAGCAGGTCTCCAGCTAAATAGAGTTCTGGTTCTGGGTGTACTGCCTGACGTCGGCAGAAATGCATCACACGGGTCTTCGACGCAGAGAACTGAAAACCGTGGGCAAATGCCCACGACTGCGCTTTTCGAACGGCCAGTTGCAACCGACGTTCAGCAACACTGATGCTGGTGGAGCTAAAATACATGCAGAAGTCATCGGCATACAAGGAAGTGTATACCGATGACCCCACGGCCGCCGCAAGGCCGTTGATGGCGACTAAAAATAAAGGGACACTGAGAACGGAACCCTGTGGGACTCCGTTCTCTTGACAATGAGGTGAGCTAAAACAAGAACCAACACGAACTCTAAAAGAACGCAACGCCAGGAAATTCTGAATGAATATGGGAAGCGGACCCTGTAAACCCCAGTCGTACAGCGTAGACAGGATATGGTAGCGCCAGGTAGTGTCGTATGCTTTCTGCAGGTCGAAAAATACGGCAACCAGGTGTTCGCGGCGACTAAATGCTGTACGGATGGCCGACTCCAGTGACACAAGATTGTCAACAGCGGAGCGACCTTGACGGAACCCACCCTGTTGTGGCACCAAAAGTCCCCGGTCCTCGAGGATCCACATGAGCCTCCGACTCACCAATCGTTCGAGAAGCTTGCATGGAACGTTGGTGAGGCTGATCGGGCGGTAACTATCAGCCACCTGCGGATCTGCCCCAGGCTTAATCACAGGAATGACAATGCTTTCCCGCCACGAGGACGGAAAAACACCCTCCAGCCATATCCGATTAAGCAGGGCGAGAAGTTGGCTCTTGGCGTCCGCTGATAGGTGTCGGAGGAACTGACTGTGAATGCGATCGGGTCCAGGGGAGGTATCGGGGCATGCAGTAAGGGCACCTTCAAACTCCCACTCAGTGAACGGGACGTTGTATGGTTCCCGACGTCGCGTTCGGAATGAAAGCAGATGTCTCTCTGCTCGTCCTTTAAGGGCGCGAAAGTCTGCACCATAAGCAGAAGTCTCTGAGATGCGACAAAAATGGTCCGCCAGGTGCTCAGCGACGGCGACGGGGTCAGTACAGAGCGTACCCTGAACGCTGAGACACGGAATTCCCGCCGGTGGGCGGTGTCCAAAGAGGCGTCGAACCTGCGACCACACCTTGGAAGGAGAAGCGCGGGAACCAATGGAGGCGACGTACCTCTCCCAGGAAGCCCTCTTACCTTCCTGTATCAGTCGCCGGGCTCGTGCTCGGAGACGCTTGAAGGCCACGAGATGTTCGACACAAGGGTGGCGTCGGTGGCGCTGTAGAGCTCGCCGACGTTCCCGGATGGCCTCAGCGATCTCCGGTGACCACCAGGGCACCGATGTACGACAGAGCGATCCGAACGTCGTGGGGACAGAGCTTTCGGCTGCAGAAACAATGGCCGCTGTGATCTGTTCAACGGCGGCATCAACATCAGCTGGAAAGGTTGAGGATAGTACAGCAGCTGCGGAATAGGCTGGCCAGTCAGCCCTACGGAGGGACCAGCGAGGCAGGCGGTCGGCAGGCAAACGCTGTGGGAGCGACAGGAAGATAGGAAATTGGTCGCTACCACACAGGTCGTCGTGGACCCTCCAGGTGAGATGTGGAAGAAGGCTAGGGCTGCAGACAGACAAGTCTATTGCAGAATAAGTACCATGCGCTGCACTAAAGTGAGTAGGACCACCGGTGTTTAGAAGGCAAAGATTCTGCTCTGATAGTAAAGACTCAACATCCCTACCCTGAGCCGAGGTCTGTGTGCCACCCCACAGAGTGTGGTGGACGTTGAAATCCCCCAAAAGAAGAAAGGGTGGGGGAAGTTGGGCGACCAAGGCAGCGAGGTCTACGGGAGAGACGACATCATCTGGTGGAAGGTAGACAGAGCATATCGTAAAATCTCGTAATAACCGGAGCCGTACAGCGACTGCCTCTAGAGGTGTTTGCAGAGGCACAGCAGCACTGAGGACTGAAGTGTGAACATAAACACACACGCCGCCGGAAACTCTGTTGTAGGAGTTTCGATTCTTAAAATAGCCCCGATAGCCTTGGAGGGCTGGGGTCCTCCCGACGGGGAACCATGTTTCCTGCAAGGCGATACAGATAGCAGGGCAGTGGCAGAGTAATTGCCGCAGCTCAGGCAGACGGCGGAAAAAACCGCCGCAATTCCACTGCAAGATGTCTTTTGCAGCGTGCTGAATATCCATAAGCTTAGATGTTGAATTGTTATTCAGCAGTGGCACCTGCTGCCAACTCCGCAGACTCTGCAGGGTCCAGAACCATCGGTTCTGGCGACCCAAGTATGGCGAGATCCTCAGGCGACGCGAGGATCTCCACCTCATCTTCAGAGGCCGAAGATGTGATGGAGCGTTCCTTCCGTTTCGCCGAGGAGTCCTCCTTTGGGTCAGTCTTCTTCTTCTTCTTGCCTCTCGCTGGCCCTTTGGTGTTAAGGGCTGGGAGGACTTCGCGGGAGTGGCATCAGGGGCCGTCGAAGAGCCAGAAGCCCTTCGACCAGCAGGCTTTGGATCCTTCAGGCAAAGGCTGGAATCCACTGGCGCACCCTGGGACTCCCCAGAAGGGAGCGTCCTGAAGGACCCCTTCCGAGGGAGATGAGCCGGAGGAAGCTGTTGCTTCTCCTGCTGGGGGTTGGGGACTGGTGTCCCCGATGGTTGTGGGGAAGTTGCCCCCACAACAGGTGCTGCAGCGGCAGATGGAGTATTGCCCCCACCTAACGAGGGGGCAGTGGTAGTTTTGTGGCCTCTAGGGCCCACAGGAGGAAGCGATACCTTGTTAGACGTCGTACCCGTAGTGCGCGGGGACGACGTTACTACAGCATAGGTATTGTTCATAGTCACCGGATGGAGACACTCGTATTTCTTCCTTGCCTCATTATATGATAACCGGTCCAAGGTCTTAATTTCCATAATTTTCCTTTCTTTGTGTAGGACTTTACAGTCCGTGGAGCACGGCGGATGCAACTGATTACAGTTCACACAGACGGGAGGTGGCGTGCAGGGAGTGTCCGGATGAGCTGGACGTCCACATTCCCTGCACGCGGGGCTGGAAGTGCACCGGGAGGACATATGCCCGAACTTACAGCACCTGAAGCACCTCATAGGGGGCGGGACATACGGTGTTACGTCGCACCGGTAGATCATGACCTTCACCTTCTCGGGCAGTGCATCACCCTCAAAGGCCACGATGAACGCACCGGTGGCAACTCTGTTATCCTTAGGTCCCCTATAAATACGTCTAACAAAGTGAACTCCTCTGCGTTCCAGGTTGGCCCGTAACTCCTCACTGGACTGCGACAACAAGTCGCGATGGTAAATTAGACCTTGGACCATATTGAGGGTCTTGTGGGGCGTGACACTGACAGGAATATCACCCAGCTTGTCACAGGCCAATAATGCCCTGGACTGGGCTGGGGAAGCCGTCTGTATCAAAACAGCCCCACTTCTCATTTTTGAAAAAGACTCCACCTCACCGTACTTGTCCTCGAGATGGTCAACGAAGAACTGCGGTTTGGTGGACAAGAAAGAATCTCCATCAGTCCGGGAAAAGACAAGATATCGCGGCGTGTAGGGATCTGAACTCCGTAAAGTTTTGCGCTCTTCCCATGGCGTAGCCAGGGAAGGAAACGTCTTAGGGTCGTATACTGTTGCATCAAAATCGGACTTTCCTCGCTTAGAAACGGCGTTTTTGCGACCACCCACGCTAGTTAGTGCTCGTTTCATTTCCGTCCCACGAGCAGCTAGGGAAAAGAGGTCCACCCAGACAGAGCCCCGCTTGTCTGGGTAAGCCTTGTACAACTGAGGTGCGGTAGGTTCCTCAGAGGTTGCTCGCTAGCGGCTGCTCAACCTCAACAGCCATGCATCTCCTCGGCACGTAGCACACCTTGAGATTGAGGGGTTTTTTATAGAGGTTTTTACCGTCCTCGCGACCCGGGCGATTAAGCCAAGATCCCCGGGCTCTGAAACGTACAACGTTCCACCGTCGCGCCGAACGATGGTCGTTGAAGCACGCACAGAGCTTACGGTGTAGGGGACTGTTGGCGCGACACAGCCCACAGCTCAGGACCCCGGGTTCGCCAAGCCCGTACTTAGCAAATTAATGCCGAGCCCCTGAGGGGAGAAGCAGAAGATGTGACAAGGCGTGGCTTTAGAGCCACAGATGATTCCTTTTTCTTCAGCTTCTTCTTCTTTTCCTCTCGCTGTCCCTTCGGTTTGAAGGACTGAGAGGGCTTCTCAGAGACGGTGTCAGGGCCCGACGTAGAGCGCGGACCCCTTTGACCAAGGGCATGCGAGTCCGACAGCCGTGGGCTGGGACCCTCCGTGGTACTCTGAGATGCCTCGGAAGGGAGCGTCCCAAGGGACCCCTTCCGAGCGAGAGGAGCCAGAGGAAGTTGTTGCTTCTCCGGCTGGGTGACGGGGACCGTTGTCCCCGACGGTGTGGGGGATGTGCTCCCTCAGGAGATGTAGTGGGGGAAGCACATGGTGGTGAGCCCCCAACCATCGAGGGGGCTGATGGAGCTTTACGGCCCTGAGGGCCCACAGTAGTTGGCACAGATGTGGGGACAGTCGTCACCGAAGAAAAAGGTGACGACGTGACACTCGCAAATGACGTCTTCAATGCTATTGGATGCAATCGCTCAAACTTCTTCTTGGCCTCGTTGTATGACAGTTTGTCCATGGTTTTATACTCCATAATTTTTCTCTCTTTATGGAGCACTGTGCAGTTAGGCGAGCAAGGCGGGTGGTGCTGTCCGCAGTTTACGTATATATGAGGAGGAGCACAAGGAGCGTCCGGATGGGATGGACGCCCGCATTCTCTACAGGTGGAGCTGGAATTGCACCTGGAGGACATGTGCCCAAATTTCCAGCATTTGAAGCACCGCATCGGAGGAGGAATATAAGGTTTTACATCGCACCGGTAGACCATAACCTTGACCTTTTCGGGAAAAGAATCGCCCTCAAATGCCAGGATGAAGGCACCGGTGGCTACCTTGTTCTCCTTAGATCCCCTACAGATGCGCCTGACGAAGTGGACACCTCGCCGTTCTAGGTAGGCGCGTAATTCGTCGTCTGACTGTAGCAGGAGATCGCGATGGTAAATAATCCCCTGAACCATATTAAGACTTTTGTGAGGGGTGACTGTCACAGGAACATCTCCCAGCTTATCACAGGCCAGAAGCGCCCGTGACTGTGCTGGGGACGCCGCTTCAATGAGGATTGCACCGCTTCTCATCTTCGACAGCCCCGAAACCTCGCCAAACTTATCTTCCAAGTTCTCCACAAAGAAGAGCGGCTTAGTATTGCTGAAGGTTTCCCCATCAGTTCTTGTACATACAAGAAATTTAGGGGAGTAAGGCTCAACCCTGTCTTTCGCCCGTCGTTCCTCCCATGGGGTAGCCAGGGAAGGGAACGATTGGGGGTCATATTGTGCGGCATTAAAGTCTCTTCTACCACGCTTAGAAACGCCAGGTTTGCGTGTGGCGACGCTATTACTTGCTCGTTTCATTCTCGTCCCACGAGCAGCTAGGGAACTAAAGGTCCACCCAGGCAGAGCCCCGCTTGCCTGGGTAAGCCTTGTACAACTGAGGTGCGGCAGGTTCCTCAGAGGTTGCTCGCTAGCGGCTGTTCAACCTCAACAGCCATGCATCTCCTCGGCACGTAGCACACCTTGAGATTGAGGTTTTTTTTATAGAGGTTTGTACCATCCTCGCGACCCAGGCGATTAAGCCAAGATCCCCGGACTCTGAAACGTACAACGTTCCACCGTCGCGCCGAACGATGGTCGTTGAAGCACGCACAGAGCTTACGGTGTAGCGGACTGTTGGCGCGACACAGCCCACAGCTCAGGACCCCGGGTTCGCCAAGCCCGTACTCAGCAAACTAATTCTGAGCCCCTGAGGGGGATTCTTAGCGTTACACACGGGTACGTCGTACCGCTATTTGTGAAGAAAAAAAAAAAGAACCTCAGATTCTGATATATAGGACAATCTCAAAACTGCCCCAAGGTCACGCGCTGGATCCGCTACTTTTAGAAATGTTCAGATGTTTGTAATTGTGTTGAACTAAACTGCTATGGTCATCGATCCCTACACTTAAAAACTACTTAAACTAACACTAAGAACAACACACAACACCCATATCCATAGAGGACTCGAACGTCTGGCGGGAGCGGCTGCCGAGTCCGTTGCATGTCGCCTTAGACTTTGCGGCCACTCAGCATGGCCTATCAGGTTGATTGTAGAAGGCAACGGGTTTCGAATGTCTCCCCTAGAAATAAAAGTGACGAACGATGTTACTAGTTTTCTTATGGAGAATACATCACCCAGTAGTAAAGTCATCGATTTTACTACCAGACGGAAACAAATTGCGATGATTTATCATAACACTTTTACGGGAGGGATCATTTCATAGAAAAAAAATCCACGAACCTACGACCAAAGTAACTCAAATATTACCAAGATATAAAAACATTAACACGAAATTTATAGCTCCTGAGGGAACGAATACACTTCGTCCGCGTGGGAGAAGAGTATTATTCTTGACATCGGTCTTATAAGATTTTCTGAGAAACCTTTTGCAGTTGCTGATAATGTGGAACATATGTTGACATGGACTGATGTGACATGATCTTTGTATATAGACTGAATTCTTGAAGAAAGTGCATGCAATCGTCGGGTTTGCTGAAGGAAATGACTAAGAAAGTGGCACAACTTATGGAATAATTAGCAAAAGTGCATCATGCAAGTGTAAAATGAGACAGGTTAAAACCATTATCATTCCTACTGTGAAACTAGACACCGGCGACAGATTAGTGAAATTTTGTATGCTAGTAACCTCAAAGCATTTTCCTCGCTGATGTCTCAGCTAGACGGCTACTGATCCTTGTCATCCGTATTGTATTGACGACAGTAACGTGGACGAGTGTGTCTTCTACAGACTCCACCTACCCCTGTGTCGTGAATCTTGTGAATCATGTAAGAAAAAGTGCAATATCCGGTATACATGGTACCTGCGTTCTACAGCGAACATCAAAGTAGCTTCTTATTATTCTCTCCTAGCCTTCCTAACTCCTCCCCTCTGTTTCTATAAATCACCACTTTTTTTTTTTTTTTTTTTTTTTAATCGCCTCCCTCCTTCTCCAGTAATTTGTGTGACTTGCGGTTTCCGAATGTAATATTGCTATTGAGTGATATTAGCGATAAAACCTATTCATTTTTGCTGAATGTATTGTACTGAATGGAATTTTTGCATTCCGAGCTGTACGAAACTAAAGATAAGAAATACTTGGTGGTGGGAATAATAAATTTTCTCCAGCTTTCTGCTAAGCGATATTTTCTTCGTGCCTTTAATGACTGCATTATTTTCGTTTTCAGGGGCTTGAACGCGAGGCCGTATGCGGTCTTACGTGAACCTGAGATACTGGATTATGGTCTGACATTATTAACCTTCAATCACCTTCTTGTATACAGTGTATCAAGTTGCTTATCGAGAATATAGTTTGCGCTAATTACAACCACTGGAAATATTCTCAGAGACACAATGCGTAAACAAGAACTTCTTATAGTTAATCGGAGTGGCGTGTGAGAAGTCTATATGAACAATTTGATATGGGAAACCTGCCGTCTATCAAGCTAGTATCAAGGTACGAAATTCAATCTTTCGCTAAGTAGCTCCCTCAGTCTGCCGATTAAATTCTGACTGAAAACATTACGTACATTAACAGTATCAAATTCAAAATTTCATCGCCCTGTATGGGGCGCCAGTTTACTACGAAATTTTTATTCTTATAACATGGAATAAAAATGTTAGTATCTACAAAAGCCTTTATTTTTTCAATACCCTCGTACGAAAATTTCAGTTAAGAGCTAGAATAGTCCTGTGCTATTGCGTTTTAGTTCAGGTACAGTTATCGTTTATAACCTGCTAACTATGGTACTCACCTCTTTATATTTATGGTGCCTGAAGTTCGTAAATCAAATAACAGTCAGCCAGAGCCGTTCGACGCAACTCTCACAAACTCTCGAGAAGGTCGACTTTGAAGATTTGCAAGTAATGTAAGTAACAATAATTAAATGACCTACAGTATCTGTCGTCGTAACTCAGGTGATAGCATTCTGGCGTTATAACCAAAGGGGTGATGGTTCGAATTGTGTCATAACAGTTTTCCACTTTTGTTTTGTTGTGTCGAATACTAACACAATTTTAATATCTAATGGTTATTTTTACGAAAATGCTCGTATTTGTGTTTCTTCATAATTTTGTATTACATACAAGGTTGTTCACAGTGATGGTTAAAAAATTGTTGTTGTTGTTGTTGTTGGGGGTTTTTAGAGGGGGGCTAAACGACTGGGTTATCAGTCCCCCGTTCCTTTCGAGGAGTGTACTAAGGATGGTTTTCCGTTGGAAAGACGAGCACTACGTAGCTCATTCTGCAAAATGATGAGGTGACAAGAGGCGCTAAGATGGCAACATAAAAAGGGAAAAACGATAAAAGTCGACGCTCAAATAAGAAATGTTGTTAAAATAGCTCAACAGAAGATTGAGGCTGGCTGATCACTAGGATAAAAATGGATGAGCCAGCCATTCTGCACGTACTAAAACTGCCAAATAAAAAAGATTAGCGAGACAAAAGTAACAACATATTAAAACTGCTTGATGGTGGCCGCCTGAAAGATCGAGTTTCAGGTGTCACCATTAAATCATGTGATAAAATCCAGCTGTGCGAATAAAATGTAAAACACGGTTAACCATGAGGGCATCGTCGGATAAAATAGAAGAAAGCGCAGAAGGAAGCATAAAAGACTGCCGCAATGCAGCTAAAAGCGGACAGTCCGACAAGATGTGGGCCACCGTGAGCAGCGCGCCACAACGGCAGCCTGGTGGGTCCTCACGTCGCAACAGGTAGCCGTGCGTTAGCCATGTATGGCCTATACGCAGGCGACACAGGACAACCGAGTCTCTTCGAGAAGGCAAGAAGGAGGTCTTCCAAGCTGCAGTTGACTGTTTAACTGCATGGAGCTTATTTGGCGTTGTCAACGTGGACCATTCACCGTCCCAGACCATGGAGATTTTCTGGTGTAGAACCAATCGGATATCCCTTTCTGGGGTACCGATCTCCAGGCGCTGGCAGTCGATTGCCTGCTTGGCCAGCCGATCAGCACGTTCGTTCCCCTGAATGCCAATGTGGCCTGGGGTCCAGATGAAGGCCACAGATCGGCCGGACTTGCCGAGATTGAAAACGGAGTCCTGGATGGACCGCACCAGGTGGTGTTTGGGAAAACACTGGTCAAGGTCTCGTAAGCCGCTCAGGGAGTCACTGCATACGACATACGACTTCCTGGGGCATGTACGGAGATGGTCGAGGGCTCTGAGTATTGCGACCAACTCTGCCGTAAAGACTGTGCAGCCATGTGGGAGCGAGCGTTGTTCACAGTGGTCGCCATGAACGTAGGCGTAACCCACTCTGCCATCTACCTGGGAGCCATCAGTATATATCACGTCTGCATCACCGAACGCGCAAAGTGTGTCATGAAACTGTTGACGAAGTATGTGTGATGGAACCGTTGCCTTGGGGTCGCAGGACAATTGTAGGTTGAGCTGTAGGCGAGGGATGGACCAAGGAGGGATATGCGAGTGGCAGGAGAATGCGATAGGGAGAGGGAGAGCCTCGAGGGAGGAAAGGAGACCACGAACGCGGACTGCAATCGGATGACCCGATCTGGGTCGACGCTGTGGACAGGGTAGGGCAGTATTCGGAAACAAAAGCCTGCGATTGGGATGATGCGGTGTAGTGTGAACATGGGCAACATAAGAAGCCAACAGCTGTTGCCGGCGGTACCGCAAAGGCGGGATGCCAGCTTCGGCTAGGAGGCTTAGAACAGGGCTAGTACGGAAAGCCCCTGTTGCTAAACGTACACCACCATGAAGGATCGGATCCAAGATCTGTAAGGCGGAAGGTGCTGCAGAGTCATACACCTGGCTTCCATAATCCAGGCGTGACTGGATTAGAGCCTTGTAGAGGTGAAGGAGAGTTTGACGGCTAGCTCCCCAGGTAGTGTGGCTGAGACAACGCAAGATATTTAGAGACCTCCAGCACTTCTGCTTCAACTGACGAAGGTGCGGCCCCCAAGTCAGTCGGTTGTCAAACAGCATGCCGAGAAACCGGTGTGTTTCTTCAACACGAAGCTGTTCATCAGCTAGATAGAGTTCTGGATCGGGGTGAACAGCCCGACGACGACAGAAGTGTACAACCCGGGTTTTGGGAGAGGAGAAGGTGAAGCCATGGGCTGAGGCCCATGACTGTGCCTTGCGAATGGCTCCCTGCAGACGCCGTTCGGCGACAACAATGCTAGAAGAGCTGTAATATATGCAAAAGTCATCGGCAAATAAGGAACAGCTAACCGATGACCCAACAGCCGCTGCTAGACCGTTAATCGCAATTAAAAAGAGTGGTACACTGAGAACGGAGCCTTGTGGGACACCGTTCTCTTGGACTTGGGGAGAGCTGAGGGCGGCACCCACTCTAACCCTGAATGTGCGGAGTGAAAGAAAATTCTGGATAAAAATGGGGAGTGAACCCCGGAAGCCCCAGTCATATAATGTCGCAAGAATGTGGTGGCGCCAGGTAGCGTCATATGCCTTCCGGAGGTCAAAAAAGACCGCAACTAGGTGCTCGCGCCTAGAGAAGGCTGTTCGAATGGCAGACTCCAGTGACACTAGATTGTCAATACTGGAGCGACCATGACGGAAACCCCCCTGTTGCAGGGCCAGGAGACATCGATCTTCGAGTACCCATAGAAGCCGGCGACTCACCATGCGTTCAAGCAGCTTACACAGTACATTTGTTAAGCTGATGGGACGGTAACTATCAACCGCCAGCGGATCTCCACCTGGTTTCAGCACAGGGACAATGATACTATCCCTCCACTGGGATGGAAAAACACCCACTGCCCAAACACTATTAAACAGGGACAGCAGTTTGGTTTGGAAATCCGCAGACAGGTGACGAATGAACTGGCTGTGTATGCGGTCTGGCCCTGGGGTGGTGTCAGGGCATGCATTGAGAGCAGTTTGGAACTCCCACTCTGTAAACGGGTCATTGTACGATTCCCGGCGACGTGTAGCGAAAGATAACCGAGTCCGCTCTACCCGCTGCTTGAGGAAACGGAAGGATGCAGTATAGTTCACCGTCGCAGAGCATCGTGCATAATGGTCTGCCAAGCACTCGGCTATTATGGACGGGTCACTGCAAAGGGTGCCCTCGATATTTAGAGATGGGACTCCTGCCGGTGGCCGATACCCGAAAAGACGCCGTACTTGAGACCAGACGCAGGAAGGGGAGGCGCGAGAACCGATGGAGGCGACATACCTCTCCCAACAGTCCTGCTTGCTTTGTCGAATGAGTCGTCGGGCTCGGGCTCGTAGTCTTTTAAAGGCAATTAAATTTTCTAATGTGGGACGGCGCCGGTGGCGTTGCAGCGCTCTTCGACGGTCTCGGATGGCCTCAGCAATTTCCAACGTCCACCAGGGCACAGACTTGCGCCGAGGGGAACCAGCAGTAGTCGGAACATTAGCCTCGGCAGCAGAAACTATGGCAGTAGTGATCAGGTGAACCGCCATATCCGTGTCTGCTGGTAGTGGAGTAGGGACCACAGCAGTCGAGGCGTAACCCTGCCAATCAGCTCGACGGAGACACCAACGGAGTGGCCCGGCTGCAGGGTGAAAATCCAAGTGCGACAGAATAACAGGGAAGTGGTCGCTACCGCAAAGATTGTCGTGGACGCTCCAGCTAAGATGTGGCAAAAGGCTTGGGCTGCAGATGGATAGATCTATGGAAGAATATGTGCCATGTGCGATGCTGAAGTGCGTAGGAGCACCAGTATTCAGAAGGCACACATCCTGCCGCGCCAGCAAAGCTTCAACTTCCCTACCACGCGCCGAGGTCTGAGAACCACCCCACAAAGGGTGGTGGGCGTTGAAGTCCCCCAGAAGAAGGAAGGGTGGGGGAAGTTGGGCGACCAAGGCAGCAAGGTCAGTGGAAGAAACTGCCTCATCTGGGGGCAGGTAAAGAGAGCATACCGTGATGTCTTGTAGCGCTCTGATCCTGACAGCCACTGCCTCTAGGCTAGTATGAAGTGCCACGGGAGCACTGGGGACAGTAGCAAGGACGTACACGCAAACACCTCCAGAGACCCTGTCATAGTCCACACGGTTTTTAAAATAACCCCGATAGCCACGAAGGGCAGGGGTCCGCTGGGCAGGAATCCATGTTTCCTGCAGAACGACGCAAAATGCTGCGTAGCGGCAAAGTAATTGTCGCAGCTCAGCAATATGGTGGAAAAGACCGCCACAATTCCATTGGAGGATGGAATTTGCAAAGAGCTGATTAGCCATAGTCTGAAAGCAAGGTATTCCACAGGAGTATCCGCTGCTAACTGTTCAGAATCTGCTGGATCAAGAACCATAGGTTCCGGCGAGTTGAGAATGGCGAGATCCTTGGGCGATGCAAGGATCTCCAACTCGTCGTCAGAAGCAGATGATGTAAGATGGCGTGGCTTTAGAGCCACAGAAGAATCCTTTTTCTTAGGTTTCTTTTTCTTATCCTCTCGCTGTCCTTTTGGTTTTACGGACTGAGAGGGCTTCTCAGAGGATGTGGCAGGGCTCGAGTTAGAGTGTAGAGCCCTTTGACCAGGGGCGTGCGAGTCCGACAGCCGTTGGCTGGGACCCTCTGTGGCACTCTGAGAGGCCTCGGAAGGGAGCGTCCCAAGGGACCCCTTCCGAGCGAGAGGAGCCGGAGGAAGGTGTTGCTTCTCCGGCTGAGTAACGGGGACTGGTGTCCCTGATGGGGGATGTGCTCCCCCAGGAGGTGTATTGGGGGCAGCACATGGTGGAGAGCCCCAAACCATCGAGGGGGCGGATGGAGCTTTACGGCCCTGAGGGCCCACAGAAGTTGTTAAAGACATGGGGACCACCGACACCGAGGGAAAAGGCGACGACGTGACAGTCGCAAATGACGTCTTCAGTGATACAGGGTGCAGTCGCTCAAACTTCTTTTTGGCCTCATTGTACGACAGTTTATCCATGGTCTTGTATTCCATAATTTTTCTTTCCTTATGGAGCACCGTGCAGTTAGGTGAGCAAGGGGGATGGTGCTGTCCGCAGTTCACACAAATAGGTGGAGGAGCACAAGGAGCGTCCGGATGGGATGGACGCCCACATTCTCTACAGGTGGAGCTGGAATTGCACCTGGAGGACATGTGCCCAAATTTCCAGCATTTGAAGCACCGCATCGGAGGAGGAATATAAGGTTTTACATCGCACCGGTAGACCATAATCTTGACCTTTTCGGGCAAAGAATCGCCCTCAAAGGCCAGGATGAAGGCACCGGTGGCTACCTTGTTGTCCTTAGGTCCCCTATAGATGCGCCTGACGAATTGGACACCTCGTCGTTCAAGGTTGGCGCGGAGCTCATCATCCGACTGCAGGAGGAGATCACGGTGGAAAACAATCCCCTGAACCATGTTTAAACTCTTATGAGGAGTGAAAGTAACAGGAATATCTCCCAGCTTATCACAGGCCAGAAGTGCCCGTGACTGTGCTGGGGATGCCGCTTCAATGACGACTGCACCACTTCTCATTTTAGACAGACCTGAGACTTCGCCATACTTGTCTTCTAGATTATCCACAAAGAAGAGTGGCTTCGTATTGCTAAAAGTTTCCTCATCAGTCCTGGCACAGACAAGAAATTTAGGGGAGTAGGACTCAACCCTGTCTTTCGCCCGTCGTTCCTCCCATGGTGTAGCTAGGGATGGGAACGATTGGAGATCATATTGTGAGGCATTGAATGTACTTCTACCACGCTTTGAGACGCCGTTTTCGCGGCCGGCCACGCTTTTATTTGCTCTTTTCATGTACATCCCACGAGCAGCTAGGGAACTAAAGGTCCACCCAGGCACAGCCCCGCTTGCCTGGGTAAGCCTTGTACAACTGAGGTGCGGCAGGTTCCTCAGAGGTTGCTCGCTAGCGGCTGTTCTACCTTAACAGCCATGCATCTCCTCGGCACGTAGCACACCTTGAGATTGAGGGTTTTTTTTATAGAGGTTTGTACCGTCCTCGCGACCCGGGCGATTAAGCCAAGATCCCCGGGCTCTGAAACGTACAACGTTCCACCGTCGCGCCGAACGATGGTCGTTGAGGCACGCACAGAGCTTACGGTGTAGCGGACTGTTGGCGCGACACAGCCCACAGCTCAGGACCCCGGGTTCGCCAAGCCCGTACTCAGCAAATTAATGCTGAGCCCCTGAGGGGGGTTAAAAAAACATCAGCTACAATTTTTACAGTATTGGCTTCACTATTAGTTAACGATGGTAGTATTTGATTGCTCAATTTGTCAATCACTACAACACTGGTTTTGGAAAGTCATCTCCATAGCTACTAATGGCTTTCCAAGCAGCTAACCTACTCTACCATCGTTTTACGTGCCCACAAAGTTTTCTTCTCGTCTACATCCACATAAACAAAAACCGATACAGCACCTAGAATTAGAGGCCCCCAAATGTTTTGTATAACTGAATTCGAAAACAAAAACAAAAAAACTGTCACAGTGGGATTGGAACCACCGACTCTATGGTTGAGTGGCCAGAACGCTACCACCTGAGCTACACCGATAGAAGCAGCACCTGTTTTAGTTATTGGTACTTTGCAAAACTTCAAAGTCCATTTTCTCGAGAATTTTTTAGAGTTCCGTCAATTGGCTTTGGCTGAGTCTTATTTAAGATCCGAACTTCACGTACCATAAATAGAGACAATCTAAAACGCGATACTCATGGGGTCTCCTTGGTAGTATACCCGAAATAATTCAAATTTAAAAGTAAGCATGAGCAGAAAAATGTGATAACTACAGAACTGCAGTAGTAAAAGTTATTTTTGACATTTTCAGTTGAAGTAACAGCAGTGTATAGAAAGTATAGTTGTAAGGAAGAGCTTCAGTTCATGTGTCACAGAAGCAGCCAAGGCAGCGACGCAAGGGCAGACACTGACCACAGGTGGGTGGGTCCTTGTTGATCTAGGACACTATTCTATGCAACACAGAAATAAGGCCTCATGTCGTGGGTGTGTTCGGAAACTAGCAGCCGACGCAACCTACAAGGAGAGAAACCTCTTGATTCAGCAGGGGAGTCGCTCAGTTATAGTTCTTTTTTTTTTAGGTACTTAACTACGGCGTCATCAGTCCCTAAACTTACAAACTACTTACGAACTAGGACGGCACAAATATCCATGCCCGAGGGGGGATTCAAACCCCCGACCGTAGTGGCCGTGCAGACCGTGACTAGAGCGCCTCAGTCCCCTCGGCCACCGCGGCCGGCTCAGTTATAGTGGACCAACCTGCCTTTTATGGTCAGTCACAAACCCATTGCAGACTGCCTGGACTCCGGGCAGCGAATCCGGGACCCAGCGACCGCTGAACATCCAAGCTGCACGACGCCACAAAAAAATAAAATCAAACGTTTGTATATCTAAGGTACGTAACTACGTTGGTCATCAGACCCTAGGCTTACAAACTACTTACACTAACTGAAAGTAACTTATGCTATGGACAACACATCAAACCTATGCCTAAGGGAGGACTCGATACTCCTACGGCGACCGGCCGCGCGCGCCGCAGCAGGGCCCCTTAGCGCGTACGGCAGCAGACTCCGAAACCTGGAACCTTACCTCATGCAGATGGCTCGCAGATACCGTAAGGTCAGTACACCGGTGATAGGCCCCACTGTCAACCCCACCAGCGGCAACAGCATCTAGGCCGTACGGATAGCTGCTTGACGTCACGGCACGCCGGCCGCGATGGCCGAGCGTTCTGCGGCGCGCCAGTCACAGTCTACACGGCCACTACGGTTGGGGGCTCGAATGCCCCCTCGGGCATGTATATATGTGACGTCTTTAGTATTAGCTAGTTCATATGTAGTTTGTAAGTTTAGGGACTGATGACCCCGTAGTAAAGTCCCATAAGCTCTACGAACATTTGAACAGTTTTTGACGTCACGACACCGCCGGCCGTGCAAGGCCGCCTGCATTGACAGTTATCCAAAACCACTGACGCAGAGTGAGCAATTCGTGCTGTGGAGACGTCTCAGGTGGGCTGCTCTCCCTGAGATACGATACAACAGTGGTATTGCGTGTCAAATCTTAATACAGAGACAACTTGTAGGATTTTTAACACTACAAACAATGGACGCGTAGAGTCACACAGATATATCGTCCTGTCATAGGCAAGCCGCGCGTCAACTTTCTATTGTTTATTTTCATAAAAGGTATATGTTCAGTTTCTACTATTCTAAAAGCTACGTTTTTTCCCTCGTTTGTTTACTTTTTCTCTGCAACAACTGAGGTTAATTAAAGATAAGGATGCAATGTTGACCCTGTATCTCAGAGATACAACGCGACGACCAATGTTACTCCTTCTGTAACGACCGTTGTAGTGTTAAGAATTGCTGTCTGGTTTAGCCCACTTAGGGGTACGGCAGTAAGACTAAAGACTGCTCGAAATTTAAATGAAAATAACGGCTTAACCGTTCGTCTGAGACGAAAATTGAATAAACGAATATATATAATTGAAAACTCTGCAAATTTGCTCTTATTTTTTTCATATCTCGCATCGTTTCAGAGGTATTAGCCAAAATAATGGATGACACTGTCTTCCCTTATACCTGTTTTTGTGTCCCAGCCTCGTCGCCGCTCTTGTGTCTCGTTTCCGTCGTAGGTGTCGGTGGCTGAGTGGAATGAGCCCGACACAAGAATAAAGATAGCACGCTGGTGCAGGTACGGAGGGGAGCAGCCAGAAACTAGAAACACTAGAGTAAATTAGAACGAGATATATATTGCACAGAATTTATACAATACTTAACTTTTACATAGTTGTGTACTGCAGAAGGCTGATACATAGTTGAGATAGAAGCCTGCCTAGTGCCTATACGATAGCAAAATCTTCACTGGTGCCTATCTGATTACGAAGGTCCTAACTGGTTGCTATCTCAGTCCCAAGTGAACGATGTCGTTCACTGGTGGCCACGAGCGGAGTTGCCGCAGAGGGCGCTCGTGGCTGTCGTCGTAAGAACGCCGCGCCGTGCGTGCATGGCGGCGCGCGGCGAAAGTAGGTGGCGCGCACTTTGGACTTGTGCGACACCACACCTGTAAATTTTGTAACTTTTCCTCATTATTTGGCCGCGCCGTTTAACCGATTGGCACCAAATTTTACAGACGAAATTTTTCAAATATTTCGGAAAAAAGATAGGCTAGAAACATTAAAACTAGGTTGTTATGATGATATTTTGACAGCACGAAATTTAATTGCAAAACAGCCTTAACCGTTCATCTAAAACGAGAATTGCATATACACATTTCTAGAAAAAAAAATTCTGTACTACTTAGATGTCTTACGTTGTTTCACCGTTTAACAGATATTTGAAAAAATTACGGCGATTTTACACTTTCACTCGATTTTACATAAACAAGTACAGCCAAAGAAGATGAAAATCTACAACGACAAGACAGGTAATAATATTTTAATGCAAAAAAGGTAATGGAAATATGGGAGAGATATTAAAATAATAGTTTAAAAAGGTAAAAGTTAAAACAAAGTGTATGTTTGTCAAAGGTAAACTTAAATATAATTTTGGCAGTATGAAACTTTCACTCTGCAGTGGAGTGTACGCTAATATGAAATTCCCTGGCAGATTAAAATCGTGTGCCGAAACCGGGACTCGAACCTGGTACCTTTTCCTTTCGCGGGCAAGCACTCTACCACCTTTTTGTAAAGGTAGAACTGCGCTTTGCGGGCGTCGGTTCAGTTTTTTAATGGTTGTTTACCGAATATTCGGCTAAGCTTTTTTCTTACAGAGAGGGTTTAGCCCCCTCAGCAGGCGCGCTGAGCAACGGCGGCCGGCACCACTCAGCTATCCCGACAGGACTTACGAAGTTTTAAATCAGCACACGCTCCACTCCAGAGTGAAAGTTTCATTCTGGAAACATCCCTTACGCTGTGGCGAAGTTATGTCTCTACCATATCCTTTCTTCCAAGAATGCTAGTCTTGTAAGGTTTGCAGGAGAACGTCTCTGAAGTTTGGAAAGTAGGAGGCGAGGTACTGGCAGAAGTATAGTTGTGAGAACTACCCGTGCCTCGTGTTGGGATAGCTCAGTCGTAGACTGCTTTCCCGCGAAAGGCAAAGGTCCCACGTTAGATTCCCGGTCCCGGCACATAATTTTGGAAGTTTGTTAGAATACGAGCAGAGAGAATATTCCGTGTTGAGTGCATAGATATTATCACAATAGTATAGTCGTATCGTCCATCAATTATTACATAATTTTGAGTTAATTATATTTTCATTTGGGGTTGATTTCTGATGATCCCATGGCGTAAAATAAGGTGTCGTCATTGAGTGACGCAAATTTCTAGGTGGTGTGAGAAATGGCAACTAGCGCTAAATGTAGAAATATGTAAGGTGTTGCAGATGATCAGAAGAAGAATCAAGTAATGTTTGAGTACAGCGTTAGTAGCGTGCTTCTTGATAGCATCGCATTAATTCAATATCTAGACGTGATGCTGCATAACAATATGAAATGGAACGGGCATATAAGGACAGTCGTAGGGAAGTTGAATGGTCAACTTCGGTTTATTGGGAGAATTTTGTGAAGGTGTGATTCGCCTGTAACGTGACCGCATATAAAACGCTTGTATGACCCCGTCTTGAGTAATGCTCAAGTGTTTGGCATCCCCACCAGATCGGTTTAGTGGAGGACAAGGAGGCGGTTTAATCCTCTCAGTTGTTCTTCCAGTAATTTTCGGGTATGCAGCTGGATCTCATTGACACTCTGCCACGATATTTCGGTCCAAAGAAGTCCGGCCATCTTCAGGTGAGTAGCCAACTACTGAAGAGCGCAGGTACGGTCGCGTTATTTCTGCCGGGTTTTTCGCATGCTAAATAGGTTTTTTTTTATGCATGTGTTAGGTGGTGACATGCGCGGTACGGCCGAGCTGTGTGTGTGCTGCCCTCGGTGGTGAAAGTGAAAACTCCTCTAATCATTTAGAATCGAATGATTCCGTCGATTCCGCTGTGCCTCGATAGCTTTAATTATAGGGTTCCAGTTTTTATCCAGCCGAAAGCCATTGTCACTATTTATTATATTATCAGCAGGGCGTATTTCAACCCCCTCTTTGATAACTGAATTCCAAAAACCGGAAATTGGAGCTAAAATTGTAGTTTTGTCGTATTCCATACAGTGTCACATGGAAATGCAGTGTTCTGCTACTGCTGATTTCGACGGTTGCAGAAGACGGGTGTGTCTTTCGTGCTCCGTACAGCGCTCTTGAGCTGTTCGTGTCGTCTGACCTATGTAAGCAGAACCGTACTCTCAAGGAATTTTGTAAACACCCACTTTTTTCAGCTGCAAATCATATTTTACAGATCCTACTAGGGCTAAATTCTTCGCTGGTGGACGGAAGATCACCTTGATTTTATGTTTCCTTAACAATCTGCCTATTTTCGAGGACATATTGCCAGCATAAGGAAGGAATGCAACTAATTTATAATCTTCTTCATTGTGCTTGGTGCGTTGCTTCTTGTTGTTATAGCTACGTATGGCCTTTCTTATTTGGCGTGGAGTGTGGCGATTCTCTTTAAACACTTCCTCCAAGTGTTCCAGTTCTGCAGGAAGGTTTTCTTCGTCAGATATCATGTGTGCCCGATGGATAAGTGTACTAAGGACACCAGCGGTTTGTGCGGGATGATGGCAGCTGGACGCCTGGAGGTATAGATCTGTGTGCGTTGGTTTCCTGTACACAGAGTGTACCAATGAGCCATCATCTGTGCGTCGTACCAGCACGTTAAGAAATGGAAAAGTTCCATCATTTACACTTTCTATGGTGAACTTGATATTCTCATGTACTGGGTTTAAGTGACGGTAGAATTTTTCCAGTTCCTCTCTACCATGAGGCCATACAACGAAAGTGGCGTCTACGTAGCGCCAGAACACCGTGACTTTAAAACAGCAGACTCAAGTGCCTTCTCCTCAAAGTCCTTCATAAAAAGATTAGGCACTACAGTGGACAAGGGGCTCCCCAAGGCGACACCGACTGTTTGTTAAAAAAGTTCGTTATGAAATAAAATGTAGGTTGAGTAGAGAGTAGGCTCAAACAAGGACCCAATGAGTTACATATCAAGGAAAAGCGCTTCACTATTGAAAGTTCAACCATCAACCAATGAACCATCCATATTAACTAGGTCATAGCCAGAAAAATCGTCAACGACAGAAAAAAAATTGACGACATAGGGCCTCAGGCGGAACTGAGTCCTTGGGCCGACAATCCACGTCTAGATGAATGGGCCTGAAATGTGGTGGAGAAAGTTCTGAATAAAAATAGGGAGTGACCCCCGAAGGCCCCACTCATACAGTGTGGCTACGATGTGGTAACGCCGCGTGATATCATAGGCCTTCTAAAAGTCAAAGAAGACCGCAATGAGGTGCTGCCGACGGGAAAAGGCTGTTTGGACTGCAGACTCCAGGCTCCAGGCACACTAGATTATCATTGGTAGAACATACTGGGATTTATCAAAGTTTAATGAGAGTCCATTTGTAGAGAACCACTCGAAAATTTTCTGAAAGACATCATTACAATTTCATCAGTTAATTCCTTTTTCTCAGGCGAGATAGATATACTTGTATCATCAGCAAGAAGAACTAGCGCAGCGTCTTCATGAATATAGAATGGCAAGTCATTAATAAAGTCATGACCATCGCAATAATTTGAGAGAAATCAGATCGAAAACGGAGCGATTTAGGTGTTCTTTCTTCCCGCGCACTGTTAGAGAATGAAACGGTAGATAACTGTTATGAAAGTGGTTAATGTACCCTCTGCCAGGCACTTAAATGTGATTTGCAGAGTTTACACGTAAATGTAGATGTAATATATATTAAGATCAGCAGAGGACCCTATTGAGAACAGCAACGGATCCAATACCAAACCTTGTGGGACCCCATTTTTGATAACTCCCCGGCTAGAGGAATTAATGTTTCTTTTGTATCATCTGCTTATTTCAACTTTCTGCAATATGCTAGTTAAGTATGATTTTAATTATTTATTCACTGCCCCACTCCTACCACAATACTTAAGCTTATCTAAAAGAATCCCATGATTTACACAATCAAAGGCCTTTGAGAAGTCACAAAAAATCTCAATTGGTGATGTCCGTTTATACAAAACATTTAATATTTCATCAGTGAAGGTATACATAGCACTATTGTTGAAAAGCTTTTTGGAAACTGACATTTTGTTAGAACTTTATTTTTACTAATATGTGAAGCTATTCGAGAAAATAAAACTTTTTCAAAACAATTTGAATAATTGTGTCAGAAGTGATATGGGGCGGTAGTTGTTGAAATCAGACGTATCCCCTTTTATATGCAAAGGTTTAACGATAGCATATTTGTCTGTCCGGGAAAATACCCTGCATTAAAGAGTTATTACCTATATAACAAGGAATCCTACTTATCACTTGGGAACAAGCTTTTAATACCCTGTTGGAAATGCCATCAGTTCCGTGTGACCTTTTCGCTCCTAAGAGAGTTTATTATTTTCCTAATTTCTGAAGGACACGTGGGTGGAATTTCCATTCAAAAATGTTTGTATAGTTTATGGGATTTAACTACGGGGTCATCAGTCCCTAAACTTACAAACTACTTATGAACTACTTACGAACTAGGACGGCACAAATATCCATGCCCGAGGGGGGATTGGAACCCCAGACCATAGTGGCCGTTCAGACCGTGACTGGAGCGCCTCTGTCCCCTCGGCCACCGTGGCCGGCGAATTTCAATTCTATCAAATTGTGTGGGTATGAACTTTTAATACTTCGGTGTCCAGAAACAACACTGGATAAGGAGGACATAAAAACAGTTCAGAAGCGGGTGGATATGTTTGTAACTGGAGGATTCGATCAACGTGCGAGTGTTACTGAAATACTTCAGGAAATCAGATTGGAGTCACTGGAGGGAAGGTGACATTCTTTGCGAGAAACACTGTTGAAGAAACTTAAGAGAGTCGGAATATGAAGCGGACTGCAGAAAGATTCTACTGTTGTTGTTGTTGTTGTTGTTGTTTGGATGTTTTAGGGGGACAAAACTACGGAGGTCATCAGTCCCCCATTCCATCATTAGGCGTTACAACAAAGGATGTGAACGGGCAAAGGAGCCTAGAGTGGAGAACAACTAGGGGGGAGGAAGATCACCCAGTCAGTTATAAGACAACAAAGTCGGCAAGAGTCAACCAAAACAATAAAAAGGACACAGTATAACTGAGCAATGACAAGAAATAAAATATAAAAGCCGACGTTTGTGGCTGACCGACCGTGAGACTAAAAACAGGAAAAGCCAGCCACACGGAAACAAAGGGAAACCTTTAATCGGAGGTCATGACAGGACGGACACAGACACTGAAAAAAAAGTTTTAAATGGAGGGGTCAAAACCACTGTCCCGAATAAAACTTAAAACAGTACCAGCCATTTTGGCATCGTCAATTAAAACTTGGGATAAAAGCACAGGAAAATTAAAACACCGCCGCAGAGGGGCTAAAATAGGGCATTCCATTAAGATGTGCGCCACCGTCAGGCGCGCGCCACAACGACACACGGGCGGTTCCTCGCCACGAAGGAGATGGCCGTGAGTGAGCCAAGAATGGCCAATGCGGAGCCGGCACAGGACTACGGAGTCCCGGCGCAGGCCCGCACTGAAGAACCCCACACAGCCGTCGTCTCCTTTATAGCCCTAAGTTTTTTGACTGTTGCCATACTACGCCACTAGGTGGCCCAGAGCTCGTGCAGTCTTTGTCGCAGCACCGTCCGCAGATCAGCAGCCGGGAGGCCGATCTCCAAAACATGCGCCTTAACAGCCTGCTTGGCCAGCATTTCAACATGTTCATTGTCCAGAATACCGACATGGCCCGGGGACCAGAGGAACACCACAGATCGACCGGACCTGTCAAGGGCAGATAGGGCCTCCTGAATACCCAACACCAGGGGAGACCGCGGATAGCACTGGTCAATGGCTCTAAGGCTGCTCAGGGAGTCACTGCAGATGAGAAAGGACTCACCTGAGCAGGACCTGGCGTGCTCGAGGGCGCGGGAAATAGCCACCAACTCTGAAGTATAGACACCGCCGCCAGCCGGTAGAGAGCGTTGTTCGACATGGGTGTCATGAGCGAATGCAAAACCAACCTGGCTCTCAACTTTCGAACCATCCGTGTAAATTAGGTCGTGTCCAGGAAATCTGGCGACGGAGAGCCGCCGGTGGAACTGATTCTTTGGGTCCACAGGCCAAGTCCAGGCAAATAGACGGCCTCGGCAGGCGCCACGGACGCGCGCGTGTGTGGACCTGATATGGAGGTGGTAGGGGGTAAGTCCCATAAGCTGTACAAAAATATGAACTTTTTTATAATTTAACCAATTATACTACGCAAACAATTGCACAAGGAATAAAATGAGTAGGCTCGCATTAATTTGAAGATGAAAGGAGCAACGTGGTGGAAATGGGGTATATATAATCTGCTCGTAAAATAATTAAGCAGCTTCTATGTTACTAGCCACAGACCAAGTAAGTTTTTTACAGTTCAATTAAATTGAGACTGTAACTGTAAATAATGAACTAAAATAACACTATTTTTTTTCATAAGCTTCCACTCGGTGGCGCCGCTGACCTGCTAAGCAGAGGGTAGCCGCATATGAACAATCGGCTCGTAACTTCACCATAGTAGAAACAATAGCGGCAGATCAAAGCTGGTCCCGATGGCATTAAAACCGCTCACAGTAAAAGCAGCCCACGTTCTCAGTGGCGGCATCACGTTGGTGACCCATTTTCACGATCACTTGTGCCTGGCAAACTATAGTCATTGTTAAGATTACCTAACATAGTCTGGTCTGGAGGCGATCTAATTGTTTTATAGTTTTCAAAATGACAGGCCAAGATCGCACACTAACAATTTATTAAATGACGACCGGTTTCGGTGCACTGTGTCACCATCATCTGGTCACATATATGTTATAATCTGGTCATCTTGTTAAAAAAGTGGGCATAAAATAACAAGTGCAACATTGCACTTAGTCACTATATGAAAAATACATAAGTTAAAATCATGACAGCTTACAAAATACTAAGTATTTTGTAAGCTGTCATGTTTTTAACTTATGTATTTTTTTTTATATAGAGACTAAGTCATTTTGAGAACTATATTGTTATTGTGATTTATTACATGTGTACTAATCCAAAATCCAGTTTCGACATATTTAAAAAATAAAATGTGAAGACAATAAAAGCAATAAAAAATTGGAATTGTGCTGGGGGGGGCCCTTAGCCCCATTAGCCCTCCCTTTCCTCCCCGTACCCTCCCTCCTCCTCCCTACCTCAGCAGTTACGCCACTGCAACAAAATGTGAGGATTGTGAGGATTTATTTTCCAGTGTAACAAGTAAAAGGGGATATTATGATGTTCATGGAATGACATTTGAACACGTGTTAACAGCAGTACTGGGTTATCAGCTACACTGGTAAACCGTGACACATACGTGATTGCTGTCGACGGCTTCGGAGTAGTCAAAACATTATGCGGCTGCGTTCTAGGAAACGACTTATATTCCGACGAATGTGACAATACCGCCGGCCTCATTATTGTGCTTCGCGCGTAAAAACGCGCCACGTGTCTGTGTCCGCCGTCTGCATTGTTAGCGCTGCGCCAGGCCATTAGGTGCGGTCAATCAAGTGGACGTCCAGTCGATAGCGGAGGCACTGTTCAGTCGGCTGGGCAGCACTCAATAGCTAGTGGTACTAGCGCCACAGCGACTATTCAGCTGCCGCGCATTTACGGGCCTGGGCATTGTGGGACTGCAGCGGCCGATAACCTACGGCTGTACGTGTTGCACCTCTTTATGCACGGAATCAGTAATATCCTTCTAACGTATGGGATGTATAATAGCAACAACCATAGCAGACATATTCCTCAATAGCCTGTAAGTTAAAGTTTTGAGTTATTGAATGAAAATGAATCATTGACTTGTTGTTGTTCTTGTGGGGAGTTAGAGGGGAGTAAACAGTTCGGTCATCAGTTCCATGTTCCGAGCGATGCGTTAAGATTCATAGGTTAAAGAAAAAAAGGACACCTAGAGGGAAAGAACAAAAAATTGTGCAGAGCTACAATGAACATGTTGCAAAGGAACATACAGAAAGACGAAACCGAGTCACCAACTGAACGAAAACGTAAAAGCAGGATAACATGGCCGGCTGATCACAAAATAATATAGGATCTTGCACACACTAATAATGCTAGATAATCTACATGAACGTCGGTAAAGGACTTAAAAGCGGTGGGGACCTGTCACTTCATGTGAGGGTATCCACCCCTAAATAGAATGGTAAAACCCAGCTGCACGAATAAAATTGAAAACACTGTCAGCCATAGCGGCATCGTCTCTAAGAAGTAAATGTAGTGCCGCAGGCAGATTGCCGGAGGGCGGCTAAAAGTGGACAATCCAATAATAGCGCCACAGCGGCACTATGGTGGATTCTCTCCACAAAGAAGGTAGCCATGCGTGAGCCAGGTATGGCCAATACGCAGGCGACAAAGGACGACGGACTCCCTGCGAGAGGTCCATAGGGAGGACTTCCATGCCACTGTAGAGGGCTTTATCACACGGAGCTAACTGGGCTGGCTCAAAGTAGACGACTCTCAGGCAGCAAAGACCTTGCGTCGTAATCCCAACTTGATATCCCTCTCTGGGATACCAATATCGAGGGACGTGGTAGCCTGCTTGGCCATTCGATTGACCTGTTCATTACCCTGTATTCCAACATGGCCCGGGATCCACACGAAGGCTACTGAACTGCCAGAAGTTGTGAGCATGGAAATGGGTCACACTGGTCAAGGGCTTGTAGGCCACTGAGGGAGTTGCTGCAGACGAAAAATGACTTGCTGGTGCACTCTTTAAGGTGGTCAAGAGCACATGATATGGCGACCAGTTTCGCCGTAAAAACGCTACAACGATGAGGCAAGGAACGTTTTTCACTGTGTTCTCCGTGTATAAAAGCATACCCAACTCGGCCATCCACCGAGGAGCCATCAGTGTAGAGAACATCAGCATCTTGGAATGCATCAAGAATGGCCAGGAACTGGTGACTTAGAGTTTGTGGCGAAACCAGTGCCTTTGTGTCACAGGACAATTCTAGATGGAGCTGGAGGTGGGGGACGGACCAAGAGGTTTATGGGGTTGGTAGGAGAGAGCTGGAGGGAAGACAGGAGGGTATGAACCCGGACCACGATCGGAAGACGAGACCAGGCACTAAATAGAATGATAAAATCCAGCTGCACGTATAAAACTTAAAACTCTGTCAGCCATAGAGGCATTGTCAGATAAAATCAAGTCTGGCGCAGTAGGTAGATTAAAAGACTGCCGCAAGGCGGCTAAAAAGGGAGAGTCCGACAGGATGTGGACCACCGTCAACAAACTTCCACAACGGCAATTCGGTGGGTCCTCTTTACATAAGAGGTAGCCATGTGTCAACCACGTATGGCCAATACGTAGGCGACACAGGACAACAGAGTCCCTACGGGATGGCCTGAAAGACGACTTCCAGACGGCCGTGGAGGGCTTGATCGATCGGAGCTTGTTGGAAGTGCTCAGTGTTGCCCATTGCGTGTTCGAAGTCTCAAAAACCTTGTGGCGCAAATCCATTCGGATAGCCCGTTCTGGGATACCAATATCCAGGGGAGAAGCGGTGGTGGCCGCGGTATCCATGAAAGGCCGGGCTCCGGTCAGCAGGAAACCACGTTTCCTGGAGGGTAAACAGATTGCAGGGAAGTGGCACAATAATTGTTACAACTCAGCTTGGTGGTGTTTAATGCCCTGTCGACAGCGTGGTCATCAGAGAACTATGATTTTCCCAATCTGATGTTGACATTCACAATTCTCTTGCACTTTTTGTTCACACAATCGAATATCTTTCAGAAACCACAGAAATTACCTGCTGCTTGAAATTTAATATCAAATGAATTAAGTACATTCTCACTGTGGGTGAAAATAGGCTTCTAAATGTCAAAAACTTTCAAAAATCCAATTATATTATTTTCGATAATACTGATAAAAGTGAAATCGGTGTGTAGTTCGATTGTATCTATTTATCCCCTTTCTTGAATAGAGGTTTAATATATGCACATTTTAGCAAATCAGGAAACGTTCCAGTTATAATATACTGATTACATAAATAACTTACAATTATGCTAAACTCTCATCAACATGACTTAATTAACTTTGTTAACCCCCAGAATGCTTTGTGACTTGGCCATCAATAAACAACAACAGATATACGTTTGAATTTTACGGCAAACTCCAGAAATTATCCAGTACCGTTCGATTTGTGTGACACAGTCATGACGTATATGGTGTTCTTACAGCGTCTGCGAATTTGGTGGTTTCTATTTGTGCCATTTGTTTGGAGAAGAGTGTCTTATTTCTGTGTTTCTTACTGTCACCGACTCCAAACAATTGCTAGATACACTAATAGCGAAATACTCATTAAATAAAATGTATTAGGTTGCTGAATATTTGGCCAGTATGACAATTACAAACAAATAATTATATTAAGTAATTCATAAAGTACCTCTCTGTTGAGTTAAAGTGCGTACAATGTCATCAGTCAATATTCAGTTCAATTTAGAATTTATTTAACATGAGGTCTTGAGAACAGCGTTACGTGTAACTCGACTGCAGGAGGTTATTTCCCGCTGTGAGTCAGCTGACTTTTCGTCTGTCGTCAGCTCGCTCAGTGCTCGATAGGCACACGTAATGGGCCCTATACTACCGACGGTTGCGATGCTTCCCCGGGGAAATCGGCGGACATGGTCATTAATTTGCTTAAAGCCCGCTGTTGCGACCCCGTGTTCTGTGGGTCAGGTCCGGCTGCGCTCATATCAGGCACGAGAGCTTTAATAACAGCTCGCCATACACGGATCACAGCCGACAAAGGAATTAAGGGTTCCAATTTTAATTAATCTTACTTATGAGTGTAAATACAATTTAGCTCACCAAATTTCATCGGGTATCGAAAAATAGATTAAGTGAAACTGTAACTTCTTGCAGATAAAAAGTGAATATTTAATATTGACATGTAAATTTAACACACGTTGATGGTAGAGATACAAAGATAAATACCGTCACAAACGTACCTAATTTACAGTAACAGAATTATCAAATATTGGGCCACTTTAGGTTACGGTAGTAACACTAAAAGTGGGCCTTTGCGATCGTCTTTTGACAGCTCGAAATTTAAATGAAAATAAGGTCTTAACTGTTCATCTGACACGAAAATAGAATAAACGAATTTGTAGAGGAGAAAACTCTCTACAACTTTATTCTATTTTTTTCATATCTGGTTGCGTTTCAAATATATTTGCAAAAATAACGGCGATTTTAGGATGTATGTCTGTCTGTCCGTCTGTCTGTCTGTCCGTAACGTTTTCCCTGTTTTTAAGACGAACTGTTCAACCTATCAGTGTCAAATTTAACAAACATGATTCTAGGCTGCCAGAGACCAGAACCTCCCTTTTTAAAACTTTTCGGACAAAAAATACGGTAGTAATAGCAAAACAAGCTGTTGTAATATAATTGTAATTGCAAACGAACCGTTCATCTGATACGAAAATTGAATGACCTAATTGGTAGAGAAGAAAATTCTCTAAAACTTAGCTCCCTTATTTTTTTTTTTTTTTTTTTCATATCTCGCATCGTTTGAGACGTAATTGCAAAAATAACGGAGATTTGACACTCTTAATTGAATTAACAAAAACTAGCCGTTCGGAGATGTCACGTGACATTCCTCGCCCAAGAGTCACTGGCATACGCCATCTTGCGTTGCGTATTTGACGATTTTCTTATTGTAACTTACACGTTGTCATTTCGAAGCAATTCCGCACTGAAGAATTAACAAAAACACATCTTTCTTAGTACGATAAGTGATAATCTACTGTCTAGAAATGGTATATTAGCATCAGTTAACAACGGCCATCAATAGCATGAGATTAAAGGACTCATCTTTTGATTGATAACCGTAGCGTAGTGGCTAAGGCGTTGGTCTATGACGCTAAAGGTCGGTGGTTCGGAACTCATCACTACTCAAGGTTTTTTTCCCTAAAAGGGTTTCAGACACTCTTATTAATTTATTTTTTTATTATTTAGATTATTATTATTTTGGTCCATAATGTTTGCAAAAACTTATAAAACTACAAAATCTAAAGTGGGCCGTAAAACACGTCAGAGCGATTTTTTTTATAATCATAGACTGCTTTATTATTAATATAGAACATGAAAGGATTCCGACAGATGAATTACACGTATGATTGGTGGTACTTTCATGAAAATTTTGCCATCAGTTGGGTTTGATTTCACTCCACTATCGTACTCCTGTTAGGAGAAGAACCAAATTGCGGAAGTAAGCGCCTGAATTGTGGACTGAAAAGATAATCGTTGATTGTAAATTAATACTGTGCACCAAATTAGGACTCAAGTCCGCGAACCACAATTTAATTATTTATTGCACATGAACGTAAGGCGCATTTCGATTTTCCTCGCACAAGACTTATTTGTTGATCGATTTTACACAACATAGGTGATAATTATAAAATAAATTAAAATTGAATGAGAACATTAATAGCCCTTTCAGGTCCTCCATGCACAATTGTGCGTTTCAGATTTGGCTCGTTTTATTTCATTGTGATTCACAATAGGAAGTTCAGGCCTGCAGCACAAAATTGTGGATGGATGTGGTTTCGTGTGCTACGTGTTTTAATTACGTGTTTCGACTCTGTAAGTACCAGCAGTCGCAAACTTCCAGAAGACTGACAATAGTGGCAAGAAAGACTTGTTGAAAAGGTGTTGATTTCCTTGTTTTGAAGTGTGGAGCTATCATATCTGTACACAGTCCTGTGATGTTATTATGTCATTCATTTAAAAGGGATATTACTGAAATAAGGTGCAGTTCATAATAATTTGTAGTCAAGGCCCAGAACAGACAGCTGTGTGGTTTCAAACTATATATATATATATATATATATATATATATATATATATATATATATTGAAATTAATTACTGTATGTATCTTGTATCTAAAATGTACCTCTTGTTGTTGTTGTTGTTGTTGGTTTTAAGGGGACTAAACAGCTAGGTCATCAGTCCCCTGTCCCTAGCTAAGAGTCCTCTGTCAAGAGTATAAAAAGTAAAACACAGCTCCGAAGATGAAAACTCGGAAATGGGGTAAGCTGACATTGGAGAAATCGCGTACAACACAAAAGGAAGAGACACAATATGGAAAAAAGAAGTTGAGATCTCAGCTATAACTGGACAGCAGAAAAACACGGCTGGCTGATCACAGGGAAAAAACAGGATGAGCCAGCCATACTTTGCACACTAAAAACCCCTCGGTAAATTACAGAAGGGTCTTAAAAGGGTTTAAAATCGCTTGATAGTTGGGGACCTGAAGTATCAGGCTATAGCACCCACCACTAGATGGAGTTGTAAAAACCAGCTACGCGAATAAAACTTAAAACAGAATGAGCCATAGAGGCATCGTCGCCTAAGACTAAAGGTAGCGCGTCTGGTAGGTTAAAAGACTGGCGCAATGTAGCTAAAACTGGGCAGTCCATCAGAAGATGGACGACTGTCAGCGCTGCTCCACACCGACACACAGGTGGGGCCTCACGGCGGAGGAGATGACCATGGGTCAGCCAGGTATGCCCAATACGGAGGCGGCAGAGGACAACTGACTCTCGACGTATGGGCCGCAGTGAAGACTTCCACAGAGTTGTGGATAGCTTCACGGCTCGGAGCTTGTTTGTGGCACCCATGGTACACCATTCGGCACTCCAAGCATCACGCACCTTATTGTGCAGTGATAACCTAAGGTCTGATTCCGTGATGCCAATGGTGAAGAGTGGCGCATTGGTGGCCTGTTTGGCCAACTGGTCAACACGTTCATTCCCCGGTATGCCGACGTGGCCAGGGGTCCACAGGAAGACCACACATCGGCCAGATTGGGCAAGATAGTAAGCAGTGTCTTGAATGGACTGCACTAACGGGTGACGAGGGAAGAACTGGTCGAGTGCCTGCAAGCCACTCAGGGAGTCACTACAGATGACAAATGACCCCCTGGGGCAGGCTCGGAGGTGTTCTAGAGCCTTGAGGATAGCGACCAGCTCTGCAGTGAAGACACTACATTCACGGGGCAATGAATGTTGTTCGACATGGTCACCATGGAGACATGCATACCCAGCACGACCATCAGCTAGGGACCCATCAGTATAGATGGCTTCAGCACCACAGAAAGAGTTGAGGAGATCCAGGAACTGGTGTCGGAGTTGTGTTGGAGAAACGGAGTCCTTTGATCTATTGGACAGATCCAGACAAAGCTGCAATCGGGGGATGGACCAAGGAGGGGTTTGAAAGGAATAGTGGAAAGTGGCAGGGAGTGGTTGGGATTCGAGGGACGAAAGTAGAGAACGAACGCGGACCGATATTGGGTAACCCGACCGAGGTCGTCTTGGAGGGATAGGGAGTGCAGCGCCTGGAAAAAGAAGCCGGTGGTTCGGATGGTGTGGCAAGGCCTTAACATGGGCATCGTACGAAGCCAGCAGGTGCTGCCGGCGGAACCGCAGAGGAAGGACCCCAGCTTCAACCAGTAGGCTTGTCACAGGGCTCGTGCGGAAAGCCCCTGTTGCCAAACGAACTCCAGAATGTAAGACTGGGTCTAATGTTTGCAGTGCTGCAGATGCAGCCGAATCATATACTACACAGCCATAGTCTAGGCGCGACTGGATGAGCGCCTTATAAAGTTGCAGGAGCGGTGGGCGTGACGCTCCCCAAACAGTATGGCTTAGACAACGTAGAATATTAAGGTGTCGTCAGCACTTTTGTTTGAGCTGGCGAAGGTGTGGCACCCAGGTGAGACGGTTGTCGAATAACATGCCTAAGAAACGGTGCGTCTCTTCGACACGCAGCAGGTCATCAGCGAGATACAGTTCGGGGTCAGGATGGACCGCCCGACGCCGACAGAAATGCATCACCCGGGTTTTCGTAGCGGAAAATTTAAAACCATGAGTAAACGCCCACGACTGCGCCTTTCGAATAGCTATCTGCAACCGCCGTTCAGCAACGCCGATGCTAGTGGAGCTGAAATACATGCAGAAGTCATCGGCATACAACGAGGTGTAAACCGATGACCCCACAGCAGTAGCAAGACCATTGATAGCGACCAAAAATAAAGGGACGCTTAGAACGGATCCCTGTGGGACACCGTTTTCTTGATAGTTTGGGGAGCTGAAACAGGAACCAATACGAACTCGAAAAGAACGTTGCGCGAGAAAATTCTGTATGAATACAGGAAGCGGACCGCGTAAGCCCCAGTCATACAGCGTAGACAGTATGTGGTGGCGCCAGGTGGTGTCGTACGCTTTTCGCAGGTCAAAGAATACAGCAACCAGATGTTCGCGGCGTGTAAAGGCTGTACGGATGGCCGACTCCAGTGACACGAGATTATCGATAGCGGAGCGGCCACGACGGAACCCACTCTGTTGTGGGGCCAGGGGTCCCCGATCCGCAAGGATCCACATAAGCCTCCGACTCACCATCCGTTCGAGGAGTTTACACGGAACGTTGGTGAGGCTGATTGGGCGGTAACTATCAGCCACCTGTGGATCAGCCCCAGGATTCATCACTGGGATGATGATGCTATCCCGCCATTGGGACGGGAAAACACCCTCAACCCAGAGACGATTCAGCAAGGAGAGAAGTTGGCGTTTAGAGTCTGCTGACAGATGTCGGAGGAACTGACTATGAATGCGGTCGGGTCCAGGGGACGTGGCTGGGCATGCGGCAAGTGCTCTTTCGAACTCCCATTCGGTGAAAGGGATGTTGTAGATTTCCTGGCGTCGCGTTCGAAAGGATATCTGCTTTCGCTCTGTGCGCTCCTTAAGGGCGCGGAAATCCGCGTCATATGCAGCGGTCGCTGAGGTGCGAGCATAGTGGTGTGCCAAATGCTCTGCTATTGTGTGAGGGTCAGTGCAAATTGTACCCTGAATGCTCAGGCACGGAATTCCCACTGGTGGGCGGTGGACAAAGAGGCGTCGAACTTGCGACCATACCCGTGAAGGCGATGCTCGGGAGCCAATGGAGGCGACATAGCGCTCCCAGGAGGCCCTCTTGCTGTGCTGGATCAATCGCCGCGCCCGTGCACGGAGACGCTTGAAGGCAACAAGATGTTCAACACAAGGGTGGCGTCGGTGGCGCTGTAGTGCTTGCCGACGTTCCCGGATGGCCTCAGCTATCTCCGGCGTCCACCAGGGCACTGACTTATGGTGGAGTGATCCAAGTGAGACGGGTATAGTGTTCTCAGCAGCAGAAATGATGGAATGTGTGACCTGCTGCACAGCGGTATCGATATCAGCCAGAAGAGGAGAGGGAAGCACAGCGGCTATGGAATATACTGGCCAGTCGGCCCTATGGAGGGACCAGCGAGGCAGACGGTCAGCAGGTGGACACTGTGGGAGCGACAGGAAGATAGGGAAATGGTCGCTGCCACACAGGTCATCGTGGACCCTCCAAGTGAAGTGCGGAAGCAGGCTTGGGCTACAGACAGACAGATCTATGGCAGAGAATGTACCGTGTGCCACGCTAAAGTGCGTAGCAGCACCTGTGTTCAGGAGACAGATGTTCAGCTGCGTCAGTAGAGTCTCAACATCTCTACCCCGTGCCGAAGTCTGTGTGCCACCCCACAAAGTGTGGTGGGCATTGAAATCCCCCAAAAGAAGGAAGGGTGGGGGAAGTTGGGCGACCAAGGCAGCAAGGTCTACAAGAGAGACAACCTCATCAGGTGGTAGGTAGACCGAACATATGGTAACGTCTTGCACTGCCCGGAGCCGAACAGCAACCGCCTCTAGTGGCGTTTGAAGAGGCACGGCAGCGCTCGGGACAGTGGATAGGACATAGACGCAGACTCCACCGGAAACTCTGCCATAGATAGGGCGATTTTTAAAATAGCCCCGGTAGCCTCGTAGGGCAGGGGACCGCATCGCTGGAAACCACGTTTCCTGAAGAGCGATACAGAAAGCAGGTGTTTGGCTGAGAAGCTGTTGTAGCTCAGGCAGGTGGTGGAAAAAGCCACCACAATTCCACTGGAGGATGATGTTATCTCCTGGCTGTACCGCCATGATGATTAAAAGAGCAGATCACTCCATTGGATCGTCTGCTACCACGCGCTCTGAATCCACAGAACCAGAGATCTTGTCTGGCGAATCAGTAATTGCGAGATCCTCAGGAGACGCGAGGATCTCGACCTCATCCTCTGTAGAAGAGGATGCGGGTGGTTGTGGCTTTGAAGCCACCGAACATTCTTTTTTCTTGTCTCTCTTCTTCTTCTCCTCTCGCTGGCCCTTTGGTTTGCTGGGCCGTGAGGGCTTCCCAGAAGCGGCATCCGGGACGGAAGAAGAGCAAGAAGCTCTTCGACCGGCAGGTTGTGGATCTATAGGCCGGTGGCCAGGATCCTCCGGAGCGCTCTGAGTAGCCGCAGAAGGGGGTGTCCTGAGGGACCCCTTCTCGGCGAGAGGAGCCAGAGAAGGCTTCTCCTTCTCCGGCTTAGAGGTGGGGACTCGCGTCCCCGATGATTTAGTGGGTGTTGCTCCCACAGTGAAAAGTGTGGGAGCCACCGAAGAGGAAGTGCCCCCGGCTGGTAAGGGGGCAGGGATAGTTTGTTGGGCCTGGGAGCCCACTGGTACGGATTGCACTGACTGGTTCGTAGGCACAGTGGAGGGTGACAGTGAGGCTGCTGTGGCATAGCCCTGGCGCACAGGGTGGAGCTTATGGTACTTCTTCTTTGCCTCTGAGTACGTCAGTCGGTTCCTGGTCTTGTACTCTATGATCTTTCTTTCTTGGTGCAGAACTGTGCAGACAGGCGAACAAGGGGAGTGATTTTGGCCACAATTAACACATACAGGAGGAGGGGTGCAGGGGACGTTCGGATGGACAGCACGTCCGCACTCCCGACATGTAGGATTGGCATCACATCGGGAGGACATATGCCCAAACCTCCAGCACTTAAAACAGCGCATAGGGGGAGGAACGTAGGGCTTTACGTCGATCCGGTAGACCATCACCTTGAACTTCTCGGGCAATGAATCACCCTCGAAAGCCAATATGAAGGCACCGGTCGCGACCCTATTGTCCTTCGGACCCCTATGGACTCGCCGAATAAAATGTACTCCCCGCCGTTCTAGATTGGCACGCAATTCGTCATCTGACTGCAGCAAGACGTCTTTATGAAAGATGATGCCCTGTACCATATTTAGGGTCTTGTGCGGCGTAATGGTAACGGAAACATCACCTAGCTTGTCACAGGCAAGCAGTGCCCGTGACTGAGCTGGGGATGACGTCGTTATTAAGACAGACCCTGACCGCATCTTAGACATCCCTTCCACCTCACCATACTTCTCCTCCAAGTTTTCGACGAAGAACAAGGGCTTAGTCGTCTTAAAAGAGTCCCCATCAGTGCGGGTGCAAACTAGATATTTAGGGGCATAAGCCTCACCCTGCTTTCTTGCCCGACGTTCCTCCCATGGTGTAGCCAGGGAAGGGAACGTTTGGGGATCGTACTCTGCAGCATTGTACTCGTTTCTTCCACGCTTAGAGACGCCAGGTTTGCGTGTGGCGACGATATTTATTGCTCGTTTCATGTCTGTCCCACGAGCAGCTAGGGAACTAAAGGTCCACCCAGGCAGAGCCCCGCTTGCCTGGGTAAGCCTTATACAACTGAGGTGCGGCAGGTTCCTCAGAGGTTGCTCGCTAGCGGCTGTTCAACCTCAACAGCCATGCATCTCCTCGGCACGTAGCACACCTTGAGATTGAGGGTTTTTTTATAGAGGTTTGTACCGTCCTCGCGACCCGGGCGATTAAGCCAAGATCCCCGGGCTCTGAAACGTACAACGTTCCAGCGTCGCGCCGAACGATGGTCGTTGAAGCACGCACAGAGCTTACGGTGTAGCGGACTGTTGGCGCGACACAGCCCACAGCTCAGGACCCCGGGTTCGCCAAGCCCGTACTCAGCAAAGTAATGCTGAGCCCCTGAGGGGAAATGTACCTCTCTATATTATTGTCACATCACCTGCAACCTTGTGTCTAAAACAGATCGACAGCACAATATTTTTCAAAAAAGAAAAACATTTTTAGGAAACAGCGGTACATTATGTAAACACTTACATTTCATGTTACCTGACATATTGAACGCCTGATGAGAACTTAAAAAAATATTAAAATTAAAATTAAAACTTTCTCCGTGTAACACTTCAGACACGCTGTAGATCCTATCATTTCTGTCTCAGATAGTTCTATTGCACTAAGAAAGCACCAAACGTGTGTCACTACGTGGTGTTGCTCACAATGTATACTTTGCTTAAAGAGCCTGACAACTGTTGGTAAAAGTTTTGATTTCTGAGTTGCTCATGAATTAGTTGTCTTCCGTAGAATATATCCGACAACCATGTGGTCTACTGAAGTTTCGAATGTATATAAATCACAAGGTTACCCTGTGACGTTACATATACAGGATTCTATTTATTAGCTTTTTATCTGTAATGTTCAAATTGTTCAAATGTTTCTGGAGTCTATGGGACTTAACTACGGGGTCATCAGTCCCTAAACATACAAATTACTTATGAACTACTTACGAACTAGGACGGCACAAATATCCATGCCCGAGGGGGGATTCGTACCCCCGACCGCAGTGGCCGTGCAGACCGTGACTGGAGCGCCTTAGCCCCTCGGCCACCGCGGCCGGCTATCTGTAAAGGATACTGAAATTGTAAATACGACGTTTGATTCTCACAAGTCTCCTGAATCCATCCCTATAATTATATTTGCAATATGATTATTCCCTGATTTTATGTGGATTTTTAGAATAATGTTTGTGGCTATACTGTATTTCAGTTGCAATCTGGAATAGCCGCGATCACGCAGCCAGGAGAGTTTCCGGTTTCTGAGCAGATGAGGAAAACCCTAACTACTTGTATTCCAGTCACTAAGTCGAAACTGTTAGCTGACCGGCTGGAAGTAAGCTTAGGGTATAACGTCCCGTCGACAGCTTGGTCATTAGAGACGGAGCTAACGCTGGGGGTTTTGAGTAAGGATGGGGAAGGAAATCGGCCATGCTCTTTGAAACGAGCCATCCCGGCATTTCCCTGGAGTGATTTAGAGAAATGACGGAAAACCTAAACTGGATGGCCCGAATACGAGTCTAATGCGTTACCATTGCGCCACCTCACTCGGTAGCACTAATTTAAGCAATGTTAAGTTAATGAGACCTGGTGATAATACCATAGAGTCGAAACCGCTCGTCTTGAATCAATAAAATAAAAAATTGCTATCTTTGCATTTTTCCTCCCATTTAAGAAAAACCTTGTTTTCTAAATGGGATGGTAAACTTGAGTCATTATCTGATAGCGGCTATCGAGATGAATCTAATGATGGAGAACAGTAAGGCCAGCGAAAGTCAAAATGGAGGCATGAACGTCCATTTACAAAAGGTGTTAACCGTTGGCATCAGCCGCAGGTCGGCAAATTTCTTATCAAGGATGAAGAAGTATTCCGTATCACTTCAACTCGATGCACATGCTCTGACAATTCTCTTGCGTTTATCTCCAGGTGTAGATTGCACTTCTATATAAACAATGTCTTTCACGAATCCCCACAAGAAAAACTCCGGAGACATCATGTCTGGCGAAAGAGCCGATCACGACACTTCCTCCTCGTCCAATCCAACAATATGGGAATCGTCTCTGCAGCTCATTTACAGTCATCAGCGAAATATGTGCTGCATGCGCACGACGTTGGTATCACATTCTGTTCTATATTCCTAAAGGTATTTCTTCCAATAACAGACCTCATGCTCCTTGCAGAAATGTGGTTCACATCCTACCAATAAGATCTCCTTCGATTAATTATAGACTTATAATTTTGTCCTCCAGAAGACCACACGATACATTCACAGCACACGGTTTTTGGTTTACAACTTGCCGCAGAAAACATTGATTCTCAGTTGCCCAATAATTCATGTAATGGAAATAAACATATGCATGATTTGTGACTCTCGTCAGGAAATTAAATCAAATTATAAATGTGTCATCCCTCTGTATCTGACGTTGAGCCCATCGAAAGAATTCCATGGACGCATTAAATCCGTACCGGTTAATTTTTGGTGGAGGCTGATATGGTAAGGATACTACTCTGGCTCATGCCAGACTGCATACGGATTTGTTTGCGATACGTTAAAGATGCAGTTGTTCTCAATGTATCATACACATGTTTCAAATGTACGACGTGTAGGGCGAGTACAATGAGGATACCTTTCAGCATATAAGTCTCGAGGTTGCATTAAATTTCGTTGGCATTTTCGTCAAATGAGAAGCATATTGACTTATTCTTCGATTCTTCGAAGGAATACTTCATTCACATTCGCTGCTAAGACGATACTGGTCTTATCGTTCCCATTAGTGTTGTATTATCACATGTCAACAGGATGTTAAATGGATATACCACATTCGTCAAGTATTTACTATTCGCACGATATACGAGAGAGAATTGTCAGAGAATGTTCTTCGATAAGTGCCTAAGTGATACTAAATACCATTCAATCAATGACAAGAAGATTAGAGCACTGCATTAATACCAATGGTCATCACTTCGAACACCTTCTGTAAATGAACTTTCATGCCATCTTTTTTACCTTCGTTGATCTTCAGAGACCTTAGCGTTACACATCACTGGATTCGTCTCGATAGCCGCTATCAGAAAATAAGTACAAAACTACAACATCCCATTTTAATAAACAAAGTTGACCATATCTCAGAAGCGACCACACAACAAAAAACCAACATCATAATCTGTTCCCCGTTGTCTGATGCAACTGATGCTCAAATGTTCAAATGTCTGTAAATCTATCGGACCAAACTGCGTGGTCATCAGTCCGTAGCTTACAAACTACTTAAACCTAGGTAAACTAATCTACGGACAAACACAAACGCCCATGCCCCAGGGAGGACTTGAATCTCCACGGCGAGCAACCACGCGCTCCGCAGGGAGGTGCTTTAGACCGCTCGGCTACTCCACCGCGGCTGCAACTGATGTCCCACATACATTTTTGCTCCTATAATATTTTCAAATTTATTCTTTGTGGGAATAGTTAGTGACTCACCCAGTATCTATATGTGTGTGACAGGAACGAACAGCCTCTGCTTTGTGTTCATTCATAATGTTCCACTCCTCTTCGACATTGTAATGAGAGTACTCAGTGTAAAATTTGCTCCACAGTAATTGAGCTGAAGCATCTTGAAGCCAACGTTTGCTCTTTAGTTTTTGTTGAGTCAGAAACAATGACGAAGTACTTGGTAAATAGTTGCTCAGCTCCGCCATTGTGCACGCGGGCGGTGTTGTGCTGCTCACAGTACGTGCCGTTAATTAGACGGGGAGTTGCTGGGGGCTAATTATAAATTTAATTAAGTTCCCGTAAGAGTCCTTGTCAACAGTTTAATGAAGTAAGAGCGTTGCGTAACAAAATACGGATTGTTGGGGGATGAATAATAAATCCATTGTAGTAACGATAAACGGCGCTTGAGACTATATTGAGTTGTCTCCATTGAACGGCATATGGAAAAAATATGTACGCTAAATTCCTGTTAATAGTGTGTGCTTGTGCGCCTCGGTTGCACAGTGGTAGAGTGCCAGAATGCAAATCCAAGGGTCGCGGGTTCGATCCCCGCCAGGTCCTAAGATTTTTATCTGTCACTTTCCACTTATTTCACCTCTGGCAGTATTGCTCATGTGAAAAATACCGAGTAGCCGACGTTAAACTGTAAGCCCCCCTATAACTGGCTGGGTAAGTCAGTTCGAAGGTCGGAGGAAGGCAACGGCATACCACCTCCAAACAGGACCACACCTAGTAAAGCATTGTGGTCTTCAAACCAATCTTCGGTTTGTTTACTACTTTACCTTACCTTTAGTTTGTGTTTATGTGAATTATTTCCCTTCACAACGGACTACAAAATATAAGTTAGAAGTAAAGGCAGCAATTGCATGTAAACCGTGAAACAGTGTTTAACACTGTTTCGAAACCTCGTTTTTTGGCCCATCACGATGTCAAATATATCTCAAAATGGTTTTCTCTCCTCTTTAATGCCGCAAAAGTTTGGTTCTTTCAGTTGAAAAGTCAAGAAAGCTATTTGATATTATTGAAACGTGCTGTCTTCAACCGTTTTGTTGACGAATGTATCAAAGTTCCAACCCCCTGTGATCACGTCCTGGAAGGAAGTTTGCAAAAGCACAAACGCCGTTTGTTACTCTGAATCAGTCGAAATTCGGTCGAGGTCTTTATATGGCCACTAACGGTTCCATCACGTACACCAGAGCAAATATTGTGGTTGCAGTACGCTCCAAAGCGGTCAGTAGGTTTGAAACAACAAAGTTTTCGGCAAAAGGTTCAATCGTACGGAGGCTGTCATTACGGTAAAAAGTTGTTATTGACTTTGTAGTTATGCCAAGTTATGGTCGCTTGTCCAAACACAGAAGAAAGGAAGATTTTATCATCCAAGTGAAAGACTTTGTAGTTTTCGGCTATGGAATGTATGACAATCAACAGTTCAATGCAGCGTGCGATTTCATCTATATCATGGTTGGATCCTCACTGTCCAAATATGTGTGAATGATGGCATCTCGCTGTGTAATGTCTGGGTCTTCGCCTACTGGAGCGGCAACCCTTCAGGCAGCTCGTGCATCTGTGCTGTCTGTTCAGCTCCTGCGTCAATCGCAACACTGACAAGGGGAACACCAAGTATGGTACCAACGGATTTTGACGTGTCAAATGTATTTGTGAGGGAATTTCTCCAGACCATCAACCTAAAAGGATTTATTCCAATGGGCCTCGATTTCTAAGAAAATCGACATCAAATTCGCAGGAAATTACCACGCGTAACCTGTCAACAAATACATTGCGGTTACCGTTCAGCGAGACAGCGTGGTGTAATCGGCAAGGTGCTGGGCACCCATGCAGGAGACCTGGGTTCGATACCCAGCGGGAGAAAATTTTAAAAATATTGTAATTGCTCCTTTTTATATTAAAAAAAATATAAGCAAAGAAAAATATATAAAGAAAGAGAAACAAAAACAATGAAAAGTCAAACGATTAAAAAAATTACCATTAAAATAAATAAAATCTTCCCCTTCGAGACATTTTTTTTCACTTTTCTTCATTTCTCTTATTTTATTGTGCATAATTATATGCCTTTATACCCACTCCTATGTTACAGTTTGATTAAAAAGTCAGGATAATAGAATATAACAGAGGAGCAACTGATTAATTTACTTATTGCGCAGTGTTATTTACTATCTTTAACACCTGTACAAAATTCTGGGTGATAATTGTCATAGAAGCACCGAAAAGACAGAACATTGTAGCACCACGCACATCTAATAAATGCTACCACTTTACAGGCGCAAGGTGTTTTCATCAGCAATACTGGAAAACACTGGTCGTTCACATTCAAAAACAATGTTCGGTCGTCAATTAATTGCGACGCAAACCAGGCATATTTAATCATGGAAACGAAGACTGGAGCGCTGAACTGATGCAACAGTAATGAATGTATTCGAATCGAGTCTTCTCTTGAAGTGATTCTGAAATATGCTTCAATCGCCTTAAAAGTGTTCTTCGAAAAAACAAAATGAATAAAATAATCGTCGCGAAATACATAACATATTGAGCGAATGTTACATGTTTTTATCCTGACATTTACTGGAAACGTTTACATAAGAATGGTTATAAAAATATATAATTATGCACAATCATCGAGCAGGTCCCATGTCGGACTTGAACTCAGGTCACCTGCATGGCAGCCTCGCATCTTGCCGATTACAGTACGCTGTCTCGCTGAGTGGTAACCGCCATGTATAAGTAGATATGTTACGCGTGGTAATTTGCTGTGATTTTGATTCCGATTTTCTTAGAAATCAAGGCCCATTGGAACATATTCTTTTAGCTTGATGGTCTGGAGGAATTCCCTCACAACATACCTACGATCCAGCAAATTCCGTTGGTACCATACTTGGTCTTCCCCTTGTGAGCCGCTAACAGGTGCCACCTGACGGCGGAATAACCGCAACAGTTACATTTAATAAATTTTGAACATTTCATCAGCCCCAAACTTACAAACGAATTAGGATAAGAACAATACACCCACCCTTGTCCGAGGGAGGACGCGAACATGTGACGGGTAGCAGCTGCGTTCTCCGCAGGAAGGCGCCTGAAAGCAAACGATTACCGCGTGGCAGTTCGGAGTGGGACGCTTACATTTGCATGTTAGTAGGAATGAAATCATAATAAATTTCTGTGCAAACGAATATTCAATAGCGCCCTTAAAAATTGTGAAACATTTTTTAATGTTGTTACCTGGAAATAACTTGCGTTAGAATAACCCTTACGGAACTACACGTTTATGACCATTGAAACATGAGGCTGAATTATCCAAATTATGGTATGTTAACGGTTACGTTATGTATCGCTAATAAATTATTGGAAAGAATGAAATGAAAACATAAATAATAATATTATTAATGTTATAGCACCTGACTTAACATTATGTTTAGAATATTTGCGATCTCATTTTACATTTCTCATGCGCGTACTCATTGTAATAAACTTTTAATTTATAGAAACTGATTATGCTGCTTCGAACGTGCGCCTTCAGCCCACCTTCAATTTTGTGGGAAACTTATGTTTAATATGAACCATTAGACTAAAGTCCTTGATGTAATAACACAAGTATGAGAGACGTGTTGTTACTTAACTCACATCGTTTAGCTGAATCATAAGCGACAGTATGCAAAGCCTGCAAAATCCGGTGTGGAATGTATAGTTTGTGTACACAATCTGTAGTTGAGCTACAAGTAACGAGGCGATATTGAGGCATTACTCCTGGAAGAGTAATGAGGAGGAAGAGAAAGATAACATTAAATTTCCGGTAGGTGCATTAGCAGTTTCCTTACACACGATTGTTAAAAATTTGCTCACAAAAAATTTGGTTGAACAGAAATTCCAGTTGGTCATATATTTTATTGGTTTGCACTGTTACATATCTGAAAAGCAGAAGGAATGAATGGAAGGAAAGAGCAAACACGCTAACATTTATGCTCTAACAACAGCTGAACTCTTACATAATATTAATTCGTTGTGTGAGTCCAGCTTTATAAGAGTTTTATTAAGTAAGATATAATTCTAAAGTTATGTATTTCTTATGCAATAAACAGCATATAGATATTACATTAAACGTCAGGTAGACGTAACTAATCTCCGACATGGAAATACGAACTATATCGCTCAGTGTGGCACATCAATTTAAATTCGACGCTGCAGTGTGTGTGCTTCAATTCTATACCGTAATACAGTTTACTAAGTTCCTTAGTTATCAGAAAACTAAAGTTTGTAATACACAACTTTCGTATAGAGCAGATGTTTTTCAACCTGGGAGTCTTGTTCGGGGACGTGGCGAAGTGGCCAAGCGCATTGAGGCGCTATGCTCAGGTGTGCGCGGCCGTTACCCGTCGGGGGTTCGAATCCCTTTTGGGGATGGATGCTTGTGTCGTCTTTCTCTAAGGTAGTCCTTTAAGATCAACAAACATTTGAACATTTATTGTTCGGGTGGGAGGGGGGGGGGGTTGCGGTAAATGGCGGAAGTACATGCACCATAAAACAACCAGACCAGTGCAAACACCGTGTAGGTACAAGTCAAGTCCGTGTCACGTCACACCGATAGGCCACCATCGCAAGCTTACTGGATGGCGCTACGAGGCAGTGGGCTGTGCCACAGTGGCCAGCCACTCAGCTTGCAATGGCAGCCTATTGGTGTGACGTGACACGGGCTTGCTGTGAGGCCTTGTATCTACACGGTGTTGCCATTGCACTTCCGGTTACTTGGTCTTTCCGCAATAACTAAATTGCATAAGAAAGTGAAATTTGAAGTGTTTTATCCATAATAGCAACTGTTCAGATTATAAATTAATGAAATGCAGCAACCAGTTGCTTGTCAATTCTATACCGGATGGTTGCTGCATTTCATTAATTTATAAAAGTGAAATTTATTTTACATGAAATTTACGTAATTCCTTTTTATCAGCAATTCCGGTTTGAATAGAACATACCTTTTTTGTAATAAATACGCATTGTTAACAATGGCTAAAAGAAAAGCCTAAATACTGTTTCCAGGAACTAGTCGATAGCTAAATTAAAAAGAGACAATAAGTCACTACATTGTGAGACTTAACGAGCATAATTCGTCATGCATCATATATTTTTCTGTCGAAATGTGTGTGAAAGTACGATAATGTATTCCATTCCGGAAAGTAGAGTAAACATATACCGTAAAAAGTACAATACTCTACCCTTTTTTACAAGAATGTTTTATCTACAGAACTAAATATAAAATTCGCTGTCTTTGAATTCACACACAAAGTTGTGTTACAGTACGTCAGAGCTGCGTTGTCGAGGGGAGGGTCGCCACAAACTCTTTACTTCGAAAGGGGGAAATTAGTAAATTTCTGCAATCTGCGTAGTGGTTGGTTGATTGGTATGGGGGTTTTAGGGGGACTAGACTACTATGGCCATCAGTCCCCCGCTTCATAGCTAGGCGACACGCAGAAAAACATAGTCGTCTATAAATGCGCCTGAGCTATAGTTAAAGTAGGGCAAAAGAAAAGAACATACTGTCAATGAAATATTGACAGAGTCAACAAGGGACGATACTAAGACGCCAGACACACAGTAACAAATACAAGATAAAATTATGATAAAACCGATGAATGTGGTGGGCCGACCATGGGTATAAAATGGGAAAAGCCAGCCACATAGCGTACACATGAAAAGCTGTAGTCTAAAGACTCGTCAAGGAGAACAGAGATAAGAATCTAAAAGACCTCCCAGAGGAGTTATAGCAACTGGTAAAGCCCCCCGGCACGAAGAAACCGTAAAACCAAATTAGCCTCAGAGGCATCGTCGCCGAGCACCAAAGAGAGTGTTTGGGAGGTTAAAAGAAATCCGCAGTGGGGCTAAAATGGGACAGTCGATTAGGAGATGGACCACAGTCAATGGAGCACCACATTGGCACACGGGCGGGTCCTCTCGACGGAGGAGGTGACCATGCGTCAGATGGGTGTGACCAATGCGGAGACGGCAGAGAACCACGGAGTCCCTACGCGATCCCAGCTGCGCGGACTTCCAGACAGATGTTGTGTCCTTTATCGTACGCAGCTTATTGGGCACGTCCAGAGCGGACCATTCGGCATTCCAAAGTTCGCGTACTTTATTGCGAAGCAACAGGCGGAAGTCTGCTTCTGGGAGGCCAATCGCCAGAGGGCGGCAGGTGGTAGCCTGTTTGGCTAGCTGGTCAACGCTCTCGTTGCCCGGAATGCCTACATGGCCCGGGGTCCAAACGAATGTAACACTGCAACCAGAGACACTGAGAGCCAGTATCGACTCCTGAATGGCCCTGACCAATGTATGACGAGCATAACACTGATAAAGGGCCTGTAAACTACTCAGCGAGTCGCTGCAGATCAAGAAGGAGGTCCCACGGCATGTGCGGATATGTCTAAGGGCGCGGTATATAGCCACCAGTTCTGCGGTGAAGACGCTGCTGCCGGGTGGCAAAGAGCGTTGTTCAACATAGGCGCCATGCATGTAAGCATATCCAGAGTGATCGCCATCTGAAGAACCATCTGTATAAATGACCTCTGAGTGACAGAACTCACGGAGCAGGGTAGAGAACTGATGCCGTAGGACCAGAGGAGAAGTAGAGGTCTTCGGCTCACGGGAAAGATCCAGCCGAATCCGCGGCCAAGGAACGGTCCAGGGAGGAGCATGGAGAGTCGAGCGGAAGGGACGGTTAAGAGGAAAGGAGTCCAGGGTCGACAGTAGCGATTGGATAAGCGCTGCTATCGGGAGTCCCGACCGAGGTCGCCTCTGCGGCAAACGAGTAACCTCCCCTGGAAAGAGGAGTCTGTTATTCGGATGCCGAGGGGTACAGTGAACTCTAGCAGCATACTGTGCGAGTAGTTGTTGGCGCCGGTATCGCAACGGGGCGACTCCAGCCTCTGCCAAGAGACTTGTGACAGGGCTTGTACGAAAGGCTCCAGTGGCCAGATGGATGCCGGTATGGTGCACTGGGTCGAGTACTCTCAGTGCAGATGGAAAGGCTGAGCCATAGACCAGGCTTCCGTAGTCTAGACGTGACTGCACCAGAGCGTTTTACAGCCGCAGGAGGGCAGGGCGTGCTGCCCCCCAGACAGTATGGCTGAGGCAACGAAGGATGTTGCCTAAGCTGGTGCAGATGAGGGAGCCATGTCAAACGTGAGTCAAAAAGGAGACCCAGGAAACGGTGTCTGTCCACAACCTGAAGGAGCTGACCATCAAGGTAGAGCTCCGGATGCCGATGTACCGTGCGTTGGCGACAAAAGTGCATCACCCTGGTTTTCGCAGGGGAAAATGTAAAACCATGGGAAGAAGCCCAATTCTGCGCCCGATGAATGGCTGCCTGCAGTCGTCGTTCAGCTACAGTTGTACTAGCGGTGGAATAGTACAGGCAAAAGTCGTCCGCATAGAGAGAGCAAGAAACCGAGGGCCCCACCACAGCCACTAGGCCATTAATGGCCACTAAAAAGTGGGGTACACTTAGGACGGACCCTTGCGGTACCCCATTCTCTTGGATATGGGGGGAACTGAAGGAGGTGCCAACGCGAACTCTGAAGCGGCGCGAAAGTAGAAAATTTTGAATAAAAAGCGGGAGGGAGACACGGAGACCCCACCCATGTAGCGTTGCAATCTGCGTAGTGGCTAGGTTGGCCCAACGATGCTTGTCGAGTAGCACAGCGTCTGCAGAGGGCGTTTGCCTTCTGGTGGGTTCTGCCATTACCGCATAACAGAGCTCCCTCCCTCCCCCTCTCTCTCTCTCTCTCTCTCTCTCTGAGTCCACGAGTAGTAGGAACAGTCGCCGCTGTCAAGTATCAACATCCATTAACCGAGAGGCCTAGAAGTTTCACTTCCGTCAGTATTACGACAAAATGGGACTCTTAGGTTCATACTGTCAATCTTTTACAAGCGTCATTCGCTTTGTAAATTGTTTCTTTCTTCCTACCGTTCAGGAATATATGTTTTGTTTGCTTAAATAAATTATTTTCTGCTGTAAAACTGTTTCCCTGTCTGCCGGACACAAAATAACTCCATAGTCGTTGTTGTTGTTGTTGGGTTTTGGAAGGGACTAAACTACGACGGTTATCAGTCCCTTGTTCCAGTCAAAAAGATAAAACATTTTGTTAAGCGATCCGAAGTGAATGCATTAACAAGTCAAAGTTTAAAACTTACAGACTAATAGAAAGAAAGTATACGATTAAAAACGAAGAAGGGATGAAACAGCTGAAACAGCACAAGAGTGCTTTTGCTGGGTGGTCACAAGGATATAAGGAACACACCCAGCCACTCTGCAACACGCTGAAACCACCTACCTAACAGACTTAAGCAAGCGGAGGACAGAGAAACGACAGAGAAACACAAACATTAAATGGACTTGTAAAGTCCACACTCACGCATAAAATGTAAAATAGAGTGAACCATGGAGGTGTTGTCAGCTAATGCAAGCTGCAAAACGTCAGAGATATTAAAATTTCGTCTCACTGCGGCTAAATTGTGCCATTCAATTAAGATGTGGGCGACCGTCAAAGGCGCACCACATCGACACTGCGGAGGGTCCTCGCGACGCAGAAGGTGACCATGCGTGAGCCAAGTATGGCCTATACGGAGTCGGCAAAGGACAACCGACTCTCTGCGAGAAGCCCTCAGGGACGTCTTCCATGCAGCGGTAGACGGCTTGACAGCACGGAGCTTATTTGGTTCAGTGGAGTCTGCCCATTCCGAATTCCAAACCCTTAAAACTTTGTGGGTCAACTGGGTTTGGAGGTCGGAAACTGGGAGGCCAATGTCCAGGGACCGCAAAGTGGTGGCCTGCTTGGCCAGCTGATCCACACGTTCATTGCCCGGTATACGTACATGGCCTGGCGTCCAAACAAAAACGACAGAACGGCCTGACTCGCCAAGGGCGAATACAGCATCTTGAATGGCTCGCACCACAGTGTGTTTGGGCAGAAACTGGTCGAGGGCCTGTAAGCCACTCAGGGAGTCGCTACAGATAACGAACGACCCCCTGGGGCGAGCTCTGAGATGTTCAAGAGCTCTCAAAATACCGACCAGTTCTGTGGTGAAGATGCTGCTTCCACAAGGCAATGACCGCTGTTCGATGTGGTCATCATACATAAAGGCATATCCAGCATGGCCATTGACCAAAGAACCGTCCGTGTAGATGATGGTTGCTCCATGAAACGTATCAAGCAGTGCATGGAACCGGCGATGGAGAAGCAGTGGTGAAATCGAGGCTTTCGAATCCCGGGACAAGTCCAGCCGAAGCTCCAGGCGAGGAATTTTCCAGGGGGGGATACGGGGGGAGTAATGGTAAGGTGGAGGAAGGGGTAAAGAATCAAGTGAGGAGAGAAGGGAACGGACACGGACCGCAATCGGGAGACCCGACCTGGGCCGACGTCGTGGGGGATGGAGTGCAGGAAGGGGGAAGAGAAGCCTGTGGTTCGGATGGCAGAGTGCAGCATGAACCCGGGCAACGTAACTCACCAACAACCGTTGCCGGCGATACCGCAGAGGGGGAACACCAGCTTCAGCTAGAAGGCTTGTTACGGGACTGGTGCGAAAAGCCCCTGTTGCGAGACGCACACCTGTGTGGTGAACAGGGTCTAGGACCCGCAAGGCAGAAGGGGCTGCTGAGTCGTACACCAAGCTCCCATAATCAGGCCGCGGCAGAATGAGAGACTTGTAGAGCTGAAGAAGGGTTGAACGTGCTGCTCCCCAACTAGTATGGCTGAGGCATCTGAGAACATTTAAATGCCGCCAACACTTCTGTCGCAGCTGACGTAGGTGTGGCACCCACGTCAGCCGGGCATCGAACACCATGCCCAGGAAGCGATGTGTTTCCTCGCCCTGAAGTAGTTCACCACCCAAGTAGAGCTCTGGGTCCGGGTGAACTACCCGACGGCGACAGAAGTGCATCACGCGGGTTTTCAGTGCGGAGAACTGAAATCCGTGAGTAGAGGCCCATGAGTGGGCCTTTCGGATGGCACCCTGCAGCCGCCGTTCAGCTACGCCGATGGAAACGGAGCTGAAATACAGGCAGAAGTCATCGGCGAACAGAGAGCAACTGACTGATGACCCCACAGCCGCAGCAAGACCGTTTATCGCCACTAAAAACAATGGAACTCTAAGGACGGAGCCCTGTGGACACCGTTCTCCTGAATACGGGGGGAGCTAAATGATGTCCCAACCCTCACCCGAAACGATCGGTGGGAGAGGAAATTGCGAGTAAAAACAGGAAGGGCGCTACGTAAGCCCCAGTCGTGCAGAGTCGTCAAAATATGATGGCGCCAGGTGGTGTCATACGCCTTTCGAAGGTCGAAAAATACAGCAACGAGATGCTCACGCCTAGCAAACGCAGCGCGAATGGCCGACTCCAATGACACGAGGTTGTCAATGGTAGAACGGCCCTTGCGAAAGCCCCCCTGTTTCGGAGCAAGGAGTCCGTGCCCTTCTAGGATCCACATAAGCCGCCGACTCACCATACGTTCGAAGAGCTTGCAGAGAACGTTGGTGAGGCTGATCGGACGGTAATTGTCAGCCACCAGGGGGTCTGCACCAGGTTTCAGCACCGGGAATGATAGTGCTTTCCCGCCACTGCGACGGGAAAGTGCCCTCTGCCCATAGATGGTTGAACAGAGCGAGAATGCGGCGTTGAAACTCTGGTGAGAGGTGTCGGAGGAATTGGCCGTGAATCCTATCTGGTCCCGGAGTTGTATCAGGACACGCAGCAAGGGCAGATCGGAACTCCCACTCGCTAAACGGGTCGTTGTATATTTCCCGACGACGAGTGCGGAAAGAGAACTGTTTCCGCTCGACCCGCTCTTTGAGGGAGCGGAAGTCAGCACTGTACATGGCAGTCGCAGAGCATTGTGCGTAGTGGTCTGCCATGTGCTCGGCGATAGCTGTCGGGAGCGTGCAGAGCACACCCTGGATAGTGAGGGATGGGATTCCTGTCGGCGGGCGGTATCCGAAGACGCGTCGGACTTGCATCCATACCTTAGTCAGGGAGGTGCGTGAGCCGATACTGGCTACATACCGCTCCCAGGAATACTGCTTGCTCTGCTGTATGAGTCGTCGAGCACGCGCACGGAGCCGTTTAAAGGCCACAAAATTCTCCATGGATGGGTGGCGTCGATGGCCCTGGAGCGCTCGCCGACGTTCCCGGATAGCCTCAGCAATCTCCGGTGTCCACCAAGGCACGGACCTACGCCTAATGGAACCGGTGGTTTGCGGAACTGCTACCTCAGCGGCCCTGACAATACTATCAGTCACCTGCTGGACTGCAATTTCAATATCATCTGGCAGTGGTGCAGTGATGACAGCGGTTGAAGTATAGACTGGCCAGTCAGCCCTACGGAGACACCAACGGGGTAAGCTGTCTGCAGCTTCGTACTGCGGGAGTGACACAATGATTGGAAAGTGGTCGCTGCCACACAGGTCCTCATGCACACGCCAACCGAGGTGTGGTCGAAGGCTGGAGCTGCAGACGGAGAGGTCGATCGTTGAATACGTGCCCTGTGCCACGCTAAAATGCGTGGGGGCACCTGTATTCAGGAGGCAAAGGTCTTGTTGCGCCAACAATGTCTCAACATCCCTACTGCGGCCTGTGGTCTGGAGTCCACCCCACAAAGGGGTGGGGGCGTTGAAGTCCCCCAAAAGGAGGAATGGTGGGGAAAGTTGCGAGACCAGAGCGGTAAGGGTGTTGAGAGACACGGCCTCATCCGGAGGAAGGTACAAGCTGCAGACAGTGAATTCTTGCATTACCCGAATTCTGACAGCCACTGCCTCAAGAGTAGTTGTGAGGGGTACAAGGGCACTTGGGACAGTGTCCAGGATATATAGGCAGACACCGCCAGACAACCTGTCGTAAAGGGTCCTGTTGCAGTAGTACCCCCGATACCCACGGAGGGCAGGGGTCCGCTGTGCTGGAAACCATGTCTCCTGTAGGGCAATACAAAGTGCAGGGTAGTGCCACAGTAATTGGCGCAGCTCGGCCAGGCGATTAAAGAAGCCGCCGCAATTCCACTGGAGAATAACTCTTTCTACTCGCTGTAAAGCCATAAAATAAAAGAAAGGAAAGAAGATCATTCCATAGGAACATCTGCCACCTTATGGTCAGGATCTACAGAATCTAAGACCATAGGTGATTCTGGATGTGCAGAGTTCCTACGTTCGGGCGAATCAAGAAGTGCGAGATCCTCAGCGGAGGCAAGGATCTCGACTTCATCCTCTGAAGCAGAGGATGTGGGTATGGGTGGCTTGGAAGCCACCAAAGAATACTTTTTCTTCTTTTCTTTCCTTGTAGCCTCTCGCTGGCCCTTGGGTGTTAAGGGCCGTGAGGGCTTCTCAACAGGGGCTGCAGCTGCCGACGAAGAGGTGGAGGCCCCTCGATCAGCAGCCGCGGGATCCTTCAGCCATTTGCTGGGATCCACTTTCCCATGAAGAGAAGCCTCGGAAGGGAGTGTCCCATGGGACCCCTTCCGGGCGAGAGGAGCCGGAGAAGGCTGTTGTTTCTCCGGCGCTGGGGTGGGGACCGACGTCTCCCACAATGGTTTGTCTGTTGCTCCCAACGAGAAAAGTGTGGGAGCAACTGAAGGAGTAGTACCCCCAACTGTCAAGGGCGCAGGTGCAGTAGTTCGGGCCTGGGGGCCCGGTGGCATTCGTGGCACAGATGGTCTGGTGACCGACGATGAAGCTACTGTGGCGTAAGACGTTGTCATGGTGACAGGATGGAGCTTCAAATATTTGCGTCTGGCCTCTGCGTATGTCAGCCGGTCCAGGGTCTTATACTCCATGATTTTGCGCTCTTTGTGGAGTACAGAACAGTCGGGCGAACAAGGAGGATGCTGCTGATTGCAATTGACGCACACTGGAGGTGGGGTACAGGGGGCGTCTGGATGGGATGCACGCCCACACTCCCGACATGTTGGGTTGGCGTCACATCGGGAGGACATGTGACCAAACCTCCAGCACTTGAAGCAGCGCATTGGGGGAGGAACATAGGGCTTTACGTCGACTTTGACTTTCTCAGGCAATGAATCGACCTCGAAAGCCACGATGAAGGCACCGGTGGCAACCCTCTTGTCCCTCGGACCCCTATAGATACGGCGGATGAAGTGCACACCTTGCCGCTCCAAGTTAGCTCTCAATTCATCGTCCGATTGCAGCAGCAGAACCCTGTGGAAAATGATGCCCTGGACCATGTTTAAGGTCTTATGTGGTGTAACGGAAACGGAAACATCACCCAGCTTGTCACAGGCTAGCAAAGCCCGTGACTGGGCTGGGGATGACGTCGTTATTAAAACGGATCCAGACCTCATTTTTGACAATCCATCGACCTCTCCATATTTGTCTTCTAGATGTTCCACAAAGAACATTGGCTTTGTGGACATGAAAGATTCCCCATCTGTAGGGCTGCACACTAAATACTTTGGGGCGTAAGCCTCGCCTTGAATTTTGACCCTACGTTCCTCCCACGGTGTAGACAGGGAAGGAAACGTTTGGGGGTCATACTGTTCTGCGTTGTAATCGCTTCTACCGCGCTTAGAGACGGCGGTTGTACGTCCGCCAACGTTTCGTGGTCTTTTCATCGTGTTCCCACGAGCAGCTAGGGAAATAAGGGTCCACCCAGACAGAGCCCCGCTTGCCTGGGTAAGCCTTATACAACTGAGGTGCGGCAAGTTCCTCAGAGGTTGCTCGCTAGCGGCTGTTCAACCTCAACAGCCATGCATCTCCTCGGCACGTAGCACACCTTGAGATTGAGGTTTTTTTTATAGAGGTTTGTACCGTCCTCGCGACCCGGGCGATTAAGCCAAGATCCCCGGGCTCTGAAACGTACAACGTTCCACCGTCGCGCCGAACGATGGTCGTTGAAGCACGCACAGAGCTTACGGTGTAGCGGACTGTTGGCGCGACACAGCCCACAGCTCAGGACCCCGGGTTCGCCAAGCCCGTACTCAGCAAATTAATGCTGAGCCCCTGAGGGGAACTCCATAGTCGACAGCAAATTGTTTAATATGAATAACACTACCACATTCAAAACTAATAATGCACCCACACAGACAGAAAGATACAGGCGGTCTTCGTACGGAATCCGGAAATTATGAAACGTCTCCACTCGTACCTGACTGGCCAATCAAATCCGCGCGTGAATAGCCGTGTGCACTAAGACCCCATAATGCGGATTCCGCGGCCACTCTCACTCACAGTAAACACGGATTCGTAGTGTTTTGGGTCGCAGAACGCGTCAATTCCAAAGTATGTAGTTATTTGGGCGGTACCACATTTTTTTTTTTTTTTTTTCAGAACTCGTCTATTATTGGCAGTTGATTTTGACATATGTAGTACTGTATAATGGTTAAGGATGACGTGGTCATATTTATCGCCGCATGATTTTCCATGCCGCGTGTGCATAAGGTAAGAAATTTTCCTAATTCGAAGAACTTACAGATATGAAACCGGTTACAGGAATTGACATAGACCGGTATTGCGGCTGGAACACACCCACCCAATTTCAAGAAAAAAGCAGATGGAATACTGCGCACTTTAAATGAAAATATAAAATATACTGCAGCAACTATCAAGCAAGCTACAGCACTATCTCAGCAGCTATGATGACAAATACCAGAAGTACCGATAGAAGTTAACAGTAATCAACAGACAAGGTAACATTAACTCAGTCCCTATGATACTTGACAAGAGACTGCACGATTCCATGCAACATTTCAAAGATGTCTACATTCATAGGGTTATTCGCTAATTTTATTTGAACCGCTTCCATAATAGCAAAATCCCAATAGTTAGAACTGCATGCCAGAACCTTCCTGTTGTGATAGTCAATAGGGTGACCTGTGTCCGGGCTATGTTCTGCTGTAGCGGATTTTCTGCGTTGCAGTAAACGTGTGTAGTATTTGTGTTCATTTCAATGGTCCTCGACAGTTCTGATAGTCAGACCAATACATTAAACGCCACAATTGCATGATTGCAAGATTATCCGTTTCGGATCTTAACAACCTTAATATTAGATAGGGTAAAAAGAAACCAGTAAAAAAATCCTGACATTGATTTGAACAGCAGTGTGCTTTACTCGGCATGGTCCTGTTTCGAGATGGTATGCCGTTCCTTTCGTTCGACTTTCGAACTGACTTACCGAGACAGTTATAGTGGGACCTACAGTTTAACGTTGATTCCGAAACAAGATTCTACTCCACATTTTTACATCAACAACATTGCCAGAGGTGAAAGAAGTGAAAAATGACGATAAAAATCCTACGAACTCGCCTGGATTCATGGTCTGGCACTCTACAATCGTGCTACAGAGCCGCCCTTAGATAGTGGTCGTAAAACACATTTAACGTCATATATCTGACAACCATGGCCAATCCTGTCTGAGAAGCTACCAGCGATAGGCAAAATGGCAATTCGGTGTCCCTTTAGTGTTATCATCCCTTACCGTTGCACAGTTGGTCGATAGCGTAACGTTCATTTGATCAGTCTTCCACTATAAACTTTTTCGCAAAAAGTTACTTCCAGATGAAACAACTCAGCTGGAAAACTTTTTAAGCCCCTAAAGTTGTGAGCTGTGTGCACCAAGGTCGAAAGATTACCTTCACGCCGAGCTGAAAGGTGACAGTTTTCAATCTTCAGACATCGGTGGTCTTCGATCCCATCACCTAGCTACACACCCGTAACTTTTTCGAATATTCAACATACCTAAAGAAGTTCAGGTTTTAGAAGTATCCTGGATACTCCGGCAAGTGGTCAAATTTCGACCAATCTCGTTTACAAAGTAATTTGGACTTCTTTTAAACTTAACGGCTGCGTACACACATGATGTTTTTGTCTTTGGTCATCTATGGCGAAGTCCCTTACGAATTATGTTTTTATTGACTTTCTTGTACAGTTCATGTCAGTACTTAAATTTTCCATGTTCTCATATTTCTCACTTTAGGTCCAATACTGTATGTCTTACTCCAACCCTTTACCGTTAACTTTCAACGCATAGCCTATTTTTTTTTCTCTATTGGTTTTCAATTCCTTTTGCAGGATGGGCTGGTGGAGCTAGCAGGTGCTCTTCAGCGTGCAAAAAAAAAGTCCAAATGTTTGTTAAGCTTAAGGGACTTAACTACGGGGTCATCAGTCCCTAACGAACTACTTATGAACTAGCTACAACTAAGAACGGCACAAATATCCATGCCCGAGGGGGGATTCGAACCCACGACCGTAGTGGCCATGCAGACCGTGACTGAAGCGCCTCAGTCCCCTCGGCCACCGCGGCCGGCTTCAGCGTGCAAAATTTGCACTACTGGGCATTAAAATTGCTTCACCAACCAGTAATGCAGATGATAAACAGGTACTCATTGGACATATTATACTAGAACTGACATGTGATTACATTTTCACGCAAATTGGGTGCATAAATACTGAGAAATGAATACCCCGAACGACCACCACTGGCCGTAATAACGGCCTTGATACGCCTGGGCATTGAGTCAAACAGAGCTTGGATGGCGTGTACAGGTACAGATGCCCATGAAGCTTCAACACGATACCACAGTTCATCAAGAATAGTGACTGGCGTATTGTGATGAGCCAGTTGCTCGGCCACCATTAACCCGACGTTTTCAGTTGGTGAGAGATGTGGAGAATTTGCAGGCAAGGGCAGCAGTAGAATATTTTCCGTATCCAAAAAGACCCGTATAGGACCTGCAACGCGAGGCCGTGCATTATTGTGCTGAAATGTAGGGTTTCGCAGGGATCGAATGAAGGATAGACACATCTGCAATGCAATGTAACGGCCACTGTTCAAAGTGCCGTTGATGCAAACAAGAGGTGACCGAGACGTGTAACCAGTGGCACCCTATACCATCGCGTCGAGTGATACACCAGTATGATGATGACGAATACACGCTTCCAATGTGCATTCACCGCGATGTCGCCAAACACGGATAAGACCTTAATGATGATGTAAACAGAACCTGGATTCATCCGAAAAAATGACGTATTGCCATTCGTGCACCCAGGTTCGTCGTTGCGTACACCATCGTAGGCGCTCCTGTCTGATGCAGCGTTGAGGGTAACCGAAGCCATGGTCTCCAGCTAATAGTCCACGCTGCTGCAAACGTCGTCGAACTGTTCGAGCAGATGGTTATTGTCTTGCAAACGTCCCCATCCATTGCCTCTGGGATCGAGACATGGCTGCACGATCCGTCACAGCCATGCGGATAAGATACCTGTCACCGATTCCATATTCTGCTAACAGTCATTGGATCGCGACCAACGCGAGCAGCAATGTCACGATACGATAAACCGCAATCGCAATAGGAAGTGTTCAAATGTTTGCAATTCTATGGGAGCAAACTACGTTGGTCATCAGTCCTTAGACTTACAAACTACTTATACAAAGTTAAAGTAAACTAACGACAACTCGCACATCCATGCCCGATGGAGGATTCGAACCTCCAACGTGGGAGGCCTCGTGAGAAATCGCAGTAGGCTAAAATCCGACAATTATAAAAGGCGGAAACGTGATGGTACGCATTTCTCCTCCTTACACGAGGCACCACAACAACGTTTCACCAGGCAATGCCAGTCAACTGCTGTTTGTGTGTAAGAAATCGGTTGGAAACTTTCCTCGTGTCAGCACGTTGTAGGTGTCGCCACCGCCGCCGACCCCGTGTGAATGCTCTGAAAATCTAATCATTTGCATATCACAGCATATTCTTCTTGTCGGTTAAATCTCGTGTCTGTAGCACGTCATCTTCGTGGTGTATCAGTTTTCATGGCCAGGAGTGTACAATATGACGGGAGACAAAACAAAAACATTAAGGTGAAAACATCCGGACGCAATAGGTACAGTGACACAGACTTTAAATGGAAGATATAACAATGCATGAAAAACTGAGTGTGATAAAGAAGTCTTTGATCACAGTTCGGCGCTGACAATGAAAGCACATAGCTGAGAACACACAAGAAAATGGACGTTTGATATCACATAGGACGTCGGCTTAGTGTTTCCCACTCACTGTTTATATTAGAACCACACTTACAAGAAAACAGACGTAGCACCAAACGTAGAGACTTGATGGCGATGAGTGAGGTAGTTAGGGGAGGAGGTAGGGGAGGGGAGGAGCAGAGTGGTGGATGGGAGAGAAGTAGGGGAAGGAGGATGGTACACAGGGAAAGAGGGCGAGACAGGATGTCCCAGGAAGCCAGGAGGGGGATGGTAAGGGGGGATGATGGATGGACAGGGGGAGGAAAGGAGTGGGCAGGAGAAACAATGATGAATGGGGTATGGGGTCCTCTGGGAGAGGAAGGAAGAGGAATCAAAGGGGTGGGGGGATCACAGCTAGTAGGAAGTAAAAATGTCAGGACGGATGGCATCAGCCGGAAGGGGGAGGTTCCGGAAGGTGCCATAGGAGAGAATATGGACAGGTATACAGTGACCTGACAACAAGCAAAGATTTCCGATGAGAGGATGGACGAGAAGATTTGTTGGGTCTAATTGCGGAAGAGGTAGTGGAGGTGGATGTGTTCAGTGAAGTAAAACGAGTGATGGAACCGGGAGGTCAGAGGATCCAAGTGGGGGATGGTGGTTAATGGAGGATACAGAAGGCGAGGTGGAGGATTGATGGATGGTTTGATTTTTGAAGGGACTAAACGACTACGGTTATCAGTCCCCTGTTCCAACCGTAGAGATTAGAATAACAAGCACTACAATGTAGCATAAAACGATGTGTTAAGACTCACCAAGCAAAGGGGTGTAACAAGTCAAGAAGTAAAAGGATGTAAGTAAAAACGGATAAAAGAAGAGAAAGGTGGAACGACGATAAAAGATTGTCCTGGCCAGGTGACCACAGACATGGCAGTAGGGTACCTGGCCGCTTTTGCACATTAAAACCACATGCCTAAAACGGTAGGCGAGCGGAGAACAAATATGTAATGAACAGAGTACTAAAAATCAAATGGATCGGTACAACCCACTCACACGAATAAAATTTAAAACTGCGTCAGCCATAGAGACTTGTCAGCTAAAACAAGTTTCAAATCGTCAGGGAGATTAAAATTCCTTCTCTGCGCTGCTATGTCCGGGCATTCTAAGACGATGTGGGCGACTGTCAGAGGCGCACCACATCGACTCTAGGGAGTATCCTCGCGACGGAGAAGGTGGCCGTGCATAAGCAAAGCATGGCCGATACGCAGCCGGCAGAGAACAACAGAGTCTCTGCGAGGGGCCCGCAGAGAGGCCCTCCACACGTTTGTTGCCTCCTTTATACTCCTCAATTTGTTGGGCACCTGTAGAGAGCGCCATTCACTACTCCACAAACAGAGAACTTTACGGAGTAGTGCAGAACGGAGATCAGCACATGGAATGCCTATATTGAGGACAGGCTTGTGGGTGGCCTCTTTGGCCAGACTATCAGCCAGCTCGTTGCCATCTGTCCCGGAGTCCAAAGGAATGCCGCTGACTGCCCATGTTGTACAATGGTGTACAAAGACTCGTGTATGGCAACAACCAAACGATTACACGGAAAACACTGGTCGATGGCCTGCAAACCGCTGAGAGAGTCACTTCAAATGACGAAGGACTCCCCAGGGCAGGAACGGATATGATGAAGTGCGCGGTGGACCGTCACTAGCTCTGCAGTGAATACACTGCAGCCATCTGGCAGGGAGCGCAACTCATTGTGTTCTGCAAGCGTGTAAGCAAATCCGACATGGCCATCGAGCATCGAGCCGTCGGTGTACACTACCGTAGAGCCTCGGAAGCCGTCAAGAATTGATAGGAAGTGGCGACGAAGGGTCTCAGGGTGGACTGAGCGTTTAGAGTACCGTGACAGGTCCAGCCGAAGGTCAGGCCGCCGTATGCACCATGGTGGTGTGTGCGACTGGTATCGGGACAGGAACAGACTCCAATTGAGTCAGGAGAGACCTAACACGGACACCAACTGTCAACCGTGATCTCGGCCGTCTCTACGGAATGTGGAGATCTGTTAGAGGAAAGAGGAGACGGTAGTTTGGGTGCTTAGGTAAAGCACGGACGGTAGCAACATAATTGGCAAGCAGTTGTTGGCGCCTGATATGCAGAGGCGGCACACCGGCATGGCGTTCCAGGATCTCGAGGGATTTGTAGGAGGATTGGAGGGGGGCACAGATCCAGGCGGGATGGGCTGTATAAAGGTTGCGGCAGAGGATGGTTTTGTTGGTGTGGAAGGGTGTCGACCCCAGGTTCGGCTAACGTGTTCAGGAGTCGGAGTGTAGCCTAATACAAATATGGTTTGTATGTAATTCGGGAAGTAAGAAGTCGTAGTTATTCAAGTAACTTCTCAAGTAATTAAAATTAGGAACTTACTTGAATTCTCTAGTAGCAGCAAAGACGACCATTAGGTTATCCTTTCAGGATAAAACGCGAAATAGCGATGGCAAACAATAACGTTATTCCGTTGCTGCCAAATTTCAATTTCAACTGCTGACAACACAGTCGCCTTCGGAGTTCCAGTCATTCTATCGGTAGATGGCTGTCGTAATAGACATGTTGGCTATGTATTGTCGTCTACTATCCCCTTTAGATATGAAAACAGCTTCGTACACAAAAGATTTTTGCTTTATTAGCCTTGTCCTACAATTAATATTGTAAAAAGGTCAATTTTCGTGTTGATGTATTTATGTAACACCAAGGAATACCGTTATTTCGGTGTTACACATATTTTCATTTAAACTGTTGACAATATGTTCGAGCACGCATTTCCACCCGTTCCACCACGCTAAACCTCTACCTACCGCCGAGAATGGTCGTGCAATACTTATGAAAACTCTCAACTACTGTAGACACATTAAGTTTCCTTGTTGTTACTGGACGGCTGTAAAGTGTAGCCCGTAGAGGTCTCTGACAACCTCATTATCTCATTTAACTTTTGGCGCGGAAAATACCTTAGAGTGACTGTTGGTTTTGAGTTCGCGCGGAATAGCGTCTTTTTTGTAGTGTAAAAAAAATTTTTGCTCAGGCAAAAGTTGGTTTTGTAAGCCATTAATGTGTAAGTAGGTCTATTAGGTAAATATTTCTTAGTGTATAAACACAAAAGGTAATGAAGCAATGATTATTGTTTGGCACAATTAATTTTAAGAGCATTAATATTAATTTTCAGGGTTAATTCTACCACGATAAAAATATGGAAAGGAAACAAAAATAGGAGGGCGTGCATATTGAAATTAAAACCAGGTTTATTTACAAAATGCTCAAAGGCAGATTCAAAACGGAAAACTTTCGATACAGGGTTCCGAAATGTTTGCAGTATCAAAGACCTTTCTCCAGAACAAAAAGAAAAATGTCATGGAAGTGAAATAAGGGGTCGTTGCATTCTATCAGAATTATTAATTATACCGTTATTACTATTTTTTCGGAATTGCAATTTTGAAACTCCTTGAGTATCGTAGGACATAACCTGTGTGCCAGAGGAAAATAGTGTGTAATTATTGATTCACTTCGAAGAAGATGTTCTGCTTCACGGTCTTACAAAGTGTATGCTTTCTGTGGTTTTCCTTTAACACCAAAGAAATTGAGACTATGCAGGGAACTTTTGTGCCCATTTTCAAACAAAATTTGCACGGAGAAAAGTGGCTCTGAGGATTAATTCAAGATATTTCCAGGTGGCCCGTGGTAATGAAGGCTTGCATGTCAGCAAGTTTTCATTACATTTCTTTTGTGGCCGATGTTGCCACATTTCCAGGGAATCTTCGGCGACTATTAAAAATTTCATAAAGGAAAGAAAATGTGACGCGGAAATTATCTTCCCTATTTCAGTGTGTACAACATACAACAGAGATTGCTTCCTAATGTAAACATGTGTTTAGTTTTCTTCGCGTTGAAATTTATAAAATACCGTAAAAATCGCCAAAGTTTGGACACTTTACGGTTCTTCAAATTTCGTTTAATTTATAAGAAATTATTCCTTTGCTTTTATGCCGCAATCAGACTATTTCAAATGTTACTTCTATGCCAGCATAATTTTTTTCTAAGCAAATCTGATTGTATTTCGAATAAAAATAAAAATAATTGCAAATGCTATGTAATGAACGGTGCTGACAAGTGTTGCTAATCGGCGTTGTGAACGACACCATTTAGTGACATAACCTACGAGGGGGCTGTATGCCTGATGCATATCAATCGTAGCTATAGGCATTTTAATTGGTAACAGATGTGGCCCAAACGTTTAATGTTCACTGGCTTATCATGTATATGACAGTTGCTGTTAAGGTATGCGGGTTCTAACTAAACTGTTGCAATATAACCTACAGATGTAAAAACTTGATTTTTGTATACTGTCGCTTCCAATGTATTTTTTCCTATTTGTAATTATTTTCCATTGCATATTACACACTGGATATGCTAGTCGATACCAGTCATTGAGCCGTATCGCCAGTGAGTTCTGTGCGTTTGCCACGATCGATCTTGTCGGGTTGCATATTATCTTTGTTTTCCTTCCCTGCGATGTTGACAGCCTGGCGGAGAGAGCAGTGACGTTTGAGGAGGAAAGCGGAAAGATCAGTCACCTCTCCTCGGTACGTGCGGAGCGACGAGCTGGTTGGGCCGGCTGTCTTGTAGCGGAGAGGACTGGTAAACAGGGATCATGACGTCCCGCGTTTTCTGCCCACCTGGTGTTGGTATCCGGTCCAGGTTATATTTGTGATGATAACTAGATTCCAAGGTTCTCCTGGCGGCGAGGTGATGCATGAAGTTGACTGTTTCTTGTTTAAACATTATTTATGAGCCTTGAGATATTGTAGACTTAATTGCATGTTGTGCTAATTGGTGAACTTTAACTGCAAATTACCTTGGGTGTGCTGACGTTGTTATTGTCAGTAGAACCGGCTATAATATTTCTTATTTCCTTACTGTTGTCATGTTGTTGTGGAGCTACGAGAGCATGCCCTGCAGTTTAAATCCGTAATTTTTTTCAGGTTCCCCACCCACGCGGAAAGCACAGCGTTGGTTCGGAGGTCGGGACAGTGACGTGATTTCTTGCTATGCTAGAGTGCCCAGGGTATCCAGAATTTGGAAGATTGCGTGAACTAACTTCTGAGCGGTCTGACCATTTTCTGCCAGTTAAGTATTTCACCAGTTGCTTTCAGGCTAGGCTGGGCTCTCCTGGGGAACCTGTTTGCAATTTCTGTGCTAAATTGACACCCAAGTGATGCATGCACTCATCCAGCTAGGCTTATTGTGTCTTCTAATGGAGTAAACAAAATTATTCCTACACCGAGAGGAATTTGTGCCTCCTGTTCTAATTACTCATTATTGTTTGGTCATTCTTTAGAATCTGTGCTTTTAAATACTTTACTTGTTCCTTATTGGTGTTTTGGTTAAGGTGCATGTTGCTGACTGACACACATATGGTTCATGCACTCATTCAGCTAGGCTTATTGTGCCTGTTAATGAAGTAAAAAAAATTGCAAGGCCAAGTAGAATTGGAGACACCTGTTCTAATTAATATCATTCTTTTATAATCTGTGTTCATAAATATTTTACTTGATCATTTATGTGTATTTTGGTATAGGGTGCATGTTGCTGATTGAAACCTAAGTGCTTATAGTTCATTGTCTGGTCCTAGTGGCTTAAATAATTTTATAAATTGTTGTTTACAGTTAATATTTATCTTAATTGTTTTGGAAATCCATTGTTAATGGTTATAACTGGGCTATGAATGTTTGGATAAATGCATCCCTGTTGTCATAAAAAATAATAATAGATAAATAAACTAATTGTATAAACTATAAACAACGAATTTTTGAGTCCCCCTTTCACTTGTCTGTTTACCCTATCAGCCTGTTGCCCTTGAGGGATGTTTCAGTCATCAGTAATTCAGACGACTTAATTTGCAACTGTGACGTACAAAAAAGTAAGTAAAGAATAAAATGTGGAAACGATCGTACTCTTAGTTTGTAATCAAGATAAGTCTTTCCAAATTCTTACAAACATGTAGTTAGCTGCAAGTAAGGGGAGCAAAACGATTAGGAAACAACTGTTCGCAAAGTAGGTGTTTACTGAGAGCCTTGAATGTTGTACCGTCGGAGCTCTGTGCAAAGTGTGTGGTCAGTGCGGCTAGCAGCGGAGCGTCTGTGCGGTGTGTCGCCTGCTGTCGCGGAGGCAGTCCCTTCCGTGATAGGTCTCCCAAAGTCCTGCAGGGGCCTCCCTGTGTGATTGCCTGCGGAACCTGTTAACCTCGTGACCTTTCCTGGCGCCACTGCTAAGGGCTTAGGAGAACGCGAAATAGTTCTTCAAAGGGAACGGTGCCTCCCCCCTCTCTCTTTCCCGATAAGACAGAGCTCCTCCTACCACATAGAATCTGACACACTTTCCTTTTGAAAGGCTTCCAGAAGAGAGACTCTTTCCTTTGCCGTTGCGGGCAAGTTTCTAAGACGGTGACGAGAGGACGGGAGGAGTCGTAGATTTAGCTGGCAGTTTCTATCTCCTAACTTACGCACAGAGTAAATAGGAAGGAAAGAACAATATTCAACGTTGTGATACCGTATATGTGATTGTGGTGTCGCACAAGTACAAAGTGCGCGCCACCTACTTTCGCCGCGCGCCGCCATGCATGCACGGCGCGGCGTTCTTCCGACGACAGCCACGAGCGCCCTCTGCTGGAACCCCGCTCGTGGCCACCACGGAAATATATAGCACTTCGGACTGAGAGAGGAACGAGTCGGCACTTCGGACTGAGATAGCAACGAGTTAGGACCTTCGTAATCCGATAGGCACGAGTGAAGACTTTGCTATTGTACAGGCACTAGGCAGGCCTCTAACAACTATGTATCAACATTCTACAGTACTATGTAAAAGTTAAGTATTGTTACATTCTGTTCAATATATATATCTTTCTAATTTACTCGAGTGTTTATAGTTTCTGGCTGCTCCCCTCCGTACCTGCATCAGCGTGTCGGTCTCATTCCACTCGGCCACCGACACCTACAACAAGGCTGGGACACAAAAGCGGCGACGAAGTCGGGACACAAAAGTAATTCTGAAAAATATATTTAGTGAAGGCAGCAGAGGACAAAATAGGTAGAAAGGCAAGACCTACAAAAAATCCTTGGATATCATACGAAATACTAGATTTAATTGATGAAAGGAGAAAATATAAAAATGCAGTAAATGAAACAGGCAAAATGGAGTTCAGACGACTAAGAAATGAGATTGACAGGAAATGCAAAATGGCTAAGCAGGAGTGGTTAGAAGCCAAATGCAAATCTGTAGAAGAATGTATAAGAAGGGGAAAAGTAGATACCGCCTACAGGAAAATAAAAGAGACATTTGGGGACAAGAAAAGCAACTCTACGAATATCAAGAACTCAGATGGGAAGCCGGTTCTCAGCAAAGAAGGGAAAGCTGAAAGGTGGAAAGAGTACATAGAACAGCTCTACAAAGGAAATGAACTTACAGACAATGTTGTAGGAAGGGAAGAGGACGTAGATCAAGATGAAATAGGAGATGCTATACTGAGAGATGAATTTGACAGAGCCTTGAAAGACCTAGGTCGGAACAAGGCCCCAGGAGTAGATGACATACCCGCAGAGCTATTAAAGTCTCTGGGAGAGCCAGCCATGACAAGGCTATTTGAACTGGTGTGTAGGATTTATGAGACAGGCGAAATACCCTCAGACTTTAAGAAAAATGTAATAATCCCCATTCCAAAGAAATCAGGCACAGACAGGTGTGAAAATTACAGAACCATCAGTTTGATAAGTCATGGTTGCAAAATTTTATCACGAATTATCTACAGGAGAATGGAAAAGCTGGTAGAAGCTGACCTCGGGGAAGATCAGTTTGGATTCAGGAGGAACGTAGGAACCCGGGAGGCAATACTTACCTTACGTCTTATCTTAGAAGATAGATTAAGGAAAGGCAAACCTACATTTTTAGCCTTTGTAAATTTGGAGAAAGCATTTGACAATATTGACTGGAATACACTCTTTCAAATTTTGAAGTCAGCAGGGGTAAAATATAGGGAAAGGAGAGTTATTTATAACTTGTACCAAAGCCAGACCGCAGTTATTAGACTCGAAGGGCATGAAAGGGAAGCATCAGTTGGGAAGGGAGTAAGACAGGGTTGTAGCCTTTCTCCGATCTTATTCAATTTGTACATCGAGCAGGCGGTGAAGGAAAGCAAGGAAAAATTTGGAATAGGTATTAAAGTACAGGGGGAAGAAATAAAAACATTGCGTTTTGCTGATGACATTGTAATTCTGTCAGAGACAGCAAAGGACCTGGAAGAGCAGTTGAATGGAATGGACAGTATGTTGAAGAGAGCATATAAAATGAAAATTAACAAGAGCAAAACAAAAGTAATGGAATGCGGTCTTAGAAAATCGGGCGATGCTGAAGGAATTTGATTAGGTAACGAAACAATGAAGGTGGTAGATGAGTTTTGTTACTTGGGTAGTAAAATAACATGTGATGGTCGCAGTACAGAGGATATAAAATGCAGAATGGCAATGGGAAGAAAAGCATTTTTGAAAAAGAGAAATTTGCTAACATCGAATATTAATTTAAGTGTAAGGAAGTCTTTTCTGAAGGCATTTGTGTGGAGTGTTGCCTTGTACGGAAGTGAAACATGGACGATAAGCAGTGCGGACAGGAAGAGAATAGAGGCTCTTGAAATGTGGTGTTACAGAAGAATGCTGAAGATTAGGTGGGTAGATCGCATAACCAATGAAGAAGTACTGAACAGAATTGGTGAGAAAAGGAATTTTTGGCATACCCTGGCTAAAAGAAGGGATCGCTTGGTAGGACACATTCTTAGACATCGGGGAATCGTAAATTTAGCATCAGAGGGAAGTGTGTGGGGGAAAAATCGCAGAGGGAGACCAAGAGACGCGTATAGTAAGCAGATTCAAATGGATGTGGGTTGCCGTTCTTATGAGGAGATGAAAAGGCTTGCTCAGGATAGAGTAGGGTGGAGAGCTGCATCAAACCAGTCTCCGGACTGAAGACCATAACAACAACATTTCCGCAAATAAAGAAGAATGCCCCTCCGTGTGTTGGTTTGTCGCAATTCATAGGAATATACGGTTTATTAAGATCTTGATGGAAAAACAAGAAGGACGTAAATTTCGTATGGTGGATGGCGAAGGGTACATTACTTATTGTCTTCTGTATATATAACTACAGTGTTATTCACACATTGAAGAAGTTTTGCAGACTTATCGTAGACTTTGATGTTAATTCAGTTTTGTTTGTGACGGTTTATTACTTCTAATACCAATTAGGGTTCTAACAGAATTCAGATAATGTCAAAAATACCTTAGAAAGACTACAATCCTGGTTCTATTAAAACGAACTAAAACTAACTTTGTATAATACCAAAATGATACAATCTTAAGACAAATCACTAAAAAAGGAGTGAAATGAAGGTAGCATGCAACGTTTAGTATATCATAATGTTCAAATGTTTGTTAAGCTTATGGGACTTAACTGCAGGGCCATCTGTACCTAAACTTACAAACTAGTTATCAACTAAATTATACTAAAGACAACACAAACATCAATACGGTCAGCCATTCCGCCTAGCTCAGGATATCATAAACAAACCCCATAAAGTTTTTCAGCGTTCACATTGATAAAATTTTAGTTTTAAGGTAGACAAATAAGCTTATTAGGTATCTGAAATACTTCGGCTTGTGCCACGACTGTAGAGACTAGACCGACAGTCTACTATTGCTACTTTGAGTCCTCTATTCAAGATGACAATCTTTTATGAAAATTTAACTACTGTCTTAAGAAAATAATTCGGAATAGTAATGTTGGCCAAAAACAGAAGTCATCTCAACCAATTCTTAATATCCAATAGTAGTAGCGCTTGCCTCCATATTTGTGTGTATATGTTGTTGTTGTTGTTGTTAGGTTGTTTAAGGGGGACAAAACTACAATGGTCATCAGTCCCCCATTCCACCTCTAGGCGACAAAAGTAAAACCATACTCGTGAAAAATATCACGTACAGACTTTAAAATTGCGATGTGGGAGAGGAGTCCCACCGAGTCCATAAAACATAATCAAGAATAACAAGACAAAACGAAGAGACGGTCACACAAACACAACTTACAACAAATAAACCGATGGCCGTGGTTGACCGACCATAAGAATAAAAAAAAAGGAAAAGTCAACCACTCGGTAACACACAGAAATCTCCAGTTAGAGCGAATGATAAAAACCCCCTGCTCGTATAAAACATAAAACTGTATCTGCCATTGCAGCATCGTCACCTAAAACATCTGATAAAACGGCAGGCAGGTTAAAATTCCGCCGCAAAGCAGCTAAAACGGGGCAGTCCAACAATATGTGGACGATTGTCAGACGGGAGCCGCACCGACATTGGGCTGGGTCCTCACCCCGAAGGAGATGTCCATGGGTGAGCCATGTATGCCCAATGAGGAGGCGACACAAGACCACTGAGTCCCGTCGTGAACCGCGCATGGAGGAGCGCCATGCAACCGTCGTTTGCTTGACCACCCGGAGCTTGTTGGGCGTGCGCAGGCTACGCCACTCAGTATCCCAAAGCTGACGTACTCGCTGGCGCAACAACAAACGGAGATCTGAAGCCGGGAGGCCGATCTCTAGACAGGACAGACCGACTGCCTGCTTGGCAAGCCTGTCAACACGTTCATTGCCTGGGATACCAACATGACCCGGAGACCAGATGAACACCACCGCTCGCCCGGACCGTGTAACGGCATAAAGTATCTCCTGAATGGCCAACACCAGGGGATACCGCGGGTAACACTGCTCCAGAGCTCGGAGGCTGGTCAGGGAGTCGCTGCAAACGACAAAAGACTCGCCTGAGCAAGACCAGATATGCATGAGAGCTCTGTGAATGGCCACCAGCTCTGCAGTGTAAACACTGCAGCCATTCGGTAGAGAGTGCTGTTCCACATGGTCACCATGAGTATATGCAAATCCCACACAGCCATCAACCATGGACCCATCTGTGTAGATCAGGTCATATCCACGGAAGTCCGCTACGATAGCCGAGAACTGACGGCGGAGCGCCTCCAGTGGAACTGAGTCTTTGGGCCCCTGGGCCAAGTCCAGCCGAGTAGACGGCCTTGGCAAACACCACGGAGGTGTACGGGCACGGACCCGATAGGAAGATGGAAGGGGAGAAGTCTCAAGCTCCTGCAGGAGGGCCGGACCCCGATAGGCAATCGTATGACCTGATCTGGACCGTCGATGATGGGGACGGACTACCACATCAGGAAAGAGGAGACGATGGTTCGGGTGGCCTGGGGAGCAATACACATGGGCTGCGTAAGCCGCAAGTAGGTGTTGGCGGCGGATCCCCAAGGGTGGAACCCCAGCCTCCACTAGTAAGCTGTTCACGGGGCTGGTGCGGAAGGCACCCGTCGCGATGCGAACCCCACAGTTGTGAATGGGGTCCAGGAGATGCAGTGCCAAAGGTGCCGCAGACCCATAGGCAATGCACCAAAAATCAAGACGGGACTGCACCAGCAGCGTGTAAAGCCACAACAGTGTCGAGCGATCAGCACCCCAGGTCGTATGACCCAGGTGGCGGAGAAGGTTGAGATGGCGCCAGCACTTCCGTTTCAGCTGACGAATGTGGGAGAGCCACGTCAGCCGGGCGTCTAAGACCAGTCCTAAAAAACGGTGAGTTTCCACTACCGTAAGTCGTTCGTCATTCAGATAAAGTTCAGGGTGTGGGTGGACGGTCCGACGCCGGCAGAAATGCATCACTCTGGTCTTGGAGGCAGAAAACTGAAAGCCATGGGTAAGCGCCCAGTTCTGCGCCTTCAGAATAGCACCTTGCAACCTGCGCTCGGCAACTTGGGTGCTGCAGGAACTAAAAGAGAGACAAAAGTCGTCAGCATAAAGAGAGGGGGACACCGACGATCCAACCGCTGCGGCTAAACCGTTGATGGCGATTAAAAATAATGGGACGCTTAAAACGGAACCCTGAGGAACCCCATTTTCCTGGACATGAGAGGAGCTCAGAGAAGCACCAATTAGAGCACGAAAGGTACGGACGGCTAAAAAATTCTGAATAAAAATTGGTAGGGAGCCCCGGAGGCCCCAGTCATGTAAAGTGTTGAGGATGTGTCGTCGCCAGGTTGTATCATATGCTTTGTGCATATCGAAGAAGACGGCAACGAGGTGTTGGCGCCGGGAAAAGGCTGTGCGGATTGCAGACTCGAGGTACACCAGATTATCGGTGGTAGATCGACCCTGGCGAAAACCGCCCTGGCACGGAGCCAATAATCCCCGAGTCTCAAGAATCCAACACAACCGCCGACTGACCGTCCGCTCCAACAGTTTGCATGGCACGTTAGTCAGGTTAATGGGCCGATAGCTATCCAAGGAAAGAGGATGTTTGTCGGGTTTAAGTACGGGGATGATGATACTCTCCCGCCACTGTGACGGGAAAACACCATCACACCAATTGCGGTGATAGACCGCAAGTAGATTACGCCGACTATCTGCTGAGAGATGTTGCAGCATGTTGCTATGGATGCTATCAGGCACAGGCGCCGTGTTAGGACATTGTTGAAGAGCACTGAGGAGCTCCCACTCTCTAATAGGAGTGTTGTAAGATTCAGAGCGGCTGGTATGAAAGGAGAGAGACTGGCGTTCTACCCTCTCCTTTACTGCACGGAAGGCCGGTGGATAATTTGCAGAGGCAAAGGCACGAGCATAATGCTCGGCAAACATCTCTGCAAGAGTGGCCGGGTCCGTACATAGGACTCCATTTTTGGAGATCCCAGGGATTCCCGATGTAGTCTGTATTCCCTGTAGCCGCCTGATCTTACTCCAGACCTGCGAGGCTGAGGTACCTGTTCCAATAGTGGAAACGTACCTCTCCCAGCACTGCCGTTTGTATCGCAGTAAGGCCCGCCTGCGGTCTTTAATGGCCTCAGCGATCTCCGGCGACCACCACGGCACTGTCTTACGCCGTGGGCACCCTGATGTACGCGGAATGGTCGCGTTCGCAGCAGAAATGATGGAATGTGTGGCGCTCTCGACCACCACATCGATTTCCTCGAGTGGGGGAGGGCCAACGATGGCAGCAGAAGCATAGTCTTCCCAGTTAGCCCTGTGCAGAACCCACCTAGGTGGGCGCGCTGGGGACTCGCGTTGTGGGAGTGACAAAAGGACAGGGAAATGGTCACTGCCACACAAGTCGTCATGGGCTCTGGTTGTTGTTGTTGTTGTTGGTGGTGGTGGTTTTAAGGGGACTAAACAGCTAGGTCATCAGTCCCTTGTCCCTAGCTAAGAGTCCTCTGCCAAGATTATAAAAGGTAAAACACAGCTCTGAAGATGAAAACTCACAAATGGGGTAAGCTGACATTGGAGAAATCGCGTACAACACAGAAGGAAGAGACACAATATGGAAAACGAAGTCGAGATCTCAACTAAAACTGGACAGCAGAAAAACACGATTGGCTGATCACAGAGAAAAAACAGGATGAGCCAGCCATACTTTGCACACTAAAAACCCCTCGGTAAATTACAGAAGGGTCTTAAAAGGGTTTAAAATCGCTGGATAGGTGGGGACCTGAAGAATCAGGCTATAGTACCCACCACTAGATGGAGTTGTAAAAACCAGCTGTGCGAATAAAACTTAAAACAGAATGAGCCATAGAGGCATCGTCGCCTAAGACTAAAGGTAGTGCGTCTGGTAGGTTAAAAGACTGGCGCAATGTAGCTAAAACTGGGCAGTCCATCAGAAGATGGACAACTGTCAGCGCTGCTCCACACCGACACACAGGTGGTGCCTCACGGCGGAGGAGATGACCATGGGTCAGCCAGGTATGCCCAATACGGAGGTGGCAGAGGACAACTGACTCTCGACGTATGGGCCGCAGTGAAGACTTCCACAGAGTTGTGGATAGCTTCACGGCTCAGAGCATGTTTGTTGCACCCATGGTACACCATTCGGCACTCCAAGCATCACGCACCTTCTTGTGCAATGATAACCTAAGGTCTGATTCCGTGATGCCAATGGGGAAGGGTGGCGCAGTGGTGGCTTTTTTGGCCAACTGGTCAACACGTTCATTCCCCGGTATGCCGACGTGGCCAGGGGTCCACAGGAAGACCACCCATCGGCCAGATTGGGCAAGAGAGTAAGTAGTGTCTTGAATGGACTGCACTAACGGGTGACGAGGGAAGAACTGGTCGAGTGCCTGCAAGCCACTCAGGGAGTCACTACAGATGACAAATGACCCCCTGGGGCAGGCTCGGAGGTGTTCTAGAGCCTTGAGGATAGCGACCAGCTCTGCAGTGAAGACACTACTTTCACGGGGCAATGAATGTTGTTCGACATGGTCACCATGGAGACACGCATACCCAGCACGACCATCAGCTAGGGACCCATCAGTATAGATGGCTTCAGCACCACGGAAAGAGTTGAAGAGATCCAGGAACTGGTGTCGGAGTTGCGTTGGAGAAACGGAGTCCTTTGATCTATTGGACAGATCCAGACAAATCTGCAATCGGGGGATGGACGAAGGAGGGGTTTGAAAGGAATAGTGGAAAGTGGCAGGGACTGGTTGGGATTCGAGGGACGAAAGTAGAGAACGAACGCGGACCGATATTGGGTAACCCGACCGAGGTCGTCTTGGAGGGATAGGGAGTGCAGCGCCTGGAAAAAGAAGCCGGTGGTTCGGATGGTGTGGCAAGGCCTTAACATGGGCAACGTACGAAGCCAGCAGGTCAGCAGGTACTGCCAGTGGAACCGCAGAGGAAGGACCCGAGCTTCAACTAGTAGGCTTGTCACAGGGCTCGTGCGGAAAGCCCCTGTCGCCAAACGAACTCCAGAATGTAAGACTGGGTCTAATGTTTGCAGTGCTGAAGGTGCAGCCGAATCATATACTACGCAGCCATAGTCTAGGCGCGACTGGATGAGCGCCTTATAAAGTTGCAGGAGCGTTGGGCGTGACGCTCCCCAAACAGTATGGCTTAGACAACGTAGAATATTAAGGTGTCGCCAGCACTTTTGTTTGAGCTGGCGAAGGTGTGGCACCCAGGTGAGACGGTTGTCGAATAACATACCTAAGAAACGGTGCGTCTCTTCGACACGCAGCAGGTCATCAGCGAGATACTGTTCGGGGTCAGGATGGACCGCCCGACGCCGACAGAAATGCATCACCCGGGTTTTCGTAGCGGAAAATTTAAAACCATGAGTAAACGCCCACGACTGCGCCTTTCGAATAGCTATCTGCAACCGCCGTTCAGCAACGCCGATGCTAGTGGAGCTGAAATACATGCAGAAGTCATCGGCAAACAACGAGGTGTAAACCGATGACCCCACAGCAGTAGCAAGACCATTGATAGCGACCAAAAATAAAGGGACGCTTAGAACGGATCCCTGTGGGACACCGTTTTCTTGATAGTGAGTGGAGCTGAAACAGGAACCAATACGAACACGAAAAGACAGTTGCGCGAGAAAATTCTGTATGAATACAGGAAGCGGACCGCGTAAGCCCCAGTCATACAGCGTAGACAGTATGTGGTGGCACCAGGTGGTGTCGTACGCTTTTCGCAGGTCAAAGAATACAGCAACCAGATGTTCACGGCGTGTAAAGGCTGTACGGATGGCCGACTCCAGTGACACGAGATTATCGATAGTGGAGCGGCCACGACGGAATCCACTCTGTTGTGGGGCCAGGAGTCCCCGGTCCTCAAGGATCCACATAAGCCTCTGACACACCATCCGTTCGAGGAGTTTACACGGAACGTTGGTGAGGCTGTTTGGGCGGTAACTATCAGCCACCTGTGGATTAGCCCCAGGCTTCATCACGGGGATGATGATGCTATCCCGCCATTGGGACGGGAAGACACCCTCAGCCCAGAGACGATTCAGCAAGGAGAGAAGTTGGCGTTTAGAGTCTGCTGACAGATGTCGGAGGAACTGACTATGAATGCGGTCGGGTCCAGGGGACGTGGCTGGGCATGCGGCAAGTGCGCTTTCGAACTCCCATTCGGTGAAAGGGATGTTGTAGATTTCCTGGCGTCGCGTTCGAAAGGATATCTGCTTTCGCTCTGTGCGCTCCTTAAGGGCGCGGAAATCCGCATCATATGCAGCGGTAGCTGAGGTGCGAGCATAGTGGTGTGCCAAATGCTCTGCTATTGTGTGAGGGTCAGTGCAAATTGTACCCTGAATCCTGAGGCACCGAATTCCCACTGGTGGGCGGTGGTTAAAGAGGCGTCGAACTTGCGACCATTCCCGTGAAGGCGATGCTCGGGAGCCAATGGAGGCGACATAGCGCTCCCAGGAGGCCCTCTTGCTTTGCTAGATCAATCGCCGCGCCCGTGCACGGAGACGCTTGAAGGCAACAAGGTGTTCAACACAAGGGTGGCGTCGGTGGCGCTGCAGTGCTCGCCGACGTTCCCGGATGGCCTCAGCTATCTCCGGCGTCCACCAGGGCAATGACTTACGGTGGAGTGATCCAAGTGAGACGGGTACGGTGTTCTCGGCAGCAGAAATGATGGCACGTGTGACCTGCTGGACAGCGGTATCGATATCAGCCAGAAGAGGAGAGGGAAGCACAGCGGCTATGGAATATGCTGGCCAGTCGGCCCTACGGAGGGACCAGCGAGGCAGATGGTCAGCAGGTGGACACTGTAGGAGCGACAGGAAGATAGGAAAATGGTCGCTGCCACACAGGTCATCGTGGACCCTCCAAGTGAAGTGCGGAAGTAGGCTTGGGCTACAGACAGACAGGTCTATGGCGGAGAATGTACCGTGTGCCACACTAAAGTGCGTAGCAGCACCAGTGTACAGGAGGCAGATGTTCAGCTGGTTCAGTAGTGTCTCAACATCCCTACCCCGTGCCGAGGTCTGCATGCCACCCCACAAGTGTGGTGGGCATTGAAATCCCCCAAAAGAAGGAAGGGTGGGGGAAGTTGGGTGACCAAGGCAGCGAGGTCCACAGGAGAGACAGCCTCATCTGGTGGGAGATAGATTGAACAGATTGTAACATCTTGCACTGCCCGGAGCCTAACAGCAACCGCCTCTAGGGGCGTTTGAAGAGGCACGGCAGCGCTCGGGACAGTGGCTAGAACATAGATGCAAACTCCACCAGAAACTCTGTCATACATAGGCCGATTTTTAAAATATCCCCTGTAGCCTCGAAGGGCAGGGGACCACATCGCTGGGAGCCAGGTCTCTTGAAGAGCGATACAAAAGGCAGGTGTTTGGCTGAGAAGTTGTCGTAGCTCAGGCAGGTGATGGAAAAAGCCGCTACAATTCCACTGGATGATGTTTCCTTCTGGCTGTACCGCCATCACGAATAAAAATCAGATCACTCCATCGGATCGTCTGCTACCATGTGCTTGGAACCACGGAACCAGAGATCTTATTTTCTGGGGAATCGGTAATTGCAAGATACTCAGGAGATGCGAGGATCTCGACTTCATCCTCCGAAGAAGAGGATGTGGGTGGTTGTGGCTTTGAAGCCACTGAACATTCTTTCTTCTTATGTCTCTTCTTCTTGTCCTCTCGCTGGCCCTTTGGTTTGCAGGGCCGAGGGGGCTTCCCAGAAGTGGCATCCGGGACGGAGGAAGAGCAGGAAGCTCTTCGACGGGCAGGATGGAGATCCTGAGGACTGCGGCCAGGATCCTCTGGAGCACTCTGGGAAGCTGCAGAAGGGGTTGTCTCTAAGGACCCCTTCCGAGCGAGAGGGGCCGGAGAAGGCTTCTCCTTCCCCGGCTTAGAGGTGGGGACTGGAGTCCCCGGTGTTGTAGCAGGTGATGCTCCCACTGTGAAAAGAGTGGGAGCCACCGAAGATGAGGTGCCCCCTGCTGGTAGGGGGGCTGGGTCAGTCGATTGGGCCTGGGGGCGCGCTATCGTTGACGGAACAGATGGAACAGCAGGCACAGTGGACGAGGACGATGAGGCTGCCGCGGCATAGGTAGTTACCAGGCGGACAGGATGGAGCTTCTGATATTTCCGTTTGGCCTCTGAATAAGTCAGTCGATCTCTGGTCTTGTATTCCATGATTTTCCTCTGTTGCTGCAGAACTGTACACATAGGCGAGCAAGGGAAGTGATTCTGGCCGCAGTTGACACATACTGGAGGCGGTGTGCAAGGGACGTTCAGATGAACTGCACGTCCACACTCCCGACATGTTGGGTTGGCATCACATCGGGAGCTCATATGGCCAAACTTCCAGCATTTAAAACAGCGCATATGGGGAGGAACGTAGGGCTTTACATCGATCCGGTAAACCATCACCTTGACCTTCTCGGGCAATGAATCACCCTCAAAAGCCAAGATGAAGGCACCGGTGGCGACCCTATTGTCCTTCGGACCCCTATGAACTCGCCGAATAAAATGTACTCCCCGCCGTTCTAGGTTGGCACGCAATTCGTCATCTGACTGCAGCAAGAGGTCTTTGTGAAAGATGATACCCAGCACCATATTTAGGGTCTTGTGCGGCGTAATGGTAACGGAAACATCACCCATCTTGTCACAGGCAAGCAGTGCCCGTGATTGAGCTGGGGATGACGTCGTTATTAATACTGATCCCGACCGCATCTTCGACATGCCTTCCACCTCTCCATACTTGTCCTCAAGGTTCTCAACAAAAAATAGTGGTTTAGTATTCTTAAAAGATTCCCCATCACTACGGCTACAGACCAGATACTTAGGGGCATAAGCCTCACCCTTCTGTCTTCCCTGATGTTCTTCCCAAGGTGTAGCCAGAGAAGGAAACATTTGGGGATCATAATCTGCAGCATTGTAGTCCCTTTTTCCACGCTTAGAGACGCCAGGTTTGCGTGTGGCGACGATATTTATTGCTCGTTTCATGTCTGTCCCACGAGCAGCTAGGGAACTAAAGGTCCACCCAGGCAGAGCCCCGCTTGCCTGGGTAAGCCTTGTACAACTGAGGTGCGGCAGGTTCCTCAGAGGTTGCCCGCTAGCGGCTGTTCAACCTCAACAGCCATGCATGTCCTCGGCACGTAGCACACCTTGAGATTGAGGGTTTTTTATAGAGGTTTGTACCATCCTCGCGACCCAGGTGATTAAGCCAAGATCCCCGGACTCTGTAACGTACAACGTTCCACCGTCGCGCCGAACGATGGTCGTTGAAGCACGCACAGAGCTTACGGTGTAGCGGACTGTTGGCGCGACACAGCCCACGGCTCAGGACCCCGGGTTCGCCACGCCCGTACTCAGCAAATTAATAATTAATGCTGAGCCCTGAGGGGGTCATGGGCTCTCCAGTGAACAGATGGTGGAAGGCCGTGGCTGCAGATCGACAGATCAATGGCCGAAAATGTGCGATGTGCCACACTAAAGTGTGTGGGGGCACCTGTATTTAAGAGGCAGAGGTCGAGTTGAGTTAGTAAATCCTCGACAACCCTGCCGTGACCTGAGATCGTAGAACCACCCCACAAGGGACTGTGGGCATTGAAGTCGCCCAACAGTAAGAAAGGTGGGGGTAGTTGAGCAACGAGTGCAGCCAAGACGTTCACAGATATGTCACCATCTGGCGGCAAGTAGATACTGCAGATAGTCAACTCCTGTGTTGTCCTCACCATGACAGCCACTGCTTCTAATGGTGTTCGAAGGGGCACGGGTTCACTATACACAGAGGTGAGGACATAAACACACGCTACACCTGAGACCCGGTTATATGAGCTACGGTTGCAGTAAAATCCCCTGTAGCCACGAAGGCCAGGGGTCCGCATTGCTGGAAACCAAGTTTCCTGAAGAGCAATGCAGAGAGCAGATGTCGTGCTCAGAAGCTGCCGTAGCTCAGCCAGGTGGGAAAAGAAACCACCGCAGTTCCACTGGAGAATGACATTGTTCGAGTGCTGGGAAGACATGAATGAGACAAATGAGTGGGTCATACCTCAGCATCACTTGCATCCACCGATGGAGGTTTATCAGTTTCAGTCACCAGTTTGTCAAGGGCATCCCCGAGAGCGAGGTCCTCGGGTGACGCAAGAATCTCCACCTCATCCTCAGAAGTAGAGGCGGAGGCAGAGGGGAGTGGTGGCACTGAAGCCACCGTGGATTCTTGTGATTGGCCTTTCTTTGGCCTTTGTTTTCCCCTCCGTTCCCTCTGGGGCTTCGCCGGTGGGAGGTGCTCCTCGGACTCAGCCACAGGGACTGAGGAGGAGCGCGAAGCCCTACGACCAGCAGTCTGCGAGCGCGCCCGCTGCTGGTTAGTGTCGCTACCGACACTGGCGGAAGGGAGCGTCCCAAGGGACCCCTTCCGTGTGAGGGAAGCCAGAGAAGGTTGTTCTTTCTCCGGCGGAGAGGTGGTAGCTGATCCCGAGGCTTTCGCCTTGGGAGCTTTGTATGGATGGCCCCCAACCTCCGTGGGGGCAGGCTTAGGTTGGCGGCCCTGGGGGCCCACAGAAACAGAGGAAGTAGAAACTACTGTCGCCACCAAGGAGAGTGGTGACGACGTCACTGTTGCGAACGTTTTTGTCATTATTACCGGGTGCAAACGATCAAACTTTCTCTTGGCCTCATTATAGGATATACGGTCCAGGGTTTTATACTCCGTAATTTTCCGCTCCCGTTGAAGTGCAGGACATTCCGACGAGCAGGGAGGATGGTTCTGACCACAGTTGACGCAGATGGGAGGCGGAGTACATGAGGCGCCCGGATGTGCTGGACGCCCGCAGTCCCTACATGTAGCAATGGACATACAACGGGAAGACATGTGGCCGAACTTCCAGCGTTGGAAGCACCGCGCAGGGGTTGGAATATAAGGCCGCACATCAACACGGTAAACCATCACCTTGACCTTTTCGGGCAACGTATCACCCTCAAAGGCCAAGATGAAGGCACCAGTTGCGACCCTATTATCCTTTGGGCCCCTATGGATGCGCCGGACAAAATGAACGCCTCGTCGTTCAAGGTTCGTCCGTAGCTCGTCGTCTGTCTGGAGCAACAAATCCCGGTGGAAAATTACTCCCTGAACCATATTCAGCGACTTGTGGGGAGTGATGGTCACCGCAACGTCACCCAGCTTGTCACAAGCGAGTAGCGCCCGTGACTGGGCTGGGGATGCTGTGTGGATGAGTACAGACCCGTTGCGCATTTTAGAAATGGAGTCCACTTCCCCAAACCTGTCCTCCAGGTGGTCAACAAAGAACGGAGGCTTCACTGCCGTAAAAGATTCCCCATCAGTCCTTGTACACACTAAATATCGAGGTGAATATTGCTCATTTCCGGTAGCAGCCCTGCGTTCCTCCCAGGGCGTGGCCAAGGAAGGAAACGACTTGGGGTCATAAGAAGAGGCATGAAACTTCCCACGCTTAGAGACGGTGGTTGTACGTCCACCAACGTGTTCTTTTGCTCGTTTCATTTCGTTCCCGCGAGCAGCTAGGGATCTAAAGGTCCACCCAGACAGAGCCCCGCTTGTCTGGGTAAGCCTTATACAACTGAGGTGCGGCAAGTTCCTCAGAGGTTGCTCGCTAGCGGCTGTTCAACCTCAACAGCCATGCATCTCCTCGGCACGTAGCACACCACAATTCATGGTTTTAAAAATTTACAGAAATATAGAAGGAAGGTGTATTAACGTGTAGTTTGGTTCACTGAAAGGGAAAGTACAAATACTCTGCGGATGAAACGTTTGACGAAAAATGCACAGTGTAATCAAGGAAATTATAGATTTTAGTTAGTGTTATTAGTAACGAAGCATATTTTGTGATTGAAATACATACATTTAAAAATGTGTAACATTTTAGTCTTAAAATTCTCAAGTGTTAAACTTGACATGTCTACTATACACAATTCAAATTATGTCACAATTGATCGTAATGTAGTGAACAACACATAATTCACATGACGCTCTGTCATTGCACTAGAAATATTCATTTCGATCAATGGTTCCTATCCAAATATAATCTGTTTATATATATATATCAGTAAAAAAAATTCCATTAGAGGAATAATCCTAGACAAATCTTGAATACGTACAAACGTTCTTGGACACTGCTGTACGCTATCGAAGTGCATCTTTTCAAAGGTACCAACAACAGTTTTTTTATAGACAGTGTGTCGTTTTTACAGCTATGTTATACACAACGCTACACTGCTATGAACAGCCTTCCACTATGAGCTATGAGCAGATAATAAACACTCCTTTAGTTCTCTGTTCCCGTTTTTACTGCACTCTTTTTATTTAACCATTAGGTATTTTCGTTTATTGTACACCCGTCCACTAGGCATGAGATATTAACGTAGTTATAATTACAACAGACTGTCATGGACAAATTACTTACAGATTTTCGTAAGCAGAATATACTACTTTTCATATGTTTTCAGAATCGTTTGCAAGATGAGCTCTCTGGACATCCCAAGTCTAGTTTCGTTGTCTTTCTTTTTGATCCGTATGTGTCAGGTCTGCGACAAATCGGTGCTTAGGGCTGAAAACTCATTCATACACAATATGCAAAAAGGTGTCTATTTAATGTACACCGTGTTGGAAACTAGGAAAACGTGGAAAGTAAACGGAATCTTGGACTCTAATTTTAAGCAGCCTCACTACACTGCACTATGACTGCATTTCACATTGAAGAAAATAGTACCGTAAACATCGTACTTACAGTTTACGTACTTGAATATCTTCGTAACGGGGTAGCGCCCTAACGTGAGGCACCATTTTTAAATTTAATATTCGGAGTAAACAAGCAGTCTTTATTATGGTAAATAAGATATGCCATTACTGGGAAATATTAAAGTACAACCTTTATACAATATCTTATTTACATTTACTCCTGCAGTAATAGCAGTGCAAAGAATTAAAATGCATAATCCTTACCTCTTGAAATTATGGTTCCTGTTTCGAGTTTTCGGATTTCCTAGTTACGGTCTGGAACGGAAAAATAAAATTTAAGGTTGGTTAGTTAGCTGTTATTGATACCAAAATTTTGTTTCAAAATAAAGAGTTCAAAATAGAAAAAATATTCAAATGTTTGTAATTGTACTGGACCAAACTACTTGGCCATCAGTCCTTAGACTTACAAACTACTTAAACTAAGTCAAGAACCGAATGTTCAGCTGCATATATAAATGAACGTTGCTGTTGGTTGTCGGAAAAAGCTACAGACTGCAGCACAAGGCAAACGAGATACTATGCTACCCGCAATTAACAAACCAATCAAAATAAGGGCACTTTACCCGGCAATCTTGCCCCCATAGTATGGCGATGTAGGGGCAGTTAATTAATGTGTAAATTACTGAAGCTTGAATCTAACTGCAGGAAAGTGGGGAGGGGCTAAACATTAGTCCGATTCGGCCCGCACGAAAGAAAAAAAGAAAAAGATCCGCGCGGGACTAGCCGAGCGGTCTGAAGCGCCACAGCGAATTCTCCCTCGGGCATGGATGTTTGTGCTGTCCTTAGTGTAATATAGTTCATAAGTAGTTCGTATGTTTAGGGACTGGTGATCCCGCAATTAAGTCCCATAAGCTTTACAAACATTTGAACATTTTTAAAGAAACGGAAATAAGAGAAAATGTAATATGTATAACGCACAACGCTGAAAAAGACGGTAAAATATCCTGAACACGTAGAAAGGAGGATGAAAATAAAAAATACACGTTAACCAACTGTTAATGGAGAAACCTTGCTCTACTAAAAAGCCCGATACAATACAAAGAATCAACTTTAATTCTATTCATGTCCATGAGGCGTAGTTATATTTTTTAAAGTGTGTTCTGTCTATATGTACTGACAAGAAGTATGTTATTTAGTAATTTCTGTCAAAAATTGCTTATATTGGAGCTTTTAATAAAACACTTTTAAAATTATTTGAGAATTTTTATTAACATTACGGTTGGGGTAATTGTAAACTCTGATATAATCATACAGAAAAATGTTCCTAAGTTATAGAATAGTGTTGGTTTACAGTTATCCTAACTGGCAAATTTATACCAAGTCCACATTTCGAGAATGCAGTTTCCATTTACCCCTGACCTTATGGAGTAAATGTGAACATGTGGGGTAAATGTAAACTTATTATGATGCCACTTAGAATCAACAATTAGTGAATCTAAGCGCAGGGTTTGTGTTTCAGGCCTGTTATAACAATACAAAAAATACGATTTTAAATTTAGCCAGCTAATAATTACTTGATGTTGAGGTTGAAACAACACAAAATCTTTTCCAATTACCCCACCTAACGCCAATCTCAACAGCAACTGTATTTACAACATCGAATGAAATCACAGCATTAACCACCACTAACACTTTCACTTAAGAGTTGTAAAAATCAAAGCGTATCAAGGAAAAGACTTAACAAAACTTACCAGAAACTAAGTGGACCAAGAGAAAGCACCTTACCCCCTCATACAATAAAGAGACAACAAAAATCTAAACCCATCACAACAAGTTCCCTAACATCCAATCTTCGTAACTGATGGATTTCACCTGAAACGAAATCTTGGACTAACGGATATAAATTCCGCTCACATATCATTTCCAGTATTCTGTGAACTCATCAGAGTGTTAATCCTCCGACTCGATGCATAAGAAAGAAAATATTAATTGTATGGAAAGACCCCTGCGGTAATAATTTTCACTTCTGAACTTAGTGACAATCTTCAGATCAGTTCACAAACTAAGAAGAAATATTACCCTATAATAATGCACAGGGTAATATACCTATTCATGTATTTTAAACAACTTTGAAGATCGACAGCAAGTGATTAAGTAACGATAATTTTTGTGACCATCGGCTTAAATGGAAGGTAAACAAAATTTGGAATATAGTCTTCAGTTTCTTAACATGTTCTCTGCAAGGTTGTAAGTGACACAATTTTCCAAGAACTTCAGGAGAATAAAGAAACCTAGTAGTCACTTTACGACGGTCAGCGCTCATTACGTCATAGACTCGAGATTAATATTAATGGCAGGTGCAGTACAATGCCGTGGAGCTACAAGCACCTCTTGTACAACAACGTTCTCTCTTCACCCGATTGTCTCATCAGTTAATTGTCCTTCATGTCACGTTGCAGTGGACGCGTTAAAGTTCAAGACACACTAAAATGATTGACATAGCTATCCGAGGCAGTGTAACCCCCGTAATCTCGTCAGCCGTTTTTGTTCTCCTTCATTTGTTCAATACTATCTTTTATCATATAATGATAAAACTATCTCTATCCAATACCAGTGAAATCATTGCACTAACTTACATTTCCAGTAAGCACTGGACATATACACCACTTTACATGTAAGAACGGAAATGCATTAAAAATTATTATAGACGAGAATTTTTCTTCTATCTTTCCTTAAGTGGCTGTAAACTTATTACCTCGAAGAAGATCTGTACCAAAAGAAATAAAGAGAGAGTACCCTCACAAAAATTGCTTCTATATCCAGAACTCTTCGCATTTATATTGGTAATAAACATTGAACACATGCACCAAAATCTGTTTACCGATAGGTTTCAGACTTTTGTAATTGTAAAACAAAACATAGCCTATGTAGACAATAATTAGTCTTCTTTATGGAGGAAAACACTCTTAGATTAGATGGTAATGGAGAGTTCGTCTACTCGGATTAGCCTCGCATTGACGACAGCAATAACTAACCGATGAATAGAAATATCGTACGTACTACTAAAATGTCGTATTTCTCAGGATGATATGCATGCTGTGAAGTTTTGACGAACATTCCTTAGTTCAAAGCTATGAATCATGCTACGATTATTTTAAAGAAACTATGTCAGATATAATGTAGCTAATGAATTTCATCATCATTCATATGGATTTTGCAAGTTCCTACAACTACGTAATCTCTGTATGTGGTGAGGAGGATGAAGCCCATTAAGCCTCATGGAAATTGAAGAGGTTCTTCAAATTTTGTATAAGAGAAAAGGATGCATTATTTTAAAATTTCGTGTTAAAAACCGACATTTAATGTTTCAGTGTGACTATATTTCATTATAATCAGAGATTTTTTTACTCACCGTTGTTGATAAAATATGAAAAATTGTATATAATTCAAAACTGCTAGTAATTTGATAACTGTACTTAATTTTTCTCTGACTACTTGCTTCTTAATTACATAAATATGACTCCTGAAAAATTTTACTTTTGCATGATGCGAGTATATCAAAAACAGTCGTCATATTTCTGACAGATGTGTTAAGTTGTCAGTTACATTGGGAATTTGCCCACGACTCACTAGCCTCATCCCACTCCTCATTGGGGAGGGGTGGTGTTGATCAGTTACAACTTGTGGGCTCGTTTAGGGGTTCTGTAGGGTAGAGTTACCAGACTCTGCTACATCTAACTGCTGTGTCATGGTATTTCATGAGAATAAAGCGCATCCAATGCGACTGCAGCAATCTTGCGTCGACTTCGTTGTTTACTACCACTGATATATTTACCGTGAATACCGGAATATGTCGCAACTTACAAAAGCGTGGCACATTCTCCTGCAAAAGGAAGAACCATTGCTGAATTCGGGCAATAGAATACAAGATTCTTGAGGCTGTCTAGTGCTTGATGAAATTCGGCACCTTTATAATGGTTTTCATGTGTGAATATATGTGTTCGTTGAAGCGTAAGGTGGTGAACTTCGTACTTTTGTGGCTCTGTGGGCAGTTTTTACTGATGTGAGTTTCACTTGGTCCGAATTTCTTAACATACGTGACTGCAGTGATCTACTACCCGTCACTGCTCTTGTCAATATAGTGAAATTGTCATGTCTTGGATCATTATCAGTAGTTTGTTTTTTTCTCGCAGTCGTTTATCGTAATAGATGCTGGAGCTCTCCAGCGACGTTATTTCACATCGTCAGCTCTGACTGATTACCCGCATCGCGATGACCTATACATAGCGCCAACAACTTTTCAACGCAACCTGTTGGGTGTCAATGTCATAGCTACTCTATGCCAGTATATGTGACAGACCATGAGAGGTGGCAAACCTTATAGACTACCTACATTGAAGTACTCTGACTTAATTCCTGCTTTATTAGACATATTTTCAGTAATAAACAGGACTGTGGAAGGTGTGATTACCATAATTTGAAAACAATGTAGTGACCATACTGGATAATTTTATGGCCAGGTGTAATTTTTGTCAGCGGCGCACAGCGTTTCCTTGGATGTTGGTGAAAGAAGGCAGCTAGCAGCCACAGAACTAGTAGAAAAAGATGGCTCTTTGGAGAATTGAACCTATAGCAGGAGCTAGACTTTCGAGACTAAAGGACAGCGGTGAGTGCCCAAGCAATGGCTTAAGTTATTGTATATGCACAATTGTCTCATCTGCAGATGCGCCATCCCAGTGCCAGTGTAACTGGGCGCAGGTTTAGTTTATGCATCATTTTCAAAAGCTGAATGGAAATATTGTATACAATCATTAATAGAACGAATGGCAACATTGAATGCACTATAGAACTGAAAGATCCACACGATCTCCTATCATACAATAAAATCCTTCCATATTTAAACACCTTGGAAGTATTAGTATTGCCACACACAAATGAAAAACTGAATCCGAATCCTACATGTTTATAATAAAAACAGCTACAAGACAGCGCTAGGGTAGCTGTATATCATATGCAGCTAGCCACTATAAATAGATTATATATCGATGCAGAGATTAAAACGTAATAACACTACAAGTTGCTGGAAAAAATTGTTGTTGTTGTTGTGGTTGTTGGGTTTTTGAAGGGACTAAACAACGACGGTTATCAGTCCCTTTTTCCAGTCCAAGAGATAAAACATTGTGTTAAGCGATCCGAAGTGAATGCACTAACAAGTCAAAGTTTAAACTTACAGACTAATAGAAAGAAAGGATGCGGTTAAAAACGAAGAAGGGATAAAACAGCTGAAACATTACAAGAGTGTTTTTGCTGGGTGGTCACAAGGATATAAGGAACACACCCAGCCACTCTGGAACACGTTAAAACCGCCTACTTAACAGACTTAAGCAGGCGGAGGACAGAGAAACGACAGAGAAACACAAACATTAAATGGAGTTGTAAAGTCCATACTCACGCATAAAATTTAAAACGGAGTCAACCGTGGAGGTATTGTCAGCTAATGCAAGCTGCAAAACGTCAGGGATATTAAAATTTCGTCTCACTGCGGCTAAATTGTGGCATTCAATTAAGATGTGGGCGACCGTCAAAGGCGCACCACATCGACACTGCGGAGGGTCCTCGCGACGCAGAAGGTGACCATGTGTGAGCCAAGTATGGCCTATACGGAGTCGGCAAAGGACAACCGACTCCCTGCGAGAAGCCCTCAGGGACGTCTTCCATGCTGCGGTAGACGGCTTGATAGCACGGAGCTTATTCGGTTCAGTCGAATCCGCCCATTCAGAATTCCAAACCCTTAAGACCTTGCGGGTCAACTGGGTTTGGAGGTCGGAAACTGGGAGGCCAATATCCAGGGACCGCGAAGTAGTGGCCTGTTTAGCCAGCTCATCGACGCGTTCATTGCTGGGTATACCTATGTGGCCTGGTGTCCAGACAAAGGTGACAGAACGGCCTGACTCGCCAAGGGCAAAGATAGCATCTTGAATGGCTCGCACTACTGTGTTTTTCGGCAGAAACTGGTCGAGGGCCTGTAAGCCACTCAGGGAGTCACTACAGATGACGAACGACCCCCTGGGGTGAGCTCTGAGGTGTTCAAGAGCTCTCAAAATACCGACCAGTTCTGCGGTGAAGATGCTGCTTCCACAAGGCAATGACCGCTGTTCGATGTGGTCACCATGGATAAAGGCATATCCAGCATGGCCATCGACCAAAGAACCGTCCGTGTACACAATGTTTGCTCCGTGAAACGTATCAATCAGTGCATAGAACCGGCGACGGAGAAGCAGTGGTGAAATCGAGGCTTTTGAATCCCGGGTCAAGTCCAGCCGAAGCTCCAGGCGAGGAATTTTCCAGGGGGGGATACGGACGGAGTAATGGTAAGGTGGAGGAAGGGGTAAGGAATCAAGTGAGGAGAGAAGGGAACGGACTCGGACCGCAATCGGGAGACCCGACCTGGGCCGACGTCGTGGGGAAGGGAGAGCAGAAAGTGGGAAGAGAAGCCCGTGTTCGGATGGCGGGGTGAAGCATGAACCCGGGCAACGAACTCACCAACAACCGGTGCCGGCGATACCGCAGAGGGGGAACACCAGCTTCAGCTAGAAGGCTCGTTACGGGACTGGTACGAAAAGCCCCTGTTGCGAGACGCACGCCTGTGTGATGAACGGGGTCTAGGACCCGCAAGGCAGAAGGGGCTGCGGAGTCATACTCCAAGCTCCCGTAATCAAGCCGTGACAGAATGAGAGACTTGTAGAGCTGAAGAAGGGTTGAACGTGCTGCTCCCCAACTAGTATGGCTGAGGCATCTAAGAACATTTAAATGCCGCCAACACTTCTGTCGCAGCTGACGTAGGTGTGGCACCCAAGTCAGCCGGGCATCGAACACCATTCCCAGGAAGCGATGTGTTTCCTCGACCTAAAGTAGTTCACCACCCAAGTAGAGCTCTGGGTCAGGTTGAACTACCCGACGGCGACAGAAGTGCATTACGCGGGTTTTCAGTGCGGAGAACTGAAATCCGTGAGTAGAGGCCCATGAGTGGGCCTTTCGGATGGCACCCTGCAGCCGCCGTTCAGCTACGCCGATGGAAACGGAGCTGAAATACAGGCAGAAGTCATCGGCGAACAGAGAGCAACTGACTGATGACCCCACAGCCGCAGCAAGACCGTTTATCGCCACTAAAAACAATGGCACGCTAAGTACGGAGCCCTGTGGGACACCGTTCTCCTGAATACGAGGGGAGCTAAATGATGTCCCAACCCTCACCCGAAACGATCGGTAGGAGAGGAAATTGCGAATAAAAACAGGAAGGGCGCCACGTAAGCCCCAGTCATGAAGAGTTGTTAAAATATGGTGGAGCCAGGTGGTGTCATACGCCTTCCGAAGGTCGAAAAATACAGCAACTAAATGTTCACGCCTAGCGAAGGCAGTGCGAATGGCCGACTCCAATGACACGAGGTTGTCAATGGTAGAACGGCCCTGGCGAAAGCCCCCTTGTTGTGGAGCAAGGAGTCCGCGCTCTTCAAGGATCCACATCAGCCGCCGACTCACCATACGTTCGAAGAGCTTGCAGAGAACGTTGGTGAGGCTGAGCGGACGGTAATTGTCAGCCACCAGGGGATCTGCACCAGGTTTCAGCACCGGGATGATAGTGCTTTCCCGCCACTGCGACGGGAAAGTGCCCTCTGCCCATAGATGGTTAAACAGGGCGAGAATGTGGCGTTGAAACTCTGGTGAAAGGTGTCGGAGGAATTGGCCGTGAATCCTATCTGGTCCTGGAGTTGTATCAGGACACGCAGCAAGGGCAGTTGGGAACTCCCACTCGCTAAACGGGTCGTTGTATGTTTCCCGACGACGAGTGCGGAAGGACAACATTTTCCGCTCGGCCCGCTCTTTGAGGGAGCGAAAGTCGTCACTGTACGCGGCAGTCGCAGAGCATCGTGCGTAGTGGTCTGCCATATGCTCGGCGATAGCTGTAGGGAGCGTGCAGAGCACACCCTGGATGGTGAGGGATGGGATTCCTGTCGGCGGGCGGTATCCAAAGACGCGTCGGACTTGCGTCCATACCTTAGTCAGGGGGTGCGGGAGCCGATGCTGGCTACATACCGCTCCCAAGAATCCTGCTTGCTCTGCTGTATGAGTCGTCGAGCACGCGCACGGAGCCGCTTAAAGGCCACAAAATTCTCCATGGATGGGTGGCGTCGATGGCGCTGGAGCGCTCGCCGACGTTCCTGGATAGCCTCAGCAATCTCCGGTGTCCACCAAGGCACGGACCTACGCCTAATGGAACCGGTGGTTTGCGGAACTGCTACCTCAGCGGCCCTGACATTACCATCAGTCACCTGCTGGACTGCATCGTCAATGTCATCTGGCAGTGGTGCAGCAATGACAGCGGTTGAAGTATAGACTGGCCAGTCAGCCCTACGGAGACACCAACGGGGTAAGCTGTCTGCAGCTTGGTACTGCGGGAGCGACACAAAGATTGGAAAGTGGTCGCTGCCATACAGGTCCTCATGCACACGCCAACCGAGGTGTGGTCGAAGGCTGGGGCTGCAGACGGAGAGGTCGATCGTTGAATACGTGCCCTGTGCCACGCTAAAATGCGTGGGGGCACCTGTATTCAGGAGGCAAAGGCCTTGTTGCGCCAACAATGTCTCAACATCCCTACCGCGGCCTGTGGTCTGGATTCCACCCCACAAAGGGTTGTGGGCGTTGAAGTCCCCCAAAAGGAGGAATGGTGGGGGAAGTTGCGAGACCAGAGCGGTAAGGGTGTTGAGAGACACGGCCTCATCCGGAGGAAGGTACAAGCTGCAGACAGTGAATTCTTGCGTTACCCGAATTCTGACAGCCACTGCCTCAAGAGTAGTTGTGAGGGGTACGGGGGCACTTGGGACAGTGTCCAGGATATATAGGCAGACACCGCCAGACACCCTGTCGTAAAGGGTCCTGTTGCAGTAGTATCCCCGATACCCACGGAGGGCAGGGGTGCGCTGTGCTGGAAACCATGTCTCCTGTAGGGCAATACAAAGTGCAGGGTAGTGCCACAGTAATTGGCGCAGCTCGGCCAGGCGATTAAAGAAGCCGCCGCAATTCCACTGGAGAATAACTCTTTCTACTCGCTCTAAAGCCATAAAATAAAAGAAAGGAAAGAAGATCATTCCATAGGAACATCTGCCGCCTTATGGTCAGGATCTACAGAATCTAAGACCATAGGTGATTCTGGATGTGCAGAGTTCCTACTTTTGGGCGAATCAAGAAGTGTGAGATCCTCAGCAGAGGCAAGTATCTCGACTTCATCCTCTGAAGCAGAGGATGTGGGTGTGGGTGGCTTGGAAGCCACCAAAGAATCCTTTTTCTTCTGGTCTTTCCTTTTAGCCTCTCGCTGGCCCTTGGGTGTTAAGGGCCGTGAGGGCTTCTCAACAGGGGCTGCAGCTGCTGGCGAAGAGGTGGAGGCCCCTCGATCAGCAGCCGCGGGATCCTTCAGCCATTTGCTGGGATCCACTTTCCCATGAAGAGAAGCCTCGGAAGGGAGTGTCCCATGGGACCCCTTCCGGGCGAAAGGAGCCGGAGAAGGCTGTTGTTTCTCCGGCGCTGGGGTGGGGACCGTCGTCCCCCGCAATGGTTTGTCCGGTGCTCCCAACGAGAAAAGTGTGGGAGCAACCGAAGGAGTAGTACCCCCCACTGTTAAGGGGGCAGGTGCAGTAGCTCGGGCCTGGGGGCCCGGTGGCATTCATGGCACAGATGGTCTGGTGACTGACGATGAAGCTACTGTGGCGTAAGACGTTGTCATGGTGACAGGATGGAGCTTAAAATATTTGCGTCTGGCCTCTGCGTATGTCAGCCGGTCCAGGGTCTTATACTCCATGATCTTGCGCTCTTTGTGGAGTACAGAACAGTCGGGCGAACAAGGAGGATGCTGCTGATTGCAATTGACGCACACAGGAGGTGGGGTACAGGGGGCGTCTGGAAGGGATGCACGCCCACACTCCCGACATGTTGGGTTGACGTCACATCGGGAGGACATGTGACCAAACCTCCAGCACTTGAAGCAGCGCATAGGGGGAGGAACGTAGGGCTTGACGTCGACCCGCTAAACCATCACCTTGACTTTCTCAGGCAATGAATCGCCCTCGAAAGCCACGATGAAGGCACCGGTGGCAACCCTCTTGTCCCTCGGACCCCTATAGATACGGCGGATGAAGTGCACACCTCGCCGCTCCAAGTTAGCTCTCAATTCATCGTCCGATTGCAGCAGCAGATCCCTGTGGAAAATGATGCCCTGGACCATGTTTAAGGTCTTATGTGGTGTAACGGACACGGAAACATCACCCAGCTTGTCACAGGCTAGCAAAGCCCGTGACTGGGCTGGGGATGACGTCGTTATTAAAACGGATCCAGACCTCATTTTTGACAAACCATCGACCTCTCCATATTTGTCTTCTAGATGTTCCACAAAGAACATTGGCTTTGTGGACATGAAAGATTCCCCATCTGTACGGCTGCACACTAAATACTTTGGGGCGTAAGCCTCGCCTTGAATTTTGGCCCTACGTTCCTCCCACGGTGTAGACAGGGAAGGAAACGTTTGGGGGTCATACTGTTCTGCGTTGTAATCGCTTCTACCGCGCTTAGAGACGGCGGTTGTACGTCCGCCAACGTTTCGTGGTCTTTTCATCGTGTTCCCACGAGCAGCTAGGGAAATAAGGGTCCACCCAGGCAGAGCCCCGCTTGCCTGGGTAAGCCTTATACAACTGAGGTGCGGCAGGTTCCTCAGAGGGTGCTCGCTAGCGGCTGTTCAACCTCAACAACCATGCATCTCCTCGGCACGTAGCACACCTTGAGATTGAGGGGGTTTTATAGAGGTTTGTACCGTCCTCGCGACCCGGGCGATTAAGCCAAGATCCCCGGGCTCGAAACGTACAACGTTCCACCGTCGCGCCGAACGATGGTAGTTGAAGCACGCACAGAGCTTACGGTGTAGCGGGCTGTTGGCGCGACACAGCCCACAGCTCAGGACCTCGGGTTCGCCAAGCCCGTACTCAGCAAATTAATGCTGAGCCCCTGAGGGGGCTGGAAAAAAAAAACAAAAAATAGCGAAATATAACCCGATGCTAGTGCGAATTGTTTTCAGCGTAAACCTAAATCTATAAATTTTATTCATCATTCTGTCCACTTATATTTTTAAAAATATTTATACTCGCAATGGACAATGTTAACAGTAGAAAAAAAGGTTAGATAGATACATCACATTGTATAATATGAATATTTACCTCACCACTGAAACGGCAATAATAGCATAGAACAGCAGCAACTATAAAATAAATAGATGTTAAAATGGAGAGGCTAGGAACACAGATTCAGTATGAAACGAATGAATTCAAAAGTGATTGTGATTAATTCAAGCAACCATATGTAAAGCAAAATTGCACGTTTGGTGACAAAACAGCTAATACGTCAAATAAGTAGACGCTATTTCTTGGTCTGAGCGAAAATTTGACATAAAATTCCGTAAGAAAATAAGAATGAAGAATGGAATGTTTCATATCTGAAACTCTAGGCAAACTGTTCATGTCTCATTACATACAATTCGGTGATGATTTTAGGTTCATAAAATTAATTGCATTAATTCATTTTTTATCCTCTTATCAGCGCATTCACATAATTTAAGTTCGCTAATCCGCAGGCGTGATGAGTAGAAATCATTAGCTATTAATATTGTGGCATGCTATGACTACTTGAGGAACATTACTTTTCTTAGATTCTTATGGCACTACAATTTCATTTAGTATTTGTTGCGCCGGCCGCGGTGGCCGAGGAGACTGAGGCGCTTCAGTCACGGTCTGCACGGCCACTACGGTCGGGGGTTCGAATCCCCCCTCGGGCATGGATATTTGTGCCGTCCTAGTTCGTAAGTAGTTCATAAGTAGTTTGTAAATTTAGGGACTGATGACCCCGTAGTTAAGTCCCATAAGTTTTACAAACATTTGAACATTTTTGAGTATTTGTTGCTAATAACAAAAGCTTGTTTCCGATTGTATGCAATATAAACAAAATGTAACTAACATCTATATCGTTTGACTATAGTACTCTGTCGTATTCATCATTTTCTCGTTCAGCAGCTCTTGTTCTTGTCGTGTTTTGGTGTACAATAAATCAGTGTTTTCCATATCAGGCGACATCATACCCAGAAAATGTTTACTGTAAACTAGTTTCAGCACCTCTGTGATATCGTCAGTGGGTTTACCATTCATTTAATGCTGTGAAAACAAATCCATTGATTTTACTACTGTACTATGCCTAAATTTAGGCCTAAAAATTCGTCAGTCTTATTTTGCTTTTTACCTTCTTTTACATTCTGTGGTCATGTGGAACACTTTCTACATAGTTATGTAGTGGTAGTGTCGTCATCTAAAACCCAAATTATTTGTTTGAAACTTGTAAGGATTTTAAAAAAACGCTACTTATAGTGTGAAAAAGTAAATTTTGTATGTGGGGATACTATGATCGTCTGCCTACTGTCTATTACTTACAGTTTCTTCTGGTGTATACTTCCTCTTCCGTGATTTTGTAGCTAACACACATGTAATAAAGTCCGTCGAATATGTTACATTTGTGCTAGCTACAGAAACGTGGAAGAGGAAGTATACGCCAAAAGAAACTGTAACTAAGAGTAGGCAGACGATCATAGTATCCCCACATACGAAATTTACGTTTTCACACTATAAGTAGCGTTTTTAAAATCCTCACAAGTTTCAGAGAGATAATTTTGGTTTTGGATGACGACGCTACCACTACATAACTATGTAGAAAGGGTCCCACATGACCACAAATGTAAAAGAAGGTAAAACCAAAATCAGAGTGACGACGTTTTAGGCATAAAGTTACGCATACTACAGTAGTAAAATCAATGTATTTTCTTTTCACAGCATTTAATAAATGGAAAACCCACTGATGATGGCACAGAAGTGCTGAAACTAGTTTGGTGTATAATAAATCAGTGTTTTGCATACCAGGCGGACCTCATCAGCAGAAAACAATCTGTTGTGTTTTATGCCACAAAAAATTAATTTAAGTTGTCATTTGGTACAGATCAAGGAATTTTGTAAGTTCGATATGAAAGTAAAAACTACACTAAAACAGTTACAATTTTAGCACAGTAATTCAAATATGTGCAATACTCTGACGTTGGAATCCATGTTAGTTAATCGGCGCATATCAGTGAGAAATGCTTCCTATCTTTTTTTTTTTTTTTTTTTTTTTAGGGAAGAAAGAAAGAAAATAATACGTCGTTATACTTCCGAACTAGGAATAAATGCAGCTGCGTAGGTGAATATCGGAACTTTTTGAAACTTTGACAGATTAAAATTGTGTGCCGGAACTGGGACTCGAACCTGAGACCTTTGGCTTTCGCGGGGAAGCGCTCTACTGACTGAGATATCCCCACCCGACTCGCGATGGCGCCTCACAACTTCCGCCAGTATTTCGCCTCCTACTTTCCAAACTTCTTGTTTGACTTTCGAGGTTTTACGGTGTATTTTTTAAAAGCCTTAAAGAAAGAAAACTGAAAACATGTAATCGAATTACAAGTGTATCTTAGGTCTTTCTGAAAATAATCTTTTTTCCTGGGTTTGAATTTGATACAGATGTGTCTACACCTCCATCATAGGTACAAAAATTACTTGAAATTTACAATGATCTTGTTTTTCTTCTGATATTCAGTGCTAAGTGAAATGTTGTACCTTTTTTATTACTCAATTTTGTGTGTGAAGCAGGTTGCAATTAAAGAATAGTTGCAACAGATAGATGCTAAAACGGGTTCAAGGCACGACATAGCAAATGTAAGTAGGACGACTGATTCTCCACTATTTAATAGTTCACAGATACCCGTCTTTAAACGGATTATGGTCTTTGCTAACAGTAATTTGGGTTAAAATTACAGGCTAGTGTGCGTGTGCGCGCTTCAGATTCGCAGCAGGTGCGGCGCAGTTTGCCCGGCATGTATGAGGACGAGAATGTGTGAGCGGTAGGTCTGCAGCAATCAGTGCGGCTTGTCTGGGCGCCTCGGCCGCCATCAGCTGATTGTTTGTGTGGTGCGGCAGGCAGTCGGCCCCGCCTGCTGGTGCAGCCTTTGTGCAGCCGGGCGGCTACAAACGCAGCGCAAACCGCGCGCGGCCCAGAGAGGCAGAGGCAGGGGCACGGTGGCGCATCCGCTGACAGTCGCACGCGCGTGTCGTGCACCGCACAAATAGACACACCACAGCGGGGTCTGCGTACACACGAGGCAGTCTACGTCACTGCTATTACAGCTGCCACCGCACTGACCAGATTCCACTTAGGGCCATCTGCATCTTTACTACCAAATCATCTTCTAATTTGCGTAAAGCACTCTTTCATTGACTACTATTCGCTTTGTTTATTTCTTTCGAGAAAAACCAATTTCACCAAACTCAGCTAGTGAAACAACATGCTCATCTATCTGATGTCATCTCACACGGAAGAATGATATATCTACTTTCTTGTTAAAATATTCTAGCACGGAGTATTAGCTGCACACAACCGACATGGTGGTCTTTGTACTGGAGAGTTAGAATTAACACGTAAAAACATTAATACTGTTAAGTGTGGTACTTCTACGGTACTTAATTTCCCTGTTAAGGACATGAGATAGTTAAATATTTCAGATTCAATTCCATTCAAACTGTTATAATGTGCTGCTACAATACACCGTACTATTACATACCAGTACCATTGCTGCTGCAAAAAAGGGCTCAATTCGGCACCGATCAGTGTTCAGGTCTTAAAGCGCGCGATTACATTCTGCAGAACAGATCGAAGCTGGTCCGTAGATACGCTGGTTGTCTGTCCTGATATTCAGATAAACACATGTGTGATTATTCGCCTGGTGACCCCTGTTCTTCAGGTAGCTCCGCAAACCACACAGAGGGAGTTAAAGTGATCGTGCAGTGATTGGGAACCAATAGGTTGATAATTCTATCGCATCCTAATGTGATTCGTGTGAAGCAGTTTAACTTCACGAGCGAAATCTTGCATAAATAATGTTAAGGTCAAGGCGTCTCTTAGCTGTAGGGCGCATACCACAGTCTACCTGGGTACTCAGAAGGCACGCCTTTCATCCTTGAGTGCTAAACCGTTAAAAAAACGGTCCATTGATGAACGTTGTCATGAAACCATTCGTTCACCATACAAAGGAGCTTCAAGCACAGTCACTACAGGTGAAGATCCCCACACTCGGAAATCCCGTGTGTTCGCCACACCAATACAATAAGTATTTCATAGGAGGAACTCATTATCGGGGCGATCTAGAATTGTTTAATAAGAAGTTTTCAGCCAAGATCGCTTTCTTCATTTAATTACATAACCGGTTTCGGCGTGCTACAAGCCATCTTTAGAATTAGCAGTGAATTCAAGTAAAATTACATGGCGTCTAGCACGCAGAAACCGGTTATGTAATTAAATGAAACAAACCGATCTTGGCTGCAAACCTCTCATTAAATAAGTATTTCTACGGGAAGATGGCAGTTGCTTCACCTACTTCACCACAGACGAGGTCATAGTCCGATCTCGCACGGTAATCCGTAATGGCTAGTGTATGAGGGAGTGGATGATAGGGGCGCTACAACCATAGCGTGCGACTTGTGAGAGTTTGAGACTAACGGAAAGCGAGCACAGGTTGCCAAGTGGTTAAGGCGACCGCTAGCCCGAAGCGAGACACCCGGATTCGATTCCCGGGCCGGTTCATATTTTCACTTGTCATTGCTTAATTTCAATGTCCAAATGCGGCCATTGTCAATCCTTTCTTTCCTGTCCTCCTTCCTTCATTTCCTTTACCACTCATTTGCAAATGCAATTTGGCTGCAAAGCATGTGTGGTGTCTGCTCTTCCGGACGTCCAAAAGAACAGACACCACACCAATACAATAAATACTTACAATGAAATAACGCAGTTGCATAGTGTTTTGATCAATTATTGCCTTAAAGGCCAATGTTGTGTTGTACGGCCGCGGCAAAGCGCATTGATGCGCTATGCTAAGATGAGCGAGGCCGTTCCCCATCAGGGGTTCGAATGCTCCCTCGGGCATGGATGTTTGTGCTGTCTTTAGTATAAGCTAGTTCGTAAGTAGTTTGTTAGTAGTTGGTAAGTTTAGGGACTGATCACCCCGTAGACCCATAAACTCTACAAATATTTGAATTTTTTTTTCTTTTGTGTTGTACGAAGGTGCCAAGCAATGAATAAGTAACTTCCGCTTATAACAACTATATCAGAGTCACAACTCAACGTCAACGGAACAAATAAAGAGAACAAGAATTTCGCAGTGTGGACACAGTAGCATCGCAAAATAATTCATTGCATACATTGACAACATTTACGTTAAAAAAATCTGTCTTTTAGGTCATTGGTGAACTGATGGAAGATGAGAAACTAATACTAATCATTAAAGGAAAACAAAAGATCATTTTAGCTGATTAAATTTTCTAGTCACAAACACAACACGGACATAAAATTAGAAATGAAGAATACATGAATTTTGACTCAATAATTATTATATCAATACAAGAAATATTTATGAAGAAATGTGAAGTACAGAACTGTCGTGCTCACCAAATCGAAAGAAACGCGTGTTTTCATCACTGTCATTTTGGTTAAAAAAATGTTTTTTTATTAAGATCTCGATGTTTGGAGTGAGATTACCGCATTGCTCCAATCATCTGAACGTCAGTATGGTCTGAAATTTTGGATTAATTTCTTAATTTTATTTTCTTTACGTTTGTTTTATTATTCAGTATGTGGTGATAATTATTATTTTAGTAACTTGTTTAATGGTAAAGGTTATTGTACTTATGTAGGTATTAAATTCATGTTAATGTATACAAAAACTGAGGTGTATGTGCCTATATTTCACTCTGCAGCCAAAACTACCCATCGCAAAACGAATAGAATTTGTGTGTGGTAGTGGGTATCAGTATATCCCATTGTGCACTATGGTGGTAGAGGGTTGCAACGATAAGGGAGTGGTAGGTATGGAAGTTGAAAGTTACCGACTTATATAAAATTCTACGTGTGGGTGTCAATATTTTGCTCTTCAGCAAAAACTACACAACGGAGACGAACGAACTGTGTTGTTTTACTACAGAGCCTCCCGTTGTACACCATAGCAGTTCCGTGTCGACAGCTACAAGAGTGGATGATATAGGGGTTGAAAGTCGTAAGCTCTTATAACATTCGGATTGAAGACCAGCGATAACTTCTGGCACTATAATAGCAAAGAGCTTATATAAAGCGAAACGTGATGTCAGTGATCTCTATACAAAATGGATGTAGAACTCTGATGTCTTAGCATAGAACTGCAGCGTGGCTGCACATTAATATATTTTGCACACGATTTCACATTGTCAGCCATGTTTAAATTTGGCAAACGATTTTCCATCCGTTATTATGTGGCACAAACGTGCTTGCTTACCTCTTGATTTGAAATTGATATCGATATGTGGTTAATGGACCAATATGCCAGCGGAATTGAAACCTATTTTTCTTTCTTGTAATACTTTATAGCGGCTATATGTAAATTTGGTAAGAAATGAAATATTAATATCTATGGTTGGCACGCTCAAGCATTTGAAGTTCAACATACAAGTAGTGTAGAGATTAGTGCTTGTTGCACATTCTCCAGTTGTTTTACCACAATAAGCGAACGAATAAAGAAAAATAAGTGCATATTACAGTTTGAAAAGTAAAACTGCAAAGAAAGATGCCAAAGCTAAGAAAGATGCCAAAGCTAAGAAAGAAATTTTGCGTTGTCGATCCGTTTCGAAAAAAGGGAATACGGCGCTGAAAAGTGAATCTACAGACGATGGAAACTTGAAATCTGTAGACGTCGCTGATGCCTACAGTGTAAGGTAAGCAATTTTTCGATATTCTTATCCGTATAGAGGTGAAATAGGGGATGAACGGTTTTTTGAAAATACGTTGCTGTTCAGTCAATTTTGAAGCAAGAAATACACAATTTCGGATTTGGATTTTTGATTGGAATTAAAACAAAAACACGACTTTTGATAATTAGGAAATTGAACTATTAAGCGGGTTAAACAAGAAAAGTTTTTTTAAGGGTGCTGCGAGGGTGATGGTCGGGGTGCGAGTTTAAAATAGGGGAAGATTAATTTTTAAAGCTCACAACCACCAACTGCGAACCAAATTCCTAAACATGCATAAACACTGGAACTGTTATTGCGACTGTTTGACTCGTTTTCTAGGGGATGATATCACACGTTCGCAGCTTTCCTTCCCTGCATATGATTAACAAAACAAATTCATAATAAAATCAAGTTCATGAGAGAAAAGGGTGTACTAACTACTATTTTTGAAAACACTTGAAAGTTCACTTTATGTTGTTTATTTCACAATATTTGAACCCTGTGGCTGATACGTCTGTACGTCGACACATTTACCAAATAAAGTTATAGCTCGTGAGCCCCCAGACAAAATGAATATTTGTCGCAAATTGTTTTCACACCACGTGGCTGTCTCAAACACCGTTTATGTTCATGCCTATGGGGCGACACGTGTTACATTAACAAATCACAGTCACTTTAATACAATGCGATGCACACCTTGTTCCACCGGCTAAATATTCACAAACACACAGTAGCACTCGATTTAACTTGGTACAGTCTACGACGAGCAACCACACGTGGCGATTGCCACAGACAAATCTAAAGTCACCACCTCGAGATCCACATGCCGACTGAATGCCGAGCGACACCGCCCGGCCAGCTACACCACGTGCTCGAATCTCGTCACTTCCTGCCCTCGCGCGCGCGCGCGCGCGCGCGCGCGCTTGCGCTCGCGCCAAAAGCTCGACTGCCGGGGTATTTTCCCCTACTTCATCAACTTCCGCATGTGAGCTGTTCTAACCGATTTGCCGACGTACAGCGCTCAGCCAATACATTTCTAAAACTTTACTTAAAATCAAAATAATTATGCTACACATTAAACTAATATTTTCTTACGTTTTTATATTAGTATAAACATACTTTGTACTATTTATCATAATCGTGCAATTTTTTATGTCACAGATAAGTGATTTAACTGAATACTTTAAGATATAATACACAAGATTAATTAAAAATAAAATGAGAAATAGTTAATATATTATTTTTATAAACAAACATTGTCATGCTAGTTGTGTAACTGTCTTGCATTTATTGGTAATTTATTACTTTTCATTGTCAATTAAACATATTACGCCAGATGTGACTATATCAGCTAATGTATTGTTTATTTGTTAACAGGCTATTTTGTAATGAGGACCTTAAAGTTTCCTAACTGCATTGTATTACTTCAAATGCCAGTAGTATTACAATATTTGTGCACTGCACTGTGCCTGGCACTCACCATTGTCCCTCTCTCCTCTCACCGGAAACGAACTGGAAAATGCTACGTTGGAACAAGCCACCAACGTCGGCCTGCTCGCTGGCCTCCCGTCAGCTACAAGCACACAGCAAATCTCAATGTGGAGAATTTCTACCTTTGGCCTAACTATAAATGTTGTCACCCAATTGGGTTTCATACATTGCTACCATAATTAATAAGATTAAAATTGTGTAACATTTAGTGCATTGGCATGGTCAATGTTTGCAGTGAACTTCATACTGTTTAATTATCAAATGCTATTGATTACCGGTACTTGCGGCATCCAAACCATGTGCATGATGGCGCAAGTAGCACCAAAATTAATACATTCAAATGAGCAAAATTTTATATTACAAAATTATTGAACCAGATTGGCTCAAACACTATGCCAATTATGAGCTCAACTAATGCAAAAAATAAATAAATAGATAAAAAAAATAAACAGGGCAGTGAGAAAATTTCCCAATATTTGTATCATTAAGACCACTTATAGTGTGTGCATATTTTTAAGAAAAGAATCCTTATAACTAATTACATCCATGAAATTTAAGTGTGCCTGTTGTTTATATACAGAATTGGCACCAAATTTATAATATTATTAAACTTTAGTCTTTAGAGAACCTTGTCCTACATGGAAAAACTAGAATTATTACTATAAAAACTTTTGACGGTGTACACTCCACTTGTTTAAAGGAAATCTCTCACCACTTTGACACTGAGAACCCCAGAGTCATCGTTGCAGCAACTCTGGTCCATTGTGTATGGTCCTATGTCTCCGTCATTTCAACCAACTTGCTGTTGCAGCTTAGATTCATGGCACTGGATCAAGCGTTCTTGTTCACACACGTCATATGCACCCTACATGGAACAGGAAGAGCAGAAAGCACTCATGAGTCAACATAGACAAAAGCTTGTCTGGACACCAGGATTCGGTTGGATTTGTATCCCACCCCCCTGCCATCCAGACTTGGTGCAATTGAAACTAAGCATTGAGACATGTACAGTAACATGTAAATCAACAGAATTAAGAACTGAAAGTGGCTGGTGTTAGTCATTATCAGATTAACCCAAACCACCATGTCTGCACTCTCATTAGCCATAGCTTCAGATGAAACAGACAAGAGAATATGTGGCCTACTTGGAGTATTACTCCATCAAATAAAAAAATAAATAAAATAAAAAAATAAAAAGAAAAAAAACCTGCCTATGTCAAAAATATATCTTAAAGCTCAAATAATACTACCAAAAGAATGTCATCATAGAGAATTTTCTCTTCTATTATAATGACACCTACAAACATAAATACAAATCCTACCCTCTCGCACCATAAAAAATTATTTTTGCTGGTGTGAGATTTAAATTTGGATCCCTATCATCAGCCTCATGTGCTTTCCACAAGTATTCCCCACAATAAAATATCTAAGGTTGAAGTCTAATTTCAAAATTAGTTTATCACAAAACATCTACATTTTTTAAATAAAATATCACCAAACCCTATTGATACTCAGGCTAGACAGAAAACTGTTGTTGCAGAAATTTTTCAGTCAACAGTTGAGCACCAATAAAGAAACCAAAATGTGTTATCAGAATCAGTTTAATATAACAATACTGAGCATTCTCTGATAGACACGATACGTACCAAACACTCAAAAGAGACAGACATTAAAGAACAAACACTTTCTCTCATTGAAACATTTGTCAATCCAACCCACCTTTAGCCAAAAGAGCCACAACAAACATACATTCCTCACTTCTGACCCATATGGTCAGTCACACCCACATATGCAACACTGTCAGCTGACATTCTCATCACAATTTATCTAAGCCACAGAGGCCACTGCCTGCATCAATGTCCACCACTTTCTCATTCTCCGAGTCACCCCACACTTCACACCACATATCCAGCCCCGCTCACATATACACACACATAAACAGTACACTCCCACTTCCTCTATCCTTTAGTGTTGGCATACATACATACATTTTTACCTCATGTACCACTGTTGAACTGCAAATCTGATACAAGCACATGTTTTAACACAAACGACAAAAGAAAAACATTTACAAAGCACACTTGTAAACTTGACCCCAATGCTTAAATCTAAACACACAAGTAGATACTAACACAGACCACAGAATAAATATACACAAATTCTTAACCTACTATTTACAATGCATTGAATATCATACATCATGATTTTCACTGGTTTATGGCAGTTACTTGAGTAAACATGCCATTAAATCTTTATCACTTACAAAATTTTTGAATTCCACCCTCTTCATGCATCCCTCCAGACTTAATTCTAGCATTTTATCCTTATATTCTACCTGAGATTCATATTTGCACAGAAAATCACTTCCTAACACTAGATTTAAACAAAGTCCCTTTATGACTAATAAATCTTGAATAAACATCTCCTCCTCAATGATCACTTCCAATTCTGAGTGCCCTTTCATATAGTTTGGTTCGTGCAAGAATTCATTTTGTATCTTAGCTTGCCTGGCCCTCCCCCAATACTTATTTAAAAACAACTTTTCAATAGCCTCAAAAGTTACAAATTTATCAGCACGCTGATTTGCCCAAATTTGAGCAGAACAGTCAAGCATTCTCTTTGCTAACTTCACATTACACTGGTCTGACATACCAGGCACAAATTGGTCATTGGATGCAGCCAAAAAATTTACTGGATGATAATTACTCACTCCTGAAAACTTTCTTCCATTAGGTGTCTGCACCATGGACCAATTAGTGTTTCCTGATGCAGTACACAATTCTAGATTATTTATTCTAGTGTTCACCTTCTCAATCTCAGTATTGTTTACTGTCACTACTTGTTCTATCTTTTTCCTAAAGTTACATTCTGTATTTTCTAATTTTACTGACAACAAAGTTTTTGTTTCCTCAATACCTGCCACCATCCTCTTGTCAACCTCAGCCAACGCTTGCATAGTGCCCTCATTTCTGTGATCACATATTTGTTTCACAGCATCTAACTTGCCTCCTACCTCAGTCTCAATAGCACCAATCCTGGCATGTATCTCCTTTTCCCTGTTTTCAAACCGTTCTGTTAGACTTCCTATCTTTTTGTCAATGTCTGTGATTATTTCTGCCCTTAATGCAAACATTGAATTTTGTAGTGCCCCAATGTCTGCCTTAAAATCTGCTTTCAATTCTGATTTTACAGTTTCTATTTCTGATTTTTCAGTTTCTATTTCTGATCTCAAATTTGATTCTAAATGTAAGTTTGAATTTTCTATTTTTGATTCTAAATTTGAGTTTGAATTTTCTATTTTTGATTCTAAATTTGATGCTAAATTTGAGTATGAATTTTCTATTTTTGATTCTAAATTTGAGCTAATACTCGCTAACATGGCTGCAAACATCTCCGGTGTCAACAACATTCCCCCAGTATTTACTCTCTCTGGACTTTCTGGTATGCTTCTCTCTGAAATTACGTCGCTTGGCGACATTTTAAAAACCCTATCCATTATCGGTATCACAAGAAAGCTTGATTAACACACAAGAATTTATAGCGCCAGCTGCTTTACTTATCTTTTAATAGAGAAGTTTCTGCAACGAGCTGCGACGTCCCCAACGCTCGCTGCCGTCTGTTGTAAAAGCTGTGGCTGGAATATGTCCTCACTGCATCCCTTATCCTTTGTAGAATCGAAACTGCTGGGAACCGACGCTCCTTTGGCGACTTGCGAAGTCCCCACGATCACTGCCGTCCATTGCAGAAGATGAAATTTGAGTGCGTTGAACCAGCGCGCCGCCGCTCACTGCTGCCGGTCCGATACGCCGTCGATCGCCGGTTACGGATGCCCGCGCCCGAACTCTGCGTCACCAACCGTCTTTAACCGCGCGACGCGATTGCGTATCTTCCGATTATGCTGTTTTGTCCACTATCACTGTCCTAAGCACACCCTACATCTGTCCGAGCACGACCAGTGTGAATTTATCCCGCTCTCTGCTGCCAGCCGCCACACACACTTGAAATTGTCCGTCGCGTCCGCGCACTTGTTTGCAACTGTTCGTAACTGTTCACTGTTCTATACACACCCTAATCTCTCCGTCCGAGCAAGTCCAACGTGAACTTATCCCGGACGAGCCCCCAAATGCGAGGGTGAAGGTCGGGGTGAGAGTTTAAAATAGGGAAAGATTAATTTTTAAAGCTCACAACCACCAACTGCGAACCAAATTCCTAAACATGCAAAAACACTGGAACTGTTATTGCGACTGTTTGACTCGTTTTCTAGGGGATGATATCACACGTTCGCAGCTTTCCTTCCCTGCATATGATTAACAAAACAAATTCATAATAAAATCAAGTTCATGAGAGATGTTCACAAACACACAGTAGCACTCGATTTAACTTGGTACACTCTACGACGAGCAACGACACGTGGCGATTGCCAAAGACAAATCTAAAGTTACCACCTCGAGATCCACATGCCGACTGAATGCCGAGCGACGCCGCCCGGCCAGCTAAGCCACGTGCTCGCGTCTCGTCACTTCCTGCCCTCGCGCGCGCGCGCGCGCCAAAAGCTCGACTGCCGGGGTTTTTTCCCCTAATTCATCAACTTCCGCATGTGAGCTGTTCTAACCGATTTGCCAACGTACAGCGCTCAGCCAATAAATTTCTAAAACTTTACTTAAAATCAAAATAATTACGCTACAAATTAAACTAATATTTTCTTACTTTTTTATATTAGTATAAAAATACTTTGTACTATTTATCATAATCATGCAATTTCTTATGTTACAGATAAGTGATTTAACTGAATACTTTAAGATAAAATACACAAGATTAATTAAAAATGAAATACGAAATAGTTAATATATTATTTTTATTAACAAACATTACCATGCTAGTTGTGTAACTGTCTTGCATATCAGCTAATGTATTGTTTATTTGTCAACAGGCTATTTTCTAATGAGGGCCTTAAAGGTTCCTAACTGCATCGTATTACTTCAAATGCCTGTAGTAATACAATATTTGTGCACTGCACTGTGCCTGGCACTCGCCATTGTCCCTCTCTCCCCTCACCGGAAACGAACTGGAAAATCCTAAGTTGGAACAAGCCACCAATGTCGGCCTGCTCGCTGGCCTCCCGTCAGCTACAAGCACACAGCAAATCTCAACGTGGAGAATTTCTACCTTTGGCCTAACTATAAATGTTGTCACCCAATTGCGTTTCATACATTGCTACCATAATTAATAAGATTAAAATTGTGTAACATTTAGTGCATTGGCATGGTCAATGTTTGCAGTGAACTTCATACTGTTTAATTATCAAATGCTATTGATTACCGGTATTTCAATTAGGCGGTAATCTGACAGTGCTAATAAGACCATTTTGATGCTAGAAATGCGAAATTTTTTATGTGGACCATGTTTGTAATTTTTTTTTAAAAGTGTGTTTCGGGATGTTTTGAATTCTGTCATCAGTGGTGTAACAAGGGGTGGCAAGTTGTATGAAAATACTTGATAAGGAAAGCGTTTTTAAAGCTAAATCTATGAAAATTTATACTTCAGGTCCAGCAGGAACTCTTCTCTTGCAGAGTTCTTGTGAAATATTTAAATATTTTCTTCCTCTCACTAATATCCTCTTGCCTCAAATGCAAAGAAAGCTCAAACACCGATACCACTATACTAAGGACGCGAACAGGCCAGTCATCGCTCGCTCGTGCTAGCAATCGACCAATATAGGCAGGCAGGTGTAAAGCCATCAGCACACGAAGCGTGTATCTAATCGAGTGTGGCCAACGTGACAAGGTTTTTTTTGTGGTTTTACGGCGCACAACTTCTACGGTCATTAGCGCCCAGACAAGAACTTAGATTCACTAGATTTAAAAAAATCGGTGACTGTCAGAAAATCAAGAAGAGGCTAAAAACGAAAGATAAAAGACAAAAGGATTAAATATCCTTCGATAAGTTGGCCAAGTTGATAAAACGCAAAACTCGAGCAGCTGCTCGTGTGTCATCAGCTAAAATTTCCTCCAGAGTAGACGGAAAGTGAAGGGCTACACGGAGATGATTAAAAATTACGCAAGACAATAAAACGTGTCGCAACGTCAGCAATTCACCGCAGGAGCACAGCGGTGCAGGGTCGGCGGTTAGCAAATGACGGTGGCTGAAACGGCAGTGACCGATCCGCAACCGGGCCAGGATGACTTCCTCACGCCAAGAGGGGCGTGAGGAGGTCCTCCAAGTGGTCGGGATCGGTTTTACAGTTCGCAATTTATTGTTTTACAGTGAAAGCCACGCACTGTGCCATGACGACACGATACTCCGGCGAAGAGCCCGTTGAACATCGTCCGGTGGGATGCAAAAGGTAGCCATGCGAGGCAAAACAGCTGCGGCCTTGGCTACTATGTCGGCGGCCTCATTCCCGGGCACACCCACATAGCCAGGGACCCACAGGAAAGAAACGTGACAGCTGTCATCTGATAGCAACTGGAGGGAGCGTTGGATCCGATACACGAGAGGATGGTTCGAGAAAGGATCCTTAATACTCTGCAGGGCACTATGGGAGTCCGAACATATGGCTTAGAAAGGTTCGCGGTGGCTGCAGGTATACAAATCGGGCTGGTGGAGGGCGAAAAGCTCAGCCGTGAAATTCGAGCACCGGTCAGGGAGCTTGTATTGGAAACGGTTGTCGCCGACGACGAAGGCAGATCCGACACCGGCTGTGCTCTTGGAACCATCAGTGTAAATAAATATGGCATTATCGAACCGCGAACGGAGTTCGACAAGCCTCGAGCGGTATACCAAATCCGGAGTGCTCTCCTTGGGGAGCGAACTAAGTTCAAGGTGAGTGTTGTTGTTGTTGGGTTTTGGAAGGGACTAAACTACGACGGTTATCAGTCCCTTGTTCCAGTCAAAAAGGTAAAACATTTTGTTAAGCGATCCGAAGTGAATGCATTAACAAGTCAAAGTTTAAAACTTACAGACTAATAGAAAGAAAGGATACGATTAAAAACGAAGAAGGGATAAAACAGCAGAAACATCACAAGAGTGTTTTTGCTGGGTGGTCACAAGGATATAAGGAACACACCCAGCCACTCTGCAACACGCTAAAACCACCTACCTAACAGACTTAAGCAGGCGGAGGACAGAGAAACGACAGAGAAACACAAACATTAAATGGACTTGTAAAGTCCACACTCACGCATAAAATGTAAAATAGAGTCAACCATGGAGGTGTTGTCAGCTAATGCAAGCTGCAAAACGTCAGGGATATTAAAATTTCGTCTCACTGCGGCTAAATTGTGGCATTCAATTAAGATGTGGGCGACCGTCAAAGGCGCACCACATCGACACTGTGGAGGGTCCTCGCGACGCAGAAGGTGACCATGTGTGAGCCAAGTATGGCCTATACGGAGTCGGCAAAGGACAACCGATTCCCTGCGAGAAGCCCTCAGGGACGTCTTCCATGCAGCGGTAGACGGCTTGACAGCACGGAGCTCATTTGGTTCAGTGGAATCTGCCCATTCCGAATTCCAAACCCTTAAGACCTTGCGGGTCAACTGGGTTTGGACATCGGAAACTGGGAGGCCAATGTCCAGGGACCGCAAAGTGGTGGCCTGCTTGGCCAGCTGATCCACACGTTCATTGCCCGGTATACGTACATGGCCTGGCGTCCAAACAAAAACGACAGAACGGCCTGGCTCGCCAAGGGCGAATACAGCATCTTGAATGGCTCGCACCACAGTGTGTTTGGGCAGAAACTGGTCGAGGGCCTGTAAGCCACTCAGGGAGTCGCTACAGATAACGAACGACCCCCTGGGGCGAGCTCTGAGGTGTTCAAGATCTCTCAAAAGACCGACAAGTTCTGCAGTAAAGATGCTTCTTCCACAAGGCAATGACCGCTGTTCGATGTGGTCACCATAGATAAAGGCATATCCAGCATGGCCATCGACCAAAGAACCGTCCGTGTAGATGATGGTTGCTCCATGAAACGTATCAAGCAGTGCATGGAACCGGTGACGGAGAAGCAGTGGTGAAATCGAGGCTTTCGAATCCCGGGACAAGTCCAGCCGAAGCTCCAGGCGAGGAATTTTCCAGGGGGGGATACGGGGGGAGTAATGGTAAGGCGGAGGAAGGGGTAAAGAATCAAGTGAGGAGAGAAGGGAACGGACACGGACCGCAATCGGGAGACCCGACCTGGGCCGACGTCGTGGGGGATGGAGTGCAGAAAGGGGGAAGAGAACCGTTGCCGGCGATACCGCAGAGGGGGAGCACCAGCTTCAGCTAGAAGGCTCGTTACGGGACTGGTGCGAAAAGCCCATATTGCGAGACGCACACCTGTGTGGTGAACGGGGTCTAGGACCCGCAAGGCAGAAGGGGCTGCTGAGTCATACACCAAGCTCCCGTAATCAAGCCGTGACAGAATGAGAGACTTGTAGAGCTGAAGAAGGGTTGAACGTGCTGCTCCCCAACTAGTATGGCTGAGGCATCTAAGAACATTTAAATGCCGCCAACACTTCTGTTGCAGCTGACGTAGGTGTGGCACCCAAGTCAGCCGGGCATCGAACACCATGCCCAGGAAGCGATGTGTTTCCTCGACCTGAAGTAGTTCACCACCCAAGTAGAGCTCTCGGTCAGGGTGAACTACCCGACGGCGACAGAAGTGCATCACGCGGGTTTTCAGTGCGGAGAACTGAAATCCGTGAGTAGAGGCCCATGAGTGGGCCTTTCGGATGGCACCTGCAGCCGCCGTTCAGCTACGCCGATGGAAACGGAGCTGAAATACAGGCAGAAGTCATCGGCGAAGAGAGAGCAACTGACTGATGACCCCACAGCCGCAGCAAGACCGTTTATCGCCACTAAAAACAATGGAACGCTAAGGACGGAGCCCTGTGTGACACCGTTCTCCTGAATACGGGGGGAGCTAAATGATGTCCCAACCCTCACCCGAAACGATCGGTGGAAGAGGAAATTGCGAATAAAAACAGGAAGGGCGCCACGTAAGCCCCAGTCGTGCAGAGTGGTCAAAATATGATGGCGCCAGATGGTGCCATACGCCTTTGGAAGGTCGAAAAATACAGCAACGAGATGCTCACGCCTAGCAAACGCAGCGCGAATGGCCGACTCCAATGACACAAGGTTGTCAATGGTAGAACGGCCCTGGCGAAAGCCCCCCTGTTGCGGAGCAAGGAGTCCGCGCCCTTCTAGGATCCACATAAGCCGCCGACTCACCATACGTTCGAAGAGCTTGCAGAGAACGTTGGTGAGGCTGATCGGACGGTAATTGTCAGCCACCAGGGGGTCTGCACCAGGTTTCAGCACCGGGATGATAGTGCTCTCCCGCCACTGTGAGGGGAAAGTGCCCTCTGCCCATAGATGGTTGAACAGGGCGAGAAAGAGGCGTTGAAACTCTGGTGAGAGGTGTCGGAGGAATTGGCCGTGAATCCTGTCTGGTCCCGGAGTTGTATCAGGACACGCAGCAAGGGCAGATCGGAACTCCCACTCGCTAAACGGGTCGTTGTATAGTTCCCGACGACGAGTGCGGAAAGAGAACTGTTTCCGCTCGGCCCGCTCTTTGAGGGTGCTGAAGTCAGCACTGTACATGGCAGTCGCAGGGCATTGTGCGTAGTGGTCTGCCATGTGCTCGGCGATAGCTGTCGGGAACGTCCAGAGCACACCCTGTATGGTGAGGGATGGGATTCCTGTCGGCGGGCGGTATCCGAAGACGCGTCGGACTTGCGTCCATACCTTAGTCAGGGAGGTGCGGGAGCTGATACTGGCTACATACCGCTCCCAGGAATCCTGCTTGCTCAGCTGTATGAGTCGTCGAGCACGCGCACGGAGCCGTTTAAAGGCCACAAAACTCTCCATGGATGGGTGGCGTCGATGGCGCTGGAGCGCTTGCCGACGTTCCCAGATAGCCTCAGCAATCTCCGGTGTCCACCAAGGCACGGACCTACGCCTAGTGGAACCGGTGGTTTGCGGAACTGCTACCTCAGCGGCCCTGGCAATACTATCAGTCACCTGCTGGACTGCATTGTCAATGTCATCTGGCAGTGGTGCAGTGATGACAGCGGTTGAAGTATAGACTGGCCAGTCAGCCCTACGGAGACACCAACGGAGTAAGCTGTCTGCAGCTTGGTACTGCGGGAGCGACAAAAAAATTGGAAAGTGGTCGCTGCCACACAGGTCCTCATGCACACGCCAACCGAGGTGTGGTCGAAGGCTGGGGCTGCAGACGGAGAGGTCGATCGTTGAATACGTGCCCTGTGCCATGCTAAAATGCGTGGGGGCACCTGTATTCAGGAGGCGCCAACAATGTCTCAACATCCCTACCGCGGCCTGTGGTCTGGAGTCCACCCCACAAAGGGTTGTGGGCGTTGAAGTCCCCCAAAAGGAGGAATGGTGGGGGAAGTTGCGAGACCAGAGCGGTAAGGGTGTTGAGAGACACGGCCTCATCCGGAGGAAGGTACAAGCTGCAGACAGTGAATTCTTGCGTTACCCGAAATCTGACAGCCACTGCCTCAAGAGTAGTTGTGAGGGGTACTGGGCACTTGGGACAGTGTCCAGGATATATAGGCAGACACCGCCAGACACCCTGTCGTAAAGGGTCCTGTTGCAGTAGTACCCCCGATACCCACGGAGGGCAGGGGTGCGCTGTGCTGGAAACCATGTCTCCTGTAGGGCAATACAAAGTGCAGGGTAGTGCCACAGTAATTGGCACAGCTCGGCCAGGCGATTAAAGAAGCCGCCGCAATTCCACTGGAGAATAACTCTTGCTACTCGCTGTATAACTATAAAATAAAAGAAAGGAAAGAAGATTATTCCATAGGAACATCTGCCGCCTTATGCTCAGGATCTACAGAATCTAAGACCATAGGTGATTCTGGATGTGCAGAGTTCCTACGTTCGGGCGAATCAAGAAGTGCGAGATCCTCAGCGGAGGCAAGGTTGGTTGGTTGGTTTGATGTTTTATGGGGGACAAAACTGCGGAGGTCATCAGTCCCCCATTCCATCAAAGAGCTAGACAAGTGTGGAAAAACTGAAAAGTTCGCCCAGATTTAAAACTGCTACGGGAGGAAAATCCCACTCAATCAATAAAATGTAAACAAATTCGACAAATAACAACAAGGCAGGAGACAACACAAAAGGGACACAATCACACGGAAACAGCAAACAAGTGTGGAAATAAAATGCCAAAGACAAAGTTCGTGGTTGACCGACCTTGAAAATAAAATAGGAAGGGTCAGCCACGGGGCAACACAAGCTTCATATAGAGTTGTAAAAACCGCTGTCATGAATAAAACCTAAAACACAATCAGCCATATTGGCATCGTTACGTAAAACTTCAGATAAAATTTCAGGAAAATTAAAATCCCGCCGCAGAGCGGCTAAAAGATGGCAGTCCATCAAAATGTGGGCCACCGTCAAGGGGCAGCCACAACGGCAACGAGGCGTGTCCTCACTGTGGAGGAGATTGCCATGGGTCAGCCAAGTGTGGCCGATGCGGAGCCGGCACAGGACTACCGAGTCCCGGCGAGAGGCCCGCATGGACGAGTGCCACACAGCTGTGGTCTCCTTTATTGCCCTGAGTTTGTTTTGATGGCTCAGGCTACGCCACTCTGCGGCCCAAAGCTCACGTACTCTATGGCGCAACACAGACTTGTAATCTGAGGCCGGGAGGCCAATGTCTAACACGGGCGTATGGACAGCCTGTTTGGCTAGCTCATCGGCTCGTTCGTTGTTCGGGATGCCGATGTGACCAGGAGACCAAATGAAGACCACAGAGCGTCCTGACTGGTCGAGAGCAAAAAGTGTCTCATGGATAGCCAGCACCAAGGAGGAACGTGAGTAACACTGATCAAGTGCGCGAAGACTGCTCAGGGAGTCACTGCAGAGCAGAAAAGACCCACCTGAGCAGGAGCGCATATGCTCAACAGCACGGAGAATGGCCACCAACTCGGCAGTGTACACACTGCAGCCATCCAGCAGAGACCGCTGCTCAGCGTGATCGCCATGGACATAGGCAAAGCCAACACGGCCACAAACCAACGAACCGTCCGTATAGACGATGTCGTATCCAGTGTACTCTGCAACAACAGCAAAGAACTGACGGCGGAGTGCCTCTGGAGGAACAGAGTCTTTGGGTCTATCAGCCAAGTCCAGCCTAGAGCATGGCCTCGGTACACACCATGGGGGCGTACGCGTACGGGCCCGATGCAGAGATGGGACAGGGAAAGACTCTAGTTCCAACAGAAGGGACTGGACACGGAAGGAGATCGTGTGACCGGAACGGGGTCGCCGTTGTTGAGGACGGACGACCGTGCGGGAGAAAAGCAAACGTTGGTTCGGGTGGCTTGGCGTGCCATGAACATGAGCAGCATAGGCCGCGAGCAGTTGCTGGCGGCGGATCCGCAGAGGTGGGACCCCGGCATCTGCAAGTAAACTGTCCATGGGACTCCATGGGACTCCTTGTAACCTACGTTCACCAACTTTGGTGCTGGAAGAGCTAAAAGAAATACAGAAGTCGTCAGGATAGAGAGAGGGGGATACTGACGACCCAACTGCTGTCGCTAAGCCGTTTATGGCTACTAAAAATAAGGGGACACTCAAAACAGAGCCCTGAGGGACCACATTTTCCTGGTTGGTTGGTATGGGTGTTTTAGGGGGACTAGACTACTAGGGCCATCAGTCCCCCGATTCACATCTAGGCGACACACCGTAAAACAGAACCGTCGAAAATCGTGCCTGAGCGAGTTTTAAAACAAAACAGGATAAAAGAATGCACCGTCATGAATTATTGACAGAGTCAACAAGAGACAATTCGAAAGACGCCAGACACACAGCAACAAATACGAGACAAAATGACAGAGCCAGTGAATGTGGTTGACCGACCATGTGTATAAAAGGGAAAAGTCAACCACATTGCGTACAAAATAAAAACTGTAGTCTAACGACACGTCAAAGAGAACATAAAAAAGTAAAAGACCATCCAAAAGGACTCACAGCAACTGGTAAAACCCCGCACCACGAAGAAATCGTAAAACCAAATTAGCCACAGAGGCATCGTCGCCGAGCACCAAAGAGAGAGTGTTCGGGAGGCTAAAGGAATGCCGCAGTGTTGCTAAAATGGGACAGTCGAGTAGGAGATGGGGCACCACATTGGCACATGGGCGGGTCCTGTCGACGGAGGAGGTGACCATGCGTCAGATGGGTGTGACCAATGCGGAGACGGCAGAGAACCACGGAGTCCCTACGAGATCCCAGGTGCGACGACTTCCAGACAGATGTTGTGTCCTTTATCGTACGCAGCTTATTGGGCACGTCCAGAGCGGACCATTCGGCGTTCCACAGGTCGCGTATTTTAGTGCGAAGCAATGGGTGGAAGTCTGCTTCTGGGAGGCCAATCGCCAGAGGGCGGCAAGTGGTAGCCTGTTTGGCTAGCTGGTCAACGCTCTCGTTGCCCGGGATGCCTACATGGCCCGGGGTCCAAACGAATGTAACACAGCGACCGGAGTCACTAAGAGCCAGTATCGACTCCTGAATGGCCCTGACCAATGTATGACGAGCATAACACTGATCAAGGGCCTGTAAACCGCTCAGCGAGTCGCTACAAATCAGAAAGGAGGTCGCGGGGCACATGCGGATGTGGTTAAGGGCGCGGTATATAGCCACCAGTTCTGCAGTGAAGACACTGCTACCGGGTGGCAAAGAGCGTTGTTCGACATGGGCGCCATGGATGTAGGCATAACCAATGTGGTCGCCATCTGAAGAACCGTCTGTATAAATGACCTCGGAGTTACTGAACTCACGGAGCAGCGCATAAAACTGATGCTGTAGGACCAGAGGAGAAGTAGAGGTCTTTGGCTCACGGGAAAGATCCAGCCGAATCCGCGGCCGAGGAACGGTCCAGGGTGGAGCATGGAGAGTCGAGCGGAAAGGACGGTTAAGAGGTAAGGAGTCCAGGGTCGACAGTAGCGATTGGACACGCGCTGCTATCGGGAGTCCCGACCGAGGTCGCCTCTGCGGCAAACGAGTAACCTCCCCTGGAAAGAGGAGTCTGTTATTCGGATGCCGAGGGGTACAGTGAACTCTAGCAGCATACTGGGCGAGTAGTTGTTGGCGCCGGTATCGCAACGGGGCGACTCCAGCCTCTGCCAAGAGACTTGTGACAGGGCTTGTCCGAAAGGCTCCAGTGGTCAGACGGATGCCTGTATGACGCACTGGGTCGAGAACTCGCAGTGCAGATGGAGAGGCTGAGCCGTAGACCTGGCTTCCGTAGTATAGACGTGACTGCACCAGAGCATTGTACAGCCACAGGAGGACAGGGCGTGCTGCCCCCCAGACAGTATGGCTGAGGCAACGAAGGATGTCCAAATACCGGGAACACCGTTGCTTAAGCTGGCGCAGATGAGGGAGCCATGTCAAATGCGAGTCGAAAAGGAGACCCAGGAAGCGGTGTGTGTCCACAACCTGAAGGAGCTCACCATCAAGGTAGAGCTCTGGATGCGGATGTACCGCCCATTGGCGACAAAAGTGCATTACCCTAGTTTTTGCAGGGGAAAATGTGAAACCATGGCCAGAAGCCCAATTCTGCGCCCGGTGGATGGCTGCTTGCAGTCGTCGTTCAGCTACACTTGTACTAGCAGTGGAATAGTACATGCAAAAGTCGTCTGCATAGAGGGAGCAGGAAACCGATGGCCCCACTGCAGCCACTAGGCCATTAATGGCCACTAAGAAGAGGGGTACACTGAGGACGGACCCTTGTGGTACCCCATTCTCTTGGATATGGGAGGAACTGAAGGAGGTGCCAATGCGGACTCTAAAGCGGCGCGAAAGTAAAAAATTCTGAATAAAAAGTGGGAGGGAGCCACGAAGACCCCACCCATGTAGCGTGGCAAGGATGTGATGGCGCCATGCCGTGTCATATGCTTTCCGGAGGTCGAAAAAGATGGCAACGAGATGGTGACGTCGGGCGAAAGCAGTACGGATCGCCGACTCCAAAGAGAGAAGGTTATCAATAGCAGAGCGACCCTGCCGGAAAGCACCTTGTTGTGGGGCGAGCAGACCCCGATACTCGAGAACCCACAGAAGTCGCCGGCTCACCAAACGTTCAAAAAGTTTACAAAGAACGTTTGTGAGGCTTATGGGACGGTAACAGTCAACGTTCAATGGATCTGCACCTGGTTTTAACAGAGGGATAACGATACTCTCCTGCCATTGGGACGGGTATGCTCCCTCGACCCAGAGACGATTAAAGAAATCCAACAGATGGCGTTGCGAGTGTTCAGAAAGATGTTTCAGCATTTGACAGTGGATTCGGTCCGGTCCTGCAGATGTATTGGGGCAACTGGCAAGAATAGTTTGAAATTCCCACTCTGTAAATGGCGCATTGTATGGCTCTTGGCGGTTTGTGCGAAATACCAACTGCCTTCGCTCAGCCCGCTCTTTTAAGGTACAAAAACCTTGGCTGTAGGCAGTGGACGCCGAATTAAGAGCAAAGTGCGCTGCAAAATACTCGGCAATGATGGTCGGGTCGGTATGGATTGTACCGTGGATAGAGAGACACGCGACCCCTGTCGGTGGATGGTGACCTGATATATGACGAATCTTTGTCCAAATCTGGCTAGAAGAGACACGGGGTCCAATTGTGGATACATATTCCTCCCAGCATGCTTGCTTGCGCTGCCGGATAAGCCAGCGTGTCTGGGCCCGAAGACGCTTAAATGCAACCAGGTGGTCAAGGGTGGGGTGGCGCCGGTACTGCTGCAGAGCCCTGCGGCGATTGCGGATAGCTGCTGCTATCTCCGGTGACCACCAGGGCACTGGTCTTCGCCCAGGTAAGGCAGAAGAAGATGGTATCGCGGACTCAGCATCAGAAACGACAATGGAAATAATTTGCTCAACAGCCATTGTCGCATCAGCAGGGAGAGGGGTATCCAACGTTGCAGCGGAAGTGTATGCTGCCCAGTCGGCCCTGTGGAAGGACCAGCGGGGTAGGCGTGCATGGCGTTGGTGGCGGGGAAGCGAAAGGAAGATGGGAAAGTGGTCGCTTCCACAAAGGTCATCATGGACCCACCAGTTAAGGAGTGGACGTAAGCCCAGACTACATACAGAAAGGTCTATGGCGGAAAAGGTGCCATGGGCCACACTAAAATGGGTAGGAGCTCCTGTATTAAGAATACAAAGGTCAAGTTGGGTAAAAAGTAGTTCAATGTCTCGACCACGTCCTGTAGTCACGTTGCTCCCCCATAGGGGGTGATGTGCGTTAAAATCTCCTAAAATAAGAAATGGTGAAGGAAGTTGACCGATCAAGGCTGCCAGGTCAGCTGGTGCCACTGCTGCATCAGGAGGGAGATAAAGGGAACAGATGGTAATGTCCCGTGATGCTCGAACCCTGACAGCGACAGCCTCCAGGGCTGTGTGAAGTGGCACTGGGGAACTATAGGCAGAGGTATGTACATATAGACATACCCCGCCCGACACCCTATTGTAGATGGTGCGGTTATTGAAGTACCCCCGGTAGCCCCGAAGGGTGGGGGTCCGATCACTAGGAAACCAGGTTTCCTGGAGAGCAAGACAAAGTGGTGGAAAAGAGCTCATCAGCTGACGCAATTCAGCCAAGTGACCGAAAAATCCTCCATAATTCCATTGGAGGATCAGACTGTCTCCTGGTTGACGGTGCATGAAGATGAAGATGGAAGAGGGATGGCAGGAGCACTCGTCTTTGGCTGTGAAGTCTGATCCTCCGTCTCCATGGCATCCCCGAGATCTGCGAAGGCCAGATCTTCGGGCGTCGCAAGAAGGATGACCTCATCCTCCGGTGTGTCACGTGCAAGGGTTGGGGGCACCGAGGCCGCCAGCGTTTCCTTGCGCTTCACTGTCTTTTCCTTCTTTTCTCTTTTGTCTTCCCGTCGTTCCTTGGGCCTACCAGAGGAGGGGGGTTTCTCCGGCGGGGCTTGAGGAGCGTGGGAAGACTGAGGAGCCGGGTGGCGTTCTGGCCGAGTGTCCTTCAGCCGCTGGCTGGAGTCTAGTTTCGGTGGTGACACAGGTGGAAGGGAAGAACAGGTTCCCTTCCCAGAAGAAGAAGCCAGAGAAGGTGAACCCTTTTCTGGCTGGGGAGTAGGGGTAACCACTCCCGACGTGGGGGGCCCCGCAGAAGATGGTGTGCCTCCAGATGTCTGGGAGGCCGAGGTATACGGGCGGCCCATAGGGCCCACAGATGGAGTTACAACAGTGCGAGAAGTGGCCACTGGTTGTGGCGCCATCGATGTAGCTGCAGCATATGAAGAAAGTAAAGTGACTGGATGCAGCTTTTCGTACTTCCTCCGAGTCTCTGAGTAGGTTAGTCGGTCCAAGGTCTTATATTCTACTATCTTCCGCTCTTTGTGTAGAGCGGGACAGTCCTGCGAACAGGGAGAGTGGTGACCACTGCAGTTGACGCAGTAAGGAGGAGGAGTACAGGCAGCGTCCGGGTGTGAAGGACGGCCACAGTCCCGACAGGTTGCAGCAGCGTTGCAACGAGAGGACATGTGTCCGAAACGCCAACACTTGAAACATGGCATTGGAAGGGGGATGTATGGCTGGACGTCACAGCGATACATCATGACCTTGACCTTTTCGGGCAGATTGTCACCCTCAAAGGCCAAGACAAATGCGCCAGTGGCCACCTTATTATCCTTGGGTCCTCTAAATACGCGCCGGACAAAATGGATTCCGCGTCGTTGTAGGTGCTCGCGTAACTCATCATCTGTCTGTAGCAAAAGGTCTCGATGGTATATCAGCCCCTGTACCCTATTTAACGACTTGTGGGGCGTTACTGTGACAGGAATTTCACCTAAATGATCACATTTTAAGAGGCTCCGTGATTGAGCAGCGGTCTCTGCCTGTATTAGGACCGAACCGTCGCGCAGTTTCGACATTCCGGCAACTTCGCCAAACCTTTCTTCGAGGTGTTCGACGAAGAAGGAAGGCTTAGTTGCCTGGAAGGATTCCCAATCCTGTCTGGAACACACTAAGTATCTAGGTGAGTAAGTCTCAGCCTGTTTTGTGGACCCTCGTTCCCCCCAAGATTGAGTTAGGGAAGGAAACGATTTGGGGTCGTATCTACTGAAATTAAATCTTCCAATCTTTGAGACACCTGACTTAGAGCCAGGATTTTCTGAGGCTTGTCTCCTCTTCATAGCGGAATGTCCGCCCCGATGCCACCCACTCCGAAACAGGGGCTCTCCTCAAGGGCGCCACCCAGCCACAGCAACGCCACCTGGCAGGATGACCGTTGCCGGGAGTCCTGATGCCCCGCAAAGACAAGCATCGACTCCTTGGCATTCAGGAGGAGGTCACAGCTCAGGCATCGGCAGTGTGATCCCTGTGCAATTCAGGGGGCTCAACCATGAGGTTACATAACAGCCCCACCACACGGACTGGCTACCGTGCTGGTGACCTAGCGGGGGAGGGGGCTACGGCGAGGAAGGGATGTGGAAGGAAAGGGTAGGAATCCGCGCCGTAGGGGCTAGGTTGGGAGTTCTTCCCCAAATGGCTCACACTTAATCAGAAAATTTTCGTGGAGGTCAAACCACAATGGGGACCTAACTGGGCCGAAATCAGTGAACACGGCAAACAAAGACACAATTGCCAAACCAACAGTACCATGGGAATGGCCGGGCCATCAACACAAGAACACCTAGAGACGGGGTTGGAGAAGTGTAGGGTGGGAAAAAGGATTAGGAAGGGAGGGAACCAGGGTGAGGAAAAGCGGCCTGGGAAATAGGAAGGAAGGCCGCAATGGCTCGGGGACCCGTGCGCGCCACACACGTACCCACAAAAGAGCTGTGGGCCCCCTGGGGGGACATTTTCCTGCACGTGAGGGGTGCTACGAGAAGCACCAACTTGGACACGAAACGTACGGACAGCTAAAAAGTTTTGGATAAAAATAGGGAGCTGGCCTCGAAGACGCCATTCATGTAACGTCCGAAGGATGTGATGTCTCCATGTTGTATCATATGCCTTCCTCAAATCGAAAAACACCGCGACAAGATGTTGACGTTGAGCAAAGGCAGTACGAATACGGGACTCCAAGTGAACGAGGTTGTCTGTAGTGGAGCGGCCTTGACGGAAACCGCCCTGACATGGAGCCAGCAGGCCTCTAGACTCCAGTACCCAGCACAGCCGCCGGCTCACCATACGTTCCAGCAGTTTGCAAAGAACGTTGGTGAGGCTGATGGGACTGTAACTGTCCAAATCACAGGGGTTTTTACCCGGCTTGAGCACTGGCACAATGATACTTTCTCGCCACTGTGACGGAAAGACACCATCGTTCCAGATGCGATTGAAGACGGATAAGATGGTTCGCATAGACTGCGCTGATAGGTGTTTTAGCATCTGGTTATGAATGCGATCTGGCCCAGGGCTGGTATCGGGACTATGTGCAAGGGCACCGGGGAATTCCCATTCACTGAATGGAGCGTTGTAGGATTCAATTCGGCGGGTCGAGAAGGAGAGTCGCTTCCGTTCTTCCCGCTCTTTCACGGTACGAAAGGTTGGCGGGTAATTCACAGATGCAGAACTCCAAGCATAGTGCTCAGCTAGATGTTCAGCAATGGCATCTGGGTCCGTACAAACTACTCCATTCAGAGAAATCCCTGGCACGCCTGAAGCACTCTGGTAACCATGGAGGCATCTGATCTTCTGCCAGACCTGGGATGGAGAGGTATATGTGCCAATGGTAGACACATACCGTTCCCAACACTCTTGTTTACGACGTTTAATTAACAGACGTGCTCGTGCACGGAGCCGCTTGAACGCAATGAGGTTCTCCAAGGACGGGCGTCTCTTATGACGCTGGAGTGCACGCCTTTGATCCCTAATAGCCTCAGCGATCTCTGGCGACCACCAGGGCACCGTCCTCCGCCGAGGGGATCCAGAAGAGCTAGGGACCGTACGTTCGGCCACAGAGATAATGGCTGCGGTGAGACTCTCAGTCACCTCATCTATGCTGACATCCGATGGAGGGCCAATCTTTGCAGCGGTAGTAAACTCCTTCCAGTTAGCTTTGTTAAGAGCCCATCTGGGCAAACGTCCAGGGGACTGAGGCTGTGGTAGTGAAAGGAATATTGGGAAATGGTCACTACCACAAAAGTCATCATGCACTCTCCAGTGGACTGACGGTAAAAGGCCAGGACTACATACTGACAGATCAATTGCAGAGTAAGTGCCGTAAGCCACACTGAAGTGTGTGGCAGCACCGGTATTTAAAATGCAGAGGTCAAGCTGAGAGAATAAACTCTCAACGTCTCTGCCAAGGCCAGTAATCGTACTACCTCCCCACAGGGGGTTGTGGGTGTTAAAATCCCCCAGAAGTAAGAAAGGTGAGGGGAGCTGAGAAATCAGCGCCGCCAACACATGTTGGGGTACTACGTCGTCTGGGGACAGGTATACACTGCAAATGGTGAGGTCGATTGTAGTCTTCACTCTGACTGCCACAGCTTCTAAAGGCGTTTGGAGAGCAATAGACTCACTGTATGCAGATGAAAGGACAAAAATACAGACTCCACCTAAAACCCTGTCATAAACTGTGCGATTCCGGTAATATCCCCGATAGCCTCATAAGGCAGGACATCGCGTCGGGGGGAACCAGGTCTCCTGCAGGGCAACGCACAGTGCAGGTGAAGTGGCGAGAAGCTGCCGTAACTCTGCCAAATGGGAGAAAAAACCACCACAATTCCAATGGAGAATGTGATTAGTGCTGACTGGAGAGGCCATGATAGGATAGGGATCATTAGTCCATAGGTTCACTACCTGCTGCTGTCGAATGTGTTCCGACTGGATCCAGGACCATTGGTTCTGGAGAGTCCAGGAGAGCGAGATCCTTGGGGGATGCAAGGATCTCCAACTCGTCATCAGAAGCAGAAGATGTGACAAGGCGTGGATTTACAGCCACAGATGATTCCTTTTTCTTCAGCTTCTTCTTCTTTTCCTCTCGCTGTCCCTTCGGTTTTAAGGACCGAGAGGGCTTCTCAGAGACGGTGTCAGGGCCCGACATAGAGCGCGGACCCCTTTGACCAAGGGCGTGCGAGTCCAACAGCCGTGGGCTGGGACCCTCCGTGGTACTCTGAGGTGCCTCGGAAGGGAGCGTCCCAAGGGACCCCTTCCGAGCGAGAGGAGCCGGAGGAAGATGTTGCTTCTCCGGCTGGGTGACGGGGACCGTTGTCCCCGACGGTGTGGGCAGATGTGCTCCCCCAGGAGATGTAGTGGGGGGAGCACATGGTGGAGAGCCCCCAACCATCGAAGGGGGCTGATGGAGCTTTACGGCCCTGAGGGCCCACAGAAGTTGGCACAGATGTGGGGACAGTCGTCACCGAAGAAAAAGGTGACGACGTGACACTCGCAAATGACGTCTTTAATGCTATTGGGTGCAATCGCTCAAACTTCTTCTTGGCCTCGTTGTATGACAGTTTGTCCATGGTTTTATACTCCATAATTTTTCTCTCTTTATGGAGCACTGTGCAGTTAGGCGAGCAAGGAGGGTGGTGCTGTCCGCAGTTTACGCATATAGGAGGAGGAGCACAGGAAGCGTCCGGATGGGATGGACGCCCTCATTCTCTACAGGTGGAGCTGGAATTGCACCTGGAGGACATGTGCCCAAATTTCCAGCATTTGAAGCACCGCATCGGAGGAGGAATATAAGGTTTTACATCGCACCGGTAGACCATAACCTTGACCTTTTCGGGCAAAGAATCGCCCTCAAAGGCCAGGATGAAGGCACCGGTGGCTACCTTGTTCTCCTTAGATCCCCTACAAATGCGCCTGACGAAGTGGACACCTCGCCGTTCTAGGTAGGCACGTAATTCGTCGTCTGACTGCAGCAGGAGATCGCGATGGTAAATAATCCCCTGAACCATATTAAGACTTTTGTGAGGGGTGACTGTCACAGGAACATCTCCCAGCTTATCACAGGCCGGAAGCGCCCGTGGCTGTGCTGTGGACTCCGCTTCAATGAGGATTGCACCGCTTCTCATCTTCGACAGCCCCGAAACCTCGTCAAACTTATCTTCCAAGTTCTCCACAAAGAAGAGTGGCTTAGTATTGCTGAACGTTTCCCCATCAGTTCTGGCACATACAAGAAATTTAGGGGAGTAAGGCTTAACCCTGTCTTTCGCCCGTCGTTCCTCCCATGGGATAGCCAGGGAAGGGAACGATTGGGGGTCATATTGTGTGGCATTAAAGTCTCTTCTACCACGCTTAGAAACGCCAGGTTTGCGTGTGGCGATGCTATTACTTGCTCGTTTTATTCTCGTCCCACGAGCAGCTAGGGAACTAAAGGTCCACCCAGGCAGAGCCCCGCTTGCCTGGGTAAGCCTTGTACAACTGAGGTGCGGCAGGTTCCTCAGAGGTTGCTCGCTAGCGGCTGTTCAACCTCAACAGCCATGCATCTCCTCGGCACGTAGCACACCTTGAGATTGAGGTTTTTTTTATAGAGGTTTGTACCGTCCTCACGACCCGGGCGATTAAGCCAAGATCCCCGGGCTCTGAAACGTACAACGTTCCAGCGTCGCGCCGAACGATGGTCGTTGAGGCACGCACAGAGCTTACGGTGTAGCGGACTGTTGGCGCGACACAGCCCACAGCTCAGGACCCCGGGTTCGCCAAGCCCGTACTCAGCAAATTAATGCTGAGCCCCTGATTGTTGTGGTTGTTGGTGTTTAAAGGGGACTCAACTGCTGGGTTATCAGTCCCCTGTTCCCAGCTAGGAGTGAACTGGTAAAAGTTTCCCTTTCGTCGCATACTACTCTAAGTCCAGGATGCTCCAGGTACAGAGCGACAGTCAATCGTAAAATGATGACAGAACAATGGACAAGACAGGAGTGGACAAAATAGACAGAACACTAAGACAAGGCTGCAGAAGCGTGTGGCTGGCTGATCACAAAATAATACAGGATGAGCCAGCCACTCTGCACACTTTAAAATCCGTATTTAAAAAACAAGTCAAAAACCGTAAAATGACAGTGGCCTATTGTTCTGGAAGGGGTGAAGCCCGACAGGGCGGGCTTATAGGCCCCACCACTAAATAGACCCATAAAAACCAGTTGCGCAAATAAAACCGAAAACACGATCGACCATAGCAGCATCGTCTCCTAACATAAAAGGAAGCGCATCTGGGAGATTAAAAGATTGTCGCAAAACAATTAAAAGTGGACAGTCCACCAGGATGTGGACCACTGTCAAGGGGGCGCCACAGTCACACTGTGGTGCGTCCTCCCGCCGAAGTAGGTGGCCATGCGTCAGCCATGTGTGGCCGATTCGTAGGCAGCAGAGAACAACAGATTCCCTACGACACGACCGCAGTGAGGACTTCCATGTGGCCGTAGAGAGCTTCACTGCACGAAGCTTGTTGGGGTGAGCAGAGTTAGCCCACTCGTAGTCCCACAGGCTACGGATCTTCCGATGGAACTCCAGTCGGAGATCGCTCTCTGGAAGACCAATAGCCAATGGACTGGAGGAAGTAGCCTGCTTAGCCAGCTGATCCACACGTTCGTTTCCAGGAATGCCGATGTGGCCTGGGGTCCAAACAAAGACCACCGAGCGACCAGACCGAACAATCCTGGAAAGAGACTCCTGTACGGATAGCACCAAAGGATGTTACGGGAAGCATTTGCCGAGGGCTTGCAAACCACTAAGGGAGTCAGAACAGATGACCAGAGACTCCCCATGGCAACCTCTGAGATGTTCAAGTGCCCGATAGATGGCAACTAGTTCCGCTGTGAACACGCTACTTCCACTGGGCAGCGAATGCTGTTCAGTATGCTCACCATGGACGTATGCATAGCCAGTACGGCCGTCGACCACAGAACCATCCGTGTACACGACGTCCGCGCCACAGAACGACTCTAAAACCGCCTGAAACTGGCGACGGAGACTCAGTGGCGCTACAGAGGCTTTTGATACATGCGCCAAATCCAGCCGAAGCTGTGGACGTGAAAGTGACCAGGGAGCGATGCGGTAAGGCCTGTGAAAAGCCGGAGGGATAGGAATGGACTCAAGAGACGACAGGACGGAACGAACACGCACCGCGATCGGAAGACCCGACCTCGGTCGTCGTTGTGGAGATGGAAGTGCAGCAGTTGGAAAAAGAAGCCTGCAATTCGGATGATGTGGTATCTCATGAACATGGGCAGCATAGGAGGCCAACAGCTGCTGCCGCCGAAATCGCAGGGGAAGGACTCCAGCTTCGGCTAGTAGGCTTTCCACTGGACTTGTCCGAAAGGCCCCTGTCGCTAAACGGACGCCACTGTGTAGTACTGGGTCCAAGGCCTGCAATGCAGATGGGGCTGCTGAACCATACACGAAGCTCCCGTAATCCAATTGCGACTGAATCAGCGCCCTGTAGAGCTGCAAAAGACTCGTACGGGCGGCTTCCCAACTAGTGTGGCTGAGGCAGCGTAGGATATTGAGGTACCTCACGCACTCCTGCTTGAGCTGGCGAAGATGAGGCACCCAAGTGAGCCGGTTGTCGAAGAGCATGCCAAGAAATCGGTGAGTCTCTTCGACACGAAGAAGTTCATCATATAAATATAGCTCTGGGTCCAAATGGACAGCTCGACGACGGCAGAAGTGCATAACCCGGGTTTTCGATGGAGAAATCGGGAACCCATGGGTTGAGACCCACGACTGCGACTTTTGAATGGCTCCCTGTAGACGCCTTTCAGCTACCCCAATGCTAGCTGAGCTGTAGTATAAGCAGAAGTCATCGGCGAACAAGGAGGAAGAAACCGATGACCCCACTGCTTCAGCAAGTCCATTGATGGCAATTATAAATAGGGGTACACTAAGGACAGAGCCCTGTGGGACACCGTTCTCCTGGACGCGAGAGGAGCTGAGGGAAGTACCAACCCGTACTCGAAAGGATCGGAGGGAAAGGAAGTTCTGAATAAAAACCGGCAGCGGACCTCTCAAGCCCCAAGCGTGCAGTGTAGCCAGAATGTGGTGGCGCCAAGTGGTGTCGTAGGCCTTCCTGAGGTCAAAAAAGACGGCAACAAGGTGCTCACGCCTGCCAAATGCCGAACGAATGGCGGACTCCAGAGCCACTAAGTTGTCAACAGTGGAGCGGCCTTGGCGGAAACCCCCCTGGCGTGGGGACAACAGACCCCGATGTTCAAGTACCCACATAAGCCGCCGGCTCACCATACGTTCGAATAGTTTGCACAGAACGTTGGTGAGGCTGATTGGGCGGTAACTATCAGCCACCTGTGGATCAGCACCAGGTTTGATCACGGGAAGAACGATGCTTTCTCGCCATTGTGACGGGAAAGCCCCCTCCACCCATAAACGGTTAAACATGGCGAGAAGCTGGTGCTGAAACTCCACGGAAAGGTGCCGAATGAACTGGCTGTGGATCCTGTCCGGACCTGGAGAGGTATCGGGGCATGCAGCAAGGACAGTGTCGAATTCTCATTTACTAAAAGCAGATTTATACGGTTCTGTTCGACGTGTGTGAAATGACAGCCGTCGCTGTTCCACCCTCTCTTTCAGTGCACGGAAGTCTGCACTGTATGCCGCAGTTGCGGAATTGCGTGCATAATGCTCCGCCATATGCTCAGCAATGGCAGTGGCGTCAGTGCATACAGTACCCCTGATCCGTAAGCTGGGGATCGCTGCTGACGTGCGGTACCCAAAGAGGCGTCGAACGTGGGACCACACCTGAGATGGTGAAGCACGAGAGCCGATGCTGGCTACATACCTCTCCCAGCTGTCCTGTTTGCTCTAGCGAATGAGCTGTCGAGCTCGGGCCCGAAGCCGTTTGAAGGCTATCAGGTTGTCCAAGGTGGGGTGGCGTCGATGGCGCTGTAGCGCTCGCCGACGCTCCCGGATGGCTGCAGCAATCTCTGGCGTCCACCAGGGCACAGACCTGCGCCGAGGGGTGTCAGAAGTGGTGGGAACAGTGGCCTCAGCGGCGGAAACGATAGCAGCAGTGACTTGACCAACCGCTATGTCCACATTGGCAGGCAATGGTACAGGAAAAGTAGCAGTGGACGTATAATCCCGCCAATTAGCTCGACAGAGGGACCATCGAGGTGGGCTGCCTGCAGGTTGGAAGTGCAGGTGCGACACAAGGATAGGAAAATGGTCGCTGCCGCAAAGGTCATAATGGGTCCTCCAGCGAAAATGTGGGAGCAAAGTCGGACTACATAAAGAGAGGTTGATTGCCGAGTAAGTGCCTCGCGCCACGCAAAAATGCGTGGGGGCCCCAGTGTTTAAAAGACAGATGTCCTGCTGGGACAGAAGTGTCTCGACGTCCCTACCACGAACCGTCGTCTGCGTTCCACCCCATAACGGGTGGTGGGCATTGAAATCCCCCAATAGGAGAAATGGTGGGGGCAGTTGCGCTACCACTGCAGCAACATCAGTAGGGGAGACGGTTGCATCCGGGGGAAGGTAAATGGAACAGATGATGAATTCCTGTCCCGCTCGGATGCGAACAGCGACTGCCTCTAAGGTCGTTTGGAGAGGCACAGCAGCGCTAGGGACAGTTGCGAGGACGTAAACAGCGACACCACCCGAAGCCCTATCGTATATATCGCGGTTACGGTAAAAGCCCCGATAGCCTCGAAGGGCTGGGGTCCTCTGAACAGGAAACCACGTTTCCTGCAGTACTATACAAAACACCGGGATGTGGCATAACAACTGCTGCAACTCAGCTAAGCGGTGGAAGAAACCGCCGATATTCCATTGGAGAATAACTTTGTCGTTTAGCTGAGATGCCATAAATAGTAGCTGAGGAGCAGGTTATTCCATTGCATCGCCGTCTGCCTTGAGTTCAGCATCAATAGGTTCATGATCCATACGATCTATTGGATCAGTAAGTGCAAGATCCTCGGGGGAAGCGAGGATCTTGACTTCATCCTCTGAACCGGAGGATGAGGGTATATGTGGCTTTGGAGCCACCAAGGGTTCTTTTTTCCTTGTGGATTTTTTCTTAGCCTCTCGCTGGCCCTTGGGTTTGAAGGGCCGGGAGGGCTTCTCAGGCATGGTCTCGGGGGCTGACAAAGAGCAGGAGGCCCTTCGGTCAGCAACGAGAGGATCCTGCAGCAATTTGCTGGGATCCTCTTTGCCATGTGGAGAAGCCTCGGAAGGGAGTGTCCCAAGGGACCCCTTCCGAGCGAGAGGGGCAGGAGAAGGCTTCTCCTTCTCCGACTTAGAGGTGGGGACTGGTGTCCCCAATGTTTGTGGGGTTGTTGCTCCCACTGTGAAAAGAGTGGGAGCCACCGAAGAGGAAGTGCCCCAAGCTGGTAAGGGGGCATGGGTAGTTGATTGGGCGTGGGAGCCCACTTGCAGTGGTTCAGTACGCGTTACTCGAGGCACTAAGGGTGACGATGAGGCTGCTGTGGCATAGGAAGTGTCAGATGAACGGGATGGAACTTTTGATACTTCCGGTTTGCTTCTCAGTAGGTCAGTCTGTCCCGGGTCTTGTATTCCATAATCTTCCGCCCTTGCTGCAATACTGAGCACGTGGATGAGCAAGGGGAGTGATGCTGGCCGCAGTTTACACATACTGGAGGAGGGGTGCAAGGGACGTTTGGATGGACTGCACGTCCGCACTCCCGACACGTAGGATTGGCATCGCATCGGGAGGACATGTGCCCAAACCTCCAGCACTTGAAACAACGTATAGGGGGAGGGACATAGGGCTTTACGTCGATCCGGTAGACCTTCACCTTGACCTTCTCGGGCAATGAATCACCATCGAAAGCCAAGATGAAGGCACCGGTCGTGACACTATTCTCCTTCGGACCCCTATGGACTCGCCGAATGAAATGTACTCCCCGGCGTTCCAAGTTAGCACGTAGTTCTTCATCGGACTGCAGCAACAGGTCTTTATGGAATATTATCCCCTGGACCATATTCAAGGTCTTGTGTGGCGTTATTGTTACGGAAACATCACCCAGCTTGTCACAGGCAAGCAAGGCCCGTGACTGGGCTGGGGATGACGTCGTAATTAAGACTGACCCAGAGCGCATCTTGGACATTCCTTCAACCTCACCGAACTTGTCTTCCAAGTTCTCCACGAAAAACAAGGGCTTTGTGTTCTTAAACGATTCTCCATCAGTACGGGTACAGACAAGGTATTTCGGAGCATAAGCCTCACCCTTCTGTTTTGCCCGACGTTCCTCCCATGGTGTAGCCAGGGAAGGGAACGTTTGGGGATCATACTCTACCGCATTAAAGTCATTCTTACCACGCTTTGAGACGCCATGTTTGCGTGTGGCGACGCTATTGAGTGCTCGTTTCATTTTCGTCCCACGAGCAGCTAGGGAACTAAAGGTCCACCCAGGCAGAGCCCCGCTTGCCTGGGTAAGCCTTATACAACTGAGGTGCGGCAGGTTCCTCAGAGGTTGCTCGCTAGCGGCTGTTCAACCTCAACAGCCATGCATCTCCTCGGCACGTAGCACACCTTGAGATTGAGGTTTTTTTTATAGAGGTTTGTACCGTCCTCGCGACCCAGGCGATTAAGCCAAGATCCCCGGACTCTGAAACGTACAACGTTCCACTGTCACGCCAAACGATGGTCGTTGAAGCACGCACAGAGCTTACGGTGTAGCGGACTGTTGGCGCGATGCAGCCCACAGCTCAGGACCCCGGGTTCGCCAAGCCCATACTCAGCAAATTAATGCTGAGCCCCTGAGGGGTGAGCCCCTGAGGGGCGGAGGCAAGGATCTCGACTTCAACCTCTGAAGCAGAGGATGTGGGTGTGGGTGGCTTGGAAGCCACCAAAGAATCCTTTTTCTTCTTTTCTTTCCTTTTAGCCTCTCGCTGGCCCTTGGGTGTTAAGGGCCGTGAGGGCTTCTCAACAGGGGCTGCAGCTGCCGACGAAGAGGTGGAGGCCTCTCGATCAGCAGCCGCGGGATCCTTCAGCCATTTGCTGGGATCCACTTTCCCATGAAGAGAAGCCTCGGAAGGGAGTGTCCCATGGGACTCCTTCCGGGCGAGAGGAGCCGGAGAAGGCTGTTGTTTCTCCGGCGCTGGGGTGGGGACCAACGTCCCCCGCAATGGTTTGTCTGTTGCTCCCAACGAGAAAAGTGTGGGAGCAACCGAAGGAGTAGTACCCCCAACTGTCAAGGGGGCAGGTGCAGTAGTTCGGGCCTGGGGGCCCGGTGGCATTCGTGGCACAGATGGTCTGGTGACTGATGATGAAACTACTGTGGCGTAAGTCGTTGTCATGGTGACAGGTTGGAGCTTCAAATATTTGCGTCTGGCCTCTGCGTATGTCAGCCGGTCCACGGTCTTATACTCCATGATCTTGCGCTCTTTGTGGAGTACAGAACAGTCGGGCGAACAAGGAGGATGCTGCTGATTGCAATTGATGCACACTGGAGGTGGGGTACAGGGGGCGTCTGGATGGGATGCACGCCCACACTCCCGACATGTTGGGTTGGCGTCACATCGGGAGGACGTGTGACCAAACCTCCAGCACTCCAGTGTTCAATCCAAGAACAGCTGCCAGCATGCGAAACTTAGAAGTAGATGTTCCTGGAGTAGTAAAACAACTTAAGTCACTAAACAAAAATAAATCTTCCGGGCCAGATTGTATACCAACTAGATTCCTCTCAGAGTATGCTGATGAAATAGCTCCGTACTTAGCTATAATTTACAACCGATCACTCAGCGAAGGATGCGTACCCAAAGACTGGAAAGTTGCCCAAATTACTCCAATATTCAAGAAAGGCAATAGGAGTGATCCCCAAAATTACAGGCCTATCTCATTGACGTCGATTTGCAGTAGGATTTTGGAACATATACTTTGTTCGAATATTATGTACTACCTCGAAGAGAACGACCTATTAACCAATAGTCAGCACGGATTCAGAAAGTATCGCTCTTGCGAAACACAGCTTGCCCTTTATTCACATGAAGTGTTAAGTGCCATCGACAAGGGATCTCAAATCGATTCCATATTTCTGGATTACCGGAAGGCTTTTGATACTGTACCCCACAAGAGGCTTCTAATGAAATTGCGTGCTTATGGAATATGTCCCCAATTGTGCGATTGGATTCACGATTTCCTATCAGAAAGGACACAGTTCGTTGTAATTGACGGTAAGTCATCGAGTAAAACAGAAGTGATATCTGGCGTTCCACAGGGAAGCGTTATTGGTCCCCTACTCTTCCTCGTGTTTATAAACGATTTAGGAGACAATCTGAATAGCTCCCTTGGACTGTTCGCGGATGATGCTGTCGTTTATCGGTTAGTGAAGTCAACAGAGGATCAAAAGCAACTGCAAAGCGATTTAGACATAATTTCTACTTGGTGCAAAAATTGGCAATTGACACTAAATAAAGAAAAGTGTGAAGTAATACACATGACCACTAAAAGAAATCCGCTGAACTTCAATTACGCGATAAATCAGTCAAACCTTAAGGTCGTAAATTCTACCAAATACCTAGGAGTTACAATTACGAACAACTTTGACTGGAGAGAACACACAGAAAATATTGTGGGGAAGGCGAACCAAAGGTTACGTTTCATTGGCAGAACACTTGACGATGCAGCAGCTCCACCAAAGAGACTGGCTACATCACACTTGTGCGTCCTCTCCTGGAGTACTGTTGCCCCTTGTGGGACCCTCACCAGGTGGGACTGACGGAAGACGTTGATAAGGTTCAGAGAAGGGCAGCTCGTTTTGTTTTATCACGTTACGGGGGGGAAAGCGTCACGGAAATGTTGCACGAATTGGGGTGGAAATCATTAAAAGAAAGACGTTATTCATTTCGGCGTGATCTGTTTGCGAAGTTTCAATCACCGACTTTTAGTTCTGAATGTGAAAATATTTTGCTAGCACCCACCTACTTAGGGAGACATGACCATCCCAATAAAATAAGAGAAATCAGATCGAAAACGGAACGATTTAGGTGTTCCTTCTTCCCGCGCGCTATTAGAGAATGGAACGGTAGAGAAAAGTGATGAAGGTGGTTAATGAACCCTCTGCCAGGCACTTAAATGTGATTTGCAGAGTATCGATGTAGATGTAGATGAAGCAGCGCATAGGGGGAGGAACGTAGGGCTTGACGTCGACCCGGTAAACCATCACCTTGACTTTCTCAGGCAATGAATCGCCCTCGAAAGCCACGATGAAGGCACCAGTGGCAACCCTCTTGTCCCTCGGACCCCTATAGATACGGCGGATGAAGTGCACACCTCGCCGCTCCAAGTTAGCTCTCAATTCATCGTCCGATTGCAGCAGCAGATCCCTGTGGAAAATGATGCCCTGGACCATGTTTAAGGTCTTATGTGGTGTAACGGAAACGGAAACATCACCCAGCTTGTTACAGGCTAGCAAAGCCCGTGACTGGGCTGGGGATGACGTCGTTATTAAAACGGATCCAGACCTCATTTTTGACAATCCATCGACCTCTCCATATTTGTCTTCTAGATGTTCCACAAGGAACATTGGCTTTGTGGACATGAAAGATTCCCCATCTGTACGGCTGCACACTAAATACTTTGGGGCGTGAGCCTCGCCTTGAATTTTGGCCCTATGTTCCTCCCACGGTGTAGACAGGGAAGGAAACGTTTGGGGGTCATACTGTTCTGCGTTGTAATCTCTTCTACCGCGCTTAGAGACGGCGGTTGTACGTCCGCCAACGTTTCGTGGTCTTTTCATCGTGTTCCCACGAGCAGCTAGGGAAATAAGGGTCCACCCAGGCAGAGCCCCGCTTGCCTGGGTAAGCCTTGTACAACTGAGGTGCGGCAGGTTCCTCAGAGGTTGCTCGCTAGCGGCTGTTCAACCTCAACAGCCATGCATCTCCTCGGCACGTAGCACACCTTGAGATTGAGGGGTTTTTTAGAGAGGTTTCTAGAGAGGTCGCAACCGAACGATGGTCGTTGAAGCACGCACAGAGCTTACGGTGTAGCGGACTGTTGGTGCGACACAGTCCACAGCTCATGACCCCGGGTTCGCCAAGCCCGTACTCAGCAAATTAATGCTGAGCCCCTGAGGGGCAAGGTGAGTGTGAACCTGGGCCTGATGCCACGGTGGCAATGGGCTTTCGCTCAACCGAAGGGTGGAAGGAAGGGTAAAATCGAGCCGCTGTAGCAGGCGGCGAAACCGAACTCTAGGTGGAAGCAAGGCAATCGCAGACAACAGATATTGGCGATCGAGTGAGTCGTCAAAAAATAATCGGTAAGATGGATGGTTGGGCATCGACCGCAGGCGGCATGCGTACTGACACAAGAGGATGTCACGTCGAGTGGTCAAGGGTAATACAGCAGCCTCGGCATACAGACTTTCAACAGGGCTGGTATAAAATGCACCGGTCGCCAGACGTAATCCCCAATGGTGGATAGAGTTAAGACGGCGGAGAATCGACGGCCGTGCTGAAGAGTATACAAAGCTTCCGTAGTCGAGCTTCGACTGAACAATGGCCTGGTAGAGGTGAAGCAGGATGGTACGATCCGCTCCCCATGACGTGTCACTGAGGACACGAAGAACATTAAGGGATCGGTTACAACGGGCAGCCAGGTAGGAAACGTGTGTGGACCAGCAAAGTTTCCGGTCCAACATGAGTCCGAAGAATTTCGTAGTCTCCACGAAAGGGAGAGCAACAGGGCCGAGATGTAGAGAAGGTGGAAGAAATTCCTTGTATCTCCAGAAGTTGATGCACACCGTTTTCTCCGTGGAGAATCGGAAGCCGTTTGCAATGCTCCAGGAATATAGACGGTCAAGACAGCGTTGAAGAGAACGCTCCAAGAGACACGTCCGCTGGGCGCTACAATAAATTACGAAATCATCAACAAAAAGAGATCCGGAGACGTCGGCTGAAAGGCAATCTATGATCGGATTGATTGCAATGGCAAAGAGCGCCACACTCAAGACGGAGCCCTGTGGTACCCCATTCTCCTGGCAAAAGGTATCTGACAAAATAGAGCCCACCTGTACCCGGAACTTGCGATCCGCCAAAAACGCTTGAATGAAAAGAGGGAGGCGGCCCCGAAGGCCCCATGTGTGCTACGTGCGGAGAATGCCCGCTCTCCAACAGGTGTCGTATGCCTTCTCCAAGTCGAAGAACACTGCTACTGTTTGACGCTTCTTTAGAAAGTTATTCATTATGAAGGTCGACAACGTAACGAGGTGATCAGCAGCAGAGCGGTGTCGACGAAAACCGCATTGGATATTAGTCAGGAGGCAGCGAGATTCGAGGAGCCAGATCAACCGAGCGTTAACCATGTGTTCCATCACCTTACAGACGCAGCTCGTCAGAGAAATGGAGCGATAACTGGAAGGAAGGTGTTTGTCCTTCCCTGGTTTGGGGATGGGGACAACAATGGCTTCACGCCAACTTGTGGGAACATGACCTTCAGTCCATATGCGATTGTAGGTACTAAGAAGAAAGCACTTGCCCGCAGGAGAGAGGTTCTTCAGCATCTCAATATGAATGGAATCGGGCCCGGGAGCAGAGGACCGGGACAGGGCGAGAGCACGGTCTAGCTCCTGCATGGTGAATGTGACGTTATAATTTTCACGATTTAAACAGTGGAAACAAGGCGGCCGTGCCTCCTCTACCAGTTTGCGAGGGAGAAAGGCAGGGTGGTAATGGGCAGAGCTCGAAACCTCCGCAAAGAAACGGCCCAATGCGTTGGAAACATCAGCGGGGTCCACGAGGACTGAGTTCTCCACGGTCAGGCCAGGAATCGGGGAGTGGACCTTGATGCCGGATAAACGGTGTAGGCCACCACAAACAACCGTGGAGGGAGTAAAACGGTTAAAAGAACTAGTAAAAGCAGTCCAGCAAGCTTTCTTGCTATCGTTTATGATACGACGACATTGCGCTCTCATACGTTGATAATTGATGCAATTCTCCAAAGTTGGGTGGCGGCGGAAGGTGCGTAAAGCACGGCGCCGGGATCTAAACGCGTTGCGGCAGGCTGCTGTCCACTAAGGGACCTGGACACGACGTGAAGAAGAGGATGTACGAGGTATGGAATGTTCAGCAGCGGTGAGAATAACCTCTGTGAGGTAGTCGACCTGACTGTCACAGTTGGGAAAATTCTGATCGCGAATAACACCCATGGAAGAATAAAGCCCCCAGTCGACTTTAGAAATATTCCAACTGGTGGGACGAGGAGATGGGGAATAATGCAGGAAGTGGATGATACAAGGGAAATGGTCACTTGAGTACGTGTCAGAAGGTGCATACCACTCAAACCGACCGGCAAGCTGAGGAGTGCATATTACGAGGTCTATATGGGAATAAGTGTGTGTTGTGTCTGAAAGGAAGGTCGGTGCACTGGTGTTGAGGCAGACAAGATCGAGGTGTTGGAGAAGGTCCACCAAAAGGGAGCCTCTCGGACAAGATGCCGGAGAGCCCCATAGGGGGTTGTGGGCATTGAAGGTGAAGGGAGCTGGTCAACAAGGTGTAGCACATCTGCCCTAGTAAGGGCAGATGACGATGGAGAATAGATATTACAGAGGGAAAGGTAAATGTGGATAAAGTTATGCCGACGGCAACTGCCTGTAGGTGAGTATGCAATGAAATGGGATAGAAATAGACGTCGTCTCAAAGGAGTATCAGAACCCCTCCATGGGCTGGAATACCTTCCACGGGTGCCAGGTCGAACCGCACAGAGGTGTAGTGTGGAAAGTCTGCACGATCACTTGGACGCAACTTCGTTTCTTGGAGACAGACTAGAAGCGGGCAGTGCAACCGAAGGTGCAGTTTTAACTCCTCCCGATTGGAACGAATGCCGCGAATATTCCATTGAAGGAGCGCCATGATAAAAAATGAGATAAGAAATAAGGATAAAAACCAACTAGCAAGCGGGGTCACCTCGACGGCCGCTGAGGACCGGATTTCGAGGAAGCACTGCTATCGCCATCTAGTGGCAAAGGGTCATGTTCCATTGGTTCGATCGACGCGTCTGCCATCTCCCGGAGTTGATCAGGAGGGGCAGCTTCCACCACCGGTAGACGGCCGGGTGCCCGGCATACGAAGCATCCCGGTGAAACATAAGACGGCCGAGGCCGGCAACTGTTGGATGGCGTGGCCGAAGAGTCACGCCGCGGGGGGAAGGGGGTGGCTGTTCTTTATTGGAAGCCTTCTTAGAAGCATGACAGGTTGAAGAAGCGGTTGACGATTGAGAAGTCGGAGTCTTGAGAAAATCTTCACGGATGGGTTCTTTTTTTGAACTCTGGGTAGCAGATTTGGGTGCCCGGGATGTGTGTGAACTGGTCGATGAATTCACCGTAGAACGGGCAGAAGGGATCGGAGAGGTGGAACGAGCAATTTTCGGGCTATCCGACCTAACGACAGTGTCACAGAACGTTAAATCGCAAGTCTGAATGCCTACCTCCTTAGTTGGTCGAGGGGAGGTGAGGACCTGGCTGAAAGTACGTGATGGGAGTACTGCGGTCTTCCTATTAGCTAATAACTTCCGAGTGGCATAGGTCGAGACCTTCTCCTTCACGCGAATCTCTTGGATGACCCGCTCTTCTTTATAAACGGGGCAGTCCCGTGAAGAAGCAGCATGGTCACCCATGCAATTAATGCAGCGAGGGGATTGAGGTAGACATTCACCCTCATGAGCGTCCCTGCCACAGGTGGCGCACTTGGCTGCATTTGGACAAGATTTACTGGTATGATTGCACCTTTGGCAATGGAAGCAGCGTGTAGGATTTGATATGTACGGGCGGACGGAAATGATTGTTGTTGTTGTTGTTGTTGTTGTTAGTTGTTTTAAGGGGACTAAACAGCTAGGTTATCAGTCCCCTGTTCCTAGCTGAGAGTCAACTGTCAATAAAGATAAAACAATGCCCTGAAAATGACACCGCACAAAAGGGCAGGTTAACAATAGACAAGCCACTGACAATACAAGACGAAGACACACAGAATGAGTAAAATAAAGTCACGAATAAAACTGGATAGCAGAGTAACTTGGCTGGCTGATCACAAAGAAAAAACAGGATGAGCCAGCCACACTGCACACACTAAAAACCCCTAAGGGCTCGAAAATATAAAAATCTGGGTTGGTGGAGGCCTAAGATATCAGGCCACAGCACCCACGGTTAGATAGAATCATAAAAACCGGCAGCGCGGATAAAACTTAAAACTGTGTTAGCCATAGAGGCGTCGTCACCTTAAACTAAGGGTAGTGCGTCTGGAAGATTAAAAGAGTGCCGCAGATTGGCTAAAATCGGACAGTCCATCAAAAGATGGGCCACTGTCATTACGACACCACATCGACATACGGGTGGGGACTCACGGCGAAGGAGATACCCGTGGGTCAACCACGTGTGCCCAATACGGAGGCGGCAGAGGACAACCGCCTCTCGGCGGATCTGCCGCAGTGAAGACTTCCACAGGGCTGTGGACGTCTTCACTGCCCGAAGCTTGTTTGGCACATTCGCCATAGCCCACTCGGCGCTCCAAGCCTCGCGCACCTTCCGGTGCAACACCAATTTTAGATCAGGCTCCATGACGCCAATATTTAGGGGTGGTTCCATAGTGGCCTGCTTCGCTAAGCGATCTACTTGTTCATTCCCTGGGATGCCGACGTGGCCCGGGGTCCACACAAAGACCACAGAACGGCCTGATTGGCCCAGGGAGTGAACAGTGTCCTGGATCGACCGCACTATTGGGTGCCGGGAGATCGCTTGTAAGCCACTCAGGGAGTCAGAACAGATGACAAATGACCCCCTGGGGCACGCTTTTAGGTGTTTCAGAGCCCTTAGAATGGCGACCAGTTCGGCAGAAAAAATGGAACTCTCACCTGGCAGAGAATGCTGTTCCACATGGTGGTCATGAAGAAACGCATACCCAGCATGGCCATCTACTACGGAACCATCTGTGTAGACGGGTTTTGCGGCATGGAACGAGTCTAGGAGTTTCAGAAACTCGTGGCGGAGATGTCTAGTGGAGACCGAGTCCTTTGACGTACAGGACAGATCCAGACGGAGCTGCAAACGAGGAATGGACCAAGGAGGAGTGTGAGAGGAATAGTGGAAAGTGGTAGGAAGTGGGTGGGATGTGAGAGACGAAAGAAGGATACGAACACGGACCGAGATCGGGTATCCCGACCTCGGCCGACGTAGAGGGATAGGTAATGCAGCGTCTGGAAATAGGAGCCGGCGGTTCGGATGGAAGTACGAGGCCTGAACACGAGCAACATAAGACGTTAACAGGTGTTGCCTACGGAACCGCAGCGGGAGGACTCCAGCTTCGACAAGGAGGCTTGTCACAGGGCTTGTGCGAAAAGCCCCCGTCGCCAAACGGACACCACAGTGCAAAATTGGGTCCAACGCCTGCAGTGCTGATGGCGCAGCCGAGTCATAGACTATGCAGCCATAGTCTAGACGCGACTGAATGAGGGCCTTGTAAAGTTGTAACAACGTTGGTCGTGAGGCTCCCCAAACCGTGTGGCTAAGACAGCACAGGATGTTGAGGTGGCGCCAGCACTTTTGTTTTAACTGGCGTAGGTGTGGCACCCAGGTTAGACGGTCATCAAACACCATTCCTAAGAATCTGTGCGTCTCTTCGACTTGTAGCAGATCGCCAGCTAAGTAAAGTTCGGGTTCCAGGTGTACTGCCCGACGTCGACAGAAATGCATCACGCGGGTTTTGGATGCCGAAAATTGAAAACCGTGGGCAAACGCCCACGACTGTGCCTTCCGAATTGCGATCTGCAACCGCCGTTCAGCTACGCCGATGCTGGAGGAGCTGTAATACATGCAGAAGTCATCCGCATACAAGGAAGTAGAAACCGATGACCCCGCAGCCGCAGCAAGACCATTTATAGCGATTAAGAATAAAGGAACGCTAAGAACGGAACCTTGTGGGACTCCATTCTCTTGACAATGAGGTGAGCTGAAACAAGAACCAACACGAACACGAAAAGAACGCAACACCAGGAAGTTCTTGATGAATGTAGGAAGTGGACCCCGTAAGCCCCAATCGTACAGCGTAGACAGAATATGATAGCGCCACGTGGTGTCGTATGCTTTCCGTAGGTCAAAGAAGACGGCAATCAGGTGTTCATGGCGAGAAAATGCTGTACGAATGGCCGACTCTAGTGACACGAGATTATCGATAGCGGAGCGGCCTTGACGGAACCCACCCTGTTGAGGCGCCAGGAGTCCTCGGTCCTCGAGGATCCACATGAGCCTCCGACTCACCAACCGTTCGAGAAGCTTGCATGGAACGTTGGTGAGGCTGATCGGGCGGTAACTATCAGCCACCTGCGGATCTGCCCCAGGCTTAACCACCGGAATGATAATGCTTTCCCGCCACGAGGACGGAAAAACACCCTCAATCCATACGCGATTAAACAGGGCGAGAAGGTGGCGTTTGGCATCCGCTGATAGGTGTCGGAGGAACTGGCTGTGAATGCGATCGGGTCCAGGGGAGGTATCCGGGCATGCGGCAAGGGCACTTTCCAATTCTCACTCAGTAAATGGGACGTTATACGGTTCACGACGTCGTGTTCGAAATGAAATTTGCTGGCTCTCTGCTCGCTCTTTAATGGCACGAAAATCTGCACTATAGGCAGCAGTCCCCGACGTACGTGCAAAATGATCTGCCAGGTGCTCAGCGACGGCGATAGGGTCAGTACACAGCATACCCTGGACTCTGAGGCTTGGAATTCCCGCTGGTGGGCGGTGCCCGAAGAGGCGTCGAACTTGCGACCATACCTTGGAAGGAGAAGCGCGAGAACCAATGGACGCAACATACTTCTCCCACGAGGCTCTCTTACTATCTTGTATCAGTCGCCGGGCCCGTGCCCGGAGGCGCTTGAAGGCTACAAGATGTTCGACAGAAGGGTGACGTCGGTGGCACTGTAGTGCTCGCCGACGTTCCCGGATGGCCTCAGCAATCTCTGGTGTCCACCAGGGCACCGAAGGACGATGGAGCGAACCGGATGTTGTGGGAACAGAGTTTTCGGCTGCAGATACAATGGCCTCTGTGACCTGCTGAACGGCGGCATCAACATCTGCTGGAAGCGGAGAGGAAATCACAACAGCTGAAGAGTAAGCTGGCCAGTCAGCCCTACGGAGGGACCAGCGAGGCGGATGGTCGTCAGGCGAACACTGTGGGAGCGACAGGAAGATCGGGAAATGGTCGCTGCCACACAGGTCGTCATGGACCCTCCAGGTGAGATGTGGAAGGAGGCTAGGGCTGCAGACGGACAGGTCTATGGCAGAATACGTACCATGTGCTGTGCTAAAGTGGGTAGGAGCACCGGTGTTAAGAAGGCAGAGGTTCTGCTCTGACAGTAGAGACTCAACATCCCCACCCCGGGCCGAGGTCTGCATGCCACCCCACAGAGGGTGGTGGGCGTTGAAGTCCCCCAAAAGAAGAAAGGGTGGGGGAAGTTGGGCGACCAAGGCTGCGAGGTCTGTGGGAGAGATGGCCTCATCAGGTGAAAGGTAAACAGAGCAGACGGTAAAATCTTGCACTACCCGGAGTCGAACAGCGACTGCCTCTAGAGATGTTTGAAGAGGCACAGCAGCACTGGGACAGAGGCGTGGACATAAACACACACGCCGCCAGACACCCTGTCGTAGATGGCTCGGTTTTTAAAATAGCCCCGAAAGCCTCGGAGGGCTGGGGTCCTGTCGACGGGGAACCATGTCTCCTGCACCGCTAGACAGATCGCAGGGAAGCGGCAGAGTAATTGTCGCAGCTCTGCCAGATGGCGGAAAAATCCGCCGCAATTCCACTGCAAGATTTCGTTTGCAGTCTGCTGAATAGCCATAATGGAAGAGATGAAATGGTCATTCAGCAGGAGCACCTGCTGCCAATTCCACAGAATCTGTAGGATCGAGAACCATGGGTTCTGGCGATCCTAGGAAGGCGAGATCCTCAGGGGACGCAAGGATCTCCACCTCGTCTTCAGTGGCCGAAGATGTGAGCGAGCGCTCCTTTCGAGCCACTGAAGGGTCCTTAATCTTTTCTTTCTTCTTTTTGGTCTTCTTTGGTTTCTCCCGCTGGCCCTTTGGTGGTAAGGGCTGGGAGGACTTTCCACAAGCGACATCAGGGACTGCCGAAGAGCTGGAAGCCCTTCGGTCATCGGTTGTTGGATCCTTTAGCCTAAGGCTAGGATCCCCTGGCGCACTCTGAGAAACCTCGGAAGGGAGCGTCCCGAGGGACCCCTTCCGAGCAAGAGGGGCCGGGGAAGACTGTTGCTTCTCCGGCTGGGGAGTGGGGACAGATGTCCCCGATGGTGGGGAGAAGTTGCTCCCACAGGTGGCGAGGGAGCGAGAGATGGAGACGGGCCCCCACCCGTCACGGAAGATTGACGGCCCTTAGGGCCCACAGAAGGAGACAACACCGGTGGTTTCACTGGTCTCAAGGAAGCTGCTGTAACTGTGGCAAAAGACGTTTCCATATGGACAGGGTGTAGCCGCTCGTATTTCTTACGTGCCTCATAGAAGGTCAGCCGGTCCAAGGTCTTGATTTCCATAATTTTCCATTCCCGATGTAAAACAGAGCAGTTTGGCGAGCATGGCGGGTGATGTTGCCCACAGTTCACACACAGCGGAGGTGGGGTGCATAGGGCGTCCGGGTGAGATGGCCGCCCACAGTCCCTGCATGTTGGGCTGGAAGTACATCGGGACGACATGTGCCCGAACTTCCAGCACCGGAAACACCGCATAGGAGGGGGGACATAGGGCTTGACTTCACACCGGTAGACCATTACCTTAACCTTCTCAGGCAGTGTATCGCCTTCGAAGGCCAAGATAAAAGCACCGGTGGCAACCCTACTTTCTTTAGGACCCCTGTACACCCGCCGGACGAAGTGGACACCTCGTCGCTGCAGGTATGCTCGCAGCTCGTCATCGGTCTGGGATAAAAGATCTCGATGATAGATACGACCTTGGACCATATTTAATGATTTGTGGGGTGTGACACGCACCGGGATATCACCCAGCCTGTCGCAGGCAAGTAGAGCCCGCGACTGGGCCGAGGTCGCCGCCTGTAACAGAACGGCCCCACTCCTCATCTTTGAAAATGATGCTACTTCACCAAACTTGTCTTCAATTGTGTCAACAAAAAACTGAGGCTTCGTAGAAGTGAAGGTTTCGCCATCAGTACCATCACAGACCAGATATTGAAGTGAGTACGGCTCAGATCTATTTAGTGCCCTTCTTTCCTCCCATGGTGTGGCAAGGGACGGAAACGTCTTAGGATCATAAGTAGAGGCGTTAAACTCAGTCTTCCCACGCTTAGAGACGCCGTTTTCGCGACCGGCCACGCTTTTATTTGCTCGTTTCATGTTCGTCCTACGAGCAGCTAGGGAACTAAAGGTCCACCCAGGCAGAGCCCCGCTTGCCTGGGTAAGCCTTATACAACTGAGGTGCGGCAAGTTCCTCAGAGGTTGCTCGCTAGCGGCTGTTCAACCTCAACAGCCATGCATCTCCTCGGCACGTAGCACACCTTGAGATTGAGGTTTTTTTTATAGAGGTTTGTACCGTCCTCGCGACCCGGGCGATCAAGCCAAGATCCCCGGGCTCTGAAACGTACAACGTTCCACCGTCGCGCCGAACGATGGTCGTTGAAGCACACACACAGAGCTTACGGTGTAACGGACTGTTGGCGCGACACAGCCCACAGCTCAGGACCCCGGGTTCGCCAAGCCCGTACTCAGCAAATTAATGCTGAGCCCCTGAGGGGGACGGAAATGACCTCGTATCCCGCTTTCACTTTCGATGGTAAGTCAACCTTGTCAAAAGTTAAGACAGTACGGGTTGGCACGAGGTCATTGTTAATCTTCTTCATCACGCGATGAACAGCCGTGACTCCCTGATCGGACACATAGTTCAATATCTCCTCATCTGATAACCCATCCAGTGATCTTGAGAACACTACCCCCCGCGAAGAGTTGAGGGTGCGTGAGCCTCCACTTTCACAGGGAAAGTATGTAAAAGGGTAGCTCGAAGTAACTTCTGCGCCTGGAATGAATTTTCTATTTCGAGTAACAAGGTCCCGTTGTGCTGCCTAGAGCAGGTCTTCAAGGGACCTGTGATCGCATCGACACCCTTCTCAATAATGAACGGATTTACTGCAGAAAAATCCTTATCGTCGGTACGTGGTAACACCAGGAACTTAGGAATGTTAGGCAATGCTTTCTGTGGCTGAGAATTATGTTTCCGCTTATGGGTCAGGGTTATAGATGATGTGGAAGGTTTCATAGCGAAGGTGTCCCCCATGATTACCAGCGTCTCCGATGGCGCGCTCCTTCCTTGTGGGGGCCCTCACTGAGGGCGCACTCGCCTTAGGTGACTGTTCGCACCTCAGGTCACACCTCCCGAGAACAGACAGAGGGACCAATCGGCATATTCGGAAGGTATCAGCTCGGTTAATCACCCCTCCCCTACATGTCTACCCGGGGCGGGGAGTTACGCCTTACCCCGTCACTGGCTACGCAGAGCGTGGGTCGACCTTCAGACACGCACAGGGAGGAACGAATGGAGGAAGGAGAGAAAGGGATGAAGGAGGAGGGAGAATCTCAAACGCCGAGGCGGAGATTAAAGGGTGAGTCGAGAACAAGGAGAAAGGAAAAAAGGGGAAGGCTGAAGGACAGGAAAGGAAGAGGACCAAGAAGAGAAGACAGAGGAAGCGAAAAAGAAACCTTTGACTGATGAAAAACGCCCATCTCCGGGCGAAGGCACAAACCAGGGGGGAAAGAGGGAAGCGGCCTGGGACGGAAGAAACGTCGCTTCGGCTCTGGGCCCCGTGCGCGCCACACACGTACCCCCAAAAGAGCTGTGGGCCCCCTGGGGGGCCAACGTGGCAAGATTCTGACGTCACAACGTGCGAACCAAGGCCGACAAGAGAGACAGCATGTCATATCATGTGATCAAGTGAGGCCTGAGTAGGCGCGATCACTAGCTCAGTGGCTAACCGGTATGAGACAGTGGGCCGTGCCCCAGCGGCCGGCCAATTCGCTAGCGATCCCGCCGGCTCAGGCCTCACTTGATCACATATGATGCGCGCGCCGCGGTCTGTCTTTCTCGTAGGCCACGGTGCGAACCGCATGTTGGCAACGTCTTCCCAACGTGCCGGTTATTCTCAACGTGCTTCTGAACTATCATCAATAAAGTGGGAGAACGCCACCGACGTCACACGATTTGACTATCCGGAGACGAGGGGGGAGGGGGGGGGGGAGGCAGCTGTTTTCGGTTGAGAGATGAAGACGCCATATTCGCTGTAGTACTTTATAGGTTTTATTTATATAACTTCGGTGTTAAGAGTGTATGACATTTCAAAGCAAGTAAAAGTAACTGAGTAAATTGAGAACCTCTCCAAACCGGGACATTAGAGGTATTATTTGATCATACAATCTAAGCTTTCACGGCCGGCGTCAACTTCATTTAAGACTTCCGGGCTCATAAGCCGTCGCCCACGGAATAAATAACTGGGAACGTCTTATACGTCGTTAAAAAAAATTCCGTATTACAGAAATGTGGCGTTTTGAGACGCGAATTGTTACTTACATCGTTTGTTGTAATTACAGGTCAGCAACGGACATACCTACCTGTACTGTATACAAGACGTCTAATACCTTCGTCGATGATATACATACGTTAGTGGCCGTAGCATAGGCAGCGAAGTCGTGGTCTGTGAAATGTAAGATGCCCCACGGTGTGTTCAAGGCTCGTCCAAAGCAAATATTTTTTCTTCTTGTATTCGAGTTTTCTGATAGACTCAAGGACTTCCTTATAATTTCCATATAAGTATACCGCATAACATTCAATGATATGTAAACGTAAGTACGCATCTGCGGAGTGAGTTTATTGGAATCGTTTTATGAACCGGACAATTTGTCCTTTACTTGGAGTAAAATACGCACTTTATTGTTTCAAGAACTCAACATTCTTCTACTAAATAATAACTCTGACAGTTTTACTAAAGAGCTAGAGTGTTGCAATAACGTTTGCCTCATGTGAAAGTCTTTTTTAAAATTTATATCGCGGAGTTTGTAATGAAACTTTTATAATTACTCATGTAGGCCTACATCACAGAATATAACTAACATGCAGAATCGCGGAAATAATCATTTTAATAGAGCTATAGCAGGAATTCCACTCTTTTCATTTTGTAAACAGTGTGATTCCAGAACCTGATGCCGCCGAAAAATGTCGCTGTAGCGCGCAGCGGTTGCGTGTAGTTCGTCGAGGTGCACGCCTTGTATGAACACCACCTAGAGAGAAAGCAGCGGCGCACTCGTGTGACGTCAGGCGGAGTAGGTTGCGCGCGCATAGCTGACTGGGTAGCCGATGGGGCACGGCCCACTATGCCGAAGCAGCGAGCCAGTTAACTATGCGTGCGGAACCTACACTGCCTGAAGTCACACGAGAGCGCCGCGGCCTTGTCTCTAGGTCAGAGGCGGGCACAAATCGGCTCAATCAGCACAGCTCCGCCTCATGCCGGAAAAAGAGCAACGTTCGCGCTAGGTCGGTAGTTATCCTAGTTGCCGCTAAAGGTCTGCATGCTTGCTGGCGCACCTGACAAACGTTCGATATGGCGAGTTACAGTACGCCGCGACAGACTCACACTTGCGAAAGAACGTGGTAATTATGGACATAGTTCGTCTGCTACGACTTCCAACCTCTGCTTCACAAATTCACCGTCACAAAATGGTGTAACTAGCACCAGAGGCGTGCAGCGGGCCTGCGCTACCCGCCCGGGCTCGTAGCCGCGCCTCCCGGGCGGCCTGGCCACGCGCTGCCCGGCCTGCCGGCACCAGCCCCACCGGACGGTGTCGGGCAGCGCGGGTACCCGAACTACCCGAAGAGTGCCGGTCCGCCCGGTCGCCCGTGCCGCTCTGCTGCTAGCCGGGGCACGCGCCCGACAGCCGCTGCGCTCTTAGCGGACAATACACTGTTCCGATTTTCACACTCTAAAAACTGTTCACGTTACAAACGACCATCCTACATCGGCTTATTAACTTAGTTTTTCCTTACAAGCTTTACTTTCCTTGGAAAAAATAACAAGTCTGCGTTTCATTCCGCGTGAGATTTTAGTTTCATAATGCTTTTCACTCGATTCTGAAGAAACTATAGGGTTAAAAAACCTGATTTTTGGACATCTAATAGTACAGCAACTTAGCTTTCTAACAAAGCATTAAACTTTTCATTTACAAATCATGTATTGAAAAAGTTATATACTGGGCAGCTTAATGACCGATGCATTTTAGAATACACATTAACGCCAGTGCAATAGAGCTGTCTCAAATCATGAGTAATTGCGAGTTAATGAGCAGTATCAGTGCTGCGATAGCATGTACACGCATTCAGTGCGTGTTCGAACAGCGTTTCTGTGGACATTTCGCTAAATTGCTTGATGTTTCCTTGCTGCTAAGAAAAAATAAGTAGATAAATAAAAATAAACATCGTTAAGTTGCAATCGAGGGCATTAGAAAGGATTAACTGGTAGAATGTTAGTAGGTACAGCTTACGCTTAACCACTCCAAGGGAAGTACACTAATTACTGTTTCTCGATACAGGCGTGTGGACCATTGTTGTTGTTTTATTTTATTTTTCCCCCATTTTCACTTTGGCTGGGGGGTAGCTGAAACCCCGAGGGTGTCACCTATTCGAGAAGTGACATTCAAGGTGGCAGTTATCAGTTTTGTATCGCTGGACAGTCTTTCATGTATCTTGAAACACTTGGGATTTTTCCTCACTACTAAATTGTCAGTGTACTATCAGCTGCGAGGGGAAAAATAGACGTGCGCAGTAATGCACCTGGTAAAAGCAGAACGTCCAATTTTGTGGTGCAGAAGCAAAACGGTAGCCGAATCAACTCGCGCCGGAAATATTAAGCACGTTGAAAGTCGTTGGCTTCGCGTTAGCCGGCTCCAGCAAATTTGTAGGTAGTTTTATACTTTGCTCAGTACTTACTTACACGGTGTTTCACTTTCACTTCATATTAAACTAAGTTATGGCTCTAACATAAAGAATAAGATTGTTCCTTAAATCGCTTCAGTTCCTTGTTCCTAGTAAACCTACGTATTTCATGTATGTGGCAAAAAATTATATGCCCTACGGTGATGTGATATTTAATTTTGTTCAAAGTTGTCCAACTAATTATCTAGCTAAAATTCTGACAAGGTAAACAGGAAATCTTTAAAAATCCAGTAGTTTGCAAACACGGTATTCGTCTGGTATTCTTTTTACGTTCCTAGAAACTGTTGAAGGATGAGGAAGAACGTCTTTGGCACTTGCAGTGGGGTACTGTGCTCCTATCTCCATCAAAGTCTGTGCGAGGTCTCGAAATCCTTCTCCCGCAACTGTGCTGAAGGGCCGCAAATCTATTGCACACATTCTAATTATTTCTCCAGCGCAAAAGATTTTGCTGACCCTGGAATATTGCTACAACCGTTCAAATCAGTATTCAGATAAGCTTTGAAGCTTTTCAGGTGCCGTAACAGCATAGTGGTACTGCCATCACAGAACGACAATAATTTACTGCAGCCATTACACTCTGCAAATCCCGCAGGTTTATTTTCATTACCTACACTCAACATAAAACGCTCCCATACAATGCTGTCTCCAGATATCTTTAAACGCTTGTAGATTCTCTCCGCGAGTTTCCTGGAAACATTTTTTTTTTTTTTCCCTCGGATCGTCTACTCCTTGCACGTTGGTACGATCTGTTCGCTATTTCAGACATAACGATCGATAACTTATAAATGGCAATGTAGGTAACATAAAAGGTGCGTGAAGCCTACGCTGTGATTATTACAACGTCTTGCTCAGAACTGTCTGCATCCCCCCGCTCGCAGCGCCTTGTGTAGCGCTGTTGCACGGGCCCGGCGGGTACCCGCTCGCCCGGCGAGTGTCGGGACTCGACGGCGCATCGCAGCTCGCTCGCTGTGTACAGCGGTACACTGCGGCCCGACTACCCTTGGTGCGGGCAGCAGAGCGCAGCGGCCGGACGCAGGCGAGCTCGGGCGGGTAAATGTGGCGCGCTGCACGGCTCTGACTAGCACGAATAGCTGCATCGGAGGATGAGGCATCACATTCCTGTGTAAGAAATTAACAGAGTTGCCATTTCAAAGGAAAATTGGTTTTATTAAACAAAACACTGTGATTAAGTTATCTCGTAAGTAGATACATCATTATAATACATATCTGTACTTTACTTCCTTCCTCACGTAGGTTATTAAGAAGATTAAGTCGCATTTTACCTTCTACACTTCCATACTGGTTGAAGTGTGTGTTCTATAGTGGCGTTCTAAATTGTACTTTTTTATGCCTAGTATTTTACCACATACCAAACATTTTGCTCCTCCTTCGCTTTCAGTGAACAAGTAATCACACTCCGAACTAGAGTTGAACTGGAAAATAAAACGACATTTTACCGTGCAGATTTGACTAGCCATTTCAACTCCACAGCGTACTGTACCATAAAGTAATATCATAGATTATAACGAAAACCCTGAAGTACAACATTCGAACTAACAGATGGTACTGTTAGCGGTGTCTTCTGAAAAACAAAACAAAAAATATTGTTCTTATCTTTATAAGAAAATTGCCTGCTCGACTGCAGGCGCTGGACGTTTTAGAGAAGAGTTTCCAGTATTATGTTTATAAGTTGTTGTTGTTGTTGTTATTTAAAGGGGACCAAACTACTGGGTCATCAGTCCCCTGTTCCCAACAAAGAATATCCATTTAATTGGAAACAACCATATGAATACTCAAGAGGAGTACATGTAACCGATGAAATTTTACAAACAACACACACAGAGAAACCAACAGCACAGATACAAAAATAAAACAATAAAACAAGTTAGTCAATCATGCTAAAATTTGACATGAGAATCCGTGGCTGGCTGGTCACTAAGGTAAAAATGGACGGGCCAGTCACGAATGTCACAGCAACACGAATGTCTGTTAGTCAGAAGATATAAAACATTAAAATACGGTTAAAAAGTAAGGAGAAATCACCCTACATTAAATAGAATTGTAAAAACCGGCTGCACGGATAAAACGGAGCACTGACTCAGCCATGGAGGAGGCATCGTCCCCTAGCACTAAGGATAGGGTAGTTGGAAGATTAAAAGACCGCCGCAATGGGGCCAAAACTGTACAGTCCACCAGGAGATGAACCACCGTCAAGGCGCCACCACAGCGACACACGGGCGGTGGCTCACGGCGAAGTAAATAGCCATGTGTCAACCAACTGTGCCCGTTATGGAGGCGGCACAGCACGATGGAGTCTCGACGACGGGGCCTCAGTGAGGTTTTCCATGTGGCTGTGGATGGTTTGATTGTGCGAAGCTTGTTTGGCACACTCAGTGCAGACCATTCCAAGCCCCAAGCGTCTCGCACCTTCCGGTGCAGCATCAACCTAAGGTCCGTTTCCACGAGCCCAATGTCAAGACTGCGTGAGGAGGTGGCCTGCTTGGCCAACTGGTCCACACGCTCATTACCAGGTATGCCGACGTTCCCTGGGGTCCATAGAAAGACCACTGAGCGACCTGACCTATGGAGAGCTGCAACAGAGTCTTGGATACTCTGCACCAGAGAGAGTTTGCTGAAGCACTGGTCGAGCGCTTGCAAAGCACTCAGGGAGTCGCTACAGATGACAAACGACTCCCCTGGGCAGGCTCGGAGATGTTCCAGAGCTCTAGAGATAGCGACCAGCTCTGTAGTAAAAACACTACTCCCACTTGGCAAAGACCGCTGTTCAAAAAGGTCACCATGGAGATAGGCGTACCCAGCATGGCCATCTATGAGGGAACCGTCAGTATAGATGACTTCTGCACCATGGAAAGAATCAAGCAGTTCCAGGAACTGGCGCCGAAGGATCGATGGTGAAGTGGAAGCTTTCGAGTCCCGGGACAAGTCCAACCGTAGCTGCGGACGAGGAATACACCAAGGAGGTGCACGGGAGGAGTAGAGGAAAGTAGGGGGGAAGGGAAGGGAGTCAAGGGAGGAGAGAAGGGAATGGACACGGACTGCAATCGGGAAACCCGACCGAGGCCGTCTGTGAGGGGATGGGATTGCAGCAGTTGGGAAGAGAAGCCTGCGATTCGGATGATGGTTGGAAGTGCGCACACGAGCAACATACGAGGCCAACAACTGTTGCCGACGGAACCGCAGTGGGGGAACCCCGGCCTCAACAAGGAGGCTCATCACCAGGCTCGTTCGAAAAGCTCCTGTTGCCAAGCGAACACCAGCATTGTGGATGGGGTCTAGTACCCGGAGTGCAGAAGGGGCTGCTGAGTCGTACACCTGGCTCCCATAATCCAAGCGGGACTGGATGAGAGCCGTATAAAGTTGTAAGAGGGTTCGACGGGCGGCTCCCCAGGCAGTGTGGCTGAGGCAGCGCAGTATGTTTAAATGCCGCCAGCACTTTTGTCTAAGCTGTTGTAAGTGGGGGACCCACGTGAGCCGAGCATCGAACACCATGCCCAAGAAGCGATGCGTATCTTCAACATGAAGGAGCTCATCACAGTTCCGGGTCTGGGTGCACTGCTCGCCGGCGGCAAAAGTGCATAACCTGGGTTTTGCGGGCAGAGAATAGGAATCCATGTGCTAAAGCCCAGGAATGAGCCCTTTCAATGGCTCCCTGTAGTTGCCTTTCAGCGACACCAATACTAACTGAGCTGTAATACAGACAAAAGTCATCGGCATACAGGGAGGATGACACCGATGACCCCACTGCTGTAGCAAGTCCGTTAATTGCAATCAGAAACAGTGGAACACTGAGAACGGAGCCCTGTGGGACTCCATTCTCCTGGGTGCGTGAAGTACTGAGGTGGGTACCTACCCTTACCCGAAAAGTGCGAAGTGAGAGAAAGTTCTGGATGAACAGCGGAAGCGGTCCTCTCAAGCCACAGTCATGCAGCGTAGCAAGAATATGGTAGCGCCAGGTAGTGTCATAAGCCTTTCGGAGATCGAAAAAGAATGCAATCAGGTGCTCACGCCTGGCGAAAGCAGTGCGGATGGCCGACTCTAGCGGAACCAGATTGTCTAATGCAGAACGACCTCGGCGGAATCCCCCCTTGTTGTGGGGCGAGGAGTTTACGGTCTTCAAGAACCCACATAAGCCGCCGACTCACCATACGTTCCAGGAGCTTGCAAGGAACGTTGGTGAGGCTAATCGGGCGGTAACTGTCTGCCACCTGTGGATCAGCGCCAGGTTTTATCACTGGGATGACGATGCTGTCCCGCCATTGAGATGGGAAAACACCGTCAACCCAAAGGCGATTGAACAGGGCGAGAAGTTGGTCTTTAAACTCCTGTGACAGGTGGCGCAGGAACTGTTTGTGGACTCGATCTGGCCCTGGTGTGGTATCAGGGCAGGCAGTGAGGGCACTCTGAAACTCCCAGTCAGTGAATGGGGCATTGTATGGTTCTCGCCGACGTGTGTAGAAAGACAACTGCCTCTGCTCGAACTGTTCTTTGCGAGTGCGGAAGCCCGCAATATAGGCAGACGTCGCAGAGGTGCTGGAATAATGGTCCGCCATGTGTTCGGAGATAGCAGCTGGATCCATGCATATAGTACCCCGAATGATCAAGCTGGGGACTCCTCCCTGTGGTCGGTACCCAAAAAGGCGCCGAACCTGTGACCATACCCGAGATGGGCGGCACGTGAGCCAATGGTAGCGACATATCTCTCCCAACAGTCCTGCTTACTCTGGTGTATCAGCCTCCGAGCTTGAGCCCGAAGGCGTTTGAAAGCGATCAGGTGCTCTTTGCAAGGGTGGCGCCAGTGGCGCTGGAGTGCCCTACGACGTTCCCTGATGGCCTCAGCAATCTCTGCAGACCACCATGGAACCGACTTGCGCCGAACTGAGTCAGTGGTGGTCGGAACACTGGCTTCAGCAGCGGAAATGATGGCGCTAGTAATGTGATGAACAGCCTGATCAACGTCATCTGGGAGTGGAGGGATCGCCCTAGTAGCTGAGGTGTAAGCAGGCCAGTCAGCCCTACACAGGGACCAACGGGGCAAACGAGTTGGAGGTTGGTATTGGAGAAGAGAGATATGGATGGGGAAGTGGTCCCTACCACATAGGTCATCGTGGACCCCCCAATGAAGCTGTGGTAGAAGACTTGGGCTGCAGAGAGAAAGGTCTATAGCCGAGTGTGTGCCATGCGCCACACTGAAATGTGTGGGGGCACCGGTATTAAGAAGGCAGCAGTCCAGCTGTGCTAGTAGAACTTCAATGTCCCTACTGCGACCTGAGACCTGAGAGCCACCCCACAAGGGGTTGTGGGCATTGAAATCCCCCAATAGAAGGAATGGTGGGGGAAGTTGTGCGACCAAGTTCGCAAGGTCTGCAGGAGACACTGCCTCATCTGGAGGAAGGTAGAGTGAGCAGATGGTAATGTCCTGTCGTGCCTGAATTCTCACGGCCACTGCCTCGAGCACTGTGGTAAGTGGCACCGGTGAACTGGGGACAGTGGCAAGAACGTAAAGACAGACTCCTCCGGATACCCTGTTGTGTGTTGCACGATTTTTATAATAACACCTATACCCACGAAGGGCAGGAGTCCATTCAGCAGGAAACCAAGTTTCCTGTAGAGCAACACAGAGGGAAGGGTAGTGACAGAGCAACTGCTGTAACTCGGCCAAGGGGCGGAAGAAACTGCCACAGTTCCACTGCAGCACCACACTATCTCCCGACGTACTGGGCATATTTATGTAGTTGGTAGAGTAGGGCCCACAGGTTTCTCTGCAGCCACTGATGCAGCAGGCAGAGCCTCGGCGTCCATAGCTTCCAGAGTCTTGGCAATTTCCAAGTCTTCAGGGGACGCGAGGATTTCCACCACGTCCTCGGAAGCAGACGATTTTTGTGGTGGCATGGTAGCCACCTGAGGTTCTTTTGTTTTAAATTTTTTCTGTTTCTCTCGCTGGTCCTTCGGCCTCTCACGCTGGGAGGGCTTGGCAAACTCAGTCTCAGGGACGGAGGTTGTCCTTGAGGCCCTACGACCAGCTTTTGGTGGCACTTGGTGCCACTCACTGGCATCCACTGAGCCAGTGGGAGTGACCGAGGGAGAAAGGGATACAAGTGATCCCTTCCTCGCGAGAGGAGCCAGAGCAGGCTGTTGTTGCTCTGGCTCATGTGTGGGGACCGATGTTCCCGTTGGTTGGGGGATTTTTGCTTCCAAGGCAGGGGCTTTGGAAGCAACAGTGTGAGATGTGCCCCCTACCACCAAGGGGGCAGATGGTGACGGTTGGGCTCGAGGGCCCACTGTGATAGACGGACCTGACGGTAAACTAGTCTGTGGAAATGGTTTCGTGGCTGCTTCATATGATGTTTTGATGCTGACCGGGTGGAGTTTCTCATATTTCCTCTTGGCCTCGGAATAAGACAGCCGATCCATGGTTTTGTATTGCATGATCTTCCTTTCTTTGTGCAGTAAAGAGCAGGTAGGCGAGCAAGGTGGGGGTGCTGCTGTCCACAATTAACACAGACGGGTTTTTTTTTGTGGTTTTAGGGCGCACAACTTCTATGGTCATTAGCGCCCAGCCAAGAACATAGATTCGCTATGATCTAAAAAAATGTAGACTGTCAGAACATCAACAAGAGGCTAAAAACGAAAGATAAAAGACAATTAAAAGAGTTAAATATCCTTGGATAAGTTGGCCAAGTTGATAAAACGCAAAACTCGAGCAGCTGCTCGTGTGTCATCAGCTAAAATTTCCTCCAGAGTAGACGGAAACTGAAGGCCTACACGGAGATGATTAAAATTAACACAAGTCAGTAAAACATGTCGCACTGTCAGCAGTTCACCGCAGGAGCATAGCGGTGCAGGTTCGGCGGATAGCAAGTGACGGTGGCTGAAACGGCAATGACCGATCCGCAACCGAGCCAGGATGACCTCCTCCCGCCGAGAGGGGCGTGAGGATGTCCTCCAAGCGGTCGGGATCGGTTTGACAGTTCGCAATTTATTATTGTACAGTGAAAGCCACACACTGTGCCATTGCGACACGATACTCCGGCGAAGAGCCCGTTGAACATCGTCCGATGGGACGCAAAAGGTAGCCATGCGAGGCAAAAGAGCTGCTGCCTTGGCTGCTGTGTCGGCGGCCTCATTCCCGGGCACACCCACATGGCCAGGGACCCACAGGAAAGAAACGTGACAGCTGTCATCCGCCAGCAACTGGAGGGAGCGTTGGATCCGATACACGAGAGGATGGTTCGAGAAAGGGTCCTTAAGACTCTGCAGGGCACCAAGGGAGTCCGAACATACGGCATAGAAAGGTTGGCGGTGGCGGCAGGTATACAAAACGGCCTGGTGGAGGGCAAAAAGCTCAGCCGTGAAGCTCGAGCACCGCTCAGGGAGCTTGTATTGGAAACTGTTGTCCCCGACGACGAAGGCAGATCCGACACCGGCGGTGCTCTTGGAACCATCAGTGTAAATAAATACGGCATTATCGAACCGCGAACGGAGTTCGACAAGCCTCGAGCGGCATACCAAATCCGGAGTGCTCTCCTTGGGGAGCAAACTAAGTTCGAGGTGTGTGTGAACCTGGGCCTGATGCCACGGTGGCAATGGGCTTTCGCTCAACCGAAGGGTGGAAGGAAGGGTAAAATCGAGCCGCTGTAGCAGGCGGCGAAACCGAACTCCCGGTGGAAGCAAGGCAATCGCAGACAACTGATATTGGCGATCGAGTGAGTCGTCAAAAAATAATCTGTAAGATGGATGGTTGGGCATCGACCGTAGGCGGCATGCGTACCGACACAAGAGTATGTCACGTCGATTGGTCAAGGGTAATACAGCAGCCTCGGCATACAGACTTTCAACAGGGCTGGTGTAAAATGCACCGGTCGCCAGACGTAATCCACGATGGTGGATAGAGTTGAGACGGCGGAGAATCGACGGCCGTGCTGAAGAGTATACAAGGCTTCCATAGTCGAGCTTCGACTGAACAATGGCCTGGTAAAGGTGAAGCAGGACGGTACGATCCGCTCCCCATGACGTGCCACTGAGGACACGAAGAACGTTAAGGGATCGGGCACAACGGGCAGCCAGGTAGGACACATGTGTGGACCAGCAAAGTTTCCGATCCAACATGAGTCCCAAGAATTTTGTAGTCTCCACGAAAGGGAGAGCAACCGGGCCGAGACGTAGAGAAGGTGGAAGAAATTCCTTGTATCTCCAGAAATTGATACACACAGTTTTCTCAGTGGAGAATCGGAAGCCGTTTGCGATGCTCCAGGAATACAGACGGTCAAGACAGCGTTGGAGAAAACGCTCCAAGAGACACGTCCGCTGGGCGCTACAATAAATTGCGAAATCGTCAACAAAAAGAGATCCGGAGACGTCGGCTGAAAGGCAGTCCACGATTGGATTGATTGCAATGGCAAAGAGCGCCACACTCAAGACGGAGCCCTGTGGTACCCCATTTTCCTGGCAAAAGGTATCTGACAAAACAGAGCCCACCCGTACCCGGAACTTGCGATCCGCCAAAAACGCTTGAATGAAAAGAGGAAGGCGGCCCCGAAGGCCCCATGTGTGCAATGTGCGGAGAATGCCCGCTCTCCAACAGGTATCGTATGCCTTCTCCAAGTCGAAGAACACGGCTACTGTTTGACGCTTCTTCAGAAAGTTGTTCATAATGAAGGTCGACAACGTAACGAGGTGGTCAGCAGCAGAGCGGTGTCGACGAAAACCGCATTGGATATTAGTCAGGAGGCGGCGAGATTCGAGGAGCCAGACCAACCGATCGTTAACCATGCGTTCCATCACCTTACAGACGCAGCTCGTCAGAGAAATAGGACGATAACTGGAAGGAAGGTGTTTGTCCTTCCCTGGTTTGGGGATGGGGACAACAATGGCTTCACGCCAACTCGTGGGAACATGACCTTCAGTCCATATGCGATTGTAGGTACTAAGAAGAAAGCACTTGCCCGCAGGAGAGAGGTTCTTCAGCATTTCAATGTGAATGGAATCGGGCCCGGGAGCAGAAGACCGGGACAGGGCGAGAGCACGATCTAGCTCCTGCATGGTGAAGGCGACGTTATAATTTTCCCGATTAAAAGAGCGGAAAGAAGGCGGCCGTGCCTCCTCTACCTGTTTGCGAGGGAGAAAGGCAGGGTGGTAATGGGCAGAACTCGAAACCTCCGCAAAGAAACGATGCAATGCGTTTGAAACATCAGCTGGGTCCACGAGGACCGCGTTCCCCACGGTCAGGCCAGGAATCGGGGAGTGGACCTTGATGCCGGACAAACGGCGTAGGCCACCCCAGACAACCGTGTAGGGAGTAAAACGGTTAAAAGAACTAGTAAAAGCTGTCCAGCAAGCTTTCTTGCTGTCGTTTATGATACGACGGCACTGCGCTCTCATACGTTTGTAATTGATGCAATTCTCCAAAGTTGGGTGGCGGCGGAAGGTGCGTAAAGCACGGCGCCGGGCTCGAAGCGCGTCGCGGCAGGCTGCAGTCCACCAAGGGACCTGGACACGACGTGGAGAAGAGGATGTACGAGGTATGGAACGTTCAGCAGCAGTGAGGATAACCTCTGTGAGGTATTCGACCTGACTGTCACAGTCGGGAAAATGCTGATTGTGAAAAACAGCCATGGAAGAATAAAGCCCCCAGTCGGCTTTAGAAATGTTCCAACTGGCGGGACGTGGAGATGGGGAATGATGTAGGAAGTGGATGATGCAAGGGAAATGGTCACTCGAGTACGTGTCAGAAAGTGCATACCACTCAAACCGACCGGCAAGCTGAGGAGTGCATATTGCAAGGTCTATATGGGAATAAGTGTGTGTTGTGTCAGAAAGGAAGGTCGGTGCACCGGTGTTGAGGCAGACAAGATCGAGGCGGTGGAGAATGTCCACCAAAAGGGAGGCTCTCGGACAAGGTGCCGGAGAGCCCATAGGGGGTGGTGGGCATTGAAGTCGCCTACCAACACGAAAGGTGAAGGGAGCTGGTCAACAAGGTTTAGCACATCTGCCCTAGTAAGGGCAGATGACGATGGCGAATATATATTACAGAGGGAGAAGGTAAATGTGGATAAGGTGATGCGGACGGCAACTGCCTGTAGGTGAGTGTGCAAGGAAATGGGATGGAAATAGACGTCGTCTCGAAGGAGCATTAGAACCCCTCCATGGGCTGGGACACCTTCCACGGGTGGCAGGTCGAACCGCACAGAGGTGTAGTGTGGAAAGTCTGCACGATCACGGGGACGCAACTTAGTTTCCTGGAGGCAGACTAGAAGCGGGCAGTGCAATCGAAGGAGTAATTTTAACTCCTCCCGATTAGAACGAATGCCGCGAATGTTCCACTGAAGGAGCGCCATGATAACAATGAGAGAAGAAATAAGGATAAAAACCAAGTAGCGAGCGGGTTCACCTCGACGGCCGCTGAGGACCGGATTTCGAGGGAGCACTGCTATCGCTGTCCAGGGGCAAAGGGTCGTGGTCCATAGGTTCGACCGACGTGCCTGCCACCTCCCTGAGTTGATCAGGAGGGGCAGTTTCCACCGCCGGTAAAGGGCCGGGCGCCCGGCAAACGGAGCGTCCCGGTGAAACAGAAGACGGCCGAGGCCGGCAACTGTTGGACGGCGCGACAGATGGGTCACGCCTCGGCGGGGAAGGAGAGGAACTCTTTTTCTTGTCAGCTCTTCTGGAAGAGTGACGACGGGAAGAGGCAGTTGACGGTTGGGAAGCCTGAGAACGCAGAAAATCCTCACGGACGGGTTCCTTTTTCAAGGTCCGGGCATCTTGTTTAGGTGCCCGCGGTTTACTAGATGTTGACGAAGACTGTACCTTAGAAGCAGCAGGAGGAAGCGGGGACGTGGAACGGGCAATCTTCGGGCTGGCGGATCGCACAACTGTGTCAGCGAAAGTGAAATCACAAGTCTGGGTACTGGAATCCTTAGTAGGTCGAGTTGAGGTGAGGACCTTACTGTATGTACCCGCTGGGAGGACAGTGGGCTTTCGACTCGCCAACAACTTTCGAGCGACAGATGTTGATACCTTCTCCATGACCCGAATTTGCTGAATGATTTTTTCATCCTTATATACAGGGCAGTCGCGAGAGGTAGCCGCATGGTCGCCGTTGCAGTTAAGGCAGTGAGGGGACGGAGGTGGGCAATCCCCCTCATGGGCGTCCCTACCACAAGTGACACATTTTGCTGCATGTGGGCAATGTTCACGGGTATGGTTGTACCTGTGGCATTGGTAGCAGCGCGTTGGGTTTGGAATATAAGGGCGGACTGAGATAACTTCGTACCCTGCTTTGACCTTCGATGGGAGGTCAACTCTGTCGAATGTCAAAAACACAGTACGAGTCGGTGCCAGCTGGTTATCTACCTTTTTCATCACCCTGTGGACGGCTGTCACACCCTGATCGGACATATAGGACCAGATGTCGTCATCAGACAACCCGTCAAGGGATCTCGTAAAAACTACCCCACGTGACGAGTTGAGTGTGCGGTGCGCTTCTACTTTGACTGGAAACGTGTGCAATAACGTAGTCCGGATAAGTTTCTGGGCTTGGAAAGCACTGTCCACTTCCAGCAACAATGAGCCATTGCGCTGACGCGAACAGGTTTTAACAGGGCCAGCAATTGCATCAACACCTTTCTGTATAACGAAAGGATTGACAGAATTGAAGTCTTTTCCGTCGGTGCGCGACACAACAAGAAATTTCGGCAAATTAGGCAGAGTCTTCTTTTGCTGAGGCGAGTCTATCTTACGTTTCTGGGTCAATGTCAGTGAAGAAGAGAAGGAAGTCATTGCGGAAGTGTCCCCCGTGATTACCGGCGTCTCCGATGGCGCGCTCCTTCCTAGTGGGGGCCCTCTCCGAGGGCTTACCCGCCTTAGGTGATTGTTCACACCTCAGGTCACACCTCCCGAGAACTGACGGAGGGACCAATTGGCATGTTCGGAAGGTACCAGCTCGGGTAATCACCCCTCCCTGGGCCTGGCCTTTACCAGGGGGTACGTACGTGCCCTACTTGTCTACCCGGGGCGGGGAATTACGCGTTACCACGTCATCTGCTACGCATGATAATGCATGGGTCGGCCTTCAGACACGCACAGGGAGGAAAGAAGAAGAATAGAGGAAGTGAAGAGAAAGAAGGAAAGGTGTCTCAAACGCCGAGGCGGAGACTAATGAGAAGAAGGCGAGGAGAGGACAAGGAGAGAGAGACAGAAACAAAGGGTAAGAAAGGAAGGAACCAAGGAATAAGAGAAACGACAACAAGAAAACACCTGAACTCGTGAAATACGCCCGTCTCCGGGTGAAGGCATAAACCAGGAGGGAAAGTGAAGCAGCCTGGGGCAGAAGAAAGGCTGCTCCGGCTCGGGGCCCCGTGCGCGCCACACACGTACCCACAAAAGAACTGTGGGCCCCCTGGGGGGAACACAGACGGGAGGTGGTGTACAAGGTACGTCTGGGTGTGATGGACGACCACAGTCCCGACAGGTGGAGCTGGCGGTACACCTGGAGGACATGTGCCCGAACCTCCAGCATTTAAAACAACGCATAGGGGGAGGAACGTAGGGCTTTATGTCACACTGGTAAATCATCATCTTGACCTTCTCAGGCAATGAGTCGCCCTCAAAGGCCAAGATGAATGCACCAGTGGCGACCCTGTTGTCCTTCGGACCCCTATGGACTCGCCTTATAAAGTGAACACCTCGCCATTCCAAGTTCTTGCGGAGTTCGTCATCTGACTGCAAAAGGAGATCCCTATGAAAAATCAAACCCTGTACCATGTTCAGGCTTTTGTGTGGGGTGATAGTAATCGGAACATCACCCAGCTTGTCACAGGCGAGCAAAGCCCGTATCTGTGCTGGGGATGACGTCGTTATTAAAACCGATCCCGATCGCATCTTCGACATGCCGTCTACTTCTCCAAACTTATCGTCCAAGTTCTCGACGAAAAAGAGAGGTTTCGTGTTCATGAAAGATTCACCATCAGTCCTGGAACATACTAAATACCTTGGAGCATATTGTTGTCCTCGGCTACGAGATCTGCGTTCCTCCCATGGCGTGGCCAAGGAAGGGAACGACTGGGGGTCATAAGTCTCAGCATTGAAGTCTACTTTTCCTCTCTTAGAGACGGTGGTTAAACGCCCACCAGCGTTGCTTTGGGTCCTTTTCATCGTGTTCCCACGAGCAGCTAGGGAAATAAAGGTCCACCCAGACAGAGCCCCGCTTGCCTGGGTAAGCCTCGTACAACTGAGGTGCGGCAGGTTCCTCAGAGGTTGCTCGCTAGCGGCTGTTCAACCTCAACAGCCATGCATCTCCTCGGTACGTAGCACACCTTGAGATAGAGGTTTTTTTTATAGAGGTTTATTCCGTCCTCGCGACCCGGGCGATTAAGCCAAGATTCCCGGGCTCTGAAACGTACAACGTTCCACCGTCGCGCCGAACGATGGTCGTTGAAGCACACACAGAGCTTACGGTGTAGCGGACTGTTGGCGCGACACAGCCCACAGCTCAGGACCCCGGGTTCGCCAAGCCCGTACTCAGCAAATTAATGCTGAGCCCCTGAGGGGGTTTATAAGTTACTTACTTATAAACGTAATAGCATTTTTCCCCTAGCAGTGGAATCTGTTCATTCGAGTTGGATACTAAAGAGTTTCCACTATAATCTTTATAAGATATTTTATAACGCGCTCAGCCAGGTGCATTTCTGCGGCTACGTTAGCGCGTCGGCTGCGCATAACGCCATCTAGTCTTTTCAGCAGGAACTACGTGATGGACGCCAGCTGCTCGCGGCTCTGCCCCCGCTCAGGCAGGCGGCTCGGAGAGTGCGGCTCGCTCATTGCCCACCTCTGCTCTAGGTGATGGTGCGCATATGCACAAGTCGCGCCGTCTCCGACCATTCAGCCGCACGTTGGACTCGGCACGTTGACCTCACACGCTCCGTGTGCCGACGGCTAAGGGGGAACTGTTTACTGCCAGTCAGTTAACCCGCAAGCATTAGCACAAATGCCCCCTTGAAATCGAACATTTCCTTTTGAAGTCCTAGCATCCTCGTGGTTCTATGCACAGAGCTGTAAATAACTTTCGGGTCATTGAAGACGGTAACATACAACGCTTCCAGTGCGATATCCGCTTCGTGGGGGCGGTTGGCGTGGGTCTGGTGAACGTTAGGGGTGGACCTCGGCGCAGGCAGTGGGCCGTGCAGCAGGGTCCCGCTGATCGCTGACGCAGCCGGCGCACGGCCGCCGGGCCGCTGACGGGCTGTCGTGCGCAGGCGCCGCCCTGTGCCGTGGCGTGACACGACGTTTCCGCCAGGCTGCGCCCCCAAGGCCCGCCGTAATCAGTCACGCAGCCGCGCGTGACGGGACCGACGCGGCGTTTCAGTCGCGAATGCCGGCGACCACCGGCCGTGGCGCGCACAGCGGCGGCGCATCTTTTCACACACTGCGATTTATCTTCGTGCGGAGAGCGCAACAGAAATGTCGCACTATCTACACAGGTTCACGTGTATATCTTTCGCACTACTGTGAACGCTGTGACAGGGCGTATTGGAGTTACAGTGACTGTAGGATCGACGTCTGCCTGAAGCTCGTTATCGTACACAGAGAGGATGGAACGTTTGCACACTGACAACACCAAAAGTTAAATGACGTATACACTGGGCTGGCAGTTACATTTCAAAAGCCGGCCGCGGTGGCCGTAGAGCCGGGCGCTGTGGTTCAGCGCGCCCGGTCAGGGGAGTGAAAGCCCTCTGTAATAAAAAAGCTGCGCCATGAACAAATAGAACAACACCGAACAAAATCCGATCAACGACCGCAAGGAAAAGAACAATCCATAGAGTAGCAAAACTAAAATAAAAATTAAAAATAAAATAAATAAATAAAAGGAGGGACTGAGGCGCGTAGGTCACTGTCTGCACGGCCACTACGGTCGGGGTTTCGAATCCCCCCTCGGGCATGGATATTTGTGCCGTCCTTAGTGTTAGCTAGTTCATACGTAGTTTGTAAGTTTAGGAACTGATAACCGCTTAGTTAAGTCCCATAAGCTATACAAAAGTTTTAATATTTCAAAAAAACATTTTCTAACGCAGGTAAATGAAATACAGATGCGGTTAAAGTATTTTTATTTTATTATTTTTGTTATTTATTTATTTATTTATTTTTCTTTTCAGCTTTCGTCATCATCACTCCCCCGATTGTATTTTACACTGATTTTCAATTTTGTCAATTGTCTGTAAATCTATCGGACCAAACTGCGTGGTCATCAGTCCGTAGCTTACAAACTACTTAAACCTAGGTAAACTAACCTACGGACAAACACACACACCCATGCCCCAGGGAGGACTTGAACGGCGAGCAACCGCGCGTTCCGCAGCGAGGTGCTTTAGACCGCTCGGCTACTCCACCGCGGCCACCGATTTTCTATACACTCAAATGTTCAAAATTATACGGGACGGAACTACATCGGTCATCAGTCTCAAGTCTTACAAACTAGGTTAAACTAACCTAAGTACAATACATCCAATCCCGAGGTAGGATTCGAACCTCTCACAAGGGATGAAATAAATCGCAATTTGCGATCAGTTATGGCTTCACTGTACTAGGTTTAGATGAAATACCAAAGTGCGGCGAATGAAAATTTGTGCCCGACGGGGTTTCGAACCCGGGATCTCCTGCTTACTAGGCAGACGCCATGCAGGCAGTGCCATATACATTCAAGTAATCTTATTCCCATTGCTCGAAAATCAGCCGACTTGCTGACACACAATATTTAAAATGTTATATGTGAAATATTTGCGTGTTGTTATTTTTTAGGCTATAACATGAATGCGTCTTACACTAGTCTGTAGTACATTCTCATAACGAAAACGTTGCAGCAGTTTGGGTGGCGAATAATGCACCACACAATGAGGTGGGCCAGTATTACGCCAAGTTCCAAGCTTCATCCAGTTTACGAGCGAGACCACCTGCCATCAAGTACGTGCAGAACTTTATACGAGCGTCTGCCGCCTCGGACACCTGTTACCCGTGCCTCACGCGCGTGCCTTATAGGTCCCTTACCCTCCATAGGAACACACCCAACATCGCAAAGTTGAATTGACTTTCACGTACATTTCTCATGATCTTTAGTACAATCCGTAAACGATACGGTCGTTTCTCAGCATCGGTCATCAACCTTTCGTACATTAGGTTACTAAACAATAATGGTGATACATCATAGAGGCACATACTTAGCATGCGAAAGTAACGGAGACTTTTCTTCATATATTATGTCAAGTTCAAGCCAACTTAATAAAAAGAACATATGTTACTCTTACTCCATCTAAAGGGAACAACGACAGAAATTTGATGCTGTGTCTGAGGCAGTTTCTACGTAGCAAACTGTAAGCAGTGATGACCATAGGGCTAGAGAGAGGAAGTTCCTATTCAAAGGGTATGGATATTAGTACGTAGTTCAAAAACGATTAGCATTTTATCGATGACGGTCCCCAGGTTCATAATCAAATTCGATATTGCTGCGAAACATCGCAGAGCTGTAAAATGTGCCAACAGCTCTCGTTGTTGCTAAAAACTTAAGGTAACTTTTTTTTAACCCGTTGTTCTGGCTTTAAGTCTGCAGACTAGTTTGATGCAGCACTCCACGCTACCACGTCCTGTGCAAACCTCTTCATTTGACGATAAGTACGACAACCTACATCCCTTTCAATCTGCTTACTGTTTTCGTCCTTCGGTCTCCCTCCACTATTTTTACCCCACACACTTCCTATTACTGCTAAGTGGACGATTCCTTGATGTCTCAGAATGTGTTCCACCATGTGGTTCTCTTAGTCAGGATATGCCAGAAACGGCTTTCCTCCCCAATACTGGTGAGCACCACCTCATTAGTTCCGTGATCTAGCCATCTAATTTTGATCATTCGTCTGTAGCAACACTTTTCGAAAGCTAACATCTTTTCGTCTGAACCCCTTAACGTCCACGTTTCACTCCCATTCATTGCTACACTCAAGACAAATGCTTCAGAAAGGACTTCCAGACATTTGAACTAATATTGGATGTCAACAAATTTCGCTTCTTCAGAAGCTTTTTTTTCCAAAGCCTTTCAGCATGTTATGTCTTCCTTACTTCGGCCATCAGGAATTTTTTTGCTACCTAAAGAACAAAAATCATCTACTACTTTTATTGTGTTACTGTGTCACTTTTATTGTGTTTACTGTTTTTCCTTCAGCATCGCCTGATTTTCTGACACTACTTTTTACTCTTGTTAATGTCCATCTTTTACCATTCCTTCAAGAAACTGTCCATTCCGTTTGTTATTCCAGGTCATCTGCTGTCTCTGGCAGAATTACTATGTCATCAGCAAACCGCAAAGTTTTATTCCCTCTACCTGGACATTAATTACCTCTCCGAATTTCTCCTTGCATTCCTTCACAGCTTGCTCAATGTACTGAATAAAAAACATTGGGGAAAAGCTACAACCCTGTCTTACTCCCTTCTAAACGACTGCGACACTTTCATGTACGAAAATCAGACAGCAATTATTGGAGTCGAAGGACAAGTTGAATATAACTCTTCGATCCCTATATGTTACCGTTGCTACGTTCACAACCTGAAAAATTGTAATCCAGTCAACATTGTCAAATGCTTCTTCAGATCAACAAATGCTAAAAATGTAGGTTTGCCTTTCCTTCGCCTATCTTCTAAGATAAGTCTTAATCTGAGTATTGCCTCCCATGTTCCTACATTTGTCCTAAATCCAAACTGATCTTCTCCGAGGTTGGATTCCACAAGTTTTTCCATTCGCCTGTACATAATTCGTGTTAGTATTTCGCAACCATGACTTATTAAACTGATGTTATGTAATTTTCACATTTGTCTGCACTTGCATTCTTAGGAATTGGAATCACTATATTCTTATCGAAGTCTGAGGGTATTTCCCTTCCTCTCATGAATCTTGCATGCCAGGTGGAACAATTTCTTCACTACTGGTTCTCCTACCGATGATTGCAGTTCAGACGGAACATCATCTACTCCTGGGTCCTTGTTTCTACTTAAATCTTTCAGTGCTTTATCAGTGCTCGCAGTCTAGTATCTCCTATCTTATCTTCCTCTACTTCCATTTCTAGAATAGTGCCTTCCAGTTTATTTCCTGTGTACATTCCTTCCATCTTTCAGCTTTCCCTTGTTTACGTAGTACTGGTTTTCCATCTGAGTTCTTGATATTCATACCGCTGCTTTCCTTGTCTCCACCCCCCAGGGGGCCCACAGCTCTTTTGTGGGTAAGTGTGTGGCGCGCACGGGTCCCTGAGCCATTGCGGCCTTCCTTCCTGTTTCCCAGGCCGCTTTTCCTCACCCTGGTTCCCTCCCTTCCTAATCCTTTTTCCCACCCTACCCTTCTCCAACCCCGTCTCTAGGTGGTCTCGTGTTGACGGCCCGGCTATTCCCATGGTACTGTTGGTTTTGCAATTGTGTCTTTGTTTGCCGTGTTCACAGTTTTCGGCCCAGTTAGGTCCCCATTGTGGTTTGACCTCCACCAAAATTTCTGAGTAAGTGTGAGCCATTTGGGGAAGAACTCCCAACCTAGCCCCTACGGCGCGGATTCCTACCCTTTCCTTCCACATCCCTTCCTCGCCGTAGCCCCCTCACCCGCTAGGTCACCAGCACGGTAGCCAGTCCGTGTGGTGGGGCTGTTATGTACCCTCATGGTTGAGCCCCCTGAATTGCACAGGGATCACACTGCCGATGCCTGAGCTGTGACCTCCTCATGAATGCCAAGGAGTCGATGCCTGTCTTTGCGGGGCATCAGGACTCCCGGCAACGGTCATCCTGCCAGGTGGCGTTGCTGTGGCTGGGTGGCGCCCTTGAGGAGAGCCCCTGTTTCGGAGTGGGTGGCATCGGGGCGGACATTCCGCAATGAAAAGGAAACAAGCCTCAGAAAATCCTGGCTCTAAGTCAGGTGTCTCGAAGGTTGAAAGATTTAATTTCACTAGATACGACCCCAAATCGTTTCCTTCCCTAACTCAATCTTGGGGGGAACGAGGGTCCACAAAGCAGGCTGAGACATATTCACCTTGATACTTAGTGTGTACCAGACAGGATGGGGAATCTTTCCAGGCAACTAAGCCTTCCTTCTTCGTCGAACACCTCGAAGAAAGGTTTGGCGAAGTTGCCGGAATGTCGAAACTGCGCGACGGTTCGGTCTTAATACAGGCGGAGGCCCCTGCTCAATCACGGAGCCTCTTAAAATGTGATCATTTAGGCGAAATTCCTGTCACAGTAACACCCACAAGTCCTTAAATAGGGTACAGGGGGTGATATACCATCGAGACCTTTTGCTACAGACAGATGATGAGTTACGTGAGCACCTACAACGACGCGGAATCCATTTTGTCCGGCGCGTATTTAGAGGACCCAAGGATAATAGGGTGGCCACTGGCGCATTTGTCTTGGCCTTTGAGGGTGACAATCTGCCCGAAAAGGTCAAGGTCATGATGTATCGCTGTGACGTCCAGCCATACATCCCCCCTCCAATGCGATGTTTCAAGTGTTGGCGTTTCGGACACATGTCCTCTCGTTGCAACGCTGCTGGAACCTGTCGGGACTGTGGCCGTCCTTCACACCCGGACGCTGCCTGTACTCCTCCTCCTTACTGCGTCAACTGCAGTGGTCACCACTCTCCCTGTTCACAGGACTGTCCCGCTCTACACAAAGAGCGGAAGATAGTAGAATATAAGACCTTGGACCGACTAACCTACTCAGAGGCTCGGAGGAAGTACGAAAAGCTGCATCCAGTCACTTTACTTTCTTCATATGCTGCAGCTACATCGATGGCGCCACAACCAGTGGCCACTTCTCGCACTGTTGTAACTCCATCTGTGGGCCCTATGGGCCGCCCGTATACCTCGGCCTCCCAGACATCTGGAGGCACACCATCTTCTGCGGGGCTTATACTGCCCCCCACGTCGGGAGTCGGGAGTCGTTACCCCTACTCCCCAGCCAGAAAAGGGTTCACCTTCTCTGGCTTCTTCTTCTGGGAAGGGAACCTGTTCTTACCTTCCACCCATGTCACCACCGAAATTAGACTCCAGCCAGCAGCTGAAGGACACTCGGCCAGAAAGCCACCTGGCTCCTCAGTCTTCCCACGCTCCTCAAGCCCCGCCGGAGAAACCCCCCTCCTCCGGTAGGCCCAAGGAACGACGGGAAGACAAAAAAGACAAGAAGGAAAAGACATGCACCGTCAACCAGGAGACAGTCTGATCCTCCAATGGAATTGTGGAGGATTTTTCGGTCACTTGGCTGAATTGCGTCAGCTGATGAGCTCTTTTCCACCACTTTGTGTTGCTCTCCAGGCAACCTGGTTTCCTAGTGATCGGACCCCCACCCTTCGGGGCTACCGGGGGTACTTCAATAACCGCACCATCTACAATAGGGTGTCGGGCGGGGTATGTCTATATGTACATACCTCTGCCTATAGTTCCCCAGTGCCACTTCACACAGCCCTGGAGGCTGTCACTGTCAGGGTTCGAGCATCACGGGACATTACCATCTGTTCCCTTTATCTCCCTCCTGATGCAGCAGTGGCACCAGCTGACCTGGCAGCCTTGATCGCTCAGCTTCCTTCACCGTTTCTTATTTTAGGAGATTTTAATGCACATCACCCCCTATGGAGGAGCAACGTGACTACAGGACATGGTCGAGAATTTGAACTACTTTTTAACCAACTTGACCTTTGTATTCTTAATACAGGAGCTCCAACCCATTTTAGTGTGGCCCATGGCACCTTTTCCGCCATAGACCTTTCTGTGTGTAGTCCGGGCTTACGTCCACTACTTCACTGGTGGGTCCATGATGACCTTTGTGGAAGCGACCACTTCCCATCTTCCTTTCGCTTCCCCACCACCAACGCCACGCACGCCTATCCCGCTTGTCCTTCTACAGGGCCGACTGGGCAGCATACACTTCTGCTGCAACGTTGGATACCCCTCTCCCTGCTGATGCGACGATGGCTGTAGAACAAATTATTTCCATTGTCGTTTCTGCTGCTGAGTCCGCGATACCATCTTCTTCTGCCTTACCTCGGCGAAGACCAGTGCCCTGGTGGTCACCGGAGATAGCAGCAGCTATCCGCAATCGCCGCAGGGCTCTGCAGCAATACCGGCGCCACCCCACCCTTGACCACCTGGTTGCATTTAAGCGTCTTCGGGCCCAGACACGCCGGCTTCTCCGGCAGCACAAGCAAGCATGCTGGGAGGAATATGTATCCACAATTGGACCCCGTGTCTCTTCTAGCCAGATTTGGACAAAGATTCGTCGCATATCAGGTCACCATCCACCGACAGGGGTCGTGGGTCTCTCTATCCGCGGTACAATCCATACCGACCCGACCATTATTGCCGAGTATTTTGCAGCACACTTTGATCTTCATTCGGCGTCCACAGCCTACAGCCAAGGTTTTTGTACCTTAAAAGAGCGGGCTGAGCGAAGGCAGTTGGTATTTCGCACAAACCGCCAAGAGCCATACAATTCGCCATTTACAGAGTGGGAATTTCAAACTATTCTTGGTTGGTTGGTTGGTTTGATGTTTTAGGGAGACAAAACTACGGAGGTCATCAGTCCCCCATTCCACCACAGGGCTAGAGAAGTGTGGAAACACTGAAAAGTCCGCCCAGAGTTAAAACTGTTACGGGACGAAAACCCCACTCAATCAATAAAATGTAAACAAATTCGACAAAGGACAACAAGGCGGGAGACAACATGATAGGACACAATCACACGGAAACAGCAAACAAGTGTGGAAATGAAATGACAAAGTCAAAGTTCGTGGTTGACCGACCATGAGAATAAAATAGGAAGGGTCAGCCACGGGGCAACACAAGCTTCATATAGAGTTGTAAAAACCGCTGTTACGAATAAAACCTCAAACAGAATCAGCCATATTGGCATCGTTACATAAAACGTCAGATAAAATTGCAGGAAGATTAAAATCCCGCCGCAGGGCGGCTAAAAGACGACAGTCCATCAAAATGTGGGACACTGTCAAGGGAGAACCACAACGACAACGAGACGGGTCCTCACTGCGCAGGAGATGGCTGTGGGTCAACCAAGTATGGCCAATGCGGAGCCGGCACAGGACTACCGAGTCCCGGCGAGAGGCCCGCATTGAGGAGCGCCAATGCAGCCGTAGTCTCCTTGACAACCAGAAGCTTGTTGGGCGTGCTCAGGTTGCGCCATTCAGCATCCCAAAGCTGATGTACCCGACGGCGCAACAAGGTACGGATGTCTGAAGCTGGGAGACCGATCTCTAAGACAGAGGCATTAACCGCCTGTTTGGCAAGCCCATCGGCACGTTCGTTGCCTGGGATGCCAACGGGACCCGGAGACCAAAGGAACACCACTGATCTGCCAGACTGAACAAGGGCAAAAACAGCCACTCGGATGGCCATCACCAATGGCGAACGTGGATAACACTGTTCCAGAGCACGTAAACTACTCAGGGAGTCACTACAAAGAAGGAAAGACTCACCTGGGCAGGAACGCATATGCTCGAGAGCACGGAAGATGGCCACCAGTTCTGCAGTAAGAACACTGCAGCCTTCTGGCAGAGACAGCTGCTCAACATGGTCACCATGTACGTAGGCAAGGCTAATGCGGCCGTTTACCATCGAGCCGTCCGTATAAACAATGTCGTAGCCGGGGTGCTCAGCAACGACAGCAGGAAACTGGCGGCGGAGAGCCTCAGGGGGAAGCGAGTCCTTGCGCCCGTGGGCCAAGTCTAAATGAAGACATGGCCGTGGCAGGCACCATGGAGGTGTGCGTGAATGGGCCCAAAATGGAGGTGGTAGAGGATAGGACTCAAGCTCCCCCAGGAGGGACTGCACATGGACGGCTATTGTGTGTCCAGACTTGGGGCACTGCTGCTGGTGACGAACAGCCACAGTAGAAAAAAGTAGGCGGTAGTTGGGATGTCCTTTGGAACTATAGACGCGGGCTGCATACGCTGTCAACAGTTGCTGGCGGCGGACCCGTAGCGGGGGTACCCCGGCCTCCGCTAGAAGACTGGCCACAGGGCTGGTTCGGAAGGCTCCCGTCGCAATTCGAACCCCACAGTGGTGAATAGGGTCCAATAGGCGCAACGCTGAAGGTGCTGCAGAGCCATGAGCGAGGCACCCATAATCTATACGCGATTGCACCAAGGCTGTATAGAGCCGCAGCAGGGTGGAGCGGTCAGCTCCCCATGCGGTATGGCCCAAACATCGAAGGGCGTTAAGATGTCGCCCGCACTCCCGTTTCAGAAAACGAATATGAGGGAGCCAGGGCAGTCGGGCATCAAAAATCAGGCCGAGGAATCGGTGGGTGTCCACAACAGGAAGCAGTTGGTCGTCAAGATAGAGTTCAGGGTGGGGGTGCACCGTCCGACGCCGACAAAAGTGCATTACACGTGTTTTGCCGGCGGAAAACTGGAAGCCATAATGCTGAGCCCACATGTGTGCCTGGCGGATGGCCGCCTGGAGTCGGCGTTCAGCAGCACTTGTTGTGGTGGAGCAGAAAGATATGCAAAAATCATCGGCGTACAGGGAAGGAGACACCGATGAACCCACAGCTGCAGCCAGGCCATTAATGGCCACCAAAAACAGCGAGACACTCAGCACAGACCCCTGTGGGACCCCATTTTCCTGGATATGGGGCGAACTATGGGCAACACCGACTCGGACCCGAAACGTGCGGAGTCGGAGGAAATTTACAATGAAGATGGGAAGTGACTCCAGAAGGCCTCACTCATGCAGCGTAGCGAGGATGTGACGCCGCCATGTAGTATCGTAGGCCTTCTGAAGGTCAAAGAAAACTGGAATGAGGTGCTGACGACGGGAAAAAGCTGTCCGAACCGCTGACTCCAAGCACACCAGATTATCCGTCGTAGAACGACCCTGGCGGAATCCACCCTGCGATGGCGCCAGAAGGCCCCGTGACTCGAGCACCCAAGTCAAGCGACGTGCGACCATATGTTCGAGCAACTTGCAGAGAACGTTGGTCAGGCAGATGGGACGATAACTGTCAACCTCCAGTGGGTCCCTGCCAGGCTTCAGCACTGGTATGACGATGGCTTCCTGCCACTGGGACGGAAACTCGCCACCACCCCAAATGCGGTAGAATATTTCTAGGACATGGCGCTGAGAATCCTGCGAGAGGTGTTTGAGCATCTGTGCATGGACACGATCGGGACCGGGAGCCGTATCTGGGCAATTGGCCAAGGCACTAAGCAGCTCACTTACGGTAAATGGGGCGTTGTAGGACTCCCGACGACGCGTCGCAAAGGAGAGGCGCTGTCGCTCCACACGCTCCATGCGGGAGCGAAATGCTGCACTGTAGTTAGCAGATGCAGAGCACCTAGCGAAGTGATCAGCAAGATGTTCAGCGATCACACTCGGGTCTGTACACATAGCCCCATGGATAGAAATCCCAGGGACGCTAACAGGAGGCTGGTGGCCATAGAGGCGCCTGATCTTAGTCCACACCTGAGATGGAGAGACACGAGAATCTAAGGTCGAGACATACCTCTCCCAACATTCTTGTTTGGCTCGTTTGATGAGTTGCCGAGCCTTGGCACGAAGTCGCTTGAAAGCGATGAGGTTGGCCACTGATGGGTGCCGTTTGTGACGCTGAAGAGCTTGCCTACGTTCTCTGATTGCGGCAGCGATTTCCGGCGACCACCAGGGCACGGACCTCTGCCGGGACGAACCAGAAGAAGACGGGATTACAGACTGAGCTGCAGAGACAATGACGTCTGTTAAATTATCGACCACCACATCAATGTTAGTGTCCGGAAAATATCGAACAGTGGCAGCAGTTGTAAATGCATCCCAGTCAGCTTTGTTAAGAGCCCAACTGGGCAAACGGCTAGGGCAATGACGCTGGGGCAGTGACAAAAAATCGGAAAGTGGTCACTGCCACACAAGTCGTCATGCACTCTCCAATGAAGAGATGGTACGAGGCCAGGGCTGCAAATAGAGAGGTCGATGGCCGAGTAGGTGCCGTGTGCTACACTGAAATGCGTGGGAGCACCTGTATTTAAAATACAAAGATCGAGCTGGGAGACAAGATTTTCAACCTCCCTACCTCGGCCAGTAGTCATGTCGCCACCCCACAAAGGGTTATGGGCGTTGAAATCGCCCATGATGAGGAAGGGTGGGGGGAGCTGAGCAATCAGTGCAGCTAACACGTGGCAGGGGACTGCACCATCAGGTGGAAGATAAACACTGCAGGCGGTTATAGCTAGTGGTGTCCTGATCCGAACAGCCACTGCCTCCAAAGGTGTTTGAAGGGGCACAGCTTCACTGTAGGCAGAGTTGATGACATGAATGGAGACGCCACCAGATGCTCTGTCATATACTGGACGATTCGTGTAAAACTCACGATAGCCAGCCACGAAGCGTTGGGGTTCACGTTGCCGGAAGCCAGGTTTCCTGGAGGGCAACGCACAGTACATGAGAAGAGCATAAAAGTTGTTTCAGCTCTGCTAGGTGGGAAAAATAACCGCCGCAATTCCACTGGAGGAAAGTGCTGCCTAAGGACTGGGGAGGCATGAAAGTGATTAAGAGACGCGGTGCGCCTCAGTGTCACTTGCCGCCACCCGCTGATGGTCTGTGGTGTCCATATCCATTGCGTCTAGGGTGTCTGTAAGAGCGAGGTCCTCTTTAGACGCAAGGATTTCGACCTCATTGTCTGAGTCAGAACTGGTAGCGGACGGCATCGAGGAAGCTGCCTTTGCCACCAGCTCTTTCTCCTGAGGGACATCCTTTTTTCTCGCCCGCTCCCGCTTGGGTTTGGGCTTCGGTGCTCGAGCGGGCTTCCCAGAAGTGGCGTCGGATGTCGACGCAGATGGGGAGGCCCGGCTACCAGTGGGTACCTGGACTTTGAGCCACTGGCTGACGTTTGGCTGTGACGAAACTGGCGTTTCGGAGACCTCAAGAGACCCTTTCCGTGCAGCTATAGGTCGACTGACATCCAGGGTGTCAGACACAGTGGGAACTGCGGGAGGTGGTGGAAGGGGCTCGTCAGGCCCTTTCCCTGAAGGAAGAGCCGGAGAAGGATGACATTTCTCCAGCAGAGGGACGGGGTTCAAAGACCCCGTTGAAGGGGGAGGCAAAAGCCTCGCAGAAGAAGGTGCTACCCCTTGCGTCTGGGGAGCGGAGATCAACTGATGGCCCAAAGGGCCCACAGAAGGTGTGATAGGGGGTCGGGAAACCGCCCTGGATGGAGGTGATGACACTGTGGCAGCAGCATATGTAGTCATCATGGATACCGGGTGGAGTTTCTCATACTTGTGGCGGGCCTCAGAGTAACTTACATGATCGAGGGTCTTATACTCTACGATCTTGCGCTCCCTTCGGAAAGCGGGACAGTCCAGTGAGCAAGGCGAGTGCTGGCCGCTGCAGTTGACACAAGAAGGTGGTGGGGTACAAGGTGCATCGGGATGTACAGGACGGCCACAGTCACGACAAATAGGGGCTGCGTCGCAACGGGAAGACGTGTCCAAACCGCCAGCACTTGAAACAGCGCATGGGTGGAGGGATGTACGGTCGGACATGACATCTGTATACCATCACCTTAACCTTCTCGGGCAAGGTATCGCCGTCGAAGGCCAAGATGAAGGCCCCGGTTGCCACCCTATTGTCTTTTGAATCCCGAAAGACACGGCGGACAAAATGGACACTGCGTCGTTGCAGGTTTTCGCGCAACTCCTCATCCGACTGCAGCAAGAGGTCACGGTGAAAAATGACTCCCTGCAGCAGATTCAAGGTCTTATGTGCCGTTACAGACACTGGCACGTCGCCAAGCGTAGTGCACGTGAGCAAAGCACGAGACTGTGCAGGGGACTCTGCGTGTATAAGAATAGACCCGTCTCGCATCTTGGAAATTCCCGCAACCTCACCGAACTTGTTGTTGTTGGGTTTTTGACGGGCCTAAACAACGACGGTTATCAGTCCCTTTTTCCAGTCCAAGAGATAAAACATTGTGTTAAGCGATCCGAAGTGAATGCACTAACAAGTCAAAGTTTAAAACTTACAGACTAATAGAAAGAAAGGATACGATTAAAAACGAAGAAGGGATAAGACAGCTGAAACATTACAAGAGTGTTTTTGCTGGGTGGTCACAAGGATATAAGGGACACACCCAGCCACTCTGGAACACGTTAAAACCGCCTACCTAACAGACTTAAGCAGGCGGAGGACAGAGAAACGACAGAGAAACACAAACATTAAATGGACTTGTAAAGTCCACACTCACGCATAAAATGTAAAATAGAGTCAACCATGGAGGTGTTGTCAGCTAATGCAAGCTGCAAAACGTCAGGGATATTAAAATTTCGTCTCACTGCGGCTAAATTGTGGCATTCAATTAAGATGTGGGCGACCGTCAAAGGCGCACCACATCGACACTGCGGAGGTTCCTCGCGACGCAGAAGGTGACCATGCGTGAGCCAAGTATGGCCTATACGGAGTCGGCAAAGGACAACCGACTCCCTGCGAGAAGCCCTCAGGGACGTCTTCCATGCAGCGGTAGACGGCTTGACAGCACGGAGCTTATTTGGTTCAGTGGAGTCTGCCCATTCCGAATTCCAAACCTTTAAGACCTTGCGGGTCAACTGAGTTTGGAGGTCGGAAACTGGGAGGCCAATGTCCAGGGACCGCATAGTGGTGGCCTGCTTGGCCAGCTGATCCACACGTTCATTGCCTGGTATACCTACATGCCCTGGCGTCCAAACAAAAACGACAGAACGGCCTGACTCGCCAAGGGCGAATACAGCATCTTGAATGGCTCGCACTACTGTGTTTTTCGGTAGAAACTGGTCGAGGGCCTGTAAGCCACTCAGGGAGTCGCTACAGATGACGATCGACCCCCTGGGGTGAGCTCTGAGGTGTTCAAGAGCTCTCAAAATACCGACCAGTTCTGCGGTGAAGATGCTGCTTCCACAAGGCAATGACCGCTGTTCGATGTGGTCACCATGGATAAAGGCATATCCAGCATGGCCATCGACCAAAGAACCGTCCGTGTACACAATGTTTGCTCCGTGAAACGTATCAATCAGTGCATAGAACCGGCGACGGAGAAGCAGTGGTGAAATCGAGGCTTTTGAATCCCGGGACAAGTCCAGCCGAAGTTCCAGGCGAGGAATTTTCCAGGGGGGGATACGGAGGGAGTAATGGTAAGGTGGAGGAAGGGGTAAGGAATCAAGTGAGGAGAGAAGGGAACGGACGTGGACCGCAATCGGGAGACCCGACCTGGGCCGACGTCGTGGGGAAGGGAGTGCAGAAAGTGGGAAGAGAAGCCTGTGGTTTGGATGGCGGGGTGAAGCATGAACCCGGGCAACGTAACTCACCAACAGCCGTTGACGGCGATATCGCAAAGGGGGAACACCAGCTTCAGGTAGAAGGCTCGTTACGGGACTGGTGCGAAAAGCCCCTGTTGCGAGACGCACACCTGTGTGGTGAACAGGGTCTAGGACTCGCAAGGCAGAAGGGGCTGCCGAGTCATAAACCAAGCTCCCGTAATCTAGCCGAGACAGAATGAGTGACTTGTAGAGCTGAAGAAGGGTGGAACGTGCTGCTCCCCATCCAGTATAGCTGAGGCATCTGAGAACGTTTAAATGCCGCCAACACTTCAGTCTCAGCTGACGTAGGTGTGGCACCCAAGTCAGCCGGGCATCGAACACCATGCCCAGGAAGCGATGTGTTTCCTCAACCTGAAGTAGTTCACCACCCAGGTAGAGCTCTGGGTCAGGGTGAACTACCCGACGGCGACAGAAGTGCATTACGCGGGTTTTCCGTGCGGAGAACTGAAATCCGTGAGAAGAGGCCCATGAGTGGGCCTTTCGGATGGCACCCTGCAGCCGCCGTTCAGCTACGCCGATGCTAACGGAGCTGAAATACAGGCAGAAGTCATCGGCGAACAGGGAGCAACTGACTGATGACCCCACAGCCGCAGCGAGACCGTTTATCGCCACTAAAAACAATGGAACGCTGAGGACGGAGCCCTGTGGGACACCGTTCTCTTGAATACGTGGGGAGCTAAAAGATGCCCCAACCCTCACCCGGAACGAGCGATGGGAGAGGAAATTGTGAATAAAAATAGGAAGGGCACCCCGTAGGCCCCAGTCATGAAGAGTTGTTAAAATATGGTGGCGCCAGGTGGTGTCATACGCCTTTCGAAGGTCGAAAAATACAGCAACTAAATGTTCATGCCTAGCGAAGGCAGTGCGTATGGCCGACTCCAATGACACGAGGTTGTCAATGGTAGAACGGCCCTGGCGAAAGCCCCCTTGTTGTGGAGCAAGGAGTCCGCGCTCTTCAAGGATCCACATAAGCCGCCGACTCACCATACGTTTGAAGAGCTTGCAGAGAACGTTGGTGAGGCTGATCGGACGGTAATTGTCAGCCACCAGGGGATCTGCACCAGGTTTCAGCACCGGGATGATAGTGCTTTCCCGCCACTGCGACGGGAAATTGCCCTCTGCCCATAGATGGTTAAACAGGGCGAGAATGCGGCGTTGAAACTGGTGAAAGGTGTCGGAGGAATTGGCCGTGAATCCTATCAGGTCCTGGAGTTGTATCAGGACACGCAACAAGGGAATTCGGAACTCCCACTCAGTAAACGGGTCGTTGTATATTTCCCGACGACGAGTGCGGAAAGAGAGCTGTTTCCGCTCGGCCCGCTCTTTGAGGGAGCGAAAGTCGGCACTGTACGCGGCAGTCGCAGAGCATTGTGCGTAGTGGTCTGCCATATGCTCGGCGATAGCTGTAGGGAGCGTGCAGAGCATACCTTGGATGGTGAGGGATGGGATTCCTGTCGGCGGGCGATATCCAAAGACGCGTCGGACTTGCGTCCATACCTTAGTCAGGGAGGTGCGGGAGCCGATACTGGCTACATACCGCTCCCAGGAATCCTGCTTACTCTGCTGTACGAGTCGTCGAGCACGCGCACGGAGCCGTTTAAAGGCCACCAAATTCTCCACGGATGGGTGGCGTCGATGGCGCTGGAGCTCTCGCCGACGTTCCCGGATGGCCTCAGCAATCTCCGGTGTCCACCAAGGCACGGACCTATGCCTAGGGGAACCGGTGGTTTGTGGAACTGCTACCTCAGCGGCCCTGACAATACTATCAGTCACCTGCTGGACTGCATTGTCAATGTCATCTGGAAGTGGTGCAATGATGACAGCGGTTGAAGTATAGACTGGCCAGTCAGCCCTACGGAGACACCAACGGGGTAAGCTGTCTGCAGCTTGGTACTGCGGGAGCGACACAAAGATGGGAAAGTGGTCGCTGCCACACAGGTCCTCATGCACACGCCAACCGAGGTGTGGTCGAAGGCTGGGGCTGCAGACGGAGAGGTCGATCGTTGAATACGTGCCCTGTGCCACGCTAAAATGCGTGGGGGCACCTGTATTCAGGAGGCAAAGGCCTTGTTGCGCCAACAATGTCTCAACATCCCTACCGCGGCCTGTGGTCTGGAGTCCACCCCACAAAGGGTTGTGGGCGTTGAAGTCCCAAAAGGAGGAATGGTGGGGGAAGTTGCGAGACCAGAGCGGTAAGGGTGTTGAGAGACACGGCCTCATCCGGAGGAAGGTACAAGCTGCAGACAGTGAATTCTTGCGTTACCCGAAATCTGACAGCCACTGCCTCAAGAGTAGTTGTGAGGGGTACGGGGGCACTTGGGACAGTGTCCAGGATATATAGGCAGACACCGCCAGACACCCTGTCGTAAAGGGTCCTGTTGCAGTAGTACCCCCGATACCCACGGAGGGCAGGGGTGCGCTGTGCTGGAAACCATGTCTCCTGTAGGGCAATACAAAGTGCAGGGTAGTGCCACAGTAATTGGCGCAGCTCGGCCAGGCGATTAAAGAAGCCGCCGCAATTCCACTGGAGAATAACTCTTTCTACTCGCTGTAAAGCCATAAAATAAAAGAAAGGAAAGAAGATCATTCCATAGGAACATCTGCCGCCTTATGGTCAGGATCTACAGAATCTAAGACCATAGGTGATTCTGGATGTGCAGAGTTCCTACGTTTGGGCGAATCAAGAAGTGCGAGATCCTCAGCGGAGGCAAGGATCTCGACTTCATCCTCTGAAGCAGAGGATGTGGGTGTGGGTGGCTTGGAAGCCACCAAAGAATCCATTTTCTTTCTCTCTTTCTTTTTGCCCTCTCGCTGGCCCTTGGGTGTTAAGGGCCGTGAGGGCTTCTCAACAGGGGCTGCAGCTGCCGACGAAGAGGTGGAGGCCCCTCGATCAGCAGCCGCGGGATCCTGCAGCCATTTGCTGGGATCCACTTTCCCATGAAGAGAAGCCTCGGAAGGGAGTGTCACGTGGGACGCCTTCCGGGCGAGAGGAGCCGGAGAAGGCTGTTGTTTCTCCGGCGCTGGGGTGGGGACCGACGTCCCCCGCAATGGCTTGTCTGTTGCTCCCAACGTGAAAAATGTGGGAGCAACCGAAGGAGTAGTACCCCCAACTTTCAAGGGGGCAGGTGCAGTAGCTCGGGCCTGGGGGCCCGGTGGCATTCGTGGCACAGATGGTCGGGTGACTGACGAAGCTACTGTGGCGTAAGACGTTGTCATGGTGACGGGATGGAGCTTCAAATATTTGCGTCTGGCCTCTGCGTATGTCAGCCGGTCCAGGGTCTTATACTCCATGATCTTGCGTTCTTTGTGGAGTACAGTACAGTCGGGCGAACAAGGTGGATGCTGCTGATTGCAATTGACACACACTGGAGGTGGGGTACAGGGGGCGTCTGGATGGGATGCACGCCCACACTCCCGACATGTTGGGTTGGCGTCACATCGGGAGGACATGTGACTAAACCTCCAGCACTTGAAGCAGCGCATAGGGGAGGAACGTAAGGCTTGACGTCGACCCGGTAAACCATCACCTTGACCTTCTCAGGCAATGAATCGCCCTCGAAAGCCACGATGAAGGCACCGGTGGCAACCCTCTTGTCCCTCGGACCCCTATAGATACGGCGGATGAAGTGCACACCTCGCCGCTCCAAGTTTGCTCTCAATTCATCGTCTGATTGCAGCAGCAGATCTCTGTGAAAAATGATGCCCTGGACCATATTTAAGGTCTTATGTGGTGTAATGGAAACGGAAACATCACCCAGCTTGTCACAGGCTAACAAAGCCCGTGACTGGGCCGGGGATGACGTCGTTATTAAAACGGATCCAGACCTCATCTTTGACAACCCATCGACCTCACCATATTTGTCTTCCAAATGGTCCACGAAGAACATTGGCTTCGTGGACATGAAAGATTCCCCATCTGTACGGCTGCACACTAAATATTCGGGGCGTAAGCCTCACCTTGAATTTTGGCCATACGTTCCTCCCACGGTGTAGACAGGGAAGGAAACGTTTGGGGGTCATACTGTTCAGCATTGTAGTCGCTTCTACCGCGCTTAGAGACAGCGGTTGTACGTCTGCCAACGTTTCGTGGTCTTTTCATCGTGTTCCCACGAGCAGCTAGGGAAATAAGGGTCCACCCAGACAGAGCCCCACTTGCCTGGGTAAGCCTTATACAACTGAGGTGCGGCAGGTTCCTCAGAGGTTGCTCGCTAGCGGCTGTTCAACCTCAACAGCCATGCATCTCCTCGGCACGTAGCACACCTTGAGATTGAGGTTTTTTTTATAGAGGTTTGTACCGTCCTCGCGACCCCGGCGATTAAGCCAAGATCCCCGGGATCTGAAACGTACAACGTTCCACCGTCGCGCCGAACGATGGTCGTTGAAGCACGCACAGAGTGTACGGTGTAGCGGGCTGTTGGCGCGGCACAGCCCACAGCTCAGGACCCCGGGTTCGCCAAGCCCGTACTCAGCAAATTAATGCTGAGCCCCTGAGGGGGACCGAACTTGTCCTCTATATGTTCAACAAAGAACATGGGCTTGGTTGCCTGGAAGGATCCCCCATCTGTCCTAGTACATACCAGAAATTTCGGGACATACGACTCATTATGTCGATCCCCACGTTCCCGCCAAGAAGAAGTCAGGGAAGGAAACGATGAGGGATCATAAGTAACTGCATTGAACTTTCCTCGCTTAGAGACACCTGTCTGACCAGGATTTTGGTGGCTGGATTTGTTTCGCTTCATCGCGAATCATCCGCCCCGATGCCACCCACTCCGAACAGGGGATCTCCTCATGGCCGCCACCCAGCCACAGCAACGTCACCTGGCAGGATGACCGTTGCCGGGAGTCCTGATGCTCCACGGTGACAAGCATCTACTCCTAGGCCTGCATGAGGAGCTTACAGCTCTGGCATCGGTAGAGCGATCCCTGCGTTGTCAGGGGGCTACAGCCAAGAGGGTACATGACGACCCCACCACAACGGACTGGCTACCGTGTTGGCTTTCTGGCGCTATGTGAACCATCATAATCGAGAGTGCTGAGATATCGGTGCACAATGGACGCGACTTGCATGGAAAAGAGATGGCATCCCCGATGGCACAATAGAAGCTGCAGTCGCAAGTCCATTCCATGATGGGTGCGTAGGATGGCATGGCACGAGAATTACATGTAGAACCACGTAAGGTGTCCTTCCCCAAATGGTTCGCTCTTCTGAAAAAATTTTGAAAAATGGAGGGTCAAACCCAAATAGGGGACCTCAGACGGAAAGCCGAAAAGTATGAAGACTCCTTTTAGTCGCCTCTTACGACAGGCAGGAATACCGCAGGGGGAAACTATTCTTGCCAGTTGCCCCAATACATCTGCAGGACCGGACCGAATCCACAGTCAAATGCTGAAACATCTTTCTGAACACTCGCAACGCCATCTTTTGGATTTCTTTAATCGTCTCTGGATCGAGGGAGCATACCCGTCCCAATGGCGGGAGAATATCGTTATTCCCCTGCTGAAACCAGGTGCAGATCCACTGAACGTTGACAGTTACCGCCCAATCAGTCGCACAAACGTTCTTTGTAAGCTTTTTGAACGTTTGGTGAGCCGGCGACTTCTGTGGGTTCTCGAGTATCGGGGTCTGCTCGCCCCACAACAAGGTGCTTTCCGGCAAGGTCGTTCTGCCATTGATAACCTCCTCTCTTTGGAGTCGGCGATCCGTACTGCTTTCGCCCGACGTCACCACCTCGTCGCCATCTTTTTCGATCTCCGGAAAGCATATGACACGGAATGGCGCCATCACATCCTTGCCACACTACATGGGTGGGGTCTTCGTGGCTCCCTCCCACTTTTTATTCAGAATTTTTTACTTTCACGCCGCTTTAGAGTCCGCATTGGCACCTCCTTCAGTTCCTCCCATATCCAAGAGAATGGGGTACCACAAGGGTCCATCCTCAGTGTACCCCTCTTCTTAGTGGCCATTAATGTCCTAGTGGCTGCAGTGGGGCCATCGGTTTCCTGCTCCCTCTATGCAGACGACTTTTGCATGTACTATTACACTGCTAGTACAAGTGTAGCTGAACGACGACTGCAGGCAGCCATCCATCGGGCGCAGAATTGGGCTTCTGCCCATGGTTTCACATTTTCCCCTACAAAAACTAGGGTAATGCACTTTTGTCGCCAACGGGCGGTACATCCGTATCCGGAGCTCTACCTCGATGGTGAGCTCCTTCAGGTTGTGGACACACAATGCTTCCTGGGTCTCCTTTTCGACTCACGTTTGACATGGCTTCCTCATCTGTGCCAGCTTAAGCAACGGTGTTCCCGGTATTTGGACGTTCTTCGTTGCCTCAGCCATACTGTCTGGGGGGCAGCACGCCCTGTCCTCCTGCGGCTGTACAATGCTCTGGTGCAGTCAAGTCTAGACTACAGAAGCCAGGTCTACGGCTCAGCCTCTCCATCTGCACTGCGAGTTCTCGACCCAGTGCATCATACAGGCATCCGTCTGGCCACTGGAGCCTTTCGTACAAGCCCTGTCACAAGTCTCTTGGCAGAGGCTGGAGTCGCCCCGTTGCGATACCGGCGCCAACAACTACTCGCCCAGTATGCTGCTAGAGTTCACTGTACCCCTCGGCATCCGAATAACAGACTCCTCTTTCCGGGGGAGGTTACTCGTTTACCTCGGTCGGGACTCCCGTTAGCAGCGCGTGTCCAATCGCTACTGTCGACCCTGGACTCCTTACCTCTTAACCGTCCCTTCCGCTCGACTCACCATGCTCCTCCTTGGACCGTTCCTCGGCCGCGGATTCGGCTGGATCTTTCCCATGAGCCGAAGACCTCTACTTCTCCTCTGGTCCTACGGCATCAGTTTTCTGCACTGCTCCGTGAGTTCAGTAACTCAGAGGTCATTTATATAGATGGTTCTTCGGATGGCGACCACACTGGATATGCCTACATGCATGGCGCCCATGCTGAACAACGCTCTTTGCCACCCGGCAGCAGCGTCTTCACCGCAGAACTGGTGGCTATATACCGCGCCCTTAACCACATCCGCATGTGCCCCGGGACCTCCTTTCTGATCTGTAGCGACTCGCTGAGCGGTTTACAGGCCCTTGATCAGTGTTATGCTCGTCATACATTGGTCAGGGCCATTCAGGAGTCGATACTGGCTCTTAGTGACTCCGGTCGCTGTGTTACATTCGTTTGGACCCCGGGCCATGTAGGCATCCCGGGCAACGAGAGCGTTGACCAGCTAGCCAAACAGGCTACCACTTGCCGCCCTCTGGCGATTGGCCTCCCAGAAGCAGACTTCGGCCCGTTGCTTCGCACTAAAATACGCGACCTGTGGAACGCCGAATGGTCCGCTCTGGACGTGCCCAATAAGCTGCGTACGATAAAGGACACAACATCTGTCTGGAAGTCGTCGCAGCTGGGATCCCATAGGGACTCCGTGGTTCTCTGCCGTCTCCGCATTGGTCACACCCATCTGACGCATGGTCACCTCCTCCGTCGAGAGGACCCGCCCATGTGCCAATGTGGTGCCCCATTGACTGTGGTCCATCTCCTACTGGACTGTCCCATTTTAGCCCCACTGCGGCATTCTTTTAACCTCCCGAACACTCTCTCTTTGGTGCTCGGCGACGATGCCTCTTTGGCTAATTTGGTTTTACGATTTCTTCGTGCTGCGGGGTTTTACCAGTTGCTGTGAGTCCTTTTGGATGGTCTTTTAGATAATTTTCTATGTTCTCCTTCACGTGTCTTTAGACTACAGTTTTTATTTTGTACGCTATGTGGTTGACTTTTCCCTTTTATACACATGGTAGGTCAACCACGTTCACTGGCTCTGTCATTTTTGTCTCGTATTTGTTACTGTGTGTCTGGCGTCTTTCGTATTGTCTCTTGTTGTCAATAATTCATGACGGTGCATTCTTTTATCCTGTGTTGTTTTAAAACTCGCTCAGGCACAATTTTCGACGGTTCTGTTTTACTGTGTGTCGCCTCGATGTGAATCGGGGGACTGATGGCCATAGTAGTCTAGTCCCCCTAAAACCCCCATACCAACCAACCAACCAACCAACCAACCAACCAACCAACCAACCAACCTTGTCTCCAAATGTCTCTTATTTTCCTGTTTGCGGTATTTGTTTTCCTATAATAATACATTCTTCTTCGGTCTCTAATTTCTCCTGACGCCACTCCTGCTTAGCCAGTCTGCACTTCCTCTCAGCCGCATTTTTGGGACGTCTGTACTCTCTTCTGCCTGCTTCACTTGATGCATTTTTATATTTTCGTCTTTCAAAAGTTAAGTTCAATACCTCCTTTGTTATCCAAGGATTTATGTTAGGCCTTGTTATTCTGCTTATATATAATCCTCTGCTGCCCTCACTATCTCTCACAGGTACCAATTCAGCTTCTACTGTATTACTTTCGTCCGTTTCAGCCAATCCTTGCCTAAAGCTCCTTCTGAAACTGTCAACCACCTCTGCTTTCTTCAATTTGTCCAGGTTCCATCTCCTAAATTTTCTACCTTTTTGCATTCTCTTAAGATTTAATCTACAGCTCATAACCCAGACGTTGTCACAGTGTGCCCTTGGATATGTCTTACAGTTAAAAACATGGTTTCTAAACCTTTGCCATACCGTTAATCAGTCAATCCGATACCTCCAAGTGTCTCCTGGTCTCTTCCACACCGGCTCGTGACGTAGCTACTTTACAAAGAGGAATTGAATCAAAGGTTTCCGCTGCCATGGCACCTAAATCGTACTGTTCCAAAATCTGTTCTACTTGATGGATCGATGGAAAAGACCGATCTGACATTTTTAGCATCTGCTCCCTAAGTCTGACATCAGTTACATTATAGGTAATAGTGTTACGTAACATCACATCGGAATACAAAGCTCCACACGTATAGAACCTTTTTTCATGATGGATAAACCAAGTGCCTGTGCTGATTAAATTGTGCTCTGCACAAAATTCTAGTAGGCGATCTCCTATTTCATTCCTTTTCCCCAGTCCACATTCATCTACTACATTTCATTCTCTTCCCTTCCCCTCATCACAATTAAGTTTTCTTCTCTTTCAACGTTCTGAATAATTTCTATTATCTCATCATACTTTTATTCGATCACCCTATCATCAACAGAGTAAGTTGGCATATAAACTTGTACCACTGTGGTCGGCGTTGGATTCATGTCTATCTTTGCTACGATAATGCGTTTGCGACCTGCCAGCACCAAAAGATGTGAAAGAATTACAGCCCGTCTAGGGAAAGTTACCTTACTATATTAGGTTTATGCACAACGCAGCATAAATTGCAGCTACTTTGCATCGGCTACGCCGTAAAAATGTTAGTTTTTTTTGGACAGAAGAATCCCAATGCGCATTTCAACAATTAAAGGATGCATTGCACAGTGATCAGTGCTTGGTGCACTTAGATCCAGAAACATTAGTTATTTTGCAAACTGAGTCACCATCGTATGATCAATGTGCAGTGCTGTCACATAGATATGGGGATATGGATCGTCTGATAGTCTTTGCGTCAAAACGTTTGACGACACATTGTGCCGTTGTTGTAAAAATTGAGAAGGAAGCTTCAGCCATAGTTTATGGTGTCACAAAACCCCATCACTACTTTTATTGGAGAGAATTTTATTTAGTCACTGACCATAAGCCTTTGCAATCACTGTTTCATCCAGCCAAGCCGATTCCTACACGCAAGGCACACAAATTGCAATGCTGTATATTGTTCTTATCACAGTATCAGGACGAGATTGTGTATAGACCCACAACTCGCCATGGAAAAGCCGACGCACTTTCCCGTCTTCCTACCGGCCCTGATACAGACTTTGACGCTTGTGAGAAGTCTTGTTGTCAGATTGGTGCACAGGAAGGAAGTTAGACTGACTATAGGGAAATGCTTAGGCCTCAGAAAATGGCCCCGATTCATAACTTCTGCTACGCTATATTCGCACAGAATGGCCTCTTTCACAACGTGACATTCAAAATTCTCTGGTGCGTCACTGATTTTATAGAATAAATGAACTTTCAGTCCATAGAGGTGTCATTCTAGTTTCAAATAACTGGACACTCGCGTGTGTTGATCCCGCGAAGTTTGCAGAAACGAGTATTGAACTTACTTCACCAAGAATAATAAGGAATGGTTCGTCGGCCACAGAGGCTGAGCGGTCTGCGGCGCGCCAGTCACAGTCTGTACGGCCACTACGGTCGGGGGTTCGAATCGTCCCTCGGGCATGGATGTTTGTGTCGTCTTTAGTACAAGGTAGTTCATAAGTAGTTTCTTAAGCTTAAGCGACTGAACTGCGGGGTCATCAGTCCCTAAACTTACAAACTACTTATGAACTACTTACGAACTAGGACGGCACAAATATCCATACCCGAGGGGGGGGGGGATTCGAACACCCGACCGTAGTGGGCGTGCAGACCGTGACTGGAGCGCCTCAGTCTCCTCGGCCACCGCGGCCGGCTACGATCTGTAACCGTATTTATGAACGGAAGAAAAACTTTCCCCTTGGGCGATTGTTGTTCCTTGTTAACATTAACTTTCTTCCTGGGACGAAGGGCTCTGTCCATTTCTTTGGTGGAATAACTGTTCCTCTGGAAGGTGGATCGTAAATGCTCCAACTCATCTTTTAAATAAGTAGGTTCACAAATTTTATGCGCCCAGTCAACCAATGTTTTAACCACACCTCTTTTGTCTGGGATTGTGGTTATAATCTTTATGCAGGTAACGGTCAGTATGAGTAGCCTTCCTGTAGACCTAGTGGCCCAACGTCCCGTCCACGTGCTTGATTTCAGACACATCGAGAAAATTCAGCTGCCCGTTGCTCTTCGTTTCGATCGTAAATTGTATTCTGGGGTTGATACCACTGAGATGCGTTAAGAAGGCATCTAAGTCCTCTGCACCGTGTGTCCTTAGCACAAAAGTGTCATCGACATATCGATAAGACCTAGCTGGCTTCTTATTAGCAGCCTACAACGCCTGTTTTTCGAACGACTCCATAAATAGATTGGCCACCGCTGGACTCAGTGGACTGCCAATATCCACTCCGTCAATCTGTTCATAGAACTCGTTATTGTACTGAACGTAGGTAGTGGTGAGGCAGTATCTAAACAATGATACTATGTCAGATGGAAAAATATCCGCTAAGCAAGAAATAGCTTCGTTCACTGAAATCATCGTAAACAGAGACACCACGTCAAAGCTAAGAAGAATATCACTATGGGCAACATTCGTCTCTCTTAGTTTTTCAATGAAATAAGCCGAATTTTTTATATGGCTGTCAGTTTTTCCAACATAGGGTTGCAACAACGAGGCCAGATGTCTAGCTAACTCGTGAGTGGGTGACCCAATGGCACTCACAATTGGCCTTAGCGGGGTCTGTTCTTTATGCACCTTTGGGAGTCCATAGAGCCTTGGTGGATTCGCTTCAGTTTTGCAGAGCAACTTCTTGTCGTCAGAAGAGAAGGATGATCCTTTCACCAGTTGATTAGTCGTCTTTAAACTCTACGTAGTTAAATTCTTCTGCAGTTTTTCTTTATAGTTGGCAGGGTCCAAAATATCCTTAATCTTGTTATGATAGTCCTCACTCCTCAATACGACGGTTGCATTTCCTTTATATGCGGGAACAAACATGATGTTGGTATCTGCGTTAATATCTCTCAGCGCCTTCCTTTGTTCGTGAGAAATACTATTTAGTGGTTTACATTTACGCAAAATTCTGGCTGTTTCCATTCGAATTACATCAGCAGACTTTTGTGGAAGTAGCCCGATGCCTGCCTCGATATTTGATATAATATCTTCCATGGGTACGTTTTGTGGAGTCACTGCAAAATTGCAACCTTTGTCTAGTACAGAAATTTCAATTTCACTCAGATTTTTATCAGACAGATTGATAACAGTGCGGGAATTATCGTCAACTGAATCAACACACATATTTTTCTGGAGACAAGAAAATTTCTTCTTCTATTGACAGAAATCTCTGCACTACGTCCCATGGTTCTGAACGTTAGATTGTCAGCCTTATTCCAATCCCAACACTGCATAATATTGCTAATAAATAAGTGAAGATGTAATAGCTTACTGCTTGTTTCCGCTAGTAGTCGTCTCGTCTGGTGAATCCTCTCTCTCAGCATTGCTGTTTCCATGCGGTTGTAAACACGATGTGCTTCACCTTTATGAGCTTCGGAACGGTGGAAGTGTCCCGGCATCGTAACAGAAATGTGGTGTCGCACAAGTACGAAGTGCGCGCTAGAGGTCTGCACCTCGCTCGGTTGCTCGCTCGAATCGCGTGATACATGTCGTTCTATAACAGTCCGACAGGTTTCGGTACTGCAGCTTGCGGCAAGGCGTGTGGCTGCGCTCGACGTTTTCCACACTCGTTCGAGCGGCGCACGCTCGACTGGCCCGACCGTCCACACTGCTCGCTCGCCACTCGGTCGCCCACCGCAGCGGCACTCGAGTCCAAGGCGAGTGTCGGGAGCAAAGTAGACGCTTGAGAATACACCCTGACTGAGAAATTTGGAATTTTTTCCTTTCCCGGGTGCTTAGAAAGCTGTTCTCTCGATCCAGTTGAACTAGCCATTCAGTTTCGCATTTTATACTTTACCATACATGTTATTATGCGTGATTAACGTAAATGTTCTGTGCTAAGATTATTTTCTAAATGAGTTTTCCAGGATCTTTCTTTCTTTCTTGTTCCCATTTTGTGGACTGTTAGTGCCTATTTAGTGGTTGGAGTTACTTGCCGTCTTAACGAGGAAGTAATTGTATTTTATATTCATTCCTCTTATCACTCTCAAGTCCTGGAATACTTTTTCCGTCTTTTATATTGATATTAAATACACGATATTGCTGTACACCCTTTAGGTTAGTTTTGTGCATCTCTCTCTCTCTCTCTCTCTCTCTCTCTCTCTCTCTCTCTCTCTCTCTCTCTGTTGCAGCTCGTTAATATATATTCCCGTAGCATTTTCGCACTCTGCGTGGTTGCTGCGCCTCTACCTTTTCCGAGTGAGTCCTTAACGGGAATTTTTCCAGTTGCAACATTCATATATCTCCCACAGCCACTGTAGTCTTTCTTATCTACATAATAAAGAACGTATGCAAGCTTTTGTGCAATATATAGGATCCTCGCTTTCTTCCGTGTCTTGATAAGAGATCGGCCTAAGTACATTGCAGGGGGAGTGAGAATTAGGGGGAGAGCTCAAAAGATTATTTTGATTTTATCGGAACTGAATCTATGGAATTTGTCTTTTATCAAAAAGAAGATACTTTAATACCAAACATCATTAAAATCGCTTCTCAAGTCTCTGAGTTATCGCAATGTTCCTATTTTAGCGACAATTTTGGAGGGACCGTTTCACCCCTTAATATGCTTCTCCGCCGCTAAAAAATAATACGTGTCCCATAGTTTTTCATGTGTTATAACATATGCAAATTTCATAAAAATCGGAGAGTGACACTTGGGTGGGTTTCCTCGTGAGTACAGCGGCAGCACTACGCTGTGCGGCCTCTGCCCGCCCCGCCACACGCAGCCTCGTTCGAGTGTCAACACGCTCGCTGCGAGCGTAACACACTCGGCGCGTCCCCGCGAGCGAGCGAGCGAGCGAAACCGGCGATTTGCAGACCTCTAGTGCGCGCCACGTACTTGCGCCGCACGCCGCCATGCACGCACGGCGCGGCATTCTAACGCCGTCAGCCACGAGTGCCCTCTGCTAAAACTCCGCTCGTGGCCATCACTGGACTGCATCGTTGACTTGGGACTAAGATAGGAACCGGTTAACACTTGGGAATCAGATAGGCACCAGTAAAGACTTGGCTATCGGATAGGCACTAGTAATTATCAGTAGGCAAGCCTCTATCTAATCTATGTATCAGCATTCTGAAGACGAGAACTATGTAAAAGTTAAGTATTATTAAGTCTCTATGAAATATATATCTCGTTCTAATTTACTCTAGTGTTTCTAGTTTCTGCTGTCCCACTGGCTGATCACCTCCATACCGCACAAGCGTGCATCCTTTATTCCTGTGTCGGTCTCTTTCTACTCGGCCACCGACACCCTCGACTACCGGCGGAAACGAGACACAAAAGCGGCGACGAGGCTGGGACACAAAAAGGAAAGTCAGCGAACACAGTTGTTGTGCCTTCTTCTTGCGCAGTCCCTCCAGTCGACGAAATGATGATGACATATCCTCCCCCGTAGAGGCGTTTGATCATACAATGTAAACTTTCATTTAAAACTTCCGGCTCATCAGCCGTGGTCGATTTATAAATCTTTCCCCTAATGTTTCATCTTCGGCTGCGGAAGACATCTTCAGAGGTAGAGTGGCGAACTGTGATAAGAACTTTAGGGAGCGCCGTATATATAGGCAATGTAGAGTGCACCACAAGACATCACGTGACGTCGGCTTCTTCCCAGGAAGAAAGTTAATGTTAACAAGGAACAACAACCGCCCAAGAGGAAAGTTTTTCTTCCGTTCATAAATAAGGTTACAGACCGTATTGGAAAAGTGCTGGACAAGTATGGGGTAGAAACCCTTTTCAAACCTACAAGGAAGATAAAAGAATATTTAAGATTGCAAAAGATGTACGACATCCGCTAAATACACCAAGTGTATATAAAATTCCCTGCAGATGTGGTTCAGTCTACATTGGAACTACAAAAAGAAGCGTCAATACTCGTCTGGTCGAACATAAAAGGAATTGCCACCTGGGGCACACGGAGAAATCGGCCGTAGCGCAACATGTATACCAATAAGGCATCCATGAAATTAAATTTAATGAGATTGTCATCTCAAAAACTTCGCACTATCATGCGCGCACATATAGAGAAGCAATCGAGATATATAAACATCGCAATAATTTTAACAGGAAAGAGGAAGCTTTTAAATTAGACTGAATTTGGACTTCTGTTTTACACCAGCGGAATGACAATGTATTCTACTCTGCCAAGAATGTTTGCAATACCAGAGATAGTGTCGTAGCCGACGTCACGTGATGTCTTTTGGTGCCCTCTACAATATATATATGCATACGGCGCTCCCTCAAGTTCTCATCGCAGTTCGCAACTCTACCTCTGAAGATTTCTTCCGCAGCTGAAAATGAAACGTTAGGGGAAAGTTCTGTAAATCGACCACGGCTTATGAGCCCAGAAGTTTTAAATGAAGTTGACACCGGCCGTGAAAATTATACATTGTATTTATTTTGAATGGTTCGCACTAAGCAATTGGCACGACGACACTGTACTTGGCAAGTTAGGGACACCCAAAAAGAACAGATGAAGTCACAGTGTTCAGTCTGCGCTACCTACCTGTCCGCCCTACCTCAGAAATTTTTTCGTAGACAAAAGCAGTTTTAACATGCACCATGAGTGCATATTGACTATGCTGGTCCCTTCTGGAACACTAAGTGGCTTATCGTAGTTGATGCTTTTAGTGGTTACTCATTTGCATTGCCAGTGTCAGTGTCTTCTACGACCAGTATTTAAGTTACAAGCTCCCCTCATTCAACAGTAATCACGACACGCAGAAGAACGCTTGCGACAGTGTCCTTAACGTCGGTGGATTTTGGTAGATTAACGATGCAGTCCAGCGCCCAGAAGAATTTTATTGACAACTAGCTGTCCCGACAGTCCTTGTACTAACCGATTTTTCACTAAAACAACATTACATTGATTTTATATAATAATAGGTCTTCCCTGACAGCCTTTTTATGTCAAAAGTTATTGGCCCTTCGCAAAAATCAAATGTTTGTAAAGCTTATGGGACTTTACTGCGTGGTCATCCGTCCCTAAACTTAGAAATTATTTATGAACTATCTTAAATTAAAGACAACACAAACATCCATGCCGGAGGGGAGATTCGATCCCTCGATGGGGAATGGCTTTGCGCATCGGAACATGGCGCCTAGATGCGCGCGCCCCTCCAGCGCGGCGACCCTTCGCAGTAATAAAACATATTTCAGAGTGATAACTCTATTTATAGATTTGTGTATCCATAATAACAACAATACCTACAAATATTAGTTTTCTATTTTGTACATTGCAAACCATAGTAGTAGTAGTAGTAGTAGTAGGAGGAGGAGGAGGAGGAGGAGGAGGAGGAGGAGAAGGAGGAGGAGGAGCAGTAGTAGTAGTAGTAGTAGCAGTGCTGTGGTATTTTCATCGTAATGTCTTATGATACATGATATTTTGTGTTTGATGCCTGGCGCGTAAATAAATAAAACTGTCGGTTTTCCACGCGAATGCAGGCAACATAAACTGTCGACGAGAGAAGCACGGGTTTTCTTGAGTCCAACGAGAAAGACAGGCTCCAGCGCAGACGTCATGCCAAGGAAGCAAGATATTTCCGAGCCGGCACGATCGCTAGCTCAGTGGCTGGCCGCTGTGAGGCAGTGGGCTTTGTTCCAGCGGCCGGCCAATCGGCTAGCTATCGCGGCGGCTCGGAACTACCTTGCTTACTTGCCATGACGTCTATGCTGCGGCCTGTCTTTCTCGTTGGATTCAGGGTTTGCCAGATTGACGCCGCAAACACTCAGTGACTGACCTGACCGTTTGATATATTTATAAGCATAAGGAAAGCAAGCCGCACTGGAAATTGTAGTCGTGTAAATACAAACGGTACGTCAGTTGGTACCATTGGGATGCGGGATAGCAACAAATCTCCTATATAATTTCTCTTTAGAATGGTTGCTACTAACACATTGTTCAGTAATTTTTTCACTGCTAGCCGTGTGCCGTTATGTCTCGGTTCGTTGGTATTTCGTAACATAATGACCACCGATCCAACTTTTAATTGTAAATCGTTAAAACTGTTTGGTAAGTGTTGTCTTTTAAATTTTCATTTCGAAAAACTTAAATTTTCTATAAATACGTCTTCGTCATTCTTCTTTGTAGATTATGGTGCTTTTTAATCAACGCACGTGTAAATTTGGCAGAAAATTATATAAAATACTCATTTCAATTCCGCACTGCAGACCTGAAAACTCTTCAAACACTAATTATAACTTAATGTAATATTTCAATTAGCAAACGATTTTTTCTAACACAGTATTAACACGAAACTTTCGACAGTCACACACAATAAGAAGACATCTTACAGACTGATGCCAACGTGCCGATATCTTCAACCCAAATTGCTGCGGCAGCGTCTTCTAGGCGGCATGGGTCTGAATTGTTGTTGCTGTTGTTGGGTTTTGGAAGGGACTAAACAGCGACGGTTATCAGTCCCTTGTTCCAGTTAATGAGATAAAACATTTTGTTAAGCGATCCAAAGTAGATGCTTTAACAAGTCAAAGTTTAAAACTTTAAGACTAATATAAAGGAACGATACGATTAAAAACGAAGAAGGGATAAAACAGCTGAAACATTACAAGAGTGTTTTTGCTGGGTGGTCACAGGGATATAAGGAACACACCCAGCCACTCTGGAACACGTTAAAAACCACCTACCTAACAGACTTAAGCAGGCGGAGGACAGAGAAATGACAAACACAAACATTAAATTGACTTGTAAAGTCCACACTCACGCATAAAATTTAAAACAGAGTCAACCGTGTTGTCAGCTAATGCAAGCTGCAAAGCGTCAGGGATATTAAAATTTCGTCTCACTGCGGCTAAATCGTGGCATTTAGTTAAGATGTGGGCGACTGTCAAAGGCGCACCACATCGACACTGAGGAGGGTCCTCGCGACGCAGGAGGTGACCATGCGTAAGCCAAGTATGGCCTATATGGAGTCGGCAAAAGACAAACCCTCCCTGTGAGAAACCCTCAGGGACGTCTTCCATGAAGCGGTAGACGGCTTGACAGCACGGAGCTTATTTGGTTCAGTGGAGTCTCCCCATTCAGAATTCCAAACCCTCAAGATCTTGCGGGTCAACTGGGTTTGGAGGTCGGAAACTGGGAGGCCAATGTCCAGGGACCGAGAAGTGGTGGCCTGCTTGGCCAGCTGATCCACATTTTCATTGCCCGGTATACCTACATGCCCTGGCGTCCAGACAAAAACTACAGAACGGCCTGACTCGCCAAGGGCGAAGACAGCATCTTGAATGGCTCGCACCAATGTGTGTTTGGGTAGAAACTGGTCAGGGGCCTGTAAGCCACTCAGGGAGTCGCTACAGATGACGAACGACCCCTTGGGGCGAGCTCAGAGGTGTTCAAGAGCTCTCAAAATACCGAGCAGTTCTGGGGTGAAGATGCTGCTTCCACAAGGCAATGACCGCTGTTCGATGTGGTCACCATATATAAAGGCATATCCAGCATGGCCATCAACCAAAGAACCGTCCGTGTAGATGATGTTTGCTTTCGAATCCCGGGACAAGTCCAGCCGAAGCTCCAGGCGAGGAATTTTCCAGGGGGGGATACGGAGAGAGTAATGGTAAGGTGGAGGAAGGGGTAAGGAATTAAGTGTGGAGAGAAGGGAACGGACGCGGACCGCGGGGGAGTGTAGAAAGTGGGAAAAGAAGCCTGTGATTCGGATGACGGGGTGAAGCATGAACCCGGACAATGTAACTCACCAACAACCGTTTCCGGCGATACCGCAGAGGGGGAACACCAGCTTCAGCTAGAAGGCTCGTTACGGGAATGGTGCGAAAAGCCCATGTTGCGAGTCGCAGACCTGTGTGGGGAACAGGGTCTAGGACCCGCAAGGATGAAGGGGCTCATGAGTCGTACACCACACTCCCGTAGTCAAGCCGCGACAGAATAAGTGACTTGTAGAGCTGAATAAGGGTGGAACGTGCTGCTCCCCAACTAGTATGGCTGAGGCATCGAAGGACATTTAAATGCCGCCAACACTTCTGTCTCAGCTGACGTAGGTGTGGCACCCAAGTCAGCCGGGCATCAAAGACCATGCCCAGGAAGCGATGTGTTTCCTCGACCTGAAGTAGTTCACCACCCAAGTAGAGCTCTGGGTCAGGGTGAACTACCTGATGGCGACAGAAGTGCATCACGCGGGTTCTCTGCGCGGAGAACTGAAATCCGTGAGTAGAGGCCCATGAGTGGGCCTTTCGGATGGCACCTGCAGCCGCCGTGCAGCTACGCCGATGGAAACGGAGCTGAAATACAGGCAGAAGTCATCGGCGAACAGAGAGCAACTGACCGACGACCCCACAGCCGCAGCAAGACCGTTAATCGCCACTAAAAACAACGGCACACTGAGGACAGAGCCCTGTGGAACACCGATCTCTTGAATGTGGGGGGGGGGGGGCTAAAAGATGCCCCAACCCTAACCCGGAACGAGCGGTGGGAGAGGAAATTGCGAATAAAAATAGGAAGGGCAACCCGTAAGCCCCAGTCGTGAAGAGTTGTTAAAATATGGTGGCGCCAGGTGGTGTCATACACCATTCGAAGATCGAAAAATACAGCAACCAAATGCTCACGCCTAGAAAACGCCGTGCGAATGGCCGACTCCAGTGACACGAGGTTGTCAATGGTAGAACGGCCCTGGCGAAAGCCCCCTTGTTGTGGAGCAAGGAGTCCGCGCTCTTCAAGGATCCACATAAGCCGCCGACTCACCATACGTTCGAAGAGCTTGCAGAGAACGTTGGTCAGCCACTAGGGGATGTGCACCAGGTTTCAGCACCGGGATGATAGTGCTTTCCCGCCACTGCGACGGGAAAGTGCCCTCTGCCCATAGATGGTTAAACAGGGCGAGAATGCGGCGTTGAAACTCTGGTGAAAGGTGTCGGAGAAATTGGGCATGAATCCTATCAGGTCCTGGAGTTGTATCAGGACACGCAGCAAGGGCAGTTCGGAACTCCCACTCGGTAAACGGGTCGTTGTATATTTCCCGACGACGAGTGCGGAAAGAGAACTGTTTCCGCTCGGCTCGCTCTTTGAGGGAGCGGAAGTCAGCACTGTACATGGCAGTCGCAGAGCATTGTGCGTAGTGGTCTGCCATGTGCTCGGCGATAGCTGTCGGGAGCGTGCAGAGCACACCCTGGATGGTGAGGGATGGGATTCCTGTCGGCGGGCGGTATCCGAAGACACGTCGGACTTGCGTCCATACCTTAGTCAGGGAGGTGCGGGAGCCGATACTGGCTACATACCGCTCCCAGGAATCCTGCTTACTCTGCTGTACGAGTCGTCGAGCACGCGCACGGAGCCGTTTAAAGGCCACCAAATTCTCCACGGATGGGTGGCGTCGATGGCGCTGGAGCTCTCGCCGACGTTCCCGGATGGCCTCAGCAATCTCCGGTGTCCACCAAGGTACGGACCTACGCCTAGTGGAACCGGTGGTTTGTGGAACTGCCGCCTCAGCGGCCATGACAATACTATTAGTCACCTGCTGGACTGCATTGTCAATGTCATCTGGCAGCGGTGGAGCACTGACAGCAGTTGAAGCTTACACAGTCCAATCAGCCCTACGGAGACACCAATGGGGTAAGCTGTCTGCAGCTTGGTACCGCAGGAGCGACACAAAGATTGGAAAGTGGTCGCTGCCACATAGGTCCTCATGCACACGCCAACCGAGGTGTGGTTGAAGGCTGGGGCTGCAGACGGAGAGGTCGATCGCTGAATACGTGCCCTGTGCCACGCCAAAATGCGTGGGGGCACCTGTATTCAGGAGGCAAAGGTCTTGGTGCGCCAATAATGTCTCAACATCCCTACCGCGGCCTGTGCTCTGGAGCCCACCCCACAAAGGGTTGTGGGCGTTGAAGTCCCCCAATAGGAGGAATGGTGGGGGAAGTTGGGAGACCAGAGTGGTAAGGGTGTTGAGAGACACGGCCCCATCCGGAGGAAGGTACAAGCTGCAGACAGTTAATTCCTGCGTTGCCCGGATTCTAACAGCCACTGCCTCAAGAGTGGTTGTGAGTGGCACGGGGGCACTGGGGACAGTGTCCAGGATATACAGGCACACACCGCCAGACACCCTGTCGTAAAGGGTCCTGTTGCGGTAGTAGCCCCGATACCCACGGAGGGCAGGGGTGCGCTGTGCTGGAAACCATGTCTCCTGTAGGGCGATACAAAATGCAGGGTAGCTGTACAGTATTTGTCGCAGCTCAGCCAGGTGATTAAAGAAGCCGCCGCAATTCCACTGGAGGATAAAATGTCCTCCACGCTCTAAGGCCATAAAAGGAAAGAAAAGAAGATCATTCCATAGGAGCGCCTGCTGCCTGATGGTCAGGCTCAACAGAATCTATGACCATAGAATCAGTTGATTCCGGTTGTGCAGATCTCCTATGGTCGAGTGAATCAAGGAGTGCGAGATCCTCAGCGGAAGCGAGGATCTCGACCTCATCCTCTGAGGCAGAGGATGCGGGTGTGGGTGGCTTGGAAGCCACCAAAGAATCCTTTTTCTTCTTCTCTTTCTTTTTACCTTCTCGCTGGCCCTTGGGTGTTAAGGGCCTTGGGGGCTTCTCAACAGGGGCTGCAGGTGCCGACGAAGAGGTGGAGACCCCTCGATCAGCAGCCGCGGGATCCTTCAGCCATCGGCCGGGATCCACTTTCCCACGAAGAGAAGCCTCGGAAGGGAGTGTCCCGTGGGACCCCTTCCGGGCGAGAGAAGCCGGAGAAGGCTGTTGTTTCTCCGGCTGTGGGGTGGGACCGACGTCCCCTGTGATGGCTTATCTGTTGCTCCCAACGTGAATAGTGTGGGAGCAACCGAAGGTGTTGGGTCCTCAACTGTCAAGGGGCAGGTGGAGTGGGTCGGGCCTGGGGGCCCGCTGGCATTGGTGGTGCACTCTGTGGTTTAGCAACTGTGGGGATCGACGATGAAGCTACTGTTGAGTATGGGGTCGTCATGGTCACTGGATGGAGTTTTGCGTACTTGCGCCTGGTCTCTGCATATGTCAGCCAGTCCAGGGTCTTGTAGTCCATGATCTTACGCTCCTTGTGGAGTACAGAGCGGTTGGGAGAACACGGAGGATGCTGCTGGTTGCAATTGACGCAAACTGGAGGCGGGGTACAGGGGGGCGTCCGGGTGGGATGCACGCCCGCACTATCGACATGTTGGGTTGGCATCACATCGGGAGGACATGTGCCCAAACCTCCAGCACTTGAAGCAGCGCATAGGGGGAGGAACATAGGGCTTTACGTCGACCCAGTAGACCATCACCTTGACCTTCTCAGGCAATGAATCGCCCTCGAAAGCCAAGATGAAGGCACCGGTGGCAACCCTCTTGTCCTTCGGACCCCTATAGATATGGCGGATGAAATGCACACCACGCCGCTCCAAGTTAGCTCTCAATTCGTCATCCGATTGCAGCAGCAGATCCCTGTGGAAAATGATATCCTGGACCATGTTTAACGTCTTATGTGGCGTAATAGAAACGGAAACATCATCCAGCTTGTCGTAGGCTAGCAAAGCCCGCGACTGTGCTGGGGATGACATCGTTATCAGAACCGATCCAGATCTCATCTTTGATAGACCCTCCACCTCTCCATATTTGTCCTCTAGATGTTCGACGAAGAACATCGGCTTCGTCGTCATAAAAGATTCCCCATCATTTCTAGTGCAGACCAGATATTTCAGGGCATAAGCCTCACCCTGAATTTTCGCCCGACGTTCCTCCCATGGTGTGGACAAGGAAGGAAACGTTTGGGGATCATAACTTGCAGCGTTGTAATCGCCCCTACCACGCTTAAAGACGGCGGTTGTACGTCCGCCAACGTTTCGTGTTCGTTTCATGGTGTTCCCACGAGCAGCTAGGGAAATAAGGGTCCACCCAGGCAGAGCCCTGCTTGCCTGGGTAAGCCTTATACAACTGAGGTGCGGCAGGTTCCTCAGAGGTTACTCGCTAGCGGCTGTTCAACCTCAACAGCCATGCATCTCCTTGGCACGTAGCACACCTTGAGATTGAGGGGTTTTTAGAGAGATTTGTACCGTCCTCGCGACCCGGGCGATCAAGCTAAGATCCCCGGGCTCTGAAACGTACAACGTTCCACCGTCGCGCCGAACGGTGGTCGTTGAAGCACGCACAGAGCTTACAGTGTAGCGGACTGTTGGCGCGACCCAGCCCACGGCTCAGGACCCTGGGTTTGCCAAGCCCGTACCCAGCAAATTAATGCTGAGCCCCTGAGGGGAGACGGTAAATGACGGCGTCATCTGCAAACAACCTAAGAGAGCTACTTAGATTTTCCCCTAAATCGTTTATGTAAATAAGGAATAGCTGAGGACCAATAACACTACCCTGTGGAACGCCCGATATCACCTCTCTGACAAGAAATCCCCTATCCAATCGCAAATTTCCTGGGGCGATATACCATACCCACGCAATCTCACAGTGGCTTGATTGGTCTCTTCAACCTTATACAATATCTTTAAACTGCTCCAATAATTTTTCTCATGATTTTACCTTTTTTCTGTTTCTTTTATACTTGATGCTCTGATTCTGGTTGTTTCTGACCCATGGAGTGCTTCTGGTAATACATCTGTATTATAGCGTCTGCGTTTCGCCTGTCTTGATATGTCTCCTTTATTGTAATGTCTCGATGTGAGTTCGTATGCTTTCTGAAGTTTTCTCTTCTTTTTACGTTGGATACCTTGTTTGATTCTCCTCTTTCAATATATTCACCCAGGTACTTGAATTTTTCCACTCTTAATATTAACATTTTTTTCTGCATGGCTTGTGCGTAGTTTTTTCTTTCTTTCCAAGTACCGTTTTCTCGTATGACATCTATAGACCTGTTTTTACAGAATCTTCATGTAAGTATTCCGTGCTGCTTCTCTATTGTTGATGAGTATTGCCAGGTCATCTGCAAAGGACAGATATTTTACGATTGTTTTGTTTCCACGTGTTCTTCCTAACTTAATCCCTTTAACTTTTCTTCCCAGTGTTTTACAATTCCGTCTAATACTATATGGTATAAGAGCGGAGACAGCCTGTCTCCTTGTCTAACTTTTATGTTTGTGTTTTATGAGGTCCCTTGGTTTTCTGCCAATTCCGTATAATATTAGTGTGTCAAAGAGGATCTGCTACCTTTGGAATCGTACGCATGCTTAAGGGCCACAAATGTGACTACATTGTTGTTCGTCTGTCTAACCTTCAGGAGTGTTCGCAGATTATAATATATTTAATGTATGATCTTCCCTTTCTGAAAATTGCTTGGTATTCATCTATCTTTCCATCAGATAGTGGTGATAATCTATTGAGTAATGCCTTCGAAAGAATTTTTTAGGTGTCTGGTAATCTATATAAATAAATGTGAATGTCTGTCCGGTGTACGCGTATCACGTCTGAACGACAAGACGCAGAGAATTAAATATTTGTACAGTTACTAATTTGTACCTAAGGAAGGTTTTAAGCTCGGTTTTATAGCGAAATGCGGAACAATAAGTACTCTTTGAAAATGGTTTTATTGGTTGCATTGTTGCTTTAGGGCTGATAATGATAAAAGGGTGGAGTGCATTGGGATGTAATCTTATCGGTGTATATAAAATTCTACCTGTGTGTGTGTGTGTGTGTGTGTGTGTGTGTGTGTGTGTGTGTGTGTGTGTGTGTGTGTGTGTGTGCGCCTATTTTTTCGCTCTGCAGCGAAAACTACAGAACGCCCTACGAATGGTATGTGTGTAATTGTTGTCCGAAGTCTCCCGTTGTACACCATGGCAGTTCCATGCAGATAGCTATAAGGGGATGGAAGGTATGGTGGTTGAAAGTAGTCAAATTATAAACAAATTCAGACTGAAGGACAACGATGACGTTTGCGACACTATGGCAAGGAGGTTAAATACAGCGAAAACTGATGCTTTAGACCATATCTTTGGTCATGCTTGCTACAGTGTCTTCAGCTCTTTCTCTATAAGGATAAGCATACGAATAAGGAAATATAATAACAAATAAATGAAGCAGTAAAAAAGAAATGTCTTAATACAACTCTAAAAAATCGATTTGACGTTTCGCGCATTATCTATCACAGTTAACCAACACGCTAGCGGAGTCGCGGGTTTAAGCTAGTAATAAATAGATTTGTGTGTCTGTATTGCCTTATTTGAACTGCAACTAAGTTCTGACGACACTTATTTCTTTAGGCCATTTACAATTGCATGTTATTCTGTAGAACAGTGTTTTTCAACCTTTTCGAATATGCGAGCCCCATCCAAGAAAAAAAAAATATACCGGTAACCTTTTGCAAAATAAAATTACTCTGGCAACCCCGCCCCCCCCCCCCTCACGAACCGTATCAAAAATATGTTATCTCAGAGGAAAATAAATTGATCATCTTTCTTTTTCTACAGCTTTCTCTTACATTGTTCGACAAAGTTATTTATTTGTATTTTCCGAAATGGAGCACATTGTCATTTTTAACAAGATTTCTGACAAAAATATATTTTGATTAACCAGTGTTGCGCACTTCAGACAAGACTCGGGCAAGAATTACGCTCATTAAGAATGGTCCCACTGTATAATCAATTTATAATGAAGTAGATTTTCTTTCAAATTTTTCGGAATTGCTTATTGCATCGTGTTCTTTTACCTGTCAATTGGTTCCTGAAAACAATTTTTCAGGCTTCAGGCGCATATTCATCATTAACTCACTGTATTATAAAACAATATATGATCTGATGAAGTAGATATCGGGTGAACAGCCTGGTGTATGTATGCATATGACACAATATTTCGGCAATCGACCATGTTGCCATCATCAGGTGTGCTGATGGTGGCAACATGGTCGATTGCCGAAATATTGTGTCCTACGCACACATACACCAGGCTGTTCACCCTAGATCTATTTCATCATGAAATACGCCTGGAAAAACTGAAGAACCACAATATATTATCTCTTTAACTGATAATCAATGTAACACAAATTACTCTGTAATTATAACATTAAATAAATTTGACATAGGCCTACGTTTTCGTAACACCTAACCCATAGTTATTGTATGGTACAGGTACATCCTCCTGTGACAGCGAACCCCCACCCTCCCCCAAGGGGAGATCACGCATGAAATCGGTAGTTTTAACTTAATAAAACGGAAAGGTCAGAAGCGGAACTTTTATTAATGAAATACACAGAAAATAAAAGGTACACGTTTCTAGCGGAAGTTCGATTCCTTCCTCAGGGATGGGTGGCTGTTTTGTGTGTGTGTGTGTGTGTGTGTGTGTGTGTGTGTGTGTGTGTGTGTGTGTGTGTGTGTGTGCGCGCGCGTGCGTGCGTGTGCGTGCGTGTGTGCGCGCGCGCGCGCGCTGTACTAATTGTAACATAGTTCTTATGTTTACAAACATTACACAACGAAATAATGGTTCCTTCATGTATGCTCCTTGTCGTCCAACTGTGTTTGAAACCTGCGTTGTGGGGGAAGGGCTCACGTTTCTTTCCTCTGCCACCACACTGCTCACCAAGGCTGCAGTGGGGGCCGTGACGTCATTAGGGCGGAGATGAGGTGTCGGCCCGTGGGACGCCTCGTTTCCGCGGGGACCAGCAACTTCTCCACGCCCAGATAAATGAATTAAGCGCGCGATGGAGCGAGAAATCGCATTTTGTCACTTCCGCAACAGTGCTTCTGCCAGCGTCTGACCTCACCAGCAATCGGTTCCGCCACCACGTGGCCTGCTCATCCGCAACAGCTGGATTCATAGTGGCCTGGAGAAAGTGTTGCCTATTAAATAAACATTTGCGATCTAGACTACGTTTGTACGTAATATCCTATTCATCTGTAAATGAGGCTGCATATTGAATACTGTAAACCCAATTCTTGACTTTTTCTCGAGTATTCGGGTCCCCACTTCACGGATTACAGGAAGACAGTGAAATAATTCAGAGATGGTGTGATACAACCGTCATTACCGGTAGGTATCGTCAGAAAATGGAGTAGCTAGTGAGAAGACGAACATTAATGAGCAAATTTAGAGGCCCCACTGCAAAAAAAAAAAAAACAATTCTGCTTCCATGACGGAACACAAAGATAGATTCTAGTCGGATTAAAACAATTGACGTTTGTCACGTGTCACTACAGTGGTGCCACATTGGCAGCCGGCTACTGCTTTTCCTGCTTTGTGGTTGACAGGTTGTTGAAGCAATCTTGTCCGGTTCGTAAATTGATTATCATGGTAAATACTACATGAGAATAGCTGGTTGTTCCGTATATCACTCCGCTACAATCGCACATGCCATATACATCATAGAAACCGGTAAAAAAGCAATTAGTTCGCATTATAAATGAAATATCAATCACATTGTAAAAACCTTACACACCAACGCCAGAACAAATTTTAAAAATGGCGCCAACATTACTAGACATCAAACACGTAATCTTATTGGCTGCTAGAACGCTACTCCTCATTGGCTACCTTCACGTCCCGTCATTCATCGTTGCCAACGTCTACACGTCAAGCACCAGTGGCGTACGCATAAATTGCAGTTCAACCTTGCCGTGTGTTGTGTTTTAGTTTTGGTCAGTGCCGGATTAGCCACGTAGCAAGCGTTAGCAAATGCTACGGGCCCCGCGCATTTGTGGGAGGGGGGGGGGGGTTGCGGGAGCCGCCTGGGCGCGAATACTCTTGTCGGATTTTTATTTATTTATTACAGTTATTTCAAGTATAGCACATATTTATGAAAAAGATGAATTATCTCACCATTTCATTAAGTTCACAAAATGCTGCCAACTGATTAATAATCTTTCTGGCATCACGATGAAGAACAGGGTGTCGGAGCTAACCTCAATGGCTGGCCAGCAATAGCTTCTTAGTGACATTTAGTTCATGCAATCCGTTTTCTCTATTCGGTGCATCTTGGCTCCCAAATAGCGGTATCAATATGTAACGCTGCTTTCGTATGAAAATGGGTGTTGCGTATTAAAGTTAAGGTTGGGGACTGCAAATGAAATTTAACCAGGTAGTGAAATATTTTTAAATGAGATTACTAAGCAATTTTGACAAGGAAGGGACAATTTAAACAAAATTATTGGATTCCGCCATTAAATGGTAGCGGTTGTAATTTCGGTGGCAAATACAACACCAGAAAGCAACATTACAGAAGAAGTCGGCGGAATCTAAATTTTACCTTGTTGAGAGCTGGTACAAACATTTCAGTCATGTTTTGTAGATTCTAGCTGAGATGACTTGAATATTACTTCGATAAATTAATGCTGGGATTGTGCGTTTTGGTTACTATTGTTCTATGACCGTGTTGAAAATTAATCATGATAGTCGCCAAAAAATTGCAAAATTATCGGACTTCATAAACATTGCGAAGATTTTTCTGCAGGCATTTAAATGTAATAAATCATTCATAGACACGAAATAGGTAAAAGTTACACAGAGAATGTTCTAGTACAATCGCGAAACAAATCGCAACAATACCCGAGCATCACTTTATGAAGCACTTGATCTGCTGAAAATAAATAACCTTAAAAATAGTGAGAATGGGGAAGGGATTGTAAGTAAGATATTTCAAATTAACTGTGGGGGTTTGTTGAAATTAATAAAAAAACTAAGCTCACACTTACATGACACGTCCTAGCACATGAAGCAGAAGAAAGTAAGTGACGAACAGTTCCGCTCTCTCCCTTCAGCTTGTTGCAAAAAAGTTGAACGTGACAAATGTTGTTGTTGTTGTTGTTGTTGTTGGTTGTTTTAAGGGGACTAAACAGCTAGGTTATCAGTCCCCTGTTCCTAGCTGAGAGTCAACTGTCAATAAAGATAAAACAATGCCCTGAAAATGACACCGCACAAAAGGGCAGGTTAACAATAGACAAGCCACTGACAATACAAAACGAAGACACACACAATTAGTAAAAGAAAGTCACGAATAAAACTGGATTAGCAGAGTACCTTGGCTGGCTGATCACAAAGAAACAACAGGATGAGCCAGCCACACTGCACACACGTGTCCTAGGGACGTGAAAAGTTAAAAAGCTGGGTTGGTGGTGGCCTAAGAAGTCAGGCCACAGCACCTATCGTTAGATCGAGTCATAGAAACCAGCAGCACGGATGAAACGTAAAACTTTGTTAGCCATAGAGGCGTCGTCACCTAAAACTAAGGGTAGTGCGTCTGGAAGAGTAAAATAATGCCGCAGGTTGGCTAAAAGCGGACAGTCCAACAAAAGATGGGCCACTGTCAACACAGTGCCACATCGACACACGGGTGGAGCCTTGCGCCGAAGGAGATACCCGTGGGTGAGCCACGTATGTCCAGTCCGGAGGCGACAGAGGACAACTGACTCTCAGCGAGTCGGCCGCAGTGAAGATTTCCACAAAGCTGTGGAGAGCTTCACTGCCCGAAGCTTATTCGGTGCAGTCGCCGTAACCCACTCGGTGCTCCAAGCCTCGCGCACCTTCCGGTGCAACACCAGTTTAACATCCTGTTCCGTGACACCAATTGTGAGAGGTGGTCCCATAGTGGCCTGCTTGGCCAATCGATCAACATGTTCATTCCCTGGTATGCCAACATGACCTGGGGTCCACTCAAAGACCACAGAACGGCCTGATTGGCATAGGGGGTGATCAGTTTCCTGGATCGACCGCACTATTGGGTGCCGAGAGAAACACTGGTCGATCGCTTGTAAGCCACTCAGGGAGTCAGTACAGATGGCGAATGACCCCCTGGGGCAGGCTTTGAGATGTTGTAGAGCTCTGAGCAACGCGACCAGCTCGGCGGAGAAGATGCTACTCTCACAGGGCAGAGAATGCTTTTCTACGTGGTTGTGGTGTAGAAACGCATATCCAGCACGGCCATCTACTACGTAACCATCTGTGTAAATGGCGTCTGCGGCACGGAACGGCTCGAGCACTTGCAGAAACTGGTGACGGAGATGTACGGGAGGAACAGAGGCATTCGACGCATGGGACAGATCCAGACGGAGCTACAAACGAGGAATTTACCAAGGAGGAGTTTGAAAGGAATAGTGGAAAGTGGTAGGAAGTGGGTAGGATGTGAGAGACGAAAGAAGGATACGAACACGGACCGAGATCGGGTATCCCGACCTTGGCCGTCGTGGAGGGATAGGTAGTGCAGCGTTTGGCGGTTCGGGTGGAAGGGCGAGGCCTGAACACGAGCAACATAAGATGTTAACAGGTGTTGCCTAACGAACCGCAGCGGGAGGACTCCAGCTTCGACAAGGGGGCTTGTCACAGGGGTTGTGCGAAAAGCCCCCGTCGCCAAACGGACACCACAGTGCAAAATTGGGTCCAACGCCTGCAGTGCTGACGGCGCAGCCGAATCGTAGACTATGCAGCCATAGTCTAGGCATGACTGAATGAGGGCCTTGTAAAGTTGTAAGAGCGTTGGGCGTGAGGCTCCCCAAACAGTGTGTTTGAGACAACGTAGGATGTTGAGGTGTCGCCAGCACTTTCGTTGCACCCAGGTGAGACGGTTGAAGAACAACATGCCTAGAAACGTGTGTGTCTCTACGACATGTAGCAGGTCTCCAGCTAAATAGAGTTCGGGTTCTGGGTGTACTGCCCGATGTCGACAGAAATAGCCATAGCCATAGCCATAATTTAAGTCATTTAGCAGGAGCACCTGCTGCCAACTGCGCAGACTCTACAGGATCCTGAACCATCGGTTCAGGCGTTCCAAGTATGGCGAGATCCTCAGGTGATGCGAGGATCTCTACCTCGTCTTGAGATGCCGAAGAGGTAACAGAGCGGTCCTTTCGAGGCACTGATGATGCCTCCTTCGCGTCCTTTTTCTTCGGCTCCTTTTTGCCCTCTCGCTAGCCCTTTGGTGTCAAGGGCCGGGAGGGCTTCCCAGAAGTGGCAGCAGAGACCGTCAAAGAGCCAGAAGCCCTTCGACCAGAAGGTTTTGGATCCTTCATCCAAAGGCTGGGATCCCCTGGCGCACCCTGGGACTCCCCAGAAGGGAGCGTCCCGAAGGACCCCTTCTGAGGGAGAGGTGCCAGAGGAAGCTGTTGCTTCTCCGGCTGGGGGTTGGGGACTGGTGTCCCCGATGGTTGTGGGGAGGTTTCCCCCACAACAGGTGCTTTAACAGCAGATGGAGGGTTGCCCCCATCTTATGAGGGCGTTGTGGTACTTTTATGGCCTCTAGGGCCTACAGAAGGAGGCGATACCTTGTTGTGAGTCATACCCGTGATGCGCGGGGATGACGCTACAGCTGCAAAGGAGGTAGTCATGCTCACCGGGTGGAGACGCTCGTACTTCTTTGTTGCCTCATGGTATGGTAGCCGGTCCAAGGTCTTAATTTCCATTATCTTTCGTTCTTTGTGTAGACCTTTGCAGTCTGGAGAGCACGGTGGATGCAGCTGGTTGCAGTTCACACAGACGGGAGGTGGGGTGCACGGAGTGTCTGGATGAGATGGACGTCCACATTCCCTGCACACAGGGCTAGAAGTGCACCGGGAGGACATATGCCCGAACTTCCAGCACCTTAAGCACCTCATAGGGGGCGGGACGTATGGTGTAACGTCGCACCGGTAGATCATTACCTTGACCTTCTTAGGCAGTGTGTCGCCTTCGAAGGCCAGGATGAATGCACCGGTGGCAACCTTGTTATCTCATGGTCCCCTATAAACACGTCGAACAAGGTGAACACCTCTGCGTTCCAAGTTGGTACGTAGCTCTTCATCAGACTGTGACAATACGTCGCGATGGTAAATATGGCCTTGGACCATGTTGAGGGTCTTGTGGAGCGTGACACTGACAGGTATATCACCCAGCTTGTCACAGGCCAATAATGCCCTGGACTGGGCTGGGGATGGCGTCTGTATCAGAACAGCCCCACTTCTCACTTTCGAGAAAGACTCCACCTCACCATGTTTGTCCTCGAGATGTTCAACGAAGAACTGCGGCTTGGATGGACAAGAAAGAGTCTCCATCACTTCGGGAAAAAACAAGGTATCGTGGTGAATAAGGATCCGGACAGTGTAAAGCTTGGCGTTCTTCCCATGGCGTTGCCAGGGAACGGAACGACTTAGGATCATATTCTGTAGCATTATACTCTTATCTTCCACGCTTAGAAACAGCGTTTTTGCGACCGCCCACGCTAGTTATTGTTCGTTTTATTTCCGTCCCACGAGCAGCTACGGAAAAGAGGTCCACCCAGGCAGAGCACTGCTTGCCTGGGTCAGTCTTGTACAACTGAGGTGCGGCAGGTTCCTCAGAGGTTGCTCGCTAACGACTGTTCAACCTCAACAGCCATGCATCTCCTCGGCATGTAGCACACCTTGAGATTGAGGTTATTTTTAGAGAGGTTTGTACCGTCCTCGCGACCCGGACGATTAAGCCAAGATCCCCGGGCTCTGAAACTTACAACGTTCCACCGTCGCGCCGAACGATGGTCGTTGAGGCACGCACAGAGCTTACGGTGTAGCGGACTGTTGGCGCGACACAGCCCACGGCTCAGGACCCCGGGTTCGCCAAGCCCGTACTCAGCAAATTAACGCTGAGCCCCTGAGGGGGACAAATGTCATATGTTTATCGATACGCTGGCAGAGAGAGGGCAGAAGTCAGCGACAAGCATCGCACAAGTGATATAAAGAAATCATTAATGTATTACTATATTTGCCCCCTCTGGCTTTGAGTGGGCAAATGAAGATTTCCTACTCGAAGTCAAAAGAAAGAACTATAATTTTCGTATTGGTATACCCTACACAAGAAGAAATTTATGTCATTACATTTTATCTTAATATTGTGTGAGCTTATATTTGATTTCTGTTTATAGCATATAGACAATTTTGAAATTTAATGTTTTTAACAACACAGTCTGAGGTATATACATTTTGAATTAGTCTCATTATTACATCACTAATTCATTTCTTTTTCTTTTTTGCTTTGCATTGTTTAATATAATTCAATAAACGCAAAGTGTCGGTGAGTGGGCGAGTAGCGCGGCGGTGCAGCGAGGTGGTAGGAGGCGGTTCCGCAGCGCGCCTCGATTGTTGATGTCTGGGCATGGCGCGACACGAGGCGGCACGCCGGTGGTTGTGGTTGTGGTGGGGAGAAGACGCTGCTGGCCCCCAGCGCCGGCGGTGTAGCCGGTGTGGCGTCAGGATTGCGCACCCGCTCGCTTTGGCTAGGCCGGCCCATCTCAGTTTGGATTACATGAAATAAAGATCACATAAAAGGCATTACAATTTGACACTTAATCAGATGTTACATTCCGTCCTTCTGAAAGATAGACACAGTTATTATTTTATTTTATTTTATTTTATTTTATTTTATTTTATTTTATTTTTATTTATTTTTTTTTTTACACTTTTGTTCTCGCGAGTGTCTCTGTCATTGATTGTTTAGCAAGAATTTTACATTACTATTGGTTTGTAAGTGTGAGCTTATTTCTGTGAAATCAAATATCTGAGTAATCTGACATGAACATGTGTCGCGTCTTTTACAGAAACTAATTTTGGCAATTTAAATTAACTGTTTACAAAACATATTTTGCGAAAGTTTTCTTACTATACACTATGTGCATTGAAAATGATTTAATTTTCATTAGATGAATCATTATTATTTGACTAGTAAAAAAATTGCTTTCAAATCTAACCTTTTACTTTATACACATATTTAGATATTAAATATACATATATACACGGATCATTCAAGGACATTACTGTATTTGTTCAGGGATTGTGCGTTTGCAAGTACTACATCACAGTCTTTTGATGTGACAAGGCTAAAGAGTCAGTCTCTTTAACATCACTTTTAAACATTTTATTTTTTCAGTTCGTGGAGTCGTTGACTTTGTCAGTTTGAAATTTCCACGCGTCGGATCGACCGCCGGCTGCGTGACGCAACAGTAAGTTTTCAATAATGGGCATTTAGTAAACGCGCGCCAGTCTCGCCAGTGCTTGCGTGTCCGTGGCGGTGGCAACACGTGAATTTGCATAAGTTTTACATTACACTTGGATTTTTTTTTTCGTTCAGTCGTGTGTGATTTCTGCACTTCATCCTTTGGACAGGGCTACTACTAAAATCGACGCAGCGCGGTGAGTACACTTCACGTATACCATAGTGATTAAGTCTGTCCGTAAGCCGCGCGACCTTCATTGCACCGTCCGGCTATCTCAGCAGTTACGATTATAGTCTATTCGCTGAAACAACACTGGTGCATTTGGGCTTTATACGACTTGTAAGTTCGTAGCGTACCTTGGTTGGGCACTGCACTGCACAAGTTCAAAGTTAGCAGTTCGTAACAGTGTGTAGCACTTATAGTTTGCGATAGTAACATGCGTCGCACTCTTTAAAGTGTTCAGCACGGAGAAGTTTACAGCGACGAACACTTCATAACGTATCTATATGCTGACCGTTTAAAATTTCTGTTAAGTTTGCCTGCTACGTATCTTAGTCCACGCTTATACTCGTCACTGATATTTCACTTCACTCAACCATGTGGCTTGCGAATATACATAGTTTCAGAGTTTATTTAATCACAAAATCACTACTTGTTAGGAAAGTCGCGGGTTTGTGTCCTTTCGATAGTTATCAGCCACTGTTTTTGTTCTCTCTATAGTTCACTGTCTTATTAGTTTCACACACAAACTTCAGTCTTTTCACAATTCGTAATGATTTTACTATACATAAACTATGTACAAGGCTATATACAAAGTCAGATCATTGAGAATGACAATTTCATTTGTAAAACTTTATGTAACAGTTTCTTTCGTGTGACATTCAGATCACATTATTCTTTTGCTTTAAACGATTATTTGTCAACATTGGGTGTTACATATTTATTTTTAAGGCGTGGCCTATGTTCATGTCAGTTATTGGGTGGAAAGTTATTTATTCTCAGCAATATTATATCTTCTAAATAAGTTACTGGATTTGACATGAGTAAGCAAACATTCAACGACATTTAGAAACGTCTTGGGCAGTTTTTTTTTTTTTCGACAATACTAAATTTTGGTTTACAGCTTTTAGTACGCCTCGTCAGAATTAACATATCATGTTATACCGTTCATAAAATTGGACTAAACGACTTGAGTGATAAAATCATGCATACCAGTCCGAGACAAATAAAATGACAATAACTACAGTTTTGGCAGACACAGGCAAGGCAGACCCGTTAGTCAACCTGGTGCAAAACAGCCTGTTAGTTTTTTAATACAGTTTCAGAGAAAGAGAAAATAGCCAGAGAATAGTCGCAAGAAAAAATAGTGCATTTCACAAATTCAGCATATTGACGCATTACTACATAAAAATACTGCACACTTCTACTACTACAGAATATTGCATTTCATAAAATTAACAGCGGGTCTATTCTATATTAGCATTCTTTGCCCTTCTCTCCCCTTCGTCGTCTCCCGCTCACGTGTGTTTTGTCCGCATTTGACTATGAAAATATGTGCGTGGTTCAGTCGCAAATATTGGTGTCTGACTAAATGTTCCTGTGCCTGCTAATTTAGGGGGTGGTATGTTAATTTATCTAGCTCCTTATACTTATCAGGTGTAAAATGTTCGTTACAGTGTCATATCTAGTCTAATATAAATTGTTCGTATGAATCCTCCTCTGAAGCGACTCTTAGATCTTCGTAGCGTCGGCGGCGACACAATTCTCTGCTCATTCACAGCTGAAAATGAATTCTTATTCTACAGCTTATACTACAGACTATTTAAACTAATCGTTCATGTTTTTAGATTGGTGCATAATTATTATGTATGAGCTTGCAGCGCTACGGGATTTGTTTACATTCAGCGTAATTGTTTTGGTGACGAAATATGATAGTGGCACATGGGCAGAAAGATATTCCACACCAACTGGTGTGCGTGTTTACTGTCAGTAATGTAAAATATTACGTTAACATTTAAGCGGTTGTCAGTACCCTACAGTATAGATAGAATAATTCAACGACCTTCGTTGTTTTGTATAAATTACATTCTTCTTAACGATTTAAGGAATCGTTAGATTTGAAATGTCGGTCAGCTGATCAGAGTTAACTGTAATGTTTTTATTTTTGTTACTGCTCACACGTCGTAATGTCAGCATTCGTGTGTGTGCTTGTGTGTGTGTGTGTGTGTGTGTGTGTGTGTGTGTGTGTGTGTACTAAGAGCCACAGACAACTAAAATATAAATATTTCCTCATCACCTTCTCTTATAATAATATATTTTATTTTTTACTCAACTCTCATCGTAGACGAAGGTGTGCTAGTGCGCTCCACCCCGCAATAGTATCATTTCCTTCATTCATCTCCTTGAAATATAAAAAAATTGTAAATATTCTTCTACCCTATAATACTAAATACTATACTAATTAATGCTCCTTTTGTGAAAGTGTGTGTCATCATAAGTGTTTAGGTGAGATTCTCTTTTATAATTCTTAAATTTCACGCGTGACAACAGTTTCTGTGAGCCAACATCAATTGCATTGCACTGACCTTTGTAGAAAATGATTTTTACTCACTGTCTTAGTATTTGTAGTTAAAGTAGGACTAGGTACTCGCTGATCAGCTTGGATTTATGCATAAAATTTCTTTAAATGTTTGGTGGGTATAAACCTCGTATTTTTGATCGGAGTGTGTGCTTGGTATGTGACTACAATAACTTTGTGTTGCTGTGTTGGTTCATGAAATAGCTCTTCCCTAATGTCTGTGCCATCATTGTACCTTAGCATTGTGACAGAAAGAATTGTGCTGTCGCTGTCGCTCAATGTTGGTGGGCTTAACATGAGCCACTCTGGTTTGACGTCTGCATACTGCTAGCCTGTCGTTGCGGTTGTTTTATTGTCTCAGTCACGTCAGTTATTGTCACTGCCGACTGGCTTGTCGTCCAGTTTGTCTGGTCCGAACAATCAGTGGTCATAGTTGCAATCGGTACGGTTTTTTGTAGTTTGCTGCGGTAATTCAGGCGGAGGAAAATTTTGAAACTGCTGATTACTGCTGGGATTATTTAGGAAGAAATTTCTATCCCCATTTAAATTTCCATACTGATTATGGTTACGCCACTGAGGTTGCTGGTTTACATTAAAATTGCTTGGATAGGCAACAACATTATTACGGTAGCTATTGTTGTTGTTGTTGTTGTTGTTGTTGAAATAGCCAGGATTAAACCGATTCCCACGGTGGCGTCGGTAATATTGCCCGCCGTTGGGAGCATTACGTACGACGTTACTACCGTTCGCATGTATTGTCATTTGCTGGGGACGTGACTGTCCGTTGTTTTTGATAAATGGCTGTTGCAGTAATATCGGCTGGGATTGTGGCATGTTTTGGTTTCCTGCTTGCGGCTGTTGGCTGACGGGAATCAGCCGATTGTTGTATTGATTGAGAAAACGGTTCCCGTAAACGTACCCATTATTGTAATGACGTGCTCGATCATCTACAAAAATCAAATCAAGAGTGTCTAACATTGAGAGGAAGCTTTGCAGATCGTACGTTTGCGCATTAGCCAGCTGTAGCCTTAGTCTTGTGGGCAATTTGTTAATAAGTACACGAAGTACTTCCCGGTGCGGAAGAGGGTTGTCAAAGAATTTTGCTTTATTGAGATACTTCTCGAAGTATCTCCGCAGGCTTCCGTTTCTTCCATCGAAAGGCTGCGGATTGTACACTTCATTCCTGAATCGTTCTTGTATTACGGGCGACCAAAAAGTGGACAAAAATGCCCGTTCAAATTCACCATAGGTGTCATACAACTGCAAGGCTTCGTTTGCCCATATTCCGGCTTCGCCTTGTATATAGCCCACAACAAATCTGATTTTTCTTTTCTCCGACCAGGTCTCGGGTAGTAATCCTCAAAGATTGAATAAAGATCACGGGATGTACTGTGCGTTTCTAATTAATAAATATTTGAAATTGATGATGTTTAATCATACTTTCATCTAGTTCTTCTGTGTTAGCCTGATTTCGGGATGAACATTTGGATTGTACTTTAGGCTTCATTTCTCTACCAAGTCGGTCAAGGTCACAGGAAGTCGTCAGTCGATAGTCAGTGTGTGTTCGATCAGACATTAATTTATTAATTGAGCTCTGATTGTCAGGAAAACGAGGGGTATTCATTTCATTATGTTCTGGGTTCAGATTCTGCGGTACATTTATTACAGGCATGAAACCCTGAGAAGACTTTGTGTAGATAACATGGATTTTACCGCCGTCAAATCTTTCTGTAAAGATTTGACGGTTATTCCATCATCTTCATATACTTTTTCAGTGATATTATTTATCACAGAGGCCAATTCTGACTATTTTGTCATTTAATTGAGCCTCCGTATTATGCAAAAATTGCTGCACTCTTTCTTGGTTATCTTTCACAATATTCTAGGCTTGACTGGTAATTCTTTCAACAGTGGTTTCTAAATTTTCCTGTTTGATTTTTAATTACGAGAGATTTTGCGCAATATTATCAATGGCAGATGGCAATGTTTTTACTGTTTCCTGACAATCAGTGACATTGTCGACAACAGAAGAAATTTTCGCGTCTACCGTATCCATAATTTCGTCAACTTTCTTTTGTACAGTGGAAAATTTACTATTTATGATTTCTTCGACTTTGAGCATCTGTGCACTTGATTGTTCACTTACCTAATTGGAAATTCGTGTATACAAATGCTTTTGAGCAGACTCAAGTTTTTCAATTTCTGCTTGTGTTTTTGTTTGCTGTTCTTCTAAGCTATCTAATTGTTGTTTGGTATGTGTAGTTAAGGCTGAAATCTGATCATTAATCGCAAGCTGTTGTTGCGACATGTTGGCTTGCAGGTTATCAATATCATTTTTTGTGGTAGTTTATAAATTAGTGATCTATTAGTCAAGACCGTAAGTTGTGTGTTAGTCGCAGCTTGTAAACTGCTAATCTGAGTAGTCAAAAGTTCCTCAAATGCTTTAGCCAGTTATTTTGTGTATCCGCGAGATGGTGTTCAGTTTGTGGGGATAAGTTACTTTCGCAAGTTTGTGTAGCCAGATTTTGTTCCACTAATGGTGGAATTTGCTCGATAGAGCTGGCAGCCATGTTGTCTTCTACGTTCTGATCAGATTGTTGGGGAACGTTTAGATTTTGTTCAGATGCCATGTTGCTAAACTGACTGCGGGTTTTAACCATAATATTTGTTGAATTTTGGCAAAAATTCATAACAGAGGGGGTCCTATAAATTTCACATGGAAAATTACTGAAATTACCTACGGAATCGTTCACACGTACGCGAGAGAAACTTCGAGAGAGAAAAGCAAAGATAAGCTTAATTACACGCAGCATTAACTATTAGATCGATACGTTCCCTGATATTCACTTGAAATGAAAATGTTACTGCGAGACAAATTTTGGAAACGCGGTACCTAATGGAAAAAATACTGAATTTGCTACAGTGCACTAGCGACAGATAGAAGAATCTAGTAAGCACCAAGCAAGCTGAGTAATGAGTCTGATCTTACCTTTATTGTGACTGCAATTGTTGGCTGGATTGGAAGTCTAACTGCTATCGGCTGGTTAAACTTTGCTTCAGTTGCCAAAATCATTAATTTCCATCTCCCGTACAGTTCATTGTTGACGCATGAAACAAAACACAATATCAGGATTTGTGACATGAAAAGGCGCAATCTTCACAAAAATCTTAACTAAATATTTCAAATAAATTTACTATCTGATATATATATTATTTGTACATGTCCTGTCACAATGGGCGCCAATTCTTCTTGTAATGCTGCTTTCGTATGAAAATGTGTGTTGCGTATTAAAGTTAAGGTTGGGGACTGCAAATGAAATTTAACCAGGTAGTGAAATATTTTTAAATGAGATTACTAAGCAATTTTGACAAGGAAGGGACAATTTAAACAAAATTATTGGATTCCGCCATTAAATGGTAGCGGTTGTAATTTCGGTGGCAAATACAACACCAGAAAACAACATTATAGAAGAAGTCGGCGGAATCTAAATTTTACCTTACTGATAGCTGGAACAAACATTTCGGTCATGTTTTGTAGTGATTCTAGCTGAGATGACTTGAATATTACTTCGATAAATTGATGCTGGGATTGTGCGTTTCGGTTACTATTGTTCTATGACCGTGTTGAAAATTAATCATGATAGTCGCCAAAAAATTGCAAAATTATCGGACTTCATAAACATTGCGAAGATTTTTCTGCAGGCATTTAAATGTAATAAATCATTCATAGACACGAAATAGATAAAAGTTACACAGAGAATATTCTAATACAATCGCGAAACAAATCGCAACAATACCCGAGCATCACTTTATGAAGCACTTGATCTGCTGAAAATAAATAACCTTAAAATTAGTGAGAATGGGGAAGGGATTGTAAGTAAGATATTTCAAATTAACTGTGGGGGTTTATTGAAATTAATAAAAAAACTAAGCTCACAGTTACATGACACGTCCTAGCACATGAAGCAGAAGAAAGTAAGTAACGAACAGTTCCGCTCTCTCCCTTCAGCTTGTTGTAAAAAATTGAACGTGAGAAATGTCATATGTTTATCGATACGCTGGCAGAGAGTGCAGAAGTCAGCGACAAGCATCGCACAAGTTATAAAAAAAAATCATTAATGTATTACTACAAATACTCACGGTGTTGTGAGAACGGCTAATACGCTACCAAAACGCCACGTGTGGAAGGTAGCAAGTGCTGTCATCAGCATCAGTCAGCCACCATGGTAATATCGATATGGATTAATGATGAAAAATACTTATTTTACAATTTTGCATTTTGTGTTACGATATGTTACGCTATTATCTAAACTCTGCTAACGCTTGAAAATGGTAAACTAACCTAAAATGGTAGCACTGCGATAAAAAATAAACACCTATGGTTAATATGTCGTTTTGAAAAGTTGTAAGACAATACTTTTGTTCGCTCTCACTATTAGAACGAATTATTGCAGTTGTTTTTTTGTAGCTGGGCGAGGCTAGCATTTCGAGGTAGTGATGAAATTGTTGGTTCACCCCATAATAGAAATTATTTAAGGTTATTAGAGTTACTAGCCAAGTTTGATGTGTTTCTATCCCAACATATACGTATTCATGAAAATGAAGGAAAGGGACATACTCATATTTGTCAAAAACAACGTGCGAGGAATTTATCCATGTAATTGAATCAGCCATAGTGGATCATATTACTTGCGAAATTAAGAGATTCAAATACTATTCAGTGTCACTCGATTCTACTCCTGATGTATCTCACGTAGATCAACTTCTACTGATTGTGCGGTACGTCAAACCATCCGGACCAGTGGAAAGATTTGTTAAATTTTTGGATATGGATGGTCATACTGCTGAACAACTCTCCCTAACCTTACTATCTTTTTAGCAGAGTATGGCATTCATATCAAAGATTGCCCACGGCAAAGCTATGACCTGCCAGTAATATGAGTGGCAGGTATACCGGATTAGGAGCACGAATTAAAGATATATATAAGTTTGCTGAATATGTTAACCGTTTTTCACATTTGCTACATTTAGTCGTCAAGTGTGCTGCAGGATGTTGTACAGAAGCATCCATTTTCTTTGATTTTCTTGAAATCCTCCATACATTTTTTTCCGCTTATATCTTCTTTTGTAAGCACTGAAAAATGACAGCACTAAAATTCCGATTATGAAAAGGTTATCGGACATTAGGTAGTCGCCCAGAGCTGATGCTACAAAGGTGCTTCTATTTGGTTTTAACACCATCAAACAAATTTTAAATGACACATATTAGCATCAAAAGGTAGAGCGCTGCAATCAGGATTACAGACTGGTTTTGTAAATGAGTAAGTTGGAGACGGGAATAATGTGTGTCGCATAGAACAGAATCCTAGAACGCTTGCAAGCAACTAGCGTTTCGCTGCAATCATCTGATCAAGATCTGAGTACCGGATATGCACTCTATAAATAATTACATGAATATATCCAATCAATGAGGTTCACATATTGAGAAATTAAGGCTAAAGCCAAATCCCTGACTAGCTACGAAGAATATCAGAAAGGAACTTCAAGACGACACAAGCGAAATACAAAGTACGACAATTTTAATGGATGAACTATATTCGATGAAGTTGTAAAAAGCAGACACCTGGAGAACATTTTGAATTTAATGTGTGTATTGTGATAATTGACAATGTGCTGGCTGCATTAGCTACACGCATGTAAAAATAACATCACTTTACTAATGTTTTTGGAATATTGCGGGACTTTAAATCTCTTACAGCAGAATAGATGTTGAAAAGAACTATTATCATGAATGTTTACTCATACCCGCTTGGCGACGAACCGGTACAGTTCACCGAGCTGCTGAAAACTGTTGCCATTGACGGAGAAATGAACGAAGCTTTAGAACTACAAATTTACAAATTGTTAATGGAAATTTCATTAGGAACGTGTTTACAAGTGTAAAAATAGCATTACGCATTTACTTATTTTTAATGATCACCAACTGCAATGGGGAACGTTCTTTTGCAACGTTAAAGCGCATTAAAAATGAATTAAGAAATACGATAGGACAGGAACGTCTAAATGACCTCGGTATAATGAACATTGAATACGATTTGCACAGAGAAATTGATGTAACTTTTATTTCTAAATTTGCCGAAATTAAATCGAGAAAAGTCTGCATGAAATTTTTTTTTGAAAAGTCTCGGTCACAATATGCTTTATTTCACATGACGCGTTTCGAGTACATCATCATCAGATTTGTGGTATAAAAGAAGAAAATTACATCTTAGATGTTTAAAGCACGCCACCACAATATCTACAATGAGTAGAAAACATTTATATATATTATATATATATATATATATATATATATATATATATATATATATATATTACTTACAATTAAAAAAAGCACGATGAGAATTACAAACATCTTAGTATAGATGCTCGTTGTTGTTGTTGTTATTGTTGTTGTTGGGTGTTTAAAGGGGACTCAACTGCTGGGTTATCAGTTCCCTGCTAAGAGTTAACTTTTAAAAGTTTCCTTTTTGTCGCATAGTACTCGAAGTCCAGCGTACTCCGGGTACAGAGAGACAGTCAATGGTAAAATAATGACATATAACAAAGGACAAGACAGAAGTTGACAAAATAGACAGTAAACTAAAACAAGGCAGCAGAAGCGTGTGGCTGGCTGATAACAAAATAATACAGGATGAGCCAGCCACTCTGCACACATTAAAATCCTTAATTGAAAAACATGTCATAAACCGTAAAATGGCAGCGGCCTATTGTTCTGGAGGGGTTGAAGCCCAACAGGGCGGGCTTATAGGCCCCACCACTAAATAGACCAATAAAAGCCAGTTGCGCTTATAAAACCTAAAACACGATCGACCATAGAGGCATTGTCTGTTAAAATCAATGGAAGCTCAGAAGGCAGTGTAAAAGACTGCCTCAAGTCGGCTAAAAGTAAGCAGTCCACCAGAACGTGGACCACAGTCAATAGGGCGCCACAACGGCAAGTTGGTGGGTCCTCTCGTCGTAGAAGGTGGCCGTGCATCAACCACGTATGTCCAATACACAGTCTGCAGATGACTACTGGCTCCCTACGAGAGGCTCGCAGGGAGGATCGCCATACGGCTGTGGTGGGCTTGACTATGTGCAGCTTATTTGGTTCAGTCAAGGCATCCCATTCCGAGGTCCAAATCCCCAGAACCTTACGGGTCAGTTGCTGCCTGAAGTCCTGGTCTTGGAGACCTATCTTTAAGGGCCGTGATGTGGTGGCCTGCTTGGCCAGGCGATCAACCCGTTCGTTACCCGGAATGCCTACGTCGCTCGGGGTCCAAATGAAAACCACTGAGCGGCCTGACTCGCCCAGAGTGAAAACGGCGTCCTGAATGGACCGAACCAAATGGTGCTTTGGCATAAACTGTCAAAGGCGATCAAGCCACTCAGGGAGTTACTACAGATAACTATAGACTCCCCAGGCAGGCGCGGAAATGTGTAAGAGCGCGAGAGATGGCCACCAGCTCAGCTGTGAAAACACTAATCCCACAGGGTAAGGAACGCTGCTCAACATGATCACCGTGAACATAAGCGTACCCAACACGACCGTCCACAAGGGAGTCATTGGTGTATACTACTACTGCACCACGGAAAAATCAATGAGTGCCTGGAATTGACGACAAAGGACCATTGGCGAAACTGAGACTTTCGAGTCACCGGACAAGTCTAACCTAAGCTGTAGGCGAAGTAGAAACCACGGAGGTGTATGAGAAAGGTATCGGAATGTGCTAGGGATAGGAAGGGATGCGATGGAAGAAAGAAGGGAACGAACACGAGCCGCAATCGGGAGACCCGACCGTGGACGTCGTCGTGGGGAATGGAGAACGGCAGCTGGGAACAGAAGCCTGTGATTCGGGTGGTCGGGTTAGGCATGAATGTGGGCGACATACGAAGCCAGTAGCTGCTGCCGGCGGATTCGGAGGGGGGAATTCCAGCCACTATGGTGTATTGGGTCCAAGACACGCAGTGCAGAAGTGGCTGCAGAATCGTATACCAGGCTGCCATAATCCAGACGGGATTGGATAAGAGCCCTATACAGTTGCAGGAGAGATGTACGAGCTGCTCCCCAAGTGGTATGGCTTAGGCAACAAAGGACATTCAGGTGGCGCCAACACTTCTTCCGCAGCTGTTGCAGGTGTGGGACCCACGTGAGCCGGGAATCGAACAGCATACCTAAAAAAAAAACGGTGTGTCTGAACAACACAAAGCAAATCCTGAGCCAAATACAACTCAGGGTCTGGGTGTACTGCCCGACGGCGACAGAAGTGCATGACCCGGGTTTTGGCGGCAGAGAACTGGAATCCGTGGGTCGTGGCCAAGGACTGAGCTTTTGTGATGGCCCCCTGCAAACGCCTTTCAGCGACACCCATGCCGTGAGAACTGAAATATAGGCAGAAGTCATCGGCATAGAGTGAGGAGGATACGGTTGATCCCACTGCCGCACCAAGGCCGTCGATAGCGACCAGAAAAAGAGGAACACTAAGGACCGAGCCCTGTGGGACTCCATTCTCCTGTATACGGGGCGAGCTAAGAGAGGTACTGACACGAACTCGGAAAGAGCGAAGCGAAAGAAAGTTCTGTATAAAAAGCGGGAGTGAGCCCTGCAAGCCCCGACTGCGCAGTGTGCCCAGAATGTGGTGGCGCCAGGTGGTGTCGTAGGCCTTCCTGAGGTCGAAGAAGACGGCAACAAGGTGTTCACGTCTGCTGAAAGCCGTACGGATGTCAGACTCCAGAGTTACCAGGTTATCTACAGTGGAGCGGCCTTGGCGGAAGGCCCCCTGTCGTGGGGACAACAGACCCCGATGTTCTAGTATCCACATGAGCCGCCGACTCACCATACATTCTAAGAGCTTGCACAGAACGTTGGTGAGGCAGATCGGACGGTAGCTATCAGCCACCTGTGGGTTAGCACCAGGTTTCATCATGGGGCTAACGATGCTTTCCTGCCATTGTGATGGGAAAGCCCCCTCTGCCCATAGATGGTTGAACAGGGCGAGAAGGTGGTATTGGGGGACTGCTGACAGGTGGCGAAGGAACTGGCTGTGGATACGAACTGGTCCCGGGGAGGTATCGGGACATGCAGCAAGGGCAGTTTCGAATTCCCATTGACTGAAAGGGGGCATTGTATGCTTCTTCACGGTGGGTACAGAATGACAGATGCCGTCGTTCGACCCGCACTTTCAGTGCATGGAAGGCTGCACTGTAAGCTGCAGTTGAGGAGATGCAAGCGTAGTGGTCCGCCAGGTGTTCAGCGATGGCAGTGGGGTCTGTGCAGACGGTGCCCCGAATGTTTATGCTGGGGACTGCTGCTGGTGGACGGTGCCCAAAGAGGTGCTGAACCTGAGACCACACCAGAGATGAGGATGTGCGAGAGCCAATGTTGGCGACATACTGCTCCCAACAGTCCTGCTTACTCTGTCGAATGAGCTGTCGAGCTCGGGACCGGAGCCGTTTAAAGGCGATCAAGTTGTCCATGGTGAGATGACATCAGTGGCGCTGGAGTGCCCGTCGATGATCCCAGATGGCCTCGGCGATTTCTGGCGTCCACCAGGGCACGGACCTACGCCGGGTATAGTTGCCTCAGCGGCTGAGACTATGGAGCTGGTGACCTGGTGAACCGCCATGTCCACATCAGCTGGCAGTGAAACAGGAACCACAGCAGCTGAGGTATAACGTTGCCAATCAGCTCTTCGGAGAGACCATCGAGGCTGGTGGCCGGCAGGTTGGAAATGCAGCACTGACATGAGGATAGGGAAGTGGTCGCTATGGCAAAGGTCATCATGGACCTTCCATTGGAGATGCGGGAGCAGGCTCAGGCTACAAAAGAAAGATCTATCGCCGAATATGTGCCGTGCACCACACAGATGTGTGTGGGGGCACCCGTGTTTAAGAGGCAGACGTCTCGCTGTGACAAAAGTGCCTCCACATCTCTACCGCGGCTCGTCGTTTGTGTTCCACCCCACAATGAGTGTTGGGCATTAAAATCACCCAAAAGGAGAAATGGTGGGGGTAGCTGTATTATTAACACAGCGATATCGGTGATAGAGACAGCTTCATCCGGAGGAAAGTAAGTGGAGCAGATGGTGAACTCCTGCCTCGCCCGAAGTCTAACAGCAACTGCCTCCAGAGCCGTGTGGAGAGGCACAGTAGCACTGGGGACAGTTGCAAGGACGTAGAGACAAACCCCTCCTGAAACTCTGTCATATGCCACCCGGTTCTTATAGTATCCCCGATAGCCGCGAAGGGCCGGGGTCCACTGGGCAGGAAACCACGTTTCCTGCAATGCCAAAAAAAGCGCAGGGAAGCGGCACAACAACTGCTGCAATTCAGCTAGGTGGTTGAAAAAACCACTGCAGTTCCACTGAAGGAGTACGTGGTCGCCGAGCTGAAAAGCCATATTAAGGTTTCGAATTGGGTTCATCCATACTTACATCTGCTGCCAACTGTTCAGAATCGCCAGTGTCAGCGATCCTGAATGATGGAGAACCCAGTATTGCGAGATCGTCGTCAGACGCGAGGATCTCAACCTCATCCTCCGAAGTAGAGGATGAGGATGCCTGTGGCTTCCTAGCCAGCAAAGTCGCCTTCTTCTTGATTTTTCTCTGTCGTCCCTCTCGCTGGCCCTTTGGTCTAGAGGCCTGGGAGGGCTTCTCACTGGTGGCATCTGGGTTGGACGAAGAGCGAGAAGCCCTTCTACCAGCAGGTCGTGGACCCTTCAGCCGTCGGCTGGGATCCCCACGTTCACTGTGAGAAGCCTCGGGAGTGTCCCCAGGGACCCCTTCCGAGCGAGAGGAGCCGGAGGAGGCTGTTCCTTCTCCGGCTGGGAGGCAGGGACTGGTCCTCGATGGAGGGGAGGTATTTGCTCCCGCTGGTGGTGTTGTGGGAGCAACTGATGAAGTGGTTCCCCCACCCATCGAGGGGGGCAGTAGATCTTGTTGGCCCATAGGGCCCACGGATGGCGAGAACACTGATTCCGTTGATCGAAGTGAAGCTGGTGCCGCTATGACTGCAGCAAACGATGTTGACATCTTTACCGGATGGAGCCGATCGTATTTTTTCCGCGCATCTGAATATGTCAAACGGTCCAGAGTCTTTATCTCCATGATTTTTCTTTCGCGATGTAATACTCCACAGTTCGGCGAGCATGGCGGATAGTGTTGCCCACAATTAACACAAACTGGAGGTGGAGTACATGGGGCGTCTGGATGCGATGGTCGCCCACATTTCCTGCAGTTAGGGCTGGAAGTACAACGGGAGGACATGTGCCCGACCTTCCAGCACCTTAAACACTGCATAGGGGGAGGGACATAGGGCTTTACGTCGCACTGGTATACCATCACCTTGACCTTCTCAGGCAGTGTATCGCCTTCGAAAGCCAAGATAAAAGCACCGGTGGCAACCCTCTGATCTTTAGGTCCCCTGTGCACTCGCTGAACGTAGTGAACCCCCCAACGTTCCAAGTATGGTCTGAACTCCTCATCGGTGTGAGAGAGGAGATCTCTATGGTAGATTAAAGCCTGGACCATGTTGAGTGATTTATGAGGCGTGATACTGACTGGAACATCACCCAGCTTGTCGCAGCCAAGTAATGCCCTCGACTGTGCTGGGGATGCCGTCTATATCAGCACTGCCTCACTGCGCATTTTAGAAAAGGATTCTATTTCACCAAACTTGTCTTCCAGATGTTCGACGAAAAACTGCGGCTTAGTGGTCATGAATGATTCTCCATCTACACGCGCACAAACAAGGTATTGTGGCGAATATGGTTCTGATCTATTCCGGGCCTGTCGTTCCACCCATGGGGTGGTGAGGGAAGGAAACGCCTTAGGGTCATATGGTTGTTTGGTTGGTTTGATGTTTTAGGGGGACAAAACTGCGGAGGTCATCAGTCCCCCATTCCATCAAAGAGCTAGAGAAGTGTGGAAACACTGAAAAGTTCGCCCAGAGTTAAAATTACTACGGGAGGCAAACCCCACTCAATCAATAAAATGTAAACAAATTCAACAAAGAACAACAAGTCAGGAGACAACACGAAAGGACACAATCACACGGAAACAGCAAACAAGTGTGGAAATAAAATGACAAAGAAAAGGTTCGTGGTTTACCGACCAGGAAAATAAAATAGGAAGGGACAGCCACGGGGCAACACAAGCTTCATATAGAGTTGTAAAAACCGCTGTCATGAATAAAACCTAAAATAGAATCAGCCATATTGGCATCGTTACGTAAAACTTCAGATAAAATTACAGGAAAATTAAAATCCCGCCGCAGAGCGGCTAAAAGATGGCAGTCCATCAAAATGTGGGCCACCGTCAAGGGACAGCCACAACAGTAACGAGGCGGGTCCTCACCGCGGAGGAGATGGCCATGGGTCAGCCAAGTGTGGCCAATGCGGAGCCGGCACAGGACTACCGAGTCCCGGCGAGAGGCCCGCATGGACGAGTGCCACACAGCTGTGGTCTCCTTTATTGCCCTGAGTTTGTTGGGGTGGCTCAGGTTACGCCACTCTGCTGCCCAAAGCTCACGTACTCTATGGCGCAACACAGACTGGTAATCTGAGGCCGGGAGGCCAATGTCTAACACGAACGCATGGACAGCCTGTTTGGCTAGCTCATCGGCTCGTTCGTTGTTCGGGATGCTGATGTGACCAGGAGACCAAATGAAGACTACAGAGCGTCCTGACTGGTCGAGAGCAAAAAGTGTCTCATGTATAGCCAGCACCAAGGAGGAACGTGAATAACATTGCTCGAGTGCGCTAAGACTGCTCAGGGAGTCACTGCAAAGCAGAAAAGACCCACCTGAGCAGGAGCGCATATGCTCAAGAGCACGGAGAATGGCCACCAACTTGGCAGTGTACACACTGCAGCCATCCGGCAGAGACCGCTGCTCGGCGTGATCGCCATGAACACATGAACATAGGCAAAGCCAACACGGCCACAAACCAACGAACCGTCCGTATAGACGATGTCATGTCCTTTGTACTCTGCAACAACAGCAAAGAACTGACGGCGGAGTGCCTCAGGAGGAACAGAGTCTTTAGGTCTATCGGCCAAGTCCAGCCTAGAGCATGGCCTCGGTACACGCCATGGGGGCGTACGCGTACGAGCCCGATGCGGAGATGGGACAGGGAAAGACTAGTTCCAACAGAAGGGACTGGACACGGAAGGCGATCATGTGACCGGAACGGGGTCGCCGTTGTTGAGGACGGACGACCGTGTGGGAGAAAAGCAAACGTAGGTTCAGGTTGCCTGGCGTGCTATGAACATGAGCAGCATAGGCCGCGAGCCACTGCCTCAATAGTGGTTGTGACGGGGACGGGGGCACTTGGGACAGTGTCCAGGATATATAGGCAGACACCGCCAGACACCCTGTCGTAAAGGGTCCTGTTGCAGTAGTAGCCCCGATACCCACGGAGGGCAGGGGTGCGCTGTGCTGGAAACCATGTCTCCTGTAGGGTGATACAAAATGCCGGGTAGCGGTACAGTAGTTGTCGCAGCTCAGCCACGTGATTAAAGAAGCCTCCACAATTCCACTGGAGAGTAAGTCGTTCTCCACGCTCAAAGGCCATAAAAGAAAAAGAAAAGAAGATCATTCCATAGGAACATCTGTTGCTTTATGATCAGGCTCAACGGAATCTAAGACCATAGACTCAGATGAACCTGGTTGTGCAGAGCTCCTATGGTCAGGCGAATCAAGAAGTGCGAGATCCTCAGCGGAGGCGAGGATCTCGACTTCATCCTCTGAAGCAGAGGATGTGGGTGTGGGTGGCTTGGAGGCCACCAAAGAATCCTTCTTCTTTTCTTTCCTTCTACCCTCTCGCTGGCCCTTGGGTGTTGAGGGCCGTGGGGGCCTCTCAGACGGGGCGGCAGGAGCTGACGAAGAGCAGGAGGCCCTTCGATCAGCCGCCGGGGGATCCTTCAGCCATTTGCTGGGATCCACCTTCCCACAAGGAGAAGCCTCGGAAGGGAGTGTCCCATGGGACCCCTTTCGGCCGAGAGGAGCCGGAGAAGGCTGTTTTTTCTCCGGATGTGGAGTGGGGACTGACGTCCACTGAGGTAGTTTATCTGTTGCTCCCAACGTGAAGAGTGTGGGAGCAACCGAAGGAGTGGCGCCCCCAACTGCCAAGGGGGCAGGTGCAGTGGTTCGGGCCTGGGGGCCCGCTGGTGTTGATGGTACAGGTGGTCTGGAGACCGATGGGGAAGCTACAGAGGCGTATGAGGTGGTCATGGTCACAGGATGGAACTTTGTATACTTACGTCTGGCCTCTGCATATGTCAGCCGGTCCAGGGTCTTGTACTCCATGATCTTACGCTCTTTGTGGAGTACAGAACAGTTGGGAGAACACGGAGGATGCTGCTGGTTGCAATTGATGCAAACTGGAGGTGGGGTACAGGGGGCGTCCGGGTGGGATGCACGCCCACACTCCCGACATGTTGGGTTGGCATCACATCGGGAGGACATATGACCGAACCTCCAGCACTTGAAGCAGCGCATAGGGGGAGGGACGTAGGGCTTTACGTCGATCCGGTAGACCATCACCTTGACCTTCTCAGGCAATGAATCGCCCTCGAAAGCCAAGATGAAGGCACCGGCGGCAACCCTCTTGTCCTTCGGACCCCTATAGATATGGCGGATGAAATGCACACCTCGCCGCTCCAAGTTAGCTCGTAATTCGTCGTCAGATTGCAACAAGAGATCCCTGTGGAATATGATACCCTGGACCATATTTAAGCTCTTATGTGGCGTAATGCTAACGGAAACATCACCCAGCTTTTCACAGGCTAGCAAAGCCCGTGACTGGGCCGGGGATGACGTCGTTATGAGAACTGAGCCAGATCGCATCTTCGACAAACCATCGACCTCTCCATATTTATCTTCTAAATGTTCCACAAAGAACATTGGCTTTGTGGACATGAAAGATTCCCCATCGGTTCGCGTACACACCAAATACTTAGGGGCATAAGCCTCACCTTGCGTTTTGGCCCTACGTTCCTCCCACGGTGTAGACAGGGAAGGAAACGTTTGAGGGTCATACTGCGTAGCATTGTATTCGCTTCTACCGCGCTTAGAGACGGCGGTTATACGTCCGCCAACGTTTCGTGTTCGTTTCATGGTGTTCCCACGAGCAGCTAGGGAAATAAGCGTCCACCTAGACAGAGCCCCGCGTGCCTGGGTAAGCCTTGTACAACTTAGGTGCGGCAGGTTCCTCAGAGGTTGCTCGCTAGCGGCTGTTCAACCTCAACAGCCATGCATCTCCTCGGCACGTAGCACACCTTGAGATTGAGGTTTTTTTATAGAGGTTTGTACCGTCCTCGCGACCCGGGCGATTAAGCCAAGATACCCGGGCTCTGAAACGTACAACGTTCCACCGTCGCGCCGAACGGTGGTCGTTGAAGCACACACAGAGCTTACGGTGTAGCGGACTGTTGGCGCGACACAGCCCACAGCTCAGGACCCCGGGGTCGCCAAGCCCGTACTCAGCAAATTAATGCTGAGCCCCTGAGGGGTAATAATAAGGTGCAATTCTAGAAACTATAGTAGTCTCACATGGATTTGACGTCAATCACATCATTTGTAACTGTAAATTTATAAAATGGAAAGGTGTTAAATGAGGGGGATACTATGTGGGGCTAGTATTTTAAGAAGAGAACAATAATATCAAGCATAATTTCAAAACAGTAATCATACATAGACATAATCTAAAACAGATCCATTTTTCATAGATAAATAGACCTGTGTTATAAAGGGAATAAGGGAAACGACTAGCAATTGGGTAAACATGTGGTGGTTATAATAAAATGTAAACTATTTTGAGATTGCAGATTATACCTGTTGTGCAGTCATCATCTTAAAATAAACATTTTACGTGGAACTACTCTAAATCTGATCACACACAGTCACACACTAAAATAGAACAATGTTAAAAAGAGGGACACACAAATTCATTAAAAATGGATAATACCTGATGGTAATAATAAAATGTAAAGGTAATATAAGTTACAGGTTATACCTGTAATGCAGTCATAATCTTATTTGGAGATAAACTAAACTGATTATCTATAGTCATGGAATAAAATGGACAGTACTTAAAAAGGACAAAAATTATTATTATTTACTTTTTTATTTATTTACTGGACAATGCATAATGTCTTCATGGTTATAAAGCACTGTGGAAGGTATTATAGGTTGCAACCTATACCTGTGATGCTTAAGATAAAGAACATTAAAATGTACTTTAAGAGTGATAATTTGCCATAAATTGAAGCATGTCCAAAGTAGGTACAAAGATGGTACAAAATAACAAAGATGCATGGACACCTCCTGGTGTGAGCATGTATGATGTACATTAAAAAGAAATAATAATTCAGAGTACCTAAGTTAGAGATATTAAAAATAAATGTACAGGTATTTAGATAGTGAAAGTTACACAAACATTGAAACTGATTAAAATCATCAATGAAGCTTGTATCTCTTTACCTTTAATGTTTCCTTTTTTTCCACTTTCTGGATATGATTGAGGAGAAAGGAAGGTAATGAAGGGGGGGGGGAGAATATATATAGGGAAGGCAAGGGGGCCAGTGAGATACAAGTGGGGGTATGGCATGAAAGAGTCATATGCTGGGAATAGGCATGTGTAGAAAATATTTAAGACAAACAACTGAAAGTACCAATTTCTATTGAAACCTTCCTGCTCATTCAGCATGTTGTGTTGTTCACAGATTCTGTTTGTGTAAATTGCAAACACTTCCATCACATCTAGGAAGCGACTGGATGGTGCTAAGTGCAGTACTTTTAGGCCTTGATTGATATGGTGCAGCTGATGTCCCTTTTTCTGCAAATGCTGACGTAAAGCTGAAGCATTACTTGGATAACCACGGTCTCTCTATCTGGTATGAAAATCATTCTCAGTTTTACCAATATAAAGTTTGTCAACCCCCACAATGGATCCTCTAAACCCCAGATTTTTGTTCCTTTCTTTAACCCCCACTTAATGTCTTAGCTTCTTAAAGGTACTTTGCTGTGTATTGTATGCCACTTTTATGTTTTTCTTATTTAGTATATAAGCTATCCTTTCACAATAGGTAGCTTTGTAAGTAAGGATGGCAGATTTGAAATTATCATTCCTAGTTTTCGGTTGCCTTCTGTTCTTTATTGATTGAAACAACCTACGAATTCTCCTCCCTGAATACCCATTGGCAATTCCTACTTGTAAGATTTTCTGGAATTCCTTCTCTCTATCCTCCTCACCATCTCACCCACCCATCTCTTGTACGAGCATTTATTGTGATTCAATAGCACTTATATTCTGCCTATGTAAATATTATTTTGTCATTTGTTTAGATTTTCAAGCCTTGACTATATTCATATTGTCAGATTCTGTCCGTTGTCTCGTCATCATAGCCCATAAGAGTTAAGTGACATATTGTCCTTTCACATAACTTATCTACCTAGGACTCTTGATACATTATTGTACCATTTTATCTTGTAGTATATGGTGAGCATCTATGTGACACTTCACAATGGTCTAGTTGAGTACTCTTTGACATATTCGTGTGGTTTGTGCTGTATTTAGTAACGCCCAATCCCATCCTTTGACCATCCCACCCCTCCCTTGTCGTATGCCATATCCCATTAGAATTTTTAATACATTAAAGTCGGAGTCTTATATATTTCTATAAGAGTTAACACACATTGTAGCAATATTTTCACAGTTTCTGTAACTGCACACAGTACAGCGTGCTCAACGTGATGTTTGTGTACTTTTATTCAAGTAACTTTTAATGTTAACACTATGCCATCTGGTGGCGAGTGGGCCTATTTTACCTGTTCTGTTACTGTGTTTCCCCCCCCCCCCTCACCACAGTTGGGAAAGGGAGTCTAGTTCAAAACCGTCACTAGACGTCCACGATGGTGATTTAAGTTTTAAACGAGTATCTATACTAAGATGTTTGAAATTCTCATCGTTTTTAAAAGGAAATTTTAAGTATATATGTATTAATATGTTTTGTACTCCTTGTACATATTGTAATTGCGTGCTTTAAACATCTAAAATGTAATCTTTTATTCTACAGATCTGATGATGACGTACTCTAAACGCGTCATCTGAAATAAAGCATATTGCGATGGAGACTTTTCAAAAAAGATTTACATGCATCCCAACGTATCGTGTATGGTCGCTTGTCCACATAATGTAAGGTTTCATGAACCAAATGAGAAAAGTTTATTTGTAATAATCTTTTTTCATTTTATATCATAAACCGTATGACCTAAAGTTCTAATCAACCAAAGGGGCCCTTTGTCAGATTTTGCTACGGGCCCGTGCTTGCTTAATCCGGCACTGGTTTTGGTTATTGTGTGGATTGAAATGAGAAATAAAGGGGGCTCGGCTTTCTTTCTTGGTCTGTTCTGATCCAGATTCATAACTGAGCAAGAAACTGCAAATTGACAAACTGTTTTGGCAGTTTTGCAATGGTGAACGCCTGGTCGCCAGAACTCCCCTATCCACCCATCTTGTCAAGAGCTTATCGCCATTTTAGCGTGAGAGAACCGGTGCGCGGTTTCGCTATTGCTGTTGTTGCCAAGCTTTTGACCTTCGTTGACCTTCAAAGACCTTATTATTACACTTCATTGGATTTTTCTGTCACCACAAGTAAATAAGTACCAATCTATAGCATCCCAAAAATCGCCATTCATATCTCTGCAGCGATCCCATATAGCAACAAAAAACCAACGTCGCCCGTTGTCCCAATATTTGTTCCATAAACTTTTCAGCTCCTTTCATACCTTGGAAGTTATCTTGGCGGCAATCGTTAGTGACTCACCCTGTATGTTGTTAGCAGAACCTACACAGGGGGACTAACTCGTTATCCAATCGTGGTATTAACTTCACCACAACTTGTATAATATCTGTTATTCAGTATTGCTGTTTGGAATATACTGATTGGTTACTATAACCTTCTGCACGATATTATGAAAGTAATTGTAACCTCGTTCTAACAGCGCTTGCAAAGTTACTCCACGGGGGTTGCTAATCTGCTTCCAGAAGTAAGAAAAAGGTTTATTTCATTCACGTGTACATTTCAGTGTAGTGCTGCAACAATATCAGGTAAAAAACCCGCCGTAGAAAAGTATGAAATTTATCAGAACTGAAAGGCGAAAATAGAGTGTAATCAAACTGTTTCGGTAGACTTGTTCGTTGCAGATTGCAGTATATTACAGACCTTAATCGCCAAGTCGCAGTGAAAAAGCGGCAGCGTTGCGGCGGCTCTGTTTTATAGGCGTATTCTGTATTATGTAAGTATTTGGCGTGGCTCAGGCAGTGACGAACAGGTATCGGTGTCAGCTCTCATGTCCACAAAGCACGCGATGACCTTTGTGTGTGGAGGTTTTTGCTTTGTCCTTGTACTTTATCCAGTGTAAACCTGAAGTTAGCAGTGCTATAGTAGAGGGACAATACTATCACAACAAAACTTGAAGTGAAACATAACATAAAAACTTATTTTCACTGCATAATCTTGGCAAATGATGACGGTTGTAAAAGGTAGTTTACTCCAAAAATAATTGACTCGGTCATTGCGAAAAGGTCATAAGTTAACTTTTTTTACGAAGATGAGTTATCCATTGGAAATGGATGGGAAAGTGTAGCCGGATTCATACGTACAAGAGGGGCAGAAGTCAGCTTTCAAATGGTGTCACTATCGACCCTTGCAATCTTTCGTTAGTTGCAAAAAGGTCATGAGTCATTGACTCGTGCCGTTTTTGCAATGACTGTGTGGAGGTGTATTTAATCGAACACAAAATTTATTGGCGGAGTTGCGCTGCTTTCCCGCATTTTTTGTCGTGTGAGGTTAGCATCACTGCAACAATCCATTGTTGTGTTTATAGCATTGTAGGTTGAAATAATACGTCATTACTGTCGTATTGAGAAGCCACTTATTTGTCAAGGTGTAATTATGTCTGCGTCTTCTTCGGACTCTGAAATGTCTCCTATAGGCAAGAAAAGGACAAGAAATGCTGATAGGTACAAAAGAAATATTATTCGTGATTCAAAAGTAAAGGGAGTGGAATACGTGAATTGGAAAGGTGAAAAAATTCAGAGTTGGAGTACAGGAGATGACTACAAGTGAGTAAAATGTGTGAACTTGATTTTTGTATGGAAGTAAAAGCATACACCTGCATAGTAGCCAATTTAATCATTATCGTAATTCATAATTTCGACTCTTTCAAGTGCAAAAAAGGACTGTTTTTCTCTGTTTGATGATGACTCGAAGATAGATATCATTGCTCACTTAAACAGCTTCAGTGATAAGAATCAACAAGATATCTTCCTGCAAGGACTAATCGAAGTTCAAGATGTCAAGAGCAGAATACCGCGAAAAGAGGAGCCCAAAAAGAATGTTTTTGGCATACATAATCTGAAAACCAAGCAGTAACACTTTCATGAGTACCATGAAGGTGAAGTGAAGAAGGCGCAAATGAGGTTTGCTCATTTCTGTATAATTACATCAAAAAGTGTAGTATCTCAAAGGTGTGAATGAGCATCTCTTCTCTGACGGGTGTGCGGGCAAAAACAAAAATCACTTAATGATTCGCTTTTGTTTAACACTTTTATCAACTGGGAGATTTAGGAAGATAAAACATTACTTCCCTATACGCTGCCATAGTTTCCTTCCAAACGATAGAGAAGACATCATGACCGGATCTACTCATCTGAAGGGTATGGCATAATGATCAAAGAGGCATCAAGTAAATACTTAGTGGAAACTACTGATAATGTTGCTGTATTAGCCTTTAAAATTGGTGGCCTGCCTATTTTAAAAAGGCTTGCCTCTCCGAATCAAGCGTGGGAAAAATTCCCAAGGAACAAAAAGTTTATTTTTCTCCTTCAAAACGAATGACTTTTCAGTATGATCCTGGGCAAATAAAAACGGAGCAATTTAACGATGGTCTCATCAGAGAGACATTCCAGCTCTTCCAAAGCTTCAATAAGCATCCTGTACTTCCCATCGAGTTGGCGTATCCTGGAACGCAAGTGCCGATCAGTGTCAAAAAATACAAGATTTACTGAATGTGAAGAGGTATATTCCTGCTGAATATGTGGAATTTTATGAGCAACTACAAGAATGGCGAACGGAAGGGGGAACAAATAATGAAGATGATGATCAAGAATATTAACTTGGTTTATTGTACTCTTTTGCATGTTGTTATAAAATACGCAGATGTTGCGAAATATGTTACTTCAGATAATAATATTCACATTTCATTTTACTGTGTTAAATATTAACTTATTTTTCAATAAAATAGGCAATTATTTGCAAGTAATGATTTCATTTGTTGGAACGCACGGTCGTGCATTGCAAAAGGTCATAAGTCAGCAATTTTGAAATTAATATTGTGGTTTAACTATTAATTACAAAACAAAAATACACTATGCCACACAGTGCTTGACACCTCACTAAATATTGATATTAAAATAACAATAAATAAATAAATGGTTTATGCTGTAGAAAGTTTTTTCCTTCACCTGTAAAATTTTACTTTCATGACTAATGACCTTTTTGAAGTGACCGATTAAATTGTTATTTATTATTTACATATATACCCCACACGATCACGCGAATTAGAGCTAGTCCAAGTCGTTTTTGATGGGTTGCTTTCATTTGAGCCCAAATTTGTTTCATCCTTTCAGAATGTTTAAATGTTTGTATAGCTTATGGGACTGAACTACAGGGTCATCAGTCTCTAAACTTACAAACTACTTACGAAGGACTGCACAAATATCCATGCCCGAGGGGGATTCGAACCCCCGACCGTAGTGGCCGTGCACACCGTGACTGACGCGACGCAGTCCCCTCACCCACCGCGGGCGGCCTTTCGGAATGAATTCTCTTTCTTTCATCAATATGTCTGTAATACTAAGAGACCAAACTGCTGAGGTCATTGGTCGCTAGACTTTAACTACTTTAACTAACTTACACTAAGGACAACACAAACATCCATGCCAAAGGGAGGACTCGAACCTTCGACGGGGAGCGCCCGCGCAATTTGTAGCAATAAGCCTTAGACCACGTGGCTTTGTTTCATCAGACACTACTCAAATTTCCCGTGAACTACCTTCTGTTAAAAAGTCTGCATGAGTAATACCGGCAAGTTTAAGATCCACCTTAGTCATAGCTGTCAATTTAATTGGTTCCTCGTGTTCCACGCAACTTTTGTTCCACGAACGTTTCTGCTCCCATCATACTCCACCTTGGATATTCACATTAGTAGGAGAAAGTTGGTGAAAGAAATTTCGTAAACATATCTCGACGCAACGAATATCGCCTTTCTTATAATGATTCCTACCCCAACTCGTGCATCATTTAGCGTGTAATCAACCTGTGCTTTTATTTTTTATCTTAGCTCAAACATTTATCATGGTTATCATGTAGTCGAAATAGATTTGGAACCAATCTCTTTCGGGGGAGATAGCAGATTTTCTTCCGTTTCTTCAATATATCGAACCAGAAACTCGTTATATCGCTGTACCGGACAGAAACAGATTTGTAAATACACTGGACAGGTTTCCCCCAATAATCTATATTGCACGCTTCACCAGTGCTAAGAGCTTCCGCAGTTAATCTACTTGTCTTACCGCCATCATGAGACAGACATGCGGTCACTGAATTATAAATGTGCAAAATCGGCTCGTCATTGAGAGCGCACTGTTAACCATAACATTGTTAGCACCTGCTCATTTGTATCAATGGGCAGACTAGTGATCCCTTGCACCACTGACTTAAGTGGGTACTAAACTCATACATTTCCACTGTCGGTTGAGACATTAATTGGTGATCGACCTGTTCAGGAATAGAACGTTCTCCTTTTTCAATGATAACATTCGCTGAAGACACATATGCTGAGTGACAGTGGATATGATTATATGAGTTGTATAACAGAATGGTCATCATTGTAAGAAAGAAACGAACAGATGACTAAACCGGGAAAACAAGTAGAGGGTGTTTAGCAATTGTGTTACACGCGAAAAAAATGCGAAGTCATCCATAAGACCACTAAAAGAAACCCGTTAAACTTCTTTTACACGATAAACAGTCGAATCTACTAGATGTCAATTCAACAAAATACCTAGGAGTAAAATGATGAACAACTTGAATTGGAAAGAACGTGTACAAAATGATGCACAGAAGGTGAACCAAAGGGTACGTTTCATTGGCAGAATACCTAGAAGATGCAGCAGTACTATTAAAGAAACTGCCTAGACCACTCTTGTGCGTGCTATTTTGGACTATTGCCGCGCATGTGGAATCCCCACCAAGTGGGACTTGTAGCATCCCCTGGAGAAATATAAATATTTAGTGACGCCGTATTGAATTCTAATCAAAAACACAAGTGCAGTGATGTCAAACGAAGTATTTCCGAGGACGTCAATGAACTGTATTTTACAACAAAGAAATGTTAATACTGTCGTGAATGTTTTCAGGTCTCTATTAGAGTACTATTTGAACAATTGTACAATGTGTAGTCTTTATTGTCTAGTCTTGTTCCTGTACGTATTATGTCGTGGTTTGAAAGAACGATATTATTTTGCGAGAGTCCCTGTTAATTTGTTTCTCTTAACAGTAGTAATCAAGGTCTGTTAAATACGATCTTCAACAGAAATGTTAAACAGTACATAGTGTTCTTCATAGTAACATCACCCATACAAATATTTTAAGCATTTTCCGGATTTTAGCTCCACATGCAGCAACTACAATACCGGCCGCTGAACTGCTGTCACCGGCAGAAATTTCATAGTTAATTTAAGTAAATAATTATTAAATGATTCAGGGACGGGTGTAGAAATGAAATAGGACTTAAGAATTTATGCCCAATTTGGGCAACGATCTAGGACGGGGGCGGATAAATGTAACGATTCAGATATTACATAAATAAGTTCACGGACAAAACGAAAGGGATTCATAGAAGTATTTTTTCTATATAGTTGCGTGGACAGATATTGAGATAACAACCACTATATAAGTGATAGGCTATTCTCATGCTTAAAATTATTACAGACTTAGACTGAAAATGTTTTTATTAAAATCAGTTCTCTAGCGAATGCACTCTATTTGCAATAAGAATGATATCATAATTGAGTATATAATAGTTCAGCAAATTTCAGTTCAAGTAAGAGTACAGCACAGTCTTTTGTTTATTTATTTTTTATTATTTTTATGCTAGGACAGCACAGTCTGACGGGCGATTTAGAGGAAATTCAGAGAAGGGCAATTGGTTTTGTATTTTCGCGATATAGGACAGAGTATCACTAAAATGATGTACGAGGTGGAGTGAAAAATCACAAAGAGAGGCCTGATTTGTTGCGAAGTGAGATATTAACGAAATTTCTTCCACCAACTTTCTGCTCCGAATGCGAACGTATCTTCTTAGTACACAACTACATGATCATCACTATTAGAGACATCAGATCGGAAACAGAGATTTACGTTCAGCTTTTCTCCCGCAACTATTAGAGAACGGAACTGTAGAGAAATACAAAAAACGGTTCTATTAACCCTCTTCCATGTAGACTACTTCAATATGAGTTGTAGAGCATATGTATAGATGTAGATGAAGCAAAATAGTCCGTGACGGACGAAGAATGGACATAAAAAAGCATGAAACAAGAGGAAAAGATGATTTCTGATCCTGGATAGTCCACTGTTATCGAACATTTGCCACAATTTGATAAAGAAAATTCTATAAATAAGCATTTGGAAAATATCAGTTATAATTAAGTGTTCAGGTGCGGTAGGATAACCGGAACAGGAGTCAATGGAAACGCTCGAAAAGTGGTGTTACAGAAGAATTAAAAAAAAAAAAAATACATGGACAGATAGGATAACGATTGAGGGAAAGGAAGAAGGAAGATTAAGGTTCAGTGTTCCTTTGATACTGTGGTCATTAAAGATGGACCATATGCTCAGACAGTTATGTTAGTGATGGGGAAGCAAGTTATCTCTGCCATTTGAAATGAATCATCACGGCATTTTCCTAGAGGGATCTGAGGAAATCACAAAAAACCTAAATCATAATGACTGGAGGCAGGTTTGAAATGCCGTCATCCGAAACAACAGTTCCGTGTGTCACCACTATGTCATTTCGCTCGGTACGGATTGAGGTGAATTCCCTCAGGTACATAACTGCAATAAAAGGCACAGGATGATAAACTTCGACAACGTCATCAGGGAATAGCCTTCATGGTACTAAAGGGAGATGTGGAGTATAGCAACTATGAGACGGGATTACGTCCACCAAGTAATTGTGCACATAGGGTATAAGTACTACACGTAAATGAAGAGGATGGCGAAATATTGGGGAAAGGGTATGAAACATGACCCACAGATTGATGTAGATATGACTACCAATTCGATAGCTCCAGAGTAAAAAGGTTAACTAAGTGAAGATGAATGTGTTCCTCCATCTAGGTTTGTACCTTTCACTGTTAAAATACGTATTAATATCTCAACGGTATTTTATCATTTAACGTATTTACAGTCATCATTTATATTACGTGACGCTACAGTTTAATAATCAGTACCATTTCTTGTCTCTGAAAATCAATAACGGCTAAATGTGTGCTGCGAAACGTTCTTACTATGATTTGCAATAATAGCAGCATCCACTACTTTCCAAGGCCAGACAGCTAAAATTAAGCAACTGTGTAGGGAGAGTTTTAATTTTTAATTAGCGACCTGTGTGCTGCTTTACGCTAACGCTGCTTCCTGCCTTGCAGGGAGAGATAAATTACTCTACCTCTGTCCGTTGGTTGGACCAGATCTGATAGTAATGAGATTGCAGGCAGCATTTTGTGTTCAGGTGGATTCATGTTAATTGCCTCACAAGGGAAACTGCAGGTCTGGAGGTCGACATCTGTGTTCGAACTCCACAGTCTACGGTGTGTTTCTTGTTGGAGTGGTTGTTAGCAATATTTTGGTCGCAGTACACCTTTGCTGTCGAGGATGGTGTGATTTCAATTGAAAAATCAACCGACCAGTAACAGTAATGACAGAAAAAGTTGCATACCACAACGCAGATGCCTAAATGATGTCCGAACCTCACACAAGCATGACTAAAGGGTCGCGCAAGAGTAGCCTAGTGCCACGTTGCGGATCGCACGGCCTCCCGCGTCGGAGTTTCGAATCCTCCCTCGGCCATGGATGTTTGTGTTGTCTTTAGTATAACTTAGTACTTAAGTAGTTTGTAATTTTAGGGACTGATGTCCTCCCTGTTAAGTCTCATAAGCTTTACAAATACGATTAAGGAAGCAGATGTACCGTATCGTAAACGTCTTTTATAGTTTTCGACACAGAAATCGGTTTCTTTGTAGGAATCGATATAAACGATGATCACCGCGATGAAGTGGCCGAGCGCTCTAAGGCGTCTTGCTGCCGAGCACGCGTTTGCTCGAAGTCGGAGATTCGAGTGCTGTCTAGTGAGCGAGCTATTTTTGTGTGTGTGTGTGTGTGTGTGTGTGTGTGTGTGTGTGTGTGTGTGTGTGTGTGTTGTTCCTACTTTAAGTTAGTTGATGTAGTTTTAAGTCTACGAACTGATGACCACAGCAGATTGGTCCAAATGTGTGTACAAGCATTTGAACATTTGTGAACTAAAATATCGCGAAGGGATTAGAAAACTAGCCAGATAGTTACGTCAATTTGGATGTTTCAGTATCAAACTTTTATTTCTTACGGTACATATGGAGTTGTAGCGCATTTGTTGTGCCTCCATAAGTGGATAAAACATAAAAGTGTAACTAAAAACTTACATATCTTTTAGTACGGAGTGGTGATTTCTAAGACAATGTGACATTCCCCAGTCATTAAATGTCGAAGGTTCTTGTTCTTGGCACCACTTCCTTCGCAGTTTTGCAGCGGATTTCGTTATTAAGGAATTATCAGCCTCTACCAGTGATGTTGAGAGAAACGGTATTACACATGTGAGTTATGAGTTTTGCAGTCGGTTTTGCTGTGATAGTTTCGTGCTGCCCTGTCACAATCTTTCTTAATTATCGCCGGTTGTTTTCAGTTCGGCCTCCGGCCACTACGTCTATTCACGAAAGATGATGTATCTAGTTTTCTCTACTATGTCAAAAAAATCGTATATCAGGTGTGACGAACTAGTGGCACGCGTTCCATTATTGGCAATAGTTTGGGCAACTGCACAATTGAAATACAAGAGAACATACAGTTGCAGTGCCAGTTCATGTGAATCACTGATTGACAATTGCACAGCAGATGCCAAAGCACTAGAGTGACATTACCAAACATGCTTGGAGGCGAACTCCAGGAGGAAGCAGGGCAATCGCAGACAGCCCGTATTGGTTATCGAGGGAGTCAAAGAACGATGGATGGGAAGGATGGTGAGGCATCGAAAGCAAACGGCATGCATACCAACACAGTAATATGTCGCGGCGATATGGTAAAGGTAATTCGGCAGCTTCGGCATAGAGGCTGTCAACAGGGCTTGTGTAAAAGCTCCTCTCGCCAGGCGTAACCCCGATGGTCAATCGAGTAAAATGGATGGCCGTGCGGAAGAATAAACGAAGCTTGCGTAATCCAGTTTTGAGCGGACAGTGGACCGGTGGAGATGAAGTAGGACGGTTCGATCCGCTCCCCATGACGTACCGCTAAGAACACGGAGGACGTTAAGGGAACGTAAACACCGGCCAGCCAGATATGACACATGCGGGGACCAGCAGAGTTTCCTGTCCAATATTAGCCCTAGAAATTTTGTCGTCTCCACGAAAGGCAGAGTAACGGGCCCAAGATGGAGAGATGGTGGAGGGAACTCTTTGTATCTCCAGAAATTTATACAGACCGTTTTCTCACTGGAGAACCGGAAGCCAATGGCGACACTCCAAGAAGAGCGACGGTCGCGACAACTTTCGCGGGGTTGTTTGGTTAATTATTCATTCACCGTGGTTATCTATTGATTAAAAATGGTTGAGTTTTGAAGAGATTGCCAGATGCCTCTCCTGACGCCACCCCACTATTCACCCTGGGAGAGTGTATATTAAAAGTAGGTACCCAGATAAGAATTTACTGTTATAAAAAAGCTTAATTTTAGCAGTAAAATTACAAAAGATCCTGTGAGCTACCGGCTACTCCCTGCTGCTAGTTCTTGTCCCCTGGCCCAAAGTGAGAACTGACTTGGTTCAAGTTACTCTAATAACAGGAAGTTCACGATACGGTGGCCAATATACATAGCAGCTCACACGAAATTACACACAGGCATTAATAAACAAGCCACCACAATTAAGGTTAATTCATAAAGGTGACTAAGAGAAATATTTATGGCGCAACGGAACTTAACATTAAAAAATTGCATCTGAGCTTGTTCTCTGCACGGCTGAAAAACAATATTAAATGAAAGGGTAAAGGTACTCAAACTACAATTTATAGGCAATACAGTTTTAAGGACATAATATTATATTTTATGTTGTTATACCTGAGCAACTCTGCTTGTACTGTGTAATTCCGACATGTTTGTCTCGTAATTTTTTTTTTTTTTTAACTTCTGATGAAGTTACCCATAGTTGTCAAGAAATCTGGTCACGAGAGATATATTTATTCAACTGGTTGGTTGTAATCCATATTTTTAAATCTAAAACAAATTTTGACATGTGTAACACAAATAAATGTAACACTACACAAATCAAAATGCTTGGTACCTATAATACAATAAGCATAGAATGAGATATTGATACACAAGAAATTGATCACAAATGAAAAATGTATAAATGTTGATCCCATGTATCACATTTGCAGATACACTTACTTACAAGTTCTATACTGCAAGTAAGTTAAGACAAGACATCTGAACTTATACAAAGAGGAAACAGTGTTATTCCCAATATACTATGTGAAGTGTTCATGGAATAAATACCAAAATATATTCACCTAAGTAATAATACTAAACTTCAAATACTGTATGTAAACTACTAAAAATCCTTGGCTACAGTAGGCACACTACATCTAATAAAAAATAAAAATAGGGTCCTATCAATACTGGCCACTAAGTGACCCAAACATTTGCAGAATTCTGGTTTTCAGTATATTAATGTTATTTTATACTGTTGTTGAACTGTACATCTTTCAGTTTGACAAAGAAATTTGTGAAATGTGGCTTAAAGAAACCCTGTGCATTACTCTTAAATTTAAAACTACACTCTTTGCAGATCATCACAAACTATGGAAGTGTTCAAAATGAATAAATGACTTCAATAACACTCTTTTATTTTATCTTTGTCCTGATTTCGTACCCGATGTGCTATGTTGAAGCACTTCATACAAAAGTACAGCTTAACTTTCATGAATTTCATACAATGTGGAACATTCGGAGGATTTTAGCACAAACTGGCACACCGACGGTAACCAGCGTTGCTAGTTTTCTATACCATGGCATACCTCTTCTGTCACCACACTACTACTATTACTACTACTACTATTGGGATATGTTCAAGTGCTTGTATAGCTAATGGGACTTAACTACGGGGGTCATCAGTCCAAAAACTTATAAACTACTTATGAACTAGCTAATACTAAGGACGGCACAAATATCCATGCCCAAGGGGGGATTCGAACCCCCGACCATAGTGGCCGTGAAGACTGTGACTGGCGTTCCGCAGTTCCCTCTGACACCGCCGCCAGCTACTGGGATATATTAAGCATCACAGCAATACACTTCTTGGTGTAGAGCATAACAAATTAATTTTCGATTACGACCAAGACATAAAACAGAATTACAAGTACATTGTGATAAATCTGTAACTTAATATATGCACAGTGGGCTGCAATGTGGTGCAGTGTGTGGAATTCACCATTGTAAGCCATTGCACCATTTTGCTCAACAGTCACAACGACAGGTCCCGCCAATAAATACACAGTCCGAATTAAGCCATGTTCATTGAGCCATAAAAAGAACATTCAGCATGTATTAATTTAGAGACTATTTTAAAAATGTGGCAATATTGTGTACAACCAGAATTAATGTAATATCTTGTGTGCTGTCTTGGCACTGTTTTCCATTGCATGTTTTCATTCTCAATCAGGCTCACCCTGACAAGCCCTGTAAACATGTATTAAATTAAGATCCAGACATAGTAGATCGTAACACACAAGGCGTATATAAAATATAGATATATCAAAATGTAATGGACTATACAGCATACATCTCACACCTGGTGTGCTGTGTTTCATCTCATTATACCAAGGTAAAGCATAATTATTCTCCGCATACACAGTGAGGCCCTGTAAATATATTTTAAATCAGCATCCAGGCATGGTATACTGGAACTTTAATACAACAGTGCATATTGGGGCAGTAAAAGATAAATTATGTGCATTGTGGTGCACTACATGGAACTGACATTACATGCCCGGTGATCCACACTGTAACACTTCCTCACATCGTGTACCACCATCCTTCATCATAAAACATAACCAGTATTGGTGGAAACTACAAATAAATTTCAAATCAGAGTAGTCTACACTATGATGAAGCACGTCATGTTAAGTCTTACCATCCTCTCGCCAGATAGGTTAACACCATAAATACGAAACCATGTTACTATTAAGTAATAACCACAGAATTAAAACTGTTTCAATTATTAGTTAATATATGTATTATAACCTTTCATTCAGGAAATTGACAACAGGTGCGTCACAATCTTTCATTCATGTGAGGTACATTTCATATGATAAAAAATTGGGTCATTGAGATACATAGATATGTCCAAAAGTTCCGGTGTATCACAAAAATGCAATCGATATTATGTATATCGAAATTACAGACTCAAATGGAAATTCAGGCACTACGCGACCTCTTGTTTAACCAGTACCAAACCTTATTAAGGTCACCGATCACTTTTCTAAGTGAAGGTTAGGATGTTTCCACCACACTTTCAGAGTATTCTTTATCACATTTATACACGAAGGTTTTCTTTTTCTTTTAGTACTTGAGAGCATGTAGCGCCCAAATCTCCGCTTCAGAAATGCTCAGTAAAAGTAATTGCACTGGTGGAACGAATATTTCATAACAAATCATTTGTGTTGTCACGTCATTGGCTACTGCCAAAATTTAACCTTTTGTGGTGTCCCCCACCGTTCGATATATATCAATTGGAACATACAGATAGATGTGGACGTCGAAATTACCAACATTTGAATTGGTATTCATTTGAAAATACTACAGTATTGAGATTACATTTTCTCTGGGATGTTGTACAGTGTAATCACAACGAAATTGAGCAGAGGAGCATTTTCAACATTTCAGTATTAGCAATAAATGGTTGCAAATATAAGGGTACAACTTTTCATTCAAATGTGTTTTCAAGTACTGTTCGTTAAGGATACTGACAGGCCCTGCAAATATTTTTAAATAAAAATCTAGATGCATAATATTTGAACAGAAAAGGGAAATTACATCCAATGTCCTGAACTACACTGAATTTAAATTACATACCCATGATCAAAGTTCTACAACTCCAGAGTATTAAAATGTCAAGATCGCAAATATTGATTTATTTTTCCTGACGACCGGTTTAGATACTCTTAGGTTATCATCACCTGATCACTTGTCTCCTTATATTGTGTGCCTCCATCTGTCACCACAGGAACTTTACCAATATCGCTGCTAACTAGAAATAAATTTCAAATGAGAGTAATCTACACAATGATATAGCATGCCTTATTAAGGTTTACCATCCTCTATGCAGTTACGTCAACTTAATAAATACAAAAACAAAATATTTAAAAAAATAATCACTAAAATATACTTGTGTGGGTTACTAGCTACATCATTTGTATTATAACCTTTCATTCGGGTTATTAATCAGTACATACTGTTGAAACTGACAGCAGTTTTTTCATAATCTTTCATTCTAGTGAGATACATGTTAATCTGATAAAAATTTGAATTTGTATTCAAATGAGAATAACTCATAGTACTGACATTACACTGTTCAAACATTCCACAGAAGATAGGCATAACTTAAGAGCAGGATACCACACATCAACTTACACCCATGACTAACATTTCAGAAAACCCACATATACGATAATATTATATATTTTAAATAATCTGTGGTTATCCTCGTAAAATACAGATTACGACCACAATATACCTCCAATCAAAGGTCTCAGGCCAAAAATTCACACCTTTGGCACTTGCAAGTAGAAAAGAAACCTGTTAATGTATACCGTAAGTGCTATGTGAGTGAAACTTCAGACCACGTTTTGGACGCTAAATCGTGATCTATAATGTGTGTTCTGCTTGGAAACAAACAATCATTAAAATAGCGAAATGAAAGAAATTGCATGCAATGTGGTGCATTACATGAAATTTAAATCACATTAAATCACATACAGCATGGATCACTATCCATGCTGTACAGCTTCCTCCCATCATCTGTCACCCTCTTTCATCATAGACACTTTAAGAGTATATTTGCTTCCTAAAAACAAATTTCAAATTGGAGTGGGATTCACGATGGTACAGCATGTCGTGTTAAGTCTATTACCATCCTGGGGTCAACTGAAGCACAGGATACAACCTGTGAGCTTGACCCAATGTCATGTTAGTTAGAAAATAAAGTGCTGCCAGATTGTGATTTGGGAAGTAGATGAGAACCAGTCCTATGTGGATGTAACAGTTTACTGTATGTAATGTCAATGTACCCATTTATTCAGTAATAACGTATACTCCTATGATGGCATTGACCAAATATGACACATTGTATCCTGTGCTTCCACTATATATGTATCTGAATGCTATATATAACGGAACAATATATTAGTTTCAAATAATAAGTGATAATTGTGACAAGAACATTTTTGTGGTTAACAACATGTTTATTATAACCATTCATTCATATTATTAATCAGTACATATTCCTGAAACGAATAGCACTTGTCACAATGTTTCTGTCTTGTGAGGTACATTCTCATGTGATGAAAATGTAAGGGTCAATTGAAGTCCACGATATAACTCTTCGGCTTTGACTCATATCTGAGTTAAAGACGACAGTAGTTTTTTGTTTACAAGCAGAACGTCGATCACAGATTTTGTCTTTAAAAAGTGATCTGCAGCCACACTCAGATACTGAAGTACAGCTTAACAGAGACTTTTCTTCCCAAGTGAGCGCCGAAGAATTTGTGGGCTGATACCTGTGATCGATGGTACTTTTTGTTTTGGTAAACTAATTTACCAGGACAGTCACAGATTATTTATTATCTATAATACACAACTATTGATATTATCCTGTACGTTTTTTATTTGTTGATAGTGCTTGTTTTGCAAGTTGATATGCTGAGACTCAGATATGGGTCGAAGACAACGGCTTGTATCCCGATCTTCATTTATGCCATTTGGAAATGGTATTGGTATTCATTTGAGAATACTAATAGTACTAAAAAGACACCGTACTAAGATCCAGAAAACATATAACCACACCAAAATTGAACACAGGAGAATTTTAGATAATTTAATATTACCAGCAAACAATTACAAGTAAAATAGTACAAACCTTTAACCAAGGGTGTTCTCAAGTACTGTTTGTTATACACACTGGCAGGCCCTGCAAATATATTATAAACAGAAATCCAGATGCAATATATTGGGACAAAAATAGGGTAACAAGAGAAATTACAAGCAATGTTGTGAACTACCTTGAATTTATGGCACATAGCCAATAATCCAAGTTGTACAACTTCCTCACATCGTGTGCCACCATCTTTCCTCACAGGAACTTAACCAGTATTGCTGGAACCGAGAAATAAATTACCACATAATACAGTTGTCTGAATTATTAGTTCATTCAGGCTACTATTGGTCAGTACCAGTAAATAGTGTTGAAACTTATAGCAGTTGTGTCACAATCTTTCATTCATCTTAGGTTCATCACAAGCTGATAAATATATTAATTGGTTTTCATTTGAGAATACTGAAAGTACTGAGAACACTTTACAAAGACCTCAGAGAAGATCTAATAACAACAAAATGTAGATCATGGGCACTGTAACTATTTTAATTAATTACCATCAAATAGTTGCAAATTAAAGGGTACAATACTTCATCCAAAAGAGTTCAATATCTCCTGACTTTCTTCTTGATTACAATCAACCATTCGTATGTGGAAGGATGACTTTTCTTTGTTGAAAAGTGTCTCCTTTTATTGTAAATGTTTCCTTCTCAGATTCCTTTAAGGGCTATTGAACGAACAACTGCTACTCCATCATAGAGCACTTATACTTGCCTTTAATGATGCCACCATCTTTTTTGAAATTAGAATTTCCTTGATGGACATCCCAGAAACATTTTCTGAAAACAATTGTGTAATAATGTTCTTCTCTTTGGCCAATACTTCTGGGGGTGCAGGAAATAGTATATAAACCAATTTGGCCAGACTCACCTTCTTCAAAATACATTCTCTTTAATCAATTACAGCCTTGTCTCCATCATCCATGAGACGGATTTCTTTAGTACTTTCCACTTGGCTAACAATGTATATTTGTAACTAGATTCCATTTTGTGCCAGCCCACCACAGAATTATAATGAAATAAAAGGTTTTCCCTTGGTAGGCGATGTGAGATGTTTCTTTTATTGAACTTCAAAACGTATCGATTTCGTCCCTATGATGGGACGTCATCAGTGCAGAATTGCAAGTTATGATGACCTATGTGCTCTGCTTAAAACATTTTTATCAGTCATGTCATAAAAAACATGTAAAAGGTCTTGCCGGTACAAGTCACAAGAATTCTTGTGACTTGTACTAAGTGACTAACGTTAACGTTTGCTGCCCCCCTGCAATGCTCTCCTCTCTAGTATCTGCGCCGCTACCAACGGGTGCGGAGGTCCATGGCCGCCATGCTTCTACGTTACTTGGTCCGGTGCAGGATTCCATGCCTTTAGACCACTCTCTTTATTAATTAAACTATCTTTTACTCTTATTTCCATGGGTTTTTCATTATGCAATCCCAGGTACATGAGGCTTGTCTTACTATTCTGGTATTTCCATAATCCATAGTTTGGCCGGTTCTTATATTTTGGTTGGCCACGGCTGATTTAGTGTTCTGACTTTGTTTTGTTAGCGGTCACAGCACCTCTTCTGCCGTCAGTACGGTTTCTCCAGTGTATGACTTGTTGCAATGGCAGGGGATTTGGTAAAGGCCATGTTTTTGAAGTCCTAGGTCGTCCTTAACTGAGCCTAGTACCCGCAAGGTTTTTTTTTTTTTTTTTTTTTTGTAGAAGGTCGAAATACACAATTAACATTGTGTCGCTCCAGGATCCTGCCGATTTTTCTGAACGTGTTTCCAACGAACGAGATGCAAGCGCCGCGCGGGAATAGCCGAGCGGTCTGTAGCACCACGTTGCGTTGGATGTTTGTGTTGTCATTAGTAAAAGTTAGTTCATAAGTAGTTTGTAAGTTTAGGGACTGATGACCCGGCAGTTACTTCCCTTAAGCTTAACATATATTTGAACATTTTTTGGTAAATAACTTTAAAGTGATGGAGAGGTGGGGACCGGTCACCGCCGGTGACGGTACCCACCTATAAGTAGAATGTAAAAGCCAGACACCCGAATAAAATCTAAAACACTGTCAGCCATAGAGGCATCGTGTCTAAAATGTGGATGTAGTGCAGCTGGCAGACTAAAAGAAAGCCGGACAGCAACTGAAAGTGAGCAAACCAACAAAAGTGGATCACTGTCATCAGGGCGCCACTGCAGCACACTGGTTGGTCCTCTCGACGAAGAAGGTAGCCATGCGTTAGCCAGGTGTGGCCGATAAGCAGGCGACAAAGGACGACAGACTCCCTGCGAGAAGCCCATAGGGAGGACTTCCATGTCACCGGAAGAAACTTGTTGGGCATGCTTAAATTATACTACTCTGACTCCCAAGCAGCAAAGACGTTGCGGCGTAACCCGAATTTCATATCCCTCTCTGGGGGTACAAATATCAAGGGGCCAGGAGGTGATAGCCAGTCGTTTGACCTGCTCATTACATGGGATGCCAACATGGCCCACAGTCCACACAAAGGCTACTGAAATGCCAGAACTAATGAGCTTGGAGCTTTGGATCGATCGCACCATAGTATGTGTAGGAATACAATGGTCAAGGGCACGTAGGCCACTCGGAGTCACTGCAGATGACAAAAGACACCCTGGGGCACCCTGTGAAGTGGTCAATTGTAAGTGATATGGCGATCAACTCCAGAGTACAAACGCTACGACCAGGAGGCAAGGAGAGTTTCCCAATGTGTTTTCCGTGAATGAATGTATACCCAACGGGGCCTTCTACTGAGGAGCCATCATTTTAGAGGATGTCAGCACCACGGAATGCATCAAGAAAGGCTAGGAACTGGCGATTAGAAGTTTGTATTTAAACCAATGCCTTTGCATTGCAAGAGAATTCCAGATGGAGCTGCAGGCGGGGTACGGACCAAGGGTGCGTATGGGGATGGTAGGAGAAAGCAGGAGGGAGAGGTACGGACTCTAAGGAGTTTGGGCGTTTGCTGGGAACAACTTGCTGGCCGTGTTTTTGAAGGTGCCTGAAGGCCATCTGCCGCTAGCGTGAGAACACTGAACGTAAGGGCGAGGCCCGACCGGTGGAAACGCAGGAGAACTGGCCATTGGCTGCTGTTATATAGTAAGGGGGTTCGGCTGTCAGACTTCTGAACGCAAGCCGTGATTGGCCGTACTTTGGCGCCTCGCTGTGGATTGGCGTTTCAATAGAGACAGGAGCAGCCTGGAAGCTTGGCAGAGAGGAGAAAGATTTTAGAAGTGGAGATAAGGGGACTGGTGTTTGAGCAGCCGAGGAGAGCAGACGTTTCTCTTCTACTCTCAGTTTAAACTTGTCGTCGAGCATCTATACTTAAGAGTTTGTGGTACAACTTTTGGAGTTGCTCCAAAACTTGTGCTAACAGCGCTGAGTTTTGGCAAGCCGAGAGCAAGGTCAGCCTAAGTGATATTAGACGCACCGACGCGCTGATTCGATTGTCACAATTCTGGTGTCGTTGTTGTTGTTGTTGTTGTTGGGGGGGGGGGTTTAAAGGGGGGCTAAACGACTGGGTTATCAGTCCCCCGTTCCTTTCGAGGAGTGCACTAAGGATGGTTTTCCGTTGAAAAGACGAGCACTACTTAGCTCATTCTGCAAAATGATGAGTTGACAAGAGGCGCTAAGATGGCAACATAAAAAGGGAAAAACGATAAAAGTCGACGCTCAAATAAGAAATGTTGTTAAAATAGCTCAACAGAAGATTGAGGCTGGCTGATCACTAGGATAATAATGGATGAGCCAGCCATTCTGCACGTATTAAAACTGCCAAGTAAAAAAGATTAGCGAGACAAAAGTAACAACATATTAAAACTGCTTGATGGTGGCCGCCTGAAAGATCGAGTTTCAGGTGTCACCATTAAATCATGTGATAAAATCCAGCTGCGCGAATAAAACCTAAAACACGGTTAACCATGAAGGCATCGTCGGATAAAATCGAAGAAAGCGCAGAAGGAAGCATAAAAGACTGCCGCAATGCAGCTAAAGGCGGACAGTCCGACAAGATGTGGGCCACCGTGAGCAGCGCGCCACAACGGCAGCCTGGTGGGTCCTCACGTCGCAACAGGTAGCCGTGTGTTAGCCATGTATGGCCTATACGCAGGCGACACAGGACAACCGAGTCTCTTCGAGAAGGCAAGAAGGAGGTCTTCCAAGCTGCAGTTGACTGTTTAAATGCATGGAGCTTATTTGGCGTTGTCAACGTGGACCATTCACCGTCTCAGGCCATGGAGATTTTCTGGTGTAGAACCAATCGGATATCCCTTTCTGGGCTACCGATCTCCAGGCGCTGGCAGTCGATTGCCTGCTTGGCCAGCTGATCAGCACGTTCGTTCCCCTGAATGCCAATGTGGCCTGGGGTCCAGATGAAGGCCACAGATCGGCCGGACTTGCCGAGATTGAAAACGGAGTCCTGGATGGACCGCACCAGGTGGTGTTTGGGAAAACACTGGTCAAGGTCTCGTAAGCCGCTCAGGGAGTCACTGCATACGACATACGACTTCCTGGGGCATGTACGGAGATGGTCGAGGGCTCTGAGTATTGCGACCAACTCTGCCGTAAAGACTGTGCAGCCATGTGGGAGCGAGCGTTGTTCACAGTGGTCGCCATGAACGTAGGCGTAACCCACTCTGCAATCTACCTGGGAGCCATCAGTATATATCACGTCTGCATCACCGAACGCGCAAAGTGTGTCCTGAAACTGGTGACGAAGTATGTGTGATGGAACCGTTGCCTTGGGGTCGCAGGACAATTGTAGGTTGAGCTGTAGGCAAGGGATCGAGGGATGGACCAAGGAGGGATATGCGAGTGGCAGGAGAATGCGATAGGGAGAGGGAGAGCCTCGAGGGAGGAAAGGAGACCACGAACGCGGACTGCAATCGGATGACCCGATCTGGGTCGACGCTGTGGACAGGGTAGGGCAGTATTTGGAAACAAAAGCCTGCGATTGGGATGATGCGGTGTAGTGTGAACATGGGCAACATAAGAAGCCAACAGCTGTTGCTGGCGGTACCGCAAAGGCGGGATGCCAGTTTCGGCTAGGAGGCTTAGAACAGGGCTAGTATGGAAAGCCCCTGTTGCTAAACGTACACCACCATGAAGGATCGGATCCAAGATCTGTAAGGCGGAAGGTGCTGCAGAGTCATACACCTGGCATCCATAATCCAGGCGTGACTGGATTAGAGCCTTGTAGAGGTGAAGGAGAGTTTGACGGCTAGCTCCCCAGGTAGTGTGGCTGAGACAACGCAAGATATTTAGAGACCTCCAGCACTTCTGCTTCAACTGACGAAGGTGCGGCCCCCAAGTCAGTCGGTTGTCAAACAGCACGCCGAGAAACCGGTGTGTTTCTTCAACACGAAGCTGTTCATCAGCTAGATAGAGTTCTGGATCGGGGTGAACAGCCCGACGACGACAGAAGTGTACAACCCGGGTTTTGGGAGAGGAGAAGGTGAAGCCATGGTCTGAGGCCCATGACTGTGCCTTGCGAATGGCTCCCTGCAGACGTCGTTCGGCGACAATAATGCTAGAAGAGCTGTAATATATGCAAAAGTCATCGGCAAATAAGGAACAGCTAACCGATGACCCAACAGCCGCTGCTAGACCGTTAATCGCAATTAAAAAGAGTGGTACACTGAGAACGGAGCCTTGTGGGACACCGGTCTCTTGGACTCGGGAAGAGCTGAGGGCAGTACCAACTCTAATCCTGAATGTGCGGAGTGAAAGAAAATTCTGGATAAAAATGGGGAGTGAACCCCGGAAGCCCCAGTCATATAATGTCGCAAGAATGTGGTGGCGCCAGGTAGCGTCATATGCCTTCCGGAGGTCAAAAAAGACCGCAACTAGGTGCTCGCGCCTAGAGAAGGCTGTTCGAATGGCAGACTCCAGTGACACTAGATTGTCAATACTGGAGCGACCCTGACGGAAACCCCCCTGTTGCGGGGCCAGGAGACATCGATCTTCGAGTACCCACAGAAGCCGGCGACTCACCATGTGTTCAAGCAGCTTACACAGTACATTTGTTAAGCTGATGGGACGGTAACTATCAACCGCCAGCGGATCTCCACCTGGTTTCAGCACAGGGACAATGATACTATCCCTCCACTGGGATGGAAAAACACCCACTGCCCAAACACTATTAAACAGGGACAGCAGTTTGGTTTGGAAATCCGCCGACAGGTGACGAATGAACTGGCTGTGTATGCGGTCTGGCCCTGGGGTGGTGTCAGGGCATGCATTGAGAGCAGTTTGGAACTCCCACTCTGTAAACGGGTCATTGTACGGTTCCCGGCGACGTGTAGCGAAAGATAACCGAGTCCGCTCTACCCGCTGCTTGAGGAAACGGAAGGATGCAGTATAGTTCACCGACGCAGAGCATCGTGCATAATGGTCTGCCAAGCACTCGGCTATTATGGACGGGTCACTGTAAAGGGTGCCCTCGATATTCAGAGATGTGACTCCCGCCGGTGGTCGATACCCGAAAAGACGCCGTACTTGAGACCAGACGCAGGAAGGGGAGGCGCGAGAACCGATGGAGGCGACATACCTCTCCCAACAGTCCTGCTTGCTTTGTCGAATGAGTCGTCGGGCTCGGGCTCGTAGTCTTTTAAAGGCAATTAAATTTTCTAATGTGGGACGGCGCGACGGTGGCGTTGCAGCACTCTTCGACGGTCTCGGATGGCCTCAGCAATTTCCAACGTCCACCAGGGCACAGACTTGCGCCGAGGGGAACCAGCAGTAGTCGGAACAGTAGCCTCAGCAGCAGAAACTATGGCAGTAGTGATGAGGTGAACCGCCATATCCGTGTCTGCTGGTAGTGGAGTAGGGACCACAGCAATCGAGGCGTAACCCTGCCAATCAGCTCGACGGAGACACCAACGGAGTGGCCCGGCTGCAGGGTGAAAATCCAAGTGCGACAGAATGACAGGGTTGTGGTCGCTACCGCAAAGATCGTTGTGGACGCTCCAGCTAAGATGTGGCAAAAGGCTTGGGCTGCAGATGGATAGATCTATGGAAGAATATGTACCATGTGCGATGCTGAAGTGCGTAGGAGCACCAGTATTCAGAAGGCACACATCCTGCAACGCCAGCAAAGCTTCAACTTCCCTACCACGCGCCGAGGTCTGAGAACCACCCCACAAAGGGTGGTGGGCGTTGAAGTCCCCCAGAAGAAGGAAGGGTGGGGGAAGTTGGGCGACCAAGGCAGCAAGGTCAGTGGAAGAAACTGCCTCATCTGGGGGCAGGTAAAGAGAGCAGACCGTGATGTCTTGTAGCGCTCTGATCCTGACAGCCACTGCCTCTAGGCTAGTATGAAGAGCCACGGGAGCACTGGGGACAGTAGCAAGGACATACACGCAAACACCTCCAGAGACCCTGTCATAGTCCACACGGTTTTTAAAATAACCCCGATAGCCACGAAGGGCAGGGGTCCGCTGGGCAGGAATCCATGTTTCCTGCAGAACGACGCAAAATGCTGCGTAGTGGCAAAGTAATTGTCGCAGCTCAGCAATATGGTGGAAAAGACCGCCACAATTCCATTGGAGGATGGAATTTGCAACGAGCTGATGAGCCATAGTCTGAAAGCAAGGCAGCTTATTCCACAGGAGTATCCGCTGCTAACTGCTCAGAATCTGCTGGATCAAGAACCATAGGTTCCGGCGAGTTGAGAATGGCGAGATCCTTGGGCGATGCAAGGATCTCCAACTCGTCGTCAGAAGCAGATGAGGTAAGATGGCGTGGCTTTAGAGCCACAGAAGAATCCTTTTTCTTAGGTTTCTTTTTCTTATCCTCTCGCTGTCCTTTTGGTTTTACGGACTGAGAGGGCTTCTCAGAGGATGTGGCAGGGCTCGAGTTAGAGTGTAGAGCCCTTTGACCAGGGGTGTGCGAGTCCGACAGCCGTTGACTGGGACCCTCCGTGGCACTCTGAGAGGCCTCGGAAGGGAGCGTCCCAAGGGATCCCTTCCGAGCGAGAGGAGCCGGAGGAAGGTGTTGCTTCTCCAGCTGAGTAATGGGGACTGGTGTCCCCGATGGGGGATGTGCTCCCCCAGGAGGTGTATTGGGGGCAGCACATGGTAGAGAACCCCCAACCATCGAGGGGGCGGATGGAGCTTTACGGCCCTGAGGGCCCACAGAAGTTGTTAAAGACATGGGGACCGCCGACACCGAGGGAAATGGCGACGACGTGACAGTCGCAAATGACGTCTTCAGTGATACAGGGTGCAGTCGCTCAAATTTCTTTTTGGCCTCATTGTACGACAGTTTATCCATGGTCTTGTATTCCATAATTTTTCTTTCCTTATGGAGCACCGTGCAATTTGGCGAGCAAGGGGGATGGTGCTGTCCGCAGTTCACACAAATAGGTGGAGGAGCACAAGGAGCGTCCGGATGGGATGGACGCCACATTCTCTACAGGTGGAGCTGGAATTGCACCTGGAGGACATGTGGCCAAATTTCCAGCATTTGAAGCACCGCATCGGAGGAGGAATATAAGGTTTTACATCGCACCGGTAGACCATAATCTTGACCTTTTCGGGCAAAGAATCGCCCTCAAAGGCCAGGATGAAGGCACCGGTGGCTACCTTGTTGTCCTTAGGTCCCCTATAGATGCGCCTGACGAAGTGGACACCTCGTCGTTCAAGGTTGGCGTGGAGCTCATCATCTGACTGCAGGAGGAGATCACGGTGGAAAACAATCCCCTGAACCATGTTTAAACTCTTGTGAGGAGTGAAAGTAACAGGAATATCGTCCAGCTTATCACAGGCCAGAAGTGCCCGTGACTGTGCTGGGGATGCCGCTTCAATGAGGACTGCACCACTTCTCATTTTAGACAGACCTGAGACTTCGCCATACTTGTCTTCTAGATTATCCACAAAGAAGAGTGGCTTCGTATTGCTAAAAGTTTCCCCATCAGTCCTGGCACAGACAAGAAATTTAGGGGAGTAGGACTCAACCCTGTCTCTCGCCCGTCGTTCCTACCATGGTGTAGCTAGGGATGGGAACGATTGGGGATCATATTGTGAGGCATTGAATGTACTTCTACCACGCTTTGAGACGCCGTTTTCGCGGCCGGCCACGCTTTTATTTGCTCGTTTCATGTACATCCCACGAGCAGCTAGGGAACTAAAGGTCCACCCAGGCAGAGCCCCGCTTGCCTGGGTAAGCCTTATACAACTGAGGTGCGGCAGGTTCCTCAGAGGTTGCTCGCTAGCGGCTGTTCAACCTCAACAACCATGCATCTCCTCGGCACGTAGCACACCTTGAGATTGAGGTTTTTTTTATAGAGGTTTGTACCGTCCTCGCGACCCGGGCGATTAAGCCAAGATCCCCGGGCTCTGAAACGTCCAACGTTCCACCGTCGCGCCGAACGATAGTCGTTGAAGCACGCACAGAGCTTATGGTGTAGCGGACTGTTGGCGCGACACAGCCCACGGCTCAGGACCCCGGGTTCGCCAAGCCCGTACTCAGCAAATTAATGCTGAGCCCCTGAGGGGATTCTGGTGTCGCCTCTGCCTAAAGTACATTCGTGTTTCACACGTAAATTGTCTGTAGCGGCTGACATAGCCGAACGAGTGAGATCGTAGGCACTAAGATCCGCCGCGTTCGAAGTTGGCTGATATTAGTTAAATGTCGCTTCTGGAATACAAAACTGAACTATCTCCTGGTCCACGACTTGCAGCTACCAACACTCGCAGCCGCCACCCAGCCATCATATTGCTGACATCACCAGCCAGCATAGTTTTGGTACAGTATCGCGTTCATTTGCTAGTGTTTCAAGGGGTATTCATGTTTTCTAACTGTTCAAAACGTTAGGTAAACTCACGAAAAAAATCTTTTATCGGAATATTCCTCTCGATTACGCCACGGTTTGCAGTTAAATGTGGGTTGTCACAAGTGTTTAGGTTCAAATACAATTTTCTTCGACTTACCAGTCACTTGCTATAGGAGTGTATATTATGTTTCATCAATCCGTATAATTTGTTCTGTGTTAAGTTGTATGTCTGTCTTGATTTCAGCTCTCTTTTGATTCGTTTTATTCTCTGTAAGTCAAATTTCTTCACTCAAATCATTCAAATTGGTTAACCCTCTTTACACAATTTTGGATGGGTATTATTTGGAAACCCGAGTATAAATTAATGTTCGATGGTGGGTCAGCCACGTATATCCTTTAATATCAAGTGAACAAACCATTTGCAAACCGTCCATTCTCCACCCTACCCTACCCTGTATTTCCAACCCACGCACCATGAATATACCTTTCACATTACACACTTATGTTAGTAAATAATCCGATGGTCATTTAACATACCACATCTCAAACATTTGGTGTAACTGTTACAACGGAATTTTGTGCTGTTACAGTTATTGCGAAATTATTCTCCATATATTGACAGTGTTTTCACATCTGTGATGAGAACTCTCTATTGAAATTTAAATATTTGGTAGGTATCTGATTATGAAACCAACATGATTCGTTTTGAAAAGGGATGCTGTTTCTCATCAATGCTACTTAACGTTTCACGTGTCTGAACTCTTTACTCACTGTCGCGAAACTGATGTCATAATTCCAAGACAAAATAAACAAAAAAAATTACTCTTTGGACTCCCATGAAAATTGAATACAACTGCTTTGATACATATGGAAACACAAAACTGATAACGATATTATGTCTTTTCCAAACGTAACCAATTAATGCTGCACATCACTGTGCAATAGGAAACGCTTGTTTTATCATGGAACTTAAATTTACAGTTTCATCCTGTGACTATTATACAAACAAATTCTTATACCGTATTTTCGTAGTGCAAAGGAATACGATACCAGACAGACAACATATGAAATATTGTTGAAAACACAGAAATTAAAAATCAGCAAAATGAGTTAAAGGTCGGAAACCGGCATTCATATTCGATAGAATTGAAAAATAAATACTTTTAATTAACTATTCTTCATTATAAACAATAATTCACACGTGAACACCACTTATTTCTGACTGATTCAGAAAATCCTTTCATAGTTTTCTGTACTCAGGTATTTCAGTAACATTTCTTACCATCACAATACGAATTATATTTTCCTTTACCAACTTACTACTACAAAACTTGTATATACACCTTACAATGGCTAGAAAAGCTCGACATTACAAATATAAAATTTAACAGGCTTACCTTCAAAATTGCCCCCTTCATACAATGACATTTCTCTCGTATGAAAGTATCATTTACAAAATGCTCTCCAGTAACTGTCGCCTTCTTTGGACGATGACTAGCTTCCATCATTTGTGACTGCTTGTCACTAACTCTCTCCACACATTGCTAGTACTACTGCTCTCTGACAAGAGAACGAAAAGTTAAACGTGTCTGATTTATGGAGTTTAACCTTCGCTTACGAATATCAGCTGATGTGTAATTCAGAAATGTTGATTTCACAAATAAACAGAATGCATGCTAATAAAACAATGTTACAGCTTTTAACGTTTGTATACTATTTAAGTAACTAAGGTTTCATTCTACCGATACTCAGCTTTTTAAGATTACGACGTATGGGGGTTCTGCTCGCTGCAACATTATTCTCCTGGGGCGCCGTGATAGAAATAAATAGTCGATATGTACAATTTTTCACTACTTTTTTTAATTTAAATCAAACTTCTCGCCACTAAAACAATACAAATTCAATACATCAGAAGTTAGAGCCCACGGTACTTCCACTTTAAAATGCAGACTGACGTAGCTTCCAGAGCACTTGACAAATGACTAAAACTCTAACTCCCTCACGTAAGGCGGTGAGGCAAACATATAACCTTGACAATAATGGCGTTACATTAAGCATTGTTCATGACAATAGAATATACTGATTTACAATTAACAAACATAGCAGAAAAACATTTCATATACACAAAAATAATCGCAATAAAAAATGAAAACTATACATAAAAATATTTGCTTCATCTAAAATTATTTTAAGTCATAATTTCCGATCTTTCTGTTGACAACAAAGTGCGATGTTAAAAATCAATTAATTTGTTAACGAGTACATCACACATGTTCCTAACATATATTGAGCTACCAATTATCTTGGAAATTCCAAATCTCAAGTGAGTCAATATATACAAAGAAACTCAATATTCAAATCTAGAGTACATCATTAATTACACAATTAGCTGGTCTACACAACTTGTTTATGAGCCTAAAATATACACAATGCTCTTTACTTTCACGTCATTATGTTTTTCACAAAAGTTTTTACAATTCGTCTGTGTAAGTCTTTAAATAACATACAATGACGAAACTATTGTTTATGGAACTGTCTGGAAAGAAAATATATGAATCTCTTAATTAATGAAAACTGTTGTTGTTGTTGTTGTTATTGTTATTTGGATGTTTAAGGGGGACAAAACTACAACAGTCATCAGTCCCCCATTCCATCACAAAATGTAAAAGTAAAAGCGCGGACGTCAAATAAATGCACCCAGAGATTAGGTTTGCGAAGTGGGATGGGAATCTCACTGGGTCCATAAAACAACAAAACGGAGAAGAAACTAAAGGAAAAGGGGACGAACACACAAAGACACCTTACTACAAAGAGGCCGAAGGCAGTGGTTGACCGACCATAGGAATAAAAAAGGAATAGTCAACCACTCGGCAGTACAAGGGAAAGACCAGTCATAGAGACTGATAAAAAGCTCCTGCTCGAATAAAACTTAAAACTGAATTTGCCGCTGAAGCATCGTCATGTAAAACATCTGATAAAACGCCAAGGAATGTTAAAACGACGCTGCAAGGCGGCTAAAAACGGGCAGTCCACTAGGATGTAGACTATTGTTAAGTAGGAGCCACACTGACACTGGGGCGGGGCCTCACCACAAAGGAGATGTCCGTGGGTGAGCCACAAATGCCCAATACGGAGTCTACACAGCACCACGGAGTCCCTGCGAGAAGCCATGCGGTGGTGGTCTCCTTGACTACCCGAAGCTTGTTGGGTGTGCCCAGGCTATGCCACTCTGCATCCCAACGCTGATGTACCCGGTGGCGCAACAACGAACGGAGATCAGACGCCAGGAAGCCAATGTCCAAAATGGACGCACTGACTGACTGCCTGGCAAGTCTGTCAACACGTTCATTGCCCGGGATGTTGACGTGACCCAGAGACCAGACGAACACCACTGATCGCCCGGACTCTCCAATGGCACAAAGCGTCTCCTGTATGGCGAACACCAGAGGAGACCGCAGGTAACACTGGTCCAGAGCTCGGAGGCTGCTCAGAGAGTCGCTGCAAACAACAAAAGACTCGCCTGAGCAGGACTGGATATGCATGAGAGCTTTCTGAATGGCCACCAGCTATGCAGTGTAAACACTGCAGCCATTCTGCAGAGAGTGCTGTTCCACATGGTCACCATGAGTATAGGCACATCCCACACAGCCATTAACCATTGAACCATCTGCGTAGATCAGGTCATAACCACGGAACTCTGCTATGACAGCAGAGAACTGACGGCAGAGCGCCTCCAGTGGAACTGAGTCTTTGGGTTGTTGTTGTTGTTGTTGGGTATTGAGGGGACTAAACATCTAGGTCATCAGTCCCCTGTTACTAGCTCAGAGTCCACTGCCAAGAACGACAAAACTAAACAAAGCTCTAAAAATGATCACGCACATATGGGACAAGTGGACAAGGGACAAACCTCTGATAACTTAAAACGAAGACACACAGAAATGGTAAAAGAAAGTCAGGAATAAAACTGGATAGCAGAGTACCTTGGCTGGCTGATCAAAAAGAAAAAAAAAAAAAAAAAAAAAAAAAAAAAAAAAAAAAAAAAAAAAAAAAAAAAAAAAAAAAAAAAAAAAAAACAGGATGAGCCAGCCAAACTGCATACACGAAGAACCCCTAAGGGCGGAAAAGGTAAAAAACGGGATTGGTGGTGGTCTAAGATATCAGGCCACAGCACCTACCGTTAGATCGATTCATAAAACCCAGCAGCGCGGATAAAACGTAAAACTTTGGTAGCCATAGAGGCGTCGTCTCCTAAAACTGAAGGTAGTGCGTCTGGAAGAGTAAAATAGTGCCGCAGGTCGGCTAAAAGTGGACAGGCCATCAAAAGATGGGCCACTGTCAATACAGTGCCACATCGACACACGGGTGGAGCCTCACGCCGAAGAAGATACCCGTGGGTGAGCCACGTATGTCCAATCCGGAGGCGACAGAGGACAACTGACTCTCGGCGGGTCGGCCGCAGTGAAGATTTCCACAAAGCTGTGGAGAGCTTTACTGCCCGTAGCTTATTCGGTGCAGTCGCCGTAGCCCACTCGGTGCTCCAAGCCTCGCGCACCCTCCGGTGCAACACCAGTTTAAAATCCTGTTCCGTGACACCAATAGCCAGAGGCGGTCCCTTAGTGGCCTGCTTGGCCAATCTATCAACATGTTCATTCCCTGGTATGCCAACATGACCTGGGGTCCACACAAAGACCACAGAACGGCCCGATTGGCATAGAGAGTGAACAGTGTCCTGGATCGACCGCACTATTGGGTGCCGAGAGAAACACTGGTCGATCGCTTGTAAGCCACTCAGGGAGTCAGTACAGATGACGAATGACCCCCTGGGGCAGTCTTTGAGATGTTGGAGAGCTCTGAGAATAGCGACCAGCTCGGCGGAGAAGATGTTACTCTCACAGGGCAGAGAATGCTGTTCTACGTGGTTGTGATGTAGAAAGGCATACCCAGCACGGCCATCTACTACGGAACCATCCGTGTAAATGGCGTCTGTGGCACGGAACGGTTTGAGCGCTTGCAGAAACTGGTGACGGAGATGGACGGGAGAAACAGAGGCCTTCGACGCATGGGACAGGTCCAGACGGAGCTGCAAACGAGGAATGGACCAAGGAGGAGTGTGAGAGGAATAGTGGAAAATGGTAGGAAGTGGGTAGGATGTGAGAGACGAAAGAAGGATACGAACACGGATCGAGATCGGGTATCCCGACCTTGGCCGTCGTGCAGGGATAGGTAGTCCAGCGTCTGGAAATAGGAGCCGGCGGTTCGGGTGGAAGGGCGAGGCCTGAACACGAGCAACATAGGATGCCAGTAGGTGTTGCCTACGGAACCGCAGCGGGAGGACTCCAGCCTCGACAAGGAGGCTTGGCACAGGGCTTGTGCGAAAAGCCCCCGTCGCCAAACGGACACCACAGTGCAAAATTGGGTCCAACGCCTGCAGTGCTGATGGCGCAGCCGAATCGTAGACTATGCAGCCATAGTCTAGACGCGACTGAATGAGCGCCTTGTAAAGTTGTAACAGCGTCGGGCGTGAGGCTCCCCAAACAGTGTGGCTGAGACAACGCAGGATGTTGAGGTGTCGCCAGCACTTTCGTTTCAGCTGGCGAAGGTGTTGCACCCAGGTGAGACGGTTGTCGAACAGCATGCCTAGAAACGTGTGTGTTTCTACGACATGTAGCAGGTCTCCAGCTAAATAGAGTTCGGGTTCTGGGTGTACTGCCCGACGTCGGCAGAAATGCATGACACGGGTCTTCGACGCAGAGAACTGAAAACCGTGGGCGAACGCCCACGACTGCGCTTTGCGAATGGCCAGTTGCAACCGACGTTCAGCAACACTGATGCTGGTGGAGCTAAAATACATGCAGAAGTCATCGGCATACAAGGAAGTGGATACCGATGACCCCACGGCCGCCGCAAGGCCGTTGATGGCGACTAAAAATAAAGGGACACTGAGAACGGAACCCTGCGGGACTCCGTTCTCTTGACAATGAGGTGAGCTAAAACAAGAACCAACACGAACTCTAAAAGAACGCAACGCCAGGAAATTCTGAATGAATATGGGAAGCGGACCCCGTAAACCCCAGTCGTACAGCGTAGACAGAATATGGTAGCGCCAGGTAGTGTCGTATGCTTTCCGCAGGTCGAAAAATACGGCAACCAGGTGTTCGCGGCGACTAAATGCTGTACGGATGGCCGACTCCAGTGACACGAGGTTGTCAACAGCGGAGCGACCTTGACGGAACCCACCCTGTTGTGGCACCAAAAGTCCCCGGTCCTCGAGGATCCACATGAGCCTCCGACTCACCAAGCGTTCGAGAAGCTTGCATGGAACGTTGGTGAGGCTGATCGGGCGGTAACTATCAGCCACCTGCGGATCTGCCCCAGGCTTAATCACCGGAATGATAATGCTTTCCCGCCACGAGGACGGAAAAACACCCTCCAGCCATATCCGATTAAGCAGGGCGAGAAGTTGGCTCTTGGCATCCGCTGATAGGTGTCGGAGGAACTGACTGTGAATTCGATCGGGTCCAGGGGAGGTATCTGGGCATGCAGCAAGGGCACCTTCAAACTCCCACTCAGTGAACGGGACGTTGTATGGTTCCCGACGTCGCGTTCGAAATGAAAGCAGATGTCTCTCTGCTCGCCCTTTAAGGGCGCGAAAGTCTGCACCATAAGCAGCAGTCTCTGAGATGCGACAAAAATGATCCGCCAGGTGCTCAGCGACGGCGACGGGGTCAGCACAGAGCGTACCCTGAACGCTGAGACAGGGAATTCCCGCCGGCGGGTGGTGCCCAAAGAGGCGTCGAACCTGCGACCACACCTTGGAAGGAGAAGCGCGGGAACCAATGGAGGCGACGTACTTCTCCCAGGAAGCCCTCTTACTTTCCTGTATCAGTCGCCGGGCTCGTGCTCGGAGACGCTTGAAGGCCACGAGATGTTCGACACAGGGGTGGCGTCGGTGGCGCTGTAGAGCACGCCGACGTTCCCGGATGGCCTCAGCGATCTCCGGTGACCACCAGGGCACCGATGTACGACAGAGCGAACCGAACGTGGTGGGGACAGAGCTTTCGGCTGCAGAAACAACGGCCGCTGTGAACTGCTCAACGGCGGCATCAACATCTGCTGGAAAGTTTGAGGATAGTGCAGCAGCTGCGGAATAGGCTGGCCAGTCAGCCCTACGGAGGGACCAGCGAGGCAGGCGGTCGGCAGGCAAACGCTGTGGGAGCGACAGGAAGATAGGAAAATGGTCGCTACCACACAGGTCGTCGTGGACCCTCCAGGTGAGATGTGGAAGAAGGCTAGGGCTGCAGACAGACAAGTCTATTGCAGAATAAGTACCATGCGCTGCACTAAAGTGAGTAGGAGCACCGGTGTTTAGGAGGCAAAGATTCTGCTCTGATAGTAAAGACTCAACATCCCTGCCCCGAGCCGAGGTCTGTGTGCCACCCCACAGAGTGTGGTGGGCGTTAAAATCCCCCAAGAGAAGAAAGGGTGGGGGAAGTTGGGCGACCAAGGCAGCGAGGTCTACGGGAGAGACGACTTCATCTGGTGGAAGGTAGACAGAGCAGATCGTAAAGTCTCGTAATAACCGGAGCTGCACAGCGACTGCCTCTAGAGGTGTTTGCAGAGGCACAGCAGCACTGGGGACTGAAGTGTGAACATAAACACACACGCCGCCGGAAACTCTGTTGTAGGAGTTTCGATTCTTAAAATAGCCCCGATAGCCTCGAAGGGCTGGGCTCCTCTCGACGGGGAACCATGTTTCCTGCAAGGCGAGACAGATAGCAGGGAATTGGCAGAGTAATTGCCGCAGCTCAGCTAGACGGCGGAAAAAACCGCCGCAATTCCACTGCAAGATGTCTTTTGCAGCGTGCTGAATATCCATAAGTTAAGATGTTGAATGGTTATTCAGCAGTGGCACCTGCTGCCAGCTCCGCAGACTCTGCAGGGTCCAGAACCATCGGTTCTGGCGACCCAAGTATGGCGAGATCCTCAGGCGACGCGAGGATCTCCACCTCATCTTCAGAGGCCGAAGATGTGATGGAGCGTTCCTTCCGAATCGCCGAGGAGTCCTCCTTTGGGTCAGTCTTCTTCTTCTTCTTCACTTTCTTTTTGCCCTCCCGCTGGCCCTTTGGTGTTAAGGGCTGGGAGGACTTCAAGGGAGTGGCATCAAGGGCCGTTGAAGAGCCAGAAGCCCTTCGACCAGCAGGCTTCGGATCCTTCAGCCAAAGGCTGGGATCCACTGGCGCACCCTGGGACTCCCCAGAAGGGAGCGTCCCGAAGGACCCCTTCCGAGGGAGAGATGCCGGAGGAAGTTGTTGCTTCTCCGGCTGGGGGTTGGGGACTGGTGTCCCCGATGATTGTGGGGAGGTTTCCCCCACAACAGGTGCTGCAGCAGCAGATGGAACATCGCCCCCACCTAACGAGGGGGCAGTGGTAGTTTTGTGGCCCCTAGGGCCCACAGGAGGAAGCGATACCTTGGTAGATGTCGTACCCGTAGTGCGCGGGGACGACGTTACTACAGCATAAGAGGTGGTCATGTTTACCGGATGGAGCCGCTCATATTTCTTTCTCGCCTCATTGTATGACAGACGGTCCAAGGTCTTAATCTCCATTATTTTTCGTTCTTTGTGGAGAACTTTACAGTCTGGAGAGCACGGTGGATGCAGCTGGTTGCAGTTCACACAGACGGGAGGTGGGGTGCAGGGAGCGTCCGGATGAGATGGACGTCCACAATCCCTGCACACAGGGCTAGAAGTGCACCGGGAGGACATATGCCCGAACTTCCAGCACCTGAAGCACCTCATAGGGGGCGGGACGTACGGTGTAACGTCGCACCGGTAGATCATGACCTTGACCTTCTCAGGCAGTGTATCGCCTTCGAAGGCCAGGATGAATGCACCGGTGGCAACCTTGTTATCTCGTGGTCCCCTATAAACACGTCGAACTAGGTGAACACCTCTGCGCTCCAAGTTAGTACGTAGCTCATCATCAGACTGTGACAATAGGTCACGATGGTAAATACGACCTTGGACCATGTTGAGGGTCTTGTGGGGCGTGACACTGACAGGTATATCACCCAGCTTGTCACAGGACAATAATGCCCTGGACTGGGCTGGGGATGCCGTCTGTATCAGAACAGCCCCACTTCTCATTTTAGAGAAAGACTCCACCTCACCGTACTTGTCCTCGAGATGTTCAACGAAGAACTGCGGTTTGGTGGACAAGAAAGAGTCTCCATCAGTCCGGGAAAAGACAAGATATCGCGGCGTGTAGGGATCTGAACTCCGTAACGTTTTGCGCTCTTCCCATGGCGTAGCCAGGGAAGGGAACGTCTTAGGGTCGTATACTGTTGCATCAAAATCAGACTTTCCTCGCTTAGAAACGGCGTTTTTGCGACCGCCCACGCTAGTTAGTGCTCGTTTCATTTCCGTCCCACGAGCAGCTAGGGAAAAGAGGTCCACCCAGACAGAGCCCCGCTTGCCTGGGTAAGCCTTATACAACTGAGGTGCGGCAGGTTCCTCAGAGGTTGCTCGCTAGCGGCTGTTCAACCTCAACAGCCATGCATCTCCTCGGCACGTAGCACACCTTGAGATTGAGGGGTTTTTATAGAGGTTTGTACCATCCTCGCGACCCAGGCGATTAAGCCAAGATCCCCGTACTCTGAAACGTACAACGTTCCACCGTCGCGCCGAACGATGGTCGTTGAAGCACGCACAGAGCTTACGGTGTAGCGGACTGTTGGCGCGACACAGCCCACAGCTCAGGACCCCGGGTTCGCCAAGCCCGTACTCAGCAAATTAATGCCGAGCCCCTGAGGGGGAACTGAGTCTTTGGGCCCCTGGGCCAAGTCCAGCCGAGTAGACGGCCTTGGCAAACACCACGGAGGTGTACGGGCACGGCGCCGATAGGAAGTTGGAAGGGGAGAAGACTCAAGCTCCTGCAGGAGGGACTGAACCTGATAGGCAATAGTATGACCTGATCTGGGGCGTCGCTGATGGGGACGGACTACCACATCAGGTAAGAGGAGACGATGGTTTGGGTGGCCTGGGGAGCAATGCACATGGGCTGCGTAAGCTGCAAGTAGGTGTTGGCGGCGGATCCCCAAGGGTGGAACCCCAGCCTCTACTAGTAAGCTGTTCACTGGGCTGGTGCGGAAGGCACCCGTCGCGATGCGAATCGCGCAGTTGTGAATGGGGTCCAGTAGGAGCAGTGCCGAAGGTGCTGCAGACCCATAGGCAATGCACCCAAAATCGAGACGGGACTGCACCAGCGCCGTGTAAAGCCGCAACAGTGTGGAGCGGTCTGCACCCCAGGTCGTATGACCCAAGTGTCTGAGAAGGTTGAGATGGCGCCAGCACTTCCGTTTCAGCTGACGAATGTGGGGGAGCCACGTCAGCCGGGCGTCAAAGACCAGTCCTAAAAAACGATGAGTTTCCACTACAGTAAGTGGTTCGTCATTCAGATAAAGTTCAGGGTGCGGGTGGACGGTCCGACGCCGGCAGAAGTGCATCAGTCTGGTCTTGGAGGCAGAAAACAAAGCCGTGGGTAAGCGCCCAGATCTGCGCCTTCCGAATAGCACCTTGCAACCTGCGCTCAGCAACTTGGGTGCTGCAGGAACTAAAAGAGAGACAAAAGTCGTCAGCATAAAGAGAGGGGGACACCGACGACCCAACCGCTGTGGCTAAACCGTTGATGGCGATTAAAAATAATGGAACGCTTAAAACGGAACCCTGAGGAACCCCATTTTCCTGGATATGAGAGGAGCTCAGAGAAGCACCAATTTGAACACGAAAGGTACGGACGGCTAAAAAAATTCTGAATAAAAATCGGTAGGGAGCCCCCGAGGCCCCAGTCGTATAAAGTGTTGAGGATGTGGCGTCGCCAAGTTGCATCGTATGTTTTGTGCATATCGAAGAAGACGGCAACAGGGTGTTGGCGCCGGGAAAAGGCTGTGCGGATTGCACACTCGAGGTACACCAGATTATCGGTGGTATATCGACCCTGGCGAAAACCGCCCTGGCATGGAGCCAATAATCCCCGAGTCTCAAGAATCCAACACAACCGCCGACTGACAATCCGCTCCAACAGTTTGTATGGCACGTTAGTCAGGTTAATGGGCCAATAGCTATCCAAGGAAAGAGGATGTTTGTCGGGCTTAAGCACTGGGATGATGATACTCTCCCGCCACTGTGACGGGAAAACACCATCACACCAAATGTGGTTATAGACCGCAAGGAGGTTATGCCGACTATCTGCTGAGAGATGTTTCAGCATTTGACTCTGGATGCTATCAGGCCCTGGCGCCGTGTCAGGATATTGTTGAAGAGCACTGAGGAGCTCGCACTCAGTAAAGGGAGTTTTGTAAGATTCAGTGCAGCGGGTACGAAAGGAGAGGTGCTGGCGTTCCACCCTCTCCTTCAATGTACGGAAGGCCGGTGGATAGTTTGCAGAGGCAAAGGCGGGGGCATAATGCTCGGCAAACATCTCTGCAATAGCGGCCGGGTCCGTACATAGAACTCCATTTGTGGAGATTCCGGGTATTTCCGCTGGTGACGGTATTCCCTTTAACCGCCTGATCCTACCCCAGACCTGTGATGCAGAGGTACCCGTCCCGATAGTGGAGACGTACCTCTCCCAACACTCCTGTTTCCGTCTTTGAATTAACTGGCGAGCACGTGCGCGAAGCCGTTTAAAATCAATGAGATGCTCCTGAGAGGGGTGACGCTTATAGCGCTGTAAGGCCCGCCTACGATCTCTAATAGCCGCAGCTATTTCTGGCGACCACCATGGCACTGCCTTACGCCGTGGGCGCCCCGAGGAACGAGGAATAGTAGCTTCTGCAGCAGACAATATGGACTGCGTGGCGCTCTCAATCACCACATCGATGGTATCGAGTGGGGGAGGGCCAACGATGGCAGCAGAGGTGTAGCCTTCCCAGTGAGCCCTATGAAGAGCCCACCGAGGAGAGCGTGCTGGGGACTGACGTTGTGGGAGTGACAAAAAGATCGGAAAATGGTTACTGCCGCACAAGTCATCATGGACACTCCAATGGATGGATGGCGGTAGCCTGTGGCTGCATATCGACAGATCAATGGCCGAGAATGTGCCGTGTGCCACACTGAAATGTGTGGGGGCACCTGTATTCAAGAGGCAGAGGTCGAGCTGAGAAAGCAGGTCCTCGACAACTCTGCCACGGCCAGAGATCGTAGAACCACCCCACAGGGGTTTGTGGGCATTTAAGTCCCCCAATAGCAAAAACGGTGGCGGGAGTTGCAAGATAAGTGCAGCCAAGACAGCCATAGAGACTCCACCATCAGGAGGGAGGTATAGACTGCAGACAGTAAGCTCTTGTGTTGTCCTTACCCTAACGGCCACCGCTTCCAACGGTGTCTGAGGAGGCACAGGTTCACTATATACAGAGGTAAGGACATATACACACACACACACACACACACACACACACACACACACACACACACACACACACACACACACACACACACACACACACACTCTCCACCTGACACCCTGTTATACTGGCTACGATTACAGAAGTATCCCCTATAGCCCCGAAGGGCAGGAGTCCGCATTGCCGGAAACCAGGTTTCCTGCAGGGCAATGCAGAGAGCAGGTGTAACGCTCAAAAGTTGTCGTAGCTCAGCCAGGTGGGTGAAAAAACCGCCGCAGTTCCATTGGAGATGTGTCCGACAGCTGGGAAGGCATGAATGAAAGGATGTGAAGTATTACACCTCAGCAGCTTTTGCATCCACCGGTAGCGATGCATCAGCGTCTAAATCCATCGAGTCTGATGCATCCAAGAGAGCAAGATCTTCGGGGGATGCAAGTATCTCCACCTTGTCCTCAGAGGCAGAGGCGGAGGGAGCGGGTGGCATCGTGGCCACCGTGGATCTTTGGACTTATCCTTCTTCTCCTTTTTTGGTCGAACCCTCTTATCCCTCGGGGGCTTCACCGGAAGGAAGGGCTTTGCAGGCTCAGCCTCCGTCTCAGTGACAGAGGGAGAGCCCGACGCCCTGCGGTGGTGCCAGCTTCTGGCTTGTGCCGGCATCGACACTGGCGGAAGCCGCAGAAGGGAGCGTCCCTAGGGACCCCTTCTGGATGAGGGCCGCCGGAGAAGGTTGACGCTTCTCCGACGGAGGGTTGGGGGCTGCTCCCGAAGCAATTGCCTTGGGAGCAGGAGGAGGACCAGCCCCCGACCACTGTGGGGGCAGGTTTTAGTTGATGGCCCTGACGGCCATTGGAGACAGAAACACTATTGTCTGCTGCAGTCACGAAGGTGGATGGCGACGATGTCACAGATGCAAAAGATGGGGTCATGGTGATGGGATGAAGTCCCTCATACTTCTTCCGAGCCTCAGAATAAGAAAGCCGGTCCAAGGTCTTGAATTCCATTATCTTCCATTCCTTAGGGAAAACGGTGCAATCCGACGAACAAGGAGGATGATTTAAACCACAGTTAACGCAAACTGCACACGGTGTACATGGAGCGTCCGGGTGTGCTGGACGTCCACAGTCCCTGCATGTAGCGGTGGAAGCACATCTGGAGGACATGTGGCCGAATTTTCAGCATTTAAAACACCTCATAGGGGGAGGAATGTAAGGTTTCAGTCGCACCGGTACACCATCACCTTGACCTTCTCAGGCAGGGTATCGCCTTCGAAGGCCAAGATAAAAGCACCGGTGGCAACCTTGTGATCCTTTGGTGCCCTATGGACACGCCAGATGAAGTGGACACCTCTGCGCTCTAAGTTGGTGCGTAACTCGTCGTCTGTTTTTAACAGCAGGTCTTTATGAAAAACGATACCTTGGACCATATTGAGCGACTTACGTGGTGTAATGCTCACAGAGACATCACCCAGCTTGTCGCAGGCAAGTAACGCCCGCGACTGGGCCGGGGATGCTGCTTCTAAGAGCACTGCGCCGCTTCGCATCTTTGACAGGCCGGAAACTTCGCCATACTTGTCCTCAAGGTGTTCGACAAAGAAGAGAGGCTTTGTAGAAGTAAATGTCTCACCATCCGTGCGGCTACACACTAGAAATTTTGGAGAAGGTGGCTCATTTGCAGATTTAGCCCGACGTTCCTTCCACGGTGTGGTCAGGGAAGGGAACGAACGGGGGTCATAGCAAGCAGCATTATAATCTCCTCTTCCACGCTTAGAGACGCCGTTTTCGCGACCGGCCACGCTTTTAATTGCTCGTTTCATCCTGGTCCCACGAGCAGGTAGGGAACTAAAGGTCCACCCAGGCAGAGCCCCGCTTGCCTGGGGAAGCCTTATACAACTGAGGTGCGGCAGGTTCCTCAGAGGTTGCTCGATAGCGGCTGTACAACCTCAACAGCCATGCATCTCTTCGGCACGTAGCACACCTTGAGATTGAGGTTTTTTTTTTTTTTATATAGAGGTTGGTACCGTCCTCGCGACCCGGGCGATTAAGCCAAGATCCCCGGGCTCTGAAACTTACAACGTTCCACCGTTGCGCCGAACGATGGTCGTTGAGGCACGCACAGAGCTTACGGTGTAGCGGACTGTTGGCGCGACACAGCCCACAGCTCAGGACCCCGGGTTCGCCAAGCCCGTACCCAGCAAATTAATGCTGAGCCCCTGAGCGGTTAATGAAAACTATCACTCGTTTTAATCACAGTAGCACCGAGACACTGTCCTAAACTGATTCCTAGACTGGCCATTACTTTTTTAACTTCACACGCAACATATATGAAAACTGAACCACACGATTCCGGATCCGAAGCAGACGGTATCGTAGGATGACATTGAGATGAGAGGACCAGGCAGACGGTATCGTTACAAGCTGAATGCTAAGAGAGAAATAGTGAGTGTACAAAGAGAGATCGAATGCAAGCGACAAAGAAGACAGATATTGAAATAATCATTTGAAAGTGGTCTGTGTTACACAAAGCCACTTCTCAGAGAAACGACGTTTCGCACTCTGAGAAAACCATTCATACACCTAACTTACTTTTAATTGTCGTAAAAGTTTTTGTTCGTAACAATAGCTACTATTGTATAAGGGTTATAAAATTAGTTATCAGACAGTTTATTCTTTCTGGCCGTAACGACTGAGGTAATCATTTAGAAATGCCGCTTATTGTAGTAAAAGTCAGTTGATAAGCGTTAAATTCTGTCTTAGCTATGGTAATGTGTGTACTTCGAAATTCGTAGTGTTAATTAACTTATGCTATGATTGAAATGAGGAACGGAGATCTACAGTCGTCTATTGTGGTATCCTTGTTACATAGACGAACTAATATAGTCGCGCAAAATGGCCGTGTGTTTTAACGCGTCATGCTACGGACTGGGCGACCGTTCCCGACAGAGTTTCGACACCTCCGTCAGGCGTGTGTGCGTACATGCGTGCATGTGTTGACAGTGTTAGTTTACGTAGTTTGTAGGTCTAGGAACTGATAAACGTACGCCTTTGGTCCAATAGGCTTACAAAAATTTTAAAACTGAACTAACATATCGCAAATGGATTAAAGGACTAGCAAGACAATTACATTATTTGGGATATTTGAATATCAGTCTTAACGTAATTCAGGTCGATCGTCTTTTTTTAATTTTTATCTTTTTTAAGGTTACGTATGGACTTCCAGCGCTTTTGTTGTAGTTCCAGAAGTGAGTAAAACAGATAAAAGTGTAACTACAAATTTCCTTCTCTTACGTTTATAGAGCGATTCTTAGAGTACAGCAGAAGGCATGTAAGAGTCCCACACTCCACATGAGCTACCCATGGCCACTGCGGGCATTAATGTTCCACTGTAGGCACGATGGGTGCACAATCCACGGGTGACGTTTGCAATCACCTTAAACTGGATTTCAATTATTGTAACAGACGACATTTTGATGAATAATAACGACGCAGTGTGTATAAATTCGCATAGCATTCGAGGAAATGTAGCCTTAAAGGCAAATGTTGTGCTGTAGAAAAGTACCATTTAATGAAACGAAACAACAGCTCCTGAGAAGTCGCAAAGAAACGTAATTTACATTAGACTTTTGCTTTTATGCGCATGTTAACGAAAGACTGTGTAAAATACAAGGCTCTATGAGACTCCTGTTTTCTTATACAGAGAAATTTTGTGTTTAACATTTCATTATATTCCACGTTGAGAATCTTCTCTCTCAACACATTTTAGTGGAAGTCTTAAAGCTGCGTATGAATTATACAGGCTGATTTTTGTACGACGACTACACAAATACTAAATCAGTTTCGTATTGTTTTAGTTAGGATAGGGATCCCGTGTTTTTCAATATTAAAAATACTATTGAAGACTCGAAAAAAAGGGTTGCAAATCTAGCAATTTCATACCACTGTATCTAAGAGTAAAATGTCTGAGTTGAAACATCAGAAGAACTTTTCATCTTTATGATAAAACATATTAGACTGTATTAGCAACCGAGTAATTATCTCCTTTTTTCAACGTTTATCCCACTTGCCCGGGGTTGCTTGGTTAATTATTCATTCACCGTGGTTAACTATTGATTAAAAATGCTTGAGTTTTGAAGATATGGCCAGATGCCCATCCTGACGCCACCCCACTATTCACTCTCTGAGAGGATATATTAAAAGTAGGCCACTGTACGAAGTAAAAGCTTAATTCTGTTAGGCGATACCCAGATAAGAATTTACTGTTATAAAAAAGCTTAATTTTAACAATAAAATTAGCGAAAGATCCGCGTGAGCTAGCGGCTACTCCCTGCTGCTAGTCCTTGTTCCCTGGCCCAAACTGAGAAGTGACTTGGTTCAAATTACTCTAATAACAGGAAGTTCACGATACAGTGGCCTATATACGTAGCAGTTCACACGAAATTACACACAGCCATTAGTAAACAAGCCACCACAATTAAGGTTAATTCATAAAGGTGACTAAGAGAAACATTTATGGCGCAACGGAAAAAAAATTTCATCTGAGCTGAAAAACAATATTATATAAAAGGGGAAAAGTGCTCGAAAACTAAAATTTAGGCAAATCGAAATTATACCGAACTTTTTTATTCAGGTCCAACGCAAGCAAAATGGGGAACCAATTTTCTTATTAAAATAAAAATGCATTCCATTTACACGAGCTAATTCTGAAGATGCCCAGCATTGAAATTAACATAAATTACACAGAACTTAACGTTACTGGGTGAAAGAATTACAAACACTCACTCGCTCACACACACGCAATACAACAGCGAAACTCACCAAAATCAGCGTGCTGAGACGAGACAGAAGCAGGCGCAGACATGTGGGAGAAATTCAGCAAAAGCCGGAGGTACCACACAACACAATATACAACAAAACTGCGAAGGTGGCTCTGGTCTTTCGTGCCTGATTTGAGATGGTGCGAGAGCATAGCAAAGTTGCATCTAGATTAGACCGCGAGCAAATACGCTAATGGCGACACACGGCCACGTTACATGATCGCACTCCACTGAAGTTGAAGTGGTTAAAATCGGATTCATTACAAAAAATCGTGGAGGACTATTAAGTTAAAACCTGAGAGTAAACTATCTAGGCACTAGTCTTATGAGAAGTGGCGTGAATTAAGGTGACTAGCTGCAAAACGCTGAAGTCTGAGTTCGGACCCATGTGGTTCCGAAAACCGATGAAAAAATATAAATTGAATTTCCAAGAAATAAAGAAAATCAACTACAGCATGCAACCCATAGAAATGTTTAGAATTACATAAGGAAGAGAATGAAATGCAGCTACACGCGATATGGAGTGGTTACAGAGACAGAGTCCGGTCTCAATAAAACCAGAAAAGTGAAATAATTACGAAGACAGAAAAGTGAGAATAAAAACCATGGCATGCAACCCTCCTTTCATAAGGAAGCTACTGAAGGAGGTTTTTCAAGACTCAGAGAGAATTACTGATAAAGACTAAGTGCATACTACAATTTCGGGGAAGAAACAGCAAAATTGAAACAGGCAGGGAGAGAAGATCGTGAAATGTTAGTGGAAATCAGAAGGATTCACGGATAGTTACTTTCCTGATGGGCATGGAACAAACAATAGTGGAAGCCAAATGCTTTGTTCTAAGAACCAACCACGTGGAATACACATCACTCACAGAAAGAAATAATAATAAGAAAGATTTTTTACATGCACTGTACAAAAATTAACATATCATATGTTAGAAATTGGGCCCCATAAAGCTAGAGACAATTTACACAGAGTTTGTACACTGCCACATAATCACAAAAGGTTTGAATATAACAGGCCGTTATTGAACTGCAACTAGTAGCACAAACACCAAATTTATATCATACAATGTAAGCTCTCACGGCCGGCGTCAACTTCATTTAAGACTTCCGGGCTCATAAGCCATGGTCGATTAGTAAAAAGTTTCCCCTAACGTTTCATCTTCGGCTGCGGAAGACATCTTCAGAGGTTCGCCATTCTACCTCTGAAGATGTCTTCCGCAGCCGAAGATGAAACGTTAGGGGAAAGTTTTATTAATCGACCATGGCTTATGAGCCCGGAAGTTTTAAATGAAACCAAATTTATATGTTGGAAATTACTGGATTGAAAAATGGTTCATTTTTTAAGAAATATTCCTTCTGATCGTGCGCGGAGGTGTGTTGTAAGTTCAAGAGTCTAGGTGAAACATGCTAGACAATGAATCCCCACCATCTCCGTAGACACAGGAGCGTAGCCAACCTTACCTCTCCAAGATCCCAGCAGAAGTTGACCACCTAGCGGCCATGAGACAGGGAAGTTAGCAGAAACTGGGCAAAACCGATGATAACTGTGGTGGTGGGGAGAGAAGACCGTGAGACTCGCCCTGGAGAAGGCTCGTCAACTACCTTGCAACCAAAGGGTGGAGGAGCCACTTTGGTCACAATAGCAGCAGGGATTGGTAACAACAAACTATCGACTCTGAGCCATAGAGAACAATGAAAAGCGAGCTGTTACCACCCACATTCATACAGCCATTACATCATCGGACATCCATTTAAAAATAAAGCAACTTTACATTCTCACAGGGAGAGTGTCTTCGTGGAGAATCCGTATTTATTGCCACATTCATAACCACAATAATAAATTATTAAAATAACAAAATCGTATCAATATTAACTAACATTTCAGAAGCTAATATTTTAAAACATGAAATAAAAATGCTATTAAAATTCTTGAATATCCGTTCCAGATCGCTTTTATTTTCTAAAACATGACTGGTTTCGGGACAGCTGCCCATTTTCAGATCTGTTAAAGAAATATTACAACTGAATCTAAGCTATTATTTACAAAGTATGATATCATAAAGTTAAAGGAAAAACATTAAAAACATACCAAATTTTGAAGTTACAGAGTAACCTGTCCTGTTATGAACGAATGTTCACAGTTGTTACTAAAACACAGCAGCTTCCTGAGGCTTTATATAATAAAATCATCTGATTGGTGGGGATCATTTTTGTTAAAATTATTCTCAATAAGTAATTATGGACTTACATATAAAAGCAATTCTGAGATCAAGGTTTAAGATAGTAGTCAAGTATAAAATAGCAGTTACAGCAGAAAAGTTTTGTTCTTTGTAGTTTTTTCGTTCGATACTAATTTCGTGAGATATTTGGCTCGGTCACTATCAACGGACCTCCCCGTATAGCGAAATACCCGCAAGCATCGTGTTATTCGGCAAACACCGCAATACTATTTGCGTGTGTCCACAGAGCGAGTATCTAAAACATTCTAGTGCTGAGCCAGGTAAAATAGGTACGAATTTTGGGTGAAGAAAATCTTACTCTGACTTTATGCTGAATCATTTGCAGTCGTTTAAAATATTTCAGTATTAAAACTGAAGAGAAGGAAAAGAAAATGAAAGTCGATTTACCATACCATTGGCCGTTCCATATCTGTGTTACAATCCTTACTGATTAAATTGCAACGGCAGAAGGGAATAGCTATGCCCCAGTGCAGCGAGTGTAGCATCAGTCCCAAGACGTCAACGTGCTGTGCAGAGCTGCGACCTGGGACGTGAGGTCATTACGCCGGAGATGAGAGGTCCTCCCAGGAGGAGCGCCCTCCACAGGGACCGCCGTCTCCTCAGGGGCCCGATAAACAAATTAAACCTCTGATGGCGCGGCGAATGCCATCGAGTCACCTCCCAAGTACTTTGGTAGCAAATGACGTACCAGAAGCCGCAGCAACCAGAAGCAATTTTACGCAATATTATCTTTTATTCTCCCCTTTATTTTTTATTTATTTATTTTTTTTAAGAAATATTGATGACTTTTCATCTTTCTGATTACCCAGCTGAAAGCCTTCGTTTACCTACTGTACATTTTTCCATGTATAATACATTGGAACAGTACTATAAGAGACGACAATCTAGGCGTATTGGCCTTGAGAGATTCGCTTGTAATGTTATTTAATGAAAATCAAAGAAAAAATTTTCGTCTCTCACGAGAGAATATTGTCCTACGAGCTGAATACGAGCTGTGGCTATAAAATGCCTGACTGTATTTGACGCTGCAAGGATACATTGTCCAAATACGAATGACCATTAAGTGTGTAGTATGAAACTAAGTCGATTGAGATTCCTCTGGTGTCTTTACACAAATTAATGTAGTAATTTTCGTTTCTGAATGATTTTATTTGGCTGTTTGGCCGGTAAATTTGTAATTGTGCCACTCAGCGAAGACTTGTCGTGAAATCTGCTACTGAAGCCTGTATTTTACTAAAGACTTCTACGACGAAGACTGTTTCTCAGCCGGCCGCGGTGGCCGAGGTGACTGAGGCGCTCCAGTCACGGTCAGCACGGCCACTGCGGTCGGGGGTTCGAATCCCCCCTCGGGCATGGATATTTGTGCCGTCCTAGTTCGTAAGTAGTTCATAAGTAGTTTGTAAGTTTAGGGACTGATGACCCCGTAGTTACGTCCCATAAGCTTAACAAACATGTGAACTGTTTCTCAGATAACTGAATATTTGAATGATTCAGGTGTTTGTCAAACGTGCACGTTATGTTCACCGTCATCACGTCCTTCTTGCACACTTTAGGGTTTAAGAGAGATGAAAATAACGAAGAATCTGCACAATGGTTCGTTATTCTATCGATTTTCAAACTGCTGGAATTGACAAAGCATAATTAATGAATATTTAACGCAACAAATGTGACATAAGAAAAAATTCTCATGATCGAACAGAACTAAGCTAGTGGAAATACTTGTGATGGCTGAATCACATTCTATGAGTAATGTAAGATAGTTCTCAATATGCAAGTACTTAAGCATCATCGCTGGAGTGTTTGAGATAAAACTAGTAATCGACATTTAATTAAATTTCTTCATAAACTTAGAGAGAAAATAAGAACAATTATGGAATGACTTTCATGGGTTCGGGTTCAAGATAACGCCTTAGCACATGCCGCATTGTCTATTAACGGATTTTTAGGGGAGTAGAACATTTCGCCTTTAGACATTTCCTAAAGTATAATCTGCACAAAAGCGAAGTCCTTCGGTGCAGTGAAAGGATACATGCCGTAAGGGATATCACAGATAATGGTTTCCATTACTGGAAAATTTTGACGAGGCGTTTTATTCTTGAAAAGAAAGGTTTTGCAGCAACAGCCCTGCTCTCTATAACAGTTCCTCGTATGCTCTAATACGTAATGTAAATAGACATGAGCGACATCGCTATTGTTGCTTCCAAAGATACGAGAAGTGCTCAGGACTAAAGTTCCACATTATATGGAGCCAAGGAGAAACACTGGCTGTCAACTTAAGCCGCAAGACAATCTCCGAGACACGGTCAAGGTCAATCGCGGGTAATTATTTTCGTTTTGAGCATCAAAACTCCTCAGTGGTGTTATTACCTCTAATTTTGTTCAACTATGTGACTTCGTCACTGAGAACTCTTAGGGAGTATGTTTGAATATTTTGAAAACATTTTTCTTTCACTTTGTGGGATTAACAGCACTCTTTCTTAAACTGACATATATAAAAACAATTTAGAGTGCTATGATTTATTTATTTATTTAGTCAACTAGTTTCGGTCATTACTTTTGACCATCTTCAAGACTAACTCCATTGATGTGGAGCTGGGCAGGTGCTTCGGAGTCTTCTAGAGCAGTAACGCGCTAGAAGACTCCGAAGCATCTGCCTAGCTCCACGACATTAAAGCAGTCCTGAAGATGGTCCAAATTAAGGAGCGAAACTATTTGACTAAATTAATTAATTGCACACTAGACTGTCATACATATGTATTACTAAGCTAGATGTTGGTTCTCGCTAGCATGCTGTTGAGCCATCTTGATCGCACGGGGAAAAATTCTCGTCTTGAGGCACTGACCAGGTAACGCGGCAAGCCCCTCATTGTTGGTTCACGGCTCCGCCCTCACTGAAGAAAAGCTCATCTGATCCATCAGATTTCTGGCTTCCAGACACACCTATTTCTTCGCATAGTACTCCTATCATTTACTAAATGAATTTTTGGGTCACCCTGAAAATAATCGAAAGTTATGTAGCCTAAATATAAGAAACAGACTTATCGTGGTTGCCTGTTACAAATTTAACGAGTCGGGCATTTGTACGGGTTGGAATATCCGTGCGTTTTAAGACGCCTTGATATGGAGCGCGCGGCTGCTCCCCGACAGTGTATCAAAACCTCATTCGGGCAAGGGATGTGTCTTGTTGTTGTTGTTGTGATGGGGGGTTTTAGGGGGTCTAGACTGCTATGGCCATCAGTCCCCCGCTTCATATCTAGGCAACACACAGGAAAAAACAGAACGATAAAAATGTGCCTGAATGAGATTAAAAACAAAGCAGAATGAAAGAATGTACCGTCAATGAATTATTGACTGAGTCAACACGAGACAATAAGAAAGACACCAGACACACAGAAACAAATATGAGACAAAAATGACAGAGCCAGTGAATGTGGTTGACCGACCATGTGTATAAAAAGGGAAAAGTCAACCACATAGCATACAAAATAAAAACTGTGGTCTAAAGACACGTCAAGGGGAACATAAAAAAGTAAAAGACCATCCAAAAGGACACACAGCAACTGGTAAAACCCCGCAGCACGAAGAAATTGTAAAACCAAATTAGCCACAGAGGCATCGTCGCCGAGCACACCAAAGAGAGAGTGTTCGGGAGGGTAAAAGAATGCCGCACTGAGGCTAAAATGGGACAGTCGAGTAGGAGATGGACCACAGTCAATGGGGCACCACATTGGCACACGGGCGGGTCCTCTCGACGGAGGAGGTGACCATGTGTCAGATGGGTGTGACCAATGCGGAGACGGCAGAGAACCACGGAGTCCCTATGGGATACCAGCTGCGACGACTTCCAGACAGATGTTGTGTCCTTTATCGTACGCAGCTCATTGGGCACGTCCAGAGCGGACCATTCGGCGTTCCACAGGTCGCGTATTTTAGTGCGAAGCAACGGGCGGAAGTCTGCTTCTGGGAGGCCAATCGCCAGAGGGCGGCAAGTGGTAGCCTGTTTGGCTAGCTGGTCAACGCTCTCGTTGCCCGGGATGCCTACATGGCCAAGGGTCCAAACGAATGTAACACAGCGACCGGAGTCACTAAGAGCCAGTATCGACTCCTGAATGGCCCTGACCAATGTATGACGAGCGTAACACTGATCAAGGGCCTGTAAACCGCTCGGCGAGTCGCTACAGATCAGAAAGGAGGTCCCGGGGCACATGCAGATGTGGTTAAGGGCGTAGTATATAGCCACCAGTTCTGCGGTGAAGACGCTGCTGCCGGGTGGCAAAGAGCGTTGTTCAACATGGGCGTCATGCATGTAGGCATACCCAGTGTGGTCGCCATCGGAAGAACCGTCTGTATAAATGACCTCGGAGTTAGTGAACTCACGGAGCAGCGCATAAAACTGATGCCGTAGGACCAGAGGAGAAGTAGAGGTCTTCGGCTCACACGAAAGATCCAACCGAATCCGCGGCCGAGGAACGGTCCAGGGAGGAGCATGGAAAGTTGAGCGGAAGGGACGGTTAAGAGGAGAGGAGTCCAGGGTCCATAGTAGCGATTGGACACGCGCTGCTATCGGGAGTCCCGACCGAGGTCGCCTCTGCGGCAAACGAGTGACCTCTCCCGGAAAGAGGAGTCTGTTATTCGGATGCCGAGGGGTACAGTGAACTATGGCAGCATACTGGGAGAGTAGTTGTTGGTGCCGGTATCGCAGTGGGGCGACTCCAGCCTCTGCCAAGAGACGTGTTACAGGGCTTGTACGAAAGGCTCCAGTCGCCAGACGGATGCCGGTGTGATGCACTGGGTCGAGAACTCGCAGTGCAGATGGAGAGGCTGAGCTGTAGACCTGGCTTCCGTAGTCTAGACGTGACTGCACCAGAGCGTCGTACAGCCGCAGGAGGAAAGGGCGTGCTGCCCCCCAGACAGTATGGCTGAGGCAACGAAGGGTGTCCAAATGACGTGAACACCGTTGCTTAAGCTGGCGCAGATGAGGGAGCCATGTCAAACGCGAGTCAAAAAGGAGACCCAGGAAACGGTGTGTATCCACAACCTGAAGGAGCTCACCATCAAGGTAGAGCTCAGGATGTGGATGTACCGTACGTTGGCAACAAAAGTGCATCACCCTGGTTTTCGCAGGGGAAAATATAAAACCGTGGGCAGAAGCCCAAAACCGATGGCCCCAAAGCAGCCACTAGGCCATTAATGGCCACTAAGAAGAGGGGTACACTTAGGACGGATACTTGTGGTTCTGAATAAAAATTGGGAGGGAGCCACGGAGACCCCACCCATGTAGCGTGGCAAGGATGTGATGACGCCATGCCGTGTCATATGCTTTCCGGAGGTCGAAAAAGATGGCGATGAGGTGGTGACGTCGGGTGAAAGCAGTACGGATCGCCGACTCCAAAGAGAGGAGGTTATTAATGGCAGAGCGACCCTGCCGGAAAGCACCTTGTTGTGGGGCGAGCAGACCCCGATTCTCGAGAACCCACAGCAGTCGCCGGCTCACCAAACGTTCAAAGAGCTTACAAAGAACGTTTGTGAGACTGATAGGACGGTAATTGTCAACGTTCAGTGGATCTGCACCTGGCTTCAACAGAGGGATAACGATGCTCTCCTGCCATTGGGATGGGTACGCTCCCTCGATCCAGAGACGGTTGAAGAAGTCCAAAAGATGGCGTTGCGAGTTTGCAGAAAGATGTTTCAGCATTTGACAGTGGATTCGGTCCGGTCGTGGAGATGTATTGGGGCAACTGGCAAGAATAGTTTTAAATTCCCACTCCGTAAATGGCGCATTGTACGGCTCCTGGCGGTTTGTGCGAAATACCAACTGCTTTCGCTCAGCCCGCTCTTTTAAGGTACAAAAACCTTGGCTGTAGGCAGTAGACGCCGAATTAAGAGCAAAGTGCGCTGCCAAACACTCGGCAATGATGGTCGGGTCGGTATGAATAGTTCCATGGATAGAGAGACCCACGATTTCTGCCAGTGGACGGTAGCCTGATATACGGCAAATCTTCGTCCAAATCTGGCTGGAGGAGACACGGGATCCAATTGTGGAAACGTATTTTTCCCAGCATGCCTGCTTGTGCTGCCGGATAAGCCGACGTGTCTGGGCCCGAAGACGCTTAAATGCAACCAGGTGGTCAAGGGTGGGGTGGCGCCGGTACTGCTGCAGAGCTCTGCGGCGATTGCGGATAGCTGCTGCTATCTCTGGTGACCACCAGGGCACTGGTCTTCGCCGAGGTAAGGCAGAAGAAGATGGTATCGCGGACTCAGCAGCAGAAACGACAACGGAAATAATTTGATCTACTGCCATTGTCGCGTCAGCAGGGAGACGGGTATCCAAGTGTATGCTGCCCAGTCGGCCCTGTGGAAGGACCAGCGGGATAGGTGTGCGTGGCGTTGGTGGTGGGGAAGCGAAAGGAAGATGGGGAAAGTGGTCGCTTCCACAAAGGTCATCATGGACCCACCAGTTAAGGAGTGGACGTAAGCCCAGACTACACACAGAAAGGTCTATGGCGGAAAAGGTGCCATGGGCCACACTAAAATGGGTAGGAGCTCCTGTATTAAGAATACAAAGGTCAAGTTGGTGAAAAAGTAGTTCAAATTTTCGACCACGTCCTGTAGTCACGTTGCTCCCCCATATGGGGTGATGTGCGTTAAAATCTCCTAAAATAAGAAATGGTGAGGGAAGTTGGTCGATTAAGGCTGATAGGTCAGCTGGTGCCACTGCTGCATCAGGAGGGAGATAAAGGCCACCTTATTATCCTTGGGTCCTCTAAATACGCGCCGGACAAAATGGATTCCGCGTCGTTGTAGGTGCTCGCGTAACTCATCATCTGTCTGTAGCAAAAGGTCTCGATGGTATATCAGCCCCTGTACCCTATTTAACGACTTGTGGGGCGTTACTGTGACAGGAATATCGCCCAAGTGGTCACACGTTAAGAGGCTTCGTGATTGAGCAGGGTCTCCGCCTGAATCAGGACCGAACCGTCGCACAATTTAGACATACCAGCAACTTCGCCAAACCTTTCTTCGAGGTGTTCGACGAAGAACGAAGGCTTAGTTGCCTGGAAAGATTCCCCATCCTGTCTGGTCACAACTAGATATCGTGGTGAGTAGTGGTCAGTGTTCTTCGTGGGCCCACGTTCCCCCCATGATGGTGTTAGGGAAGGAAACGATTTGGGGTCGTATCGAGCAGCATTGAAATTGAACTTACCCAACTTTGAGACACCTGGCTTAGAGCCAGGATTTTGAGAGGTTTGTTTCCTCTTCATTGCGGAATGTCCGCCCTGATACCACCCACTCCGAAACAGGGTCTCTCCTCAAGGCGCCACCCAGCCACAGCAACGCCACCTGGCAGGATGACCGTTGCCGGGAGTCCTGATGCCCCGCAAAGACAAGCATCGACTCCTTGGCATGCTTGAGGTGGTCACAGCTTAGGCATCGGCAGTGTGATCCCTGTGCAATTCAGGGGGCTCAACCATTAGGGTACATAACAGCCCCACCACACGGACTGGCTACCGTGCTGGTGACCTAGCGGGGGAGGGGGGCTACGGCGAGGAAGGGATGTGGAAGGAAAGGGTAGGAATCCGCGCCTTAGGGGCTAGGTTGGGAGTTCTTCCCCAAATGGCTCACACTAACTCTGAAATTTAGATGGAGGTCTAACCGTGAATGGGACCTAACTGGGCCGAAAATGGTGAAAACGGCAAACAAAACATAAGAGAGAAACCAGGAGTACCGTGGACATAGCCGGGCCATCATTGCGAGAACACGTAGGGACGGGGTTGGAGAAGGGTAGGGTGGGAAGAAGGATTAGGGAGGGAAGGGAACCGGGAGGAGGAAAAGCGGCCTGGGAAACTGGAAGGAAGGCCGCTATGGCTCGGGGACCCGTGCGTGCCACACTCGTACCCACAAAACAGCTGTGGGCCCCCTGGAAGGGATGTGTATTGCCCTCACCATAAGTTAGTTTAAATAGTTGTAAGTCTAGGGACCGATGACCACTTCAGTTTGGTCTCATAGCTTTACAATCATTTGAACATTAGTGGCACTTCGTGACAAAAGTAGGAAATAAACACCTCGTCTGAAATACATAATTGTTAAAGCCCAAATTAGAAAATTAACATGATATTGAACGGCAAACTTTAAGAGTATTATACATTCACTAACACATATACACATAAAAATTCCTATGACCACATTGAAAAGTTAAAATCCTTTGAAATACTACCAGGGGCACGGTTGGCTTCATTGGATATTATCAACTTTTACACAAATGTTGCTATTGATGAAACACTGATTATAGCTTTTTCCTTCTTTTCGTTTAGAGTATGTCTTATTGTTGAATGTCAATGACTTGAAACAAACAAATTCTCAACAAATCTATGAACTCAACAGATTCCCTAACACTTAGTTCAGGATAATCTGATACACTACAAAAATAAAAGTACTAGCAATGGGCAATTTTTTGGCAGGCACGTTGGCAGATATTTTTATTAACAGCTTGGAATGTAGTTTGTTAATTTCTGACTCGTCCAATAATTTGGGGAACTAAGGCTATTTCCGTTATGTATATGATATTTTGCTAAGTTTTTATGGATCCCAGGCAGAGATTTTGGAGCTCAATGATACCTTCAATACTTTACATCTGAACATTGAGTTTACAATAGAACTGTTGGTTAATAATGCAATCAACTACCTTGACCTGACAATGGTAATGCAAAATAATGAATTGGTTTTTCTTTCAGTGCTCAGGAAACCCACATGTACTGACATCATTATAAGCAAAGAGTCTTGTCATCCACAGGTCTATAAATGAGCTTATTTTCGGTCAATGATCCTCTGGATGTTAAAAATAGACATGAGTGAGGAGGATAGGGAGACAGAACTCCAGATAATCGTACAAGAATGAAATGCCAGGACGTAGCTTCAATAAAGAACAGGAGGCAACCTAAAAGTAGGAAGGATATTGGGAAATATGCCACCCTTACTTATAAAGGAGTATTGTAAAAGGATAGCTAGTATACTGAAAAAAAGTAGAGTGGTATACATCACACAGCAAAGTACCTTTAATAAGTTAAAACATCAAATGGGGATTAAGGAAAGGAACAAAACGTCTGGGGTGTACAGTATCTAATGTTCTATATTGGTAAAACTGGGAGGGATTTTCACACCCGATATAGAGAACATGGGTATCCAAGTAACGCTTCTGCATTAGGACAGCATCTGCAGAAAAAGGAACATCAGCTGTACCAAATTGATGAAGGCCTAAAATTACTGCACTTAGCACCCTCTAGTCGCTTCCTAGATGTGATGTAATAGTTCGAAATTCACACACACGACATCTGTGAACCACACCATATGCTCAATGACCAGAAAGGTTTCAATAGAAATTGGTACTTTCAGTTGTTTGAGAATACCCTAAGAGGTCTTAAATAGTTTTCTACACTTCACCACATACCCTTTCCCAGCATATGCACCTCTGTAATGCCATGAGACCAGCTATACCTCACTGTCCAAATATTTTCCACGCATCCCCTTCCCCTCCATACCAAATGTTCAAATGTTCAAACGTTTGTAGCACTTATGGGACTTAACTACGTGGTCATCAGTCCCTAAGCTTACAAACTACTTACGAGCTAGCTAAGACTAAGGACGGCACAAATATCCATGCCCGAGGGAGGATTCGAACCCCCGACCGCAGTGGCCGTGCAGACCGTGACTGGAGCGCCTCAGTCCCCTCGGCCACCGCGGCCGGCCACTCCCCCTTATCCATCTTTACCTTTTTCCTACACTTTTTGGAATTTGACAGAAGAATAAACAGCTGCCTGCTCCTCTTTGATGATGGTTATCAGTTATCACTGTGTGTAACATTCAATGGTCTACAACCTATGAAACCTTGCACATTGTCTTATAACCATCAAGATATTATCTATCTTCCACAGTATTCCTTTCCTTCTTTTTAATATATTTAATTTTATTCTATGACTGTGATGATCAGATTTATATTAGATCCATCTATGATTCTGGTTGTTTTTAGATTATGAGTGCACTACAGGTACAATCTGTAACCTATAATATCTATACTTTTTCTTATAATCATAAGGTCATTATCAAATGTCTAGTGAATTTTCCTTGTTCCTCTTTTTGACTGTGTTCCATTTTATTCAATGACTTATCGAGAATCTGTTTTATATTCTGCCAATGCATAATTAATTTGTTTTAAACCATGATTGCAATAACTGTGTTCTCCAAATACTAACTTCAACTATTATCTCCCTGCCTCTATACTGTTATATTTCAAATATACACTGTGATGTAAGTCATTTCCATGTAAGGCTAATGTAGTTGTACGAATTGTGACATCATATTCAAATGAATGCCTTAAAATGGCATTCTAATTGATGGGGCACATGCTTCTATTTGTTCACTATGTTTTATGTAACATGCATTTTGGTAAATAATCTCTTCAAAAAATTTGAGAGAGAGAGAGAGAGAGAGAGAGAGAGAGAGAGAGAGAAAGAGAGAGAGGAGAGAGAGAGAGAGGAGAGAGAGAGAGAGAGAGAGAGAGAGAGAGAGAGAGCGGGGGGGGGGATGAAAAAAAGTTCCCACCTCCTCCACATCTTGATTGCCCCCAAACACCCCCATTTCTCTCATCTTCCTACTCTTGCCTCTTTATCAAATTATAAGAAGTGCAATACCTGCGTATAAGCATGTATTTTGACCCATTGGCACATTGGGTTCTGCCTAATTATATATAATTGTCAGTTGGTTGTATTGATTTTTTGTACGCTTAGCACCAGTAATATGTTTTAATAGGTATCAGATATTTTCTTTTGGTTCCACACATTTTTCGTAGTTTCTGTCAGTTGACAGTGCATTGGGCTCAAGATGATGTTACATAAATTCATTCAAATAATATTAAAGTTTAACACTGCTCCATCTGGCGGCTATTGGATCCATTTTACTTGTTACGGTGTTCCTCACCTGTCACCACAGTTTGGCATGAGATTCTAGTTGACACACCTTGACTAAACATCCACGATGGTGGTTTATATTTTAGTTACTCGTCTCTAATAAGATGTATTTTAATTACCATTGTTTTTAAGAAAAATAAGTTGTAAGTATATTTCCATATGATGTGTTTGTGCTCCATGTGAATTTTATGATTAAGAACTGTAAACATCCGAAATGTAATTTATTTTTTGCCACAGATCTGATGATCATGTATCGAAACGCGTAATGATAAAAACAGTGCGACTAAGACATTAAAAAAATAGTAATGCATACATAAGTCTGTTGGGCTTACAAAATTAAATATAACAACTCACCGTAATTGACAGAAGTAGGTACTTCTGAAACATTTATCAGGTAATGATTTGTTTTTCAGGAGAAAAGATCTTGTTTTGGCCAGTCAGATGTTATTTCTTTCCTTCATGATTCAATTGCTTATAGTATTGATGATTATGATGCGAAGAGGGACAGAGACAGGGGATAGAGAAAGGAAGAGGAAGGAGAAGGGTAGAGGGAGATAAGGAGTGAAGGAGACAGAGCGGAAGGAGCGGAATATGGACCAAGATGCAGAAGTTACCGAACAGAGGATGTCAGGACGAGATTTTCAGAGACAGCGAGAGAGAAAGTGTGGGGGCGATGAGATGGATAGATGGGTCGAATGGATGTGAGGTGTAAATGGTAAGAAGAAGATGTAGAGAGAAAATTGAGGTGCACACAAAGAGGGGGGGGGGGGAGATGAAAGGGGAATATTGTATCAGGAGTTGGATAAAGGGAGTAAGGGAACATTACGACAAAGAGATGTACGTGGAGTAGGGACGAAAAGGTTCTTGGACCATGGGAACACCAAGTATGGTACCAATGAATTATAATGAGTCTCAGGTATATTGTGCGGAAATTCCTCCAGACCACCAAGCTAAAATGATTTGTTCACATGCGCCTTTGATCGCGATTTTCGTGGAAACTAAGTCCAGTGTTTCACAGCTATATTTGTACTGAGTCACCAGGAGAACGTGAGCCAGCGTGGTGTAATCAGCAAGGTGTTCGACTGTCACGCATACGACCCGAGTTCAAATCCTGCTCGGATTTTGTTTTCACTTGTCCTGCGATTGAATGTGTATAATTATATTCCCTATTTCTTACTGCAAAGGTAAGGTCATATCAGGTAATTACAGTTACATGTGAACGATATGCTACGAATGCCTACCAACCTGGCCGCAGCATAATAAGCCGTTGGGTCGCGTCAAGTGGACACACACTGCATTCGACGGTGTAACAACAGTGGGGCTGGGGACTGTGAACGCACCTAACAAATTATTTACAAATGTTACAGCTGATAACTACAGACGGTTTACTGATCTTTCAGTCGCCGTAAAAGTATGCATCGAATTAAGGAATAAAATAATCGCGCGCAATACATATTGAGCAATTAACATAGCTATTATCATTACCAATCACTCAAGCATTAACACAAGAGTGGTTATTAAAACAATTATACACAATCAATCGTCGGAAAAGTGAAAAAAAAAATGGTTACAAGCAGCGCCTTGCTAATTACACCATGCTGGCTCATGCACTCCTGATGACTCAGTACACGTATAGCTGTTACGCGCTGGATTTTGATCGCGATTTTTGTGGAAACTAAGGCACATTGAAACAAATCGTCTTAGCTTGATGGTCTGGAGGAGTTCCCGCACAATATACATGCGACTCATCAAAATTCGTTGGTACCAAACTTGGTGTTCCTCTTGTGAGTGGGAAAAGCCTGACAGATGAGAATAGGGTGACGACTTGGATAAAGAGATGGTTAAGTTACGTAGAGGGATAAGAAGAGAAGATCGACATAGGGAGGGAGGATTTGGATAGAAATTTGAAGGGCAACAAAGAAACCCCGGTGCATACATAGGCTCTTAGAACTGTACATTGTGTGCTTAGCCAATGTTTACCTATGTAAAGTGGAACAGGACACTGTTATAACATTCTTATCAGAATGTTGCTCGCTAATGGATTTGTCGATCAATGAAAACCGTTCCTAGGTTTGCTACGCAATCATTCGTAGACAGCAAGAAAGCGAAAACTTTGTAACAGACTGTTCATGAAGTGCTAAATTAACAAATTGATATCGTTCGAACCATCGTTAATCAAGGCTCACTTTCATACGCTTTGTTGCTACCTGGGAAATAGAGGGGAAGTCAATTGCTTTGTTGCGTCCCGCAGGTACCCGCAGATAGGCGGTAATTACATTGCGGCCCGTTGGCAGCGTGTGCCTAGTAGCGCATTAATTACCTCAGGAGTGACAGGTCAGAGCCCAGGGCAGGGATGGGGTGGGGTGGGGTGGGGAGGGGAGGGCTGTGTGGCGCTCTCGCCGACGCCCTGTGTGGCCGCACAGGCGCGCTCTGATTCTGACACATTAACGCCCAACCGTTCCACATGGAACTGTATATGATGGCGGAAACCAGGACAAGGTTTCGAGGTCGTTGCATCTCTAAAACACACAGACACACACACACACACACACACACACACACACACACACACTCTCTCTCTCTCTCTCTCTCTCTCTCTCTCTCTCTCTCTCTCTCTCTCTCTCTCTCTCTCTCTCTCTCTCTCTCTCTCTCTCTCTCTCTCTCTGGAATTGAAGAAGTTAAGTTCCTTTATTGTACCTGAGCGATCTTCGTATGTAGTTAAAACACTAACACTTCCTCTGGCTGGCACAGTGGTACCAAAAAGATTGCAATATTTATTGTGTTAATGCAATTGGAGAGACGGGGTTGTTATAAGGAAACTAACAGTATTCTGAGCGCCCTAGTGTCGACTGTTACACATCACAGGACGCTTAAATGTTGTAGGTACCTTTATAACAAGTTTCATTCGCATTCGCATGTATTATGACCTTATGACCTAATATCTCCTCTGTACGAATCACATGGCATTCTTAAAGTAACTTATCTGAAACGCAGCTAGTACATTCGTTCACGATAGCGAGGAAACACGTGTTTAGACTCTATACGGTTGCGCACGGATTATCATAGTAACTGTGTGATTCATGGTCGTAATCTTTTTCTGGTTGGCGGAGTCGACGGCCACCTGTCTTTCCGGAAAAGGGGAAAGTCAGTTGTTGCAATGTTGCAATGTTTAAGACACTATAGACAAAAAAACTCTGAGAAAATAAATCAACAAGTAACATAGAAATTAGCTTTTTAAAATTGTTCCTGGAGTTCGTCGAACAGAATCGTCATTCCCGTGGAAAGTTTTCAGTTAGAAATGAAAATAGCTTGGGTTTCTACTAAGATATTTAAATACTTGAGAATTCACTGAAAACGGTTGCACCACGATACTACACAACTTTACCTTTATTGACTGAAAACAGCGTACCCTTGGGAATACACTGAAATTATTAACAACAAAAGACATTAAAGAATGTACTCGAATTCTGACAACTACTTCTAATACAATCTATCGAACAGTGATTTTAAAAAGCTTCGAGAACTTACATATTGATCCAACCGCCACTTTGAGGGGAAAAAACACACTTCTTGAATCAGAAGAGTTAACAAAAAACCCGAATGAAGTTAGCAGCGAATAAAAATAAATCATACAAATTAACATTTGTGCCGAACTCATTTTATGGTAAAATTAGTAACAGTTTCTGAACACATCGGAAAAATCACGAAAATTCGAAGTCCGCGGGTCATGAAAGGAGGATGGATGTTGGGGACTATCAAGCAGGATTTAGTAAGAGGATAGTTTTCACTGAATACGTGTATTCATCTTGTAAGAACTGATAGAATTGTGCTTTAAAGATCTGTTTTGCAGTACGGCATGCCTCAAAAGTGATTCGAACCCCCGAGCGTAGTGAGACTAAACTTCACAATCATCAGTGCCCTGTTTCTAGCAAAGATGTGTCATTTGACGAAACGAAAAACACGGAGAAGGGAAATCCTTGACGGATGTAGATCGAAAACGAACATTTCACTGAAACACGGCGGAATAAAATGTATAAAATTAGTGTTGCATAAGACTAAGATTATACAGCAGAATGCCAAACATGCTGTACACACAAAAAAACGTCAACCGCATAGGAAGAGGCTATCAAGGACCTAAAAGTACTGCAGACATGTGGACCTGAGTGTCAGGCTGAAGCACCTTTCATTAAATGGAATGGTAAAAACCAAATGCGTGAATAAAATGTCAAACTGTTGTAGCCATAGAGGCATTGTCACCTAATACTGGAGGTAGCGATCTCTGGTAGATTAAAAGACCGGCTAAAAGCCAACAATCCAACAGAATGTGGACCACTGTCAGCAGGGCGTCACAACGGAAATCTGATGGGGCCTCTCGTCGCAAGAGGTGTTAACCACGTATGGCCAATGCGTAGTCGGCAGAGTACAACAGAGTCCCTACGGAATGCAGCGCGCCAGTCGCAGTCTGCACGGCCGCTACGGTCGGGGGTTCGTATACCCCTCTCGGGCATGAATGTTTGTATCGTCTTTAGTATAAGGTAGTTCATAAGTAGATTCCAAGTTAAGGGACTGATCAAAAATGTTCAAATGTTTGTTAAGCTTATGGGACTTAACTACGGGGTCATCAGTCCCTAAACTTACGAACTACTTATCTACTATATTATACTAAGGACGGCACAAATATACATGCTCGAGGGGGGATTCGAACCCCCGAGCGTAGTGACCGTGCAGACTGACTGGAGCGCCTCAGTCCCCTCGGCCACCGCGGCCGGAAGGGACTGATGACCCGTAGTTAAGTCCCTTAAGCTTCAAAAACATTTGAGTCCCTACTAGAGGCTCGCAGGGAGGACCTCACGACTGTCGTAGAGGGCTTAACTACACGGATCTTATTCAGTGCGTTCGATTCAGCCCACAGCATTCCAAAGTTTCAGTACCTTCCGATTTAACACCATTCGAGGCTCCCTTTCATGAAGGCCGATTTCAAGGATAGTTGAGGTGGTAGCCTGCTTTGCCAGGTGCTCGATCCATTCGTTCCCCCTTACGCCAATGTGGCCTGGGGTCCAAACGAAGACTACAGTGCGTCCAGACTCGCCTAGACTGTATACAACATTCAGATTCGACCGTACCACAGGGTGTTTTGTTGTCATGAACGATTCGCTCTCTGTTCGACTGCACGCCAGCTATCGGGGGGCATACGTCTCATCTTGTTGACGAACCCTACTTTCTTCCCATGGCGTAGCCAGGGAAGCAAACGATTGCGGGTCATATGAGGCTGCATTAAAGGCAACTCTTCCATGCTAAGAGACGGTTGTTAAACGCCCACCACGTTATTGAGATACCTTTTGATGGTGTGATGTAAAGGTACACCCAGGTGGGCCACAGTAGCCTGGGTAGGCCTTATACAATTGAGGTGCGGCAGGTTTCTCAGTTGCTCCCTAATGACTGTTCAACCTCAACAGCCATGCATCTCCTCAGCTCTGAAACGTACAACGTTCCACCGTTGCGCCAAAAGATGATCATTGAAGGACGCTCACGCTTACAGTGCAGCGGACTGGTGGCTCGACACAGTCCACAACTCGGGACCCTAGATTTGCCAAGCCAATACTAAGCAAATTAATGCTAAGTCCCTGAGGGGATGCCTCAAAAGAAACACCCATGTAAAATGAAGTACTTTAAACGTGGAATCGCTTTACAAAACACTATTGCATTTGAAAATGAAGACATAATACTATCAAGACATGAAAGAAACAGTGGCTTTGTTAGTACATACAACGTTGCTGTACCATACAATGAATATAAAAAAATTCACTTGAATTGAATGCAAACGGAAATAAATATGGCCGTTTTCTCTTCTTCGACTTTGTAAAACATTTTTTATACAGGGTGAGTCACTAAATTATCACGAAGAGTAACTCCGAAAGTATGATAGGATCTGAAAAGAGTATGTGACAAAAGTTGCGTTGAGCAACAGGGGCCAGAATATGACGTTGGTTTTTGTTGCTATGTTGGGTCCCTTCAGAGATATTGAAGTCAACTCCATATTTTGTTTAAATGGTATGCTATAGTTAAGTAGTTATTTTCTGATAGCTGCTATCAAGACGAAAATAATTATCTATATCAATGTGAACGAAGGTCAAAAACCATTGTGAAGATGCTCACCGGTTGTTTAGTGTTAGAATGGAGACAAAGGCAAGACGGATCGGTTACAGCTTTCTAATTGGTATGGTAAGGCCTGCAAGTGCTGAAGCGATACTGAATACCGCTCAATAAACGATGAGAAGATTGCAGCGCTGCACTGATACCAATGGTCATCACTTCATACGCCTTCTGTAAATGGTCATTAATGCCATGTATCTTCTGCGATGACCTACAAAGATCTTACTGTTACATATCACTATACTTATCTCGATAGCCGGTATCTGAAAATAAGGAAACTTGACCTTCATATCTCTGAAGCGACCCCCTCCTAGCACGAAAAAACCCAACGTCATATTCTGGCCCACTTTGTCCCATGCAACTTTTGTCCCACAAAGTTTTCAGTTCTTATGTCACTTTCGGAGTTATTCTTGGTGGAAATAGACTCACCCTGTATAATATGACTAAGGCCAAAAACACTATCGTATGAAATTCAAAGATTGATTAGAACGTGTAGTAAAGAAGGAACGGAATAAAACGAAGATGCTCTCACCGGTACCACCACTGAGGAGGGTTTACAAATACACAGTTTGATTTACAAATCGCTACAGAACCACGGAACAGAACAGCTTGAAGGGACTGAGTCTTTTAATACATTAATCTTTATTTTATTGGCTATCTTACTCCCACACTTCCGTCACAAAAAAAGTATTGCATCGTACTTTTTGATGTGTCATATACTTGTTACATTGTAGAATCGACATCCAACTTGGAATCTTAGTTCATAATTGTATCGAGAAACGTATTCCTTCAACAGCAAAAAAGTGCTGTTTTGTGTTAGTAAATTAATGTTTCATTTCTGTCTTTTTTTTATAAAACAAACATTGATCGCGGCAATTACATCAGTGTGCAATTGCAAAAGCTATTAATGAATACACAATTACTATTGATGGCTAGTGTAGATCTGTTCTGATTTAATAATATGCTGAAATTTTATAGACAGCCACGTAAAACTGTCATTTCATGGTACACCGATTAATGTGAAGCGATCAGGCTAAGTCTGTTGAATCTGTTGTAAGCAACATGTATGGCACTGGAAATCGCAAAGTCTAAAACAGACTGGTGGAAGCAGTGGGAAAAAAATGTACAAATGTTTGTACAGCTTATGGGACTTAACTACTTATGAACTAGCTAACACTAAGGACGGCACAAATATCCATGCCCTAGTGGGGATTCGAACCCCCGACCGTAGTGGCCGTGCGGATCGTGACTGGAGCGCCTCAGTCCCCTCGGCCACCGCGGCCGGCAGGAAGCAGTGGAAAAGCTGGCGTGGCCATAATGGAACTGCAGCACGACTCCATGTTTAATAGCCTATGTGACTTGAGTTACCTGGATGTAGTCCACTGCGCACAAGTCTCGCGAGACCACCCGTCTAGATTTGGCGCTGTGGCAGCCCGTAGCAAGGTCCCGGGAGAATGTAGTCTATGTGACGTCTGTCTCTCAACCCCCCCTCCCCCCTACACACACACACACACACACACACACACACACACACACACACACACACACAATATATATATACATCACACACATATACACACAGCCCCCAACTCTATGAGATTGACCTACGCCGTTGATGTGACGATATTCATATGGCAGGGTCGCCGGACGTATCCTCTGTCTTCGGGCCTTCGACAGATCCTATTCTACTCTCCAATAGGCGTGTGTATGTGCCCCTCTCTATGCTCTCTCGCTATGGCAGTGAGAAACACTATATGCACATGCAAATAATAAGAACAAAGAGGGCCTGATAGAGGGACATACTTTCTGATAATTGCATAGCATCGCTCATCGTTAGTGAAACCCTACTTTTATTACGAACCAGCACACACCTGGCAACCAAATGTGTAGCACCAGGATGAATAATCATAAAAATTAACTCACATGTATGAAGAATACAACCATCTTCACTTCCAGCACAGTCATGAGAAAAATCAGGTAACAACTAATTTACAGCTGTGAAAAAGAAGAAAACAGGTACTGCACTACAATATGTGACAAGTATATTCCAAAGTTACCAGGAATTTTGAGATGAAACGAATCTATCCATGTTAGTATTTTGACATCACTTTAGTCACTCTCGATTTGACAACGTGAAGACGATGCTTTAAGGCTTCATATTCTTTTCCAATTATAACGTTGCCCTCGCTTCGTATGTTGCCATAATTGTTAAAGTAGATTCCGCGATTTTATATATATATATTTGGACAAGGAATTGACGGTACCGAATTTTTTGAATTTTGAAATAAATTAGTTAAATTAAAGCATAAAATGAACATTAAAGCAAATAAAGTCGGGCACCATACAAGCAATAGCACATTATACGACTTACGGAAAGCATCTAGCTGGATCCTGCACTTCTTATTGTAGAAGCTGGAAATGACAACTTTTATGTCTTATTTAATAAGTGAATGTTCGAGATACTTTCCGTAGGAGATCAATGTTCAGACTGTTCACTTCGCTTTTCATTGTTATGTGACCTTGGGTGGAACATGAAGTTACTGGTAATGATAAAATAATTAAAAAAAATGATCGGACTTCGTGAAATTACTAAAGAAATGACTGCAGGTTCTAAAATCAAGCAAAATATTGTATAAGGATGATTGATTTATTGAAATTTTGCAGACAATGCGAAGCGATTGTAATCACGTCTGAACATTAAACCATTACGGAGGCGAAGGAGCTGAAAACAATAGAAAATAAGTATTTGACGTGGAGGGATTCATTTAAATAAAAGCCAAAGAGAGGGGATGATTTTAAATTTAAGTAATATATTTTTATAACTTGCATCACATTAATGGATACGTGAATGGGAGACGTCCGTACAGAACGAACATAGTAGTTTTTACTCACTCTCTTGTTTATCACGATGCCGTCTTCTCGCTTGTTTTTAAGTAAAAAAAAAATGATGAACGAAATTAAATTAGTTGCATTGCGAGTCAGAGGGAACCGGAGGCGATAAGTATCACTGATCAAAGATAAACAAAAAAATAAATAAAAATTTCAATGTATCGTTACGCAATGATTACAAGCGTTTGCTTCACATTATGTCAATATCCACTACCAATTATTTTATGATATTCTTATAGATATTTTGAAAGAATACTTGAAATTTAAATGCCAAATCCGTATGAATGAAACAACATATTTATTATACAAAATACTATTCCATATGATTACAAGTTCAAAAACTCAATTTAATAGTTCAACTGTACTGTCTGTCAGAGCCTAATTGCAAACTACGTTACAGTTGAATAATAAAACACATGAATACATTACATCACAATGAGCAGTTCCACGAATACTCTCTTCACTGTAAGTTACCACCAACATCGAAATATTTATATATACTGGAAACCATAATTACATCTATATATAGTATTAACCCTCAGATGCATTGTTTACTTCCCCAATTCTTCCTTTTCAATTCATTTCTAGTATACACATCATTGCCTGTAACTAGCTCTCTGGTTTGTAGATACTCCAGGATGCTCCTTACAATTCAAATGTTCGTAAAGTTTATGGGACTTAACTATGGGGTCACCAGTCCCCAAACCTACAAACTACTTATGAACTACTTACGAACTAGGACGGCACAAATATCCATGCCCGAGGGGTGATTCGAACCCCCGACCGTAGTGGCCGTGCAGACCTTGACTGAATCGCCTCAGTCCCCTCGGCCACCGCGGCCGGCGCCTTACAATTCATTATCTCATGTTAGAGTTCTTTTCTGACCAATATGTATTGCATCTAGAATTTTTCACAATTTTAGCCCTCTTCCAATAATGACTCGTCCTTTTTATTTCTTAAATACTGGGACAACATCTACATCATGGCCTGGTAAGCTCCGAAATTTAATAACAGTTTAATTAACGAACTACATACCCAATAAAAAAAATCACTTCTGCTGTTTTGTTCTAAATGGTTGAGTTAAGATAAGACTTTAATATTTTCGCTTGATGGTGTGATTTAAAATGATGAATCATTTAAAATTATGAAACGGATTATGCCCAAAGCTATTTTTATCCAACATGAATCCCAATATAGTTTCACCACATTCTCAGCTTCTCTTGTATAATCACAGTTGTGCAAAGCTTCAAACTTTGCTGGTAGTAATCTCCGAAAAAGTAGAATGTTGAGTAACCATGAGAGAAAGTGTTTTGAACATAAAGAATAATGGCACAACAACTAATGACATCAGCAAAGTCATTTACCTACGGTAACATAACAGCAAATTAAGAACACTCTAAACAATATTTTCCAGTATATTTGTGCATTTTTGACTCTCCAACTGAGCGAATTATTAATGTGTTAATTTTCTGGTAGTATATTCAGAAATCGTACGTGACACTGATAACGTTTTTGTCAAAAGTTGGTGTGTCGTAGAATTCTGTACAGGGTAAGTTGCTAGGTCCAACGGTAGAGTCATATGAGGAGCAGCATTGACAAAAGTTGTGTATCACAACATCTGGACACGGAAACAGTAAATAAAATGAAAGGGAAGGAGGGTGACTTAGCTAAATACTTATGAAGTTCAGATAACAGAACGACAAACAACTATAGGTTTTTAATAATATGTCTGTTAAAGGCAAGAGGTAACTCGAGTGTATATTTAATATATTGCCAAGATAAATTTTCAAAACAATGGAAAACTATAGAACTCTTCTTCGGGGGATAATGTTTGGCTACAGGAGGAACATAGAAACTTATTACCCACGCCACACCCTAGATAAAAGCAACTATAACCTCAACTATATTTGTGGTTCCTAGAAAGCCTTTACTAGAATTGACTGGAAAACACTTTGAAATTTTGATTGTAGCAGGGAAGGAAACGGGGGTCTTAACTATGAATTGTTCAAAACCCTCTGCTCTAAGAAGAATACAGGGCAGTGAGGTATGAGAAAGTTTTAATGAACCACTAATAACATGCCTGATTTCAACACAGCACCGCATCCATGGTCAACTTCTGCGTTAACGTTCAGTTACCACTCGTTAACTTCTCATATTATGTCTATATTCTCCCTATCCCCTACGAAAGGTTAACACCAATCTAGTGTCCACGAAACGTAAGTGGTTTTACAAGTCAGAAATGCACGAAAGATGTTACATGAGTTATGGCGTTACACATTTATCTGACGTATTCCATAATTCACTTTCCAGATGTAGGAAGATATTTTCTCGTTATGTATACAAACAAATGAACCGGCTCCTAAGGTCGGTGCAGCTGGGATCAGCAAGAGGCGACGCAAGCGCCCTCTACTGTGTCAAAAGCGTAAACCAAAATTGTCATATACTGAATAAATAAGAAGTAACAAGCTAAAAGAGCAGCCTTTCATTTACACGCAGTATATATGTCGAATGTAATTGGCTCAGGGCACCTTATTACTACGGTATTTGCAAATTGGGATATGTTTTAAAATATTCAATACAACAGCATAATTCAAATGTCGAAAAAAAGAATTACAATATTTAGTGGACTACTTTTACACTGACTTACGTACCAGTCATAACAACAAACACAGTCAACAGTAAAGCAAGTTGTCTAGGAAGGTATCTAAATGAAAGAATTTTGCTTTTGCTTGTTTTTTCTTATGTGTTCAGTATGACAATGTTATTTTTTCCCATTTATTAACCATAATCGGTCTAAGCTTTAGACACAATAAAGAGAGCGGTTGCGTCGCCTGTTGTAGATCTCAGCTGCACCGACCTTGTTAGCAGCTAGCTCATTTGTATATATACCTGATATAGAAAATGACATCTTGTAATATCTGAAAAGTACATTATGGAATACGTCAGATATATTTGTAATGTCATAATTCATTTATCATCTTTCGTATATGTCTCGTATGTATAACAACTTTTAAATTTCGTAATCATCGGATTTGTACATACCTTTATATAGTTTTTGTTTTGTGTGTTTCTTTATGTGGATTAAGCATCTGCACTAAAGATGATTACTAAGATCAATTTGGCCGTAAAATATTTTGCATTCGTTGTCTCAAGCTGCTTCAGTTAATGTTTCTAATAACTCTTTGTGGCTGTTGAGCACATCATTGCATATCATGGGATCAAACCTTAATAAAATCTTATGTCAGCACAACATGTTTTGGTAGGAAACTATCCAATTCTCAACTTCTGTACGTAGACAAACAGATAATCCGTTTTGACCCCATTGTACAACTGACAATGGGGTTATTTCAATAGAGTTTTGCCTGTACATAAACTAGATGCTCTAGAAATTTAGGTCTTACGTTCATGAAGTTCACAAAGTGTAATGGGATACGGTTTAAAGGTTAGGGATACCTTCCGAGATTATGAATGCCATGCGCACCCACAAATTTATTGAAGAATTTTTTCCAGCTTGGTTCCACTCGATCACAGTCACCAATTTTACCTACGTCTGGGAGGAGGATTCCATGTCATTTTAACGGAATTCATGGTCGGGAAATGTTCTCTTCCTAAGCTAATTGAGTATACGCAATAATTAATGTGCGCCTTAGAATCACCGATTTGTCAGAAACAGAAAAGAGGCGCAGAAAACTTCTTTGTAGCTCAAGTAATCGTATCTTTTAAATGATTTAAAGGACTTGCATATTGCGAAATTTTCATACTATGTGTCTGATGAGTCAGATTCACTTACGTCATCTATGTCCATGTATCTAGTAAGTAGGATATTATAATTATCCTACTTAGTGATCCCACTCCCATGAACCACAGTCATTGCCCAGGTGAGGTGGCTTGCGTGCCTCAACGATACAGATAGTCGTACCGTAGGTGCAACCACAGCGGAGGGGTATCTGTGGAGAGGCCAGACAAACGTGTGGTTCCTGAAGAGGGGCAGCAGCCTTTTCAGTAGTTACAGGGGCAACAGTCTGGATGATTGACTGAGCTGGCCTTGTAACATCAGCTAATGTGGCTTTGCCACACAGCTACTGCGAACGGCTGAAAGCAAGGGGAAACTACAGCCGTTACTTTTCCCGAGGACATGCAGCTCTACTGTATGAACATATGATGATGGCATCCTCTCGGGTAAAATATTCCGGAGGTAAAATAGTCCCACATTCGGATCTCCGGGCGGGGACTACTCAGGAGGATGTTGTCATCAGGAAAGACAATACTGGCTTTCTACGGATCGGAGCGTGGAATGTTAGATCCCTTAATCGGGTAAGAAAATTAGAAAATTTAAAAAGGAAAATGGATAGGTTGAAGTTAGATATAGTGGGGATTAGTGAAGTTCGGAGGCCGGATGAACAGGATTTCTGGTCAGGTGAGTACAAGATTATAAATACAAAATCAGTTGGGGGTATCACAGGAGTAGGATTGATAATGAATAAGAAAATAGGAATGCGGGTAAACTACTATGAGCAGCACAGTGATCGCATTATCATTGTCAAGATAGATACGAAGCCAACAACGACCACAGTAGCACAGGTTTATATGCCAACTAGCTCTGATGATGATGAGGAAATCGAAGAAATATGTTAGGAGCTAAAGGAAATTATTCAGACAATTAAGGGAGAGGAAAACTTAATTGTTATGGGAGACTGGAATTCGGTAGTAGGACAAGGAAGGGAATGGAAGATAGTAGGTGATATGGTCTGGGCAAAAGGAATGAAAGAGGAAGCCGCCTGGTAGAATTTTGCACAGAACATAATTTAGTAATAACAAACACCTGGTTCAAGAATCACAAAAGAAGGTTGTATACGTGGAAGAGACCAGGAGACACCGAGAGATACCAGATAGATTTTATAACGGTAAGATATAGATTTCGGAACCAGGTTTTACAGTGTAAGACATACCTAGGGGCAGATATAGACTCTGACCATAACTTGTTGGTTATGAACTGTAGGCTGAGACTAAAACTTCAAAAAGGTAGGAAAATAAGGAGATGGCACCTGGATAAATTGAAGGAACCTGAGGTTCTTAAGAGGTTCAGAGGGAGCTTTAGGCAACAATTGACAGAAACAGGGGAAAATAAAACATTAGAGGAGGAATGGGTAGTATTGAGAGATGAAATAGTGAAGGTAGCAGAGGACAAAATAGGTAGGAAGGCAAGAACTTCCATAAATCCTTGGATATCACAGGAGATACTAAATTTAATCGATGAAAGGAGAAAATATAAAAATGCTGTAAATGGAACAGGCAAAATGGAGTACAGACGACTAAGGAATGAGATTGACAGGAAGTGCAAAATGGCTAAGCAGGAGTGGCTAGAAGGCAAATGCAAGGATGTAGAAGAATGTATAAATAGGGGAAAAATAGATACAGCCTGCAGGAAAATAAAAGAAACATTTGGAGATAAGAAAAACAGCTCTATGAATATCAAGGACACTGATGGAAAACCAGTTCTCAACAAAGAATGGTAAGCTGAAAGGTGAAAGGAGTATATAGAGAGGCTCTACAAAGAGAAATGAACTTAGGGACAATATTGTAGGAAGGGAAGGGGATGTAGATGAAGATGAAATAGGAGATACTGTACTGAGAGAAGAATTTGACAGAGCCCTGAAAGCTCTAAGTCGAAACAAGGCCCCTGGAGTAGATGATATTCCCTCAGAGCTACTGAAGTCTCTAGGAGAACCAGCCATGACAAACCTGTTTCACCTGGTGTGTAAGATGTATGAGACAGGCGAAGTACCCTCAGACGTTAAGAAAAATGTTGTAATCCCTATTCCAAAGAAAGCAGGTGCAGACAGATGTGAAAACTACAGAACCATCAGTCTAATAAGTCATGGTTGCAAAATATTAACACGAATTATTTACAGGAGGATGGAAAAGCTGGTAGAAGCCGACCGCGGGGAAGATCAGTTTGGGTTCAGGAGAAATGTAGGGACACGGGAGGCAATGCTCACTTTACGGCTTATCCTAGAAGATAGATTAAGAAAAGGCAAACCTACATTTCTAGCTTTTGTAGATTTGGAGAAGGCTTTTGACAATGTTGATTGGAATAAACTCTCAAGTTCTGAAGCAAGCAGGATTAAAATATAGAGAGCGTAAGGTTATTTACAAATTGTACAAAAACCAGACAGCGGTTGTCAGAGTTGAAGGGCATGAAAGGGATGCAGTGGTTGGAAAGGGAGTAAGACAGGGTTGTAGCCTTTCTCCAATGTTATTCAATTTGTATATTGAGCAAGCGATAAAGGAAAGCAAGGAGAAATTTGGAGAAGGAATTTAAGTTCAGGGGGAAGAATCAAAATCATTGCTGTATCTGACAATTACTATGTCGTCGGCAAAACGCAAAGGACCTGGAAGAGCAATTGAACGGAATGAACAGTGTGCTGAAAGGTGCATATAAGATGAACATTAACAAGAGCAAAACTAGGGCAATGGAGTGCAGTGTAAGAAAATCAGTTGACGGCGAAGGAATTACATTGGGAAACAAAGCAATAAAGGAGGTAGAGGAGTTTTGTTACTTGGGCAGTAAAATAACAAATGATGGTCGCAGTACAGAGGATATAAAATGCAGAATGGCAATGGGTAGAAAAGCGTTCTTGAAAGAGAGAAATTTGTTAACCTCGAATATTGATTTAAGCCTAAGGAAGTCCTTTATGAAGGCATTTGTGTGGAGTGTTGCCTTGTATGGGAGTGAAACATGGATGATAAACAGTGCGGACAGAAAGAGGATTGAGGCTTTTGAAATATGGTGCTACAGAAGAATGCTGAAGATTAGGTGGGTGGATCGCGTAACTAATGAGGAAGTACTGAACAGAATTGTGGAGAAAAGAAATTTCTGGCATACCTTGATTAAAAGAAGAGATAGATTGGTAGGACACATTCTTAGACATCAAGAAATTGTGAATTTAGCGTTGGAGGGAAGTGTGTGGGGGAAAAAATCTCAGAGGAAGACCAAGAGATGGATACAGTAAGCAGATTCAGACAGATGTAGGTTGCGTTTCTTATGTGGAGATAAAGAGGCTTGCTCAGGATAGGGTATTGTGGAGAGCTGCATCAAACCAGTCTCCGGACTGAAGACCACAACAACAACAACAACAAATTAGTGATCGTTCATAACAAAGAGCAAAATAAATAATCACAAATAGGTCGTCCTTAGGAGCATGCTGACGGTGCAACCACACAGCGGCGGCTTTCTACAACCCACCACACACTTAAGGGCCCCTCGCTAATCGTTACAAGACCATTCGAAAATAGTCATCTGTAATTTTGCTATTACAGATAAATTGAAAAAAGCCTCATATGAATCTATTTTGAAACTAACACCATAGTCGAGTCACAATCAGTGTGATATGAGCACCTCTCAGAAAATTATGCCTGCGTCCGAGTCCAGAGAAGAGCGGCCTATGATACTGATGCCATGTCAAGACAGCATTATTGTTAATGCGTTAAGATGTAGAGGATTTATTGTTTCATAGCGACCTTTATAATGCTTGATTGTTAGTCACAACAATGAATAGAATCTTCCATCAACAGATGTTTCCCATACCATGATTTGGAGAATGTTGCCACATGTCAGGAATCGAACAGTTTCCCGTTTGTTTGTGTAGTCTGAGTAAATAATGTTTTTGTCTGCCATGTAAAGTTCAAAGTGCAAACAGGTAAATGTATGCTGAAAGAGATACTTAAAAGAAATGATTAATTCTATCAAGAGATCATGAACCAACAAATCATTAAAAGTTTTTCAAAAATATCTATGGCCAACGATTTCAGAAGTGAGAGTAAAGTGTATTTGGTACTTTGGGACAATTGGGTAACGTGAAACTGAGCAGCGAGGCCCCACTAAACTTATAAATTTCCTGTATCCCTTCAATAGAAAGTAACTTTTCAACTCATTTTTACGGAAGACCTATACCAAATGGAGAAAATAGCGACTGCAGGTAGCCCATGTATTCAAAATACTTTTCTGTCACACTGGACTCTACTCTCACTACAAACGATAGTGAACAAACGACATTGAATGCATATTTATTATATGACGCAATGACCGGAAATGATCACATCTTGGATGTTCTGAATCACTTCAACAACAGGTGGTGGTTCCAGTGAAACCCATTCACCGCAACTAGAACTAAGACTCCACATTCATGTTTTCAAAGGCCAAAGTTACGATAATTGTACACATATGAAGGATTATCGGTGTCATAGCTAGAATCGTTAAGTGTAATCAAAGGTGGTTATATATGCGATTGTTAGCCACGGTGTTAAACTTGTGTTATCGGATGCGGCAAAAGCTATAGAAAAAACATTTTTTGGTGTAATAGAAAAATATTCATTATTTTCAGTGCATCCTCTCTTACTAAAAAATGTACCAATTATAACAGTGACTAAGCTTTAATATATTCTATGGGAAAGTTGATTGGTGAGTGTCAAAGCTATATGGTACCAGACAAGTGAAGGCAGAGATAACATTCTTTAGGTGTTGACACAGCATTGTTGATCGAAAACAAAGAGCGAAGCACACTCGCCTGGTGTAAACGATTTAGAAAACTGCGAGTTTACTGCAGGTATTGTCACATGCTGCTCTAATGACAAAGAGAATGTCATCCCATGTAAGATATTTCAAGAGATCCCATGTAAGGTATTTCAAGAGGCAAACATGCCTGTGAAAGTGGTAATTAAACTCTGAGTAACTTTAGTTAAGTTTATTGAGAATTTCCATTAAGAAGATTTTCATAAACTGCAGAAAACTGCGAAAGACATAGCTGAAGGTTTACAGACTGAACAAATAGTTGGAGAAAATTAAATTGAATGAAACTGGCAAACAGGCGAAACATTTTGGTGTTTCTCCTTTGGCAATACACCATATCATTCCTCACAATCAAATAGAATTTTTCTTCCCACCGTTGCTAAACTTTGAAGAAAGGTTAAACGTTTACAGGACTAAAATAAATTGAACATTATATATGTATTAACCTGTTATTCTATTGCAAATAATATCATTACAGTTTTAATATACACCTTCCTACTAAATTTCTCATGTATAATTGACCTACACAGTCATATGTTTCACGTCAACTAGTTTCTGTTAAACTAAGGGCTGCATTCTTCTTCTTCTTCTTCTTCTTCTTCTTCTTCTTCTCACTTCTGTCTTTTGTTTATAGAGGAAACAATGTTTGGTAGCTGGAATATAAGGGAGCAAATGTAGCATATCCTATTTTTCAGCACTTTTCTCACGTGTGAATGATGTTGTGAAACTGCAATAGTACCATATGTATGTAGTCTCCCTCTTCCACATTGGGAACAGTATTTGCTAATTGGTTCAAAGCGATCATCTTGGTAAAACAGGAATTTTGTCCAAAGATAATAAAAATTTAAGAAAGAAAGAGTATCTGTCATTTGGCAGGTATGAATCGCCTGGGAGTTGGAATTTTAAATCAATAATGTTGACATGAAATTAAGGAAATTGTGCACTTTCATTACTGTTAGGGCTACGTTTATGTTCCTGTTCTGCCCACCACACTTTTCACTCCACGCAACTACATGTTTTCGATAGGTGACACTTTCCAATATGTTTCAATAGGCAGGTAGCAATTTCCTGTGACCCTTGATCAAGATGTTTCATTCCAAAAATACATATGGATTTTGCCATAAGTTAAATTGAGGCAACCAAAATTATACGCTTACATGTTACTTTTGTGGTACGATATCGATGTTGTCAGTTTAGAAAATGCAACTGCTTTTCGCTGGTCAAAAAGGTAAACACGAACATCCGGGAATCTGCGCTTTATTACATGCTGTGTGTGTAAGCACTTTTTTTTGTGGTTTTAGGGCGCACAACTTCTATGGTCATTAGCGCCCAGCCAAGAACATAGATTCGCTATGATCTAAAAAAATTGGTGACTGTCTGAACATCAACAAGAGGCTAAAAACGAAAGATAAAAGACAATTGAAAGAGTTAAATATCCTTGGATAAGTTGGCCAAGTTGATAAAACGCAAAACTCGAGCAGCAGCTAGTGTGTCATCAGCTAAAATTCCTCCAGAGTAGACGGAAAGTGAAGGGCTACATGGAGATGATTAAAATTAACTCAAGTCAGAACCACATGTCGCACTGTCAGCAGTGCCCCGCAGGAGCACAGCGGTGCAGGGTAAGCGGATAGCAAGTGACGGTAGCTGAAACGGCAGTGACCGATCCGCAACCGGGCCAGGATGACCTCCTCCCGCCGAGAGGGGCGTGAGGAGGTCCTCCAAGCGGTCGGGATCGGTTTTACAGTTCGCAATTTATTATTGGACATCGAAAACCACGCACTGTGCCATTGCGACACGATACTCCGGCGGAGAGCCCGTTGAACATCGTCCGATGGGACGCAAAAGGTAGCCACGCGACGCAAAAAGAGCTGCGGCCTTGGCCGCTATGTCGGCGGTCTCATTCCCGGGCACACCTACGTGGCCAGGGACCCACAGGAAAGAAACGTGACAGCTGTCATCTGCTAACAACGGGAGGGAGCGTTGGATCCGATACACGAGAGGATGGTTCGAGAAAGGGTCCTTAAGACTCTGCAGGGCGCTAAGGGAGTCCGAACAGATGGCATAGAAAGGTTGGCGGTGGCGGCAGGTGTACAAAACGGCCTGGTGGAGGGCAAAAAGCTCAGCCGTGAAATTCGAGCACTGGTCAGAGAGCTTGTATTGCAACCGGTTGTCCCCGACGACGAAGGCAGATCCGACACCGACAGTGCTCTTGGAACCATCAGTGTAAATAAATATAGCGTTATCGAACCGCGAACGGAGTTCGACAAGCCTCGAGCGGAGCGGTATACCAAATCCGGAGTGCTCTCCTTGGGGAGGTGAGTGTGAACCTGGGCCTGATGCCACGGTGGCAATGGGCTTTCGCTCAACCGAAAGGTGGAAGGAAAGGTAAAATCGAGCCGCTGTAGTAAGCGGCGAAACCGAACTCACGGTGGAAGCAAGGCAATCGCAGACAACTGATATTGGCGATCGAGTAAGTCGTCAAAAAATAATCGGTAAGATGGATGGTTGGGCATCGACCGCAAGCGGCAAGCGTACCGACACAAGAGTATGTTACGTCGAGTGGTCAAGGGTAATACAGCAGCCTCGGCATACAGACTTTCAACAGGACTGGAATAAAATGCATCGGTCGCCAGACGTAATCCCCGATGGTGGATAGAGTTGAGACGGCGGAGAATCGACGGCCGTGCTGAAGAGTATACAAGGCTTCCGTAGTCGAGCTTCGACTGAACAATGGCCTGGTAAAGGTGAAGCCGGACGGTACGATCCGCTCCCCATGACGTGCCACTGAGGACACGAAGAACGTTAAGGGATCGGACACAACGGGCAGCCAGGTAGGACACGTGTGTGGACCAGCAAAGTTTCCGATCCAACATGAGTCCCAAGAATATCGTAGTCTCCACGAAAGGGAAAGCAACAGGGCCGAGACGTAGAGAAGGTGGAATAAATTCCTTGTATCTCCAGAAGTTTATACACACAGTTTTTTCAGTGGAGAATCTGAAGCCGTTTGCGATGTTCCAGGAATATAGACGGTCAAGACAGCGTTGAAGAGAACGCTCGAAGAGACACGTCCGCTGAGCGCTGCAATAAATTGCTAAATCGTCAACAAAACGAGATCCGGAGACGTCGGCTGAAAGGCAATCTACGATCGGATTGATTGCAATGGCAAAGAGCGCCACACTCAAGACGGAGCCCTGTGGTACCCCATTCTACTGGCAAAAGGTATCTGACAAAACAAAGCCCACCCGTACCCGGAACTTGCGATCCGCCAAAAACGCTTGAATGAAAGAAGGAAGGCGGCCCCGAAGGCCCCATGTGTGCAATGGGCGGAGAATGCCCGCTCTCCAACAGGTATCGTATGCCTTCTCCAAGTCGAAGAACACTGCTTCTGTTTGACGCTTCTTTAGAAAGTTGTTCATGATGAAGGTCGACAACGTAATGAGGTGATCAGCAGCAGAGCGCTGGATATTAGTCAGGAGGCCGCGAGATTCGAGGAGCCAGACCAACCGAGCGTTAACCATGCATTCCATCACTTTACAGACACAGCTCGTCAGAGAAATAGGACGATAGCTGGAAGGAAGATGTTTATCCTTCCCTGGTTTGGGGATGGGGACAACAATGGCTTCACGCCAACTCGTGGGAACATGACCTTCAGTCCATATGCGATTGTAGGTACTGAGAAGAAAGCACTTGCCCGCAGAAGAGAGGTTATTCAGCACTTCAATATGAATGGAATCGGGCCCGGGAGCAGAAGATCGGGACAGGCCGAGAGCACGGTCTAGCTCCTGCATGGTGAAGGCGACGTTATAATTTTCACGATTAAAAGAGTGGAAAGAAGGCGGCCGTGCCTCCTCTACCAGTTTGCGAGGGAGAAAGGCAGGGTGGTAATGGGCAGAGCTCGAAACCTCCGCAAAGAAACGGCCTAATGCGTTGGAAACAGCGGGGTCCACGAGGACTGCGTTCCCCACGGTCAGGCCAGAAATCGGGGAGTGGACCTTGATGACCGATAAACGGCGTAGGCCACCCCAACCACCGTGGAGGGAGTAAAACGGTTAAAAGAACTAGTAAGAGCAGTCCAGCAAGCTTTCTTGCTGTCGTTTATGATACGACGACATTGCGCTCTCATACGTTTATAATGTATGCAATTCTCCAAAGTTGGGTGGTGGCGGAAGGTGCGTAAAGCACGGCACCGGGCTCTAAGCGCGTCGCGGCAGGCTGCAGTCCACCAAGGGACCTGGACAGGACGTGGAGAAAGAATGTACGAAGTATGGAACGTTCAGCAGCTGTGACAATAATCTCTGTGAGGTATTCGACCTGACTGTCACAGGTGGGAAAAGTCTGATCGTGAAAAACAGCCACGGAAGAATAAAGCCCCCAGTCGGCTTAAGAAATGTTCCAACTGGAGGGATGAGGAAATGGGGAATGATGCAGGAAGTGGATGATACAAGGAAAATGGTCACTCGAGTACGTGTCAGAAAGTGCATACCACTCAAACCGCCCGGCAAGCTGAGGAGTGTATATTGCGAGGTCTATATGGGAATAAGTGTATGTTGTGTCAGAAAGGAAGGTCGGTGCACCGGTGTTGAGGCAGACAAGATTGAGGTGGTGGAGAAGGTCCACCAAAAGGGAGCCCCTCGGACAAGGTACCGGGAAGCCCCATAGGGGGTGGTGGGCATTAAAGTCGCCTACCAACACGAAAGGTGAAGGGAGCTGATCAACAAGGTGTAGCATATCTGCCCTAGTAAGGGCAGATGACGATGGCGAATATATATTACAGAGGGAGAAGGTAAATGTGGATAAGGTGATGCGGACGGCAACTGCTTGTAGGTGAGTATGCAATGAAATGTGATGGAAATAGACGTCGTCTCGAAGGAGCATCAGAACCCCTCCATGGGCTGGGATACCTTCCACGGGTGGCAGGTCGAACCGCACAGAGGTTTAGTGTGGAAAGTCTGCACGATCACTTGGACGCATCTTAGTTTCCTGGAGGCAGACTAGAAGCAGGCAGTGCAACCGAAGGAGTAGTTTTAACTCCTCCCGATTGGAACGAATGCCGCGAATATTCCATTGAAGGAGCGCCATGTTAAAAAATGAAATTAGAAATAAGGATAAAAACCAACTAGCAAGCGGGGTCACCTCGACGGCCGCTGAGGACCGGATTTCGAGGGAGCACTGCTACCGCTGTCTGGGGGCAAATGGTAATGTACCATTGGTTCGACCGACGCACCTGCAACCTCCCTGAGTTGATCAGGAGGGGCAGTTTCCACCGCCGGTAAAGGGCCGGGTGCCTGGCAAACGGAGCGTCCCGGTGAAACAGAAGACGGTCGAGGCCGGCAACTGTTGGATGGCGTGACCGAAGAGTCACGCCGCGGCGGGGAATTTGGGGGGCTGTTCTTTTTTGGAAGCCTTCTTAGAAGCATGATGGGTTGAAGAAGCGGGTGAAGATTAAGAAGTCAGAGTCTTGAGAAAAGCTTCACTGACGGGTTCCCTTTTTGAACTCGGGGCGGCAGATTTGGGTGCCCGGGATGGGTGTGAACTGGTCGACGAATTCACGGTAGAACGGGTAGAAGGGATCGGAGAGGTGGAACGTGCAATTTTCGGGCTAGCCGACCTGACGACAGTGCCACTGAACGTTAAATCGCAAGTCTGAATGCCTACCTCCTTAGTTGGTCGAAGGGAGGCGAGGACCTGGCTCAAAGTACTTGATGGGAGTACAGCAGGCTTCCTACTAGCTAATAACTTTCTAGCGGCATAGGTCTAGACCTTCTTCACGCGAATCTCTTGGATGACCCGCTCTTCTTTATTAACGGGGCAGTCCCATGAAGAAGCAGCATGGTCACCCATGCAATTAATGTAGCGAGGGGATGGAGGTACACATTCACAGGTGGCGCACTTGGCTGCATTTGGACAAGATTTACTGGTATGATTGTACCTTTGGCAATGGAAGCAGAGTGTAGGATTTGGTATGTACGGGCAGACGGAAATGACCTCGTAGCCCGCTTTCACTTTCGATGGTAGGTCAACATTGTCAAAAGTCAAGAAGACAGTACGGTTTGGCACGAGGTCATTGTTAATCTTTTTCATCACGCGATGAACATCCGTGACTGCCTGATTGGACATATAGTTCAATATCTCCTTGTTCGATACCCCATCCAGTGATCTAGAGAACACTCCCCCCGCAAAGAGTTGAGGGTGCGGTGAGCCTCCACTTTCACAGGGAAAGTATGTACAAGGGTTGCTGGTTGGTTGGTGTTGGGGGTTTAAAGGGGACTAAACTGCTTGGTCATCAGTCCCCTGTTCCCAGCTAAGAGATCACAGGGTTTCATGGATGATTAAAATAAGCACCCTGCAACTAGAACAGAAGACGTACATGAAGACAGTGTTGGTCATATTTGCAACATAAAAAGCAAAAGGGAACCACTGTAGTGGTGGGACTAATAATCAACTAAAATTCACAGCAGATGTTGTTGGCTGGCTGATCACGAGGATAATAATGGATGTGCCAGCCATTCTGCACATACTATACAACTGTCAGTCGGAAAAGGGTCTGACAAGACAAAAGTGACAACAGATTAAAACTATAAGCGGTGTATGCCTGAAGATCATGCATACGAACCCACCGTTAAAGCTTGTGATAAAAGCCCGCTGCGTGAATAAAACCTAAAACACAGTCAGCCATAGAGGCGTCATCAGCTAAAATCAAAGGGAGTGCAGGAGGCAGCTTAAAAGACTGCCGCAATGCAGCTAAAAGTGGGCAGTCCAACAAGATGTGGACTACAGTCAATACAGCTCCACAATGACATTCTGGCGGTTCCTCTCGGCGTAAGAGGTGGCCGTGCGTTAGCCACGTATGGCCTATACGCAGGCGACAGAGAACGACTGAGTCCCTTCGAGAAGGCCTTAGGGAAGTCTTCCAAGCTGCTGTCGTGGGCTTGATTCCACGGAGCTTATTGGGCATACTCATTGTTGCCCATTCCGAATTCCAAGCCTCAAAGATCTTTCGGTGGAGACCCAAGCGGATATCGCCTTCTGGGGTACCGATATCCAGGCGCTGGCATGTGATGGCCTGCTTGGCCAGCTGATCAGCGCGTTCGTTCCCTGGAATTCCAATGTGGCCTGGGGTCCATATGAAAGCCACAGAACGGCCTGACTTGCCAAGACTAAACACCGTGACTTGGATGGATCGCACCAAGTGGTGTCTGGGGAAGCAGTGGTCTAGAGCGTGCAAGGCTCTCAGAGAGTCACTACAGATAAGATATGACTTCCTGGGGCATGCTCTGAGATGGTCGAGTGCACGGGTTATTGCGATTAGCTCTGCCGTAAAGACAGTACAGCCAGAGGGCAGGGAGCGCTGTTCGGTGTGGTCGCCATGAACATAGGCGTAACCCACTCTGCCATCTACCTGGGAGCCATCAGTGTATATGACGTCTGCATCACGGAATGTGTTAAGTATGTCCAGGAACTGGTGTCGAAGTAATTGTGGTGAAATCGATGCCTTTGGACTGCCGGACAGTTGCAGGTGAAGCTGGAGGCGTGGGATGGTCCAAGGAGGAATATTAGATCGGCAAGAGAATGCAGGACGGAGAGGAAAAGACTCTAGGGAAGAAAGAAGAGAATGTACACGGACCGCGACTGGAAGACCCGATCTGGGTCGACGTTGCGGAGAGGGAAGGTCGGTATTTGCAAACAATAACCTACGATTTGGATGGTGAGGCGTAGCGTGGACATGGACAATGTAGGAGGCCAGCAACTGTTGCCGGCGGTACCTCAAGGGAGGGATGCCAGCTTCGGCAAGGAGGCTAGGCACAGGGCTGGTGCGGAATGCCCCTGTTGCTAAACGGACACCACTATGTAGAATGGGATCCAAGATCCTCAGTGCTGAAGGTGATGCAGAGTCATATACTTGGCTCCCATAATCCAGGCGTGATTGGATGAGCGCCTGAAAGAGGTGCATGAGGGTTCGACGGTGAGCTCCCCAGGCAGTATAGCTGAGACATCGCAATATATTTAGGTGCCGCCAGCACTTCTGCTTCAGCTGACGAAGGTGTGGCCCCCAAGTCAGTCGGTTGTCAAACAGCAAGCCGAGAAACCGATGGGTTTCTGCAACATGAAGCTGGTCAGCAGCTAGGTACAGTTCTGGGTCAGGGTGAACAGCCCGATGACGACAAAAGTGCATCACCTGGGTTTTAGAAGCTGAAAAAGTAAAGCCATGCGTCGTGGCCCATGACTGTGCCCTTCGGATGGCTCCCTGAAGACGCCTTTCAGCAACACCAATGCTAGGAGACCTGTAGTATAAGCAGAAGTCATCGGCGAATAAAGAACAACAAACCGATGACCCCACTGCCGCAGCAAGACTGTTTATCGCTATTAAAAAGAGCGGTACGCTGAGAACGGAGCCCTGTGGGACTCCATTCTCCAGCACTCGGCGTGAGCTGAAGGAGGTACCAACTCTCACCCTATAAGTGCGTAGCGAGAGGAAATTCTTGATAAAAATTGGGAGTGGACCCCGTAAGCCCCAATCATACAGTGTAGCGAGAATATGGTGGCGCCATGTCGTGTCATACGCCCGCCGGAGGTCAAAAAAGACCGCAACTAAGTGCTCACGTCTAGAGAAGGCTGTACAGATGGCCGACTCCAAAGACACTAAATTGTCGATAGTGGAGCGACCCTGGCGGAAACCCCCCTGTTGTGGGGCTAGTAGACTCCAATCTTCAAGGATCCACATAAGACGGCGACTCACCATACGCTCAAGCAACTTACACAGGACATTAGTCAAGCTGATGGGGCGGTAACTGTCAACTGCCAGCGGATCTGCTCCCGGTTTCATAACAGGGATAATAATACTATCCCGCCAATGGGATGGGAAAACACCCCCTGTCCAGATCCTATTAAATAAGGCGAGCAATTTCTGATGGAAGTCCGCTGACAGGTGACGGATGAACTGGCCATGTATGCGGTCTGGTCCCGGAGAGGTATCGGGACATGCAGCAAGAGCAGTGGTAAACTCCCTTTCCGTAAATGGAGCATTGTACGGTTTCCGGCGGCGAGTGTGGAAAGATAGAGGATTTCGCTCCACCCGTTGTTTAAGGGAGCGGAAGGAGGCACTATAATTTGCTGTCGCGGAGCATCTTGCATAATGCTCTGCCTTGCACTCAGAAATTACGGCCGGGTCAGTACAGAGAGTTCCAGCGACGGTCAGAGATGGGATTCCCGCTGGTGGGCGGTATCCATAGAGGCGCCGTACCTGAGACCAGACGCGAGAATGGGAGGCACGAGAGCCTATAGAGGCGACGTACCACTCCCAACTGTCCTGTTTACTTTGCCTGATAAGTCGTCGGGCTCGGGCCCTGAGCCTTTTAAAAGCTATCAGATTCTCAAGCGTAGGGCGGCGCCGGTGGCATTGTAGTGCTTGCCGACGGTCCCGTATAGCCTCAGCAATCTCTGGCGTCAACCAGGGCACGACCTTGCGCCGAGGGGAACCAGTGGTGATCGGAATGGTCTCCTCTGCAGCTGAGACTATAATAGCTGTGACCTGTTGGACTGCCGTATCAATATCATTTGGTAATGGAACAGAAGCCACAGCAGCCGAGGTGTAACGCTGCCAGTCTGCTCGATGTAGACACCATCTGGTTGGGTAACCTGCAGGTTCAAAGTGCTGGAGTGACAGAAGAATGGGGAAATGGTCACTCCCGCAAAGGTCGTCGTGGACTCTCCAACTCAAATGTGGGAGCAGGCCTGGGCTACATACAGATAGGTCGATAGCAGAATATGTGCCATGTGCTATACTAAAATGTGTGGGTGCACCGGTGTTTAGGAGGCATATGTCCTGCTGTGTCAGTAACGTTTCAACGTCTCTACCACGTCCCGAGGGCTGTATACCGCCCCAGAGAGGATGGTGGGCGTTGAAATCCCCCAAAAGGATAAATGGTGGGGGTAGCTGCGCTACCAAGGCAGTGAGGTCAGCAAGGGAAACGACCTCATCTGGTGGGAGGTATAGAGAGCAGACAGTTATGTCCTGCATTGTTCTGAGTCTAACAGCCACTGCCTCGAGAGCCGTGTTAAGAGGCACGGCAGCACTAGGAACAGTGGCGAGGACATAAATGCAGACACCTCCAGATACCCTGTTGTAGTCAGTGCGGTTGTTATAGTAGCCCTGATTGCCGCGGAGGGTTGGGGTCCGTTGGACAGGAAACCATGTTTCCTGTAGGGCTACACAGAAAGCAGGATAGCGGCACAGTAATTGCTGCAGCTCGGGTAAGTGGCGGAAAAAGCCGCCACAGTTCCATTGCAAGATCATGCTACTTCTTGATTGCTGAGGCATGGTTCCACAGAATCACCGGTCGTCGCCGTCGGTGGAGGCAGGGCCTCTACATCCATCGCCTCCAAAGTCTTGGTGATAGCCAAGTCCTCTGGTGAGGCGAGGAGTTCCACCACGTCCTCAGATGTGTGAGGTGGTGGTGGTGGTGGTGGTGGTGGCGGCGGCGGCGGCATAGTGTCCACCGTGGAAGGCGTTTGCTTAGCAGCCTTCGACTTTTTCTTCTCTCGCTCCTTTTTAGGTTTCTCTTGCTGGGAGGGCTTTGGGGCCTCGACCTCAGCCTCAGGGACTGAGGAGGACCTTGAAGCCCTACGACCACGAGTCAAAGTAAGTGGCTGTGTCAGCCACTCACAGGTACCCTCATTATCAGTGGGAGAAACAATAGGAGGAAGGGAGCCCAGGGACCCCTTCCTGGCAAGAGGTGCCGGAGAAGGCTGCTGCTTCTCCAGCTGGGTGTTAGGGACCGGAGTCCCCAACGGGTGTGGGGCAGTTGCCCCCACAAGAGGTGGTGGGGGGGGGGCAACAGAGGAAGGGCCCCCAACCGTCAAGGTGGCAGTTTGATGTTTTCGGCCCACAGGGGCCACAGAAGGTGGCGTGTCATGGGAGGCTGACGTCCCCATAGCGGTCGGACACGACGCAATGGCAGCAAAGGATGACGACATCCGAACGGGATGAAGACGCTCATATTTTCGTCTGGCCTCTGAGTACGGTAATCTATCCAGGGTTTTGAATTCCATGATCTTGCGTTCTTTATGTAGCACACTCCAGGTCGGCGAGCAAGTTGTGTGTTGCAGCCCACAATTCACACACACAGGAGGAGGTGTACATGGCGCATCCGGGTGTGATGGACGCCCACAGTCCCTACCGGTGGGGCTGGAAGTGCATCGGGAGGACATATGCCCGAACTTCCAGCAACGAAAGCATCGCATAGGGGGAGGGATGTAAGGTTTTACTTCACACCGATATATCATTATCTTGACCTTCTCAGGCAGTATATCGCCCTCGAAGGCCAAGATAAATGCACCGGTGGCAACCCTGCGATCTTTCGGTCCCCTGTAGATGCGCCGGACGTAGTGAACTCCTCTCCGCTCTAAATCAGCGCGCAATTCGTCATCAGTCTGTGACAGATGATCACGGTGGAATATTAAGCCCTGGATCATGTTGAGCGTCTTATGCGGCGTGAAACTCACGGCGACGTCTCCTAGCATGTCACAGGTGAGTAAAGCCTTTGACTGTGCAGGGGATGCCGCTTGTATTAAGACAGACCCGCTTCTCATTTTAGAAAATGACGCGACTTCGCCAAATCTATTTTCGATGGTTTCAACAAAAAATTGCGGCTTAGTATTAGAAAAGGATTCCCCATCAGCCCGAGTACAGACTAAGTACTGGGGTGAGTAAGGCTCAGATCTGTTGAGGGCCTGACGTTCTTCCCAAGGTGTGGCCAGGGAGGGAACGACCTGGGGTCATACTGCACACCATTAAATTCATTTCTTCCTCTCTTAGAGACGGCGGTTTTGCGCCCGCCCACGCTGTTTATGGCTCGTTTCATTTCTGTCCCACTAGCAGCTAGGGAAATAAGGTCCACCCAGGCAGAGCCCAGCTTGCCTGGGTAAGCCTTGTACAACTGAGGTGCGGCAGGTTCCTCAGAGGTTGCTCGCTAGCGGTTGTTCAACCTCAACAGCCATGCATCTCCTCGGCACGTAGCACACCTTGAGATTGAGGGGTTTTTATAGAGGTTTGTACCGTCCTCACGACCCGGGCGATTAAGCCAAGATCCCCAGGCTCTGAAACGTACAACGTTCCACCGTCGCGCCGAACGATGGTCGTTGAAGCACGCATAGAGCTTACGGTGTAGTGGACTGTTGGCGCGACACAGCCCACAGCTCAGGACCACGGGTTCGCCAAGCCCGTACTCAGCAAATTAATGCCGAGCCCCTGAGGGGCAAGGGTTGCTCTAAGTAACTTCTGCGCCTGGAATGCATTTTCTAATTCGAGCAACAAGGTCCCGTTGCGCTGCCTAGAGCAGGTCTTCAAGGGACCAGCGATCGCATCGACACCCTTCTGAATAATGAACGGATTTACTGCAGAAAAATCCTTATTGTCGGTACGTGATACCACCAGGAACCTAGGAATGTTAGGCAATGCTTTCTGTGGCTGAGAATCATGTTTCCGCTTATGGGTCAGGGTTATAGATGATGTGGAAGGTTTCATAGCGGAGGTGTCCCCTATTATTACCGGGGTCTCCGATGGCGCGCTCCTTCCTTGTGGGGGCCCTCACTGAGGGTCACCCGCCTTCGGTAACTGTTCGCACCTCAGGTCACACCTCCCGAGAACGGACGGAGGGACCAATCGGCATGTTCGGAAGGTATCAGCTCGGGTAATCACCCCTCCCTGGGCCCGGCCTTTACCGGGGGGTACGTACGTGCCCTACATGTCTACCCGGGGCGGGGAGTTACGCCTTACCCCGTCACCGGCTACGCAGAGCGTGGGTTGACCTACAGACACGCACAGGGAGGAAACAAAGGAGGAAGGAGAGAAAGGGATGAAGGAGGAGGGAGAATCTCAAACGCCGAGGCGGAGATTAAAGGGTGAGTCGAGAACAAGGAGAAAGGAAAAAGAGGAGAAGGCTGAAGAACAGGAAAGGAAGAGGACCAAGAAGAGAAGACAGGAAGCGAAAAAGAAACCTTTGACTGATGAAAAACGCCCGTCTCCGGGCGAAGGCACAAACCGGGGGGGGGGGGGGGGGGGGAAGAGGGAAGCGGCCTGGGATGGAAGAAAGGTCGCTTCGGCTCGGGGCCCCGTGCGCGCCACACACGTACCCACAAAAGAGCTGTGGGCCCTCTGGGGGGGGGGGGTGTAAGCACAGCTGTTCTTGCGGCTACAGCTCTCCTAGGGCGAAGCTCCTTTTCAGTTATCAGTTTTATTTTTCCTCCTTCCTCTCATACTCTGAAATTTTGGTTAAATATTTACGTGCCCTACTGCAGTCAACATTCCTAAATGTTTTGGAGAAATTATTATTACTTTTTTTTTACTTACTGCAACGTGTAACTCCCCAGTGTTGCTTTGTAACTTTCGAATACGCTTTTCGTGTGTGTCCGTTTTCTTGCGCCCTTCTTTCTTCGAGTACGCTTCCTCTTTGTACATTTGCGGCTGCACTGTTCGCATAGGTATTAGTAACAGTGTCTGCTGGTTCGTCATTTTTTGCACTTTTATTGGAAGTATCACTGTCATCGGTACTGGTACCTGGATAGAAAGAAACGGGAGTTATGATTTACACAGCACCAGCTGATTGAAGCCGTATGTATATGTGATATAAAGATAGACGCCCCTCATTTTCCATTTTATTGTCAACAAATTGCTTTATTCCTTTTTAGTAACAAAATAGCCATAAACGTGAGAGAAATTTAAGTGAATTATTTTTACCTGAAATCGTTTGAAAATCTGGATCGTCAATTGTATCACAACCACTTGATAATGCTCCTGAATCCATTACCCTCAAATGCTCCTGAATCCATTACCCTCACAAGAAATAGCAACATGCTTCAGTGCACAAAAGCACACGGACTTTTATCACTGCAATAGCGGAATAGTCCTGCGCGCTAAGGCGCAATGCTGGGGTGTGCGCAGCTTTTCGTTAGAGGTTCGAGTAATCCATCGTGTGTGTGTGTGTGTGTGTGTGTGTGTGTGTGTGTGTGTGTGTTTATCCTTAGATTACTTTAAGTAGTTTGTAAGCCCGGGGACTAATAACGGCAGTAGTTAAGTATCATAGTTTAAAATAAAAGAAATAAAGAAAAAACTTTTACCGCTACTGAAGTAACTTCGTGCTTGCTTTCAGACGAAGGTGGAGCTGGCCCTTGACGCAAATAAATTAAAAATGATTTATGGGAGTACGTACGTGAGAATAACTCATTTTAAGTGGAGTTCTACCACTATTGAAATAAGCCCTTCATCTATGAAATTGGAATGCGGCTACTATTATCACCAGTGTAATCCTGTGTACATCACAGATAGATACAAACTGTACTCACCCATATTGGTATAAAATTATGTGGGTACAAGAACTGAAAATGGGACATCCGCCAAATCATCTGAAACGGGATATCACTGTAACCATAATACAGCCAATGTAGAAATATTTGTAATTTAGCTAAATTTTAGTTTTGTTGTGCACATTTACTATTAGCGATCTTGAAATCTTGTATGACTGGTTGAAAGCAAATGATGGTTTCCTAGATAACATGAATGTAAAGAAAGTTGTGGCAGTACGGCAGCAAAATAAATGTTGGACAGAAATACGATGAAAAAACAGGCAAATGCAAAAATGGGGATTTCTGAGGAACAGAGATACGTCAACGTGGAGCACATATGATTTGTCATATTTTGGGGAGAGGGGGTGCGAGCTTTTCAGTCAATTTATTGAGGAAATAGCCAACAGCTTCATTACCGGTTTCTGCATATTAAACTGTTACCTTAGCAACTTTCATTTCATTCATCACATCACAGATCTAATCTTTTTATAAATACACTCAATAACCAACAATTTTGCTGGCTTATCATTCATATAAAATGTCAAAGCCTCATGCGGTTATGTGATGCCATTCTAAGGAAAAAATAACTGACTGGATCCGAAGATGGCAGTAATCTAAATAAAAATAAAAATTAAAAGCAAACTTCGCAGTTGTCCTTAGAAAAACAAACTGAGGAGCTATGAAATGTTTTAAGCATTTTTTATGAGACTACTTTGCACAGAATTATATCAGAAGTCCAAATTCTAAAATGTTGAAAAAGCTAAGGGACTAAACTGCCGAGTTCCTTGGTCCCTATACTCACAAAACTATTTCATGTTTTTCTAAGAAAACACACACACCAACAAAAAAAAAAAAACACACACACCAACAAAAAAAAAAAAACACACACACCAACAAAAAAAAAAAACACACACACCAACAAAAAAAAAAAACACACACACCAACAAAAAAAAAAAACACACACACCAACAAAAACACAAACCCCCCACACCACCAAAAAACACACACACACCACCCACAAAACAACAACACACACACCAACCAAAAAACAAAAACACACACACCCCAACAAAACAACACAAACACACACACCAACAAACAAAAAACACACACCAACAACAAAAAACACACACCACACCCCAACGAAAACACACACCAACAAAAAAAAAACACACCACAACAAAAAACAACACACACAACACAAAAAAAAAACAACCACACAACAACACACACAACAAAAAAACAAAACACACACCAACAAAACAAAAACACACACCAACAAAAAAAAAACACAACACAACAAACAAACACAACACACACAACAAAAAAAAAAACACACACAACAAAAAAAAAAAACACACACAACAAAAAAAAAAAAACACACACAACAAAAAAAAAACACACACAACAAAAAAAAAACACACACAACAAAAAAAAAACACACACAACAAAAAAAAAACACACACAACAAAAAAAAAACACACACAACAAAAAAAAAACACACACAACAAAAAAAACACACACACAACAAAAAAAAAACACACACAACAAAAAAAACACACACACAACAAAAAAAAAACACACACAACAAAAAAAAAACACACACAACAAAAAAAAAACACACACAACAAAAAAAAACACACACAACAAAAAAAAACACACACAACAAAAAAAAACACACACACAACAAAAAAAAACACACACACAACAAAAAAAAACACACACACAACAAAAAAAACACACACACAACAAAAAAAACACACACACAACAAAAAAAACACACACACAACAAAAAAAACACACACACAACAAAAAAAACACACACACAACAAAAAAAACACACACACAACAAAAAAAAACACACACACAACAAAAAAAACACACACACAACAAAAAAAACACACACACAACAAAAAAAACACACACACAACAAAAAAAACACACACACAACAAAAAAACACACACACAACAAAAAAACACACACACAACAAAAAAACACACACACAACAAAAAAAAACACACACAACAAAAAAAAAACACACACAACAAAAAAAAACACACACAACAAAAAAAAACACACACAACAAAAACACACACACACACACACACACACACACACACACACACACACACACACACAAACCGTGCGCACGTCCCCAAGGAAGGACTAACCTTTGATGAGGAGTTGCAATATCCATGACAAGGCGCCTTAGACCACACGGCTACTTACATGGGGCGAAAGTGATATGTATATGGGTAATAAATATGAAGCGAACGGAAGTATCCGTACCAGTCTAACGTAAGGAGGGATAATGTCTAATTTTAAGGTACTCAGTGCTTTCGGACAGAAATTAAAGTTATGACAAAACCTGCAAAACAAGGTTGAACATGTCATCAGTTCGGCTATGTTTTGAAGTTGCAGCTCTAACTAACAGGTGATTTGACTAGATATAGGGTATGAAAGTAGCTGTTCCTTGCAACAGAAATGTAAAGTTTTGCAATATATTTATACCGCAGAGTAATCCTCAAAGTGAAGGAAACAAGTAAATACCAATTTCTAGCGACAGTGGGTCAAGATTTGTGTGTTTCCCTTAGTGTCTTACGGGAAATCATTAGTCCGTAACATCACGAGACACGAATGGACCTAACGATAAAATTGTAATCAGTAGGCACGGTTAATTGATAGTGGTGGCGCTACATTACGAATTCACCGTTTCGAGGACGGCCCTGTTTCGTCAGGAAATGAAGAGGATTACTTTGTGTGGGCCGCGGCGATAAGCGGTAATGAGATCGGCGGCTGCAGATAGTCTGCGGCCGCGGGCGCATTAATTACCCGCGGAGGGACAGCTTAGAGCTGCGGACCGGGCTCTGGGAGCCGGGAGCGGTTAGCGGCATCGGGGAGCGGGAGCGCTCTCCCTGATTATATGGCCCGCTGCCGGGCTTCCGCGCTAATAGAGCGGCAAGCGGCAGGAAAACTCAGCGCCGAGCGTAGCGCGGGACGGCCTGCCTCCCAAGCGGCGAGCCGGCCGGGAGCCAATAATAGTGTTGTTGTTGTTGTTGTTGTTGGGTTTTGGAAGGGACTAAACTACGACGGTTATCAGTCCCTTTTTCCAGTCCAAGAGATAAAACATTGTGTTAAGCGATCCGAAGTGAATGCACTAACAAGTCAAAGTTTAAAACTTACAGACTAATAGAAAGAAAGGATACGATTAAAAACGAAGAAGGGATAAAACATCTGAAACTGCACAAGAGTGTTTTTGCTGGGTGGTCACAAGGATATAAGGAACACACCCAGCCACTCTGCAACACGCTAAAACCACCTACCTAACAGACTTAAGCAGGCGGAGGACAGAGAAACGACAGAGAAACACAAACATTAAATGGACGTGTAAAGTCCACACTCGCGCATAAAATGTAAAATAGAGTCAACCATGGAGGTGTTGTCAGCTAATGCAAGCTGCAAAACGTCAGGGATATTAAAATTTCGTCTCACTGCGGCTAAATTGTGGCATTCAATTAAGATGTGGGCGACCGTCAAAGGCGCACCACATCGACACTGCGGAGGGTCCTCGCGACGCAGAAGGTGACCAAGTGTGAGCCAAGTATGGCCTATACGGAGTCGGCAAAGGACAACCGACTCCCTGCGAGAAGCCCTCAGGGACGTCTTCCATGCTGCGGTAGACGGCTTGATAGCACGGAGCTTATTCGGTTCAGTTGAATCTGCCCATTCAGTATTCCAAACCCTTAAGACCTTGCAGGTCAACTGGGTTTGGAGGTCGGAAACTGGGAGGCCAATGTCCAGGGACCGCATAGTGGTGGCCTGCTTGGCCAGCTGATCCACACGTTCATTGCCTGGTATACCTACATGCCCTGGCGTCCAAACAAAAACGACAGAACGGCCTGACTCGCCAAGGGCGAATACAGCATCTTGAATGGCTCGCACCACAGTGTGTTTGGGCAGAAACTGGTCGAGGGCCTGTAAGCCACTCAGGGAGTCGCTACAGATGACGAACGACCCCTTGGGGCGGGCTCTGAGGTGTTCAAGAGCTCTCAAAATACCGACCAGTTCTGCGGTGAAGATGCTGCTTCCACAAGGCAGTGACCGCTGTTCGATGTGGTCATCAGACATGAAGGCATATCCAGCTTGGCCATCGACCAAAGAACCGTCCGTGTAGATGATAGTTGCTCCATTAAACGTATTAAGCAGTGCATGGAACCGGCGACGGAGAAGCAGTGGTGAAATCGAGGCTTTCGAATCCCGGGACAAGTCCAGCCGAAGCTCCAGGCGAGGAATTTTCCAGGGGGGGATACGGAGGGAGTAATGGTAAGGTGGAGGAAGGGGTAAGAAATCAAGTGAGGAGAGAAGGGAACGGACGCGGACCGCAATCGGGAGACCCGACCTGGGCCGACGTCGTGGGGAAGGGAGTGCAGAAAGTGGGAAGAGAAGCCTGTGGTTCGGATGGCGGGTTGAAGCATGAACCCGGGCAACGTAGTTCACCAACAGCCGTTGCCGGCGATATCGCAGAGGGGGAACAGCAGCTTCAGCTAGAAGGCTCGTTACGGGACTGGTGCGAAAAGCCCCTGTTGCGAGATGCAGACCTGTGTGGTGAACAGGGTCTAGGACTCGCAAGGCAGAAGGGGCTGCCGAGTCATAAACCAAGCTCCCGTAATCTAGCCGAGACAGAATGAGTGACTTGTAGAGCTGAAGAAGGGTGGAACGTGCTGCTCCCCATCCAGTATAGCTGAGGCATCTGAGAACGTTTAAATGCCGCCAACACTTCAGTCTCAGCTGACGTAGGTGTGGCACCCAAGTCAGCCGGGCATCGAACACCATGCCCAGGAAGCGATGTGTTTCCTCAACCTGAAGTAGTTCACCACCCAGGTAGAGCTCTGGGTCAGGGTGAACTACCCGACGGCGACAGAAGTGCATCACGCGGGTTTTCCGTGCGGAGAACTGAAATCCGTGAGAAGAGGCCCATGAGTGGGCCTTTCGGATGGCACCCTGCAGCCGCCGTTCAGCTACGCCGATGCTAACGGAGCTGAAATACAGGCAGAAGTCATCGGCGAACAGGGAGCAACTGACTGATGACCCCACAGCCGCAGCGAGACCGTTTATCGCCACTAAAAACAATGGAACGCTGAGGACGGAGCCCTGTGGGACACCGTTCTCTTGAATACGTGGGGAGCTAAAAGATGCCCCAACCCTCACCTGGAACGAGCGATGGGAGAGGAAATTGTGAATAAAAATAGGAAGGGCACCCCGTAGGCCCCAGTCATGAAGAGTTGTTAAAATATGGTGGCGCCAGGTGGTGTCATACGCCTTTCGAAGGTCGAAAAATACAGCAACTAAATGTTCACGCCTAGCGAAGGCAGTGCGAATGGCCGACTCCAATGACACGAGGTTGTCAATGGTAGAACGGCCCTGGCGAAAGCCCCCTTGTTGTGGAGCAAGGAGTCCGCGCTCTTCAAGGATCCACATAAGCCGCCGACTCACCATACGTTCGAAGAGCTTGCAGAGAACGTTGGTGAGGCTGATCGGACGGTAATTGTCAGCCACCAGGGAATCTGCACCAGGTTTCAGCACCGGGATGACAGTGCTTTCCCGCCACTGCGACGGGAAAGTGCCCTCTGCCCATAGATGGTTAAACAGGGCAAGAATGTGGCGTTGAAACTCTGGTGAAAGGTGTCGGAGGAATTGGCCGTGAATCCTATCAGGTCCTGGAGTTGTATCAGGACACGCAGCAAGGGCAGTTCGGAACTCCCAATCAGTAAACGGGTCGTTGTATATTTCCTGACGACGAGTGCGGAAAGAGAGTCGTTTTCGCTCGGCCCGCTCTTTGAGGGAGCGGAAGTCAGTACTGTACATGGCAGTCGCAGAGCATTGTGCGTAGTGGTCTGCCATGTGCTCGGCGATAGCTGTCGGGAGCGTGCAGAGGACACCCTGGATGGTGAGGGACGGGATTCCTGTCGGCGGGCGATATCCAAAGACGCGTCGGACTTGCGTCCATACCTTAGTCAGGGAGGTGCGGGAGCCGATACTGGCTACATACCGCTCCCAGGAATCCTGCTTACTCTGCTGTACGAGTCGTCGAGCACGCGCACGGAGCCGTTTAAAGGCCACCAAATTCTCCACGGAAGGGTGGCGTCGATGGCGCTGGAGCGCTCGCCGACGTTCCCGGATGGCCTCAGCAATCTCCGGTGTCCACCAAGGCACGGACCTATGCCTAGGGGAACCGGTGGTTTGCGGAACTGCTACCTCAGCGGCCCTGACAATATTATCAGTCACCTGCTGGACTGCATTGTCAATGTCATCTGGAAGTGGTGCAGTGATGACAGCGGTTGAAGTATAGACTGGCAAGTCAGCCCTACGGAGACACCAACGGGGTAAGCTGTCTGCAGCTTGGTACTGCGGGAGCGACACAAAGATTGGAAAGTGGTCGCTACCACACAGGTCCTCATGCACACGCCAACCAAAGTGTGGTCGAAGGCTGGGGCTGCAGATGGAGAGGTCGATCGCTGAATACGTACCCTGTGCCACGCTAAAATGCGTGGGGGCACCTGTATTCAGGAGGCAAAGGTCGTGTTGCACCAACAATGTCTCAACATCCCTACCGCGGCCTGTGGTCTGGAGTCCACCCCACAGAGGGTTGTGGGCATTGAAGTCCCCCAAAAGGAGGAATGGTGGAGGAAGTTGCGAGACCAGAGCAGTAAGGGTGTTGAGAGACACGGCCTCATCCGGAGGAAGGTACAAGCTGCAGACAGTGAATTCTTGTGTTACCCGAATTCTGACAGCCACTGCCTCAAGAGTGGTTGTGAGGGGCACGGGGGCACTTGGGACAGTGTCCAGGATATATAGGCACACACCGCCAGACACCCTGTCGTAAAGGGTCCTGTTGCGGTAGTAGCCCCGATACCCACGGAGGGCAGGGGTGCGCTGTGCTGGAAACCATGTCTCCTGTAGGGCAATACAAAGTGCAGGGTAGTGCCACAGTAATTGGCGCAGCTCGGCCAGGCGATTAAAGAAGCCGCCGCAATTCCACTGGAGAATAACTCTTTCTACTCGCTGTAAAGCCATAAAACAAAAGAAAGGAGAGAAGATCATTCCATAGGAACATCTGCCGCCTTATGGTCAGGATCTACAGAATCTAAGACCATAGGTGATTCTGGATGTGCAGAGTTCCTACGTTCGGGCGAATCAAGAAGTGCGAGATCCTCAGCGGAGGCAAGGATCTCGACTTCATCCTCTGAAGCAGAGGATGTGGGTGTGGGTGGCTTGGAAGCCACCAAAGAATCCTTTTTCTTCTTGTCTTTCCTTTTAGCCTCTCGCTGGCCCTTGGGTGTTAAGGGCCGTGAGGGCTTCTCAACAGGGGCTGCAGCTGCCGACGAAGAGGTGGAGGCCCCTCGATCAGCAGCCGCGGGATCCTGCAGCCATTTGCTGGGATCCACTTTCCCATGAAGAGAAGCCTCGGAAGGGAGTGTCACGTGGGACGCCTTCCGGGCGAGAGGAGCCGGAGAAGGCTGTTGTTTCTCCGGCGCTGGGGTGGGGACCGACGTCCCCCGCAATGGCTTGTCTGTTGCTCCCAACGTGAAAAATGTGGGAGCAACCGAAGGAGTAGTACCCCCAACTTTCAAGGGGGCAGGTGCAGTAGCTCGGGCCTGGGGGCCCGGTGGCATTCGTGGCACAGATGGTCGGGTGACTGACGAAGCTACTGTGGCGTAAGACGTTGTCATGGTGACGGGATGGAGCTTCAAATATTTGCGTCTGGCCTCTGCGTATGTCAGCCGGTCCAGGGTCTTATACTCCATGATCTTGCGTTCTTTGTGGAGTACAGTACAGTCGGGCGAACAAGGTGGATGCTGCTGATTGCAATTGACACACACTGGAGGTGGGGTACAGGGGGCGTCTGGATGGGATGCACGCCCACACTCCCGACATGTTGGGTTGGCGTCACATCGGGAGGACATGTGACCAAACCTCCAGCACTTGAAGCAGCGCATAGGGGGAGGAACGTAAGGCTTGACGTCGACCCGGTAAACCATCACCTTGACCTTCTCAGGCAATGAATCGCCCTCGAAAGCCACGATGAAGGCACCGGTGGCAACCCTCTTGTCCCTCGGACCCCTATAGATACGGCGGATGAAGTGCACACCTCGCCGCTCCAAGTTTGCTCTCTATTCATCGTCTGATTGCAGCAGCAGATCTCTGTGAAAAATGATGCCCTGGACCATGTTTAAGGTCTTATGTGGTGTAATGGAAACGGAAACATCACCCAGCTTGTCACAGGCTAGCAAAGCCCGTGACTGGGCCGGGGATGACGTCGTTATTAAAACGGATCCAGACCTCATCTTTGACAACCCATCGACCTCACCATATTTGTCTTCCAAATGGTCCACGAAGAACATTGGCTTCGTGGACATGAAAGATTCCCCATCTGTACGGCTGCACACTAAATACTTCGGGGCGTAAGCCTCACCTTGAATTTTGGCCCTACGTTCCTCCCACGGTGTAGACAGGGTAGGAAACGTTTGGGGGTCATACTGTTCAGCATTGTAGTCGCTTCTACCGCGCTTAGAGACGGCGGTTGTACGTCCGCCAACGTTTCGTGGTCTTTTCATCGTGTTCCCACGAGCAGCTAGGGAAATAAGGGTCCACCCAGGCAGAGCCCCGCTTGCCTGGGTAAGCCTTATACAACTGAGGTGCGGCAGGTTCCTCAGAGGTTGCTCGCTAGCGGCTGTTCAACCTCAACAGCCATGCATCTCCTCGGCACGGAGCACACCTTGAGATTGAGGGTTTTTTTATAGAGGTTTGTACCGTCCTCGCGACCCGGGCGATTAAGCCAAGATCCCCGGGCTCTGAAACGTACAACGTTCCACCGTCGCGCCGAACGATGGTCGTTGAAGCACGCACAGAGTGTACGGTGTAGCGGGCTGTTGGCGCGACACAGCCCACAGCTCAGGACCCCGGGTTCGCCAAGCCCGTACTCAGCAAATTAATGCTGAGCCCCTGAGGGGCAATAATAGTGGAATTACCTGCTGGTACACCTGGGAAGTCGGCGTCGGTTAGAATCCGATGGCGGCAGATACCAACTGGGGTACAGTTGATGTATTCTTAATGGTTTCAACGTCATCCGCCAAAAGGTAGCGTAATAACTACCAGAGCGCCATCATTGTTTACGCTGTAATAGGGAATGTTTACACACATAAGGATCAATTCTCAGTTGTAGTGTAATAAATTTCCTTGAGACGAAAACGCTTCTGTTCCTGCATTAGCAGTGATTTAGAAAGAATCGATCGCGACAAAATCAGCTACCTTCCAATAATCGTCAAAGTGAAGACAAGTATTTAACAATGTTTAGCGAAAGTGGTGAAGTTATGTGGATATGTCACACTTTGCCTTTTGATCATCCATACCTCTCACACTCCATCTCTCTTCTCAGAAAGTGTTTGAAACTGCTGGGTCTAACCGAAGTATGAGCATATGGAATGGGTACCTAAATAATGTGTCTCGAATATTACTAACCTTATAGAATTAAGTATTCTGTCCTTGATGGCGAGTGTTTATCAGAAACCAAGGTGTAGCTAGGAATGCTCCATGGATGTGTTCAAATGTTCAAATGTTCGTTAAGCTTATGGGACTTAACTACGGGGTCATCAGTCCCTAAACTTACAAACTACTTATGAACTACTTACGAACTAGGACGGCACAAATATCCATGCCCGAGGGGGGATTCGAACCCCCGACCGTAGTGGCCGTGCTGACCGTGACTGGAGCGCCTTAGTCACCTCGGCCACCGCGGCCGGCCATGGATGTGTGATACGACCGCTATTTTCTATCTAAATGTGACGGACAGTGACAATCTGCAGCAGTCTGCTGATGACGCTATGGTGACAGGAAAGTGTTGTCATTTGATGAGAGTAGTCCAATGCAGGTTGACTTTTAAGACATTCGTAGGTGGTGTGCGGAATGGCAAGTACCTCTAAATGTAGAGAAATGTAAAATGGAGTAAATAAACAACCACCGAAACGTTCAAATACAGCAATAGTGGTGTGCTGCTTGACAGAGACTTGACAAGTATGTATCTACGCATAGTGCTGCACACCGATATGAAATAGAACAAGCATGTAAGCACATTCGTGGGGATGGCAACTGGTCGTCTTCTGTTTATTGATAATATTTTGGTAAGAGGTGATTCGTCTGTAAAATAGGCCGCATAAAATACTTCTACAACCCCGACTTGTGTTTCGCTCGGGTGTTTCGGATCCCCTACGATTTAAGGGAACACTTAGAAGCACTTTAGAGCGGGCAGCTACGTTTGCTACTGGTAAGTTCGATGAATGCCCGAGATTCACGGAAATGCTTAAGGAACTCAAATGGGAGTCACTGCAGGAAACAATATTTACGAAATTTAGAGGGCCTGAATTTAAAACGACTGCAGAAAGATTCTATTTTCGGCGTCCAGACCTGAAATATGAGATCAGATATTCGCACAGATGCATACAATCATTGCCTTCTCCCTCGTTCTATAAGGGAATGGGACAGGAAATCAAGTAATTAGTAATGGTACTGAGTTCCAGGATTACATAGGTGTGATACACAGGGTGTTTCACCAAGTGTGTTTGCCTCTGTAACTTATAAAATAATAGGTGACGTTAAATTTTAATGCGGTAGGTCAACACAAGAAATGTTACACTTTCAGCGCAGCTATGAACATATATTTTTGTGCTGTAAAAAAATGTTCAAATGTTAGTTAAGCTTATAGGTCTTACTACGGGGTCATCAGTCCCTTGTGCTGTAACTGTGGCAAATAATACAATAAACTTATTTTTTAATGGAAGAATAGTTTTTTTCCTATTGTGCATTGGAAATGTGGAAACCAGCTGTGTCCAAATCGATTTGAACTTCATTCGTATCACAGTTTGGGAGCTACAACCCTTCAAAGTTTCAGAGGCAGATACCACACGCTGTACATAATACATGGCTGTGCGGTGGGTGATGGGTGTTATAGCGGTGGGAAGTTTGATTTACATGAGATGTTCAAATTTCTGTCCATGTTCCTCAAAGCATAATGCAATGCGCCGTCGAAAGGATCTGCGGACGAGATGTAACATCGCCGGTGTGTCGGAGCAACATGCGTCCTCGATTCGCCGTTTTAAATCATCTGGGGAATGTGGGCTCAGTGACAAACACGATCCTTTAGATACCCCCACAAAAAGAAATCTACTGATGTTAAATCGGGCGACCTTGCGGTCCATGAATTAGGACCATGGCGTCCCAACCATCTTCTGTAAACCTGTTGTTTAGTTCTTCCACAACAGCATGCGCAGCATGGGCTGGGTGACATATGCACTCTCGTGTGTAGACACACATGTTCAAGAAGACCACCCAAACTGTCGGCAATAAAAGTGCGATATAACTCTCCTCTCAGTGTACCTGGGAAGTAGTGTGGACCGATAAATTCATCACCAAGCATTCCACACCACACGTTAATAGACCACCTACGTTGACGGTGGACAGGTCGTACCTACCGAGGATTGTCTGCGGCCCAGTAGTGCATGTTATGGCGATTCACTGCACGTAATTTGTGAACGTGGAATCATCAGAGTACATAACACTTTGTAAAGACTCCAGCGTGAAATTACGCTTGGCCCACTCACAGAATGTCACTCTTGCACGGAAATCGTTCCCGTGCAGCTCCTGGGTCAAAACACCACCGTCTCTTCACTTCTTTTTTTCGTCTGTTACTGCGGCGCATTACCAAGCTGTTTCCCAAGTCGTTGTTCGGCACGTAAGAACGTAATGGCTGCCGGGGCTCTTCGCCTAGGATATCTCAGGGCATACGCCGTGGCTGCTTCAGTGGCATCATGCCGGCCGAGCATCAGCAACATGTCAACGTACTCGTTCGTGTATGCCATCGTCATCCGATTTCAGTAACTGTGGTATATTGAGCCCCTGTTTGTGTAGCTCCAACTGTCGGGTAGACGGCCGTGTGCGGCGACAGTCGGCAGTCTAACAGCGCATCGAGGAAGCTTCTCGCCCCGTGACACCGGCGACGTTACAACTCAGCCGCACCACATTTAGAACGCGCATTGCATTATGCGCAGCGTTTGTGGTATCTGCCCTTGAAACTTTGAAGGATTGTAGCTACCAAACTAACAGTGATAGGAATGTAGTTTAAATTGATTTGGACGCAGCTGGTTTCAACGTATCCAATGCACGATAGAAACAACAATTGTTCCATTTAAAAAATTATATTTTGTGCTTTAACTCTTTGGAAAATGATACAATAAACTTCGTTCAAAGCTCTGCAGAAAGTGTAAAATTTCTTTTATTTACCTACCGCATTAAAATTTCCCGTCACCTATTATTTTATAAGTTACAGAGGCAAACACACTTAGTGAAATACCCTGTATGTATACACGAAGGCAAAATTCTAGAGCACTAAATGATTCCTCTGGAGTAGATAATTTTCCGTTTAAACTTCTGACATCATTAGGAGAGCCAGTCATGAATAAATTGTTCCTCATGGTGTGCAACATGTATGATACTCTGCAACTTCAAGAAGAATATCGTAATTCCAATTCCTAAGAAAGCAAGTGCAGATAAATGTGAAAATTACGGAACTATATGTTCATTACGTCAGGGTTGCAAATTACTAACACGAATTGTTGGAATCCGATCTTGGGGAACATCCGTTCCTATTTATGAGAAATGTAGGATGACGTGAGGCAATACTCACATGACGACTTAGCTTAAGAAGGAAAGCTTTTTAGCTTCTCTAGACCTGGATATAAGCTTTTGACAAAGTTGAACGAAGTACACCCTTTCAAATTCTGATGGTTTTAGAGGTAAAATATAGTGAGAGAACAGTTATATTGAACTTGTACATAAACCACCAATTTTTACATTCGTAGGGCATAAAAAGGTCGCAGTGGTTGGGAAGGTAGTGAGACAGGGTTGTAGCCTTTACCCAATGTTGTTTAAACTGTACATTGAGCAAGGTTTGAAGTAACGCAAGTAGAAATTTGGAGAAGGAATTAAAGTTCAGGGAGAAATACGAAAGCTTGCGGGTTGTTGACGACGTGGTGGTTCGTCCTCAGAGGGCCTGTAAGAGCATTTAAAAGGAATGGACAGTGTCTTCAAAGAAGGGGATAAGATGAACATTAACATAGGTAAAACAAAGGTAAATGAATGTATCAAAATATGTTTAGGTAGCAAGGTAACTTCTGATGGCCCAAGTAAAGAAGATACAAAATTCAGAATGCCAATCGGAGGAAAAGCGCTTCTAAAGAAACTAAATTTGTTGACATCCAATATCAGTTTAAATGTTAAGAACTCCGTTCTGAAACTATTTGTGTTGAGTGTAACACTGTATGGGAGTGAAACGTGAACGATAAGTAGTTCAGGCAAAAAAGATGATAGCTTTCGAAATGTGGTGCTACAGACGTATGATGAAGATGAGATGGGTATATGACGTAACTAATGAGGAGGTGCGCAACAGAATTGGGGAGAAAAGGAGTTGGTAGCATATCCTGACTAACAGAAGAGAGAGGTTGGTGGGACACATTCTGAGACATCAAGCAATCGTGAACTTAGCATAAATGGAAGTGTATGAGGTAAAAGTCGTAGAGGGAGACTGAGTGACGAATACAGTAAGCAGATTCAGAAGGATGTAGGTTCCTGTTCTTATTCTCGGATGAAGATGCTTGTACGCGGCAGGGTGGCGTGGAGATCTGCATTAACCCAGTTTCTGGATTGAAGACTACTACTACTACTACTACTACTACTAGTAGTAGTAGTAGTAGTAGTAGTACGACAACTACAACCTTATGTAGGAAATGGCAAACAAATATGTTTGCATTTGGAGGAGAAACTTGCATTAAGAAATTTCGCGATTGTCACCGCAACGAATAACATTTATGTTAATGACTCCCACCCCTACACGTGCATCATTTCCATGACACACACTCCTTTATATTGCGATAACAACACGAGTGGCCCTTCTCTGCACTCTTCCGTTTATCTTCCATCAGTTCCACTAGGTGTGAATCCGAAAATGCGCAGCAGTACTCCAAAATAGGACGCCCAAGTGTGGTGTAGGTAGCTCTTTGAGTAACTTATTTTCTTCTAAATGTTCAAATGGCTGTAAAGCCTATGGGACTTAACTGTAGGGTCATCAGTCCCTTAACTTACAAACTACTAATGAACTAACTTACACTAAAGAAAGCACAAACATCCATGCCACAGGAACGATTCGAACCCCCCGACAGGGAACGGCCTCGCGCATCGAAGCTTAGCGCCTCATCGCGCTCAGCCACTCTATGCGTTTATTACGCTTGAGTGACAATTCATCCGCATCGCAAAATATTCTTGTGAAAATACGCATGACTGTAGAACACGCCAAAAAGAGATTCCGAGAGGCTGCAGTCCCATTTGAGAACTTAGTGAGTGACGAAAGTTGCCACTTTTCAGAGGAAGGCTACGGTTCAAACAGTGTATTTCAAACAAACGTACCCGTTTCACGATTAAAATTTTCGTGCATTGTGGCGTACAGACCAATTATATTCTGGATTATATTGTCTATACTGGTGCCGCTACTGAAGTAGAAATGCTGACTGGGGCAAATCAGGTGAGGTCGATGTCAGTTTCTTACCGTACCTGAACGAAGATCAGAGCATTTATTTAGACAATTGTCATTCGAGTCCTGAATTTTTGTTATGGCAACATGCGAAGTGCACTAATACTATTCGCACAGTGAGTAAAAACAAGAAACATTTACCACCTATACCTGAAACTGAAGAAAGCGAAATACAACTGAAGTCTGGGATGGACAGTAAATAAGTCTGGATGTCTTCCACTGTAAATGGACCAGAGTTTGTTCGGAGAGAAAAAAAGAATCATAAAACGGCAGAAAATACAGTGAAACCTACTTGCGTACTTACTTACAATTACTCAATGGATACGGTTGGTCGGACTGGCATGATGTTAAGTTCCGTACACTGCATACGAAAAACGGTGAATTGGTACAAGAAAATTTTCTTTCCTTTAGCTGACTCGAGTATCCTCAAGGCAAAAACTAATTTTGAAATGCAAAATAAACAGAAGAAGTCACTGGTGAAATTCCACTTGGAAGTAATCCGTCAGTTACTGGAGAAGTTTAATTCATAAACATCTAAAACCCAGATGCTACGGACACCAAAAAGGACAGCCAGAAGGACAGCCAGTGGTTTCCCATCCTCATTTCTAAGTCAGACTCTACTACTCCGTGAACATCTGAAAAATAAATCCGCTGGCAGAAAGCATGTACATGCTTATTATCTGATTATTTAGCATAGCGAATCGAATTTAGGCTTTAATTTCACACTAAGCAGTCGGCCTATCAATATTTTTATTTATTATTTCCATTTCATTATTACATCATTATTTTTCTTGTTTAATTCTCCATTATGATACATGACAACATAAGTTTAAATAAATATTTTTTGGCAGGTCTTTCCTACGAACAACTCACTTTAAAACTAAATGTTGCGAAACATACTCGACCGATGTTAATTAAATTTTAATACATTGTAGTGACATATTTTGGTTACGTACATCGCAAGTTATGGTTTTTTTTTATTTCAAAAACAAATAAAAATGTATTATATTTTACTTCAAATGTTCAAATGTCTGTAAGCGACGGACTGATGACCACGCAGTTCGGTCCGATAGATTTACAAACTACTTAAACCTAGGTAAGCTAACCTACGGACAAACACACACACACACCCATGCCCCAGGGAAGACTCGAACCTCCACGGCGAGCAACCGCGTGCTCCGCAGCGAGGTGCTTTAGACCGCTTTGCTACTCCACGGCGGCTAGAAATTACTTAAATCTTTTCGTTCTCAGCCGAGGATAATCTTATAATAGTGTCGATTAGATTTGAAAGGCTGTTTCGTTTCAAAAACTGCAACTGCTGTGGCAAAGCAGTGATATACTGACTTTATAGAAGTGTTATTGGGGACAATTGTGTGGTCTCCGCATCGCGCGACTGTCGTGCAGCGGCCGTAGCCCACAGTGTACGTAGGGCCGGGTCAGCCGCCGCCGCCGCTCAGGCCAACAACTGGTTCCGCGCCGTCAGCCAGGCGGGCAGGCAGGGCGCTCGCCCCTTCAGCCGCGAAAGGGTTAAATCTGAATGTAGCATTGATAAATGATGGAATTTTTCACTTAAATTCTGCAGCAATCAGACTGTAGCTGAAAGAAGGTAAGCTGTCATTGAAATATGAGTTACAAATGTTTTTAGCCTATATGAAAAGTTCCTCAGTCAACTTTGATTAAGCTGTGACAAAATAAAAACAACTTTGGAAAGGTGGTTTTATAATCTGTTGTCAGTGGAACGTAACGAAACAACATACAGGAAATTTATCACTGGAAGCATCTACTATAGATCTGTGATACAACTTTCTAACAAGTATTTGTTGGTAGATAGACTATGTAATTGGCTGGCAATCTGTATTTATCACATTTTACTTAGAATTAAAAATATTTTATTTTTGACATACTGATGCCCAAGTCTAGATGGAAAGTATATATAACGAGATATTCTTAGACTCTTCGGGTTTTCTGCCGGATTTTAAAATGTACCTGAATGATATTTCGACGGTACGACTATCTGTGTTTCAGGAACCGTCGCTGCTCATGTCTTCCACTGAATAATGATGCTAAACCGAAGTTCTGCTTCCTCTATAGGCGTTAGTCGCGTGCACGGTGCATACGCTGCCCGACACAGTTGCTGCCTCAGAGACAGGGGTGGTGACGCTGCCAGCAGTGGAACAGGGCACAACGATATAACGCATCTTCCGTTAATCACTAGTGCTGGAATCTTGGAACCTATTGTTCAATAATATCAAACTGCCATGTTCGACTAAGATTCCAGCACCAGTGTGATTAAAGCAAGGTGCGATATATCTGACACGTTCTTATCTGTCTTATCTCGCGCGGGGTTTGCGGTGCGCTGTATGTCCATGGTGTGTTTTTTCGCGCTCGGCGTGGTTTTTTTTTTTTTTTTTTTTTTTTTTTTTTTTTTTTTTGGCGGAGGGAGAAAGGTGTGGCAGTGTGTGGCTGCTCGCGGAGGGAGCCGAGAAGCGCGCCAGGGAAATGAGCGGCTTGTTGGACTGACTGCTAACCGGATTTTGTTGTATTATATGTACTTGCGGCGTTTGGCCGAGCGGGAGGCGCGCCGAGAAGAATGGGCTGTTGAGATCCGGTGGTCTGTGCGCTCGTCCATCTTGTCTGTCTGTCTGTCTGTCTGTAAATCTATCGGACCAAACTGCGTGGTCATCAGTCCGTAGCTTACAAACTACTTAAACCTATTCCTGATAAAACTCTTCTGGGTATTGGACCGCACAGTCAATATATCAAATATTTCACCGACGTTTCGGCCACGTATTTTGTGTCCCGACTTCGTCGCCGCTTTTGTGTCCCAGCCTCGTCGTAGGTGTCGGTAGCCGAGTGAAACGAGACCGACACGCTGGTGCAGGTATGGAGGGGAGCAGCCAGAAACTATAAACACTCGAGTAAATTAGAAAGATATATATTGCACAGAATGTAACAATACTTAACTTTTACATAGTACTGCAGAATGTTGATACATAGTTGTTGGAGGCCTGCCTAGTGCCTGTACAATAGCGAAGTCTTCAATCGTGCCTATCTGATTACGAAGGTCGTAACTGTTTGCTAGCTCAGTCCGAAGTGACCGGTGTCTTTTCAGTGGTGGCCACGAGCGGGGTCCCAGCAGAGGGCGCTCGTGGCTGTCGTCGGAAGAACGCCGCGCCGTGCATGCATGGCGGCGCGCGGCGAAAGTAGGTGGCGCGCACTTTGTACTTGTGCGACACCACAACGTAACACACAGAAGATGGCCGCTTGCAATAGTGGCCGACACGTCGGTGAAATATTTGTTATATTGACGATGCGGTCCAATTCCCAGAAGAGTTTTATCAGAAATGAAAACGGCCGCGGAAGCCTTCGTTTATATCTATTTAAACCTAGGTAAACTAACCTACGGACAAACACACACACACACACACACACACACACACACACACACACACACACACACACACACACACACACACCCCAGGGAGGACTCGAACCTCCACGGCGAGCAACCGCGCGCTCCGCAGCGAGATGCTTTAGACCTCTCTGCCACTCCCTCGCGGCCGTTCAGCTTTGAGTGGCGGTTGACGACGGTGCTTACGCCGCCTCCGCCGCATGGAATCCACGTTTACTGACTGTATATTTCTTTTTTGACCTTAAGGGAGCCAAGGACAGCGAGTGCATTGTGCTTCAAGCCTAGCGGTGTTATTCCCCTGTGATACGTGGATGTTGACAAAGTTTAACGGCAGCGTTTGTAGGTGTGCCCACATGTTGCACATTGAGACACTGTTTTAGTATTCAGAGTAGTCTTAAACCTTTTTTCCAAACTGAGATACGGTGGCTTGAACCTTTGTAAGGTTAAAAGGGATGTTGCCCTTTATTACTTGACATTTGGAGAATTGTGTAAATCATGGTTCCAAACTGAGACATTGTGGCTTGATCATTTCTAAAGTTAAAAGGGTGTTGCACATGGAGACTAACAAATCTCAAAATCTATTAAACATTATTCTTAAAATGAAATACTGAGGTTGAACGCTTTTAAAGTTAGAGGGGCCTCTCTTGTAATTTGATTTACGTGTTACCTTAATAACATTTTTGGTTGTGATTGTTCAGTATGTTGGGCCTAAAGGTAAGCGCTCGAGTAGTTTAAAGGGCCTCAAAAATTTTTTACTGTCGTCTCTGAGGGTCCGTTTTAAACTTTTAAATTTGTTTTAAACCATGTTTCTAACCTGTCTTCTTGTAGTAGTTGTTCAGTGACTGAACTTGTATACTTATCGATCCTAAGGATCTTATAAATTTATTTGGGAACTGTATACCTTAAGAGTTTGTTGTCTGAAGTAATACAAATGTTGCTCGCTACCAAGCCATGCGTTATGTAAATTAAAGAAGGTTATTAAAGAGGAAAAGGAAAGGTTTTACTTCTAAATTCTCAGACTCTTGGGCCTGGTGTCTTCTTCACAGGGATCCTTGTGTCCTAGCTGACCTGCTCAAAGGTCAATGAGTCCTTAAGAGGACCATCTCAATATCGCTGCTCCCTGTTCCACTAGGGGCGGCGCCACCAGCCCAGTCTGGGAGGCATCAACTGTGATGGGAGGCGTATGCACCGTGAACGTGGCTAACGCCTATACAGGACGCAGAACTGCAGTTTAGCATCCGCACCCACCCGCCTGGTAGCAGGTAACGCCTATAGGTGCTGCTAACGGTGTCTCCTGCCGTCGAGTGCTGTCGATGGGGGACCCCTGGGTCTGCTCGTAATTGTGATGTCTTCCGCAGCCGCCGCAGCCCGCCCTGGACGCTTCGAGGTATCATTCCAGTTTTTCCGCCACTGCTCGCCGCCTGGAACGCGCTGAGGATTCAGCGGCCCGTCGTTGCTGCCGCCAAGAAGCCGACCCTCTCCGGGGGCCCCGCCGTCCATCCACCGTCCCCTCCAGGGTTCTGCTGACACTTGATATTCGTCCGCTGCCGCTGCCTACCACTCGCTCCTGCCGGAGGCCTCCAGCCGCCTCCCACAGCCTGAGCCTCTCCGCAGACCCTTCCACCGGCCCTGCGGTCGATGCCGCACCTCTATCACTACCATTTCCGTTGCTTCTTGGACTGTCCCTCTTTCTTGCCTCTGACTTCAACCCATTCTAAATTTTTTCGCTTCATGAGTAACTTCCCACTACGACCACATCCATCCCCTACACTACCCCACTGCTGCCTCCACAACTACCTGGAGCTCCACCTATGCACACACCTCCCTGACATCCCCCTCTGTTACCCTCTCCACCACTGCCCCCCTCCTACCTCTCCAACCTTCCTTCTACCTCCAAGAAGGCACCTCTACCTCCACCTCCACCTGACGCCATGGAGACTGGGAGTGATGGTTTCAAGGCCAGCCAGACCTGTACACGTACCTACTGCCCAGAACCTCGTTTCCTCGACAACCAGACACTCTCCCTTGAACAGAACTTCCCAGCTGCTCCCATCGTTCAGCTCACCCACTGTAGGGACTTTGTCCACATTAAATAGCCCAGCACCACCTTCCACACTAACATGCCCCAGTGCCTCCCACCATCCAGTGCCATCCACCTCGGCCCTCATCTTACCCTTACTCCATATTACACTTCTTCCTCTCCCTGTCCTTGTCAACCCCTTCCTCTCTGCCACCCACACGCTCTCTCTACTGTGAAAACCAAACTTACCCCGGGAATCATGGAGGAGGAGGAGGAGGAGGAGGAGGAGGAGGAGGAGGAGGAGGAGTTGGGCCAACTCAACTGCCATCCTGATATTTCCATCTGGTTTGCCAAGTGGATTCACAATGCCACCAGTCCTATATACCTGATGCGGATCTTTACATACATTGATCGCCTCCCCGAAGGAACGCTCATATACGACCGCCACCTTCCCAGTTCTACCGCTGTGCCATTTGTCTTGTTTATAACGACCAGTTGACACAGCACTGTCTCAACACACCTACCCATCATCACTGCAAGTCCTCTCACCTCCACCAGCACTGCCAAAAATCTCACCTCCGCTCCTGTCTATATCACCTGTGGTGGCCCCCCACCCTACCTACTCCTATAATGCAAATCTGTCCCCCCCTCCCACCAATCCAGAACTCACTGTTCCCATCCATCCTGTCAACCCTCCCTTGCACCCCCAACAACTCTTGTCGCCCCCCCCATTCACAGTCGAAGACGTCATCCGCTTCATGACCATTGTCCTCCAAAATATCAATCCCTTCCAATGTCCTCGTACCCTCCAGAAGATCGCCCTCGCCACCCGTTCGTCTTAACTTGAGACATTCGCCAACATGTACCGAGCCCAATTCACATTCACCCAATTCGCCCAGCAGGTTACCATCGTTTAAGCACAACCTACCCTTTTTTCCGTTGCCCCCTTCCTTCCCTTCCCACTTCCCCATAGACCCCCTGTGGCGAGCCCTTCCTATACTTTCCTTTATCATAAAATATTCTCCCTTCCGACCAACCAACTCCTCCTCCTCCTCCTCATGCATACCCTCTCCCATGCCTTCCTCCTCAATGAAACGTTCCTTCAACCCCATTGACATATCAGCACTGCTCCCTACGTCCTCCACCGCAAAGATGCCCCCACCCCTCACCGTGACAGAGTGGCATTGGGCCACCTAGCACCCTGTCCGGCTCCAACCCCTCCTCAGTGACCCTTCCGAGCACTTAATCATCAGCCTCTTTCTCCCATCCCTTACAGTCACCCTAGCCACCATTTATATTTACAGTACTACTCCCCTCCTGTATGCCTTTTTCTCCCACATCGACTGATCCTTTATGACCTATGTGATTCCTGCAGACCTTAACCTTTCTTCCCAGTCACCCATTGAACTCTGGCGGTGGCGTCAGTTCGTCACCACCTTACAACATCCTCCCGCTTGCCCAACCCACCCACCCTGAAAGCAACACCACACCTGACATTGTACTGGCGTTTACAAGCTCCTTGGGCACATCACAGCCGACATCTTTGACATTGTAGGCAGTGACCACGCGCCTGTCCTACTCGCCCTTGACCATAACCCCTACCCTGCCCGCGCTCACCAACCTATTTCCCACCAAAACTTGTCCACGATTACTCCCATGCCTACCGTCGCTCTATCAACACCTCGGATGCAAGCAATCCTCTCCCCCACCAAATGCCCACCGACAATGACCACACCTCCTACACCTTCCTACACCAGACTGTTGCTGACGTGGTGCATGCCCATATACCCACCAAGGCCATATACCCTCACCATCTTACACATCCTCCAAAGGTGATCCATGTGAATCCCATCGCCTCTATTGCTCCTTCCTCCGGGCTCTTGACCAGGATACACTCCAATGCCACCAGCTACTCCAGCTCCACATCATAGGTCATACCACCCATTCCTTCTGCCTTCCTGACTTCTACTGTACTATCCACAACTGTCCATTCCGCCACACCCCCCTCCCACTCACCAATACCTCGTCCTAATCCACGATCACTCCATCTGATAGACCCCACACCTCCACACTGTCCACCAGAAAGCCGTCTCACACCTCGATCTCCTCAAGTTCCTTATCAGCCGGACGTGTGGTCTCAGCCCCTCCACCATCCTCTACACTTACTGCACTTGCTGCGTCCTGTCCTCTGCAGTTTCCATCCTGCCTGGATATCTGCTGCCGGCCGTGGTGGCAGAGGGGACTGAGGCGCTCCAGTCACGGTCTGCCCGGCCACTACAGTCGGGGGGTTCGAATCCCCCCTTGGGCATGGATATTTGTGCCGTCTGTAGTCTTAGCTAGTTCATAAGTAGTTTGTAAGCTTAGGGGGCTGACGGCCCCGTAGTTAAATCCCATAAGTTATGCAAACATTTGAACATTTGGATATCCGCTCCCCCTTCCTATCACAAAACCCTCCACTTGCTTGAACGCCATGCCCTCCGCCTCACCTACCATATTCAGCTCCCCTCCCCCACGCGGATCCTATATGACCTTATCCCATTTCCCCAGTCTCCTCCAATACCACAAACACATCCGGATCCTATATACCAACTGCAAGATAGAATCCCACAACCGCCTCGTATGCTCCATCCTCACCAATCCCAAGCCTCTGCCACGCCTTTACCTCTGCCTCCCTCCCTCCCTCCCAACCCCCACCGCCGCCAAACTCTACATCCTTTCCCAGAGTAACTTCCGCCAACTCCCCCTCACCGATGACGCCGTCCGTCCTACCAACCATGATCTCTCTCGTGTATGAAGCTCAACTCCTCTCTACCCCATGGGGGTCCTGCGACATCAGTTTGAACAGTGCCTCGTTCAGTGTTGTGTGTGTGAAGTACTACAGTGTGTTTTATCTGCGTCCACCATTTACCGACAAGTGTCGCATCCTTCGTTTTTAATACTGTCTCCGAGTGCTCGCCGTCCTGTTTTGATGTCATAATGCACGTTTTTAATGTCACTGTGGCTCTTCATGTTAAATTACTATTGTGTTTTTATCCATCTGTCAAGATTGAAAATACTTCAAGTTTATCTTCATCTCTATTTTAATTTACCATTGGTTTAATTCCATTTAATGTTCTTTGTCTTCACACCCAAATTTTATTATTTCTCTTGGCTGAAGAGCAGCACTTCATGCTGCTGCCAGCCTACTGGCATGTTTGTGCTTCTGTGAAATTACAATACAGATGCTAAACATTTTTTCCCTTTATTTAGCGGGGCTCAGCAGTAGCGACAATTCTTTAAGATGACCGATAGCTGTACCGTTCGCCGGGGAAACCCACATTCAATGGTTGCCATCATTAACACATTATGCCCATGCCGCTGCAAGTAAAATTTTATCTAACACTGCACCAGTTACGGTTTAACAGGGTCTAACACGTACATATTTTCACTTCTGCAAACACTCTAAAGAGATTAAAAGTACTTTAGATTGTAAATCAATTCTAGAAAGTAATACTAACAGTCAGTCACCGCCAATAAGCGATTACATGACAAAGACTAACGATGCCGGGTTAAGAGAGCAGTGTGGACACATACCATCAGGCTTTCTTCATCGCCACAACACACTTATGATGACAAATATTGGGGGCATTCCACAACTATTTCTTGAACGACGACAATACTTATTCAGAAGTACTTCTGAACATATATGCTATCATTGCACATAAATTTTTTTTGTTGTCATTCAAACTATGAAATTATTCAAGTCCTAACGTGCATCTAATGGTTTCTAGTAATTTTCAAACTTTGAGAATCATAGCACGGACCACGACTCCAAAAAGCTTCTGGTTTTGTCAAATAGCATATGACGCAAACCACTTGTACAATTCGTTTTACTTTTGATTCAGGGGATACTGAACACACGCCTACGTTCAACTTTACTGCTTAAAATTTTAAACTTGGTATACGCAAACGATGCCCACATAGACGTTTACTGAATGGCGTCTCTTGTAAAATTTATTAATATCTTTACAGAAAACCTCCATAAAACCCGGCAAACCATCACCAACGTTGGGACACGCAACAAGTCAAACCACCTCATGTAAATAAAAAGATATCTGGAGATGTACAGTGTTAGACAATAAAATTGATCGCCGGCTGGCCGACGCAGTGGCAAAGTCCGAGTCGGTCGTGCAGTGTGGACGATAAATTCGATCGCCCCTCAGAATGCTAAGTCCGACGATGTGCACGATGTGGCAACACTGTAGAATGCTGTACACTGTCAGGAGGAAGTGTTATGTCCTTCTCGAGACAGTTCTCTGGTATATGAGCTCGTGGTCTCGTGGTAAGAGTCGCATTAACAAGTGTATAAGAAGTCGTGATATCGAATCCAACCGCAAATCTGCTGTCTTCGTTATCAGTCTGGAAGAACCTCAAATGTAACAGCGAAAAGTCCCAGAAATAATTACACAAAAGGGCTCGCTGCTGCATCAAAACAGAATTGTTTACTCTCGGGAGTATTGGGCACCGGCTACGGCGAAGCGCCAGTGGCCGCATCGCGGCTGCCGCCTGCGGACTCGGTGACAGCGGCGCGCCGCTGTGAGTCTATTTACCGGCTGTTATATCCTTACTTAAAGTTCTAGTACTTCTATTACAGTCTATATTGAATTTTTATGACATGTGAACATTAAACGTCGTAAAGTAGAATCGATATAAAGTGTCATAGGGGTGACTATTACCACATTTTTCTTGAACGTCATCAGGCCGCTCAATCAGGATTCCTAGTCACGATTGTTACTAGTGACTAGTTACGATGCTCTTATGCTGACATCTTAAGAAAAAATAAATGAGTATTAAAAGATATTTATACTCAGCAAAGTGCAACCACAACGCCAGGGTGCGCCCATTTTTTGCAAACAACTGAGACACCATTTAGTCGCACTGTAAGGACAAACGACCTAAAAAATTACATCATATGTTAGTAGTACACTATAATAATTCCAGTTGATTTCACAAACAAAACATCGAATAGTGTGTTTTGGAAGTCATCCATTCCGCACCTACTCTTTCGATCACATGTCCTCAAATAATTGTTTCCCGCCCCTACTCGAATAACCTATGACAAAAATTACTTCCAGAAAAAAATTCACGTCAAACATCGATTGGCGTCATAATTAGCTTGCAATCAGGTCGATTCTAAAGGGACAGATTTGGTAAACTACCAGAACGTTGTCAGACTTTCCCATTATCAGAGAGAATATAGCAATTAACCACAAGAGGTTTCTTGTTGTTTTCGATGTGTATTCGTGCAATTCCTGTCACAAAACGTTAAAAAGTTCTACTCCAATGAGACCCGAACCATTGGCCAAAGCCACCTCTCCGTGGCAGGCGACTACTTTACCGCAGAGCTAGCGAGGAGCTTGCACGCCAAGGCTTTCCTACTACCACATACGTCATTAGAACATATAACTCGCAACGTAAGAGACGTGATTAGTTGCAATTTCGCCGTGTAAACAATTTTATGGACCCAAAAAGCATGTACAAATAGCCTTCTGTCGCCTCTTGACTAAGAAACCAGTCAGATTATTCAATGGAAATTAGAGGAAACATCAAGTGAATTTATGAGCATAGTTCTGCGCTAACCAGGAAGTAAGACCTCGGTACCAGCGCTGACAGACTTACACTGCGATGTTGCCAAGCTTTATTGATACTATCAACAGGAAGAATAAGAGCCGAGGTGATTGCCAAGCGAGCTCGACAGAGACTTAGCTCGCAGGTCGCGCGCCTGCTGGGGGTCCGAACACCTAAAGTATATGTCAATGAACCCTGCTCGCAATTCCGTAACTAGCTTCAATGAGCCGATCGCTGTCAGTAATAAAAATATACCGATGCACCGACCGCTAACATAGTAATAAATGTCTCAATTAGTTGAGTATTCTGTCAAAAGTCTTTCACCAGTGCTGTTTCACATTTCTTCGAGCATTTCCATTGATTATACTGAAAACATTAGCTGGAAGCGTTAGTTTTCTTTACAATTATAGACTCAAAAAATATCTTTCTTGATATCGCTGTCAGTGGCACAAACGAACGAAAAGAAATCAATGCAGCATTGTTTTCAAGATGTGAACATTTCTGGGATGGCTTCGTAACATGGAGTGCAAAATAAGAAGAGCTTCTGTTATTTAAACATAGAATTAGGAACAGTAATGTATAGATTAATTTATCCGTCATAATCTCCCATGTTGTATTTTACTTTTTTTTCAGGTTGTTTCCAGTTTCTTATTTCATCCTCTTTCAATAGCTTCTAACCTTATTATGTTCTTTATTGTGGTTAGTTAAGATAATTTGATGTTTCTTTCCAAGTACTTATTTTCTTCTTTGCTCATGCTATTGTAGATTAATTCTTCCAGAAGTATAAAAATAATTGTTTCTTTAGCCTTTCATCATTCATTTAATACATATGTCCAACAAAAGTTAACCCTCACTTAACCACTCCGACAGATATTTTTTTTCCATATTTTTGCAGGTCTCATTACTATGGATTTTCCAACTGCTGTATTTTCTCTTGGACCCATTTTCTTTCTTATAATCCGTCTATTATTCTTTTTGTGTCGTCTGCACATTTGATAAGGTGTATATTTGCAACACTTAAACTAATATTTAATATTCATTTTAGTATTAGCATCACATAATCATAATGTATAAGAATTTATACAATGCTGGTACTATTTATAATTTTCGTCTTTTGTGCGGTCGTTACCTGTAAGGACATCGATGGGAGTTAAGTGCTCAGTATTCTTGCAAACACAGAATATCAAACTGTCCAGTGTTTTTATACCTCCTAAGGATACCGTTAGACCCGTAAATCAGTACGTGGCTTTTCCGACGAAATAGATGTTTTTGCGCATCTCCTATAGTATTAATGTGCGTATTGTTCTGAGATAGAGGGTGCGGTGCTGTGGCTATGGTTTGCGGTTATCATGCGGTCGTGTACAGATCATCGTTATAATATGCTATGGAAAATTGCTTTTGTCGTAGTAGTTGCATTAATAAACAAACTTTCTTCAAACATGAATTATATTTCTGGTAGGTAGTTAGTATCACGTGTGTGGATAACATTCTGATCAGGTACGTTTCCATCAAACCTTTGTAGAGAGAAGTAACGTAGGCTTTTGCATTGTAAAATTGTACCGCGGACAGGTACTCCACTGTACTGAACCTGTGATATTTCTTTTTGCAGGCAGGTTGAAGGTTGCACTGAAAATGTATAAAGCAATCAACTTGCGTAAGCCTAATGGAGAAAATATTTCGAGGGAAGTTTCTATAGAAATATAACATTCTGTTCTGCATCTGTTTAACGTGCCTGCTTTCACACTAATGATCAGATATGAGCGGTTAACGTCAAAATTGATCGCAGTAATAATAATTTTTAAATTATTGTTCAAAGCGATAGATTGGCTGGCCAGTACTTACCTTTGTGCTGTACCGCCGATAATGAAAAAAAAAGGAAACGGACGAAAAGGATTAGCTTTCTGAACCCAGTTCCTTCTTCAGGTGGAAAAGAAGGGAAGATAAAAGGATGGGTACGGAAAGGGAAGGTGATTCCCGCCCTGGGTCATGAGGATGGTGTTACGGAGTGTGGAAGTTAGAGATACTGTACTATAATACTGAACCAAGTCAGAGAGGATATAATAACGAAAGAGGAAAGCCCAAGCAGTACACACACACACACACACACACACACACACACACACACACACACACACACACACACACACACACACACACAAAATTATATATCTCCGAGTAGTATTTCCATCATTAACCAAATAATAATTTTTGGAATTTAAATAAACTATGTTTTCGGATAAGATAAAAAAACAGTCGGGTATCACCTGCTTATTCCATGAAATATGCACAGTTCTCCAAGAATTGGTGTTTCAGTTACCTGTGCTACAAATTCTGTTCCTAATTCTTTTCTGGTACAGCAAACGATAATGCCTAAGAGGATACCGCAATTCGTTCCGTGACAAACGGACTACATATTTGAATAAAGTCTGCTGTAATGATGGTGCTTTAGTAATGAAATTACTGTGTCTAAAATGACTATTTCTGAATAATATTACACGACATACACTCTTTAATGATGTGGTGTGTTGTTGTGGTTGTAGTCTTCAGTCCGTAGACTGGTTTGATGCAGTTATCCACCTCCACGCTACCCTATCTTGCGCAAAACTCTTCGTCTCTGAGTAAGAAAGGCATCCCGCATCCCTTTGAATCTGCTTGCTGTATCCATCGCGTCGTCTACACCTGCGATTTTTACCCCACCCGCTCCCCTCCGAAACTAAATTGACGTTTTATTGATGTCTCAGAATGTGTCCTATCAATCGATCCCGTCTTTTAGACAAGATATGCAAGAAATTTCTCTTCTCCCCAATTCTATTCAGAACGTTCTCATTAGTTACATGATGTACCCATCTACTCTTCAGCATTCTCCGGTTGCAAGAAATTTAGAAAGTTATCCTCTTCTAGTCTGAACTACTTTATCGTCAACGCCACACTGCCGTACAAGGACACACTTCGGACAAATGCCTTCTCTTCTACAGAAATACTTTTCCTCCCATTGCATTCTACATTTTATGTCTTCACTACTCCGGGCATCAGAAGTTATTTTACAATCCAAATAACAAAACTCAGCGGAGCGAGGTAGGGCAGTGGTTAGCACACTGGACCCGCATTCGGGAGGATGGTGGTTCAAATCCACCTTCGGTCATCCTGATTTACGTTTTCGATGATTTCCCTACATCACTCCAGGCGAAAGACAGGATGCTTCCTTTCAAAGGGCACGCCCGATTTACTTCCCCATCCTTATCTGAAATCGAGATTTATGACCTGTCTAGTGCCTCCAAACCACAGCCCAACCCTCCAAACCCCCCTCCGACCCACACACAACCAACAAATCTCATCTATTACTTTTAATGTCTCGTTTTCTAATATATTCCCTTCCACATCACCTGATATTCTTAGACTAAATTTCATTATTCTTTTTATGCTGTTATTGTTTATTTCATACCCTCTTTTCAAGACACTGTCCTTTCCATAGAATTGCTCTTATAGGTCCATTGTAGTCTGTCAGAATTACTACGTCATCGGCAATTCGCAAAATCTTTACTTCTTGTCCCTGACCATTAATCATTTCTGCAAATTTCTCCTTTCTCTTCTTCACAGCCTGCTCAATGAACAGATTGAACATCATTGGGGAAAAAGATACAGGCCTGTGTTACTCCCTTCCCAGCTACTGTGTCCCTTTCATGCTCTTCGGCTCTCACAAAAGATGACTGGCGTTTGCACAAATTGTATACTACCCTGCGGTACGCTGAACGATGATATGAGTAGCTTGTTATCATAGGCGGCGGACATATATCGTTTGTAGATAATTGAGATAACTCCACGTTTCGTAATAAAAATGGTTTAACACGTATGGCTGTTAGTTTGGTCATCACTTAGTTGCAAATGATCACCAAAACAGCATGGAAATACACGTTTCGTAATTAAAATTGCGTTTACCTGTATTATTTGTAAAAGGTAAGAAGCTACTCGTATATTTATGCAGATTCTGACCTGTACTGTCGGCATGATAACTTCGGACTAAAGCCTCTACACTTCTGTTAGTTGCTTTATATAGGTATCACGTTAGTGGTATAGATGGTACGCAAAATACTTCAGTTATAAGCCTGGTATTGAGTAGAGGTTCATCGTAGTTGGGTAACTGGGGCGATGGTCTTCTTATCAGCACCAAACTGCATCGTTTGGTATGATTCAGCCAGTCATGCTCAATCTGACTTGATGGACACGGAAATGTTTAACTGACAAAGGCCTCTTAGCGATATTTGAACCCAACTTGTTAGACATCGTATACAAAACATTAATACAGTGCTTAAATTACAAATACGTTCTTCAAATATAAATAGATGAAATAACTTGAAACCTATTTATTTACAGGACCACAGCCCCATCCATGAAAGCTGCGCCGTTCAAGAATAGTTTCGTAGCGAATATCGCATAAAGCTGATTGAGTTCGTTCCACTGTCACCGGACCTTAATCCTGTTGAGAATATGTGGGCGGAAGTAACGAGGTCGTTGCCACTTGGATCAAGAAAACGCAAGCGACTATTGGGAAAATATAGAACATACATGGTGGCAAATAAACCACTATGAAACATTATCAAGGCAGTTAGTAGAGTCAGTTCCAAGACGCCTTAGAAAAATATTAAGAAATGTTGCTGGATGGGTAGGCTATAGGAATAGTCCCTTCTCAAAAAATCAAGCAGTGTGTATGTATGTGTGTGTGTGCGTGTGTGCGAGTATGTAAAAGACAAGCAACAATAAAAATGCATATAATATCAATGTGGAATGTTTTAATGACTTCTAAAGCTACAAAATTCGAGGTGACCCAAACAATTTCCTGTAAATTACATAAAATGGAATAATGGAGAATGTATTACGTTTTTAAAGTAGTTGGCAGTGCATTTCAGGTGTAGAGAATCGCAACAAGTGCATCTGTAAACAGCGCCTCACTCCAGCACACGCCAAGACACAAAGAGGAAGACGTCGTCTTGGTTCTGCACGCAGTGTGCCGACAATATCTGCATAGGTGTCTCGTAACTAAAATCAGTCTCTATTCCGATGACTTTTTACCCGCACAGGAAGACAACCTAGGTGAGACCAAAATTCATGCAACACACACGAAAATAATTGAGGAACTTTTCTGCACTCGGTAGTGGTACCAAGTAATAACCTTTTGTGAGTAGCATATAATAAATTTCCTTCTCTCGTATCACAGCCCTTGTGTCAGTGTGAAATGATAAACATGCTGGGGTTCCGAAGTCTGATATGATGCTGATGCGTAATAGTTCCGATCGTAAACATCAAACTCCAGGACTTTCCTTTCTACATAACTATTCCTCACAACCCTTTATTTATGTAATTGCGGACATCAAATTTTTCTTGTGAATGAAAGATGTGTTACTTTACGTACTATGGCACTAGCTATACCCGTCCATGCGTTGCTGTGATACAGATTGAATGGAAAAGGCTGGCCGCGGTGGCCGAGGGGACTAAGGCGCTTCAGTCACGGTCTGCACGGCCACTACGGTCGGGGGTTCGAATCCCCCCTCGGGTATGGATATTTGTGCCGTCCTAGTTCGTAAGTAGTTCATAAGTAGTTTGTAAGTTTAGGGACTGATGACCCCGTAGTTAAGTCCCATAGACTATACAAACATTTGAAATGTAAAAGAAAGGTAAGAGGAACCATACATTTCTTATATACGTAATTTCCCACTGCCTTGTGGATGGGAACTGGACTTACGTCCTACATTCTCTGCTCCGCTTATCTCTGTCCCCTCTCTCTGTTGTTGTTGTTGTTGGTTTTTTGAGGGAACTAAACAGCTAGGTCATCAGTCCCCTGTTAGTAACTGAGAGTCCATTGTCAATAATGAAAAGTAAAACGAAGCTCTAAAATTGGTCACGCACATAAGGTACAGGTTGACGATGGACAGACCACTGACAACGTAAAACAAAGACACACAGAATTGTTAAAAGAAAGTCAGGAATAAAACTGGCTAATGGAGTATCTTGGCTGGCTGATCACAAAGAAGAAACAGGATGAGCCAGCCATACTGCATACACTAAGAACCCCTAAGGGTGTAAAAAGGGAAAAAACTATATTGGTGGTGGCCTAAGATGTCAGGCCACAGCACCCACCGTTAGATAGAGTCATAAAAACCATCAGCGCGGATAAAACTTAAAACTTTGTTAGCCATAGAGGCGTCGTCTCCTAAAACTAAAGGTAGTGCGTCTGGAAGAGTAAAATAGTTCCTCAGGTCGGCTAAAAGCGGACAGTCCATCAAAAGTGCCAATACAGTGCCACATCGACACACGGGTGGAGCCTCACGCCGAAGAAGATACCCGTGGGTGAGCCACGTATGTCCAATCCAGAGGCGACAGAGGACAACTGACTCTCGGCGGGTCGACCGCAGTGAAGATTTCCACAAAGCTGTGGAGAGCTTCACTGCCCGAAGCTTATTCGGTGCAGTCGCCGTAACCTACTCGGTGCTCCAAGCCTCGCGCACCCTCCGGTGCAACACCAGTTTAACATCCTGTTCCGTGACACCAATTGTGAGAGGTGGTCCCATAGTGGCCAATCGATCCACATGCTCATTCCCTGGTATGCCAACATGACCTAGGGTCCACACAAAGACCACAGAACGGCCAGATTGGCATAGGGAGTGATCAGTTTCCTGGATCGACCGCACTATTGGGTGCCGAGAGAAACACTGGTCGATCGCTTGTAAGCCACTCAGGGAGTCAGTACAGATGGCGAATGACCCCCTGGGGCAGGCTTTGAGATGTTGTAGAGCTCTGAGAATAGCGACCAGCTCGGCGGAGAAGATGCTACTCTCACAGGGCAGAGAATGCTGTTCTACGTGGTTGTGATGTAGAAACGCATATCCAGCACGGCCATCTACTACGGAACCATCTGTGTAAATGGCGTCTGCGGCACGGAACGGCTCGAGCACTTGCAGAAACTGGTGACGGAGATGTATGGGAGAAACAGAGGCATTCGACGCATGGGACAGATCCAGACGGAGCTGCAAACGAGGAATGGACCAAGGAGGAGTGTGAAAGGAATAGTGGAAAGTGGTAGGAAGTGGGTAGGATGTGAGAGACGAAAGAAGGATACGAACACGGACCGTGATCGGGTATCCCGACCTTGGCCGTCGTGGGGGGATAGGTAGTGCAACGTCCGGAAAAAGGAGCCGGCGGTTCGGGTGGAAGGGCGAGGCCTGAACATGAGCAACGTAAGATGTTAACAGGTGTTGCCTACGGAACCGCAGTGGGAGGATTCCAGCTTCGACGAGGAGGCTTGTCACAGGGCTTGTCCGAAAAGCCCCTGTCGCCAAACGGATACCACTGTGTAAAATTGGATCCAACGCTTGCAGTGCTGACGGCGCAGCCGAATCGTAGACTATGCAGCCATAGTCTAGGCGTGACTGAATGAGGGCCCTGTAAAGTTGTAAGAGCGTTGGGCGTGAGGCTCCCCAAACAGTGTGGCTGAGACAACGTAGGATGTTGAGGTGTCGCCAGCACTTGCGTTTCAGCTGGTGAAGGTGTTGCACCCAGGTGAGACGGTGGTCGAACAACATGCCTAGTAACGTGTGTGTTTCTACGACACGTAGCAGGTCTCCAGCTAGATAGAGTTCGGGCTCCGGGTGTACTGCCCGATGTCGGCAGAAATGCATCACATGGGTCTTCGACGCAGAGAACTGAAAACCGTGGGCAAATGCCCACGACTGCGCCTTTCGAATGGCTACTTGCTACCGATGTTCAGCAACACTGATGCTGGTGGAGCTAAAATACATGCAGAAGTCATCGGCATACAAGGAAGTGGATACCGATGACCCCACCGCCGCCGCAAGGCCGTTGATGGCGACTAAAAATAAAGGGACACTGAGAACGGAACCCTGTGGGACTCCGTTCTCTTGACAATGAGGTGAGCTAAAACAAGAACCAACACGGACTTTAAAAGAACGCAACGCCAGGAAATTCTGAATAAATATGGGAAGCGGACCCCGTAAATCCCATTCGTACAGTGTAGACAAGATATGGTAGCGCCAGGTAGTGTCGTATACTTTCCGCAGGTCGAAAAATACGGCAACCAGGTTGGTTGGTTGGTTGGTTGGTGTTGGGGGGTTTAAAGGGGACTAAACTGCTTGGTCATCAGTCCCCTGTTCCCAGCTAAGAGATCACAGGGTTCCATGGATGATTAAAATAAGCACCCTGCAACTAGAACAGAAGACGTACATGAAGACAGTGTTGGTCATATTTGCAACATAAAAAGCGAAAGGGAACCACTGTAGTGGTGGGACTAATAATCAACTAAAAATCACAGCAGATGTTGTTGGCTGGCTGATCACTAGGATAATAATGGATGAGCCAGTCATTCCGCACATACTATACAACTGTCAGTCGGAAAAGGGTCTGACAAGACAAAAGTGACAACAGATTAAAACTATAAGCGGTGTATGCCTGAAGATCATGCATACGAACCCACCGTTAAAGCTTGTGATAAAAGCCCGCTGCGCGAATAAAACCTAAAACACAGTCAGCCATAGAGGCGTCATCAGCTAAATTCAAAGGGAGTGCAGGAGGCAGCTTAAAAGACTGCTGCAATGCGGCTAAAAGTGGACAGTCCAACAAGATGTGGACTACAGTCAATACAGCTCCACAATGACATTCTGGCGGTTCCTCTCGGCATAAGAGGTGGCCGTGCGTTAGCCACGTATGGCCGATATGCAGGCGACGAGAACGACTGAGTCCCTTCGAGAAGGCCTTAGGGAAGTCTTCCAAGCTGCTGTCGTGGGCTTGATTCCACGGAGCTTATTGGGCATACTCATTGTTGCCCATTCCGAATTCCAAGCCTCAAAGATCTTTCGGTGGAGACCCAAGCGGATATCGCCTTCTGGGGTACCGATATCCAGGCACTGGCATGTGATGGCCTGCTTGGCCAGCTAATCAGCGCGTTCGTTCCCTATAATTCCAATGTGGCCTGGGGTCCATATGAAAGCCGCAGAACGGCCTGACTTGTCAAGACTAAACACCGTGACTTGGATGGATCGCACCAAGTGGTGTCTGGGGAAGCAGTGGTCTAGAGCGTGCAAGGCTCTCAGAGAGTCACTACAGATAAGATATGACTTCCTGGGGCATGCTCTGAGATGGTCGAGTGCACGGGTTATTGCGATTAGCTCTGCCGTAAAGACAGTACAGCCAGAGGGCAGGGAGCGCTGTTCGGTGTGGTCGCCATGAACATAGGCGTAACCCACTCTGCCGTCTACCTGGGAGCCATCAGTGTATATGACGTCTGCATCACGGAATGTGTTAAGTATGTCCAGGAACTGGTGTCGAAGTAATTGTGGTGAAATCGATGCCTTTGGACTGCCGGACAGTTGCAGGTGAAGCTGGAGGCGTGGGATGGTCCAAGGAGGAATATTAGATAGGCAAGAGAATGCAGGACGGAGAGGAAAAGACTCTAGGGAAGAAAGAAGAGAATGTACACGGACCGCAACTGGAAGACCCGATCTGGGTCGACGTTGCGGAGAGGGAAGGTCGGTATTTGCAAACAATAACCTATGATTTGGATGGTGAGGCGTAGCGTGGACATGGACAATGTAGGAGGCCAGCAACTGTTGCCGGCGGTACCTCAAGGGAGGGATGCCAGCTTCGGCAAGGAGGCTAGGCACAGGGCTGGTGCGGAATGCCCCTGTTGCTAAACGGACACCACTATGTAGAATGGGATCCAAGATCCTCAGTGCTGAAGGTGATGCAGAGTCATATACTTGGCTCCCATAATCCAGGCGTGATTGGATGAGCGCCTGAAAGAGGTGCATGAGGGTCCGACGGTGAGCTCCCCAGGCAGTATGGCTGAGACATCGCAATATATTTAGGTGCCGCCAGCACTTCTGCTTCAGCTGACGAAGGTGTGGCCCCCAAGTCAGTCGGTTGTCAAACAGCAAGCCGAGAAACCGATGGGTTTCTGCAACATGAAGCTGGTCAGCAGCTAGGTACAGTTCTGTGTCAGGGTGAACAGCCCGATGACGACAAAAGTGCATCACCCAGGTTTTAGAAGCTGAAAAAGTAAAGCCATGCGTCGTGACCCATGACTGTGCCCTTCGGATGGCTCCCTGAAGACGCCTTTCAGCAACACCAATGCTAGGAGACCTGTAGTATAAGCAGAAGTCATCGGCGAATAAAGAACAACAAACCGATGACCCCACTGCCGCAGCAAGACTGTTTATCGCTATTAAAAAGAGCGGTACGCTGAGAACGGAGCCCTGTGGGACTCCATTCTCCAGCACTCGGCGTGAGCTGAAGGAGGTACCAAATCTCACCCTAAAAGTGCGTAGCGAGAGGAAATTCTTGATAAAAATTGGGAGTGGACCCCGTAAGCCCCAATCATACAGTGTAGCGAGAATATGGTGGCGCCATGTCGTGTCATACGCCCGCCGGAGGTCAAAAAAGACCGCAACTAAGTGCTCACGTCTAGAGAAGGCTGTACGGATGGCCGACTCCAAAGACACTAAATTGTCGATAGTGGAGCGACCCTGGCGGAAACCCCCCTGTTGTGGGGCTAGTAGACTCCGATCTTCAAGGATCCACATAAGAAGGCGACTCACCATACGCTCAAGCAACTTACACAGGTCATTAGTCAAGCTGATGGGGCGGTAACTGTCAACTGCCAGCGGATCTGCTCCCGGTTTCATAACAGGGATAATAATACTATCCCGCCAATGGGATGGGAAAACACCCCCTGTCCGGATCCTATTAAATAAGGCGAGCAATTTCTGATGGAAGTCCGCTGACAGGTGACGGATGAACTGGCCATGTATGCGGTCTGGTCCCGGAGAGGTATCGGGACATGCAGCAAGAGCAGTGGTAAACTCCCTTTCCGTAAATGGAGCATTGTACAGTTCCCGGCGACGAGTGTGGAAAGATAGAGGATTTCGCTCCACCCGTTGTTTAAGGGAGCGGAAGGAGGCACTATAATTTGCTGTCGCGGAGCATCTTGCATAATGCTCTGCCATGCACTCAGAAATTACGGCCGGGTCAGTACAGAGTGTTCCATCGGCGGTCAGAGATGGGATTCCCGCTGGTGGGCGGTATCCATAGAGGCGCCGTACCTGAGACCAGACGCGAGAATGGGAGGCACGAGAGCCTATAGAGGCGACGTACCGCTCCCAACAGTCCTGTTTACTTTGCCTGGTAAGTCGTCGGGCTCGGGCCCTGAGCCTTTTAAAAGCTATCAGATTCTCAAGTGTAGGGCGGCGCCGGTGGCATTGTAGTGCTTGCCGACGGTCCCGTATAGCCTCAGCAATCTCTGGCGTCCACCAGGGCACGACCTTGCGCCGAGGGGAACCAGTGGTGATCGGAACGGTCTCCTCTGCAGCTGAGACTATAATAGCTGTGACCTGTTGGACTGCCGTATCAATATCATTTGGTAATGGAACAGAAGCCACAGCAGCCGAGGTGTAACGCTGCCAGTCTGCTCGATGTAGACACCATCTGGTTGGGTAACCTGCAGGTTCAAAGTGCTGGAGTGACAGAAGAATGGGGAAATGGTCACTCCCGCAAAGGTCGTTGTGGACCCTCCAACTCAAATGTGGGAGCAGGCCTGGGCTACATACAGATAGGTCAATAGCAGAATATGTGCCATGTGCTATACTAAAATGTGTGGGTGCACCAGTGTTTAAGAGGCATATGTCCTGCTGTGTCAGTAACGTTTCAACGTGTCTACCACGTCCCGAGGGCTGTATACCGCCCCAGAGAGGATGGTGGGCGTTGAAGTCCCCCAAAAGGATAAATGGTGGGGGTAGCTGCGCGACCAAGGCAGTGAGGTCAGCAAGGGAAACGACCTCATCTGGTGGGAGGTATAGAGAGCAGACAGTTATGTCCTGTATTGTTCTGAGTCTAACAGCCACTGCCTCGAGAGCCGTGTTAAGAGGCACGGCAGCACTAGGAACAGTGGCGAGGACATAAATGCAGACACCTCCAGATACCCTGTTGTAGTCAGCGCGGTTGTTATAGTACCCTGATTGCCGCGGAGGGCTGGGGTCCGCTGGACAGGAAACCATGTTTCCTGTAGGGCTACACAGATAGCAGGATAGCGGCACAGTAATTGCTGCAGCTCGGGTAAGTGGCGGAAAAAGCCGCCACAGTTCCATTGCAAGATCATGCTACTTCTTGATTGCTGAGGCATGGTTCCACAGAATCACCGGTCGTCGCCGTCGGTGGAGGCAGGGCCTCTACATCCATCGCCTCCAAAGTCTTGGTGATAGCCAAGTCCTCTGGTGAGGCGAGGAGTTCCACCACGTCCTCAGATGTGTGAGGTGGTGGTGGTGGTGGTGGTGGTGGTGGTGGTGGTGGCGGCGGCGGCGGCATAGTGTCCACCGTGGAAGGCGTTTGCTTAGCAGCCTTCGACTTTTTCTTCTCTCGCTCCTTTTTAGGTTTCTCTTGCTGGGAGGGCTTTGGGGCCTCGACCTCAGCCTCAGGGACTGAGGAGGACCTTGAAGCCCTACGACCACGAGTCAAAGTAAGTGGCTGTGTCAGCCACTCACTGGTACCCACATTATCAGTGGGAGAAACCATAGGAGGAAGGGAGCCCAGGGACCCCTTCCTGGCAAGAGGTGCCGGAGAAGGCTGCTGCTTCTCCAGCTGGGTGTTAGGGACTGGAGTCCCCAACGGGTGTGGGGCAGTTGCCCCCACAAGAGGTGGTGGGGGGGGGCAACAGAGGAAGGGCCCCCAACCGTCAAGGTGGCAGTTTGATGTTTTCGGCCCACAGGGGCCACAGAAGGTGGCGTGTCATGGGAGGCTGACGTCCCCATAGCGGTCGGACACGACGCAATGGCAGCAAAGGATGACGACATCCGAACGGGATGAAGACGCTCATATTTTCGTCTGGCCTCTGAGTACGGTAATCTATCCAGGGTTTTGAATTCCATGATCTTGCGTTCTTTATGTAGCACACTACAGGTCGGCGAGCAAGGTGTGTGTTGCAGCCCACAATTCACACACACAGGAGGAGGTGTACATGGCGCATCCGGGTGTGATGGACGCCCACAGTCCCTACCGGTGGGGCTGGAAGTGCATCGGGAGGACATATGCCCAAACTTCCAGCACCGAAAGCATCGCATAGGGGGAGGGATGTAAGGTTTTACTTCACACCGGTATATCATTATCTTGACCTTCTCAGGCAGTACATCGCCCTCGAAGGCCAAGATAAATGCACCGGTGGCAGCCCTGCGATCTTTCGGTCCCCTGTAGATGCGCCGGACGTAGTGAACTCCTCTCCGCTCTAAATCAGCACGCAATTCGTCGTCAGTCTGTGACAGAAGATCACGGTGGAATATTAAGCCCTGGATCATGTTGAGCGTCTTATGCGGCGTGAAACTCACGGCGACGTCTCCTAGCATGTCACAGGCGAGTAAAGCCTTTGACTGTGCAGGGGATGCCGCTTGTATTAAGACAGACCCGCTTCTCATTTTAGAAAATGATGCGACTTCGCCAAATCTATTTTCGATGGTTTCAACAAAAAATTGCGGCTTAGTATTAGTAAAGGATTCCCCATCAGCCCGAGTACAGACTAAGTACTGGGGTGAGTAAGGCTCAGATCTGTTGAGGGCCTGACGTTCTTCCCAAGGTGTGGCCAGGGAAGGGAACGATCTGGGTTCATACTGCGCACCATTAAATTCATTTCTTCCTCTCTTAGAGACGGCGGTTTTGCGCCCGCCCACGCTGTTTATGGCTCGTTTCATTTCTGTCCCACGAGCAGCTAGGGAACTAGAGGTCCACCCAGGCAGAGCCCCGCTTGCCTGGGTAAGCCTTGTACAACTGAGGTGCAGCAGGTTCCTCAGAGGTTGCTCGCTAGCAGCTGTACAACCTCAACAGCCATGCATCTCCTCGGCACGTAGCACACCTTGAGATTGAGGGGTTTTTACAAAGGTTTGTACCGTCCTCACGACCCGGGCGATTAAGCCAAGATCCCCGGGCTCTGAAACGTACAACGTTCCACCGTCGCGCCGAACAATGGTCGTTGAAGCACGCACATCGCTTACGGTGTAGTGGACTGTTGGCGCGACACAGCCCACAGCTCAGGACCCCGGGTTCGCCAAGCCCGTACTCAGCAAATTAATGCCGAGCCCCTGAGGGGCGGCAACCAGGTGTTCGCGGCGACTAAATGCCGTACGGATGGCCGACTCCAGTGACACAAGATTGTCAACAGCGGAGCGACCTTGACGGAACCCACCCTGTTGTGGAACCAGAAGTCCCCGGTCCTCGACGATCCACATGAGCCTCCGACTCACCAAGCGTACGAGGAGCTTGCATGGAACGTTGGTGAGGCTGATCGGGCAGTAGCTATCTGCCACCTGCGTATCTGCCGCAGGCTTAATCACCGGGATGATAATGCTTTCCCGCCACGAGGACGGAAAAACACCCTCAAGCCATATGCGATTAAACAGGGCGAGAAGTTGGCTTTTGGCATCCGCTGATAGGGGTCGGAGGAACTGGCTGTGAGTGCGATCGGGTCCAGGGGAGGTATCCGGGCATGCAGCAAGGGCACTATCCAACTCCCACTCAGTAAATGGGACGTTACATGGTTCACGACGTCGTGTTCGAAATGAAATTTGCTGGCTCTCTGCTCGCTCTTTAATGGCACGAAAATCTGCACTATAGGCAGCAGTCTCCGATGTACGTGCAAAATGATCTGCCAGGTGCTCAGCGACGGCTACAGGGTCAGTACACAGCATACCCTGGACGCTGAGGCATGGAATTCCCGCCGGTGGGCGGTGCCCGAAGAGGCGTCGAACTTGCGACCACACCTTGGAAGGAGAAGCGCGAGAACCAATGGACGCGACATACTTCTCCCACGAGGCTCTCTTACTGTCTTGTATCAATCGCCGGGCCCGTTCCCGGAGGCGCTTGAAGGCTACAAGATGTTCGACAGAAGGGTGACGTCGGTGGCGCTGTAGTGCTCGCCAATGTTCCCGAATGGCCTCAGCAATGTCTGGTGTCCACCAGGGCACCGATGGGCGATGGAGCGAACCGGATGTTGTGGGAACAGAGTTTTCGGCTGCAGAAACAATGGCCTCTGTGACCTGCTGAACGGCGGCATCAACATCTGCTGGAAGCGGAGAGGAATTCACAGCAGCTGAAGAGTAAGCTGGCCAGTCAGCCCTACGGAGGGACCAGCGAGGCGAATGGTCGGCAGGCGAACACTGTGGGAGCGACAGAAAGATCGGGAAATGGTCACTGCCACACAGGTTGTCATGGACCCTCCAGGTGAGACGTGGAAGGAGGCTAGGGCTGCAGACGGACAGGTCTATGGCAGAATACGTACCATGTGCCGTGCTAAAGTGGGTAGGAGCACCGGTGTTAAGAAGGCAGAGATTCTGCTCTGACAGGAGAGATTCAACATCCCTACCCTGGGCCGAGGTCTGTGTCCCGCCCCACAGAGGGTGGTGGGCGTTGAAGTCCCCCAAAAGAAGAAAGGGTGGGGGAAGTTGGGCGACCAAGGCTGCGAGGTCTGTAGGAGAGATGGCCTCATCAGGTGGAAGGTAAACAGAGCAGACGGTAAAGTCTTGCACTACCCGGAGTCGAACAGCGACTGCCTCTAGAGATGTTTGAAGAGGCACAGCAGCACTGGGACAGAGGCGTGGACATAAACACACACGCCGCCAGACACCCTGTCGTAGATGGCTCGGTTTTTAAAATAGCCCCGAAAGCCTCGGAGGGCTGGGGTCCTGTCGACGGGGAACCATGTTTCCTGCATCGCTAGACAGATTGCAGGGAAGTGGCAGAGTAATTGTCGCAACTCTGCCAGATGGCGGAAAAATCCGCCGCAGTTCCACTGCAAGATTTCGTTTGCAGTCTGCTGAATAGCCATAATGTACGAGATGAAACGGTCATTCAGCAGGGGCACCTGCTGCCGATTCTACAGAATCCGCAGGATCGAGAACCATGGGTTCTGGCGATCCTAGGAAGGCGAGATCCTCAGGAGACGCGAGGATCTCCACCTCGTCTTCAGTGGCCAAAGATGTGAGCGAGCGCTCCTTTCGAGCCACTGAAGGGTCCTTAATCTTTTCTTTCTTCTTTTTGGTCTTTTCTCCTGCTGGCCCTTTGGTGTTAAGGGCTGGGTGGACTTTCCACAAGCGACATCAGGGACTGCCGAAGAGCTGGAAGCCCTTCGGTCATCGGTTGTTGGATCCTTTAGCCTAAGGCTAGGATCTCCTGGCGCACTCTGAGAAACCTCGGAAGGGAGCGTCCCGAGGGACCCCTTCCGAGCAAGAGGGGCCGGGGAAGACTGTTTCTTCTCCAGCTGGTGAGTGGGGACAGATGTCCCCGATGGTGGGGGAGAAGTTGCTCCCACAGGTGTCGAGGGAGCGAGAGATAGAGACGGGCCCCCACCCGTCACGGAAGATTGACGGCCCTTAGGGCCCACAGGAAGAGACAACACTGATGGTTTCACTGGTCTCAAGGAAGCTGCTGTAATTGTGGCAAAAGACGTTTCCATACGGACAGGGTGAAGCCTCTCATATTTCTTACGTGCCTCATAGAAAGTCAGTCGGTCCAAGGTCTTTATTTCCATAATTTTACGTTCCCGATGTAAAACTGAGCAGTTCGGCTAGCATGGCGGGTGATGTTACCCACAATTCACACATAGCGGAGGCGGGGTGCAGGGGGCAATCGGGTGAGGTGGCCGCCCACATTCCCTACATGTTGGGCTGGAAGTACATCGGGACGACATGTGCCCGAACTTCCAGCACCGGAAACACCGCATAGGAGGGGGGACATAGGGCTTGACTTCACACCGGTAGACCATTACCTTAACCTTCTCAGGCAGTGTATCGCCTTCGAAGGCCAAGATAAAAGCACCGGTGGCAACCCTACTTTCTTTAGGACCCCTGTACACCCGCCGGACGAAGTGGACACCTCGTCGCTGCAAGTATGCTCGCAGCTCGTCATCGGTCTGGGATAAAAGATCGTGATGATAGATAAGACCTTGGACCATATTTAATGATTTGTGGGGCGTGACACGCACCGGGATATTACCCAGCCTGTCGCAGGCAAGTAGTGCCCGCGACTGGGCCGAGGACGCCGCCTGTAACAGAACGGCCCCACTCCTAATCTTCGACTTCACCAAACTTGTCTTCAATTGTGTCAACAAAAAACTGAGGCTTAGTAGAAGTGAAAGATTCGCCATCAGTACGCTCACAGACCAGATATTGAGGTGAGTATGGCTCAGATCTATTAAGTGCCCTTCTTTCCTCCCATGGTGTGGCAAGGGACGGAAACGTCTTAGGATCATAAGTAGAGGCGTTAAACTCTGTCTTCCCACGCTTAGAGACGCCGTTTTCGCGACCGGCCACGCTCTTATTTGCTCGTTTCATGTTCGTCCCACGAGCAGCTAGGGAACTAAAGGTCCACCCAGGCAGAGCCCCGCTTGCCTGGGTAAGCCTTATACAACTGAGGTACGGCAGGTTCCTCAGTGGTTGCTCGCTAGCGGCTGTTCAACCTCAACAGCCATGCATCTCCTCGGCACGTAGCACACCTTGAGATTGAGGTTGAGGTTTTTTTATAGAGGTTTGTACCGTCCTCGCGAGCCGGGCGATTAAGCCAAGATCCCCGGGCTCTGAAACGTACAACGTTCCACCGTCGCGCCGAACGATGGTCGCTGAAGCACGCACAGAGCTTACGGTGTAGCGGACTGTTGGCGCGACACAGCCCACAGCTGAGGACCCCGGGTTCGCCAAGCCCGTACCCAGCAAACTAATGCTGAGCCCCTTAGGGCCCCTCTCTCTGTACCTTTCCTCGTTCCTCTCTCTTTGTCCAAACTTCCTCCTTCCCCACTCCTTGTCCATTTTCTCCTGCCCATCTTCTCCCCTCTCTGTCTATCCGATCCTCCTCCCCCTCTTTCTGGGCATCTTTACCTCCTCCGTCTCCCTCTACATCTCATCATTACGCTTTCCCTGTTCGTCTCCTCCTCACTTCTATTTCATCTTAGAATTGTTTCTAACCTAGAGCCATGTTTAGTGTTATGATCAAAATCGTATTATTCCGAAAGCTTTGAAATGTTGACAGAACGATCTAATAGAATATGTGCATGATTTCATAGCCCAAATTTTTCAGTATGTGTCACATATGAATTTATATAAACTTTATCATTCGAAAAAGACTTATACTAAAAATCGCAAAAGTAACGAATTTATTGGTTATATGTAATATATTGAAGAAATGTGTACCTAAAAACCTTCCTGGGCTAGAATGCAACGTCGAGGCAGAATTTCAAAGCAATAGGTCAAGAAATTTCGGAGATTAACAGCTATACGCGTAACATTTATATATATAGACGTGGGGACATAAGGAGGGAAGTACACCCGCCCCCTCCTCTCATCGGTGAATATCGCTTTGCATGTGTTCATTCATCACTGACTCAGTTGCCACAACGCTTTACAGAATTAACGCAATTGTCAAATCATTCAGAGACAGGAGATGAACTGTAATAAAATTGACGTTGCTTTCCGAGCCATATTCATCCAAAAATTGAATATTACTTACAACAGATCTAGCAATTACACTTGGATAATTCCTATGCGTTTAATTTTATAGCTGAAAATGTTCGTTAGTGTGGAACTGCCTGGAATTTGTTTAGAACAAGAATTGAGGCATGCTGAAACAAAAATTCTAATCTGTAAGGTGCTTCTCACGTTTGGCGGCAATGCATCAGCAGCAGTTATATTGTAAACATCGCCAATGTTGGAGAGTAGAATTTCTATATCAGAACAGTAGGGATGCTTAGAGAGTGACACGGCGTCACCCTGTCTACCGGCTTTACAGCATGGTAGTCCTGGTGGGCTTAATTTATCGCTGACATCTTAAGTGTCGGTGGCGTCTTCTCTTCTTATGACCAGCACACCATCACGAACATGCAGAGAATGGAACCAAGAACCCTTAATATTTGAAAGAAAACACTCGTTTGTCTGCTCCAGTCCAATATACGATACACCTGTCTAAATAGGAATAAGAAGAGAAAGTTAAATCGTACGGTAAATAACGAATTCTGCAAATAATTGCCTAGGCAAATTACTGTGTGCTACGCAATTTAAATGACAGCCATTACACAAGTTTATATGTTACGATTAAGTAATCAGTTTGCTGCAGTATTTCCACTGTTAGGAAATGTATGACCCATTAGTTATTTGAATAAATACACTTCCCACTCCGAGACACAAGTATTGGACATGTTTTGGCTTCTTCATAAACAATGCCTGACGAATGAATAACTGTTTGTCAGACAATAAACGTAATGGCACTTCAACGGTAAATATAATTCGTGTGTAATAAGAATAATCATAGGAAATTTACGTCTTCGTCTACAACGAGCTCATCCGAAGAGTAAATAACAATGTCTCGTAATTTACAGCATGGAAAACCTATTTTCGTAATTCTTTGTTATGCCATGGATGAAGATGAAGTGTGGGAGGAAGTAATCATGATTGATCAAGTGGCTTATAGAATGCGTATTAAACGATGTCACGCGAAAACGAAGGAAGTAATATTATCCGCTATCCATATAGGGCATGATTTGGCAGGACACATGATGGGACATTTATTTGTTTGCGCTAGCGGAAGGCACCGCTGGGCATCGATTTCTGTTCACTCATTTTTTTTTTTCTTTTTGTAAAGCCTGTGGGACGTAACTGCGTGCGGTCAGGGGTTCGAATCCCCACTCGAGCATGGATGTTTATGCCGTCTTTAGTATAAGGTAGATCATAAGTAGTTTGTAAGTTTAGTGACTGATGACCCCGTAGTTAAGTTCCATAAGCTATACAAACATTTGAACATTTTTGAACTTAACTGCGGGTCATCAGTCCCTAAACGTACTAACTACTTATGAACTACCTTATAATAAAGACGGCACAAACATACATGCCCGAGGGAGGATTCGAGCCCCCGACGGAGAACGGCCTCGCGCATTGTAGCATAGCGCCTCAATGTTCACTCACTAGCACCGCTTTCCGTCTGAGACTAAAATAGCCTCGCTAGAGCGGAGAGTGAACAAAACCGATGCTATGACAATTCCTTCAACTAACGGATCAGAACGCATAAACGACTGCTGATGATTATCAAAACGAGCTTGAAATATGTCGTAATATGTCAGGGGGTGCTGAGCTGCCAGCGATGGATGACGTGTGGGAATGAGGTATTCCTGAGTGACTGTGTGTTTGAATGTTTCTCTTTCTGAAGAAGGGTGCGGCCTAAAATTTAAATTGTCTGAATGTGAATATCTTATTTGTGTCTGCCTGCGACTCAGCGTTCGTCTTTAAGGTGAGTTGTTTCCTATCTTCCTTTACTATTATTGCAGAATGTTAAATTCGAGATAAAATAAATAGTAATGCGGCCGAACAAACCCGCCTGGGATGTCTCGGACCATAATGCCATGTGATCACTTCATTTCAATAATTCTAACAGCAGCTTTCTAACTTAGCCTGTACTAAAGAAATGAGAGACTCTTTACAGACTCGACAATATATCACCACCTGTGTACTGCTGCAGCTGTAACCATACAGTTAAATCCCGCCACAAAAGTATGTTTAAAGCTGGAAGCTTTTATTATTCCTGTATTTTAAATGGGTACGACTGCAACAACAACTACACGAATCCTACGAAACACCTGAGTTCGACAGATGACTTATAGAATTCGCCACACTTGCCAGTTACTACTATAATATTGTTTATCTGTCAGAAACGAATTTATGTCAGTCATTGAACTGCATTTTTATTGGTGGATCTGTAAGAATAGAGGCCTTTATGTCTTCAGAATAAAAGTACAATAACCTCTCAAAAAAGCTGACAACGAGAAGCAGATTGGGTAGGTATGGAATTAAATTCAGTGTCATATTTAACATCTATGGTTGCAATTATTGTCCGGGAAGAAAGTGTGTGTGAATTAAGGTGTGGTGGAGTGCAAAAATCGTTTTTCACTTCCAAAACGAGGTGGCAGACTGCTGCAAAATAGAAAACCCGAAAATATAGTCGCTGCCAGAAAGATACGGTCATATTGCATTTCACTGCGATTAACTGGCACTTACGTGAGTTATCGAGTCTTCCTTGATGTTTAAAATCATGAATACCGGAAAGATCTTTCTTGAAACGGGAAATCTCTTTTGTGAGGTGATTTGCACAATAGTATTCGCACCATACATGCGTTTCTAGCTATCTCCCCTGCTGTCATACCTATATGAGACCCAGTGACAACATGCTTTGAAAAATTTGAAGCATATTGAATATTATTTGCATGAATAGCCGAGGCGATTCTTCCAGCTCGCTCGGCCAGAGTAGTCACCGCATCTGTAATTTTTTGTTGTCTTTTTTTTAAGGGAGGGAAACTGAGATCAATCTTACCAGTCAACATAGAACAAAAACTATCCAACGACTGCAAAGAATAGCTCTATTAGGAAAAAGAAATCAGGGTTCCAGTACCGCCAAAAATTTTTATTGCAGTAGTCTGTAGGTCAAGAAAGTATTTTTCATTTTTCCGATGGAGTTTGTAAACTTCCATTAACTATTATTTCATTTTTATTTATTTACATATAGACGCTTTTTATTCGCTTAATTCTACTATTTTTTGGTTTGTGGAACTGAAATCTAAACCTCAGATATTCATCCAACTGAATATTACTATTTACGTTGAGTATTCATCTTTGCAACAATAGCAGAATACTGGCGGGAAAACTGACATCAATAATCCCATTAATGTAGGTATAAACCTGTACTGTGTGTCATTTATTAGACCTCTGCAGTGGTGTAGGGTTGAGAACAGGAAGTGAACGTTAACGAGAGGTGATACACGCATACTTACTGAACTCTTCCAGTATGTAATAACACTGTTGTGAAAAAAATTAAATCGTTCGTAGGAAGATCAAATTATAAAATTAGCTGCGTATAATTGACAGCTGATGGGTTCGTGTTACGTGCAGAGATGTCGATATCGTTCACTAACTGTTGAACAATTCTTTCACAGACAGAACTTAATCTGTGATATATTCCGAAATAGTGACAATTTGATGTTATCCATTGGCAGCATAAAAACAGTCACTGCAATTTCTATAACCATCTGTTCAACTGTGTCATGATATTACTGCCCATTCGTTGTCATATGAATATTGTGGGAGGTTGGAGCTTGTATTCATATGAAAACGGTTGGGGTAATAATAATAAACACTGTGCGACAGCTGCATACAATATCAGCACTATTCTCTGCTTCGTTAACCCATAGTTATTTTGAATTTAGGATTCTTTCTGCCCTGAATGTTCTGTACAGTCGTCAAAAGGTTTTCAGTACATCTGCTGATCGTTTTTGTTAGGGGATATTATGGGACTCCAATCAACAGGTGATACCTTTCATTTTTGCACTTTTTGTAGACTGGATGACAATTAGGCTTAAAGATAAATTAATGTATACATTACTGTTCCTAATTCTATGTTTAAATAACAGAAGCTATTCTTATTTTGCACTCCATGTTACGAAGCCTTCCCAGAAATGTTCACATCTTGAAAACAATGCTGCATTGATTTCATTCCGTTCGTTTGTGCCACTGACAGCGATATCAAGAAAGATTTTCTGAGTCTATAATTGTAAAGAAAACTAACGCTTCCAGCTAATGTTTTCAGTATAATCAATGGAAATGCTCGAAGAAATGTGAAACAGCACTGGTGAAAGACTTTTGACAGAATACTCAACTAATTGAGACATTTATTACTATGTTAGCGGTCGGTGCATCGGTATATTTTTATTACTGACAGCGATCGGCTCATTGAAGCTAGTTACGGAATTGCGAGCAGGGTTCATTGACATATACTTTAGGTGTTCGGACCCCCAGCAGGCGCGCGACCTGCGAGCTAAGTCTCTGTCGAGCTCGCTTGGCAATCACCTCGGCTCTTATTCTTCCTGTTGATAGTATCAATAAAGCTTGGCAACATCGCAGTGTAAGTCTGTCAGCGCTGGTACCGAGGTCTTACTTCCTGGTTAGCGCAGAACTATGCTCATAAATTCACTTGATGTTTCCTCTAATTTCCATTGAATAATCGGACTGGTTTCTCAGTCGAGAGGCGACAGAAGGCTATTTGTACATGCTTTTTGGGTCCATAAAATTGTTTACACGGCGAAATTGCAACTAATAACGTCTCTTACGTTGCGAGTTATATGTTCTAATGACGTATGTGGTAGTAGGAAAGCCTTGGCGTGCAAGCTCCTCGCTAGCTCTGCGGTAAAGTAGTCGCCTGCCACGGAGAGGTGGCTTTGGCCAATGGTTCGGGTCTCATTGGAGTAGAACTTTTTAACGTTTTGTGACAGGAATTGCACGAATACACATCGAAAACAACAAGAAACCTCTTGTGGTTAATTGCTATATTCTCTCTGATAATGGGAAAGTCTGACAACGTTCTGGTAGTTTACCAAATCTGTCCCTTTAGAATCGACCTGATTGCAAGCTAATTATGACGCCAATCGATGTTTGACGTGAATTTTTTTCTGGAAGTAATTTTTGTCATAGGTTATTCGAGTAGGGGCGGGAAACAATTATTTGAGGACATGTGATCGAAAGAGTAGGTGCGGAATGGATGACTTCCAAAACACACTATTCGATGTTTTGTTTGTGAAATCAACTGGAATTATTATAGTGTACTACTAACATATGATGTAATTTTTTAGGTCGTTTGTCCTTACAGTGCGACTAAATGGTGTCTCAGTTGTTTGCAAAAAATGGGCGCACCCTGGCGTTGTGGTTGCACTTTGCTGAGTATAAATATCTTTTAATACTCATTTATTTTTTCTTAAGATGTCAGCATAAGAGCATCGTAACTAGTCACTAGTAACAATCGTGACTAGGAATCCTGATTGAGCGGCCTGATGACGTTCAAGAAAAATGTGGTAATAGTCACCCCTATGACCCTTTATATCGATTCTACTTTACGACGTTTAATGTTCACATGTCATAAAAATTCAATATAGACTGTAATAGAAGTACTAGAACTTTAAGTAAGGATATAACAGCCGGTAAATAGACTCACAGCGGCGCGCCGCTGTCACCGAGTCCGCAGGCGGCAGCCGCGATGCGGCCACTGGCGCGTCGCCGTAGCCGGTGCCCAGTACTCCCGAGAGTAAACAGTTCTGTTTTGATGCAGCAGCGAGCCCTTTTGTGTAATTATTTCTGGGACTTTTCGCTGTTACATTTGAGGTTCTTCCAGACTGATAACGAAGACAGCAGATTTGCGGTTGGATTCGATATCACGACTTCTTACTTATACACTTGTTAATGCGACTCTTACCACGAGACCACGAGCTCATATACCAGAGAACTGTCTCGAGAAGGACATAACACTTCCTCCTGACAGTACCGCATTCTACAGTGTTGCCACATCGTGCACATCGTCGGACTTAGCATTCTGAGCGGCGATAGAATTTATTGTCCACACTGCGCGACCGACTCGGACTTTGCCTCTGCGTCGGCTGGCCGGCGTTCAATTTTTTTGTCTAAGACTGTACCTTTAACGGTACGAAATCAACGCAATAATGGCGTATATAAACAGCTAAGGCGGTCTGCAATAGTTCATACAAAGACATCCTGTTTGTTTATAATAATTTCTAGAATTGATTTACAATGTTTTTCAGCAGTGGAAGCCCGAAGTATAAGTTACATTCATTATACGGTTGGGTATACAGTCTATATATATTTGTATAGCTTATGGGTCTTAACTTCGGGGTCATCAGTCCCTAAAGCTATGAACTACCTTAAAGATTAAAGACAGCACAAACATCCATGCTCGATGGGGATTTGAACTCCTTGATGGGGAACGGCATCGCGCAACTCAGCATAGTGCCTCAATGCGCTCTGCCATTCCGCCGCGGCGCCAGCCCATATCGTTTAGTTGCAATTGCTGCTTATAGTCTGGGATACTAAAGGAAGCTCTGACAGTTTAGAGAAAATATGTACGTCATGTGTTTCTGTTCTATCCAGAAGTATAGTGCACAAACTTGCAAATATTTATAACTGCCACTGTTTGGTATTCCGATGACGTGGCGAACGGTTCCTTCACTCTGTTCGCGGTATTGCCTCTCTGGCAGTCTATCTCTTTGAACGAGCCTGAGCAACCCACGATCACTGATTGTCCGAAAGTTAGCACGACCAAATCATCAAGTATGAATGAAATTCGCACGTGATTATCGTCACTAGACGTTGGCGCACTGGCTAGGCGTGACATGATCTGAAGAATCCCGGAAACCTTTCATCATACCGATAGGTTCGTACGAATCAGTAGTCTTCCACGGGAATACTCTCGCAGCACCTATACTGTGGGACGAAAACGAACTGGCAGAACGTTAATTATGCTCTGAGAACCTTCACATGAGAGCTGTGGGATCAGTCTAGGCCGTGGAAGGCGCAATAAAGGCAACTAGGTACAAACTACGTACACCTCTTCACAGTGAACATATTTCCCAGCAGCAGGGGCACATTTCAATATAATGTTTTTATCGAAGGGTTACAAGTCTGATGGAGTACTTAGAGGTACGCAGTGGAAAGTTGCATAATGTTTCTTTGCCACCGAAATTGCTTAATCTGAACGCGATCGAATTTACGAGGGCTCTAATTGAGAGTATTATATGATTTCATCGCTCCACCTCGTATTTTCCGGGAATTGAGTGGCATGTGTCACGATGATCCAACCCCACTCCTACGATGTTGCAACGAGTTTCTTTCGAAGCAAGACGCATCGCGGCTGTTTTACTTGCGGTAGTTTGACACACTAAGGTTGTTGGTCCAAATAGTCTAGTTGATCAGTTGGGCCTTATATTTCAATACTACTGGGAGAAATCATTCATAGGAAAGAAGAGAAATTTTTTGTGGTAGAGCAATGGGGAAAAATCGTGTATGAATGCTGTTCAGCTACTCATTTGTTGTTTAGTATAGTGAATTTAAGGTTGCACGCAATAATGCAAAATAATTTTCGAAGAAGCTAAACAAACGTTTTACACATTTGTTAAACGAAGGCAGTAGGAATAATACATAAACCTCTACGCCGATTAAAAGTGGGATTTGAACCTGCGACCTTTGCCTTCTGTAGGCAGGCGCTCTTCTTCGGGTTGTTTGTTCCGTTGGGGGCCGTTTGTTCGTTTTTGTTCGTGGTTCATAGCAGAAAGCTTGGCTCAGTTTTTAACAGAGAGAGAGAGAGAGAGAGAGAGAGAGAGAGAGAGAAGCGCATTCAGCCCTCCCAACGAATATCCTGAACCATCACACAAGCACAAACAATTTTAAGGCACGCTTCACGGCAGGCCTCACAGCTTCATTTTCGCCATTTCCGTCTCCTACTTTCCCTACTTTACGGAAGTCTTCCTACAAACCTTGCAGACTTATCCTTTCTTCCAGGGGGATGGTGCTAAACATGGTAAAAAAAAGGGGAACTGACATTGAAGTAGCGAAGACCCTGAGGTCTTCGCATGTCTCCGCGTCGGCAGCGAAGTAAAATTAACCAGCGAGCAAATAATATGGAGGTAGTAGATGCGTGTTTGGATATCAAGCAAGAAGGGTAGGCGTACGCGTATTTCACACCAAAGGAACCGCGTTTACCGTTCCACCTTGCAAAGCTTCTCGCTGCCACTTTCAGCGGTTACATGACCACACGCCAAGCATTTAGTTACACCCGAGCTCCACACCGTACTAATTTCGCTGGAAGTAAGTTCTGGGGACCAGCACGAGGAAAGCTTAGCCGCCAGATGTGTGTGTGAACTGGAAGGATTAGGTAGCGCTTCCAGAGGATAACGGTATGGGATACATACATATGCAAGAGGATCTTGGCAGTAATGTAACTCATTTAAATTTTTATTTTCTACCGTCTCTCCTTTATGAGTTGGGACGAGGAATGGAGCAGGCGAAACAAAGGCGAAAGGGAACATTACAGAGAAATGCATCCTGCGATCCCGTCACTATATCTGTATATGGTTAATTCCGTTTCAGGAGGTTGCTTTTTTTTTTAATAACCACTGCATGAGTGACGTTGAAACGATACATAATTTTCTCCTCCATCTGGTCATTAATGAAATAATTCCGCTATTGTAAACTTATTGTGTCATGATGAGAGAGGAACAGAAATATTGAATTTTCATTATCTCTTCATATTTAGCCTCCATGTTAGGCAGAAGCAGATGACGCGATCCTTATTTCGTCGCCCTGCAATAATTTCAAAGTAAATCCCGCCATTCTTGCTTATTTCAAAATTAACCCCCTCTTATTTTCCACTTAATCATTCCAGAAATTTCAAGAAGTAGTTGTGATCTGGGAGTTTCGTTGATGGCCGACATAAACTGTACAACACTTTACTCTTTGCTCAGACATCGCATTCACTATCCATTGCCTGATTTCTTGTGTGGGTTACGAAACTATTCTTAACGAATTTCATACAATGATGTGCATGATTACAGCCATTAAAATATTTCCCTTTCCTAAATTTGCTTACTAGGAATCTAATACCCTACAGCGGAGTATTTTTTTCTGATTTGGAAGGAGAGTCGCCAACTACAAATAATTCCATATATTTTATCAAGAGACTCACAGCCGATCAAGATTTCGCCAACTTACCCGCCTTGCACGCGGTTTTCCGCTTACCACGTTGTATCACATTCACTACAGTGAAAACTGAACGAAGCAAATTTTTTTTACCGTCTCAATTTCGATATTTGCGTATTACAACATGCAAACACCTTAAGAGTTTCCAGAATGAAACTTTCATATCAGCGCACTCACTGCTGCAGAGTGAAACTTCGTGGCAGATTAAAATTATGTGCCGGAACCGGGATTCGAACCTGGGACCTTTGCCTTTCATGGGCAAGCACTCTACAGGCTGAGCTATCCCGACACGACTCACGATGCCGCCTCACAACTTTACTTCCGCCAGTACCTAGCCTTCTACTTTCCAAACTTCACAGAAGCTCTCCTGCGGAAACAAGCAAGTCTAGCACTCCTGGAAAAAAGGATATGCTGGAGACATTGCTTAGCCTTAAGGGTTTATTTAAAAATTTCCCATTCCACACATTGGAACACTGTATTCGGTTCGGCGATTGAGAAAACAATGACCGGAGGGAACAGAGAAAAAATGCGAGGTTTCAGTGATAATTATTTACTACCCATTCATTACCTGTCTCTGACTAGAGAAACAGAGGGTATCAGCATTCCGTTTTGTTTCTAACTCTCATTTTTGTTTGTCTATCGTGAAGAACCAAGACTGTTGAGCTCCAGATTTTTCTGTATAAATGATGTGAAATGCACCATGGCAAACGATTTAATCAGCTTTAATTTTCATCTCACTATCCAGTCTCAGAAATTCTCTCTTTATTAATGTGAGGATGTGATTTGGAAGCCATTTTGCTAGTTTGGTTTTTGCCGCCATTATCGTTGAAATTTATTATTTTCGTTATTTTCTCATTTCATATGGGACATTTTAACAGAACGTACAGTCTTTCTGTTATTTATATTGAGTCCCAATGTGAGCTATGTTACGCTGCGAGGTCACAGTCTCCGTTTGATATATAGCAAGGTCAATGGCACCGAACCAACCTGTGTTGCAATGCTGATCTGCTATTCAAATCAGCTACTAGGTTAGGATTTTTGCCTAATTTACAGGCTTTTTTATGGAGAAGCAGAAACGACCTACCTGTAGTAGATGCTCTCTCGGACGTAATAGGTACTGTATTGCCGTTTCATAACGTTATCCGCCATCCTTTTTTCAATTTGAGGGTTATTTTAATATTATTCCCAATCAAGTCCAAGCATTAGTTTCTTTGTGTCAGTCTATTGCAGAATTAGTAACGATTTTCAGTTCGAACTGTACTTCACTATTATTAGATTACGTGACAAACATCCTGGGAGATTAATTTAGTGTACCGGAATCGAGATTCGAACATGGGACCTTTGCCTATCGCAGGGAACCGCTCTACCATCTGAGCCATCCCGGCACGCTTTACGTTTAGTCCTCACAACCTCTACCAAAGTAAAGGAACCAGCTATCCACTGGAAAGAGTAGCAACGGTAGAACTCTGTCACAGGGTGGCCTAACCTGAGTTTCGTCATTTCAACAGCTCCTTCAGAATCCAGACTGTCTGGGCCTCCCTCTCCCCCTTAATACCAGCTCTTCTGAACTTCACAGTTGGGAGATATCGTAAAATGGCCTAAATGCTGCCACTATATTTTTTTAATGAATTTCAGCGTGAAGACTGAAGCTAAATACTTGCATTAAATTAGGAACCCCTGTCTGTGATATGTTTTAAGATTAATTTTAGTGTCCCATTTTCTGTGCTTAATAATTCATAATGGCCGAAGTTTCGCTAGAAGGAAATATTATGCAAATACGAGGATTTTTACACTCTTACACGATCTTATGAAACCTGAAATAAAAAGTACAATATTGGGCAAGCTTCCTTCCATCTTGGACTAAACCTCAGACCCACAATTCTCCAGGCAAATTATCTATGAAGTTGGTCGTAGTAGTTCCCAACCTACCCAAGAAATAGTTTCCCGACAGTCTCCTTTCGTGTTAAAGGAAAACCGCATAAAACACATTTGGTATGTTGACCAGGGTATCATCTTAGAAGTAAAAGAACATATTATTACCTCTATTATTTTCGTCAGGCAAATAAGTATGTGTATTTCGATATTTGGCATTTAAAAATTTCAGTTGCTAAAAATAAGGGAGATAAAATTAACAAACCTCAAAAGAAAGTACGCTATTTTCTCTGTAAGGTTATCTATATTGTACAGTGGTTGACATGTGACGTTACGTAGCGGTACCTCTGATCACCGCATCGAAGCGTTGAGACACGGGGTTGCGGCCAAAGGCCCCTCGGGACACGCCGGCGGCAGGTTCTCACGAAACCCAGACTGGACGATGGTAAGTACATCCAGCTAACACGCACTTGCTGGCGCATCCAGCTACTGTTTCCTCACCCTGGCAGCTAATGACAGCAGTGGCGGGAGGCAAATCTGTTGTACCAGTACACAAGGAAGCAGCTATGAGGCTTCTGCCGTTCGCACAGTGAGACATGACGACTTCTGGTGTCTCTAGTGCGGCTGTACCTTTCACTGTTCTCTCGTGTTTGCTTAGTTGTCTTAAAAGTTTTCCAAAGCTGTATACAATGAATAAATAGTTACTTCCAGACAGTAACAAACAAATAGTTGGGTTATTGTACACAACAAAAAATGGGTTGTGAGATTTGCCATATAGTTGCATCTGTGTGTGCGGAAGAAAAAAAACTGGTATGAAAATTTATAAGCAGTGGACTAGTTTTGATATCACTAGCTATGCTCAAAATCTAGCCCAGCAACAAACAGCGTTGAGGAAAAAAGATATTTGATCACAAAGACAGTGCTACGCATGAAACAGTTGTAAACATTTCAGCCGAGTCTCAAAAAGAAACAATGGAAACAGTGTTTAAAAACTATCAAAAGAATAAGATGTTACAGCGACAATCTTTCGCTGGCTGCAACGGAATCAATCTTTCAACTCCTTTGAATTAGAAATCAGTGTCCAAGAGGCACAATGAAATAAATATGGGACGAATTCTACATTCTAATAAAGCTTGTGGGAATATCAACCGTATCAGGGCAGAAATGAGAGAACATATTTTACAGGAAATTGTACAAGCGGACGATAAGTCCGTCATTATTGACGAATCACTTACTTAAAAAAAGTTATTTTGTAAATCGGAGTTTGCCTTACAAAACTGGGTACGGAATCACCTCCAAATTTATTTTTGTACCTAGTCGTACTTTAAAGTGTCACGCCTCTTGGCATTTTTATGCTGTGATTCAGTGTCTCAAAAGCTGCATATTAGATGAAAAAATTATGTTAACTTGACTAAAGTGTGACGGAGAAGTTTCCGTCCATTGTTGTTTGGCCCTGCTGTAATCATAGACTTGAACGTAGTGTAAGTGACGTCGTGAAGAAAATGAGAAATATAAATCGTTTTAAGGGAGTCATCGAAATATGTTGTCTACCACGCCTCGCCAAGGAACACTCGAGAGTTGCATTTATTTACAGAAAACTCTGTGTTCAAACTGTTAAAAATTGGAAGGTTGTTAGACACAAGATGGGTAGCGTCCAGTTTTCGTAGTTTCAGCAGTTTAGGAGAACTATGAGGTTCTTTCAAACCATTTTGTAGCAGCTGAAGACGACCCAACATGTGATGCTTCAGACAGATGCAAGTATGAAGGACTACTTAGGAAACTGACATCTACGTGTTTTGTTTTAGATTTGGCGTTGATGTGTGATGCAGTTCCTCACTAATTGCGGAAAGATATTGAACAGCAACACCAAGATGTAGGCTTATTTCGGGCAAATAAAAAGCTTCAGATTTTGTTTAACACATTTATTGCTCGGAAATGTACTCCAAGAACTTTTAATGAACTAGCTGTGACACCTGTCAACAACAAAAGTTGTATGGGAATCTAACTGTATTAAAAAACTAAATTACAGCCTGTTAATCATGTTGAGTTTTATCACATCCTTTCACAAACCATTGAAAAGAGACTGCTGAGTGGGGAATATGCAGCTTTGGCAAATTCAGCCCGTGTACTTGACACAAGAACTTGGCCCAAAGCATTTTTGGGTTGCGTCGCTTGCACTTTGCTTTCAGTTGAATAAACGACAGGTGATTAAAGCATTTAGTGGAAATGTTTATGATAGCTGCAAGTACTTTGGTGACAGTTGCGAGAACAAAACAGGGTATCCCACGAATTTGGAATTGTCTTGATGGTAATTGTCAACGGAAGCAGTGTCATCTAGTGAATGGGATTTCCCCAAATGAACCTGGTACCCCAAATGATCGCTGACGGAAGAGCCTCTCTGCTAACAAGACCTGTGTCCTCATTACTTTTTCTTAAGTTGAATGACCCGCCACTGACTCGTTTTGACCCAAGTATGTAGAATGTTGGTTTCTTAGTGGACGGCACTACGCTATTGAGACAAACAGAAAGGAAACAGAAAGAGGAGGGATGTACAACAAAAACCTTTCGAAGCTTTGGACCAATTTGTAAACTAAGAACTTAAAAATCTTTTACCGTTTTTTTTTATGTCATAGTACAGATTAACGTATGTTCACATTAGTGGAATTTCTTTTACTTGTAAAAAATCATCAAGTGAGAAATATATGTATCTTCATTAATTAATTAACCAAGAAAGATTTAACATAAGCTTCTTGGTGCACATGGGAATTTTACTCGTCCTTCGTAGAGGTATAAACTTTACATTCCCATCAATGGCGTATCCAGAGGAGGGGTTGTCAGAAGGATCACTCTTATTTTTATTTTTCATTGTTTGGTTTCAGCAGTCCTTTGCGGATGTTGGTTCGTTTTTCTCTTGGTTGATTGTAACATAAAACTGAGTCAACGATGCTACTGAGGGTGGGTAGGTCTGACCGAACGCGATGAGCTACTATGCTTGTCTCACTGAGCTATGGATAATGCAGTATGTGGTTTTAAGCCTAAAATGGTAGACGGGTGTGTCGGATTGAACCACAGTCCACCTAAATTTTAGATAATCTTCCCTGTGACGGACTGGAATTAGGGTATGTTCGTGTAGTTGTTGGACAACGGTATACAGCAGTAATCCGTAACTCCAGCCCTTCATCTTGCGTTTTGCGTAGACAGCGGTATATTTTGCACAACGATGTTTTAAAGCGACGAGAATCACCACTCGGTGTCCGTATTTAAAACCGGCCGTATACGTTAATTCGTTGACAGGAATTTACAAATGTCAGAAGACCTCTTGTTATCTGTTCTACATTTTATGTTATAAAATCGGTTTGCGTATGACGGTAAATCAAGTAGACAGGCTATTTAATTTAAAATTTCAGTGACGTGACGGCCTGTGCAGTTTAATATCACATTTACAGTGCCAGACGGCTCTTTTAATGTTCTCGTGTCCGTTCACAGTTTGATCTTCACTACTGGTGGATAATTCCAACCCGCTGATCACATGCACAGAAGACGAGTTCTCCACATGTCCACGTACATTCCACAGAGTGCTGCTACTCTACGGTTCTATTTTTGCCTCTGCTTCCTTACGGGTTACAGGTTCCATCCGTACACCGTTGCCGAGCAACTAAATGGACACATTGCTCTCAGCAGCGTGGTCTGTCACAGAGACCTGTATTAAAAAAATAATAATTTTGACTGCTATTTAAGCATATATTCCAGTCTACCATTCTAGACAAAAGATGCAAATTGATAACTAATTTTAATTAATATGCGTTTTTCACTGAACTATACACACTGCTGTTCAAGCATAGTGCAAGATGAAGGGCTGGAGTTAAAAATTCTTTCCGTATACCGTTATTCATCAACTACACCAACATATCTCATTTCCGTTACAGTGTCACAGGGAAGCGTATCTACGAATTATTTCGACAGTCGTTGAGACACACATCCCTCCACCATTTTAGGTATAAAATGAAAATTTATGGTAACTATTATTAGTTAGATTAACGTTAGTGATTCCACCAAACCTATTTCCGTTTGTTTACATTTTCTGACCTTCAAGAAATATCCTGAGGGAATTGTAAAGATCTGAAGTAAGTGCTTGTACCACATCCTCTCCAGCACTGATGGCTTTATTATTTTATCAACCAAGACTGCTGAAACGCATAACAATAGATCAGAACGTGCGAGTCTCTGCTATATCTTGTATGCCGTCTAGGAGAAATCGGCTAAAAGCTACTCACATTGCTTAATTATTTTGTCAAGTGTGCTCAACCACAGATCGTGTGAAAACACTAAATATGAAGCGTTTCAAGGGTCAAGCCCTCATCATCAGATAGTGTTTTTACACGATATCTGTGATTGAGCCTACCTGACAAAATAAGTAATACAACCGCGACCTCACATCGATTATGGGTATAATTAAAGCACCAATGTGAGTAGACTTAGGTTAATTTAAAATTCATATCAGTCCAAACCTCTAAGTAGCACGAAAATAATAGGAAACTACAGCTCTCACGTATTTTATTTTCAAATCGTCCTTCCGGTTAGCTTCGTGTAATTTTATTCGATTTTATCTTGTCTTCAACGATTCATAAGAAATTAACCCTGAACATCGGAAAACTAATGGGCATTTTTTTCAGACTGCGTGAATGTGTGCACGTCACAAAACTGATTTGAGATTTACTTCAAGGTTGGATAATTACGACGAAACTATATACACTAATACTTTTACCACTTTAATGCAACATGTTTCTAAAAAAGAAAAAAAGGTTTACAAACGTCGTCGAAGTTACAAACGTCGTCGAAGTTACAAACGTCGTCGAAGTTACAAACGTCGTCGAAGTTACAAACGTCGTCGAAGTTACAAACGTCGTCGAAGTTACAAACGTCGTCGAAGTTACAAACGTCGTCGAAGTTACAAACGTCGTCGAAGTTACAAACGTCGTCGAAGTTACAAACGTCGTCGAAGTTACAAACGTCGTCGAAGTTACAAACGTCGTCGAAGTTACAAACGTCGTCGAAGTTACAAACGTCGTCGAAGTTACAAACGTCGTCGAAGTTACAAACGTCGTCGAAGTTACAAACGTCGTCGAAGTTACAAACGTCGTCGAAGTTACAAACGTCGTCGAAGTTACAAACGTCGTCGAAGTTACAAACGTCGTCGAAGTTACAAACGTCGTCGAAGTTACAAACGTCGTCGAAGTTACAAACGTCGTCGAAGTTACAAACGTCGTCGAAGTTACAAACGTCGTCGAAGTTACAAACGTCGTCGAAGTTACAAACGTCGTCGAAGTTACAAACGTCGTCGAAGTTACAAACGTCGTCGAAGTTACAAACGTCGTCGAAGTTACAAACGTCGTCGAAGTTACAAACGTCGTCGAAGTTACAAACGTCGTCGAAGTTACAAACGTCGTCGAAGTTACAAACGTCGTCGAAGTTACAAACGTCGTCGAAGTTACAAACGTCGTCGAAGTTACAAACGTCGTCGAAGTTACAAACGTCGTCGAAGTTACAAACGTCGTCGAAGTTACAAACGTCGTCGAAGTTACAAACGTCGTCGAAGTTACAAACGTCGTCGAAGTTACAAACGTCGTCGAAGTTACAAACGTCGTCGAAGTTCCTCCTCCACCACCACCACCACCACCACCACCACCACCACCACCACCACCACCAAACAAAATTAAGACAGTATTGTCTTAAATTTCTTCTGTCCCGCTCTTAAAAATAGAATTTTAGGTCCTTTCATTATGGGAGTGAACCTAGAGTAACAATTACACACAGGCATATCAAATTTCTATTAATCTTCTTGAACTCGCACATGGAAGTTACTGTCTGCTACACTTGAAATTTCGTATTAATAGTTAACGTACTCTATATTTATCACTTGGTTCATAAAACCATCCATTCTTGTTGGACACGCGACCTTACGTTGGCATGTATGAAAAAATTGTTGAAATGTCTTGGGTGTATAGGATCCAATGTGGGGGTTGTGACAAATTTTATATTGGCAAATCTGGGAGAGATTTTCATACCAGATATAGAGAACATGGTTATCCAAGTAATACTTCAGCTTTAGGTCAGCATTTACAAAAAAAGGGACATCAGCTGCACCAAATTGATCAAGGCCTAAAAATACTCCACTTGGCACCCTCCAGTCGCTTCCTCGATGTGATGGAAGAGTTTGCAATTTATACACACCGAATCTGTGAACCACACCACATGCTGAACGAGCAGGAAGGTTTCAATAGAAATTGGTATTTTCAGTTGTTTGATGATACCCTACGAGGTCTTAAATAGGTTCCACACTTCACCACACACCTTTACCCAGCATGTGATTCTCTTTCATGCCATGCACCCACTTTTATATCACTGGCCCAATGCCGTTCCTATAGATACCCCCCTTCTTTATTACTTTACTATCTCCTCTTAATCATATCCAAAAAGGAAAAAACATTAATGACAAAGAGATGCCAGCTTCATTGATAGTTTCAATCAGTTTTACTGTTAGTGTAACTTTAGTATCTGACACACCCACACATTTATTTTAACATCTCTAAATTAGGTACTCTGAATTATTATTATTTTAATGTACATCATATATGCTCATACTAGGTGTCCATACACCTTTATCATTGTGTACCAAATGAACTTGCACATAGTTCATTTTATGGCATATTGTCAATCTTACATTTCAATATCCTTTATCTTCTGTATATTATATATGTTCACACCAGTAGGTGTACATGCATCTTTATTTTGTTCCACCTGAACTTTGGATATGTCTCATTTATGGCAAGTTATCACTTAAAAATACTTCAATATTTCTTTGTCTTGAGCACCACAGGTATAGGGTACAACCTATAATACCTTCCACATTGCCTTATAACAACTAAGATTGTATCCAATATCCAGTAAAAAAAAATTATTTTATATACTGGCCATATTATTCCATGACTATGAATGTTCAGTTTGTTTATGTTTAGATTATATCCAAATAAGAATATGACTGTACTACAGGTATAACCTGTAATTTATCACACCTTTACATTTTTCTTACCATCAGGTATCATCCATTGTTAATATTTTATGTATCCCTCTTTTTAATACTGTTATTTTTAGTGTCTGACTATGTATCATCAGATTTGGTTTAGTTACACATATGACAATATATTTTAAAAGATGACTATACCATAGGTATAATTTTGTAACCTGAAAATGTTACTGCTAATCAGTTTTCCTTACCCCCCTTTTTGACACATGTCCATTTATCTATGACATATGGTTGATCTATTTTAGTCTTTAGAATTGTACCTTGTTCAAATGTATGCCTCAACACAACTGCCCACTGGACATGTCTCATGTGTCCTATTGTTCATTGTATCTTACAGCATATATTAATCACACCTCATCCACCTACCACTTATACGAAAATTGTTGTGATTCAATGGTACTTGTATAATGCCTATTTTGTCATTAGTTTCGATTTTAAACATTGATTGTACTCATATTATCGGACTTTGTTAGTTGTCTCGACATCATGGCACATAAATGTTATATGACATATTGCCCCTTCATATAATTTTCTACCTGGTAATTGTGAAAGATTATTCTGCAATCTTAGCTTGTAGCCTGTGATGAGCGGCTGTGTCACTGTAACGTCGCAGTGGCCGGGATGCGTACTTTTTAACATTTGTCATGTGTTATGTGCTGGTAACGCCAAATCCTATCCTTTGGCCCTCCCACGCCTCCCTTGTCGTGCGCCCTGTCCCGTTAATGGTTTTGATGTGCTTGAATTGGTGTTTTGTATAATTTTATATGAATTAACTCATTTTGTAGAAATGAGTTTCACGGTTATATATATTTTTATATGACTTAACACATTTTCGTAGAAATGTCTTTCACATTTTTTATGACTGCTCACAGTATATTGTTTTATGTGTAGTTTTATTCACGCAACTTTCACAGTTTCTATGACTGCACACAGTATAGTATGCCAAAGATGTTTTATGTATAGCTTTATTCACGTAACTTCCAATGCCAACCCTGCGCCATCTGGTGGCGAATGGGGCCTGGGTTACCTGTTACGGTGTTTCCCCCCTCTCACCACAGTTGAGCATGTAAGTCTGGTTGAACACCTTCACCAGACATCCATGATGGTATTTTAAATTTGTATTCATGACTCTATACCAAGATGGTGTAATTCCCATCGTTTTTTTTTAAATCTTTTGTAAGTATACAAGTATTAATATGGTTTATACTCTTTATAGATATCATTACGTTCTATATACATCCATAAATGTAATTTTCTTCTTTTGTACCACAGTCTGATGATGATGATATCGAAACGCGTCATGAAATAAAGCTAACTGCGACCAAGACATTTCAACAATTTTTTCATACATACGTACTCTATCTTGCCACAACTGAAGTCAATATTAAAATTCAAAGATCCTTTCAATTGTCTTCTTGAGTGAAATACTTTCAATAAATCAGATATCATCTTCCTGCAACAATAATACACTAAATAAAACTTCATAATAAACTTGAAATGAGTTTCAGTATACCACATCCACACAGTAAGGTGGGGCTCGTCAATGTATGTCCCACTGAACTATGACAGTGAGGTTTAGCAGTAATCGGATGGCCACGTTTGTCAGGCAATGGTGACTTTCAAACCACTGATTCGTTGTGCGACAAATGTTACTGGTGGCGTGGAAGGAGAGACAATGTGGACCGCTATATTCGTACTTTTATACTATGTGCAGAGACAACAGGTCTGAATCCGCAAAAGTAATACTTGTGATAAAGGTAGGTTATCAGCAGGTTGCAACGAAAGAAGTGAGGTTGTGTCACTTTAAGACAGATTCAGGTAGTCGATGTGACACGCGAAGAATGGCTACTTAGAGGAGATGCAACAGCTGAGGATAATTTGCAGAAGACTGGGAACTACTGATTTATTGGGCACCAGACTGTTAAACACTGATCAATAGTGATATCGGCTTTGAAGCAGGATACCATCGTCAACTAAACACGATATTTCGGCAGACCAACTGGCTGTCATCATCAGGTGAGTGCGCTGATACACTTACTCGCCGGAAACTGAGGCAGAATAGAAAAAGCTGATGACCCAAAGCGCGGTTCAAAGTTTTACTTAGAGGGAAGCCCTTGTCCCTATTAATATTATCGGCCATACGAATTTCTGTGGATCCTTTAACAACACATTCCCAGTAGCGGGAAGCAGGATTCAGTTTTGTTGAGTAGTGTACCCATTCTGTTTAAGCATAATGAAATGCTCCAGTTCTTCGCCCAGATGTTCAGCATCAGAGATGGCTTTCGTAATCTAGTGCAAAGAGCTTAAGACCCCCATGGTATGGTATCCGGCTGCAAACCCGAGATAAATATTAGTTATAACGCCGGGAATGTCTAAGCAACCACATCATGTACCTTTACGGGGAGGTGGTGTTAAGTCGTTTTAAGTTATTTGAAAAAATTCGCAAAAAAGAAAGGCAAGCTGCTGAGTGCACTAACATTTTTAACTAGATGCCAGAATGAAGGTATTGTTCCGAAGTTTTCTAGAATAGTTAATATTGATTCTAGAATGACTAACAAGATTAAGAAGCGTACCAGTCTTGCGCCTTCATTTTACCCGCAGACTACTAGATATTGTTTCCAAAGACTTATATTTTTTTTGCATCTTAAGATTTCATCACGGCATGGGAGTGAGTTGATAGCGCTTCTTGGGCCTTTTCCGACTCGTCACAGAGAGGTGCTGCCTGTAGACAGTTATCTAAATTTGAGCGACTTTTCACTCAACATACAATATCTGGTGAAGATTTCCGTCGGCTGGTTGTGGTCAATCTTACAGATAGGGAAGTGGACAACGCTGCATTGTCGGTTTGGAAAAAAGTTTAAATTTTGCACCCACACCTAAGGTTGTCCCTATTATGGAATTTGTGCTGTTGAGCAAGCTGTGTCTCATATTACAAAAGATCAGGCTGATGAAATTAGGCAAGAGGTTGCCTACATACTTTGCAGAGCAAAGAAGCAATATTCCAAGTAGTGATACGGCGGCCATTCGGTCTTTTAGAGAAGATGAGGACTTGCTTCTCCTTCCGGCGGATAAAGGGAATGCTACGGTTCTTCCATCACGTGAAGACTGTGTGTCCAAGATAAATCTTTTATTGGATGACTCAGCCTACCATAGATTACGTAATGATTCCACGGAACGAATAAAACGGAAGACGCTTTCACTTTAAAGAAGACTTCTTTGTCAGAGGATGTTATGAAACTTCACCCTGGAGCTGCTGTCCCTCGGAGACTGTATGGCCTGCCTAAGGTTCACAAGCATGGAATTCCTCTTCGTCCTATTGTGAGCAGTTTGGGTGCCCCTACCTACAATTTGGCCAAATATTTAGCTTCGGTTCTCGCTCCTCATATTTGAAAGTGTGAACATCACATATTGAACTCTCACATTTTATGCGGCGGCTGTAGTCAGTTTTTCTTGCTCCGTCAGACTTGCTTGTCAGTTTTTATGTCGTCTCCCTTTTCACCCGAGTTCCTTTTGAAGAGTTCTTGTTATTAGTGAAAAATTGGATGATGAAACAGTCGAGTCAGTGGCGTAACTATGTGGCGGGATTAGGGGATAGAACCCCCTAGAACCCAAAAAGGAAAAAAAGATATATAAGGAAACCGTATAACAGAAATTTGGTAAAGGTAAAGATTGAAAACTTTGGGTGTTTTACCATCAGCTTTCATTGAAAGGGAGTGAATTAGTTTCTTCAACGGGACTGGTAGATGGTAGTCTGCCTGGAAACTGACTCCAATTTTGCTCGTCAAGCAGATCTATTCCCTCCCCCCCCCCCAAAGCCAAGTCCTAGTTACGCCACTGAGTCAAGTTATGTCGTCGTTACGGCGCTCGCACGTTTGGGGAGTCTATACCGATAGTAGTGATGAGTTTCCCCTGATCCGCTACAAGGCAGTTGTTTTCGATGTGCCATCGCTGGCCGATGGCTAGCTGGAGGCGTGTGGCGCTCGCAAAGAGTGACGGATTGATTACGAAGAGCGCTTGTGGTCCGAGTTCCTCCGGAGGTGTTGTCACCGACTTGTGGACTGCTGCCAGCGTGGAGCGATGGAGTAACAGCTTGGCGTCCAACGAGTTCTAGTCGCCTGGGTTGCTGTGGTTATGTTGTTACGGTCTTTGGGGGGCCGACGTGAGCGCACAACTTAAGCGTCCTAGAGGCGGAGTCGCTGTTTGGTCCTGAAGTATTTTGCAGCTGAATGTTTGGGCAGCAGGACAGGTAGCTGGAGATGAGTACTTAATGTGGGCGACCGCGTGCTGTGCCGCGTGTGTCACCTAGTCAAGCAAGTTCTCTTTCGTCTGCTCCCGAGTGTGAGTGTTGTCCTGATAGACCTGGTACGAGCGGCGGAAGGCTTTAATTCTCGGTGTCCTTCCGTGTCGGGCTCTGCTATACACCTTGTGAACGTTGGTGCCCCAGGCTTCGTTGGTTATACCATAGTCTATTGTGTGCCTTTTGAAGAGAAGTACGTTGAGAGTAGGGTGTTTTTCTCCTGAACTTTGTTTTGAATTGTGGATTGTGTCATGCTTCTTATAGTTTTCCCGGCATTGTCTGGTGTCCGCCCCGGTCTTGGTGTCGTTATTCTGATGGGCAGTCTTATTCGTTTTAATTGTGGAGGTCTGCACTGTGATTCTGGAAGCACCTTTGGCTTCGTGTTAGAACAACATCGGCTCTGAGTCGTGGGAGCGGGTCGGTTAGAAAACCGTCTGTAAGAGATCAGCCCAGTAACAGTTGTGGTTTGGCATTTGACACTAAAGTGTGGTATTGAGGTTCAAGCAATTGTTTCATGCCATCAATGTTATGCCCACTGTTTCTGACGTGGTAGTTGAGGCGTGTCGGCTCACGTCCTTGCTTGCTGGCTCGTAAGTTCTGCCTTGCGCCTTATCGACCATTTTGTCTCTTCCATTCGTTGATGGCGCTGTGTTAGGGCAATCGCGGTAACTATCTTTTTTCCCCAGGGGTTATGACGTATGACGTGTGACGTGTGGACAGCTGTTCTGAGAGCAGGGACGGCGGCGCACCGGTCTCTGATCAGCGAGATTCCCATAGGCTCGGGTGGTGTGTGTGGTGGTCGCCTCTAGGACGCTGGGACAGGCGCCAGCGGTCCTGGAGAGTGTCAGGGGTTAGCGCAGAGGAAGCTGGAGGGTGGAACCCGCCGTTGCTGTGCTATGCGAATGAACAGGCAGGTCGACCGAACCTCTTGTTAATTCAGGTTGACGAGTGCTTCTGGAGCCGCATGTTTGCAGCTCTCCTGGTTCTTATTACGCCCTTCAGTGCGGTTCCCCGCGCGTAACCTTAAGAGTTTCCTGGAGAGTAGCTTTTTTTTTCCTTTTTCGTCTTGTAGCATTCCATGTTCTCTAGTCTTACTCATTCGTAGGGTCTTATTCCTTCTGGGTTGTCTTTCTGCGCCCCCCCCCCCTGCCGAAATTGCGCACGGTGGTACGTTTCAAGGGGGGTTTGTCATATCGGCTACGGCCTTTCCTTAACAGTGGTTTGATCGTACCGGCTGTTTAAAGGGGGCACACGCAGTTCCTTGAAATCTCCTAAAACGTTGCGTCCTGGGCATGCATGGAAATGAACTAAGTTTAGTGCTAACTTTTTAAGTTTAGTGTTTTGAAATTGAACCCTAACGGTTACCTTTCAGAAATTGTCGAAATTGATGGGCACACAGGCTAGCGTATTTCACAGCGTTTCGATGAATGCTTCCAGCCCTTGTTCAATTTTAGATTATTTAAACCTTGTGTATGTTGCAGTTTCCTTGGTAAATCCTACAAGCTATTGTTTAAAATACCATATACCACTTAATAATTGATATGAACTTAGAAGAAGTCTTGGGAGCTCTTTAAATATTCGCAAAATTAAATTCCCCACCCCTCTCTTCGCCAGTTATTCGACAGTTACTCTTTTATTTATATTGCATCCTTACAACAAGCATTTCAATATTTAAGAGAAAATGTGAAGAGTAGCGTGCCGCTTGATAACTTACAGGCCGACCTCGTCTGTTGACTGAGACCGTCGACAGTTAAAGAGTTGCACAGTGTAAACGGCAGCCATATATCCAGACTATCACACAGGAGTTCCAACGTGCATTAGAATCCTCTCCAAGTGATATTACAGTTGGGCAGGTGGTGAGAAAACGGATTTCATAATGAAGCAGCAGCCCATAAGCCTCACATCACGCAGGTCTATGACAAACGACGCCTCGTTTAGTGTAAGGAGCGTAAACATTGGACGATTAACCAGTGGATAAAAGCAATGTAGAGTGTCTAACTACGGTACACAATGTGGCGATCCGATGGCAGTTTGTGGGTATTGGCACTACACTAGCAGATGGCATTGATCGGACATTGACATCAGTAAAATGCGGAGTAAATGTAGTGTAATGGTATGATTGTGTTTTTCATGGAGGCTGGTTGCACACATTTGGTGTTTTGCGTGGAGCTACAACACCACTGGTGGCCTTACCTTATGTTTGAAGCACCAGCTTGCTTCCCGCGGTTAAAGAACAATTTCATCGTTCAACACCATCGAGCACCCCTTCATAATTCACTTTCCGTAGTGGTTCCACTACAATCATGTGCCTCTAATGGACTAAACTGCACAGAGAACTGGCTTGAATCCTATAGAACCTTTTGGAGGTTTTGGAACGCCGACTTCGCGAGACCTATATCAATACCTCTAGTCAGTGCAGCACTCCGTGAAGAATGAGCTGTCATTTCCCATGAAACCTTCGAGCACCTGATTTGACATATGCCTGCGACTGAGAAATTGTCAAGCTTAAGGCTGCACCAACACCATACTAAAATGCAGCATCACCGATTGAGGGCGCCACGAACTTATGTCATTTTCAGCCAAGTGTCTAGATACGTTTGACCACATACATTATTTCTCTCTTGAGGATTCCACAGGGAACATCCTCATTTGTTATTTTATCAGGGCATTTTCAATATTCGACTGCTGCACCATATCAAACACTTCGATTCTTCTTAAATTATTTTATTATATATTACTTCGGTTCTCACACTGTCAGTGTTTCACTTTAATATAAAGCGCAGCTGTGGAAGTACACCCCACGAAATTTCCTCCTTATATTACGGCCCCTGTTGGTAACTAAGACCTGGAGTACAATCTTGGGCAAGCTTTTTTGGACTACTTATGTCCACCTTGCGTCGGGAGTTTTTCTCCTCCAAGGTATCGATATTTAACTACCTTTTCACCGCTATTAAAATTTTTGATGTTAACTGTCACACTACTTCAATTTCTTTACATTACACTTCTTGTCTTTTCCGGTTTACTTTTGATCGAGCTTTTTACGCGTTAGTTTATTCATTCTAATCCACATTTCTGATACTTCACTTTCACTGTTTACACCCATGCCATCATCGAATCTTATGAATTATATCCCCCCCCCCCATTTTAATCCCCTATTGAACATTTGTTTTATATACACGTTATTGCTTCTTCGACGTATGTATTGAACAGCAGGAGCAAGTGACTGCTATCTTGTTATCCCCTCTTGGTTCTCCTAGGCACTAGATCTGCCTTTCCATACAGCTTACTCATTTTTTTTTAAATTGCGCTTGATTGAGGTGGTGCAGTGGTGAGACTTGTACCAGGGAGGACAGTTCAAATCCGCCTCCAGCCAGATTTACTTAACTATCTCTGACTATCTCTGTCAAAACTATCCATCTGTTTACTTCGTTTCTCATGACGATGCCAGCGTATTGTTGAACCCTGTTTCCTTTCTTAAAATTTCGAATATCTCATCAGTTTTCTCTGCCAAATCCTACGAAAGTGACTTGCTTTTTCTTCATATATTCTTATTAAAAAAGTCTTTGTAGGATTTGTTAGATGATTATCAGTGTGGCTTTAAGAAAGGTAAAAGCATCATATTCTTTTATTCTCGTCACTAGCCTGGAAGCGTGATCAATTAAACCAATTGCGCAGGAAACCCACGGGTAGGTTCCGCGGCCATTGTCTTGTCATTAAAATTTAAGTTGTGAGACAGCATTGTTTATTATTAACACTGTCCTATATTACTGCAACTGTAGCACGAGGTCTTCCTATAAATTTCGTCTGCCTACGTTCTCACACTTTAATGTAATTGAAAGTAATTGTGTGCCACTTCTGACCTATCAATCTACGAAACTTTTTGGGAGGATGTTTTTCCGGAAGCCCTAGATACTTCTGTTACCTTAATAATCTTCAGTTTGTAAACTTGCCACAATTAATTTATAAAATCAGATGCAATATCTATGCCTCCTGGTTAATTTGATTATTTATGTACCTTGGGAGCTTACTATCTGACAAACACTGGACTGTGTGTGTGCAACATATCGTTTCCAATGCTGTTTGTAAAGCTAATGGGACTTAACTGCGCGGTCATCAGTCCCGAAGTTTACGGCACAAACAACCATTCCCGAGGGGGGGGGGGGAGGATTCGAACCCCCAACGGCAAACGGCCTCGCGCATCGCAGCATAGTGCCTCAACGCGCTCGGCCACTCCGCCGCGGCACCTATTCCAATTTCTCCATCCAGCAGAAGTCGTAACCTTTCATCGGCATCTTCAGTGTGAATAAGCAACCTATCCGCTGTCTCCTTTGAACTGTGTAGTTCTCATTGATTTCTTAATATTACCACCCGAGCATTCAATTTCGCCTAGACATCTCCTTCGAAAACGCTTTTTAATTGATTTCCTCACAATTTTGCCCAACTAATTTATCTAGGCTTCCCTACACTTCCTATTTTAGGGACTTCTATCTATGTGTTGCTGCTCTCCATGCAGATATTGGCACTGTCGTTCAAGATTTGCAGTACTACTTCCGATTAGCCTGTAATTTACAAATTACTGACGCCACGTAAATCCATTTTTAATTTTTATAGAATGTATTTCGTCACTGAAATTAGTACTGCCGCGAATTACGTGTTTGCAGTACGCGTTAGAAGTCACCTTCTGCAGACTGCTGCTTTCCCAGCAGGTTTAGGAGCTGTTGACCCTCCCCCTCCTCCCTTACGTCGCTTATCGGATTTCCGGTCGATCGCCGCGAGGTGAACAGCTGGCGGCCCGGCGACCCACACTGACCTGGTCACGTGATCATTGCTGCCGCCGCCGTCTACCTGCCGACAGATATCAACTAGTGACACTGGCTGCTCCGCCATGCTGAGGAGATTTCGCAGCAATTACGTGAACAAGCAAATTACTTTTCCACTATCTACACCTGCATCTACACGGTTCGAATAATTAAGGGATCAGGTGAGGTACTATATACAAAATTGTAACGAATATCTGAATGAAATGCGTATCGATATGTAATCTGTGTGTAATACAGTACGATCATTGCTGTCTCCGCTCTTTACTTGAGATTTACATCGTGTTAATCACCATGTGGCTACAGCCGCGAGGGAGTAGCCGAGCGGTCTAGAGAGCCACGTTACAGATCGCGCGGTTTCCAGCTTCGTTTGAATTCTCCTTCTGGCATGGTTGTGTGTGTTGTCTTTTGGTTAGTTTAACTTTAATTAGTAAGACTATGGGCTTATGACCAATTTAGTTTGATCCCATAGGATTAGAAACATTTGAAACTATTCCTGTGGCTACAATGATAATGAAAATTTCTCGTTGGCCTGTAATATTGTATATCATCATCTCTGATGGCCAGTACAGTTGCACGACTGCTTGACATGGGGAAAATGAACTAAATCAGCTCTTCGGGGATACCTGTTCATTCTCTCATGAGTGAAAGCTAGCTCTGCAACCGTTCTGGAAGGGGCTGGTCAAGCTACAATGTGTGTGTGCATTCCAGACGTAGTTGGGGTTACGGCCGGTGAACAAACTGGTCATTCTTTTAATTCCCTCAGGTCAAGCAAGTTGATACCAGTGCAGTTCTGTGGGAACAAGTACTATCGTTCCCAGAAGGAACTCGTCACCTATGGACCTGTGTAGGAGACACCAAAAGGTCTAATGATCTAGTCTACACCTTTGAGCAATCGAAGAGGCACTCTGAACGACTTAGAGGTCCGTACGTCCGTTAATACTGACTCCCGCCCACATAATTCGTCGAACACCAGGATATTGTGATGTTTCCTGCACATAACCAGGATTCTTCCGAGTTAGACCTTGTCTTCATATAAGGGAACGACGATTGCTGCCGCCACCCTCTCGCCCCCCCTCTCTCGTCTGTCCCACTTACAACCTTCCTAGGGCATACCATAGCTTCGGTTAAATCATTGTTGCATTACACTACCTGCTCACTACACTATCTGAACCTAAGTGCTTGTGTTATTCATTTGGTACAGTAAACGCAACTCGACACCAAACATCTCTGCATAAAGTTGCTGTTATTGTCACTATCTCGGTTGCCGCTATATTGTTCCCCCCATTCCGTACAACTGACAGATTTCATCGGCTGAATGAATTAAAATGATTAGATTTCTATCATCGGATCCCCCAATTGTTTTGATTACTTTACATAGGAGGCTCATTCTGAAAGTAATATCCCTTAGTTTGCAACTATTTCTAGATTTAGCTGTGCTGTTTTGATTTATGTATATGATGTAATTACCCGAATAAAACAGGCTCAAATGAGTCACCAGCATTCATTATGCTTCAACGATCAACCAGAGCTGCATGGGGCGCCTTTAGAAATCTGAAATATTTGAGTCTAACCACTTTCTTACAGCTTTGACATCGGCATCCAAGTTTTTACAATGTTCCCACGTAATCCACCTTTCAGAGACCCAGATATGGAATTCTGAATGCGATAAATCAAGAGTGTAATTCGGATATGGTATTAGTGTTCAACTGAATTTTGCAATGAGTTGCGTGGGCACGAAACCGGTGTCGGATCTTGCGTTATCATGTTACAGGTGAATATTCTTCACCTTAGAAACACGAGCTTTCATCTTAGTGTCGTTTTGTAGCGTAACAGTTTCTTTTGACTACAGGACACGCAAAATTACCACCACCCCGTCTCCCCGACTTTTTGCAGAAGACTGCACATCAATTTGTCTGTGTCTTTAATTTCTTCTTCGACAAAGAATTTTCATGTCGCCATCGCATGGACTACTTCTTCTTCTTCTTCTTCTTCTTCTTCTTCTTCTTCTTTTGATTCAGGGTCGTAGCGGTGACAACTCTTCGGTGACGAGTTTTTTTGTATCCGCAGGACCCAGGTACACAGAGTTTACAATAACAGACGTTCTAATTTTGTGTACAAACAAAATGCCTGCCTTAAAGCCTGCCAAACAATTATTTGGTTGTTATCCATCAATCATCTGGGATGAGAGGTTTATATTGCGACGAATGACAGCCATGGCCTGCCATGCACACCCTTTTCACTACCTTCAAAATTACGTACCCATCGACTCACATTTCTAGCTTCTATTGTATCAATCCCCCAAACCTTTAACAGGCTTCGATGAATTATAACGCCCCAATTTCGTCGGATGTGACGAATTCTATCACACATCGCTGTTTCATATACTCGTCCACGTAAGATTCCATTTTGGAACACACTCCGCTGATGCCAACTACAACAGAGCTATAAAACCGCTGAGAAAGGGAGAATCATCATCACTAGAAGAATATAGGAGTTATTACTTCAGAAACGACGCTCATATTTACCGTGCAGAATATTTAATATTGCATTGCAGAGGGTTTATCGGACAGCTTTCATAAAATTTCTTAACTGTCTGAATATTAATATTTCACTCATTTCATAATGATAATCAAATCTCCCTATGTAGGTAGGTGCTGAAAAAATATGTTCACACTCTGAGGAGAAAATTGGTCAAAATTATCCCCACAACGAATGACCCCTTTCTATGAATGATTTCCATATCAACTTTTACACTACTGCCATTATAATTGCTACACCAAGAAGCAATGCAGATGATAAACGGTTTTTCATTGAACAAATATACTATACCAGTACTGACATGTGATTACATTTTCACGCAATTTGGGTGCATAGATCCTGAGAAATCAATACCTATAACAACCACCTCTTGCCGTAATAACGGCCTTGTTCCGCCTGGGCATTGAGTCAAACAGAGCTGGGATGGGGTGTACAGGTACAAATCCTCTTGCAGCTTCAAAATATTACCATAGTTCATCAAGAGTAGTGACTGGCGTATGGTGGCCGAGCAGTTGGTGAATGTGCTGCCCAGTGCAGCAGTCGAACATTTTCCGTATCCAGGCAGGCCCGTACAGGACATACAACATGCGTTTTTTTTTTTTTTTTTTGTGGTTTTAGGGCGCACAACTTCTATGGTCATTAGCGCCCAGCCAAGAACATAGATTCGCTATGATCTCAAAAAAATGGTGACTGTCAGAACATCAACAAGAGGCTAAAAACGAAAGATAAAAGACAATGAAAAGGGTTAAATATCCTTGGATAGGTTGGCCAAGTTGATAAAACGCAAAACTCTAACAGCTGCTCGTGTGTCATCAGCTAAAATTTCCTCCAGAGAAGACGGAAAGTGAAGGGCTACACGGAGATGATTTAAATTTACACAAGTCAGTAAAACATGTCGCACTGTCAGCAGTTCACCGCAGGAGCATAGCGGTGCAGGTTCGGCGGATAGCAAGTGATGGTGGCTGAAACGGCAGTGACCGATCCGCAACCGGGCCAGCATGACCTCCTCCCGCCGAGAGGGGCGTGAGGAGGTCCTCCAAGCGGTCGGGATCGGTTTGACTGTTCGCAATTTATTGTTGTACAGTGAAAGCCACACACTGTGCCATTGCGACACGATACTCCGGCGAAGAGCCCGTTGAACATCGTCCGGTGGGACGCAAAAGGTAGCCATGCGAGGCAAAAGAGCTGCTGCCTTGGCTGCTATGTCGGCGGCCTTATTCCCGGGCACACCCACATGGCCAGGGACCCACAGGAAGGAAACATGACAGCTGTCATCTGCTAACAACCGGAGGGAGCGTTGGATCTGATATACGAGAGGATGGTTCGAGAGACGGTCCTTAACACTCTGCAGGGCACGAAGGGAGTCCGAAGGGAGTCTATATGACATAGAAAGGTTGGCGGTGGCGGCAGGTATACAAAACGGCCTGGTGGAGGGCGAAAAGCTCAGCCGTGAAGTTCGAGCACCGGTCAGGGAGCTTGTATTGGAAACGGTTGTCCCCGACGACGAAGGCAGATCCGACACCGGCAGTGCTCTTGGAACCATCAGTGTAAATAAATACGGCATTATCGAACCGCAAATGGAGTTCGACAAGCCTCGAGTGGTATATCAAATCCGAAGTGCTCTCCTTGGGGAGCGAACTAAGTTCGAGGTGTGTGTGAACCTGGGCCTGATGCCACGGTGGCAATGGGCTTTCGCTCAACCGAAGGGTGGAAGGAAGGGTAAAATCGAGCCGCTGTAGCAGGCGGCGAAACCGAACTCCAGGTGGAAGCAAGGCAATCGCAGACAACTGATATTGGCGATCGAGTGAGTCGTCAAAAAATAATCTGTAAGATGGATGGTTGGGCATCGACCGTAGGCGGCATGCGTACCGACACAAAAGTATGTCACGTCGAGTGGTCAAGGGTAATACAGCAGCCTCGTCATACAGACTTTCAACAGGGCTGGTATAAAATGCACCGGTCGCCAGACGTAATCCCCGATGGTGGATAGAGTTGAGACGGCGGAGAATCGACGGCCGTGCTGAAGAGTATACAAGCTTCCGTAGTCGAGATTCGACTGAACAATGGCCTGGTAAAGGTGAAGCAGGACGGTACGATCCGCTCCCCATGACGTGACACTGAGGACACGAAGAACGTTAAGGGATCGGGCAGCCAGGTAGGACACGTGTGTGGACCAGCAAAGCTTCCGATCCAACATGAGTCCCAAGAATTTCGTAGTCTCCACGACAGGGAGAGCAACAGGGCCGAGACGTAGAGAAGGTGGAAGAAATTCCTTGTATCTCCAGAAATTGATACACACAGTTTTCTCAGTGGAGAATCGGATGCCGTTTGCGATGCTCCAGGAATATAGACGGTCAAGACAGCGTTGGAGAGAACGCTCCAAGAGACACGTCCGCTGGGCGCTACAATAAATTGCGAAATCGTCAACAAAAAGAGGTCTGGAGACGTCGGGTGAAAGGCAATCTACGATCGGATTGATTGCAATAGCAAAGAGCGCCACACTCAAGACGGAGCCCTGTGGTACCCCATTCTCCTGGCAAAAGGTATCTGACAAAACAGAGCCCATCCATACCCGGAACTTGCGACCCGCCAAAAACGCTTGAATGAAAAGAGAAAGGCGGCCCCGAAGGCCCCATGTGTGCAATGTGCGGAGAATGCCCGCTCTCCAACAGGTATCGTATGCCTTCTCAAAGTCGAAGAACACTGCTACTGTTTGACGCTTCTTTAGAAAGTTATTCATTATGAAGGTCGACAACGTAACGAGGTGATCAGCAGCAGAGCGGTGTCGACGAAAACTGCATTGGATATTAGTCAGGAGGCGGCGAGATTCGAGCCGCCAGACCAACCGAGCGTTAACCATGCGTTCCATCACCTTACAGACGCAGCCCGTCAGAGAAATGGGGCGATAACTGGAAGGAAGATGTTTGTCCATCCCAGGTTTGGGGATGGGGACAAAAATGGCTTCACGCCAACTTGTGGGAACATGACCTTCAGTCCATATGCGATTGTAGGTACTAAGAAGAAAACACTTGCCCGCAGGAGAGGGGTTCTTCAGCATTTCAATATGAATGGAATCGGGCCCGGGAGCAGAAGACCGGGACAGGGCGAGAGCACGGTCTAGCTTCTGCATGGTGAAGGCGACGTTATAATTTTCACGATTAAAAGAGTGGAAAGAAGGCGGCCGTGCCTCCTCTACCTGTTTGCGAGGGAGAAAGGCAGGGTGGTAATGGGCAGAGCTCGAAACCTCCGCAAAGAAACGGCCCAATGCGTTTGAAACATCAGCGGGGTCCACGAGGACTGCGTACTCCACGGTCAGGCCAGGAATCGGGGAGTGGACCTTGATGCCGGACAAACGGCGTAGGCCGCCCCAGACAACCGTGGAGGGAGTAAAACGGTTAAAAGAACTAGTAAAAGCAGTCCAGCAAGCTTTCTTGCTGTCGTTTATGATACGACATTGCGCTCTCATACGTTGATAATTGATGCAATTCTCCAAACTTGGGTGGCGGCGGAAGGCGCCGGGCTCTAAGCGCGTCGCGGCAGGCTGCAGTCCACCAAGGGACCTGCACACGACGTGGAGAAGAGGATGTACGAGGTATGGAACGTTCAGCAGCGGTGAGAATAACCTCTGTGAGGTAGTCGACCTGACTGTCACAGTTGGGAAAATTCTGATCGTGAAAAACAGCCACGGAAGAATAAAGCCCCCAGTTGGCTTTGGAAATGTTCCAACTGGTGGAACGAGGAGATGGGGAATGATGCAGGAAGTGGATGATACAAGGGAAATGGTCACTCGAGTACGTGTCAGAAAGTGCATACCACTCAAACCGACCGGCAAGCGGAGGAGTGCATATTGCGAGGTCTATATGGGAGGAAGTGTGTGTTGTCTCTGAAAGGAAGGTCGGTGCACCGGTGTTGAGGCAGACAAGATCGAGGTGTTGGAGAAGGTCCACCAAAAGGGAGCCTCTCGGACAAGGTTGCCGGAGAGCCCCATAGGGGGGTGGTGGGCATTAAAGTCGCCTACCAACACGAAAGGTGAAGGGAGCTGGTCAACAAGGTGTAGCACATCTTCCCTAGTAAGGGCAGATGACGATGACGAATAGACATTACAGAGGGATAAGGTAAATGTGGATAGAGTGATGCGGACGGCAACTGCCTGTAGGTGAGTGTGCAAGGAAATGGGATGGAAATAGACGTCGTCTCGAAGGAGCATCAAAACCCCTCCATGGGCTGGGATACCTTCCACGGTTGGCAGGTCGAACCACACAGAGGTGTAGTGTGGAAAGTCTGCACGATCACGGGGACGCAACTTAGTTTCCTGGAGGCAGACTAGAAGCGGGCAGTGCAATCGAAGGAGTAGTTTTAACTCCTCCCGATTAGAACGAATGCCGCGAATATTCCATTGAAGGAGCGCCATGATAAAAATGATAGAAGAAATAAGGATAAAAACCAACTAGCAAGCGGGGTCACCTCGACGGCCGCTGAGGACCGGATTTCGAGGAAGCACTGCTATCGCTGTCCAGGAGCAAAGGGTCGTGGTCCATAGGTTCGACCGACGTGCCTGCCACCTCCCTGAGTTGATCAGGAGGGGCAGTTTACACCGCCGGTATAGTGCCGGGTGCCCGACAGACGGAGCGACCCGGTGAAACAGAAGACGGCCGAGGCCGGCAACTGTTGGACGGCGTGACGGATGGGTCACGCCCCTCGGCGGGGAAGGAGAGGAACTCTCTTTCTTGTCAGTTCTTCTGGAAGAGTGACGGTGGGAAGAGGCAGTTGACGGTTGGGAAGCCTGAGAACGCAGAAAGTCCTCACGGACGGGTTCCTTTTTCAAGGTCCGGGCATCTTGTTTAGGTGCCCGCGGTTTACTAGAGGTTGACGAAGACTGTACCTTAGAAGCAGCAGGAGGAAGCGGGGACGTGGAACGGGCAAACTTCGGGCTGGCGGATCGCACAACTGCGTCAGCGAAAGTGAAGTCACATGTCTGGGTACTGGAATCCTTGGTAGGTCGAGTTGAGGTGAGTACCTTACTGTATGTACCCGCTGGGAGGACAGTGGACTTTCGACTCGCCAACAACTTTCGAGCGGCAGATGTCGATACCCTCTCCGTAACCCGAATTTGCTGGATTACCTTCTCATCCTTGTATACAGGGAAGTCCCGGGAGGAATCCGCATGGTCACCGTTGCAATTAAGGCAGTGAGGGGACGGAGGTGGGCAATCCCCCTCACTGGCATCCCTACCACAAGTGACACATTTTGCTGCATTAGGTTGACGGGTGTGGTTGTATCTGTGGCATTGGAAACACCGTATTGGGTTTGGTACATAAGGGCGGACGGAGATGACTTCATACCCTGCTTTGACCATCGACGGGAGGTCAACTCTGTCGAACGTCAAAAACACAGTACGAGTCGGTGTCAGTTGGTTATCGACCTTTTTCATTACCCTATGGACGGCTGTCACACCCTGGTCGGACATATACGATTGGATGTCTTCATCAGACAACCCGTCAAGGGATCTCGTGAAGACTACCCCCCCCCCCGTGACGAGTTGAGTGTGAGATGTGCTTCCACCTTGACAGGAAACGTGTGTAACAGTGTAGTCCGGAGTAGTTTCTGAGCTTGGAAGGCACTTTCCACTTCCAGCAACAATGTGCCATTGCGCTGACGTGAACAGGTTTTAACAGGGCCAGCAATTGCATCTACACCTTTCTGTATAACGAAAGGATTGACAGAATTGAAATCCTTTCCGTCGGTGCGAGAGACGACAAGAAATTTAGGTACATTAGGCACAGTCTTTTTTTGCTGAGGCGAATCTATCTTACGTTTATGGGTCAACGTCACTAAAGAAGATAAGGAAGTCATCGCGGAAGTGTCCCCCGTGATTACCGGCGTCTCCGATGGCGCGCTCCTTCCTAGTGGGGGCCCTCTCCGAGGGCTTACCCGCCTTAGGTGATTGTTCACACATCAGGTCACACCTCTCGAGAACTGACGGAGGGACCAATCAGCACGTTCGGAAGGTACCAGCTCGGGTAATCACCCCTCCCTGGGACTGGCCTTTACCAGGGGGTACGTACGTGCCCTACTTGTCTACCTGGGGCGGGGAATTACGCGTTACCCCGTCACCTGCTACGCATGATAATGCGTGGGTCGGCCTTCAGACACGCACAGGGAGGAAAGAAGAAGAGGATAGGAAATGAAGAGAAAGAAGGAAGAAGTGTCTCAAACGCCGAAGCGGAGACTAATGAGGAGAAGAAGGCTAGGAGAGTACAAGGAGAGAAAGACAGAAAACAAAGGGTAAGAAAGGAAGGAACGAAGGAAGAAAAACGACAACAAGAACCACCGTAGCTCACGAAATATGCCCGTCTCCGGGCGAAGGCATAAACCGGGAGGGAAAGTGAAACAGCCTGGGGCAGAAGAAAGGCTGCTCCGGCTCGGGGCCCCGTGCGCGCCACACACGTATCCACAAAAGAACTGTGGGCCCCCTGGGGGGCTAGAACATGCGGTCGTACATTACCGTGCTGAAATGTAGGGTTTGGCAGGGATCGCATGAAGAGATGTGTTACAACCCGTAATTCTAAAGTGCCGTCGGTGTGAACAAGACGTGACCGAGACGTTTAACCAATGGCACCCCATGTCGTCACGCCGCATGATACACGCATCCAATGTCCTGTTACCGCGATGTCGCCAAAGACGGATGCGACCATCACTCTGTAAACAGAACCTGCATCTATCCGAGAAAAATAACGTTTTCCAATTCGTGCACCCAGGTTCGTCGTGGCGTACACGATGGCAGGCACTCTTGGTTTTATGCAGCGTCCAGGGTAACCGCAGCCATGGTCTCCGAGCTGATAGTCCATGCTCCTGTAAACGTCGTCGAACAGTTCGTGCAGAAGGTTGTTGTCTTGCAAACGTGCCCATCTGTTGAATAATCGATCGAGACGTGGCCGCACGATCCGTTACAGGCATGCGGATAAGATGCCTGTCAACTCGAGTGCTGTGATACAAGGCCGTTGGGATCCAGCACAGTTCCATATTGCCATCCTGAACCCGCTGAGTCCATATTCCGCTAACACTCAGTGGATCGCGACCAATGCGAGCAGCAATGTCACGATACGATACACCGCAATCGCAATAGGCTACAATCTGACCTTTATCAAGGTCGTAAACTTAATGGTATGCATTTCTCCCTTACACTGTCATCAACAGCGATTCACCAGGCAATAGCCAGGAGTGTAAAATGTGAGAAAACAGAATAGAATAAGAGATTTAGGCGTTTTTCCTTCCAAATGAATAGTATGAAGCTGGATCGATGATCCCTTCGTCTGTAACTCATGTGACTTTTACGATACCACCCCCCCCCCAAAAAAAAAAGTTCAAATGTTTGTATAGCTTATGGGACTTAACTACGGGGTCATCAGTCCCTAAGCTTACAAACTACTTATGAACTAGCTAAGACTAAGGCCGGCACAAATATCCGTGCCAGAGGGGGGATTCGAATCCCCGACCGTAGTGGCCGTGCAGACCGTGATTGAAGCGCCTCAGTCCCCTCGGCTACCGCGGCCGGCAGGATACCCCATGTAGTTATATATTTGGCCCGCAAGGCACGTGCAAAATTCTCATACATGGATCCAGAACCTCCAGAAAACTGACCACCACGACCGCCTCAAATGCCCAGACAACATGTAGTCGTCCGTCACGTAAGGGGATGGAAAGACTGCTGGGGCATTATAGCGGATTCCACAGAGTCTCGACACATCGCAATAACAAGCGAGTAAGTGTCGCATTATTCTGAACGACACGATATTTTGCACTGCCACTTCATTACATACCTGATAGCTTTTCATCTGAAGTGTTAGGTCAGAATTTGTTTTCTTCTTTTTTTTTCCTCCTTTTTCTTCCTTAAACACCAAACTTTCGCGTAGGTGCTGTTGGGAAAATATACAGTGTGCAATGATTTCATACTAAAATGTTAATTAAACTGATTAAAATTTGTGTATTATTCACTTAGTGGTTTAAGGTTAGATGCAGATACACGTTATCAAACTGACAAAGCTCTATCGTGACTGTGATACGTTAATATCGTTTACAGAGCGGCCAGCCTCAGAAAAGCTAGCAAAAGTAATAGTAGCACTCACTGTAATGAGAAGAGAGGCAGAGTTCGTCTCAGCTGCAGCGCAGGAGAACTACATTTCCATTACGAAATAGAAACAGCACATTATCGATCCGTGATGTCTTTTCTGGTATGTGAGTCGCTGTAGCCTCCCAGTGATATACTCATCACACACGCACACACACTATATATATAATTTTTTATATAGATATTCTGCGAATTTGAAAAGCCTGCGTAGCCCGTGTCTTTCTTTATTTTAGCCTGGAGTTAGAGAAAGGGATAGGAGAAGTTCTCTCTCTCTCTCTCTCTCTCTCTCTCTCTCTCTCTCTCTCTCTCTCTCAACCCTTTTTCTAATAACATGTGATATTCATGGAATAATGTTTACGAAATAAGTGTCTTGCATAATTTATAAAACTGTAAAAGCAGTATCCGAAGAAACAATATTAATGAATATACGAACGAAATCTAACGTTCATACATTCATTTAATTCAAAGCTTCACTTTAAACAAACTGTCATATTACTTGTCCAGGATATGATACGAAAAAATTCTTCGCCGAGCATTCCCTCGAGCAAGCGACAAAGTAGTCCGTGTGAGATAGGTGGAGATGTTAAATCGACTCCTCAGTATTTAATAGACCGTCCAGTGATTTACTAATCGCAGCAGAGACGTCAAATATCAATGGAAACTTGAGTCTCTTCAAGTGGAGAGTTAGATTTGTCGGATATAATTGTTATTCGTTGGATGTACACTTATATAGAATACAATGAAAGAAAGAATAAAAGAGTATTGCGTTTGCCTGCAGCCGTGTGCACTTCACAGTTCGAAGTTGGCATGACCTTTTTCAGATTTTAGGAATTTCATTATGCTGACTGCAATACAGCGGTATAGAAAATGAGAAATGTATTAAAACGTGGCGCATAACGTGACATTTCTACCCATAGCAGTATATACTCATTTCTATAAGTGCTTGTATGTGTCTAAAATATGTTACGAATGCATTTAGCAGTAAAGTAATAGAGTAAAACCTGATGTGTGATGGAGCGCTTTTGCATTAAACTGATACATCCTCAACTCTCTTAAAAAAATGTTCAAATATTTGTATAGTCTATGGGACTTAACTGCGGGGTCATCAGTCCATAAATTTACGAACTACTTATGAACTACTTACGAACTAGAACGGCACAAATATCCATGCCCGAGTGGGGGATTCGAACCCCCAATCGTAGTGGCCGTGAAAACCGTGACTTCAGCGCCTTAGTCCCCTCGGCCACCGCGGCCGGCTCAACTCTCTTAACTACGTGTCATACTGTCATGCAATTTCGAAGGTAAATTGAGCCGCATGTGTGTGTAAAATTTTATGCGATTACTATTTGCAGTTTATAAATTGTAACGTCATACAAAAATGACATGTTTTTAGTCCATGAACATCGGGAGAATAAGTAAGCGAGAAAATTTTTCCCCTTCATCATTTTGTTGTGGTTGTCAACTGTAAGTAGTAATGGAATTGAAATTATCTTCGAAATTTGTTGGCAGTCGTACAGTTCTTCGACTCTCATACAGTGCATGATTAAATCTCGTCACATGATAGGAGTCACAAGAAACTGTCATATTTATGACGTAATTTCTCCTGAACCATGCGTCGTATGTGATCTTACCCATACAGGAACTGTTATCTGACGGTAAGAAATAGGTGTACCAAATTTCGATAAAATCTGACCAGTGGTGTAGGAGGAAAAGTGCAGCATTTTGTCAGCATCCTATTGTTTATGACGTCATATCTCCGGAACTAAGTGTTGTACGTATACGTTGACGGCGACCGTCTTCTTTATTTGACCATTATGTGTGTAAAATTTCATGAAGATTTGAACAAAATTGTAGATTTGTATGCAATAGTACACACGAGCACACAGACGCACTGCTTTATACACGAATAACACTCTTCGAACTGTTACGAATTTCGCATTTATAAGTCTTGTAGGAGTAGCTATTTTATTGGAGTTTTTTTTTGTGGTTTTAGGGCGCACAACTGCTAAGATCATTAGCACCCAACATTGCCCATAGTAAAATCAAACTGGAGGGTTAGAACTTAAATGGCTTTCGCCATATTTGCAGGATGTATAAAAAGTAAAACTGTTAGCAGATTGCGGATCATCAGCTAAAATATCAGACATTTCAAATGGTGAACATAGATCATGACGGAGACGATTAAACAACGGACATTGCTCTAGAAGATGGTACACAGTAAAAGGTTCATCACAGTGCTCACATAAGGGAGCAGGAACACCACAAAGTAAATATTTGTGGCTATAACGGCAGTGGCCAATACGAAGCCGGACCAGAACAACCACCTCGCAGCGAGAGGGTCGTGGTGACGTTGACCAGAGATCAGGCAGGTTTAATGGCTCGCAATTAGTTCCCTGACAGGGATGACCAATGTAAAAACCAACGGCAGATAATTCGCTGGGAGACAGCAGCGCGAAGGTCATCAGAGCTAGTAGAAAAGGTAGATAGCCGAGAAAGAACTGCCTCCTTGGCAACCGTATCCGCAGACTCAATCCCAACACTTCCACGTGGCCAGGGACCCACAGAAACGCCACTCGGAGCACTCAGAGTCCAAGCAAATGAGACTCTTATTGAGCGAGTTTCGCCGGACGTATTGGGTGGCTTGGTATAACGCATACAGCTCAGCTGTAAAAATGGCAACGTCTCGTTTAAATATCGTCTCCCTGAGTGGAGTTCCAAGTACAAAGGCAAACCCAACACTCTGGTCTGTCTTTGAGCCATCAGTGTAGATGAACAAATTGTCATCAAATTTGAACCGGTGTGCTAGAAATTCTCTCCAGTCGAGGAAATGGCAGGCATTGTAACGCCGAGCTGGCCAAGTAACGAAAGCAAGCCTACTCCAGGTACCACCCCCGGTGGTAGATGATCGGCTATAGAATTGATTGCTACCGATAATTAAACAACGCTCAGGACCGAGCCCTGGGGGACCCTGTTCTCCTGAATAAAAGTGCTCGATAAAACCGGACCAACACGCACTTTAAAAACACGGTCTGTTAAAAATTCCCGGATAAAAATTGGTAAACGACCCCGAAAACCCCATGTATGCAGAGTGTTGAGCATGCCCATCATCCAGCAGGTGTCGTATGCCTTTTCCAGATCAAAGAACACCGCTACTGTCTGGCGCTTCAGTAAAAAAGTTATTCATTACTGAAGTATGTAGGGCGACGAGATGATCCACCAGAGAACGGTGCTTGCGAAATCCACATTGGACATTAGAAAGGAGATGTCGGGTTTCAAGCCATACCAGGCGCCTGTGAATCCTGCGTTCCATCATAATGCGTACGATACTGGTGAGGGAAATGGGGTGCTAGCTAGAAGAGAGAAATTTGTCCTTCCCAGGCTTCCGTATGGAAATGACTATGGCTTGACACCAGTGTCGCGGAAAGGTGCCTTCTATCCAAATGTGGCTGTAGGTGGCCAGCAGGAAGGGATAGCTCGTTGGTGAAAGGTGTTGCAACATCGCTAAGCGAATGCCATCTAGTCCTGGAGCGGAGGATCGCAAAGACGAGGTGCGTGGTGGACCTCTTGCAGATTAATCTCGGTATTTTAGCATTCATAGTTCTCAGAGGTAAAGGGCAATATAGTCGACTCCGCCGTCCGTTTCCTAGCGAGGAAAGCGTCCGTGTAGTGGGAAGAGCTAGAGACCTCTGCAAAATGTCGACCCAGTGCGTTGGCTATTTGTGGAGGATCGACGACGGGGTCAGTTGCGATACAGAGACCGGGAATCGGGGAATGAGCCATAGTGCCTGAAATTTTTCTGAGGTTACCCCAAAAGGAGGAAGGGGTAGACTTAGTAAAAGAGCTCGTGAATGAGTGCCAACTGGCGCGTTTACAGTCGCGAAAGAGGCGACGACAATAGGCCCGCAGCCGTTTGTATCGGATGCAGTTGTCGAGCATGGGCCGTTGTTTGAAGGTTACGGCATTCCGCGGTCCACCACGGGACAAGGGGACGACATGCGTGGGTGTCTTACAGGGGATGGAACATTCCGCGGCTGTGAGAATAACTGTGGTAATGTGTTCCACTTGGTCGTCTATACTAGGATAGTGGTAAGTTCCAAAATCGGCCAGCGACGAGTAGAGCTCCCAGTCCGCTTTGGTTATCTGCCAGTGGTGTGGATGCTGAAGGGTATCAGGCGTCATTAGGTGAATTACACAGGAAAATGATCGCTCGAATGTGTGCCACTGATCAATGCCGATAGATAGATCTATATGGCTGAAAGTGTTTGGTGAACCAACTTATCTTTCAGACTCCACAGTGTTAAGGAAGATGAGCTGCAGATAGTTCAGTATATCTACCAGGAGGGACCCCCGTGGACATGGTCGTGGGGATCTCCAAAGGGGGTGGTGGGCAGTGAAATCGCCCACCACCAAAAACGGACGTGGAAGCTGGTCAATAAGATCTAGGACATCACATCTAGTGATGGGAAAGGAGGAAGGAGATTAAATATTGCACAGTGTGAAGATTAATCCAGGAAGGTTTATCCGGACAGCAACAGCTTTTAGTGGAGTACTTAAAGGGATGGGTGTACTGTGTACGTCATCCCGAATGAGCAACAGTACGCACCCGTGGGCTGGAATTCCTGCCACTGGAGAAAGGTCAAAGCGAACGGCAGTGTAGCGTGGGAAAGCAATTCGAGGACCAGGGAGTAATAAGGTCTCCTGTAGAGAGAAGATAATGCGTGATATGTTTACGTTAGAAGCTGCAGTTGTGTCCAATTCGACTAGATACCAGGATTGTTACATTGAAGAATATCCATAGTAGGATAAAAAGGGATGGAGGTGGACATTAGCCTGATGAAGGCGGGGGGCCACAATGTGAATGTTCGCAACTGGTGGTGTCTGAGACGGAAGGGTCTTGCTCCATATTCTCAGAGGTGACCACAGCAGCCGCGTGAGGGTGTTCGGCAGCCCCATCTTTGGCTGTTGCACCTGGAGGATGCCATCGCCACATTTTGAGCAAAAAAGGGGGGGGAGGAGTTTTCCCCTACTTGACTTCTTGGAGCTATGGAGCAAATTAGCCTTGAGCAGCCGCTGTGCCTGGGAGATAGGCGGTTGCAGGTTTTAACTGGGCTGGCAATGGCATCAACCCCTTTCTGAATGATAAATGGGTTCGGTCGACATCTATTATCCGGTACGTCAACTTCCAGACACACTTTACATTTTCTTTTTTGATAAAAACCATCGCGGATTTATCCCCCACGATTTCGTGTCTCCGATGGCACGATTCTTACTACTGGGGCCCCCAACGGAAGCACACCCTCCTTGGGTGATTGTACCCACCCCAGGTCACACCTCTCTATCTACAATCGTCGAATCGGGAAGGTATCAGCGCAGGAATCGCCCATCCCTGGACCTGGCCTTAACCAGGGGGTACGCACGCATCCAACATGCCAGCCTGGGGCTGGGACTTGCGCATTACCCAGTCACCCATATGGGTGGCCTTCAGGTGCGTACAGGGAGGAGGAAGAAAGAAATAGTAGGAGAAGCCTCGAACGCTGATGCGGAGGCAAAGAGAGGTGAAAGAAAGGCTCTACCCAAAATCGTTTGTACTTAGGTTCCCTGAAGGATGCACAGACTCGGTCTCCAAGAGTGGGGAAAAGACAGTTGGAGAAGTGTCGTGTAGCCTGGAAAAGAAAGAGTGCCACAAAGGCTGGGTCCCCATGCTCGCCACGCACGTACTCATCACAGAACGGTGAGCCCCGTTGGGAGATTTTATGGGAAAAACATCTAGTGGAGAGGGCAGATGCTGCTGTCTTCTGCTTCTCACTGGTCGTGAGTGGTGTTATCGCCTAGTAACATGGCATAAGAGTAGCACGCCCTAAACTCCACGCCGGATGGCCATTGCAGGACTTTCCGTTTCCTTTTCCCATTCTTCTTCAACAGAATTTTCTAAACTACTGTCAGATAGGTATGGGAAAGTATGCAAAAAATGGATGCTATACAAGAAAGACAAGAGACATGACATGTTCACTGACGTGTCCTATTTATTTCTGCAGTATTTGACGTTAGTCAATGCTTTGAACATCGACACCGTGCCAGATACCGATAAAATTTTCATGTTATCACTGTAGATCTGCAGTCATATGCACGAACTGTACCGTCAAATCGGTGAGTGAAAGATGTATCATTTTTGGCATACCTAAATGATGTGTTGTCAACTCTGTTGGCATGGGACGAAGTGTTTTGGGCAGTACAACCGGTGTGTGCTGTTTAGTCCCCACAAAATTCCTACAACAGCAGCAGCAGCAGCAGCAGCAGCAGCACCGGCAGCAACGTACTAACCACTGGTTCACCCCTTTCTTTAATAACAGCCATTTTCAACACTGTGGGGAATTACCTTCTGGTGTCTATGACGTACAGTCACAATAGGACACAGTTACATGTGGGTGCATGTTTTCGGACCGTTGCTGTTTCTTACTTATATAAATAATATGCCTTCACGTGTAACAGGAGATTCTAACTTTTGTGTGTTTGCTGATGATACCAGCTTGGTGAAGAATGTTTGTAATAATGGCAGTATAAAATAATGCAGTTCAACATGTAAGTTTATGGCTTGTAGGAAATAAATTTATGTTAAATCACATAAATTTTAACAACAGCTTTACTAACACGTAATTCAACAAAAGCTGACATTTTGATTACACCTAATGGCCATGTAAGTGAGACTGCATAGTTAAAATGTTTTAGGTGTTATGATAATATGTTGTGGAAAGACCGTGTTCAATATCTTCATCGAAAACTAAATTCTGCTTTATTTACCATTAGAACAGTATCTGATATAAGTAATTTTTCAACACGAAAAGTAGTATGCTTACTTTCTTTCACTTATGATACACGGTGTTATTTTGTTTGTTTATTTTTTGTTGACAAACACCACATATTACTCGAACCAGCCGTTTTGAGCCAAAAATATCATGTTTGTTGAAACACCGAGTGCGATCTTATGAAGTCCAATCTCTGGATATTGAATGTTTCCAGCACTGCATCTGAAGTGTCAGATGCTCAACAGATGCCATCCATGCACATTTTCTTTCCTCAGTATCGCTTTTAAAAGCAGTCATTAAAGAATGTTAAAGCTGCCATGTGACGCTATGCTCACCCCAGCTGCAGACTAACCATTTTTACAAAATCGCTCGTACTATCACAGTAAATACACGAATCACTATAGCTTAGCAATTTTATATGGAAAAAATCAGTATTTCCCTATCGGACTATCATTTATTATTCTCGTCGGAGAAGTGCAATGAACATTCACTGCGTTCTTCATGCAACGACACAAATGTTTTATCAAATGGGTACATACAACGTCATTGTCAACGACGATTGTGCCATACTATATCATACCTTCTTCCAGGGGCAATTTATAACAAATTGTGAATTAAATACTGTATGTGTCAGTCCAGCGGTTGAGTGACGTATCTAGTCTTCTATAGTTACACCTTTCATACAAACTCTGACAAAGTTCGGTAAATAGTCGTGTAACGTTAACTATTTGAACTATGAACTACAGTTAATATCCTACGAAATAGTCACCTCCCGTAACTATGCACTGGTCTGGTCTGCGATACATATCTTCGAACCATTCGAAAAATATTGCTTTGGGATGGTATTGAAAAAGCTTCGTTACGATTCATTGGATGTCTGGATCGTCGTCGAATCACTTTCCTTTCAACTCGAGTTTGAGTCGAGTGCATAGCAACAAGTATAGCGGATTAAAATCCGGGTTTGGTGGACGTTCAAGTTGCATGACAACGCTCGCCCACAAATCAATATCGTCAAACAGTGCCTTGTAACAAAAAACATCCACCATACTCACCGCATGTCAAATCTTCAGACTTCTTCCTATTCCCTCGACTCTCCATTTGAGAGGAAAGCGATTTGACGATATTCCTTACGGTGACGACACTTTTCAACACCATCCCTAAGGAAGACTACGTGCAAAGATTCTAAGACATGTATTGCAGAGCTCAACGTTGTATAATACCTGTATGTGACTATTTCGAAGGACAGTAAAGCCGTCTGCACACTGAGCGTGTATCTTAACCAGTGTGGTCAAAATTTCGATTTTCTTAGGTCAAAACTTGCGAAAGCGCGTTGAGGAGGCTCTCCCAAAGTGTGGGGACGGTATCAAATATGCTAGCAATTCTTAACGTGCTTCTGAAACTTCTCCATTAAGATAAGAGAACACCACTGATGTCACACAACAGGTATCCGATGGAGGGGACACACATTTTCAGCATAGAGATGAAGACGCCATATTGGCCGTTAATAGAAGCTCGTATTGGATGATTATATAGCTTAGGCTCATAAGTCATTTCATAGCAAGTAACTGAATGAATTAACGATTTCTCGGAAACCGGTCATTATGGATACTATTTGTTTGAATAAATCACTAGGAATATATGTGGTTAACGAATTTCCGTATACTGTGTTCAGTTACAATGAAAGTAAGTATACTGATTGCTTGAATAATAAACTAGTCTCAACTGGACTGCTGAATCGACAATAATTACGGTATAAAGTAATGTGTAACAAACAATTTAGTTATTTAAAGTGGAAGTGGTAGAAAGCATAAAAACCTTGTTCCACAAAGTTCAGACAGAAAAATGAACTGTGTTCTGATGTGCAATAATATCAATAGAGGACATTGTGCCACATTCTGGACAGAACGTCGGCAACATGTCGGCAGGGCGTTGAACGCCTGCTAACTTGATGCTGCAACGGTCTCACTACCGCCAAACCTGACCACGGGCCATCGGTCAGAATACTTCCACTTGTTCTACTTCTTGAAGAAACGTGACCATAGTCCAGAAGCTGACAGCACAGCTATCCGGACATCGAATTCTCAAGTGTTGCGACAACCGCCAAACGTGACCACAGGCCATTGACCGAGTACGTTCAACCACCTACATGTTCCTGAGCAACGCGACATATTTGGTTTTACATGCGACAGGTCAGCGACATTTTCTTGAAGCTTCACAACGTGAGCAGAGCAATCAGATAAATGCAGAGAAGACGGAAGGGTTGTAGTTCAGTGAGCAGTATACAGTGTGCAGTGAGACAGTTCGCTGTCATGCAATGATTCAGTTACTTAGTACGGTCGATGTGTAGACAGTCACTGATATCGTCAGTCCCTCTGTCGCCGTAGTTCAAGCCAGTCCGTCATGCCAGAGCAGCACCACTCGGTCGCTGTCGTGTACTGGCAGCCAGAAGAGGAGTTTAAAGACAAGAAGAAAGCCGTCGCTTGGAAAGAAGATCGGAGGGCAAGTCTCACCCGGGTAGCTAGTAAGGACGAAACTATGAGGCCTTACCTCAAACGTCACCCGTGAACTAGAAGGCGGCGGACCAGGAGTCGACATCGCGGAGTCTGTGGGTCGGCTATTTGACCCCTGGACACCTGATAATTCGCGTGGCGCCGTACGGCGTGAGCCGTGGTGCGGCTCTCGGTACGCAATCGATTGTATTTGCGCGCACTAGATTGGTACCGGGGTGGTTGCGAGCGCCCTCTGGTGGTACCAGGAGGAAGTAGCTAGTCGGAGGACGGCTGGGCAGTCTGGTTTTGGGCAGCGAAGTGGGACAAGGCAGTACGTGCTGGAGGACTGGCAAGGAGCAGCGAGTGGGGGCTTCCGGACGACGGGAGCATAGCTTCGACACGTGGCTGGGACGCCGAAGGACGTAGGTCGTACCGAGGCAATTCACTGGGTGCGTTTTCCTTCCTCACTGGATCGTGATTCGTGTAACTGACAGAGTCTGTCAAGCTGTGGGACTGTGTTTTCGGAAGACGGTTGTAGGAAGGGACATGTTAATCGTCGTTGGTGCTCGCAATACTTGTTTAGCTGTGCTGACCCGTTAATTGTACTTGTTTCTACTCCGTTATTTATTCCCCAGAATGGGTACGGTTTATAGGAGTGTTTCAGCCCCGGGTCTAAATTATGATATCCTTTTCTGCGACTGGCTCGTCTGCTTCCTGTGTTTGGAAAGGAAGAGACTTGGGTAACCTATTGCGTAACGCTTCTACCCATACCCTGCTCCTTTTCGTAATATAAACTGCCCGTAAGGACGACTTAACAACTTGATAGTATATATGTACACACCTGATTTGTATTATAAAGAGAAACCAGTCGTTTTCATAGTTCTTAATATTTGATGTATGTTCTAAGCAGTAAAATTTCATTCTGGCCCTTATCTGTTGAAGGAGAGAAGTGTAATTTTCATTTTATGTTCATTTCTTGTCCAGTAGTAAAAGGGGTCTGGTGTGCGTGTGGGCAGCCACAGCGAGGGAATATTCGGAGCGTGCTTTGGGTTATGGGACACGGTGAATTCTGCGTGTCGAGAGTAAGGGTTTGTGCCACTCTTGGTCTGGTACCGTCTTGCTGTATATCGGACGTGTTTTCGCGCATGGTTTGCGTACTTGTTTACTGGTTGTGCCTGCGTCCCGACGTAGTTCCAGAATTGTGCCTCTCAAACCATGTCCGGTTTCCCTGGGCAACGAGTGTTCTAATTCTTTAATTTAAGAACGTGTCTTGCCTTGGGTTGTTTGTATAATGATAAAAGCACCTGATTCATTATTTGATCTAATCAAATTGTTAGCAGCCATAAATCTGTTCAAGCGTACTTGATTGTACCATTGGTGGCTTATAAAAATAGTTTGTGAATGTTCGAACATATTGTTCTGAATTAAACGTTTTATAAAAAAAAGAAAAAATCGCAACTCAGTTAACTTTTTTCTTTCTATCAGTTGTTGTGTTATAACAAATCGTTAAGACGAACTTCGGATTAATGTTTCTTGTGCTTGATGCCAGTGAATTCAGATCTATGTTACTTTTATTAATAAATGTCATTTAGGTATAACTGAATACTGCTGCCTATTGTTTTCCTTGAGCCTGCATTCGATCCCATAGACCAGCTTCTCCGCTCCACGGCGGTCGACATGTCACACAGGCACTAGAGACACAGAATTGGACGGACACTGCAGCCGAGGTAGTGCCGCAACGGCTATCAAGCCTCTGGCAGAAACTAACACAGAATACACCTCGTTCTCCGACCGACACGTCGCCAGGCTCCTAGCCGCAGAGACGACGCGTCGGAGTCAGCCGAGACCGATATGCCACCTGCTGTCTGCCACGTTAACAACGCACTGGAACACCGTGATGAGTCCGCCTCCTAGAGGTTGTTGTTGTTGTTGTTGGGTGTTTAAAGTGAATTAAACTGCTGGCTATCAGACCCATAAAACTGAGCCAGTTGTAATGTAGCACTCTACATTTAGTAGAGAGTGGACAGAGTGTCAGTCGATGGTAAAATGACAATTTGAAACATTCATTTTTTATGATATAGGCAACAATACTAGAATATTACAGTAGAAGAGTGTGACTGGCTGATTAGGAGGATAATACTCTATGAGCCAGCCACTCTGGTTCTTAACTAGAGGTGTTTGTGCAGATTACGCTAAATAAAAGACAACAGCTTGAAATTTTATCAAGGGTACGGGGGGGGGGCAAGGAATCAGTAAAGGAACCCACCAATAAATAGAACGGTAAAAGGCAGCTGCGCGAATAGAACCGTTCTTGATGACACGACACACCCAGAGATTATTATTGTCAAAGGTTAATAAGAGTCTGGCTGCGGAGCACGTGGAGGTTCGAATCTCCCCTGCGACATGGGTGTGTGTGTGTGTGTGTGTCCTTAAGTTAGTTTACCTAGGTTTAAGTAGTTTGTAAGCTACAGACGTATGGCCACGCAGTTTGGTCCGATAGATTTACAAATATTTAAAAAATCGAACGTTTAATTTTTATATTTCCTTCATTTGCTCATGTTATCATTTGGATTGCTGTCCCTTATTTTGTTGGTTCACACACCTTGCTTCTTAACTTCATAAATTTGTTGAGAGGCTGAAGACATAGATGTCGAGCGTCCAAAACCCCATATTCATTGATAGAATAGCCCTTTATTTTAGCTGTTTAGCTGAATTGTTTTCCTGCTTTTTTCAGTATCCAAATTCTTCTTCGACACCATATTCTCACGGCTTTTTTTCCTTAGTAGGTATTCACAAATCCTTTCGACAAAGGGAGAATATGAGGTGAGTACGGCATACTGCCGTAACTCGCTAATGTAACTGGCTTTTACGTGTACTTTTAACGATGGGAGGTAAATGCTCAAGGCAGCCCCATGTTTTACTGCCGCGCGACACTCCCGTCAACTGGGACGTCCTTAAAAGCGTCCTCTTGGACGAATTGAGTCCACGAGTTAGAGAGACGGCTTTGACGACGGGAAACTGCCCCTCTCGCTCTCCAAAGCGCATCTCGCCTTTCAGAGCTCAAAGCGCGCGCAGTGGCTGCTAGGGGGGGGGGGGGGGGCAACCGTGATGGCGCGGCCGCACGCACTCTGCATCGACCCTCCCTCTACCACCCCTTCCTGCCCCCCTGGTGCTTCCTCCCTCTCCCCCCTAAGGAGCAGACGACGCCGAGTAACGGCCCCTGGTCGCGGTCGTCTTTCGCGGCTAACGATCAGCCGCTGCTCGCCTTGCTGACTAGGATAACGGCGCCCGTCCTGGGGTCTGGTTCGCGCTGCACACGTCCGGTGCCGCTCTCCCGTTTCAACAGCTTTAAAAGAGTGCGGGCCTCATAAGAGCTGTGCTGACGTCGTAACGCAGCTCCTCCTTCGCCGCCACTGAGTCTCACTCTGGGTGAAAATTAGTGCAGCGGTGAGTCAAGAGTCACGCGGCGCTGTGCGTTTTTTGAATGATGGTAGCGGCGCTGCACATGCATATAGTGGAGCGGCGAGGCCCGCTGTGTCAGGCAGGGATATGTCCTCGGACAGCGAAAATGGTGTATCTGTATAGTTCCCTTAAGTACTGCCGGTTTTTGGGGATACGAAAATAAGCTCTAAATCATGAAAGTAAACAATTCTGCACTTGATAAAGAAATGTCCTGAGCGTTTTTTCCAATATGTATGTTACAGAACATTTGCAGTTTAACAGGGTTAACTTCGTAAAGCAGCTAACTGTAGCTGAAAAACTCGTCATTACCTTAAGATAAAAGGTTGGTGAAAAGTTATAAGTAGGTATAAGTAGGTATAAGTAACATAGGTAACACATTTAGGTTGAAGCTCCTGTGGTCTGTGTTTTGCTTTAAGAAAAGTTCTTTTGTAGTTAGGTCTGTCTACCTTGAGCAAACCGCTATATTTCTTCTTTTTATTACCCACACATGTTCCATTAGTGTAGGAGGATCTTAAAAGAAAGCCCTCTTATGTCTTCTAGAATCTTGTGGAATTCCTGTGTCGCGCGTAATGGTGGCGTGGTCTAACCGTCATGCTACTGTAGCGGTACACCGGCTCTCTCACTATATATCAATTTGGAAAAAAAATTGCATATCCGAAAGATGGAACAAATACGACATTGAGGTAAATAATTTTGATAAACAGTTTGAAACGGCAATGAAAATGAAGGTATGAAATGGCAGATGTAATAACAGAGGTTGAGACAACGGTCTCAAGATCTTACATATAAAAATTGGTGTTAGTGCCTATATTTCACTCTGCAGCCAAAAACACACAACGAAAACGAGTAGTATTTGTATGTGGTAGTACGTATGTCTCCCATTGGGCATTAGGGCGGTAGAGGGTTGATAATGATATTGGTGTGGCAGATGTGGGAGCAGAAAGTTACCGACTTACATAAACATCTACGTGTGTGTCTAAATATTATGCTGTTCAGCAAAACTACAAAATAAAGACGATCTCTATTTTAATACAACCATAGACGTTTCGTGTCGATAGCTATAAGAGGGTGGAAGGTATAGTGGTTGAAAGTCGTCAGCTTATCTAAAATTTGGATTGAAGGCCGACGATTTTTTTCACAATAATAGCAAAGAGGTTACATACAGCCATACTTCAATATTCTTCAAATGCCTTTCTGCAACAAGCATGCATGTAAGGAAAAAAAATAATTGCACATTGCAGTTTGAAAAAAAAAAAAATAACTTGTACCAAGAAAGATGCCAAAGCATAACAAAATTTTCCTGTTCTCGATCTGTTTCAATAAGATGGAAAACGGCGCTGGAAAGTGAATCTACAGACGATAGAAACTTGAAATTTGTTGACGTTGGTTATTGTTATAATTGACCACGCTCGATAGTTGCGCCGGATTTAATTTGCACAAAATTAGTTTTACAGTAACGTGCTCTTAGACCCATTCAGTTCTGAGTCCGGAAATACAGAAAATTTGTAAGTCCAATTAGGCGAAGCCATTCAGTCACTGATACAGAAAAGTTCTGTGGTGTCGCACAAGTATAAAGTGCGCGCCACCTACTTTCGCCGCGCTGCCATGCACGCACGGCGGGGCGTTCTTACGTCAGCCACGAGCGCCCTCTGCTAAAACTCCGCTCGTGGCCAAAACTGGACTGCATTGTTCACTTGGAAGACTTCGGAATCAGATAGGCACCAGTTAAGACTTGGCTATCGGATAGGCACTAGGAATCATCAGTAAGCAGGCCTCTATCTAATCTATGTATCAGCATTCTGCAGTCAAAAACTAAGTAGTACTTAACTTTTACAAAGTCTCTATGAAATATATATCTCGCTCTAATTTACTCTAGTGTTTCTAGTTTCTGCTGTCCTACTGGCTGCTCACCTTCGTACCTGCACAAGCGTGCATCCTTATTTCTGTGTCGGTCTTTCTACTCGGACGCCGACACCAACAACAGGCGGAAACGAGACACAAAAAGTTCTATCAGTCAGAAAGTGGCAGGAGTTGACCAGGCTAAGTACAGGGGCAGGCGAGGTCAGTAGTCCAGCGGCTTGCAGCACCAATCTCAGTATGGTCCAAGAAGTTCCGTGGGCAGCAGACGTCTTCGATATCGTACGTATCGATGGCGAGAGCTAACTGACTGTGTGGGCCACTCCTCTGGCTTATAAGGCGTGTCCGGCCCAGGGGCCGGGACGCAACAGCCAATCTCCGTCTGGCGTATGGATACTAGCGGTACGGCGCCATCTGCAAGAAAATGTTCCCGGTTACTATCTATAGGCGCTGTACTTCTCTGGCTACAAGTAACGTCTTTGGACTCTTATGCTCTTAGTTTACTGAAGCTCGAGTTGTGCGCCTTGGGGGCGGCAACCTTGTCGTCCCCGACGTTGTTGGGGTTGCGGATACGGCAGGCGCTGGCAAACGTTCGATGTGAAGATGAGAAAGTACACCATGGAATAGGTCAGTAAAAGTAACTGAGCGGATGACAATTGCAGGCTGACCACTGGGATATTTAAAAAAGAGGGAGCCAGCCACTCTTCAACATATTAAAACCTCCAGCCTGAAAGCTTAACCTAGAGTTAAGACAAATCAAAAATTTCGAAACATTGTTCACACTCGCTTCTTCATTACCTAAAATAGATGACAAATCTATGCCGAAATATTCCGGTAACCTCTGTCTGCGTGACAAACATTACACTCAAAATGTGGTGGACAACGTTCCATTTCGCCGGCCGCGGTGGCCGAGGGGACTGAGGCGTTCTAGTCGCGGTCTGCACGGCCACTACGGTCGGGGGTTCGAATCCCCCCCTCGGGCATGGATATTTGTGCCGTCATTAGTATTAGCTAGTTCATAAGTAGTTTGTACTCTTAGGGACTGATGACCCCGTAGTTAACTCCCGTAAGTTCTACAAACATTTGAACATTAAAATGTTCCATTTCAAATCGGCCAGCAAGAAACCATGCATTATTGTGGCATTTAATTTTCTTCAAATAGAAGGTAGACATGACAAACTCACAGCTTTGATTCGCGAACACCACCGGTTGTTATTTTAGGAGCGAAAGTAACGTGATGTCAACGAAGTCATGCGATCCTACGCTCATAGCTTGGAAACTATCAGAAGTGAAATTTTCGTACAAGTAGCTATTGTGAAGTTTGATGCGGTATTTTTAATCCACTCAATCCCACATTGTGAATCCACCAAAATATGTCTTTTACAATTTTTGGTCGAACTATATATTTTTTATGTCTTTGTATTTCATGCACAACACAGAAGTTTGTATTACTTGGACGTTATTTTGTTGATAGTTAACACGGCCAGATCAATGGTGCTGTGGCGAAGATTATGGTAGCATTAAAGACAATTCAATAAAATAAAAGGAAACATACTCATGCTCACACACGCAGTCACGTACAGACGGCAACGCAACCTTGAAGATGGACGTATTAATGCCTCAGAAGTGGCTACATGGAGTACCAAGCGGCAAAATGTCTTACTAGAAGCATGTTGTTCATCAACGAAAATGCAACTTTAAGGATTTAGGCACAAAATGCGGTACAAATCAACTTTTAACACGTTGTTGTCCAGGGAACCACACTGGGAACGAAAGAGTTAAGAGTTTAAATTTCAAGTACTTGCATTTTATAGACAAATGATGAATTTCCAACTGCAATAAAACGTAGGCTATATTGTTCAGCATTTGATTTTCAACAGACTCCGCAAACAATATTATGGTGTCTTGATTAGAGACCTGTAGAAATAAACATCTTTCATTATAGGGCCTGCTGCATTGAATATTTCGTAATAAGACATTTTAATGAATTATTTCAGCAACTGTGTCACTTTTATGGAATTATGAAGTGGTGTGCGAAGGTATCATGTGGCCACCATCACTCACCACGTAGCGTTGTGCTTTCGACGTTGCTTCACAGATCTGGAATGATTTCTGATGCAGACAACTTATCCAGTTATTTGCAGCAATTGCATGCAAATGTCCGACAAACTAGATAGTCAGAAGTGGAGATCCACCACGTTTTCAAGCGTTCAAGTGTTTGTAAGTTAGTGATTGATAACCCACAATTACGTTCCGTAAGTTTCACAAACTACTTATGAACTACCTTACACTAAGGACAGCACAAACACCTATGCCCGATGGATGGTTCGAACGACGAGAAACTGCATCAAGTGCTGCAGCGTAGTGCCTCAAAGCGCTCGGCCGCTCCGCCGCGGTAATTCGTTTTCCGTCAACCTACGATACTCATAGAAATGCTGGTTCTTTCATTTTTTTTTTTTTTTTTGTGGTTTTAGGGCGCACAACTGCTGTGGTCATTAGCGCCCAACACTGCCCATAGTAAAAAAGAACCGGGGTTAGAAATTAAATGGCTTTCGCCATATTTGCACGATGTATAAAAAGTAAAACTCTGTTAACCGATTGCGGGTCATCAGCTAAAATGTCAGATATTTCAAATGGTAAACACAGATCATGACGGAGACGATTAAAAAACGGACATTGCACTAAAAGATGGTTCGCAGTAAAAGGTGCATCACAATGCTCACATAAGGGAGCAGGGCCACCACGTAATAAATGCTGGTGGCTACAACGGCAGTGGCCAATACGAAGCCGGGCCAGAACAATCTCCTCTCGGCGGGAGGGTCGAGATGACGTTGACCAGAGATCAGGCACAGGTTCAATGGCTCGCAATTTGTTCCCCGACAGGGATGACCAATGTAGATACCAACGGGAGATAATACGCTGGGAGATACCAGCGCGAAGGTCATCAGAGCTGGTGGAAAAGGTAGATAGCCGAGGAAGGAGATCTGCTTCCTTGGCAGCCGTATCCGCAGCCTCATACCCCAACACTCCCACGTGGCCAGGGACCCACAGAAATGTCACCGTAGATCCGCTCGTTGAAAGAGAAGTAAGGCAATTGCGGATGCTTTGTACCAGGGAATGGGCCGGATATAGCATGCGAAGGCTCAACAAAGCACTCAGAGAGTCCGAGCAAATGACAGTCTTACTGAGCGAATATCGCCGGACGTATTGGGTTGCTTGATATAATGCATACAGCTCAGCTGTAAAAATGGAACTCCACTCAGGAAGACGATATTTAAAAGACGTTGCCATGTACAAAGGCACACCCAACACCCTGGTCTGTCTTTGAGCCATCAGTGTAAATGAACAAATTGTCATCAAATTTGAACCGGAGTGCGTGAAATTCTATCTGGTAGACGAAACTAGGGGTGGAGTCCTTTGGAAGAGAATGAAGGTCAAAGTTGACACGGACTTCGGGGCTTCGCCACGGTGGAGAGTTGCTCTCTCCAGTCGAGAAGATAGCAGGCATTGTAACGCCAAGCTGGCCGAGTAGCGAACGCAAGCGTACTCCCGGTGGTAGCAGAGCAGACGGGCGCAGAGTGAAGAGACTGTCAAGTGAGTCGTTAAAAAAACTGCGTATGTCGGGGGTCCTCGCATGGACGACAAACGACTAGCGTAACGGCTAAGAAGGAGTTCCCGACGGTAAGAAAGGGGTAGTTCGGCGGCCTCGGCATAGAGGCTCTCAACAGGGCTAGTGTAAAACGCTCCTGTCGGAGACCTTGGTGGTGGATTGTATTAAGGCGGCGCAGTATGGACGGTCGAGCCGAAGAATAAACGATGCTACCATAGTCCAGTTTGGACCGAACTATGGTGTTATACAGATGGAGGAGAGTAGACCTGTCAGCTCCCCACGAGGTGTCACTTAACACTCGCAGCACATTGAGAGAGCGGGTACAGCGAGCTGCCAAACGGGATATGTGGGGAGACCAACTTAACTTCCTGTCAAAAACAAGTCCCAAGAACGTCGTGGTATCCACAAATGGAAGTTCTATGGGGCCCAGACGAAGGGACGGGGGAAGGAACTCCTTCCGCCGCCAGAAGTTCATGCAGACTGGCTCTCGATTCTCAGCTGACAAGACAGTGTCCATACTCCACGCGTGGAGAGTGTCTAGGCACCGCTGAAGGCGCCGCTCCAGGAGACCCGTTTGCTCAGAGCTGCTGTAGATCGCGAAGTCGTCCACAAAGAGGGACGCCGACACTCCCAGTGGAAGGTGATCGGCTATAGAATTGATTGCCACTGCAAATAAAACAACGCTCAGGACCGAGCCCTGGGGGACTCTGTTTTCCTGAAAAAAGTGCTCGAAAAAACCGAACGAACACGCACTTTAAAAACACCGTCTGTTAAAAATTCGCGGATAAAAATTGGCAGGCGACCCCGAAAACCCCATGTATGTAGAGTGCGGAGGACGCCAATCCTCCAGAATGTGTCGTATGCCTTTTCCAGATCAAAGAACACCGCTACTGTCTGGCGCTTCCGTAAAAAGTTATTACTGAGGCAGACAGGGCAACAAGATGATCCACTGCAGAACGGTGCTTGCGAAACCCACATTGGACATTAGACAGGAGATGTCGCGTTTCAAGCCACCATACCAGGCGCCCGTGAATCATACGTTCCATCACCTTGCATACGCTGCTGGTGAGGGAAATGGGGCGGTAGCTGGAAGGGAGACATTTGTCCTTCCCAGGCTTTGGTATGGGAATGACTATGGCTTCACGGCAGCGTCGCGGCAAGGTGCCTTCTATCCATATGCGGTTGTAGGTGGCCAGTAGGAAGTGCAAGCTCGTTGGTGAAAGGTGTTGCAGCATAGCCACGTGAATGCCATCTGGTCCTGCAGCGGAGGACCGCGAAGACGAGAGTGCGTGGTGGCGCTCTCATACAGTAAACTCGGTATTGTAGCATTCACGGTTCTGAGAGGTAAAGGGCAATGGAGTCGCCTCCACCGTCCGTTTCCTAGCTAGGAAAGCGTCAGTGTAATGTGAAGAGCTAGAGACCTCTGCAAAATGTCGACCCAGTGCATTGGCTATTTGTGGAGGATCGACGACGGTGTCAGATGAGACACACAGACCGGGAATCGGGGAATGAGTCATAGTGCCTGAAATTTTTTTGAGGTTACCCCAAATGATGGAGGAAGGGGTAGACCTATTAAAAGAGCTCGCGAATGAGCGCCAACTGGCGCGTTTACAGTCGCGAAAGAGGCGACGAAAATAGGCCCGCAGCCGTTTGTATTGGATGCAGTTGTTGAGCGTGGGCCGTTGTTTGAAGATTCTAAGGGCACGTCGCCGTGCTCGCAGAGCTTCACGGCATTCCGTGGTCCACCACAGGACAAGTGGACGACGTGCGTGGGAAGTCTAGCAGGGGATAGAACATTCCGCGGCTGTCAAAATAACTGTGGTAATGTGTTCCACTTGGTCGTCTATACTAGGATAATGGTAAGTACCCAAATCCGCCAGTGACGTGTAGAGCTCCCAGTCCGCTTTCGTTAACTGCCAGCGGTGTGGATGCTTAAGGGTGTCAGGCATCATTAGGTGAATTACACACGGATAATGATCGCTCGAATGTGTGTCAGAGAGCCGACCATTCAAGACGCCGTGCCAGCTGAGCAGTGCAGATAGCTAGATCAATATGGCTGAAAGTATTTGTGGTGTCTGAAAGATAAGTTGGTTCACCAGTGTTAAGGCAGATGAGCTGAAGGTGTTTCAGTATATCTGCCACGAGGGAGCCCCGTGGACATGGTCGTGGGGAGCCCCAAAGGGGGTGGTGGGCATTGAAGTCTCCCACCAACAAAAACGGACGCGGAAGCTGGTCAATAAGATGTAGGAGATCTGATCTAGTGACAGGAAAAGAGGAAGGAGCGTAAATATTGCATAGTGTGAAGACAAATCCAGGAAGGTATATCCGGACAGCAACAGCTTGTATTGGAGTACACAAAGGGACTGGTGTACTGTGTACATCATCTCGAATAAGCAACATTACGCCCCCGTGGGCTGGAATTCCTACCACTGGAGGAAGGTCAAAGCGAACGGTAGTGTAGCATGGGAAAGTAATTCGAGTACCAGGGAGCAATTTTGTCTCCTGTAGAGAGAAGATATTTGGATGATATGTTCGCGGTAGAAGCTGCAGTTCTGTCCAATTCGACCGGATACCACTAATGTTCCATTTAAGTATATCCATAATAGGATAAAATGAGATGAAGGTGGACATCAGCCCGACGAAGGCGGCGGGCCACAGTGCGAATGTTCGCAACTGGTGGTGTCTGAGACGGGAGGGTCTTGCTCCATATTCCCAGATGTGACCACAGCAGCTGCGTGAGTGTGTTCGGCAGCCCCATCTTTGGCTGATGCACCTGGAGAGACTATAGGCTTCCAGGGGATGCCATCGTCACATTGTTAGGTAGGAGGGGCGAGAGTTTTCCCCCTATTTGATTTCTTGGAGCCCTGGTGAAGCTCCTTGGTTGGCTCAGATGTTTTGGTAGGGGTGCGGAGTAAATCCTCGCGCGAATGCTCTTTCTTAGACTTTCGTGTCTCTCTCTGTGGTTTCACAGCTGAAGATGAAGATTTGGAAGAGGTACTCACACTTTTCGTTGAACGTGACGCCGTTGTTGATGTAGACTGTTTGACAACTACTGTCGTAAACTGTAGGTCACAGGTCTGTGTAGCCATATCCCGTGTTGGTGGAGGTGTTGCAACTACAGTACTGTAGTTACCACGCGGCGGGGTCTTGGGCTTACGACTGGCGTACATCTTACGTGCAACTTGTATGGGAACCTTTTCCTTTACACGGATTTCCTGGATGGCTCGTTCATCGGTAAACACGGGACATTCCCGGGAGGAAGTAGCATGATTCCCGTTACAATTGATGCAATGAGGGGACGGTGGTGGACAAATCCCCTCATGGGCCTCTTTACCACAGGTGACACATATGACTGGGTTCTTGCAAGACTGGCTTGTGTGGTTAAATCGATGGCACTGATAACACCGAGTAGGGTTAGGGATATAAGGTCGTACTGTGATGACCTCATACCCTGCCTTGATCTTCGGCGGCAGAGCCACTCGGTCGAAGGTCAGAAACACTGTGCGAGTGGGCACTACAACATTATTCTCTTTTTTTGTCACTCTGTGTACTGCGACGACGCCTTGAGCTGCCAGATATTCTTTCAGTTCATCCTCAGTCAGACCGTCCAAACTGGCAGAGAAGACTACCCCTCGGAAATAATTGAGGGTTGGATGGAGCTCAACACGAACCGGGTAGCTGTGGAGCAGAGTAGCCTTAAGCAGCCGCTGTGCCTGGGAGCCACATTATGTTTTTAATAGTAGTGTTCCATTACGCAGGCGGGTGCAGGTCTTAACTGGTCCGGCAATGGCATCAACCTCTTTTTGAATAATAAATGGGTTCACCGACGAAAAGGATTGTCCTTCATTACGGGTCACCACAAGGAACTTTGATGTCTGTAAATTTTTCTGTTCAGACACACTATTGTCTATTACATCAATTTCTAAAGGCTCTTTCCATTTTCTTTTTTCTCATAACCATCGCGGATGTATCCCCCACGATTGCCAGTGTCTGATGGCACGCTCCTTCCTGCTGGGGGCCCTCAACGGAAGCACACCCGCCTTGGGTGATTGTCCCCACCCCAGGTCACACCTCCCAATCTACAGACGGAGGGACCAATCGGCGAATCGGGAAGGTATCAGCGCAGGCAATTGCCCCTCCCCTGATCTGTCCTTAACCAGGGGGTACGCACGCACCCTACATGCCAGCCCGGGGCTGGGACTTACGCATTACCCAGTCACCCATATGGGTGGCCTTCAAGTGCGTACAGGGAGGAGGAAGAGAGAAATAGTAGGAGAAGCCTCAAACGCATACGCGGAGGCAAGGTAAAGAAGTGAGAGAAGAGGTGAATCCGAAAGGTCAGAACTTCGGTTCCCCGAAGGATGCACAGGGGGGGGGGGGGAAGGACAGTAGAAGAATCGTCGTGTAGCACGGAAAGGAAAGAGTGCTACAAAGGCTGGGGCCCCGTGCTCGACACGCACGTACTCACCACAGAGCGGTGAGCCCCCTGGGGGGCTGGTTCTTTCATGGACGATCTTGGTCTTAGGAAACCGGCTATCTGAAAGGTTCCCCGCAGTTGTGAGAAGTCTTACATCGGAGAAACAAGCCGAACTGTAGAAGGCCCGTGAGGAGCATCGACGTACCGTGTGGAGCATTGACTACAAACACGGTTGGGCCAAACGGGAAAAATATGTGGTAATTGTTTACGCGAGGGACACAAAAATCAAATATGGTGATAAAAATACTCTCCTCGTTATCTTTCTACTGAGACAGGGTGGCTTAGGGAAGCTATCTAAATCCGCTGCTCGGCAAACTGTGTACAGAGACATGGGCTTTCAGCTTATCAGAGCCTAGGATCCACCGCTGACAATGTAAAGCTGGAGGAGATCGAGTACTGTGACAATCCGTCACCTAGACGTTGTCAAACACAAACAATAACTTTTTCTGGCCATTACATTGGGAACGCGTATGACGGCCCACGTTTCCGATAGTACGCTAGGTGGCGGCATCGCCCCAGAGGAACTAGAGAGCTTGTACAGGGGGAGAGGGGCCAACCAGCTGGTGGCCGCCATGTTTTTACCAGACTGCACACGGGATGTGCTTTTACATAGCGACCCAGGCAGAAATGCATCCACTTAACTACTAAAATAACACGTGACTTCCACCGATGAGGACAAAGCACATCTTATAGCTTTGTAATGATTGCCCTGTGATGTGCCATTCATGTGTGTTTATACTGGCCTAATAAATTTGTAAGAAAATAGGTCTCGTGAAACAGCTTCTATGATTGTCGAATGTTAATACCTTATTTTGCGATGTTCTGAATTTAAACAGTTTGCCCTTTATTAATAAAGAAAGAGGTATTTCATGTTACGTATCTCGAAGAAAAAGATACGATTTCAGAATTTTCAGTCTACATACTGTAACATATATTATATCACTACCCATTAGTGTCAGACTCAATATCTTTATGAAATTATCCCAGTAAGTCGGGAGACACCATTTGTTAAAAAGAAACTATATAATGCATTCTAATTGATTGTAATTACACCTAGATTCCAGAATAACAATACATAAGTGGGCCATCCATAATTTTATCCTAACTCGAAAAATTGATTAGCTGTAATACAGCAAAAAGTACATAATAGTAGGCCTAGGCCAAAATATATTTTCATGTATAATAAAAAAAATGACATCCTATTTGTTAATAAATAGAAGTAGAAGCAGTGTTGGGTGACATATTGCAATAATTTGAAAGTATAATTTTATTTAAAACAGCGAAACCTATTAGCACACATGAATCTTTAAAGGTCACTGATAACGAATATTATGTTTATAGATCCAATAACACTAAATTTTGCCATGAATCGCTGATTTAATAAATATAACAGGACTTTCCAAATTCATGTAAACATTGGTCACTGATGAACGAAACATACACCAAAATATATTCACGAAAATAATAAGTCATTTAATAACACGCACAAACATTAAACTCTTAACAGATCTCTCAAAACAATATAATCTAAGTAATCGAAAAGACCATTTTTAAAGTCATGACAACTACTTTGTTAGACGTAGATTTTAGAACTATCTTACAAATAACTAGCAAAACACAAACACCATTAAAGAAATGAAATATGTATATTGTTTACTACTTTTACGTACTATTAATATGTAAATAAGATTTACCTTGCTTTTAATTTTAAGTGGATAAAGACAAACTTGTGAACCTCAAAGTTGGAATAGAAGCATCGAACTCTCAGACGCTGGGGCACTCTCACTCTCGCAGGTCACTGGCAGTGACACATTGACTGTTGCTCTGAGGCCATGTATCTGATATTGTGTTATGTTTGTGAAAGTTTGCGCAAGAGAAGTAGTGCAGTAATAGTTTATACTTTTTATTAACTCTAATACGCGTTTTCATTTCAACAAATATTTTCTGAAAAATATTTACAGTGAAATAACAAGACAGCTAATGGTACACAACGCAATAACATCGTAGCAAGCAACGCAACCGGCCAAGATAAAAGATTTTCTTTGACGTGTGTTCAACATTAACTGAGTGGACTCCTTTCCATAACAGCCAACCAGCGGATACTTAATTGTCCAATCCTACGTCTCTGTAGAGGACAAAGATATCAGATGGAAGAAGAGACGTCGCAATACGCATCGTTGAAATTATTACATTATTTTTGTTTTCCGCATCGATATAATGCATTTTAAGTGTGCTCCATCCGATATTTTAACATTTTTCTACATTTGGAAATACCAGAAATGTCATTCTGTACATACTTTTAGGTACACAGTACCAGAGAAAATCGAAAAAAAAATCGATACAATCTCTACTGGAACAGCAGTAACAGACTCAAAAGGCAACTGAATGTCTACAACTAGTGAATAGTCCCACCTCCCACCCTTTTTCCATGTTTACATACTGTAACTAATTATAGGATTGTGAATAGATAATACAACAAAGTAGGAGGTGTCGTAGCCATGTTCAAACGTGCCTTGTAGCACAACACGTCAAACCATGAACTAACAATATGCTATAAAATACATTTTTTATAATGTACCCCTTACCGGATTCTAACTCGCGACCTTTCCATTACGAATTAAGTACGCAACCAGTACACCATGCGGAATGTTGAAATGTTTTAGGAGGTCAAAACTGCAATGTCATCAGACCCCCATTCCATCATTGGGCGTCACAAGAAAAAGCGTAAATGTGGAGGAGAGCCCAGGGATTAAAATCGCAAAGGGGAGGTGGAGCCCCCCCCCCCGTCAGCAAAAGGACAATAAAGGCAACGGGAGAAAACACAATATGAGACACACAGAAACACTGAACAACGACAAAGAATGGAAAGTAAAGGCCGATGTGCGTGGTTGACCGACAGTGAGACTAAAAAGTGGAAAAGTCAACTCCGCAGTAACATGTTAAAACCTCCGATCAGAGGACATGAGTAATACAGAGTGTACGAAAACAAAGCTTTAAACATAGTGGTAGAACCCACTGTCCCGAATAAAACCGAATACTAAATCAGCCATTTGGGCGTCGTCATGTAAAACATCAGATAAAAGTGCAGGAAAATTAAAAATCCGCTGCAGGGCGGCTCAAACTGGGCAATCCACCAAAATATGGGCTACCGTAGGTCCGGAGCCGCAGCGACACTCGGGTGCGTTCTCGCCATGAAGAAGATTGCCGTGCGACAAGCAAGTATGGCCAATGCGGAGCCGGCACAGGACTACCGAGTCCCAGCGGCAAGCCCGCATTGAGGAACGCCACACAGCCGTTGTCTCCTTCATAGCCCGAAGTTTATTGGGCACCGTTAGGGTACGCCACTCAGTATCCCAAAGGTCAGAAAGCCGTCGTCGCAAAGAACTGGTGATCACAAGGCGTTAGCCTGATATTCAACATGGATTCACCTGAGCAGGACCGTATGTACTTGAGAGCCTGGTAAATTACCACCAGCTCGGCAGTGTATGCAGCCATCTGGCAAAGAGCGCTGTTCAGTATGGTCGCCGTGGAAGTAAAAATACCCAACGCAGCCCGAAACCATTGAATCATCCGTGAAAATGAGGTTGTGTCCAGGGAACGTGGCAACGACAGCGAGAAACTGACGTGTAAGAGCCTCGGGAGAATCGGAGTCTTAGGGTCCATTGGCCACATGTACGTGGCCTTGGCATGCACCATGGTGCATAAACATAGCAATCACATTATTTACATCTATCATAGGTCCTAATGATGATCAAAGAGGGTCAGACATAGCATAACTGTATGCCCTATAATCTTGCACAATGAGAAAAAAAATGAACAGCTATGGTCAATATGTCGTTCTGCAATTATGTCAAAGGTGTTAGGCCCCACCGGTTCACCTTCCTAAACATTATGCCAGACGAAGCACGCAAGGTGGTACTGAATTTCCAGCGTCGGAAGACTAAGTTATTAAAGTGTATTGAAGCAATTAACTTGATTAAAAAGTGTATTGCTGCAGACGTCATAACCTAATTTGTCAATATATGACTAAAGGTAAGTAACAAAGTTACAGCCAAAGTGAAACAATACAGTGAAATCAAGTGACTAAATGAAGAACTCAAATGGAAATATGAACGCCAAACATCCATAAACAAGCAAATTTATCTCATATATAGTGATCTTAGTTTGCTAGCACATTAAGTTTCATTTTATTGGAACAGTAGATAATTATAATGCACAGGAAAGAGAAATCATTCATGAAAGACATAAATAAAAGTTTAACGAACTAATTCAAGTGCAGTGCCCAACAGACAATTCCCCTAAATCAAATTTTAAATTTTATGGGAAAGTTGTTAATTAAACTAATGTTTTTAATCAGGATGAACTTCAGCTTCTTAGTAAAGGTGTTAAATTTTTTACCAGAAAAGTCTCAAAGATAAATGTATTAAACAACTAATTGCAAACAGTAAGTTAGCAATTGACTTAAGTTTTTTTCTTCTATGGTCATTAGCACCCAGGCAAAAACATAGATTCGCTATGATCTCATAAAAAAATGGTGACTTTCAGAGCATCAACAACAGGCTAAAAACGAAAGATAAAAGACAATCAAAAGGGTTAAATATCCTTGTATAAGTTAGCCAAGTTGATAAAACGCAAAACTCGAGCAGCTGCTCGTGTGTCATCAGCTAAAATTTCCTCCAGAGTAGACGGAAAGTGAAGGGCTACACGGAGATGATTAAAATTAACACAAGTCAGTAAAACATGTCGCACTGTCAACAGTTCACCGCAGGAGCATAGCGGTGCAGGTTCGGCGGATAGCAAGTGACGGTGGCTGAAACGGCAATGACCGATCCGCAACCGAGCCAGGATGACCTCCTCCCGCCGAGAGGGGCGTGAGGATGTCCTCCAAGCGGTCGGGATCGGTTTGACAGTTCGCAATTTATTGTTGTACAGTGAAAGCCACACACTGTGCCATTGCGACACGATACTCCGGCGAAGAGCCCGGTGAACATCGTCCGATGGGACGCAAAAGGTAGCCATGCGAGGTAAAAGAGCTGCTGCCTTGGCTGCTGTGTCGGCGGCCTCATTCCCAGGCACACCCACATGGCCAGGGACCCACAGGAAAGAAACGTGACAGCTGTCATCCGCCAGCAACTGGAGGGAGCGTTGGATCCGATGCACGAGAGGATGGTTCGAGAAAGGGTCCATAAGACTCTGCAGGGCACTAAGGGAGTCAGAACATATGGCATAGAAAGGTTGGCGGTGGCGGCAGGTATACAAAACGGCCTGGTGGAGGGCGAAAAGCTCAGCCGTGAAGGTCGAGCACCGGTCAGGGAGCTTGTATTGGAACCGGTTGTCCCCGACGACGAAGGCAGATCCGACACCGGCAGTGCTCTTGGAACCATCAGTGTAAATAAATACGGCATTATCGAACCGCGAACGGAGTTCGACAAGCCTCGAGCGGTATACCAAATCCGGAGTGCTCTCCTTGGGGAGCGAACTAAGTTCGAGGTGTGTGTGAACCTGGGCCTGATGCCACGGTGGCAATGGGCTTTAGCTCAACCGAAGGGTGGAAGGAAGGGTAAAATCGAGCCGCTGTAGCAGGCGGCGAAACCGAACTCCCGGTGGAAGCAAGGCAATCGCAGACAACTGCTATTGGCGATCGAGTGAGTCGTCAAAAAATAATCTGTGAGAGGGATGGTTGGGCATCGACCGAAGGCGGCATGCATACGACACAAGAGTATGTCACGTCGAGTGGTCAAGGGTAATACAGCAGCCTCGGCATACAGACTTTCAACAGGGCTGGTATAAAATGCACCGGTCGCCAAACGTAATCCACGATGGTGGATAGACTTGAGACGGCGGAGAATCGACGGCCGTGCTGAAGAGTACACAAGGCTTCCATAGTCGAGCTTCGACTGAACAATGGCCTGGTAAAGGTGAAGCAGGACGGTACGATCCGCTCCCCATGACGTGCCACTGAGGATACGAAGAACGTTAAGGGATCGGGCACAACGGGCAGCCAGGTAGGACACGTGTGTGGACCAGCAAAGTTTCCGATCCAACATAAGTCCCAAGAATTTTGTAGTCTCCACGAAAGGGAGAGCAACAGGGCCGAGACGTAGAGAAGGTGGAAGAAATTCCTTCTATCTCCAGAAATTGATACACGCAGTTTTCTCAGTGGAGAATCGGAAGCCGTTTGCGATGCTCCAGGAATATAGACGGTCAAGACAGCGTTGGAGAGAACGCTCCAAGAGACACGTCCGCTGGGCGCTACAATAAATTGCGAAATCGTCAACAAAAAGAGATCCGGAGACGTCGGCTGAAAGGCAATCTACGATCGGATTGATTGCAATGGCAAAGAGCGCCACACTCAAGACGGAGCCCTGTGGTACCCCATTCTCCTGGCAAAAGGTATCTGACAAAACAGAGCCCACCCGTACCCGGAACTTGCGATCCGCCAAAAACGCTTGAATGAAAAGAGGAAGGCGGCCCCGAAGGCCCCATGTGTGTAATGTGCGGAGAATACCCGCTCTCCAACAGGTATCGTATGCCTTCTCCAAGTCGAAGAACACGGCTACTGTTTGACGCTTCTTTAGAAAGTTGTTCATAATGAAGGTCGACAACGTAACGAGGTGGTCGGCAGCAGAGCGGTGTCGACGAAAACCGCATTGTATATTAGTCAGGAGGCGGCGAGATTCGAGGAGCCAGACCAACCGAGCGTTAACCATGCGTTCCATCACCTTACAGTCGCAGCTCGTCAGAGAAATGGGACGATAACTGGAAGGAAGGTGTTTGTCCTTCCCTGGTTTGGGGATGGGGACAACAATAGCTTCACGCCAACTTGTGGGAACATGACCTTCAGTCCATATGCGATTGTAGGTACTAAGAAGAAAGCACTTGCCCGCTGGAGAGAGGTTCTTCAGCATCTCAATATGAATGGAATCGGGCCCGGGAGCAGAGGACCGGGACAGGGCGAGAGCACGATCTAGCTCCTGCATGGTGAAGGCGGCGTTATAGTTTTCACGATTAAAAGAGCGGAAAGAAGGCGGCCGTGCCTCCTCTACCTGTTTGCGAGGGAGAAAGGCAGGGTGGTAATGGGCAGAGCTCGAAACCTCCGCAAAGAAACGACCCAATGCGTTTGAAACATCAGCTGGGTCCACGAGGACCGCGTTCTCCACGGTCAGGCCAGGAATCGGGGAGTGGACCTTGATGCCGGACAAACGGCGTAGGCCACCCCAGACAACCGTGGAAGGAGTAAAACGGTTAAAAGAACTAGTAAAAGCTGTCCAGCAAGCTTTCTTGCTGTCGTTTATGATACGACGGCACTGCGCTCTCATACGTTTGTAATTGATGCAATTCTCCAAAGTTGGGTGGCGGCGGAAGGTGCGTAAGGCACGGCGTCGGGCTCGAAGCGCGTCGCGGCAGGCTGCAGTCCACCAAGGGACCTGCACACGACGTGGAGAAGAGGATGTACGAGGTATGGAACGTTCAGCAGCAGTGAGAATAACCTCTGTGAGGTATTCGACCTGACTGTCACAGTTAGGAAAATGCTGATCGTGAAAAACAGCCATGCAAGAATAAAGCCCCCAGTCGGCTTTAGAAATGTTCCAACTGGTGGGACGTGGAGATGGGGAGTGATGTAGGAAGTGGATGATACAAGGGAAATGGTCACTCGAGTACGTGTCAGAAAGTGCATACCACTCAAACCGACCGGCAAGCTGAGGAGTGCATATTGCGAGGTCTATATGGGAATAGGTGTGTGTTGTGTCAGAAAGGAAGGTCGGTGCACCGGTGTTGAGGCAGACAAGATTGAGGTGTTGGAGAAGGTCCACCAAAAGGGAGCCTCTCGGACCTTTTTTTTTTTTTTTTTTTTTTTTTTTTTTTTTGTGGTTTTAGGGCGCACAACTTCTATGGTCATTAGCGCCCAGCTAAGAACATTGATTCGCTATGAACTCAAAAAAATGGTGACTGTCAGAACATCAACAAGAGGCTAAAAACGAAAAATAAAAGACAATTAAAAGGGTTAAATATCCTTGGATAAGTTGGCCAAGTTGATAAAACGCAAAACCCGAGCAGCTGCTCGTGTGTCATCAGCTAAAATTTCCTCCAGAGTAGACGGAAAGTGAAGGGCTACACGGAGATGATTAAAATTAACACAAGTCAGTAATACATGTCGCACTGTCAACAGTTCACCGCAGGAGCATAGCGGTGCAGGTTCGGCGGATAGCAAGTGACGGTGGCTGAAACGGCAATGACCGATCCGCAACCGAGCCAGGATGACCTCCTCCCGCCGAGAGGGGCGTGAGGATGTCTTCCAAGCGGTCGGGATCGGTTTGACAGTTCGCAATTTATTGCTGTACAGTGAAAGCCACACACTGTGCCATTGCGACACGATACTCCGGCGAAGAGCCCGTTGAACATCGTCCGATGGGACGCAAAAGGTAGCCATGCGAGGTAAAAGAGCTGCTGCCTTGGCTGCTGTGTCGGCGGCCTCATTCCCGGGCACACCCACATGGCCAGGGACCCACAGGAAAGAAACGTGACAGCTGTCATCCGCCAGCAACTGGAGGGAGCGTTGGATCCGATACACGAGAGGATGGTTCGAGAAAGGGTCCTTAAGACTCTGCAGGGCACTAAGGGAGTCAGAACATATGGCATAGAAAGGTTGGCGGTGGCGGCAGGTATACAAAACGGCCTGGTGGAGGGCGAAAAGCTCAGCCGTGAAGGTCGAGCACCGGTCAGGGAGCTTGTATTGGAACCGGTTGTCCCCGACGACGAAGGCAGATCCGACACCGGCAGCGCTCTTGGAACCATCAGTGTAAATAAATACGGCATTATCGAACCGCGAACGGAGTTCGACAAGCCTCGAGCGGTATACCAAATCCGGAGTGCTCTCCTTGGGGAGCGAACTAAGTTCGAGGTGTGTGTGAACCTGGGCCTGATGCCACGGTGGCAATGGGCTTTCGCTCAACCGAAGGGTGGAAGGAAGGGTAAAATCGAGCCGCTGTAGCAGGCGGCGAAACCGAACTCCCGGTGGAAGCAAGGCAATCGCAGACAACTGATATTGGCGATCGAGTGAGTCGTCAAAAAATAATCTGTAAGAGGGATGGTTGGGCATCGACCGTAGGCGGCATGCATACCGACACAAGAGTATGTCACGTCGAGTGGTCAAGGGTAATACAGCAGCCTCGGCATACAGACTTTCAACAGGGCTGGTATAAAATGCACCGGTCGCCAAACGTAATCCACGATGGTGGATAGAGTTGAGACGGCGGAGAATCGACGGCCGTGCTGAAGAGTACACAAGGCTTCCATAGTCGAGCTTCGACTGAACAATGGCCTGGTAAAGGTGAAGCAGGACGGTACGATCCGCTCCCCATGACGTGCCACTGAGGACACGAAGAACGTTAAGGGACCGGGCACAACGGGCAGCCAGGTAGGACACGTGTGTGGACCAGCAAAGTTTCCGATCCAACATGAGTCCCAAGAATTTCGTAGTCTCCACGAAAGGGAGAGCAACAGGGCCGAGACGTAGAGAAGGTGGAAGAAATTCCTTGTATCTCCAAAAATTGATACACACAGTTTTCTCAGTGGAGAATCGGAAGCCGTTTGCGATGCTCCAGGAATATAGACGGTCAAGACAGCGTTGGAGAGAACGCTCCAAGAGACACGTCCGCTGGGCGCTACAATAAATTGCGAAATCGTCAACAAAAAGAGATCCGGAGACGTCGGCTGAAAGGCAGTCCACGATCGGATTGATTGCAATGGCAAAGAGCGCCACACTCAAGACTGAGCCCTGTGGTACCCCATTCTCCTGGCAAAAGGTATCTGACAAAACAGAGCCCACCCGTACCCGGAACTTGCGATCCGCCAAAAACGCTTGAATGAAAAGAGGAAGGCGGCCCCGAAGGCCCCATGTGTGCAATGTGCGGAGAATGCCCGCTCTCCAACAGGTATCGTATGCCTTCTCCAAGTCGAAGAACACGGCTACTGTTTGACGCTTCTTCAGAAAGTTGTTCATAATGAAGGTCGACAACGTAACGAGGTGGTCAGCAGCAGAGCGGTGTCGACGAAAACCGCATTGGATATTAGTCAGGAGGCGGCGAGATTCGAGGAGCCAGACCAACCGAGCGTTAACCATGCGTTCCATCACCTTACAGACGCAGCTCGTCAGAGAAATAGGACGATAACTGGAAGGAAGGTGTTTGTCCTTCCCTGGTTTGGGGATGGGGACAACAATGGCTTCACGCCAACTTGTGGGAACATGACCTTCAGTCCATATGCGATTGTAGGTACTAAGAAGAAAGCACTTGCCCGCTGGAGAGAGGTTCTTCAGCATTTCAATGTGAATGGAATCGGGCCCGGGAGCAGAAGACCGGGACAGGGCGAGAGCACGATCTAGCTCCTGCATGGTGAAGGCGACGTTATAATTTTCGCGATTAAAAGAGCGGAAGGAAGGCGGCCGTGCCTCCTCTACCTGTTTGCGAGGGAGAAAGGCAGGGTGGTAATGGGCAGAGCTCGAAACCTCCGCAAAGAAACGACCCAATGCGTTTGAAACATCAGCTGGGTCCACGAGGACCGCGTTCTCCACGGTCAGGCCAGGAATCGGGGAGTGGACCTTGATGCCGGACAAACGGCGTAGGCCACCCCAGACAACCGTGGAGGGAGTAAAACGGTTAAAAGAACTAGTAAAAGCTGTCCAGCAAGCTTTCTTGCTGTCGTTTATGATACGACGGCACTGCGCTCTCATACGTTTGTAATTTATGCAATTCTCCAAAGTTGGGTGGCGGCGGAAGGTGCGTAAAGCACGGCGCCGGGCTCGAAGCGCGTCGCGGCAGGCTGCAGTCCACCAAGGGACCTGGACACGACGTGGAGAAGAGGATGTACGAGGTATGGAACGTTCAGCAGCAGTGAGGATAACCTCTGTGAGGTATTCGACCTGACTGTCACAGTTGGGAAAATTCTGATTGTGAAAAACAGCCATGGAAGAATAAAGCCCCCAGTCGGCTTTAGAAATGTTCCAACTGGTGGGACGTGGAGATGGGGAATGATGTAGGAAGTGGATGGTACAAGGGAAATGGTCACTCGAGTACGTGTCAGAAAGTGCATACCACTCAAACCGACCGGCAAGCTGAGGAGTGCATATTGCGAGGTCTATATGGGAATAAGTGTGTGTTGTGTCAGAAAGGAAGGTCGGTGTACCGGTGTTGAGGCAGACAAGATCGAGGTGGTGGAGAATGTCCACCAAAAGGGAGCCTCTCGGACAAGGTGCCGGAGAGCCCCATAGGGGGTGGTGGGCATTAAAGTCGCCTACCAACACGAAAGGTGAAGGGAGCTGGTCAATAAGGTTTAGCAAATCTGCCCTAGTAAGGGCAGATGACGATGGCGAATATATATTACAGAGGGAGAAGGTAAATGTGGATAAGGTGATGCGGACGGCAACTGCCTGTAGGTGAGTGTGCAAGGAAATGGGATGGAAATAGACGTCGTCTCGAAGCAGCATCAGAACCCCTCCATGGGCTGGGACACCTTCCACGGGTGGCAGGTCGAACCGCACAGAGGTGTAGTGTGGAAAGTCTGCACGATCACGTGGACGCAACTTAGTTTCCTGGAGGCAGACTAGAAGCGGGCAGTGCAATCGAAGGAGTAATTTTAACTCCTCCCGATTAGAACGAATGCCGCGAATGTTCCATTGAAGGAGCGCCATGATAAAAATGAGAGAAGAAATAAGGATAAAAACCAAGTAGCGAGCGGGGTCACCTCGACGGCCGCTGAGGACCGGTTTTCGAGGGAGCACTGCTATCGCTGTCCAGGGGCAAAGGGTCGTGGTCCATAGGTTCGACCGACGCGCCTGCCACCTCCCTGAGTTGATCAGGAGGGGCAGTTTCCACCGCCGGTAAAGGGCCGGGCGCCCGGCAAACGGAGCGTCCCGGTGAAACAGAAGACGGCCGAGGCCGGCAACTGTTGGACGGCGCGACAGATGGGTCACGCCTCGGCGGGGAAGGAGAGGAACTCTTTTTCTTGTCAGCTCTTCTGGAAGAGTGACGGCGGGAAGAGGCAGTTGACGGTTGGGAAGCCTGAGAACGCAGAAAATCCTCGCGGACGGGTTCCTTTTTCAAGGTCCGGGCATCTTGTTTAGGTGCCCGCGGTTTACTAGATGTTGACGAAGACTGTACCTTAGAAGCAGCAGGAGGAAGCGGGGACGTGGAACGGGCAATCTTCGGGCTGGCGGATCGCACAACTGTGTCAGCGAAAGTGAAATCACATGTCTGGGTACTGGAATCTTTGGTAGGTCGAGGTGAGGTGAGTACCTTACTGTATGTACCCGCTGGGAGGACAGTGGGCTTTCGACTCGCCAACAACTTACGAGCGGCAGATGTTGATACCTTCTCCGTAACCCGGATTTGCTGGATTACCTTCTCATCCTTGTATACAGGACAGTCGCGAGAGGAAGCCGCATGGTCACCGTTGCAGTTTAGGCAGTGAGGGGACGGAGGTGGGCAATCCCCCTCATGGGCGTCCCTACCACAAGTGACACACTTTGCTGCATTTGGGCAATGTTCACGGGTATGATTGTACCTGTGGCATTGAAAACAGCGCGTTGGGTTAGGCACATAAGGTCGGACAGAGATGACTTCATACCCTGCTTTGACCTTCGACGGGAGGTCAACTCTGTCGAACGTCAAAAACACAGTACGAGTCGGTGTCAATTGGGTATCGACCTTTTTCATCACCCTGTGGACGGCTGTCACACCCTGATCGGACATATACGATTGGATGTCTTCATCAGACAACCCGTCAAGGGATCTCGTAAAAACTACCCCCCTTGACGAGTTGAGTGTGCGGTGTGCTTCTACCTTAACGGGAAACGTGTGCAACAACGTAGTACGTATAAGTTTTTGGGCTTGGAAGGCACTGTCCACTTCCAGCAACAATGTGCCATTGCGCTGACGTGAACAGGTTTTAACAGGGCCAGCAATTGCATCTACACCTTTCTGTATAACGAAAGGATTGACAGAATTGAAATCCTTTCCGTCGGTGCGAGAGACAACCAGAAATTTAGGCACATTAGGCAGAGTCTTTTTAGGCTGAGGCGAGTCTAACTTACGTTTGTGGGTCAACGTCACGAAAGAAGATAAGGAGGAAGTCATCGCGGAAGTGTCCCCCGTGATTACCGGCGTCTCCGATGGCGCGCTCCTTCCTAGTGGGGGCCCTCTCCGAGGGCTTACCCGCCTTAGGTGATTGTTCACACCTCAGGTCACACCTCCCGAGAACTGACGGAGGGACCAATCGGCACGTTCGGAAGGTACCAGCTCGGGTAATCACCCCTCCCTGGGCCTGGCCTTTACCAGGGGGTACGTACGTGCCCTACTTGTCTACCCGGGGCGGGGAATTACGCGTTACCCCGTCACCTGCTACGCACGATAATGCGTGGGTCGGCCTTCAGACACGCACAGGGAGGAAAGAAGAGGAGGATAGGAAATGAAGAGAAAGAAGGAAGAAGTGTCTCAAACGCCGAAGCGGAGACTAACGAGGAGAAGAAAGCTAGGAGAGTACAAGGAGAGAAAGATAGAAAACAAAGGGTAAGGAAGGAAGGAACGAAGGAAGAAAAACCACAACAAGAACCACAGTAGCTCACGAAATATGCCCGTCTCCGGGCGAAGGCATAAACCGGGAGGGACAGTGAAGCAGCCTGGGGCAGAAGAAAGGCTGCTCCGGCTCGGGGCCCCGTGCGCGCCACACACGTACCCACAAAAGAACTGTGGGCCCCCTGGGGGGGCCTCTCGGACCAGGTGCCGGAGAGCCCCATAGGGGGTGGTGGGCATTAAAGTCGCCTACCAACACGAACGGTGAAGGGAGCTGGTCAACAAGGTGTAGCACATCTGCCCTAGTAAGGGCAGATGACGATGGAGGATAGATATTACAGAGGGAGAAGGTAAATGTGGATAAAGTGATGCGGACGGCAACTGCCTGTAGATGAGTATGCAAGGAAATGGGATGGAAATAGACGTCGTCTCGAAGGAGCATCAGAACCCCTCCATGGGCTGGGACACCTTCCACGGGTGGCAGGTCGAACCACACAGAGGTATAGTGTGGAAAGTCTGCACGATCACTTGGACGCATCTTAGTTTCCTGGAGGCAGACTAGAAGCAGGCAGTGCAACCGAAGGAGTAGTTTTAACTCCTCCCGATTGGAACGAATGCCGCGAATATTCCATTGAAGGAGCGCCATGATAAAAATGAAATAAGAAATAAGGATAAAAACCAACTAGCAAGCGGGGTCACCTCGACGGTCGCTGAGGACCGGATTTCGAGGGAGCACTGCTATCGCCATCTAGTGGCAAAAGGTCATGTTCCATTGGTTCGATCGACGCGTCTGCCACCTCCCGGAGTTGATCAGGAGGGGCAGCTTCCACCGACGGTAGGCGGCCGGGTGCCCGGCAAACGGAGCGCCCCGGTGAAACAGAAGACGGCCGAGGCCGGCAACTGTTGGATGGCGTGACCAAAGAGTCACGCCGAGGCGGGGAAGGGGGGGCTGTTCTTTTTTGGAAGCCTTCTTAGAAGCATGACGGGTTGAAGAAGCGGTTGACGATTGAGAAGTCGAAGTCTTGAGAAAATCTTCACGGACGGGTTCCCTTTTTGAACTCCGGGCAGCAGATTTGGGTGCCCGGGATGTGTGTGAACTGGTCGACGAATTCACCGTAGAATGGGTAGAAGGCATCGGAGAGGGGGAACGAGCAATTTTCGGGCTAGCCGACCTGACGACAGTGTCACTGAACGTTAAATCGCAAGTCTGAATGCCTACCTCCTTAGTTGGTCGAGTGGAGGCGAGGACCTGGCTGAAAGTACCTGATGGGCGTACTGTGGGCTTCCTACTAGCTAATAACTTCCGAGCGGCATAGGTCGAGACCTTCTCCTTCACGCGAATCTCTTGGATGACCCGGTCTTCTTTATAAACCGGGCAGTCCCGTGAAGAAGCAGCATGGTCACCCATGCAATTAATGCAGCGAGGAGATGGAGGTAGACATTCACCCTCATGAGCGTCCCTGCCACAGGTGGTGCACTTGGCTGCATTTGGACAAGATTTACTGGTATGGTTGTACCTTTGGCAATGGAAGCAGCGTGTAGGATTTGGTATGTACGGGCGGACGGAAATGACCTCGTAGCCCGCTTTCACTTTCGATGGTAGTTCAACCTTGTCAAATGTCAAGAAGACAGTACGGGTTGGCACGAGGTCATTGTTAATCTTTTTCATCACGCGATCAACATCCGTGACTCCCTGATCGGACATATAGTTCAATATCTCCTCGTCCGATAACCCATCCAGTGATCTATAAAACACTACCCCCCGCGAAGAGTTGAGGGTGCGGTGAGCCTCCACTTTCACAGGGAAATTATGTACAAGGGTTGCTCTAAGTATCTTCTGCGCCTTGAATGCATTTTCTATTTCGAGCAACTAGGTCCCGTTGCGCTGCCTAGAGCAGGTCTTCAAGGGACCAGCGATCGCATCGACACCATTCTGAATAATGAACGGATTTACTGCAGAAAAATCCTAATCGTCGGTACTTGATACCACCAGGAACCTAGGAATGTTTGGCAATGCTTTCTGTGGCTGAGAATCATGTTTCCGCTTATGGGTCAGGGTTATAGATGATGTGGGAGGTTTCATAGCGGACGTGTCCACCATAATTACCGGCGTCTCCGATGGTGTGCTCCTTCCTTGTTGGGGATCTCACTGAGGGCGCACCCGCCTTAGGTAACTGTTCGCACCTCAGGTGACACCTCCCGAGAACGGACGGAGGGACCAATTGGCATGTTCGGAAGGTATCAGCTCGGGTAATCACCCCTCCCTGGGCCCAGCCTTTACCAGGGGGTACGTACGTGCCCTACATGTCTACCCGGGGCGGGGAGTTACGCCTTACCACGTCACCGGCTACGCAGAGCGTGGGTCGACCTTCAGACACGCACAGGGAGGAAAGAAAGGAGGAAGGAGAGAAAGGGATGAAGGAGGAGGGAGAATCTCAAACGCTGAGGCGGAGATTAAAGGGTGAGTCAAGAACAAGGAGAAAGGAAAAAGAGGGGAAGGCTGAAGAACAGGAAAGGAAGAGGACCAAGAAGAGAAGACAGGAAGCGAAAAAGAAACCATTGACTGATGAAAAACGCCCGTCTCCGGGCGAAGGCACAAACTGTGGGGGAAGAGGGAAGCGGCCTGGGACGGAAGAAAGGTCGCTTCGGCTCGGGCCCCGTGCGCGCCACACACGTACCCACAAAAGAGCTGTGGGCCCCTGGGGGGAGCAATTGACTTAGTAGAGTTTTCAACTATCGAGAAAAAATAAACAGTCAAAATAGCGCAAGTTATTTAACTTCTGTTGACATGTAACAAAAAGAAAAAGAGGTTCAAACCGGAAAACAGATAATGCTATGAAGACACTCAACCAAAAATCGAAGAATGCAGTTTAACTGTTCTTATAGCAGATAAAGGTAACTCCGTTGTTATCATGTACAAACAGAAATATGTATATAAAACTTTAAATTTTTTGACCGATAACAACATATGTTGTCAATAAAGACCTCCCAACCAAATTTCAGACCCAAGTAAAACAATATGTGAAACATTGTTATTTCCTCTTTAGTGATAAAAAAATTCTTACCGTCATTAACCCAACCCTATCAAAACAGAGCAAAACCTTAGATAGATAAAGATAACATATTTATACGCCTAATCGTAAATTGGATAAATAGCTCTGGATACTTATTACGTTAAGAACTTAATCGTATCTTAAATTAGAATTATATATTCACAAATAAATATTTCCTCAAAAATTCTGCAGAGCTCATTGAAACCCAAAATAATATACAAGTTCTAGATAGTGCAAAACTGGTATCTCTAGATGTCACTAATATGTACACAAATATGCCAATTTTAAGAGACCTTATTTCTCGTTAGAAAAAACTTACTCAAGCACACAAAGTTACAGATACCTGAAATATTAGAACTTTTAGGAGGCTTACAGCTTGTGCTCTCTAAAAATTTCTTTGTATTTGTATTTATCTTCAATGTTCAACCACACGGTTTAGCAATGGGCAATTGCCTTGCAGGAACACTTTCTAGTATTTTCTTGGATCATGTTGAAAATGGGATCATAAACAGTGGAACAATGCTTGTCAGAAAAATTCTAATGTACCGAAGATATGTCGATGATACACTAATTGTAGTAGATGGGAACAAGAAAGATATAGATATTCTTAATTTGTTTAATAATGCCCACACAAATTTTACTTGTAGACATTAAGAAGAGAAAGAAGATAAAATTATTTTCTTGTACCTAGAAATTTCTGGAGTTGAGAATCGCTTTTCATTTAACATATATAGAAAGCCCTCCACAAGTGACATTCACAGTACCTCATGTCACCCTATAGGCTACAAACATGCCTTCTTCCATAGCATGATAGTTAGGTTATTTAAAATTCCACTCACAAGGAAAGTACATGGCTCGAACAAACATATCTCTGTGAACGTTTCGTTAAATGATCTCTGCGTACGCCTCAACGCGCTGGTGAGTGTCTTTTCTGCAAAGCTCTACAACCATGCTCTAGATAGCACTGTAGATGTAATTGTAGACGCCATAGGTAGGGCAGATAACTATAACTTATGTAATAATCATCTTACATGTTCTCTAGCACAATGTCTTCAAAAGCCGTGATGATTGTTGCAACTTTAACCTTCTTTCCCAAAGACTTGATATTCACTGCCACTGTTTCCATCGCCTCTTCCTGCACTTGCCGTAGCATTAACGCTTGCATTGAGTTGTTCGTCATTATCCCTATTATCATTATCCCTATTTTTATTATTGTGTGTTTGTAACAACAGTAACTTATGCTCATATTTCTGTACCATAAAAGAAAGCAAATGATTCATCTTCTACACTAATACCATCTTCACGAAGAAGGGTTATTCCTAACTTCATCTCAACTAATTAGCAGGATTGATTAGCAATCGACGCCCCCATCCGACGCTTCCCCACACAAATAACATCACAAAGCGCAACCCCTCAGGGGCTCAGCATTAATTTGCTGAGTACGGGCTTGGTGAACCCGGGGTCCTGAGCTGTGGGCTGTGTCGCGCCAACAGTCCGCTACACCATAAGCTCTGTGCGTGCTTCAACGACCATCGTTCGGCGCGACGGTGGAACGTTGTACGTTTCAGAGCCCGGGGATCTTGGCTTAATCGCCCGGGTCGCGCGGATGGTACAAACCTCTATAAAAAAAACCTCAATCTCAAGGTGTGCTATGTGCCGAGGAGATGCATGGCTGTTGAGGTTGAACAGCCGCTAGCGAGCAACCCCTGAGGAACCTGCCACACCTCAGTTGTATAAGGCTTACCCAGGCAAGCGGGGCTCTGCCTGGGTGGACCTTTAGTTCCCTAGCTGCTCGTGGGAAGAACATGAAACGAGCAAACAAATGCGTGGCCGGCCGCGAAAACGGCGTCTCAAAGCGTGGAAGAGTTTCGTTCAATGCAGCATCGTATGACCCCCAATCGTTTCCATCCCTGGCTACGCCGTGGGAGGAACGTCGGGCTCGTCATCAAGGTGAGGCTTATGCCCCTCGATACCTGGTGTGTAGTCGAACAGATGGCGAATCGTTTATTTCAACTAAGCCTCTGTTTTTTGTTGAGAACATTGAAGACAAGTTTGGCGAGGTAGACGGAATATCTAAGATGAGATCCGGGTCGAATCTGATAACGACGTCGTCCTCAGCCCACTCACGGGCACTACTTGCCTGTGACAAGCTGGGTGACGTTCCCGTTACTATCACACCACATAAAAGTTTAAACATGGTACAGGGTATTATATTTCATCGGGATCTCTTACTCCAGTCCGATGACGAACTCCGGAAGAACTTGGAGAGGAGAGGTGTGCAGTTTATTCGGGGCATATACAGGGTTCCGAAGGACAACAGGGTGGCCACTGGTGCCTTCATCTTGGCTTTTGAGGGTGATTCATTACCTGAAAAGGTCAAGGTGATGGTTTACCTGTGTGACATCCAACCCTACGTTCCTCCCCCTATGCGCTGTTTTAAGTGCTGGAGGTTTGGCCATATGTCATCTCGCTTCGATGCCAACCCCACCTGTCGGGAGTCCGGACGTGCATCACACCCAGACGTCCCATGTACACCGCCTCCAGTCTGTGTTAACTGTGGCCAGCACCACTCTCCCTGCTCGCCACACTGCACAGTTTTTCAAAAAGAGAGAAAGATAATGGAGTACAAGACCCTGGACAGACTTTCATATTCTGAGGCCAAGCGCAAATACGAAAAGGTTCATCCTGTCAGCATGAAGTCGACATACGCTACAGCTACATCAATGGTAAAGTCACCTCAAGTGCCATCTACCATCCTGGGCCCTCCGGCCCAACAGTTACCAGTTGCCCCCATACTGTCAGGGGGCGCCTCCTCTTCTGTTGCCCCCAAGGTCCGTACTTTGGGAGCAACGAATACAAAACCACAGGGGACAACGGTCCCCATCCCTGAGCCACAGAACCAACAACCATCTCTGGCTCCTCCTGCAAGGAAGGGCTCCCTCGATGCCCTTCCTGCGAAGTTCTCTGACGCTGGTACAGCAGATACCAGTGAGTGGCTGAAAAAGCCACTACCTGCTGGTCGTAGGGTCTCGAGGGTGTCCTCTGTCCCTGATGTGGCAGACAAGCCCTCCCAACAGGAGAGACCAAAAGACAAACGAGACAGGAAGAAAAAGAGGCCCAAAAAGGCTGAACACCAAGTGGCTTCTGAGCCACCACAACAAACGTCAGCCTCAGAGGACGAAATAGAAATCCTCACGTCCCCTGAGGACTTGGCTTTTGCTGAGTCCCCAAACGCGATGGACGTTGAGGCTCTGCCTCCGCCATCAGCGACGGCGAACAATCTTGCAGAGTCCACTGAATCATCCCAATCTGCATGTCACAGCGACCAGGAGCCTCTATGATCATGCAGTGGAACTGTGGCAGCTTTTTCCGCCATTTGTCCGAACTGCAGCAACTGTTGTGCCGATTTCCAGCATTCTGTATAGCCCTACAGGAAACTTGGTTCCCTGCACAGAGGACCCCAGCCCTTCGTGGCTATCAGGGCTATTATAACAATCGTTCCACCTATGACAGGGTATCTGGCGGAGTATGTGTCTACGTTCTTGCAACCGTCCCAAGCGCTGCTGTGCCTCTCAACACGACCCTGGAGGCAGTGGCTGTTCGACTCCGGGCAATAGAGGAATTTACCATCTGTTCCCTATACCTTCCCCCGGATGTTGTTGTCTCTCCTGCTGACTTCACTGCATTGGTTGCCCAATTACCTCAACCATTCCTCCTCTTGGGTGATTTCAATGCCCACCACCCTCTATGAGGTGGAAATGAGAGCACGGGCCGTGGTAGAGACCTTGAGAACCTTCTCACACAGCTTGACATTTGCATTTTGAATAGTGGGGCACCCACACACTTCAGCGTGGCGCATGGCTCTTTTTCCACCATCGACCTATCCATTTGTAGCCCGAGTCTGCTTCCGCATTTATCTTGCAAGATCCATGATGACCTTTGTGGGAGCGACCACTTTCCTCTCCTTTTGTCGCTCTCACAATTTCACCCTGCAGGACGCCTGCCTCGGTGGTCCCTCCATAGGGCTGACTGGCATGGCTATACCTCGACAGCTGTGGCTACTGCTCCATTGCCAGATAACATTGATATGGCAGTACAACAACTCACTGAGGACATGATTTCTGCTGCTGAAGCGAATGTCCCGACTACCAAGGGCTCACTTAGGCTCAAGTCGGTGCCTAGGTGGACGCAGGAGATAGCTGACGCTATCCGGGAGCGACGCCGGGCGCTTCAATGCCACCGGCGCCACCCCAGTATTGAACATCTAATCGCTTTTAAGCGTCTCCGGGCCCGAGCCCGGCGACTGATCCAACAGAGTAAGCGGGACTGTTGGGAGCGATATGTAGCCACCATAGGCTCCCATGCCTCCATTTCTCAAGTGTGGTCGCAGGTATGACGCCTTTTCGTGTACAGGCCACCAAGCGGAATCCCGTCACTCCGAATCGAAGGTAGTCTTTGTACTGACCCGACGGTTATTGCCGAGCTAATGGCAGGTCATTTTGCACGTTGCTCTGGAACCGCAGCCTACAGTGCACAATTTCGCGCCCTCAAAGAGCGAGTTGAGCGGAGGCAATTGTCCTTCCGCACACGTCGACAGGAAGTGTACAATGCTCCATTTAGTGAGTGGGAGTTCCAGACTGCTCTTGCTGCGTCCCCCAATACCTCTCCTGGTCCGGACCGTATTCACAGCCAGTTCGTTCATCACCTCTCAGCGAACTTTAAACGGCAGCTACTCGCGCTTTATAATCGTCTCTGGACAGAAGGCCTTTTCCCGTCACAATGGCGGAGAAGTACTATCGTCGCAGTGATGAAACCAGGCGCAGATCCGTCCGACGCTGGGAGCTACCGCCCCATCAGTCTCACCAACGTTTTGTGTAAGATCCTCGAACGTATGGTGAGTCGACGGCTTATGTGGCTACTGGAGGATCGAGGTCTCCTGGCTCCACAACAGGGAGGCTTCCGTCAGGGCCGTTCCACTCTAGACCATCTCGTGTCCCTGGAATCAACCATTCGAACCGCTTTTACTCGCCGAGAACACCTTGTGGCAGTCTATTTTGACCTCCGCAAAGCGTATGATACAACCTGGCGGCATCACATTCTCTCCACACTTTATGATTGGGGCTTCCGTGGCCCCCTACCAACGTTCATACAGAACTTCCTGTCGCTACGCTCCTTTCAGGTTCGGGTTGGCACCTCTCTTAGCTCCGCTCATGTTTTAGAGAATGGCGTCCCACAGGGCTCCGTTTTAAGTGTACCATTATTTTTGATAGCTATTAACGGACTAGCTGTGGCAGTAGGAACGTCTGTCTCTTCCTCCTTGTTTGCCGACAACTTTTGCCTTTACTTCACCTCCAGCAGCATTAACGTCACAGAACGGCGGCTGCAGGGAGCCATTCCAAGGGCACAGAGTTGGGCCTCTGAACATGGTTTCCAATTTTCGGCGCAGAAAACCCGTGTCATGCACTTTTGTCGCCGTCGGGTAGCTCATCCAGAACCTGAGCTATATTTGAATGATGAATCCCTTCGCGTTGAGGAGACACACCGCTTCCTAGGCATGCTTTTTGATACCCGGCTGACCTGGATACCGCATCTTCGCCAATTAAAACAAAAATGCTGGAGACATCCTGCGCTGCCTCAGCCACACAGGTTGGGGAGCTGCTCGCCCCACTCTACTGCACCTGTATAAGGCACTTATCCAGTCACGCCTGAATTATGGCTGCCTTGTGTATGATTCTGCAGCTCAAACTGCACTGCAGATCTTAGATCCGGTTCATCACATTGGCATCCGTTTAGCAACAGGGGCCTTTCGTACCAGTCCTGTGACAAGCCTTCTTGCTGAGGCTGGGGTTCCCCCCTGCGATTCAGAAGGCAACAGCTAATGGCTTCTTACGTTGCCCATATTCATGCCGTACCTCACCACCCAAATCGCAGGCTACTCTTCCCAGCTGTCGCACTCCCTTCCCCACGACGACGGCCCCGGTCGGGCCTCCCGATTGCGGTTCGTGTTCGTTCCCTTCTTTCTTCTCTAGAGTCCCTTCCTATTCCTCTCACCTTCCAGGACAATTCTTGTACTCCTCCTTGGGTCCTTCCTCGCCTTCAGCTTCGGTTGGACTTGTCCCGAGACTCCAAAGCCTCTGTTGCACCAACGACTCTGCGTCAACAGTTCCAGGCCCTTCTGGATTCGTACCATGGTGCTGAATTTATATACACCGATGGCTCCCTAGTCGATGGCCATGTTGGGTATGCCTATACCCACGGCCGGCATATAGAACAACATTCATTGCCCTGTGGGAGTAGTGTGTTTACGGCGGAACTCGTCGCCATTTGGCGGGCCCTTGAACACCTCAGAGCCTGCCCCGGGGAGTCTGTGGTAATCTGTACTGACTCCCTGAGTGCTTTGCAAGCCCTTAACCAGTGTTTCCCGAGACATGCTTTGGTATGGTCCATTCAGGAAACTGTATACAGACTAGGTACATCTGGTCGCACTGTGGTCTTCCTTTGGACTACAGGCCACATTGGAATAACTGGAAATGAACGTGTTGACCAACTGGCGAAAGAGGCTACTACCTCAACCATGCTGGAAATCGGTCTCCAGGAGAGGGATCTCTGGGCGGTGCTCCATCGGAAGGTGTTAAGCCTATGGAATACAGAGTGGGCTGAATCGAACGCACCGAATAAGCTCCGTGCTGTTAAGCCTTCTACGGCAATGTGGAGGTCCTCCCTACGAGCCTCTCGTAGGAAGTCCGTTGTACTCTGCCGACTACGCATTGGCCATACATGGTTAACACACGGCCACCTCTTGCGTTGGGAGGGCCCACCAGTTAGCCGTTGTGGCGACCAGCTGACTGTAGTCCACAAACTGTTGTATTGTCCGTTTTTAGCTGCTTTGCGGCAGTCCTTTAGCCTACCAGATTCGTTGTCATCAGTTTTAGGTGACAATGCCTCCTTGGCTACTACTGTTTTAAATTTTATTCGCGCATCTGGTTTCTACCCTTCCATTTAATGGAAGGCACTTCTGAGTGATTCACAGACCCTCATTTTTACACTGTTTTTTAAGTTACTTGATAGCCTCTACCTTTTCGGTTGAGGTGGTTTTTTAGTGTGTACAGCATGGCTCGCTCATCCGTTATTATCTTAGTGATCAGCCGGCCATAGCATTCTGCTGTGAAATTGTACTTTAATTCCTTTTGTGAACTCCTCTGTGTATAAGTGTAGTATTTGCCTTATTTTACATTCAAGGAATTCTCTAATCCTTGTTCTGTGTTTTCGTTCAATCACATGTTACATCACTGCCTGGCACAGGGGACTGATGACCTTGTAGTTTGGTCCCCTATAAACAACAACAACAACAACAACAACAATGCGCCACTTCGGAGGCACACTGCACCGTCCCTACTGGCGAACCGACAGGTCAAAGTGCAGTGCGGCATGGCACACGCAGAGGCCTCTAACGGACGACTGCAGAGTTTTGCAGATGCCGGAGTATCACTAGTGCAATAAGGGACCTTTACATTATCTCTCATATGATTTTGGTGTATATGCGTTTGTTCTAGCCCAAATACTTTCCTTGTCAGTAATGACCAGTTTAATGAGGAAATTAATACTCAAACACATAGCTCTTAGTAATGGCTATGAACAGGCTTTAGTAGATCATATTTTGGAATGGAAAAAAGTCAAATTAAGGAGCATACAGAAATCTAATGATATCACACTCACTCAGTTAAAATCTGAGAAAAGTTAAATACGTCAATTTGCCATATGTAGGAGATGGTATTCCTAGAGATATCAATCTTTTTTGTAATTACTTTATTCTTTCCTTTAGTCTCTGCAATTACGTTTTGCGTCTCATAAGCTAAATAAGTCACTCCGTGTTTTATTTATTGATGTAATGCATAGCTACAAATTGTAGAGTATATTAACATCATACCTCCATTGCAGTGCATATGTACATATACTTTCACTTAATCATATTGCATAGTACTTTTTTATAAACATAGCAATCACATTTACATCAATCATATATCATAATGGAGATCGAAGGTGGTCATAGACATAGCGTAACTGTATGCCCTATCATCTTGCGGAATGAGATTTAATGTAAGCATATTCGTTATCTTTGGTTTTTAAAATAATTTCATTGCACACATATCAATGTATGCTTCATTCTGTATCAGTCAGCAGCTGTGGTAATATTAATGATTAGAGCTATGACAACAAATATTTAAATTACAATTTTGAATTTTTGTGTTACGACATGTTAAACTGTTAGCTTATCTCTCTCTCTCTCTCTCTCTCTCTCTCTCTCTCTCTCTCTCTCTCTCTCTCTCTCTCTCTAAGTATTTCATATGTAACTTACTGTATTTTTTGTTAATGTTTTATATGGTTGACTAATGCTTTGATAACTCATCTACTTCAGGATAATTCTTGATAATGGTAAACTGACCGAAACTGGTAGCATTAAGAAAAAATAATTGCGAAACTACACATCGATCATAGCTGTTTATGATTATACCCTCCCGCCACTGCGAAAGGAATACCCTGTCGCACCAAAACCGGTTGAAGACGGCGAGGATATTACGCAGATTTTCTGCGGAGATGTGTCTCAGCATTTGGGCATGGATGCTATCAGCCCCAGCGGCCGTGACAGGGTACACTGCGAGAGCACGAAGTAGCGCCCCCTCACTGAATGGAGCGTTTTAAGTCTCAGTGCGGCGGGCAGTAACAGAGATAGGCTGGTGTTCCACCCGCTCCTTTAATGTACAGAAGGCGGGCGGGTAGTTTGCAGAGGCAGAAGTGCGAGCGTAATGCTCATCAAACATCTCTCCAAGTGTGGCTGGATCCGTACAAATGACTCCATTCGCGGAGATCCCAGGGATTCCTGCCGGTGTGGGTATCCATGTAAACGCCTAATCCTGCTCCAGACCTGGGAGGTGGAGATACCTGACCCAATAGTAGAGACCTGGGTCTCCCAACACATCCGTTTCCATCCTATAATTAAATGGCGAGCACGAGCACAGACCAATTTAAATGTAGAGGTTCTCAAGAGAAGGGTGCCGCCTGTATCGCTGTAGGGTCTGCCGACTCACTCTAATGGCATCAGCGACCTCCGGCGACCACCATGGCACCTTTTTACGCCGTGGGCGCCTCGAGGAACGTGAAATGGTAGCTTCCACAGCAGACAATGTGGATCGTTGGCGCTCTCAACCATCAAATCGATCGTATCGAGTGGGGGAGGGCCAACGATGGAAGCTTTCCAGTAAGCCCTGTGTAGAGCCCACCGAGAAGGGCGTGCTGCGTACTGACGTTGTGGGTTTGACAAAAAGATCGGAAAATAACTTCCACACGAATCAGGGATACTCCAAGGGATGGATGGCGGAAGGCTGTGGCTGTATGTCGACAGATCAATGGCCAAGAATGTGCCGTGTGCCACACTGAAATCTGTAGGGGCACCTGTATTCAAGAGGCAGAGGTCGAGTTGAGAAAGTAGGTTCTCGATAACGCTACCAAAGCTAGAGATTGTAGAACCACCCCACAGAGAATTGTGGGCATTAAAGTCCCCTAATAGCAAAAAAGGTGGCGGGAGTTGCTAGAGAAGTGCGGCCAAGACAGCACAAAGAGACATCGCCATCTGGAGTGAAGTAGAGACTGCAGACAGTGATCTCTTATGTTGCCATTACCCTGACAGCCACTGCTTCTAACGGTGTCTGAAGGGGTACAGGTTCACTATATACAGAGTTAAGGACACACACACACACACACACACACACACACACACACACACACACACACACACACACACACACACACACACACACCTGACACCCTGTTATACGTGCTACGATTGCAGAAATATTCCCTATAGCCTCTAAGAGCAGGGGTCCGCATTGCCAGGAACCACGTTTCTTGGAGGGCAATGCAGAGAGCAGATGTCTCTCTCAGAAGTGGTTGTAGCTCAGCCACGCGGGTGAGAAAACTGCCACAGTTCCAATGGAGGATGACAATATCCGGCATCTGGGAAGGTATGAGTAAGATGTTATTCATTACACGTCAGCATCGTTTGAATCCACTTGTAGCGATAGCTTCGAAGTCCATCGTGTCTGACGCATCAAAGAGAGCAAGATCCTCGGAGGATGCAAGTACCTTCACCTCATCCACAGAGGCAAAGTTGGAGAGGGTAGGTGGCACGGTGGCCACATGGGTTTCTTTGGCCTTATCCTTTTTCGTTCGAACCCTCTTATCCCTGGGGGTCTTCGCCGGAGAAAGTAGTTTTGCAGATTCAACTTTAGTCTCAGCTACTGAGGAAGAGCGCGACGCCCTGCGGCCAGGAGCCTGCGACTGTGCCTGCTGCAGGCTAGTGCCGGCTACGAACCGCAGAAGTGAGTGTCCCTAGTGACCCTTTCCGAACGAGGGCTGCCGGAGAAGATTGTTGGTTCCCGACGGAGGTTGGGGGCTGCTCCCGAAGCAATTGCCTTGGGAGCAAGAGGAGGAATGGAGTCCCCAACCACCACCGATGCAGGCTTGAGTTGGCGGCCCTGAGGGTCTGTGGAAAGGGAGGATGGCGACGATGTCAATACTGCGGAAGAGGCGGTCATGGTGACGAGGTGAATTCGCTCATACTTCTTTCGAGCCGGTCCAAGGTAGTAAATTCCATATTTTTCCGTTCCTTACGAAGAACAGTGCAATCCGACGAACAACTAGGATGATTCAAGCCACAGTTAACGCAGGTGGGAAGCGGTGTACATGGAGCGTCTGGGTGTGCTAGACGTCCACAGTCCATGCATGTAGCGTTGAAAGTAAATCTAGAGGATATGTGGCCGAATTTCCAGCATTTAAAGAACCTCATAGGGACAGGAATATAAGGCTTCACGTTGCACAGGTAAATCATTACCTCGACCTTCTCAGGCAGGGTATCATCCTCGAAGGCCAGAATGAAAGCACCGGTGGCAACCTTGTGATCCTTTATCGACCGCGGTGGCCGAGGGGACTAAGGCGCTCCAGTCAAGGTCTGCCGGCCACTACGGTGGGGGGTTCGAATCCCCCCCTCGGACATGGATATTTGTGCTGTCCTAGTTCGTAAGTAGTTCATAAGTAGTTTGTAAGTTTAGGGACTAATGACCCCATAGTTAAGTCCCATAGACTATACAAACATTTGAACATTTGATTTGATCCTTTGGTCCCCTATGGACACGCCGGACGAAGTGGACTCTTCTGCGCTCTACGTTTGCGCGTCACTCGTCGTCGGACTGTAGCAACTGGTCTTTGTGGAAAATTATACCTTGGACCATATTAAGCAACTTTCGGGGTGTGATGCTCACAGGGATATCACCCAGCTTTTCGCAGGCAAGTAACGCCCACGAATGGGCTGGGGATGCTGCTTCTATGAGCATTGCGTCGCTTCGCATCTTGGACATACCGGAAAATTCGTCGTACTAAATTAGTCGACAATCCCCATCCATGGATATTAAATAACATTATATTGTGGCAACTGAAACGCGGGTTTGTTGCTCCCTTCTGGAAGAGAGAAAACTGACAACTTATTTCATCTGACTATAGGAAATATATAGTGTGGGAGAATTTAGTATAGTACAAATGGTTCTCGTTTAACAAAATGATTTATTGACAAGGCATAAACAACAAAGAGGGGGATAGAAATTTAAATATAACAAACATTCATCTTACATAATAATCCACATTTACAAAGGTTATATGGCCCTAATACTGCCTTTTGTGTCCCGACTTCGTCGCCGCTTTTGTGTCCCAGCCTCGTCGTAGGTGTCGGTGGCCGAGTGGAACGAGACCGACACGCTGGTGCAGGTACGGAGGGGAGCAGCCAGAAACTATAAACACTAGAGTGAATTAGAAAGAGATAAGTATTGTTACATTCTGTGCAATATATAACTTTTACATAGTACTGCAGAATGTTGATACATAGTTGTTGGAGGCCTGCCTAGTGCCTGTACAATAGCAAAGTCTTCACTGGTGCCTATCTGATTACGAAGGTCCTGACTGGTTGCTATCTCCGTCCGAAGTGACCGGTGTCTTTCCGTGGTGGCCACGAGCGGGGTTGCAGCAGAGGGCGCTCGTGGCTGTCGTCGTGAGAACGCCGCGCCGTGCGTGCATGGCGGCGCGCGGCGAAAGTAAGTGGCGCGCACTTTGTACTTGTGCGACACCACACTGCCCACCTGCGAAAGTAGTACTAGGGTAATTAATAATCATTATTTTGAGAAAGGAAGAATTGATACATATTCTCACACAGATACAAGCGCCCAGCCATTCAGGTACTCACCAGCAACGAACACAAAAAACATCAACGCTAGCAGCAGGTTCACTCGCGCACCAATAAAAGAAAAACTTTGTTCAAGTAGTCCCTCTCCCTGCAGTTCACGGAATGTTTGTGTCTATTAAGGTTGGGGCGACACGGCGAGTGTTATGACTTAGATGCCTCACCCTGTACGTTTATCGTAAATGTAGGTATAGTGACATTTAATTTCCACAGGTCTCCGTATCTGCATGTGCCTGTCGTTCCACAAGACCAAGGATGTCAAGAGGCCTTCCTCCACGCTTCAATATGATTTGCAGAGTTTCCATGTAGATGTAGAAGTGCATGGCAAAGGGTTCATCGAACCACTTTTGTAATAAGATCGTCAACCGTCCATAGGCGGGTGCTAACAATATAATGTTCGCATTCTGAAGAGAAAGTTGGTGAAAAATTTCACAGATCACACCGCAATAAATAACGTTTTTTGATGATTTCCACCCCAACTCGTGCATTATTTCCGTGACAATTCCTCCCCTATATCGCGGTAATACAAAACGAGCCGCCCTTCTCTGAACTTCCTCTACATCGTCCGTCAGTCCCACCTTGTGTGGAACCCACGATGCGCTGTACTACAACAATATGGGACGCACTAGTATGGTGTAGGATGTTTTAGTAGAATTGTTGCTTCATCGAAGTGTCCTGCCAATGAAACAGTCATTGGTTCACCTTCTCTGAAATGTGTTCTTTCTAATTTAAGTAGATTGTAGTTGTTACTCTGAGGTATTAAGTCGGATTTACGGCCTCAAAGTTTGATTTATCGTGTAAATGAAATATAACCGATTTATGTTGGAGTTCATATGGATGACCTCATTATTAAGGGTGAATTGATATTTGCACCATGCAGGTATTTTATCTAAATCATTTTGCAGTTATTTTTGATCTTCTGGTGACTTTACTAGCCGATATACGACAGCATTATCCGATAATTGTGTAAGAACTACTGAGCTTGTCTCGTAAATCGTTTATAAAATCGTTTGGAAGGTGTGCGAGCACAGCTTTGCCTCGTATACTTCGGCATTTGAATGGTGCAAAGGAGATGTCATGAACTTTTATCTTTACTGTTTAAGATAACTCCAAAAGCTGGGCCCATCTGCTACTGGTTACTATGAACAAATCGAAAGATACAAGGCCAAATTATTAGTCCAGCGATGTATACAACTGGGACACAAAGTTCGATCACGGTTCTAAGCTATAGCACAAGAAGAAAATACGTCCACTTACCATATAATACAAGAAAGTAAACGAGGATACAAGACATACTGACAGAACTAACAGGAGATAACCACACATAGCTCAAGGAAGCAATTGTAAAGGCAGTGAAAAGGTTTATGTCACTAAGAAGTGGACTAACGAGCACAAAATGTTTTACTGCAACATGTGCAAGACAGTGTAAACCACACCGAAGTAGAGAAACGGTCTACCGAATAAGACGTGAAATACGCCGTTACGGAAGGTTCCAAAAATAGATCGCCAGGAGCAGATGACATCCCAGCGGAATTCTATGTACTATTCTGGGATCAGATAAAAACAAAAATCACGCTCATCTGTAGCGAACTGTTTGAGACCAAAAGTCTTCCGCGAAGCCATCATTGTACCGATTCAAAAACATCCTGTAAGTAATAGAAAATTTGAAGCGAATCACGCTTCTTAACAGTGACTACAAAATCTTTCGTCGACATTTAGTACAAAGGCTTAAATCGACAATGAACAGCATTACTGAACCCTACCAGAGGAGTGTGAGCAACGATAGAAGACGCATACAAAACCTATGCGACTACTGCGATCTAACATCAACGGCTGCAAGCTTATTGCCTCGGCATTAACAGTAAGACGACTAGGACAGATGGTCAGAGATGACATCGACACCGGTGACTATCTAGAAAATTGTTAAAATCTTCTGCGAACTTTCGTGTTATTCTCATCTTTTAAAACTAAGTGTGCCATAATTTCATTGGATTCTGACAAAGCCTTTGACAGGGTCATTCACCGGTTTCTCCTCTGTACCATACATGCGATGGGTTTTCCACTTAGGTTCATAACCATTTTGAAATATATAGTAACGAATAACACATCCCAAATCGTCAATGGACAGCCTACCAGAAAAATACAACTAGCCAGTTCTGTTAGACAGGCTTGCCCTGTTTCTATGGCGCTATTTTTCCATCGCAATGAAACCCCTACTTGCCACACTGATGCAACGTCTACACGTCTTACAAATACATGGAGCAAAACAGTGCGGAAGGCCAATGCAGAATATGTGCACTTCGTGGTAATGAGCAGACCTGAAATCTGGACCGCACTGCAGATAGTATGAAAGGCATTTGGCGCGCTACTCAAGAGGACAAAATATGGAACTTTTAATATCGGCCATGGTTTATTTCAGTACAGAAATGGATATCCACATGAGCTCACAAGTTTCAAGTTCCTGGGTATTCCTAGGTATTGAATTACACTATACCATCTGTCGTAAAATAGAGGCAAACTCTAGGCACTGTTAAATAACATTCGGACCAGATATTCTTCTCGGGTTTGCAGCCGGATGGCATTGTCACCTAGACAATATTTTGGCAGACCAACTGGCTGCCATCTTTCGGTGAGTGCGCTCATTGCAATTACTTGCCGGAAACTGACAAAACAGAAAAAGCGGCCCCCTTATATACCGCTGAGGAGCACCGCGCATGCGCGAAACCAAATTACAGGCCATCCAGTCTTTGAGAGAAGATTTAGTTAGCCTTCTCTTTCCGTAAGGATATGGTTTTTCTACCACGTGGAGACACTGTCCAAGACGAATTTCTTGCTGCATGACTCAGCCTACCATAGGTTACGTAATTTTTACACGGAACGAATAAAATTGAGGACGATTTTACTTTTAAAGAGAGTTCCTTCTAAGAGGATGATGAGAAACATCACCCTGGAGTTACTGTCCCTGAAAGATTATAATGGCCTACCTAAGGTTCATAAGAATGGAATTATAGGTGGGGCACCCAAATTGCTCACAATGATTTCGCCAAAACTTCTGTTCTCGCTCCTAATGTTGGAAAGTGTGAACATCACATCTTGAACTCTTCACATTTTGTTCGGCGGCTGCAGTCAGTTTGAAAAATCACAAGCAAGAGTGATGGACCAAGACATATTGTGTCGATTGGAATAAAGCGCAAGTGCATATACCATGTTCAAAAACGGTTAAGAAGCACTGTGGAGCAGCTGGCACCTTCTGCGTGTCAAACTTACGAACTCTTGTTAGAGTAATCGCGCGTACTGACTATTGACAGAAAAGATTCGCGCTCAGATTTTCCCGGAGCTTTAATCAGAAAGCTGAGAGGATCAATGAGGGGGACGAGTAGGGAGTTGGCGGGCTTCTCTCTTTTTTTTTTTTTTTTTTTTTTTTTTTGCAGCTCAGGCAGATGGCGAGGCGAAGGCCGATAGATCTGTATTGGAGAATAGTGCCGGACAGTCAGTCACTTCCGGTTTTATCTTTATAGACGGAGGTATTTTCAGCAGGTTTGGTCTGCAATTCCAATCGGATAAATTCTCATAGAATCGTGGGAGGAATCTCCTTGTTTCAGAGGAGCATTTCGTAAGAGGTTACATTCATAGCTACGTTGAGGAAAGTCGGATTGATGTTGCGTGTCTACAGGAACCGTATTATTGAAAGGGGGTAATGCCCAGTCTGCACAAGTAGTGCACAAATAGTTACTTTTGGAGGGACCCCTAAAGCAGCAATTGTAATTTTTAATAGCTGATACACTGACAGTTTAACAGTAATCACGTGGTGGTTGCGGAAATTTTTATGGCCCACGTGAAGTGGTATTTAGTTTCCGCATATTGGCAATTTAGGGATCCTGTTGGGACATATTTGGAACAGCTTAGAAGAATATGTTATGCACTTCGAAACCGACATCTGATTCTGGCGTTAGATGCCAATGCAAAATCCTATATATGGACAGCGGTGCTGTGGATGAGAGGGGTCAGGAGTTGGAGGATTTTGTAACTGAATTGAGTCTGCAGGTGGTTAACACACCCAGTTTAATTCCAACTTATGCTAATTTTGTCGGCGCAAAATCATGGGTTGATGTAACTGTCTAGATATATAGCAATCCGTAATATTACGGACTGGGTAAAGTTTGGTGGGGTCACAGCAAGTGACCACAATATGATACAGTTTTGGGTGAGGAACCAGTCACTGAGCCACGAGAAAGGATACCAAACTGTAACCTCTCCAGAACAGACTGGAAACTCTCCATCAGTTTCAAACACCTGAGATGGGGCAAGAGTTCGATGTGGACCAGCCATCAACTGCGGTCGTAGCTTCAATTACACGAGCAACTGAGGCTGTCTTGCCTCGGAGGAGTGGGGAGCCTGGCGTCACTGTCAGCCTGGACCCCAAAACTAAAAGAACTGTATAGATTTGTACCCAGGACCAGACAAAGATACCAGCGGACAATTGATCACTTCGATCGATATAGGATGGAGATTTAAATAAACTTACGATCTCGTTACAAGGGGAAGATAATTGACGCGAGACTCAGCAGCTGAGAGAAATTTGTTATAGGAAACATTACTATTGATTCGTAGGGCACACCATATACTATCGGTAGGGAGAAACTAAGCGCTCCAACTGTGCTGTGATCCATAATGAATGCGGCAACATGGCAGTGACATCTAGGAATGATAACATCCAGGTGTTGCTGTGGGACTTGCTCCCGAATGGTAATCTGGAGCTGGATACACATATTCAAGTAGAAATCAGGGCCAACGTAGACCTAGTTTATGAGAATGGACATGTTTATCCTTTCTCCGAGGCGGGGGTAAGGGACACTATGCATAGCATGAAACCTGGAACGTCTCCAGGGGCAGATAGTATACCGGTAGACGTGCTTCAGGCTTCAACACCCAAAATTGTTCCCGTTTTAACGAACGTTTAACCTCCGCTTCTTTCCATATATCCGGGAAACCAGACACCAGTTACAATATTAAGGAAACCAGAAAGATTTCATGGAGGTGAAAGCGTATAGGCCAATTTGCCTTCTAGATTCCTTAGGGAAACTATTCGGAAAGCTGCTCTGCAGCAGACTACTTACCGATAACTGCAGTGGATGCACGAGTATGAGTTTTGTTTCTGCAGGGGGCGTTCAACCGAGAACGTTATTAACGTTGCTACAGAGCTGCTCGATTCTACCTACAGTAGCTTTGTTGTGGGGTTCATGATTGATGTACAATCTGTGGTGGCCGGCGCTATTCTACTTATGGGACTTGAGGTACCCACGGCTGCTATATGATTGAAGGACTACTGTAAGGATCGGGTGGTGCGTATGACGTCCCCCGACACAGCTGCAACTAAGGATGTCACAAGAGGGTGCCCTCAAGGCTCTGTTTACAGTCCCGTGTTTTGGGGCGTGGCCATAGAGCCGCTGCTGGTTTCACTAAGGAAAGGAGCGTTAGTTCGGGGGGCCGTCGCATATGTCGACGATTTGCTTATTTTGGTGCACCTCAACAGTCGTTAGCAAATAGAAAATAGAAGCAAGATAGTTAATAACATCTTGCAGGAGTGGTTCAGTAGATTAAAATTGTCGATTGCACCCAGTAAATCCAGGTATATGATGCTAAAAGCCAACTTCAGCTGGAATAGGAATCCGTCTATTAGGATAAAGAACTGTGCAACCGGAGAGACTGAATAGGTACTTGGGTGTGTACCTGGACGAGAAAGTTATGTTCCACATTTTGTGGCTAACAAGGCAATTACAGTCCTCCAGAAACGGATTAGGATTGAGCAACACTGTTTGTACCTTGAGCCAAAATTGGTGAAATTTTATCATAGCGCAATACTGGAATCAGTAGTGGAATATGGCTCTAGCTCATGGGCGCACCGGTTATGTCTTGTGTACCCCTCCAAGACAGTGAAGAAGGTACAAAGATATATGTTGGAGATCTACCGAAGGTCCCAACGTAACTTAGTAACAGATGATGTGCTAGTAATGATGGCGTTGCCGCCCCCCCCCCCCTTGATCTGCAGATTCGCAGATGGCAGCCATGTATTGGCCCAAGAAACTACGATAAAATCAGAGACATAATGGGTAATCCACTTGGGAAGGGAAATACGGGAGAAGGTAGAGCCAATGGGACGGGTGTGAGACATCTCCCAGCGCCTACGAGTTCTTCCCAAACGTCAGAAAGGCTGAAGATGAAATTTGAACCCAGTAGAAGGGTTAGTACATCTGCTCACTGGCCATGGACCCCAACCAGTGTACCTGCACAGATTTAGGATGAGCGACACGGAAGCTGTGACTGCGGTGCCGCTGGAGATACACAACACCTCCTCTTTGAGTGTCCAATCTTTTCGGGTGTGGCTCCGGACTCGAAGTCATAAGATCTAATGACGTTAAGGAACTTTTGAGAGATTCTGAGGAAGTGCGATTCTTGGATGAATTGGCTAATATTGTGTATAACAAGTCCTTGGAAAAGTACACGAGATAAAGGCAGCTATTTATCAAACACACATACTGTGATTAAGTTTGTATAGCTTATGGGACTTTACTATGGTGTCATCAGTCCCTAAACCTACACTTACCAACTAGCTAATACTAAGGACGGCACAAATATTCATGCCCGAGGGGGGATTCTAACCCCCTACCGTAGTGGCCGTGCAGACCGTGACTAGAGCGCCTCAGTCCCCTCGGCCACCGCGAGCGTCCATACTGCGATTAAGATCGGGAGAGAGGTAGGGGAGAACGTGGACTGCAGTCACTGATGGACTGCTCGCACCGGGTGAACCATGCCCTACTGAAAACCGGTGTATACGTTCGTGGTCGGGATATCCCGTCCTGGAACTGGAAACGTGTCCCCCCAGGAGTAGTATCAGCGTCACACTGTATGTTAGTTATGGCCGTGGGAAGTTGGGTTATGTAGTTTTAGGATTGTTTTAGATGTTATAGTGAGGCAGTGATTTCCGGTGGTAGAGGCTCGGCTCCCTGTGGCAGCGACGGGAATCTGTGGTGACTAGCCCTGCAGAGCTAAGTGACCATAACTTAACATTTCGAATAGGAAACCATTGAAGATAGCACACATTATAACTGTAATTAGTTGTAGCACAGTCCATTAACGTAATGGAAAATGGATCTATGGATCTTTTTTGAACGCCAGAGGAAAAATATTTTATCATCATCATCATTTTTATTATTATTAAAGGGCTTTACGTAGACCATCAGGCAGCAGAGTAGATAGCAAATTATTAAGCTCATGGTTCAGGGTATTTTCGGGGGTAAGACAAGGCTGTAATGTCACCACTGTTGTTCATACTATTCATGGATCATATGTTGAAAACAGACTGGCAGGGCGGGATTAAAGTAGGTGAAAACAAAATAAGCAGTCTTGCATATGCAGATGACTTAGTTGTAATGGATGATTCGATTGAAAGGCTGCAAACTAGTATTTCAGAGCTTTTAGAGGTGCGAGGATTTTTATATGAAGATCAGCATGTCCTAAACGTAACTAATGTCCGTGAGAAAGAGATTGAAACAGATTGAGTGCCAAATAGTAAGTACAAAGAACAGGTAGTTTCATGTACCTGGGATGTATTTTCTCACAGGATGGCAACATAGTGAAAGAACTGGAATCGAGGTGCAGCAAACCTAATGCAGTGAGTGCTCAGCTAATATCTAAGTAAGTACGTAGACTAAGCTAGCAGTGCACCGCTCTATCTTTCGACCAACTTTGTTGTATGGGAGCGAAAGTTGGGTGGATACAGGTTACCTTACTGATAAGGAAGAGTTTACAGATATGAAAGTATCAAGAATGATTGCAGGTACTAATAGGTGGGAACAATGGCAGGAGGGTGTCCATAATGAGGAAATCAAAAACTGCGAGTGGACACCACAGATGAAGCAGTTAGAGCGAAGAGACTGAGATGGTGGGGTCATGTTACACGCATTGGAGAAGCAAGGTTACCTAAGAGACTCAGCAGCGGAGTCGAGGTAGACCAAGAAGAAAGTACTTAGATTCGGTGCAGAATGATTTTGAAGTAAAAGGCATATCATCAGACGAGGCATCAATGTTAGCATTGAATAGGGGATCATGGAGGAATTTCATTAGAGGTACTATGTTCCAGACTGCACGCTGAAAGGCATAATCAGTCTCTAATAATAATGGCGAACAAAAATGTCATGTAGAACTATATTTATTAAAGTCTCGGTCGCAATATATTTTTTTTCCTCTCATTCCGCGGTTCGAGTACATCAGATCTGTGGTATAAAAGAAGAAAATTACTATTCAGATTTTGTAGATATTGTAATTACGTGATTTAAATGAGTACAAAATAATAGATATCTACATACAATTTAAAAAAAAAACAATGGTAATTACAAACATCAGTATAGAGGCTTGATTAAAACTTTAAACACAATCGTTGACGTCTCGTGACGGTGTTGAACTAGTCACATGCCCACTGTGGTGAGAGGGGGAAACACCGTTACAGGTAATTAGGCTTACTCTCCACCAGATGGCGTAGTGTTAATATTACAAAGGTAACTTAAAATGAAACTACCCATCATCTTTGGCACTCAAGTAACTTTTAATGTTAACCCTGTGCTTTCTGGCGGCAAGTGGGCCTATTTTAGCCCCCTCTCACCACACTTGGGCATGTGAGTCTAGTTCAACACCGTCACTAGACGTCCACGATGGTGTTTTAAGTTTTAATCTATACCAAGATGTTTGTAATTGCCATCATTTTTATTTCTTAAATTTGTAGTTATATATGTATTCATATGTTTTGTACTCTTTGTAAGTATTTTAATTACGTGCTTTAAACATCTAAAATGTAATTTTTTTTTTTTTTTATACCACAGATCTGATGATGATGTACTCTGAACATGTCATGTGAAATAAAGCATATTGCGACCAACACTTAAAAAAAAAAAAATTCATGCATGCCAACGTATGGTCGCTTGTCTACATAATGGAAGATTTCATGAACCAAGTGATAAAGATATAGTTCTGCTGTACAACAGCTAGATGAAATATCGCACCGGATGGCTTCAGCCCATCAGTGTAAAAATATCCCAAACGGTTTTTAACACTTAAAATGCTTTCTGTTGCAGAGTAGCTGCCAAGAAGCAAGAATCTCAGACATAAGAAGGAAGAAAGGAAACATACCGTAAATTAATGAGAGAAGGAAAAACATTACAGAAGAAAATACATATCTCATAAATTAAAGATGATTTGCGAGAATGTTCACTGTCTTATATTCAACGATGAAGACTACGTTGTACTCAGTTGTAAATGGAGTAATTGCAACTAACTACACACTTATAATATTCACCTGGCGAAGTCACGACTTTGTGTAACGTGCAACGTATTGGATACAGAAGAGCACAGTTTCGTTTGTGCCAAAGTCAGAAATATGAATGTATATAATATGGAAACTTGCATCCATCAGCAGAAAGTCGCCCAAAAGGGGGATCGGTCCACGACATTTTTACAAAAGCAGTCATGAAAACTGATGATTTCTGGGTATACCGTACAACGGAGCACCGCAGGCTGATGGAAACCAAACATTATTAAGAAATTAGCGCAATCATTGTAAACACGATAACATTGAAAGGACAAATTTTATTTAAGTAATTTTCCTATATATTTATTTGTATCTCCACAATGTTTTACAATTTCTTCAGTTCAAGAGAATAAGCTTTATGTTTCAATACTGCAGGCAGGATATCCTCATTGTATCAAAATATGGGACATGTTTTTAAATTAAGTTCCTGTATTTTTAATAGTAACTAAGCAAACATTAAGAAGGATCATGTCGAACTTTGTGAAACATAATATTTATTCTTGTTAATTATTTGTAATATGTTCATTTACGTCAATGATCACCAAATTTTTTTCGTCGTTTTGACGACCTGTTTAGGACAGTGACGACCATTTTCAAGTATACAGCAAATCAGAAACAGAAAGATACATTTTGTAATAGACTACCTTATGAAACATAAAAAATCCATTACAGTCAATATATAAAAATGTGTTTAAAAATATACAGCTTACTTGGTACATTCCTTAATGTAATATAGCCATGACGACATGATCACAGCAGTAATGTATCTTCATTAAAGAGCCGTGACGTAAGTTCTAATAAACATCGAAATGGGACACAGTTTGGTGAGAAAGTGTTTGCAACGCTACTGTGTAGAACAAATTGTACTTCAAACTGCTAGTAAACAGCTACTGGTCGTACAATCGGTAGGTGTCGTTACTGTGGTCTTTAACATATTCAGCTTTCGTTATACTAAAGACCAAAATATTTTGCGAGAAAGGATCTCTTATTGTAGTTTATAAAACGTACAACTGTAAACTGTAATAAACTGTAGGTTAAAAAAATTTAGATGTGTGAAATTATAGCTTCAAAAAGGTGCCTCAAGTACGCATGTGGTATCCGTTTGATGATGATTCGTGTCCTGATCTAACACAGGTATAAAAACATCGTAAAAACAGAGCAGGGTCAGCCAAATGTGAGTGCCCTCAGTTAATTTTCTGATTTAACGATGTTGATAATGACAAGTCCAGTTACATATAAGCGTGGCATCTTGTGCTTAAAGCAGGACTTTGTTCCCAATGTTACTTTTTTTTGTTTGACAAAGTCGCCCTGAACAGTAAGCAATTTGTGTGGGTCTCATTTTAGCTTCAGATATATCAAGCTCGTCTATTTTGTTGTACAGAGTTATAATACTTTCAGTTGACCTTTAAGTGTAAAGTCAGAATTTGTTTATTGGAAGAAGATATTTCTTTACGAAGAGACACTTGTCCTTTCTAAAAGCCTTCGAAGCCTACGCCGAGGAAGGCGACTTACGGAGAGCGAAACGACGAACTAAATGGGAACATGCTGCCCCGTCCCGCCCTCACCCCTCCAAAATTAACATTATTACGGGACCTAGTTGCGGAGCGTGTGACTACTCGGTGTCGGAGTTTCGAGTTCTCCCTCGGACATGGGTGTATTTGTTGTCTTAGCATAAGTCAGTTTATTCTAAGCCTAAGGACTGATGAGAGGACAGTTAAGTCCCATAGATTTTTAAAAAAATCTAAATTCTTTTGGTCTTCATTCCATAGAGTAATTTGATGCAGCTCTCCACGCTACCCTTTCCTCCGCAAGTCTCTTCATCTGACAACTGCAACCACACCCTTTTAAAATTTCTAATTTAAGTTATTTACCCGATTAAAGGATACAACTTTCCACGCTCCGAACCGTAGAATGCCCGTTTTGTTTTCATTGATGACGTCCTTCTGAGTAGTCCCCAACCGGAGATCTGAATGGGGGGACTATTTTACCTCCGGAATATTTTACTCAAGAAGACACCATAACATATTCATACAGTAGAGCTGCAGGTCCTCGGAAAAAGTAACTGCTATAGTTTCCCCTTGCTTTCAGCCGCTCGTTGTAATTGCATGGCAATTTACGTTAACCGATGTTACAGGCCCAGCTCAGTCAGCCTTCTAGACTGTTGCCCCTGCAACTATTGAAAATGCTGCTGCCCCTCTTCAGGAACCACACGTTTGTCTGGCCTCTCCACAGTTACCCCTCCAATCTGATGCTGATTGGCTAATGTTCATAACGTCATACACGCCACACGATCATGAAACTGTCGCGATCTGTTAACGTTTCGCTGAAACTTTTCTTTTTTCGTCAGGTTATGTCACATTACCAAACCAGTACACTAGGCACTCCAGCCAATCCGCATCACTGTTTCTGTTTGAAAAACTGATGAACTCCAAGGCGGAAAAAAAGAGAAAAATTCTCTCTTCTTGTGTTCTAGATTCTAGTTGAGTGCCGTGTTATGGATTTGACTATGTTATGTCTGCGAGAAACCATTTACACTCCGAAGAAATTTGTATGCCCACTAGAGAATAGAAGACAAACATGAGTCAGATAAAGATGGTAAGACCGTGAGGTGTTATTTTTTGGCTCAGTTGAGGATATTTGTGAATGGAGAGCACATGGTCGAAATTCTCTTAGAAGCTATTGAATTCCAGACATGGGATGGTAAGAAACTTCGTATATAAAATTTATGATACGCATTTCTTAATTGTGCTTTTATTAACAGGCTAAGAACAGTAAAGTTAACGTAATAGTTTCGCTCGTCCTGGCCACCCTGTGTTAAACTGTTGTAAATTTAAGTAAAAGTGTGCTCATGAAAAGGTTTCTGAAAAGAAATTCCTAAGCCACATTACTCTAATTATTGAAATGGTGGCTGTAGATGTAGATAGCGGCAAAATTTTATTATTTGAGTATTATGTTTTCTAATGGCTGTCAGAGTTAAGGCCGAAGAAGAGAGTACTACAAATAGCAGCTTTGTTAAGCATGGACGTTCTCGACCAAGGAGGAAATCTTTCTTCATTGCCACAGATCTGGCAATATCAGATCTCTGTCGGACGGCAGATGGACGCAGAAAACACATGGAAGTAACTAGACGGGTACCCACTGCACTGCTGCCACAGAAGGTTAGCAGCAGGCCAAGTTCCACTTGTTCGTCGTTTACCTTCCGACACATTTTGGGCATGAAAAGCCTGTTGGTTTTTTCCTACTTTTGAAACCAGCCTGGGAATCTGGTGAGTTTTGGTATAGCTGTAGAAATGTCTGTAGACTAGATTAACCTGTTATTAACACGTTGGTTTTCTTAATTCAGGCCTAAGAATGTATGTTGGTTCGCATCCGCTGTAATAGGTGTATTGTTAGACTGATTTGAAACGGTTAGTCACAGTTCTGTAATTTGTGGCTACTAGTGCTAGCAAGAAAGCCTACATGAATAATTGAAGGGCGTGCGCATGCGCGAGTGTACCCATGAAATTCCAGTTTCGAACCTACTTAAAACCTCCTGACACTAAAAGTAAACTGGAGTAAATTTGTACCATTTTTCCGTAATTTGAAAAAATCATTAGATTGTGTCAGGGTGTATTTTTTTTCTGTTTTTCATCTCCTTCGAGTCTTGTGGAAGTGAAAATTTGTACTTGTTGAAACTTGTTAAGCTTCAACTGGTGCAGTTTAAGATAAAATTTTATTTGTAGCGGCATGGGCATATTGTTTTAATTGAATGTGCTCTGAAAAGGCAACTATGTTCAATGACGATTATCCTCGTAAACGGAACAGGTCACTCCCAACATTAGCACACAACACTGCTGTAAGTAAACTTCAATCCTATGTTACACTATCATTCAGGTTAACTTATAACCAGTACTCCTCACACGCCTCTCGAAATTTACCCAAATCTTCAGACAATGGAAAAGGAATCCGGTGTTAAAAGTGGAAAGTGTTACTTAAACTAAACTTATAGCTCTTCTCATACAATGCAATTAAAGACTAATCACAAACTTATCATATTGCAGGAAGCTAAAAGAAACCTGAATTAACTAGATATCTGCGGTATTAAAACTGCTGTGGCGGCCCCTGAATACACAGAGTGCACACAACAGGCAGCCAAGTCAGACTGCTTAGTTTTCTTTCGGTGGCGATCACACAAAACCAGTGAACAACGACAAACTTTCCAAGAAACGGCGCTGTAATGCTGCACTAGTTTACAGAAGGGCATGTGACAGTGATAGCCAATCAGAGTGACAGTGTACCCCTCCGTCGATGCCGACTTCAAAAGCGCACCGACTGAGTGGCCAGTGCAAAACCAGCTGACACAGCTCCCAGCCGCTCCTACGTTGGCACTAGCTCCATCAGCTCTCAGCATAGTTCTCAGCTTTTCGTAGTGTTATTTGACCTAGCACCACTAGAAAATTATAGTTGGTTTTGGTTAGGCTTTACGCCATCTGTACTTTTTGTTGTCCCGCAGTTTGTGTTTTTCTTGTGACCCTGTGTGCTAAATTTTTATGCTTATTGTCAAGGAAAATGATTTGAAAGTGAGGACAGGCAGTCATGATTACAGTATCATACTTTCTCCTTCCTCTGAACTGTGTATGGGATTTAACCACGCCGCCCCACCCCCTCACGCCACCGTTGGGCTGTTTGGCAAGTGCTTTTGATTACCAGTAAGTGTTGAATAGCTCCAACTGCTTGTATCTTATTGGAGCTTGCAAAAAATCTTACATTGTAAATCGACTTAAATAGATTATGCTGATGTATTGTCTTCTTTGCAACTGTGCCCAAAGTTGTTTCCATGATTTAAATTTTGAGGTTCGTTAATATTAACTGTTATACCTTTGTTGATTTTGATAGTTTTTAAGTTTCACATAAGATTGGGTTACCTTAACATTAAATGCCATATGGGTTTTTGCTGCCTGGAAATATGCATGGCGTTCTTGTACTACTGCTGTACCTTGTGTAGGTACATATATATAGCCTAAAGCAGATAACACATTTTTAGTGTCTTACAGTTGTATTAAGTTTTAGACAGTGAAATTCGTAGCGTTGTCTCCGGAGACAAGTTTTAGACTTTTCAGCTTTTAAAACCTGGTAATTTGGTTGCTTCTGGCAAAATTTCATCGCTCTTAATTTGTTGCTCTATATTCCTTAAACAGTTTGATTTTCAAGGGAGTCTGCACCCTGCCAATAGGTGAACAACACACTGGTACACCACACAGCTGTGTAGCAGCAGTGGCAACATAGTCGCTGGCCGTCAGATACTGTGCCAGTGGCTACACTGTAGCTTAGCTAACGTCTTCTAATGGCGTGACGTATTTTATAACACTGCAATGAATGTTCCCTACTAATAGTTTTTCATGGCAGTGTCATTGAGATTTATATTTTGTCATCACTTAACCCATATTTACTACTGTACTTTTATATAGAGAACGGGCACCTTGAATTACAGTTTCTCTAAACTTTATTGAAGGGAGGCTGGCCTGTTGCTATCTTAGTTCTGTAATGCCGATACTGACAAAAAAAGATACAAATGGAGACGAGAATGAAGGACAATAGCCTTCGGAACTGTTTTCCTTCAACAGGTAGGAGAGGAGGAAAGAAAAAGAGAAACGGTAACCTTTACCTTCTGTACCATTTTTCTTGCCTCTATTCCCTTCTCTTGTTCCTGATTAAAACGAAAGCCACCAGCTTTCAGAATGTTTTTCTTCGTCTCCGTTTGTCTACGTGACTATCGATGGTACAGAAGTACAGGGTAGCCACACCTCAGGGGATAATTTCCCACGGATTAATGTATGATGTCTAATCCAGTTCCAGAAATAACAGATGCTTCACAGTGCTTATTTTGTAGGGATTACATTAAAACTGCACATTCGCCTATTTCCCGCTATATGAATAGAAAATTTATCGCCTTTATCAGGGGGATCTCTATCGCGTTACAGTAACTTAAATGTACATGGATAAGTTCAAAAACTGCTATTTTAAGTATGTCTGGTATCTCCGGTATAGAGACTGTGTTCTTGTAGGATTGGTAGATTACAAAATTAGACTTCCTTCATCTCTTTGCTCACACGTATGAATCTTCTAAAGTCGTATTTCTTTGAAATTCCCCCTGTGCTTATCAAATTCAAATTGTTAAAAGGTTTGTAAGGCTTATGGGACTTAACTGCGAGGTCATCGAACATACAAATTACTTAACTAGCTCATACTAAAGACTACACATCCATGCCCGAGGAGGGATTAGAGCCCCCTATGACGACGCCCTCGCGCATTTGAGCATAGCTCCTCAATGCGCTTGGCCACTCCGGCGCGGCTAGCACACTTATCCGCAAGTCTTCCTTTAGCCTGTTGTGGGTTTATTTCATGGGTTTAGATGTCTTAGACACTTGCATCATTCATTATGGGAGCATTTAATGTCAATTCCTGTGTACGGAAATTCTTATGACTGTGTTGCTTGCTGATTTTCGATACTTCGCAGTGTTACGCGTTTTTACTCTTCAAGCCATTTGTTGCAAACCAAGATTTGGTCTGCCATTTGCGAAATTAGAAACAGTAATCTAAAACCTTATTTAGTGCTCTTCCTATAATATGTTCACGGTTAAATTCAAATGTTACAGCTAAAATTGCTGAAGGCTTAAGCCTTGAGGACGACATCAACAACATTAGAAGAGACTTTGGAATAAATGCTACAGGAGACAGTAGTGATGACGTCAGTGTAAGTATGTGGCCTAACAAGGTGAGAGACTGTTTTATTACAGAAAAATTGTGAAACCTTCGACCGTGTTGACATTAATGACATACCCTAATTATGTTAAAGTCAGGTTTTTGAAGTGACATGTCTACACTCTATATTAGGACCAAATTTTGCTAAACATAACATATTGTACAAATATTTATAAGTTATTGGTAACGAATTCGGCTCAGGCATACGAGTTTCTTTCTGTATATTAAGTCGTGAGTCAATTGGTGTAACGCTTTTTTTTAACTGCTGTGATAGGATGGGAACAATAAATGCCAATGTGTGAATGTCATGATAGCAAGTCTTCAGAAATGCATGAACTACAGTAATGGGACTTGCTGAACACACAACCTTTTATGCACGTGGCATGTCGAGCGTAATTGGCTAAATTGGCTCATGTTGCAAATAAGCAAGACAATTTGCACAAAATCCTCCAAATCTTGCTCGATGACGTTGACACCGGAAAATGAGGGTATTAGTGTTATTTGAAAGAGTTAAGAGAGCATGCACATACCAAGATTTTGGTGTATACTGAATTTTGTGGTTTTAGAGCATAGCAGTGAGCACATTCCTATCTCCAAGATCTAGGCTTGAACACCAACATGCAGCTGGATTCTATGTATATAGTTCGTAAGTATTCTGATCTAGATTATGTTCTGTTTTCCAGACTAGATAAACTACTGATAGTGCTTCTAAATTTGGTATGGGCTAAGATGTTTGAGAGAATGAATAAACTTGTACAGGATGGTGATTAATATAGAATTAGATTAGTTAAACGCGCCATCGAGTATCTATGACTTTAAAAAAGAATCAGATTACAGCTAACAGTGATGTTACGGAATTTAAAGTCAAGTTACAGTGCAGTAGCATGTACTGCACTGTGACTGTAGAAGACTTATTACATACCGAACAACTCAGTCTGCAGTTGAATTCACATTTTAGTGTTAACACTGAGTTGTACATTTCTAGACAGACAAATCACTATTTGTTAAATGCAAAGGAAAAGAATGAAACAGCTTCAACGGAGGATAAATTTACCATTTTCTCTCACAGACAGATCAGTAAACAGACAATTACTGTTGTACAAACTAAATGGTAAATTGCAGGCTTTAGCAGTCAAAGTCACGTCATCTAAGTTAACAGTTTCAACAATGAACGCATTGGGCAAGGATGTAGAAAACTGGCCAACATTTTCTAGCTTTATTATAGGAATTTTCCACGTTGTGCCAGCCATGAAAAAATGTAAGAACAACAAGGAAATGGGGAAAAAAAATCTCCCGAACCAAACACACATCTGGACACGAGCCTACTGCTGCGAAGTCTATTATGGCAGGTACAACTAATCAAATTGATTGTTAAGTATCAACTGTGCATATTGATATTGATCACACTTATTGTGATACCTCATAGGCAAAGTGGAAATCCAGGTAGCTTTAATAAATAAAGTAATGTGCTTTTCATTCCTTCAACCTTAAATTTTACATAGAGCTATACTCAGATTAAAATTTGTGGTTGAGATTGCAGTGTTGGAGGGAGGCAGTATTCCCCCAGGCATCATAGGCAATACTCTGCAGTAACTTCGAAACCGGCAAAACAGTGCACATTTGAAGCAAAAGGTACACTAATGGTATTTACTGCTTCAGTATCTGGAAAAAAATCACTCTTTTGGTAATTCTGTGCCATTAAATGCATAACTGAAGATAGGGACACCACCTGTCAGCTTTGACGAATGATGCCATTGGAATGGAAATTATAACTGAAGAAATGCCGTCAATTTCTCTTACCTAAAGCGAACTGTTACACTGGTTCTCAATGTCCTTTGAATCATGATCTGGTAGCAATCATCATTACCAAATAAATCCTATGATCGTAATTGTGATTAAGATTTGACGCCATTCGTGATATGCCAGTCTTCTATTGACCGGCATCAAATGTCATATTCCCCGTCCCCACGAGAAACGAAAAGCTATTCAATAATACATTGTAACAAAATGAAATGAGTATGTCCCAAAACCTGTACCACTTGTTCACACAAAACAAACTTAAGTATCTTCTATAAGAAGATGGAATTAATGATTGAAATAAATATCTCATTTACATACTTATTCACTGAAATCTGCTTTATACAATCTAGGAATACCACCTCCAACTTCTCTACAAACTCGTTCAACACCACAACCACGGGACGCTCGGGTGGCTCAACGTATGAGATAACCTAAAAATCAATAATAAAACAGCAAGTTTGGGTTTAAGACATATTCGTCGCGAACTTAATGATCAGGCAAAGGAACCATTTAGCCCAGTCACATTTACTATCGTAATAAAGTAGGTATCTCATCAGCAGTACCAAACAGCACTGTGTATTGTTTACAAATAACTAAAAAAAATGTTCAAATGTTTGTTAAACTTATGGGACTTAACTACGGGGTCATCAGTCCCTAAACTTACAAACTACTTATGAACTACCTTATACTAAGGACGGCACAAATATCCATGCCCGAGGGGGGATTTTAACCCCCGACCGTAGTGGTCGTGCAGACCGTGACTGGAGCGCCTCAGTCTCCTCGGCCACCGCGGCCGGCTACAAATAACTTTCTGCCCTTCATAACATCTTCCCTGTTACACATAACTGCTGTTTATTAACAACAACCTCAAGCAGAAAGTGATAGTTTTTCTATAATTTGTGGCTACACTAAAAAAATATGGTGCTGCATTGGGTTCCAGTTTTAGATAACTGGTGTCCACGTCTCAAACTTTTCTGTGGAAGAATGCACTCTTCATTAAACTGCTCAATGTTAATTAAAGGCTTCTTTTAACTTTGGTAAGTCAAATGTTTCTCACAATTTTATTTTATGTTCTTCATAGCCTAGGAAAGAAAATGTACAGACCGTTAATGTAATCTCAGATTTTACGTACACCAGCGGTTTGTGAACGACTATGGGAGCTAGATTCCTTGCGATTTAGGCTGTGTGAGCGCGTTTCCTATAGATATCAGTCATACGATAATGATTAGATAATCTTTAACGATTTACGACACCACACATCCGGTGCCGCCTTTCAGCGGGGGATGACACGGCGGCCGGTCGGTACACGTTGGGCTCTCGAGGCCTCTGCGAGACAGAATTTAGTAGTTTTGTATCACCTCATCCCAAACGATTTTACGCATTTCTATCCAGGTCTTACAAAGCACATGTAACGCGTGTAACGCTGTGTTGCAAAATTGTTTTTCAGAAATATTTTCGCAAATTAGTAACGAACAGTCAAAACATCCGATACCCGCAAATTACTGCATGTATGATTAAAATTTCACCTCTGAAAATTTCTTTTATGTCAGTGCGAATACGGGTTACAATGAGCCGTTAATCGTTGGAAGCAATCAGATGCAGGTAAAAGAATCGGTCTGCTTCCGAAGTAATAGTTCGCAATGGCGTTGGGAACTGTTTTAGAAGAAATTTGTTCAAACATGAAAAGCAACCTTAGAGCAGGTTTGAAGTAAGCTGGATTAGTGCCTCCAGATGAAAATCCGAAGCAATCTTAGACAAATCCGAATCAAATGTAGACTTGTCCATGATTGGGGTGCGTTTATTCAACGACTTCAACAAAAGGGGCAAGTTTGTTACACCTCACACTATTAATAAAAATATCTCCAAGTGCCACCTGGGCACCAGTAATACCAGTTTAAGATCAGGAGATGACAGCGACGTCAGCAACCACAATATTGATGGGCATGTATGACACTTGTCACAAACCAAAGCCAAATCAACATCATCGGGGCCTATAACGAAAGATGACCAAGGAATAGGCAAGTTTGTTCTGGTAAAATGGAAAGAAGGTATTCCCAGGAGTCATCCTCACTATAGAAACAGAAGGTGGTAGTCGACTGCATGGAGCGTACACGAAAATATTGTAGGTGACCCAAAATTAAGGATGACTTAATATAAATTAGATGTTGTAATGACAATAGAACCTCCAATAGTTTCTTTAACTGGACTCTAAACATTGTTATATCACTGCATTCTATTATTTGTACAGTATCTAACAGGCGTTCAAAATTAATATTTTTAAACGTTTTTAAAGTAACTGAAAGTTCGGAAATTATTCAAATAACGATCAACATATCTATGGGAATTACAGTCTGGGTTTAAGTAGCCCAACCGTAACCCCAATGTACCACAGACATTGCAGAGGTAGCGTGGATTGCGTGAAGATAGCCGTACCGTAGGTGCTACCACAGCAGAGGGGTATCTATGGAGAGGCCAAACAAACATGTCGTTCCTGAAAAGGGGGCAGCAGACACTTCAAGTTACAGGGGAAAATCTGGATGATTGACTAACCTGGCTAACATGGCTTTGCCATGCAGTTACTGCGAACGACTGAAAGCAAGAGGAAACTACAGTCTTTACCTTTCCCGAGGACATGCAGCTCTACTGTATGAATATATGATGGTGTCTTGTTGGAAAAAATATTCCAGAGGTAAAATAGACCCCGATACGGATCTTCCGACGGGGACTACTCAGGAGGATATCGTCATCAAGAAAAACAAAACTGGCATTCTACGGAACGGAGTGTGTAATGTTCTAACCCTTAATCGAGTAGGGAAGTTAGAAAATCTGAAAAGAGAAATGGATAGGTTCAAGTTAGATATAGTAGGGATTAGTGAAGTTCGGTGGCAGGATGAACAGGATTTCTGGTCAGGTGAGTATAAGGTTGTAAATACAAAATCAGTTGGTGGTAAGGCAAGAGTAGGTCTGATAATGAATAAGAAAATAGGAATGCGGTTAAGTGACTGAACAGCACAGTGAACGCTTCATCATAGTGAACGCTTTCTCACAGAAACGATAAAACCAACACCAACCACAGAAGTGCAAGTTTATATGCCAACTTGCACGGCCGACGAGGGGGATATCGAAGAAATGTATAAGGAGTTAACAGATCTCATTCAGAAAGTTAAAGGAGACGAAAACCTGATTGTAAGAGGAAGGAAGTCAGTATAGGAAAGGGAAGAGAACTAAATTTAGTAGGGGAATATGGACTGTGGAAAAGGAATGAAAGAGGAGATCGCTTGGTAGAATTTTGCTCAGAGCACATTTCAATTATCACAAATAGTGGGTTTAATCATGAAAGAAGGTTGTATATGCGGAAGAGACCAAGAGAAACTTGAAGGTACCGAATAGACTTTATAATAAGGAATAGATTTAAAAATCAGGTTTTAAACTAAGACAAATCCAGGGCCAAATATACACTATCCACAACTTATTGGTTGTGAACTGCAGATAAACAGACATCAGAAAAGCAGGGAAGTTAGTAAATGGAACCAGCAAAAATTGAAGGAACCACAGGTGGTTGAGAGTTTCAGAGGGAGCATTAGGCAAGGATAGTCTGAAACAGGGGAAAGTAATACAGAAGAATGGGTAGCTCAAATATAGGATAGTGAAGGCCGCAGGACCATATAGACAGTAGGACAAGACCTAATAGAAATCCCTGGATAAAACGGGATATGCTGAACTTAATTTATGAGAGGAGAAAATATAAAAATTCAGCAAATGAAACAGGAAAAAGGGAGTACAAACGTCTGAAAAATGAGTGACTGGAAGTTCAGACTGGCTAAGCAGGAGGGGCTAATGGACAAATGCAGAACCGTAGAAGGATGTTTAACTAGAGGGAAAGATGGATATCGCCTACAAGAAAATAAGATAATTGGAGACAAGGAAAGGAGTATTGTGAATATCAACAACTCAGACGGAAAACCAGTACTAAACAAAGAGGGAAAAGCTAAAATGAGAAAGGAAAATAAAAGGAGCCTATACAACGGAAAAACTTGAAGGCAGTATTCTAGAAATAGAAGACGAAGTGGAGGAAGTAGAGACAGGAGATACTGTACAGCGAGAAGAATTTGAGAGAGCGCTGAAGGATCTGAAACAAGGTCCCTATAGTAGATGATATTCCGTCTGAACGGTTGATATATTTAGGAGAGCCAGTCATGAAAAAAATTGTTCCACCTGGTATGCAAGATGTATGAGACAGGAGAAACACCCTCAGAGTTCAATAAGAATATAGTGATTCCAATTCCCAAGAAAGCAAGTGCAGACAAATTTAAAAATTACATAACTATAAGTTTAATTAGTCCTGGTTGCAAAACACAAATACGAATTATTTACAGACGAATGGAAAAACGTGGAGAATTCGACCTAGGTGAAGATGAATTTGGATTGAAGAGAAATGTAGGAACACGGGAGGCAATACTCACATTAATATTTATCCTAGAAGTTTGACTTTCCTTAGCCTAACTTAAGTTTTCAGCGTTTGTAGATTTGGAGACAGCTTTTGAAAATGTCGACTGGAATGCACTTTCGAATACTGGAGGTAGCAGAGCGGTTGTTAGGTTCGAAGGGCAAGAAAGGGCCGCAGAGGTTGGGAAGGGACTAACACATGGTTGTAGCCTTTCCCCATTGTTCAATCTGTACATTGAACAAGCAGTGAATGAGAAATATTAAGAGGGAATTAAAGTTCAAGGAGAAGAAATAAAAAACTTTGCGGTTTGCTGACGACATAGTAATTTGGTCAGAGACTGCCAAAGATCTGGAAAAGCAAGGTATAGGATGAAAATTAACAACAGCAAAACGAGGGTAATGCAATGTAGTGTCAGAAAATCAGATAATGCTGAAGAAATTAGGTAAGGTAATGAGAGAATAAAGGTAGATCAATTTCGTTATTTAGGTAGCAAGATAAGTTTTGATTGCTGAAGTAAAGAAGACATAAAAAGCAGAATGGCTACAGGAAGAAAAGCGTTTTATATATAAAAAAGAAATTAGTTTACATCCAATATTAAATTAAATATCAGGAAGTCCTTTCTGGAAGCATTTGTCTTGAGTAGCACTGTATGGAAGTGAAACGTGGACGATAAGTAGTTCAGAAGAAAATGATAGATTTCGGAATGTGGTTTTATAGAAGAATGATGAAAATTAGATGGGTACTTCACGTAACTAATGTGGAGGTGCTTAACCGAATATGGGGAGAAAATCAGTTTCTGGCATATCCTCACTAATCTATAACTATAAATGTGAATGTCTGTACGGTGTACGCTTATCACGTCCGAACGACAAGAAGCAGAGACTTAAATATTTGTACAGTTACTAATTTATGCCTGTGGAAGGTTTTACGCACGGTTTTATAGCGATCTGACATCTACCGTTCCGAAAACTTACATCTACCGTTCCGAAAACTTACATCTACCGTTCCGAAAACTTACATCTACCGTTCCGAAAACTTACATCTACCGTTCCGAAAACTTACATCTACCGTTCCGAAAACTTACATCTACCGTTCCGAAAACTTACATCTACCGTTCCGAAAACTTACATCTACCGTTCCGAAAACTTACATCTACCGTTCCGAAAACTTACATCTACCGTTCCGAAAACTTACATCTACCGTTCCGAAAACTTACATCTACCGTTCCGAAAACTTACATCTACCGTTCCGAAAACTTACATCTACCGTTCCGAAAACTTACATCTACCGTTCCGAAAACTTACATCTACCGTTCCGAAAACTTACATCTACCGTTCCGAAAACTTACATCTACCGTTCCGAAAACTTACATCTACCGTTCCGAAAACTTACATCTACCGTTCCGAAAACTTACATCTACCGTTCCGAAAACTTACATCTACCGTTCCGAAAACTTACATCTACCGTTCCGAAAACTTACATCTACCGTTCCGAAAACTTACATCTACCGTTCCGAAAACTTACATCTACCGTTCCGAAAACTTACATCTACCGTTCCGAAAACTTACATCTACCGTTCCGAAAACTTACATCTACCGTTCCGAAAACTTACATCTACCGTTCCGAAAACTTACATCTACCGTTCCGAAAACTTACATCTACCGTTCCGAAAACTTACATCTACCGTTCCGAAAACTTACATCTACCGTTCCGAAAACTTACATCTACCGTTCCGAAAACTTACATCTACCGTTCCGAAAACTTACATCTACCGTTCCGAAAACTTACATCTACCGTTCCGAAAACTTACATCTACCGTTCCGAAAACTTACATCTACCGTTCCGAAAACTTACATCTACCGTTCCGAAAACTTACATCTACCGTTCCGAAAACTTACATCTACCGTTCCGAAAACTTACATCTACCGTTCCGAAAACTTACATCTACCGTTCCGAAAACTTACATCTACCGTTCCGAAAACTTACATCTACCGTTCCGAAAACTTACATCTACCGTTCCGAAAACTTACATCTACCGTTCCGAAAACTTACATCTACCGTTCCGAAAACTTACATCTACCGTTCCGAAAACTTACATCTACCGTTCCGAAAACTTACATCTACCGTTCCGAAAACTTACATCTACCGTTCCGAAAACTTACATCTACCGTTCCGAAAACTTACATCTACCGTTCCGAAAACTTACATCTACCGTTCCGAAAACTTACATCTACCGTTCCGAAAACTTACATCTACCGTTCCGAAAACTTACATCTACCGTTCCGAAAACTTACATCTACCGTTCCGAAAACTTACATCTACCGTTCCGAAAACTTACATCTACCGTTCCGAAAACTTACATCTACCGTTCCGAAAACTTACATCTACCGTTCCGAAAACTTACATCTACCGTTCCGAAAACTTACATCTACCGTTCCGAAAACTTACATCTACCGTTCCGAAAACTTACATCTACCGTTCCGAAAACTTACATCTACCGTTCCGAAAACTTACATCTACCGTTCCGAAAACTTACATCTACCGTTCCGAAAACTTACATCTACCGTTCCGAAAACTTACATCTACCGTTCCGAAAACTTACATCTACCGTTCCGAAAACTTACATCTACCGTTCCGAAAACTTACATCTACCGTTCCGAAAACTTACATCTACCGTTCCGAAAACTTACATCTACCGTTCCGAAAACTTACATCTACCGTTCCGAAAACTTACATCTACCGTTCCGAAAACTTACATCTACCGTTCCGAAAACTTACATCTACCGTTCCGAAAACTTACATCTACCGTTCCGAAAACTTACATCTACCGTTCCGAAAACTTACATCTACCGTTCCGAAAACTTACATCTACCGTTCCGAAAACTTACATCTACCGTTCCGAAAACTTACATCTACCGTTCCGAAAACTTACATCTACCGTTCCGAAAACTTACATCTACCGTTCCGAAAACTTACATCTACCGTTCCGAAAACTTACATCTACCGTTCCGAAAACTTACATCTACCGTTCCGAAAACTTACATCTACCGTTCCGAAAACTTACATCTACCGTTCCGAAAACTTACATCTACCGTTCCGAAAACTTACATCTACCGTTCCGAAAACTTACATCTACCGTTCCGAAAACTTACATCTACCGTTCCGAAAACTTACATCTACCGTTCCGAAAACTTACATCTACCGTTCCGAAAACTTACATCTACCGTTCCGAAAACTTACATCTACCGTTCCGAAAACTTACATCTACCGTTCCGAAAACTTACATCTACCGTTCCGAAAACTTACATCTACCGTTCCGAAAACTTACATCTACCGTTCCGAAAACTTACATCTACCGTTCCGAAAACTTACATCTACCGTTCCGAAAACTTACATCTACCGTTCCGAAAACTTACATCTACCGTTCCGAAAACTTACATCTACCGTTCCGAAAACTTACATCTACCGTTCCGAAAACTTACATCTACCGTTCCGAAAACTTACATCTACCGTTCCGAAAACTTACATCTACCGTTCCGAAAACTTACATCTACCGTTCCGAAAACTTACATCTACCGTTCCGAAAACTTACATCTACCGTTCCGAAAACTTACATCTACCGTTCCGAAAACTTACATCTACCGTTCCGAAAACTTACATCTACCGTTCCGAAAACTTACATCTACCGTTCCGAAAACTTACATCTACCGTTCCGAAAACTTACATCTACCGTTCCGAAAACTTACATCTACCGTTCCGAAAACTTACATCTACCGTTCCGAAAACTTACATCTACCGTTCCGAAAACTTACATCTACCGTTCCGAAAACTTACATCTACCGTTCCGAAAACTTACATCTACCGTTCCGAAAACTTACATCTACCGTTCCGAAAACTTACATCTACCGTTCCGAAAACTTACATCTACCGTTCCGAAAACTTACATCTACCGTTCCGAAAACTTACATCTACCGTTCCGAAAACTTACATCTACCGTTCCGAAAACTTACATCTACCGTTCCGAAAACTTACATCTACCGTTCCGAAAACTTACATCTACCGTTCCGAAAACTTACATCTACCGTTCCGAAAACTTACATCTACCGTTCCGAAAACTTACATCTACCGTTCCGAAAACTTACATCTACCGTTCCGAAAACTTACATCTACCGTTCCGAAAACTTACATCTACCGTTCCGAAAACTTACATCTACCGTTCCGAAAACTTACATCTACCGTTCCGAAAACTTACATCTACCGTTCCGAAAACTTACATCTACCGTCCGAAAATGCTTTTACTCGTTACATTGTTGCTTGAGGGTTGATAATGATAAAAGTGTGGAGTATTCTGGTATGGTTGTTGTTAGGTTGTTTAAGGGGGACTAAAATACAATGGTCATCAGTCTCCCATACCATCCCTAGGCGTCAAAAGTAGCTCCATGGACGTTTAAGAGAGACGCCCAGAGGTTAAAATTTCGAAATGAGGAGTCCCACTGAGGCCATAAAATATAAAAAATGACAAGACAAAACGTAAAGACACGATCACACAAAGACATCTGACAACAAAGAAGCCGATGTCTGGTTGACCGACCAGAAGAATAAAAAAGGAAAAGTCAACCACTCGGTATCACGAAGAAATCTCCAGTTAGAACGATAAAATCCCCCTGCTCGAATAAAACGTAGAACGGTATCTGCCATTGTGGCATCATCACCTAAAACTCTCGATAAAACAGCAGGGAGGTTAAAATGTCTCCGCAAGGCGGCTAAAATGGGGCAGTCCAATATGTGCACGATTGTCAGACGGGAGCCACACCGACATTGGGCTGGGTCCTCACCCCGACGGAGATGTCCCAGGGTGAGCCACGTATGCCCAATGCGGAGGCGACAAAAAACCACTGAGGCCCGTCGTGAACCATGCATGGAGGAACGCCACGCAGCCGTAGTTTCCTTTACCACCCGGAGCTTGTTGGGCGTGCTCAGGCTACGCCACTCAAGCTGACGTACTCGCTGGCGCAACAATGAACGGAGATCAGACGCCGGGAGGCCGATCTCTAGACAGGACATACCTACAGCCTGCTTGGCAAGCCTGTCAACACGTTCATTGCCTGGGATACCAACATGACGCGGAGACCAGATGAACACCACCGATCGCCCGGACTGTTTAACGGCATAAAGTGTTTCCTGAATGGCCAACACCAGGGTAGACCGCGGGTAACACTGCTCCAGAGCTCTGAGGCTGTTCAGGGAGTCGCTGCAAACAACAAAATACTCGCCTGAGCAAGACCGGATATGCAGGAGAGCTCTGAATGGCAACCAGCTCTGCAGTGTAAACACTGCAGCCATTCAGCAGAGAGTGCTGGTCACCTTGAGTATAGGCAAATCACACAGTGTCATCTACCATTGAACCATCGGTGTAGATCAGGTCATAACCAGGGAACTCCGCTATGACAGCCGAGAACTGACGGCGGAGTGCCTCCAGTGGAACTGAGTCCTTGGACCCATGGGCCACGTCCAGCCAAGTAGACGGCCTTGGCAAACACCACGGAGGTGTATGCACCTGGACCCCAATATGGAGATGGAAGGGGGCAAAGACTCAAGTTTCAGGAGGAGGGACCGAACTCTATAGGCTATCATATGACCTGACGTAGGGCGTCGCTGATGGTGGGGGACGACCACATTCGAAAAGAGAAGACGACGGTTTGGGTGGCCTGGGGAGCAATATACATTGGCTGCATAAGTCGCGAGCAGGTGTTGGTGGCGGATCCCAAAGGTGGGATCCCAGCCTCCACTAGTAAACTGTTCACTGGGCTGGTGCGGAAAGCGCCCGTTGCGATTCGGACCCCACAGTTGTGAATGGGGTCCAGGAGATGCAGTGCCGAAGGCGCCGCAGACCCATAGGCAATGCACCCAAAATCTAGACGGGACTGCACCAGCATCGTGTAAAGCCGCAACAGTGTCGAGCGATCAGCACCCCAGGTCTTATGACCCAGGTGGCAGAGAAGGTTGAGTCGGCGCCAGCACATCTGTTTCAGCTGATGAATGTGGGGGAGCCACGTCAGTCGAGCGTCAAAGACCAGCCCTAAAAACCGATGCGTGTCTACTACTGTCATGAGTTCGTCGTTAAGATACAGTTCAGGGTGAGGGTGAACGGTCCGACGCCGACAGAAGTGCATTACTCTGGTCTTGGTGGCAGAAAACAAAGCCATGACTTAGGGCCCAGGTCTGTGCCTTCCGAATAGCACCTTGCAACCTACGCTCAGCAACATGGGTGCTGCAGGAACTAAAAAAGATACAAAAGTCGTCAGTGTAAAGAGAAGGGGAGACCGACGAACCAACTGCTGTCGCTAGACCATTGATGGCAACTAAAAATAATGGAACGCTTAAAATCGAGCCCTGAGGTACGCCATTCTCCTGGATGTGAGAGGCGCTCAGGGAGGCACCAATTTGAACACGAACACGAAATTGAACACAGCTAAAAAATTCTGGATAAAAATCGGTAGGGAGACCCGGAGGCCCCAGTCATGTAAAGTGTTGAGGATGTGGCGTCGCCAGGTGGTATCGTATGCTTTGTGCATATCAAAGAAGACGGCAACAAAGTGTTGGCGTGGGGAAAAGGCTGTGCGGATTGCAGACTCGAGGTACACCAGATTATCGGTGGTAGATCGACCCTGGCGAAAACCGCCCTGGCATGGAACCAATAATCCCAGAGTCTCAAGAATCCAACACAACCGCCGACTGACCATCCGCTCCAACAGTTTGCATGGAACGTTAGTCAGGTTAATGGGCCGATAGCTAAACAAGGAAAGAGGATGTTTGTCGGGTTTAAGCACTGGGATTATGATACTCTCCCACCACTGTGACGGGAAAACATCACACCAAATGCGGTTAAAAGATCGCAAGTAGATTACGCCGACTGTCTGCTGGGAAATATTTCAGCATTTGGCTATGGATGCTATCAGGCCCAGGCGCCGTGTCACGACATTGTTGAAGAGCAATGAGGAGCTCCCAGTCTGTAAAAGGAGTGTTGTAAGATTCAGAGCGGCGGGTATGAAAGGAGAGAGACTTACGTTCTACCCTCTCCTTCACTGCATGGAAGGCCAGTGGGTAATGTGCAGAGGCAAAGGCGCGGGCATAATGCTCAGCAAATATCTCCGCAAGCGTGGCCGGGTCCGTACATAGGACTCCATTGGAGGAGATCCCAGGGATTCCCGCTGGTGTCTAATCCCTGAAGCCGCTTGATCTTACTCCAGACCTGCGAAGCTGAGGTACCTGTCCCAATAGTGGAAACGTACCTCTCACAGAACTCCTGTTTCCGTCTTCTTATTAACTGGCGAGCACAAGCGCGAAGCTGTTTAAAATTGATGAGGTGCTGAGAGGGGTGCCGTTTGTATGGCTGTAAGGCCCGCCTGCGGTCTTTAATGGCCTCAGCGAACTCCGGCGACCACCACGGCACACTCTTACGCCGTGGGCACCCTGATGTACGCGGAATGGTAGCGTTCGCAGCAGAAATAATGGAATGTGTGGCGCTCTCGACCACCGCATCGTTTTCCTCGAGTGGGGGAGGGCCAAACGATGGCAGCAGAAGCATAGTCTTTCCAGTTAGCACAATGTAGAACCCACCTGGGTGGGCGTTCTTGAGACTCGCGGTTTGTTTTTCTTTTTTTTTTTTTGTGGTTTTAGGGCGCACAACTTCTACGGTCATTAGCGCCCAGACAAGAACTTAGATTCTCAAACAAAATTTGGTGACTGTCAGAAAATCAAGAAGAGGCTAAAAACGAAAGATAAAAGACAATGAAAAGGGTTAAATATCCTTCGATAAGTTGGCCAAGTTGATAAAACGCAAAACTCGAGCAGCTGCTCGTGTGTCATCAGCTAAAATTTCCTCCAGAGTAGACGGAAAGTGAAGGGCTACACGGAGATGATTAAAATTAACGCAAGTCAGTAAAACATGTCGCACTGTCAGCAGTGCACCACAGGAGCACAGCGGTGCAGGATCGGCGGTTAGCAAATGACGGTGGCTGAAACGGCAGTGACCGATCCACAACCGAGCCAGGATGACTTCCTCCCGCCGAGAGGGGGCGTGAGGAGGTCCTCTAAGCGGTCGGGATCGGTTTGACAGTTCACAATTTGTTGTACAATGAAAGCCACGCACTGTGCCATGATGACACGATACTCCGACGAAGATCCCGTTGAACATCGTCCGGTGGGATGCAAAAGGTAGCCATGCGAGGCAAAAGAGCTGCGGCCTTGGCTGCTATGTCGGCGGCCTCATTCCCAGGCACACCCACATGGCCAGGGACCCACAGGAAAGAAACGTGACAGCTGTCATCTGCTAGCAACTGGAGGGAGCGTTGGATCCGATACACGAGAGGATGGTTCGAGAAACAGTCCTTAAGACTCTGCAGGGCACTAAGGGAGTCAGAACGTATGGCATAGAATGGTTGGCGGTGGCGGCAGGTGTACAAAACGGCCTGGTGGAGGGCATGAAGCTCAGCCGTGAAGTTCGAGCACCGGTCAGGGAGCTTGTATTGGAAACGGTTGTCCTCGACGACGAAGGCAGATCCGACACCGGCAGTGCTCTTGGAACCATCAGTGTAAATAAATATGGCATTATCGAACCGCGAACGGAGTTCGACAAGCCTCGAGCGGTATACCAAATCCGGAGTGCTCTCCTTGGGGAGCGAACTAAGTTCAAGGTGAGTGTGGGCCTGATGCCACGGTGGCAATGGGCTTTCGCTCAACCGAAGGGTGGAATGAAGGGTAAAATCGAGCCGCTGTAGCAGGCGGCGAAACCGAACTTCAGGTGGAAGCAAGGTAATCGCAGACAACTGATATTGGCGATGGGACTCGCGTTGTGGGAGTGACAAAAAGAAAGGGAAATGGTCACTGCCACACAAGTCGTCATGGGCTCTCCAGTGTACAGATGGTGGAAGGCTGTGGCTGCAGATTGACAGATCAATGGCCGAAAATGTGCCTTGTGCCACACTAAAATGTGTGGGGGCACCTGTATTTAAGAGGGAGAGGTCGAGTTGAGTTAGTAAATCCTCAACAACCCTGCCATTACCAGAGATCGTAGAACCACCCCACAAGGTACTGTGGGCATTGAAGTCGCCCAACAGTAAGAAAGGTGGGGTAGTTTAGCTACGAGTGCAGCCAAAACGTTCAAAGATACGTCACCATCTGGCGGCAAGTAGATACTGCAGACCGTAAAGTCCTGTGTGGTCCTCACCCTGACAGCCACTGTTTTTAATGATGTTTGAAGGGGCACGGGTTCACTATATACTGAGGTGAGGACAAACACACACTCCACCTGAGACCCTGTTATATATGCTACGGTTGCAGTAAAATCCCCTATAGCCACGAAGGGCAGGGGGTCCACATTGCTGGATACCAAGTTTCCTGAAGAGCAATGCAGAAAGGAGGTGTCATGCTGAGAAGCTGCCGTAGCTCAGCCAGATGGGGGAAGAAACCGCCGCAGTTCCACTCGAGAATGACATTGTTCGAGTGTTGGGAAGACATGAATCCGAGTCGGTGGGCTACAACTCAGCATCAGTTGCACCCACCGGTGTAGGCGTGTCATCTGGATTGTCCGTTTTCTCAAATGTATCCCCGAGAGCGAGGTCCTCGGGTAACGCAAGAATCTCCATCTCATCTTCAGAAGTAGAGGTGGAGGCGGAGGGGAGTGGTGGCACTGAAGCCACCGTAGTTTCACGTCGTGTGCCTATCTTTGGCTTTGGTATGGAATGTTATCGGTTTATATAAAATTCTGTGTGTGTGTGTGTGTGTGTGTGTGTGTGTGTGTGTGTGTGTGTGTGTGTGTGTGTGTGTATTTCGCTTTGCAGCGAAAACTACAGTACGCAAACGAATGGTCTGTAATTGTTGTTCCAAGTCTCGCCTTGTACACCACAGCAGTTCCATGCCGATAACTACCAGGGGCTGGAAGATATAGTTGGAAGTTGTCTAATTATAAAAAATCGGACTGTGGGACAGCGATGACGTTTGCGACTCTATAGCAAGGAGGTTACATACTGCGATACGTGATGCCACAGACCATATATATTATATATACTTTAATACACACATACAGCACTTATACAAATGAATACATACCTGCAAAATTATATAAATCAATATAAATGAGATCATACGCATTTTATACGTCATTTGTGTTTTGATTACTGTTTTTCTTCGTTTGGATACTTAAAATTTTGTACATTGTGCAAAACAGCCTTATTTCGTATTTATTCTCCCATATGTATAGCATGCTATAAAAAAAAAGGAAATGGACAGAGAGAGAAAGGATAGGAGAAGTACTAACTCAAAGCAGGAATAAATAAATATCCAGGCAATGCCGGGCTTTCAGCTAGTAGAAGGAATAAGTTGGCGGGACACATTCTGAGACCAAGAAATCGTCAACTTTGCATTAGAAGGAAGGGTTTGCGGTAAAAATGTTAGAGGGAGACCGGGGTACGAATACAGTAAGCAGATTCAAATCTACGTCGGGTGCCGTTCGTATTCTTAGATGAAGAGACTTGCACAGGACAGGGTAGCGTGGAAAGCATCAAACCGATCTGCGGAGTGAAGACAACAATACGTACTGCACGTTGAAGTATCCACAAACTATACCTTAATAATGTCAGGTCAGAATGTCTGTGAAAAAAAAATCGGCTGTGTTAATTTTGAAAGATAATGTAAGATAATGTTATAAGTTTCGAAATCTGGGCTCAAGTAGCCTGCGTTTATGGTATCAGGTTTGAGAACTGTGTAGCTTTGGATACTGATATAATAAAGTATGTGTAAAAGTAATGCACACTGTCAAAATAATCGACTCCTTGGCGATTAAACCCGTAATTTAAATGTACGTTAAATACATCTGTGCAACTGGCGAAATATAGTACGAGTGAGTGCCGATATCGAGATTTTGGTATATTTTGCACTGTCGATTAGTGGTACGGAATGTGCATCTTTTAAATGCAATTATTTTACATTCAACTGATTTTATTTATTTTTTATAGTAACATGCGCGTATACATACGAAACCAGATGGATTTATATGTAGGCCACAATACGTTACAACCAATATTTTAGAATTAAATAGGAAACAGATCGGCTCTTTCATGTGAATCTCTTAGGATGCTGATAGCTGGTACACATACCCTGTATCACATTACAGAATGGAGTACAAAATTCGAACTGTATAAACACCGAAATACCTGTGCACCTCTATGTCCTCTGCAGGGCACTGACCACGTTCCTTTGCATACCGCACTCCCAGCCGTGGTGTGTTTGTCAGACCGGAGACGCTACTTGTTGATCAAGTATCTCCCGAGCTGGCCTCTCAAGAGCTGAGTCCAGCCCGTCTGCCATCAGCGCTCGGCAGCCCCCTAGACGTTTACCCATACAAGTGCTAGCTAACCGACAGTGGTTAATTTCGTTTAACTACCGGTAACCGGTGAACCACTGCTGCACCACGAGGAGTTATAGGACGATGAAAATTGTGTGACCTGATGAGAAATGTTTTTCTCGGAAGACTTGACGGTGAAAGGCATAAATACATTAAATATAAGATAAGGCTATAAAACGACACAAGTGTCACGATGTTAAAATAATGGTATTGAACGAGTGATGGATGGTCAAAAATGGAGACCAAGACAAATCGAATGCCTTCAGTTATTTGTCCTTTTCCAGTATCTAACTTCTACTAATATAAATGACAAAATATTTAAGACACTAGCCCATCGGGTAATACTAGTCGGATGGTCAATGTATCCAAATCACAGTTCCTCCTAAATCGTACTTGTGCAATTACTGGCCACTTCGCGTTATTTCAACTGCAATCTCTCCTAACACATTGATAATAAAAGAAAAATTCCTATGTTGTTTACGTCTGAGTCATGTCACTAGTTCATGATCGGAAACAATTTATGCAAAAACAGAGTCTTTATTTTCATAGCTTGCGGCAGACAACACCTATTACTTATCCAAATGGGTGTTTCTAAGCAATCAGTCGTAATTTGTAAAAAACTGCTTCATTTTGCAGAACTTGATTTCGAAAACTTGCCATTATAAATGCTAAATTAACAAGATATCATCGTCTGTATAAATTCATTACATGAAATATACCATTGACAAATTAGAAAAGAGTCAACAAGATGTAGTTTACACACATTTGTTATATTTGTATGTTATGCATGTACATTGTATATCCATCATAGATGGTCTGTATACATAGTTTTACACAGTTTTAACACTTGCCACTATAGTGGGTTACAACTTGTGAAATGGAACTGTATGCAACAATGAGCAGTATGCAACAATGTAAAGTTTTAAATTAACGGTTTGCTAATGACTGGTTTTAAAATAAGACGTAAAATAGTTAATACATTGCCGAAGTATGTAAAGTAAATCTTAACTATATACCGAACTTTTTAGTTATGGTGTTCATGCAGAGAGATGACAATGCCTGCTACTTATTGGTAAGCGAAGAATATCTATTGCGTCCCTCGTGGGTCGAATTTTTGTTTATTGCTAAACAAATTCTTAAATGGTTGTATTTTTCATAGTAACTTTGTCATTTAGTAGCTCACGTCCCACGGATATTTGGTGGCAAGAGATCTCAAGCTCTTCGTGTAGATCGAAATATCTTCCCTTCTCATCGCTATGCAGCAAACTCATTATTTGCTATGCTTGCTATCTGGTGTTTTGTTTCAAGCATGCTTGATCTCTCGGTTGTGTCTTCTCTCAAGCGCACTGTATTCGGCAAACACAGTTTCTACATTCCTTCTCGTCTGCCCCACATATTTTCATCCGTCTGTGATCTGCCTTAAGCTATGGAAATCCAGACAGACTGAGTGAGATACTTTAACTGCTTGCCTGGCATCTGCTCTACAGGCATACGTATTTATAACGTTACAGGTCGATAATGTGATCATTTTAAAGTTCTTAACATTTTAGAACAACTAACATGTCAAAAATGTAATGTTAATATTCTTTCAGTATTTGATTAACAATAATATTAAACTTTTATTAAAAACAAATACTTAACGGAATTCTAAGTTAATGATCACTTGACATATGATGGCGTTGAAATGTTTTCTAAAGCTCTGAGTTTCACACGTAAACAGTAACAGCATGGGCTGACTGAGGCTAAATTCAAATCTTTTCCCAAGATTTCATACAATAAATGGCATAAATTTTACGAAATTTTTAAGTACACCTGTATCTTTGTTTATAGTATAAAACATTTAAAAAAATAAAAATCGTTTGACACAATTATGGAGCGTCACAATTTTTTCACTCTAGAATGTGTAACCGAAGACATTGTTTTAACTTTTTTATACATTCTTTTGGTACTAATATGACACAGGGAGGTTGCTGCTGACGCCATACCTCTGAGAAAAATGCTCTTTTTATGGTAATCTCATTTTGATAGTAATGGAATGAATATACTGAATTTTACCAAGAAAAGTGTTATTTGGAACTAAAAGATTTGAAAGCATTATTGAATACTAAATATTTCGATAAAATAACCTATTTAGTGCAGGCTTAACTATAGGAACAGGTTACTGGTATTGGCATTTAGCTCATGCGATTAGAGGAACTATTTCCTTGTAGTGTTGTAAGAGCCTAGGACAGCGGATTATATGTATCTATTAATGCTACAGATGGTACCGATTGTTCCTCGAATCAACTTTTCTGTTATTAAAGACCGAGTTAAAACTAAGTTTCAACAGAAACCTAATTAAAAAGTACAAGAGCGCGTATTAAGCTAAGTCTATGTTCATTAAAGTTTCATTATCTCCTGCCAAGAGATACGAGGCACGGAAAATGGAAACCGCCGTTTGCCGACTACCACCGGTATACTGAGTAGGATGCAAATGAGGATAGGCGAAGTACGGGCAAAGGTAGAATTAATTACCGTTTGTCAGTGTACACAGTAGGATGAATGCATCTATTGGAAACCATGTTCCAGTGAATTTCAACTAGTTTGTACGAAAAGAAAGAATCCATATCGAATTGAAAATGTTAACTATCATGTCCGTAATTAAAATAGAAAAGTTGAAATACGTAATGTAAGTAGAAACATTCACTTAGATTATTTAGTACAGTTTTTGATAAGTGATTTTCCATGCATTTGGTATTTTTTATTTTCTAACAGGTAACCCGGTTACAAGGAGATCGATGAAGAACTAGAATTTAATTTTTTACATGGGCACTTCTGGCGAGTCAGAATGCGAATAAGTTATTATATAAATTTTGTATTTTGTTATTTAACAAAATTTATGTATTAATAAAAATATATCTGATATTTTATTTAATTTTACTATTATTCAATCAGCACTGACATGATCGGAAAAATCTCCGATTGAAATACATCCATTTTAAACAAAATGTTATATAATAATTATATATTGTTACTAATAAATGAATGTGTGAGTCAAAAAAGGTTGATAGCATTAATATTGACATTACAGAAGATACCTTTTAAAAGAACTGTCAACGCTCGCGTTGAAAATTTAACGTCTTAACCTTTAGGTGGACGCGTGCGCGGCAAACACACCGCAAAGGCTGAACTTGTTTAATAATTTTTGCTACTAAACAATGGCCAGGTCTGATTTCCAACCATGTGACATTCACTCTCTCATTGATGAAGACTGTATTAGATTTCACGAAAGCTTAGTTGACGCTCAATGAACAAATTTGCGGTGTGTATACCAGGGCATGCCAACTGAGGGGTTATATATAGGCAACCATGGATGTAGCAAACTATGTTATGGCAACCTATTAAAGTTGGATTTGGAATATAAGAACGTTTCATTTGAAATGTAATTCGATTAAATAACGTATGAGAGTATTTTAATTGTGATTACTTACTTGTTCATACTAGGGAACCCCATAGTTGGCATCAGTTGAAAGTAGGCAAACTTTCTTTTTTGAGTTCATTGGGGTATATTCTCCCAGCTGATGCTTGACTTTCATAAATAACAATGGGGAAGTTGACCTCAAAAATTTAATGAAACATTTTGTTTAACATCATTGGAACCATATTTGGCTAGGCAACCTATTAGCGATATAACAATCTACATGTCTGCCATATATACTTAATTTTAATAAACAGATGAGGGTATATATTTTTATACCGGATCTCTATTAAGATACTTTAATCATTTTAAATGTTACATCCTAAGAATCTTTGTACCTTGTTTAAACAATACATTTAACTATAATGTAAACTAAATAGAATACAATTAGCCTTAAGCGAAATTATTATAATTCTTGTATTAAAATTTTAACTTGACGACACGCCCACTTCTCACATAGCCTAATTGGCCGCTACATGTTCCGTTTTTTATCTTAACTGACAATTTTAATATTTAAATAATGATCTTTACATTTTATCAACTAATGTTTAAACTTTTAAGCTTGCAATGATATAAACATTACATCAGTACACATAAGAAATGCCGATTATAATGTTTTGGAATGTTAAATATGATATGCCCATTTGTCTCATGTCGCCATTGAGCGCCAAAAGTTTTAAATTCTCTGAGTTCTATTGTTTTAATTACTTGACGTCGCTTTCTCTACGGCATAACTTAAGTTTCCTTCTGCTTCCGTACAGTACCTTTTTACGTGTGTAACATTCTATCCTGCACCATGTAATTTTTGTAAACTTATTGCTACACATTATATGCACGTCTGTCACACTTGAAAATGGCCTAACACAGAGGCCGAAATCTGTAGTGTGGGCTTAAATAAAGCACCAATAAATGCAAATGGAGCTGGACTTTCATTAAATTTGAACCACAGTTGCGGCAACAGCAACCATCCAGTGATGGAGAAACTACTACTTTAAGGAAGATCACCCATGGAGCTATGTGAGACATGGGTAGCAGCCTAGGTCCTTTTGTGTAGTAGCTTGTGGTAAATCAAAGCACTCCCTGAATAACTCGCACAGTGCAAGAAGGATAACTTATTGAACTATGTTGCTGTGGAAATTGGATACAAGGGACTGATTTGAGAACAGAACAGATTGTACAGAGGATTACCATATGAAATTCAATTTCATTTATAACTAGACCAGAGGAAGGCAACTTCAGGTGGTGTGACTTGTGAGCAGGAAGAGCAAGCCTGTCCAATCTGTGTGACGTCAGGCGAGAGCTGTGTTGACAATGCTGCCTACATAAACGGGACAATTAGTACGGAGCTGGAGGGCAACAGCGCTCTTCACGACAACAACATGGCGAGTAGAAGCAAAATGGAGCAATCAGTTTCTCTTTCTGTGTGAAAAAATGTTTTTGTTCAGTGGTGTTAAGGTGCAAACTGTTTGCTGTGTAACAAGTGTACGAAGTATAAAAAATGTTATTTACATCGTCATTATTCTTTGTGCTACGGAAATGAGTATGGGAAATATTAAGAACAACGAGACGCCCTAATATCTAAATTAATGGAAGGTGGAGATGACTGTCGGTAGCGAAGCTTCCGTCCGTCAGATATAGAAGAGCTCTACATATAGCCAACAAAGTCATAGCTGCTGATCCTACTCTCTGAAGAATGTGCAAATTCTGGAAGCTCTTCGTAACCATTTTGAGTCCAGGTTTCGAAATGTGGCAATACTGTATTGTGTTTCAACTCTTTGCAACACCGTTTTAGTGGATATAAATTTTCCTACTAGGTTTTCAATGAGACTGAAAAATTTAGAAAGTGACGATTTGTTGAAGGACAAACACCATTAAGGCTTGGCAGATTTTTATAAGAATGTTCATCAAATCAGAAATTCGAGGTTGTTTTCTCTTGCTTTACGGATATTATTTATGTTCGGTTCGACGTATGTATGGGAACAATTACTTTCTATTATGAAATTAGTGAAGTTCCAATACCGAAACACCTTCGAAATGACAACGTAACATGCAGTGTTTGATTAAAAATATCTCTAACATTGCAGCCTAACATTGAAAAATTAACCGAAGACAAACGAAATGCAAAATGTCGGAAAACGTCAGATTACGTAAACTTTACAGCTTCTATTATGTTCCATTATGCTTGCTTTGTAACAGTGCTATATTATATTTTCATGATATAGATACTACATACAGTTTTCTGTAATCTGAGTCAATTATTTAATTAAAACAGTATTTTTAAAATCAGGAAATCTTAGACCTTCACACCATCTGTTTCCTGTCTTTGCTAGATTGCTGCACTCCTCACGCTGCATTATATTTCTCCGCGGCAGCAGTACAGAGCACTTGACGTCAGACGGACAACTCTCCTTCCTTATGCGCAGCCAGAGGAGCCTTGGCTAACGTCATACAGGGGCTGCTTGGCCTCCCCTGAAATAGACTTACAAAACAATAGGGCCGCTTTGACTCAGTACGGACACGACTCTGATGAACAGGGGATAGGATGTTCCTGTTCAAATGTTTGTACAGCTTATGGGACTTAACTTCGGAGTCATCAGTCCCTAAACTTACGAACTACTTACGAACTACTTACGAACTACGACGGCACAAATATCCACGCCCGAGGGGGGATTCGAACCCCCGACCATAGTGGCCGTGCAGACCGTGACTGGAGCGCCTCAGTCCCCTCAGCCACCGCGGCCGGCGGGGAAGTTCCTGTCTCACAATCATTGGATTCACGTGGGCGTCAGAAGCTGGATCAGTGCGTTTCGGTGTGGTGTCGCGAAGGAGTTGGCGTCGGCGGCGTTCGCGACGGCATAGCTCACGCTTGCCCTGCCCTGATCTGCGGCTGCGTGCCGAGACGCGACCTCGGAACGAAGGCGTCACAGTCGAAGCCCCGCGTCTGCCCAGGCGGCAGCTGCCAGCATGTCTCCCCGCTTCTCCGGCGACCACAGTCTTTTCTTCGGTGGTTGCTCATTAAGTCCCATATCTCTCTCTCTCTCTCTCTCTCTCTCTCTCTCTCTCTCTCTGCTTCTAGAATTTTGCGTCTCTTTGGCTCTGATTGGTGGGTTGGATTTGCAATGTCATGTAAATAGCTGATCGCCGTTTTCACCTCAGTCACCGGGGGTTATTTTCTGTAGACTAACGTGCGACATGCGATCTGGCGTCTGTCCCACGTTTCAAGCAATTCTCCACTCCTCAATTAAAAAGAAAAAAAAAGTTCTTTGTGGCAGCCATCTGTGTTAGGCGCTGATAAATGATAATACCATACAGCCTTTTCTCCAGCGTCAGGAACATTGGCTTTCAGTATAGATAAAGTAGTTCCACCAAAACGGTCTCTCTCCCACTCTTGTGCATTGCAGGGGTTAGGTTGTCCTCTTCCCGTCTGCAGGGATCTACGGTTTATCTGCGATGCCGTCAGTGTGTTTTGGAAACGACTACTCCGGTATCTGCAGACAAGGCGCTTTGTCTGCACACGCGCTATTATTGAAGTTTTTAGGGCCGCTATGCCCTGCGTCCGCTGACGCCTCTTTTCTCAACACTCCTAAGGGTAGGCTGGTTTCGCCATGTACATCCTTACTAGGAAGCCACGGCAATTCGCCCGGCTGTCCCCTGGAGAGAAGAAAGCAGCCCGGCTGTCCTGGCGGGCGCGAATGCTTCCATGGGCAAAATCTCTGAACAAAAGCGACCCTGGCCGAAATATTAGAAGTTATTTTTTGTGATTAAACTTTAAACGGGGCAGCCCTCAGTCGCAAAGTACGACTATAATAGTAACCAGGTTTCAATGCAGCTATGGGAACCTTCAGATGAAGATGAATGTGTTAAAACTACATGTCAAGATCTAAAATACAAAAAATCTGTCGTCAGATAGTCATACCTAAAAGTAAATAATTGTGGCCAGGCGGAGCAGTCACTAGGGGGCTGCAATGTCTCCGCTGTTTGTCACTACTCTTCCAGCTTTAACTGTGGCAATCGCCATACTTCCTGCACTATTCATAGAATTGGTGCACCGTTATTCTCTCACAGGCTCCCAACAGTGAACTGTTGCTACACCAAATAGTTGGTCTTTAGAGTTTGGCCTGTAGCTGCTTTTTTTTTTTTTTTTTTTTTTTTGTGGTTTTAGGGCGCACAACTTCTATGGTCATTAGCGCCCAGCCAAGAACATAGATTCGCTATGATCTAAAAAAATGTAGACTGTCAGAACATCAACAAGAGGCTAAAAACGAAAGATAAAAGACAATTAAAAGAGTTAAATATCCTTGGATAAGTTGGCCAAGTTGATAAAACGCAAAACTCGAGCAGCTGCTCGTGTGTCATCAGCTAAAATTTCCTCCAGAGTAGACGGAAAGTGAAGGGCTACACGGAGATGGTTAAAATTAACACAAGTCAGTAAAACATGTCGCACTGTCAGCAGTTCACCGCAGGAGCATAGCGGTGCAGGTTCGGCGGATAGCAAGTGACGGTGGCTGAAACGGCAATGACCGATCCGCAACCGAGCCAGGATGACCTCCTCCCGCCGAGAGGGGCGTGAGGATGTCCTCCAAGCGGTCGGGATCGGTTTTACAGTTCGCAATTTATTGTTGTACAGTGAAAGCCACACACTGTGCCATTGCGACACGATACTCCGGCGAAGAGCCCGTTGAACATCGTCCGATGGGACGCAAAAGGTAGCCATGCGAGGCAAAAGAGCTGCTGCCTTGGCTGCTATGTCGGCGGCCTCATTCCCGGGCACACCCACATGGCCAGGGACCCACAGGAAAGAAACGTGACAGCTGTCATCCGCCAGCAACTGGAGGGAGCGTTGGGTCCGATACACGAGAGGATGGTTCGAAAAAGGGTCCTTAAGACTCTGCAGGGCACTAAGGGAGTCAGAACATATGGCATAGAAAGGGTGGCGGTGGCGGCAGGTATACAAAACGGCCTGGTGGAGGGCGAAAAGCTCAGCCGTGAAATTCGAGCACCGGTCAGGGAGCTTGTATTGGAAACGGTTGTCCCCGACGACGAAGGCAGATCCGACACCGGCAGTGCTCTTGGAACCATCAGTGTAAATAAATACGGCATTATCGAACCGCGAACGGAGTTCGACAAGCCTCGAGCGGAATACCAAATCCGGAGTGCTCTCCTTGGGGAGCGAACTAAGTTCGAGGTGTGTGTGAACCTGGGCCTGATGCCACGGTGGCAATGGGCTTTCGCTCAACCGAAGGGTGGAAGGAAGGGTAAAATCGAGCCCCTGTAGCAGGCGGCGAAACCGAACTCCCGGTGGAAGCAAGGCAATCGCAGACAACTGATATTGGCGATCGAGTGAGTCGTCAAAAAATAATCTGTAAGATGGATGGGTGGGCATCGACCTTAGGCGGCATGCGTACCGACACAAGAGTATGTCACGTCGATTGGTCAAGGGTAATACAGCAGCCTCGGCATACAGACTTTCAACAGGGCTGGTATAAAATGCACCGGTCGCCAGACGTAATCCACGATGGTGGATAGAGTTGAGACGGCGGAGAATCGACGGCCGTGCTGAAGAGTATACAAGGCTTCCATAGTCGAGCTTCGACTGAACAATGGCCTGGTAAAGGTGAAGCAGGACGGTACGATCCGCTCCCCATGACGTGCCACTAAGGACACGAAGAACGTTAAGGGATCGGGCACAACGGGCAGCCAGGTAGGACACGTGTGGACCAGCAAAGTTTCCGATCCAACATGAGTCCCAAGAATTTTGTAGTCTCCACGAAAGGGAGAGCAACAGGGCCGAGACGTAGAGAAGGTGGAAGAAATTCCTTGTATCTCCAGAAATTGATACAGTTTTCTCAGTGGAGAATCGGAAGCCGTTTGCGATGCTCCAGGAATATAGACGGTCAAGACAGCGTTGGAGAGAACGCTCCAAGAGACACGTCCTCTGGGCGCTACAATAAATTGCGAAATCGTCAACAAAAAGAGATCCGGAGACGTCGGCTGAAAGGCAATCTACGATCGGATTGATTGCAATGGCAAAGAGCGCCACACTCAAGACGGAGCCCTGTGGTACCCCATTCTCCTGGCAAAAGGTATCTGACAAAACAGAGCCCACCCGTACCCGGAACTTGCGATCCGCCAAAAACGCTTGAATGAAAAGAGGAAGGCGGCCCCAAAGGCCCCATGTGTGCAATGTGCGGAGAATGCTCGCTCTCCAACAGGTATCGTATGCCTTCTCCAAGTCGAAGAACACGGCTACTGTTTGACGCTTCTTTAGAAAGTTGTTCATAATGAAGGTCGACAACGTAACGAGGTGGTCAGCAGCAGAGCGGTGTCGACGAAAACCGCATTGGATATTAGTCAGGAGGCGGCGAGATTCGAGGAGCCAGACCAACCGAGCGTTAACCATGCGTTCCATCACCTTACAGACGCAGCTCGTCAGAGAAATGGGGCGATAACTGGAAGGAAGGTGTTTGTCCGTCCCTGGTTTGGGGATGGGGACAACAATGGCTTCACGCCAACTTGTGGGAACATGACCTTCAGTCCATATGCGATTGTAGGTACTAAGAAGAAAGCACTTGCCCGCAGGAGAGAGGTTCTTCAGCATCTCAATATGAATGGAATCGGGCCCGGGAGCAGAAGACCGGGACAGGGCGAGAGCACGATCTAGCTCCTGCATGGTGAAGGCGACGTTATAATTTTCACGATTAAAAGAGCGGAAAGAAGGCGGCCGTGCCTCCTCTACCTGTTTGCGAGGGAGAAAGGCAGGGTGGTAATGGGCAGAGCTCGAAACCTCCGCAAAGAAACGACCCAATGCGTTGGAAACATCAGCTGGGTCCACGAGGACTGCGTTCTCCACAGTCAGGCCAGGAATCGGGGAGTGGACCTTGATGCCGGACAAACGGCATAGGCCACCTCAGACAACCGTGGAGGGAGTAAAACGGCTAAAAGAACTAGTAAAAGCAGTCCAGTAAGCTTTCTTGCTGTCGTTTATTATACGACGGCACTGCGCTCTCATACGTTGATAATTGATGCAATTCTCCAAAGTTGGGTGGTGGCGGAAGGTGCGTAAAGAACGGCGCCGGGCTCGAAGCGCGTCGCGGCAGGCTGCAGTCCACCAAGGGACCTGGACACGACGTGGAGAAGAGGATGTACGAGGTATGGAACGTTCAGCAGCAGTGAGAATAACCTCTGTGAGGTATTCGACCTGACTGTCACAGTTGGGGAAAATTCTGATTTTCACAAACAGCCATGGAAGAATAAAGCCCCCAGTCGGCTTTAGAAATGTTCCAACTGGTGGGACGTGGCGATGGGGAATAATGTAGGAAGTGGATGATACAAGGGAAATGGTCACTCGAGTACGTGTCAGAAAGTGCATACCACTCAAACCGACCGGCAAGCTGAGGAGTGCATATTGCGAAGTCTATATGGGAATAAGTGTGTGTTGTGTCAGAAAGGAAGGTCGGTGCACCGGTGTTGAGGCAGACAAGATCGAGGTGGTGGAGAAGGTCCACCAAAAGGGAGCCTCTCGGACAAGGTGCCGGAGAGCCCCATAGGGGGTGGTGGGCATTAAAGTCGCCTACCAACACGAAAGGTGAAGGGAGCTGGTCAACAAGGTTTAGCACATCTGCCCTAGTAAGGGCAGATGACGATGGCGCATATATATTACAGAGGGAGAAGGTAAATGTGGATAAGGTGATGCGGACGGCAACTGCCTGTAGGTGAGTGTGCAAGGAAATGGGATGGAAATAGACGTCGTCTCTAAGGAGCATCAGAACCCCTCCATGGGCTGGGACACCTTCCACGGGTGGCAGGTCGAACCGCACAGAGGTGTAGTGTGGAAAGTCTGCACGATCACGTGGACGCAACTTAGTTTCCTGGAGGCAGACTAGAAGCGGGCAGTGCAATCGAAGGAGTAGTTTTAACTCCTCCCGATTAGAACGAATGCCGCGAATGTTCCATTGAAGGAGCGCCATGATAAAAATGAGAGAAGAAATAAGGATAAAAACCAAGTAGCGAGCGGGGTCACCTCGACGGCCGCTGAGGACCGGATTTCGAGGGAGCACTGCTATCGCTGTCTGGGGGCAAAGGGTCATGTTCCATTGGTTCGCCCGACGCGCCTGCCACCTCCCTGAGTTGATCAGGAGGGGCAGTTTCCACCGCCGGTAAAGGGCCGGGCGCCCGGCAAACGGAGCGTCCCGGTGAAACAGAAGACGGCCGAGGCCGGCAACTATTGGACGGCGCGACAGATGGGTCACGCCTCGGCGGGGAAGGAGAGGAGCTCTTTTTCTTGTCAGCTCTTCTGGAAGAGTGACGGCGGGAAGAGGCAGTTGACGGTTGGGAAGCCTGAGAACGCAGAAAATCCTCACGGACGGGTTCCTTTTTGAAGGTCCGGGCATCTTGTTTAGGTGCCCGCGGTTTACTAGAGTTTGACGAAGACTGTACCCTAGAAGCAGCAAGAGGGAGCGGGGACGTGGAACGGGCAATCTTCGGGCTGGCGGATCGCACAACTGTGTCAGCGAAAGCGAAGTCACATGTCTGGGTACTGGAATCCTTGGTAGGTCGAGTTGAGGTGAGTACCTTACTGTATGTACCCGCTGGGAGGACAGTGGGCTTTCGACTCGCCAACAACTTACGAGCGGCAGATGTCGATACCTTCTCCGTAACCCGAATTTGCTGGATTACCTTCTCATCCTTGTATACAGGGCAGTCGCGAGAGGAAGCCGCATGGTCACCGTTGCAGTTTAGGCAGTGAGGGGACGGAGGTGGGCAATCCCCCTCATGGGCATCCCTACCACAAGTGACACACTTTGCTGCATTTGGGCAATGTTCACGGGTATGGTTGTACCTGTGGCACTGAAAACAGCGCGTTGGGTTAGGTACATAAGGGCGGACGGAGATGACTTAATACCCTGCTTTGACCTTCGACGGGAGGTCAACTTTGTCAAACGTCAAAAACACAGTACGAGTCGGTGTCAGATGGTTATCGACCTTTTTCATGACCCTGTGGACGGCTGTCACACCCTGATCGGACATATACGATTGGATATCTTCATCAGACAACCCGTCAAGGGATCTCGTGAAGACTACCCCTCGTGACGAGTTGAGTGTGCGGTGCGCTTCGACCTTAACTGGAAAAGTGTGCAACAACGTAGTACGTATCAGTTTTTGGGCTTGGAAGGCACTTTCCACTTCCAGCAACAATGTGCCATTGCGCTGACGTGAACAGGTTTTAACAGGGCCAGCAATTGCATCTACACCTTTCTGTATAACGAAAGGATTGACAGAATTGAAATCCTTTCCGTCGGTGCGAGAGACAACCAGATATTTAGGAACATTAGGCAGAGTCTTTTTAGGCTGAGGCGAGTCTAACTTACGTTTCTGGGTCAACGTCACGAAAGAAGATAAGGAGGAAGTCATCGCGGAAGTGTCCCCCGTGATTACCGGCGTCTCCGATGGCGCGCTCCTTCCTAGTGGGGGCCCTCTCCGAGGGCTTACCCGCCTTAGGTGATTGTTCACACCTCAGGTCACACCTCCCGAGAACTGACGGAGGGACCAATCGGCACGTTCGGAAGGTACCAGCTCGGGTAATCACCCCTCCCTGGGCCTGGCCTTTACCAGGGGGTACGTACGTGCCTTACTTGTCTACCCGGGGCGGGGAATTACGCGTTACCCCGTCACCTGCTACGCACGATAATGCGTGGGTCGGCCTTCAGACACGCACAGGGAGGAAAGAAGAAGAAGAGGATAGGAAAGGAAGAGAAAGAAGGAAAGAAAAGAAGTGTCTCAAACGCCGAGGCGGAGACTAATGAGAAGAAGAAGGCTAGGAGAGTTCAAGGAGAGAAAGACAGAAAACGAAGGGTAAGAAAGGAAGGAACGAAGGAAGAAAAACCACAACAAGAACCACCGTATCTAACGAAATATGCCCGTCTCCGGGCGAAGGCATAAACCGGGAGGGAAAGTGAAGCAGCCTGGGGCAGAAGAAAGGCTGCTCCGGCTCGGGGCCCCGTGCGCGCCACACACGTACCCACAAAAGAATTGTGGGCCCCCTGGGGGGGGCTGTAGCTGCTGTTGGTGGTAGAAAGTATCTGGTGCAGTCCTCAGCTGCATGTGTTTATGAAAACTATAAATGGTTTTTAGGTACATGTACATCTAAGGGACTACATGTGACATTTCATAAGGCTTTGCTCTCCAAGTCACAGAGACTTGTCCTAATGACGCGGCGCCTCAAGAGCCCCCGACGGCCACTGCTCCAGCGCCAGCTGTCGCAAACACCTCGCCTTCAGGGACGTGTCCCAGCAGTCCATGTATTGGCAGCATATGAGAGAAGAAATACAGACCAACTGGCTCAAGTGGTGTTTCATAGTGTGAACTGGCATTACCGTTGTTCAGTGGCAACATGTTCTGAAGTCCATAACTGCATTTTCACATAAACGTTAAAGCTTGCAATTCTCAGTACATATAGCCGTTTTTAAGAGAATTTATGGCTGTATTTTGTGTTTTGCTAGCCACTTGCACCCACTGCCATATGCCTAAACCTATTATGCAGGAGTTGTTTGGCTTAAAAGTAACTATTTCATGAAACTTCCTGTATTTCAAAGAAAAGGGCATCTGTGTCCACTGAGATGAAAACAGTGTACTCTCAACGTTTAAAGACCCTATGGTGTTTTCAGTTTATGCATGGAAACGTTTGAAGCAGTAGAGCCTGCAATTAAGCGAAAATGTACTCCGTCTCTTTCTAAAATTAGAGCAATGCTGCACGCAACTGCTCGCTACCGCTTCACACTCGCCATATTGACATTAATTTCTTCGATTATCAAACTAAAGCATTGAATTTCGCTGTAGACACCCTGCAGTTGATTCCACGCCATTAAGTGTTGAAAACGCACAGAAACGCAATCACTACAGTGGACGATGTGCGCCACTGGGTTAATAAATTATGCACCCTAACCCTCACCGTGCATGACGCCGTATATTGCTGGCAAACTTGTGAAAATCCGTTCAATCGTATTTGATATTGTCGAAGGCAGACAAATGCATAGTGGCATGACTGTTTTTAATGTCTCTACGTATGTGGCTTTTGGATGAATCTAAATAAGGTTTTGTTCTAGTACACGAGTTTAACTTTCTTTTCATAATGAAATGTAATGCATTACACGGGTTCATGCTGAAGAGATGGATGAAGTGGAAGCAAGCGAAGCATCTGGTATTAAATTTTAACAGCCATTTATTTAGTTGTCTAGCGAACTATCCTCGCCAAGGCAATAATTCAGGAAGATCAGGAAATTTAGAAATTTCTAAAAAAAAAGCCATACTTCTACGCACTGTTGCTACAGACAGTACGAAATGCATGAACAGGTCTTTATACTGCAGATTCTGAGACATCTCGGAAAAATTACTTTCAATAAAATTTATATTCTGGTACTGTGAAGTGTTTTAATAATGGGTGATCAGATTAATTTTTTATTACTTGTATGGAGTTCGTTTTGGGGGGTCTTCCGTATCATGGATTTGCCACCCTATGTGAAAATCCTTTATTGTTGATTTCCATATTTGAAACACTCAGAAACAACACCCAAGAGCAACCTTTAAACAAGAACACTTTCAGGTTCGTCATTTTCGAATTCAGAAAGTCCATTTTCTAGCGATCTACCACCTACTATTACTTCTATTTCATCTTTATCCACATGTATATCAAAATATTTTGCAAGACTCAATTTGCACTACACGAAACAAGAATTTTTACAAATGCAACTTCTTACGTGATTGTTCTCCATTTTGCGTGTCCACTTACGAGTAATAAGACAACATTATCACATGTCCCACATTTTCTGTGCGACATGCAACCACTTACGAATTTTATCAAAGTAATCCGTAAGGACTTCGTAGTTGAAATCCCAACGTCTCCAATCTAATGGTCTGCTCAAAGTTAGTTTTCCCCCTATCAAAACGCACTTAGTTATTTCACATTCACGAATTACAACACCATCCTACTTCAACATGTCTCTTAGACTGTGGGTATACCAAATGCAGAGTTAACAACTGTCTTCTTAAGTGGTTAAATGGAGTAATTGAGTAACTATTACACCCCTTGTATCCATTAACGTAAAGCTCAAGCCCTCACCTCCCTGAAGCACCCTGGGACGCAAGGAGGTTATTTAGAAATTTAAAACAGGTATACCTATTTTTATTGCAGATATTCATTTTCCATGAAAAAAATGTAACTTGTCTATGAAACTTTTTTCGTTTCATGACGAATGGCGCTGTAAATGGAAAATATAATTTAAAAATTTTGAAATTTGTTAATATCTCAAATACTACACATACTAGGAAAAGCAGAGTAAGTTTTCTGATTTTTTGATATAGCATTATCATATGACACCAACAATAGAATGCTCTTTTTAAGGTCAGGCTCTGACTGTACACATCTATCCAGGCTAAAATTTATGAACCCTGAAGTAGTAACACTACGTGCTAAATTAAAGACAATAACCAAACTGAATTCGTCCTATTGTAAAAGGTACTGCTGACACAGGAGAGCTCGCCTTTAAGTTCTTGTAGCAGTTTTTGTGCACTTCTTCGTATACCAAGAAAATTTTTCCACTTCCACTATAACTGAATTAGTTCCCTCTGGCCCACATATGCTGTCCCTTCACATTAAAAATCTCTACACCAACATTCCTGTAAAGAACACACTTCCGATCGTAGGTCAGAATCTCCGCAGGCATGATAGATGACTGAAGTAGATAGGGAATGTTTTCCAGAACTATTTGAATGCATATACGGAACGTACACCTGGAGTATACAAAATCCTCTGTGGATCATGTGAAAGATTCTACATTGGACGAACGGGCAGAGAAATTCTTGTAAATGCGACAAAGTCGTTGAGGAGTCAGGTGACCATGATGAAATGATTAGGTAGTACTGCTGTGAAGCTGGTTACCTCGCAAATTATTATAGGTAACACTTCATCTATAGCGTGCCCCCAAAAATGACGCTTTTGTATGTTTATCAAAGACCTTACATCTGTTCACGTGTGCACATGACACGTAAGAGATGCTAATCTGAAGAAGATAAAACCGAAAAGCGTAAATTTTGCGAGTACGTTCTACATGAGGTGTTACCTACAATAAAGAATTTGCGATCTAATCGGAGAAATTCTTGTTAGATTCCACGAACACGGATATACCAGTAATAGCAGTGCCTTGGGTGAACACCTAAGGAAATACAAACACCATTTAAAAACTACTGATGTATGCTGTTCTGCACTATGCATGTAAGGGTGTTTTGGACATTTTGGAAGAAGTTTAAAGTTTCAAAATTTTTCTGAAATAACCCGATCTCGTAATGAACAATAACGGAGACGTAAATGGTTTTTGCCGGCCGCGGTGGCCGAGGTGACTGAGGCGCTCCAGTCACGGTCAGCACGGCCACTACGGTCGGGGGTTCGAATCCCCCCTCGGGCATGGATATTTGTGTCGTCCTAGTTCGTAAGTAGTTCATAAGTAGTTTGTAAGTTTAGGGACTGATGACCCCGTAGTTAAGTCCCATAAGCTTAACAAACATTTGAACATTTGTAAATGGTTTTTCTAATTTTTAGTAACATTCTAATTAGTAGTTGATTTGTTTATTTTGACAAACATGGGTTTCGCGTGTCATTCTTGTGCGGTGCAACATATGTAGATTTTCTTTACTTTGTACAACTGTGTACATTTTGTGTGTATTCGTATTTACTGGATCTTATTTGAGCAGATCGAACTATGCTGTCCACTGCCGAAATTTTTTTTTTTGATTGTATCCTGCTTACGCACTTGGTGCATATCTAAACATTTTGGTATAATGCACTTAACATTCATTTATTTTTAGAAGCCATATTTACTACGATTTGTATGTTGTGTGTAACTTTTTATACATTGGTCAAGTGAATAAGATAACCAGAACATAATATCAGCGCACACACTGCTGCAGAGTGAAAGTTCCATATTGACAATGCTATCCCCTGGCGTACTTATTCTTGCCTTCCTGCTTACGTACTTTTTGCATACACTTACCTTATTTCACTTCCATATTTTAAGCAACTACGTTCAACTTTAATTTTTCGTTTACATTAATATTTTTAGACTGATGCTGTAAATTCGTCTTCATTGCACCCCAACAGTCTTTTAAAGTTGCTTTAATAATAATTGCTTACCTCAATCAAGACTTCAATACAAATCAAATAAGTTGTTCCAAGGCGCCACTGACATTGTATACATCGTTCCAGTTAATGAAGGCTAAATTTGAAATTAATGTGTACTAACTATGACGTCAGTGGCGGCTTGTTACAGTACATTCGTAAATATCTAGCAAACGGTTCGTTTGTTGACCAATGATTACTGGAATATGCAGTGAAGGCTTTCACGACCGGCTGAAGTAATAGCTGTTGTATCTTCCGCGTTATGAGGTCGTGGTCCAAGAAACATATCTGTTCCTGACGTTTCGTCCAGAGCTGCGCTGGACATCTTCAGAGATACGGGTAGCGGTGAGTCTTGCCGACTCACCGCTACCCGTACCTCTGAAGATGTCCAGCGCAGCTCTGGACGAAACGTCAGGAACAGATATGTTTCTTGGACCACGACCTCATAACGCGGAAGATACAACAGCTATTACTGGAATACTTTTGCTTGTATTATCGTGTACTTTGAACTCTACAAATTTGTACCATGCATTTTGATACGCCCTGTTTATTAATGCGCCGACGGTATTTCCAAACATTGATCTCTACACAAACTGGATGTGGTAACTCTGGTGTTTGAGCATACAACTGCAGTGTTCCTGCACGTTCGTATGTTTTGAACACTATTTGGTATTATCCGTCATGGTTAAATTTGTCAAACGAATTTTCGTCATTTATTACACGACAAAGAATTGCTTCCTTATCTCCTGATTTGAATTATTAGTCGATATGTGATGAAATAGATTAATATGGGAGCAGAATCGACACTTTTGGCTTCCGTATAGTACTTCATAGCTGCCATATTTTAATTTAGCAACACTGATCTCTATACTACCTGCATGTTCAGCTGTCTGAGCGTGCCAGCCACAGATGTTCATATTTTCTTTCTTGGCAAACTATGGACATGTATCTGAGGGTAATACGTACAGGAAATGCGTACCTCGTTGAAGTCTTATATTTAATAAGTACACTATAACAGTTTCTACCTCTACATACATACTCCGCAATCCTCCCTGTTCCACTCCCATATAGGGCGAGAAAAGAAACGAATGCTTGCGTAACTCTGTACCAGCCCTAATCTCTGATCTTATATTGGTGGCAGTATAATAGCTCTTCAGCCAGCTTGAAATTTCGGCCTTCTAAATTTCAACAGTGTTTCTCGTAAAGAACGTCGCCTTCCAGCCAGCGACTTCCACTTGAGTTCCCGGAGCATTGAAGTAACACTCGCACTTTGATCGAGCTTACCAGTTACAAACCCAGCCGCCAGCCTCTGCATTGCTTATGTATTTTCACTGAAACCTATCTGATGGGAATTACGAACACTTGAGCAATACCTAAGACTGGGGCAAACAAGCGTTTTATATGCTGTTTACTGACAAATCACATCTTCCCAAAACGAAGTTGAAAATCCGCCTTCCCAGGACTGTCCTAATATGATCATTCCGTTTCACATCGCTGTGCAGCATTACGTTTAGATATTTAAATGATATGACTGTCAAGGACCACACTACTGTAGTAATACATTAATTTTTTTTTAATAACTTGTGCGCTGCTTGCCCTCTCTCTGCCAGCGTATCGATTAACATTTGATATTTGTCACGTTCAACCTTTGTTGCAACAAGTTGAAGGGGGAGAGAGCGGAACTGTTTGTCACTTACTGTCTTCTGCTCGATGTATTAGGACGCGTTCCAGGATATTGCCTAAATATTGTAAGTGAGCTTAGTTCCTTTTTATTAATTTCAATAAACCCCCACAGTTAATTTGAAATATCTTACAATCCCTTCTCTATTCTCACTAATTTTAAAGTTATTTATTTTCAGCAGATCCAGTACTTCATAAAGTGATGCTTGGATATTGTTGCGATCTGTTTCGCGATTGTACTAGAACATTCTCTATGCAACTTATTTATTTCGTGTCTATGAATGGTGTTTTACATTTTAATGCCTGCAGAAAAATGTTCGCGATGTTTATGAAGGCCGATAATTTTGCAATTTATGGCGACTATGATGATTAATTTTCAACACGGTCATAGAATAGTAAACGAAACGCACATCCCAGAATCAATTTATCGAAGTAATATTCCAGACATCACAGCTAGAATCACTACAGAATATGACCGAAATATTAGTACCAGCTCTCAATAAGGTAAAATTTAGATTCCGCCGACTTCTTCTGTAATGTTGCTTTCTGTTTATTTATTTTTTTGCTACCGAACTCACGACCGCTACCATTTAATTGCGGAATCCCATAATTTTGTTTACATTGTCCTTTCCTTGTAAAAATTGCTCAGTATTTTAATTTAAAAATATTTCATACCTGCTAAAACTTCATTTGCGGTGTCGCAACCTCAACTTTAATATGCAACACCCATTTTCTATGAAATCAGCATTACACTACTAATGCTGTATTCAAACATTTCGGGATGATTCTCCTGCTCGTCTGCATCACCTCACATTTTTCAAACTTCTGAGCTATCTGCCATACCTCATAACCTCTGGCAATTTGGCCGAAGTGATCCTGCATCCTACGGTCGGGGGGTTCGAATCCCCCCTCGGGAATGGATATTTGTGCCGTCCTAGTTCGTAAGTAGTTCATAAGTTTAGGGACTGATGACCCCGTAGTTAAGTCCCATAAGCTTAAACATTTGAACGTTTTTGATCCAGCATCCTACTTCAGTCATTCAACGACGCCTACAGCAAAAAAACGAACAGCCGCAGACTGTAGCTCACTGTCAGATCATTTCTATAGATATAACGAAAGTAAAATTCAAATGTTTGTTAACCTTACAGGAGTTAACTGCAGGGTACAAACTAACGATCTACTTAAGACGACACAAACATCCATTGGGGGACGGGGGGGGGGGATTGGAACCCCCGATGGGGAACGGCCTTGGGCATCACAGCACAGCACCTCCAAGCGCTGAACCACTCAGCCGCGGCCAAAACGATCCTATCACACTTCTGTTAGGTAATCTTTACGAAACCCTAGGCAATGATTAACATTCACCATCGAAGACAGCGCATTGGGTTCTTTTACTTAAATAGTCTTCAAACCATTCACTTTTTTGGGTCCTTATTCCATATTATCATACTGTCTTTAGCGATTTGTAGTGCAGCAACGTGTTGAACCCCTTTCGAAAATAGAGAAATTTTCAGGCTTTCTGTGCCATAATCCGCAAGAGGTCGTGAGAGACCAGTGCTAGGTGGGTTTCGCACGATTGATACTATCTACTGCCTTGCTGATTCATGGACAAAAGCTTCGCCTCAAATTTTCAATGTTAGAACTATAAATATGTTCAAGAATTCCGGAACAAACTGATGATATAGGTCTGTAGTTTTGTGGATACGTTCCTTAACCTTTCTTAGACAAGGGAGTCATCTGCTCCTTTATCCACTCGCTTGGAACTTTAAAGTAGCTTGTTAACTTTTATTTTTAAGATCTCTGGCAGTACAGATCTGTAAATTCAAGTTAAAACGCTCACTGCTGCCCTAATTACTTTGCGACTGGCCACGTACTTGCGCAACTAAAATTTAACTGCTCACTCCCCAAGGGGGCAGCCAACGTTTTAACAAACAAAGTATTAAAAAAGGGATAGACAAACATGGGACAGGGAGCATTAAATCATAAAGCAGAGTTTTGATACTTTATTATCTATTCGATAAAATAAACAAGCAAAATGTGTTGAGACCACTTGTCGCACGCATGAACGACACGCTACGAATGACTAACAGACTGGTCGTTGCGTGATAGTCCACTAAAACGCGTCGCGTAGGTACACACGTCATAGGAGGAGATAAAAACAGCACGGTGAGGAACTGTAAACATAGGTATTAAATGTTGCCCAAATATTATATTAACAAAAGACTGTTTACCTATTTCGAAATATGCCTCAATCGCCTTAAAAGTGTACTTCGTAAAAACAAAATGAATAAAATAATCGTCGCGCAATATATAACATATTGAGCGAATGTTAGATGTTTTAATCATGACCATTCACTGCAAACGTGTACGTAGTAATGGTTATAAAAATACATAATTATGCACAATCATCGGACAGGTTTGAAAAGTAATTGACCCATATCGGACTTGAACCCAGGTCGCCTGCAGCCTGCATGGCAGCCTCATCTTGCCGATTACATCACGCTGTCCCGCTGAGCGCTAACCGCCATGTGTAAGTAGACGTTACGCGTGGTAATTTGCCGGGAATTTTATTTCGTTTTTCTTAGTAACCAAAGCCCATTGGAACAAATCCTTTTAGCTTGATGGTCTGGAGGAATTCCTTCACAACATACCTACGACTTATCAAATTCCTTTGGTAGCATACTTTGTGTTCCCCTTTTAAGACAATTAGTCTTACAACGTACCCTCCGCCACACACCTTGAATTGGACTGCGTAATATGTATGTAGATGTAAATAATGTTTCGCCAACTTCAATTATGTTGACACTGCGGCTTTATAAAAGTATGACGAAAACAATCACATTTACTTGTTTATTATTTGTTACTTGCTGTTATGATATTCAGTCCGGAGACTGGTTTGATGCAGCTCTCCACCCTACTCTATTCTGAGCAAGCCTTTTCATGTCTTCATAAGAATGGCAACCCACATCCACATAAATCTACTTACTATATTCATCTCTTGGTCTACCTCTGTGATTCCCCCCCCCCCCATACACACACACACACACACACACCACACACACACACACACACACACACACACACACACACACACACACACACACTTTTCTGCAATGCTGAATTTACGATTCCTCGATGTCTAAGAATCTGTCCTACCATGCGAGCCTTTCCTTTAGTCAAAGTATGCCAGACATTCCTTTTCTCATCGATTCCGTCCAGTACCTCGTCATTAGTTACGCGATCTACCCACCTTATCAGCAGTTTTCTGTAGTACCACATTTCAAAAGCCTCTATTCTCATCACTGTTTATCGTCGAAGTTTCACTCCCGTAGGAGGCAACACTCCACACAAATGCCTTCAGAAGAGACTTCCTTACACTTAATATTTGATGTTAACAAATTTCTCTTCTTCCCATTGCCAAGCTTTTCTTCCCATTGCCAATCTGAATTTAAAATCCTTCGTACTGCGACCTTCATACTATCTTACTACCCAAGTAGCAAAAGTCATCTACCACCTTCACTGTTTTGTTACCTAATCTAATTCCTACCAGCATCGCCTGATTTTCTAACACTGCATTCCATTGTCTTTGTTTTGCTCTTGTTAATGTTCATCTTACACACTTACTTGCTAATCTTTATCATTTCTCGATTGGTAGCAACTAGGAAATCAACGATTTAATGCAGTAGGAAACTTAGACATTCACGTTATTCCCGTGAACGTAATAATTATCTTGCTTCCGCACGGTAATTACGTACCCTGTAATCACTCGAGAATCTCTGTAATCACTGTCTCTACTTTCCTTAAATATGAAACCGCCAGCTACCTGCCGGTAATTATCCCCTGTTAATTAACAGCTAAATTCCTGGTCGCGAATCACTAGTCCACTCATGTAAAGTGCTGCAGGCGGCTTGTATATGCGAAAATGGTTTTGCGATGTATACGGATATTTCGCATGGCCACAATACCTAATACAGCGTCGAAAAAGCTCGATGTTTGGGACCCCACTCGTCAGTGACATTACCGATGGTGTTATGATAGTTTTGTTACAAATTCATCAAAGATGGTACAGTGTGAAGAACACATTGACACTAGAAATTTAAACATTTAGCTATCTGTACTGTCTTGGAAAGTACTTTTGGCTTGTTTTGTCTTGAGAACTTCATTCGTGTCTCATTTGGAGAGACCAGTTACTAAGTGCAGAAAAAGAAATTTTATCTGTTACTAGTTCCTATAGAGCAGATGTACGCAGGATTGTAGCTTATGACAAGTGTTTTATGGTGTTACGTCGAAGAAACTTTTGTGCATATCAAAATTAATCTCAAAGTAATCCCGTCGGGTGATTTGGTACTGCTGATAACGAGATATTGACTCCAAGAATTTTTCATTAATGAAGTCTCACACTATGGTTAGGATAGCAATCCAGGTACATGTGCTGATCATCGCTTTTCTGAACAATCAAGTCAATGTGATCACGAGAAGTTCTAAATGAAATGGGAACATTACGTACTACTTTTTCATACCTAAGAAGCAGAGAATTATATTGGTTAATGATTTCGAGACAAACTATGAGAATTGTCATGAAGATGATCGGGGAGGGGAATGACTCGAGTAAATTTCTTAATTTTGCGGCAACAGTAGAATTTTCTCCGAAACACATTGTTAAAAATTGTAAGAGAACTTCGTTGTTGAAATTAGATTTCCTTTTAAATACTATCACCATCCACTGAGACCGGTTAAAGATACGAGTTTTAATTTCATTAAAATTAAATCTTTTACTTCTGAACTGCACTGCATACGTGAAGTAACTTAAGTAATAACTGATGGGTAGTAAATTTCGTCTTCACTTATTTAGAAAATATAAATGATCCATACAAATTAAAGCATCGTGTCAACTTAGTTACGTCTCCCCAATAATGTAAATTTATTAACTATGACTGCTTGGAGCACAATTAAAAGGAGAAATTTGCACAAGAGATTATTTGTAGTATTGTATTATGAGAGCAATTATCTGCGTTTCCAGTTAAAGTAAATTTCTTCTTTAATTCTAATATATTATCAGGACCACACCATTGTAATTAAAATTAACTCACTTCGTCTTAAATACAATGGTGGTTGAGTGAAATATTTTATGCACTGATAAATCATATTTGCCATTAGTTACACTACTCACGTAAGTTGTGGTTAAAATACAATACCCACAGATTCAACAAGACAGTTTCGACTACGAATGTTTTAGACTCTGCTGGTTATACCACCAGAACAGTGGCGACCAAGATGCAAGTAACATCCGAGGCACCCCCGACAAAGGAAAGGGACGAAATAGGTTATTGTTGCACTGTCTGGAACTGGATAATCTCAATTACGACGACTGGTATTGCCTGCAGTCGAAATTTGACGAGTTTCGTTCTCAGTGCTCAATAAGTTTTTCTCCTCCCCCCCCCCCCCCCCCTTGTTCATTTTAACGAGTGTCCTTTCTTTAACTTGTTGTCATTGCGTTCACATAAAACCTATAAATTTCTAAAGAAACGTAAGAATGAGGGAGTTAATTGTTTTATTTCACAATGTAGCATTACAGAAATTCAGGAGAAACTACGTTTTGCGTAAAAACCTTTTTCATCAATCGCTAAAGGATCGAACTCTACTTGATGCCAAATACAGTGACGAAGTGTGAAAAGTGGTGTTCTTTATTGTCATTTTAAATGTTTTGTCTTGAGACTTAGTAGTTTCAAATGCAGGAATAATTTGAAATTGTGTTCTTTAAAACAGGAAAGATAAAAATTGTGCCCGAGTAAGTCATTTGTACCTAAGGAATCAAAATTCCCACTATTTTCTCTGATTCCAGTTAAAACTTGGAATGATCAATAGAATTGTTATATAAACATTTTACACGGATTCTGGTTTCCTTAACTAATCCTTCCATTGTATTCAAATGTGTGATAAGAAGAATACAATTAACTTTTAATTGTAACTGGTTTACAGATTAACAAGTTACAGATAAGGAATTCAAAAATTCTGCTGGATAATTATTAATTTCAATTTCCTTTTCGCAAATTATTTTATCACAGCAAACACTACGAAATTCTGGTATAGCCTATGGGGTACTGATAACACTCAAGCAGGTGGCTGGGGTTTTGTCTTAGTTCAAATTTTGTACTTCGGATGTTTCCAACATTAGCTCCATCATTAGAAAATCCTTTTTAAGTTACAATTTCGCCAATAAAACTAGGTTCATATGGAAAATTAAAGAGCAATTGTTTCTGCTAATACATTTCAAGTGTCTTCAAACAGATAATTAATCTGTATATATGAATACTGCTATCATAAAATGAACTGTGACTATATTTAGAAGTATAACTGAAAGTTAAGAATTGAACATTAGGAATAATTAAAAAAAATGGTGTCTGTGAATCGAACCTGGAACTTGTGATTGGAACTCCAAGCGCTAACCGACTGAGCTAATTTTACTTGTATTGATGTGACACCTACAATTTGTTGTAGTGGCAAAATTTATGGAGAATTTTGAGTGTTAACTTGAAATTTCATTTTTTCCCATTCTTAATGGCTTTATGCACACTTAATTTTTACATTAGCAACATCTATGACAAACTACCTTTCGAATTATGTACGTTTCATTCCTGTATGATTAATGTTAGGAATCTTTACGCTACATGAAACTGAAGGTATTTCTATAATGATACCAAGATGCTTTTTTTTTTTTTTTTTTTTTTTTTTTTTTTTTTTTTTTTTTTTTTTTTTTTTTTAGGTCGCACAACTGCTGTGGTCATTAGCGCCCAACACTGCCCATAGTAAAAAAGAACCGGGGTTAGAAATTAAATGGCTTTCGCCATATTTGCACGATGTATAAAAAGTAAAACTTTTAACAGAATGCCAAAATATCAGACAATTCGAATGGTAAACATAAATCATGACGGAGACGGATAAAATGGACATTGAACTAAAAGATGATTCACAGTAAAAGGATCAGCACAGTGCTCACATAAGGGAGCAGGACCACCACGTAATAAATACTGGTGGTTATAACGGCAGTGGCCAATACGAAGCCGGGCCAGAACAATCTCTCGGCGGTAGGATCGAGATGACGTTGACCAGAGATCAGGCACAGGTTTAATGGCTCGCAATTTGTTCCCTGACAGGGATTACCAATGTAGATACCAACGGGAGATAATACCCTGGAGATACCAGCGCGAAGGTCATCAGAGCTAGTTGGAAAGGTAGATAGCCGAGGAAGGAGAACTGCCTCCTTGGCAGCCGTATCCGCAGCCTCATTCCCCAACACTCCCACGTGGCCAGGGACGCACATAAACGTCACTGTAGTGCCGCTCGTTGAAAGAGAAGTAAGGCAATTGCGGATGCTTTGTACCAGGGGATGGGCCGGATATAGCATGCGAAGGCTCAACAAAGCACTCAGAGAGTCCGAGCAAATGACACTCTTATTCAGCGAGTTTCTCCGGACGTATTGGGTTGCTTGATATAATGCATACAGCTCAGCTGTAAAGATGGAACTCCACTCAGGAAGACGATATTTAAAAGAGACGTTGCCAAGTACAAAGGCACACCCAACACCCTGGTCTGTCTTTTAGCCATCAGTGTAAATGAACAAATTGTCATCAAATTTGAACCGGAGTGCGTGAAATTCTCTCTGGTAGACGAAACTAGGTGTGGAGTCCTTTGGAAGAGAATGAAGGTCAAAGTTAACACTGACTTCGGGGCTTCGCCACGGTGGAGAGGTGCTCTCTCCAGTCGCGAAGATAGCAGGCATTGTAACACCAAGCTGGCCGAGTAGCGAACGTAAGCGTACTCCTGGCGGTAGCAGAGCAGACGGGCGCATAGCGAAGAGACTGTCAAGTGAGTCGTTAAAAAAGCTGCATACGTCGGGTGTCCTCGCATGGCCGACAAACGACTAGCGTAACGGCTAAGCAGGAGTTCCCGACGGTAAGAAAGGGGTAGTTCGGCGGCCTCGGCATAGACGCTCTCAACGGGGCTAGTGTAAAATGCTCCTGTCGCCAGACGGATTCCATGGTGGTGGATTGTATTAAGGCGGCGCGGTATGGATGGTCGAGCCGAAGAATAAACGATGCTACCATAGTCCAGTTTGGACCGAACTATGGCGTGATACAGATGGAGGAGAGTAGACCTGTCAGCTCCCCACGAGGTGCCACTTAACACCTGCAGCACATTGAGAGAGCGGGTACAGCGAGCTGCCAAACGGGATATGTGGGGAGACCAACTTAGCTTCCTGTCGAAAACAAGTCCCAAGAACGTCGTGGTATTCACAAATGGAAGTACTATGGGGCCCAGACGAAGCGACGGGGGAACGAACTCCTTTCGCCGCCAGAAGTTCATGCAGACTGTCTTGTCAGCTGAGAATCGAGAGCCAGTGTCCATACTCCACGCGTGGAGAGTATCTAGGCACCGCTGAAGGCGCCGCTCCAGGAGACCCGTTTGCTCAGAGCTGCTGTAGATCGCGAAGTCGTCCACAAAGAGGGACGCCGACACTCCCAGTGGAAGGTGATCGGCTATAGAATTGATTGCCACTGCAAATAAAACAACGCTTAGGACCGAGCCCTGGGGGACTCCGTTCTCCTGAATAAAAGTGCTCGATAAAACCGAACCAACACGCACTTTAAAAACACGGTCTGTTAAAAATTCGTGGATAAAAATTGGCAGGCGACCACGAAAACCCCATGTAAGCAGAGTGCGGAGGATGCCCATTCTCCAGCAGGTGTCGTATGCCTTTTCCAGATCAAAGAACACCGCTACTGTCTGGCGCTTCCGTAAAAAGTTATTACTGAGGCAGACAGGGCAACAAGATGATCCACTGCAGAACGGTGCTTGCGAAACCCACATTGGACATTAGACAGATGTCGCGTTTCAAGCAACCATACCAGGCGCCCGTGAATCATGCTTTTTATCACATTGCATACGCTACTGGTGAGGGAAATGGGGCGGTAGCTGGAAGGGAGACATTTGTCCCTCCCAGGCTTTGGTATGGGAATGACTATGGCTTCACGCCAGCGTCGCGGCAAGGTGCCTTCTATCCATATGCGGTTGTAGGTGGCCAGTAGGAAGTGCAAGCTCGTTGGTGAAAGGTGTTGCAGCATAGCCACGTGAATGCCATCTGGTCCTGGAGCGGAGGACCGCGAAGACGAGAGTGCGTGGTGGCGCTCTCATACAGTAAACTCGGTATTGTAGCATTCACGGTTCTGAGAGGTAAAGGGCAATGGAGTCGCCTCCACCGTCCGTTTCCTAGCTAGGAAAGCGTCAGTGTAATGTGAAGAGCTAGAGACCTCTGCAAAATGTCGACCCAGTGCTTTGGCTATTTGTGGAGGATCGACGACGGTGTCAGATGCGACACACAGACCGGGAATCGGGGAATGAGCCATAGTGCCTGAAATTTTTCTGAGGTTACCCCAAATGATGGAGGAAGGGGGTAGACCTTTTGAAAGAGCTCGTGAATGAGCGCCAACTGGCGCGTTTTCAGTCGCGAAAGAGGCGACGACAATAGGCCCGCAGCCGTTTGTATTGGATGCAGTTGTCGAGCGTGGGCCGTTGTTTGAAGATTCTAAGGGCACGTCGCCGTGCTCGCAGAGCGTCACGGCATTCCGTGGTCCACCACGGGACAAGTGGACGACGTGCGTGGGAAGTCTTGCAGGGGATGGAACATTCCGCGGCAGTCAGAATAACTGTAGTAATGTGTTCCACTTGGTCGTCTATACCAGGATAATGGTAAGTACCAAAATCCGCCAGTTTTTTTTTTTTTTTTTGTGGTTTTAGGGCGCACAACTTCTATGGTCATTAGCGCCCAGCCAAGAACATAGATTCGCTATGATCTAAAAAAATTTAGACTGTCAGAACATCAACAATAGGCTAAAAACGAAAGATAAAAGACAATTAAAAGAGTTAAATATCCTTGGATAAGTTGGCCAAGTTGATAAAACGCAAAACTCGAGCAGCTGCTCGTGTGTCATCAGCTAAAATTTCCTCCAGAGTAGACGGAAAGTGAAGGGCTACACGGAGATGATTAAAATTAACACAAGTCAGTAAAACATGTCGCACTGTCAGCAGTTCACCGCAGGAGCATAGCGGTGCAGGTTCGGCGGATAGCAAGTGACGGTGGCTGAAACGGCAATGACCGATCCGCAACCGAGCCAGGATGACCTCTTCCCGCCGAGAGGGGCGTGAGGATGTCCTCCAAGCGGTCGGGATCGGTTTGACAGTTCGCAATTTATTGTTGTACAGTGAAAGCCACACACTGTGCCATTGCGACACGATACTCCGGCGAAGAGCCCGTTGAACATCGTCCAATGGGACGCAAAAGGTAGCCATGCGAGGCAAAAGAGCTGCTGCCTTGGCTGCTGTGTCGGCGGCCTCATTCCCGGGCACACCCACATGGCCAGGGACCTACAGGAAAGAAACGTGACAGCTGTCATCCGCCAGCAACTGGAGGGAGCGTTGGATCCGATACACGAGAGGATGGTTCGAGAAAGGGTCCTTGAGACTCTGCAGGGCACTAAGGGAGTCAGAACATATGGCATAGAAAGGGTGGCGGTGGCGGCAGGTATACAAAACGGCCTGGTGGAGGGCGAAAAGCTCAGCCGTGAAGTTCGAGCACCGGTCAGGGAGCTTGTATTGGAAACGGTTGTCCCCGACGACGAAGGCAGATCCGACACCGGCAGTGCTCTTGGAACCATCAGTGTAAATAAATACGGCATTATCGAACCGCGAACGGAGTTCGACAAGCCTCGAGCGGTATACCAAATCCGGAGTGCTCTCCTTGGGGAGCGAACTAAGTTCGAGGTGTGTGTGAACCTGGGCCTGATGCCACGGTGGCAATGGGCTTTCGCTCAACCGAAGGGTGAAAGGAAGGGTAAAATCGAGCCGCTGTAGCAGGCGGCGAAACCGAACTCCCGGTGGAAGCAAGGCAATCGCAGACAACTGATATTGGCGATCGAGTGAGTCGTCAAAAAATAATCTGTAAGATGGATGGTTGGGCATCGACCTTAGGCGGCATGCGTACCGACACAAGAGTATGTCACGTCGATTGGTCAAGGGTAATACAGCAGCCTCGGCATACAGACTTTCAACAGGGCTGGTATAAAATGCACCGGTCGCCAGACGTAATCCACGATGGTGGATAGAGTTGAGACGGCGGAGAATCGACGGCCGTGCTGAAGAGTATACAAGGCTTCCATAGTCGAGCTTCGACTGAACAATGGCCTGGTAAAGGTGAAGCAGGACGGTACGATCCGCTCCCCATGACGTGCCACTGAGGACACGAAGAACGTTAAGGGATCGGGCACAACGGGCAGCCAGGTAGGACACATGTGTGGACCAGCAAAGTTTCCGATCCAACATGAGTCCCAAGAATTTTGTAGTCTCCACGAAAGGGAGAGCAACAGGGCCGAGACGTAGAGAAGGTGGAAGAAATTCCTTGTATCTCCAGAAATTGATACACACAGTTTTCTCAGTGGAGAATCGGAAGCCGTTTGCGATGCTCCAGGAATATAGACGGTCAAGACAGCGCTGGAGAGAACGCTCCAAGAGACACGTCCGCTGGGCGCTACAATAAATTGCGAAATCGTCAACAAAAAGAGATCCGGAGACGTCGGCTGAAAGGCAGTCCACGATCGGATTGATTGCAATGGCAAAGAGCGCCACACTCAAGACGGAGCCCTGTGGTACCCCATTCTCCTGGCAAAAGGTATCTGACAAAACAGAGCCCACCCGTACCCGGAACTTGCGATCCGCCAAAAACGCTTGAATGAAAAGAGGAAGGCGGCCCCGAAGGCCCCATGTGTGCAATGTGCGGAGAATGCCCGCTCTCCAACAGGTATCGTATGCCTTCTCCAAGTCGAAGAACACGGCTACTGTTTGACGCTTCTTTAGAAAGTTGTTCATAATGAAGGTCGACAACGTAACGAGGTGGTCAGCAGCAGAGCGGTGTCGACGAAAACCGCATTGGATATTAGTCAGGAGGCGGCGAGATTCGAGGAGCCAGACCAACCGAGCGTTAACCATGCGTTCCATCACCTTACAGACGCAGCTCGTCAGAGAAATGGGGCGATAACTGGAAGGAAGGTGTTTGTCCTTCCCTGGTTTGGGGATGGGGACAACAATGGCTTCACGCCAACTTGTGGGAACATGACCTTCAGTCCATATGCGATTGTAGGTACTAAGAAGAAAGCACTTGCCCGCAGGAGAGAGGTTCTTCAGCATCTCAATATGAATGGAATCGGGCCCGGGAGCAGAAGACCGGGACAGGGCGAGAGCACGATCTAGCTCCTGCATGGTGAAGGCGACGTTATAATTTTCCCGATTAAAAGAGCGGAAAGAAGGCGGCCGTGCCTCCTCTACCTGTTTGCGAGGGAGAAAGGCAGGGTGGTAAAGGGCAGAGCTCGAAACCTCCGCAAAGAAACGACCCAATGCGTTTGAAACATCAGCTGGGTCCACGAGGACTGTGTTCTCCACGGTCAGGCCAGGAATCGGGGAGTGGACCTTGATGCCGGACAAACGGCGTAGGCCACCCCAGACAACCGTGGAGGGAGTAAAACGGTTAAAAGAACTAGTAAAAGCAGTCCAGCAAGCTTTCTTGCTGTCGTTTATGATACGACGGCACTGCGCTCTCATACGTTTGTAATTGATGCAATTCTCCAAAGTCGGGTGGCGGCGGAAGGTGCGTAAAGCACGGCGCCGGGCTCGAAGCGCGTCGCGGCAGGCTGCAGTCCACCAAGGGACCTGGACACGACGTGGAGAAGAGGATGTACGGGGTATGGAACGTCCAGCAGCAGTGAGAATAACCTCTGTGAGGTATTCGACCTGACTGTCACAGTTGGGAAAATTCTGATTGTGAAAAACAGCCATGGAAGAATAAAGCCCCCAGTCGGCTTTAGAAATGTTCCAACTGGTGGGACGTGGAGATGGGGAATGATGCAGGAAGTGGATGATACAAGGGAAATGGTCACTCGAGTACGTGTCAGAAAGTGCATACCACTCAAACCGACCGGCAAGCTGAGGAGTGCATATTGCGAGGTCTATATGGGAGTAAGTGTGTGTGGTGTCTGAAAGGAAGGTCGGTGCACCGGTGTTGAGGCAGACAAGATCGAGTTGGTGGAGAATGTCCACCAAAAGGGAGCCTCTCGGACAAGGTGCCGGAGAGCCCCATAGGGGGTGGTGGGCATTAAAGTCGCCTACCAACACGAAAGGTGAAGGGAGCTGGTCAATAAGGTGTAGCACATCTGCCCTTGTAAGGGCAGATGCGGATGGCAAATATATATTACAGAGGGAGAAGGTAAATGTGGATAAGGTGATGCGGACGGCAACTGCCTGTAGGTGAGTGTGCAAGGAAATGGGATGGAAATAGACGTCGTCTCGAAGGAGCATCAGAACCCCTCCATGGGCTGGGACACCTTCCACGGGTGGCAGGTCGAACCGCACAGAGGTGTAGTGTGGAAAGTCTGCACGATCACGTGGACGCAACTTAGTTTCCTGGAGGCAGACTAGAAGCGGGCAGTGCAATCGAAGGAGTAGTTTTAGCTCCTCCCGATTAGAACGAATGCCGCGAATATTCCATTGAAGGAGCGCCATGATTAAAATGAGAGAAGAAATAAAGATAAAAACCAAGTAGCGAGCGGGGTCACCTCGACGGCCGCTGAGGACCGGATTTCGAGGGAGCACTGCTATCGCTGTCTGGGGGCAAAGGGTCATGTTCCATTGGTTCGACCGACGCGCCTGCCACCTCCCTGAGTTGATCAGGAGGGGCAGTTTCCACCGCCGGTAAAGGGCCGGGCGCCCGGCAAACGGAGCGTCCCGGTGAAACAGAAGACGGCCGAGGCCGGCAACTGTTGGACGGCGTGACAGATGGGTCACGCCTCGGCGGGGAAGGAGAGGAACTCTTTTTCTTGTCAGCTCTTCTGGAAGAGTGACGGCGGGAAGAGGCAGTTGACGGTTGGGAAGCCTGAGAACGCAGAAAATCCTCACGGACGGGTTCCTTTTTCAAGGTCCGGGCATCTTGTTTAGGTGCCCGCGGTTTACTAGATGTTGACGAAGACTGTACCTTAGAAGCAGCAGGAGGAAGCGGGGACGTGGAACGGGCAATCTTCGGGCTGGCGGATCGCACAACTGTGTCAGCGAAAGTGAAGTCACATGTCTGTGTACTGGAATCCTTGGTAGGTCGAGTTGAGGTGAGTACCTTACTGTATGTACCTGCTGGGAGGACAGTGGGCTTTCGACTCGCCAACAACTTTCGAGCGGCAGATGTTGATACCTTCTCCGTGACCCGAATTTGCTGAATGATTTTTTCATCCTTATATACAGGGCAGTCGCGAGAGGAAGCCGCATGGTCACCGTTGCAGTTTAGGCAGTGAGGGGACGGAGGTGGGCAATCCCCCTCATGGGCGTCCCTACCACAAGTGACACACTTTGCTGCATTTGGGCAATGTTCACGGGTATGATTGTACCTGTGGCATTGAAAACAGCGCGTTGGGTTAGGCACATAAGGTCGGACAGAGATGACTTCATACCCTGCTTTGACCTTCGACGGGAGGTCAACTCTGTCGAACGTCAAAAACACAGTACGAGTCGGTGTCAATTGGTTATCGACCTTTTTCATCACCCTGTGGACGGCTGTCACACCCTGATCGGACATATACGATTGGATGTCTTCATCAGACAGCCCGTCAAGGGATCTCGTAAAAACTACCCCCCTTGACGAGTTGAGTGTGCGGTGTGCTTCTACCTTAACGGGAAACGTGTGCAACAACGTAGTACGTATAAGTTTTTGGGCTTGGAAGGCGCTGTCCACTTCCAGCAACAATGTGCCATTGCGCTGACGTGAACAGGTTTTAACAGGGCCAGCAATTGCATCTACACCTTTCTGTATAACGAAAGGATTGACAGAATTGAAATCCTTTCCGTCGGTGCGAGAGACAACCAGAAATTTAGGCACATTAGGCAGAGTCTTTTTAGGCTGAGGCGAGTCTAACTTACGTTTGTGGGTCAACGTCACGAAAGAAGATAAGGAGGAAGTCATCGCGGAAGTGTCCCCCGTGATTACCGGCGTCTCCGATGGCGCGCTCCTTCCTAGTGGGGGCCCTCTCCGAGGGCTTACCCGCCTTAGGTGATTGTTCACACCTCAGGTCACACCTCCCGAGAACTGACGGAGGGACCAATCGGCACGTTCGGAAGGTACCAGCTCGGGTAATCACCCCTCCCTGGGCCTGGCCTTTACCAGGGGGTACGTACGTGCCTTACATGTCTACCCGGGGCGGGGAATTACGCGTTACCCCGTCACCTGCTACGCACGATAATGCGTGGGTCGGCCTTCAGACACGCACAGGGAGGAAAGAAGAAGAGGATAGGAAAGGAAGAGAAAGAAGGAAAGAAAAGAAGTGTCTCAAACGCCGAGGCGGAGACTAATGAGGAGAAGAAGGCTAGGAGAGTTCCATGAGAGAAAGACAGAAAACGAAAGGTAAGAAAGGAAGGAACGAAGGAAGAAAAAGCACAACAAGAACCACCGTATCTCACGAAATATGCCCGTCTCCGGGCGAAGGCATAAACCGGGAGGGAAAGTGAAGCAGCCTGGGGCAGAAGAAAGGCTGCTCCGGCTCGGGGCCCCGTGCGCGCCACACACGTACCCACAAAAGAACTGTGGGCCCCCTGGGGGGAAAATCCGCCAGTGACAAGTAGAGCCCACAGTCCGCTTTGGTTAACTGCCAGCGGTGTGGATGCTCAAGGGTGTCAGGCATCATTAGGTGAATTACACACGGAAAATGATCGCTCGAATGTGTGTCAGAGAGCAGACCATTCAAGACGCCGTGCCAGCTGAGCAGTGCAGATAGCTAGATCTATATGGCTGAAAGTGTTTGTGGTGTCCGAAAGATAAGTTGGTTCACCAGTTTTAAGGCAGATGAGCTGAAGTTGGTTCACTATATCTGCCAGGAGGGAGCCCCGTGGAAATGGTCATGGGGAGCCCCAAAAACGACGCGGAAGCTGGTCAATAAGATCTAGGAGATCGGATCTAGTGACGGGAAAGGAGGAAGGAGCGTAAATATTGCTCAGTGTGAAAACAAATTCAGGAAGGTATATCCGGACAGCAACAGCTTGTATTGGAGTACACAAAGGGACCGGTTTACTGTGTACGTCATTCCGAATAAGCAACATTACACCCTCATGGGCTGGAATTCCTGCCACTGGAGGAAGGTCAAAGCGAACGGTAGTGTAGCGTGGGAAAGTAATTCGAGTACCAGGGAGCAATTTTGTCTCCTGTAGAGAGAATATAATTGGGTGATACGTTCGCGTTAGAAGCTGCAGTTCAGTCCAATTCTCCCGGATACCACGAATGTTCCGTTGAAGAATATCCATAATAGGAGAAAATGAGATGAAGGTGGACATCAGCCCGACGAAGGCGGCGGGCCACAGTGCGAATGTTCGCAACTGGTGGTGTCTGAGACGGGAGAGTCTTGCTCCATATTCTCAGAGGTGACCACAGCAGCTGCGTGAGTGTGGTCAGCAGCCCCATCTTTGGCTGATGCACCTGGAGAGACTATAGGCTTCCAGGGGATGCCATCGTCGCAGTGAGGTAGAAGGGGGGGGGGAAGTATTCCCCTATTTGACTCTGGTGGAGCTCCTTGGTTGGCCCAGATGTTTTGGAAGGGGGTGCGGAGGAAATCCTCGTGCAAATGCTCCTTCTTAGAATTACCGGGCTATCTGTGGTTTCACAGCTGAAGATGAAGATTTGGAAGAGGTACTCACACTTTACGTTGAACGTGACGCTGTTGTCGATGTAGACTAATACTGTAGTAAACTGTAGGTCAAAAGTCTGTGTGGCCATATCCCGTGTTGGTGGAGACGTTGCAACTACAGTACTGTAGTTACCACGTGGCGGGGTCTTAGGCTTACGACTGGTGTACATCTTACGTGCAACTTTTATTGGAACCTTTTCCTTCACACGGATTTCCTGGATGGCTCGTTCATCGGCAAACACTGGACATTCCCGGGAGGAAGCAGCATGATTCCCGTTACAATTGATGCAATGGCGGGACGGTAGTGGACAAATCCCCTCATGTGCCTCTTTACCACAGGTGACACATGTTACTGGGTTCTTGCACGTCTGGCTTGTGTGGTTGAAGTGATGACACTGATAACACGGAGTACGGTTGGGGATGTAAGGTCGTACTGTGATGACCTCATACCCTGCCTTGATCTTCGGCGGCAGAGCCACTCGGTCGAAGATCAGGAACACTGTGCGAGTGGGGACTAAAACATTGTTCTCCTTTTTTTGTGACTGTGTACGGCGATGACGCCTTGCGCAGCCAGATATTTGTTTAGTTCATCCTCAGTCAGACCATCCAAACTGGCTGAGAAGACTACGCCTCGGGAATAATTGAGGATTGGATGAAGCTCAACTCTAACTGGGTAGCTATGGAGCAGAGTAGCCTTAAGCAGCTGCTGTGCCTGGGAGCCACATTATGTTTTTAATAGTAGTGTTCCATTACGCAGGCGGGTGCAGGTCTTAACTGGTCCGGCAATGGCATCAACCCCTTTTTGAATAATAAATGGGTTCACCGACGAAAAGGATTGTCCTTCATTACGGGTCACCACAAGAAACTTTGATGTCTGTAAATTTTTCTGTTCAGACACACTATTGTCTATTACATCAATTTCTAAAGGCTCTTTCCATTTTCTTTTTTCTTATAACCATCACGGATGTAACCCCCATGATTGCCAGTGTCTGATGGCACGCTCCTTCCTGCTGGGGGCCCTCAACGGAAGCACACCCGCCTTGGGTGATTGTTCCCACCCCAGGTCACACCTCCCAATCTACAGACGGAGGGACCAATCGGCGAATCGGGAAGGTATCAGCGCAGGCAATTGCTCCTCCCCTGATCTGTCCTTAACCAGGGGTACGCACGCACCCTACATGCCAGCCTGGGGCTGGGACTTACATATTACCCAGTCACCCATATGGGTGGCCTTTAATTGCGTACAGGGAGGAGGAAGAGAAACAGAAGGAGGAGAAGCGTCAAACGCTGATGCGGAGGCAAATAAAGAAGTGAAAGAAGAGCTTAAGTCAAAAAGGTCAGGACTTCGGGGAACCGAAGGATGCACAGACTGTCCCCAAGAGAGGGGAAAAGGACAGAAGAAGAAGCGTCATGTAGCACGGAAAGGAAAGAGTGCTACAAAGGCTGGGGCCCCGTGCTGCCACGCACGTAATCACCACAGAGCGGTGAGCCCCCTGGGGGGACCAAGATGCTGGCAACTACACCCAGATTTTATGAGAGTGTAATAAAGGGATGGATAGAGAGAAGTGGCTGAAAATCTCATGAACTGGGGCACAGGTTACCATCTTAGTACAGCCTGGAATTCTGCTATGTAATTATTAAAAAATTTACGAGGACAGCTGCAGCACCTACAGAAGACCTGTCAATACAATTATATTATACAACGAAGCTAATGTTTGTTCTGACAAAGTATTACGGAGCTGCAACATCTACATAAGAGAAAGAACACTAATAGTATCAATTTTTTTTTATATTTGTATTTCATGTAATAATGCTTCCCATAAGTTCGGTATCTATAGGAAACCCAGAACCTGATATGTGATAATACCTTCTACATTGTCACAGTACCGCCCAACGGGTAGCTCTCAGTAATTATGTTTGGAGAAATTCATCAATATAGATAAAATGCACCGAAAACACTGACCTTGCCAATGTACAAAATTGTTACTCTTAATTTTTGTAGCATATGTATATGGACATTTAATATTCATTACCGGCCTGGGGCCCGGGGGCGGGGAAAGTTTAGCGCTCGCTTGGCAAGACCGTGACGTTAGAATTTACCACGCAGCTAGCGAGGCGTCATTGTTTTATATACGATAAAGTTAAATTTAATAATTAAAACAGATGTGCGACAGTTTCTGAAAGGGTTCAAATGACGCGTCTAGTAATGAGCAGACATCCCTCCTATCAAGAACATATAAAAAGCTATAATATAATGAAAATACGGCAATTTAGTGTATGTAAAAAAAACTTAACTTGTAAACCAATTAAGATACAGAGGTCAGCAAGGGCTCATATAACGTCTCAAGGTGCATCACCTGATAAGCTGACATTCGAAGTAAATAAATATTAATCACACGGAACCTAATTCAATAATACTGTTAAGAACATGACGGACAAGACAGCATGGCAGTGTTTGTTCGCAGGAGCCGTATTAGAAAATGATTATATCACATTATGGAAAATTACTTACGCATGTTTTCTTTGTGTAAATAATTTGTAACCACTCCACAGGAGAAATGAAATTTCTTGACATTTTAATTACTGTGTTGTTGTGGTCTTCAGTCCGGAGACTGGTTTGATGCAGCTCTCCACAATACCCTATCCTGAGCAAGCCTCTTCATCTCCACATAAGAACGACAACCTACATCTGTCTGAATCTGCTTACTGTATCCATCTCTTGGTCTTCCCCTGCGATTTTTTCCCCCACACACTTCCCTCCAACGCTAAATTAACAATTCCTTGATGTCTAAGAATGTGTCCTACCAATCTATCCCTTCTTTTAGTCAAGGTATGCCAGAAATTCCTTTTCTCCCCAATTCTGTTCAGTACCTCCTCATTAGTTACGCGATCCACCCACCTAATCTTCAGCATTCTTCTGTAGCACCACATTTCAAAAGCCTCTATCCTCTTTCTGTCCACACTGTTTATCGTCCATGTCTCACTCCCATACAAGGCAACACTCCATACAAATGCCCTCAGAAAGGACTTCCTTAGGCCTAAATCAATATTCGATGTTAACAAATTTCTCTTTTTCAAAAACGCTTTTCTACCCATTGCCATTCTGCATTTTATATCCTCTGTGCTGCGCCATCATTTGTTATTTTACTGCCCAAGTAACAAAACTCATCTACCTCCTTTATTGCTTCGTTTCCCAATCTAATTCCTTCAGCATCACCTGATTTTCTTACACTGCACTCCATTACCCTAGTTTTGCTCTTGTTAATGTTCATCTTATATGCACCTTTCAGCACACTGTCCATTCCATTCAATTGCTCTTCCAGGTCCTTTGCTGTATCTGACAGAATTACTATGTCATCGGCAAAACGCAATGTTTTTAATTCTTCCCCCTGAACTTTTATTCCTTCACCAAATTTCTCCTTGCTTTCCTTTATAGCTTGTTCAATGTACAAATTGAATAACATTGGAGAAAGGCTACAACCCTGTCTCACTCCCTTCCCAACCACTGCATCCCTTTCATGCCCTTCAACTCTGACAACCGCTGTCTGGTTTTTGTACAAGTTGTAAATAACCTTACGCTCCCTATAATTTACTCCTGCTTTTTTCAGAACTTGAAAGAGTTTATTCCAATCAACATTGTCAAAAGCCTTCTCCAAATCTACAAAAGCTAGAAATGTAGATTTGCCTTTTCTTAATCTATCTTCTAGGATAAGCTGTAAAGTGAGTATTGCCTCCTGTGTTCCTACATTTCTCCTGAACCCAAACTGATCTTCCCCGAGGTCGGCTTCTACCAGCTTTTCCATCCTTCTGTATATAATTCGCGTTAATATTTTGCAGCCATGACTTATGAAACTGATGGTTCTGTAGTTTTCACACCTGTCTGCACCTGCTTTCTTAGGGATGGGGATTATTACATTTTTCTTAAAGTCTGAGGGTACTTCACCTGTTTCATACATCTTACACACCAGGTGAAACAATTTTGTCATGGCTGGTTCTCCCAGAGACTTCAGTAGCTCTGAGGGAATATCATCTATTCCAGGGGCCTTGTTTCGACTTAGGTCTTTCAGGGCTCTGTCAAATTCTTCTCTCAGTACAGTATCTCCTATTTCATCTTCATCTACATCCTCTTCCCTTCCTACAATATTGTCTCGAAGTTCATTTCCTTTGTAGAGCCCCTCTATATATTCTTTCCACCTTTCAGCTTTCCCTTCTTTGCTGAGAACTGGTTTTCCATCAGTGTCCTTGATATTCATAGAGCTGTTTTTCTTATCTCCAAATGTTTCTTTTATTTTCCTGTAGGCTGTATATTTTTCCCCTATTTATACATTCTTCTACATCCTTGCATTTGCCTTCTAGCCACTCCTGCTTAGCCATTTTGCACTTCCTGACAATCTCATTTCTTAGTCGTCTGTACTCCATTTTGCCTGTTTCATTTACTGCATTTTTATATTTTCTCCTTTCATCGATTAAACTCAGTATCTCCTGTGATATCCAAGGATTTTTTGTAGGTCTTTCCTTCCTACCTATTTTGTCCTCTGCTACCTTCACTATTTCATCTCTCAATTTTACCCATTCCTCCTCTACTGTTTTATTTCCCCCCGTTTCTGTCAATTGTTGTCTAAAGCTCCCTCTGAAATTTTTAAGAACCTCAGGTTCCTTCAATTTATCCAGGTCCCATCTCCTTATTTTCCTACCTTTTTGTACTTTCTTTAGTTTCAGCCTACAGTTCATAACCAACAAGTTATGGTCAGAGTCTATATCTGCCCCTGGGTATGTCTTACACTGTAGAACCTGATTCCGAAATCTATGTCTTACCATTATAAAATCTATCTGATATCTTCCGGTGTCTCCAGGTCTCTTCCAAGTATACAACCTTCTTTTGTGATTCTTAAACCAGGTGTTTGTTATAACTAAATTATGTTCTGTGCAAAATTCTACCAGGCGGCTTCCTCTTTCATTCCTTTTGCCCAGACCATATTCACCTACTATCTTCCCTTCCCTTCCTTGTTCTACTACTGAATTCCAGTCTCCCATAACAATTCAGTTTTCCTCTCCCTTAATCTTCTGTATAATTTCCTTTAGCTCCTCATATATTTCTTCGATTTCCTCATCATCGGCAGAGCTAGTTGGCTTATAAACCTGTACTACTGTTGTCGGTGTTGGCTTCGTATCTATCTTGACAATGATAATGCGATCACTGTGCTGGTCATAGTAGTTTACCCGCATTCCTATTTTCTTATTCATTATCAATCCTACTCCTGTGATACCCCCAACTGATTTTGTATTTATAATCCTGTACTCACCTGACCAGAAATCCTGTTCATCCTGCCACCGAACTTCACTAATCCCCACTACATCTAACTTTTTAATTACTATGCTCAGTTTTATATTTGTGTTTTGTGTGTTTAAAGATATATCCCTTTCACACTCAAGGTTGTAGGTGATGTGGCAATATAGAGATGTGTAAGACGAAATACGTGCAGTAATTCATTACAAAACAAGTTCATTTCCATAAATTCTGTACCCTCGACATTTGTTTCGGGCCTTCACTACAAATTTTATGATCTGCACCATCTTACAGTAACATGCGTTTAGAATAAATGACGTATTGTAGCTTCGCATGTTAAAATGATATCAACACCACAAGTCTTTCTTGTCGCCATTTTAAGTGTGCTGGAAGTTGGCCGACTGCTGGTTTCGCCCACTGTAGAAACATGGAACTAAAATACGTTGCGCACGTTACCACAGTCCATCCACGATTTTGTCACGCAGGCTCGAACTTCCTAGAGCGAATGACGAAGAAAAATCGAGCGATACCAATACCTCACAAATGCGCGTGCAGAACCTTAAAGGGTTAATTGTATGAATGTACGGTGTACTTTACAAAAGAGATGTACGTTGGCGAGGGGTGGCAATGAGGAATTTTGTGACGTATGGGATTTTCCAGAGGACAGGTATGTTTTCATATTCCCAGTTATTTGACAAAAACAAAGTTCGCGGTCAGGCACAGATTAATGGGACGTTTTTTTTTATGCAATACACAGTATCCTGGTGGGGTAATTCGAAATGTTTTCCGCATAGTAAATTTTGTCTGCGGGGGGGGGGGGGGCGGCGGCTCGCGAGCTGCATTAGATATGCTAACGTACAGTGCTTCTACCAGTGAGTGTTTTGATCGTTTAAATAAACAGACTTGTTACAATTTAAACAAAAGTGTTGTGAAAATTATTTCTTATCTACTGCACTCTTCAATTTTAGTTTAGTTTTAATCAATCTGCAGGTGGGGACTGCGGACAAATTTTTACCATCCCCTAGATAGAGCAGAACTTAAGGTGCAGTGAATTTGTTAGTGTTAATGAGATTGTCCACCGATAGCCCTCTTTATAACCTCGCAACAGTCACGCACTGCAACAGATACAAAATATCCTACTGTATGATAAGTAGAATGACTAAAATTGCTTCAGACGATACAGAAGTATTAAAGAAAAAGATTATTCTTAAAGACAGAGCTGTAAACAATGGATACCAACCTGAATTTGTGTAGATAAATGATAAAGTTAAGAGACAATTCCAATTTACTACATGAAAGTACCCTTAAACGACTTTAAAAAGTTGCAAAACGCTACACAAGCGTGGTTTTTAAAGGTCCTATATCCAATAACGTTGCATTTCGTAAGTTAAAGATTAATGTTGGTTTTAGCACTCCCAATACCCTACCTCAACTACTCATCCATTCTGTTGAAGGGAAGGCCCAAAGCAAAGGTCTGGTATCTTAAGTTAGGTGCAGTGATTGTAATTCAATATATACTAGACAATGTGATAGGAACTTAAAGTTTCGAGATCACACAACACTACACAAACAGTCCACATTTAAAGAACATTTGAGAATGTCCAAACAATATTACTGGCACTGAGGATAACCTTAAGGTAATAAACTTTGTTGATAAAGGTGGAACGATGGATTTATGGGAAGTCATGGAAATTTATCTATTTGGAAATAAGTGATGAAGCGGTATTGAATGAGCAGACAATCTAAAAATAGTTTCTTTTTTTGAATTCTTTCGCAAGTTGCTTTGCACGTAACTGAAGTTTCAGTAGAAGGTTTTTTACCATTTTATTAACATTTACACCTTCCTTCCGGTGTCACTTTTTAATTTGATATGGATCACAATGTGGTAATGACCATACTATCGCCATTGTGTTCTCTATGTTTCAGTGCTTTTGCACCTACTTACTTTCTTACATGTCCACTTGTAATGATTGTTAGGTACAGTTTCAGTTGACACCTTCTGAACATACCTTCTATCTTCTGGGGTTCATTCTGTATCATCTTTGAAACCACAACCAGTCGTTTTCACAGTTTGTACGTGTACAGATTGGTACGTACATGGACAGGAATTGGAACATGTTTGTGGGTTAACACCTAAATATGCATATTTCATTATCTTTCCAGTAATAAGTCCACGAAATCAGTTTTGATCCCTATTTAAATGGCTGTTATATCCCGAGAGAAGGTGAGTAACTTGGTTGAAGTACTGGTTGATGGTTTTCCACGTGAAAGCGTTGGTTAATAAATGCACACTTAGTGTGTTGGTGATACCTTCGTACAGATTGCACAGTGATACAGAAATGTGTGATTACGTTATGTCGTCCTTGATCCGTGGCGGGGCACCGTCGCTACACTGCGCGGGTTCTCTGGCGCCACTTGCCGCGACTATCGACGGTATCCGCCTTCAGGCTGGAGTGTATCTGCCATGTGTGCGGACGTTTTGTAATTTTGCCAAGGGATGGAAGTTGGCGTCTGAACTCCAAGTGCGTGTTTTGACCGCCAGGACGGGGACTATGGGATCCACTGTGGATGGCTGCCGCTGAATAGTATGTTTAGATATTGATAGAATTGTGTTTATATTCGAATGTTGTCGCCGATTGTCACCGAAGCCGCCAACTCTGCTGAAATTTAAAGCATTTTATTTGAAAGTGAGGAGCGCTACTTTTGCCGAGAGCAGCTCCTTGGATTCCGGAAAGCTGTCATTAGATGAGAGTCTTGGCAGTAATTGTGTTCCTCTAATATTAAGTAGAATATCTTTACTGTGCGCCTGCATTACTGTTGACATCGGTGCCGAGTTGTTACTGTTTAATTGCCTTTAGTGCTTGGGTCTGGCTTTAACTGAAGAGTCCCACTGTCCCCGTATATTGGCTAGCATTGTTCTGGCAGTGTCTTCCGATTAAGCAGTAAAGATTTGAGATATGTATGTTATTTATGTTGTTCTTGCTAAGAAATTGCCCTTGCTGTTATGTTTACGGGTTCCGCTGCTTGTGGGCCCTGTGTCAAGTTGTTTGTCGCATCAGTGCCGCGGTGACGCCTGGCTCGTAGCATTCAGAGATCCAGAAGTTTCGCGGCCACCTTTTTTTTTGCGCCTTCTCCTTTAGTTAAGTTTTGATATTCCTACTCTTTCGGACTTCAGGGGCCACTGAGGCGTGTTCAGTTATTGCTCTTACGGATTTTAATATTTCTCACTTAAGGCAATTTGCCGATTAAGCAAGTAAATTTAATTCGGGTTGCTTTTATTTATATCTTATTAGAGGTTTTCCTTATTTGTATTTTATCAATGAATACCAAATTAATTGTTAAACCTCAAGTTAAATGTCAGGAGATGTTCGTTGGGTAAAGGTTTTCGTGTTTTACGACGTATTATTGGTAAATAGATTGTTATTAATTAATCAAAATAAACAGTTCTCGTTGGAGAAAGAGAGAAATGGCCAACTTAATTTCTTGGATGTATCGGTAATAAAACCAGAGGATGGAATTCTGGGCCATAAGGTATACAGAAAGAACACACATACTGATCGATACCTTCACAAGGAGTCAAACCATCATCCGAGGCAAAAAAGAGGTATCATCAAAACCTTGGTGGATAGAGCCAACAAAATCTGTGAGCCAGTTTACTTCGAGGATGAACGAAATCACTTACGGTCAGCCTTCAAGAAAAATGGATATGGTGCCAAAGAAATCGATTGAGCTCTCCATCAAAGAAGAGAGCAACAACAACGACAACAATCTGTAAAGGTTTCCTGCCGTACATTAGCAGAATTACTATTCGAATCGGGAAAGTATTGGCCAAGCACGGCGTCGAAACCATCTGAACATAAAAAGAACTACCGTCTGGGCCACTCTCAAAAATCGTCAGTGGCTGCACATGGTTTTTGAAAAAGGAAATTTGTTATGGCTTAAGGGCCAGTCATATCGCGCGCGCCGTCATTGGGTTCCGTGGCAGGCGCGGGCCCGGCCGTAGTAGTTCCCGGCCGTGCCACAGGAGGGCACGGTCGGCCTAACATCTGACGCGAGCTGCGCGCCGCCTGCTGGCGGGCCCGGTCAAACGGCCGACGTGACAGCCGTGTCATTCGACAAGTGTACGCTGAACGACATACAGCATGCGAGGACTAAGAGTGATTACTTCAGTGGCGACGAGGATTATAGTAGCGTCGTCTTCCTGTCGCAGTCATGGCAGAAAACCTTAGCGCGTTGCTGACGAATCTTCAGTCGTTACCGGAAATTTTGGCACAACAGAATGCTTCTCTCACGGCAGCTATTGACACATTGACTAGGGCTGTGACACAACAGGTCGGGTTGCGGTCTTCTGTGCTCGTTCCTCCGTTTCCTCCATTTGACGACTTTGCCGAGGATTGGTCCGACTACGAACAGCGTTTACGCCAACACTTCGTAGCCTTCCAGGTGTGTGATGAAGGTAAGTAAAAAGCTTATTTCCTTTCGTGGCTCTCGCCTCGTCTTTTTCGTTTGCTGGGCGATTTAGCGCCGCTTCAGACGCAGGCATCCCTGTCCTTTCAGGATATCTGTTTTCTTTTTGCGGCGTATTTTCGCCGCCACTCTCACGTGGTGTCGGCCCGTATATCTTTCTACCGTTCGCGGAAACAGCCGGGTCAGTCGTACCGCGCGTGGGCCACGGAACTGCAGGGGCTAGCCCGTCGTTGTCTGTTTCGATCCGAACCGCACGGTGATTCGTATGCGACTATGGTCCGCGATGTTTGTTTGTTTGTTTTGCTCCCGACCTGGACGTTCGCAAGCAGGCTCTTCGGTCGGACGATCCCTCATTAGCAGAGGTTTTGCGTATTGCATGCGCATTTGAAGTTTCGGAGGCTGTGGGGAGTCAACTTTCCGCTTGGGGGGAGGTATCCTCAGTTGCCGATTCGGCCCCGTTATCCGCGGCGCCGGTTTCTTCGGTGGCTGTTGCGTCGCCCTCCCCTCCCTCCCTTCGGACGCCGCGGCGCTCGCCTGTGTCGTATGGGCGGGGAGAAAGGCGGCGCGCGTCGCCCGCTTCAGAGAGCGAGCCGATGTGTCTCGTGCGGGGCGTCCCATTCTCGGGAATCGTGCCCGCACAGACGGGCCACGTGTAATCGCTGTGGCAAGTTCGGACACCTCGCCCTAGTGTGCCGCTCCTCGGCTAAGGGCCGCAAAAGGACCTCTCCCCCTCGCGATTTCGGCTCATCGCCCATGGATATTAATAAGGTTTTTCCCGTCGGCGTTCAGCCGCCGAAGTTGTTTATAGACCTCCGCATTCTGCGGGCGCGACGACATCGCTTCTAAGTGCTGCAACTCATCAAGCATTAGGCTCCCCCACTTTAAGTCCGGCGCCTCGCGCGTTGGTTGGCTACGGCGGCCACCCTATTCCACTATTGGGGTCGTTTGTCGCCGAAGGTACATATCAGAACGTTAGCCGCGCGGTACCGTTTGTGGTAGTAAACAGTGCGACGGCTACGAATATTTTCGGCCTCGACGCTTTCCACGCTTTTAGCTTTTCCATTACCGATTCTGTCTGCTTGGTTTCCGATCAAATTCCGTACGAGAGTCTCAAGCAGCTTCGCGTGGAGTTCTCGTCCTTGTTTGCGCCGGGTCTTGGGTGTGCTACGAATTTTCGGGCCACTATTACACTTAAAAATACGGCTCGCCCCGTCTTCTGTCGGGCTCTGCCTCTCCCGATCGCCCTCCGTGGCGCTGTTAAATCGGAATTAGATCGCCTGACGGCGGAAGGTATTTTGCGTCCTGTCACAGCAAGTGAGTGGGCCTCCCCTCTAGTGGTCATACGCAAGCCCTCGGGTGCCCTGCGTTTATGTGGCGACTTTAAGGAAACTAAATTCTCAATCCGTCATTGATTCTTTTCCCATGCCTCGCCCAGCGGAATTGATAGATCGGTTTGTCAGGGGGGCCAGTATTTTTCGAAAATAGATCTGCAGAGGCTTATCTCCAGTTGCCTTTAGACGATGCCTCCAAACAGGCGTTGGTGATTTCTACGCCTTTTGGCCTGTATCAATATCAAAGGTTGCGATTCGGGGTGGCCAGTGCCCTAGCAATCTTTCAGCGTTTTTTGGAGCAGTTGCTAGCGCCGGTCCCCTGTTGCGTGAACTACATGGATGATATTGTGGTGACGGGATCCACAGCTGCTGACCATATTGCCAACCTCCGTTCATTGTTTTCCGTTCTGGAGGGGGCTGGCCTCCGCTGTAATGTCCAGAAATCATCTTTCTTCCAACCGACTATCGAGTACTTGGGCTATGAGGTATCCAGGTCGGGGGTACGTCCCGTGGCAGAGCACGTGCGCGCGGTCGCAGATCTTCCCCGTCCATCTTCCGTTCACGAACTTCAAGTATTCCTGGGCAAGATCGCCTATTATCATCGCTTCCTCCCGCGGGCAGCCACAGTGGCTTACCCCCTGCATCAAATGCTACGTAAAGGCGTCCCGTTCCACTGGTCTCCTGCGTGGGAGCGAGCTTTTCAGTCACTGAAAAGGCCCTCCTGGAGGCTCCGTGCCTCACTGCATACACCCCGGGGGTCCCACTTGTGGTGGCAGCGGACGCCTCCCAGCATGGTGTGGGGGCGGTGCTGGCAAATCGGTTTCCCGATGGGTCAGAGCACCCGTTGGCGTTTGCATCCAAAACTCTTACGGATGCGCAGCGCTGGTATTCCCAGGTGGACAAGGAGGCCCTAGCCATCGTTTTTGATTTTTTTTAAAAAATTTACGTTTATCTCTATGGGTCAAAGTTCACGCTTTACACGGACCACCACCCGTTAGTGTCGTTGTTCCACCCGTCAGCGGCTCTTCCGGACAAGGCAGCCCATCGTCTTCAACGCTGGGCCTTGTACCTCTCTCGTTTCCATTACGAGACAGTACCGCTCGACGTCTCATCACGCCAATGCCGACGCCCTATCGCGCCTCCCAGTGGGCCCTGATCCAGTTTTCGATGCTGAAGAGCTTGTGTGTTTTCCAGTTGACGAGTCGGCTAAAGATGTAGTCTCCGGTTTTCCTATCAATAGCTCACGGATCGCGGAGGCTACCGCTGCTGACCCGGTCCTCCGGGTCGTCCTTAAACGAGTGAGGCAAGGCTGGTCAGAGCGTCCTCCGGGTCGGGCATCAGACCCTCTCCGCAATTATGCTATTCGGCACCGCCTTAGCACCTACGAGGGTGTTTTACTTCTGTCCACGGAAGACGGCTCCCATCGAGTGGTGGTTCCTGTGTCCTTGTGCCGCCAGATTCTCGGTCTTCTTCATCGGGACCACTGGGGCGTCTCTCGCACGAAGATGCTGGCCCGCCGTCATGTATATTGGCCGGGTATAGATGGGGACATCACTCGCCTCATTGCAGGATGCTCTTCTTGTGCATCCCAACAAGCAGCTCCTCGCTCATCTCTCTCTCCATGGCCCACTCCGTCTGCACCTTGGGAACGACTCCATGTCGATTTTGCGGGACCTTCTTAGATAGCTACTGGCTTTGCGTCCTTGACGCATACTCCAACTTCCCATTTGTTGTTCGCCTGACCTCCACGTCTGCGGAAGTTACCACACGTTCCCTGTTAAAGATATTTTCTATTGAGGGTCTCCCGGCCACACTGGTGGCAGATAACGGGCCACAGTTTACTTCACAACACTTTCACGATTTTTGTTCTACGCATGGGATCCAACATGTCCTGGCCCCACCTTTCCACCCGCAGTCCAATGGGGCAGCGGAGAGGTTCGTCCACACTTTCAAGACGCAAATGCGCAAGTATGTGACATCTTTCAGTTGAGGATGCCCTCCTTCGATTCCTGACATCATTCACTCCGGCAGGTCAGCAGAGCCCCTCAGAGCTCCTTCACGGCCGCCCTCATAGGACACTTATCCCTCGTGCATCCAGGCCCTCCCACACTACTTCGTCCTCGGTCACGTTTTCCCCCGGGCTCGGCTGTCTGGGCTCGAGGCTACGGCCGCCATCCTCGTTGGGTCCCGGCCATGGTCGTTCGGGAGTGTGGCCGACATCTCTGTGAGGTCCGTTCTCCTACCGGGGTCCTCACCCGCCACCATGATCAGCTGCGGGTCCGCCACCCTCCTCAAACACCTACAGTCCCTTCCTCCTCATCCAGGTCCAGCCCCCCTCTGTTGCGGGTGCCATCAGGGGACAGTTCTCTACCGACTTCCGCTTCGCGGGCATTGGCTGGGGGGCAAGGGAATTTTGCGTCACCGTCGGGGTCCGGGGCCCGCTCCCCCGCCGCAGTACCAGCGGCCAGCTACAAGGAGTGGACAGCTCCGGTCGCCGGCAGAGGGGGCACCTTGCAGCCTGACGACGGAGGCCCCGAGTTTCCAATGGACGAGCCACAGGAGGGAGGAATGGAGGACCTGCCACCATCGCCAGTGCTGGGAGCAGCAAGACAGCGCTCGTGTGGGCGAACCCCTCGTCGCTCGAAGGGGTTCCGCCCGTATGAGGTGGTTCCGGCTAGGTAGCGGATGGAGCCGCCAGACGATCGGATGGAGGTGGAAGAGTCCCAGCAGCCAGGCCTCTGCACCGCCATTCTGGGGTCCGGCTCCTCACTCCAAGGGGGGAGGGATGTTATGGCTTAAGGGCCATTCATATCGCGCGCGCCGTCATTGGGTTCCGTGGCAGGCGCGGGCCCGGCCGTGCCACAGGAGGGCACGGTCGGCCTAACAGCTGACGCGAGCTGCGCGCCGCCTGCTGGCGGGCCCGGTCAAACGGCCGACGTGACAGCCGTGTCATTCGACAAGTGTACGCTGAACGACATACAGCGTGCGAGGACTAAGAGTGATTACTTCAGAAATCATGAAATAAAATTTAACAAGACGAGCGTTTTAACTAGGACATCTCAGTATCACGCACGCATGTATAGAGAAGATCCACAAACACCAGAATAATTTTAACATGAAAGTTAGATAAAATATGGATGTCGCCACTGCAGCAACAAAACGACAATCAATTATTTTTAATCGAGAATGACGACATCCAGAGTTAGCTACAGAGTCAGCATCACGTGACGTATGGTTGTGCCCTCTATAAATGCGAGGGGCCCCTCGGTACACAGTGGCAGTAGCCGGAAGACCCTTGAAGATAACTCCCGCAGTTTGAGACGAAACATACAGGAAGTTTTACATCTGCCCGGAAATTTTACCTGAAGACAACGCCGGCCGTGAAAGTTTACATTGTATGATCATACACGTGTATTAATGACTTGCTGTATAGTTTTATACACAGATATGTAGGTTATTTTTTGTATGTTCTTAGGTTTCATTTACTTGTTATATGCACACAGTTTTCTTTATGACGTTTCACTTAACCAGTGTGAGGTACGATAATGCACAGTTACCGTATTAGACTTTACATTAGTATGACTAATTCATTTGATGCTTTATACACCTCCAAAATTAGTTTGAGTAATGGATACCGCATTCAAAGACTTTAGTGATTAAGTTATAGGCGCTATATCGATTTGTGAAGATGTATATACACCATCCACTTTTACGACGTATCTTTGACTTGTTTACTTGACAGACATTAAAGTCTTACTATTACAATCCCTGTTCTTTGTTGCTGTAATATTCGACGAATGGGAGGACATGCTTCTCAGTTGGAAATTACGAGAAGTCACTCAAATAATGAACATTTGTTTCTGATTATTGCTCTTATGGGAATGTTGGTTGATTACGAAAGGCTGATGTTTATTATGTTTCTACGTGACCGTAATCCAGCAATATTCAGGTCACAGGTAAGCGTTGTCCACAATACCTGTAGGACTATCTTCTTGGCATATGTAAGAGGTAGTAGGTTTGGTTGATGGTCCCATGTGTAATAATAGAATGCAATTTTCAGGTAATTTATATTCAACAGTAATTGATTCTCCGCTTATTCAATATTATAGCAATGTATCAGATCGTTATTCCATTTATAGACCTTCACTGTTGTAGTAGTGTCCTTATCTCGCCATATTTTCTTCTAACATTGTAACTTCACTTGTTGCTTTCACATTTATTAGTCATCTGTCCCATACTCAATCTCACACCTTCAGTTTTATAATACACATAAATTGTGATCAAATTTTCCCACCTGGTGGTACTAAATTTTATTCCGTACCTCAGTGACTCAAGTTATCCTATACTCAGACCTTTGGTTCATATATTTCACATATGAATTGTCTACAAATTTAACTATCTACTTATCCAGTTTAGTCATACTTTTGGTTCTGCATTTATGAGATGAATCATTGTTGGCCCCATACTTAGACCTCCATCTACAGATCACACACGTGATTTCTACAGATCTTGATTGCCTTTTTTGAATACTGTGGGATTTTATTCGCTTTACCAACTTTAAATAATAACCGCACATTCAGGCATCTACTTACACTTTAAATCAGCTGCCACCAGTGCCACATCGTAAACAGCGCTAAGTATCTTAAATATGTGTCAAATTTAATTTGCCATCTAGTTCATTTTAGTGAGTACTTCTGTTTTAAGAGGTTTATTCCCGCGTACTTGGCACATTAGCATTCAGTCAGTAGTCATTTCAGTGCCAGCTGTTGTCGTTGCCCCATCACCCAGAGCGCAAAGTATCAATTTAATTGCGTGAAATTTCGTTGCTAGTTGATTTCTTAATTTTCGTTAGTGTCTTTTTAAGAGGTTTCTTCTCATCATCTTGACATTTCGTTTGTGCTACTGCTTTAAGAGTTTATTCTCGCGTGTTTTGATAATTACCGTGTGTATAGCTATCATCTGCTTTGTGAAAGTTTCTATTCCCGCGCGTTTAATAACGGTGTATTTCAGATATTCCTGTTTATTTTGAAAACTGCCGGACTCAGTTTTGTTGATTTGACTGGGTAGTTACCACTGACCACAGTTCATCAGCTGCCAGCCGCCTTTATTAGAGTACTAGGCTTCTTAAAAGTTAATTATTTAGTTTTCTACTTTCTACAGTTAATTGTATCGATAGGATGTGTGCCTGCTGTCTGCGGACGCAGGAGGAGTTGGCCGCAGTTCGCAAACTTCTGAGCGTGCTGTTGGCTACGGTCAGCCGTCTGCAGGCTGCTGTCTCGGGGTGCAGCGATGGTGGGGAGTCTGGTGCGTCGAGTGGGACACCTCAAGTGCCTCACGCTTCGCTCTCTGTCCCTGCTACCGAGGCACCTTCAGGTGTACCCGACGTCGTCGAGCCGCCGCCTCCGCATGGGGAGTGGGGGGTTGTACGGCGTTCGCGTCGCTCGAGGCCAATCTGGAGGCTGGACGTCCGTCCACGCCCGTTCGTCCTCTGAGCATGTGGTCACTCCGTCAGCAGGGTCCGAGCAGGTTACGGGGGGAGGGGATTGTTAGATATTGGGAGCTCCAATGTTAGGCGCGTGATGGAGCCCCTTAGGCAGATGTCGAGATCAGAAAGGAATTCCAACGTGCACTGTGTGCCTGCCGGGGGGCGGGGGGGGGGGGGGGGGGGCTCATCCGAGATGTGGAGGCGGCCTTGCCGGCGGCTATCGACGGTGCGGGGTGCAGTCGACTGCAAGTCGTGGCTCACGTCGGCACCAATGACGCTTGTCGCTTGGGTTCTGAGGACATCCTCAGGTCCTACGGGCGGCTGGCTGAATCCGTGAAGGCTGCTGCCTTCAGACGCGGGGTGCAAGCAGAGCTGTCGATTTATAGCATTGTTTCCAGGGTTGATCGGGGTCCTTTGGTTCAGACCCTCCACTCGGCTCCAAACCAGAGGCTTCGCCGACTCTGTGACAGTCATTGCTGCAGATTTCTGGATCTGCATTTTAGGGTGGGGGAATTGTAGGGTGCCCCTAGATATTTCAGGGAAGCACCGCTAAGAAAGCGGCTACTCGGGTAGCAGAGTACTTGTGGAGTGCAAATGGGCGTTTATGCTCGGCGCTAACTCTGATGAGCACTCGCCTGTCAGCATTCAAACAGCGAATTCAGGCCACATTCGGAACAAAAATTCGAACATCAAAATATAAGCCGCGAACTTACTCAGTATTAGAAACAAATTTTCCGAATTTGCCGCACTGCATGAAAATAATTGTGCTCTTATAATTTTATGCACCGAAAGCTGGCTAAATCATGTGGCAAGTTCCGAAATATTTAGCGAGGCGTGGAATGTAGATCGGAAAGATAGGTCGGATGCAAGTGGAGGAGTGTTCATCGCTGTGGACAAAGATATTGTTTCTACTGAGATCGAAGTTGAAAGTAACTGAAGTTATCTGAGCACGTATAACAGGTCTAAAAGAAGTAAAGTTCATAGTTGGGTGTTTTTACCGATCCCCAGTGCTGCGGTAGCAGTTTTAGAATCATTCAAAGAAAGTTACACCAGGTAGTGTTGGCCTCATACATCCGGGCCATGTAATATTAGTCGGGGGAGACTTCAACCTTAAGAGTATAGATTGTGACCTCGCTAGTTACATTTCAGGCGGTACAGACAAGCAGTCTTGCGAGCTACTTTTGGACACATTCTCCGAAAACTGTCTTGAGCAGTTAAACCGGCAACCCACGCACAATGGAAATATTCTAGACCTTACAGCCACAAACAGGCCTGACCTTATTAACGATGTCTGTGTAGAGACAGGAATTAGTGATCATTATATCGTCATAGCGTCGATGGTGATCAAAGTTCATAAACCAATCAAGAAGGCTAGGAGCGTGTTTTTGTTGGGAAGAGCAGATAAGCAAATGTTACGATCGCACTTAGAAAATGAATGGGCATGGTTTAATTCCGGGACTATGGATGTAGAGGAATTGTGGACTAAATTTAAGTGCAGTGTTAATAAAGGGTTAGAGAAATATGTGCCAGTAAAGACGATTAAAGATGGAAAAGATCCACCGTGGTACAATAATAATATTAGAAAGCTGCTGAGAAAGCAAAGACTGTTGCACTCTCGATTCAAAAAAGAACACGCAAATGATGACAGGCAAAAGTTGGTAGAGATTCGTGCATCTATATAAAGATCGATGCGTGAAGCATACAATAATTATCACAGCCATACCTTACCAAAAGATCTTTTCGAGAATCCGAAAAAATTCTGGTCCTATGTAAAATGGACAAGCGGGTCAAAGCCCACTGTCCAGTCACTCGATCATTCCGGGGTAGTAATAGAAGAAAGCAAACGGAAAGCTGAAGTTCTAAATTTAACCTATAAGAAATCTTTCACGCAGGAGGACCGCACAAATGTACCATCATTTGATCAACGTACAAATTCCGAAATGGGGGACATAGCAATAGTTATTTCCGGTGTAGAGAAGCAGCTGAGAGAGCTATATACGAAAAAGTCTGCTGGTCCGGATGGAATATCAGTTCGGTTTTACACAGACTTTTCTGCGGCATTGGCGCCCTACTTAGCTTGCTTTTATCGAGAATCTTTAATTCAGTGCAAAGTTCCTAGTGATTGGAAAAAAGCGCAGTTGACTCCTGTTTATAAGAAAGGAAAGAACTGACCCACACAATTACAGGCCAATATCGTTGACATCAGTTTCATGTAGAATTTTAGAGCATATTCTGAGTTCGAATGTAGTAAATTTCCTTGAAACGGAAAAGCTTCTTTTCAAGAATCAGCACGGGTTTAGGAAACATCGTCCATGTGAAACTCAGCTTACCCTTTTCTCACATGACATCTCACATGGATGACGGATTGTGTATTTCTCGACTTCAAAAACGCGTTCGACGCGGTGCCACACTGCAGACTAACGAAGATACGAGCTTATGGAATAGGCTCACAGATTTGTGATTGGCTGGAAGTCTTCCTAAGTAATAGAACGCAGTACGTTGATCTCGACGGCGAGTGTTTAGAGACGAGTGTATCGTCAGGCGTGCCCCAGGGGAGTGTGATAGGACCGCTATTATTTTCTATCTATATAAATGATCTGATGAACCAAGTAAGTTGTAATTTGCAGCTGTCGTCGTTAACTGACTGTAATAGCATACAGGAAGACTTAGACAAAATTTCTAGTTGATGCGAAGAATGACTGCTAGCTCTCAATGTAGAAAAATGTAAGGCGATGCGCATGAGTAGGAAAAACAATGCTATAATTTTCGAATAATGCATTAGTAGCGAGCTTCTGGATGCTGTCACGTCGTTCAAATATCTAGGCGTAACATTGCAGACCGATATCATCAAATGGAACGAACATGTAAGGACAGATGTAAGTAAGGCGGACAGCCGACTTCGATTTATTAAGAGAATTTTGGGAAGATGTACTTCACCTGTAAAGGAGACTGCGTACAAAACGCTTATACGATCACGCCTTGAACATTGCTTTTAAACTGATCTGCTGCGGGTCCCAAACACTTGAGCAGACAGAGGCAGTTCAAAGGCGAGCAGCTAGGTTCGTTACTGGTAGGTTCGACCAATGCGCGATTGTCACGGAAACGCTCCGGCAACTCCATAGGGGATCGCTGGAGGAAAGACGTTCTTTTCGTGAATTTCTGTTAAGTAAATTTAGAGGGCCGGAATTTGAAGCTGAGTGTAGTACGATCTTGCTGCCGGCTACTTACATTTCGCTTAAAGATAACAGACAAGACAAGAGAAGAAAAATTAGGGCTCGTACGGAGGCATATAGGCATTCTTTTTTCCGCCTTCTATATGGGAGTGGAATAGGAAAGGAAATGCCTAGTAGATTTACAGTGTACTCTCCGCCACACACCTTACGGTGAATTGCGGAGTATGTTTGTAGATGTAGACATAGATACTATCCAAATCATGATCTACCACATGCCATACTGTAACCTTTTGGTTGCATATATGAGACATACCCATGTGGCCTCGTACACAAGCCATCAATTACAGATTACATACATGAAATATGTTCAAATCTTGGTATTATATCATCCAGTCTTTAATTTATGATCCCAGTTCTGAGATATATATCATAGGTAACCCCATTCTTAGACCTTTTGCAGATTACACACGTGAAGTTTTAGTCAATTTTGCCACCTCACAGAAGTGTATGAATGTTGTTGCCCTCATCCAGTACGTTTACAGGTCAGAGCCATATCATAGGGTGCCCCATACTTAGACATTTCTTACAGACTAACTTCAAATCTTGCAAAACCTTGCCAAATAAAAATATATTTTAAGCAATTGCTTTTATTGCCTTTTGTATTCACAGTGCCTGAAGATGGCATTGACCATCGAAACTGGTTGCTAAACAAATATATATATAACACAGCTGATATTTTTTAGTATTTTGTTGGTCAGTAAGTAGCGGTATTCAATAGGGGCAGAATTTTTAAAGTACGTTTTAAGAGCACTGTTCAGACTTTCTAGCTGATGTGTAAAACGTTTATTTTGAAAAATCTGTGTAATTAAGTTATTAGTAAATAAATGTGTAATACTATCAGTTCATGATTAATTTTAACTCTTGAAATTCATTCAATTAATAATGTCAAAATAAACAGTTATTGTTGAGAGAATATGAATATCAGTTTTGCCCAGTGTGAAAATGCAGGCACTATGTTATTTTGTGCTTTGTGTTTGAGCAACGTTTTGGTCAATGAAATCAGATAACTTGAAAAAAATGTGTTTAAGTCATCTGCCTAGTAAGCATGAAGGCCATTGTTCGATACCCGGCCGCACGAAATTTAAATTCAATGCCTCATCTTTATAGTTTCAGAAGTATTAAGTTTACAAATTCATTAGTAGTTTTGGCATGATATGTTGCTACTAAACTTATTTGACAATTGCGACATAGGATTTCCGAAATCCGCCATAAATTTTTGAAATATACACGTCTGAAGCCGGTTATAAATTTGAAACCTTTTGCTATCCAAGCTTTCTGACTACTGTCGTCAGATGAAGCATAACTTCATGCTCAATTGTCGATTGAGTCCCACAATCGCGTCTGTGTTAACACATAGACAGTGGCATGAACTTCCACCTCTTGTATCGTAGCAATTTCTCATACTTGCGATCTCTTATTTTCTGCAGTTCATAAGGCCCTTCGCCCCATTTCATGCAATATCCGAACTAACGGAATCGCTTCGTCTTTCTTAAGCCGTCTTAGATATAAGCATTCATCACACAAAGAGTAATGTTTACAGAAACAAAAAACGTAGAGGAAAGAAGAAATAGGGGTTTATTTTTACTTATACGTTAAGACAAAGTGATTAGAGGCGGAAGAGAAGTTAGAAGAAACAAATCAGGCGCAATATTTCAAGGAATAATTTCCTTATTAGCTTCAAGCATTTCCGGGGAAGAGCGGGAAAGATATATCTTAATCTCCGAACGGGAATTTAAGCAGACACCATACTTAATCCGTTTTCTTCTTTTACAGAGTTAACTGGTAAAGAAATATGAAACAATGCACTAGGAAATCTGCATCTACATCTACATTTGCATCTACATATCCATGGCGGATTAGAAATTGTGTAACACTTGCTTCTTCATCCTATTTCAGTTGCCCATGGTTCGCAGGCAAATTGAATTCCGGTAATCCTTTAGTTAAAACCTTACGGTATTTCCAGGAGATACATGTAGAAATGAAATTGATAGTTGGCACTTACAAACCGAAGCTGTTTGACCTAGGGAACTAATACCGTTATGAAGAATGCCTCTTTTGCAGCGTCTTCCACTGGAGCTTCATGGTCTTCTCCCCGACGAATTGACGGTTATAAGATGAACATGTGTGGGAGCATAATGCTCTCGTTTGAATATTCTCTCTCTAGTCTACTAAATGAATCTGGGTTAAATCCCAGACAGGACAGCAGTATTCAAACATCTCTCAATTCAAGCGGGAATTCACTTAGTACGTACCATGAAGCCTTCAATCACGCACCTATTCCACGCGGCTGTTACATGATCGTTCCACTTCAAATTATTCCTTTTCCATGCTCAGACTTTATGGAATTACGGAACTAAATGTCCATTGTCTCAATGTATCCTTAATAGATTTGCTCCTAATTATGAGTATTGCGATTGCCCACACGAAGCGTCGATAAGTTGGAAATCCGCCTGTATTTTGACGAGAGAGGTTGCGCAATTTACTCCCATTCTGAAAAACAGCGGTTCAAATCTGCCTCAGATCTTCCTGATAATGGTTTCCCGTGATTTAGAGATCTCACTGGGCAAATGCCGCGGTAGTTCTTTCGAAGGTCACGGATTATTTCGTTCCCTTGGGCTCTAACATATACATCAAAATAGTACGAGATAATGTAAAGATCCTTTATTGCACTAGTGACACTCCCGCATCTGCAAAACTCTGCAGCTGTCCGTTAGAGGCCTCTGCGTGTGCCTTGCCACATTGCACTTTGACCTGTCGGTTCGCCAGTAGGGACGGTGCAGTGTGCTTCCGAAGTTGCGTTTTGGGACATTTGTGTCGTGAACCGTCAGATGGAGCGGCGATTGATAATCAGTCCTGCTAAAGCATTGCGACTGGTTGAGATGAAGTTACGAAGAACCATTCTTCGCGAAGATGGTATTAGTGTAGAAGATTAATCATTCGCATGTTTTCTCGGATCTGTTACGGTACAGAAATATGAGCATAAGTTATATACTGTTTTAACACTAACACAATGATAATAGGGATGATGAACTCATTGCTGGCGGTAGTTCTACGGTAAGTGCAGGATGAGGCGATGGAAACAGTGGCAGTAAATACTAACAGTCTTCCGAGATGGTTAAAGATTCAACTATCATCACGGTTTTTTATGACAATACGCTAGAAAACATGTACGACGATTATTACATAAGTAATAGTTCAGATATCTTCATTACGCATGATGTCTAAAATTACACCTACAGTGCTTTCTAGAGCATGATTGCAAAGTTTTGCATAAAAACGACACCCACCAGCACATTGAGGTGTACGTAGAGATACTGTAACCAAACGTTCACACAGATATGTTTGTTCGATCCCAAGTACTTTGCTTCTGAGTAAAACCATCCCAGTATTAATTCCGGCTCAAATGACCTATGTTGCCAGGACGTTTAAACCCTGATCTTCCTTTCTTCTTTCCTGTATTTCTAGGCGATTTTTCAACGTTGCTACTTGTTCCTATACCACAGCATCATTCCCGTCTCTTAACGAGGTTGGGAAATGGTGACCGTAATTCATTGCCAGACATTGCCTTCAGTGACTGACGTCAACGTAAGGCATACCTACAAGACGCTCGTCACACCCCCTCCACAAGCACAGGTACTGAGGTGGCGCCAGGAAGGTCACGAGTGTACTGTAATTTTATCACCGCCAAATCAGTAATTAACCACGCGACAACTCAAATGCGGAAAGATTGAAAAAAGTAAGGAACAGGACGATAATCGAAAAATTCATGTTTTTTAGCAATAGCCGTGCAACATTACAAACCCTGGACACTCGGGCTTCACAGCGTCATGTCTCACATGCACCAATGTCTTAACATTTCGTCCTGCGCATAATTCCTAAGGTTGACAAGCATAATGTGTTCCATCAGTGTGTGCTACTGTTTAATTCTGGAACAAGGAAAAAAAAATTCTATGGGACGTAGCCTAGAAACCCATGCCCGGAAACGTCATCCAACGACACTACAGAACGTCAAAGTTGTTGGAGGGGATGCCTATCAGCAGGCGCCGGTGCCTATAACTTGGACGCTTTGTAGCGTCGTTGATGGTCACTTTGTTCCTAGAGACCCGTTCTAAATTCTTAGTAGTTTTTTGATTTGATTGTATAATTCTGAAATTCAGTGACATATGGAACATACCTTAATCTTCGACGTCCACGTACTGCCGGAAATACAAACAGGACGAAATTTTGTTATCTTTTTTTAATGCTGGCATGTCGCGAATCACGCTGCGAATCCCGAGTTCTCCTCGCTTCGCCCTGTAATGCACTAGCTGACTCTGAATTGGTTAGCAAATTATAAATGAGCATGAGAATTGCATTAGCGAGGGTTGGAACTTAAATAGTGATAACTATTCACAACCATTGCAAAAGCGTTATATGTTTGCATCTGTTTCTGTCATTTAAAGTAGTTACCAGCACTGTAGGAACCGTTGCCAGCGATTTGGAAGCCGTAATATAGCGTTCGCAGAGCCTGTTCTGTTGATGGTGCGAATAGAGCAGTCTACCTCCTGTGGAATAATTCTGAAGCGAATGCCACGAAGTGGTTCCTTCACATCCGGATTCGAACCAAAGTCACAAGGACTTAAGTCCGGGGAGTATGGTGGATGATACAGTACTTCCCAGTGACAACCGAACAGAGCTGCCACAGCTTGCTCTGTATGCGCGCACGTATTGTCGTGTAACATGTTATGTATGGCAATGCGGATTCCCCGCACGCGACTTCAACATCATTATGACACTGCTATTCTGTACTACCTCTTGTACATTCAATCCCGATCCAACTGTCATCTTGTTTGGAAAAGAAGTGTCACCGTTATGTTAAATCATGTACCATTTACAAGTGAGTCTCCTTCGAGTGTGTGTGCACGCTGGTGACGTGAGACAGGGGAGTCCATTCCCTCGAATGGAAGGTACGTACGTACAACGTGTGCTATCGACGACAATAGTGGATTCCATAGCACTGTGTCTCCACAGAAGTGTTGCTGCAATTTAAGTTCCAACCCTCACATATCCCACACTCCTTTCCAAAATCTCTGCTTATTACTTCTCCCATTTTCATGCCTGTTTCTTACATCATCGTCCTGTTATGCTTCTCATTGTATTGGATACCTTAAAACCTGTCATTGTTTCAATATTCATTTATTTATTTATTCCTATATTCAGTTATTCTACGCGTATGTATTTCTCTTTACTCATTTTTGAGAGCCATCTTATTTTATAAATTGAAGGTTAGCGGCAAAGATCTCATTTACGTTATTTATTCAAGACGACCGGTTTCGAAACACTATGGTCTCATCTGGACTGTAGGAAACATGTTTATCACAATGATACGACAGCGTCATAAACTAATGCAACTCCTGCTGCCCGCTACTTGGATAGAAAATTTAACAAGTATCACCCTTCGATGATGCAGAATTGAGATTATTAAAAGATCTTCACTACATTACTCCGGAAGAGTAATTCTAGACATGATAAAGTAATTGCCGATACAGAGGTCTAAATAGAAGCTTCCGATGTCAAGAAATAGCTCAGTATGTGCATAAGATTTCTAATACAACGTTAGTAGACAATAACGCCATTTTATCATCTATTAATAAAAAGCTATATGATAACCTAGGTATTTCCAGTAAAGCTGGTAAAAGCAGTAATATGTTGATAGAAGATGGAGATTAAGTCTTTAAGCCTGAAACTTATTTTCGTGAAATTATTATAACCGTAGAAAGAGATCAGAATTTAATAGAAATGAAGAATACAGGAGAGTTCTGTTTCATATTACAAGATAGAAGTGTGGGCTTAAAATGATAAATTTCAGCAATCCCAAATTCACACACACACACACACACACACACACACACACACACACACACAGGAAAAGAATTCGATCCCAACAGTGGACGGTATGCTCGCACTTAACTAAATCAGCTTTTGAATAACAAATCAAGATGTCAGAGAATTCATATACCCTCAAAAATATCGAAGTTGCAACGTACCTACAAGGTATTACTATACCCAAAGAGTCCACCTTCCTGATGTTTGAAATAAAGAATTTGTACACTAATTTTGTTATCAAATAATGCTTAGATATAGACAATTTCCTCTCCCACAGTAAATAGAGCCAAGCCGAAGTTTCATTATCTTTTAACTATTTTTCCTTCAATAACGAAATATACGATCAAAGTGAAGGCCTAGCTATGGGAAATTGCCCTGCTGGTACCTTAGAAATTTCCGTAAAGCCTGGAAAACAGTTCTTCAGCATTAACATTATTGTGAAGACTGCACATATATAAAGGTATGTCAACGACGTAATTGCCCTTAATAACGGTTAAGAGACAGTAGTAGAAGAATACGTAACAACCCTAAACAAACAACTTAAGAACATGCAATTTACAGTCGAGGTTGAAAAATGCATTAAATTCCTTTATCTCACAATTAAAAAATGAAATAGAAACGAATTTAACATTTCTCAGAGACCAACATGAGCCGTCTGGGCTCCCTGCTTTGTATTACGCGGGTCATCGTTGCGTTTTGTTTCCTATGGTTCGGCCTCGCTTATTAACTTGACCGGGAGATGGAGCTCGGTGTGCAGTGAAATCTCCGCGCGCGGGCCGCGGCGGCAGTGGGCGTTGGGCACGTGTGGAGAGAAGGCGAGCCGGCCTTGCGAAGCGCCCCAGAGTGGTTGTCGCAGAGGAGTCACGCGCTTGGCCACAGGAGGGCGGCTGCCTGTCGGGCGGTGCAGCTAGAGGGGGACTTTAAGGAAGACGCCGGTGGTTACGACGCCGAAGGCAAGTGTCGTGCACGGGGTTTCGTGTGTACTGAGTTCACGACCCTTTCCCTCCTATTGCTGCCTTACAGCGTCACGTACAAGTACAGGGTTTTCAGTGGGTCAAAATGATACTGGAGCAGTTCGTCTACGGCTCAGGGTGTGTTTAATGGTAGTCACCCTAATGTAATTATCAAGAGGATAGTACCACAGAGTGCGTGTTGAATTTGTTGTTGTGATTGAGTGTAAATTTTTCTGGTACTAGCCACTGTTAGCAAGGCCACGTAGTTAATTATTTGTTTAACTATTTGTCCAGAGGTTAGACGCATAGAGTGCATATGTAAATGTTGGTTGTGTTGGTCCAGTAATATAAATATAAATTTATATATATATATATATATATATATATATATATAGTGTGATATTGTGTGTGTGTGTGTGTGTGTGTGTGTGTGTGTGTGTGTGTGTGTGTGTGTGTGTGTGTGTGTGTGTAAAGCCAAGACGGTTACTTTGCCTTTACCCTACCACTCCCTTACCTTACCTTTTGTGTTTTAGGGCGCAAAACTACGGTCATTGGCGCCCAGACAAGAACATAGATTCGCTAGATCTCAAAATAAGTTGGTGACTCAGTTATAACATCAACAAGAGGATAAAAACGAAAGATAAGACAGTTAAAAGGGCTAAATATCCATTGATAAATTAGCCATGTTAATAAAAGCAAAACTCGAGCAGCTGCTCGTGAGTCATCAGCTAAAATTTCCTCCAGAGTAGACGGAAAGTGAAGGGCTACAGGGAGATGTTTTACTGTCTTGTGTTAATTTTAATCATGTCGCACTATCAGCAGTTCACCACAGGAGCACAGCGGTGCAGGGTCGGCGGATAGCAAGTGACGGTGGCTGAAACGGCAATGACCGATCCGCAACCGGGCCAGGATGACCACCTCTCGCCGAGAGGGGCCTTACCTCACCAATCCCTAACTTCCCGATATCAATTGTTAGCCATAGAGCGTGGTTGTCCTTTGTGATCCTGGGTCCTCATGCTTTTCACCTTGGTGAGATTTATTGTTAGAAATTTTATTGGCCTTCTATACTGTGTAAGTTAATTCAGTATGCCGCACGCTACACTTACGGAGCCGCGTCGCTGCCCCGGGATTGATTTTCTGCGCAGGGAGCACTTATTACAAGAGCTGCCGAGTGAGGGAGCGGTACCTGAATTTAAGGCAAGATTACGCGCCGGCATCAATCAACCGGTCCAGATCTCTCAGGAGGTTATAGGTGAGCCAGTGGCAGCCGCCAACCATATTACCGCCGTCTTGGGGGATTTAGATAGGGCCGTCAGCTTTTTTTGGAAACAGCGCATCCTACAGTAAGGCAGCGGGACAAGCTTAACGCGAATTTGCTACATTTGCTTAATCGGTTGGGAGATCTGATGCGGTTGCAGGTCCAGCCAGCCGTCGCCGATTCAGTGGATAGGTTGCTACAGTGCCCTGTTAAATTGCAGGGGAGAGCTGCCGCTATGGCTGTAGATGGTTCGGAAGGTCAGGGCGAGGGGCAACAGGTCAGTCTATCTAGTTCAAATTCTCATCCTCCTGGCGTTGGTCGTGTGGTCGAGAGCAGCTCCAAGTTGCCCAACCCTTTGGTTATGTTGTTGGACGTCTCCAGTTTGTCAGGTTTTTTTGTTGTTGTTGTTGTTGTTTTTTGCGGTCTTAGGGCGCACAACTTCTATGGTCATTAGCGCCCAGACAAGAACATAGATTCACTAGATCCCAAAAAATTTGGTGACTGTCAGAAAATCAAGAAAAGGCTAAAAACGAAAGATAAAAGACAATTAACAGGGTTAAACATCCTTCGATAAGTTGGCCAATTTGATAAAACGCAAAATCCGAGCCGCTGCTCGTGTGTCAACAGCTAAAATTTCCTCCAGAGTAGACGGAAAGTGAAGGGCTACACGGAGATGATTAAAATTAACGCAAGTCAGTAAAACATGTCGCACTGTCAGCAGTGCACCGCAGGAGCACAGCGGTGCAGGGTCGGCGGACAGCAAGTGACGGTGGCTGAAACGGCAGTGACCGATCCGCAACCGGGCCAGGATGACCTCCTCCCGCCGAGAGGGGCATGAGGTGGTCCTCCAAGCGGTCGGGATCGGTTTTACAGTTCGCAATTTATTGTTGAACAGTGAAAGCAACACACTGTGCCATGACGACACGATTCTCCGGCGAAGAGCCCATTGAAGATCGTCCGATGGGACGCAAAAGGTAGCCATGCGAGGCAAAAGAGCTGCGGCCTTGGCTGCTATGTCGGCGGCCTCATTCCCGGGCACTCCCACGTGGCCAGGGACCCACATGAAATAAACGTGACAGCTGTCATCACCTGGCAACTGGAGGGAGCGTTGGATCCGATACACGAGAGGATGGTTCTAGAAAGGGTCCTTTAGACTCTGCAGGGCACTAAGGGAGTCCTAACATATGGCATAGAAAGGTTGGCGGTGGCGGCAGGTGTACAAAACGGCCTGGTGGAGGGCAAAAAACTCATCCGTGAAACTCCAACACCGGTCAGGGAGCTTCTATTGGAATCGGTTGTCCCCGACGACGAAGGTAGATCCGACACCGGCAGTGCTCTTTGAACCATCAGTGTAAATAAATATGGCATTATCCAACCGCGAACGGAGTTCGACAAGCCTCGAGCGGGATACCAAATCCGGAATTCTCTCCTTGGGGAGGTGACTGAGTGTGAACCTGGGCCTGATGCCACGGTGGCAATGGGCTTTCGCTCAACCGAAAGGTGGAAGGAAGGGTAAAATCGAGCCGCTGTATTAGGCGGCGAAACCGAACACCAGGTGGAATCAAGGCAATCACAGGCAACTGCTATTGGCGATCGGGTGAGTCGTCAAAAAATAATCGGTAAGATGGATGGTTGGGCATCGACCGCAGGCGGCATGCGTACCGAGACAAAAGTATGTCACGCCGAGTGGTCAAGGGTAATACAGCAGCCTCGGCATACAGACTTTCAACGGGGCTGGTATTAAATGCACCGGTCGCCAGACGTAATCCCCGATGGTGGATAGAGTTGAGACGGCGGAGAATCGACGGCCATGCAGAAGAGTATATGAGGCTTCCATAGTCGAGCTTCGACTGAACAAAGGTGTGGTGAAGGTGAAGCAGGACGGTACGATCCGCTCCCCATGACGTGCCACTAAGGGCACGAAGGACGTTAAGGTATCGGGCACAACGGGCAGCCAGGTAGTACACGTGCGTGGACCAGCAAAGTTTACGATCCAACGTGAGTCCCAAGAATTTCGTGGTCTCCACGAAAGGGAGAACAACAGGGCCAAGACGTAGAGAAGGTGGAAGAAATTCCTTGTATCTCCAGAAATTGATACACACAGTTTTCTCAGTGGAGAATCGGAAGCCGTTTGCGATGCTCCAGGAATATAGACGGTCAAGACAGCGTTGGAGAGAACGCTCCAAGAGACACGTCCGCTGGGCGCTACAATAAATTGCGAAATCGTCAACAAAAAGAGATCCGGAGACGTCGGCTGAAAGGCAATCTACGATCGGATTGATTGCAATGGCAAAGAGCGCCACACTCAAGACGGAGCCCTGTGGTACCCCATTCTCCTGGCAAAAGGTATCTGACAAAATAGAGCCCACCTGTACCCGGAACTTGCAATCCGCCAAACACGCTTGAATGAGAAGAGGAAGGCGGCCCCGAAGGCCCCATGTGTGCAATGTGCAGAGAATGACCGCTCTCCAACAGGTATCGTATGCCTTCTCCAAGTCGAAGAACACGGCTACTGTTTGACGCTTCCTTAGAAAGTTGTTCATTACGGATGTCGACAACGTAACGAGGTGATCTGCAGCAGAGCGGTGTCGACGAAAACCGCATTGGATATTAGTCAGGAGGCGGCGAGATTCGAGGAGCCAGACCAACCGAGCGTTAACCATGCGTTCCATCACCTTACAGACGCAGCTCGTCAGAGAAATAGGACGATAACTGGAAGGAAGGTGTTTGTCCTTCCCTGGTTTGGGGATGGGGACAACAATGGCTTCACGCCAACTTGTGGGAACATGACCTTCAGTCCATATGCGATTGTAGGTACTAAGAAGAAAGCACTTGCCCGCTGGAGAGAGGTTCTTCAGCATTTCAATGTGAATGGAATCGGGCCCGGGAGCAGAAGACCGGGACAGGGCGAGAGCACGATCTAGCTCCTGCATGGTGAAGGCGACGTTATAATTTTCCCGATTAAAAGAGCGGAAAGAAGGCGGCCGTGCCTCCTCTACCTGTTTGCGAGGGAGAAAGGCAGGGTGGTAATGGGCAGAGCTCGAAACCTCTGCAAAGAAACGACCCAATGCGTTTGAAACATCAGCTGGGTCCACGAGGACCGCGTTCTCCACGGTCAGGCCAGGAATCGGGGAGTGGACCTTGATGCCGGACAAACGGCGTAGGCCACCCCAGACAACCGTGGAGGGAGTAAAACGGTTAAAAGAACTAGTAAAATCTGTCCAGCAAGCTTTCTTGCTGTCGTTTATGATACGACGGCACTGCGCTCTCATACGTTTGTAATTGATGCAATTCTCCAAAGTTGGGTGGCGGCGGAAGGTGCGTAAAGCACCGCGCCGGGCTCGAAGCGCGTCGCGGCAGGCTGCAGTCCACCAAGGGACCTGGACACGACGTGGAGAAGAGGATGTACGAGGTATGGAACGTTCAGCAGCAGTGAGGATAACCTCTGTGAGGTATTCGACCTGACTGTCACAGTTGGGAAAATTCTGATCGTGAAAAACAGCCACGGAAGAATAAAGCCCCCAGTTGGCTTTAGAAATATTCCAACTGGTGGGACGAGGAGATGGGGAATGATGTAGGAAGTGGATGATGCAAGGGAAATGGTCACTCGAGTACGTGTCAGAAAGTGCATACCACTCAAACCGACCGGCAAGCTGAGGAGTGCATAATCCGAGGTCTGTATGGGAGTAAGTGTGTGTTGTGTCAGAAAGGAAGGTTGGTGCACCGGTGTTGAGGCAGACAAGATCGAGGTGGTGGAGAAGGTCCACCAAAAGGGAGCCTCTCGGACAAGGTGCCGGAGATCCCCATAGAGGGTGGTGGGCATTAAAGTCGGCTACCAACACGAAAGGTGAAGGGAGCTGGTCAACAATGTGTAGCACATCTGCCCTAGTAAGGGCAGATGACGATGGCGAATAGATATTACAGAGGGAGAAGGTAAATGTGGATAAGGTGATGCGGACAGCTACTGCCTGTAGGTGAGTGTGCAAGGAAATGGGATGGAAATAGACGTCGTCTCGAAGGAGCATCAGAACCCCTCCATGGGCTGGGACACCTTCCACGGGTGGCAGGTCGAACCGCACAGAGGTGTAGTGTGGAAAGTCTGCACGATCACGTGGACGCAGCTTAGTTTCCTGGAGGCAGACTAGAAGCGGGCAGTGCAATCGAAGGAGTAGTTTTAACTCCTCCCGATTAGAACGAATGCCGCGAATATTCCATTGAAGGAGAGCCATGATGAAAATGAGAAGAAATAAGGATAAAAACCAACTAGCAAGCAGGGTCACCTCGACGGCCGCTGAGGACCGGATTTCGAGAGAGCACTGCTATCGCTGTCCAGGGGCAAAGGGTTGTGGTCCATAGGTTCGACCGACGCGCCTGCCACCTCCATGAGTTGATCAGGAGGAGCAGTTTCCACCGCCGGTAGAGGGCCGGGTGCCCGGCAGACGGAGCGACCCGGTGAAACAGAAGACGGCCGAGGCGTGACGGCGGGGAAGGAGAGGAACTCTTTCTTGTCAGCTCTTCTGGAAAGAACATCCTCACGGACGGGTTCCTTTTTCAAGGTCCAGGCATCTTGTTTAGGTGCCCGCGGTTTACTAGAGTTTGACGAAGACTGTACCTTAGAAGCAGCAGGGGGAAGCGGGGATGTGGAACGGGCAATCTTCGGGCTGGCGGATCGTACAACTTTGTCAACGAAAGTGAAGTCACAAGTCTGGGTACTGGAATCCTTGGTAGGTCGAGTTGAGGTGAGGACCTTACTGTATGTACCCGCTGGGAAGACAGTGGGCTTTCGACTCGCCAACAACTTTCGAGCGGCAGATGTCGATACCTTCTCCGTAACCCGAATTTGCTGGATTACCTTCTCATCCTTGTACACAGGGCAGTCGCTAGAGTAAGCCGCATGGTCACCGTTGCAGTTTAGGCAGTGAGGGGATGGAGGTGGGCAATCCCCCTCATGGGCGTCCCTACCACAAGTGACACACTTTGCTGCATTTGGGCAATGTTCACGGGTATGGTTGTACCTGTGGCACTGAAAACAGCGCGTTGGGTTGGGTACATAAGGGCGGACGGAAATGACTTCATACACTGCTTTGACCCTCGATGGGAGGTCAACTCTGTCCAACATCAAAAACACAGTACGAGTCGGTGTCAGTAGGTTATCGACCTTTTTCATTACCCTATGGACGGCTGTCACACCCTGGTCGGACATATACGATTGGATGTCTTCATCAGACAACCCCGTCAAGGGATCTCGTGAAGACTACCCCCCCGTGACGAGTTGAGTGTGCGATGTGCTTCCACCTTGACAGGAAACGTGTGTAACAGTGTAGTCCGGAGTAGTTTCTGAGCTTGGAAGGCACTGTCCACTTCCAGCAACAATGTGGCATTGCGCTGACGTGAACAGGTTTTAACAGGGCAGAAATTGCATCTACACCTTTCTGTATAACGAAAGGATTGACAGAATTGAAATCCTTTCCGTCAGTGCGAGAGACAACAAGAAATTTAGGTACATTAGGCAGAGTCTTTTTGCTGAGGCGAATCTAACTTACGTTTATGGGTCAACGTCACTGAAGAAGAGAAAGAAGTCATTGCGGATGTGTGCCCCGTGATTACCGGCGTCTCCGATGGCGCGCTCCTTCCTAGTGGGGGCCCTCTCCGAGGCTTACCCGCCTTAGGTGATTGTTCACACCTCAGGTCACACCTCCCGAGAACTGACGGAGGGACCAATCGGCACGTTCGGAAGGTACCAGCTCGGGTAATCACCCCTCCCTGGGCCTGGCCTTTACCAGGGGGTACGTACGTGCCCTACTTTTCTACCCGGGGCGGGGAATTACGCGTTACCCCGTCACCTGCTATGCATGGTAATGCGTTGGTCGGCCTTCAGACACGCACAGGGAGAAAAGAAGAAGAATAGAGGAAGTGAAGGGAAAGAAGGAAAGAAGTGTCTCAAACGCCGAAGCGGAGACTAATGAGGAGGAGTGGTATGATAGGAGAGTACAAGGAGAGAAAGACAGAAAGCAAAGGGTAAGAAAGGAAGGAACGAAGGAAGAAAAACCACAACAAGAACCACCGTAGCTCACGAAATATGCCCGTCTCCGGGCGAAGGCGTAAACCGGGAGGGAAAGTGAAGCAGCCTGGGGCAGAAGAAAGGCTGTTCCGGCTTGGGGCCCCGTGCGCGCCACACGTACCCACAAAAGAACTGTGGGCCCCCTGGGGGGCTCCAGTTTGTCAGCTGAGACGCTAGATCACATTCAACATCTTTTGTGGATTCTTGTCCGTTTTAACGACATGTAACTGCCCTGCAGGTGTCCGACTCTGTAGTTCTTGCATTCTTTCATTCTCTTGTTTCTCGAGCTTGAATCTAGCAATTATCGTTGATGGAATTTAGGAAGAGCCTAGTTTTGGGTAGGGTGTCGTCCAGGATGCGTAATGAGTTGGCAAGTAGATATTTGGGGGATGTTTCAGGGGCTGGTAGAGTCCTTAGCGAGTTAGGTCAGGACCGCGGCTGTTGCCTTAAACATACAGCTCCCTGAGTGTGATGTGTCTAATATTATTGAAGGGATGCGGCTTAGTAATCGCTCACGATTGACCTTCGCTGGGTTAGCTCGCATGGTGGAATCTATCGAGGCCTTTGTCTTTGCGGGTGGGCAGCGCGAAGCAGCTGATAATCAACATCCCAGCCCCTTACTGCTAAGGAGAATTCGGTACCGCGGTTCCACTTATCCAATCATGAACATAGTAGGGTGCAGCGTTGTTTTCGTTGTGTTTCCACCGATCATCTGCTGCGCCAACGTTCTCAGTTGCGTTTAGATCGCTCGCAGAAATGACGGTAGGGGAGGGGCCGTCGGTAAGTCTGCTTTGCAGCAAGGTGAAGGTCGGTCCAACGAATTTCTTACCCTTCGTTTGCGCGCAGGTAGGAGAGGAATCTATTTCTGCTCTATGGGACTCTGAGTTCATTATCCCTGATGCATTATTCCTGGTTCATGGAGTTTCGCCATTTATCTAAATTGCAGCCAGTAGCGGGCCCCTTACAGGTATGTCGTTTAGCCAATGGCGCGTTGTTGCCTTTGAAGGGGTACGTTACCGGTAAATTGTCTATAGGACCCTTTTCCTCGCCCTTTCAGTGGACATTGGTCGAAAACCTACATACCTCCATGATATTGGGTTCCAATTTTATTTTTAAACACCCAGCTCCTCTTGGATATTTCTGGGAGAAGTTTTTTCTTTAAGCTTGCCCCAGCTGAGAAATGTAATGATTTGTCCAGAGGTTATCCCCACAGTGCGCATGTGTTAGTGTTGGTTGTATCGTTTCTGTAATGTAATTACACACACATATATATATATATATATATATATATATATATATATGTGTGTGTGTGTGTGTGTGTGTGTGTGTGTGTGTGTGTGTGTGTGTGTGTGTGTGTGTGTGTGTGTGTGTGTAAAGGGAAGACGGTTACTTGGCCTTTACCCTTCCACTCCCTTACCTTACGAATCACTAATTTCCCGAAATCGCAACATACAGATTTAATTGTTAATGCAAACCCCTGTCACCCACCTCGATACAAACACGCTTTCATAACTATGTTTCATGGGGGTTTGTAAATTACCACTAGACGCAGACAGTATAAAGTTTGAATTACGGTCTTCATAACAGATTGTCACAAGTAACGGATAAAGCGCTCAATTTATGAACTGTACAACAAAATAAAGTGAGAAATTATAACTAAAAACCATTGTACATTTGCATAGTTGTGTATGTAAATTTCATTAGTTGTTGAGCTACTCTTACATATAATACATTTCGACAATATAATAAGAAACAGAAAAACTTTCTTGTGAGCGTAGTCATCCGCAAGGCAGGTGTACATCGTTTTCCTTGCAGTTGCGGCATGTCATATATTTGTCACACAATCAGGACTGTGGAAGACCGGTGTATTGAACGTAAGCGTTACACGCCCTTACAACAGCCAAACAAATCCGCTGTTGCAGAACACTGTCTTGGCACCGGTCATCCTATGGAATACAACAACACAGATCCTGGGATGCGCATCTACCTATTGGATAGTGTTATTAAGGAAGCTATTGAAATTAAACTAGCAAGCGACCTTATATGGTAGTTTTTGCTTAAATTCTGCTTGGAATTCGGCACTGTCTCTCGTCAAAAAACAGAGATAAAATTAATGCTGCCTCACCTGTTGATGAACAGTCATTATCGATATTTTTGATGTTTTGTCATCTTTGGTTGTGTTGACTCTGCTGTGACTTTTACTGTGTGTTATCTTCCTTGTTTACCCTATGCAAACCGAGGTATTAAATACGCTTGCACATTGCTTCCTTAAGTGCAGTTGTGCTTTGAGAATGGCAGGGTGTCCTCCTGCCGAAATATCGTCGGTTGTCGACGTCACCCAGCAGCATACCCGTAAGTTGTTTGAACATCCGCAATCACTTTCGCTTTCCATGAATTTCTTTTGAATACTATATCGCATCGTCATCGTTTAAAGCAGACAAGGACAACGCCCTGCCGTATCGGACACCTACAATAAACGAATGAAAGATCTCTGGTGAACCTGTCTACAAGAAACTGAAGGGTGATCAGACGGACAAGATTATCACATCAAGGCAGGTACTGCTGAAGCACACTAGAAAGAACTTCGACATGGCCAGGAGACTGATCCCCAAGTCCCACAGGAAGCGAGGATATTTGGGGGTACCGAAGGTCTATAAAGAAGTTTACTTTAAGGCCCAGAGTGCCTAGTATAATTCACCGACGTACAAACTGGCAAAATAACTGGTACTGAGGCTCCGTCATCTGGTGAGCTACATAGAATCATATGTCAAGGATTCCACGCACTTTGCGACACTTTAAAGAAGCGTATCAGCTACAGACCTGATGGTCAGTTTCCATGTGATGTCTATTCACCAATGTACCAGTGTCAGACACTATGAACATCTGAGAAACGTTTGACACCTGCGACCTAATGCACCACTGTTTGACAACCACCTATTTTAGGTGGAAAGGAGAATTTTAGGAACCGAGGGACGGCGTAGCCATGGGCTCCCCTCTCGCCGGTTGCACTAGACAATCATGAAAGCATTTTGTTTCAAACTATTAATATGTTAAATCCTTCCTAAGCAAGGCCATCAGCCCCCACGTCTGGAAAACAAAAATGCTTAACGTGGCTAATAAATAGTACAGGCCATAAATTAAATCTGTCTGAGGAATTTGAAATCTATTTTTTTTAAATCCCCGGGCCTTTTGAACGACCAAATGTAACGTCAAAACTTTCGCGACATAATGGCCATCTTCCGGTAACGGCTGCAATCCATGGTAAAACGGTTTGCATTACACATGCATGTCTGTAGCTGTTGTCGCACCCAAGCGCGCCATCTACTAGCCACTTGCGCACCTTCGATGCTTATATTTGAACAGTTACCGGCAAGACACGAGCGCGGAAGCAGTCCAGGCTTGTGGTTGGTGTCAGCTCTACGTGAGTAAACACAAAGTTTCGCGCGGCTAAATTTCACCACCGACTTAGTTACCCCCACTATTAAGCAACAGTTACGTTTTTATTAAATTTTAATAATTGACGCTCTGCAACTTCAGAGTTAACTAATTTCATTTATTAAGATGAGCCCTTTAGGGGTAGTTTATTAGTTCAATTTTGATCCCCCCCCCCTCACGTCAAAACGTGTATTAGGTTATGTGCCTTTTTTTTCAGTCTGCACCCTCCCTTATTGTAATTTTTCTTGCTTAGGAAAGATTGAACATTTTAGTTGTGTTTTAAACAACCTTGAAAACCTTCCCCCCCCCCTTTTCAACGTCTGATGCTGCCCAGAAGAAGCGAATCGTATCATGTTTAAATAAATAAAACATCAAGTTTATGCTACCAAGTCTTTCACCAAAAATTTTTATTACTCTGGACAGATGTGACTCCATGACGAGACATCCTTTACTGTTTTCCTCACTTCGACGCTGCAAGTGGTTGCTGGAAACAACTCCACGGCAAGAGTAGATAGTACAATGAGCCTTCTCCTGTACAGGGTAGCTGTGTAACAGTGTGATGAACTGACGTGGCTGACAGGTACTGTCTCCAGCTGATTAGTGCCATTCCGAAGACGAGAACATGATTTTACCGTGCCTGCGATTGCATCGACTTCTTGTTTTTGGATAACTAATGGATTCACGGAAGAAGACCACCTTTCCGCAATGCAGGGCACAACTACATAGCAAAGTGCTGCAGGAAGAATGGTTGAGCCAGCGTTTCCTTTCGAGTCTTTATATTTTCGTTTCCAGAAGGGAACCATTGCGGTTGAATCCCCCACGATTGCTAGCTTCTCCGACGGTGCGCTCCTTCCAACTGTCCCACCCCCCGCCCCCTGCCTCATAAGGGGGGCTCACCTGCCTTAATTGATTGTCTACACCTCAGGTCACACCTTTCGACCTAAAACGGACCAATTGGCTTCTGGGAAGGTGTCAGGCAATCACCCCTCCCTGCGCTTTGCCAGAGGGTGCGTGCGAGCTGTCCATGTCGACCCATGCGTGGGCGGCCTTCAAGAACGCACAGTTAAGGGAAAAGAGGCCTCAAACGACATAAACGAAGTGAACAAATTTTTTTACGCTCTACCGTTTCCTAAAGTAGGCCCAATACCGTCCCCAAGAGAGGAGAAAAGGATACGGAAAGGTGGTTATGCAGCGCGGGAAGGAAGCAGCACTGCTAAGGCTGGGGCCCCATGTCAGCTATCTACGTACCGAAGAGGTGAGAGATTCTGGATTTTATTTTAGTTATTCCTACTGAACGCAGCTATACGCAATTTTTTCACAATGTTAACGGTTGCGCAGAGAGTACCTATCATTTCCTCTTAGTTTGAGGCTTAAGGATGGAAAAGCTGGTAGAAGCCGACCTCGGGGGAAGATCAGTTTGGGTTCAGGAGGTAATACTCACTTTACGACTTATCCTAGAAGATAGATTAAGAAAAGGCAAACCTACATATCTAGCTTTTGTAGATTTGGAGAAGGCTTTTGACAACGTTGATTGGAATAAACTCTTTCAAGCTCTGAAGCAAGCAGGAGTAAAATATAGGGAGCGTAAGGTTATTTACAACTTTGACAACCGCTGTCTGGTTTTTGTACAAGTTGAAGGGCATGAAAGGGATGCAGTGGTTGGAAAGGGGGTAAGACAGGGTTGTAGCCTTTCCCCAATGTTGTTCAATTTGTACATTGAGCAAGCTATAAAGGAAAGCAAGGAGAAATTTGGAGAAGGAATTAAAGTTGAGGGTGAAGAGTTAAAAACATTGCGTTTTGCCGACGACATAGTAATTCTGTCAGATACAGCAATGGACCTGGAAGAGCAATTGAACGGAATGGACAGTGTGCTGAAAGGTGCATATAAGATGAACATTAACAAGAGCAAAACTAGGGTAATGGAGTGCAGTGTAAGAAAGTCAGCTGATGCTGAAGCAATTAGGTTAGGTAACGAAACAATAAAGGAGGTAGAGTTTTGTTACTTGGACAGTAAAATAACAAATGATGGTCGAAGTACAGAGGATATAAAATGCAGAATGGCAATGGGTAGAAAAGCGTTCTTAAAAAAAGAAATCAATATTCGAGGTTAACAAATTTAAGCCTAAGGAAGTCCTTTCTGAAAGCATATGTGTGGAGTGTTGCCTTGTATGGGAGTGAGACATGGACGATAAACAGTGCAGACAGGAAGAGGATTGAGGCTTGAGGCTTTTGAAATATGGTGCTAAAGAAGAATGCTGAAGATTAGGTGGGTGGATCGCGTAACTAATGAGGTACTGAACAGAATGGGGGAGAAAAGAAATTTCTGGCATATCTTGACTAAAACAAGGGATAGATTGGTAGGACACATTCTTAGACATCAAGTAATTGTGAATTTAGCGTTGGAGGGAAGTGTGTGGGGTAAAAATCTCAGAGGAAGATCAATAGATGGATACAGTAAGCAGATTCAGACATATGTAGGTTGCCGTTCTTATGTGGAGATGAAGAGGCTTGCTCCGGATAGGGTATTGTGGAGAGCTGCATCAAACCAGTCTCCGGACTGAAGACAACAACAACAACGAAGCTCTTAAAAGTATATACTAACGCTCCATCATGGTAATATTCGTTCTGCAACTACTTTTCGCATTATTTCCTAATTCTTTGCTGACACTGGAAGCGTTAAATACAGATGAGTACCATGTCTAATGGTTAGAGATATTTCCGCTTTTCGACTATTTTCAACCCTTTCTTTCTGTCTGTCGATTGAAGTTAAATTTCTGACGGAGCATCCAAATATGAAATAAAAATGGGGGTTCGTATTTAAGATTTTAAAGTAACTCACTATCCTCCCACCCCCATGGAAGTGCAGGAGGGTTGAATTTATGTTAAGGGATGAAACTTCCTGGCAGATTAAAATTGTGTGCCGGAACCGGGACTCGAACCTGGGACCTTTGCCTTTCGCGGGCAAGCGCACTACCTACTGTGCTATCCCGACACGACTCACGATGCCGCCTCACGACTTTACTTCCGCCAGTACCTCGCCTCCTACTTTCCAAACTTCACAGAAGGTACTGGCGGAAGTAAAGTCGTGAGGCGGCATCGTGAGTCGTGTCGGGATAGCACAGTAGGTAGTGCGCTTGCCCGCGAAAGGCAAAGGTCCCAGGTTCGAGTCCCGGTTCCGGCACACAATTTTAATCTGCCAGGAAGTTTCATATCAGCGCACACTCCGCTGCAGAGTGAAAGTTTCATTCTGGCTATGTTAAGGGATGGTCCTCTTTGAGGTGAATAACTTTTTTAATCCGATTTGTATTTTTCCAAATATGCCACACACATTGGTGTGGTTCATGTATCAGAAACATGTTTGCACAAAAACTACTGAACAATTATTTCTAGTTCGGGAACCAATATTACCTACAGGGTGACGGACTCATGGGTTCCTAATATCAGGAAACCTAGCTAACATTTTCACCAGTCACTAAGGAAAGCAGTTGTATGAAAAGTAGAGACAGATGGAAAAAATCGAAGTTGGCACGGATATGTAGATGTCTCGTCTATCAGACACGTGTCATTAAAAAATAGATGAACTTCACTCTGAAATAAGCGTAGCCCACAAAAAGTTCCCAATTGGAAAAGAAAATGGTAAACATTAGTTCAACATTTATCGAAAACAGACAGCGACAGACACGATTATACATTCTACCTCCAATCATCCCCAAAACCAGAAACTTGCTGCATTTAGACACATAAGCTACACACAATCCCTCTCAAGAAGTAAAACTATCAAAAAGAAGTGAACACTGTCATACAAATAGCAAGGAACAATGTTTACGTCAAACAAGTAGTACAAATAATCTGAAAATTGAAGAAAAATACGGAACAAACAACATTTCAAACAAAACAGCAAAATATACAACTTAATTATCACACAAAAAACAAACCCAACGGTACACCATGACATACTGAAGAAACAGGGCCTCCACATAGTATGTAATACTGCCCAATCTTTACAAATTTATGGAACACTATTACTAAGTATGAAAGAGACGAAATCCCTATCCCAGCTATTCGTAATAATATTCACCACGAACTTGTGTACGGCCTGTTGAAGCAAGTAGTTGAGAATTACTGACTTCGGAGGAAAAGCAAGTGTTACCTTGCACTTCGCTTCCTCTTGCCTTGTCGATAGGTTCTTAGTTGTGGAATGCCACAGCCGAAGGACTTTGTTGAAGATAGCATTCTTGCATTTTATGAATAATCTTTGCGCCATTTCCCGTACCCAAGGATACAACAAACTGACGATACATTTGTGGGTGAAGATGGTAGATGAAAGTCACATCAACGTTCGTCATCCCGGATGCCTATGCACTGCGACAAAGCAGCAATACGATGTACTTCGCTCCAGTGGTGAAGACCCAGTTCGCAGCATCACCGAAATTGTGGACGTTTTAACACTACCTCTAAATAGGTAGACCATTAGCTGTCCTCATCGAGGAATAAAGATATGGACGAAAATTGGCGATGAAGTGTATGTTGAAAAATCGTAACGCTGGCGGATTAAGCTTCACACTGGCATACCTAGGCAACTAATTTTATTGTGGGTGCAAGTAGTACTTTTCACAGCACCGAACAGTTCTGCCCAACTGTATAGTCCAATTGGCGAGACACTCCGCAGCAATTATGTACACCAGAGGTAAAGGTGTGGCCGAACTGCCGTCACAGTTTGTCGCAACCTTTTGCCGACACTCATCCCCATTCTGTAGAAATTCGACCGTCCTCTTACTAGTACATACTACTGCAAAACACTGGAAAACATTGTCTTCCGGAAACTTAACACAAAGAAACTATAATCTTCCAACATAGTCTTTCCCAAGTACGCAGTCAATTTTGAGAAACAATGGTTTCCAGTGAACGGAGACGTTAATATGTTGCACGGGCCTCTCAAAAGTGTTGCAATCACTCCTGAGAGCACGTGTGGACAGAGATGGAGGAAGTTATTAGGTGAAGACCTGCTCCGGTAACCAAGGCTGCGCTCTCTGAAGCAGAATAGGAAGAGCTGTCCCAGAACAATGGGTTTTTAAGGAAACTCTAGAAAAATCGAGTGCAGCTATATATGATAACGAAACTATACTAATCTTTCTCTCAGAGAAAAAGCTTTACTCGAAATGGAAGTCTTTTCCAGAGGATTTACGTAATTTTGAAGAATATTGTGTTAATCTCAACCCGTCTGTATTGAATTTCAACTTACATCATTGTACGAACTTTATGAAAATTCAGAACCAGTATGAAAAGGAAGGCCTATGACGACCATGTCATTGAAGGCATGGAAGAATGAATACTCTGTTTTACCAAGTAAAAGTTAGTTATGTTCGTTTTTTAGATGTAGACAGGCTCCCAGTACCAATCGAGTAATAGTAGAACGAATGAATTTTGCATAAAGTTCACTGTTTTACCTCAGATTTTACTTCACTACTGCTGTGAGCTACGATCTATAGAAACGTCCGGTGACTGATCGAACGACCTTGACCTTCACCACATTCTCATTCCGTATTTGATCAAATTTCACTACATATTAGAACGTTTTCTGCTATGCCCAATTACATCCATCTTGTGAGTTGAGAACGTCAATACTGGGAACAGAACGGGTTGCAACCATATGTCTACAGTAATATTTGGAAAGTGTCACGATTTGTAAGTTATAGCATTTGAAGGATCTGGAATGAAGAGGCATCTTATCAGGCTAGTGGGGGAAGGGATTTCGTTACCAAAACTAAGAAAATAAAAAGAAAACGATATATGCATTTTACCTAAAAGTCACTAAGAGCTATTCGCACACAGGTCGATTAATGGGCTTCAACATTTCTCCAAGAAATAAAGGAGTTAGAGCAATTTGCATCAAAGATCTCAGAATCGTCACTTTTTGGTTTAAGACAAACACATAGCTCCGACTGCGAGGATTGTAATTGCTCAAATGTGCATCAGAGTTCCCAGAAACTGCGTTACCTTGAAGTCTAGTTTTAGTGGACTCTATAATCTACCGTGTACTCTGCAAACTTGTTTGCTGAAAATTGTCTAGGTTACGCACCTCCGGGCCCGTCTTCAGCGTAGGGGCAATTTACTAGAGGCTGGAAGGGTAGGCTCCGCCCACTACGTCTGTCCATCTCGGCTAGTACCCATTCTATCACTGTCCTTGAATGCACCAAGTATTGTTTGGATGAAAAAATGTGACCCACTTCTCGTAGCATGGATAATGCATTGCTTCCTGCAGGCTTACTGCATCCCAGATGCTTTCTGCCAGCAACTATGGAAGTCTCATGAAAGTGAACCCTTCGAATTTCATGCCTACTACAGAAAGTACAATGCAGTACCTCGAATAGAAAGAAAGCCAACATGAAGGCAGGTGATATACAATCTGCCCGAAACAGGACGAGTTACGTCGAAAGTTGTGGTATAACACGCCGGTATTATCACTGTAAGACTTGTCAAATCAAGATATCCTGAAATGATAAAAAATGAGAGGCAAGGAAAGTAGGAAATTTCCAAATGGAACGAATATATAACAGTGCTTTTATTCAAGCTCAAGAGTGGTTTTCACTCATCTCTTCATCGAGGAAATATTTACAGTCACAAAAATGCTGAAACTGAAATAGTCCTCAGGAATACAGGCCATACTTGATGAGGAGAAAGCTGATCTCATTGTAATACGCGATAGCTCCCTGTCAACAGAGACTTCTTGTCGAACACTTTCAGAACAACGCACACAAATTGAAGTCAGAAAAAATTGACAATTACATGCCAATTGCCCTATTGAGAGACTTCTCAAATATCTAGCAGACATTATTCAAAACTAACGTTCTGTCAACAGCTCAATATCCGTTTACGAAGTACAGCTCAGCAAGGACTGGTATGTAAGAATCAAGCGTTATCTGCTGGGACGTGGACAATGACATATGGTGTGCCTTCACTTGTTGAACATATATTACATATAACAAAAACTACACGCATTAGAGGTACATTTCACAGAGGATAGTAGAAAGTTTTCATATGTAAATATACAGTAGAAATAACACAGAATAAATGTTTTGTAATTGTGTTGCACTATTATCAAGAAGAAAAATATGTCGTTGCCAAAAGAAAGGTTCTAGGGCCAACGCTGTTTCTCTTTATAAATGACCTACAAGCGAATTTATTTAACCCTCCGTCGGGCGCAGTCGGCCTCACAGGCCAGCAAAACACTGATTCCCGTGCTTAACAGTGGTGGCCCAGCGGCCCGCCTCTCCGTTTACTCGCATAACTTTGTGCCGATCCGCAGGCTGCCATCGATTTCCACGCGGATCACGGGGACCTCCTTGGGCCTCACAGGCCGTCTGCGCCCGATTACGTTATAGTTTTTAAGGTCAGATTTTTCAAGATATTTTGATTGAAACGAAGTAATAAAATAAAAATAAGTCTGTCCTCTGATTTTCACCGTTACCTTCGGAAAAAAGAAGACTGACGACCCTGGCCCTTCAGACTGATTGCGCCTGATGGAGTTCTCATTTCAGTTTTCCTTTCTTTTCCTACATTATCACATCCATATTTTCTGCTGAAATGTCCAGAAAAGTATATTATGCCTCTAAGTCAATGATCTTGTAGAAATAATGCGCCTCCTCGAGGACGAAACTGCTGAAGATCCAGCCGCACTCCAAGATTTAGTCGATGAGAGAGACACCCACTCTCAGGATGAGGTAGGAGAAGGCAAGGAGGACTCAGCAACTGAACAGGAAGTTTAGGGAACAGCTCGGGAATATGAAGAGAAGAAAATATATGAGAAGATTTTATTTTGGAAACGATAAGACGACAAAGTAGTCTAAGTAGATACCTTCTACTATTCATAGTGTGAAGAGTCACATCATTATTACACAACATCCAGTGTAAAAGATATTGCTACAAATGACGCCACCAATTGCTTAACCTTGTGTCATGAACTTCTAACTGGACAATTTAGCCTGTGTATACTACGAATATATGTGGAATGTCGATTCGGCTGCAAACTCGACTGAAATTTTTTTTTTATTTCACAAGGAACGGGAAAGTTCTTCCACATTACCTCCCAAACAGCTAAAAAGTCGACCATGCGTGGCTGAAACAAGAGTTAGGAGGATGAAGAATCACGAATGTTCAGCTTGTCATCAACCAATCTGCTTGAGCGACGTATACGTTCTGTGCCATACCTGTGTTTCGGCTGTTGATTTGGGAGCTATAGCATCGGTTTTTGACTGCAAATGTGGCGGGAAAAGATGATTCCATGTCAAAAGACTGCCTAATGCCCTTTAAAAATAATTTCATTACTTTTATGGATGTCTGTTCGAATAATGTTTAATGCTCTTTGTGAGAAATTGGTAATTTTGGTCACTTAAAGGTGTATTGTGTTCAATAAATCCATTATGCTTTACGTTTGCTGTAATTCCTTCCTTTAGATCCTCTTCAAGACTAGCCAACACGCATTTAGAATTTGATTTAACATGGCGGAGCAAGTCCACAAAATATGTGGGTGGCCTCTCAGGCCGGGTGCGCCTGATTTTGTTTTATCTGGAAGTGCGCCCGATGGAGGGTTAAATGCCTACCAGTTTGGCAATGACAAGTCTTTTCATCAATAAAAAAAAAACTGAAAACTTACTGCAAGAAAACAAAACTACTGAAGAGAAAGCTAACACCAAATTTCAATAATGTATAACAACAGGATGGTGCCAGAAACTATTTGTAGATTTTTTTTGTCAGATTAATATTTATACTATTGCTACCACAGTTTCTTGGACTGGGTCAACTACGTCAGTGCGGGACTCTTAAAACACCAAAAATATTAAGCCCAGTGTGCTATGTGCTGAGGCTCCTTTAAAGCTGCTGCAACAATGAATGCGTAAGTAGTATACGTTTTTAAGTATGCTGTAGAGCAGACGTCGAACGCTCATCGCCTCTGCCTGAACGACGAATCGGCCTGGTGGTCTCAGTAGATCGTAACCAGTCAACCTGTTATCAGATAATTAGTAAGGGCATTTTGCAAATGTGACATTTTCATTCTGAAACACATACCACTTCTTTTATAAAGCATGATGGAGAAACAGCGATCTTAAGAGACAAGTTCAATTTAAAAATTGAAAACTAAAATAATAAAAGTACTAACTTTTTAGATGTTACCATTTCTAACCGTAATAGGAAACAGTTTTGCCATATGCAGAAAGCCAACAACCACATATATAATTAGGTTGCTTCTTGTCGTCCATCTAAATGGTAGTATGGTAGTAAACGACAGACTCATGGAAACATCAGGACACCATAGATTCCGTCACCGTCAAAGATGCTTGAAGATCGTAAGTTTCAGGAACACTACCTGTAGTCCTCTCAGATACCAAGAGCTTTATGATAACGTAATTGATGGAACACTTGGGTTGGCAGCCCTGCGCTAGGCGAGACGCGGCAGCTTCGTCCTCTCGGGAAAGATAAGTAATTTAGATTGTAATAAGACTTAGTTTTACACCGATAAGTAAATACATTAGATTCCTGTCCAAGCTTACAATTAAAGGTTTCCACTTTGCGTAGTTTTCATTAATCGCGAAAAGTCCATAAAGCAGTGTTACAGCCGTAGGTTTCGTTTATGTACCTGCACAGCAAATCTAAATAAACTCTTATTAGTTCTTTTGCCTTTATTACAAGTTAAGTACATATTATCCCTTCATTGCTTCTCACTTATTCACGTAAAGATTTTATTTGCTGTCCCAGAAACTTCGCATTTCCTTTGTTTACATTCGGAGATTAGGCCTAATTTTCAGAGTACACAGATTTAGCGTTAACACGTAGTAGAAGTTGCTATTACGTCACTGTACTGCAAGTATTTACATATATTAGTGCCCTAGTCATCTTTAGTGCTCCTTTGTATCTAATTTAAATTTTTCCGTTTTCATCTAGCTTAATACAGGAAACAACCATGAGTGCTAAGTGTTTGAGCTGCTGTAGGAAAGTTAGTTCAGGGGTTCTATGCAGCTGTTGTGGCAGTTGTTTTCAATGGGGAGAATGTAGTGGCGTGGTTATTGGGAAAGCAAAGGAGACTCTTCCTTTTCTGTGCAGGGTTTGTTCAAGGGATAAGAAAATAGAGGAACAGGAGAGGGAAAAATCAGAGCCCTTCAAGTTGAATTAGATAGTGTTAGAGAAGGGGGTTAAGGGGGGAGGAGGGTAACCAGAGGTAGGTTTTTTTGTGGTTTTAGGGCGCACAACTTCTATGGTCATTAGCGCCCAGCCAAAAACAGATTCGCTATGATCCCAAAAAAAAAAAAAAAAAAAAAAAAAAAAAAAAAAAAAAAAAAAAAAAAAAAAAAAAAAAAAAGTGACTGTCAGAACATCAACAAGAGGCTAAAAACGAAAGATAAACAATTAAAAGTGTTAAATATCCTTGGATAAGTTGGCCAAGTTGATAAAACGCAAAACTCTAGCAGCTGCTCGTGTGTCGTCAGCTAAAATTTCCTCCAGAGTAGACGGAAAGTGAAGGGCTACACAGAGATGATTAAAAATTACGCAAGACAGTAAAACATGTCGCACGGTCAGCAGTTCACAGCAGGAGCACAGCGGTGCAGGGTCGGCGGACAGCAAGTGACGGTGACTGAAACGGCAGTGACCGATCCGCACCCGGGCCAGGATGACATCCCGCCGAGAGGGGCGTGAGGAGGTCCTCCAAGCGGTCGGGATCGGTGCCAGAGGTAGGAAGTGGTAGCAGGGAACAGTGGCCTCAGTCAGAGTACAGTGTGTGACAGTTTTATCATTGGCACAAACAATAGGTTTGCCTTGCTGCCATAGTCTAACGAGCAAGAGCCTCCAGTAGATGTAGTTGTAATTAAGGAGCAACAGAATTTCATTAGGAAACCAAAGGTTTCAAAAAAGTAGAAAGTAGGAGTAAAGTTCTGTTGCTAGGTAGCAGCCACGGGAGAGGTGTGGGCCAAATTGTGCAGGAAAAAATTAGGTGACAGGTACCAGGTCACAAACTTTTTCAAGCCCAGTGCAAGTCTGAGCCAGGTAATAGAGGATTTAGGTTCATTGTGCAAAGGGTTTACTAAGGAGGATCATGTGTTAGTGGGTGGTGCGGGTAACAGTATCGATAGGAATCAGGGCTATAGTATTGAGTGTGACCTGGTGAAAACAGCATCTGCAACAAACCATACAAATGTTCGGATGGTTCCTGCCTTCGTGCGGTATGATCAGCCTCGGTTCAACAGCTCTGTAAGGAGGGTCAACATGGAATTAGATCAGGTGCGTAGGGCGCCACTTTGTCGGACATTGGTTTGGTCCCTGTTTATGCTATTGACAGGTGGGACTTTACTAGGCATGGCCTGCACCTCAATAGGAAAGGGAAAACTGACTGGGTTGATAGGAAAATCTATAAGGGGGACACTGCAACTCTTGGGAGTACCTCTTTTTAGGATACGTTCAATGTCCAATGAGAAGCCCAGACAGGCAGGTAATAAAGCTGTTAAAATATCTCAAGATATTAACAATAGTAAATTAAGAAATAATATTTGTATATTTGTGGGTATAAACTAGCAGCACAAGTACGTAGAGAGAAGGTGTGGGGAGGAGTTGCCATTTACGTCAAAAGTTGTCCGTGTAAAAAATTTAGAAACAAAAAATTTTTGTATAGAGCCTGTGAGCTTAAACTGAAGGGCGGTTCTTTTATAATCGTCACAGTGTATAGCCCCCCCCCCTCAGGAAACTTTCATTTATTCCTGGAATACTTTGATACCTTGTTCTGTCAGATAGGGGGAAGCAAATTATTATCTGTGGGGATTTCAATGTTGATTCACTGCAAGAGTGTAATAAGAAAAATGACCTGGAAGTCTTACTTGGTTCTTTCAATTTGACATGTTATTGATTTTCCTACAAAGGTAGTAAAGAACAGCAGCACTATTTTTTATAGACCAAGATAGTGCATGTCCTATTGAGAATGGTCTCTGATCATGGTGCACAGCTAGTTACGTTATATGATATCGCTCCTTTATGTAATTTGAATCAGTCCTCCAAAATTTTTCGCATAATTAATGATTCGACAATTAGAAATTTCACGGAAAGTCTTCAGCAGTTAGATTGGGATGAAGTGTACAAGAAACCTGATGCTAATTTAAAATACAATTTATTTCATGATACTTTTGTAAGGGTATTTGGTGTTTCCCCAAGAAATTAGTCAAATTTAATTGCAAGGAACCAAGCAAAAAAACCATGGCTCACCAAAGGTATAAAAATATATTTTAACCGGAAAAGGGAACTGTATCTGACGGCAAGAAAGAGTAGTGACCCAGAAATATTCAACTATTATAAAAACTAATGTTCCGTATTAAGGAAAGTTATTAAACAATTCAAAAGCATGTGCATCATGTCTGAGATTAGTACATCAAATAATAAAATTAAAACAATATGGAATTTTATAAAAAGGGAGATAGGGCAACCAAGAACACAGGAAGACAGCGTTACCATCAAACTGAATGAAAAAATTACAAACAAATAGAAGTCCCACCCACCTCTTAATCTGAAATTAGGAAATTAATAAACTCTCTCAAGAGTAAAAGCTCTCATGGCATTTATGGCATATCCAGCAGGGTATTAAAAGCTTGTTCCCAAGAAATATGTAGGATTCTTAGCCACATTTGCAATAGCTCACTGGAGCAGGGTATTTTCCCTGCTAGACTGAAATATACTATTGTCAAACCACTTCATAAAAAAGGTGATACTTTGGATGTCAACAACTACCGCCCAATCTCACTTCAGACTGCTCTTTCAAAATTTCTCGAAAAATTAATGTTTTCCAGAGTAACTTCATATATTAATAAAAATAAAGTTCTAACAAAAATGTCAGTTTGGTTTCCAGAAAGGCTTTTCAACAGAAAATGCAATACACTTTTTCACTAATGAAATATTAAATGTTCTGGATAACCATAATTCACCCATTGGGACTTTGTGATTTATCAAAGGCCTTTGTGTTAATCATGGAATTCTTCTAGGTAAGCTTAAGTACTGTGGTATGAGTGGGAAAGTGCACAAATGGTTTAAATCATACCTTACTGGAAGATTTCAGAAAGTTGATGTAAGTATACAAAAAACAGCCGAGTCCTCAATCTGGGGAACTATCAAGCATGGGGTGCCACAGGGTTCGGTACTGGGACCTTAGCTGTTAATATATATATTTATGATTTGCCTTTCTATATACATCAAGATGCCAAGCTAGTTCTCTTTGCTGATGATACAAGTATGGCCATCACACCCGAATCACAGGAATTAACTGATGAAATTGTCAATTAAGTATTTCAGAGAATTATTAGGTGGTTCTCTGTAAATGGACTCTCTAAATTTTTGAAAAAAGCACAGTATATTCAGTTCCACACAATAAATGGCATCACACCAATAATCTATAGGTAAGGTAGAATATTGAAAATTTTTAGGTTTATGCATTGATGAGGGGTTGAATTGGAAGAAACATTCAAGATCTGCTGAAACGTCTGAGGTCAGCTACTTATGCTATTAGGGTTATTGCAAACTTTGGTGGTGTACAACTCAGTAAACTAGCATACTATGCCTATTTTCATTCTCTGCTTTTTATGGCATATTCTGGGGGCAATTCATCATTTAGTAAGAAAGTATTCATTGCCCAAAAGCGGATTATCGGAATAATTGCTGGAGCCCACCCAAGATCCTGAAGACATTTATTTAAGGGTCTAGGAATCTTCACAATAGCTTCACAATAAATATATAAACTTATGAAATTTGTTATTAACAATCCAACTGAATTCAAATGTAATATCAGTGTGCATAGCTATAACACTAAGAGAAAGGGTGACCTACACTATTCAAGGTTAAATTTAGCTCTGTCACAGAAAGAGGTTAATTATTCTGCCACAAACGTCTTTGGTCACTTACCAAGTAGTATCAATATTCTGACATAGCCAACTAGCATTTAAATAATAAATTAAGAGAATTTCTGAATGGCAATTCCTTCTACACATTAGATGAATTTCTCGATAAAAGTACTTTAGGAAATAAAAAAATAAAAAATAAATCTATATTCAAATTTTGAGTGTCAATATTATGTATAGACATTTCATTTAACTGACACGTTCCACATTACGAAGTGTCGTATTCATGATCTATGGAACAAGTATTAATCTAATGTAATCTTACTTGTCTAACTTGATTGGCACACATGGCGTATGGAGCAGAAGATCCTCAGTGGTTCACAATCTGCTATTAGCAGACATGTCGAAGGGCGAACACTTGCTTAGAACTATCACTGCCTGGAAGTGCTTCAGCCTTTATTTTCCCCATACTCTAAGATTAGTATTGGTGTTAATGAATCATATTCCCGAAGTGGATGGATCGTTTCTGACCAAGTATAGCAACGCTCTTTTCTCTCAACGATCCCAATAACGAAACCTTACCTAACGTTGTGCATGTTACTGGCATTCTATATTGTTTGCGTTATATGTACTTCATATCTTATTTACACTGTTCTTTTGCAAAATACATGCTATGTTGCAAATTTTCACTTGTCGCTTTTTAATTATCCCACAAGTTTAATACTGGAGTGTGGCTAAGGACAGAAATATACCTCTTTTTACAGATGTGGCTTCAGTATTTACGCTAAATGAGAACGAAGACCTGACAATGATTGCTCCCACAGACAAAATTATTTCTCCTTTTCGTTGAATTATTTCTCTCAATTGAAAATTGATAAGCCTGCCACTATTTCTGGTATCAAACTAGTTCCCAGAGGTATAATCAAATCTACGTCAGGCATTTGATGTCTTGAGCCAACGGTACACAATGTGCGCAAATACTTTCAGTATATTCATCACTAATTTAGAAGGAAAAGACGTATGAATAAAATTAAGCATTTAATAGCTGTTCCTAATTTAGACACATGAAATCAGGTCACACAAAGTGCCTCAAAATTACGTACTTCAAGCAGTTTTATACATGGCAGTTTGATTTTTAATGTATAGATGTATCACACACACCTGGATCACTATGTACATAGTTTTCCAATACAGACTACTTCCACTTTGTGATATGCTTACATTAGAAACAAGTAACTTTTACCACAAATGTATGACATAACGAACATTTTTCTTGTTTGTAATTTACCCGAGACATTTGCGTTTTAACTTAATTTGCTCAGTGAATTTTATGAATCAACATAACTGACCCAAAGGAGTAAGTTTTACTTACTAGTATGAATACATAGCATATTCATTTTAGTTCGTAATAAATTCCCATTCTTTTACGTTCAGAACACCAACATCGAACGAAAACCAGGTGACAGCGTTACAATAAACATGGCATTTCTACAATAAAGTTGAACACATTAACTCCATGCATTACAGTAAGCCAATTTGAATTAAAATAACTATGTAAGCTATATGATTTCTTATAGGAAGACAAAAAATACAAACTTAAATAGATACATTGTAAATCCAGCCACGCCATACATGCAGGATATCGTTTGTAGTTATAAATTGAACTTCCTGTCTGCATGTATGTATGTGACTATTCAAATTAGCTATTATAAAGGAAGGACAAAATTACATTTGACATTACAGTAACAAAAAGGAACAAAATACATTCTAAAAACCCGAGCCACACAATGGTACCGTACCTGCATGCATGTATGTATAAAATTAAAAATACAAAATAACCAGACATTAGGCTGAACCACAAGATCGATATAATACAGGTAACAAGCCGTACAGTACTAGCTTAAGATCACTGACCTACAAGTAATAATTAAATACATTAACATATACTACTGAATGCTAGGTTACTAATTCATTGCATCAGTGTATACCTTGGAAATATGAAATATAAGAAGTAACTTTGCCACGAATCTGGTCACGAATAAAGGATGCTTGGCAGTTCCTTTTATGGACTTTTACATTTGTAGAGCGACATCTTTTAAAACTTTGCAACCATATAACACCTTCTGAACATAGCTTTCTCAACAGTACTAGCTACCAAACCTTTTACAATCCCTGGAAGGATAATAGTAACTCCTGAATGACATTTACATTTACACTTACAGCAACTGTATAGCTTACATTTTTCTCAAAAATGGGGGAGAACAGTCATAATCAAGAATTACTAGCTAAATTTGAGTAACTGTAGCACGATAGCGGTATTTTCATATTGCGACATAAAAGCAATATAACTAACTTTGAAACAAATGTTCTAGCAGATAGTCTAACTTTGAAAACTGTTGGCACTCATATCTTTTAGATGGGCAGTGATAAAAATTGAATGTTATTTAATGTTACTATAAAATTGCTCTCAGATGAATTTAGTAACTTACACAATTTGCGTAAATACAAGAAAATTTAGAAGGAAATCAAGGTGTCTGCTACCAATGATTATTTTGTGAAAGGTGAAAATAATTACAAGTTCATAGGAACGGAAACAATCTTGCAAGTGAAGAACTAAACTTCAGTAGCAGTCACAGGATTCAATTTTTGCTTAGCAACTAATTCTCTTAGAGTAAAATGAGATACATAAACCTTGCCCGAAGATTGTGGAGTTCCAGTTTTAATATTGCTCACCGATACTTAAAATCAACATTTTTAATTTTCTATTTAGAACATATTTTAAAATTTTGTGTATTATGTACCCATATTTCATTTTTTCGAACATACTAGGCATAAAGTGTCAAACAGAAAACTTGACAGCTCTAATTACAATCAACCAGAGGTAGCATGTATCAGTTTCCTGTATTACATGGTGTTTTTCTTTATATGACAATGCTCATCGAGATCTTATACATAGGACACTTACTGCACAAAAATACATGTGTGTCTATGTAGTTATGTCAGAATAACTATTAGTAATTTATAAAAATATCGCGCTATTTACACGAATTTTATAATGCAAAATATTGCAATTATTGATAATTTTATTTCTACACTAGAATAGGCAGTTAAATGAGATAGCCCTTTATCAAACAAGATTTTACTTATTTTAAAAGAACTGCAAAACATAAGACATCACAGCATTGCAATAATGCTACGGAAAACAATTTAACCTGGTTACAATAACTATATTACAATCTTACAACAATCCAGTTCATGTTTTGACACACATTTTTAGAAAATAACTACACCAACCTAGTCACAGAGCATGTTTAAGAACTAGTAACCGGAATGATTACTTCACAACAAATTTGTAGTAAAGTATTTGAACCGGAAGGAAAAATTGATGAAGTCCAACAAAAACAATTTTCGGTCACAATGACCACAATAGCGACGCCTATTAATTATACAGAGTTGTGGCATATTGCATTGTTTTAATAGGTTGAATTAATCGGTTTATTACTGAACAAGCTAATGGTATAGTTAAACCATAAATTACCTCGATGTAGTAATATCTTAATGCGAAAAAAATTTGCTAACATGTCGAAGAAGAGATAGCTTCCGTCATGTCTACATTCAATATCTATACAGTGGTCTTTTGATACAGCTGCCTTGACTCAATATATTTGTGCAGAACGTCACTGAATGTCTTATTACACAGGTTAGTTGTTAGTGGTTAATATCAAATAAACCTTTATCTCCTAATAGTGCACAATGATGAACAATGCAAAAAGAACAGCTGTGGTGTAATTTCATACTGCAGCATGCACAGCTGTGATAATCTGATCTCCCACAATGATGGTTTTGTACCAATCAGAAGCTTTAACTTTTCCACTGCTTGGCCTAACACTGACACCATTCTCTGTGCCATGAGTGTCACAGTAGCACATACGTCAGGTATGGTCTTCCCATATTTTAGGTGCTGACTAAGCACCTTTAGGTTGTGCCGTTCACTGTTCTTTATATTATTAACCTGCTGTCAGAAGAGTGGTCCACTGGTGCTCAAGTTGCATTCAGCCCAGAAACTTTTAGCGACAAGATTATGGGTCGCCAGTAACAAATGCTCAAGCATACCAGAACACCAAAGAATCCGCAGTGTGTAGCTTTTTCTAATTCTGCTAGACATTTTAAGCCGGCTGTAGTACGTACGTAAGTAGAAGCAGCCTGCTGCTCAGTGGATGAGAAGTTGGGTGGAAAAGCGCTGCTCCTTGGGGACCTCACGTCCTCTCCCAAAGAGTCATTCAGGTCAAGACTTGGAATCTCATGCTGGTTTGATATTGTGCCATCTTCGAGATAGGCGAGATGCACCTTATTCTTTATCGTGATAGTCATTGTAAATTCCACAAAGTCAAAAACATTTGACTAAGATGTGTGTGTGTACTGGACAGATTCTTTGAGACCACACCTCTTAGGTTTCCAGTAACACTGAACATCTGCATTCTTCCACTTCTGTCACCCCAAATATCTGGCAACTGCAGTATTATTTTCTCCTCGTTAGGTACTCGTACCTTGGTACACTATAATTGTGTGCCCTCAGCAACCAGTACCACTCCAATTCTATGCTGTGTTTCCATTGACTTTGCATCAGCACCCACAGAGGACTACTCAAGCTTTAATTTTCCAAGGTTAAAATTTTCCAATTCTCATAGTTCATATCGTAATCATATGGAATGCCTCCTTTTATGGAAGGCTTTTCCTTGCAGTCTACTATTGATGCTGAGGGAAGTCTGTCAGTGGAACAATTTGATACAAATCTAGTGGTCTATTGAGTCCATGTGTAACAGTACAGTGGACAGCCAAGACGTAATCTTCTGTACCACTCTTTATAAGATAAATTTACAGAAAGAAAATGAAAGACACCCTCAGGCCTCGCTACCTAATACCCTTGGGGTCGAAGGAAGGAAGAGGTGGCCGAGGGAGGCCGATAGGAAAGGAGACAGAAGTCTGACACAAGTAAGTGGAAGCAATGCCAGACTCGAGATAACAGGATACCTGTAATAGGTAAAACATCTTGACATTACAGTCCTTTTGAACAATTTCATGGAGGATGTGACTTACATTTATAAATTAAGTACATTTAGTAGTGCTGTAATTTTTAGATTTGTACCAAGATTTTGGCAAAATACTGTTTTGATTTAGTTCAGTATCAGCTACATTTAACACTAGAATGGCGGAGTTTTGACATTACTAAAACGGCGGAAATGAGTCATTTTGATCCCCACATAAAACCACACCAGGGTCATAATTATTAAACACCATAATTAATAATAATCAATTATTTCAACAGCAAAATATCTTGCAAATTTATTGCTCCCAAGTATCCTACTTGTATAAACTCAGATGCATTTAGTATACTTGGTCCGTATGGTCTACACACCTTTGTATCGCTTTTCTCTCAAGTTACTGGAATCTGCTAGATGCACTTTATTTCTGTTTTAGGCGCACATGGCTTTGTGGCACTTTACAGTGTTTTCGCTGGTCTTGTTGCCTTTGCAGAGTTTCATTTGGCACTTCTTCCGCTTTCTTCGGACTTATTTCGGTCCAGTATCCTCTCCCTTTGCCTGATGGTCTCGCTCTTTCATTCCCTTTAGTTCATTATCCAGCTGAAGTATGAACTACTTCCCTTTCATTTTCATTTTCTTGTTTGTTACTATGTTGTAAATGACACATGAATTTATTGTCGCCATGTACAAGATGTTGTAAAAGACATGCATTGGCCATCTCCTACATGCAACCTTTGTAGTATATTTACGGATCATTTGATCTACTACGTCCACACCATACTTTGTTGCATTGTAGAATGTTACTGTTTCGGGTTTCTTTCCTTCCTTGCTTATTGCTACTTCAGAATGTAGTGTACTCAGAAGAACGGCGTTTTTATTCTTCTTTCCTTGGTATACAGTCATGGTGCATTCTGGGTTGCCGCTATGGTGCAGGATGCTGGTGGAGTGTATTTCAGCATTGGAATTATTTACTGTATCAGGGATTTCACGACGTATCTTGTTCATTGTACCAACTAATGGAGTTTTCTCTTTGAGCTTCTTAGCAAGTTGAAGAGATGTAAAGAAGCTGTCGTCACATTTCTTCCTTGATTTACAAATGGCTCCAGGAGACGCAGAACGACGTACTCGCCAAGTGGTTGCTTCCTTCTATGCATGTCCTCTTTGCCGAGGTATGGAAAAGCATTACATATATACTTTGTCGTCACATCGACAGCCAACCACAATTTGAAGCCATATTTGTGTGGTTCGTTGGACATGAACTGAGTGAATCTGCATCTTGTTTTGCTTGGTTATAGTTGCTCGTCTGTGGTTATATTTTCTCTAGGACGGTAAGCACGAATACTGTTTTCAATTTAATTTCCCCGAAATTTTAGATACAAGAGCGACTTTGTTGGCTGCCAGGCATTTAACATGGGTTGATTTGTCATCGAAACGGAGGAATCTGAAGCTCCTGAAATCTGTCCATCGGTATAACTTCCTTGATAAAAGTATGCCCCCAAGAGTGCGACCAGGTATCATCCACAGACATACCTTTTGTACAAATAACGCCCTGAGCATACATGATGGCTATCAGTTTCTCCGGTTCCTCAATCGAAACAGTTCAGTTATTGTTTTTCGGAACTTTTCGTGCATTTGACCATTTTTTCATGAGACGTAGCATTGCTTCGTCAAAAATAAGACCGAAGGCACTGGTGACAGTCTTCTATTCGTTGACAAGCATAAACAGTGGGTCCTACTTTCTCCTCCAGAAAGTTCACAGCCGACCTTCCAGAAGATGAAAAATTCGTCGTCTCCCACACGGTTCCATCCGTAGCAACCATCTTTTGTAGACGCTGCCAACTGTGCATGCTGTGATGAAAGATATGACGACTAGTGTAGATCAGCACGTGAATCCTCTTCCACTAATCGCTCCTCATTCACTATGTCTTCATCTTCACTTGTCTCAGGTACATCATCATCATCATCATCATCATCATCATCATCATCATCATCATCATCATCATCATCATCATCATCATCATCATCATCATCATCATCATCATCATCATCATCATCATCATCATCATCATCGAAGTCCGTTTCCGATTCAACTTCGGAATTCTCCAAGAGCTGTAACATCAGAAAGTCCACGCTGACGATACATGTTCAAAAGCGTGCTTCGAGGACAAAATATCACCAGAATGACACGATATAAACTGTGGCAGACGAACGAAAACGTGCCAAATTCCAACAATGACAGGCGACTACTCTGCAATATTGTTGACTTATGCTGCTACGTTGTTGGATTATTTTCATATATTCAGAAGGAAGTTACATTGGGGTCAAATTGACCCCATTCGCCGTTCTAGGTACATCGATGTCAAAAAAATATAAATACTTTTTAAATTCTAATACATCACAAAGACGAGAAAAAATTAGGAAAATCATGATTTCTTTAGGAAAATTAACTGGAATGACAATGAAGGAAAAAAGTGTGGCAAGGATCATTTTGACCCCTTCCGCCGTTCTAGTGTTAATCAGAAAAGCAATTAGTATCAGGCTATGCACAGGTTTATCTAATTAATATAACGTGAAGAAAGATGTAAGCATACATATTAGCATGAATGTAGTTTAAATTTTTGAACATCAGATCTGCAAACAAATTCCACAAGTCAGACATTAAAACAAATAGCAAGTCAAGACTATAACTGTATACAGAAATTATATACGATATTCTTAACACGCATTTTATTAGTTATGGGTTTGACTTGACAGGTTTTGTGACGTATGTGAGAGCTCAGGACTCTTGTGATTTCTGTATACAGTATTAATAATCTTGCCTTGCTTTTGTAATGTTTTAATGTGACTCAATTGAGCACCGTTAATGTTTAATCATTTGCACAAAATCGACACATTATGTCCCATATTCTAAAATATTTGTCACACCACCAAGCTTAAATTTCATAATATTTATTACTATATTGTGGTGGTGTGACATACAACCCATTATGGAGTTATAGTAATACGACATCACATAGTATCACATTGACTGTTACATATATTTGTATAGAAAACAAAGTACATTACAAATTTGTAAAATGCTTAACTATCGAATTAAAATTTACTACTGTGAACTAAATGTCTAATTTCAGCTATGAAAAGCCTCAGATCTCATGTAAAATAATGTGGCCTGCAAGTATTTTACATTTTATCAGTAATTGTGATTATAAAAAATGAAATTAAACAATTCAAGATAGTCAAGATTCGGTACGAATCTATGTACAAAAGCAGTCCTCATGGCTACGTCTTACGTTTAAGTTGCAAAATGACCTGAGTCATGGTACTGTATGCCGTTACAGAAGCATAGAATTCGTGTTACAGGATTTACAAATGAAGTAATTAACATCAAGGTACAAATGTACAGATGTGTGTACGGAGTACAATGAGAATATCAACTTACTTTTTAGATGTTATACATAAATTTATTTAGCCTTTAACAGGTGTAAAGAAGATATTACTGAGAACAAATTACTATGTTTCAGTACGACAGTATTCATGTAAATACCTGTCGTACAAATTATGTATTACGTGAAACAGCCGCCAACATAGCTAATTATTTGCTATAACTTGTCTAAACCTGAATCACTTTGTGACATGTTGCTGAAACTGGCGAATCCACACAGTTTTAAGACGTTCCCTGTCTGATGTTCGAAGAATGACACGTCCGATATTGGCGGTAGAATCGGCCAAAACCGGTTATATACACAGAAACTATGCCTTCATTGCAGTTCATTGTTCTGTCGAGACCACCACCAAAACACTGCCTTGATTCAGAGTTACAGTCATATGCTAGTCTGCAGAACCTAAAGGGTGCCTTGTTTTGTAATAATACTTAAACCAACAGTAGCATACACAACAACGGTGTTTTTTACATTCAGCTTCATGCAACGGAGTATGTTCTTGGTGATGAGCTAGCGTAAATAAAAATTTTTTCCACGCGTTTCATTATATAATATGCAGAGATCAACAGATCGTTCTCATTACTAAAATTACAAAAACTTTTAGAAAATTCAGTATGCAACGACTTACACATCGCTCATCATAAAATTTAATGCACGAGTATAAAACATTGGTACAATGATCCTATATTGCCTCTAATAGCATTTATTCTGTTACATGTTCATGAATAAAATGCACAGTGTACACGGCAATAAAATTTAGTTTTAATAGCATACTACCTATATACTCATTCAGTGAACATGGAACTAGTGAAAAAAGTTTTAGTTGTAATCAAACGCAGCGGTGGAGTAGCCGAGCGGTCTAAAGCACCTCGCTGGGGAGCGCGCGGTTGCTCGCCTTGGAGGTTCGGGTCCTCCCTGGGGCGTGCGCGTGCGTTTTGATGACCACGCAATCAAACAGATGAAATTTTTTTGTAATCAAACTTAAACATATTTTTCAGTTCTTAATGTCGTCATTAACAACATGTCCAGGGTTTTCTTGTATAAACATTAGATGAATTAGCATACACAGTAGCTTTCATTGAACTTAACACTAAAAGCGTTGACTCAAGACACTTTCTGTATTTTTATTTCGAACGGTCAACTTTTATGTACAACTAATCAACAGTAATTTTTAAGAATACTGTCATGATGGTATATGAACATTTACCGTTTAGCACAAAGCGGTGAAACAATTTAGGGCAAGATAGGGTTGCTTGTCACATGGGTTACAAAATATGCACGAGAAATATAGCGACGGTGCCGTGTGCGTGGTTCTAAAATTCAAACATCCATAACTAGTCAAATCTGATTTTATTACCAGGCATTTACCTAATGTGTATCTGTAGACACAAGTACGCCAGAAGATTTTTAGAGTATCAAAAGCGCAAACTGTTTTAAAAAGTTGTTCAATGAAATGTATAGTACTGCAATTTCCTGTGGCTCAGAATTGAGAAAGTTATAATTTTGTACGAGTGTGTCACAAAATACAGCCCTAATAACGATTCTGAAGTTTCCGGTCAAAAGCTGCAATTATCTACTAAGAGGGACACTACTTAGCCACTACCATTTCCCGCAACTGTAATGGTCTGAAAAAAAAAAAGCTATAAGCGGAAAATTAACAAGTTCGCCGTAATTTTGCTACTAACTAGTGGAAACAAATGATCATGAAGTAGCAACAGTGTTAAGAATACAGCATTGTAGGAACTGCAAGTGACGGTAGACAATATTTTGTTCACTTGATCTGTTTATACTGTAATCTACTCACATTACAACCACAACTGAGATACTGTATCTTCAACCATATGCATTTCCCCCGTAATTCTCAGATAGTATACTAAGTTCCTAACGCTAACGTAATCATGTTTAACACCTATACTTTATACCACATTCCTAACCTAAACACTTCCCATCCTTTCCAACATCTGAACAGTACGCTGCATCACAAATTTACGCTTAGATTTCCCCCAAACTTTAAAAACAGTTTTACATGAAACTTAGACCCTGCAAGCTGTAAGCCTAGTGTGGGTGAAAATGTCTATGAAGTGTGTGCGGGTTTTGTCGACTGCAACAGTGCTCAGTATGTGAATTCCCACTTGATAAAATAATTTGATTTAATTTTTTATGTTGTGAATATCAAAATGATATATTTTTGATAAATTTAGACTGCCACTATGTTTTATAAACAAAGTTATTTTTTATTGACCTCACTTGCTCGCTGGGGTAAGATATAGTCAAACATTTAATTAACTCTTAAACAGTATCACAATGAGAGGTACCACCAATGAAATCTAAATCAGTACACTCCCACGTTAACTAAGATCTGTTAGCCCCTCCCAAAGTATGCATTATAGGGAAGTTCAGTTGAAATTATATACGTACTTGAGGTTCAATTTATTTACCATAAACAATTCATCCTGTTACGTGACAAAAGCTCGCTGAACAGTACACAAACTTTCAAATAAAATAGATCTTATATGCATCCGTTAAAATATATCATTGATAACATGAAGTTATCTGTATTTACATTAACAAATGACCGGCTTGGTCAAGGAAGAAGAAAACCTCATCAGGAAGAATAATGATCCAAATTATACCACAGATGCACGAAAAGGGCACATGAGGTTTCCGAATTTGAAAAAATAACCCCGGTTATGAAAAACAAAATCCTTCAAAAAACAACAATATACAACTATGCATGACACATTACGAAATATTTGGAGCAGAAGAGGCACACAGAAGAGTCGGCAGCGGCAAGTGAAAACTGCAGATAAGAGCTGAAATAAAACAAGACCATTATCTCACTTCTGTGAAGTAGATATATGTAACTAACGGCCTCTGGCGTCGATGCTGCTTGACAATGGCTGCACAATTTTGTGTGTCTAGCGGACTAGTCCATCTTAGTGTACTTGTGAAGTACTGTTGACCAGTGCAAATCATGAAGTCCAACTTGGGACACACACTCTTAAAATATGTATGATCCGCGAAGTGCGAACGCTCAGATCGAGACTTCCAAATGTGTGTGAAATGTGGCCGCCGAAAGGGAACCTACAGGACAGAAAACCAAGTTCAGATAACAGCCAAGTAAATCGAGAATTGAAAAGGTTCGAACACTTCGGAGTTCTCGACGTAAGACTTCAGTCGATCCGCACACTGTGCAGACCTACAAACGAATCACCCAAAAATCTCTCCGCGCCAGCGTTCCTGGTCGGGACTGGCGACCTAAACTATGAGATCAGAGCTCTCTAGTTACCATATACAGCTAAGAGCCTGCCCAATGTTAGAGACACTCAGAGCATTCTGCAGACGCCCCTACAAGCTCTCACACGAGCAACGTTCCCACAGAGACGATAACGTACACAGGTCCACGACCTCTCCGGAATTTTGGGGCGCTCTCTCATCGCCAGACCTCAAAACTGAAATTTTAGGACCATAGGCGCCAAGCCCCTGCTGGCCCAGACGACCGACTATGCGCCCAACAAGCTGCTTAACATACATCACGCAGAACGTTTCCACTACCACTCACCTCGGCAAATTCTGAGACACCTTCCCGTCATCATAACCGTGAAAACAACACACCGCTCTAGCGTTGGTGCTATTCATTTCTGCCAACTTCGCACTCAGGCGGAACGTCCGATTGTGTTGCAATGTCTAAACTTTGGTGGGCAACCGGCAGTGCGTCTGCAGAGCATTGTCCTCTACCAGTGATTTCGAACAATACCTCGCAGGTAGACGCGGTTGGACCTCGTACACAGGTTTCTCCATCTACTGCCCACCGAACGGGACCTCACAGGTACCAGGCCTTGGCAGACGCCCTCCTTCCACAGCCGAGTCGGTAGTTTCGCAACTTTAATTCTACGAAAGGCGAATGCCCAAACCCGCTAATTTATGGGCACCAATACGCGAACTGTCGAGGCTACGTGAGAAAAACTACACCAGCCGCCGTCCTGCCTTCGCCAGCCTGTCCACTGGACAGTGGATATCAGAATCAAAAATTCATAAAGAAACTACTATAATCACAGGACTTTTCCTTAGACGAAATGCCCCAATAGAAACTGAAGTGGGATCAAATCTAAATATGGTGTACCGTTCTGAACTTCCCTATCTGCCAAAAGACAAAAAATAAATGGATAAAAATAATTGACTACATATTACCGCCACCTAACAACCTACCCCTTAGTTACACCATTCTGTTCCGATAAAACTTATCTTTTGAGTGTATTATGAATTTAGTGTCAATAAATATGAGCATATACATGACTATGCCTAAGATAATCCCATATACCTTTTGATTTGATATTAACTTTCTTCGTGTATACTTTATACTATTAGGGGATGTTACAATTTTGGACGACACACAAAGTTCTCAGCCATGCGTAAAAAATTTTGTAGGGTGTTTGTGGTTTTAGGGCGCACAAATTCTAAGGTCATTAGCGCCCTGATAGGAACAGAGATTCGCTAGATCTCAACAAAAAATGGTAACTATCAGAGTATCAAAAACGAAAGAAAAACAAAAGGGTTAAATATCTTTTGATAGATTTGCCATATTGATAAAACGCAAAACTCTAGCAGCTGCTCGCGTGTCATCAGCGAAAAGTTCCTCCAGGGTAGATGGGAAGAAGGACTACACGGAGGTGACTAAAATTAACACAAGACAGTAAAACATGTTGCACTGACAGCAATTCACCGCAGGAGCACAGCGGTGCATAGTCGGCGGTCAGCAAATGACGGTGGCTGAAACGGCAGTAACCGATCCGCAACCGGGCCAGGATTTTTGTGGTTTTAGGGCGCACAACTTCTATGGTCATTAGCGCCCAGACAAGAAATTAGATTCACTAGATCTCAAAAAATTTGGTGACTGTCAGAACATCAAGAAGATGCTAAAATCGAGAGATAAAAGACAATTAAAAGGGTTAAATATCCTTGGATAAGTTGGCCAATTTGATAAAACGCAAAACTCGAGCCGCTGCTCGTGTGTCAGCAGCTAAAATTTCCTCCAGAGTAGACGGAAAGTGAAGGGCTACACGGAGATGATTAAAAATTACGCAAGACAGTAAAATATGTCGCACTGTCAGCAGTGCACCGCAAAAGCACAGCGGTGCAGGGTCAACGGATAGCAAGTGACGGTGGCTGAAACGGCAGTGACCGATCCGCAACCGAGCCAGGATGACCTCCTCCCGCCGAGAGGGGCGTGAGGAGGTCCTCCAAGCGGTCGGAATCGGTTTTACAGCTCGCAATTTATTGTTGTACAGTGAATGCCACACACTGTGCCATGACGACACGATTCTCCGGCGAAGAGCCCGTTGAACATCGTCCGATGGGACGCAAAAGGTAGCCATGCGAGGCAAAAGAGCTGCGGCCTTGGCTCCTATGTCGGCCGTCTCATTCCCGGGCACTCCCACGTGGCCAGGGACCCACAGGAAAGAAACGTGACAGCTGTCATCTGCTAGCAACTGGAGGGACCGTTGGATCCAATACACGAGAGGATGGTTCGAGAAAGGGTCCTTAAGACTCTGCAGGGCACTAAGGGTGTCCGCACATATGGCATAGAAAGGTTGGCAGTGGCGGCAGGTGTACAAAACGGCCTGGTGGAGGGCAAAAAGCTCAGCCGTGAAGTTCGAGCACCGTTAAGGGAGCTTATATTGGAACCGGTTGTCCCTGACGATGAAGGCAGATCCGACACCGGCAGTGCTCTTGGAACCATCAGTGTAAATAAATATGGCATTATCGAACCGCGAACGGAGTTCGACAAGCCTCGAGCGGTATACCAAATCCGGAGTGCTCTCCTTGGGGAGCGAACTATGTTCGAGGTGAGTGTGAACCTGGGCCTGATGCCACGGTGGCAATGGGCTCTCGTTCAACCGAAAGGTGGAAGGAAGGGTAAAATCTGGCCGCTGTAGCAGGCGGCGAAACCGAACTCCAGGTGGAAGCAAGGCAATCGCCGACAACTGATATTGGCGATCGAGTGAGTCGTCAAAAAAAATCGGTAAGATGGATGGTTGGGCATCGACCGCAGGCGGCATGCGTACCGAGACAAAAGTATGTCACGCCGAGTAGTCAAGGGTACTACAGCAGTCTCGGCGTACAGACTTTCAACAGGGCTAGTATAAAATGCACCGGTCGCAAGACGTATTCCCCGATGGTGGATAGAGTTGAGACGGCAGAGAATCGACGGCCGTGCAGAAGAGTATACAAGGCTTCCGTAGTCGAGCTTCGACTGAACAATGGCCTGATAAAGGTTTAGCAGGACGGTACGATCCGCTCCCCATGACGTGCCACTGAGGACACGAAGAACGTTAAGGGATCGGGCACAACGGGCAGCCAGGTAGGACACGTGTGTGGACCAGCAAAGTTTACGATCCAACATGAGTCCCAAGAATTTCGTAGTCTCCACGAAAGGAAGAGCAACAGGGCCGAGATGTAGAGAAGGTGGAAGAAATTCCTTGTATCTCCAGAAGTTTATACACACAGTTTTCTCAGTGGAGAATCGGAAGCCGTTTGCGATGCTCCAGGAATATAGACGGTCAAGACAGCGTTGAAGAGAACGCTCCAAGAGATACGTCCGCTGGGCGCTACAATAAATTGCGAAATCGTCAACAATTAGAGATCCGGAGACGTCGGCAATCTACGATCGGATTGATTGCAATGGCAAAGAGCGCCACACTCAAGACGGAGCCCTGTGGTACCCCATTCTCCTGGCTAAAGGTATCTGACAAAACAGAGCCCACCCGTACCCGGAACTTGCGATCCGCCAAAAACGCTTGAATGAAAAGAGGACGTCGGCCCCGAAGGCCCAATGTGTGCAATGTGCGGAGAATTCCCGCTCTCCAACAGGTATCGTATGCCTTCTCCATGTCGAAGAACACGGCTACTGTTTGACGCTTCTTTAGAAAGTTGTTCATAATGAAGGTCGACAACGTAACGAGGTGGTCAGCAGCAGAGCGGTGTCGACGAAAACCGCATTGGATATTAGTCAGGAGGCGGCGAGATTCGAGGAGCCAGACCAACCGAGCGTTAACCATGCGTTCCATCACCTTACAGACGCAGCTCGTCAGAGAAATGGGGCGATAACTGGAAGGAAGGTGTTTGTCCATCCCTGGCTTGGGGATGGGGACAACAATGGCTTCACGCCAACTTGTGGGAACATGACCTTCTGTCCATAAGCGATTATAGGTACTAAGAAGAAAGCACTTGCCCGCAGGAGAGAGGTTCTTCAGCATCTCAATATGAATAGAATCTGGCCTGGGAGCAGAAGATCGGGACAGGGCGAGAGCACGGTCTAGCTCCTGCATGGTGAAGGCGACGTTATAATTTTCACGATTAGAAGAGTGGAAAGAAGGCGGCCGTGCTTCTTCTACCTGTTTGCGAGGGAGAAAGGCAGGGTGGTAATGGGCAGAGCTCGAAACCTCCGCAAAGGAACGGCCCAGTGCGTTGGAAACATCACCGGGGTCCACGAGGACTGCGTTCTCCACGGTCAGGCCAGGAATCGGGGAGTGGACCTTGATGCCAGATAAACGGCGTAGGCCACCCCAAACAACCGTGGAGGGAGTAAAGAGGTTAAAAGAACTGGTAACAGCAGTCCAGCAAGCTTTTTTGCTGTCGTTTGTAACACGACGACTTTGCGCTCTCATTCGATGATAATTTATACAATTCTCTTAAGTTGGGTGGCGGTGGAAGGTACGTAAAGCATGTCGCCGGGCTCTAAGAGCGTCGCGGCAGGCAGCAGTCCACCAAGGGACCGGGACACGACGTGGAGAAGAGGATGTACGAGGTATGGAATGTTCGGCAGCGGTGAGAATAACCTCTGTGAGGTAGTCGACCTCACTGTCACAGCTGGGAAAATTCTGATCGTGAAAAACAGCCATGGAATAATGAAGCCCCAGTCGGCGTTAGAAATGTTCCAACTGGTGGGACGAGGAGATGGGGAATGATGCAGGAAGTGGATGATACAAGGGAAGTGGTCACTTGAGTACGTGTCAGAAAGTGCATACCACTCAAACCGACCGGCAAGCTGAGGAGTGCATACTGCAAGGTTTATATGGGAGTAAGTATGGGTTGTGTCAGAAAGGAAGGTCGGTGCACCGGTGTTGAGGCAGACAAGATTGAGGTGTTGGAGAAGGTCCAACAAAACTGAGCCTCTCTGACAAGGTGCCGGATAGCCCCATAGGGGGTGGTGGGCATTAAAGTCGCCTACCAACACGAAAGGTAAAGGGAGCTGGTCAACGAGGTGTAGCACATCGGCCCTAGTAAAGGCAGATGAAGATGGAGAATAGATATTACATTGGGAAAAGGAAAAGCTGGATAGAGTGAGGCGGACTGCAACTGCCTGTAGGTGAGTATGCAATAAAATGGGATGGTAATAGACGCCGTCTCGAAGGAGCATCAGAGCCCCTCCATGGGCTGGGGTACCTTCCACAGGTCGAAACGCACAGACTAGAAGCGGGCAGTGCAGTCGAAGGATTAGTTTTAACTCCTCCCGATTGGTACGAATATTGCATTGAAGAAGCGCCATGATAAACGAGAGAAAAGGGAAGATAAAAAGGAACAAGCAAGCGGGATCACCACGACGGCCGCTGAGGACCGGATTTCGAGGGAGCATTGCTATCGCTATGTAGGGGCAAAGCGTCGTGGTCCATAGGTTTGACCGACGCGTCTGCCACGTCCCTGAGTTGATCAGGAGGGGCCGCTTCCACCGCCGGTACAGGGCCAGGTGCCCGGCAGACGGAGCGTCCCGGTGAAACAGAAGATGGCTGAGGCCGGCAACTGTTGGAAGGCGTGACCGAAGAGGGAAGGAGGGGGGCTTTCTTTTTTTGAGCCTTCTTAGAGGCATGACGGGCAGAGGAAGCGGTTGTCGATGGAGAAGACGTAGTCTTGAGGAAGTCTTCACGAAGAGGTTCTTTTTTTGAACTTCGGGCAGAGAATTTAGGTGCCCGGGATGTTTGGGAACTGGCCGATGAATGTACTGTAGAATGGGCAGAAGGAACCGGAGAGGTGGAACGAGCAAATTTTGGGCTAGCCGACCTGACAACAGTCACAGAAGGTTAAACCGCAGGTTGAATGCCTTCCTCAGTTGATCGTGGTGAGGCGAGGACCTGTCTAAGTACCTGATGTGAGTACAGTGGGCTTTCCACTCACTAATAACTTCCGAGCAGCATAGGTTGAGACCACCTTGACGCGAATCTCCTGGATGACCTGCTCTTCTTTATAAACGGGGCAGTCCTGTGAAGAAGCAGCATGGTCACCCATGCAATTAATGCAACGAGGGGATGGAGGTAGACATTCATCCTCATGGGTGTCCCTGCCACAGGTGGCGCACTTGGCTGCATTAGGACAAGATTTGCTGGTGTGTTTATATCTCTGGCAATGGAAGCAGCGCGTAGGATGGGTATATATGGGCGAACGAAGATGACTTTGTAGCCCGCTTTGACCTTAGATGGTAGGTCAACCCTGTCAAAAGTCATGAAGACAGTATGAGTCGTCTCGAGGTCGTTGTTAACCTTTTTCATTACGCGATGAACAGCTGTAACTCCCTGATCAGACATATGAGTACATCCTCATCCGATAACCTATCCAGGGATCTCGTGAAGACTACCCCTGCGAAGAGTTGAGGGTGCAGTTAGCCTCCACTTTTACTGGAAAAGTATGCACAAGTGTAGCCCGAAGTAATTTATGTGCCTAGAACACATTCTTTATTCCAAGCAACAAGGTCCCATTGCTGAGAATCATCATGTTTCCGCTTATGGGTCAAGGTTATAGAAGATTTGGAAGGTTTCATAGTGGACGTGTCCCCCAAGATTACCGGCGTCTCCAATGGCGCGCTCCTTCCTTGTGGGAGCCCTCTGAGGGCGCACCCGCCTTAGGTGACTGTTCGCCCATCAGGTCACACCTCCCCACAACGGACGGAGGGACCAATCGGCATGTTCGGAAGGTACCAGCTCGGGTAATCTCCCCTCCCTGAGACGGGCCTTTACCAAGGGGTACGTACGTGCCCTACATGTCTACCCGGGGTGGGGAGTTACACCTTACCCCGTCACCGGCAACGCAGAGCGTGGGTTGACCTTCAGACACGCAGAGGGAGGAGAGAAGAGAGGAAGGAGAGAAAGGAGAGAAAGGAGAGAAAGGGATGAAGGAGGGAGAATCTCCAACGCCGAGGCAGAGATTAAAAGGGCGGGTCGAGGACAAGGAGAAAAGGGGGAAGGCTAAAGAACAGGAAAGGAAGAGAACCAAGAAAAGAGGAAGTCAGAGGAAACGATAAAAGAAACCTTGGACTGACTGAAAACGCCTGTCTCCGCGCGAAGGCACACTGGGGGGAAAGAGGGAAGCGACCTGGGACAGAAGAAAGGTCGCTTCAGCTCGGGGCCCCGTGCACGCCACATACGTACCCACAAAAGGGCTGTGGGCCCCCTGGGGGGTCACGTGGTTCCGAAAACCAGTAAAAATACAAAAATTCAATTTCTGAAAAATAAAGAAAAATAGCTATGGCATGGAGCCCCTAGACATACATTTCATCAGCAAGCTAATAAAGGGGGTGTACAATGCTAGAAGAGAATTTACTGACCCTCCAAATGCAAAGTACATGTTGGCTAGCTGAACAGCAATTTAAAATGGAGAGGAGATCGCGCTGTACTAAGGGAATTCAGTCAGATATATGCATAATTTCTTGCCTAAAGGGCATAGAAACAGACACAGAGGTAGCTGAAGACTTTGTTCTAAGAACGAACCACTGAGTACATATCACTCACCGACGGAGAAAATCTAAAGGAATATTTCACATGCACTACACACAAAAATATTCCTGTGCATTAGTTGCATGCCACAAAGATGGAAAAATTAAACCGAGTTCGTATCACGCCAGCTTGTCTGAAATGTTACTGATTCTCAGTAGTTATCAAACCGAATTAGTTATATATTCCCAAGTTAACTTACGCAAAATCACCGCAATCACATTGAATTCAATTCCGTACATGATCAGAGAAACTTATTCCGAAAAATGAACCAAAGTTCTGAGTGTGGTGTGTTAAGTGCACACCACGTACTTTCACCGCGCACCACGAAGCAAGCACAGCGGTGGGTTCTTAATACTTCGGCCACGAACGCCCTCTGATGTATGTGCAATGCCTAATAGGTCAGCATGGCCACTACCTGGAACCCAAACTTTGTGGAAATTATTCAGTTACAACGGCGCAAATCACTAAACTACTCAAAGCGGTGTCCCAGTTGACGGCGCAGGCAGCTCAGCAATAACAGCCGTCGCATCCGCCGCTCGCACCTGCGCCGTACCGCTCCCTGTTTCGCCAGTACGACGAACGTGACGAAGTATAGCATTACTTGGCGCAATTTGAAGAACTAGTTGCGACTCAACAGAGAACAAACCGTCAAGCACTTGTACCAGTGTTGGGCACATAGACCTTCACATTATTGCAGAATTTTTTTCCACCACGCATCTCTCCGAGATCTAGAATTTGATCAACTCTTAGATGCACTGAATGCTCACTAGGAGCGAAAAGTTATCTTAGACGGGGCGCGGTACCGATTTTTCAGACTAAAATCACCAGATCAGTCACATCAGCAACGGATCATTGAGTTAAAGGGCCTAACCCGAAAATGTAAATGTACTTGGTCTTATGGACCTTCTTATGGTGACGATGTTGAGAGACGATATCACACAGAACATTCACGACCCCAGAATTAGGGCAGCGATTTTGAAATAGTCTGACCCCTCATTGGATAGTGTACTGCAGCAATTTAATCACGTGACACTTTCCACATGTAGATGTAGAAATACAAAGCCACTGTTCATTCATTGCGCCACAACGGACGCTTTCCTGGTCGCAGTTCTCACTAGCCCTAGTGATCATTTCAATTCTACCAGCCGTGCTGAACAGTCAGTGAACAGTAGCCAGTGTAAAAGCGCGACAAAAGTCGCCCCATCGTTTTAAACAACGTCATGTTAATAACGGCCGCCGACGCTGTATTCAGAAATATTTTCGTAAATCTTGCCTCCCCACGATTATCTCGCCACAGACGTGCGCAATGTCCTAGTCGCAACGCTATCATCTATGTGGCAAATCAGGAGATGTACACGCAGTCTGTATGCATAACAAAAATTCGAAGAAAAGTGTCATTAGGAACTGTGCTTCGCAGAATGCGAGAACAGTTGATGCTGTCAATATACACGCTGTGGATTTGGACAGTGCTTTTCTTGATTCTCAAATGCAAGGAAGTTCCTCTGTGCCTACAGAAAAAAAATGTAGTATGCCACGTTGCAAGCGCAGCTGAGCGCGTCAAACTGTTGAATGGGAAAGGCTTTGGAAAAAGCAAAATGAGTATGTACAGCGCAATCCTGTAGTCAAACTAGTGCCTGCTGCTACTTCTTGTAGAAGTGCCCAGTACTGTGTAGCTAGTGACATCAAACTAACTACTCAAAGTATATTTAGTGCAGTAGTTGGTGTATCTGGGTTACCCTTGCACACTTGTACAGAAGCCGTTCCGGTAGTAGTGCCATCTAGGGACAGTTATTTATCTGCTGTGTGCTGACCTGCGCATCTTCCTTCCGTACGCAGCCCGCGCATACACAAGTGCAGCAAACAAACTATCAGATGTCACCCACATTCGCACACCTGTTGCGCGCCACGAGCAAAAACTGACTTTCTGTAGACAATAAGACTGTGCAATTGCAGTTCGACACTAGTTCCACTGTCACATTAAAGAATAAAGACACTTATGAACTTCTGGGTTCGCTAAAACTGTCGCTGTTTCACCAAGTGCTAACAGCATATACTCGACAAAATATTCCCGGCCTGGGAATGTGTAGCCGGCACGCCTCTTTTCAAGGTGTTACCAAAAAAGTACCTTTGTAGTTCAGGCCAAATCTACACAAATTTTTTGACTACATGCATTCGACTTGTTTGACTTATAAATTCAAAGAGATGTGCTACAGATCTCGTCGGTAGTGCCTCAGGACAAAATCTATGTATTGTGTGAAAAATGTAGTGACTTGTATTCGCCACAACTAGGTCGTGCAAAAGACTTCGTGACATGTTACTTTCAAAGAATCTGAGGTACCAAAATTTCGTAAAGCTAGACCAGTGCCTATCGCCCTTCATGATAAAGTAGCTGAAGAACTTAAACATTGGCAGGATAGTGGGGTGATTTGTCCTGTTTTTCCGACAGTGGGCCTCGGCTTTACTGATTCTCAGGAGAACTGTCTCTGTGAGGACATTAAATCGACAGTGAATAGTCAAACAATAGTAGACAGATACAAAACGAGGCCTTAGCAATCATTTTCGGAGTTACGAAGTTTCATCATTATCTCTATGGTCGAAAATTCTATTTGTTGACGGACCATAAGCCTCTCACCCACAAAGCCAATTCCGCCATTAACGGCACAAAAGCTTCAGAGATAGTCCTTGATATTGTCTAATCGGTATAATTTTTTGTACTGGCCTACCACTAAACATGCCAACGCAGACACACTTTCCCGACTTACGGTTGGCCAGGATGTGTCATGTGATTCTTCTGAAATGGCATGTCACATTGACTCCAGAGATGCTTCCGCTGCCGCAGACTTCCCTTTGAACTCTCGTCGGATTGAACAGGAAACAGCTGCGGATGCAGACGTAAGTGTGGTAGCACGTTTTGTTCGCTCTGGGTGGCCTGTCAGAGCCAAAGACATTGATCGGCCTCTGGTTCGACGTTAATAGCACAACGTCATGCATTGTCTATATTAGGGTGTTCTATTACATACCGACGACGAAACAAGAGTGCTCCTCGTTCAGATGTTTTGGAAGGGGTGTAGAAAAAATCCTCGCGCGAATTCTCCTCCTTAGACTTACAGGTGTATCTGTGGTTTCACAGCTGAAGAAGATTTGGAAGAGATTCACACTTTTCGTCGAACGTGACGCTGTTGTCAATGTAGACTGTTTGACGACTACTGTAGTAAACTGTAGGTCACATGTTTGTGTGGCCATATCCTGTGTTGATGGAGGCGCTGCAACTACAGTACTGTAGTTACCACGTAGTGGGGTCTTAGGCTTACGACTGGTGTACATCTTACGTGCAACTTGTATTGGAACAGAGGTTATTTTAGGCATGGATTTTCTAAACCAGTATAATGCTTTGCTGGATTTTGATAGCTCTTCTGTGAGATTGCACAGTGACAACACTGCTGTTACATTATGGTTCTAGAATCAAGCCTCTCCAGTAGAACAATAATTCAACAGATTACATTACTTGACTTCGAATACTGATTTTATTCCTTTCCCACCTTCTGCTTCTAATTGGTTTCCATTACATGAAGAGAACGTCCAAAGTGTCGTGACATTTCGCAAATCACTCAAGCTCAAGTGGACACGTGATTTTTACTTTGCCTCAGAGCTACAACAATTACACGATATACTACAATCCTATTCTGAGGTATTCTCGGACCCACCACGTACAATAAGTAACTTTTTGTACGAGTTCCATGCCAAACCGCATACATCTTTTTCTGCAAAACATTACACGATTCCTTTTGCCTACCGAGACAAAGTCAAACAGGAGACCCAATCAATGTTTCAACAAGGCTTTATCGAACCAGCAGATATCCAGTACACGAGCCTGTTACATAGTTTTTAAACGTGATGGCACATTAAGATTTTTAATTGATTCCCGCCGCACAAATGAAATTATTATACCGGAAACAGATCGCCCACAAACATTAGGTGATGTTTTACAAAAGTTCCGTGGTTTCACTATTTTTTCTACACTCGACTTAAAATCTAGTTTTTGGCAGATACAGCTCCAACTATAGGAAATACACAGCCCTTTTATGCTTTGGATCATGTTATCAGTATTGCAAACTTCCGTTTGGTTTAAACGTATCGTCTGCTGCCTTATTTCATGGTCTAAATTTCACTCTACCTGGTGATACAAAAAATAGAATCACGACTTATGTAGACATTCTCATTGCTGAGCCGACACGGAATGATCATAACACCCAGAATGATTTACTTAATGCTTTTGCTGACAATGGCATTACAGTCAATTTACAGAAATCTGAATTTGGGAGTTTTGTGTCCCGACTTCGTCGCCGCTTTTGTGTCCCAGCCTCGCCGTAGGTGTCGGTGGCCGAGTGGAATGAGACCGACACGCTGGTGCAGGTACGGAGGGGAGCAGCCAGAAACTATGAACACTAGAGTAAATTAGATATATATATTGCACAGAATGTAACAATACTTAACTTTTACATAGTACTGCAGAATGTTGATACATAGTTGTTAGAGGCCTGCCTAGTGCCTGTACGATAGCAAAGTCTTCACTGGTGCCTATCTGACTACGAAGGTCCTAACTGGTTGCTATCTCCGTCCGAAGTGACCGGTGTCTCCGTGGTGGCCACGACCGGGGTTGCAGCAGAGGGCGCTCGTGGCTGTCGTCGTGAGAACGCCGCGCCCTGCGTACATGGCGCCGCGCGGCGAAAGTAGGTGGCGCGCACTTTGTACTTGTGCGACACCACAGGGAGATCATTTATAAAATTTCTAGGACATATAACATAAGGAGAACGGTATCAACGGATGAAGAGCGCAGCCTGATAGAGGGCAAAAATCTCCGCTATGAAATTCGAGCAGTGGGCATTAAGCCTGTACTTTTAACAGTCATCCCAGACGACAAACGCACATCCGACACCGTCATTGGTCTTTGAGCCATCCGTGTGTGTATATATATATATATATATATATATATATATATATATATACATACACACACACACACACACACACACACACACACACACACACACACACAGTTCGCCAACGTTGGGTGGCGACGGAAGGTGGGTAGAGCATGACTTTTTTTGTGGTTTTAGGGCGCACAACTTCTACGGTCATTAGCGCCCAGACAAGAAATTAGATTCGCTAGATCTCAAAAAATTGGTGACTGTCAGAACATCAAGACGCTAAAAACGAAAGATAAAAGACAATGAAAAGGGTTAAATATCCTTGGATAGGTTGGCCAAGTTGATAAAACGCAAAACACGAGCAGCTGCTCGTGTGTCATCAGCTAAAATTTCCTCCAGAGTAGACGGAAAGTGAAGGGCTACACGGAGATGATTAAAATTAACGCAAGTCAGTAAAACATGTCGCACTGTCAACAGTTCACCGCAGGAGCATAGCGGTGCAGGTTCGGCGGATAGCAAGTGACGGTGGCTGAAACGGCAATGACCGATCCGCAACCGAGACAGGATGACCTCCTCCCGCCGAGAGGGGCGTGAGGATGTCCTCCAAGCGGTCGGGATCGGTTTCACAGTTCGCAATTTATTGTTGTACAGTGAAAGCCACACACTGTGCCATTGCGACACGATACTCCGGCGAAGAGCCCGTTGAACATCGTCCGATGGGACGCAAAAGGTAGCCATGCGAGGCAAAAGAGCTGCTGCCTTGGCTGCTGTGTCGGCGGCCTCATTCCCGGGCACACCCACATGGCCAGGGACCCACAGGAAAGAAACGTGACAGCTGTCATCTGCTAGCAACTGGAGGGACCGTTGGATGCGATACACGAGAGGATGGTTCGAGAAAGGGTCCTTAAGACTCTGCAGGGCACTAAGGGAGTCCGAACATATAGCATAGAAAGGCAGGTATACAAAACGGCCAGGTGGAGGGCAAAAAGCTCAGCCGTGAAGTTAGAGCACCGGTCAGGGAGCTTCTATTGGAAACGGTTGTCCCCGACGACGAAGGCAGATTCGACAACGGCAGTGCTCTTGGAACCATCAGTGTAAATAAATATGGCATTAGCGGACCGCGAACGGAGTTCGACAAGCCTCGAGTGGTATACCAAATCCGGAGTGCTCTCCTTGGGGAGCGAACTAAGTTCGAGGTGAGTGTGAACCTGGGCCTGATGCCACGGTGGCAATGGGCTTTCGCTCAACTGAAAGGTGGAAGGAAGGGTAAAATCGAGCCGCTGTAGCAGGCGGCGAAACCGAACTCCCGGAAGCAAGGCAATTGAAGACAACTGATATTGGCGATCGAGTGAGTCATCAAAAAATAATCAGTAAGATGGATGGTTGGGCATCAACCGCAGGCGGCATGCGTACCGACACAAGAGTATGTCACGCCGAGTGGTCAAGGGTAATACAGCAGCCTCGGCATACAGACTTTCAACAGGGCTGGTATAAAATGCACCGGTCGCAAGACGTAAACCCCAATGGTGGATAGAGTTGAGGCGGCGGAGAATCGACGGCCGTGCAGAAGAGTATGCAAGGCTTCCGTAGTCGAGCTTCGACTGAACAATGGCCTGGTAAAGGTGAAGCAGGACGGTACGATCCACTTCCCATGACGTGCCACTGAGGACACGAAGAACGTTAAGGGAGCGGGCACAACGGGCAGCCAGGTAGGACACGTGTGTGGACCAGCAAAGTTTCCGATCCAACATGAGTCCCAAGAATTTCTTAGTCTCCACGGAAGGGAGAGCAACAGGGCCGAGATGTAGAGAAGGTGGAAGAAATTCCTTTTATCTCCAGAAGTTTATACACACCGATTTCTCAGTAGACAATCTGAAGCCGTTTGTGATGCTCCAGGAATATAGACGGTCAAGACAGCGTTGAAGAGAACGCAATCTACGATCGGATTGATTGCAATGACAAAGAGCGCCACACTCAAGACGGAGCCCTGTGGTGCCCCATTCTCCTGGCAATAGGTATCGGACAAAACAGAGCCCACCAGTACCCGGAACTTAAGATCCGCCAAAGTGCTTGAATGAAAAGAGGAAGGCGGCCCCGAAGGCCCCATGTGTGCAATGGGCGGAGAATGCCCGCTCTCCAACAGGTATCGTATGCCTTCTCCAAGTCGAAGAACACTGCTACTGTTTGATGCTTCTTTAGAAAGTTGTTCATAATGAAGGTCGACAACGTAACGAGGTGATCAGCAGCAGAGCGGTGTCGACGAAAACCGCATTGGATATTAGTCAGGAGGCGGCGAGATTCGAGGAGCCAGACCAACCGAGCGTTAACCATGCGTTCCATCACCTTACAGACGCAGCTCGTCCGAGAAATGGGGCGATAACTGGAAGGAAGGTGTTTGTCCTTCCCTGGTTTGGGGATGGGGACAACAATGGCTTCACGCCAACTTGTGGGAACATGACCTTCAGTCCATATGCGATTGTAGGTACTAAGAAGAAAGCACTTGCCCGCAGGAGAGAGGTTCTGCAGCATCTCAATATGAATGGAATCGGGCCCGGGAGCAGAAGACCGGGACAGGGCGAGAGCACGTTCTAGCTCCTGCATGGTGAAGGCGACGTTATAATTTTCACGGTTAAAAGAGTGGAAAGAAGGCGGCCGTGCCTCCTCTACCTGTTTGCGAGGGAGAAAGGCAGGGTGGTAATGGGCAGAGCTCGAAACCTCCGCAAAGAAACGGCCCAATGCGTTTGAAACATCAGCGGGGTCCACGAGGACTGCGTTCTCCACGGTCAGGCCAGGAATCGGGGAATGGACCTTGATGCCGGATAAACGGCGTAGGCCACCCCTAAACAACCGTGGAGGGAGTAAAACGGTTAAAAGAACTAGTAAAAGCAGTCCAGCAAGCCTTCTTGCTGTCGTTTATGATACGACGACATTGCGCTCTCATACGTTGATAATTGATGCAATTCTCTGAAGTTGGGTGGTGGCGGAAGGTGCGTAAAGCACGGCGCCGGGCTCTAAGCGCGTAGCGGCAGGCTGCAGTCCACCAAGGGACCTGGACACGACGTGGAGAAGAGGATGTACGAGGTATGGAACGTTCAGCAGCGGTGAGAATAACCTCTGTGAGGTAGTCGACCTGACTATCACAGTTGGGAAAATTCTGATCGTGAAAAACAGCCACGGAAGAATAAAGCCCCCAGTTGGCTTTGGAAATGTTCCAACTGGTGGGACGAGGAGATGGGGAATGATGCAGGAAGTGGATGATACAAGGGAAATGGTCACTTGAGTAAGTGTCAAAGTGCATACCACTCAAACCGACCGGCAAGCTGAGGAGTGCATATTGCGAGCTCTATATGGGAGTAAGTGTGTGTTGTGTCTGAAAGGAAGGTTGGTGCACCGGTGTTGAGGCAGACAAGATCGAGGTGTTGAAGAAGGTCCACCAAAAGGGAGCCTCTCGGACAAGGTGCCGGAGATCCCCATAAGGGGTGGTGGGCATTGAAGTCTCCTACCAACACGAAAGGTGAAGGGATCTGATCAACAAGGTGTAGCACATCTGCCTTAGTAAGGGCAATTGACGATGGTGAATATATATTACAGAGGGAGAAGGTAAATGTGGATAAGGTGATGCGGACGGCAACTGCCTGTAGGTGAGTGTGCAAGGAAATGGGATGGAAATAGACGTCGTCTCTAAGGAGCATCAGAACCCCTCCATGGGCTGGGACACCTGTCACGGGTGGCAGGTCGAACCGCACAGAGGTGTAGTGTGGAAAGTCTGCACCATCACGTGGACGCAACTTAGTTGCCTGGAGGCAGACTAGAAGCGGGCAGTGCAATCGAAGGAGTAGTTTTAACTCCTCCCGATTAGAACGAATGCCGCGAATATTCCATTGAAGGCCATGATAAAAATGAGAAGAAATAAAGATAAAAACCAACTAGCAAGCGGGGTCACCTCGATGGTCGCTGAGAACCGGATTTCGAGGGAGCACTGCTATCGCTGTCCAGGGGCAAAGGGTCGTCGTCCATAGGTTCGACCGACTCGACTGCCACCTCCCTGAGTTGATCAGGAGGGGCAGTTTCCACCGCCGGTACAGTGCCGGGTGCCCGGCAGACGGAGCGACCCGATGAAACAGAAGATGGCCGAGACTGGCAACTGTTGGACGGCGTGACGGATGGGTCACGCCTCGGTGGGGAAGGAGAGGAACTCTTTTTCTTGTCAGCTCTTCTGGAAGAATGACGGCGGGAAGAGGCAGTTGACGGTAGGGAAGCCTGAGAATGCAGAAAATCCTCACGGACGGGTTCCTTTTTCAAGGTCCTGGCATCTTGTTTAGGTGCCCGGGGTTTACTAGAGGTTGACGAAGACTGTACCTTAGAAGCAGCAGGAGGAAGCGGGGACATGGAATGGGCAATCTTCGGGCTGACGGATCGCACAACTGTGTCAGCGAAAGTGAAGTCACAAGTCTGGGTACTGGAATCCTTGGTAGGTCGAGTTGAGGTGAGTACCTTACTGTATGTACCTGCTGGGAGGACAGTGGGCTTTCGACTCTCCAACAACTTTCGAGCGGCAGATGTCGATACCTTTTCCGTAACTCGAATTTGCTGGATGACCTTCTCATCGTTGTATACAGGGCAGTCGCAAGAGGAAGTCGCATGGTCACCGTTGCAGTTAAGGCAGTGAGGGGACGGAGGTGGGCAATAGCCCTCATGGGTGTCCCTACCACAAGTGACATTTTGCTGCATTTGGGCAAGATTCACGGGTATGGTTGTACCTGTGGCTTTGGTAGCAGCGCGTTGGGTTTGGAATATAAGGGCGGACAGAGAACTTCGTACCCTGCTTTGACCTTCGACAGAAGTTCAACCCTGTCGAACGTCAAAAACAGTACGAGTCGGTGTCAGCTGGTTGTCTACCGTTTTCATCACCCTATGGACGGCTGTCACATCCTGATCTGACATATAGGATTGTATGTCTTCAGACAACCCGTCAAGGGATCTCGTAAAAACTACCCCCCATGACGAGTTGAGTGTGCGGTGCGCTTCTACCTTGACAGGAAACGTGTGTAACAGTGTAGTCCGGATTAGATTCTGAGCATGGAAGGCACTGTCCACTTCCAGCAACAATGTGCCATTGCGCTGACGCGAACAGTTTTTAACAGGGCCAGCAATTGCATCTACACCTCTCTGGATAACGAAAGGATTTACAGACGTGAAATCTTTTCCGTCAGTGCGAGAGACAACAAGAAATTTCGGTAAATTAGTCGGAGTCTTCTTTTGCTGAGGCGAATGTATCTTCCGTTTCTGGGTCAACGTCACTGAAGAAGAGAAGGAAGTCATCGCGGAAGTGTCCCCCGTGATTACCGGCGTCTCCGATGGCGTACTCCTTCCTAGTGGGGGCCCTCTCCGAGGGCTTACCCGCCTTAGGTGATTGTTCACACCTCAGGTCACACCTCCCGAGAACTGACGGAGGGACCAATCGGCACGTTCGGAAGGTACCAGCTCGGGTAATCACCCCTCCCTGGGCCTGGCCTTTACCAGGGGGTACGTACGTGCCCTACTTGTCTACCCGGGGCGGGGAATTACGCGTTACCCCTTCACCTAATACGCTTCCACCGCCGGTAAACGGCCTGTTTCCTGGCAGACGGAGCATCCTGGTGAAAAAAGACGGCCGAGGCCGGCTACTGTTGGATGGTGTGACCGAAGACGAAGAGTCACGCTGCAGCGGGGAAGAGGGGGCTCTTCTTTTTTTAAGCCTTCTTAGAATCATGACGGGTTGAAGTACCGGTTGACGATTGAGAAGTCAGAGTCTTGAGACAATCTTCACGGGTGGGTTCTTTTTTTGAACTCCAGGCAGCAGATTTGGGTGCCCGGGATGTGTGTGAACTGGTCGACGTATTCACCGTAGAATGGGCAGAAGGGATCGGAGAGGTGGAACGAGCAATTTTCAGGCTAGCCGTGCTGATGACAGTGTCACAGAACATTAAATCTCAAGTCTGAATGCCTACCTCTTTAGTTGGTCGAGGGGAGGCGAGGACCTGGCTGAAAGTACCCAATGGGAGTACAGCAGGCTTCCTACTCGCTAATAATTTCGCTAATAATTTCCTTCACGCGAATCTCTTGCATAACCCGCTCTTCTTTATAAAACGGGGCAGTCCCGTGAAGAAGCAGTATGGTCACCCATGCAATTAATGCAGCGAGGAGATGGAGGTAGACATTCACCCTCATGAGCGTCCCTGCCACAGGTGGCGCACTTGGCTGCATTTTTACAAGATTTACTGTTATGATTGCACCTTTGGCAATGGAAGCAGCGTGTAGGATTTGATATGTACGGGCGGACAGAAATGACCTCGTAGCCCGCTTTCACTTTAGATGGTAGGTCAACCCTGTCAAAAGAAGACAGTACGGGTTTGCATGAGGTCATTGCTAACCTCCTTCATCACGCAATGAAAAGCCATGAATCCCTGATTGCACGTATAGTTCAATATCTCTTCGTCCGATAACCCATCCAGCGAACTAGAGAACACTACCCACCGCGAAGAATTGAGGGTGCGGTGAGCCTCCACTTTCATAGGGGAAGTATGTACAAGGGTAGCTCGAAGTATTTTCTGCACCTGGAATGCATTTTCTATTTCGAGTAACAAGTTCCCGTTGCGGTGCCTGGAGCAGGTCTTCAAGGGACCTGCGATCGCATCGACACCCTTCTGAATAATTAACGGATTTACTGCAGAAAAATCCTTATCGTCGGTACGTGATACCACCAGAAACTTAGTAATGTTAGGCAATCCTTTCTGTGGCTGAGAATCATGTTTCCGCTTATGGGTCAGGGTTATAGATGTGGAAGGTTTCATAGTGGACGTGTCCCCCATGATTACCGGCGTCTCCGATGGCGCGCTCCTTCCTTGTGGGGGCCCTCACTGAGGGCGCTCCCACCTTAGGTGACTGTTCGCACCTGAGGTCACACCTCCCGAGAACGGATGGAGGGACCAATCGGCATGTTCGGAAGATATCAGCTCGGGTTATCACCCCTCCCTGGGCCCGGCCTTTACCGGGGAGTACGTACGTGCCCTACATGTCTACCCGGGGCTCGGAGTTACGCCTTACCCCATCACCAGCTACGCAGAGCGTGGGTCGACCTTTAGACACGCACTTGGAGGAAAGAAAGGAGGAAGGAGAGAAAGGGATGAAGGAGGAGGGAGAATCTCAAACTCCGAGGCATTGATTAGAGGCTGAGTCGAGAACAAGGAGAAAGGAAAAAGAGGGGAAGGCTGAAGAACAGGAAAGGAAGAGGACCAAGAAGAGAAGACAGAGGAAGCGAAAAAGCAACCTTGGTCTGACGAAAAACTCCCGTCTCCGGGTGAAGACACAAACCGGGGGGAAAAAGGGAAGCGGCCTGGGACGGAAGAAAGGTCGCTTCGGCTCGGGGCCCCGTGCGCGCCACACACGTACCCACAAAAGAGCTGTCGGCCCCCTGGGGAGAGCACGTCTCCGGGCTCTAATAGCATCGCGACATGCCGCAGTCCACCAGGGGACTGGGACTCTACGAGGAGAAGATGAAGTACCTGGAATGGAATATTCAGCAGCATTTAGAATGACTTCCGTGAGGTATTCGACCTGACTGTCAGAGGTGGTGAAGTTCCCCCCGCTATGGAGGAGAACAGTCTGCTTTCGAGATGTTCCATCTTCTGGATCCCGGAGGTAGGGTATGATGGAGATTAATTATACAGAGGAAATGGACACTCGAGTAAGTATCAGATAGCATACCACTCAAACCGACCCGCAAGTTGAGCATTACATATCGAGAGGTCCAAGTGAGTAGGTATGCGTCGTACCTGAAAGAAGGGTTGGTGCACTTGTGTTTAGGCAGACAAGATTAAGACTCAGTAGGCTTTCGACCGGCTAGTATCTTCCGCGCAGCAGAGGTCGAAACTTTTTCGCGTACTCTTACTTCGTGGATTACCCACTCCTCCTTTTACACAGGGCAGTCTCTGGATGAAGCCGCATGGTCACCCATGCAGTTGATGCAGTGACGGGATGGAGGCTGACAGTCCCCCTCATGAGCGTCCCTGCCGCAGGTGACTCATTTGGCTGCATGAGGGCAAGACTCACGGGTATGATTGTACCTGTGGCGCTGGTAACATCGTGTGGGATTTGGGATATAGGGGCGAACTGATAATTTCGTAGCCTGCTCTCATTTTGGGAGGGAGATCCACCTTGTCAGAAGTCAAAAATACGACTAGGGCTGGTTTAAAACCTCTATCAGCCGTTTTCATAGCCCTATGGACGGCTATGACGCCCTGATCACTCAAATAGTCCTTTACTTCTTCGTCCGATAACCCGTCGAAGGATCGAGAGTAGACCACCCCACGTGACGAGTTAAGGGTACGATGGGCTTCTACTTTTACCGGGAAGGTGTGCAAAAGCGTGGCTCCAATAAGTTTTTGAGCCTGAAAGGCATTGTCTGTTTCTAACAGCAAACTCCCATTACGTTTTCGAGAACCTTTCGTCAACGGACCTGCAATGGCATCTCCATCCTCCTGAATTATAAAGGGATTGACCTTAGAGAAATCATGACCATTAGTACAGGTAACAATCAGAAACGTAGGAACGTTTGGTAGTGTTTTCTTTGTTTGAGGGGCATCCAACTTTCGTTTTTTGGGTCTAAGTCAAAAGGGAAGAGAGACGTCATTGCGGAAGTGTCCCCCACAACTACCGGCGTCTCCGATGGCGCGCTCCTTCCTAATGGGGACCCTCACTGAGGGCTACCCCGTCTGAAGTTACTGTTTACACCTCAGGTCACACCTCCTGAAAAACGGACGGAGGGACCAATCGGCATGGTCGGAAGGTATCAGCTAGGGGTAATCACCCCTCCCTGGGCCTGGGGGTACGTACGTGCCCTACTTGTCCACCCGGGGCGGGGAATTACACATTGCTACAGATGGTGATTAATGGTTTGGCCTTCAGACATGCACGGAAGGAAGGAAGGAAGGAAGGAAGGAAGGAAGGAAGGAAGGAAGAAGAAGATTTTTTTTTTGTGGTTTTAGGGCGCACAACTTCTATGGTCATTAGCGCCCAGCCAAGAACATTGATTCGCTATAATCTCAAAAAAATGGTGACTGTCAGAACATCAGCAAGAGGCTAAAAACGAAAGATAAAAGACAATTAAAAGGGTTAAATATCCTTGGATAGGTTGGCCAAGTTCATAAAACGCAAAACTGGAGCAGCTGCTCGTGTGTCATCAGCTAAAATTTCCTCCAGAGTAGACGGAAAGTGAAGGGCTACACGGAGATGATTAAAATTAACACAAGTCAGTAAAACATGTCGCACTGTCAACAGTTCACCGCAGGAGCATAGCGGTGCAGGTTCGGCGGATAGCAAGTGACGGTGGCTGAAACGGCAGTGACCGATCCGCAACCGAGCCAGGATGACCTCCTCCCGCCGAGAGGGGCGTGAGGATGTCCTCCAAGCGGTCGGGATCGGTTTGACAGTTCGCAATTTATTGTTGTACAGTGAAAGCCACACACTGTGCCATTGCGACACGATACTCCGGCGAAGAGCCCGTTGAACATCGTCCGATGGGACGCAAAAGGTAGCCATGCGAGGCAAAAGAGCTGCTGCCTTGGCTGCTGTGTCGGCGGCCTCATTCCCGGGCACACCCCCATGGCCAGGGACCCACAGGAAAGAAACGTGACAGCTGTCATCCGCCAGCAACTGGAGGGAGCGTTGGATCCGATACACGAGAGGATGGTTCGAGAAAGGGTCCTTAAGACTCTGCAGGGCACTAAGGGAGTCAGAACATATGGCATAGAAAGGTTGGCGGTGGCGGCAGGTATACAAAACGGCCTGGTGGAGGGCAAAAAGCTCAGCCGTGAAGGTCGAGCACTTGTCAGGGAGCTTGTATTGGAACCGGTTGTCCCCGACGACGAAGGCAGATCCGACACCGGCAGTGCTCTTGGAACCATCAGTGTAAATAAATATGGCATTATCGAACTGCGAACGGAGTTCGACAAGCCTCGAGCGATATACCAAATCCGGAGTGCTCTCCTTGGGGAGCGAACTAAATTCGAGGTGTGTGTGAACCTGGGTCTGATGCCACAGTGGCAATGGAGGAGAAGAATAAGAATAGGGGATGGAGAGGGAGATAGGAAAGTGAGAAAAGGGAGAATCTCAAACGCCAAAGAAGAGATGGTATGGACGGCTCCAAGGTAGGAACAACAGAGTAAGAATAATGAGCGGAAAAGCGAGTGAAAGGAAGGAAGCAGCAGTAGGAAAAGGAAAGCATAGAAAAGGAGATGACCTACAGTTACTCAGACACCCGTCTCCGGGCGAAGGCACGAACTGGGGGGAGTGTGAAGCAGCCTGGGGAGGAAGAAAGGCTACTTCAGCTCGGGGCCCCGTGCGCGCCACACACGTACCCACGAAAGAGTTGTGGGCCCCTGGGGGGACTGACGCCGCTGTGCCTGGGAGCCATTTTCTGTTTCCAAGAGTAGTATTCTATTACTCAGGCGGTAGCAAGTCTTAACTGGGTCGGCAATGTCATCAATCCCTTTCTGAATAATAAATGGTTTCACCGACAAAAAGGATTGCCCTTCCTCAGTACGGGTAACCACAAGGAACTTTGATGTCTAAATTCTTCTATTCAGAGACACTATTGTCCAGTACGTCAACTTCCTAAGACTCTTTACATTTTCTTTGATAACCATCGCAGATGTATCCTCCACGATTGCCAGTGTCTCCGATGGCACGCTCCTTCCTGCTGGGGGCCCCAAACGGAAGCACACCCGCCTTGGGTGATTGTTTCCACCCCAGGTCACACCTCCCGATCTACAGACGGAGGGACCAATCGGCGAATTGGGACGGTATCAGTGCAGCCCATCGCCCCCCCCCCTGTGGCCTGACCTTAACCACAGGGTAGGCATGCACCCTACATGCCAGCCCGGGGCTGGGACTTCCGCATTACTCAGTCACCTATAAGGGGGGGACTTTAGGTGTGTACAGGGACGAGTAAGAGAAATAATAGAAGGAGAAGTCTCAAAACCCAGACGAGGAAGCAAAGAGGTGAAGAGAGTGTAAACCAGAAAGGTCAGAACTTCGGTTTCACGAAAAATGTACAGACTCGGTCCCCAAGAGAGGGGAAAGGACAGGAAGAGAAGCGTCAGGTACCACGGAAAAGAAAGAGTGCCACAAAGGCTGGGGCTGGGGCCCTGTGTTCGCTGCGCACGTACCCACCACAGAGCGGTGATACCCTAGGGGACCGGCACCGGCTGTCCCCCTCCATCCTCCTGGCCATCCACCATCACAGCCGATATTATATTGTTAATTGTTGTACCTAATTGTATCCACCTATCTTCTACCGCGACCTCCTGTCCCACTCTTGAAAGACAATTTGAAGAACGATGGGAACGGATATGAGAAGTAGCGTGGTTTTCTCAGCAGAGTGAACTTTTTACTAATATATATTCCATTCATCCCACGTTACTGTTTTTGATTTGAAGTACTGTAAATATATAAAATTACAAAACACAAGGTTTCTTAGATTTGTATGGGGTTGGGGAAATTGTATGGAACTCAATTTACACATTTTAGTAGCTTTTAAAGTGTTCTCTAAAAAAAGCAGGTTAATAATTACGTTTCTGGATCAAGTAGATTTTTTGTTACTGCTTGTGTGAATGTGTTTTACTTCTCTAAAAGGTGTAACTTTAAATAAACGTGACATATGTGGAACCTGAATTTTTCCTGTCACGAGGTGGACAGGAAAGTCCTATTTTTAACCCATAACCTATGTAAGAAGTCTTGTGGGCGGGTACTGCTCGTTTGAATTTCGGCATGTTTGACACTTATTTGATGCAGGTGTGTAAGTTAAGACAACCTGTGCCTGCTCCAAGCTGCCTGGCGTTGTGGCAGCACCGAGGCGTATTTGGCAGCGCCGCGCACCACCCTACAGTACAGCAGGGTTGCCAAGTGTGGCAATTTTTCGCAATCTAGGCAATCAAGCAAGTCTAGCTTTCTTGCGACTGGCGATTAAATGTGGCCAGTGAAACCATTTGTTCACTTATCGGCTATTTCATTTTACACCAAATAACAATGTATTAATTTTTTACGTTAGACATTTCTTCAATGACACTTACGCCACAAACATTGTGACGGGTAAATGTGTGAGCATTTTGGTTTCCTTACTTTACCAAGACGAAATAAGGTCAGCAGCCTGTTGCAGAAAATGCTCACCCACCTTGCGTAATGACGGCAGCCGCTGCATCGCCATCAGCGAACTGTGTGTGAGTCAAATGGCTGTCAGACACAGCTAGTAAACATTTCATTACTACACATAACTGTCAGGGCAGTGACTAAGATCGTGGATGCGTCAGCGGTAAAAGACACATCTGGCGAACACTGCATTTTCGATGGAAATACATTCAAACCGTTTCATACGTCATGGCTTCAGGCAAATTTATATATAAAGACTCCCACATTTAGAAATAGCAGCAACTTGGTCTTCTGAATCGTCGATGCCCACGAGTTAGTCGTCAGTTCACTGTCTAAATCGTTGTGCTCAGTCTGCCCAGGAGGCAGTCAATCGACTAGCCTAATCCTTGTGCAAGTCTGCCCAGGAGGCAGTCAATCGACTAGCCTAATACTTGTGCTCAGTCTGCCCAGGACACAGTTAATCAACTAGCCTAATCCTTGTGCTCAGTCTACGTTCCAGATAGTACATACGGGTAGTTGCTACAGGCAGCTAAGAGATGTAGTCTGGTTGAGGCCGTACTTCACAGTAAATCGTTGTGATCAGTCTGCCCAGGAGGCAGGCAATCCACTAGCATAATCCTTGTGCTCAGTCTGCCCAGGAAGCCGTCAATCCACTAGCCTAATCCTTGTGCTCAGTCTGCCCAGGAGGCAGTCAGTCCACTAGCCTAATCCTTGTGCTCAGTCTGCCCAGCAGGCAGTCATTCCACTAGCCTGATCCTTGTGCTCAGTCTGCCCAGCAGGCAGTCATTCCACTAGCCTGATCCTTGTGCTCAGTCTGCCCAGGAGGCAGTCATTCCACTAGCCTAATCCTTGTGCTCAGTCTGCCCAGCAGGCAGTCATTCCACTAGCCTGATCCTTGTGCTCAGTCTGCCCAGCAGGCAGTCATTCCACTAGCCTGATCCTTGTGCTCAGTCTGCCCAGCAGGCAGTCATTCCACTAGCCTGATCCTTGTGCTCAGTCTGCCCAGCAGGCAGTCATTCCACTAGCCTGATCCTTGTGCTCAGTCTGCCCAGCAGGCAGTCAGTCCACTAGCCTAACCCTTGTGCTCAGTCTGCCCAGGAGGCAGTCAATCCACTAGTCTAATCCTTGTGCTCAGTCTGCCCAGGAGGCAGTCAGCCCACTAGCCTAATCCTTGTGCTCAGTCTGCCCAGGAGGCAGTCAGCCCACTAGCCTAATCCTTGTGCTCAGTCTGCCCAGGAGGCAGTCAGCCCACTAGCCTAATCCTTGTGCTCAGTCTGCCCAGGAGGCCGTCAATGCACTGGCCTAATACTTGTGCTCAGTCTTCCCAGGAGGCCGTCAATGCACTGGCCTAATACTTGTGCTCAGTCTTCCCAGGAGGCCGTCAATGCACTGGCCTAATACTTGTGCTCAGTCTTCCCAGGAGGCCGTCAATGCACTGGCCTAATACTTGTGCTCAGTCTTCCCAGGAGGCCGTCAATGCACTGGCCTAATACTTGTGCTCAGTCTTCCCAGGAGGCCGTCAATGCACTGGCCTAATACTTGTGCTCAGTCTGCCCAGGAGGCAGCCCGCTAGCCTAATCCTTGTGCTCAGTCTGCCCAGGAGGCAGTCAGTCCACTAGCCTAATCCTTGTGCTCAGTCTGCCCAGGAGGCAGTCAATCCACTAGCCTAATCCTTGTGCTCAGTCTGCCCATGAGGCTGTCAATCCACTAGCCTAATCCTTGTGCTCAGTCTGGGCATGAGGCTGTCAGTCCACTAGCCTAATCCTTGTGCTCAGTCTGCCCAGGAGGCAGTCAGTCCACTAGCCTAATCCTTGTGCTCAGTCTGCCCAGGAGGCAGTCAATCCACTAGTATAATCCTTGTGCTCAGTCTGCCCAGGAGGCAGTCAATCCACTAGTCTAATCCTTGTGCTCAGTCTGCCCAGGAGGCAGTCAATGCACTAGCCTAATCCTTGTGCTCAGTCTGCCCAGAAGGCTGTCAATCCACTAGTTTAATCCTTGTGCTCAGTCTGCCCAGGAGGCAGACAATCCACTAGCCTAATCCTTGTGCTCAGTCTGCACAGGAGGCAGTAAATCCAGTAGCCTAATCCTTGTGCTCAGTCTGCCCAGGAGGCAGTCAATCTACTAGCCTAATCCATGTGCTCAGTCTGCCCAGGAGGCAGTCAATCCACTAGCCTAATACTTGTGCTCAGTTTGCCCAGGAGGCAGGCAATCCACAAGCCTAATCCTTGTGCTCAGTCTGCCCTGGAGGCAGTAAAGCCACTAGCCTAATCCTTGTGCTCAGTCTGCCCAGGAGGCAGTCAATCCACTAGCCTAATCATTGTGCTGAATCTGCCTAGGAGGCAGTCAGTCCACTAGCCTAATCCTTGTGCTCAGTCTGCCCAGGAGGCAGTCAGTCCACTAGCCTAATCCTTGTGCTCAGTCTGCCCAGGAGGCAGTCAGTCCACTAGTTTAATCCTTGTGCTCAGTCTGCCCATAAGGCAGACGATCCACTAGCCTAATCCCTGTGCTCAGTCGCACAGGAGGCAGTAAATCCAGTAGCCTAATCCTTGTGTTCAGTCTGCTCAGGAGGCAGTCAATCCACTAGCCTAATCCTTGTGCCCAGTCTGCCCAGGAGGCAGTCTATCCACTAGCCTAATCCTTGTGCCAGTCTGCCCAGGAGGCAGTCTACCCACTAGCCTAATCCTTGTGCCAGTCTGCCCAGGAGGCAGTCTATCCACTAGCCTAATCCTTGTGCCAGTCTGCCCAGGAGGCAGTCAATCCACTAGCCTATCCTTGTGTTAAGCCTACGGCTCAGATTGTACATAAGGGTAGTTGTTAGAAGCAGCTCAGAGATGTAGTCTGGTTGAGGCCATACGTCACAGTAAATCGTTGAGCTGAGTCTGCCCAGAAAGCAGTCAATCAACTAGCCTAATCCTGGTGCTCAGTCTGCCCAGGAGGCAGTCAATCCACTAGCCTAATCCATGTGCTCAGTCTGCCCAGGAGGCAGTCAATCCACTAGCCTAATCCATGTGCTCAGTCTGCCCAGGAGGCAGTCAATCCACTAGCCTAATCCATGTGCTCAGTCTGCCCAGGAGGCAGTCAGTCCACTAGCCTAATCCATGTGCTCAGTCTGCCATGGAGGCAGTCAGTCCACTAGCCTAATCCATGTGCTCAGTCTGCCATGGAGGCAGTCAGTCCACTAGCCTAATCCATGTGCTCAGTCTGCCCAGGAGGCAGTCAGTCCACTAGCCTAATCCTTGTGCTCAGTCTGCCCAGGAGGCAGTCAGTCCACTAGCCTAATCCTTGTGCTCAGTCTGCCCAGGAGGCAGTCAGTCCACTAGCCTAATCCTTGTGCTCAGTCTGCCCAGGAGGCAGTCAGTCCACTAGCCTAATCCTTGTGCTCAGTCTGCCCAGGAGGCAGTCAGGCCACTAGACTAAACCTTGCGCTCAGTCTGCCCAGGAGGCAGTCAGGCCACTAGACTAAACCTTGTGCTCAGTCTGCCCAGGAGGCAGTCAGGCCACTAGACTAAACCTTGTGCTCAGTCTGCCCAGGAGGCAGTCAGGCCACTAGCCTAATTTCTGTGCTCAGTCTGCCCAGGAGGCAGTCATTCAACTAGCCTAATCCTTGTGCTCAGTCTGCCCAGGATGCAGTCATTCCACTAGCCTAATCCTTGTGCTCAGTCTGCCCAGGAGGCAGTCAATCCACTAGCCTAGTCCTTGTGCTCAGTCTGCCCAGGAGGCAGTCAATCCACTAGCCTAGTCCTTGTGCTCAGTCTGCCCAGGAGGCCGTCAATCCACTAGCCTAGTCCTTGTGCTCAATCTGCCCAGGAGGCAGTCAATCCACTAGCCAAGTCCTGGTGCTCAGTCTGCCCAGGAGGCAGTCAGTCCACTAGCCTAATCCTTGTGCTCAGTCTGCCCAGGAGGCAGTCAATCCACTAGCCTAATCCTTGTGCTCAGTTTGCCCAGGAGGCAGGCAATCCACCAGCCTAATCCTTGTGCTCAGTCTGCCCTGGAGGCAGTAAAGCCACTAGCCTAATCCTTGTGCTTAATCTGCCCAGGAGGCAGTCAATCCACTAGCCTAATCATTGTGCTGAATCTGCCTAGGAGGCAGTCAATCCACTAGCCTAATCATTGTGCTCAGTCTGCCCAGGAGGCAGTCAGTCTACTAGACTAAACCTTGTGCTCAGTCTGCCCAGGAGGCAGTCAGTCCACTAGACTAAACCTTGCGCTCAGTCTGCCCAGGAGGCAGTCAGTCCACTAGACTAAACCTTGCGCTCAGTCTGCCCAGGAGTCTGTCAGTCCACTAGACTAAACCTTGCGCTCAGTCTGCCCAGGAGGCTGTCAGTCCACTAGACTAAACCTTGCGCTCAGTCTGCCCAGGAGGCTGTCAGTCCACTAGCCTAATTTCTGTGCTCAGTCTGCCCAGGAGGCAGTCATTCAACTAGCCTAATCCTTGTGCTCAGTCTGCCCAGGAGGCAGTCATTCAACTAGCCTAATCCTTGTGCTCAGTCTGCCCAGGAGGCAGTCATTCCACTAGCCTAATCCTTGTGCTCAGTCTTCCCAGGAGGCAGTCAATCCACTAGCCTAGGCCAGGTGCTCAGTCTGCCCAGGAGGCGATCAATCCACTAGCCTAGTCCTTGTGCTCAGTCTGCCCAGGAGGCAGTCAATCCACTAGCCTAGTCCTTGTGCTCAGTCTGCCCAGGAGGCAGTCAATCCACTAGCCTAATCCTTGTGCTCAGTTTTCCCAGGAGGCAGGCAATCCACCAGCCTAATCCTTGTGCTCAGTCTGCCCAGGAGTCAGTCAATCCACTAGCATAATCGTTGTGCTCAATCTGCCCAGGAGGCAGTCAATCCACTGGCCTAACCCTTGTGCTCAGTCTGCCCAGGAGGCAGTCAATCCACTGGCCTAACCCTTGTGCTCAGTCTGCCCAGGAGGCAGTCAATCCACTGGCCTAACCCTTGTGCTCAGTCTGCCCAGGAGGCAGTAAATCCACTAGCCTAATCCTTGTGCTCAATCTGCCCAGGAGGCAGTCAATGAACTATCCTAATCCTTGTGCTCAGTTTGCCCAGGAAGCAGGCAATCCACCAGCCTAATCCTTGTGCTCAGACTGCCCAGGAGGCAGTCAATCCACTAGCATAATCGTTGTGCTCAATCTGCCCAGGAGACAGTCAACTAACCTAATCCTTATGCCCAGTCTTCCCAGGAGGCAGTCAATCCACTAGCCTAATCCTTGTGCTCAGTCTGCCCAGGAGGCAGTCAATCCACTAGCCTAATCCTTGTGCTCAGTCTGCCCAGGAGGCAGTCAATCCACTAGCCTAATCCTTGTGCTCAGTCTGCCCAGGAGGCAGTCAATCCACTAGCCTAATCCTTGTGCTCAGTCTGCCCAGGAGGCAGTCAATCCACTAGCCTAATCCTTGTGCTAAGTCTGCCCAGAAGGCAGTCAATCCACTAGCCTAATCCTTGTGCTCAGTCTGCCAAGGAGGCAATCAATCCACTAGCCCAATCCTTGTGCTCAATCTGCCCAGGAGGCAGTCAATCCACTAGCCCAATCCTTGTGCTCAGTCTGATCAGGAGGCAGTCAATCCACTAGCCTAATCCTTGTGCTCAGTCTGCCCAGGAGGCAGTCAATCCACTAGCCTAGTTATTGTGCTCAGTCTGCCCTGGAGGCAGGCAATCCACTAGCCTAGTCCTGGTGCTCAGTCTGCCCAGGAGGCAGTCAATCCACTAGCCTAGTCCTTGTGCTCAGTCTGCCCAGGAGGCAGTCAATCCACTAGCCTAGTCCTTGTGCTCAGTCTGCCCAGGAGGCAGTCAATCCACTAGCCTAGACCTTGTGCCCAGTCTGCCCAGGAGGCAGTCAATCCACTAGCCTAATCCTTGTGCTCAGTCTGCCCAGGAGGCAGTCAATCCACTAGCCTAATCCTTGTGCTCAGTCTGCCTAGGAGGCAGTCAATCCACTAGCCTAATCCATGTGCTCAGTCTGCCCAGGAGGCAGTCAATCCACTAGCCTAATCCATGTGCTCAGTCTGCCCAGGAGGCAGTCAATCCACTAGCCTAATCCATGTGCTCAGTCTGCCCAGGAGGCAGTCAGTCCACTAGCCTAATCCTTGTGCTCCGTCTGCCCAGGAGGCAGTCAGTCCACTAGCCTAATCCTTGTGCTCCGTCTGCCCAGGAGGCAGTCAGTCCACTAGCCTAATCCTTGTGCTCCGTCTGCCCAGGAGGCAGTCAGTCCACTAGCCTAATCCTTGTGCTCCGTCTGCCCAGGAGGCAGTCAGTCCACTAGACTAAACCTAGTGCTAAGTCTGCCCAGGAGGCTGTCAGTCCACTAGACTAAACCTTGTGCTCAGTCTGCCCAGGAGGCTGTCAGTCCACTAGACTAAACCTTGTGCTCAGTCTGCCCAGGAGGCTGTCAGTCCACTAGACTAAACCTTGTGCTCAGTCTGCCCAGGAGGCAGTCAGTCCACTAGACTAAACCTTGTGCTCAGTCTGCCCAGGAGGCAGTTAGTCCACTAGACTAAACCTTGTGCTCAGTCTGCCCAGGAGGCAGTCAGTCCACTAGACTAAACCTTGTGCTCAGTCTGCCCAGGAGGCAGTCAGTCCACTAGACTAAACCTTGTGCTCAGTCTGCCCTGGAGGCAGTCAGTTCACTAGACTAAACCTTGTGCTCAGTCTGCCCTGGAGGCAGTCAGTTCACTAGACTAAACCTTGTGCTCAGTCTGCCCTGGAGGCAGTCAGTTCACTAGACTAAACCTTGTGCTCAGTCCGCCCAGGAGGCAGTCAGTCCACTAGACTAAACCTTGTGCTCAGTCCGCCCAGGAGGCAGTCAGTCCACTAGACTAAACCTTGTGCTCAGTCCGCCCAGGAGGCAGTCAGTCCACTAGACTAAACCTTGTGCTCAGTCCGCCCAGGAGGCAGTCAGTCCACTAGACTAAACCTTGTGCTCAGTCCGCCCAGGAGGCAGTCAGTCCAGTAGACTAAACCTTGTGCTCAGTCCGCCCAGGAGGCAGTCAGTCCACTAGACTAAACCTTGTGCTCAGTCCGCCCAGGAGGCAGTCAGTCCACTAGACTAAACCTTGTGCTCAGTCCGCCCAGGAGGCAGTCAGTCCACTAGACTAAACCTTGTGCTCAGTCCGCCCAGGAGGCAGTCAGTCCACTAGACTAAACCTTGTGCTCAGTCCGCCCAGGAGGCAGTCAGTCCACTAGACTGAACCTTGTGCTCAGTCTGCCCAGGAAGCAGTCAGTCCACTAGACTGAACCTTGTGCTCAGTCTGCCCAGGAGGCAGTCAGTCCACTAGACTGAACCTTGTGCTCAGTCTGCCCAGGAGGCAGTCAGTCCACTAGACTGAACCTTGTGCTCAGTCTGCCCAGGAGGCAGTCAGTCCACTAGAATGAACCTTGTGCTCAGTCTGCCCAGGAGGCAGTCAGTCCACTAGAATGAACCTTGTGCTCAGTCTGCCCAGGAGGCAATCAGTCCACTAGACTAAACCTTGTGCTCAGTCTGCCCAGGAGGCAGTCAGTCCACTAGACTAAACCTTGTGCTCAGTCTGCCCAGGAGGCAGTCAGTCCACTAGACTAAACCTTGTGCTCAGTCTGCCCAGGAGGCAGTCAGTCCACTAGACTAAACCTTGTGCTCAGTCTGCCCAGGAGGCAGTCAGTCCACTAGACTAAACCTTGTGCTCAGTCTGCCCAGGAGGCAGTCAGTCCACTAGACTAAACCTTGTGCTCAGTCTGCCCAGGAGGCAGTCAGTCCACTAGACTAAACCTTGTGCTCAGTCCGCCCAGGAGGCAGTCAGTCCACTAGACTAAACCTTGTGCTCAGTCCGCCCAGGAGGCAGTCAGTCCACTAGACTAAACCTTGTGCTCAGTCCGCCCAGGAGGCAGTCAGTCCACTAGACTAAACCTTGTGCTCAGTCTGCCCAGGAGGCAGTCAGTCCACTAGACTAAACCTTGTGCTCAGTCTGCCCAGGAGGCAGTCAGTCCACTAGACTAAACCTTGTGCTCAGTCTGCCCAGGAGGCAATCAGTCCACTAGACTAAACCTTGTGCTCAGTCTGCCCAGGAGGCAGTCAGTCCACTAGACTAAACCTTGTTCTCAGTCTGCCCAGGAGGCAGTCAGTCCACTAGACTAAACCTTGTTCTCAGTCTGCCCAGGAGGCAGTCAGTCCACTAGACTAAACCTTGTGCTCAGTCTGCCCTGGAGGCAGTCAATCCACTAGCCTAGTCCTGGTGCTCAGTCTGCCCTGGAGGCAGTCAATCCACTAGCCTAGTCCTGGTGCTCAGTCTGCCCTGGAGGCAGTCAATCCACTAGCCTAGTCCTGGTGCTCAGTCTGCCCTGGAGGCAGTCAATCCACTAGCCTAGTCCTGGTGCTCAGTCTGCCCTGGAGGCAGTCAATCCACTAGCCTAGTCCTGGTGCTCAGTCTGCCCTGGAGGCAGTCAATCCACTAGCCTAGTCCTGGTGCTCAGTCTGCCCTGGAGGCAGTCAATCCACTAGCCTAGTCCTGGTGCACAGTCTGCCCTGGAGGCAGTCAATCCACTAGCCTAGTCCTGGTGCACAGTCTGCCCAGGAGGCAATCAATCGACTAGCCTAGTCCTTGTGCTCAGTCTGCCCAGGAGGCAGTCAGTCCACTAGCCTAATCCTTGTGCTCAATCTGCCCAGGAGGCAGTCAGTCCACTAGCCTAATCCTTGTGCACAGTCTGGGCAGGAGGCAGTCAGTCTACTAGCCAAACCCTTGCGCTCAGTCTGGGCAGGAGGCAGTCAGTCCACTAGCCAAACCCTTGCGCTCAGTCTGGGCAGGAGGCAGTCAGTCCACTCGCCTAATCCTTGTGCTAAGTCTGCCCAGGAGGCAGTCAGTCCACTCGCCTAATGTTTGTGCTAAGTCTGCCCAGGAGGCAGTCAGTCCACTCGCCTAATCCTTGTGCTAATTCTGCCCAGGAGGCAGTCAGTCCACTCGCCTAATCCTTGTGCTAAGTCTGCCCAGGAGGCAGTCAGTCCACTCGCCTAATCCTTGTGCTCAGTCTGCCCAGGAGGCAGTCAGTCCACTAGCCTAATGCATGTGCTCAGTCTGCGCAGGAGGCAGTCAGTCCACTAGCCTAATCCTTGTGCTCAGTCTGCCCAGGAGGCAGTCAGTCCACTAGCCTAATCCTTGTGCTCAGTCTGCCGAGGAGGCAGTCAGTCCACTAGCCTAATGCTTATGCTCAGTCTGCCCAGGAGGCAGTCAGTCCACTAGCCTAATCCTTGTGCTCAGTCTGCCCAGGAGGCAGTCAGGCCACTAGCCTAATCCTTGTGCTCAGTCTGCCCAGGAGGCAGTCAGTCCACTAGCCTAATCCTTGTGCTCAGTCTGCCCAGGAGGCAGTCAGTCCACTAGCCTAATGCTTGTGCTCAGTCTGCGCAGGTGGCAGTCAGTCCACTAGCCTAATCCTTATGCTCAGTCTGCCCAGGAGGCAGTCAGTCCACTAGCCTAATCCTTATGCTCAGTCTGGCCAGGAGGCAGTCAGTCCATTAGCCTAATCCTTGTGCTCAGTCTGCCGAGGAGACAGTCAGTCCACTAACCTAATCCTTGTGCTCAGTCTGCCGAGGAGGAAGTAAATCCACCAGCCTAATCCTTGTGCTCTTACTGCCCAGGAGGCAGTCAATCCACTAGCCTACACCTTGTGCTGAGTCTGCCCAGGTGGCACTCAATCCACTGGCCGAATCCTTGTGCTCAATCTGCCCAGATGGCAGTCAATCCACTGGCCTAATCCTTGTGCTCAGTCTGCCCAGAAGGTAGTCAATCCACTAGCCTAATCCTTGTGCTCAGACTGCCCAGGGGGCAGTCAATCCACCAGCCTAATCCTTGTGCTCAGACTGCCCAGGAGGCAGTCAATCAACTAGCCCAATCCTTGTGCTTAGTCTGCCCAGGAGGCAGTCAATCAACTAGCCCAATCCTTGTGCTTAGTCTGCCCAGGAGGCAGTCAGTCCACTAGCCTAATCCTTGTGCTCAGTCTGCCCAGGAGGCAGTCAGTCCACTAGCCTAATCCTTGTGCTCAGTCTGCCCAGGAGGCAGTCAATCCACTAGCCTAATCCTAGTGCTCAGCCCACGGCTCAGATAGTCCATATGGGTAGTTGCTAGAGGCAGCTAAGAGATGTAGTCTGGTTGAGGCCGTACTTCACAGTAAATCGTTGTGCTCAGTCTGCCCAGGAGGCAGTCAATCCACTAGCCTAATCGTTGTGCTCAGTCTGCCCAGGAGGCAGTCAATCCACTAGCCTAATCCTTGTGCTCAGTCTGCCCAGGAGGCAGTCAGTCCACCAGCCTAATCCTTGTGCTCAGTCTGCCCAGGAGGCAGTCAGTCCACTAACCTAATCCTTGTGCTCAGTCTGCCCAGGAGGCATTCAGTCCACTAGCCTAATCCTTGCCCTCAGTCTGCCCAGGGGGCAGTCAATCCACTAGCCTAATCCTTGCCCTCAGTCTGCCCAGGGGGCAGTCAATCCACTAGCCTAATCCTTGTGCTCAGTCTGCCCAGGAGGCAGTCAATCAACTAGCCTAATCCTTGTGCTCAGTCTGCCCAGGAGGCAGTCAATCAACTAGCCTAATCCTTGTGCTCAGTCTGCCCAGGAGGCAGTCAACTAGCCTAATCCTTGTGCTCAGTCTGCCCAGGAGGCAGTCAACTAGCCTAATCCTTGTGCTCAGTCTGCCCAGGAGGCAGTCAACTAGCCTAATCCTTGTGCTCAGTCTGCCCAGGAGGCAGTCAACTAGCCTAATCCTTGTGCTCAGTCTGCCCAGGAGGCAGTCAACTAGCCTAATCCTTGTGCTCAGTCTGCCCAGGAGGCAGTCAACTAGCCTAATCCTTGTGCTCAGTCTGCCCAGGAGGCAGTCAACTAGCCTAATCCTTGTGCTCAGTCTGCCCAGGAGGCAGTCAACTAGCCTAATCCTTGTGCTCAGTCTGCCCAGGAGGCAGTCAACTAGACTAATCCTTGTGCTCAGTCTGCCCAGGAGGCAGTCAACTAGACTAATCCTTGTGCTCAGTCTGCCCAGGAGGCAGTCAACTAGACTAATCCTTGTGCTCAGTCTGCCCAGGAGGCAGTCAACTAGACTAATCCTTGTGCTCAGTCTGCCCGGGAGGCAGTCAACTAGACTAATCCTTGTGCTAAGTCTGCCCAGGAGGCAGTCAACTAGCCTAATCCTTGTGCTCAGTCTGCCCAGGAGCAGTCAATCCACTAGCCTAATCCTTGTGCACAGTCTGCCCAGGAGGCAGTCAATCCACTAGCCTAATCCTTGTGCACAGTCTGCCATGGAGGCAGTCAGTGCAGTAGCCTAATCCTTGTGCTCAGTCTGCCCAGGAGGATGTAAATCCACTAGCCTAATCCTTGTGCTCAGTCTGCCCAGGAGGCAGTCAGTCCACTAGACTAAACCTTGTGCTCAGTCTGCCCAGTAGGCAGTCAGTCCACTAGACTAAACCTTGTGCTCAGTCTGCCCAGTAGGCAGTCAGTCCACTAGACTAAACCTTGTGCTCAGTCTGCCCAGGAGGCAGTCAGTCCACTAGACTAAACCTTGTGCTCAGTCTGCCCAGGAGGCAGTCAGTCCACTAGACTAAACCTTGTTCTCAGTCTGCCCAGGAGGCAGTCAGTCCACTAGACTAAACCTTGTTCTCAGTCTGCCCAGGAGGCAGTCAGTCCACTAGACTAAACCTTGTGCTCAGTCTGCCCAGAAGGCAGTCAGTTTTCTAGACTAAACCTTGTGCTCAGTCTGCCCTGGAGGCAGTGAATCCACTAACCTAATCCTTGTGCCCAGTCTGCCCAGGAGACAGTCAACTAACCTAATCCTTGTGCCCAGTTTGCCCAGGAGACAGTCAACTAACCTAATCCTTTTGCCAAGTCTGCCCAGGAGACAGTCAACTAACCTAATCCTTTTGCCCAGTCTGCCCAGGAGGCAGTCAATCCACTAGCCTAATCCTTGTGCTCAGTCTGCCCAGGAGGCAGTTAATCCACCTGCCTAATCCTTGTGTTCAGTCTGCCCAGGAGGCAGTAAATCCACCTGCCTAATCCTTGTGTTCAGTCTGCCCAGGAGGCAGTAAATCCCCTAGCCTAATCCTTGTGCTCAGTCTGCCCAGGAGGCAGTCAGTCCACTAGACTAAACCTTGTGCTCAGTCTGCCCTGGAGGCAGTCAGTTCACTAGACTAAACCTTGTGCTCAGTCCGCCCAGGAGGCATTCAGTCCACTAGACTAAACCTTGTGCTCAGTCCGCCCAGGAGGCAGTCAGTCCACTAGACTAAACCTTGTGCTCAGTCCGCCCAGGAGGCAGTCAGTCCACTAGACTAAACCTTGTGCTCAGTCCGCCCAGGAGGCAGTCAGTCCACCAGACTATACCTTGTGCACAGTCCACCCAGGAGGCAGTCAGTCCACTAGACTAAACCTTGTGCTCAGTTTGCCCAGGAGGCAGTCAGTCCACTAGACTAAACCTTGTGCTCAGTCTGCCCAGGAGGCAGTCAGTCCACTAGACTAAACCTTGTGCTCAGTCTGCCCAGGAGGCAGTCAGTCCACTAGACTAAACCTTGTGCTCAGTCTGCCCAGGAGGCAGTCAGTCCACTAGACTGAACCTTGTGCTCAGTCTGCCCAGGAGGCAATCAGTCCACTAGACTAAACCTTGTGCTCAGTCTGCCCAGGAGGCAGTCAGTCCACTAGACTAAACCTTGTTCTCAGTCTGCCCAGGAGGCAGTCAGTCCACTAGACTAAACCTTGTGCTCAGTCTGCCCAGAAGGCAGTCAGTTTACTAGACTAAACCTTGTGCTCAGTCTGCCCTGGAGGCAGTGAATCCACTAACCTAATCCTTGTGCCCAGTCTGCCCAGGAGACAGTCAACTAACCTAATCCTTTTGCCCAGTCTGCCCAGGAGACAGTCAACTAACCTAATCCTTTTGCCCAGTCTGCCCAGGAGACAGTCAATCCACTAGCCTAATCCTTGTGCTCAGTCTGCCCAGGAGGCAGTTAATCCACCTGCCTAATCCTTTTGTTCAGTCTGCCCAGGAGGCAGTAAATCCACCTGCCTAATCCTTGTGTTCAGTCTGCCCAGGAGGCAGTAAATCCACCTGCCTAATCCTTGTGTTCAGTCTGCCCAGGAGGCAGTAAATCCACTAGCCTAATCCTTGTGTTCAGTCTGCCCAGGAGGCAGTAAATCCACTAGACTAATCCTTGTGCTCAGTCTGCCCAGGAGGCAGTCAATCCACTAGACTAATCCTTGTGCTCAGTCTGCCCAGGAGGCAGTCAATCCACTAGCCTAATCCTTGTGCTCAGTCTGCCCAGGAGCCAGTAAATCAACTAGCCAAATCCTTGTGCTCAGTCTGCCCAGGAGGCAGTCAATCCACTAGCCTAATCCATGTGCTCAGTCTGCCCAGGAGGCAGTCAATCCACTAGCCTAATCCATGTGCTCAGTCTGCCCAGGAGGCAGTCAGTCCACTAGCCTAATCCTTGTGCACAGTCTGCCCAGGAGGCAGTCAGTCCACTAGCCTAATCCTTGTGCTCCGTCTGCCCAGGAGGCAGTCAGTCCACTAGACTAAACCTAGTGCTAAGTCTGCCCAGGAGGCAGTCAGTCCACTAGACTAAACCTAGTGCTAAGTCTGCCCAGGAGGCAGTCAGTCCACTAGACTAAACCTAGTGCTAAGTCTGCCCAGGAGGCAGTCAGTCCACTAGACTAAACCTAGTGCTAAGTCTGCCCAGGAGGCAGTCAGTCCACTAGACTAAACCTAGTGCTCAGTCTGCCCAGGAGGCAGTCAGTCCACTAGACTAAACCTAGTGCTCAGTCTGCCCAGGAGGCAGTCAGTCCACTAGACTAAACCTTGTGCTCAGTCTGCCCAGGAGGCAGTCAGTCCACTAGACTAAACCTTGCGCTCAGTCTGCCCAGGAGCCAGTCAGTCCACTAGACTAAACCTTGTGCTCAGTCTGCCCAGGAGGCAGTCAGTCCACTAGACTAAACCTTGTGCTCAGTCCGCCCAGGAGGCAGTCAGTCCACTAGACTAAACCTTGAGCTCAGTCCGCCCAGGAGGCAGTCAGTCCACTAGACTAAACCTTGTGCTCAGTCCGCCCAGGAGGCAGTCAGTCCACTAGACTAAACCTTGTGCTCAGTCTGCCCAGGAGGCAGTCAGTCCACTAGACTAAACCTTGTGCTCAGTCTGCCCAGGAGGCAGTCAGTCGACTAGACTAAACCTTGTGCTCAGTCTGCCCAGGAGGCAGTCAGTCCACTAGACTAAACCTTGTGCTCAGTCTGCCCAGGAGGCAATCAGTCCACTAGACTAAACCTTGTGCTCAGTCTGCCCAGGAGGCAGTCAGTCCACTAGACTAAACCTTGTGCTCAGTCTGCCCAGGAGGCAATCAGTCCACTAGACTAAACCTTGTGCTCAGTCTGCCCAGGAGGCAGTCAGTCCACTAGACTAAACCTTGTGCTCAGTCTGCCCAGAAGGCAGTCAGTCCACTAGACTAAACCTTGTGCTCAGTCTGCCCAGAAGGCAGTCAGTCCACTAGACTAAACCTTGTGCTCAGTCTGCCCAGAAGGCAGTCAGTCCACTAGACTAAACCTTGTGCTCAGTCTGCCCTGGAGGCAGTCAATCCACTAGCCTAGTCCTGGTGCTCAGTCTGCCCTGGAGGCAGTCAATCCACTAGCCTAGTCCTGGTGCTCAGTCTGCCCTGGAGGCAGTCAATCCACTAGCCTAGTCCTGGTGCTCAGTCTGCCCTGGAGGCAGTCAATCCACTAGCCTAGTCCTGGTGCTCAGTCTGCCCAGGAGGCAATCAATCCACTAGCCTAGTCCTTGTGCTCAGTCTGCCCAGGAGGCAATCAATCCACTAGCCTAGTCCTTGTGCTCAGTCTGCCCAGGAGGCAGTCAGTCCACTAGCCTAATCCTTGTGCTCAATCTGCCCAGGAGGCAGTCAGTCCACTAGCCTAATCCTTGTGCACAGTCTGGGCAGGAGGCAGTCAGTCCACTAGCCAAACCCTTGCGCTCAGTCTGGGCAGGAGGCAGTCAGTCCACTCGCCTAATCCTTGTGCTAAGTCTGCCCAGGAGGCAGTCAGTCCACTCGCCTAATCCTTGTGCTCAGTCTGCCCAGGAGGCAGTCAGTCCACTCGCCTAATGTTTGTGCTCAGTCTGCCCAGGAGGCAGTCAGTCCACTCGCCTAATCCTTGTGCTGAGTCTGCCCAGGAGGCAGTCAGTCCACTCGCCTAATCCTTGTGCTAAGTCTGCCCAGGAGGCAGTCAGTCCACTCGCCTAATCCTTGTGCTCAGTCTGCCCAGGAGGCAGTCAGTCCACTAGCCTAATGCTTGTGCTCAGTCTGCCCAGGAGGCAGTCAGTCCACTAGCCTAATCCTTATGCTCAGTCTGCCCAGGAGGCAGTCAGTCCACTAGCCTAATCCTTATGCTCAGTCTGCCCAGGAGGCAGTCAGTCCACTAGCCTAATCCTTATGCTCAGTCTGCCCAGGAGGCAGTCAGGGCAGTAGCCTAATCCTTGTGCTCAGTCTGCCGAGGAGGAAGTAAATCCACTACCCTAATCCTTGTGCTCTTACTGCCCAGGAGGCAGTCAATCCACTAGCCTACTCCTTGTGCTCAGTCTGCCCAGGTGGCACTCTATCCACTGGCCGAATCCTTGTGCTCAATCTGCCCAGGTGGCAGTCAATCCACTGGCCTAATCCTTGTGCTCAATCTGCCCAGGTGGCAGTCAATCCACTGGCCTAATCCTTGTGCTCAGTCTGCCCAGAAGGCAGTCAATCCACTAGCCTAATCCTTGTGCTCAGACTGCCCAGGGAGCAGTCAATCCACCAGCCTAATCCTTGTGCTCAGACTGCCCAGGAGGCAGTCAAGCAACTAGCCCAATCCTTGTGCTTAGTCTGCCCAGGAACAGTCAGTCCACTAGCCTAATCCTTGTGCTCAGTCTGCCCAGGAGGCAGTCAGTCCACTAGCCTAATCCTTGTGCTCAGTCTGCCCAGGAGGCAGTCAATCCACTAGCCTAATCCTAGTGCTCAGCCCACGGCTCAGATAGTCCATATGGGTAGTTGCTAGAGGCAGCTAAGAGATGTAGTCTGGTTGAGGCCGTACTTCACAGTAAATCGTTGTGCTCAGTCTGCCCAGGAGGCAGTCAATCCACTAGCCTAATCGTTGTGCTCAGTCTGCCCAGGAGGCAGTCAATCCACTAGCCTAATCCTTGTGCTCAGTCTGCCCAGGAGGCAGTCAATCCACTAGCCTAATCCTTGTGCTCAGTCTGCCCTGGAGGCAGTCAATCCACTAGCCTAATCCTTGTGCTCAGTCTGCCCTGGAGGCAGTCAATGCACTAGCCTAATCCTTGTGCTCAGTCTGCCCAGGAGGCAGTCAATGCACTAGCCTAATCCTTGTGCTCAGTCTGCCCAGGAGGCAGTCAATCCAGTAGCCTAATCCTTGTGCTCAGTCTGCCCAGGAGGCAGTCAATCCAGTAGCCTAATCCTTGTGCTCAGTCTGCCCAGGTGGCAGTCAATCCAGTAGCCTAATCCTTGTGCTCAGTCTGCCCAGGTGGCAGTCAATCCAGTAGCCTAATCCTTGTGCTCAGTCTGCCCAGGAGGCAGTCAATCCAGTAGCCTAATCCTTGTGCTCAGTCTGCCCAGGAGGCAGTCAATCCAGTAGCCTAATCCTTGTGCTCAGTCTGCCCAGGAGGCAGTCAATGCACTAGCCTAATCCTTGTGCTCAGTCTGCCCAGGAGGCAGTCAATGCACTAGCCTAATCCTTGTGCTCAGTCTGCCCAGGAGGCAGTCAATCCACTAGCCTAATCCTTGTGCTCAGTCTGCCCAGGAGGCAGTCAATGCACTAGCCTAATCCTTGTGCTCAGTCTGCCCAGGAGGCAGTCAATGCACTAGCCTAATCCTTGTGCTCAGTCTGCCCAGGAGGCAGTCAATGCACTAGCCTAATCCTTGTGCTCAGTCTGCCCAGGAGGCAGTCAATCCACTAGCCTAATCCTTGTGGTCAGTCTGCCCAGGAGGCAGTCAATCCACTAGCCTAATCCTTGTGGTCAGTCTGCCCAGGAGGCAGTCAGTCCACTAGCCTAATCCTTGTGCTCAGTCTGCCCAGGAGTCAGTCAATCCACTAGCCTAATCCTTGTGCTCAGTCTGCCCAGGAGTCAGTCAATCCACTAGCCTAATCCTTGTGCTCTGCCTACGGCTCAGATGGTACATACGGGTGGTTTCTAGGAGCAGCTAAGAGATGTAGTCTGGTTGAGGCCATACTTCACAGTAAATCGTTGTGCTCAGTCTGCCCAGAAGGCAGTCAAACCACTAGCCTAATCCTTGTGCTCAGTCTGCCAAGGAGGCAGTCAATCCACTAGCCTAATCCCTGTGCTGAATCTGCCCACGAAGCAGTCAATCCACAAGCCTAATCCTTGTGCTCAGTCTGCCCAGAAGGCAGTCAGTCCAGTAGCCTAATCCTTGTGATCAGTCTGCCCAGGAGGCAGTCAGTCCAGTAGCCTAATCCTTGTGCTCAGTCTGCCCAGGACGCAGTCAATCCACTAGCCTAATCCTTGTGCTCAGTCTGCCCAGGAGGCAGTCAATCCACTAGCCTAATCCTTGTGCTCAGTCTGCCCAGGAGGCAGTCAATCCACTAGCCTAGTCCTTGTGCTCAGTCTGCCCAGGAGGCAGTCTATCCACTAGCCTAGTCCTTGTGCTCAGTCTGCCCAGGAGGCAGTCCATCGACTAGCCTAGTCCCTGTGCTCAGTCTGCCCAGGAGGCAGTCAGTCCACTAGCCTAATCCTTGTGCTCAGTCTGCCCAGCAGGCAGGCAGTCCACTAGCCTAATCCTTGTGCTCAGTCTGCCCAGGAGGCAGTCAATCCACTAGCCTAATCCTTGTGCTCAGCCTACGGCTCAGATGGTACATACGGGTAGTTGCTAGAGGCAGCTAAGAGATGTAGTCTGGTTGAGGCCGTACTTCACAGTAAATCGTTGTGCTCAGTCTGCCTAGGAGGCAGTCAATCCACTAGCCTAATCCTTATGCTCAGTCTACCCAGGAGGCAGTCAATCCACTAGCCTAATCCTTGTGCTCTGTCTACCCAGGAGGCAGTCAATCCACTAGCCTAATCCTTGTGCTCTGTCTACCCTTGAGGCAGTAAATTAACTAGCCTAATCCTTGTGCTCAGTCTACCCTTGAGGCAGTCAATAAACTAGCCTAATCCTTGTGCTCAGTCTGACCAGCTGGCAGTCAATTCACTAGCCTAATCCTTGTGCTCAGTCTGCCCAGATGGCAGTCAATCCACTAGCCCAATCCTTGTGCTCAGCCTATGGCTCAGATGGTACATACGTGTAGTTGCTAGAGGCAGCTAAGAGATGTAGTTTGGTTGAGGCCGTACTTCACAGTAAATCGTTGTGCTCAGTCTGCCCAGGAGGCAGTCAATCCACTAGCCTAATCGTTGTGCTCAGTCTGCCCAGGAGGCAGTCAATAAACTAGCCTAATCCTTGTGCTCAGTCTGCCCAGGAGGTAGTCAATCCACTAGTGTAATCCTTGGGCTCAGTCTACTTCTCAGATAGTACATACGGGTAGTTGCTAGAGGCAGCTAAGAGATGGAGTGTGGTTGAGGCCGTACTTCACAGTAAACACCTGGGAAGATGGTGGTCCGCTGTGCTGACGAGTTCATACCTCTATGGTGACTGCCTGAGGCCAGTGCAGTCTTCAGTGGTTGTTACTAAAGGCCAATGTTCCTGTCGTTGGGTTAGCCGGTGGACAGCTGGTGTTCCGAGTCGGGTACCAGCACGACATCCGACTTCAAACGTGTCCCTGCGTGGATCCACTGGCTGCTCTGTAGCCTGGTGATGGCATAGAGTACTTTCTCGGCGCTGGCACTACCCTCATACGAATCACTAAGGTTGCAGCTCGAAGGCTACCCTTCTTCAAACTTATGTTACGGAATAAAATGTGTTTACTAATTCTAGCGTCCCTTTGCGCTCCGCAGGTTCTACGCCTCATCCTGACCTAAAGCCGGAAACACACCGCTCGGCCCCAGCAATACTGACTTAAAATCGGTAGAATTCTGGGGAAGTGTACCACAGAAGGTAACAAAAATGTATGCAGTTTGGCTGATGTATGGCAGTGTGTCAGATGCTAAGAAACTTTTCTTTCATACTAATGAAGATGGACGAACTACCTCAAGGTGACTACTTGCAATGGTTCAAGATAGGGAGACCAGACGTCACCTTCTTACGGGATCGTCCCTTATTTGACCTGTGTGTCCCGTTGTCCTGACAACACATACGGGACGTTTTTTATTAATCGTCCCGTAATTTTGATACGTGGTGTATTTAAGCGAGTTATACCACAATAAATCAGAAGACTATTTTAGCAAAATTGGTAAAGAAATGCACACATTTTAATTAAATCAAAATGTACGAGTAATGATTTATGAAGTTCTTTGTTTTTGTGGGGAAAATTTGTGCGTTCGTTATTGCTTCAAAATATGTAGTTGCGATCTGTCGTTTGACACCATTAATAGTAACTATTAGCGTTACTTTTTCACGTGGACACAAGCAGGAATGTATTTTTAACGTGTGAATTAAGGCCAATTTTCGTTTCCGACTTTACAGCAAAGCGAGAAGGTATTATTACGTTGAATAAAAGTAGCCTGCTTTTGCAGTCGCCAGTGGACACTAGTTTTAATTTGTGCAAAATGCACAGCCTAGCTCTTGAGAGCAAAACTTCGTCGTGAAGTATGACGTCTTTCGTGAGTACAGTGTCACCGTAAATGAAGTGAGCGCCTTGCTGGTGAGAAAGGCTTCCTTGCTTTCCACGCAACAGAACATACTGTGTCTTCAACTCAGTAGAGAGCACTAAGTGAACTATGTCAAAAATGTTTGTAAAGCGGTAAAGCACGAATTTCGAAATACTTTCTTGGTGAAAAATATCGTGTTTCAATTTCTTTCTTTCGATATCTACTGCAAAAAATTGCCGATCATCATTACCTTTGCACAGTGTTTTAACTGGCGCTATTGCTTTATGGACTGATGAAGAAAAAAGCTCAGTAAAGTATTCACGATATAATTATAACGAACTAATTGAGCCGGTGGGCGGCAGGCGGCACCAAGTTCCACCCTGATTTATCTCTGGCGAAGCATATCGCTGCTCTCGTATAATATCTCTGCAGCCGGTGGTCTTCCTTAGCGTTGGCAGAGGGCTGGCGGGGGAGTCTTGTTTGCTACGGGCGGGTGGTGGTCAGCGGCGATTTGGGCCGATCGACGTGCTGGCTGGTTCCGTCGGTTGTTGTGCAGACGGCATGGGAGCGTCCGATGGCGGCAAATCGATTACCGATCGCAGTTCCGTATTGACAGTTGACTGGAGTGGAACTCAGGCTGTGCGTCTTCAACAACTCAAATGGATTTTCCATGGTGAGCTCCAGCGCAGTGTGTGGAAGTGTGAGCACCTTGTGTCCAACCTGTAATCCAGCACCCACTCAAATTCCTTGCCCGGTAGCCGTGTCCGGCTTCCTGTTAACTGTCAGGTCGGCATTGCGAACCTGGTGTCTGTTAAACAGTGGTGTTACGTAAGTGCCGTGATTCTATACACACTGTATCTGGAAGGTTTTCTTATGTAGTAACTGCTTAATGTATGTACGTATTGAAATTGAGCAATTGCTGCCACATATCTTGTTATATTTGAAGGACAATGGGTCCGGTTAGTATTTTACGCGGGTGGCGTTATTCTGTAACTGAATTTGAGTTGACACTAGTGAACAATCAGTACTTATCGTGCAGCTGAATTCGGGTGCACTGAACCGTGTGTTACGCCAGCATGTAGGGTATATTCCTCTTTGATCATTAGGAGTGTCCTGTTGACTGAACTAGCGGCTTTGGATCTTCATATACTGCGTGTGTTTGAATGCCTTAAGGCCGTGTTCGGTTATTGAAGTCTTAGGTCTTTAACCGGTGTTGTATGTTTATATGGAAGCTACCTAGCAGATTTCTGGCGCCTGTTGTGGATATGTTTCAGAGCCACGCTGTGTTTGGACGCGATTGGAGGAGTAAAGGGGAGGCCCGGCTAGACGTGTTCAGCTATATCTCGATTGCCACCGGCCTCTGCAAATTCCGGCGCATGCGGTGCTTCAACAACGCCAGAGTGCAAGTTGAATAGTTAAATCTGAATACGTTGTACCGACCAACTAGCCCCACCAGTTCCCGCTAGTCACCCTCCAGGTCCGCTCACGTGTTATTACCCCAGTTACATAGGCGTTAGGTACCTCATAACTGATTCTAGCTGATAGATTTCATGCTCAAATTAAGGGGGCGTTTTTTGTGATATTTACTTATTGTCTAATGTGTGCAGGACTTAAGCCCGGCTTAAAGGGGCGACAATTTGTCGTCTTACTTCTTACTTTATTTCATTTAGGGTTCCTCTAGCCCGAATTAAAAGGGCATAAATTCTAATTCATGTGTGCCAAACCTTTTATCGTTTATGTTAATTCAGAGGCCTGATTTGAAGGGCCGTTTTACTTGCTTTGAATTGGAATTTGTGTAATTTAAACCTTTTTAAGGAATTGTAAATAAAGGAATATTGCAAGCATACACTACGTACGTAATCCTCCTCCCCCCTGCCGCAGTTAATGCCACTTCCAGCGCCTCGCTAATATTTAGGATACTGCATACCTTCATTTTCATGAAACTGAATTTCATATTGTCATACTTGACTGAATGCATTCTGATGAAAATATTACGTAAAAATATGTAACCTATGTGGAAAATAATAGCGGTCAGCTCTAATGAAAGATATCGGTATATGAATTGACTGTGTGCATGTGACAATAAAACATTTACGCCATTAGTAATGTAGTGTTTTCACGCTTTTTTTTAAGTATGAGTCTAACCCAAAACGTATGATTTATGTAGCTGTAGTATGGACGAAATATTTGAACTTTACTTATCAATATCTACGAAAAGTTAAAAAATGTGGCTTCCTTTCGACTTCTAATTTGTGTCCCGTAGTTTGATTTTTGAATTCTGGTCACTCTAGTTCAAGAGCAAGCTTTAAACTTTGACTCACGAAGTATTCTATAATCCAATACATATTACTATGGTAGGTATTGCGAGGATAAGGTTATATTAATTACACCATGCTCAGAAGCATTTAAACAGTATTTTTCGCAGCCCCATACGTCAACACTTCAAATTCCCAGTAACTGCTACTATTCAAAAGAGATTGGCTGACCAGTAATTATCTTTGTGTTGTACTGCCGATAGTTACACAGATAAAAAGGAGGAAAATAAGCTTTCGGAAGTGTTCCGAAAGCTTGTTATTTTCCTCCTTTTTATCTGAGTAACTATCGGCAGTACAGTAAAAAGGTATCTCTTGAATAATAATTTATCATTTCTGTAGATAATTTCCATATTAATCTAATTCCTGCTACTGTATGACAAACCCTTTGCTACTACACACTTCACAGTAACGGTTTGCGGAATATAAATGTTGATGTTCAATATACAGTGATGTCCCTGTCATCCTAAAAGCTGATTTTGCAGCCTTTCATGGCACTCTTCTATCTCACATCAAGGAATGAAATGGTTACTGCATGAATTTGTAGTACAGATATGTAAAATATTCAATAAGTAACATATATAAATAAGTTTTGCCTGCATAAGTTGGTAATTGAAGCGATGCATGCGAATATCCCTTGCGTAGGTTTGGTACAATGAATCAAACAGTTTTTTATCATAAGATCTGAAACAAGTAATACATTTACAGCATGACCACATTTGATTGGCCTCATTGATCAGTGTCTGGATTCAGTTCCTGGCAGGAATCAAATGGGGCATTCGTGTGATATGATTGCGATATTTTGTCTTTTTCGTACTAAATTTGGCGACAAAGCAATGAAACAACCTGGCAATCCTGCAGAGCAGCACATCACTTTCGGTAACAAAGTAAACTGGGGAAAGAGCATGCTGCCAACTTAACCAATGCATCGTCAAAAATTTGGCTATTCTAAATGTATGACAAAAATTAGAATTGGAGGCTGACTTTACTGATGTTACTAGAAATTTAATTTTACGGTTACGATATAATTTAATTGCCGATAAAATGACAATGAGCTGTTATGGATGCAAATCTTGTATGCCTGCAAGACATTGGCAGAGTATGTTTCTGCATTAAAACCCAGTATGTTGATTAAAAGACGTGTATGATATATGCGAGAGCAATTTAAATTGGTCTTATTTCCTTCCTGTTGAGCAATGGAAACAGCTATTTTTTTCTTTGGAGCTAAGAGTAAAAAACTTCTCAGATGACTGGAAGACTGAGCAAAATAAAAATACGGTGGCATATGGCTCCATTCTCTTGATTAAAAGACATGATTTCCATCAGTAATGGTGGGCATTAATAATGGAGTCCACCAGAAACTCCAATGTGATGTCGCTGACCTTTATCCGTATGTCGTTCAGTTGTCTGTCTTCTGTAGAAATACTTCCAAGGAATCCCTAGTAAGTGAAACTTTTCAGTCTTCTCGAAGATTCACATTTATGTACCTCTAAAGCAATAATTGAGGGAACTTAGTACCTTAAAATCATAAATCAAACAAGGTTGCTGTCAGAGTTGCTGTTCATCCCAACTTAAGTTACTGGCTTTAACTTTAGACATTGATATGTCAACCAAGTGCTGCAAAACCTATGTGAAATGTATGTTTTGACATTAGTCGATACATTCTTAGTCCAAATCTAGAAAAAATGAATAGGTCAAAAAATAATTCCAATCATAAAGCAACCTGATCTAAGCATTTTTCTTATAGAATGTCTTTCGAGGCGGGTTATTGATTCCAGTTGTAGATTCGGTTTGGTAAGGGTAAACTTTAGAAAATATTTACCTTCGGCATGAAGCAGACATTTCATTAGTACATATGATGAAACAACCAAATGAATACAGGAAGTGAAAGTTTCTTCCTGAACAACGAAATAAAGCTGAGACTGCCAAGTATCGCCAAGTTTTTGCAATCTTATGTAATTGCATCAGCACATTATTTGTGGATCGTAAAAGTAACTATAATCCCATTAACCCAGGCAGTTATGTGAAACAGAAATAAAAGTTTTTCCTTGGTCATAACTGCAACTACAAATTCGGCAACAGATAGCATCATATAAAGCCGCTAGCTTCTAAAATCCAGTTTAGGACCTATCAGGTTTAGCATTGACGCTTTTTGTCTTACCTTCGTAAAAAACTGAGGACGAAAGAGTATTGAGGTAAATATGAAAACCTCTCTCAGGAAGACTAGAAAATTATATGGTAATCTCAGTTATCAGTTCGTAGCTGTCTTAGGCGTCTTGTCTTTCCAGAACATGTTTCTAAAGCGAATTGGCGTAATGGCTGCGTACTGACAAGCTAAACAGTTCAGCACTGCAAATGAAGAGGCAGACAACTTGGATGAATAACAGGTTAGTAAACGTTTAAATAAGCTTTTATAATAATATCGTATATATTTTATAGTGTAGCCGAGGTTGGATTATTAATACTTGTCTGAAAGTAGCGAATATTGTGTTTCAAATAAAATTTTATCTTTATTTCTATAAGAAAATGGTGAATATATAATTTCCATATGATTTTGGAGATTTTTTGATCTGACTCCATCGCTGAAGTGTGGAAGTATGCACACTTGCCCCAGGCAAGTCCAAAAACCCCAGAATAGAGAAACGGCCGAATCTTCGCCAGGAAAGCTTCCCTTCCAGCGCAAATTGTCAACATATAGCAACTTGTTTGCTACTAGTTGAGAATTTAGATAGCAAAGGAAGCGTCTCTGAATTGGTTAGGGTAATCTATTTTACGAAGCGGGAAATCCGGGTGTGAACCCCTTCCCAACAATTTTTCAACTTAACCGTTGAATTTATTTTAATTCCCAGAAACGGTCTAAATGTTTATTTGGAACTAGCTTTATTCCCGATGCTTCGCACGCGTGGACTGGATGGTCTTCATTGGATGTTTCTACTTTTAAATAAAAATTTTCATAGATTTAGCTTTAAAAATCTTTTCCTAAACAACTTGCAACATTGATGACGGAATTCAAAACATTCCGAAACTTTTAAAATTCTAACAATGGTTCTAATTCCGAAGTTTTATATTTCTTGCTTATGACTACAGTGTAAGAGTCAACGTCTACAAATTTCAAGCTTCTATCGTCTGTAAATTCCCTTTTTAGCACCGTTTTCTGTCTTTTAGAAACGGATGGAGGACGTGAAATTCCAGTTGTCAGAATTTTGATTCTAAACACTACAGACTTCCCAGTGTTTATATTGAGATCATTCGAGTACTGCCAGAGTAGTTAATTCTCAGTTGAAGTTTCTTTTATTTTGGTTTTAGGGCGCACAACTGAGGTAATTAGCGCCTAACTGCCCATAGTAAAATCGAACCGGAGTTAGAATGTAAATGGATTTCGCCATATTTGCACGATGTAGAAAAAGTAAAACTGTTAGCAGAATGCGGATCATTAGCTAAAATATCAGACATTTCAAATGGTAAACATAGATCATGACGGAGACTATTAAAAATCGGACATTGCACTAAAAGGTGGTATACAATAAAAGGTTCATCACAATGCTCACATAAGGCAGCAGGATCACCACGAAGTAAATACTGGTCGCTATAACGGCAGTGGCCAATACGAAGCCGGACCAGGACAATCTCCTCTCGACGCGAGGGTCGAGATGAAGTTGACCAAAGATCAGGCACAGGTTTAATAGCCCGAGATTTGTTCCCTGACAGGCATGACGAATGTGAAAACCAACGGGAGACGATACGCCGAGAGACACCATCGCGAATCACTTGAAGTATGTGTGTTTCCCATTGATTTATTTTTGAGTATCTTTGAGCCTCTTGATCGTTGTATTGCACCACATTTTACGGATTGTTGTTCGCCACTCACCCAGCACCACACACCGCGACCAAACCACCGTACTGCACACCGCTAACCTAAAGACTACGTTCAGCAATAACCGCCACAGGTCTGAGTAATTTTGGCGACCAAGTGAAATAGACGGACACGTCCCACGCTCCATTTTTATATATTGATTCGTAAAATTACGGCCGTTAAAGTTAACCAATGATTTCTTTAGGACCTATTCGAAAAGATTTGTAAAATTCAACTTTTGCACCAAATAGCTTTTCTAATATGGTGTGATAATATATATCGAACAAAAAGTCATGGCCGTGCGCAGAATCTCTTTTTTCAGTTGTGCTCAGTGAGTCCATATCGTTGTTGCCACGTGTGGCGATTTTTTCATTCTTGGTAATTTTTCATGGAATAGTAGCCATTCTAGCTTCCTGGCTACTGCCTATTAAAGAATTAGTTGTTAAAATGACTAATTTTACTTAAAACGAATGTGAAGCGATCACTCGGGACCGTGTCAATGACGCCGACTAAACACGGGTAAAATGCTGGGAAATTTAATAAAACCCTTAATTCTTTGAAATCTGTGCAGTCAGGTAGTAAATTTTTAATTTCCGATTTTGTTCTTTCACTGGGCGTAAAATTTTCGTCCTATTACGCTTAGTGGAAACTATTGCTGACCCTAAACGCTGCCATTGTTCATGTTCATTCACACCAAAGCGAAAGCGCAAAAGGGAACAATTCGCTCTGACGAACGCTACGAGCTTTAGTCGCATTCGACAGTTCGTTTTATTATTACATCGATAAACATTTTTTCCATCAATCTTGTGGGGTTGTGAGCGAAAAGTGGAACGTTTCGAATTATTTGTGAAGAGTTGGAAGTCGCTGACAGATGATCGCTTAGTTAATGGATATTGGAATATTTCGGCACCGTAACAATGGTTTGTAGTATTACTAGCTGTCTAACGCATCAAACGTAAAGTTTTACCAATTATTGGATTATGGAAGCTGCAGGTTTCAGTTGATCAATGTTTTTAATTAAATCATATAGCTAGTTAAATTTTACTTCCGTTCCGATGGCCTAGCCTAATTTGCCAGTGTAAATATGCTCAGTAATGCGAACATAGAATTACTTGTTTAGTGTTTCGGAGACAAAGATAAACAACGCTGCTGCAGTTGTGGCCATCAGGTGCTTTAAGTTGACCCATATTCTCCTATGAAATACTCAAGTCACTGCAGATTTACAGTAGCACTCGTAATAAAATGACTTAAAGATTTTAACAACAGATCTTATTACGAACTGCAACGTGGATAGAAAATTAAGAATTTCATTTCAGCTAAATTGCTTCAATGAATACTGATACCAAAAGAAGCCGGCCCCTCCTCACAAGAAGGTTTCGTTAGCCCATAATACCATGTACCCACTCAACTATCTCTAACTTTTCATTTGACGTTACAAATCAAAATCAAGATACACAATGCAGTAAATCCTTCAAAACCTAAAGAAAGCACTTAATGTTACCTACAGAAGCAGAACCTCCCCACACAAATTTTCACGCAATACAATGTAATCAATAACGATCAACTTCAACGCCATTTCCATTACTAGCATATGAAAGAACAATCCTGGACCGTAAGGAAACCATCGACGTTCATGTACTAGAAAGATATACAAAATTAAGTAAATCACTAGCGAACCGACATTTTAAATCCACTTCATTGGTGGAATATCGTCAAATGACAAACTTGTTCAAAACCTTTGAGTTAAAAATCCAATATGGTGTCACCAAATAGAAAACTCTACAAATATATATTCGGGCCTTACGTGCCGTCGCGTACGAAAAAGAACTACTTTAACCTATATCTAAGCTTAAGGCTACTCTGGCCTGTTGGTTTTGAAGTTAATAGTCTAAGTGTGGTGATAACTAATTTTTTTTTTGTGGTTTTAGGGCGCACAACTTCTATGGTCATTAGCGCCCAGTCAAAAACACAGATTCGCTATGGCCTCAAAAAAAAAAAAAAAAAAAAAAAAAAAAAAAAAAAAATGGTGACTGTCAGAACATCCAGAAGAGGCTAAAAACGAAAGATAAAAGACAATTAAAGGGGTTAAATATCCTTGGATAAGTTGGCCAAGATGATAAAACGCAAACTCTAGCAGCTGCTCGTGTGTCATCAGCTAAAATTTCCTCCAGAGTAGACGGAAAGTGAAGGGCTACACGGAGATGATTAAAATTAACACAAGTCAGTAAAACATGTCGCACTGTCAGCAGTTCACCGCAGGAGCATAGCGGTGCAGGTTCGGCGGATAGCAAGTGACGGTGGCTGAAACGGCAATGACCGATCCGCAACCGAGCCAGGATGACCTCCTCCCGCCGAGAGGGGCGTGAGGATGTCCTCCAAGCGGTCGGGATCGGTTTGACAGTTCGTAATTTATTGTTGTACAGTGAAAGCCACACACTGTGCCATTGCGACACGATACTCCGGCGAAGAGCCCGTTGAACATCGTCCGATGGGACGCAAAAGGTAGCCATGCGAGGCAAAAGAGCTGCTGCCTTGGCTGCTGTGTCGGCGGCCTCATTCCCGGGCACACCCACATGGCCAGGGACCCACAGGAAAGAAACGTGACAGCTGTCATCCGCCAGCAACTGGAGGGAGCGTTGGATCCGATACACGAGAGGATGGTTCGAGAAAGGGTCCTTAAGACTCTGCAGGGCACTAAGGGAGTCAGAACATATGGCATAGAAAGGGTGGCGGTGGCGGCAGGTATACAAAACGGCCTGGTGGAGGGCGAAAAGCTCAGCCGTGACATTCGAGCACCGGTCAGGGAGCTTGTATTAGAAACGGTTGTCCCCGACGACGAAGGCAGATCCGACACCGGCAGTGCTCTTGGAACTATCAGTGTAAATAAATACGGCATTATCGAACCGCGAACGGAGTTCGACAAGCCTCGAGCGGAATACCAAATCCGGAGTGCTCTCCTTGGGGAGCGAACTAAGTTCGAGGTGTGTGTGAACCTGGGCCTGATGCCACGGTGGCAATGGGCTTTCGCTCAACCGAAGGGTGGAAGGAAGGGTAAAATCGAGCCGCTGTAGCAGGCGGCGAAACCGAACTCCCGGTGGAAGCAAGGCAATCGCAGACAACTGATATTGGCGATCGAGTGAGTCGTCAAAAAATAATCTGTAAGATGGATGGTTGGGCATCGACCGTAGGCGGCATGCGTACCGACACAAGAGTATGTCACGTCGATTGGTCAAGGGTAATACAGCAGCCTCGGCATACAGACTTTCAACAGGGCTGGTATAAAATGCACCGGTCGCCAGACGTAATCCACGATGGTGGATAGAGTTGAGACGGCGGAGAATCGACGGCCGTGCTGAAGAGTATACAAGGCTTCCATAGTCGAGCTTCGACTGAACAATGGCCTGGTAAATGTGAAGCAGGACGGTGCGATCCGCTCCCCATGACGTGCCACTGAGGACACGAAGAACGTTAAGGGATCGGGCACAACGGGCAGCCAGGTAGGACATGTGTGGACCAGCAAAGTTTCCGATCCAACATGAGTCCCAAGAATTTTGTAGTCTCCACGAAAGGGAGAGCAACAGGGCCGAGACGTAGAGAAGGTGGAAGAAATTCCTTGTATCTCCAGAAATTGATACACACAGTTTTCTCAGTGGAGAATCGGAAGCCGTTCGCGATGCTCCAGGAATATAGACGGTCAAGACAGCGCTGGAGAGAACGCTCCAAGAGACGTCCGCTGGGCGCTACAATAAATTGCGAAATCGTCAACAAAAAGAGATCCGGAGACGTCGGCTGAAAGGCAATCTACGATCGGATTGATTGCAATGGCAAAGAGCGCCACACTCAAGACGGAGCCCTGTGGTACCCCATTCTCCTGGCAAAAGGTATCTGACAAAACAGAGCCCACCCGTACCCGGAATCTGCGATCCGCCAAAAACGCTTGAATGAAAAGAGGAAGGCGGCCCCGAAGGCCCCATGTGTGCAATGTGCGGAGAATGCCCGCTCTCCAACAGGTATCGTATGCCTTCTCCAAGTCGAAGAACACGGCTACTGTTTGACGCTTCTTTAGAAAGTTGTTCATAATGAAGGTCGACAACGTAACGAGGTGGTCAGCAGCAGAGCGGTGTCGACGAAAACCGCATTGGATATTAGTCAGGAGGCGGCGAGATTCGAGGAGCCAGACCAACCGAGCGTTAACCATGCGTTCCATCACCTTACAGACGCAGCTCGTCAGAGAAATGGGGCGATAACTGGAAGGAAGGTGTTTGTCCTTCCCTGGTTTGGGGATGGGGACAACAATGGCTTCACGCCAACTTGTGGGAACATGACCTTCAGTCCATATGCGATTGTAGGTACTAAGAAGAAAGCACTTGCCCGCAGGAGAGAGGTTTTTCAGCATCTCAATATGAATGGAATCGGGCCCGGGAGCTGAAGACCGGGACAGGGCGAGAGCACGGTCTAGCTCCTGCATGGTGAAGGCGACGTTATAATTTTCACGATTAAAAGAGCGGAAAGAAGGCGGCCGTGCCTCCTCTACCTGTTTGCGAGGGAGAAAGGCAGGGTGGTAATGGGCAGAGCTCGAAACCTCCGCAAAGAAACGACCCAATGCGTTTGAAACATCAGCTGGTTCCACGAGGACTGTGTTCTCCACGGTCAGGCCAGGAATCGGGGAGTGGACCTTGATGCCGGACAAACGGCGTAGGCCACCCCAGACAACCGTGGAGGGAGTAAAACGGTTAAAAGAACTAGTAAAAGCAGTCCAGCAAGCTTTCTTGCTGTCGTCTATGATACGACGGCACTGCGCTCTCATACGTTTGTAATTGATGCAATTCTCCAAAGTCGGGTGGCGGCGGAAGGTGCGTAAAGCACGGCGCCGGGCTCGAAGCGCGTCGCGGCAGGCTGCAGTCCACCAAGGGACCTGGACACGACGTGGAGAAGAGGATGTACGGGGTATGGAACGTTCAGCAGCAGTGAGAATAACCTCTGTGAGGTATTCGACCTGACTGTCACAGTTGGGAAAATTCTGATTGTGAAAAACAGCCATGGAAGAATAAAGCCCCCAGTCGGCTTTAGAAATGTTCCAACTGGTGGGACGTGGAGATGGGGAATGATGCAGGAAGTGGATGATACAAGGGAAATGGTCACTCGAGTACGTGTCAGAAAGTGCATACCACTCAAACCGACCGGCAAGCTGAGGAGTGCATATTGTGAGGTCTATATGGGAGTAAGTGTGTGTTGTGTCAGAAAGGAAGGTCGGTGCACCGGTGTTGAGGCAGACAAGATCGAGGTGGTGGAGAATGTCCACCAAAAGGGAGCCTCTCGGACAAGGTGCCGGAGAGCCCCATAGGGGGTGGTGGGCATTAAAGTCGCCTACCAACACGAAAGGTGAAGGGAGCTGGTCAACAAGGTTTAGCACATCTGCCCTTGTAAGGGCAGATGCGGATGGCGAAATTATATTACAGAGGGAGAAGGTAAATGTGGATAAGGTGATGCGGACGGCAACTGCCTGTAGGTGAGTGTGCAAGGAAATGGGATGGAAATAGACGTCGTCTCGAAGAAGCATCAGAACCCCTCCATGGGCTGGGACACCTTCCACGGGTGGCAGGTCGAACCGCACAGAGGTTTAGTGTGGAAAGTCTGCACGATCACGTGGACGCAACTTAGTTTCCTGGAGGCAGACTAGAAGCGGGCAGTGCAATCGGAGTGCGGAATGCCGCGAATATTCCATTGAAGGAGCGCCATGATTAAAATGAGAGAAAAAGATAAAAACCAAGTAGCGAGCGGGGTCACCTCGACGGCCGCTGAGGACCGGATTTCGAGGGAGCACTGCTATCGCTGTCTGGGGGCAAAGGGTCATGTTCCATTGGTTCGACCGACGCGCCTGCCACCTCCCTGAGTTGATCAGGAGGGGCAGTTTCCACCGCCGGTAAAGGGCCGGGCGCCCGGCAAACGGAGCGTCCCGGTGAAACAGAAGACGGCCGAGGCCGGCAACTGTTGGACGGCGCGACAGATGGGTCACGCCTCGGCGGGGAAGGAGAGGAACTCTTTCTTGTCAGCTCTTCTGGAAGAGTGACGGCGGGAAGAGGCAGTTGACGGTTGGGAAGCCTGAGAACGCAGAAAATCCTCACGGACGGGTTCCTTTTTCAAGGTCCGGGCATCTTGTTTAGGTGCTCGCGGTTTACTAGAGTTTGACGAAGACTGTACCCTAGAAGCAGCAGGAGGAAGCGGGGACGTGGAACGGGCAATCTTCGGGCTGGCGGATCGCACAACTGTGTCAGCGAAAGTGAAGTCACATGTCTGTGTACTGGAATCCTTGGTAGGTCGAGTTGAGGTGAGTACCTTACTGTATGTACCCGCTGGGAGGACAGTGGGCTTTCGACTCGCCAACAACTTACGAGCGGCAGATGTTGATACCTTCTCCGTAACCCGGATTTGCTGTATTACCTTCTCATCCTTGTATACAGGACAGTCGCGAGAGGAAGCCGCATGGTCACCGTTGCAGTTTAGGCAGTGAGGGGACGGAGGTGGGCAATCCCCCTCATGGGCGTCCCTACCACAAGTGACACACTTTGCTGCATTTGGGCAATGTTCACGGGTATGGTTGTACCTGTGGCATTGAAAACAGCGCGTTGGGTTAGGCACATAAGGTCGGACAGAGATGACTTCATACCCTGCTTTGACCTTCGACGGGAGGTCAACTCTGTCGAACGTCAAAAACACAGTACGAGTCGGTGTCAATTGGTTATCGACCTTTTTCATCACCCTGTGGACGGCTGTCACACCCTGATCGGACATATACGATTGGATATCTTCATCAGACAACCCGTCAAGGGATCTCGTGAAGACTACCTACCCCCCCCCCCCCCCCCATGACGAGTTGAGTGTGCGGTGCGCTTCTACCTTAACTGGAAACGTGTGCAACAATGTACGTATCAGTTTTTGGGCTTGGAAGGCACTTTCCACTTCCAGCAACAATGTGCCATTGCGCTGACGTGAACAGGTTTTAACAGGGCCAGCAATTGCATCTACACCTTTCTGTATAACGAAAGGATTGACAGAATTAAAATCCTTTCCGTCGGTGCGAGAGACAACCAGAAATTTAGGTACATTAGGCAGAGTTTTTTTAGGCTGAGGCGAGTCCAACTTACGTTTCTGGGTCAACGTCACGAAAGAAGATAAGGAAGTCATCGCGGAAGTGTCCCCTGTGATTACCGGCGTCTCCGATGGCGCGCTCCTTCCTAGTGGGGGCCTTCTCCGAGGGCTTACCCGCCTTAGGTGATTGTTCACACCTCAGGTCACACCTCCCGAGAACTGACGGAGGAACCAATCGGCACGTTCGGAAGGTACCAGCTCGGGTAATCACCCCTCCCTGGGCCTGGCCTTTACCAGGGCGTACGTACGTGCCATACTTGTCTACCCGGGGCGGGGAATTACGCGTTACCCCTTCACCTGCTACGCACGATAATGCGTGGGTCGGGGACACGCACAGGGAGGAAAGAAGAAGAGGATAGGAAATGAAGAGAAAGAAGGAAGAAGTGTCTCAAACGCTGAAGTGGAGACTAATGAGAAGAAGAAGGCTAGGAGAGTACAAGGAGAGAAAGACAGAAACAAAGGGTAAGAAAGGAAGGAACGAAGGAAGAAAGACCACAACAAGAACCACCGTATCTCACGAAATATGCCCGTCTCCGGGCGAAGGCATAAACCGGGATGGAAAGTGAAGCAGCCTGGGGCAGAAGAAAGGCTGCTCCGGCTCGGGGCCCCGTGCGCCCCACACACATACCCACAAAAGAACTGTGGGCCCCCTCGGGGGACTAACTTAAGTTATATGTAGTTTAGCCTTAAGTAGTTTAGGTCAAACAAGGTTACTTCTAGTATGTGGGGGCGCGTAGTGCCAGAATCGCCGGTCCATGAACAGTAAAAGTATTTGAACTCTTACTTCGAGTCTGTACCGTTACATATATATCGTCGATAGTTTTTTGATACACCAGAACTTCGATATAGTCTTCCAAATTACCCATGATTTTAAAGGGAGGTAGGCAGTAAACTAAGAAGAGCATAAATTTTGAGTGAACGACCATTAAAGATATGAGAAACTTCACTTAAATTACTAATGAAATCTGCTATATGCATTCTTATCTTTCCGTAAACGGTATATACTTTTGCAATGTCTTAGGGAAGCCAGTAATGTGGACAAACGAAATTTTTTCCACTACAAGTTATGAAAATACATAAAATGAAGAATTTTCGTTATCTGCAGGTATCCCTGTATTTTAACTGTAGGTTTTAGTGATTTCTAATCTATTTTGCGTATGTAATGAGAACTCATCAGGTGACACGAAGTGCAAAGAATGGTTTACAAACTCGTGCTGAAAACCCTCTTCCTTCAGAGTGTGAATGCCAGCCCTCAGTGGTCACTTTTGTACCAGGTAACAAAATGAGGAGCTAATATTTTTGCTCCTGAATGCAGTCTTACAATAAGCCGCGGTAGTTACGGAACTTTCCAAGGCGCCTCACTGCGGAGGGAGCGGTTGCTTGCTGTCGGGGTAAGAGTTCTCCCTCGGGCATGAGAGTTATCCTTAGCGTACGTTACTTTAAGTTGGTTTAAGTATTTTCTTTAAGTATTTTCTAAGCCTATGTACTGATGACCTACGTATTTAGGTCCCTTAGATTTACAAACATTTGAATATTCATTCTTCCAATAAAACTCTCTCGATTCGCGTTCTACACCACTAAAAATCTAGATTTGATCTTTATTTTTTAGTACGTGTCCCCAAGTTTCCGAGTGACAATATAATAATTCGCAGACCTAAACAACTATGCCTTCTATTTGAACACTTCTGGGTCACGATTACGTAATACTCTTCGAAAAAACATACGGAAGTAGTCCCCAACTGTGTTACGATTCAAAAATGTTCAAATGTTTGTAGAGCTGATGGGATTTAACTACGGGGCCATTAGTCCCTAAACTTACAAACTACTTATGAACTAGCTAATCCTAAGGACGGCACAAATATCCATGCCCGAGGGGGATTTGAATCCCCGACCGTAGTGGCCGTGCAGACCGTGACTGGAGCGCCTCAGTCCCCTCGGCCACCGCGGCCGGCTGTGTTTCGATTCGCTCCGGATTCCGACGCTCTTCACTGCAGTTCCGAAATAACATACCACAATCAAAATACTTTGATTGCCCAGTTTGGAAGTCTCGAACCATGTGTTTACTTTTCTTTTTCCTGTATTTTCTACACATGAGTTGCCAATAAAAGTTTTGTCTGCTCTCTTTACTACCGTGACATTCCTCCTCCCAACAGTCAAGACATTTCCTAGGTGGTTTATCAAGTAGTAATCCGTATTCCCAGCCGAACTTCGTTCAGTTCTCTTAGACACTCAGTCGACGGATATACTACTTCCACGTGAGCGACATCGAATTACACTTTCAACTGAATTTACTATCGCAGACGTACAACCAAATGACTGCAATGGAATCAAAAATACAATTTAAATCTACCGCTTCGCCCTTATTATATCGAGTACAGAGCCAGAGTCGAACGTCCGAGATATATATCAATCAATCAATATATCAATCAATCAATATATCAATCAATCAATATATCAATCAATCAATATATCAATCAATCAATATATCAATCAATCAATATATCAATCAATATATCAATCAATCAATATATCAATCACACTGCCGTTTCCTTCGATATACACAGTTCCTAGGAAATTACCCCTTTTTTGCCGTAAATAGTATCAAGTACAAGATCGGAGTGTTATTTCCAAGATTATCTTTATAGCCCAATTATTTGGTTAAGAGTGAAAAAGATCGTTTTGTTGTATATTTCTGATCTAATAAATGTAGTCATAGAATGTATATACGTATATGAGGTAAGGTATAACCTAATATTTGTAGAATTTAATGCTGGGCACAGCTGCTTAATTTATTTGTTCAACGCTACCGTTAGCTTTGAGCTAATTTAGCAGCTGTAGTCAACATGACATTTTACAAATATTTAGAAGCTGTGAATCCCCACGTTTTGACTTTCCTATACAACAATATACATTCGGTAAACGTAATTACACTTTGTTACACTTCGTTTAAAAATTTTGGTGCGCAGTCTGCCGCCTAAGGCTTCAGTCTACTGGTAAACCAGCCAAAGACTGACACAGATCTGTTGAATTGCAACTTGATTGCAACAAGTGTGTATATGACCAGCGGAACTTTTTTACTGCTACTTTGACGAGCCGCAAGCGATAATTTAGTCTCCTCTAAAGACTATTCACAAATCATACACCGTGGCCATCGTCAACGGAAGAACTCCTGATTTTACGTTGTGCATATATCCTTTTTAATCACATCGTTGAGAAACGTTCGTCACCTCTAGCACTTTAATGATTATCAGTTTTAACTTTCTACAACTGATGGCTGCCTGTATAATAGAGCTGTGGCTAATCGTATGTAGTCGGTACTGAGTAACGAATACTTTGGCTGACTCCAAGTACTGAATATTTACCCAAACATTTCGTTACTCGCATCTACCGTCTCGATACGGAATTATTCGTATAGATACGGTAGATAGCAGTTCGGTAACAAAAACCAATACGGCGAATGCTTATACACGAAGGCAGAAACGGCGAATGGTATACGAATCGTACGGCTACGAAATTTACGGCATTGCTACTCTATCACCACATAATAGCTTTAAAATGGGGCATTTCATACAGTAGAAGAATTCAAAATGTGCTCTAAACATGAACTACAAAATAAAGCTATTAAATGGCTAGCTGAATTAAAGCCAAGTGATTCATTCAAAAACAGTGATCAATATTAGCTGTACCAGGTTTGTACATACTAAACAATAAGCCAAGCTTATCAAATGAGATTGTAAATTGCCACGAAACATCCATAACCACACACTAGAAATAGGGAAAATTATTATATACTTAGCAAAAGAAACTGACGGATAGTGATTCTGTAAATGTACACTGCCTCTTAGCATAATGAAACTAAGTACCTTCCGAAGAAAATTTAAGGAACGTCTTACAGCTTATATTTTTATCGTGTGATTAGCCTACTTGAAATTAAATTCAAAATAAGTAACAGGGCAAATACTCCATTTCCCGAAAGATGGAAAAGGCAGGAAAGCATGTGGGGGATGGACGTCTTTATTGGAATTTCTTTAACATTCGTAATGAAAATTTTGTAATTATTTATAAATTATAAACTTGTAAAGATTTGTTTGCCGCATGTAGAAATGTAAACATGGACGTCTCCAATATCACTGTATATGTGCACTAAAGACAATACAGCCGAGTAGAACCGCGTCAATCGATCCGATCGCGAAGTACTGTGCCACAACGTGAATATATACATATATAAACTCGTTACGGTAGTGTACTTTGCGATCCCCTCCGCTCTGTTCTACCCGGCTGTAAATGTTTGTATAGTCTATGGGACTTAACTGCGGGGTCATCAGTCCCTAAACTTACAAACTACTTATGACCTACTTACGAACTAGGACGACAAATATCCATGCCCGAGGGGGATTCGAACCCCCGACCGCAGTGGCCGTGCAGACCGTGACTGGAGCGCATCAGTCCCCTCGGCCACCGCGGCCGGCCTACCCGGCTGTTTTCGGAAGATTCAGGGGCGTGCGCGCGCGTCTGTAGAGAACAATAGTTTAGTGATGTACAAGCTCTGTCGCGCGTCTCAATTTAGTTTCATTTTAGATAAGGTATTTTGATTAACTGGAGAGTTCTGTGAATTATTCTGATTATACAGATGTCCGTGGCAATTATTAAGCACGTATTGCGGAATTTAGACTGCTATTTTTGGAATTGGATATTTTACAGTTCTTGGCCTGTGTTTTCTGGTTAATCCAGTATCTTACGACCGCTGGTAATGCAAACACGTTTTATTATATTTTTCAAATTTTTACCTGTATGGGTTTCAGTTTATTAATTATTTGTTTTTATTTGTTCTATTATAAAAAGTTAAGTAAAATTATTCAGAAGTTTTCCTGCACGGAGGTGATGCGTTTTCATTCACGACCGGCCCCCCGAGTGACGATACGATAGCAGAAAGGTTAAAAAACCTGAGTAAAAATTATAAAAACGTACCCGACTCATACGATAACAGTAGGCTGAGATTTTAATTTACCCTCAATCCGTTGGCGAAATTATATTTTCAAATCAGGAGGTACGCATGAAACATCGTGTGAAATTGTACTCAACGCATTCTCTGAGAATTACTTCTAACAATTAGTTCATGAGCCAACTAGAATTGTAAAGATGTGAAAACAGTATCTCTTACCAACAAACAATCCTGAGCTCGTAACGAGCAGCAAAACGGATAAAGGTATTAGCTGTCTTGGATGTCGTAGCGAGATTGAGTACCGAAAGTCCCAAAGTTACCAAAAATAAACGAAACGTATATTTATTCCGGAAAGCAGATATAAAATACATGGCTTCTTGAAAGAATGTTTGTATAGCTTATGGGACTTAACTACGGGGTCATCTGTCTCTCTTGAAAGATAGCTCCCACTCGTTTCTAACACTAAACGTAGGTGTAGACCAGATGTGGCTTTAATTCAAAGAAGTGGTATCGACAGGAATTGACAGTTTTATACCAAATTAATGAAAGGAGGTGAACCTCCTTGGTACACAAAACAGGTTAGGACACTGTTGCAAAAGCAACTGAAAAGGCATACTAAGTTTAAATGAACACAAAATCCCCAGGATTGGCGATCATACGCAGAAGCTCTAAATTTAGCGAGGACTTCAATGCGAGATGCCTACAATACTTATCACAGTGAAACCCTCTCGAAATTTGACTGAAAACCCAAAGAGATTTTGGTCATATGTTAAATATACTAGGGGAATACACAATACCCTCACTACGTGACAGTAATGACGATCCTCCCGTTGACAGAACTATTAAAGCAGAGTTAACAGCTTTTAGAACCCCATTCACCAAAGACGAAACCGATATTCCAGATTCTGAATTACGAACAGAGGCCGTAATGAGTAACGTAGAAGTAGATATCAGAGTAGTGCAGCAACTAAAAGCACTTAAAACGAACAAGTCTTCTGGTCCAGTCTGTATACCCATTAGATTTCTACATGATTATGCTGAAGCGATACCTCCTTAACCATATACAACAATAGTCTCAAAGTAGGATCTGTACAGAGAGATTGGAAAGTTGCACAGGTCACACCTATATTCAGAAAGGCAGTAGGAGTAACCCACTAAACTACAGGCCTATGTCATTGACAATTTGCAGCAGGGTTTTGGAACATATCCTGTACTCAAATATTATGAATTATATCTAAGAATTATCTATTGGCCCAAGGTCAATATGGATTTAGAAAATATCGTTCATGCGAAACCAAGTAGCTCTTTACAGGGGTTCGCGAATTTATTCCGTATTCCTTGATTTCCAGAAGGCTTTTGACACCGTACCTCACAAACGGCTTTTAATCAAATTGCATGGTTACGGTATATCGCCCCAGATTTGTGACTGGATAGGGATTTCCTCTCAGATGGCACACTTCGTAGTAATCGATGGCAAGGCATCGACTAAAACTAAGGTGATATCGGGCGACCCACAGGGTAGTGTTATTGGTCCTCTGCTGTTTCTTATTTACATAAACGATTTAGGGCAAAATTAAAATAGCACTCTTAGGTTGTTTGCAGACGACGCCGTCATTTACCGTCTAGTAGAATTATCTGAAGATCAAAACCAACTGCAGAACGATTTGAATAAGATATCAGTATGGTGTAAAAATTGGCAGCTGACTAATGAGAAGTGTGAAGTCGTCCACATGAGTACGAAAAGAAATCAGTTAAACTTTGTTTACATGATAAATCAAATGTGAAGGCCGTTAACTCCACAAAATACTTAGGAATTACTATTACTTCAGATTTAAATTGGAAAGAAAGCGTACATAACGTCGTGGGAAAGGCGAACCAGGGACTGCGTTTTATTGCATTAGAACTACTAAAGAACCTGCATACACTACGCTTGTCCGTCCTTTTATGGAGTATTGCTGCCCAGTGTGGGATCCGTATCAGACGGGTTTGACGGAGGATATCTGAAGAGTCCAAAGAAGGGCAGCTCGATTCGTATTGTCACGATACAGGAGAGAGCGTTACGGAAATGATACAGGATATGGGATGGAAATCATTACAACAACGGCGCTTATCGCTGCGGAGAGGGCTGCTTGCGAAACTCCGATCGCCAACATTTTCCTCCGAATGCGAAAATATATTGTTGACCCACTTACATAGCTAGAAATAATCATCAGAATAAAATATGAGAAATCAGAGCTCTAACGGAGAGATTCAGATGTTCTATCTTTCTGCGCGCTATCCGACAGTGGAATGGTAGACGAATAGTATGAAGGTTGTTAGAGGAACCCTCTGCCAGACAAATGTTATTTGCAGAGTATCCGATGTAGATGTAGAAATATGGGTTATGAGTTTTATAGGCAATACCAAGCAATGTTTACAAGATTGTAAAAATTACCGTGTTAACATGAAGTTTCAATAATTTAATTTTCGAAATCAATTACACTTTCAGATAGATAAAGTAAATAAAACATGCTATACCTGCTCTATGGTTGACAGGTTATTGTATGTACCCTTGTCCGGTCAGTAACAGTTATTGGCCTTTTTAAAAGGAAGATTTAGAAATAGTTGAGTGTTTCGTACATATAAAATAAACATGCTGTAGTCCTGTATGGTTTACAGGATCAAGTGATTCTAAATCCTTTTACGAGGCGAATTACTTTTACTGGTCATACAAGGGTACATACAAGAACCTGTCAACCATAGAGCAGGTATAGCATGTTTTTTATCATCTGAAAGTGTAATGAAGTGACTTCGAAAATAAAATTGAAACATGTTAACATGTTAATTTTCACATCTTGTAAACATTGCGTGCTTTAGTCTATAAAATGCATATTTAATTTCCAACGTCAAAAATTGTTATTTGCATGTTGCCGCGGCGGTAAGGTTTGGTTACCATTGGCGGGCGACAATCACGTGGTCTGCAACAAATAAACATCGCGGGAGAATATGCGGATTTGGTATTTATACTTTAATATTACGAAAGTTGGCAGATTAAATGTAACGGCGCTTGAAATACATTTGCAGAACACGTATTTTAAGGTAAGGTACGTCGTAATTAGGTATGAAGAAATGATGCCTACACGTATAAAACGTTTACCCAGAGAGGGTACAGCTAAGATCTTAATCTGTATGTTCGGCTTATAAACAAACTTCCTTGTTTCCATCATATGACGTCATTGGTCGTTTTGCTTCCGGAAATAAATTTGAATATTAAAACTAAGTCAATGTAGCAAACCATATACATCATTCTTTTACGAATACGTTGATGAACATTCAGAAAGAAACTAACGTTTTGCTACATGAGAAATGTCGCTAACAGGGCAGCTTGTGGAAGCTTGACCAAAACACACACACACACACACACACACACACACACACACACACACACACACACACACACACTTGAATAATTATAGAAAATGTTCCACTAAATGGCGTAAGCTTCCCGCATTCTAGTTATTGTAAAATTGTTGGTCTAAGAGCACAAGCCGAAACTTTACAGCACACTATGTCATACTGTTTGCCAGTCCACAACCCAACTACGAACATATAGTCTTCTTACATTAAATACAAAAGAAAAACTATACACATTTGACTTTCGAAATGACAAATTCGCTAGCAGTGGATTTTTTTTTTTTTTTTTTTTTTTTTTTTATCTGATACTTCATTTGGTGATAAGGTGAATTACAATATTCTGTTTATTGCATTTTCCTGTGCCGCCTTAAGTGCGTTTCATTAAGTGTAATGGACTGTTTTTCGGTGTTTCATGTGTCAAACATCTAATATTAAGAGTCATATTTAAAATCTGACATGCAAATAAAATATCAGCATTCATCTTACTTCCTTTAGCAATAGAAAGGTAGCGAAATTCTGAAAATGCAACGAAAGTGAGCATTGCGTGTATTAAGGCACAGTTCAACTCTGCACTTCATCGAAAGAACTTAAAACAATAGTTCATATGATTTTAGGAAGTTAAATTTAAGTGGAGGCTGTTTTAAAACAAAATTATTCTGGTGGAGTAAGTTACTTATCAAAATGTGTAGAGCACGATGCTCTAAGAGCTGGAACAAAGAATGGTAGTACATACAACGAAGGCAAACGGCAAAACGTAACGGAGAAAGAATATGTAAAAATGGTCAGGCTCTAAAATTCAAAACAGGAGCGTGAGAACATAGTTATGAACTGTAAGTGAAGACAAAGTTAAGAAAAAATATCACTCATGTTAGGGCATAACTGTAGACATACCACCCGTCTGCTTTGACCTATGACGTCATCAACGTGTCGGAAAACCAGTATATGGGATGTCTTATTACTTCTGTATTGTAGATAAAAATAATCGGTAAAAGTCTCAATCAACGGCATGGTCTAATGTGTTTACGTGACGAAGCGACAGTGTTGACAACAGTCGCTGTGGATCCTGGGATGAATGGCGGCAGACAATTTATACAAGATGTGAAAATGAATGTTAACATCACGTTTGAATGATTTTATTTTCGAAATTAATCACAGCGTTCGAATGTAGAGGAACGCACACTACAAAACTACGTATCTCCACATGCATTGTCTTTCTGTTCAGATGTAACATTGTTATGTAAATCTAAATACATGTCTCAAACGATGCGAATCAATTTTTTCAGTGTTCATATTTGGTAAAACGGTTGCAACAATTTAATCTGTACTCTTCGGTTCCTGCCTAACCACAAACCTTAAAATCAAGACATATTTGTAAAAATAATGGTAATTGAAGAACGCGTGCACGAGCGCCCATTTCGATAAATCTCGAACGCGAGACCACACTTCGATGTATGGTGCATTTCGATATGTTCCAAGATGGCGGGAGAATCTGATTTGTTGATGTACCAAACTGATCACTTTAAGTGAAAGTTAGGTTAGATATAGTTTAAATAAGTTTAGTATGTGAGGGCAAGTAGCGCCCGAATCTCCGGTTCAGATACTCAAATATGCCAACATACGCGCCAAGCTAATAACACTGGCAACAGACTGCAAGTCTACCGTCCTGAACCGGAGATTCTTATTTAAACTATACCTAACCTAACTTTCACTTAAAATGAACACTGTTTGGTACATCAACAAACCAGATTCTCCCATAGGCTTAGTAAATAGAAATCAGATTATCCCACCAGCTTTGAAGTTTGAAAATATCAGAATGCACTATATATCTTAGTGTAGTAGCGCTTTCGAGAATTATCGAAACCGGTGTCCATGCAAGCGTTCTTCACAGTTACCAAAATAATATTCATCGATGTACTCTTGTACAGTTAGGAATTTAACTATCTTACACGCCATAGGCTACTCGAAATTTACTACGTTGACAACCTAATACTGTTACGGACGCACCGCGACGCTACCCATGCCGCTGATCGAGACTTAGTAGAATAATCTGTAGTTATAATTAACAGAATGTTCCCTCGATCACATACGAAAAAAAAATCTCTGTTAACCTACACCTAACCTTCAAAGACGCTACATATCACTTTTTAAACAAAAAATCTGTTTCGTTTGTAAACAAACTATCGTTTTTAATTCAGTCACCACATAATCACTGACGCCTTCTACAAAGACGTACGCACCTAAAAACTACCGCGCTGTGATGACGTCACGGGTCAAAGCTGACGGGCGGTACCCCGTCTACAAGTGAGCCCATGTTACATATGTTTCTTTAAAAGTGAGTGGGCCTACTCACAAATATCTTTCCTACTTTCAGAATAACTGACACTGCCCTTCACATCCTCTAAATGCCCTGCACTGAGTTTTGGAAAAGTTGGCCGCTTTAGAAAGCACAACAGCTTCTAACAACTACGCTGCGCTATGCAAGACATAAGCCAAATGCACTCTGCACCTACCACGGAAAGCGGCGTAGAACAGTGGACAGTGAGCTACAGACCTTAGTCTTCTCCGCTCCGGTCGCAGGCTAGACGGTCCCCTCGGCACACCGCACACGCCAGCTGCTACGACTTCCCCAATCAAACGCGTCGCGAACACTCCGCGGTCGCACTGGTGAGGGAAACACCGGCCAGGCTTGAGTGGAGTAGAGGCACAGATGCTACACTAGCCGACTCCAGCGCCCTTCGTCGAAAAGAAACACCTCTCTTTGGGTTCGTTCAAAGAGCTGCTACCGCACATGCGCAGTACGGAAATTCGTGTTCAAAGAGCAATCCTGCAGCATGCTGCAGCCTACCGGAATGAGCTGCAGGGAAATTTTCTTCCTATAGCTTGACTACGTCATCGGTACCGCGCATGCGCGGTAGTGCCTGGTTTGCTGCTGCAGGAAGCTGCAGCCCTGCAGTTGTTTGAACGAACCTAAAGGCTTCATTCGAAAAGTTGCTTTCTGGCTACCGCGCATGCGCAATACGAAGGTTTGCGTTTGAAGAGCGCCTGGCTCCGAATCTGGCTACTTGAAATGGGGCGCCAGCTGTTCGAAGAGTTGCTTGCGAGCTGAGCCAAGTAGCCAGATGCTGCCCGATGAAATTTTTCTAGCTGCCAGATTCGCGCATGCGCGTGGCTCTTTTTTTACGTGTAGTGTGGATACACGACGCTCCCTTGTTCAAAATTAAAGTTTTCTTAAATGTCGACACATATCTATTGTGAGTTTCTTCTGAAATTGTACGGTCTTATGTATTCTTATAATACCACCTGTTGAATGTGACAGAATTCAAAATTACACTTGTTTCAAATGTAGAGAGATTCAGATTTCGTATCCAGTGACGTCGATTTCTACCCAATGTTGTTGCGCCGAAATAAAAGGCAGAAATCAGAATTTATCCCCCCCTCCTTTTTTTAACTTTGTGCTACGTTTCTCAGATATGGAATTTGTCTAACATTTACGGGTGCTACGGCTTCTGGAAGAATAGAAATTTGGTTTCTTTCAAGTACCAGGACGCGGGAATGGGGGGATACTCCTATTACAACATAATCTGATTCATTTTGTGGTTTGCTGGCCATGAAGCTGCAGGTTTCCGTAATGTAACAGCCAGATCCAACGTTTGTAGGCTCGTTGTGTGTGGAAAATAGAAAAAATAAAAAAAAAATCGATATTTATTAGTAGCCTCGGAGTATAAAGGAATGCCAGGTGAAGTAGATGGGACCCATGGCATTATAAATTGGCCCAAAGAAGGTATAGAATTTTCTTCCCGTTCAGGTGCAGGTTGTTTCCGCAAGAGACGCATTAGAGACCTCTTCTCGATCGGTCCTCGAGATCAGAGTATTCAGTGAGAGTACGCTGTAGAAAACAATGAAGAAAAGTGCCAACGTTTTTATATTTTGGGTGACAATACTTATCCCGGTCTGAAGCATTTGTTGACCTCGTTGGGCGTTTATCACGGCGAGACAGTATAAACCGAATGTTGTTCTCTCAAAAATAGGACTTATTATTATTAGTGATAATGTTTTGTATGCCCTTAAGTCATCTACATTTGTTCTCGCACTACACTCTGGTGAATGCTTTTCCACAATTTCCTTCAAATAAGCCACCCTATAGCCCAGCAATTGCTGTTTCTATTTAAATCTCTCGCTGTGGTTCTTGCAAAACTCTATAAACAGCCAATGTAGAGTTTCTACACCACAGCATTTCCATAATACACGAATTACGAAGCACCTGGACCTGACAAGAAAACACAAAGTGAGAACTGAGGACAGTATTCTAGAATAAGTTGTCAAAATGTTTATTCTTACAAAAAGTTTTTATGTGGTGAAAATATTTAAAGAAAATATAACCTGAGAAAAAGTTTCAACATTTCCTTTGTAAGTAGGAGGCCTACACTGTGATATTTTGTATATATTTTTCTGTAAGTGTATCTTTCATTTAAGTATCTTGCTAAATATATTTTGTAAAAGATAAGTATTGAATAAACAAATCAAATGTGATGTAAATAACATTCGCGCCGTTGCTGTTCTTTTTGCTGTCTTTTCACGCTACACTAGCGAAGGCTAAATAAAACGCGATAGGTGTTCGAAGAGCCCAAACACCAAGCACGGACACATGACGTCACCATTGTCGCGCATGCGTAGTAGCGTCTGTTTGCTGGCTCTCCAAGCAGCTTTCTGGCAACTCTTCGAACAAACCTGTTGCCACACAGGTAATGCACGCAATTTAGTTATGGAAAGCGAACTCCGACGGCAGTCTTTCCGATAATGACTATGTCAGATGTATACCCTAATATTAATAGTACTAAATATCCCTGCAACCCCGCGGCCTATCCGAGCAGCCAGGAGTCTGCGCGACAGAGCACAAAATACTCGTTGGCGGGAGATGTGTTGGCGCTCTCTCTCGCACACCCCTGACACGTGCCGGCGCTACACGGTGGAGAAGGGGTGTCCACTAGAGATGGGAAAACTGTAAAATCTCTCGCTTTACGAGCAAATGAAACCGTACAGTGTGAGGTTACTGAATTTGTTTTACATAGACAATTACTTTTAATGAGTGCGTTAGTGTACATACAAGAACCTGTGAACTGTAGAGCACGAACAACATTTATTTACTTCACGCTCTGTACGAAACACCAACAAAGTCATTCCATGTGACTGTCTAAGAATATTAACAACTCAACGAAGATTTTCTGCCATTTTGTTGATGTTGTCAACACAATCACGTGAGTCTGCCAGGATGGTATGTAAAATTTAAGGAAGGAAACTTAGGTTTTAACCTCCCGTCGACAGATTGGTCATTAGAAACGGAGCTAATCCTCGGGCTTTTTCAAAATAACCCTGCTGGTATTTACTTGCCTAGATTGATTTAGGAAAATCACGGAAAACTTAAATTTGGATGACCAAAGGAATTTGAACCACCGTCCTTCCAAATGCGAGTCCAGTGCGTTACCACTGCGCCACCTCGCTCGGTCAGGTAAAATTTAGGCCCTGCACCAACTGCACTGCTTTCACAATAAGTGACGTTACGGCTTTTCCATCAGCTGCGGATTGACCCATTTATGTCTAGTGTATTGGTTTTATCGGCGACTAGCTTAAACGCGCCGCTCCGCTCGCGTGTTGGTTGATTATTATAGATAAGCTATCTTTCAGTAGTGTGCTATGAGTCTGGTTTTGAAGGATGAAATGAAATACAATACCTTTTTTTTTTTTTTTTTTTTTAGAAACAAACTTTTTAATCAATTTTCGAATTTAAAAAAATTAGGTGAAGTGCTTAATGATTTACAATAAATAATACATACATTAATCCTTATAGCCTGTGTTGCAATATCTCGACACGTATGGAGAGAGTAATGGCCAAACTCATTTTAATTTCATTTTAGGGCATTCTAGTAAACAACGTTATTTGTAGTATTGTTTGGAGCGTAAATATAGAGACTTTTTGGGTTGCCCACTCTTGAGCAAGCGACGTAGAATTGACCATGTGAAAAACATGAGAGCTCTAAATGGATTCCTGCGATGTTTAATGACTGTTCTTGAGTTTTGTTAATTGTCATGGCAAAAGCTAGACGAACTGGAAACTGAAGTCTTTTGAACTGAAATGGCATATCTGAAGGGATTAAAGGAAATTCAGCAATAATGATTGTAATAATATCACAGATCGATCACTTGATGTAATGCGCAAAACGTCAAATCGATTTTTTTAGAAGAGATGTATTAAAAGAAATTTCTTTTTTACTGCTTTATTTATTTATTCTTACATTTCCTTACAGAGAAAGAGCTGAAGTCATTCTAGCATGCATAGACCAAAGATATGGTCTGTGGCATCACGTTTCGCTGTATGTAACCTTCTTGCTATAGAGTCGCAAACGTCATCGCTTGCCTTCACTCCGAATTTTTTTGTAATTTGACGACCTTCAACCACCATATCTTCCACCCTCTTACAGCTATCGTCATGGAACTGTTACGGTGTACAACAGGAGACGTCGGCAACAATTACACCGAGACCATTCGTTTGCGTTCTGTAGTTTTCGCTGCAGACGAAATATTAACACACACACGTAGAATTTTATATACACCGATAACTTTCCATCCCAATATACTCCACCCTTTTATCATTATCAACCCTCAAGCAACAATGCAACCAATAAAACCATTTTCAAAGAGTAAATATAATGTTCAAAGAGTAATTATTCTTACGCATTTCGCGATATATTCTTCAAATTACCAAATATCTATCAGATCGCTACAAAACCATGCCTAAAACCTTCCTCAGGTATAAATTAGTAACTAAAAATATTCAAGTCTCTGCGTCTTGTCATTCGAAAGTGATAAGCGTACACCGAACAGACATTCACATAACATATATAGATAAATAGCTATCCGATCGCCATAAAACCGTGCCTAAAGCCTTCCCCGGGTAGACATTAGTAACTGTACAAATTTTTAGCACTTTGTGTCTTGTGGTTCAGACGTAATAAACGTACACCTAACAGACATTCACATTTACAGATATAGATAAGGATAATTAGTACATATTCCTTTCCGCTATTCTAGTGCCTAATTTCGATAGGTGGTGTGTATGCAGATGTACATGTGATATTGGGAGGTTTTATTATCACATTAAATTTATGACACTAACATTTTGGGAAGGGTTAAGATTGTATACCCCGTTATCACACTGCTGAATACTTTATTAAAATAAACCTTTTTTTTTCCTTTCCGGGTGTTTTTTTTTTTTTTTTTTTTTTTTTTTTTTTTTTTTTTTTTTTTTTTTTTAATTCGAGTTTTGGAAATATCTTTAATTAGCGGTTTCATTTTCCCGTCCAAACTTTTGTCGTATGCAAGTATAGAAACGAAATTACTTAAATAAGGCACGTTGTATTAGATTTGTCATACAGTATTGTCTAAGTTATCCGATCTTCGGTTATCCGACCCTTTCACCGCGCCGCGACTGTACGCAGTATCCGTACTCCAGCATAGACTATATGCGTTGTTTTCTTTCGGCGCGTCTCATTATCACTCAGTTTATTGTCGCTGTCTGCTATTCCTCACTTGTCGGTGTTGGCCTAGATCTGTAATGGAATGGACGTGTTGCGCATTGTTTATAAAAAAAAAGCTGTGGTAATGGCTTCAAAACGGAAAAGTTTGGTATTCGAATGAAAGAAAAACTTATAGAATAGACAATGGTGAAACTTTATTAAAATTGGCGCAAGATTATAACATCGGGAAAACAACAGTTGGACACTGGAAAAGCTACAGCAGTGAAACTGAGAAATAGTGTTCTCAGAGAGCAGTTTCGACTGTTTTGGAAGATCGTAAGACCATGGAAAACTGTGATTATGAAAAAGCAAGTAAAGCTTTCTTCCTGTGGTCTACTCTATAGAGAGATAAAGGTGTACCCATACCAGGACTTTTGCAATTGAAACCTTACAGTTTCGTAACGAACTAAACGAAGTTCATCACTTTTCTTTGAGCGCCGTCTACTGTATTTGAACGTTATACTCATTTCTTGTTCACATATTTATTAAGATTACTATGTTCAAATAAATTTTTCAAACATTTTTGTATATTTTTTCGTGATATCCGACTTTCCCGCTTATCCGACACTGCTGCGGCCGGTTTAGGTAGGATAATCGAGACTCTACTGTATCTCATTACAGGATTAATGTTGTTTCAAAAGATGACGTTGTAGGTTAGTAAACCTACAACGTCATCTTTTGAAACAAAATGATGGCCGTTTATGGCAAGTTAAACCGAAAATTTTACTAGATATTTCAGTGCAAATAGTGGGCGTTGTTTTATCGTTCACTTGGGTTTATAAAGCAGATATTACAGCATTATTCGGAATACAGCAGTCACTTCAGAAACGAGTGTTGATTACAGTAATCTTAAGATTCTGAGTGACGTCTATCAAAATGTTCAAATGTTTGTAGAGTCTATGGGACTTAACTACGGCACAAATATCCATGCCCGAGGGGGGATTCGAACCCCCGACCGTAGTGGCCGTGCAGACCGTGACTGGAGCGCCTCAGTCCCCTCGGCCATGACGTCTATCCATTAGTTCTTGATACTCTTCAAATTGTTCATATCCTAGTAAGTTAATTGTATATCTGTGTCGTGCTTCAGCAAAAGGAAGCACTACTGTTTCGGTACAATTCGTCTGTTCCGTTACGCGTAACATTTATGAGTATCGAAACATTGTTTCGTAACAATAAAACAATGGCAAACTCTAGTGTCCAGCACTTCCTTTTATCAAAGTGAAACTAGATTTTCCTGGTAACTTCGTTCATGCCGTAAGAACGCATTCGTGTTAACACCAAAAAAATCAATTAATTGAATATTAGAAATCCCACAAACAGCAATCCAAAATGTTACCACTCTCAAAAGTGTGCACTGATATCAATCTGCTTAGCATATTAAAACTGTAAGCTATTACTTTCTGCCATGGCGGAACGGGCCAGCGCATTGAGGCGCTATGTTCCGATGCGCGAGGCAGTTCCCCGTTGGAGGTTCTAATCCCCCTCGGGGCATGGATGCTTCTGCTGTCTTTAGTATAAGTTAGTTTATACGCAGTTTGTAAGTTTTGGGACTGGTGGACTCGCAGTTAGTCCCATGAACTATAAAAAAATTTTTGAACAATGGAATATTTCTTTCTCCATTAAACCACATTTTGCGAAATTTTTGTCAATAACCTGAGTTAGTGTAATCAGCTGTAAATCGGAAGTTTTAGTGTTATGCCTAAATGAGTAATGTAATATCGAACAACATACTGAATCATTTTCATCGCTTTGTGATTTGAAGGATCAGTGGTTACGATAACAACACGTTTTGTGTTCGCAATTCGTTACGTATTTGTGTATATGAGTATAGGAGGCAATCACATTAACAATAATTCCTTCACTTTTAGTTCAAGCACAACAGTATTTAGGCCGATGATAAAGCTTACCCATCAAATGGAAAGTAGGGCCTACAGTCATTTAATCCAAATCTTGGTTTGCGATAGACGCCATTTTTCATCAGGCAATTTTATTGCTTCTTCTAGAGGTGATCGTGTATATCGCATCTCCCACCGTGACTTTTAGAAAACACGGACCTGCATACAGTACACTCAGTCGCTCACGTCACTTTCTTGAAGAAATGGAAATTCTTTCTTCAACGTTTCATTAAACGAACACATTCCCCTTGGACATTTTGACGAGACACCACACATTCTGATTTTAACATTGACACCCACTGACTATCAACAATATTAAACAGCAATTGTGTCCCGCCTACCCCTAATTTAGTACCTCGATTGTTGGAAAAGTCAGCTGTCTTCAAGTTGTCTTATTCTGTGAGTGAAATCTGCCGACAGTATTCCGCCCTTCAGTTTGACTGCATATTTTAGGACAAGCGTGCATACATGCCAAACACTATTATAAAATAGACTGTATGTGTGTTCCACATCTCCTCCTAAACTACTCGACCGATTTCAACCAAACGTCGTACACATGTTACTTAATATCATGCAACAATCGGTTTTGGGGTAAGACTCACCTACAACACATACCTAAGGAGATATGACGTCATAAACAATGAGAGGCGCGAAAAACTGCTGCGTCAAACAACAATTCTGCACATTTACTCCTAACCCAATGGACCGATTTCAACCAAATACACATACACCAAGTACACATATTTCATACGTGATGTAAGAACTGCTGTAGGAGTACGAATTACGTACGATACATGGTTCAGGAGATATAACTTCATGAACAATAGGAATCGCAAAAAAAAACTGCTACATAATGCGACGAGACTTTATAAATACACTATATGCGAATGCAGGGGCATAGATACTGGAGAGTGGGTCGAGGGGGTTCAATCCCCCCACCCCCAGAACATTTTTTTGTCACTTGTCCTAAAATAAGAAATTGACAATAATTTCTGTAATGAATATTAGCGTTAGACTGAAAACTTGGCCAACAAAGAGAGGTACCAGGGTGTCTGTTAGTTGTAATCGATGATTCGTTGAACGTTCGCTTCTTACTTGTTGGCGGGACACTTTGTCTCGAGTGTCTTATTGGTGGCCTTCGTGAGGCCTAGCCAAGCACCACACACAACTTTCAGGACTGTAAATCTTGCCAACTAATAATAATAATAATAAAAAAAAAAAAAAAAAGTTTGCCTGTAACCAGCACCTAACCATCAGTAACAATGAACAAGTATTGTTAAACTCTAGCCAGAAACACGCTCCACATACTGTTGTTTAAAGTACCGCGCGAGGCTTGCCTAGCATGTAACGAAGGCCACCGTGTCTTATGTTTACTACTGCTACTAACTTCAGTGATCTACTAACTATATTACTACAGTAGGGCAGCAAACTTGTACGTGACACAGACAAATATATTTTCTAACTAGTGTGATTAAACGAGAACAAATGTATGACATCACAACCTTATTACTTTCGTGTATAATTTATACCACAGATGCTGATCATCTGCACGCACGCATGTGTAAAGTGGCAGTATTGTATAGTAGACAGATTAAATTAACCAAATGTTCAAATGTTTGTAGAACGTATGGGTCTTAACTACGGGGTCATCAGTCCCTAAGCTTACAAACTACTTACGAACTAGCTAAGACTAAGGACAGCACAAATATCCATGCCCGAGGGGGGATTCGAACCACCGACTGGAGCGCCTCAGTCCCCTCGGCCACCGCGGCTGGCTTTAATAAACCCTCTTTTTGACAGATATTAATTGTGTAAAAGGAATTGTTAGTTTCTACGTTTTGGATCTAATTTTCGAGTTTGTATTTCATTGAAATAATTACCTCTATAGGCTGACAGTGCTTTTAATAGTCGTATTAACGTAATCTGTAGATATTTAGCTTTGATTTCATGTCTCTGATTGTTTCGCAAAATCTTACGCTTTAAATTGACGTTCTCAGCCATATTTTGCAACTAGGGCAATGATGCCATGGTGGGGAATTTAGGCAAAATGAAGTGTAATACATATAATACTGGAAAGTCCAGGTTGGAATTAATTATATAGTAATAAGGAACGTTTACAACTCACCGCAAAGACCTGGCGACGAGCTGCGACAGGCACATACAAAAGACACATGCGTACAACACTTTCAGCTATCGGCCATGGCCTTCTTCAGAAAATAGAACACTCACGCAATCACACAGGCACACAACACAGTCATACAACCATCACCTCCGGCTGCCAACCTTCGAATCACGCTCTGCGGCTCAATAACTATACACTCAAAGTATGTGCAATATTTTTGTAAATCCAAAGCTGCTCCTCCTAATGGTGCATTTCAAATTGAAACCTGAGGTAACCCATATAAAGATATTTCTCTTCAAATTTTATCACACTCATGTCCGATTTCACCAAGCGTCGTTTATGACTTTAACGATCGTTTAACCTTTGACGATCGTTTAATTATCATTTTTGCGTTTCATCGACGTCTGTTTACTGTAACGATCGTTAAGCTCTCCGTCAAAACTGACGCGCCGAATTTGCGTCGTCAAACAATTTTTTATACGAGAGAGGTTTATCGTAGCTTGAATATTCAGGAGTTTTTGTAAAGGTAACATAGATACTTTATTGCTGTTCAAGTCTTCTGGTTGTGAAGATGAGAGATAACTTTGATGTCGAAGTGTTGTACACAGATTTGCTAGAAATTCTACGGCCTGAACGCGAAATTTCTGAGCGCAATGATCATTTCTACACAATGAGTGAATGATATAAAATTCATTACAAGGTACAGTTTGTCGAAGTAAGTAGCATTGAAACTTCTGGAACAAATTAAAAATATACTATTGTATACAACAACAGAAACAGACTATTAACCACAATACTAAAGCTGCTTTGAACTCTACGATTCTCTGCTACTGGATCTCTTCGAATGGTAATAGCATTGAAATGGCAATAGCATTGAAACTTTCTGGAACAAATTGAAAATAGACTATAGTATCCAATTAACAGAAACAGACCATTAACCGCAATACTAAAGCTGCTTTAAACTCTACGATTCTGTGCTACTGGATCTCTTCGAATGGTAATAGCAGCCGGCGGCGGTGGCCGAGGGTACTGAGGCGCTCCAGTTACGGTCTGCACGGCCACTACGGTCGGGGGTTCGAATTACCCCTCGGGCATGGATATTTGTGTCGTCCTTAGTCTTAGCTAGTTCATAAGTAGTTTGTAAGCTTAGGGACTGATGACCGAGTAGTTAAGTCCCATAAGTTCTACAAACATTTGAACATTTTTTGCTAATAGCAGACTTAAATGGGGTTGCGAAATAAACCGTCTGCCGATATATCAAGTAGTTTCCAGAAGCAATTTCGTCACTGAGACTCATATATGTGAAATTCCCGCAAGGAATTACGTCTTTCATTTTCGAAATAAGGCCCACAAACAAACTTTTATCATCATCAGAAAATTTAGAACTTTTCTTTATTTCATCGGAACGTTCCAATTTCTTAGCGTTATTATTGCCCGGTCTCACCAAACTTAATAATCACAACTTTCGCCGTAGTGAGAAACTCGCTATTTACGTAGTGATATTCATTTTTTCAATCGAAAACTAGAGAACAACAATGAAAACAAACAATAAAACTCGATAGTATTGATTTAATACACGATACTAGACGTTGTTTCGATTGGAGCGTCTGTTAAAATAAACGCCTCATCAATTCATTCAGTCTGGCGATGATGAAACGTTGTAGCTTTTGACTGTACGACAAAATAAAACGAAGCGCTGAATTTGACGTTTGTCTGACATATTTAGACGAAGTTTGGTGAAACATGGCATTAGTGTTCGATTTTTTGGAGACAACTTTGTAGACCATTATCTGAGTTTTGGCATTATACTGGTTTGCCGGGCACAACATAAGAGGGTTGGAACAGTGATCACCAGCGTTGTGTACAAACCGTTGCCAGCGATGTGGAAGGCGCAGTATACCGTTAGCAGAGCCTGTTCTATTGACGGTGTGAATGCAGCGGTCTACTGCCTGTAGAAAATCTGAGAAAGTTGCGAAGCGAAGGCCTCGAAGTGGTTCTTTCATCTTCGGAATCAAATAGAAGTCACAAGGACTTAAATCCGGGGAGTACGGTGGATGGCCAGCTGCGGTGGCTGAGGGGACTGAGGCGCTCCAGTCACGATCTGCACGGCCACTACTGTCGGGGGTTCGAATCCCTCTCGGGTATGGATATTTGTGACGTCCTTAGTATTAAGTAGTTCATAGGTAGTTCGTACGTTTAGGGACTGATGGCCCCGTAGTCGAGTCCCATAAGCTAAACAAACATTTGAACATTTTTTTGTACGGTGGATGTTACAGTACTTCCCAGTCCAATCGACCGAACAGAGCAGCCACAGCTTGAACGGTGTGCGCCCGCGAACTGTCGTCTAAAATGATGGGTGGGTTGCGCAGAAAGTGTTGCCGCTTCTTTCACAAACATACATAAATAAAAATGAATTACTGTTGTTCATTCTCGCTAAAACTCGAGAACGGCTCAACCGATTTGGCTAATGTTAGTCTTGAAATATTCGTGTAAGTCCAGGGAAGATTTAAACGGTTATAAAATTTGGTAAAGTTGACCAGAAAAAGAGGAAAATCGGGAAAAACTGAAACCGCTTTTTCCCGTGAGTTATCAATACCGTTAGTACAATTGCGATAATTTTTTTTTTTTTTTTTTTTTTTTTTTTTAACATTTCATGTTGAAAGCAAGGAAACTATGAAAGTTTCGATGAAGTATACAGCTCTTGCTTGAAACTGACCAAAAAAGTTTGATGTCGGACTTCAAAATCTCAAAATATTTCAAAGATTTCTTTAAACCTTGGTGACGGTGTTCTACCAAACTCTTTTGTCAGAAAGAATAGCTTAGCACAAAAAGTGTTAGATTAGAATACAGCGTTAAATTATTTCATTGGTCGTGTAGACGTTTCGGGGTGTTACTTATATCGAAATATCACTTCGGCCAATTAGATCGCTTTACTGTAGCGTCCTAATGCAGCCTTGCTTTCCTTTTCTTCCTCCTCCTTCTTCCTTCTATCTTTAAAATGTCAGACAACTGCTTATTTACTTTTATCAAGTATTGCTTATTCTAAAATGCATGAACATGATTTTAGGAGGGTTGGTTTCGAACATTTGTGAACTGTGATATAGAGCACCCACACTGATTTTCAAAAGTCGGCGCCTCTGCTTTGGGGAGGATTAAAACTGTAGTAATTGTGTCATGCTGATATGGAGACACTGAAACGATTCAGATCAAAGCGATTTGGATGAATTTCCCCCCCCCCCCCTAGGAAGGCCGTCCGCGTGCAGGCCCTGTATTTGCCTAATGAATACCCGTTTATTATCTGCATTTCGTCTTGGTGTAGCAATTTTATTGGCCATTAGTGTAAAATATTGTACAGGTGTTGGTGCAAAGACGATTTTTATTTATTTTTTATTTCATTTCTCTTTTTAATTATTATTATTGTTATTATTATTATTTATTATTTTTTATATTTTTATTTATTTATTTATTGAAGACACGTTGCGACTGTAGACCACCAGTTGAAGACAACTTTAAAATTTCAATGATGGTTTGATTTGAAACATGGCTACATTTATTAATCCTTATGGACATAAATGTACTTAACGAAGAATAAGGGTGCAGCCTTCAGTGGACAGATGATCCAGCACTTGAAAGTAAATTCTCTGAACAAACAGACTACTCTTATTTGAAAATATGTCATGCAAACCCCTATAGCCAAGTGTTTAAGTTTCACGGTCTAGTGATTAAAAAGCCTACCAACATATTTAACAATGACGTGTAGAGAAGGTTGAATGTGAGAAAAGTGACTGGCGATGTGAAATAAAAGTAATGGACAAAGAAAATGTCAAACTGGCATAAACTGGCAGCGGAGAAGACATAAAAGATGGAAGGGGTGAATGCAATGAGATTCAGACAGGAGAAAAATCTAATATGAAAAAAAGGAGAAAATTGTAGAGAGTTATAAGTACGTAGTGGTTGTGAGTGGAAGATGCTTTGTATCAAAACCTCTTCACGATAAGAGAGTGAGTGAAAGGATTCAGCAAGTTTTCGTTAAATGATTACAAGTATGTTAGCGTATACATTTTTTTGACAACTAAGACAACTGGTTCACCATTTATCTGACAGTCTTTTAAACGGGAGATTATTTGCGTTTATTGTGCTCTAACAGGGTCATTTTTCAGGTGGCAAAGTGTAAATCCTGCGTCCATCCTAAAAGATGAAATTTCGCGTAAATTTAAGAAGTGACGTATGTTTCCTTTAGCCGAAAACAAATAGTACTTCAGTTTCAAAATGACTTTAGTTTCCGAACATTGGACCGAGTGCGGTGGAGCATTGGTTAGCACATCGCCATTCTTAATTTCAATTTTAAGTATTCCGTCATGTAGCCTGTTTATGATATGGTTCCTCAAAAAAGGTAAAAGACAAGATGTTTCTTAACTTTCCCTAATATGCGCTGATGCTACGTTCTCTATTGGTGGTGTTCTCGACGGTACAATGGAATACAATTTCTAATGTTACTGTTTCAGTGGAATATGGGACATCCATCAAGAAAATAATCATCCTTATCATAACAGAGCAAAATTGCACATTGCTTCCAGCACGTATGTGTACAATGAACCTACGATGTGTTACACTGCTGGTGTGATGGGATATCCAATCTGAGGTTCATTTCACTTTGCGGCGAACGCAAAGGAGAGCCCTCGGGAGAGACAGCTCATCTCGGCTCTGATGGCATCACATCCTCTTTCGCCTCCAGGCCTTCCCCACCATCGAAGCTACACAGCAGACTCCTTCTGTGCCTTCAGAATATCTCTCTCTAGGAAAGAGTTTTTGAAATCCAGTAACACACGCTACTTACCGCGAGCTATAACTAAACAGATGGTGTTTCGGGTGCCGCAGTATGGGCTGTATACATCGCAGGACGCCGAAAATTCATGGATATGATCTATAAGGTCGAGTCCTACAAGAGCGACAGAAGCGAGCGACAGCTTCAAGCTGCAAATTTCAACCGCATTTATGGTTACGTGTGTGTTCTACGTAAGAGACATCTGCTGCGCTGCGCATAAGGCTGTGGTCACAGTGGCTCCGATATCGGTGGATTTTACCGACGACAGATATCGGCGGAAAACGGCCGATCGTTTCAAATTTGTACTCCTCTTTGGGCACTGTCACAGTGTAGCCGATTTCATCGCCCGAACGTAGACACTTCGGACGACAGTCGGTGAAATTCAAATCAGTTTGCTTTCTTCGGTCAAATCGACCGACGTTCTCACATGCTAGATATGGACAGTGAGAAACTGATATGTTTAGTGAAAGAAAGAAAGAAAGAGATTGTGGCACCCAGAAATATCACAATCGGGATATAATGCGGAATCTGTGGTCTGATATTATAGTTTACTGAAAACCCTAGGTTGGTTAAACCCTCTATCAGAAATTTTAGGCGTAAATTATATCCTCGAAAAATGTGTTCTATTCGGGATTGTGGCTTATGTTATTGTAGTGGCTCTCTTACGTTGTTTTACACTGTGATATTAGCTGTCCACAAATTATTTTTACTGGTGCTGACGTTCTTTAACAAGGTGATGAGTGTTCTATGAGTGACCTGCAAATGTGGTGCAGGCCCTACGTGTGCTTCCACTTTTCAGTGGTTTCTGTGTCCAAATTATTCATAATTTCACACTAGTCTTTCACAAATATATTGAATGACAGTCATTAAAATTCAGTGTAATGTAACTTCATTTCTTTCGTCGTAATCGGATGTTTCTGTGTTCTTCATGGATTTAAATACTGAAAAACTGCATCTGTTACGTATTTTTATGCTTAGCACAACGCTTTTTTTTTTTTTTTTTTTTTTTTTGCGTTTAGTGCATTTGTTTACATAAATACATCGTGACGTTTCCATGTTTGATTTGATGCAGCTCTTGCCTAGATTAGTCTTTTTGAGGTTATTGTAATGAGGTAAATCGTAGCATACATAATGTATGCAACATTTTTACATACTAAATAGTACGTCTGTCTATACTTGCAGGTATTGTGTCTGCTCCATTAAACTGGATATCACAACACAAGAATCGTCACTTACACTGGTTTTTGTACACAGGTAGGTCTAAGTCATGATTATTAAGTTGCATATTCTGAATAATGGAAGAGGCACAATATCTTTAAGCAAATGGTTTCTAACATTAGGATAAAATACACACCTCAATATTTATTCTGTCCGATTTTCTGAACTTATGTAGCTAACCTAAAAAAGACAACTGAAGTGCAAGTGTGTCGGGAAATCACACAATGAAATGTCGAAAAAGTAGAGTACTGATGTAAAAAAAATGCACTAGAAGATGCGAATAAATCCACGAAATACGTTGTGATGAGCAATAAACTTCCCTAACTGGTGTAGTTTTTCATTATTTCAGGCATGGAGGTTAACTGGTGTATGTCTGCACAAATTCAAATAAATTCAGCAAAACTGTAGTATTACTTGTCAGTGACACCACGAAATATCAAGTATGTAATAGACATTTCTCCTTTTACCGGTATGTCACAAATTCGTAAGGATTATCTGGGACTAGCAGTAAATGAGAAGAGTACACAATCCTGGTCAGTTTCTTCGTTCGATACAAGTGTAGCCCATTCGTATGCATTTGAAGTCTTTATTAATAACAAAAGCCACATTGTAGCACTAACTTTGGAGAATAAAATGTCGGTGGGATCCATTGCACCCCAGGGCATTGAAATCTAATATACTTCAGACACAGAATACATTAAGACCTAACCTTTCTCCTTTAAACGGCCCAAGTGACAAACTGTATCAGATGCAGTGTGACCACGCCGCCGGTCGATGTTTTCAGTCAAACTCGGTCGACAGCATCTGACGACGGTCTGTCGGTGCCACTGTAAACACAGCCTAAGACGCGTAAGCGGGCGACGTTTGAGATTCAAACCTACTTGAATCTTGTTGCTGTCGCGCGCGCCACAATGGTCGTTGAGAATCGTCTGCTTGTAGAGGTTATACATCTACATACGATACTCTGAAAATCACATTTCATTGCCTGGCAGAGGGTTTATCGAACCACCTTTACTATTTATTTTTTGTTCCATTCTCGAATAGCACGGGGGAAGAAATAAAATCTGAATCTCTCCGTTCGAGCTCTGATGCCTCGTATTTTATTCTGATGTTCTTTTCTACCTATGTAAGTATTTTCGCATTCGGAGGAGATTGTTGGCGATTGGAGTTTCCTAAGTAGCCCACGCTGCAGCGATAAGCGCTATTGTTGTAATGATTCCCATCCCAGATCCTGTATCATTTTCGTGGCGCTGTCTCCCCTGTATCGTGACAATACAAAACAAGCTGCCTTTCTTTGGACTCTAAAAAATGTTCAAATGTTTGTAAATCTATCGGACCAAACTGCGTGGTCATCAGTCCGTAGCCTACAAACTACTTGAAACTAGATAAAGTAACCTAAGGACAACACACACACCCATGCCCAGGGAGGACTCGAACCTCCACGGCGAGCAACCGCGCGCTCCGTAGCGAGACGCCTTAGACCGCTCGGCTACTCCACCGCGGCTCTTTGGACTCTACCTATATCTTCCGTTAAACCCACCTGATAAGGATCACACAATGGGCAGCAATACTCCAAAAAAGGACGCACAAGCGTAGTGTATGCAGTTTCTTTACTACGTCTATATCATCTTTTAAGGGTTCTGCCAATAAAACTCAGTCTCTGGTTCGCCTTTTCCACGGCATTATCTACGTGTTTTTTCCAGTTTAATTCAAAGTTCAAATGTTTGTTAAGCTTAATTGCGGGATCATCAGTCCCTAAACGTACAAACTACTTATGAACTAACTTATACTACAGACAGCACAAACATCTATGCCCGAGGGAGGATTAGAACCTCCGACGCGGAAGGCCGCACGATACGCAACGTGTCGCTCCAGACTGCTTAGCTATTCCCGCGTGGCCCAGTTTAAGTCTAACGTAATAATAACTATCAGATATTTTGTGGATTTTACGGCCTTCACGAATTTCTTTTCGTAGTCATATGGACGATTTCACACTTCTCACTATTTAGAGTCAATTGCCAGTTTTTACACCACAGTGATATCTTATTCAGATCGTTCTGCAGTTGGTTTTGATCTTCAGATGTTTTTACTAGACGGTAAATGACGCTGTCATCTGCAAACAACCTAAGAGAGCTTCTTAGATTTTCTCCCCAATCGCTAATGTAAATAAGGAACAGCTGAGGACCAATAACACTACCCTGTGGGTCGCCCGATATCACCTTTGTTTTAGTCGATGCTTTGCCATCGATTACTACGAACTATGTCCTCTTAGAGGAAATCCCCTATCCAGTCGCAAATGTGGGGTGATATAGCATAACCACGCAATTTGCTTAAAAGCGGTTTGTGAGGTACAGCGTCAAAAGCCTTCTGGAAATCGATAAATACGGAATCGATTTGCGAACCCTTGTCGATAGCACTCATCACATTGTGTAAGTACAGAGCTAGTTATGTTTCGCTTGAACTATATTTTCTAAATCCGTATTGACCTTGGGTCAATAGATCATTCTGTTCGAGATAATTCATAATATTTGAATTGAGGATATGTTCCAAAACCCTGCTGCAAATTTACGTCAATGAAATAGGGCTGTAGTTTAGTAGGTTACTCCTACTGCCTTTCTTGAATATAGGTGAGACCTATGCAACTTTCCAATCTCTTGGTACAGATCCTTCTCTGAGAGACGGTTGTGCCGTGGTGGAGTAGCCTAGCGGTTTAAGATGCCTCGCTGCGGAGCGCGCGGTTTTTAGCCGTCGGAGTTTTGAGACCTCCCTGGGGCATGTGTGTGTGTGTGTGTGTGTGTGTGTGTGTGTGTGTGTGTGTTGTCCGTACCTTAGTTTAAGTAGTTTGTGAGGTACGGACTGACTACCACGCAGTTTGGTCCTATAGATTTACAAACAAACATTTTTAGAGCGGTTGTATATGGCTATTAAGTAAGGAGCTATTGCTTCAGCATAATCAGATAGAAATCTGGTGGGTATACAGTCCGGACCAGAAGACTTGTTCTTTTAAAGTGATTTTGGTTGCTTCACTTCTCCAATGATATCTACTTCTAAGTTACTAAATATGGCCTCTGTTAGGAATTCGAAATCTGGAATATTGGTTACGTCTTCTTTGGTGAATGAGAGTCTAAAAGTTACGTTTAGTAACTCTGCTTTAGTAGCGCTATTATCGGCAGGATCGCCTTTATTATCACGTAGTATATTCAACATATGACCAAAATCTCTTTGGGTTTTCAGTCAAATTTCCAGAAAGAGTTTCGTTGTGAAACGTATTGTAGGCATTGAATTTGGCGCTAAATTTCGAGCTTCGGTGTACGATCGCCAATCCTGGGGATTTTGTTTTATAAAGGATGTCGCAAGAATCCCTGACGTATTTGAGACTGCAACCGTTTTTGAGATAACATGATATAAATAAAATTCAAGTTTTATATTGTATGTTGAAGAATTTTGATTTGGAGAGTAAGTGTCTTAAAAGAACTAGGTCGTAAAGTTTCTTCTGGTCTTTATACTCAACTGACGTTTCATTTTAAAATTGCTTCTAATATGTCAGAAATATGTATTTTTATTCTGAGTGGTAGTTTCATTTACACTGTGATATACGTGTTTTGAACAATTATACGTATTTGAGTGTTTTATGCATTTGGAAATCTGTGACAGTAACAACAAACTTAGTCCAAAGAGAGAGAACACTAGGATGTCAAACAGAAGCGTGCAAAATTACGTTTCTGAGTAAAATATCTTCATATAATGTTTAATTAGAGAATCAATTTTATTGGTACTGTGGGATACGCGTATTTGTAACTAAAGGTAAACTGTATTGGCAAAATGTTAAAAAAATTGCGGTGCTCTGTAAAAGCTTTTCATGAATAACATATGCAAGCGTTATAGTTACAGGAATTAAAATATAAGATGAAATGGGAATCGAACCAGCGACCGTTTAGAAAGCTACCCCTGCGTTGCGCCGACTTCTAACATAATCTACGAGTATTTTTACATAATCTTATTGCTTTCTTCAAATAAGACCCATTTTGTACTTATTCAGTTATTTCATGATTTGTAGTAACTGCGGTCGGGGATTCGAATCCTCTCTCGGGCATGGACGTTTGTCCTTTGCGTAAGTAAGTTTAAATGAGTTAAGTAATTAGTGTGTAAATCTAGCGACTGATGACCACGCAATTTGGTCAGATAAGACCTCACATACATTTGAACATTTGTAGTAACAAAGAAAAACTTTTTGATGACATAGTGGAATGTACCTGCACTCGGTAAAGTATTTCCGAAGAATTCGGTTTATGATGTTCAGTCTATTTTCGTATTAGAAGTTATGAATGAAATAGTTCACGTATATTCCTCGCGTTGTAAATTTAACGGACAGCACCCTTTTCCGCATTATAAAACTTTATTGCCTGACACTGGAGCTTTCAGTATTCTACGGTTTATGGTTGCCAAATTTTAGAAACAGCTTGGCATCTTGTAGCGAGGAAGCTGTCGTGCTCACGTAGGATACATGGCCATGTCGGCAAATGTCGCCGCTTTTAACTACCGTGTTGCGTAACAGGATGTTGCTCGCTGTCGCTCGCCTTTGTAGTTCATGTAGGACACGGTCTAATCGGTGGGCTCGCCGAGTACAAGGAAACAAGAAGGAGTCCACTTTCTGCCACGAGGCAAATTATAGCGCTGTAAGCAGTCAGAACGTGCAGGGATACGGAATGAAATTGCGTGCTTATGGAATATTTTTATTTATTTATTTGGTTATTTAACCTGACCAGATTAGGGCCATAGGGCCCTCTCTTACATCTGATCAGGAACAACATAAACAAAGGATTTCATTACAAAAACCACTGCATTAATAATATTAAATAATAACAATATATGATAGTACTAATAATAATAATGATAATAATAACACAAAAATGAGAGTAATACTAATAATAACAAGAGATATTCACATTTGAATTAAGTTTAAAATAAACAGAAGAGAGAAAATGGTTAGTGAAAAAGGAGAAGATTGAAAAATGACAGTGCTAATGGATGTGAGGAAGTGGAGACATATATGAATGGAGATCTCTGCTGGCGAAAGGAAAGGGAAACAATTATGGGGGGAGGAGGAATTGACAACAGTGGGCTACAGACTGGTAAGTGGCGAAAAAGATGGCTATTGTGAAAGAAGGTGAACCCTTAGTTGTCTTTTAAAGTTTTGAATTGTTTTTATTTCTCTTAACTTTTGAAGAAGATTGTTCCACAGACGTGTTCCCGAAACAGATAATGATTTGGAGAAGATTGCAGTGTTATGTGAAGGTAGAGAGAGAGTTTTATTTTGGTAAGAGCGTGTGTTTCTGCTGTGCTGTTCAGATAGTAATATAGTCGTTGAGGATAAGTATGAAGGTTTGCAATGATTGAGAAAGCGATGCAGCAAACATAGTGTACGATAGCTTCGACGCTTATCTGCACGTAGCCAAGATAACTGCTGGTATGCGGGACTGACATGGTCGTAGAAACGTAAGTTGCAAATGTATCGGATACAAGAATTCATCGCCAGCTCCAGCCTACGTGAGCTCCCCAATTGTGTGATTGGATTCACGATTTCCTATCAGAAAGGACACAGTTCGTTGTAATTGACGGTAAGTCATCGAGTAAAACAGAAGTGATATCTGGCGTTCCACACCGAAGCGTTATAGTTCTCCTACTCTTCCTCGTGTTTATAAACGATTTAGGAGATAATCTGAATAGCTCCCTTAGACTGTTCGCGGATGATGCTGTCGTTTATCGGTCAGTGAAGTCAACAGAGGATCAAAAGCAACTGCAAAGCGATTTAGACAAAATTTCTACTTGGTGCGAAAATTGGCAATTGACACTAAATAAAGAAAAGTGTGAAGTAATAAACATGACCACTAAAAGAAATCCGCTGAACTTCAATTACGCGATAAATCAGTCAAACCTTAAGGTCGTAAATTCTACCAAATACCTAGGAGTTACAATTACGAACAACTTTGACTGGAGAGAACACATAGAAAATATTGTGGGGAAGGCGAACCAAAGGTTACGTTTCATTGGCAGAACGCTTAGAAGATGCACCAGCTCCACCAAAGAGACTGCCTACATCTCACTTGTGCGTCCTCTCTTTGAGTACTGTTGCCCCTTGTGGGACCCTCACCAGATGGGACTGACGGAAGATATTGAGAAGGTTCAGAGAAGGGCAGCTCGTTTTGTTTTGTCACGTTACGAGGAGGGGGGTGGGAGCGTCACGGAAATGTTTCACGAATTGGGGTGGAAATCATTAAAAGGAAGACGTTATTCATTGCGGTGTGATCTGTTTGCGAAGTTTCAATCACCGACTTTTAGTTCTGAATGTGAAAATATTTTGCTAGCACCCACCTACTTAGGGAGACATGACCATCCCAATAAAATAAGAGAAATCAGATCGAAAACGGAACGATTTAGGTGTTCTTTCTTCCCGCGCGCTATTAGAGAATGGAACGGTAGAGAAAAGTTATGGAAGTGTTTAATGAACCCTCTGCCAGGCACTTGAATGTGGTTTGCAGAGTATCTATGTAGATGTAGATGAACACATCAACAAGGCGGTTCTGGCACATTTATTTGTTTATGGTAAGGGCCGGCCGAACAAATACGGCGCACTAGGCAAATTATTTTAATGGCGCCTCATTTAATAAAATCACAATAAATATTCAATGTAAAATATAAATTGCGTCTTTTTTATTCAAATACATGATCACAACATATACATTACGTAAACATATTTCTCCATTAAATTGGGACACATCATACACTTTTACACAATAATTTTACTTTTTCATCGTTTTACATTTTGTCTTTGGAAAGGTTTTGGTTGATAGTTTTTCAGTAATTGTTACAATGTTAAGCTTAATTCTACAATTTTCATTTCTCTTGCCGTGGCTTTTGCAAAATCTGAAACGATCTCACATAAATCAATTGTGTCTGCTGTTTTTCGTTTTGTTGACAAAGTTTCCAACACCACAAGACTTTCTGGAGTTATTGTGGATGGCAGATATGTTTTTATGAGTTTTAATTTCCGAGAAGCTGCGCTCACCACTGGCTACAGACACAGGGAGAGTAAGCAGCACTCTTAGTGCAGTAACTAAATTAGGTACAATGTCTATAAGTCCATTTTTACAAAGATAACTCAGAACGTCCTGTGATCCTGAGTTAGCAATGGCTTGTTATTCATTGCATAGATCAGTAGGATCAATATCTTTAGAGTCTTTGTTGGAGACCTTTCCAAATTAAAACTTTCTTTGAGAATAGCTTTGAGAGTTTTATTTTTTACATCATGTATGTTGTAGAGATAACCAGATACAAGATTTAGGTTGTTAATCTGATAAAATCTCTCGTCCATTGAATTTATTGCAATATCGCCAGCTTTGATCACGGGGTGATTAGTTGCAAACTGCTACTCGTCTATTCATTAAACGCGTCCTAGCAAAATTCTGAAGAGCCATGAGAATACATGTAACATTGACTTGCGGTTTGTCTCTTGCCTGTTGCTCTGTCTATGTGTAGTAACCGTGAATTCGTTACTACTGGAAACGCAACAGCAAAGTAAACCACACCACGAGCGCATGAGGGTTGGTCGCTCACGACAAATTTGCCGCCCCCCCCCCCCCCCCCCCCAGATTCGAGCGCCCTAGGCCATTACCTGGTTTGCCTATATGGAAGGGCCGGCCTTGGATATGGTCACAACATACAACATCTGTTCAATGTGGTCTTCCGACTCTGCAACATGTTGCAACGTAACACAGCGGGATCGACGTTACCAGCATAATATGCGTTGTAAACTGGGCGATATGTCGTCGTATGCTATTCTTTAGATCAGGAAAAGTTCGGATATATTCCTGAAGACACGATCTTTCAAATATCCTCACAACCAGTAGTTACATGGAATTAGGTCCGGGGATCTGAAAGGGCATACATCTTGAACTGCCTAGAGATGTGGTCGTCACCGTACTCTAAAAAGACTTTCAACTAGCGAGCGAGAGTGCTGTCGCTGCATCTTGCATGAAACTAGCGGTCTTGACACAGATCCGTTCTTGTTAAGGCGTGATGCAATGATCATTCCATCTTCGGCAGTTTGCAACGGGTCGCACGGCCACTCCGTTTCGGACGTTCAAGTCTTCTTCGGCCATGGGTGTGTGTTTTAATGTTAGCATAAGTTACTATATACTAAATCTAGGGACCGATGTCTTCAGCAGTTTGGTCACTTAGCTTTGTAAAGATTCTAGAAAATCCGGAGAAAATCTGACCGAGAATCTAGGAGCTTGCAAAAACGCATCACACAATAACAGGAGTGCAGTAGACGTTGCTGCACAACGTGTGGGAGAAAAAACCCGCACTTGCGACAGTTCTGTGCATTCAAGGCAAGGTGAGAACTAATGTGCTTCGTCCGTGCTAGAATATTCCCTGGGCACATGTCATTCATCTCCATGGGTGCCCAACACCCAAGGAGTAAGTCGTTACTTTCCAGCCTAACCAGGATCTGCATTCGGTACAAACCAAACATTTAGTAGTGATACCATTGTAAACCGCGCCACATAATCTTTCCAACTATTCACCATGGGACAGACGAATGCTGTGCCACAGTTCCAGTGCTGGCTGCAGAACTGTATGCACGTGCTGCAAATAAAGTGTTTGTAAATTTTTGGAACGCAACTTCTTTGATTAATCGTCCCTAGGCTTACAAACTACACTCCTGGTCATTAAAACTGCTACACGACGAAGATGACGTGCTACAGACGCGAAATTTAACACACAGGAAGAAGATGCTGTGGTATGCAATTGATTAGTTTTTCAGAGCATTCACACAAGGTTGGCGCCGGTGGGGACACCTACAACGTGCGGACATGAGGAAAGTTTTCAGCCAATTTCTCATACACAAACAGCAGTTGACAGGCGTTGTCTGGTGACACGTTGTGATGCCTCGTATAAGGAGGAGAAATGCTTACCATCACGTTTCCGACTTTACCAAAGGATTGTAGCCTATCGCGATTGCGGTTTCTCGTATCGTGACATTGCTGCTCGTGTTGGTCACAATCCAATGACTGTTTGCGGAATATGGAATCCCTGGGTTCAGGAGGGCAATACAGAATACCGCAAAAAGGCGACTTATGGACACCAACGAGTTATTCCTGCCTGTGTGAAGTAAATATTTTCTTCTGCTCCCCCCCCCCCCCCCTCGCAATCACCCAAAGCGAGAAACGCACTGATCAAAGTCAGCATTCCTCCGAAATTTCCGCGTCATGTAGTAGTTGGGTACTGAATTCATAATTTGAAGGTCGCAAGTTCGAATTTCGTAAGTGGTACATTTTAACAGTATTTTCTAGTTTACTGTTAATTCAATGTTCTGGTTTTTGACATGTCGTGCTAGAAAGTATGTTTTAATGTAGAAACGGTACCTCCCTCTTGGCTATTTATTATTGGCTATTCACAATCCTATATTTCACTGTTTCTGCTGTTTCACTATAGATAGTATTGGTACTTTTCCGATTTCTGTGATAGATTTTTCCTAAAAATATCTACAGAATGACGTTTTTGGTATTTCCTAGTGTAGATAAATGTTATAAGGTCGACAGCACACACAAATGCATTATATGGGGCGGAAAGTAATAATACTATACTCATTTCAGTGATGGATATGGAGACAGAAAATTCTGTAACAGCATTATTTTCTTTCTCATTGATCTACTGCAAACTGCCGAAATTGCCAGAACATCGTAAAATATCGTACTAATAACCGACAGTCATATAAACTGTTTCACGAGAATTATTTGCTAACAAATTTATTAGGCCTGTATGACAACAGATGAATGGCATTTCCTTAACCGTGTGCTGATTAATAAGCTACAAGATGCGCTTTGGTGTCGTGGGTGGAACTGATGCCTTATTTCAATAGTCAAGTAGCTGCACTTCCGCCGGTGGCGCTATGTAAACGCACGTCCCGCGCGCAATCTGGTAAAAACATGGCGGCCACCGATCGGTTGGCCACTCCCTCCCAAAGAAAAAATAACTAGACTCCCTGACAGCACTGCTGTCGCGGGATAATTTGAACCTTCGGCCGGCCACCATGGTAGTGGCAAGCGTCAGATAAATACGAGTGTTGTTATCAGGTAAATCGTGTATTAAATAGCTACTGCGGGATGTATACACAATTGATAGTCACGTCTGTATTGTTTGACTACTGCAGTGTACATGAAGCACGATGGTGATGAGCTACTCAGCGTTTACATGCATAAATCAATTAAAGAAAGGAATAAAAAGAACGAATACTGTATTCCCATTTATATTTCTCAGGAATACAAGTAGCCATACTGCTTGTGTTCAGATATAGTTAGTCTTGCTTAACAGACTGTTAGTCAAGACAATATAGGATTGAATGAAATAAATAACAGGCTTTTATAATGCTGGTGGCTTTTAAAAAGGATCTACTTTAGACAGTACTTGTGGACGGCAAGTTCTAAAAGTTTCATTTTATGATTGTGTAAAAGAACTATTGGGGGTCACGAAATTGCTTCACTGCAGTTCGAATTTTTGTTTATGAAATTAATATTAGGAACTTGTAACGCAGAATTTAAACGTAATCAGCTTTACATATAGGTATAACAACACAAAAGTGATTTGCAGACCTGTGTATAGTTCCATATACGAACGCTACATAGCCACACCGGATGCACTTTGTGAAGTTCACTCTGCTATACGGTATTTGCCTTACACCATTAAAAATGCTAATTTTTTGCTAGATACGCTAATGCTAATGTTAGATTCCTTAGTTAAGAAAAGTTATGGCATACTTCGTGTTCTTAAAAGAATTTGGTAGTGGCTTATTGTTGCATTCACGACGTAAGAAGCTATTTTTCAGTTATGTATCTCATGGCATATTTCACTTTCACAATCGATTTTTAACATTAGCTGTTTCAGTCAGCCCTGTTTCATGCTATGAAATATCTAAATATTCGAGAATACAGCTTTAAAGCAAAGTCGTAAAGTGTGAAACTCTTCCGAAACTAATGTTTGTACAAAAGTTTCACAATCGTAGAATATACTGAGAAAGTGCCAAAGAATCGTGTCTCACGATAAATTCCGTTCATATGCTGCACTCAGAACGCAAAAAATACTACATGTTATAGTTCGGTTTCGTTAGGAAAAGGAAACGCTGTCCGCTAATTTCTACATCGCATGTGTAATAAATTTACACATAACCGATAGTTGCTATATATTCAACGAGTCTGAAGCTTTTGTGTGGTTATATTTTTCAATTAGGCATAGTTTTCGCGAATTAACTCAAATGAATACTCTGCCTAATCAAAAGAATCTTACGCACATTTAAAGTTCGCGCGGAAGTTTGCCACTACAATGACCGCTGAAACGCTCTTCAATTTGTCCGCTGTTCGCAGTCGGCCGCGTATGCGATTGTGGGGGCTTGCTCCCTCCCTATACAGGCTCCGCAGCCCACAGGGCCCGCCGCCCACGCAGGCGCAGGGCGGGAAGCGAGATGCTTACAATAGTTTCCACAACAAAACACTGTCTCGTAAGTCAGTAGACATTCCAAAATAATTCTGGACATACGTTAAGTAAACTAGCGGTAAAAATATACCTTCACTGCGCGGTAGCAATGGTGCAGCTGATGGCAATGATGCTGATGCAGAATTGCTAAACACAGCTGTTCGAAATCCGATCACCAAAGAAGACGAATCAAATACTCTAGAAATACTCCAAGAAAGGTAATAGAAGTGAACCGCATAATTATAGACCTGTATCAGTGACATCGGCTTGGGGCAGGATTTTGGATCATAGAATATTCCCAAACATTAAGCCGCGGTGGAGTAGCCGAGCGGTCTAAAACGTCTCGCTGCGGAGAGCGCGGTTGCTCGCCGTGGAGGTTCGCGTCCTCCCTGGGGCATGGGTGTGTGTGTGTGTGTTGTCCTTAGGTTAGTTTCCCTAGGTTTAAGTAGTCTGTAAGAGTAATGACCACGCAGTTTGGTCCGAAAGATTTACAAACATTTGAACTTTTGAACCAAACATTAAAAACTACCTCGAAGAATACGACTGATCGACACATCGATACATAGTCCCGTGAAACATAAGGGATGACTGCTAGTTTGTGTGTAGCGAGCTTTACTTGCCACTGTTAATATACGTGTTATTTTGAGTACGTACTGCGTCCGTCCGCAGTCTTTGATTATTATTACTTAATTCAAGAAAGTGCTTAATTGCTTAATTTCGGATATGTGCTTTGTATAGAAGAATATTATAATTCAATGAAATTTTAAAAAATTGGACAAATTAATGATTTTTTTCTTTGTTAGATGGAAATAGTATTTTAAAAATAAAATTGAAATGTGTGATTATCAAACTGACAAAGTTGTTTTTTTTTTTTTTTTTTTTTTTTTTTTTTTTTTTTTTTTTTTTTTTTTTTTTTTTCTTGCCAACGTATCCACTCGAAAGGTTTGTGTCTAATGAGCTGGTATAGTGCCTTTCAAATATGTGTGGCAGGGAAATACGAGGTATGTCTACAAAGTAAGTTCCGTATGGGTATATAAAACAAATTTGTTCAGATACAGAAAAATTATTGATTGTACAAAAATATACAACTATTAAACTACTTTTCGACATAGCTTCCGAAATTTTGTAGGCATTTGTCATAGCGTGGCAGAAGTCTTTGTATGCCTTCTTCGTAGAATGTTGCCACCTGTGTATTCAACCATGCCGTAACATGTTCTTTCAGCTCGTCATCATCGCTGAAGTGTTGACCACCATGGACAAGTGTTAGGTGTGAGAAGAAAGTCGCTAGGAGCGAGACTGAACGGAGGATGATCCAACACGTCCCAGTGAAATTCCCGTAAGAGTTGTTTGGTCACATTCGCCTTGTGAGGTCGGGCGGAAACGTGAAGGGAAGAAGAATACTCCTTTCATCTCTTCTGGCGCCTAAAATCTGTCCTTGGAGGTCAACACTTCAACGATGATGAGCTGAAAGAACACGGTTGAATACACAGGCGGCAACCTTCTATGAAGAAGGCACACAGAAACTTGTCCCACGTTATGAAAAGAGCCTACAAAATTTCGGAAGTTATGTAGAAAAGTAGTTGAACAGTTGAAGAATTTTATACAATAAATATTATTTCTGTATCTGTTCACGTTTGTTTTTTATAACCAAACGGAACTTACTTTGTAGACTTACCTCTTATTATTGATGGGTGGATACGTTATTTAATATTCACAGAATATATGACATCAACTGCGATTGGGCAAAGCTGAAAATGTGTACCCAGCCGGGATTCTATCCCGGGTCTCCTGCTTTCTAGGCAGTTGCGCTGACCCCTACACCACTGGGGACACAGTGATCACCGCACCTGCAAGGACTACCTATGCTCGCCTCCCGTCAGATACAAATTTCCAGCTTCGCCCTGCCCACAGTACTCAAACTCGTAGATATTAAACTAAATCCCTTAGGAGTAAGGGCCACAAACTTGACCACCCATCCCCAATAACTAAAGGGTTATTGCCCGTCACCAGCATGTGACGTCTGTTGTTATTATTTCATATTCACAGAATATATGACATCAACGGGTTCGAATCCCGGCTGGGTACACATTTTCAGCTTTGCCCAATCGCAGTTGATGTCATATATTCTGTGAATGTTAAATAATAACAACTGCAGGATCAGAAGTGACGTCTGTTCTTTCGGAACAGACACCACATGTGTATATATATAATATGCCAGTGACGGGCAATTATCCTATCGTTAGTGGGGAGGGGTGGGCAAGTTTGAAGCCCTTACGCTTAGGGGAATTAGTTTAATAACTACGAGTTTGAGTACTGGGGGCAGGGCGAAGCTGGAAATTTGTATCTGACGGGAGGCGAGCTTAGGTAGTCCTTGCAGGGGCGGTGATCATTGTGTCCCCAGTGGTGTAGGGGTCAGCGCAACTGCCTTGAAAGCAGGAGACCCGGGTTCGAATCCCGGCTGGGTACACATTTTCAGCTTTGACCAATCGCAATTGGTGTCATATATTCTGTGAATATTAAATAATAACAACTGCAGGATCAGAAGTGACGTCTGTTCTTTCGGAACAGGCACCACATGTATATATATGGATACGTTATTGTGGACAGGGACACCAAACTGCCGACGCCATCAGTACTCCGGTGGGGAGAGGAAGGTCGAGGGCAGAAACGGAGGGGAAGGGAAATGTTTCAAATGCAATAGCCAGGAAACGTCACTTCTGATCCTGCAGTTGTTATTCTTTCATATCCACGGAATATATGACATCAACTGCGAAAGGACAAAGCTGGAAACTTGTACCCAGTTAGTTTACATGAAGACAGTGAGGTTTCAAATGAACTAGCGAGGAAACTTATCATTTATTGTGCCAGTTGTCAATATAGTTTCAAAGGCTGTTAGCTGATGAACTAACAGTACACAACATTTGCCCTCCTCGACCTTATTCATGGCGCAATTACCATAATGCGCAATACTTAAATCGTTTATAAAGTCTTAAACTTTTCATTCTAGTAACAGTCATGGATAACATAAAACCTATTTAAAGAGATCTGGAGGAACCTGAATTACTGAAGAAGTATCTGCACGTCGTTAGCGGGGAGAGATGGGTAAGTTTCTGGCCTTTACTCTTACGGGAATTGGTATCAAAACTACGAGTTTGAGTACTGTAGGAAGGGTGAAGCTGGGAATCTTTATGTGATGGGAAGCGTGCTTAGGTAGTCCTTGGGGGTGCGGTGATCACTGTGCCTTCAGTGGTGTAGTGGTCAGCGTAACTGCCTAGAAAGCGGGAGACCCGGGTTCAAATTCCGGCTGGGTACACGTTTTCTGCTTTACCCTTTCGTAGCTGATGTCATATATTCTGTGGATGTAAACTAACTGGCCCTCCCTATATTTAAGAACACACACATTCACCTAACACCCTTGTTAGGATGCGTAAAGATACGATACTGTTTTGTCAGTGCTACCAATACAAACATGCAGTTTACCTTTATAATTTATAATACAACAACCCGTAGCCTTCTATACACAATTTTCAACAAATGTAGATTATATTTATGAAATAAAATACTTCCCATGTGAGATCATAAAAGAAAAAATTAATTTTTTTTTTTTTTTTTTTTTTTTTTTTTTTTTTTTTTTTTTTTTTTGCGTTCTAACTCCCCTTAAGGCAATAGCTGTACCAGAGCATATTTTAAGGGATTTTCACTGGGCGACATTGGGAGGATGATCCGGGGGTTCCGGGGCCCTCCCTCGGAAAAATTTCAAGATATTGGTGCCTAAAACCGTATTTTAAAGCCTTTTTTTTTAATTAAAATCAAAGCTGCTTAATTTTTCCTTAATAGAATTTTATTCATATATGTTTTAATGATAAATAAAAATGTTTGTGGAACAGTACTAAATTACGACTTTGAAGAAATCATTTGTGTCTCCTAATTTTGTTAAACGATCTTTCAATTGTTTTTGTTGTCTTTTGTTTGTTAATTAGTTAAATAGAATACAGTACCTGTTATAAGTTCACTTTAATTTGATATGGCTATTAAATGAAAATAGTATCAAATTAAACTAATATCATTACTATGATTACTTAAAATACCTTCCTGAGCACTTTCTGTAAAAGTTAATAAATCATTATTTGTCTTAAAAGCTCATATTAAGTTATGGTTCCTCAATTTGTATTTTTGCTCTAGAGAATTCTGCACACTAATGGGAAACAAACGCAATTACAGTTTTTAGCTATCTAAGAAAATTGCTTAATTCTGAAGAAAATGAGTCATGAGATGCTGGTAGTAAAAACGTCTTTAAAGAACGTAAAGTTCTAGTGTAACAGTTGTCTTTCAAAGAGTATTGAACAGTAATTTTATACCTTCACTTCTAAGATTGTAGGTAAAAACAATTCTTTTGCGGTTTTTATAAATGTTTTAATGCATACAAGAAACAATTTTCAAGAAATATTTTAAACTAGGCCTACAATAAAATTTTAAAGGATAATGAAATTTCTGGGTTTACGAAATATTTTGACAAAAAAGTTACAAAGTCCCTAACTAAAAGAATCGAAGAACAGCAAATTTAAATGTTACTGTCATTTGCAAAAAAACATTTTTACAAACTCTTGGTCTTGATACAGTTCAAAATCGTGCAGCTTCCTTCTTCTCTCTTTCTTCTCTAGGAACTTGGCCTTGGATCGAATAAGGCTGTCCCAACACCGTTGAGAGTGATGCACATTCTAGAGTTGAGAGCTTCTCGTGACAGGCCAGATTGTTTGTTTTATTTTAAAGTCGTATGTAGTGACACTGCTCTTTCAGGACCTGCACTGTGCGGTGTCAGAGAAATATACGACTGCACCAACTTTCTTAGGAGCGAGTGAGGTTGAGATACCTTCAAAAAGTGGTACAGCTCTCCATTAGATGATGTCCTACTAGACGGAGCAGAGATTTTTCTGCTGTAAACAACCCTATAATGTCATCAGTAAAATCTGATACTTTGTCTCTACCAAACAGGCCGCCAACGTCTGCACGAACTGCATTCACAAACTTAGTAGGAGTTTTAGAATTTAATAATCTATTAATCCTACTGCAGATTGCTTTCTGGTCTTCGAGAAGCCGTCATAAGATAAACTCTTCCTAGCTCATTACAACCTCTCTTCTTGCTGCAGGCCAGTGTCGCTTTGGTGAAACATATTGGTTTACTTGACGTCTCGGAAAATTTTCAGTATCTGATTCGTCACTTTCAAGTTCTCTTGCACCTTCTCTTTCCAACTTTTCTTCATATCTACCAGGATAACAGTCTTCTTCCATCAAAGATAACGAATCAGCATTTTTTTTTATTTTTTATTTTTTAGATAACTTCAATATCAGGGATTGTAACAAGTGACCTCTGCCAATCTTTTTGCAGTTTTACAGACGTTTCAGAAGATCTAGCATAAGACTGGTAAGTCGCTGTTGTTCGCCACCTGTCTCCCACAAACGTAGAAACTCACGTGCTGAAGCTTTTTCAACTTTTGAGGAATCAGTCTTTCCAATGAACATTACTCCAATGTCATTGCATTAATGGAAGGTTGTTCCAAACTGCTTTGGCTTAATTGTTGAGGTGTTCTACGAAGCTTACATAAGTGTGCTGGAAAGTGGTAGACAGTTTTCTTGGTTAACTGAGCCAGCTCTTCAAGTTCTTCAAAGCGCAAAGCCGATGCCCTATAAAACGTTCCCATGGCTTTTCAATTTGTCTTCCAGTGCTGAATTTCAATGACTGCTGATTCTGACATGGCTAAGTCAGATCGATGAGCCACACACCAAATACAAAGTAAATCTCTTCCTAAGTACTCTTTCATTCAAACCCATAGCCCACTGGATTTGCCTATATTAGCATTCTCTCCATCTGTAGTCAATCCTGTCAACTTATCTTTTCCTGTATCACAATGGTTTAATTTTCCAATAAAACTTTGAACGATTCCATAAGACCTTCTGCCCCTCGCAGGCTCGATTTGCTTTCACCTAGAAACACAGATTACATCTTGTTATCTTCTGCAATGAACCGTGCAGTAATGAACTTTTTGTCAACTCCGTATTTTTCTACGGAGCCATCAACCTGAATGGAAAAACATTCGGGGTTTTTAACTGTGTGACCACACCTTCCATTATCACTTCCCCTACAACACCAAGCATCTCGCGATACATTATAGGTTTTATGTACTGCAATAAAGCTGGAGAAGGAGTGAGAGAAGAAAACTCGGATTTCAAACCATTGTCTTTGTATGACGAAATTTGGGTGTCACTGTGAATCTTTGTTAGTGATCATGACGGACAATAATGATCAGAAAGAGCCATTGTACGACTGTCATTATACAGATTCAATGCTAGTTAAATCGGTAGTGTTATTATTATTTTTTAATTTTATTTATTTTTGCGGTGTAAGACTTAGGGGTTTTAACCCAAGGGTGCTTATCAGATTGTGCCATCCATTTATCTTCCATTTCATTAAGATTGACAACAGCTTTGTGAGATTCGTTGCTAAAATGGTCAATAATTCTTTCCAATTACTTTTTTCCATCACATCAGACGCCATCAGCAATGGGCAAAGTAGCATTTTTTTTTTTAAATTTTCAGTGTTTCTTGAATATGTTTAGAGCAACACCAGAACGCTTGTTTCCCAGTTTTACTTTTGCAAGAAAGTCGTAGGTTTTTAACAGCCAAGACGAATCTAACATGTTACACTTATACCATTCAACATTTTTTTTTTTTTTTTTTTTTTTTTTTTTTTTTTTTTTTTTTTTTTTGAATTTTCGGTCTTGACTCTTAGGTAGAGTATTATCATAATTGGAAGATTCAGTTTCTTGAATTTCAATTTGTGTATTTGAAATACTGTAACCTGGTTTTTATCATCACTTGAGGTATTGATTGGGCTTGCAGTTTCATTCTCTTTAATTTCCCGATCTTTTTTATCTTATTTTATTTTATTTATATTTTTTTTATCTTTTTGATCCAACACAAAAGGAATCCATTATTGTCTTCTTAGCCATGGCGTATGTTCGTATAGTTATCAAATGAAGCCATTGAAAAGTTATTAGCGTGACATACACCTAACATTAAAAAAAGTTAATAGTATTTTGTGTAGTGTTGGTTTTAAAAATACATTTTATAGCTAAAATTAGGAGTGAAGATTTTTGTTACGAAATCACTAACAGAACATCAAAAGGTTCTGCTGTCATGCTCCCATTTCAAAACAAATGCATTACCGTAATTTTTTTTATAATTTATATTTATGATATATTTATGTATACAGTAAAACTTGATCAAAGCGGAACTTGTATAATTCGAAAATCTCCTCAATCTGTACAAGCATTTCAATCCCAACGCACTCAATACAAAAAAGCGGAACGTGCCTAACATAGATGTCAGAAAGCCTCCAGTCACATGGCGAAGCAATAATAAGGCATCGATGGTGAGTGGTCTTATGGAAGAATGGCTAGGCTCTTTCAATGCAGAAATGAACAAAGGAAATCGCCAAGTTATCCTATTCCTGGACAATGCAACTTGTCACTCGAATGTTAAGTTGTGTTGGTTTCCGTCAGGTTCAACCAGCCTCACACAATCAATTGATCACGGGGTAATGAGGCGTGCCCATGGCGTTAAATATCGTGTGTGTCCAGAGATACTAACGCGCACCATCGATAGCAAGGGGCGTGGTCGATTCATGGTAAGGATCGAGGATCTTCCTGGGTCTGGCGAGACAAGGGACAGTACGTGAACGGCGGTGGAGTGTGGCGCGTGTGGTAAACAGGAGGGCAGCCGACATCTGCCCGGAGAGGCGGATTCGGAAAGGACGCGTGACCGTGCAATGACAAGTTACTATTTCCATTTCTTTTCGCCAACTACGACGGTATATGAGTGGCTGTAGTAACCAGCTTTCGTGAGCTATGAGTGTACTTGTTCCTGTCACCGTGATGGGCACGGCTAGTTGTCATTTGAATAGCGCCAAATTTCAGAGTGCCGTTCGTTCCTGTGTACTCTAGTGTAAGATTAAGTTCATTTGTAGCTCTCTTTTGGTCAGCGCTAGACGTTATTGATATTTATCGGAGCTAGCGTTTGCTTGGTGCCCCCCCCCCCCCCCAAAAAAAAAGGAACGTTGTTTAGCTAGTGTAAAACACACCGTCTTATTGACGAAGTTTAAGGTATAAAAATATATAGTTTGATTTTTTATACGCGTCCCATGTGGTATGCATTTTGTGTATGTGATACAGGGCGCCAAGCGTGTTTTAACCTGGACACGGTTATGTACCTCAATGTGATATATTTCATTATCTTGCCTCTTCATTGATTAAAGTATTTTTAAATTACGAAGGTTAAACGAGCTAGTGCTCGTCCATGATAAGGTACTCTGCTACACTGTAGTTATTCTACGTAAATGCCAAGCATCTTACCAATTTGCTTAAAGTTAAATGCGCTAGTGTTTATCTTTCGTAGATGTTAAGCAATTTACCAGTTGTGTAAAAATTTTGTTGAAAGTTACATGCGCTAGTACTCATCTCTGGTAGATGTTAAACGATTTACCAGTTATAATTTTGCTGAAAGAAAATGAGCTAATGCTCGACCCTGATTGTGCTGGACTTTGCTAAACTGTAGGTATTTTACGTAGATGTTAAGCACTTTACCAGTTGTCTTGAATTTTCGCTTCGAGTCAATGAGCTGGTGTCCGTCGTTAATTGGACGACAGCTTAATTAAGCTACCGCCCTGCTGCAATGTTGTTATTCTAAGTAGATGTTAAGTGGTATTTTTGGTTCGTTATGCTTATCACTCATTCGATCATAATAAAATTTCTGTTAGCTTGTGCTCTGCTGTGTTGCATGTATTTTACTGAAGTCATACACTTTTCCAGAGCATGATAAAAGCCTTGCTTCTGGTTAAGAAAATGTAGCCTCAGTGAGCTAATGATCAAGTGGCCAGGTTTTTTAACTGGGGGGTTTATGTATTGCATTCTGTTCAATAATATAATGCACAAACTTGTAAATGCTCTAGTCATGTACTTGTACTTGTTATCATAAATTTTGTGCCTGATAGCCCTTAGTAAAAGAGCCTTTACGTAAATTCCAAAAAGAAGTATTTGTTAAAAGATAACTTGTGACCTTCCACTCAGGGACCGTTGTCCTAGCTCCTGCCGGCTCGACCGTAGACCCCCTTCCCACCACTACCATAGTCGGGGATTAAAATAAAGGGGAGCGTTTCATTGGTAGCAGAGCAGCTAGGTCTATAGTTAAGTGACGTCGATCTTAGAAGATATGTCTTCCGTGGTATAGCTTTGTTCTCTTGTTTCGACATTTAACTGAATTGCATTTCCAGGTTTTGCTATGGAAGCCTGTTCGGTACTTGGACTTAATTATTTGCCAAAAGACAGTCTAAAATATGAACTACGCATACGCGGTGAAACCGACGGAGTGTAGTCAAGTCAGCGCCTGTGGACAGCTTTGGCGACCCCGGTGGCGGTCACGGCGCAGGCGGTGGGTGAAGTGAATGCCGCTGGCGCAGCTTGTTTTCGGTCCTGGGCGTAGTCCGCGATGGTGTCAGGTGGTTGAAAGGGACCACACCCTCTCGGTCGCAGATGTTGAGGCTGCACGCTCTGGTAGATCACGTCGCAAATAGTGAGTGACCTACTCAAGGTCTTTCCAGATGGTAGGAATTCTGCTTCTCTACAGGGCCTTCCGGAGGAGATTATTTCTGTCCAGAGGCTCTTATCCACCTTGAAATGGCACGGAGTGAAGATGAAACAGGGCAGCAGGAGGAAGCCCTGTTCGAGAAGACTGAATTAAGTGACAAGTTTAGCAAGCTCCCTGATCCTCTTCTACCTATTATACAGAGCATTCACCATCTTTCAGTAAAAGACGTGAAGCATATTAAAGAGGTGTTGTGGGTAATAGTAAAATTGGAAGAAACCGCCACTGTTCTCAAAGTGGCCGGGGAAGTAATGTCAGGCCATATATCCATTAGCTGATGGGCGTTTAAGCCGTGTAATAGCACACGTAGTGCAGCAAGGGGGATCTCTCTCTCTCTGCTTCGAAAGATGATTTTAACTGACTGTTTAGGGGCAAGGGGTAAGAAAACATTAGTTGATGAATACTTCTACAGGGTACAGGGTGTCGATTGAATATGTTGAAAGGGTGCGGATAGCCAGTGTTGCTCTTTGCTTGAAAGTGCCTGAAACAGAGGCAATCCTAGTCGTAATGAGGTCATCGGATAGGTCGCGTGTGATGTTCACTATAGACCTCAATTGTTCACGGAGTTTGTCCAGTTAGTCACCTGTGTAGAAAATATTAGGTGTGACACCAAGCGGGAAGGTACCAGGGGGCTTGTACAAACTTCTGAGTTAGGAAGCGAGGCTCCTGTTGCTCCCCGAGGACGTTACGAGACGCGACGAGTGTGTTACACATGTGGTGGTGCAGGTCATTTTGTGAAGGATTGTAAGTCAGCGCCTGGTGGGAGTGGGAGCAGCTGACGCCAAAAGCCGGGACCCTTTCCCAAGAAAAAAAGGCCCCGCCATGGGGTTGTAAAATGGTGTGTGCTGCGAAACCTGGGAGGGTGCCCTCTGTATGTGTTCGATTGAGAAATGAGCCTGTGTGTGCTTTACTCGATTCAGGCAGTAGTATTTCAATCCTGGATTATGAATGGTTTACCCATAATAAAACGATTGCCGGGTTGGGAAAGCTGCAGACCGTGGAATAGGCATGCTGTAATTTATCAGGTGACCCACTGCAGGTTGTTGGTGTGGTAAAGGCTAAGCTTTGGAATCGGTGGGTTCACGTGGCCTATGCACTTCTGGGTGGTAAAGAGGTTAAAATGTAATGGTGCTTTTAGGTTGCGACTTTTTATTGAAATCAGTGTCTGTTGGACTATGCTCAACAGAGCGTGTACTTTATATTGTGCCACCACGTGGGTACGTCAGATGTTTGTCTGGCAGAGCATAAGGTTGAGGGATTTGAGGTGGGACACTTATTGGATGTGGTATGCCGGTTTCCAGAGGTACTCACTGAAAGGTTAGGGGTGACGACGAAAATTCAGTATAAAATTAGATTGACTAATGAAGTTCCGGTACGGCAGGCCCCCTACCGTCTTTCTCCACCCAGAATGTATGAACTCCGCAAGTTGGTGGACTAGTTGTTAAACGACGGTGTTATTCGTCCATCTGTCTCCATACGCCTCACCCATATTTATTGTTCCTAAGACCAATGGGGCAGGGTACCGCCCAGTTGTGGATTACCGACTGCTTAATCAGAAGGTGGTTCTGAAATCCATGCCCCTGCCAGACTTGCACAACTTCTTTTCGTGGTTTTCTGGTGCCAAGGTCTTTACGGTGTTAGACTTAAGCCTATCATGAGGTTCCTTTGGCTGAGGAGTCGAAGTCAGTGACAGCATTTTCTACTGATTATAACCTTTATGAGTTTAACAGGGTTCCGTTTGGGTTAACTACTGGGGCAGCAGTGCTATCGCGTCTATTGGATAGCGTATTGTGTGATTTAAAATATCGCTGTGTCTATAATTACTTAGATGATGTAGTCATTTACAGTGCCAATTTTAAAGAACACTTGACCCACTTAGAAGAGGACTTAACCCGATTCAAGGAAGCCGGGTTAACCGTCAAGCCTAGTAAAGTCACTCTGGCAAGATCGGAATTATCCTTTCTTGGTCACATTGTCTCGGCAAAAGGTATCCAAATTGACCAATCCCAAACTGCAGCCATATATATATTCCCCACACCCCGTAATGAGGAGGTTGCAAGGTTCAATGGCATGGTTAATTTTTTCGGAAATTTGTACCAAACTTCGCCAGTCTCGCGAGTCCGTTGAATCAGTTGCGCCGAAAGGGGGTGAAATTTACATGGGGAGAAAGTCAGCAAGCTTCCGTTCAAGCTTTGAAAACGGCCCTTGCTAATACCCCTGTCTTAGGAGTACCCAATTCTAATCTCCCCTTTATTGTGCAGACAGACGCCCCCGAGGCGGCACCGCTGCGGTATTGCTACAAGAACAGGAGCATGGGCGCAGGCCATTAGCATATGCGTCGCGAGCCCTCGTCGGCGCAGAGTTGAATTACTCTGTTTATGAGCAGGAAGCCCTAGTGGTATTGTTCGCACTAGACAAATTTATTTTTATCTCGAACATCGCAAGTTTCGCCTGGAAACGGACAATCAAGCGTTAAGCTGGGTGCTGCCGCATCCCCGCAAACTGGACGCATCGCTCGTTGGGTGGTACAGATATCAGCATTTCAGTTTGAGGTGGTGTTGAGACGTGTTGAGTCGCATGTTTGAGTTGAATGCTTGAATATAGTCCAGTCAATGAATGTATTGTAGAGTGCATGTAATATGCGAGAAGTTGACTTCAGGACTTTGTTAGGGATAGTTAGAAGGTGAACATACTAAAAGTCCCCGCCCCTTGTGGGTGAGCTAAAGCGAGGAGGGGGGTTGAAAGTTACCATTTTTTGGTTTTCTAGCTATATCTCGAAAACGGTCGGCTATAGGATAAAATTGTTCCAAATAAAACAAACAATTGTATTTGCCATAAAATTGTTTCCATACATATATGTCGAATTGCCAACCTGTTTCGAGATATACGTAATTGAAAATAGACAATTTCGGAAAAAAATCATCTTTACCTCACTAATTTTGTCAAACATTTACTTCTAGTGACTCACTCGGTCGTTTCTCAGAAAATTTGTCGGAAAGAAAGTTGTAGAGCATTAAATTTACTTCAATTTGATATGCAAATTTGCTACCTTATCTTCAGCCAGTCAGAAGTAACATTTACAAGATATGCGCTCGGTTTCGATGTCCTTCTAGAAATGAGTGTTTTGAGAGGCTGTGACGTTTCTATCTTATGAAACGTGCTAGCATGGTATACAACAGCACTTTAACAATGAAAAGAAGGTAATTGCAATTGAAACAGAACATCTTTTTATAAGTATAGCTTATATTATAATATTATGAATCATACAATGAAAGTGTTTACAATCACTGACAGTGATTCAAAATGAAAAAGTGCATTCAAAGCAACATCTTCGTTTTTCTGAGGCGTAGTAGTTGAGGCTCATTTGTCACTTGCAGAGGGTATATCGTCAAGGTCGTCAGTACCTAACGCGCGGGAGGGTTAACGATGGGGAAACCCCAAGACAAACATCACAGGCCTGTCACTGGCTGGGGGTAGAATGGAGTGTTCTCACACACTTCCTATTCATTTCACTTCAAAATTTCGCCAACGGTAGAGAAAGGTTGTGGTCGGTATTGTGTGCCAGCTTTTCGAGCTATTTATTCATTTATGAAAATGTTGACTGTGTAGTGCACGCAATGGCTCTCGGTGTTTTGTATGATGCAACAGTAGATGAACCAGGTGTTTCCACAGTTTCCAAAAAAGGAATACTATCACTCATCAAAGCTAGAATAGAAAGGGGAGATAGCAATGGCTCATCTTTAGAATGTTTGGACATCCTTCTGATTCATACTGAATGTCGAAAAAATTACATCAGGTCACAATAGTTGTTAGATTTTTGAAGACCAAATGTCTTGGGAGACGTTGTACAGTAGTTTTGAATGGGTACTCTGACACACCTGAGAGCATAAAAGCAGTTGAAGAAAGTCTAAGATATCGGCTCAGGAGGTGTGGGGAAATGAATGTCAGTCTAGAAACTAAACTTACAGTGAAGAAAGAGGATTTTCTCTCCAAATTTAACAATAATAATCAGGTGGTGAACCTGTTGATACAACTACAGAAAAATGGGACAAATGGCCCTCAAGCTTCAGGTGATGCTGACGTTCATATTGTGGAGACAGCTATCAACAGATCACATATTCCTCGATTGCCGTTATTGGAAAGGATGTCGACTTAGCTGTTCTCTTAATAGCAAAATCTCCAACTGATCGTAACATTCTACTAATAGAACCAGGAAGAGGAAATATTCAGATGTTTTTATGTTCTTCACAATAGCTGCAGCAGGAATTGAAAATGGACAATGCGCATTTGTTATTCTTACATGCATTTACAGGCTGTGGCACAATATCCGTAACGTATTGCAAGAATAAAGTGGGGTTTGTTAAAATGCACCAGAAATCCAATATCAAACAACATGCTGCTGAGATATTTGCCAACAGTTCCTTTCCCCAACTCCATTGAGACAGTGGGAATCACGAGTTCCCTATAATGGTATGGAGCTCCAGGCACCACAGAATCCCTCATTTATAAAAGCAGCTGTGAACATGAAGCTTAATCTCTCGTGTCTCCCTCCAGCTGAAGGAGCTGTTAAGCAGCATGCATTCCGAACTTACCACCAAGTACGCCTTTGGTTAAGAGAGGAACGCCGAATTGGGGTTGGAATGGCCAACTTTTCCGAATCTGACTTAGATGCTGCCTCTGACGAAATCTTGAAGATGATTTTTTGTCGACGCACGAAATAATGAGTGTCAGATGTGGTTGCAGAAAATCGTTGTTACGCTGCTCTGTTACATGCTTTAACTGCTAGGGCAACTGCAACAACGGAGTCCGGAATATTAATTCAGGATGAAGAAGACAGTGATATCGAGACTCCACCAATCTCGTTGGACGACGCATCCACTACTGACGAAGATGAATGAACCTTGACCATACCTCCTCAGAAAAACGAAGATTTTGCTTTGAATGCACTTTATTTTTCATTCTGAATTAATGTCAGTGCTTGAATGATTCTTTATATTATAATGAAAACTATACTTATAAAAAGATGTTCTGTTTCAATTGCAATTACCTTCTTTTCTTGTTAGTGTTGTATTTACCATGCTAGCACGTTTCATAAGATAGAAACGTCACAGCCTCTCAAAACACTCATTTCTAGAGTGACATCGAAATTGAGCGCACATCTTATAAATGTTACTTCTGATTGGCTGAAGATAAGGTAGCAAATTTGCATATCAAATTGAAGTAAATTTAATGCTCTACAACTTTCTTTCGAAGAATGTTTCTGAGAACCGATCGAATGAGTCACTAGAAGTAAATGTTTGACAAAATTAGTGATGTAAAGATGATTTTTTCCGATATTGTCTTTTTTCAATAACGTTTATCTCGAAAACCGTTGGTAATTCGACATATATGTATGGAAACAATTTTATAGCAAATTCATTTATCATCCAGTTTTATTTGGAACAATTTTTTTCCTAAAGCGGGCTGTTTTCGAGGTATAACTAGAAAACTAAACAATTGTACCTTTCAACCCCCCTCCTCGCTTCAGCTCACCCACCAGGGGCGGGGACTTTTAGTATGTTTACCTCCTAAAAAAAATTATCATATTTCATGCACTCTACACCCCTCTTTTGAGCACTTATTGACTGGACTAATAAGCGAGAAACTGAGACGTCACTGAGGAAACGCGGGACGTGACCAGTTCTAATATGGTTGCGGCTGTGCTCTCGGAGATTCCGAATCTCTTCTGCAACTTAAGGGTAGAACAAGAGAAAGATGAAGAGTTTCAGAAGAGGCGGGAGGAGGTTTGGAGGGGTTTAGGAGACAGTCGCTACTCTGTGGAAAGGGAATCCTCTGCTATAGGGCAAAGAAGGACCAGAACGCTAAGGTTTGTTTGCCCCATAGTCTACTGCCAGCCGTGTTCTATTACTTCCATAACTCCTTGTGTGGGGGACATCTGGGTGTGCGTAAGACGTTGGAAAAAAATTAAGGAGCAGCTTACCTGGAAAGCAATGAAGGATGTGAGGAGTTTGATAGCACAATGCGAGGAGTTCAAAAGGGCGAAACCCAGTAAAAACAGTAAGAGCGGATTTCTCCAGTCCATACGTGAAATTCGACCCTTTGATAAGCTCTTTATGGACTACTTGGGACCACTACCACGAATCAAACGGGGCAATCGCTGTGTGTTCGTGGTGGTGGATGCCTTTACTCGGTTTGTGTGGCTGCTTCCGAGTCGGACCATCACAGCTGGGACCACAATTGACCTTTTATCGTCCGTTTTTGCGTGTTTTGGACCACCTCGACAACTGGTCAGTGATAACGCTGCGTCTTTTAGGTCACAGGAGTTAAAAAGAATTTGTTTTAGGCATGGGATTAAACATGTAACGACAACGCCTTATTACCCCCAGCCCTCATTCGCTGAGCGTATTAACCAGAATCTGAAATCAGCTCTAATTACTTATCATTCTAATTCCCAGAGGAAATGGGATCTGTCACTGGGATGGTTAAGTCTTGCCTTTAATATCGCCACCCACGAAGCACATACACTCCAGCACGTCTGATGTTAACATATGAGAATTTCCCACTAAGTAATTTTTGCTCGTTGAATGACCTCCTGCCGGAGTGTGCACTCAAGCGATCTGAAGGCCAAATAGGAGGCAGCCCGGCGGAACATTGTGTGGGCTCACAAAAGACAGGCGCGGATGTATAATCGTGGTAGGCACGGACTGCATATTGCGGTTGGCGACACGGTGTATGTAAAAAAAACTTGGACAGTGTAAGGGTGGGAGTGGCATTACCCAGACAATGCTACCTAGGTATGTGGGGCCCTTTAAGGTGATAAAACTTTTGAGCCCAGTGACCTTCCTGGCTGAAAATGTCCAAACTCCTAAACGAGTTCGGGTACACCTCAGCCAGATAAAGCTGGATCGCGAGGCAAGAAATCATGCCAGGAGAACCTAAAGATCATTTTTCCTTGCTACCTCTACCACTGACCTGTTCCCCATCGCACCCACGGGATGTGACTTTAGAGGAGGTTGAGGCGTGCCCATGGGGTTGAATATGGAGTGTGTCCAGAGACACTAACGCGCACCATCGATAGCAAGGGGCGTGGTCGTTTCATGGGTAGGATCGAGGATCGTCCGGGGTCTACCGAGAAAAGGGACAGTACGTGATCGGCGGTGGAGTGTGGCACGTGTGGTAAACAGGAGGGCAGCCGACATGAGCCCAGAGGCGGATTGGACGCAGGAAGCAGCGTCGGTGCGATTCGGAAAGGACGCGTCACCGTGCAATGACAAGTTACTATTTCCCTTTCTTTTCGCCATCGACGACGGTATTTGAGTGGCCGTACTAACCAGCTTTCATGACCTATGAGTGTACTTGTTCCTGTCACCGTGATGGGCACGGCTAGTTCTCATTTGAATAGCGCCAAGTTTGAGTGCCGTTCATTCCTGTGCATTCCAGTGTGAGATGTTCATTTGTAGCTCTCTATTGGTCAACGATAGACGTTAATGATATTTATCACAGCTATTGTTTGCTTGGTGCCCCCCCCCGCCCCCCCCCCAAAAAAAAGGAAACACGCCGTGTGTTATTGAGTGATGAAGTTTAAGGTATAAAAACATATAGTTAGTGACTTTTTTATAGGCGCCACATGTGGTATGGATTTTCTGTACGTGATACAGGGCGCCAAGTGTGTTTTAACCTCGCCACGATTATGTACCTCAATGTGATATATTTCATTCACTTGCCTCTCTAATGATTAAAGTATTTTCAAAATTAGAATGTTAAAAGAGCTAGTGCTCGTCCATAAGGTACTCTGCTACACTGTAGTTATTCTACGTAAATGTCAAGCACCTTACCAATTTGCTTAAAGTGAAATGCGCTAGTGTTCATCTTTCGTAGATGTTAAGCAATTTACTAGTTGTGTAAAAATTTTGTTGAAAGTTACATGCGCTAGTACATCATCTCTCGTAGATGTTAAACGGTTTACCATTTGTTATAATTTTGCTGAAAGAAAATGAGCTAGTGCTCGACCCTATTGTGCTGGACTTTGCTAAACTGTAAGTATTTTACGTAGATGATAAGCACTTTACCAGTTGTCTTCAATTTTCGCTTCGAGTAAATCAGCTGATGTCCGTCGTTATTTGGACGACAGTTTAATCAAGTTACGGCCTGCTGTACTGTTGTTATTCTAAGTAGAAGTTAAGTGGTATTTTTAGTTCTAAAATTTTGGTTCAAGTTATGATTATCACTGATTCGATCACAATATAATTTCTGTTAGCTTGTGCTCTGCTGTGTTGCATGTATTTTACTGAAGTCATACACTTTTCCAGATACAAGCCTTGCTTCTGGTTAAGAAAAAATCTAGACATAGTGAGCTAAAATGCTATTGATGATTTATGAAGGAGAGGTTGTTGATGTCAACAACTTTCAACGCAGAATACAACATGCCTGTGATATTACGCAAAGAGATGCAGACATGATGGATCGTGTTCAGCAATCCTTGCTGTTAAAGAATTCAACTTTGCCACAGCGAAACCGTCATTTTGAACAGTACTTGTAAAACGTCACTGCAGCTTCTGGTCAAGTGTTTCTATGTTAGTTTCGATATGTACAGCTGTATTTAATTCGTTTCTATTAACTGACAACTGCATATTTCTATTTTGTATTCTGCATCTATCAACTCGTTTCTTCAAACTGAATCTGGGGTACAAAAACCAAATTATCGGCCAGCGAAACCCGTACGAGACAGATGTAAGCGCAGTCATTGCTCGCAGTATCTCGCAAACCGTCGCTTGACGCCCCATGCCTCCCCTTCTCATATTGTGCCCTGTTACCGATCTACCCCCTTGGAAAATGTCGCCACACAGTAACCCACAAAAGTCCACTTTCGTGTTTCCAGATTATTACCATTTAATTACATTCTCATTTATTGCCTTAGGAACACGCGGATAACGAATTTGTTTTCAGATGAGTGTGTAACAATTTTCGTGAAATTTTTACTAATTCATGACTCACCCTGTACAATTTTTACTTACTTAGTTTTATGCTATTTGCGTTTTTGTTAACTATTTGTTCGAAAATCTACATCGGGCCAATAGGTAATTTTTTTCGTTGTTATCTCCAGGATAACTTTCTCTGGTCTCCTGGCTCCTTTTGTTACCTGCAAGTCGTAATTTTATTTATACTAATTTACAAATTAATTTAAGCTTATTTCTACCAGAAAGAGACATTGCTTTAAGTTCTTTTAAATATTCTTCTAGCTATCTGGTGGAGGCGAGTTAGTACGTAATATATCGATGAGGACATCTTGCCCTGAAAGTCATCCAGTGAAGCTTCTTTGATAGTGGGAAAGAAATCTCTTCATCTGCGGGCTCTATTATTTCTATATTCTGGGAAGTCGTAGTACGGACAACATTAGGGAAAGCCTACAACAAACAAGGAATCTAAAATGCGTAGCTTAAGACATAGGAGCACATCACTAATGAAAGAGATTTGCTTCATAGTACTGAATTTAGTTTCAAAACCTCCGTTTCCTTGATACTATGTCCTCCGTAAATTAAAAAAAAAAAAAAAAAAAACCCAAAGAGATTACACTAGAAGTTATTTGTTTCGCGGTGTCAAAGATGACTTTCACGTAGCGTCATTGCACCTTATTTCCTTTCCAATACCACCCTCATTTTATACACTGCAGGCCATTATATTTTCTACATCAGAAGAAATGCAGATGACAAACGAGTATTCGTTGGACAAATATACTATACTAGAACTGACATGTGATTACAATTTCACGCACTTTGGATTCATAGAACCTGAGAAATCAGTACCCAGAACAACCAACTCTGGCCGTAATAACGGTCTTGATGCGCTTGGGCATTGAGTCAAATAGAGCTTGGATGGCGTGTAGAGGTACAGATGCCCATGCAGCTTCAACACGATACCACAGATCTTAAAGAGTAGTGACTGGCGTATTGTGACGAGCCAGTTGCTCGGTCACCATTAACCAGACGTTCCCAATTGGTGAGTGATCTAGAGTATGTGCTGGCCAATGCAGCAGTAGATCACTGTCCCTATGCAGAAAGCCTCGTACAGGACCTGCAACATGCGTTCGTGCCTTATCCTGCTGAAATATAGGGTTTCGCAGGTATAGAATGCAGGGTAGAGCCACAGGTCCTAACACATCAGAAATGTAACGGCCACTGTTCAAAGTGCCGTCGATGCGAACAAGAGGTGACGTGTAACCAATTGCACCCCATACCATCTCGCTGGGACATACGCCAATATGGCGATGGCGAATACACGCTTCCAATGTGCGTTCACCGCGATGTAGTCAAACACGGATGCGACCATCATAATGCTGTAAACAGAACATGGATTCATCGGAAAAATTGACGTTTTGCCATTCGTGCACCCAGGTACATCGTTGCGTATACCATCGCAGGCGCTCCTGTCTGTGATGCAGCGTCAAGAGTAATCGCAGCCCTGGTCTCGGAGCTGATAGTCAGTCCATGCTGCTGCAAACGTCGTCGAACTGTTCGTGCAGACGGTTGTCGTCTTGCAAACGTCCCCATCTGCTGACCCCCCAGGGGGCCCACAGTTCTTTTGTGGGTACGTGTGTGGCGTGCACGGGGCCCCGAGCCGGAGCAGCCTTTCTTCTGCCCCAGACTGCTTCACTTTCCCTCCCGGTTTATGCCTTCGCCCGGAGACGGGCATATTTAGCGAGTTCAGGTGTTTTCTTGTTGTCGTTTCTCTTATTCCTTGGTTCCTTCCTTTCTTACCCTTTGTTTCTTTCTCTCCTTATACTCTCTTAGCCTTCTCCTCCTCATTAGTCTCCGCCTCGGCGTTTGAGACACTTCCTTCCTTATTCCCCTTCACTTCCTCTATTCTTCTTCTTTCCTCCCTGTGCGTGTCTGAAGGCCGACCCACGCATTATCATGCGTAGCGGGTGACGGGGTAACGCGTAATTCCCCGCCCCAGGTAGACAAGTAGGGCACGTACGTACCCCCTGGTAAAGGCCAGGCCCAGGGAGGGGTGATTACCCGAGCTGGTACCTTCCGAACATGCCGATTGGTCCCTCCGTCAGTTCTCGGGAGGTGTGACCTCAGGTGTGAACAATCACCTAAGGCGGGTAAGCCCTCGGAGAAGGCCCCCACTAGGAAGGAGCGCGCCATCGGAGACGCCGGTAATCTCGGGGGACACTTCCGCGATGACTTCCTTCTCTTCTTCACTGACGTTGACCCAGAAACGTAAGATTCGCCTCAGCAAAAGAAGACTCTGCCTAATTTACCGAAATTTCTTGTCTCGCACCGACGGTAAAAATTTCACGTCTGTAAATCCTTTCGTTATACAGAAAGGTGATGATGCAATTGCTGGCCCTGTTAAAACCTGTTCACGTCAGCGCAATGGCACATTGTTGCTGGAAGTGGACAGTGCTTTCCAAGCCCAGAAACTTATCTGGACTTATCCGCACCGCACACTCAACTCGTCACGGGGGGGTAGTTTTTACGAGATCACTTGACAGGTTGTCTGATGACATCCAGTCCTATATGTCCGATCAGGGTGCGACAGCCGTCCACAGGGTGATGTGAAAAGGTAGATAAACAGTTGACACCGACTCGTATTGTGTTTTTGACATTCGACAGAGTTGAACTCCCGTCGAAGGTCAAAGCAGGGTACGAAATTATCTCAGTCCGCCCTTATATTCCAAACCCAACGCGCTGCTACCAATGCCACAGGTACAACCATACCCGTGAACATTGCCCACATGCAGCAAAATGTCACTTGTGGTAGGACACCCACGAGGGCTATTGCCCACCTCCGCCCCTCACTGCCTTAACTGCAACGGTGACCATGCGGCTTCCTCTTGCGACTGCCCTGTATACAATGATAAGGTCATCCAGCAAATTCGAGTTACGGAAAAGGTATCGACATCTGCCGCTCGAAAGTTGTTGGCGAGTCGAAAGCCCACTGTCCTCCCAGCAGGTACATACAGTAAGGTACTCACCTCAACTCGACCTACCAAGGATTCCAGTACCCAAACTTGGGACTTCACTTTCGCTGACACAGTTGTGCGATCCGAAAGCCCGAAGATTGCCCGTTCCACGTCCCCGCTTCCTCCTGCTGCTTCTAAGGTACAGTCTTCGTCAAACTCTAGTAAACCGCGAGCACCTAAACAAGATGCCCAGACCTTGAAAAAGGAACCGGTCGGTGAGGATTTTCTGCATTCTCAGGCTTCCCAACCATCAACTGCCTCTTCTCACCGTCACTCTTCGAGAAGAGCCAACAAGTAAGAGTACCTCTCCTTCCGTGCCGAGGCGTGACCCATCCGTCACGCCGTCCAACAGTTGCCAGCCTCGGCCGTCTTCTGTTTCACCGGGTCGCTCCGTTTGCTGGGCACCCGGCCCTCTACAGGCGGTGGAAACTGCCCCTCCTGCTAAAATCAGGGAGGTGGCAGGCGCGTCGGTCGAACCAATGGAACATGACCCTTTCCCCACAGACAGCGATAGCAGTGCTCCCTTGAAATCCGGTCCTCAGCGGCCGTCACGGTGACCCCGCTTGCTAGTTGGTTATTATCCTTATTTCTTATCTAATTTTTTATCATGGCGCTCCTTCAATGGAATATTCGCGGCATTCGTTCCAATCGGGAGGAGTTAAAACTACTCCTTCGGTTGCACTGCCTGCTTCTAGTCTGTCTACAAGAAACTAAGTTGCGTCCACGTGATCGTGCAGACTTTCCACACTACACCTCTGTGCGGTTCGACCTGCCACCCGTGGAAGGTGTCCCAGCCCATGGAGGGGTTCTGATGTTCATTCGAGACGTCCATTACCATCCCATTACATTGCATACTCACCTACAGGCAGTTGCCGTCCGCATCAATTTATCCACATCTGCCTTCTCCCTCTGTAATATCTATTCGCCATCATCTGCCCTTATAGGGCAGATGTGCTACACCATGTTGACCAGCTCCTTTCACCTTTCGTGTTGGTAGGCGACTTTAATGCCCACCACCCCCTATGGGGCTCTCCGGCACCTTGTCCGAGAGGCTCCCTTTTGGTGGACCTCCTCCAACACCTCGATCTTGTCTGTCTCAACACCGGTGCACCGACCTTCTTTTCATCCACAACTCATACTTATTCCCATATAGACCTCGCAATATGCACTCCTCAGCTTGCCGGTCGGTTTGAGTGGTATGCACTTTCTGACACGTACTCAAGTGACCATTTCCCATGTATCATCCACTTCCTGCATCATTCCCCATCTCCTCGTCCCACCAGTTCGGACATTTCTAAAGCCGACTGGGGGCTTTATTCTTCCATGGCTGTTTAACACGACCAGAATTTTCCCAACTGTGACAGTGAGGTCGAATACCTCACAGAGCTTATTCTCACTGCTGCTGAACGTTCCATACCTCGTACATCCTCTTCTCCACGTCGTGTCCAGGTCCCTTGGTGGACTGCAGCCTGCCGCGACGCGCTTCGAGCCCGGCGCCGTGCTTTACGCACCTTCCGCCGCTACCCGACTTTGGAGAATCAATTATAAACGTATCAGAGCGCAATGTCGTCGTATCATAAACGACAGCAAGAAAGCTTGCTGGACTGCTTTTACTAGTTCTTTTAACCGTTTTACTCCCTCCACGGTTGTTTGGGGTGGCCTACATAGTTTATCCGGCACAAAGGTCCACTCCCCGATTCCTGGCCTGACCGTGGAGAACGCAGTCTTCGTGGACCCCGCTGATATTTCCAACGCATTGGGCCGTTTCTTTGCGGAGGTTTCGAGCTCTGCCCATTACCACCCTGCCTTTCTCCCTCGCAAACAGGTAGAGTAGGCACGGCCGCCTTCTTTCCACTCTTTTAATCGTGAAAATTATAACGCCGCCTTCATCATGCAGGAGCTAGACCGTGCTCTCGCCCTGTCCCGATCTTCTGCTCCCGGGCCCGATTCCATTCATATTGAGATGCTGAAGAACCTCTCTCCTGCGGGCAAGTGCTTTCTTCTTAGTACCTACAATCGCATATGGACTGAAGGTCATGTTCCCACAAGTTGGCGTGAAGCCATTGTTGTCCCCATCCCCAAACCAGGGAAGGACAAACACCTTCCTTCCAGTTATCGCCCCATTTCTCTTACGAGCTGCGTCTGTAAGGTGATGGAACGCATGGTTAACGCTCGGTTGGTCTGGCTCCTCGAATCTCGCCGCCTCCTGACTAATATCCAATGCGGTTTTCGACACCGCTCTGCTGCTGATCACCTCGTTACGTTGTCGACCTTCGTTATGAACAACTTTCTAAAGCGTCAAACAGTAGCAGTGTTCTTCGACTTGGAGAAGGCATACGATACCTGTTGGAGAGCGGGCATTCTCCGCACATTGCACACATGGGGCCTTCGGGGCCGCCTTCCTCTTTTCATTCAAGCGTTTTTAGCGGATCACAAGTTTCGGGTATGGGTGGGCTCTGTTTTGTCAGATACGTTTTGCCACGAGAATGGGGTACCACAGGGCTCCGTCTTGAGTGTGGCGCTCTTTGCCATTGCAATCAATCCGATTGTATATTGCCTTTCAGCCGACGTCTCCGGATGTCTTTTTGTTGACGATTTCGCAATTTATTGTAGCGTCCAGCGGACGTCTCTTGGAGCGTTCTCTTCAACGCTGTCTTGACCGTCTATATTCCTGGAGCATCGCAAACGGCTTCCGATTCTCCACTGAGAAACGGAGTGTTTAAACTTCTGGAGATAAAAGGAATTTCTTCCACCTTCTCTACATCTCGGCCCTGTTGCTCTCCCTTTCTGGAGACTACGAAATTCTTAGGAATCATGTTGGATCGGAAACTTTGCTGGTCCACACACGTGTCCTACCTGGCTGCCTGTTGTTCCCGACCCTTTAATGTTCTTCGTGTCCTCAGTGGCACGTCATGGGGAGCGGATCGTACCGTCCTGCTTCACCTTTACCAGGCCATTGTTCAGTCGAAGCTCGATTACGGAAGCCTTGTATACTCTTCTGCACGGCCGTCGATTCTCCGCCGTCTCAACTCTATCCACCATCGGGGATTACGTCTGGCGACCGGTGCATTTTATACTAGCCCTGTTGAAAGTCTGTATGCCGAGGCTCCTGTATTACCCTTGACCAATCGACGTGACATACTCTTGTGTCGGTACACATGCCGCCTGCGGTCGATGCCCAACCATCCATCTTACCAATTATTTTTTGACGACTCCCTCGATCGCCAATATCAGTTGTCTGCGATTGCCTTGCTTCCACCTGGAGTTCGGTTTCGCCGCCTACTACAGCGGCTCGATTTCACCCTTCCTTCCACCTTTCAGTTGAGCGAAAGCCCATTGCCACCGTGGCATCAGGCCCAGGTTCACACTCACCTTGAACTTAGTTCGCTCCCCAAGGAGAGCACTCCGGATTTGGTATACCGCTCGAGGCTTGTCGAACTCCGTTCGCGGTTCGATAATGCCATATTTATTTACACTGATGGTTCCAAGAGCACTGACGGTGTCGGATCTGCCTTTTTTTTTTCGTTGGGGACAACCTGTTCCAATAAAAGCTTCTTGACCGCTGCTCGAATGTCACGGCTGAGCTTTTTGCCCTCCACCAGGCCGTTTTGTACACCTGCCGCCACCGCGAACCTTTCTATGCAATATGTTCGGACTCCCTTAGTGCCCTGCAGAGTCTTAAGGACCCTTTCTCGAACCATCCTCTCGTGTATCGGATCCAACGCTCCCTCCAGTTGCTAGCTGATGACAGCTGTCACGTTTCTTTCCTGTGGGTCTTGTATACTCTTCTGCACGGCCGTCGATTCTCCGCCGTCTCAACTCTATCCACCATCGGGGATTACGTCTGGCGACCGGTGCATTTTATACTAGCCCTGTTGAAAGTCTGTATGCCGAGGCTCCTGTATTACCCTTGACCAATCGACGTGACATACTCTTGTGTCGGTACACATGCCGCCTGCGGTCGATGCCCAACCATCCATCTTACCAATTATTTTTTGACGACTCCCTCGATCGCCAATATCAGTTGTCTGCGATTGCCTTGCTTCCACCTGGAGTTCGGTTTCGCCGCCTACTACAGCGGCTCGATTTCACCCTTCCTTCCACCTTTCAGTTGAGCGAAAGCCCATTGCCACCGTGGCATCAGGCCCAGGTTCACACTCACCTTGAACTTAGTTCGCTCCCCAAGGAGAGCACTCCGGATTTGGTATACCGCTCGAGGCTTGTCGAACTCCGTTCGCGGTTCGATAATGCCATATTTATTTACACTGATGGTTCCAAGAGCACTGACGGTGTCGGATCTGCCTTTTTTTTTTCGTTGGGGACAACCTGTTCCAATAAAAGCTTCTTGACCGCTGCTCGAATGTCACGGCTGAGCTTTTTGCCCTCCACCAGGCCGTTTTGTACACCTGCCGCCACCGCGAACCTTTCTATGCAATATGTTCGGACTCCCTTAGTGCCCTGCAGAGTCTTAAGGACCCTTTCTCGAACCATCCTCTCGTGTATCGGATCCAACGCTCCCTCCAGTTGCTAGCTGATGACAGCTGTCACGTTTCTTTCCTGTGGGTCTCTGGCCACGTGGGAGTGTCCGGGAATGAGACCGCCGACACAGCAGCCAAGGCCGCAGCTCTTTTGCCTTTTGCGTCCCATCGGACGATGTTCAACGGGCTCTTCGCCGGAGTATCGTGTCGCAATGGCACAGTGCGTGGTTTTCAATGTACAACAATAAATTGCGAGCTGTAAAACCGATCCCGACCGTTTGGAGGACCTCCTCACGCCCCTCTCGGCGGGAGGAGGTCATCCTGGCCCGGTTGCGGATCGGTCACTGCCGTTTCAGCCACCGTCACTTGCTATCCGTTGACCCTGCACTGCTGTGCTTTTGCGGTGCACTGCTGACAGTGCGACATGTTTTACTGTCTTGCGTAATTTTTAATCATCTCCGTGTAGCCCTTCACTTTCCGTCTACTGTGGAGGAAATTTTAGCTGTTGACACACGAGCAGCTGCTAGAGTTTTGCGTTTTATCAACTTGGCCAACTTATCCAAGAATATTTAACCCTTTTAATTGTCTTTTATCTTTCGTTTTTAGCATCTTGTTGATGTTCTGACAGTTACCTTTTTTCTTTGAGATCATAGCGAATCTATGTTCTTGGCTGGGCGCTATGACCATAGAAGTTGTGCGACCTAAAACAAAAAAAATCATCTGCTGACTCAGGGATCGAGACGCGGCTTCACGATCCGTTGCAGCCATGCAGATATGATGCCTGTCATTGCGACTGCTAGTGATACAAGGCCGTTGGGAGCTGGCATGGCGTTCCGTATTGCGCCCTCCTGAACCCACCGATTCCATCTTGACAGTCATTGGATCGCGACGAACGCGAGCAGCAGTGTCGTGATACGATAAACAGCAATCGCGAGAGGCTACAATCCGACCTTTGTCAAAGTCGGAAACGTGACGGTACGGATTTCTCCTCCTTACACGAAAAATCACAACGTTTCACCAGGCAATGCCGTCGACTGCTTTTTGCGAATGAGAAATCGCTTGCAAACTTTCCTGATGTCAGCAGGTTGTAGATGTCGCCACCGGCACCAACCTTGTGTGAACGCTCTGGAAAAGCTAATCACTTGCATATCAGTATCTTCTTCCCGTTGGTTAAATTTCGCGTCTGTAGTATGTCACCTTCGTGGTGTAGGAATTTTAATGGCCTGGAGTGTGTTTGTTGATTATATTCTCATAACTGCACAGGATGAAGCGCAAGTACTGAATGTTCGACGTATTGGGATATATATACAAAATCTATTGAAGATGTTTCAATCACTCAGTTTTTTTTTCGCATTAGTATATTATATATTAGTATATTTCCGCATGGTAGATAGACTTGACTGTACGCACTCGCTGGACTTCGCTCAGCTGGTAGAATTTCTTGTCGTTGAAACATACCCGATATAGCCCACGGATACTCCAAACAGGCAATACCACTGCGCCGTTGTTAGTAAACCACGAGCTCTTCGCGCAGAGTCAGCGGATTGTAAAGTGTTCTCGTCGCTACCACTTGGTAACGGGAGCTCGACACGGTCAAAGGAAAGCGTGCCGGGGTGGATCTCACTAGCAGCAAGTGCTGCCCTTGCCCTACACAGGAATGCCAACCGAATCACGCCGAGTGGAGCCGCTCTAGCTCCCTTTGTTAACAGGACGCGAGTTCGTCGGTGCATATGTGTTTCCGTCCGATATTGAAATTCCTTCGTAGAACAAATGAACTTACATCAAAGCAGCGGAGAATACACTGCACCGATTTCTGCTACGCTAGAATAGTTAGAGCAAACCTCGGGATGGATAAAAGTTTTCTTCGCTCTTCACGACAATGGTAATCCTTCCGGTGTAAAACATTCCGGTGTGAAACACTAATTACATAGTCTGAATAAAGTAGTAGAGAGGTTAGTGACGTCTAGATGGCGTTTTACAGATTTATATGGCACCTTGTCTAGTGAGTGTCTGGTTGCGTAAAGTATGACTAACTTCACAGCAGCGTCATTGAAACGTTACAGGGAAGTGATTTGAAGCTGGAATCCATATTTCTAGACTTCAGGAAGGCTTTTGAAACTGTAGCTCAAGAGGGTCTTTTAATCATTTTGCGTGCTTATTTTATATCGCTACAATTGTGCGACTGGATTTGTGATTTCCTACCAGAAAGGATAAAGTACGTTGTAACTGACGGAACGTCGTCGAGTGAAACAGAAAAAAATCTCTCGTTCCCCTTGGAACTTGGAAGTGTTACAGGGCTCGTACTGTTCCTTATCTTTGTGAAAGATTTAGGAGACACTGTTGTGAGACGGTGGCTGTAATTAGTCTATTTTTCATACTAACCTTGTGTCACTGTATCTTTCTCTTTGCGCTAATTATTGAAATATGTAACACTTTTCTCTGTAGATCTTTTATTTTGATTTCTGTGCCTTTAGGGACACATCAGGGGTGATGGGCTCCTGGGATTGTGGTACATTAAATGTTTATATAAAATTTCGTGATTTTAATGCTTACTGGCGCAGCTTGGCTGCTAAAAAGTGGTTTTCCATGACACGACATAGTTCACACTTGGCCACTCCTACCATAGGATGAACGACATAGTTCACACTGTGACCCACTCTCTTACAATGTTCTCGGATAATGCTGTCGTTTATCTGTTAGTAAAGTCACCAGAAGATCAAAAGCAACTGCAATTGCGTGAAAAGTCTTCCATATGAGCACTGAAAATAATCCACTAAACTTCATGTACACCACAAATTAGTTAAATGTACACGCCGTAAATTTAAATTCCTTCGAATAATTACGAACAACTCAAATTGGAAAGAGCATTTAGAATTTACTGTAGGAAAGGCTACGTTTAATTCGCAGAACAGAAGATTCAACAGTTCTACCAAAGAGACAGACTACACAACATTTGTGCAAGGGATTTTGGTATATTGTTGTCGATAGTGGGGTTTAGAGAAAATTCAGGGAAGGGCAGCTCGTTTTGGATTATCGCGAAGTAGGGGCGAGAGTGTCAGGAAAGCCGCGGCGGAGCGGCCGAGCGAATTGATGTGCTATGCTACGATGCGCGAGGCCGTTCCCCGTCGGGGGTTCGAATCTCTCCTCGGGCCGTCTTTAGTATAAACTATTTCATAAGTAGTTAATACGTTTACGGAATGATGACTCCATAGTTTAAGTCCCATACGCTTGACGTTCATTTGAAGTGTCACGGAAGTAATGCTCGAGTTGCGGTGGAAATCATTAAGAGAAAGGTGATATTCATTTAACGGGATTTATTTGAGAATAAAACAGGAGAAAAGATGTAGGTGTCCTTTTCTCCGCGCTATTAGAGAAAGGGAACAGTAGAGTATTTATGTTGATGTAGATTTACGTAGGTGTTTCCAACTGTATTGCCATCCAGATCTAAGCGACTACTTCATGTTTCACAGGACCCATACGCCTATCACCACCGTAATTCGAGTAGTATTGTGAGATTTTCTCTTATCCAGACATTCAGTCGGTACATAGCATTGGAGCCGCCCCTCTGACAGCTAACCTTCCGCATCGGTGGTTGCCCCCTGGTTACCACTGGTTGCCCCTGGTTACTACTGGCTGGCTATTGCCTGGCCACCCGACCGGCTCTGAGCTATGCAGGCAACGCCTGACCGCCCGAGCGGAAACGCCTCTCAAGGGACCGCGAGATCTATACAGGGCGCTGCTGCTGGGTTGCGTAATACCCCACAGCTTCCAGCAGGCCGGGAAGCGTACCGACCCAGGCACATAAATCCTGCCATACATAATACTGGAGCATAGTTTGCAACCGCAATATTTAGAACGGCTAGAAAGAATTGTCTCATAAAAAATGAATACATACATACATACATAAAATAAAACACACAATTTTTCCTGGAACTACAAACTCCGATGGATATTGAGCTTTCTGCGCTTCTGAGACACTCTCCAACACAGAACACTAAAAAGGTAATTAGAAGCGATGGAGCGTAAAATGTTGAGAAAAATCCCAGATCTATTAAATGAGGATTGTGAACATCATTCTGAAGGATGTACTCGATATCCCTTGTATTCCGGCTCTAGTCCGTGTAAGCGACGGGATATACGTTGCCTAATCAGAGCCACGGTGATGCAGCTATTTCACAGGATACCCGGAGCCTCCACCAAACGATGTCGCGTTGAAATGGAAGCAGGCTCGACTTCGAAGACAGGGTTGTCAACTGAACACAGCACTTACACTGAAAGCAGGTTTATTGCGAACTGAAACGCACACGCAGCACTGACTGCCTCTCTGGCAGAGTGCTCTGCTATTTATACACAGACAGAATGTACCAGAATATAGAAGAATAGTTAACACAATAAACAAGTAGAAATTACAAGTGAACATAAGAAACATGTAGAACATTCTGGAAATGTTAATTACAAAGAAATAATTTTTTGCCGGTGGATGGGATGAAACCGGCGACCTTCAGCACCGCAGTCGGTGACGCTATCTCTTGCGCCACTCCGCCAGTCGGTTAACGTGGGTCTCGCGCCAATATTAAAAAAAAAAAAAACCCTCAGAAATTGTAGCCACAATGCACGGTTGGAAAAAATGGACTCGAATAGCTTAACGCTCCAAATTCACGCATTGTTAAGGAACAAAGACGCTAGAACTGAACTGGTGCAGTCAAAAAAGAATTAAGAATTAGATATTAGGATCTCGAAATCTACAGGACTGAAGTGAAATCAGAAAAATCACGGGACTTTGAGGAAGAAGAGAGCAATCCTAACCCGTGTACACGTAGACGGTCTGCGCTACGAAAACACACCCATTCGTTGCGTGTGAAGGAGTACAGGGCAATGAAGAAAACTTCAAAATGTTGATTCCAAACGATAATTAGTGATCCGTTCGTGAATAAGAAGACTACATAAATCAATGTAGATAATGACCAGAGAAAGTGTTTTTAGTGACATAATGCAATGTCATACATGTATTCAGTTTCTTTCTGTGATATATTGACGGACTGTTCAAACACACCAATACATATGTCGCTTACCAAATACGACGAAACAATGTAATCAAACCAAAACTTCTTATGTACTTAATCCCAGGTATATAGACGTACATAAATTTCATTGCCAAGACTGTGAGAATTTCTGCATAGAGTAAACAGGTGATAAACTCCTTTATTAGATCCAAAGAACACCTGAGACAGACACACAGTGAACAGGAACAACACAGTAAAATGGAGTAACATAGTAAAAGGAAAAAACGCAACAGATCAATTTGCACACCACATGAAAAATTTAAACATAACATGAAAAGGCCTAGTAGTGAATTTCTTGAGAGATAGAGAAATCATTCCACACACACACACACACACACACACACACACACACACACACACACACACACACACACACACGCGCGCGCTGGGTGCGTTGGGTGTTGTGGGGATGGGATGGGATGAGATGGGATGGAAGGACTGCAAGGGAGTGGGTAAAGGTTGGGTGAAAATCATGGCTGCAGAGGGACGTGGCACTAATTTACAAGGAACACTAAGGTTGATAGGAGGGGTATATGTCAGGACGTAGGGCGTCATTCGGAAGAGGAATCTGATGAAAGTTACCCTCGGATAGGATGTGGAGAGTATGGAGGTGGAGAGAGGGGGGAACATCCGGGATTCAGGAGGATAGGACCAGTGGGTGACTAGATTCTATTTTGCTGGAGGTGCGAAGATGTTCAAGGAATTTTAAAAGGTGGGGGAAATGGATAAGATCATATAGGATCTGCGTGGGGGAAGGGAGGCGGATACGTTAAGTGAGGCGGAGGGCGTGGCCTGTTAGGATCTGGAGGGACTTATAGTAGGAGGGCTGGATGGAAGCTACACAAGACGGAACACATTAGGGAACAGTAGGTGTAGAGGATGGTGGAGGGTTTCAATCCCCATGTCCAGCCGGAAAGGAGCTTGAGAGGGCCTTTTGTCGGACAGTTTTAAGGTGAGGATTCCAGGAAAGGGAACGATCAAGGGTGAGGCCTAGGTATCTAAGGGTGGTGGTTTGTGGGATGAGACGGTCATGGAAAGTAAGGTAGAGGTCGTGGAGGCGGAAGGAGCGGGTGGTACGACCTATGATGATTGCCTGGGATTTGGTAGGGTTGACAGTTAGGAGCCACTGGTTACATCAGGAGTAAAATTCCGATAGGTGAGTCTGGAGGAGGTGTTGGGAGCGAGCGAGGAAGGGGCGAGAGCTAGGAAGGCGGTGTCATCAGCAAACTGGACGAGATGGACGAGAGGCTGGGGTTGGGGCATATCTGCGGTATATAGCAGATAGAGGAGGGGGGAGAGGACTGATACCTGGGCACCACAAAGGAGGGGTGGAACAAACGGAAGTTGGAGTTGTTGACAGTGACGTAGGATGGGCGATTGGAGAGAAAGGACGCAATGACGTGGACATAATTAATGGGAAGGGCGTAGGTCTGAAGTTTGAATAGGAGACCGGAACGCCACACACGATCGTAGGCCTACTCGATGTCGAGAGAAACAATGGCGCGACGGGAATAAACTTGGATGGATAGGAGGTGGACGAGGCGTAGTAGTTGGTCATCGACAGAGGAGGGTCGGAAGGCACATTGGGAGAAGGGGAGGAGTTGGTGTTGACGGAGATATTGGTGAATACGGCGAGAAAGGATAGTTTCCAGAACTTGGCTGAACACTGAGGAGAGGTAGATAGGACGATAGGAAGAGGCATCAGAGGGTGGTTTGTCGGATTTTAGGAACATCCGGATACAGGATGTCTTCCTCAGGTCGAGGATAACATTATATAAGGAGGCTAGGGCTGCATGGAAGGACGTCGGACAGCACGGAGGTGCAATATGTGAGGTGATCGTGACCGGGGGCAGTGTTGCGTTTGGTGCGAAGTGTAGATTCAATGTCCAGGGCGGTGATGAGAGTGTTGAGTTCTGAGAACGGAGGGATGTGGTCCAAATACTGGAATCATGGGGGCGAGCGGAGGGGAGGACGTATCGGTTCGCTCATGGACGCCGGGAGAGCGGGAGTAGTCAAATCCAGGATTATTGGGTAGGGCATATACTTCGGAGAGGTAGTCAGCAAACTTCTGTGCCTTACTGTGCCTTACTGATATCAAACTGATGGCATGTAAAGAAATAAAAACGTACAGCTTTGTCTTTCAAGAAATATAAGTATATTCAAATGAATTTTTGTAATTAAAAGCTTACATTTGCATAACTGAAACCTCTCATTCTTTTGATTTCTTAGAAAGTCTTGGTTGTTCGTTCTAAGACATAAGGAGGTTGCTGCGGTGCTGTCTCAATTCCTGGCTGTTCGTCCAAAGGTGGGAGATCTTCGTGACGTTGTAGGAAGTGGTACCACAGCAGTGAGTGCACAAAGCTGAGCACTGAAGCCCACCTCTCAGACAGTTGCACGTTCTCGTGCATCCCTTCTTGCACTTACATGACAGCGATCTGAAATGATTTAGTGGGGCTGGTTCACATAATGTTGTTGTTGTCTTCGACCAACCCGACTGTGAGGCATCCTTCGCCATTCCCGACCATTTTTGCACTTTGTGATATGTACGGTAAGAATGGAAGGAAGCAGCTTCTTTGGTCAGGGACAGATGTCACAATTCCACTTTCCCCCCCAGGGGGCCCACAGCTCTTTTGTGGGTACGTGTGTGGCGCACACGGGTCCCCGAGCCATTGCAGCCTTTTTTCCTGCTTTCCCCAGGCTGCATTACCCCTCCTAGTTCCCCCTCCTTCCCATCCCAATTCCTCCTTCCCACCCACTCCAACCCCGTCTCTCGGTGGTACTCTGGATGACGGCTTGGCTATCCCATGGTACCGATTGTCCTGCACTTTGGTTTTGTCTGCTGTGTACACCGGTTTTTGGACCAGTTTGGTCCCCCTCGGGGTTTGACCTTCCATACCAAAATTGTCCGATAATGTGTGAGCCAATTGGGGAAGAACTCCCGACCTAGCCCCTACGGTGCGGGTCCTATCCTTTCCTTTCCACTTCCTTTCCTCGCTGTAGCCCCCATCCCCTGCTAGGTCCCCAGCACGTGTAGCCAGTCCGTGTGGGGGGGGGGGCTGTTATGTACCCTTTGGCTGAGCCCCCTGACACCACAGGGATCACACTACTGGTGTCTGAGCTGCGACCTCTCCATGCAAGCCAAGGAGTTGATGCCTGTCCTCGGGGGTATCAGAACTCCCGGCAATGGCCATCGTGCCAGGTGGCCTTTGCTGAGGCTGGGTGGCGCCCATGGAGAGAGCCCCGGTTTCGGAGTGGGTGACACCAGGGCGGACGTCTAGCCCCATGAAAAGAGTTAGACTCCAAAATGGTCGTGCATCGGCCGTCTCTCAAGACAGGAAGAGATCGTTTAATGCTGCTACTGCGGATAAGAGGATGTTTCCCTCCCTTGCTACCCCTTGGGAGGAAGGCCAGGCTCGCCGGTTAGGAGCAAAACCCTTTCCTCGCTATCTCGTTTGCTCAAGGACTGATGGAGGAACTTTTACTACCACCAAACCTCTGTTCTTTGTCGAGACCATAGAGGAAAAGTTTGGTGAAGTGGAATCTATGGGTAAGCTTAGATCTGGCTCATTACTCATTAAAACAGTCTCGGAAGCCCAGTCTGAAGCTTTGCTCGCCTGCACCACCCTTGGCGACATTCCAGTAACAATTGTCCCGCACAAATCCTTGAATATGGTACTGGGTGTGATATTCCACCGGGACCTCCTCCTTCAAACTGATGAGGAGCTTAGGGCCTATCTCGAGCGGCGTGGTGTACATTTTGTTCGCCGCGTTCAGAGGGGACCTAAAGATAACGGTGTCGATACTGGGGGCTTTATCTTGGCCTTCGAGGGGGACACCCTCCCAGAGAAGGTCAAGATAATGATATATCGATGTGAAGTGAAGCCCTACATTCCACCTCCCATGCGGTGTTTTCGATGTATGAGGTTTGGTCATATGTCCTCTCGCTGTACAGCAGTCCCAGTATGCGGTGATTGTGGAGGCCCACTACATGAGGGGAGCCCCTGTGTTCCTCCGCCGGTGTGCGTCAACTGTCAACAACACCACTCTTCACGGTCGCCAGATTGCCCTATGTTCAAAAAAGAAAAGAAGATACAAGAGTACAAATCCCTGGAGCGTTTGACGTACCCTGATGCCCGCAGTAAATATGAACGTCTGCATCCCGTGCAAATGGCGACGACCTTCGCTACGACGTTATCGTCTAGCCTTTCACCCTCCCCTTCCCACTCCCATCTCCCCCCTACACCCTGTATACACCCCTCCCTCACATCTACCTCTCCTGTAGCTCCTGTAGCCCTCCCTTTGTGTCCCACCCCTTCCCAGCCGGAGAAGTGCACCCCTTCTCCGTCGCCTGCCGGTGACAGTGCCCTATCTCAGGGCCTTCCGTCCCGGCGTTCCCCAGATCGGAGATCTTCGACCTCCAGCCGGCCATCGGACTCCCAGTCAGTGAGTTCAAAGGTCGCCCGATCCTCGTCAGTACCAGACCTAACTGACAAAAGTCCTCTCTCTGGGGCGGGTCCTGCCCGTCCCACACGAGAGAAGGAGAAGGAGAAGGAGAAGGAGAAGGAGAAGAAGAAGAAGAAGAAGAAGAAACCAAAGTTACAAGATAAAGCCCCTCCGGTACCAACGGAGGTGCCAACTGTGCTTTCGCAACTCGCTCATCCCATTGAGCCCGAGGCTGATCAGCTATTTATGGATGTTGTCCCTTCTTCTTTGGTGACGGATGCTGACAAAGCAGCGTGACAGACGTTATGCCATTCGCTTTCCGTCTAGATCCTCGTGATGTGATCATCCAATGGAACTGTAATGGTTACTACCGTCACCTCTTGGAGATTAAACAGCTAATCTCTCTCTCTTCTGCGGCCTGTGTCGTCCTGCAGGAATCGAGGTTTATGGATGCACATTCACCGACCCTCCGTGGGTTCCGTGCTTTTTGTCGGAACCGGGTTGGTCCCCTCCAGGCGTCTGGTGGGGTTTGTACTTTGGTCCGGACAGATATTGTCAGTACCTGGATTCCTCTCCAAACTCCATTGGAAGTGGTTGCTGTCCGGGTTCACTTGGACACTCAATTGACCATTTGCAACCTCTACCTTCCACCTGACAGGCCACCTACACTCACGTCCCTAGTGGCCCTCCTTCAGCAACTCCCCCGTCCTTACCTCATCCTTGGGGACTTCAATGTCCACCATCCTTTGTGGGGCAGTGCTTATACATCTAGCCGGGGCCGCCTCATAGACCAGTTTCTTGCTGACCACAATCTGAGCCTTCTCAACGATGGTTCCCCAACTCATTTTAGTGCCGCTCACGGCACCTTTTCTGCCATAGACCTCTCTCTCACTTCTCCTTCTCTCCTTCCTTTATTTCACTGGTCGGCGTATGACGACCTCTGCGATAGCGACCACTTTCCGTTGATCCTTTCACTTCCCTCACACCTACCACGAGCCAGGGTACCCCGCTGGTTATTCCGTCGTGCTAATAGGCCGCTATATACATCCCAGGTTGTGTTCCCATCTTCCCCCTCAGGCTGTATAGATGATATCATACGCCAAATGACCAACATGATTACCCAAGCTGCCAACGCCGCTGTTCCCCGATCGACAGGCCCTCCTACTCGCCGGCCTGTCCCTTGGTGGAATGCAACTGTTGCCGCAGCCATTCGCGAGCGCCGTAGGGCCTTGCAACATCTTAAGCGCCACCCTTCCTTGCTGGTCTCATAAATTTCAAACGTCTGCGTGCCAGAGCTCGTTACTTAATCAAAGTAAGCGGACATGCTGGGAGCATTTTGTCTCCTCGTTGGGTTCTTCTGTCCCTTTGACAAGAGTGTGGGCTATGCTCCGATCTATCCAAGGTAGCTGGCGGCCGTCTTCGGTCCCTGGTCTTGCCCTGCCTGATGGGGTCTGCACAGAGCCATCTGTTGTTGCAGGACATCTTGCAACTCACTTCGCCAATGTATCAGCGACAACTTCATATCCGGCGACCTTTCTCCTTCAGAAACACCAGGCCGAAACCTTCAAATTAGGCTTTACTTCTCACCAGGTGGAACCATATAACGAACCTGGGAGCTATCGCTGGCCCTCTCCTCTTCTCGTGATTCAGCACCTGGCCCTGACGATATCCATAATCAATTGCTGAAACACCTCAACCCTCTCACAACGACAATTTCTCCTAAAAGTTTTTAACCGTATTTGGCTTCAAGGGGTGTTCCCCTCCCAGTGGAGGGAGAGTATTGTGGTCCCTGCCCTCAAGCCTGGAAAGGACCCGTCGGCGCTGGACAGTTATCGACCAATAAGCCTGACAAGTGTCCCCTGTAAACTACTTGAACGGATGGTAGCCTGCAGATTATGCTGGGTTCTTGAATCCCGGGGACTTCTCTCACCTTACCAGTGTGGGTTCCGGGAGGGACGATCCCCTATTGACCATTTACTTCGACTGGAGACTGCGATCAGACAGGCCTTCTCTAAAAGACATCATCTGGTAGCAGTCTTCTTCGATCTGCATAAGGCGTACGACACTGCTTGGCGTCATCATATTTTACGTTCTCTTCATGACTGGGGCCTCAGTGGCTCCTTCACAATTTTTATCCAACAGTTTTTATCCCACCGCCTGTTCCGTGTCAGAGTTGGCTCTTCCTTTAGCTCCTCTAGGATACAGGAGAACGGTGTCCCCCAGGGCTCAGTGTTGAGTGTTACACTTTTTCTAATCGCCATAAATGGGTTGGTGAGCTCTGTTGGGTCACTGGTAACCCCGGCATTGTATGTCGACGACTTTTGCATATGGTACAGCTCCTACTCATTAGCCTCTACTGAACGCCAGCTCCAGAGCGCCATTCGGCGGGCTTCAGTGTGGGCTACGTCCCTTGGTTTCCAGTTTTCCGCATCAAAAACGGGGGTGATGCACTTTTGTCATCGTACTACAGTTCACCCTGATCCAGAACTGTTCTTGGGTAATCAGCACCTGGAAGTTGTAGCACAGCATCGTTTCCTGGGTCTTCTCTTTGACAAAAAATTTACTTGGGTGCCCCATATTCGCCACCTAAAGATTAGTTGTATGAGGAAACTTAATGCCCTACGTTTCCTTGCTCATTCATCTTGGGGTGCAGACCGAACAACTATCCTCCATATCTATCGAGCTCTCATCTTGTCCCGATTGGACTATGGGTGTCAAGTTTATGGCTCGGCAGCTCCTTCTGCCATGAAATTATTAGACCCAGTTCACCATTATGGTGTCCGCTTGGCTACAGGTGCATTCCCGACTAGCCCGGTCCACAGTCTTCTTGTTGAGGCGGAAATCTGCCCTCTTTAGGTCAGGCGGCATCAGCTTCTGGCGTCTTATGCCATCGCCATCCGGCAATATCCTGATCATCCCGCTTACCAGGTTCTTTTTGCATATGAAGGGCTTCGACCCCCTGATACCCGGCCGCGGGCGGGCCTTCCCGTCGGACTGCGGCTTGCCTCTCTTTGCTGGGATTTCCATTTCCCTTCGCTAGATTGCGCCCCCCATTTTACTGCACGCACACCTCCGTGGCTGGTGCCGCGACCACTAATTCGGGCGGATCTCTTCCAGGGCCCAAAAGCTTTAATTTCCCCCATGGTCTTTCGGCGTTTGGTGCGCCCAGTACTAGAAGAGTTTCAGGGAGCCTCAATCTTCTACACTGATGGCTCGAAAACAGCGGGCCACTCCGGATATGCTTTTACATCTCCTGTTGGGGCGGAATGCCATTCTCTGCCAGAGGCATGCAGTGTGTTTACGGCAGAGCTGATGGCGATTTATAGAACCCTCTGTTTTGTTAAACATTCTGCCGTGGTTTAATCTGTGCTGACTCCAGTCTGAGCAGTCTGCAGGCCATTGATCGTTGTTTCCCCTCCCATCCTTTAGTTATTTCCATCCATGATCTCCTTGCTGACCTTCATCGTGCTGCCTGCTCCGTTACCTTTCTCTGGGTACCAAGCCATGTTGGTATTACAGGGAGTGAAGTAGCTGACCAGTTGGCTAGATCGGCAATTACTCGCTGCCCGTCTCCCTTTCAAATTCCGGGTGCCGATCTGCGGGTGCAGATCAGATCTTTGCTTCACTCCTCATGGGATAGCAGTTGGAAGGCTACTGCCCCTTCCAATAAACTCCGCACCATCAAAGATACGACTGCAGCTTGGAGTTCATCTTTACGCCCTTCCCGGAGAGAATCAATTGTCCTGTCTCCTCCGTCTTGGACACTGCAGGCTGACCCATGGATTTCTTTTACAAAATGACAATCTACCACATTGTGATTGTGGAGCCGTACAATCCGTGTCTCATATTCTGACTGAATGTCCTCTTCATTCGACACTTCGTGGCGACTATGGCCTACCGCCTGCATTGCCTTTAGTTTTGGCGGATGACCCACGGATGGTTGATCGCGTCCTTGCCTTCCTCCGTGAAAGTAGATTTTATTGTCAGCTCTAGGACTCGCTTGTTCAGGGTGAGTGGGTTTGTGATTCTTGGCTGATTGTGGGGTTTAGAGCCTTATCCCCATCAGCCCCCCCCCACTCTTTTACATTTTAATGTAGTTTTATTTCTCCCTGCTCTGGAGCTATGATACGTTGACCACTGTGCCATTAGTACCTTGTGGTTTAGGCTAGAGATCGCTTCCAGAGCTGTGGGATCGGACACTGTAGCATTTGCTGCCCTGAGTTGGTCTTAGTCTTGTTGGCGAGTCGATTTTATTTCATAGTGTAATGGTCTTTTGGCTTTCACCTATTTTTCGTTGGGTTCCGTGGCGTATACAATTTGGGGTTGAAGGGACTGATGACCTCGTTGTTTGGTCCCCCATGTCCACCACCACCACCACCACCACCACCACCACCACAATTCCACTTTCGCATTGGCTGCTGACTTGACGAACATCGAAGATTCTGCTTCGTGTCCGAAAGATGTCCCCTCCATACAGAGCGATAAGGCACTTCCCTCCGATATCAGCTATAGATTTATGCCTAATATCTTCAAGAGAAACACGGCAGACAAGTCAATTGTTCCTCCAAAGATTGCTTCCCAATTTTGAATTTCCTTGCCAGAAAAGGGAGAAAGCGATGTCGAATCCGTTAAACGCATGCACGAAGAATTCAAATTCGGGGGCAATTTCTCCTCGACAGAAATAAGTAGTGGAAAACTGAGTACCACTTGTCTTGCCTCTGTTGTTTTTCTCAAAATAAAAAATTTCGGAGGTCAGAGCCCAAGCCGCAAAGGAGAACGAGTATGTCCACATCTCTTTCAGTTCACTGTCTGACTGTTTTGTGATACATATCCTTTGACAAATGGTGAGCGGATTAACGTCAAACTCCTTATGCACTTTAATGGAGTTCGCCATTGTCGACGAAGTTACCATAGTCTTTTCTTCTGAAGGTTTCTTCGCCAGACGAGCTGCCAGTTTTTTTATGGATGATGGATACCGAACCAGTTATTTTTTTCCAAGTCAGCAGTGCATCGTATTATCTGTGTTGGCCTCATGTCGATGTGTTGTTCTGATGTTACAGAAGAAATGTCCCAAAACCGTTCCAGCTGTTGTAGAGGCTTAACATGTACACCATTCCTCCTATCCATCGCGAAAGCACACTGCTGGATATACCACGGCCGCGAGTTAATCCTCCCTGGCTCTTCACTGATCTCATTAGAACCTGTTCGAAAGTTAAATCTGTCCACAGCCCTGACCAAAATTTATCACATCTTTGAATCGTGAAGTCTCCTCTAGTGAAAACAGTAAACTCCTCTGAGACCATTCGGTGTTGTAGGTTACTCATGCCATGTAAATATAGACGAGTACTTTTAACGTAATAAAAAAAGTGAATGAAAGGGAGCTTTTCGTTTATTGTATCCAAGTTTACCTTGCAATCGCCCATTCTCTCTACCTGAATAAATCTCTTCATCATCAGTCATTCGATAATACTGCACGCAGAGTTTAGAGATAGGGTATTTTCTTTCCAGGTTTTTAACGCATTTTTTAATTTGCTGCTAACAATCTGGACATTTTTATCCACTCTGGCAGAAAGGAGACGTGACCTGTTATTTTCATTAAATAAGCTCAGTTCTCAGTTATCATAGGAACATTAGAACGTTAGAACAATATAATCAGGCGACGACTGAAGTTATACAATTTGTGTGTGTCCATAGGTCGTTACATGTTTTATAAAATATGAGTTTCATTAAAACATACAATCGAACCTTTCACTGAATGCCCACAATTTGTCATTAGTGTTTAGGCTCATTTCTTCTAAAATTTCAGTTAACATATTTTTTTGTTTTTGTAGCATTTGAAGACAACTGTTCACTCTAGAGAGTTCATTTTGTACTTATTTTAAAGCTAATGAAATTTTCTAAAACTTCAACGCAGGGTGATTGGTTATGCCGTTCAGTTCGAAATCAGAGAAAACGTTAAAATTTTCATTTTCATATTTAGAAAACTATTGGACGTATACGGCTGCAGCTAGGCTTGAATTGTTATATATTCAATGTGCTTTGGAAATCGTAAGAGCTACTAACATCGTAAAACTCATAGTTTATGAGGTAGAAGGAAACAACTGAAAAAGGTCCGAAAATTTAGCAGTTTTTCACTCATCACTTGGAAGCACAGGATTTCCGAAGTTGCAAACTTCGTTTCACACTACTCTAAATGGTCCTAACAACATATCAAAAAATTAGAATTACATCGCGATTTTCGTTTTTAGCCCTTTTTTGTACGATTTGGATGGCCAAACGGTTCCATGTAGGAAGAGGAACAGCTGGCAGCCACGTGTCAGTGCCCTTTGGAAAGGAATCCACGTGACATGTGGCGTTGCGCAGCGCAGTGCAAGTCGCTACATAATGTAGTTTTCTAAATTGTGAACTGTTGTGATCCAAAGCACCAAACTGATTTTCAAAAGTCGCCGCCACTGCATGAAACATGTTGTGATACCTCACATATTATTAATGAAAGACAAATTCAAATGTTTGTAAAGCTTATGGGACTTAACTACGGGGTCATCAGTCCCTAAACTTACAAACTACTTATGAACTAGCTTATACTAAGGATGGCACAAATATCCATGCCCGAGGGGGATTCGAACCCCCGATCGTAGTGGCCGTGCATACCGTGACTGGAGCGCCTCAGTCTCCTCGGCCACCGCGGCCGGCTATGAAAGACAATGGATAAAATTGCAGCCCTCGGTCGCAAATTAATAATTATTTGAGCTGGTTTCGGCAATGACTGAGATTGGATTGCCTTCATCAGAAATGCCTCCCTGCAGGCGTGCAGCCCATAGTGGCTAGCATTTCCTAAAAATTTCTTTTTAAATGTTGTGACGTAAGCGTTACAGCTTAGTAGTATCTTTTAATAAGTGACTTGTTTTGTTTTATAAAAAATATATATATTGAAAAAGGATCAATGAAATATGAAGGAAAATTTGGCTCTTTATTTATTCCATTAAACGCTTGGAATTTATATTAATAGATATGCAAAAAGGCGACAACGACGCAGCGTCCTAGGGAGAAACCTCCAACACAGTAAGTTGCATATAATAGTGTTTTCCCCTACATAAATTAACGAACTAGTTTGGAGGCTTATGGAGCACACCTCCGTCTAATGAGGTATTCTAATGAAGTAGTTTGGTAGGGAAAAAAGAGGTGGTGTGATTACATGGAGGACAAGCAAGGGTGTGGAGGCATTTAGAAGGTAGGTAATCAGAGGAAATTTTTAAGTCCGTTTCAATCTCCCGGAAGTGTGGAGAGCAGAGCGCGGCCGCGTTTAACAAAGGGGACCTGTATTTGCCGTAAGGCACAAAGGCCGCGAGATTGGCTAGGCGCTGTGCAGCCGTGTCCTCGGATTAGCATTTAGATGAGGCGGCAGCGGCCGACCGCCTGTTCCGGCTTCTGCCTGGTCTCTCACTTTGTCCTGGACGGGGACCAGCAGTTACAGGGCGGGTCGAACATAACCTGCCGATTAATGCAGTAAAAACAGTTTTAAACGGAAGCGACGTAGTCGGTCATCGTAGGTTCATACTGGCTACTTCCGGGCTGTTGATCACAGCGTGGCAAAAATAAAGACATTAGGAGCAATTGCGTCAGTTGGGAACAAATTAAACTTCACATGGGCGTACAAGAGAGGGCGAAACAGAGGCTAATTGACCGTGGCGATAAACGGCGGTAGCCATGAAAAGTTTTGTCCTACGCCTGTTAACGGAAATACCGTCAAAAATGTTGTTGTGGTCTTCAGTCCGGAGACTGGTTTGATGCAGCTTTCCACCCTACTCTGTCTTGAACAAGCGTCTGTATCTCTTCATAAGAACGGCGACCAACATTTATCTTAAATGCTGTATTCGTCTCTTGTCTTCTCTCTTCGATTTTTAACCCACTTGCTTCCCTCCAATACAAAATTTTCGACTCCTTGACGTCTAAGAATGTGTCCTACCAATCGAATCTTTTTTTTAGTCAAGGTATGCCAAAAATTCATTTTATCACCTTCATTAGGTACGTGATCTACGCACCTAATCTTCACCATTCTTCTGTAGCACCACATTTCAGAGACCTCTGTCCTCTTCCTGTTTATGCCCACGTTTCACTACAATACGAGGCAACACTCCACAGAAAAATGCATTAAGAAAAGATTTCCTTACACATAAATGGGTAGAAAAGCGTTCTTCAAAAAGATAAATGTAACATCGAATATTGATTCAGGCCTAAGGTAGTCATTTCTGAAGGCATTTGTGTGGAAGTGTTGCTGTGTATGGGAGTGAAACATGGACGATAAACAGTGCGAACAGGATGAGGTTAGAAGCTTTTGAAATGTGGTGCTACAGAAGAATGCTGAAGATTAGGTGGGTGGATCGCGTAACTAATGAGGAGTTACTGAATTGGAGAGAAACTTCTGGCATACCTTGACTAAAAGAAGGGATCGATTAGTAGGACACATTCTTAGACATCAAGGAATTGTGAATTTAGCGTTGGAGGGAGGTGCGTGGGGTAGAAACCGCAGAGGAAGAGAGATACAGTAAGCTGATTCAGTCGGATGTAGGTTGCCGTTCTTATATGGAGTTGAAGAGGTTTGCTCAGGATAGGCTATTGTGGAGAGCTGCATAAAACCAATCTCCGAAATGAAGACCACAAAACAACACCTAAATTAATATTCGATGTTAGCAAATTTCCCTTTTTCAGAAATGCTTTCCTTCCTATTGGCATTCTGCATTTTATATCTACTTTACTGCGACCATCATATCTTGTTTTACTTCCCATGTAACAAAACTAATCTACCACCATCTAATTCCTTTAGCATCACCAAGCGAGATAGTGGTAACACAAACCGCATTCGGAAGGACGGTGGCTCAAATCAACCTCCGGCCATCCAGATTTAGGTGTTCCGTGATTTTCCTAAATCACTCCAGGCAAATGCCGGGATGGTTCCTTTGAAAGGGCATGGGCGATTTCCTTCCAAATCCTTACGCAAACACTCCGAGCGTCAGCTCCAATGACCACGCTGTCGACGGGACGTTAAATTCCTATCTTCCTTTCCTTCCTTTAGCATTACTTGATTTTCTAAGACTGCATTCCATTACCATTTTTTTTCTTGCTAATGTTCATCTTATACGCTCCTTTCAACAGACTGCCCATTCCGTTCAGTTGCCTCTCCTGGTCCTTTGCTCTGACAAAATGATAATTTCATCATCAAATTGCAATATTTATATTTCTTCATCCTGAACTCTAATTCCTTCTCCAAATCTCTATTTGCTTTCCTTCACAGCTTGCTCAGTGTATCAATTGAATAACATTTGAGAAAGGCTACACACATGACTTACTACCTTCCCAACCACTGCGTCCCTTTCATGCCCTTCAACTCTAATAACTGTTGTTTGGTTGATGTACCAGTTGTAAATAACCTTCCGTTCCCTATATTTTTCCCCTGATGACTTCAGAACCTATAATGTCTATAATACCGTTATCTACTGGTGTCTGATTAGTAAAGGATATATTCTTTCTTTCGCCACTGCCTAAAAAATCCACGTTCTAAACACTAAGAAGCAGAGTGTGCACTATATGAAATTTCCTGTCAGATTAAAAGTGTATGCCGGAGCCGTGTCTCGAACCTGGGCCTTTGCCTTTCGCGGACAAGTACGTTACCGATTTTTTTTTTCCTTTCTGCGGTTTGATCTGTTCATAGCGGACGCTGGTTACTTTAGTACTAAGTTGACAGTTTCGCTGTACACTCGGTCTTTTTGTTGCATTGGGTGTCGAGTCCTCTCACCGAGCCCCGAGCCCTCTGACCTACACGCCGGCCACTACTGGGCTATCCAGGCACGCTGCACGATCTGCCCTCATAGCTTTACTTCCGCCAGTATCTCGTCGGCTCCTACCTTCCAAGCTTCATAGAAGTTCGTCTGCGAACCTTTCAGGACTAGCACTGATGGAAGAAAGGATATGGCTGAGAAATAGCTCAGCCACAGCGTAGGGAATATGTTTCCATAATATTATTACACTGCAGCGCAGTGTGAGCTGATATCAAAATGTATGGCAGAATAAAGCAGTGTGCAGGACTCGGAATTCGCAGGAGAACTTCTGAGATGTTTGAAAAGTAGGAGGCGAACTAGTGGCTGAAGTAAAGCTGTGACGACGGCGTGTAGGGATAGCTCAGTCGGTAGCGTGCTTGCTCGTGAAAGGCATACAATTTTAATCCACCAGTAAGTTTAAAATCAGCGCACACTCCGCTGCAGAGTGGAAATATCTTTTTAGATTATAAAATTGTTTGTGCCAAATAGGCTTCCGCAAGTATCGCAACACATCTGCGTTGATAAAGGTAACAGCCTACCTAAGTCTTTCCATAATAGACAAGAAGCAACTATCATATGCTTCTTAGCCTTCAGAAAAGCCTTAACGCCTGTCGATAACTGTATATTAATCTCTTTCAAAGTGCGGTCGGATGGTTTGGCTCCTACCAGACGTCTCGCCAGCAAATTGTTATACCCGACACCATAAAGCCGCAATTGATAAAAGCAGTATGAGGCGCAAGACAAACCTTAGTATTACATACAATATTTTAATTGTACGTGAATTATGTTACATCACTTTTGGCCTTTTGCGAATACCACTGGTATGCCGATGAACTCCAGATGTATCTAATTACAAAACCAAGCAATATGAAGACAGAAATTGAGAATTTCAATACTGACCTATGTGCACAATCAAAATTGGGACTGAATACATTTGCTAAATCCAAGTAAAACACAAGAGATTCTTGAACCTTATTCTTTGATCATTAGAAACGCCACTAATCTCTACTATCTACTCTAAAACTCGGTTCCACAAAGACCTCGAAATGGCCATCAGGTACCCACCGACAGCCGTGTCATCCTCCACCCGAAGACATCTACGGATGCTGTTTCGAGGGGGAAGTGGACAACGCCGCGCTCTCCCGGTCGTTGTGCCGTCTTTCGCGACAGGAGCCGCTACTTCTGAATGAAGTAGCGTCTAAGTTGGTCTCACAAGGGCTGAGTTCACCCCGCTTGCCCATAGCGCTTAGCAGACCGGACGGTTACCCATCCAAGTGAGAGCCAAGCCCGGAAGTGCGTAACTTCCGTGTATCAACTGCGGCACGACCGTTGGCAATCTTTTATCATCGTTAATATTAAATGGAGAAGAATTTTTTGTTTGCCCTCGGCAAAAAAGGCAGGAAGTGATAATAGATGAGAAACTAAATTGGGTTGAGCACAAGGCTGCATTGTGTAAAGCTACGTTGACACTGAGGGATTTGTCACGGAGATTTGTACCCGGCACATGCAGCCGATGAGGTGTGGCAGAAGTTGCAAGTTCCTGTAACATGTGCCTGCAACACCGACGCCAGAATTCCGAGAAATATTCAATTCTAGCACATGTGACTGTATCGTTCCGCCGAGAGAAAACACGGCACAAAATCAAATCAAATGTTTAAGTTTATGGGACTTAACTGCGGGGTCATTAGTCCCTAAACTTAAAACTACTATGAACTAACTTATACTAAAGACAACACAAACATCCATGCTCGAGGGAGGATTCGAACTCCGACGCGGGAGGCTGCGCGATCCGCAACGTGGCGCTGCAGACCGCTCAGCTAACACGGCACAAATCTAAGGTAAATATTCTAATGTGCACGCGCAGTTCAGACACGGTGTTGCATCTTGTGTACACGTGACCAGTTGTGTGCATTCCGTATTCAGTGTATTACTTAACCTAACCTTTCTTTTCTTTCTTTGCGGAATTGGAGTGGTCAAAAAATAATACCACGAAGGTTATTAGAGCATTCTGTGATGTTTATGTATCAAAATGGTACGCGTAAAAATTCACTTCTCTTCCTGAAAGATATGAACAAAGCAAGAATAAGTTTATCCAATTTGAAGTGAGTTAATACATATTTATTTTTTATTATCAGATATTTATTTATGTAACAATGAAGAATACTTAATGAGTTGTTTACATTAGTGCAGTAACATTTTCGATAAACATGTTAGTTCAGTGATAGTTATCTTCGACACTAAGCAAACAACTATTGACATTCTTAATAGCGATGTGAGAGGTTGCAGACCGTTTTACGGTCCCTGTTTCTGTGTTTTTAGAATCTACCTGCTAGCGAATAAATAAGGCGAGATTCTCGATTTCTTCTTAGGAAGATGTGAAAGTCACAGTTGTTTTTTTATGGGGATCTAGAAGCATAGGTTTTCGTAGAACACGAAGAACAGACGATAAGTTTCCAAACGCATTTTCGACTACTCTTCGGGCTCTACTAAGCCTGTAATTATGTATTATTACTTTGCTGACTTTGTCATGAATACCTGGGAAGGGTTTTATCATTTCTTCTTGTAATGCAAACTCATCGTCAGCAACAGTTTCATACAGGCTGGTGAGATGTAATAGGCAAATAACAAATTAAAAAAATTATTTTATTAGAACCTCAAATGTTAAACGCCAGTTTGTGATCTGAGTGTGTGTAATATAAGAAACATGATTTCTAGATAAAGTAATAGTTAAGAGAAGATACATACATTGCCAGGAAGACAAACAAATAACATTTCATCATAAAATAGGAATATAAGTAAGAGCACATGGCCATGAAACTAAAACCTAATATGCACGCAAGGAAAACATAAAGTGAAATACTATGCTTAGAGATATATTCTACTGTATATTTGAGTAGGAACTGTCCATGAAAACACAAATATAATAAATGTTTTGAATATAAACTTGCCAGCCTGGGCAGCATTGTAGATTAACTAAGCCTATATGAAATATTCCCGTGTTCTTGAATACAGCAAAACAACTGATATTTTATTTCATTATTCTGTACATGGTAGGAGCATTTTCCCTTCACTATTTTTCAAGATATTAGTATAAACAAACAATGTATTGTTGTATTTTATAGTCAAGCTTATTTCAGATCTGCAACACAATATATGAAAGCAGAATTATTATGAATCGATGCAAATTGATGATTACCTTAATTTTGAATGTAAAGCTGCTATTAACTTGCCATAACATGGCCAAACTAATTGTTGTTCATATCTTTAATGGTCGTAACAATGTATGATATTGTAGGCCAGACTATAAAAGGTGGCCACACAAAGAGCGAAGAAGGCAGTCTTGCAACAGCTTTCCAAGCCGCCACTCTGCCGGATTGGGCACCGATGTACATATTGTTGTAATGCATTGTAGGGTAAAAGTGATGAAATTAAACAGGTTTTCAGATACCTGGTGTTTGCTCTAAGTTCTTACCTTAATTTTGACGCACACATAAAATAGAGAACAATTAACTATCTGCACGTAGTCTGAATGAATTCTAGGAAATCCCGTAAGCATATTATGTAGTGCTGTGTTTTAAGAAGATTCAACATCCACGAGATATCAAGGTAACAGCCCTGAACATTGATGCTTTAGAGATTTATTAAGACGTGAAGACCACAGTGAAGAGAACACTGTAAGGTGGTAACGTTTTAATGGGCACTGCTGGCGAGTTTCCGGTTCTCGTGTGTGCAGGTCACCTGCTTGAAGGGGGCTATTAAAGGTTGTCCGATTAAATACATCTGAAATCCCCCTTGTGCCGCATTTGCAAAAAAGGAAATGGTAATCACCATCCACTGATGCCTTTATTGTTATAATAAGTGCTTGTAGCATGGGTAGATTTAACAATTTGTACATGTTGTCAGCCTATAGCTCCTACGCAGTGAGGAAAGTTCCAGCGAATCTCAAATTTGCGTTTTTCTTCCATTGCGATTTAGTACTGGGATCCTGAAAAAATATTCAAAAGTCTAAGACTTTGTTTCCTTCTTATGTTACATCAGAAGACGTGATAAATGTTGAATTGGAAGGGGAACCAGAAACTCAAGAGGAGCAAATAACTGGTACTTCATTCAGTGCCACATCTAATTGATAGTACTTCAAGTAGTTTCGTATCACCATGGAAGAAGGCGAGGCTTGCACCAAATAACGCAGATGATGCGTTAGATGTTTTAAAAACCACTAGTGATTATATTTTCACAAAGAAAGGCGGACAAGTTCACGTCATTCGCATATTACGTGGAAGTAGAACTCCGGGAAATTAAAATAAAGTTCAAAATATTCAAATGTTTGTTAAGCTGTGGGACTTAACTACGGGTTCATCAGTCCCTATACTTACAACTTGCTTATGAACTAACTTAAACTAAAGGCAGCACAAACACCATGCCCGAGGGGGGGGGATTTGAACACCCGACGGGGAACGGCGTCGCGCATCGGAGCATAGCGCCTCAATCCGCACGGCCACTCCGCCGCGGCTTAAAATAAACGACTGCTAATCCTGCGGAAGAGGATACATGAGGTAATTTTTTTCATGCAAAGATGGAAGAACTGGACGAATTTGAAAGTGATAAGAGTGCAAGTGTAATTACGAAATTAACATTACACCTACAGACAAAAATCAAGGGCTGTCAGAATACGTTTATATTTTAACAAATGAGATTTAAATGTGTTTTACCTGTGGTTTATTTTGTTTGAAGTAAAACAATAAAAAAAAAGAATCAGTAAACAGAAATTATTACCTCCGTATCTTTGTGAAGCGCTTTTATTATTGCCTGGCACACTTTTGCTATTATTTCACTGATTTTCTATTTGGAAATCCTATGCATATTCATTAAAGACCTATACGAATCTCCAGTAGCTATAAATCGTATTGTAACGGGTAGTTGCTCGGCAGGGGTCACAGCATCTCGAAAATTTGTATCCTCGAATGTCTAGTATGAGTCTATCATACTTAATAATACTTTAAAATTCGTCGTTAATATACGAACATAATTTTTGAAACTTTGTGTATCTTGAACTTTCAGGTCACTCATTACTGAACTATAGGGTCCGTGACTACACCATTTACTGAAAAAAGTTACGCACCCACCACTTGAGTTGTTTTCTCCGATTAGTCTCTCTCTTTTACAATTATATTAGCAGCATTAGCGCATATAAACGAAAGTTCTGCGTCGGACGCCATGTTTCGTGAAACGGACTGGCTACATGTGGCCAGCGAGAACGCTCGAGTCGGCTGCGTGTGCCGGGCACATGCCTCGAGATATTTGTCTCCGCGACTTCTGCCTCCGCGATAAATCCCTCAGTGTGAACGTAGCTTAAGATGGCATCAGCATCTCTCCATGCCCTACATAATTACAAGAAGCTCTTTACTCTCCATCTTATGCTCACATTCACTGTTATTGAGTATAGCAATGTTACCTGATATTTTTCTTTCTTTCGTAGGAACGTTTAAGGCACCTGTAAAGAATCACGTACGCCTGCGTTCGAAGTATATGTACCTTTCGTCCTCTTGATAATATTTCACCATATTACAGACATCTACACTACTGGCCATTAAAATTGCTACACCAAGATGATGATAAACGGGTACTCATTGGACAAATATATTACACTAGAACTGCCATGTTATTACATTTTCATGCAATTTGTGTGCATCGATCCTGAGAAATCAGTACCCAGAACAACCACCTTTGGCCGTAATAACGGCCTTGTTACGCCTGGGTACCGAGTCAAACAGACCCTGGTTGGCGTGTACAGGTACAGATGCCCAACACGATATCACAGTTCATAAAGAGTAGTGACTGGCGTATTGTGACGAGCCAGTTGCTCAGCCACCATTGACCAGTTGTTTCCAGTTGGTGAGAGATCTGGAGAATGTGCTGGGGAGGGCAGCAGTCGAAAATTTCCCATATCCAGTAAGGCCCGTACAGGACCTGCAACATGCGAGTGTGCATTATCCTGCTGAAATGTAGGGTTTCACAGGGATCGAATGCAGGGTAGAGCCACGGGTTGCAACATATCTGAAATGTAACACCCACTGTTCAAAGTGCCGTCGATGTGAACGTGAGGTGACCGAGAAGTGTAAACCAATGGCACCCCATACCATCACGCCGGGTGATACGCCAGTATGGCGATGATGAATACACGCTTCGAATGTGCGTTCACCGCGATGTCGCCAAAAACGGATGCGACCATCATAATGCTGTAAACAGGTAAACAGTAACTGGATTCATCCGAAAACATGACGTTTTGCCATTCGTGCACCCAGGTTCGTCGTTGCGTATACCATCGCAGGCGCTCCTCTCTGTGATGCAGCGTCAAGGGTAATAGCAGCCATGATCTCCGAGCTGATAGTCCATGCTTCTGGAAATGTCGTCGAACTGTTCATGCAGATGGTCTTGCAAACGTCCCCATCTGTTGAGTCAGGGATAGAGACCTGGCTGCACGATCCATTACAGCCATGCGGATAAGATGGCTGTCATCTCGACTGCTAGTGATACGAAGCCGTTGGGATCCAGCACGGCGTTCCGTATTGTCCTCCTGAACCCACCGATTCCATATTCTGCTAAGTCATTGGATCACGAGCCACGCCAGCAGCAATGTTTGTCGCGTCCCAAACTTGGTTATTGCAAGGGATTGAGCGACACGGTTCGTTACAAGGGATTTTAGCCGTTGACCGAATTGAGAGGAGACTTTGTCTGGCTAAGATGTTATTATCCCTGGGATTGACTGTAAAGGATTTTAATACTGAAATAAACCTCCTGTTTAACAATTTATAGTTTATTCAGTTAAGTACAATCAAACTGTCTGGGTGAGGTATCTTCCACTAAGTGGCCAAGTCTTATACAGAGACGTCTAACACCGTTCCGTCTGCCTTAACAAGAACCCGTCAGTATTACCCACACGACTAAAGAACAGAGTCCCCTGACTACTTCCCAAAGTCCATCCGGTCCCGCAGCTACCGCTGCCCTTCTCTCCCGGCTGCCTGCCTGCAGCTCCTACCTTCTGCTTCAAAGTGACTACGCCCAACAACTCTCTCCGAGGAGCGGCCTGCTCCTAAGTTTTGTGCACGTTTTCCCTTTCGACCCCTCACGCGCCTTGCGGGAGCGGCGTCGAAGACTACTCGCCTTCTCATTGGCTGTGATAGTGCACTAGCATTCAGTCGTTCTCCAGAGGCTGGGTGGAAGGGCAGAGGCGCCACTCCTAATATGGTCACACACTGCGTCCTGAGCCTCTCATTGGCTCCTCAGGACGGAGTGCTGCCCCCGGCAGAAGCCCTCTCTCTTTCCTCTTCTCATCCCACGCTCTCTGTCTCTCCAAAAATGCTTACTATCGTAATTGCTGACTTTGTGGACCCTCTTATCAGGCGCACACAGAACCTTTGTGCCTCCTATCTGGCGTCTGGCGTCCGCCTGGCCTGCCAGCTACCTCGTGGCGTCTCCTGCCACACTACAGAACTTTCTGCTTCTCAATACTTCGTTTTCCCATTTTTATTAATTAATTAATCAATTAAGACTTGGCTTTTGGCGTGGATATGACATGTTGCGATAAGGAAGCCCGCAATCGCGATAAGCTACAATCCGACCTATATCAAAGTCGGAAACGTGATGGTACGCAATTTATCCTTCTTACACGAGTGATCAGAAGAACGGTTCACCAGGCAACGCCGGTGAACTGCTGTTTGTGTATGAGAAATCAGTTGGAAAATTTCCTCATGTCAGCACGTTGTGGGCGACGCTACCGGTGCCAACCTTGTGTGAATGCTCTGAAAAGTTAATCATTTGCACATTACAGCATCTTTTTCCTGTCGTTTAAATTTCGCGTCTGTAGCACGTCATATTCGTGGAGTAGCAATTTCAATGGCCAGGAGTGTATCAAGCTGACGTGCTGACACGCGCTGATATTTTCAGACACAATGTATGCCCCCAGTCTCTTATCAACATACACTGTTCCTCACATTTTTCTCGATCTCAACACACTTGTATGAACGAAGTATCGGAACAAAATCCGTTCTGTTATAATTTAACATGCCAGATAACTTCCTTGGGTTTCCCGTAGCTGATTTCAACGACCGATAGTTAACTATGAGGTAACTAAACAAACAATGTTCAAAGGTTTGTAGAACTTATGGGACTTAACTACGGGGTCATCAGTCCCTAAGCATACAAACTACTTATGAACTAGCTAAGACTAAGGACGGCACAAATATCCATGCCCGAGGGGGGATTCGAACCCCCGACCGTAGTGGCCGTGCGGACCGTGACTGGAGCGCCTCAGTCCCCTCGGCCACCGCGGCCGGCTATGAGGTAACTACTCCTTCTGTCGATGCTAATAGTTCGTGTCAGCAGATTACAGATGCCACTACTATCTACTATCGAAACGCGCAATTACTCGAATTTTATCGATTATTAAGGAAAAATCAAAGACTCATAGTAGTTTGTATAGCTGTCAGGAGTTTTCTGCTTGTGTTTTGAAACGCAATTGGCGACAAGCGAGAAAAAAAAATTTACTCTATTTGAGAAACAACCTTTTAACTACCTACTTTTGGAAAGGAAATCAGTTATAGAAAATAAACAGAGAGATAGCTCCACTATTTTGGTAAACCAACACGCCTTGGAAGATGTCAATTACTTAAATCAGGAGAGAGAACGTAAGGCAGCTCAAAGACTTGTATTCTGTTTTAAAAAGAAAATACAGGACAAAGAACAAAGATAATAAAAATCGTATGTATTATTTCCGTTGTCAACATCTACTTTTATGAATGTAAGTTTTCCTCTCCCCATTGTTCTGTGAATGTGACAATACTTTTTACACTACCGGCTGATCAATTTATGTCCATCAATCCACCTACCCCAGCCCCATGTTTTAATGAAAAACACTAAACACTTAAATATTGATCGATCGTAATGGAAATTGCATGGCAGAACACTATTGCAAAGGGAGTTTTTTCCGTTTAGGATGACCCGACAATGGGGTCACTGGTCAGATTTTTTTTTAGTCTGAAACGCATATGAAAGTCGTTCACATTATACAGATATACACGAAAAAGGTGTCGTGGTCTTTCAACATCGCCGAGTACAGCTACGTTTTCCTCTTCTGAACACCATAATATCAAAAGTCGAAAAAGTCGGTGATGACGACGAAGAAAGAATTTCCATTCTTCAGCTTCAAAACTGCTAAAATTGTGCGAAAATTATACTGAATCAAAAACAAAAAACAACTGTTAAATAATTTATAGACTTGCGTTTGCACGCCACTAGCGCTACTTAGCGGATGGAAGCGGAAGGAAGATGAAAGCAGTGGTGTTTGCAGACGACCTCATGGTCTGTGGCAACAAGGAGGAAATCCAGGAGCAACTAGATGCTTGAGAAGAGACAGTGGGAGAATATGGAGTGAAGTTCAACATCCGTAAATGTGAGTTCATGATAACCAGCAGGAAAAATGATAGACTAGTGATGGGAATAACACTTGGAGGCGAATAGCTGAAGAAAGTAGAAAGCTTCAAGCACCTGGGAAGTGTGAGGAAAATGGGAGAAGTGACAAGGAGATTATAGAACGTGTCAGACAGGCAGAAGTAATTCTCAGAAGTGTTAGGAATTTCATGTGGAGTAAGGATGTACCAAAGGAAAGTAAAGGAGTGCTATGCCAAAATTCTTATGTTCCGATATCGACATACGCATCGGAAACTTGGGTGACAAAGAGGAGCAAAATAGAAGCAGGGAAAATGAAATTTCTACGAAGCAGAATTGCGGTAACAAGAAGAGACAGAATAAGGAATGAGGAGGGAAATAGTAAGAGAGGAGCCTTTACAGGATAGGATAGAGGGATGAAGATTCCAGTGGTATGGCCATTTTCTCCAGGAGGAAACACGAAATATAGAAGAAACGACCAAGAGGAACACCAAGGGATAGATTACTAAAAGGAGTGTAGGATTATGTCAAGAGCCAGAGTGAAAATAGAGAGATGGTGGGAGGACAGGACAGGACGAAGTGGCGAGGCTTGTGCTTCAAACAGACCCAGCCTGTGGCTGGAAACTGAGCAATATGATGATAATGAAAAAGGAGATATGTAAAGTTTCTCGATTACAGAAACGGAAGTGAAGATGGCAATAGAAAGCTAGTGTCCCCAAAATTTTCTTTTTCTAAAGAGGCTGCTTATGGAAGCAAACAAATTATTACTTTCTGCGTATTTTGTATTGTGGTAGTCATACCAGGCCTTAGCATTTCGGAGTATCTACTTGGCATGTTCGTTGAGTACCTAAAGAGTAACTTCCTACAAGAAGATATGCAGGAAAGTTTTTGTGGTAGCTATACAGTTGAGTCTCGTTAATTCGAAGTGAGAGACCGGGACCATCTTCAACTAACAAAATTTATGAGCTAAAACGAAGTACGCCGACCTTGAAAAGAATACTTGTTTAAAAAATACTAACTTCTTTTAAACAAAGAGTTTAAATAGGCATTGACCTAGGCAGCATTTTTTTTTAAGATAGAAAATGTGACAATGAGAACAGAATCTAATTTGGATGTACTTTTATTAAAGTACCGTCAATTTGTGTAAACCTGTTTTGCCTTCCATATCATCCTGGTTAGGCTTATACATAAACAAGTAAATTTAATAAAAGACGATCTTGTGAAATGTGGAAAAAATAGTGATTTGTGAAATTTCCTGTAAATTTAAAAAAAGTTTGTATAGTCTATGGGAGTTAACTACGGGGTCATCAGGCCCCAAACTTACAAACTACTTATGGACTACTTACGAACTAGGACGGCAAAAATATCCATGCCCGAGGGGGGATTCGAACCCCCGACCGTAGTGGCCGTCCAGACCGTGACTGGAGCGCCTTAGTCCCCTCGGCTACCGCAGCTGGCCTGAAATTTTAACTTAATTACTAAAGTTTCGGTTAGGTTTTGGTTTAGCCTGAAACAAGAAGAGGAGCCGATTATTCGGTAACGGTTTCAGCCGCAAATCATGATTTGGTCGGATTCTAGTTCTAATACAGACGGTATTTCGACATTTATTTCTTTAACATATATGACCTACATCTATGCAACTTTTGGCGATTGTTTGTTTACGTATATTAAAACAATCGTGTTTTTCCAGTGTATTATGTAAAAATTTTAAAGCATTCAGTCAATAACTTTTGCATATATAAGAATTTGAACACTAAACAGCAGGGTTATTGATTTGTCAGAGTTGGGAAGCGAAAGGGAGGAAACTGATGTAAAGATTGGAGAGGAAGAGAGAAACAAGGATATTGTGATGATATGAATTGTGATAGGGATGAGGGAGAGGCGGAAGCAGAATCGGATGTACAAAGAAAGTAAGGTGGAGGCAGGAGTGTACAATGTAAATAAAAACCCCATCCAAGCAGTATTTTGAAGTTACACATATTAGTGATGTGTGCTTTCTGTAATCTTTCTTTTAAATTTAATACGTGACACGTCATAGAAACGTGTGAGCGGAAACAACTAGTCCTTTAAAAAAAACTGAGCGATACTAAGAATTTAAACTCAGTATTTTAAAATAATTTATTGTCCAGCTTTCGGCATTTCGGATTCCAAAGAAAGAAAGGAGGGAGGATTACGTTTTAACGCCCATTTCAAACTGAAGTATTCTTCTCTTGGTAAGTTATTAGGAGTTAAAGTAAGGTGCTTAACTGTCACTGTCGTGGTCCAGTTAGAATAACCAGATGGTAGGTACCAGTACTTCATGTTGCGTCTGGTGTTGTGGTCAATAAATCCGTTGCAGGTAAACACCCGGGTGACCCTCGGAGGCACACGATTACTCTACAGAGAAGAAGAATAAAAAGTAAAACGCGTAGGCCCCGCGCGGCTTTGATGTGATATTAAAATCCGGTGGCCGGCGTGCGCGCTTACCATGAATAATGTAGCGGTCTGCCGCGGTCGCCTCAGCGCGGTCAGCACACAGCACAGCACGGTACAGCGTCCAGGGGTTCAGCCGCGAACCGGCGCAACGGCAGGTCACCAGCATTATGGCACTGGATTCAACACCGTGAGGATGGTGCCTTATACGTCCTAGGACGACACGTGCACAAATGCTTTTTTGTTGTTTATTTTTATTCCCCCCCCCCTTTCCCCCTTCTTTTTAAAGTCATGCTGACTTTGTGTCGACCGTGACTGTATCGAAGTAATTAAAAGGTTGCTTCAAATTTCCGCTACCAGTCACAAATACGATTTAAGTATTAAATAAATATTTATTATCGACATGTTTCTGTGCTGAGCATCATCATTAGGCTATAGGCAAACAAAATTTATCACTGAAGGCATACATTTATTTATTTAATCGTGCCTGAGTTACATCTGTAATTAATAGGCTATTTATACTAGAGTGGCTGAGCGGGCTGCGGCGCGCCGGTCAGTCTGCACGGCCGCTACGGTCGGGGGTTCGAATCCACCCTCGGGCATGGATGTTTGTATCTTCTTTAGTATGAGGTAGTTCATAAGTAGTTTGTAAGTTTAAGGACTGATGACCCCGTAGTTAAGTCCCTTAAGCTTAACAAACATTTGTACATTTGAGTACTAATTATATATTCATATGTACAGTCATGATTTTCATAAATCACACGTCATTACTGTTCACAGCAGGCTCATATCTCTCTCCAGTGTTCGGCACACATCACTGCAACGTCGTCGGCCAGCCACAGGTTCATGTAAAGTACACGGAGTCGGTAAGGATGGACAGCTCAGCAGGTGTGTCATTTTAGAATGAAACTTTCACTCTGTAGCGGAGTGTGTGCTAATACGAAATTTCCTGGCAGATTCAAATTGTGTGATGGAACCGGGAATCGAACCTGGGACCTATGCCTTTCGCGGGCAAGTGCTCTACTGAGCTATCCCGACACGACTTACGATGCCGCCTCGCAACTTTACTTCTGCCAGTACCTCGCCTCTTACTTTCCAAACTTCACAGAAGTTCTCCTGCGAAACATGCAGGACTAACACTCGTCGAAGAAGGGATATGGTGGAGACATGGCTTAGCCATAGCCTAAGGGATGTTTCAGGTGTGCCATTGTTTGTTTTTCTCGACATTGACAGAGCTCGTCTTCTGCGCATCCCCACTTGAACAGGTTATCCTTCGATCTTCCCATTCGACACCAAAGTCTATTTAGTGTTTTCCAGTCTCTCCATTCCAGTTGAGTTCCAGCCGGAAGTTTTCCTTTAAGGCCCCAACATTACAAGCTGCATTTTTACAATTTGTGTCCCATAGATTCCATGGTTGTAGATTGATTTTTATTTAGCAGATGTTCAAATTTAATGAAATATTTCCTCGAATTTAATCATGCCACCACTGGCAACACGGGATGTATTATATCCTCGCACTGTTTCTTTCAGCCATCACTAACGTTTGCCGTGTGATCTGTGGGAGAGCTACTCCAGAACACATATAAAAGATATCACGGTTTGTAGGCTTCAGACATCCCGAAATTAATCGACATGAATCGTTCAGTGGTGCATCTAGTCGATATTCTCCATATGAGGCATGCATATTCAGCTAGAGCAAAACACAAAGCCAGGGATGATGAACGTAGAATTTCAGGATTTGCTCCCCAGTGTGAGTTGGTACGTTTTCGGACTATACCGTTCCGTGTGTTTGTTTGGGGGACAAGGAAGATTGTACATGTAAAGTCAAGCGTCCCCAAACCGCCAAATCCTTCCATATACTGAGCTACGTCTAAGTTATTGTCATTTTAGATTAATGTATATCTTGATTTTTGTGGCAATTAACGTGTGAAAACAGAAAGATGATCTATGTAAGGTTATGTCTCTTTATGCGCTGAAATAGTGTTTATGAAGATGTTTGTTTTATCACCCACACTCATGTTGAGCTGTCTTCTTCGTTTGACTGAATCAAAATCACTTATATTGCTGAGCTTACTAGCACGACAGCACAGCAACTTTTCGACACAATATGACTGTCATCACAAGCTGACACACTGAACAACATGGCGGTCAAAGAAAGTTTGTGTCGATTAATCGATATTTAGCTTCGAGAGTCACTTCAAATATCTTCTGCTGTTCTTGCTACCTTACTTTTAAAATATCATTTAAATTGGTAAAGCATATACTATTCAGTGCCAACGTATTTCTAAACGATGTATTGTGGCGTATTTGGATTTACTAAGACAAGTGAATATAAATTAAAGATTTACATTTCGTGTATTACATGGTAGCAAAAACAGCAGAAATTATTTGAAGTGAGTTTCGACGCCAAATATCGACTAATCGATACAAATTCTGTTTTGACCGCAATCTTGTTTACTGTGTCAGCCTTGACAGTGGTATTGTGTCAAAAAGTGTGCTGTGGGGCTAGAAAGCTCAGAAATATGAGTGATATGCATTCAGTCAAACGAAGAATACAGCTACTCGACTTGAATGTGAGTGATAAACCAAACACCTTTATAAAAAGACTGCATGTCAGCCTATAAAGAGACGTGATCTTACATAGGCCATCTTTTTGTTTTCACAAGTCATTGCCACAAACATCAAGATAATATCAATTTTGATGAATGTATACTTTCAGAAATATATTTTGTATGCATATAGCCTGACGATGACGCACAGTATTGAAACATGTCTCTAATAAATACTTTTTTAAGAATAAAATCATATTTCTGACTGGTAGCGAAAATTTGAGGGAGTCTTTTAATTATTTCTTCTTACTGCATGCACAAATGACTTGACACAGGACGGATGTACGAAGTTGTCAAACTTTGCTGTTTAATTAGAAATATTTTCTCTTGCGTCAGTGATACCCTGGAGTCCGCTCTTAGTTACTGTTTCTCACTGCATTTCCATCTACACATTTACTGTGCAATTCATATTTATGTGCCCATTAGAGGATTTATCGAACACGTTTCATAATACACTGCCCAAAGCAAGCAGGGAATCAGGTGATATATACACAACTTATATATGGTAAAGTATTTCATTCAGAAATTGGTTACAATTCTAATTTAATACGTACGATATTTTGCTTTGTGAACTCTTTACGTGAGATTTACATGGCATTTACATGGAGCGGCGTACAGTGGAGCTACTGTAATAGTGAAAAGTCATTGTCGTTGACGTCTAACATGTTGTGTGTCAGTACAGTTATACATCTGCGTCTCATGGACAGTATAAGATTATCAATCAGCTTGAGCCTTTCCGTGTCACGGAGAGCAGTCCTGTCGATCTTGTTTTGATTTCTCCCGTTGGTGGCGCGCCGGATTGCGCTTTGCGCTTGTCTACCTTGGGCTGTCTTCGCTGCCCGCGAGAAGGCTTGATCAGCGATGCAGTGCGAGTAGTGGGACAGAGTGCCTTCAGTTGACAATTACAATGTGTTCAGCGGCGATGCTGCGAGCAGCCTTGGGCAACATCACCTGGAGACAAGAGGTTCGTTGCAGCAGCTGGCAGTTGCCAGATTCCAGTTGCGCAGCGGCAGAACTGTTATCGAGTTTCAGCAGCATCTACATCTACATAGATACTCTGCACATAGATACTCTGACATTCAAGTGTCTAGCAGAGGGCTCATTAACCACTTTCATAACTTTTCTCTACCGTTCCATTCTCTAATAGCGCGCGGGAAGGAAACACCTAAATAGTTCCCTTTTTGATCTGATTTCTCTTATTTTATTGGGATGGTCATGTCTCCCAAAGTAGGTGGGTGCTAGCAAAATATTTTCACATTCAGAACTAAAAGTCGGTGATTGAAACTTTCCAAACAGATCACGCCGCAATAATTAACGTCTTTCTTTTAATTATTTTCACCCCAATTCGTGCAACATTTCCGTGACGCTCCCCCCCCCCCTGTAACGTGATAAAACAAAACGAGCTGCCCTTCTCTGAACCTTCTCAATATCTTCCGTCAGTCCCACCTAGTGAGGGTCCCACAAGGGGCAACAGTACTCCAGGAGAGGACGCACAAGTGTGATGTAGACAGTCTCTTTGGTGGAGCCGGTGCATCTTCGAAGCGTTCTGCCAATGACACGTAACCTTTGGTTCGCCTTCCCCACAATATTTTCTACGTGTTCTCTCCAGTCATAGTTATTCGTAATTGCAACTCCTAGGTATTTGGTAGAATTTACGACCTTAAGGTTTGACATATTGATATATTGCGTAATTGAAGTTCAGCGGATTTCTTTTAGTGGTTATGTACATTACTTCACACTTTTCTTTATTTAGTGTCAATTGCCAATTTTCGCACCATGCAGAAATTTTGTCTAAATCGCTTTGCAGTTACGTTTGATCCTCTGTTGACTTCACTAACCGATAAACGACAGCATAATCCGCGAACAGTCTAAGGGAGCTATTCAGATTGTCTCCTAAATCGTTTATAAACACGAGGAAGAATAGGAGAACTATAACGCTTTCCCTGTGGAACCCCCCCCAGGGGGCCCACAGCTCTTTTGTGAGTGTGTGTGTGTGGCGCGCACGGGTCCCCGAGCCATTGCAGCCTTTTTTCCTGCTTTCTCCAGGCTGCATTACCCCTCCTAGTTCCCCCTCCTTCCCATCCCAATTCCTCCTTCCCATCCTCTCCAACCCCGTCTCTCGGTGTTACTCTGGATGACGGCTTGGCTATCCCATGGTACCGATTGTCCTGCACTTTGGTTTTGTCTGCTGTGTACACCGGTTTTGGCCCAGTTTGGTCCCCCTCGGGGTTTGACCTTCCATACCAAAATTGTCCGATAATGTGTGAGCCAATTGGGGAAGAACTCCCGACCTAGCCCCTACGGCGCGGGTCCTATCCTTTCCACTTCCTTTTCTCACTGTAGCCCCCCCATCCCCTGCTAGGTCCCCCAGCACGTGTAGCCAGTCCGTGTGGGGGGGCTGTTATGTACCCTTTGGCTGAGCCCCCTGACACCACAGGGATCACACTACTGGTGTCTGAGCTGCGACCTCTCCATGCAAGCCAAGGAGTTGATGCCTGTCCTCGGGGTATCAGAACTCCCGGCAATGGCCATCGTGCCAGGTGGCCTTTGCTGAGGCTGGGTGGCGCCCATGGAGAGAGCCCCGGTTTCGGAGTGGGTGATACCAGGGCGGACGTCTAGCACCATGAAAAGAGTTAGACTCCAAAATGGTCGTGCATCGGCCGTCTCTGAAGACAGCCTACCCCTTGGGAGGAAGGCCAGGCTCGCCGGTTAGGAGCAAAACCCTTTCCTCGCTACCTGGTTTGCTCGAGGACTGATGGAGGAACTTTTACTACCACCAAACCGCTGTTCTTTGTCGAGACCATAGAGGACAAGTTTGGTGAAGTGGAATCTATGGGTAAGCTTAGATCTAGCTCATTGCTCATTAAAACAGTCTCGGCAGCCCAGTCTGAAGCTTTGCTCGCCTGCACCACCCTTGGCGACATTCCAGTAACAATTGTCCCGCACAAATCCTTGAATATGGTACAGGGTGTGATATTCCACCGGGACCTCCTCCTTCAAACTGATGAGGAGCTTAGGGCCTATCTCGAGCGGCGTGGTGTACATTTTGTTCGCCGCGTTCAGAGGGGACCTAAAGATAACCGCGTCGATACTGGGGCCTTTATCTTGGCCTTCGAGGGGGACACACTCCCAGAGAAGGTCAAGATAATGATATATCGATGTGAAGTGAAGCACTACATTCCAACTTCCATGCGGTGTTTTCGATGTATGAGGTTTGGTCATATGTCCTCTCGCTGTACAGCAGTCCCAGTATGCGGTGATTGTGGACGCCCACTACATGAGGGGAGCCCCTGTGTTCCTCCGCCGGTGTGCGTCAACTGCCATCAACACCACTCTTCACGGTCGCCAGATTGCCCTATGTTCAAAAAAGAAAAGAAGATACAAGAGTACAAATCCCTGGAGCGTTTGACGTACCCTGAGGCCCGCAGTAAATATGAACGTCTGCATCCCGTGCAGATGGCGACGACCTTCGCTACGACATTATCTTCTAGCACTTCACCCTCCCCTTCCCACTCCCATCTCCCCCGTACACCCCGCCCCACCCCTCCCTCACATCTCCCTCTCCTGTAGCTCCTGTAGCCCTCCCTTTGTGTCCCACCCCTTCCCAGCCGGAGAAGTGCACCCCTCCTCCGTCGCCTGCCGGTGACAGTGCCCTATCTGAGGGCCTTCCGTCCCGGCGTTCCCCAGATCGGAGATCTTCGACCTCCAGTCGGCCATCGGACTCCCAGTCAGTGAGTTCAAAGGGCGCCCGATCCTCGTCAGTACCAGACCTGACAAAAGTCCTCTCTCTGGGGCGGGTCCTGCCCGTCCCATACGAGAGAAAGAGGAGGGGAAAGAGAAAGAGAAGGAGAAGAAGAAGATGAAACCAAAGTTAAAAGACAAAGCCCCTCCGGTACCAGCGAAGGTGCCGACTGCGCTCATCCCATTGAGCCTGAGGCTGACCATCTATTTATGGATGCTGTCCCTTCTTCTTTGGTGACGGACGCTGACAAAACAGCGTGACAGACATTATGCCATTCGCTTCTCGCCTAGATCCTCGTGATGTGATCATCCAATGGAACTGTAATGGCTACTACCGTCACCTCTTGGAGATTAAACAGCTAATCTCTCTCTCTTCTGCGGCCTGTGTCGTCCTGCTGGAATCGAGGTTTATGGATGCACATTCACCGACCCTCCGTGGGTTCCGTGCTTTTTGTCGGAACCGGGTTGGTCCCCTCCAGGCGTCTGGTGGGGTTTGTACTTTGGTCCGGACAGATATTGTCAGTTCCTGGATTCCTCTCCAAACTCCATTGGAAGTGGTTGCTGTCCGGGTTCACTTGGACACTCCATTGACCATTTGCAACCTCTACCTTCCACCTGACAGGCCACCTACACTCACGTCCCTAGTGGCCCTCCTTCAGCAACTCCCCCCTCCTTACCTCATCCTTGGGGACTTCAACGCCCACCATCCTTTGTGGGGCAGTGCTTATACATGTAGCCGGGGCCGCTTCATAGACCAGTTTCTTGCTGACCACAATCTGGGCCTTCTCAACGATGGTTCCCCAACTCATTTTAGTGCCGCTCACGGCACCTTTTCTGCCATAGACCTCTCTCTCACTTCTCCTTCTCTCCTTCCTTTATTTCACTGGTCGGCGTATGACGACCTCTGCAATAGCGACCACTTTCCGTTGATCCTTTCACTTCCCTCACACCTACCACGAGCCAGGGTACCCCGCTGGGTTTTCCGTCGTGCTAATTGGCCGCTATATACATCCCAGGTTGTTTTCCCATCTTCCCCCTCAGGCTGTATAGATGATATTATAAGCCAAATGACCAACATGATTACCCAAGCTGCCAACGCCGCTGTTCCCCGGTCGACAGGCCCTCCTATTCGCCGGCCTGTCCCTTGGTGGAATGCAACTGTTGCCGCAGCCATTCGCGAGCGCCGTAGGGCCTTGCAACATCTTAAGCGCCACCCATCGCTCGCTGGTCTAATAAATTTCAAACGTCTGCGTGCCAGAGCTCGTTACTTAATCAAACAAAGTAAGCGGACATGCTGGGAGCATTTTGTCTCCTCGTTGGGTTCTTCTGTCCCTTTGACAAGAGTGTGGGCTATGCTCCGATCTATCCAAGATAGCTGGCGGCCGTCTTCCGTCCCTGGTCTTGCCCTGCCTGATGGGGTCTGCACAGAGCCATCTGTTGTTGCAGGACATCTTGCAACTCACTTCGCCAATGTATCAGCGACAACTTCATATCCGGCGACCTTTCTCCTTCAGAAACACCAGGCCGAAACCTTCAAATTAGGCTTTACTTCTCACCAGGTGGAACCATATAACGAACCTGGGAGCTATCGCTGGCCCTCTCCTCTTCTCGTGATTCAGCACCTGGCCCTGACGATACCCATAATCAATTGCTGAAACACCTCAACCCCTCACAACGACAATTTCTCCTAAAAGTTTTTAACTGTATTTGGCTTCAAGGGGTGTTCCCCTCCCAGTGGAGGGAGAGTATTGTGGTCCCTGCCCTCAAGCCTGGAAAGGACCCGTCGGCGCTGGACAGTTATCGACCAATAAGCCTGACAAGTGTCCCCTGTAAACTACTTGAACGGATGGTAGCCCGCAGATTATGCTGGGTTCTTGAATCCCGGGGACTTCTCTCACCTTACCAGTGTGGGTTCCGGGAGGGACGATCCCCTATTGACCATTTACTTCGACTGGAGACTGCGATCAGACAGGCCTTCTCTAAAAGACATCATCTGGTAGCAGTCTTCTTCGATCTTCAGAAGGCATACGACACTGCTTGGCGTCATCATATTTTACGTTCTCTTCATGACTGGGGCCTCAGAGGCTCCTTACCAATTTCTATCCGTCAGTTTTTATCCCACCGCCTGTTCCGTGTCAGAGTTGGCTCTTCCTTTAGCTCCCCTCGGATACAGGAGAACGGTGTCGCCCAGGGCTCAGTGTTGAGTGTTACACTTTCTCTAATCGCCATAAATGGGTTGGCTAGCTCTGTTGGGTCACTGGTAACCCCGGTGTTGTATGTCGACGACTTTTGCATATGGTACAGCTCCTACTCAGTAGCCTCTACTGAACGTCAGCTCCACAGCGCCATTCGGCGGGCTTCAGTGTGGGCTACGTCCCATGGTTTCCAGTTTTCCTCATCAAAAACGAGGGTGGTGCACTTTTGTCATCGTACTACAGTTCACCCTGATCCAGAACTGTTCTTGGGTAGTCAGCGCCTGGAAGTTGTAGCACAGCAGCGTTTCCTGGGCCTTCTCTTTGACAAAAAATTGACTTGGGTGCCCCATATTCGCCACCTAAAGATTAGTTGTATGAGGAAACTTAATGCCCTACGTTTCCTTGCTCATTCATCTTGGGGTGCAGACCGAACAACTATCCTCCGTATCTATCGGGCTCTCATCTTGTCCCGATTGGACTATGGGTGTCAAGTTTATGGCTCAGCAGCTCCTTCTGCCCTGAAATTATTAGACCCGGTTCACTCACCATTATGGTGTCCGCTTGGCTACAGGTGCATTCCCGACTAGCCCGGTTGACATCTCCTTGTTGAGGCGGGAATCTGCCCTCTTCAGGTCAGGCGGCATCAGCTTCTGGCGTCTTATGCCATCGCCATCCGGCAATATCCTGATCATCCCGCTTACCAGGTTCTTTTTGCATATGAAGGGCTTTGCCCCCCTGATACCCGGCCGCGGGCGGGCCTTCCCGTCGGATTGCGGCTTGCCTGTCTTTGCCGGGATTTCCATTTCCCTTCGCTAGATTGCGCCCCCATTTCACTGCACGCACACCTCCGTGGATGGTGCCACGACCACTAATTCGGGCGGATGTCTCCCAGGGCCCAAAAGCTTTAATTTCCCCCATGGTCTTTCGGCGTTTGGTGCGCCCAGTACTAAAAGAGTTTCAGGGAGCCTCTATCTTCTACACTGATGGCTCAAAAACAGCGGGCCACTCCGGATATGCTTTTACATCTCCTGTTGCGGCGGAATACCATTCTCTGCCAGAGGCATGCAGTGTGTTTACGGCAGAGCTGATGGCGATTTATAGAGCCCTCTGTTTTATTAAACATTCTGCCGTGGAACGTGGTTTAATCTGTGCTGACTCCATGAGCAGTCTGCAGGCCATTGATCGTTATTTCCCCTACCATCCTTTAGTTATTTCCATCCATGATCTCCTTGCTGACCTTCATCGTGCTGCCTGCTCCGTTACCTTTCTGTGGGTGCCAAGCCATGTTGGTATTACAGGGAATGAAGAGGCTGACCGGTTGGCTAGATCGGCAATTACTCGCTGTCCATCTCCCTTTCGAATTCCGGGTGCGGATCTGCGGGTGCAGGTCAGATCTTTGCTTCACTCCTCATGGGATAGCAGTTGGAAGGCTACTGCCCCTTCCAATAAATCCCGCACCATCAAAGATACGACTGCAGCTTGGAGTTCATCTTTACACCCTTCCCGGAGAGAATCAATTGTCCTCTGTCGCCTCCGTCTTGGACACTGCAGGCTGACCCATGGATTTCTTTTACGAAATGACAGTCCACCACATTGTGATTGTGGATCCGTACAATCCGTGTCTCATATTCTGACTGAATGTCCTCTCCATTCGACACTTCGTGGCGACTATGGCCTACCGCCTGCATTGCCTTTATTTTTGGCGGATGACCCACGGATGGTTGATCGCGTCCTTGCCTTCCTCCGTGAAAGTCGATTTTGTCAGCTCTAGGACTCGCTTGGTCGGGGTGAGAGTGGGTTTGTGATTCTTGGCTGATTGTGGGGTTTAGAGCTTTATCCCCACCAGTCCCCCACTCTTTTACTTTTTAATGTAGCTTTATTTCTCCCTGCTCTGGAGCTGTGATACGTTGACTACTGTGGCATTAGTAACTTGTGGTTTAGGGTAGAGGTCGCTTCCGGAGCTGTGGGAGCGGACACTGTAGCATTTGCTGCCCTGGGATGGTCTTAGTCTTGTTGACGAGTCGATTTTACTTCCTAGTGTAATGGTATTTTGGCTTTCACCTATTTTTCGTAGAGTTCCGTGGCGTATACAATTTTAGGTTGAAGGGACTGATGACCTCGTTGTTTGGTCCCTCATGTCCACCACCACCACCACCTCCCTGTGGAACGCCAGATATCACTTCTGTTTTACTCGATGAATTACCATCAATTACAACGAATTGTGTTCTTTCTAATAGAAAATCGTGAATCCAATCGCACAATTGGGGAGATATTCCATACGCACGCAATTTCATAAGAAACCGCTTGCAGCTTTGCGCTTGCAGCTTTGCGCTTGCAGCTTTGCGCTTGCAGCTTTGCGCTTGCAGCTTTGCGCTTGCAGCTTTGCGCTTGCATCTGGAAGCTTCTGTAACGAACCTAAGGCGTCACAACAGTCCGTGCTACGTCACACTGACCAGGCCGCGGCCGCCAGCTGAATGGCTCTTCTCTGGGGCACGCCCACTGCCTCGTAGCGGACGCGACCTGGTCAGTAAGAGTAGCACGGGCTGTTGTGTGGCCTTGTGTCTAGGTGGTGTTGCCTTGAGCCAGGCCTGCTAACTAGATGTTTACTGAGTGGTGTGTCACTTGCCGGGCGATAGGTGTCGCCTGGTGTGTTCCACATGGCGACGGCGCCTTGATCTGCACTTGAGTTTTCCTGAGATGTAGCTGCTTCTCTGAGGTCTTGAAATTGTATTCAACGGACTCACTTCCATCTCCAAGTAATCTATCCAGGCCCCTGGCACCTCATGTACGACTGTTACTGTTTGCCTTAGTTGGTGGCTATTCTTCCTGGTTTGCCTGTACTTGCCTGTGTGTCCACGTCTTAGTTTAGTGTGGTTAGCTAAGCCCCAGCGGTATTCCATGGCTAATTTCCTTTTGAATGCATGTACTTTGATGACCGATATTGACTGTCATGCTTTGATTTTTACTTGCCCGTTAAATTTGATCTTATATGGTTTCTCAGTTTCTATTTTCTGATCTCAAAATACTTCAGTATCTCCTGGGCGTTGTCTGGTAAAAATTACCACAGTCTTACCTCGTAGCCCGTCCGGGGGACGCCGTAATCGTAAGTGGAATGTTTTTCTTCTATGGTAAGATCACGCCAAACCGTAATCGTATTCTTACGTAATGTTGCTGAACTTTCGAGATCCCTTTCGGGTTAAGGCTGTAGTTTCTTAATTCATTGGGGCACTCCTTAAACAGCATCCTTTCTCCTGTGGCCACTCGCCGTTCTCTTGCTGGGTAAGACATTGTTGCTTCGAGCCTACTGCAATGGGACTTTCAATAATGTTTCCCCATAATAATGTTTAATATTCATTGCTCACCTAAACTGTTAACTTCTTTGTGGGGCCGTGTGTCTCTGAGCCCTGTTTGTACAACATATTCTTAGGTACTTGCTTAAAGTGTGTGATACTTCTTCTATGGTTACCCTTGATGGTTAATTACTATGGAATTTTGAACAAGGTGTAATTTGAATTGCAAACTGCTGTTGTTCTCCCTCTTTTGTTTTTCAAATTGTGCAAATTACCTGAGATCTTTCTTTCTTGTCTTGTTTGTGGCATTAGCTTACTATTGTTTGTTCGTATTTGTTGGTTAATCTTAAGTTGAATATGATGGTTGTCATTTTAGATTTGGTCTTTCAGGTCAGTGTATTGAAAGGGTTCTTAAACATTTTTTGCTCATTATTATTGGCAGAATCTTACCAGCACCTTGTTCTTAAGCACCTATAAACTTATTATTGTAATTAATTGTTGTTGCTATTTTAAATTGTACCCTTCAGGCGAGTTAAATTAGGAAATTGCGCCTTGATATCATTTTTACTGAATGTTGTTGATATGGGCCGATTCTTCATATTAATTATTTTTCCCTTTAATTTATTCCATGTTTATTTTGTTTCTGAATCTGTTAATGTCTCCCCATCGGGATAAGTTACGCTAAACTACTTTCTCCGCTTTAGAAGCTATTTTCATGTAAATTAAGTGAAGCCTTTACTTAAATTTTAAATTATACTTGCTTTTCTCTTGATGGATTAAAAATTTGTTTTTGGCCAGCTTTTGTTTATCTGTCATATAATTGCCATTAAAAATTGTAAGCCGGCCGCCGTGGCCGAGGGGATTGAGGCGCTGCAGTCACGGTCCGCACGGCCACTACGGTCGGGGGTTCGAATCCCTCCTCGGGCATGAATATTTGTGCCGTCCTTAGTTGTAAGTAGTTCATAAGTAGTTTGTAAGTTTAGGGACTGATGACCCCGTAGTTAAGTCCCATAGACTCTACAAACATTAATTAACATTAAAACATTGTAATTGGGAATTTCCTTTTAATATTTAATAAACATCGTATACTCGAAATACTGAATGTAAGGAATAACCAATCAAGGCCCTAATTTCGCATTTGTCTATCCTTATGCATGTACTGGTGAAGGTTAGGAACCACCCTCTTACTGGTAGCAGAGTGTCGTTAAAACTTTAATACCTGGTCTCTGTACATTATTTCTGATTTTATAATTACCTATGTTAGTTATGGTCGAGTTACTGTTAAATTTGTCTGTTTCAGGTGAATACTCGTAGCAACAATCTCTCGCTCTTGTCCTGCTACTGATTATTTTCGTAAGGAGATGTCACAAGATAGTCTGGGAACAGTACTGTTGCTGAACTTGGAAGCTGATTGCACGAGGTCTTGCATTATCCAGTAAATATCGCCGAAGTCTTACTGTGTACCCGTGTAGAGGAAATTGCCAACACCCATTCCTATATTCAAAAACCTCCTCCTTGGCAATTGGATAAGGTTAGAGCCCATTTGTTGAATTGGGTAGGGGACGTAAAAGGTTGGTTGATGTATGCCGACGCTAAGTTTGCTGCGGATACTCTGACATATTACATGAAACTTCGTCGTTGGGGTCAGATAAAAAATTATGTGGTAGGGAGGACTTATGCGCTCGAGAAGAAGGGGTCGGATTTGTTGCAAGTATACAAAGCAACTGTCAGCTAAGGAAGCCCATTTTCCGATTGTCTGTATTTTCAAAATATGTTCAAATGTTTGTAGAACCTATGGGACTCAACTACGGGGTCATCAGTTCCTAAGCTTAAAAAACTACTTACGAACTACTTAAGACTAAGGACGGCACAAATATCCATGCCCGAGAGGAGATTCGAACCCCCGACCGTAGTGGCCGTGCAGACCGTGACTGGAGCGCCTCAGTCCCCACGGCCACCGCGGCCGGCTGTCTTTATTTTATTGAGGGTCATAGATCAGTTTCCTATTCACAGAAAGGATTATGTAAGGGGCTTTTTATGATTGTTAGTTGCGCTAGAACAACATCTTGACAATTTTAGTGTTACATTCTGTCGTGTGGGCCTTCTTCTACCCTCCAGCGAAAGGTGATCTAAGATAAATAATATCTCAAGCGCTTAACGATAAGCAGTCCTTGAAAAGTTTCCATGATAATATAGTGACGTGGCATTTACCCAACGGATGTGTAGAGAACTGGAGGGTGAATATCTCTGGCGTGAGCAAGGAATAAGAGTCTTTGAGATCTTACATGGACAGGGTTTGGATGGCCTTCCTCTCACTTAATATCGAGATGTCCGAGGTGAAGATGGTGTCTAATGTTATTGTGGGAATGTGCCATCAGTGTCACACACATTTGTTAGTCCTTGGGCGCTCTTTGTGGTGGGACCTATTACTAGAAGGGGTTATTGAGCTGACCAAACGCGCAAACGAGCAAAGAAGTCGTCTTGAATCTGAGCATAGTAGTCAGCCTGCTAGTAACCATATAGTCTTTTAGCCAGGTTGGGGAAGAGGCGATGTTTTAGATGTGTGCCTTAAGATCATTTGGTGAGAAAATGTCTGTCCCCCATAAGCCGCAATATGATAAATGACGCCAGAAGAACGACCGGGGACACCGTCGGTGGCACAACAAATGTTTTTGCGGTAAGTTGGGGTGAGCTCCTCGATCTCCTTTGTCATTCGTGTGTTGTCAGTTAAGGTCTCGATTACAGCAGCTCTTATTCCTGAATTTACAACGGTTTATGGAATAAGATTATCTGGTTAAATTATCTCCCAAGGCTAAGTCTCCACAGAGACGTCGTTTGCTTAATGGACAGGCCTCTGCTGGGGTATGTAAAAGGGAGTTTGCTTTGGTGAAGGAGCAACCTGTTCCACTTCTTTTAGAGAGTGATTTTATTAACAAAATGGGGTTAGTTTTACATTTTTCCTGGCGCTCCTTTAGATTTAGATTTTCTTCTCAGGAAAAATTTGGCTTGTGTGAAATGTAGGCGGGGTGTTGTTGACACGGTTTTAAACTATGATGCCAGTAGTTTTGAGGTTGCTCACCTTACACCTGAAGAGGCAATGTGTCTGTAACTTGATGAGTCTAGCGGTCTCTTCTCTGAAAGGGTGTGTACATATCGAAATTAGAAATGTGCAGTTGTCGTCATGCTAGTGGCAGGAGTGAATAACTTTTAAATACGTATATTTTCATTTGTTGAAAAACCCGAGCTATCGATCCCAACTGCTACGAACGTAGGCAAAATACTGACAACGCACAGATGTTCCCTCACGGAAGGCAACTAATGTGTTACAGTATCATTCCAGGCTGACTGATAATATACCAGTGAGGCAGTCCCCGTACAATTTGTCGTCTCCTAAGATGATTCTTAGATCTAAACATGATAGTATGCTCCAGCAAGCTGTTATTAGACCATCCACTTCTCCGTGTGCTTTGCCAATATTTATTGTCCCCCATGGTTCAGGGAAAGGATTTTCGCCCTGTTGTTGATTATTGGCACCTTAATAAGGTGATATTGGCATCGGTTCTGCTGCCTCACTTGCATAATTCTTTTATGTGATTTGCCAGAGCCCGGTGCTTCACTGTGCTCGATCTTAATCAGGCTTATTATCAAATTCCTCTTCCAGAAGATTCTAAGCATGCCTTATGCACTGATTTGAATCTTTTCGAAACTAATAGGGTAGCCTTTGGCTTGGGTATTCGTGCTGCGGTCCTTTCCCGTCTTTTGCACTATGTCCTCGAAGATCTTAAGCACACTTGCGTTTCAATTATGTGGATGATCTGGTAGTATACAATAGGACTTTTGAGGAACACCTGGCTGCTGTGGCGCCCTTATGATAGTGATCCACCTTTTGTTGTATTATCCAATTTTAGCAGTCTTTTAATCAGCCTTCTGCACTACCTTTACCTTTTAGAGACGATGTATCTGTGACTGACAGTGTTTTAGATTTTATTCGTGCAGCTGGCTTTTACCATTCAATTTAGTGGTGGGTACCCTCACCTGTAGTGACAGCTCCCCACCTCTACACCAATTTTATGTCATCTTCTGACTTTCGTGCTGATTGTCTAGCGATTTTAATGTGTGCAGGATGGCTGGCTCAACCTTTCTTATCTTTGTGATCAGCCAGCGAAGGTATCCTGCTTTCCAGTTTTAGTTCAGTTTGCGAGTCGGTCTCCTCCTGTGTTTTCTTCCTTTGTGTTCGCAAAAATGTTCAAATGTTTAAGCTTATGGAACTTAACTACGGGTTCATCAGTCCCGAAACTTACGAACTACTAATCAACTACCTTATACTAAGGACGGCACAAATATCCATGCCCGAGGGGGGATTCGAACCCCCGACCGTGGTGGCCGTGCAGGCCGTGACTGAAGCGCCTCAGTCCCCTCGGCCACCGCGGCCGGCTATGTGTTCGCAACATGTTCAATCTAACTCGGTACATTTTGTGGCTTTTCCCCCTAGGTGTTCTGTATTTTGTTTTTTAGCCTTTGAAAGTTAACTCGTCGTTCGGAATAGGAGAATGATGATAGAGTTGTTTACTCCCTACAACTCATTACAAAAACATCCAACCGTTGTGAGAGGTGCAGTTCTGGCAGCAATGCGTCTGCAAAGTGCATCCAAAAACTTTGTCAAATGTTTGTAAATCTATGAAAATTCATTGTTTATTATTCCCTAGGCTTACAAACTACTTAAACTAAAAATTTCATTCCATTCCATGATGGTGGTGGTGACGGATGGTGCAGCAACTGTGTTGCATAATTAAATAATTCTCAGTCTCTGTTGCAATTGCAACAGAGACTGAGAATTATTTAATTACTTGAACTAAGTTAAACTAACATAAGGAGAGCACGCACACCAATGCCTGAGTGGGAAATCGAACGTCCGACGGCATACAAACCAAGTGCATCTCAGCTATCCTCAATCGAATTAAAATCCAGTGAACAAGCTGGCCATTCCATTCGTTCTGTTCCTTCAACTTCAACCATGTTGTCCACCAGTGCAGCTCTGCTTCGAGGAGCGTTAATGACCATCAGAAGGAACCAATCTGGTATAGCACCAGTGTAGTGCACCACAAAAGGTCGAAAGATATCTTCTCTATGCCTCTGAGCACTCAAAGCGACGCTTGAAACGACACAGAGATTCGTTCGTGGTCCAAAACCGACTCCTGCCCCCACCATTCGTCCACCTCCATGATATGGTTGTTTCCTGCATATAAGTAGGATTGTTCCGAGTTCGACATTCTCTCCAGATGACAAAACGACCAATGTCCGACTGAACACAAAATCTTGACTCATTTGTGAACAGAACCCGGCGGAATAGCATCACCATCCTGGTGATGAAGCCTAGGACAGATCCGTAAGTGACAGTTACCGACCAATCAGCCTCACCAACATTCCATGAAAGCTCCTCAAACGCATGCTGAGTCAGAGGATTATGTGGATCCTCAAGGACCGGGGACGCATGGCCACACAACAAGGGGATTCCGTCAGGTCCGCTCCGCTATCGACAATCTCATGTCATTGGAGTCGATCATCCGTACAGCCTTTATTCGCCACCAGTGTTGCCAGACGTAGGGAATTTTCCGTACACGTAGGTACTTTTAAGCATTAAAATCATGTAGGGAATTTTCATCCAAAAGTCCCCAACGCGTAGGTACTTTGGTAAAATTTTACAATCGCCTACACATGCCTAGCGGGTAATGTTGGCAACAGAACAGTTGTCAGCACGCGGGAAGGAAGCCGACCAATTGTGGCAGAGTTTGAAGTAGCCAATGATATTTTAGATGGCATAGTTGTTTTCTGTTCATAGTAAACAATATTAATTTGAAAACATAGTTTCGGGCACATTAAAATTGATGCGAAATATTATGATTACAATGTATTCAGTGGAATGGAGAGTCGGTTTGGAAATAGTGTTAGAAAATGTCAGAAAAATGCATTGTTTCCATGAACGAAAGAGGTTATATTACCTTGAATAGACTGTTATTTATTTGCGTCAGGACCATATACTTGTTAGTAATTGTAAATGAGAAGATGCTGAAAACGCTAAAATATTTGCGACAGCCAACATTATAAATGAACAAAGCGCTAGTAGCATTACTGTTTGAAAATCGAATCATGCAGAATGACGGACTTCCCTTTTTGTGCTGACTGTGAACTAAATAATTACTGCTGTTCCTTTTCTATGGTTGATTGTGCCTCGATGTATCCTTGTGCGGTCAATAAATCAGTAACCCTCGTGTAACAGTGCACTCGGAATTCGCGGCATAGTTGGGGAAACTAATTAATGCTGTTCCTCTTTATGGTTGACTTACCCTTGTCCAGCCGCGGTGGAGTAGCCCAGCGGTCTAAAGCGTCTCGATGCGGAGCGCGCGGTTGCTCGCCGTGGAGGTATGAGTCCTCCCTGGGGCATGGGTGTGTGTGTTTGTCCGTAGGTTAGTTAGTAAGCTATGGACTGAAAACCACGCAGTTTGGTCCGATAGATTTACAAACATTTGAACATTTGTACCCTTGTCCGATCGACTAACTTGTAACAGAGCACTTGGAATTTGCGGCATAATCTACACTTGACTCCATCAATCAGTAAATATCAGTCAATGGAGAAAACACCTCTAGCAAGTAAAGCATGATGCCAAATATTTAAAGTATTTAAAAATTGTAACACGTCACAATGAACTGGTTGAGCTCTCCTGGCTGGACTCCTAGATTCAGCCCCTCCCAGACGAAAATCCTGGCTACGACCCTGATGTAGGGGCATTAATGAGGTGGTAGGGAGGAAGTAGGGAATACGTAGGTACATTTTTGAGAGTTTGTAGGTATTTTCTCTCTGCCATCTGGCAACAAAGCTCGCCACGAACACGTGGTTGCCGCCTTGTTTGATCTGCGGAAGGCGTACGACACCACCTGGCGTCACCATATACTGTCTACACTGTACAACTGGGGTTTAAGGGGCCCACTTCCCGTATTCGTACAGAACTTCCACGCGCTGCGTTCTTTCCGTGCTCGAGATGGTACTTGTCTCACCTCACATGTGGGGTCATCGGTTTCTACCTCCTTGTATGCCGATGACTTCTGCATGTATTTTAGCTCCACCAGCATTGGTGTTGCTTAAACGGCAGTTGCAGCTACCATTTCTGAAGGCACAGTCATGGGCGTTTTCCCAAGACCTAGAACATCTTCGGGCCTGCCCTACGGAGTCATTTGTCATCTGTAGTGACTCTCTGAGTTGGTTGCAGGCGCTCGATCAGTGCTTCTCTCACCACCCATTATACCCAGGCCGCTGAAACATTGCACTTGACGTTTCGCGTTATGGCGAGTTAAGTTGGCTACACTGCTTTAGCGACGTTGCAACACTAGCCTCTATACACACAGCAGACGAAACGGTTTTTGGTTGCATCTCGTAAATGTATGCTGTTGAGCAGTAAAAGTGCATATAATTATTTGTTCTTGAACAGCAATTAACGGCATATTAATGAAGACCAGAGCACAACAATGCATACGCTTTCAATAACGGAGCAAAGCATTATATAAAAATATATATAATATATAAAAAAGCATTCGATCATGACGGATATGAAATAAACAATAATAAAGTTAGTATCTTCTCTCTCTACGTTTTATAATCAGAATGCTTTTCACTCACCAATTTACGGCGACAATGGTACAATTAGATCCAGCATCCACCATTTTCGTCACTGCCAAATGTTCATGATCCCTTCCATTGTTTCCGCTGCCCGAATCAGTTTTTCAACGTGCTCGACCCTTGTTTTTCCAAGCTGCAGCATCCACATTGGCAAGAGGTTCATGCAACGTCTTTTCCACCTCTGTTATTGTGAAAGACTTATTGTTCCTTAAGTAATTCTTCACGTCACACCGTACCAATTTTATGGGGTTAAAGCTGCAGTGAAATGGGGGCAGATTTATTTCATTGTGACGCTGCTCCTTTGCGATTTTGTCTACTACATTTGTGGGTGTAATCGGCTTATTTTGTTTCACGAGCGAACATAAAAGAAGTTTCGACATTGACGTATCTGCAGCATTATTTCTTTCTTATAACAACTGCACATAACTTCTTTCCGATCGTTTGAAGCGAGAATGAACTTCACGCTCAGAGCATATGCTTCGTTTATTCATACGAAATTGAGAACTTAGAAAACGTCACTAGACAAACGTCTTTTCTATGACATTATACAATTACTTGAACTCGGAAAGTCAAGTTAAACCATTCACAGTAAAACAAATCGCAGCGAAAAAAGGCCACACAACATACACACGCGATAAACACGATACACAACTTTGTTTACAGTAGAACTGAACAAAGCGGGCAACGTGGGAACGTTGACGTCACGGCACGTGATCACTGGAAGTGTTTATCGCGTTGTGATTGGATCGTTCCTAGCGACTAGCGTCGCGCGCTTCTTGCTCTTCACTTGTTATTTGTAAACGTCAAGTGCAAAGTTTCAGCGGCCCGGGTATAATGCGGTCTATTCAGGTATGCTCTCTTGGCATGTTTCCAGAATGAAACTTTCACTCTGCAGCTGAGTGTGCGCTGATGTGAAACTTCCTGGCAGATTAAGATACCTGCCTGTACATCAAAACACTTTTCATTTCTTTCACGTTCCTGGTGTTTTTTCGGACGACTGCACGTGCACATCAGCAACATTATCCATTGGTGTCTTGTTGAGCTGCTCGGTCTTTTTCAGTTTTGGGAAATTTCTGCTTTTTTACTGATTTCTGATGAGGCAAAATCTTCTGCTGTGGAGACATACGCACTGAACTAGAATATTCCCATTGTAGCATGTTAGAAACAGAGAGGGTACCTCGCGTACTCTTTCCCACTCCCATGTACCTTACTATTAACTGACGCATCAAATAATGCAAAAAACAACAGATGGCATTGACTGCTTACTTTTGCAATTTGTCGTACCATGGCTTGTTCTTTAAAGAACGATTATTCTTATCGCAAATATTGTTATATTCTGTTCATACATACATACATACATACATACATACATACATGGCGTCGACATAGAAACAACAATTGAATGCAGTTTTCCATTGTCGCTTAGTGCTGCCAATGTAGAGAAAATGGCACTGCGTAGTCTTACCATGCGCGTGCTCTTACCTGACCTTACCATAACTACGCCAAATGGTGTGAACTTTGCAGTGCAGCGCAATGGAAATATTCTAGACCTTATAGCCACAAACAGGCCTGACCTTATTAACGATGTCTGTATAGAGATAGGAATTAATGATCATGATATCGTCATAGCGTCGATGGTGACCAAAGTTGATAAACCAATCAAGAAGGCTAGGAGCGTGTTTTTGTTGGGAAGAGCCGATAAGCATATGTTAGGATCGCACTTAGAAAATGAATGGGCATCGCTTAGTTCCGGGACTATGGATGTAGAGGAATTGTGGACTAAATTTAAGTGCATTGTTAATAAATGGTTAGAGTTATATGTGCCAGTAAAGACGATTAAGGATGGAAAAGATCCACCGTGGTATAATAATAATGTTAGAAAGCTGTTGAGAAAGCAAAGTCTGTTGCACTCTCGATTTAAAAAAAAAAAAAACACGCAAATGATGACAGGCAAAAGTTAGTAGAGATTCGTGTGTCTGTAAAAAGATCGATGCGCGAAGCATACGATAATTATCACAGCCATACCTTAGCAAAAAATCTTTCCGAGAACCCGAAAAAATTCTGGTCCTACGTAAAATCGATAAGCGGGTCAAAGCCCACTGTCCAATCACTCGTTGATCATTCCGGGGCAGTAATAGAAGAAAGAAAACGGAAAGCTGAAGTTCTAAATTTAACCTTTAAGAAATCTTTCACGTAGGAGGACCGCACAAATGTACCATCATTTGATCAACGTACTAATTCCGAAATGGGGGACGTAGCAATAGGTATTTCCGGTGTAGAGAAGCAGCTGAGAGAGCTAAATACTAAAAAGTCTGTTGGTCCGGATGGAATACCAGTTGGGTTTTACAAAGACTATTCTGCGGCATTGGCCCCCTATTTAACTTGCATTTATCGCGAATCTTTAATTCAGCGCAAAATTCCTATCGATTGGAAAAAAGCGCAGGTGACTCCTGTTTATAAGAAAGAGAACTGACCCACACAATCACAGGCCAATATCGTTGACATCAGTTTCATGTAGAATTTTAGAGCATATTCTCAGTTTGAATATAGTGAATTTCCTTGAAACGGAAAAGCTTCTTTCCATGAATCAGCACGAGTTTAGGAAACATCGTTCATGTGAAACTCAGCTTGCCCTTTTCTCACATGACATCTTGCGAGCCATGGATGAAGGGCAACAGGCGGATTGTGTTTTTCTCGACTTCAAAAAGGCGTTCGACGCGGTGCCACACTGCAGATTGCTAATGAAGATACGAGCTTATGCAATAGATTCACAGTTTTGTGACTACCTGGAAGACTTCCTAAGTAATAGAACGCAGTACGTTGTTCTGGACGGCGAGTGATCATCAGAGACGAGTGTATCGTCAGGCGTGCCCCAGGGGAGTGTGATATTTTCTATCTATATAAATAATCTGATGGCCAGAGTAAGTTGTTATTTGCGACTGTTTGTATGTTGTATGCTGTAATAGCATACAGGATGACTTAGACAAAATGTCGTTGGTGCGAAGAATGGCAGCTAGCTCTCAATGTCGAAAAATGTAAGGTGATGCGCATGAGTAGAAAAAACAATCCCGTAATGTTCGAATACAGCATTAGTAGTGAGCTTCTTGATTCTGTCGCGTCGTTCAAATATCTATGCGTAACATTGCAGAGCGATATGGAATGGAACGAACATGTAAGAACAGTTGTGAGTAAGGCGGACAGCCGACTTCGGTTTATTGGGAGAATTTTGGGAAGATGTACTTCACCTGTAAAGGAGACCGCGTATAAAACGCTTGTTCGACCACGTCTTGAGTATTGCTCAAGAGTTTGAGACCCGCAACAGATCAGTTTAAAGGAAGACATAGAGGCGGTTCAGAGGCGAGCAGCTTGATTTGTTACCGGTAGGTTCGACCAATGCGCGATCGTCACGGAAATGCTCCGGCAACTCAATTGGGGATCGCTGGAAGAAAGACGACGTTCTTTTCGTGAATATCTGTTAAGTAAATTTCGAGGGCCGGAATTTGAAGCCGAGTGTAGTACGATCTTGCTACCGCCTACTTACATTTCGCGTGAAGCTCACAATGACAAGAGAAATTAGGGCTCGTACGGGGGCATATAGACATTCTTTTTTTCCTCGTTCCATTTGGGAGTGGAATAGGAAAGGAAATGCCTAGTAATGGTACAGTGTGCCCTCCGCCACGCACATTACGGTGAATTGCGGAGTATGTATGCAGATGTACATGTAGATGTATTGTTTCATACAGTTTGTGTATGTAATTTTGTAATATTGGTAATGTTTATTATTGTTTATTTGATACTAGACATTTTTGATGAATTTTTCTATTCCACATTACGGGAATATAACATATTTTATTTTCACGTATGAAGGTTATTGAGTGCACTACCTTTCCTGTAGGCTTGTTGGTTAGGTTTTGTAAGCAGCGCACGCAGTTGTGCCTTAGAATGGTAAATATCTTTCTTCGCTTGCCGATGTATTATACTTTTGATAATAAAACTTTTCATTTACATTACAATTGTATAAAACGTTTGACTTGTATTCTATTTTCGATTGTGATTAAATGGGCCATACTTCCTTTTAAATGTAATGTAACGACATATCTTTGCATGTAATTTCTTTTGTGGTCGAACACTATATCTTTTAAATTCAGTTTTTTCGTGTACTGTTTTCTTGTATTACGGCACTGATGATGGCCACTGATGAAGATGAAAACGATTTGCAAATGTAAATACAACTAAAATTACTATCAACTCCGAAGATTCTTCTGTCAAACAAATTCAATATGCAGTAACTGTAAAGTATTTTGTAAAATTTAATGAAAGTGTTGAGCTATGAATAAATATATTCGTTTTAATAGTAAAGCCTTTTTCCTTTTTATAGATCCTAATCCATCGTAATAAAAATAGTTGTTTCCCTAAATTCTTTCATCTTCGAGTGCAGCAAGACATATATGTCCCATCTAAAAAGAACTACGAAACTATAAACAACAATCGACATGTAGAAACTTGGACTGTCAATAATCCAGTCCAAAAGCAGGAAGCCAATGTTACCGGTAACGACACAGTTCTAGGTATTCGCTAACGAAAGTGTCAAGTACGGTGTAGGGCATCGAGATACTGGTAAACGCGGGACAAACTCCGCGTGTTCAAGTGATAAAGAGGTAAGCATTAGAAACCGAAGATTAAATGAAAAAATCGCACTGACGTGTTTTACGGCCCACTTTAGATTTTTAGTTTTATAAGTTTTATAAGTTTTTGGAAACACTTTGGACCAAAATAATAATGTAAGTAGTAATAAATTAATTAATAAGAGTGTCTGAAACCCTTTCAGGAAAAAAAAATTAGGTAGTGTCGGGCTTCGATCCAGTACACTCCAGCACCTTGTCCACTACGCTATTGCTATACATCAAAACAGGAGTTATCTCATACTATTGATGGCCGTTGTTAACTGATGTTAATATGGCATTTGTACACATTAGATTATCATTTATCGTACGAAGAACGATGTATTTTTGTTGATTGCTCAGTGTGCCGTTGCTTTGAAATGACAACCTGTAAGTTACAATAAGAAAATCATCAAATACGCGTGGAATGTCAGGTGACATCTCCGAACGGCTGGTTTTCGTTCATTCAATGGAGGGTGTCAAATCTCCGTTATTTTTGCAAATATTTCTCCGAGGATACGAGATATGTTTTTTCATAAGTGATATAAATTGTAGAGTATTTTCTCCTCTACCAATTAGGTTATTCAATTTTCGTGTCAGATGCACGGTTCGTTTGCAATTACAATTATATTACAAAAGGCTTTTTTTGGTTTTACCGCCGTATTTTTTGTGCGAAAAATTTGAAAATGGGAGGTTTTGGTCTCTGGCGGCCTACAATCATGTCTGTAAAATTTGGTGTTGATCGGTTGAACGGTTCGTATTAAAAACAGGGAACACTTTACCGACAGACAGACATACATCCCAAAATCGCCGTTACTTTTGCAAATATATTTGAAACGCGACGAGATATGAAAAAAAAACATAAGAGAGCAAAGTTGTAGAGAATTTTCTCCTCTACAAATTCGTTTATTCAATTTTCGTGTCAGATGAATAGTTAAGCCGTTATTTTCAGCTGTCAAAAGACGATCGCAAAACCCACTTTCGGTGTTACTAACGTAACCTAAAGTGGGCCAAAAAAGATTGTCACATACGTTTCAAATGGCCCGTTGATCGTGATCGACCGCCATGTCACCCTCAAGCGACTAATGACGTCATCGTAATAGTGGATTGTGGAGTAAGGACACTTCCTGCCAGGACGTTGGCATTTCTCGTGACCTGGAGCTGTCAAGTGGTTGTTCAATTGGCATCACGAGGGCGTGTGCTCGCCGATAGGTCAACAACAGACCACTGCAGCCGTCCACGTGCCAATTACGCCCGACTGTGCTAACAGCGGTGATTGGATGGGAGCCATTGACACGCTCCTTGACGTAAGTACGATATAGGGCAGGATGAAATGAAATCGACGCAGACTTGACGTAGGCCAGTTTTTAAAGAGTGAAAGACAGACGTAAGAAGCTGTAATAAGAGTCATTGTGGAAAGGTATGTACTACCTTTGGGATAAGCCTTCTGTGTCACTGTGGACAGAGTGCATACCGAAGATACATTAATTAAAATGTTCAAATGTTTGTCAAGCTCATGGGACAACTACGGGGTCATCAGTCCCTAAACTTACAAACTACTTATGAACTAGCTAATACTAAAGACGGCACAAATATCCATGCCCGAGGGGGGATTCGAACCCCCGACAGTAGTGGCCGTGCAGACCGTGACTGGAGCGCCTCAGTCTCCTCGGCCACCGCGGCTGGCATTAATTAATAAGATGTGATAAAAATTAGAACTGCGGAAACAGGACATCAGATTTTGTGTGTCGCGGTGGAGTAGCCGAGCGGTGTAAAGCACCTCGCTGCGGAGCACACGGTTGCTCGCCGTGGAGTTTCGAGTCCTCCCTGGGGCATGGATGTGTGTTTGTCGGTAGGTTAGTTTACCTAGGTTTAAGTAGTTTGTAAGCTACGGACTGATGACCACGCAGTTTGGTCCGATAGATTTACAGACATTTGAAAATTATTTGAGATTTTGTGACACAAAGGAAGTGAATGAACTATGCTAACTCGTAAGCGAAGTAACGTATAACTGACAGCACAACTGGGACATAACGAACAGAATAGCAGACGTAAACATCAAATAGGAGACAATTTATTAAAAGAGAATATTCTGGATATAGAGCAGTGTCTCTCATCAAGTTACGGGAAAAATCGAAAAAGGAATGGACATCTACATACATAGTCCGCAATTCACCGTAAGGTGCGTGGTGGAGGATACACTGTACCACTACTAGGCATTTCCTTTCCTATTCCACTCCCAAACGGAACGAGGAAAAAAAGAATGCCTATATGCCTCCGTACGAGCCCTAATTTCTCTTATCTTTGTGATCTTTACGCGAAATGTAAGTAGGCGGCAGAAAGATCGTACTACATTCAGCTTCAAATTCCGGCCCTCTAAATTTACTCAACAGAAATTCATGAAAAGAACGTCGTCTTTCTTCCAGCGATCCCCAATTCAGTTGCCGGAGCATTTCCGTGACACTCGCGCATTGGTCGAACCTACCGGTAACAATTCTAGCTGCTCACCTCTGAACCGTCTCTGTCTTCCTTTAAACTGATCTGCTGCGGGTCCCAAACACTTGAGCAATACTCAAGACGTAGCCGTACAAGCGTTTTATACGCGGTCTCTTTTACAGGTGAAGTCGGCTGTCCGCCTTACTCACAACTGTCCTTACATGCTCGTTCCATTTCATATCGCTCTGCAATGTTACGCCTAGATATTTGAAAGACGCGACAGCATCAATAAGCTCACTACTAATGTTGTATTCCAACATTATAGGATTGTTTTTTCCTACTTATGCGCATCACCTTACATTTTTCTACATTGAGAGCTAGTAAATTATCAACCAGCCAGTTGCAACAATGGTAGTTTAATGAACTTACCGATGTTTCGGTGGATATAAACATAATTGCAAACTACAGTAGTTGAAACATTCCCACAATCTAGGTAATGTCAGTTATGATTGCAAGATACGTCATCGGATTTGGAGGCATTCGTCGCCTTTGAAGGATTAGTCAAAGGTGATCTCTCTGAAATTCAGCGACTCCAACTCTGTGGGGCGCAGTTAATGGGAATATCGGTGACTAAAAGAGATTACACTTTTTAGCGATTCACTAGCGACAGTAACCTCGGAATTGACAGCGTGCACTTGGGTAAGAGGAAACCAGAAGTTAATTGACACAGGTAGACGAGCATTAAAAATATAGACAAACACCATAGAACGAAAGTAATTGGAAATGATGAACTCACTTGAGTAATACTGCTTCGTTAAAAACAGTACTACTGGGGCATACATAATTTTAATGGAAGGAGTTCAGTTGCTACGGCGGAGCGGCCGAGCGCATTGAGGCACTATGCTGCGATGGGCGGGACCGTTCTCTGTCTGGTAGCTATTGAGTAATGTGAATATCCGCTTGGTTAGTCTCATGTTATCCATTCTGAATATATGTCCAAAAAACTGTAGTCATCTCTTCCTCATTACGTCAGCTAGTTTTTCAGTTTTCAAGTATATATCTCTGTTTGGTCTTAACCTGTATTCAGAATAATAGTTTCTTTTAGCTCCCAGTGTTTTCCTTAAAATTCTTCTTTCGATTTTCTCTATTTTCTCAAGATCTCCATTTCTTGTTAGTTTAAGTGTTTCTGCTGCATACAGAGCTTCAGGTGTGGCCTCTGTTTGGTAGTGTTTTAATTTCGTGTTCCAGGACAAGCATTTTTTGTTACAAACGTTCTTGGTCAAATGAAACTCTTCCATTTTATGCCCTGTAGTTTCTATAGTTGTCTTTCCTTTTGCATTGTATGTAATCCACTCTCCTAGGTATTTGAAGGATTCTTTTTTGTGTATTCTATTGTTGTCAATTGCAATATTTCGAGATGCATCATAGATGTTTGTAATAAACTTTGTTTTTTCAAAATACATGTATAGTCCTACTTTGGCTGCTTGTTTTTGCAGTTCTCTTATTTGTTGTTGCGTATTATCTAGCGAATCAATCAATGCCATGTCATCTGCGAAGGCTAAACAGTCGACAGTGATCTCGTTTGGATGTCTTCCTACTGGAATCTCTTTAGTATTCATGGCCTTCCTCCATACTCGAACTACCTTCTATAACACACAATTAAGAAGCAGAGGTGACAAACCATCTCCCTGTCGGACATCTGACTTCATTTCAAATGATTTTGAGAACTTTCCCCTAAATTTTACTTTTGATTTTGTATTTGTCAAAGTTGCTTTAATTATTTCAGTTGTTATCGAGTCGCAATTCTCTTAAGATATCAAGCAGTGTGTTTTTGTCAATTGAATCATAGGCTTTTTTTAATCCATTACGTTCTTTTACGTTCTATTACGTTCTTTAAGTATAATATTTGTTCTGCACATGACCTTCCCTTCCTAAATCCAATCTGATAAACTCCTTGCCTTAGATAAGATCTTATAGGTCACTGGTAAAAGAGAGTTTTCCCCATAATTGCTAGGGTCTGTTTTCTTCTCTTTTTTATATAGTGAATGTATTAGGGCAGATGTCCATTCTGGTCGAAGGCTATGTGTTGTCCAGATTTCTTTGAGTATTTTGCTAGACATTGAATCACGTTGTCACTAGAATACTTCCATAGCTCAGCAACTATATTATACTCTCCAGGTGCTTAATTATTTTTAAGGTCTTTTATGATTTCTTTTATTTCTTTCTACCTATAATATCAACTCATGAGATCTCATCCATTGATACCTATTTCCAGTCGTAATTACGACAAAGAAGACCTGCAGCCCTCCTTGTAGTATCGACGTCTTCGGTACAAAGTATTCTGGAGAAATGAAAAACGCATTCCTTTATGCTGCGTCTACACCAGGGGCAGCCAGACGTCCTGCACACGTGCGGTGCTGCTGCACGTGTTCAACTTCTGCGTCACGGCGTGCACTCTGCATGTTTCTACCCACATGGGTCGCCACCGGTAAACGAGGCTGGGTGTAAAATATTAACTCCAAAGGCGCTGCCTTTAATAATTTATTTAGTAAGACAGGCCTGTTTCGGCGTGGTTGCCAACGTCAGGTTAACTGTAAAATACATAGGTGGGTATACTAGTTAATTTAACACGATAATTGCAACTGTTAAATTAAATATTATACGCACGAATGTCTTTTACAGTTAACCTGACGAAGGCATACACGCCGAAACAGACGTGTCGTAATTAATAATTTAATAAAATTAATATTTTACAGTGCCTCTAAATGGCATATACGACGCATCGGGTTCCGAATATTACGAATGGAGTATGGGTACGTTGCGCTCTTGCTTGTACTGCATAACACATATAGAGCCAAGACTTTTCGTAGACCAGCACAAAGGTGTCATGAACCAAATGGCCAGGCTTTAGGACAAGACAGTGGGCATAAATAAAATAATTCTAAAATTTCTGACGATGGATTCCCATCTAATGAAAAATGACGATTCGTTTGAAGTATTACAAAGTTAGGTCCATTTAATATTCAAGAAGATGGTAAAATTAATCGCCAATAAAATAATATATAAGTCTAATTTTCACCGAAAATCTAAAATTACCGTTTGCTTGCCTGACCAGAGGACCATCGTATCGTTGGGGCGAAATAATTTTCTGTTTCCTGTATTAATAGATTTATTAAACTGGCATGATGGCGATCAGTCACAAGTGTTACCGGAACCGTTAAGTTCTAAGCCGGAGGGACACTTCTGTTCCCGCCGTCTTTGAATAGTTGCCGCAAAGACAGGCCGCCACCTTAGGAGGCGTGAAACCGGCACATTCGGGCCAGAACGAACTCTTAACTGTGCTCTGGTCAGGTTGGTAACACGTCACTGGTTTTGCCGGCGGAAGAATCAGCGGTGAGAAACTCGCGTTAACAAAACTGGCGTGAGCGACGTGGCCGCTCTCAGTTCGGCAGTTGCTTCAGATGCTTGCAGTTCTTAGGCAGGTCCGCGAACGCTTACTATGCCGAAGCCGCCATGCTCAGTCTTGGTGATGTTTCGTTGACCGACACAATTCCACCTGGCAGGTATTCGCGATTAAAGTGAAGTAATTGCATTCGGTCGCGAGTTTAGTAAATATGCAACGGTCTGCATATCGGGCGATAGGTGCGATGATTACTAAGATGCTTTTCCTTTAGTTTTTTGCGCCGCCCCCTGTTTCGGGCTCAGTCTACTGTTCTCATGACCAACGGAAATTTTCATGAGACTCAATACGCAATCTTTCTCTCTTGTTAAAGGCTGGTCGAAGTATTTGAATGTGCTTTATTTTCGATCTTTGCTCTCTTGTATGTCTTGCCCTGCAGCAAGAATCAGTATCCGTTTAATAAGATGTTACAGGCTACCTCGTAATTCTATGGTACTTTCAGAATACAAAGATTATTTCAATGAACTGTCAGACATCTTGTCTGGTGCCTTCGCCTGTTTCTTATAAAATAATAGAAACCCGTGCTAGGAGGGAGGAGGTCCGATGCTGGCAACGGTGACAGCAACAGAGGATTAGCAGGTAAGTGTCCTGTTAATTGGGAAGCGGAAGTCAGGCAGATTGATTTAAGTCATAATCTCGTTTCTTCCTTCTCACAACCAACCATAGGAAGAGACAGGCGTTACACACAGGAAGTCCAGGAAGTGGAGCCGTTGCCGCTCATTATGTACACGAGTCTAATAACAGATGTCGCTGTTGCTCGCTGCCTCGCATGTGCGCACTTGGGCAGCAATTCCGCACCTCTGCACAGTGTGCAGCGTTTGGCTAGCCCTGCTTTACACCAACAACTAAGCGGGAAAAATTTTCAAAATCAGATGTTGTTCCGCACACGTTCCGCGTTCCGTAAACATAACTCCGGATTCCATCAGACAGATTTAATGAGAAAATTAATGAGATTTTGCCAATATATCCACTGTCAACAATCAACAGACATAACCAAAGCCTCGCTGGTTATGGCTCAATGACAAGTATACGTATGGCGGTAGCATGGCAAGGCTATCTAGACGACATCACTGGGCCATATTATGTGGCTGCCAACAGACTAACTACAAACGAGCTGAATATTCGAAGGCATTCCACGTCATTTATCTGGTTTTAGCACGAAAGTCCATTACTGTACAGGCGTTAGGGAATATCCTAAGAATGTGTACCACTAACGTTGGATAGGTCGTGATGCTTACGTTGTATGGCCAGAGCGATGGACTGTTTTAAAGCCCTTGAATGTATCGAAGCCATTGTTTAAGAAACGGTACAGGGAAATCAAGATGTGTTTAAAGATTGAATACATAGTGTTTTCAACTCAGTATTTGCACAAACATTGGGAATGCCCATGCTATAGCAAGAGGCAGTTCCGTTAATGAATTCCACAAGACTGACATACATTTGAGCATTTTACTATTGTAACTGAAGTTTTTCTAAAGATTCCTCTCAGACGGAAGTTACACTCACCTGCTGATCTGCTGTCCTTGGATCGTAAAGGCGTCGGACTTCTTCTCCTGACAGGTGTTTCGTCGCTTTATTGAAGATTCATTAATTGAAAAGAGGACAGTAGGAAAGTTACAGAACAAATAGGCAGAATTGTGATAAAATCTGTATTCGTAAAGATATGACGAATTTGAGCTAGTCCTGTTGCATATTAATATTGTTTCACAAATAAGACTGTTTTACCACGAAAACACCTTGCTGTAGGTCAAGGAATTACTAACAATAGTCAAGAAATAAGCACATTTTATACAGATACATTTACAGTCCCTAGAGAGAGCGGAGATTGGTTGAATCAGAGAGAATGATGTTAGCCATGAAGTCGTAATATTAAAATCAGAGAAGGGGCCAAACGGCCAAGCTTACATTAGTATAAACTGAATGGTAAGTGTACCGGATGCTTCCACTCGCCCATCATTGTAACAGACGCGGACGGCACTCAAAGACATACTTTCCTAATACGGCGGTAGCTTCCGCCCTCGACTGATCGCAAGGTGGATACTTAGCTCTGCAACCGAATGGCGGTGCGTGTCTGCTCGCCGGGCATGGCACCGCAGTGTGCTCCCGCTGTTCAAAAGGAGTCCCTTTAGCCAACCATGCAGAGGGGAGAGAAACCGTTGGCGATGCTTAGCCTTTGCGGGTGGCACTGTGTCTCGGACACTCAGGTCGGGACATCTGTTTTTAGCGCGGGACAAAGCTGGTATGCCTCTGCCACGGCGTCGCTTCTGGTTGCTTTTAAATTTAACGGCTACAAGAAATTCTCCAATTTGAGCAATTTCTAGATTACCCAAACGGGTAATGTAGAAATTACTCTGTCCCTTCCATTCGATTGTCCTCTAAGTAAGCAATCATTCTGCGATGCTCCTTGATTTGTGAAAATTAATAAACCGTCCTAAATTAATTGTTTTAATTATGCTACATTTTAATTAATGTCTGTTATTGGTATCGGGGAGTTTGTAATTATACTGGCAACAAAAATTAAACAGATCAGAAATCACTGTTCTTCTCTATTCTTTCGTTTCCATGTAAACTATGACAAGCCGCAGCAGCGCATGGTGCGATATAATTTTAATTGAAATATCGAAGTTAGCAGTCAGTCGGGAAGCACATATTATTGAGAGTCACGTAAATAAAGATTATGTTTATGAAAGAAACAGCATAATAACTATTTCTTTAAATGTATGCGTGGACTTTAGGTACATTTTAACATACAATATGTAGTAACATTACTTCCCAGCACCATCATCTTCCAGATGCGCTTAGTGACTGATTTGGAGACACCTAGTTATATCTGGAATAAACAAATTTCTTGAATACGCCGAAGTGTTCTACCTTTCATTCTCATTTCAGAGCAGATTATTAGCAGTATTTAGAGGGCGTTAAGATGCATTACTGGTTATAATATACAACAAATATTCAGTATCAATACATAACTTTACAACCGGAACGGTTACCCTGCATTCTTTAGATTTTGAGTGAAGGCCTGTAACATCAACCTGCTTTGCACGAATGGCAACGATGAACTGAGTGTAGAGCTCTTTTATACGGAGACAGACATTGGTTTAATTTATTTAAACAAATTTTCGTACACTATTGATAGTTATTATTTATTTGTAGATATTAATAAATATTTGCGTGAGAGCTCTGAAAGGATAAATGTTATTTACTTCTACAAGCACACACACCTACTCCACAAGCTACTGTACTGTGTGTAGTAATGATTGTCTTTGTACTGTCAAATAGAGCGAAAGCACCACAAGAATAAATTAAGAAAGATTAGAGTTTACACGGAGGCATAAACGACTAGAATAAGAGGTGTTACACCTAACTACCCTTCTTCAAAAACCGTGAGGTGGCGTAAGGAGTACGGCGCTATATGTAGATGGAATAACGATTACCTCTTTAAAATATTTTGAAAGTGCCACAGTATAAGAGAAGTAATGAGTCCTACAGCAGTAGTTAAAGAGGAATGATAGGACATACGTTACGAAATAAGAAAATTACCTCTTTGGTACTAGAAGCACTTGAAGAGCAGTCGTTCAAAACGTTTTGTACAGCATTAGCTCTGCTTTACGTCAAAATTTATCAAGTATGACTCCCACTTTTACCCTATCTGTTTGTCTCTGTCTCTCTGCTCTGTCATGATCAACAATTTAAATTGAATTTAAAATTAGAATTAAAAAAAAACTGAATTTTCATACTCACTTTTCAAACGACGAAACTGATTTTAAGAAATTGACTTATCAGTTCGTGCACTAACAAAATAGATAAGAGAGATAATGTATCTCTATTCTAAACTTCGTTAGTGCACGAACTGATGAGTCAGTTTCTTAAAACCAGTGTTTTGTATAATTACAACAGGTGCTTAAAACGCGATTTCAACTACTTCTCTGTACTTATGGTTCCACGCTTTCTATACAATCACCTATATTATTTGAAACCTTATTTCAAATGATTTATTCAGAACATATCATATACCATCCACGAGTCTTTGTATTTACCTTACTAACAGCTGCATGGCAAGGAAAATACCATCTGTGGTTTTCCACCAGAACCCTCGCATGTACTGTTTAGTTTTCTTAAAGAGATCGACAATACGGTGGATGTTTCACAGTCACGTGCACAAGACGTCCTGAACGGCAATAGCAAAAGTTTCGCAAAACGAGGGGGAGAGGGGATCGTTTATATTGAGAATTCATAACTAACATCATCAATAAACCGTAATTGACATGACGAATATGTTTACGGGAACCTGTGAGAAAATGCTGATATCTGATGTATTACACGGAACCCTCATCCCATTTAAAAACATTGTCTTAGCTACAAGATGGCCGATTTCAAGATGGCGGCAATGATCGTACATACCTTAAAAAAAATATACCACCTCACCCATACCTTACTAGATCATTCAGGAATCCCATTTACTGTAATAGTTTTGAAATAAAAAGGTGTACTGTAGTATTTGACTCATCCTGTAGATTTTGCAGGATGGTATATTTGTTTAGCCAGCAAGAAATATACATTTAACCAGTGCTACTTTTTTCCTTACATCGCAGCACCAATAGCTGCCTGATGTGCATTTAACCATTTAAGCAAGAGTAAGCATAAGAGTGAAAACATAGTGTGATAACAGACCATGATAGTGGTAGTAGCAAACTTCACGCAGTAACGTCAAATCAATATTTTCCCAAGATAAGTGTGTTTATCTGCTGCTACGACGCAGATTCCTGCTTCATTTGAGGCAACTACTAAGTCATCTCATTATCAAATCGTACTCATAGAAATTCACTGAAACAGAATATTTACTGGGGTATGGTGGGCTCATTTACAAGAGGAAAATTTTTAAAGTTTAATGTATCGGGTGATCAAAGTATAAATTAGAAAACTTAATAAATCATGGAATAATGTAGATAGAGAGGTAAAAATCGACACACATGCTTAGAATAACATGGGGTTTTATTAGAACAAAAAAAATGTAAAATATATCCGATAGTTGGCGCTGGACAGCAAACCGTCAGTGACTGAGCATGAAAATCGTGTATAAAAGGAGCTGTAATGAGAGAGAGAGAGAGAGAGAGAGAGAGAGAGAGAGAGAGAGAGGTTAAGATGCACCAGCAGTCGCAGCATGTTGACGGTACCTGAAAAGGCGCTTTTTGTGAAGCTGTATTATCAGAATGGGAAATGTGCTAGTTCAGCGTTACGATCCTATCGCTATAAGAAGGGCATTCGAACGGGTAAACGTGAGTTGACAAATGCAGCTCTGGCGAGAATGATTTCGAAGTTCTAAGCCACGGGTTGTTTAGACGATATATCCCGTAGTGGCCGACCAAGCACAGTTCAGGAAGAAATGAAGACTGTAGCGGGTTCGTCAATGCGTGCAGTCGCACGTCGCACTGGCATTCCATACCCTATTGTTTGGTTGGCACTTGGGCGTACCCTCCGATGCTATCGTTACAAAATCTATCGGCATCATGAGCTGTTACCTGGCGATTTAGTGAAGCGGAGGGCATTTTTCGTGTAGGCGTTTCAAAAGATGTCGGAAGATGACGATTGGTTGAGTAACTTGTTGTGGACCGACGAAGCTCATTTCACACTCCGAAGGTCTATCAGCGTCCACAACTGCAGACGTTGGGCTACCGAAAATCCTAGAACTATCGTGGAAACTCCATTGCACGACGAGAAAGTCACGGTATGGGCTGGATGTATCACATCTATGGTTATCGCGCGTTTTTCCTTCGTGGAACTGCGTGATTCTGATTTTGTAACTGCTACCCTGACGGGTGAGAGGTACGCCAATATCTTACAGAATCGCATCATCCACAGCCTGACTGATAAACACCTGCTGGAACGTACGATTTTTATGCGGGATGACGCTCCAACCCATACTGCTAGACCCGTGAAAGATCTCTTGTGCGCGTCGTTTGGTGATGATCGTGTGCTCAGCCGCCACTTTCGTCATGCTTTGCCTCCCAGGTCCCCAGATCTCAGTCCGTGCAATTATTGACTTTGGGGTCACCTGAAGTCGCACCTGTATAGTAATCGACCTACATCTTTAGGGATGCTGAAAGACGACATCCGACGCCAATGCCTCACCATAACTCCGGACATGTTTTACAGTGCTGTTCACAACATTATTTCTCGACTGTTGAGGAGTGATGGTGAACATATTGAGCATTTCCTGTAAAACAGTCATCTCTGTTTTGTCTTAAGTTGTTATGCTAATTATTGCTTTTCTGATCAGATGTAGCGCCATCTGTCGGACATTTTTTTGAATATTTTTTTCTAATAAAACCCCATGCCATCCCAAGCATGTGTGCCACTTTTACCTGATTCATTAAGTTTTCAAATTTATACGGACTTTTTGATCACCAGGTATATCGGTTATGTAAATCAGGCGCCAAAAACATATACTGTTGCCTATTGGCGAAGTTTTTTCTATGACAGAATGGCAAGAAATTTGCTGTGGCATGAGAGATTTGCTGTGGCATGAGAAACCACCGTTAAGAAGATGCGCCTTCTAAAATGGTGATAGTAATTAATGATACAACTGTACCTGATAGAGGTACATCAATACGATTTTATTTCACACTCACTGCTCTGTGGCTCTACAGGATCGTAAATATACAAAAGACCGTTTGACTGTTATTCTTCTATAAGGACCTCTAGAAGCAGACTAAGTGGTTGAGAAATCTCTAGCATAAGTGCCTCATAAAAGCCGACAGTTGCTAGAACCTGGGATAATTACGATTAGAATTTGTTAGATCCGCATGTCTGAATCTACATCTACATGGGATACTCTGCAAATCACATTTAAGTGTTTGTCAGAGGGTCCATCGAACCACCTCTATACTATTTATCTCCCATTCCATTCTCGAATAGCGCGGGGGAAGAAAGAACACCTGAATCTCTCCGTTCGAGTTCTGATTTCTCGTATATTATTCTAATGATCTTTTCTACCTGTGTAAGTGGCAGTCAACAATATATTCTCGCATTCGGAGAAGACTGTTGGCGATTAGAGTTTCGTAAGTGACCCACGCCGCATTGATAAACGACCTTGTTGTAATGATTCCCATCCCACATCCTGTATCATTTCCGTAACGCTGACTCCCCTGTTTCGTGACAATGCAAAACGAGCTGCCCTTCTTTGGACTCTTTCCTCCGTCAAAGCCACTTGATAAGGATCCAGGACTGGCCAGCAATAATCCAAAAAAGGATTGACAAGCTTAGTGTACGCAGTTTCTTCAGTGTCCTGTTGCATCTTTTAGGGGTTCTGCAAATAAACGCAGTCTCTGGTTTGCCTTCCCTACGAAATTATGTACGTGTTTCAGTTTAAGTCTGAAGTAATAGTAATTCCTAGGTATTTTATTGATGCAGTTTACGGCCTTCACTTTTGATTGATGTATCTTGTAAACAAAGTTTAACGGATTTATTTTCGTACTCATGTGGGCGACTTCACACTTCTCATTATTTAGAGTCAATTGCCAATTTTTACACCATAGTGATATCTCATTTAGAGGTCTGCAGTTGGTTTTGATCTTCAGATGACTTTAGTAGACGGTAAATGACGGCGTCATTTGCAAACAACCTAAGTGAGCTGTTTACATTTTCTCCCAAATCGTTCATGTAAATAAGGAACAGCAGAGGAACAATGACACTACCCTGTGGAACGCCCGACATCACCTCTGGTTTAGTCGATGCCTCACCATCTATTACTACAAACTGTGTCCTCTCTAATAGTAAATCCCCTATCCAGTCGAAAATTTCTGGCGATATACCATAACCACGCTCTTTGATTAAAAGCCGTTTGTGAGGTACGGTGTCAAAAACTTCTAGAAATAAAGAAATTCGTAATCAACATGAAAACCCTTGTCGATAGCACTCATCAATGCGTGTAAGTAAAGAGGTAGTTGTGTTTCGTATGTACATATTTTCTAAATCCGTGTTGACCTTGAGTCAATAGATCATTCTGTTCGAGATAATTCATAATATTTTAATACAGGATATCTTCCAAAACCCTGCTGCAAATTGACGTCAATTGAATAGGCCTGTAGTTTAGTGGGTTGTTCCTACTGCCTTTCTTGAATACAGATGTGACCTGTGCAACTTTTCAATCTTTTGGTACAGATTCATCTTTGAGAGAGCGGTTTTATATGGCTGTTAAGTAAGGAGCTATCGCTTCATCATAATCAGACAGAAATCTAATGGATATACATTCCGGACCAAAAGACTTTTTCTTGTTAAGTGATTTAAGTTGCTTCACTATTCCGAGGATATCTACTTCAAAGTTACTCATTCTGGCTTTGATTCTTGGATCCTACGTATGAGGGTAGTCTAATTATCTTTTGTCTCTGTTAACGCACCTCAAGTGATAAGCTTTCAGCAAAAGTATTTTCAGAAACACGATTACATTGAAAATACCAACTACATCTAGGAATTTACCATGGAATCGGAGGAGTTAACTTCCTGAAAAAATTGGCAAAAGAAGTGGTATTCTAGCAATTGAGAAAATAATGTCATATGCAATGCGGGAAATAAAACTTCGTTCACCCTCTTAGACTTTTCTAATTCATTCAAGATTTGTTATTCAAACAGTCAATATGTAGTACACAAAATTACTACATTTACAGGTGAAGAGCTACGGCACTTTTCCGGTACCACGTGTCTATCCATGTTACATTATCCATGGTACATTATCCATGGTACATTATCCATGGTACATTATCCATGGTACATTATCCATGGTACATTGTGTAGCAGCAAGGCCGAGAATGCAAGCGCTGGTTCTGTCATCCATTCGATCGCACACGTGGCGGATACTGTACTGGTGTGCAATTTTCCTCGCCTGCTCGACCTGTTTACGGGGTTCTGCAAGAGTTGCGGTTCGACGAGTCGCACTTGTCCGTCGTCTTCTCATCATATACCTGCCTCGACTGAACACAAAAGCCCAGATGCTCGCCAGGGAACTCGCTGTACCTCTTCCAGAACTCACTGAGTTCCACGCGGAACGCGTGGAAGAACATTGTCATACTGAAACATCAGCTTCGTGTTGTAAGAATGGTATCGAGCGCTTTTCAGCGTTCCCTCCGGTAACCAGGAGTTGTAGCTTACCACATCACGGACTGCATGAGGTGGGATGGCCTAATATGTGTAGGATGAATGCCCTCTAGGAGACAGCGCTCACAGGGTCTACATAGTATGTGCAGTCGACCATCACTTTCGTCCAGGCAGAATTTATAATTATGTTGCAGACCACGGCCCACCATTCCAAATGATTCTTTTTGGATACTGGTCAGGGCCGGCGTTAGGCATGTTCAAATGGTGCAAAATAATTTTAAAACCGTCATACGTAATTTTGTTTCTACATTTAATGTAACGCAATTCAAGTATATATCCATCGTCACATGACTATTGCCACTGGTGTACGTCTCAGATTTATAAAATTATGCCTATATCGTAGTCGAAGGAACCAGGCGCAGCTCGCTGTGAACAGTCAAATGGGATGCCAAAGCACTTGGTACAAGTTCACATCTGGCACGGTGAGTTTTTTCCCTTGTCTGCTGTGCCTGAGTGCCAAACCAGTGTTGCCAACTCATGATAATTCTTTCTGTCAGATCAACACCTAAAAATCCGTCATAATCCATCAGAATTAGATATCTTTGAGTTTTCTTACAAAATAAAGAATAAATTAAAATTACTTTAAACTTGAGACCCTTTAAGCATCAGAAAAATGTTCAAAACTCCGTCAAAATGAGACATTCCTCGTTTCCTTGCAGAAATAAATATAAAATTAAAATTTATACTAAACATAATATTCGTTGCTTTGTTCACGAGTCGAACAAGTAATTAAAACTACTTCAAACTCAACAAATGTACTGAGCTCACTATCCACAATTTCCCGAATTAACTCGTAAAGCAAAGCATATCATTGTTAGCGTGCTGCTGCTACTGCAGAGACACGTAATGTATTTTTGCACCCAGACAAATTAGACCCATATGCCATCGTAATGTTTATTTTGCTTAGTTGTTTTAGCTATTTTATCCGTCATACAATTTGAACTTCCGTCAGATCTTACGCCAAACTTCTACTGTAACTGCTGCCTAAGGTAAATAGGAAATGAAATGATCGTATGGCTTATATTGGCTGTGATATCCCTGTCAGGGTTAGGCCTCCTACTGCCTTTCGATTGTCACTGTTGAAAGTAACCTACGTATCAGTTCTTCGGGGAAAATCATTCCACATGGCACGCCTCCAGGTGATTAAAATTTTTGTGTTAATGACGCTGTTTGTAGCGGATTTGTCGTTGTCGATGTAGGCATCTTCTTTCATAAAGGAAGTGACGGAATGTAAACAATGTAATGGTATAGGCTGTCTGGAAATAACTGAAAAACAAAGTATCAGGAAGAGTTTTGCGTAAAAATTAATTGTTCTGTGTAGATCCTGCAAGAAATCTTCCTCGAAAATGGCGTCGAACACTGTGCATAATTTATATTATCTGAATTTGAAGTTAGTGCATGCAATGCGTGGAATAGGAAAAGGAAAGAAAGGCTGCTCAAACCTTCTGTAGTTTGACGGACCTTCCTCCTCCTCCCAGTAGGTTCAGAAAATATGTACAAATATTTTTAGGTGCCTAAATAATCTATGAAACGTACAGTAAAAGAAACTGTAAATATTTTTTGAGCCAGGGACAGTGCTGTTGCAGTTGACGGGGCATAGCAACGTCGAGGTCATCGTTCCTTGAATTGTGTTTTAAGTGTCTGGAGAATGAAAAAGTTTTTAATGTTGAGTGCTTGTCTAAGTACTACCACACCTGCCATGGTAACACTGAAGGACATATTAAACATCAGAGTTTCAACAATTATGATGGTTACAGTAGACGTATGGAATGCGATGGAGCTCTAAAAATATTTCAGAGGTTTATAAAGTTAGCTATACGAAATACCTAGGTGATGGGGCCTCTAAAGTTGTGCCGTGCGTGGAACAGGGGATCAATTTCGATTTTCAGAGACTGCGTTTGTACCGCTGGGGAAATCGAAATACTACCCTCTGGTGGCCGAGCGGGACGTCACGTGCGAGACGAGAGAGGAAGGTTGTTGTTGGTGGTTGTCGGCGAAAGACGGCGGACGCGAACTTGGTCCGCGCAGGAGCGGTGGTGCTCTGGAATTTGCGACACTTTTACGCACGGTGTTGTGGGTGTCGTGTTGAGCTTCCGCAAAAATTGAGGAGCTACGTGCACACGACTCCAAATTTTCACCTTAAGTGCGTGAGTTACATCCTAGATTGTGGACTGTACGTTCTTGATAAAATGTTTATGTCGATCGTTCCCATCGGCACGGGACGCGGCGCTTCCTTCCAGCTTGATCATAGTCAGTTGCAGTGTTAAGTTTTGTATATCAGACCGTATGGGTACATCACGCTTGCTTCTTGAAGTATGAAAAATTATTTAGTGTGTTGTACTGCCTGGTGCTAATCACAGTGTGTTTCAGGTTCCGTATGAAGTTCTAATATTGCAAAGTGTGTGTAAAACCTGCTGATGTACGAATTGTTTGTATTACTCGGACGAGCGTTGCAGAGTTCATGAGCTGTTACTAAGACGTTGTGGCCTGTATTGTGTTGCTCACAAGCCCGTCCGAGGAAATTAAAAGATACTAAAAATCGCATAAAATGTAAGAAGTGAGCAGAGTCTGAAGTTGTGTACTTACCGGTTGCACTGAGGCCCGTTCGTGCAAGGTGTTTTAAGTTAAGTACATTTTCCATTTCTTGTGTAACCTGGCCGTGGCCTGTACAATGAACTTGGACCAAATTGTTTCAGTGTAATATCTGAATGTCTTATCATCGCCACTCTGTTCTTCACAAGCATTCTGCTTGTATTGCAGCTTTGAGGACATTAATTTACTCTGTATTGTTTAGCGGCCACATTTAAATTGTTTGCCTGTTGTGTTTTAAAAAAAAGTTTTTACTATGGTGTGTATTGTAGTTGATATAAGGCAATTATTCCTTGGGTAAAATTAATTGTCTTCAGCATTTGTATTTACTGTATTGTCTATTTCAAGTGTTCATTCTTAGATTTTGAGTACCTGGAAACATTGTTTATTACTTTAAAGGTGTAATTAAGGAATTTGATTATTAATACCAAGTGCCTATGTTTTAAATGTTCGGTCTTATAAATTTTCTTGGCAACTGATGTTTTTAATTTAAGGTGAAATAAATTAAGTAATACATGAATCTGCAGAGAGATGGATTATATAAATAATAAAGCATGTAATAGAAAATATTTTTCAAACATACGTTTCATCATATCTCAGAACTTTATAAAAGGAGGGTTATCATTATTTTCCCCCGAGGTCTTAATGACTTAATGGGGGGCACTTAGAACACAAATGAAAGTTTTAACTATTGCATATGGGAAAGGTTACCCAAGAAGATCAATTGCTTGTGTGTAACACAACGGGCGCATGAAGCAGAATGATTCGCTCTTCAGGTTACCGAAGAAGCAAGAAGTGTTAAAAGGAATGCCAAGAGGAAGCTTGAAGATGATGAAATGCTGCACGGTGAAGAATATGCTTCAGAAATGTTCCGAAGTACAGATTAATTGAACTCAAACCTCCATTCGTAATTTCCCAAAAGTTGTATTTTTCAGCATTCAGATACAAATGTTGCTCTATATTGCTCTAATTTTTTCTGTAACTTGCAATAGTTCTTACCTTTCTAGTATACCTAAGCTTTATTGCAGAATCAACTCAATTATAGAAACAAATAACATTTTTTTGGGGAAAAATGAATAAATTAACATGTAAGATTTGATATTTGAAATGTAAGATTTGACATTTTTTTACCCTTATAGTATACAAAATAGGTGGAATTAAACAGGTATAGCCATCAAGTCAGACATATATCTGGTAAAATTTGGTCTCCTTCAAATGCATAATTAAACATTAAGTGGTACCTCAATTTGAGGAAGCATTTTTGAAAAAAAAAAAAAAAAAAAAAATTGCTTCTGTTTCATTGTAATTTTTTTAATAACCCTAAGCAGATTTAAAAATATTCAAAATACTTCTAATTTGTTTAAAATGTGTGCTGCATTACCAGATATCTACAAAAAACTGTAAATCATGTACATTACAAACAGTGCCTGAAAGAAATAGGTGTTATACATAATATTGAGCCGGAAAAGTGCCATGTATCCTTAATGTGAATGATTCTCTACATTTTTAACTTCCACTCATCACAAATTTTGTAATTCAAACTGGCACATACTCCACTCACTTTTAGGAAAATAATGCCGTGTCTTTTCCTGAAATTTTCAAGCCATCCATTCCTTGCACGAAAAGTGTCCTATCGCAACGCTGCTGCAGAATTTCTTTCAAAATACGTCCACCAATGTTTACATTATTATTGCTCTGTTGCCGGAACCACTGGAAACTTAGCGTTTGGTTTGAGATCTGCCCCTTGACCTGTGGTTATCACGCGGTCTTTATTGTTCATTATTGTTGACAGTGTGCTTGCCGGAATCTCAAACTCAGCTGCCATGTTTTTCTTTTTCTTTATTCCTGATCTCATTTCGTCAATAAACTTTCGCTTTTCAGCCAATGACTGACATTTTCGCTTATATCCCATAACTAGCGCTCGCAGCTCACAATGAATCCAAACAAATACTGCTTAAAATCGCAGCTGCATGGAAGTCGTGGGCACTGCAGAGCGACCCAGATCTCATCGATGCATAAGGGCGGGGAGGGAAGGTTCTCGGACTCTCCTATTTGCGCACACTTCGATATACAGAGTGATCACAAAAAAGACTTCGATATATAGAGGTGGCTTCGATACAAAGAGATTTTCCCCAACGGCCATAGGCAGAGTAAAATCTGCCTTTCTCGAGCCTTCAAAAAACTACGATATAATGGAAGATTTTATTTGAAATATCAATGTTTTTGGCTTCCAAGGGAAGGGAATGGAAAAAAAAGAAAGAAAAAATTGATAAGGTCTTCGGAATATAGCGGTTCGATATATCGAGGTTTGTCTGTAATTCAGTGTTATGTCATTTGTATTATGTTAATGTAACAGCTCTAATTTTCAGTAATGTGGTATAAAACAGTCTGTGCCAAAAACCAAACATCTCATGTATAGCACATTGTTCTTCCAATTCCTCTCTTTTTTCTGCAACGCAGCATCTTAGTTTTTTTCATGGCTGTGTAACCCAATGTAATGGGTTTACCTTTGAGAAATTGTTTCCATTCATCTCTGCCAAAATAATTTTTCACGGTGTTATCATAATTCAAATATTTCTCAGACTGAAAGTGAAAAGAAACTATTTTCTTTGCACAAAAATACAAATCTTTCATATTTTATCATTTGCATTGATTTATGTGTTATCACATTAGTGAATGAATCTCTTACCGTTCAAATTTTTACTTAGATGTGAGTTAACAGCCGTAATATGTTTTTAAAAATCCATAGTAAACCATCAGCTGAGATCTGATAAACTTAACAGAGATCTCTGTTAAGTTTATCAGATCAGCTATGAATTTCTCAATCAGTCTGTTTAATGTTACTCTTCTGATGATGGATAATATCCGAAGCCGGTAAAGTTCTGAAAACAATAAACAGCTAATGGTTGACTATGCATTTTTTTAAATCTCATGTTAGTTTCAGATCCGTCTCTCCTCCACACGCTATGCACCATTTCATTTCTCATACCCAAGCTCGAATCTCACTAATAACTTCTGCTTATGAGAGGATTATAGCCCAAAATAATTAGTATTCCTAGAAAACATTCATATGTAAATTTGGAACGCGTCGAAAATTCTGGAAATGTCATATTTTATTGATTCGGTCATGAAAAATTTAAGTATATAATCATCATTCCATAACAAAGCGTTCAAGTAAATACAAGATCCTGTATTTAGTATAACCACTTCCAGTATACATAGCGTCAGCACTGCACAGAACCTCCTTGTTCCAATCTCCAATCACAGTTTTTAAATCTGTAGTGATTGTGATTCATTTTAATTGAAATTTTCAGGTTCATCAGCGTGGGTCCACACAGTCTCACCTTCACCGCCTAACTTGGGTTTGTTGGTCAACATACAACGGCTATTCATAAACTAAGGAACTTTTTCGTCTTACGCCGCTAGGCTCGCGCCGATTGCTTATATCTTGGTATGTGCGTGCGCTATAATCGAAAATCCCGCCAGTTGTAAGGTGCAATCGGTGATACGATTTTTGTTGGCAAAAAACTAAATCCCATTGCAATTTATCGTGAACTGTGCGAAGTGCACGGAAACAACGTCAGGAAATGAATTCGGTTTAAAGAGGCAGAAGCAAAATTAATGATAAAGAGAAGAGTGGACGTCCGACCATTGTGATTGACGATCTGGTCGCTAAAGCTGATGTAACGATCCGTGAAACCGGCGCATCACAATAACGAAGATTACACTTTCTTTTCCACAAGTTTCACGAATATTTTTGTTTGACGTTGTCATTCAAGAAGGCGCTGAACTTTAAAAGTTGGCCAGTGTACGAAATAAAAGCTTAATTCTGGTAGGAGGTACTCAGGTAAGAGCTTACCGTTATAGATTTTAGCAGTAAAATTAGCAAAAGGTACGTGTGAACTACCGGCTACTCCCATCTGCAAAACCTTGTTCCCTGGCCCAAATTGAGGAATGACTTGGTTCAAATTACTCTAATAACAGGAAGTTAACGATAAAGTGGCCAATATACGTCGCAGCTCACACGAAATTACACACAGGCATCAATAAACAAGCCACCCCAATTAAAATTATTTCATAAATGTGGCTAAAGAAAAACATTTATGGCGCTACGGAACTTGAACATAAAAAATTGCATTTGAGCTTGTTCTCAGCACTAGTGAAAAACAATATGAAATAAAAGGGGGAAGGTGCTCGAAAACTACACTTTATAGGCAAGTCAAAATTATACTGAACTGGTTTATCCAGGTCGAACGCAAGCAAAATGGGGAACCAATTTTGATGATACAATAAAAATGCATCCCATTTACATATTTAATACTGACGATGCCCAGCATCCGAGCATTGAATTTAAAATAAATTACACAGAACCTAACGTTACTGGGGGAAGGATTTACAAACAACACTAACTCGCCCACAAACACGCAATGCAACAGCGAAACTCACCAAAATCAGCGTGCTGAAACGAGACAGAAGCTGGCGCCGCTATCGTAGGCGAAATTCAGCAAACCCGGAGGTATTACGCAACACAATATACAATAAAACTGCGAAGATGGCTGTGGTCTGTCGTGCCTGATTTGAGATGGTGCGTGTGTATAGCAAAGTCAGGTTGCATTTAGATTAGACCGCGGGCACACACGCTAACGGCGGCAGACAGATACGTTACATGATCGCACTCCACTGAAGGTGAAGTGGTTAAAAATCGGATTCATAACACTAAATCATGGCGGACTATTAAGGTGCAATCTGAGATAAACTATCAAGGCACTGGTTTTATGAGAAGTGGTGTGAATTCAGGTGACTAGCTGCAAACCCCTGAAGTCGGATTTCGGACCCACGTGGTTCCGGAAACCGATAAAAATGTATAAATTCAATTTCCGACAAATAAATAAAATTAACTACGGCATTCAACCCCTAGAACTGTGTAGAATTTCGACAGGGAGCTACTGAAATGCAGCAACATGCGATTGGGAGCGTTCACAGAGGCGGAAGAAGTCCAGTCTCAGAACCCGGAAAAGTGAAATAATTGCAAAGTCGAAAAAATAATTAAAAAAAAAACAACGGCATGCAACCCATAGAAATGTTTAGAATTACGAAAGGAATCGAATGAAATGCAGCTACACGCGATAGGGGGCGATTACAGAGACGGGTGAAGTACAGTCTCAAAAAACCAGGAAAGTGAAATAATTACATAGACGGAAAAGTGAGAATCAAAACTACGGCATTCAACCATTAGAAATACATAGAATTTCATAAGAAAGCTATTGAAGGAGGTTGTACAAGGCTCGGAGAGAATTACTGACAAACACTGAGTATATACTACAAGTTTGGAGAAGAAACAGCAAAATTAAAATAGACGAGGAGAGAAGATCGCGATATGTTAGTGGAAATCAGAAGGATACACGCTTAGTTACTTGCCTAATGGGCATGGAACAAACAAATGTGGAACACATACCACTCACGGAAGGAAACGATAAGAAAGATATTACATGCACTGCACAACAAAAATTAACCTATCATCTGTTAGAAATCGGGTCCCACAAAGCTAGAAAGAATTTACACAGAGTTCGTACACTGCCAACAAAAGGTTTGAATATACCAGGCCATTATTATATTCCAACTAGTAACACGTACACCGCATTTACCTGTTGGAAATAACTGGATTGAATAACTAGAACACATTTCCGCACACGATGGGAAAAAATATTCTGAAAACTAAATATAAGTTCATGTGTCTAAGTTAAACATGTTAGACAACGAATCGCTGCCATCTCTGCGGGCACAAGAGCAGAACCAACCTTACCTCACCATGATCCCAGCACAAAGTGAAGACCGAGCAGCCAGGAGGCGGGAAAGCTACCGGAAACTGGCAAAACCCAAGATAACCACAGTGGTGGAGAGAGAAGATCGCGAAACTCACCGTCGACTGGTTTGTAACCAAAGGGTGTAGAAACCTCTTTGGTAGCATCAGCAGCAGGTGTTGGTAACGAATAACTATCGACTCTGAGCCACAGAGAACATTGCAAAGCGAACTATTACTAGCCACATTCAAGCAGCCATTAGATTCTCGGACATCCATTTAAAAGTAAAACAAATACACATTTTCACAGGGACAGTGGCGTAGCGGAGAAGCCGTACTTATTGTCACTGTCATAACCACAATAATAAATTATTAAAATATCAAAGTCCTAGCAATCTTAACTAACATTTCAGAAACTAATATTTTAAATATGAAATAAAACTGCTATTCCTCATGACTTGAAAAGAGCGGGGTTCTACTTTTAACAAAATGCTAATCTAGCGACATCAAATAAATTACAATTTTATAACAAAAAAATGGAAGACGACAGACGGTCGTCTTTCAGGCGCCAGAGTTTTGCGAGGACTGAATTTGCTTGTCCACCGGTATGATAGTGTGTCAATGGGTTTGTTGACTATGTGGAAAACTAGCATTGTAGTCGCTCTTTCAGATGTATTTAATAAAATGTTTTTATTGTACTTTTAGTTTTTAATGCAAAAACGTTCCCTACTTTCTGAATAGCTCTCGTAGCTTCGGCACCGGCATTAAGTTGCCTTTGCCTTACATTATCTCCATTCGTCCCCACATTGGTTTCACGAGGCTCAGTAAATATATCTGTTGCATCTTCTTCCGCCTCGTCAAAAATCGCTAATGTTTCATGCACATACACGACTCTGAACGAGAGGTAATCGTTAGAGTGACTGTTCTCAGTAGCGTAACACATATGCAACACAATACAAAGAAAGAAAGAAAAAACCTCATTCAGGAATCGTAACAATGAGCTACATTTTGTGACAAGCCTATATCACTAACTTCAGTGGCTTTAACTTTAAAATCGAGTAACAATTTGAAAAACTATACTCTTTATTGGAATGGGAAATGGTAATTACGTTATACTGCAAGACATAATCATACCTAGAAACCGTATTCAGTACATGAAGCATCAGAAACTCATTCATGCCAGTATTTTACTAGCAGAAACCCAACTAAATATCATCGATAGAGCATTATTATCTGAGAGCCTTACAATAATATATATTCCAAAGGAGGCATTTTGCAAACGAGAGAAAACTATGGCAGCGTATTACGTGATATATATGTAAAACTAGGCACAAATCGGTTAAGACAGAAATATTTGCTATTGCTATTTGCCGTTGCTAGTTACTCATTACAGAACTGTACGTTGTTCCTACATACATACCTGGAGAGCAATCACTGCCCAGTAATCGAACAGATTCGCAGATGCATCTGCTTTGTTACACGGAGATTGGAAGTGGAATGGGTACGTTCAGGGATAGATTGGTGTAAACACGCAGAAATTGTGTTTACGCTGTTCTTCTCCTCCGTACACTCGCGATCACTAGTGGTGTGAGAGGCGTGCAGTTGCCTCCCCTGAGGGAACATCTGTGTGTTGTCAGTATTCTGCCTACAGTCGTAGCATTTGGGATCGATAGCTCGGGTTTTTCAACAAATGAAACTATACCTCCTACCACTAGCATGACGACAACTGCACATTTATAATTTCGATATGTACATCGATCTGCTACATCTGAACGGTAGACAAGTTCACGACATTGTATCATTCGCTATTTTTACTAAATAGTAATCGATTGTAATGTGTTACACCATAGATTTTCCATAAATAAAAGTCAATTTTTAAAACTGGCATTTTGTCAATTTTTATTTTAGCGGCCATGTGTTTTCGAAGGCCGCTTGGGTTAGATATCTCGAAATGTAAAAAGGATGCTTATAAGTTTGTCTACAGATGCTCATAAACCATTCGTCGTACTGCGATGAAACTTTGCTGAGTTGTTCTCAGTACGATCGCGAAGGTTCTTGGCCACAAAACGAAAGAGTAAAACAATTAATTCAGGATACATGACGTCATAAACAATGATGCCAACGCACAAACCTATCTGATGTTGATAGCACAAATTGTACACATAATTTCAAATCTTTAGGATAATAATTTTTCTCGCGCAATAAAATGACAAATCCAGTAACAATACCTCATTTAGTCATGACAGTTTAATGTATTGCTCCATTACCACTAAATTTATTTCCAACGTATTTTGCGTAGAGTATGGCCATACGTCACTGAATGTACCTGCACATTTATATCCAACTAGCTGAAAACCCGGCGTTGCCCGGGTATTTATTTATTTAGTCCTGCCATTTTTCAGGTATATATTCATTTGTATAAGGGTTATATGTCTGTAAAATCTCTTGGTAATACAATTAATACTACGCAAAAGAAGTCCGTGCTCCACACTCTAACTAAGAGGGCCCATCGGATTAGCGATAAACAACACCTGAAAGCTGAATTACAGAACATCAGGTCCACCTTCGAAGCAAACTGTTATGGGAAGAGGATGATTGAGCAAATTATGACATCTAATGATAGAAGTAAAAGTGAAGAGCCAAAGGAAGGACAAACCATCGCCCTATTGCCATATGTAAAAGGCGTCACCGAACGAGTGGGCAAAATTCTTCGTCGAGAGGGCATCAAACCTATATTTTGCAGCAACAATAAGAGATGTCCTAGGCTCAATGAAGGACAAAACTGACAAGTTGCACACTGCTGGAGTCTACGAAATCGGCTGTGAGTGCGGCCAGGTGTACATTGGAGAAATTGGGCGGCCGATTAACACAAGGATAGCCGAGCACGAGAGGTACATTCGGCTGGGACAGCATACGAAGTCGGCAGTATCTTAACACCAGGAAGAGTGCGGCAAACAGATATGTTTTCAGGAAGTCACTGTACTGGCAAAACAACCCTACACACTGAAGAGGAAAAACAGGGTAGCAATAGAAATAGCTAAGCGACCCGGAAATATAAACAGAGAAGACGGGTATAGACTTCCCGCGTCTTGGTTGCCAGCAGTAGCAGCGCTTCGCGACGACACCGCGCGCAGTGCAGTCCATAGGGGCTCACATAGCCTGGAGACAACAGCGGCCGCGCGTACACAACGCAAACAGCACACTCTAGCCGCCGATAGGCACCAGTGCTACGTCACTGCTACCACCGCTCCTCATTCGCCAGTTTTAACCAATGGCAAACATTAATATAAACACCAATCCTGGACTTCCTTTTCCACCAATAGGAAGAAATAAAGCAAACACCAATGATAAGAGCTCTGAAACCACCAATGATTTAATATTTAAGACACCAGCTTTCCCTCATCCAGCAGTAAACGTAACACCCAGAAGATGGCCGCTTGCAATAGCGGCCGAAACGTCGCTGAAATATTTGATATATTGACGATGCGGTCTAATACCCAGAAGAGTTTTATCAACAATGACAACGGCCGCGGAAGCCTTCGTTTACATTCACTACTGTGGTTGTCAGTTCCTAGGTTCACAAACTACTTCAACGAACATAAACTAACCTAAGAACAAAACACACACACCCCCATAAGCGAGAGATCCGCAGCAAGGCGCCCTACAGCGCCTGGCCAATCCAGCGATACTGTAGATAAACGATCACGTTAACATTGTTTTTTTGCTTCTAATCCTATAGTAATATTATTTTGTTCGGTGTGTGCGAATAACTCAAATATTTGAATATTAAATTCATCAAATATTTGGTAATTAACACGTATTGAACAGTTATTTTTTAAATATGCATATACTTTTCTTTACGTATGTGGAAGAAAAGCGTTTCTAAAGAAGCGAAACTTGTTAACATCCAAAATTAATTTAAATGTTAGGAAGTCGTTTATGAAAGCACTTGTCTGTAGTGTAGGATTGTATGGTAGTGAAACGTGGACGATTAGGAATTCAGATAAAAAGATGATAGAAGCTTTTGAAATGTGGTGCTACAAAGGAATGATGAAAATTAGATGGGTAGATCACGTATCTAATGAGGAGGTGCTTAACCAAATCGGGGAGAAAAGGAGTTTCTGGCATATCCTGACTAAGAGAACGGATAGATTGGTTGGACACATTCTGAGACATCAAGGAATTGTCAACTTGGCATTACAAAGATGCGTGTGGGGTAAAAATCGTAGAGGGAGACCGAGGGACGAATATAGTAGGCAGATTCAAAAGGATGTAGTAGGTTTCTGAACGTATTCTCAGATGAAGAGCCTTGCACAGGACAGGGTAGCGTGGGGAGCTGCATCAAACCAGTCTGCGGACTGAAGACCACAATAACAATATATATATGTTGTTAAACAAGATTGTTTAAAATATGTTTTCGGACATTAATGTGCAATCAGAAGCCCTTTACTTGTACTTTTTTCACTGTTTTGCATAACATATGTCTCACATATTCCAGGGTGATAAACATTGTACAAACATGGGAAACAACATCCAGCACATAGAATAAATGCTTCATTTTAACAGTAGCATTCTTCTTCGATAAATCAAAAGGCATTTACGTTCATTAATATTTCTCTTTTTACACAAAGTTCAGAAGCAAACCACGCAAAATTGATCAGCTTACCAAAGACTGGAGTGAAGAGCTCTGATTGATAACAATGTAGTTTTATGCCATTCTCTATAGCACAAATTTCACGCCGTCGTTCGTTGAGGTACTCACACAACAGAAAAAAAGGGAGGAGGGATTCGAACGACCGGACCTTTCTATCCTTGTTCGAGAATCTACAACACTACCAAATCAGCTTCGCCAGTCAGTGAAACAATCGGCACCGTAACATGTATTTCAGTATGCTTCAAAATCAACTTCCTGGAGAATGTTTGAGAGTTGCTTACTTCTGATTCCAACTTATTTCGTTCTCAATCCGAAGATTCGTTGGCAGCTATTCTTTTCCTCCATTCTCTGTTCTCGGATAGCCTCTTCATTTTCTGATATATTCCACTCCTATATCTCTTTCAATCTGTTTTCAGTACTGCAATCTGGGTCTTCCTCTGCTTCTTTTTCTTTCCACAGTTCCTTCCATAACGCTGTGCCTTTACAGAAGACCTATTAACTTTTCTCTTCATTATCGTTTTCACAAGTGCTCTTCTTTGTCGATTCTTCTAAGAACTTCTTCGTTTGTTATCTTTGCCGTCCAAAGGACTTTCTGCATCCTCCTCCAACACCACAGTTCAAATGCTTCTAGTCTTCTCTTGTCGCAAACGCCGAGTGTCCAAGTTTCGAAGCCATACAGCGCCACACTCCACACATAGCGTTTTGTAAATGCTTTTTTTGTCTCTTCTTCTATATTTCTTGGTGTCAGAACCATCCGTTTATTGTTGAAGGCTATTTTAGCTTGCGCAATTCTGCTTCTTTATGTCTGCTGAACTTTAGCCATCTGATGTAATACATTAATGGTACAACATTAACCTTAATGCAAGTTTAGTTTGATCGTGGCTACGTACCATGATCTCTGTCCTTTTTGTGTTGATTTTCATGTTATATTTATCTGGCAGGATCTCATTCATTCTTGATAACGCCTTTTGCAGATTTTCTTCGCTCTCTTCAATTATGGCTCTGTCATCAGCAGATCTTATCATATTAATTTCTACTCCATTGATCTTAATTCCTCTGATAGAGCCTTTAAATTTCTTAATTCCCTACTCAGTATACAAGTTGCAGAACACTGGTGATAAACAGTGGCGTAGCTACGTTACCAATGGACCCGGGGCAAAACTGACATTGGGGCCCTCTTTAAACTAGAAATATACAGATGCAACACTACTTCATCGTCGGCACCTTACCATCCACTGGAAGACACAATAAGGCAAACCTATAGACTACTAAGTAAATTATTATGTGCCAGGCAGAAGATAATATTTAATAATACACTCTAATATAATTATAATTATGAAATTTAGTTTGTTATGCTTTCACGAAAAAACTACTGGGTGGATTTGGATTAAATTTTGCATAGGGATAGAGCTGGAGCTGCGTAGAACAAACAGATAAAACGAACCCATTGGATAGTTTTCGAAGTTGTTGCATACTAGGCGAATGAAGTCGCAGGCAGAATCTAGTAAAAATAAACAATGAGGAAGTATTACCCAACCACGAAAACATGGCCCCCTGCCGCGAAGCAAACCGGAAACAGCCAAGTCAGGACTCTCGCATCCGCGGTGACAGCAGGCGGACTGTCAGTGCCGACAACTCACTGTCTCCCTAAACTACAACCTAATATCGTTGAAATCCCAGTCAAAGAAGAAAACTATGGGAAGTATTCGTGTAGGATAGTTTCAGCAAAATGAACTTCCCGGATTTTGTTTGTTGAAACACTTTTGATTGAGCCGTGCCCCAGCCAGGCTTTATGGAGTATATTATGTTATTGTCTGGCCAGTAAAAACTAAAATAACTAAGTCGGCAACTTCGCTTATTATCGTGACAGTGGGTAGAGGGCACCGTCTTCAGTGCACAATTGACTATTGTGACAAATTAATTATAACATTAAACATCTGATCCGTGAATGTATCTCAGTCGTTAAATAGCAGAATAAACAAAGTGCGTGGGTAGAAAAGTACCTTAAAAAGTAGAGCGAAGCGCAGAATTCTCACCATTATTTGAAACCACAGTGAAGTTCATTTTATTTTCTCATTTAGAACAACTGACCAGAATACGTCGAAGGGTATAGTCAATTAGTCATGTACGTAAATTTAAGAACGAATAGTCCTGATGGTATGCGAAGGCACAAAATGTCGAATCCATTTCCCGCCTACCATTGCAACGTAGTGTGTAGATAGTCTAGTAAGTTCTATTGTCTTAATGGCTTCATTTGTGGCCCAATACATCCTAGGTTTTTCCCCCTCCGTGGAGTTGTGCAAAAGTGCTGGAGGGCAAAAATGTACCCGAAAAAAGGTATTTTTTCGGTTTTGTGATTATACCTCGTAAATGACTCAAAATATCGAAAACATAGTGAAATTAAATGTTGTAGGACATGAAATTCAGCACTGAATGAGGCCATCCGCATATTTTTTGGATCTTCTGTTTTCATACTAGTGCTCTTAAAAATTGAACAAATTTTACATGTTCATGAAACATTTCCATTTTAACCTTTGGTTTTTTTAATGTAATATCGTTGAAACTAACGCATCTATCAATAAAGTGGTTCAGACAAACGATGTATCGTCAAACACACTGCTGTAATTCAGCGGAATTCACTGTTATTTCGCAAAGTTTGACAGCCACGGCAACTCCGACTTCAACCGACAACACACTAACGATGGCAGGGTCTACGTCTTAGCGGACAAGCAATAGACATTGTTATGTTTGTATTCTAATGTGAGAATAATTTTTGGATTTCAATTCGTGCGTTTGAGGTTTGTTGGTCAGGATTCTAAAAGTTAAAAGTCGAAAATCCTTCATTCAACTAAAATGTTATATACAGTAGAACGTCGATTATCCGAAGTAATTGGGGTCATGGATATTCGGAAAACCGGTTTATTCGGATAATCGAATTGTACACTTGTACTTGCCTATAAGGATTACTACAATAACAGTATTTGTACAGATTTGGCAAGCGCGATATCCTTCAGACGCCGAAACATTTCGAAGTCGCAGTTGTTGCAGTGAGCAGCTTTGATGCTGACGCTACTTCTGCCAACTGAAGTGTGCCGATTGTCTTACACAGCGACTGGCGGCTTGGCCGGTCAGAAGCGCCACTGAGTGGAGTCGTGTGTAGGCCTCATTAGAAAGAATGCTCCGCCACCTATGGGAAACTTGATTGAAGTTATGGGGAGATGATGAATAGTAGTATGGTAGACTTAAATTTAAAAAAATATATATATTCGACGCTCTACTGTAACTTTTTCCGGCCCCTTGAGCTCGGGGGCCCCGGGGCGCTGCCCCGGTTAGACCTATGATAGCTACGCCACTGGTGATAAACTGCATCGTTGTCGTACTCCTTTTCTTTATGTAAGTTTCTTATATTTCACCATTTATATTTATAACCCCTCTTTGATTTTTGTAGACTTCACGCACTATCCATCTGTCTCTGAAATCTAGACCTGCATTTGTCATAATTTCCATCAGAACATTCCAATTCACGTTATCGAAGGCCTTTTCCAAGTCCACGAAAGCAATGAAAAGTGGCCTTTTTAGGTCCAGCAATTTATCCAATAACAATAAAATAGCTTCTCTTGTTCCTCTGATGTGTCGAAATCCAAATTGATCTTCATCAATTTAGTCAATATTTTTGACAGTGCCTGGTTTCTTTGTTAGAGGAATTATGAGAGTCTTTTTAAAATCTTCCGGTATTTCACCAGTTTCATACATATCGTCGATTAGTTTGAAGATATGCGTTTTGCCATTCAATCCTTGTATCGTTTCTCTAGTTAATGATTCGCATACTGGTGCTTTGTTATTTGTTAGTTCTCTCACAGACTTTAGGTATTCTTCTTTTGTTAATGATAGTCCTAACTAATCACTTCTGACATTTTCTTCGTTTCCAAGATTACTTATTTCATCTGTATCTTCGTATAATTTTTCTATGTAATGTTTCCAGATCTCTCCTACTTCCTTGTTCTCAAATAGCAGTTTTCCTTTTTCATCTATGTTACTGCTTCGGCCATTGACTTTCTTCAACTGTTTCTTAATCAGTTCATAGGCTGTCTCTAAATTTCCTTTCTCTAGATTTTCTTCTACTTCCTTGAACCGACTCATTATTTTGTGTCCCAACTTCGTCGTCGCTTTTGTGTCCCAGCCTTGTCGTAGGTGTCGGTGGCCGAGTGGAACGAGACCGACACAGGAACAAAGACAGCACGCTGGTGCAGGTACGGAGGGGAGCAGCCAGAAACTATAAACACTCGATTAAATTAGAAAGAGATATATATTGCACAGAATGTAACAATACTTAACTTTTACATAGTACTGCAGAATGTTGATACATAGTTGTTAGAGGCCTGCCTAGTGCCTGTACGATAGCAAAGTCTTCACTGGTGCCTATCTGATTTCGAAGGTCCTAACTGGTTGCTATCTCAGTCCGAAGTGACCGATGTCTTTCCGTGGTGGCCACGAGCGGGGTTGCAGCAGAGGGCGCTCGTGGCTGTCGTCGTAAGAACGCCGCGCCGTGCGTGCATGGCGGCGCGCGGCGAAAGTAGGTGGCGCGCACTTTGTACTTGTGCGACACCACACATTATATATTCTTCTTCATCTTTCTTTACTTTCCCGATGACCATGTTTCGGAGAGTTTTATAGCTATTTATTCCTTCTTCACTTTTAGAATTCTTGAACTTTCTCCTTTCTTACATAAGTTCAAGCGTATGATCACTAATCCACGGTTTGTGTGTGTGTGTGTGTGTGTTTTTCCTATTTCTTGATCAGCTGCTTCAAGGGTTGAGTGTTTCAATCCAATCCATTTGTCACTTACTGTACCATTTGGTATTTATTTACCTTTCTGCTGTGCCTACTTTTGATATCCTTCCTTAACACTCCTTTGCCCTAACTTTTTGGCATCATATTTGCGATATTCTTTAGTGTTTTGTGCCTTTTTACTCTTAATCTTAGATTAAATTTAAGCATAACTGGATTTGGTCAGTATCTACATCAGCACCAGGGTAGCTTTTGCATTGGTTAGCTTAGTTGCGATACCTTCCTCTTACCATTATATAGTCCATTTGGTATCGTGATCTGTCTCCCGGTGCGATCCTGGTGCATCTTCTTATCTTGGGCTGCTGTATCCATGGGTTTCCAATTATTAGTTCCTTTCCTATACAAAAGTCAAGTAGGTGTTGTCCTCTGTCATTTCTCTTACCAAGTACGTATTTACCCACGGAATTTCCATCTTCCCATTTAGCTACACAAGCATTCCAGCCTCCAAGCATGATGCTGTCTGTATCTTTAACCATTTCCATTATTTCTTCTGGTTGTTCATATACTTGTCCACTTCTTCATCAGCATGACTAGATGGTGGGCATGTATACTTGTCTTATTCCGGTATCAACAGGGTTATTGTCCATTCTTAACATTATTGTTCTATCACTGTATTGCACGTAGCTCTTACACGGGTGGCGCCGGCAGCGGTGGCCGAGGAGACTGAGGCGCTCCAGTCACGGTCTGCACGGCCACTAGGGTCGGGGATTCGAACAACACCTCCTAGAAGACTAGAAGACAAGGCCTTACAACAGGCCGTGCCTACGTCACACTTAGAGGCTGCGGCCGCCATCTGACTGGCCGGCCGCGGCGCGGCAGTGGGCGTGCCCCAGCCAACAGCCTGTGAGGTGGCGACCGCGGCCTCTAAGTGTGACGTAGGCACGGCCTGTTGTAAGGCCTTGTCTTCTAGGTGGTGTTCATTCGAATCCCCCCTCGGGCATGGATATTTGTGCCGTCTTTAGCATAAGGTAGTTGATAAGTAGTTTGTAAGTTTAGGGACTGATGACCCCGTAGTTAAGTCCCATAAGCTTAACAAACATTTGAACATTTGAACACGGGTGGCGAAGTGTTTCCTTAGTATTATTCTCACGCCTGCAGAACTTCCTTCTTCTTCAGTGTATATAATTATAAAATTACTACTCCAAAAGTCTTCCTTTTCAGGTCATCGTATATTACTTATTCCTAGTACGTCTAAATCATGTTCTTCCATTTCCTTTTTCACATTCTCGAGTTTCCCACAGATGTTAAATGATCTGATCTTCCACGTTCCTCTTCTGACATGTCTTCTTTCATCTTTGATTACGCGCTTAATCCCCTGCCGGAGATCCGAATTGGGGACTATTTTACCTCCGGATTGTTTAGTTATAAAGCCTGCCATCATAGCTGCTTGACATGGGACCTCCAAAAGGATCTGTAATGAAATGGTTTCCCTGTTGCCTTCTCCATTCTTTTCTGTTGAAAAAGATTGTTCTTCCGCCAATAGGAGCGATTTTACACTCTAAGGGCAAGAGAATGTCCTATCCTATACCGTACCCGCTAATCCACCCTCATGGAAGTTTTTGGGATTTGGTATAGGGGATCCCCTTATCCCAGGGGATATTCAGTCCCCGCATTCGTTAGCGGCTTGCTATGCAAGTGTTGCCATATCTCTACCCCGTAGAGGTGAATGTCAGGATCTTCCTTTCATTGATTCTAGGACCTTAATGGCGGTTCCTAGAATCTCCAGTAATTTGAGAGATTCCATAGACATAAAAAAAAGTTACAAAAACCGTATACGCCTGTGGACCTTCTAACAAAAGGTGATGTGCACCTGGCGAGTGGGTATTGGAGAGGGGAGGGGACAGGTGTGAAAAAGAAGCCAGAAACACGGGATTTGGGGGGGGGGGGCGGCTTAAAATTGGGTCGTCGCCGAGCGGGAAGGGGGAAGGCGGTGGGGGTCGCCACTATCAGGCTTCAGCCCCAGGTATAAAACGTCATAGATCCGGCACTGTTCAAACATTACAATGCGTGAAAAACTCACGCGGCAGAGATGTTCTATTTTCATGTTTAGTAAATGGATCCGCAAGAGTTTTTAATTTTAAACATTTTAATATCTATGCACAACCCGAATTTCGAGATCTCCGTCTCATCACCATATGGTGCATTTAGTTAGTCCGTAAAACTGTTACATGTCGGAACAAATTCAATTTAGTGGGTCCATGATACAAGCAACAAGCCGGGAAGTACTGGTGGCAGTATGAGCGCGACAATACCACTCACAAGGCTGAGTGGAACCGTCCAAGCGCCACTTCAGCCAACACTTCCTATAAATAAAAATAAAATACTATAAAACTATCATTCTTCGTTACGTTCTTCAATCACATCATTTTATATGCACATTCGAAGTACTTTTATTGCATGAGAAACTTTTTACGTCGTAGAGACAGCACGTACACGAGTCGTAACACAGTCACCTAATATAGGCGGCAGTGGCGCAGCATTGCAATGCCCATGCGCGGCTAAGTTACAAATTCTCTTCCGAACCCCCTGGAGGCAGCAAATCGGTGCTCCTGCTGCAGGGAGGGGCGAGGGGAAACATTGCTGTTGGAGCTGGTAGAGACACCAGCTCTTGGCTACTCGAGCTCTGGCGGTTACGCACGAGTGGTTCCGAAGCAAGACAATGGAGCTACTGCGCACCTCGCCCTGCGTATGAGCAAATCCTGCACAAAGGAAAAATGCGCCCTTCATATTTCTTTTTGGCGCATTGAAGATTAATCAAAAACACATCATATTTAGTAAAATATCCTTCTTATAACTATAAATTAAAGACGCATCAACTGTAAAAGACCTCAGAAGCTCCAATAGTTAGTAATTATAAAGTCACTACTCTCCATATAGCAAGAATAGGCGTCTGGTTATCGGCATCGCGCTGCGCTGTCGAAGTTAGTGGATTCGAGACCGTCTGCAAGCAATTTTTTCAACCCAATCTTCTTTTCAACAGATACAGGAACAACAATGAACTTTTTATTGTTACTTTCCGCATACCTTTGGACGTTTTAGCAAATGTGTCGCGATTTTTAGGGTAAATGCCATTTATACTCTTCGTTGTAACAAATAATTTAACTCTTTTAATATATGTGGTGGGAGGAGGGGAGCAGCCTTGCGCATGCGTAAGGTTCTGAGGGGGGAGCTGTTTACATTGTCACATGGCCCGAAGAGAGCTTTTCTCTTTATGTAACAGATTCATTTTGCTATAGTCTCTTAACTGTGTAATCAGAGAAAGGTCGGGTAAGTTGACGAGGCGTCTACGTGTCTCTTGAAACAGAACTGCTCGGTCATTTCGTTTTGTTGACAACTGAGGCTAGGAAGTGAATGCTCTTTTTGTAACAATTTTTCCTGTGGTTTAAATACGTTTCATGCAAGTAATACTTGTTTATTAATAAATATCTATTGACTCATCTTACACCTTGTGGATTTACTGATGTTTTAATAACGGTTGAATGAATTTATTGTGTACGACTGTGTGCATGTATAAGTCTGAACCCAAAATGTCGACTGCGATTATGATGACGAATTATGCAGTTGATAAGGAAAACAGGGTGGCAGAGATGGAGCAAGGAATCATTTAAAGAAGCAATGCAACGTGTAAGGAATGGTAAGCTTGTTAAAGGCGCCGCTAGGAAGTTCAACTTCCCTGAAAGAGATTTAGGTGACTATGTAAAAGAACATGTTGATGAAGTAGGCTCTGTTCAGTGTACTGGCTTAAATTACAGGGAGGCAAAGGAGAAATGTTATGTCTGTTTCTCTTTTGATAAGTAGATAATCATCAACAAAAGTATTGTTTTCTAAATAAAATGTTCACTTCCTAATCTTACCCTACCTGTAGGGCAAGTCGACGAATGATACTGTCACTAACAAAAACAGGTCTATCTAAAACATCTTCAGACTTAGGAAACGTTTAAGATCTTCATTACAAAGGACATACATTAAGAAATTGATTTTCCATAAACAAAATATCTGATTTCAACGTAAGAGGCAGAAACATTATACCTTAATATCGCCATCTTACCGGACTTACCCCTACTTACTGTGTTTTAAATGTTCATGTGCATATTAATATGTTCTTTGTGTTTATTGTCAAAGAAAAATGAAAACGTTCAGTTTCTTTTAGCAACAAATTACTCAGCTTTAAGCTTGGAACAAAAGTGAGAAATAAAGAAGCTTGGTAGGCTGACGCCTCAGCTCGAGATGAAGAAAGCGCAAACAAGCCGAGGTAAGACATACAGAAGATCTTTTAACAAAAGAATATCTAATGGGGCTCTTTCCCTGGCGTTACTCGCAGAGGTGCACTAAATTGTCTCTTTGTTGGGCGCCGAGTGAGGGACGAGGGCGTCGAAACATCGACACTCCCACTGAGATGGGGGAGGGGGAGGGGGGCTTCAAGATCCGGCACTGAAGACCGAAAGAAGAGAAGTTAATCCCCAGTCATCTGAAGCACCAGCCGCCACAGTTTTTTTTAATTTTTTTATTTGTTTTCTTTTTTTCTTTTTTTTTATTAGTTTGAGGTAAGATATCGCAAAATTTCTATGAGCTCACGCCCTGCACCAAAATCATTAGTTCGCCACTCCCCCACTTCCTTCACCAATACTGTTTACCAAGGCGATGCTTTCACGCATCATCCATTGAAATAATTCAGATATGGTACTTATTTTTTTCTCTGTATTCATAATATGGGGGGGGGGGTGCGGTTGCAGGCCTGCTGCCCCCCCCCCCCCTCCTACCTCATATACGCCGCTGTTGAGCTACTTCGCCATACTGTTGTTTCAACCTCTTTCACTAGTACCGTCAAATGGGGTGATTTCGGACGCTTTTCGGATTATTTTTACTATAGCTTTCGTAGGTTTTGTGAGATATCAATGATTTTTATGGAAGTGGTGGGGTATATGTATGAACAATAAAATATCCTATAAACAGAATGTCCATGTGCCTCTTCTTTTGCCTCAGACAGACAAATTAAGTGTCCGAAATCACACCATGGACTGGGGTGTATTTCCAATCTCTGTCCGGTGTTACGAAGTGATTTCCGACACAAATTGACTTCCGTTTGTATTCTAATTTCTTTCTGTTTGATTTTAGTGAATTTATCATATCTAAGGACTTCCATCATTAAAATAATAGATAAGAACTGAGATAAGGAATTTTATTTATTAAAGGCTTTTCTGTACGTTAATTTGCCACACTGAATATCTCGAACTGCTTTCTCTAAAACTTCAGGGTCATAATTTCGCCAATCTCGAACCCCTTTCATACTTTTACACGTTCTCGGCATTGTCCAAATCACCCCACTAAGTACACAATTTCGAAAAAAGCGCCGTTTCTAACTTTTCACATAACTCAGCAGAAACTGGTACAAAACTTCTCACAGTGTCGCAGCCTACTGATCTCGTTGGCAACTGACGCTACAATAGTTTTCCGCCAGTCCCAACTACAGAAAGATTCTGCTCCATCAAGGTAGCTAGACAATATGCTGCTCCATAACACAGCGAGAACTTTCGATAATGAGATTGTCCGACTGATTACTGCGTCGGTGAACAATCTATCCAAATGCTGGAGCGCGGATCGCGGGAATAACAGTTTCGTGCGTATAATAAGCAGTGCGATGAGGTGGAAATTCGTTGCTAATTCGCACTAATTCGTTACTAAGCTGGAAAGAGAAGATAAACCATATCGTCCGAAATCATCCCGGTGTCCGAAATCTCCCCGGTGTCCGAAATCACCCCGTTTGATGGTATACAAAATGTTTATGAGTTGCACCTTTCTCGCTAAATTTTCTGAGTAGAGCGCCTTAAAAATTCTATGAATGGACCCCCTTGAGGTATACTACTGACATGCAATATCTCAACTGAATCTAAATATGAGACATTAAATAGATAATATCTGTAGTCTTGACCGCAAAGTTATTAAAAGTTTCAAGTCATTTCTGAGTCATCCTCGGATCATATAAATATCAATTCAAATATAGATTGAGAAACCCTGAGACGGTTTTTTCGTCTCGAATATGTCCAAGACATTTAAGATAAACGTGAAGCAATGAATAAAAATTTGTGGTGCAGCGGGAAATCGAACCCAGACCTCCATGCTTACTAGGCAGACATCTTACCGTTAGACCGGCCGCACCACAAATTTTAATTCATTGATTCACATTTATCTTTAATGTCTTGGACATATTCGAAACGAAAAACCGTCTCAGGGTTTCTCAATATTAAAATTGATATTATATCATCTTAGCAAGGAATGTTCCACTATGTCCATTGCCGAGGTGCGATTCCGCTGCATGGAGAGCCTCGGCAGTAGTGGCAATTATCTTTGGAGCACAGAAGCAGAATTAAAATTTGTGACGTAGAGGGAAGTCGTACTTAGATTATTCCGAGGCGCCTTACTCGTTAGAGGTGCGGTGGTCTGACGGTAAGACGTTTGCCTAGTAAGAATGGAAGTCCGAGATCGATACCCGGCCGCACCACAAATTTAAATTCATTTCTTCACGTTTATCGTTAATATCATCGGATTAGTTTCCATGTTCGTCAATAGTTGTATTTGTATTGGCAAACACGAAAAGTGATCTGAAGATGACTAAGAAATGAGGCGAAACTTTTAATAAAATTTGTGTCCACCACTACAGATATTGTTTATTTAATGGAAAATATTTAGACCGCCTCCCTGACAACATGTCTAATCACCTAAATATCCGGAAGGACTCTTTCTAAGATCATAGGATATTGTAGTTTTAATCTTGATGCGCTATTTGGTGATGAATCAAAGGTCTCTATAGAAATACAAATAGCCTGAAGCTAAATTTCTCCATGGAAAATGACTGTTAACTTTTGTCATTATAGGGAATCCCTTGAATTACAGGCTTGTTGAACAGTTGTGTAACTTGCCATCTTACGATGCAGCGGTAGTGATTCCCTTCGATGTATACCTCTAGCACTGTCTCTTACCCTGGCTCTTTTCTTTCTTTCTCTTTTCATGCAAGAGTAAAAACAATCTAAGCTGGAGTGACTCCTGTGTCAGTCAGCAAGCACCCTATGCATAATTCCACAGGAAAGTAGATGTGGATATGCAATATACAGTTTCATTGAAGCAAAGTTCTTTGTAGTTAGTTCCCCGGCCTCTTTACATTTCTGACGGGGAATAAATATGGCAAAAGAGAGGTTTCATCTTGCGCGCATCAGATAACGCTCTGAATAACTCAGCAAAGCCCGCTGCTGAGGGCGCGACGGTGCAGCCACCAGCCAGCCGCGGCCTGCACGTGCTTCCCTCGGCCACCGCTAGATGGCAGCATCGGTCTCACATCGCGCTGTCTGCTCCTGTCAGGATACTATTTTCGCACCAGCGGACACATTGTTTTTACCTCATCGCGACTGATGTTTCTCTAAATTGGACTACGCTCTCGAGAAACGCACTGGTATGAAAAACTGCAAGTGCTGCACACATTTATAGGGGAATACTTGCACTCCTTATTCAATAAGTAACCTTGTTCGGGGTGCAACAATGTAATTTAATAATATATTTCAATATTCTCTGTAATAATTGGTGACAAACTAACTCAATAGTAAATATTTCCTTCAAAATCGAAAGCGTTTACTTCAAGCGACACTCAGGTAGTCAAAACACACACTGAAAAACTAATACACGACAATAAAGCTTGTTACGAAATTAACCGTTATTTCCAATGAACATGAACGATTATTCAAGTAATTTTTCTGTTATAGTGAATGGAACTTTCATCAGTACGGTAACATCAACAGTTGAGTTTAACTGCATTATAACATGTTTCATATATTTGCGTATGCGTAAATTTATTACAAGAAAAATTGTTGTTAGTTGTGGTCCAAGACTAACTGAAATCGGCAGCTTATAGTTTTAGAACGGAAGACAAAAGAGTTCATTTGTGGTTATCACCTACTGTAAGTCCCTGTGCAGAAATCGAATTCCAGTATACTCAAGGTAAGATACAGTTAAATTAGCAGAAAAAATTGAAATAAAAAACTGCAAATGGAGAAATAAATCATGAAATTCGAAAGTTAACGAAAAATATTTTATTTGGTAAATAGATTTCCAGGAAAATAGAGACTGGAACTATCATTTAAGCTCTCAAATGCAGCATTGTTTCGATGTCCTTTGCGAAAAGTTTCGCCATAATCTGAATCTTTAGCAGACGCTGCAATCTTAAGTTAACGGGGTATTAGTTTCTTCCAGGTTTTTTTCGGATACATGAAAATGCTTATATAGGGAAAGAGGAAGCCTTAAAGTTGATTTATTATGCAATAGTGTTGGGTAATTCTTACCTGTCGCACTGCAAACGGACGTTTATTAGGAAGGGGAGGCCTAGTACACTACCACTCAATTCACAACCACTCCAGAATAAGATTAGATTCAAATAAATTAGTTGGTTCGTTCCATAGATCCGTGTTGAGGTGATCCTCGTGGATGTGGAACATGTCAAAACAGCGTCTTTTGTACAGTGAGTCACAATTATTGTCACTTGCCGAAGGAATAGGCTGGTTTTGTGTTTAGGGGTTCTTTACTGTAAAACGTGGAAATTGTGGAATTGTTCTTGACTTTGTACCGAAAAGGCTTTGTTTACAGACATTTCTCATAAAATAGACCAGAATATAATAATTGCTATATATATAGGAACTACGCTTCTGTGTTTCTATTGTAGCACCCACGCCCTATTTGTGCAATGTTACTTACAGACAAGAAACTATGTTTTGAACAAAATAGTGTCAAACTTTTCACATGGCCATACACCTCTAATTTAAGAAACTTAATATTTCGCGTAATTTCTGTGTGTGCCAAAGAAGGTATTAAAGGAGATATAGTAGCAACTCCCTCATCTTTGTCTCTCTCTTTCTGTCTGTGTGTGCGTGTGTGTGTGCGTGTGTGTGTGTGTGTGTGTGTGTGTGTGTGTGTGTGTGTGTGTGTGTGGTGTGTGTGTGAGTGAGTTTGTGTTTATGTGTACGTGTGACTGTCTGACCTATCTTCAAATTATGTAAGTAACAGAAGGTATAACAGGTTTGTACTTGTGGAAAAGCAAAGGAAAAATGTTATTCAATAAAAATAAACATTGGAAATTTCGATAATGACACATAAATGTTATCCAGAAGGGTTTCTTCCCCAAATAAATTTTACATACAACTATTTACTTTGTACAGAAGCTAATCCAGTTGCAGTAGATTTCTCTTTATACCCCAGAAATTAACAAAAGTGGCAGAATATTTAGGTGTTGGTAACTTAGACTAAAAATGTAATATTCTATTCAACACACACTCTTTGATATTTTTCTCGCCTTCGAAACTGAGTTCTCTCGCAATCAGACTGCCCGGTTAGATAACATGGGGGATAAGAATATCATACAGAATGAAGACTGAATCCTGTCAGTACGTCAAGGGACCAAGGACAAGTCAAACAACTGCCTTAGAAGCAAACATCGCAGTGTTCTAAGATGTAATACACACCACAACTTACTAGGTATCACCAATTTGGTCAAACTATGAGAGAAGAAGCACGCTGATGAGGCTTTTAAATCACTAATACATTTTTCTTTAGTGGGGCATAAAAAAAAGTGAAAACGAACGCGCAACATTTTAGATTTCAGTATAAACAACTTTGAGTAATTTTTCCCTTACAAAGTTAATCTTTTAAATATTTAATTAAAATAATTTTCAACATTTCAGTTTTTAATCACACTCGTTTTACCTAAATTTCGTTTAATTTAATTAAAAATGTTTTAACCAGTTAATTTTTATAAGTTTTAATGTGATTAATCTTTCAGAAAATTCTAGCAATTAAGTGATACATTATGTATTTCTTACGATGAGAAAAGAAATACTGCTCACAAAATGTATATTCTATGTAATCATTTTTTGAGCTAGAAAATTTTCCCAAAATACGCTTCAGTGCAAAGGGTATTTCATTCAAGTTATTAATTAAAAGTGAATGATCTTCAGTATCCTCTGTTTTTGTGGACAATGAGGTATCTGACACCTCCTAAACAATCCATAATAGCATTTCTCAAAGTGCTACATAATGCCTTAACATACATTCCCAAATCCCTCCCTGTCGCCTTGTCATTTATTTTTCTACCGCTGTTCGAAAAAAAATCGTTCTTTCGCTCTGAGCAGGAATAGCCGTTCAATGCACAATACCATCCTTGCAAGACGCAACATTTCTTCTTCCTCCTCTTCTTTAGGTATTAGACAGGAATTGCCTATTACGGTACCGATCTCAGTCATGGTCTTCCTCTCTCTCTTCTTCTTTCTTGCATTTAAGGGAAGTCTCTCACTTTACATTCTTTGTAGATGTTTGTTCCACTTTCTTCTGTATTCTAGAATTTTATCATTTAAGCTAAAGATTTGCACTTCTTCTCTAATAAACTTGATTTATTATCCTGTCTTCTCTTGTGAAACGTTTAACGTCTCTCAGGAATTTCATTTCTTGTGCCTGAATACGACTCTCATCCTTCTTGGTTATCAGCCGGATTTCACTTCCATAGAGCAATGTAGTAACTGCATTGATTTCGTAGAATTTAAATTGAGTGTCTTGCCCAGTTTTGCTTTTTCGTTTCTGTTAATTGTTGCACAAACATATGTGATCTCACATTTGAGGTAATTTAAACGAGTTACTTGCCCTAAAATTTGCTAATGTGTCACTATTTTGGTTCTAATTGGCTCATTCCCTATTAAGGATGTTGACTTAGGTTTTTTAATATATATATTTTTTCAATTTTTAAGACTTTCATGTCAAATTTAGCACTTATTTGTTTTAATAGGTAGATTCATTTCTGAAGGACATCTTCTTTGTCTGCTAGAATCACTGCATCGTCAGCTTATAAAAAATAATGTAAGAGAGTTCTTCTATCTAGGTAGATATCTTTCAGAAATTCTTTTTTCAATAGATGTATTATTTCTGTAAAGTACAATAAAAACAAAGTTGGAGGATTTCATCAGCCTTGTCGTAGTCCTTTGTTAATTGGTATCGCGTTAATTGGTTATCCATTCAGATCTAGTATGACATTTTGTTTTGATATGAACTTCCTTATCGCATTTATGAGATGCTTCCGATATCCGCGATTCGTAATTTGCTAAAAATTTTATGTCTATTGACATTGTCAAAAGCTTTTTTGAATCAATAAAAGAAATTAACGTTTCTTTATTCTACTCTCTCCATTTTCCTATTATTTGCTGTAAAGTAAAAACTGCATCTATAGTGGCGCGTCCTTTCCTAAAAACCATTCCTTTTTCATACAGTACAACTTTGGTTATGTTTTTAAGCCTTGTGTTTAAAATCTTAGCATGCATATATTATTCCTCTGCAGTTACTGCTTAGACTTTTATCTCCTTTTTTAAAAACTGATATCACTCAAGGTGTTTTTCAGTTATTGAGAATACCCTTTTTCTCCCAACATTCGTCAATGAGGATTAGCAATCGTAGGTGTAGCACAATTTTTTTTAAATATTTCTGCATGAGTACCATCTTTCCCTCTTCCCTTTCTGTTCTTAAGGGACGTTAGTGTAGACGTTAATTCGTCAGACTGTATTTCATCTGATCTCTTCTCGTATACTGGTCCAATTTCAGTTTCTTGTTCTGTATGATAAAATCAAAATTCATTGTAATGATTTATCCATTGCTCTTCTTCAATACTGTCTCTTTCTATCTTCTCTCTTTCTATTTTGTTTAAGGTTTATAAAAGTTGATATGCCATTTGTTATCTTCTGTGGATATCATGTTATATATTAGAAATAAACCTATCACAATGTTCCTGAAGTGCTTTTCTTACTGCACACTTAGTTTCTTTTCTCCTTGTAGTATTGCTTCTCCTCATCAGTTGGTTGTTTAAGTATTTTATATATATGCATCCTGCTTTTCTTTGAAAGCTTTCATTATATCTTCATTCCAAATTATTAGGCGTTATCTTTTCCTTATTCTTTTCCTTTTATCAGGTGCTTCTCCTGCTACTCAGCATACAGCATTCGTTATAGTTTGCCGTTCTTCTTATATTTTCCTTTAGTTTGTAAGCTTTCTAGTTCTTTATATAATCTACTTTGGTAGAGGTGTCTGACACTGTACTCTTCAAGCAAGTATACATCATTAACCCTTTGACCTTTTGGGTTTGTTACCTGTTTGTTTTCTTCCATTTTGTAAAAAGATATATTCTGGAGATTAGTAAAAAGTGATTCGATTGTATATCTTGTCCTCCTTACTTGGCCCGCTAGTTTATCATTTACTACGATATATTCAATTATTCATCTAAGACTTCTTCTGGTCCAGGTATAATTGTACAGTATATGTATTTCTTCTTAAAAAAAGTTAAATATGTTGTGCAGTATATTGACAGATCTTTAATATGTTTAACATTCCAAACTCCCCTTCAATATATTGCGCAACTAGTAAATATCGCTATCAGACTATCAAAATCGAGTTGTAGCATGCCATGACGAACAGTATTGTAAGGATATATATATTGACATACCGAGTGTGAAAAGGATTTTCTATTCAAAATGAATAGGTAATTCTATAATGAAATTATTGAAACCATATGGTAAGTCGTAAGAATGTGTATGGGCAGCAGTAACATGAAGGACAAAAACTGAATGCGTAGTAGAAATTTTTCTGTTCCTGATAAGTCAGATATATGAGCAATATTTCGTAATCACTTTCTGAATATAGGGGGATAACTAAATAGAACCTTAATTTCCGGACGCTCTTAGTTTTCTGAGACAGTTATCTCAAATAATCCTCAGTCATATTGAATCAGTAAAGAGTAGGAAATTTCACTGGTCTTGGAGAGATAATCATCAGATTTCGAAAGTACTGTTCTGCATAATTATTGCAGCCCCTTACTTAATCATTATTGCAATTTTTATATTCAGAATAGATTTCTAACTGATTAAAGTCCTTCCTAGTAAAGCCACTTCATTAAGTAAGAGAAAAGGATCATGTAGACAAATTTAAACGTATTTCTGTACCATCGCTATTTGTTAATATTATTTAAAAGTTTGTGTATTAATCGGTAATGTACAGTTAGCGTTTAGAAGTGGTGTGATATCTGAGAATGCTACCATTTTTTTCAGTGTAGCACTTCGTGGATTAAATAAAATGCTGTACAGCAAATGTTAGTGCAGAAGTTTAATCATTATGGAAATAAGAGAGGTAGTTCAGAAGTGGTTCGCTACTTCAAGTACAGATCGCAGAAGGTAATATCCGCATTGGTAATAATGATTATACACTGCTGTCACAATGGTGAAGAGGTAAGTGGGGAGTGCCCCTGGGGCCAGGGAATTTTTTTTATTAAAGTAAGTGTTATTACCGCTTGTATAAAAGGTGATTCTAAGTCATTTCTGTTTCCTGATTAGAACAGTATGGTAGTTACGGACATTGTATGGTTTATTGTCTCAGTGTCAAATTACGAAGTTTGAAACTAGCTTGTTAAGTTTTCTAAGTAGGAGCAGCCAACGTTTTAACAAACACAAAATTAATGTTAAAAAAGGGATAGATAATTAAACATTGGACGTGGATCATGAAATTCTAAATCATAGGTTTGATACTTTAGATCAATATCTATTCATTTAAAAGAACAAGCAATTAAATGTAGGGAGATTATGTTAAGTACACTAAAGCACACACCTTGTACAAAAGTGAATTAAATCATAAATTTACTGACCTAAGTGAAGTTGTTTCTGCCCTTTATGAATATGGAGGTAACGTGGGAGGAAAGTAAAGCATATTCATTCACTCACAGACACACGCATAATGCTTGCCACTCATTACTCATGCGGCAACACTTGCTAGCAGCGGCAAAACGAAGCGTCGGCGGCGTTTTAACGAGATGGCGGGTGTCTTGAAGCACAATTTGAGATAACACTAATAACACTATGCATCATCATCCCCAAGAACCACAGACATTGCCGAGGTGGGGTGACTTGCGTGCCTCTACGATAGAGATAGCCGTACCATAGGTGCAACCACAGCGGAGGGGTATCTGTGGAGAGGCCAGACAAACGTGTGGTTCCTGAAGAGGGGCAGCAGCCTTTTCAGTAGTTACAGGGGCAACAGTCTGGATGATTGACTAAGCTGGCCTTGTAACATCAACTAACATGGCTTTGCCATGCAGTCACTGTGAACAGCTGAAAGCAAGGGAAAACTACAACCCTTATTTGTCCCGAGGACATGCAGCTCTACTGTATGGAAATATGATGATTGCGTCTTCTTGGGTAAAATATACCTGAGGTAAAATAGTCCCCCATTCGGATTTTCGGGCGGAGACTACTCAGTAGGATGTCGTCGTCAAGAAAAACAAAACACGCATTCTACGGGTCGGAGCGTGGAATGTTCTAACTCTTAATCCCATAGGCAAGCTAGAAAATTTGAAAAGAGAAATGGGAATGTTAATGTTGAATATGGTAGCGATCATTGAAGTTCGGTGGCAGGATGAACAGGATTTCTGGTCAGGTGAGTTCAGGGTTATAAATACAAAATCAGTTGGTGGTAACGCAAGAGTAGGTCTGATAATGAATAAGAAAATAGGACTGCGGGTAAGTTACTATGAACAGTACAGTGAACGCATTATCGTAGCAAAGATAGACACGAAGCCAACACCGACTACAGTAGTGTACGTTTATATGCCAACTAGCACGGCCGATGATGAGGATATCGAAGAAATGTATGAGGAGATAAAAGAAATCATTCAGAAAGTTAAGGGAGACGAAAACTTGATTGCGATGTGGGACTGGAACTCAGTAGTAGGAAAGGGAAGAGAAGGAAATGTAGTAGGTGAATATAGGCTGGGAAAAAGGAATGAAAGAGGAGATCTCTTGGTGGAATTTTGCGCAGAGAACAATTTAATGATTACCAACACTTGGTTCAAACATCATGAAAGAAGACTGTATACGTGGAAGAGACCAGTAGACACAGTAAGGTACCAAATTGACTTTATAATGGTAAGGAACAGATTTAGAAACCAGGTTTTAAACTGTAAGACATACACATGAGCTGATATCGATTCTGACCATAACTTGTTGGTTATGAACTGAAGATTAAAACTTCAGACTGCAGAAAGGTAGAAACGTTAGGAGATGGAATCTGGACAAATTGAAGGAACCAGAGATGATTGACACTTTCAGAGGGAGTATTTGGCAAGGATTGGCTGAAAGGGGGAAAGTAATTCAGTAGAAGAAGAATGGGTACCTTTGAGAGATAGGGTAGTGAAGACAGCAGAGGATCATATAGGCAGAAGGACAAGGTGTAGTAGAAATCATGGATAACACATGATATAATGAACTTAATTGATGAGAGGAGAAAATATAAAAATTCAGCAAGAGAAACAGGAAAAAGGAGTACAAACGTATGAAAAATGAGATTGACAGGAAGTGCAGACTGGCTAAGCAGGAGTGGCTACAGGACAAATGGAGAACCGTAGAAGAATGCATAAATATGGGAAAGAGAGATACCGCCTACAGGAAAATAAAAGAGATATTTGGAGACAACGCAGTTGTATGAATATCAAGAACTCGGACGGAAAGAATAGAGGGAAAAGCTGCACTGTGGAAGGAATATATAGAGGGCCTATACAAAGGAAATAAACTTGAAGGCAATATTCTAGAAAGGGAAGACGAAGTGGAGGAAGATATGATACTGCGAGAAGCATTTGACAGAGCGCTGAAGGACTAGAGTCGAAACAAGCCCCTGCAGTACATGATATTCCGTCTGAACGGCTGATTTCGTTAGGAGAGGCAGTCATGAAAAAAATGTTCAACCTTATATGCAAGATTTATGAGACAGGGGAAATACCCTCTGACTTCAAGAAGAATATCGTAATTCCAATTCCAAAGAAAGCAAGTGCAGACAAATGTGAAAATTACAGAACTATCAGTTTAATAAGACATGGCTGTAAAATCCTAACGCGAATTATTTACAGACGAATGGAGAAACTTGTGTAATCTGACCTCAGGGATGATTAGTTCGGATTTAGGAGAAATGTAGGAACACGGAAGGCAATACTCACATTACGACTTATCTTAGAAGATAGGCTAAGGAAAGGCAAACCTACATTTTTTAGCATTTGTAGATTTGGAAAAAGCTTTTGACAATATCGACTGGAATACAGTCTTCCAAACTCTGAAGGTAGCAGGGGTAAAATATAGGGAGCGGAGAATTATATTTAACCTGTACAAAAACCAGAAAGCGGTTATGAGAGTCGAAGGGCAAGAAAGGGCGCAGAGAATTGGAAGGGAGTAAGACAGGCTTGTAGCCTTTCCCCAATGTTGTTCAATCTACATATTGAGCAGTCAGTGAAAGAATGGAAGCAGAATGGAGGGCGTTAAAGTTCACGGAGAAGAAATAAAAAGTTTGCGGTTTGCCGACGACATAGTAATTTTGTCAGAGACTGCAAAGTATCTGGAAGAGCAATTGAATGGCATGGACAGTGTCTTCAAAGGAAGATATGAGATGAATAAGAGTAACAAGATTAACAAGAGTAAAACGAAGGTAATGGAATGCAATATCAGAAAATCAAGTGATGCTGAAGGAATTACATTAGGTAATTGAGGCAATAAAAGTTCTAGATGAGTTTTGTTATTTGGGTAGCAAAATAACTTCTGATGGCAGAAGTAGAGAAGATATAAAATGCAGAATGGCTATGGGAAGAAAATCATTTCTAAAGAAGCGAAACTTGTTAACATCCAATATTAAATGTTTGGAAGTCCTTTCTGAAAGTATTTGTCTGGAGTGTAGCATTGTATGGGAGTGAAACGTGGACGATAAGGAGTTCAGATAAAAAGATGATAGAAGCGTTCGATATGTGGTACTACAGACGAATGATGAAAATTATATGGGTAGATCACGTAACAAATGAGGAGGTGCTTAATCGAATTGGAGAGAAAAGGAGTGTCTGGCATATCCTGACTAAGAGAAGGGATAGATTGGTGGGACACATTCTGAGACATCAAGGTATCGTCAACTTAGCATTTGAAGGAAATGTGTGGGGTAAAAATCGTAGAGGGAGACCGAGGGTCGAATTCAGTAAGCAGATTCAAAAGGATGTAGGTTGCCGAACGTATTCTCAGATGAAGAGACTTGCACAGGACAGGGTAGCGTGGAGAGCTGCATCAAACCAGTCTGCAGACTGAAGACCACAACAACTATGCATCAAATGAACTCATGTGCGCGGAGGCATGTGAGTAAGATGAATTACATAGGCTTTACAAAAAGAATTTGATTTAGAATAAAGAAGTAAGGCACGCACGATAATTAATATACAAGAAAGCTAGTGTTAGTAAAAGCATCGCTGAAGACCGAAGTAAAACCGTTAAGAATGCACGTGGTGCAATCGGTCATAGCAAAACACGAAAGATAGAACTAAACCAGAAAATCTGAGAAATATTTATCATACTCGCGGATACAGATACGACGCGAAAATGTTAGTTAAAAAAAGCATGGAAATACAAACATATTATGTATACACAGAGGCTGAAGGCCACACACGTGTATTCCAACTTGAGAAAAATCGGTCACAAAATCATCACTGGAATGAAAATGCAAAGACTAAATTCACACTGAATTACTCGAGTTATGTAAATGAAGAAACACTTCGCCTCGCATAGCGAATGAATCACCCAATAAAACTATAACTGATCAATCAAGACTGCCTGATCACAAAGAAAGCAAAGGTCTAACAGCATGCCATCCCCTCATCATGATTCCACGATGTACTTACTTAGACGGTCGCACCAAGAGTGTCACCTAAGGCCACGCCAAAAGCCTTCCCCAACACACACCGGATGCAGAACGGTCTAACAGCCGACCAGAGCGCGTTCAGATCATGGTGACTACCAACCCCTTGCTACCTGAAGAACATAATACCGTCTTCTAGAGCTCCAGAGAGGTCCCTTATGTCATCTCTTTCGGCCATGATTATGTTGCTACTACGCTAAGAACAGACCATCTCGCAAAGTAAGCTTGTCTGTTGCCACCCATCAGACGCCAATGCAGACCACTTGCGAAGCCGTGCGTTACTAACTAAGGTAAACGAGCCCTAAAGCGTGAGGCAGCGACTGTAATCCATTGCGCGGCAGTCAATCAATATTAAAAGCAACCTTCCCCATTCGCATGATCACACAAATTCAATCATACGGATGGAAACATGTAGAAACATGGGGCATTGATCCTTCATAAAAAGAATAAAATAATTGACATACAAATAGACAATATTAAAGGCGGAGAACCACTTACGAGTAATCAATAACTCAAAATGGAACACGACCACACAGTCAGTGGACGTGTTTCAAGTTCAGGATATAATTTCATGGCTTGTGGACAGTAAATTGACGCAAAATCACAGTAAGACTCAGTTTATGCATTTTTTGACACGGAAGCTAACGGGAACCAATAGTTTGAGCCACAGAATTGTCATATGATCAGTGAGTGTGAACAGTTGGAATTGCTATGTTTTCAAATAGAACGTAAGCTGTGGGAAGCCCACTTTCAGGATATTGTTGAAAAATTAAATTCATTGCTTATCAGTAGAACCAATCCCGAAAGAAAGTGCAATGCAATGATATCTACTTTGCTTGTATTCATTCGCTTCTGGCGTATGGTGGTTTTCTTCATCCATTTAATTTTTTTTAATTTATTTTTTTATTTTATTTTATTTATTTATTTATTTTTTGCACCGGGGGGTGGGGGGGAGTGGCAACTGTTCAAATAGGGCGACTAGAGCAATACATGGTGTAAGCCCGTGTATCTGTTGCCGAGCCCTGTTCGGTAGCCTGTGAATTTATATATTAGCATCTCCATACATATTTTCTTTAATGTCGATTGTTGGTAACCATATCTATTAATCTCCAAACTTTAATAGAAATCCTATCTGCATTTTGATCTTATCTCCTTCACTCTGGGCATAATAGCATCAAATATTCTAGTGCATCGCTTTTTCAAAGAAAAGCAATACTTTTTTTAAGTTAGCACTTTCAAGCCTAAATTGAATAGTTTTCTCCTGACTCTCTATCCTGTCCAGGAACTAGTGTAAATATTTAAAACAAACATTGCTTGATTATGTTTACTTACTATGAGTGTTTTGCAAAAGTTTTAAAACTTAATAGATTATTCCGCCCATTAGTCTCAAAATAATCCTGCAGTATGCTCCTATAACAGATGCAACAAAATTCTTTTCCTACGCTTCAACTCACTTTGTTATTGGGCAATTGAGGAGTGCGGCTGCTGAAAACCAGCGCCTTCCTCCAGATTACGTATACAAACAGCAGTTCTAGGGCGTTTTTTTATTTTTATTTTTTATTTTTTTTATTTCTCAGTTTAGTGCAACTCTGTCTTCTATCTCCGTGCCTGGCTTTCTGCCCTACTCTCTATAGATTCAGTTTTGTTTAATGTCCTCAATCCGTATGAGTCATATTTGCTGAACTGTGTGTCCTACAATAATGTAAATTCCCATGATTGTACAGTGGAATATTAGCAATTTTATTGCAGTTCATTAGTTAGATCAGGAATCCATTTTGAGTTAAGTGCCCAATCATCACAATGTTACAACAATAATAAAAGGTTTTCCACTTATTGTCATGAGATAAAATATTTATTTAAAAATATCACATTTTAATTTAATTCGTTTAATGGATATCTTCAGTGCATTTCCGAGTCGAGAGGACTCATGTTCACGGTATTTATACTATCATACAGTTTCTAAGGTACCTCGAGGGATATATGAGCACAATGTCTGTAGAATATGACGTAAACATTGTTGGGCAGTTTATACGAAATCGATTTGGAAACAATTCTAGATTGAAACCCAGTGCATCGACTCTGCAAAATATCGAAACTAAAAATATCATTGATATCAATCAATCAAAAAACCGAAAGGAAATATTTTCTTTTACGTCGATTCCAGTGGCTGATGGTACTTCAGATTTCTGGAGGTTCACTACTTTGAGTGCCGGATCTTGACAGTAGCGCTCGGTATCCAGAGAGACAATATGGCGCACCACTGCAAGTGGCGTTGGAAAAGCACCCGGTTTGCCCCCTCCCCCCCGGTCTCGAACCCACTACCTTCGACAGCGCAGGAATGCCGCTAATCACATGGCTATTCTTGCTAGGTGAATAGTGGTCACTTCATTATTATTCATGATAGGATCATCTGAAGGCTTTAACAGTTAATGCGTCTTTAATTTATAGTTATAATTCGCGCATACGCAAGGCGAGAATGCGCAATGACTCCGGTGTCTTGTTTCGGGTTTATTCGTGCGTAACTGCCAGAGCTAGTGCAACCAGGAACTGGTGTCTCTACCAGTTCCAGCTCCAATGTTAAAAGCGGCGTTTTCGCCTCGCATCTTCATGACGCGGAAGCGCCCATATGCTGTCTGCAGGGGATTCAGAAGAGAATTTGAACCTCAGCCGCGCATGCGCATTGCAACGCTGCGATCACTGCGCTTATATTAAACGGCCGCGCCACGATTCCTATATGTGTAGTCTCCATGACGTAAAACGTTCCTCATGCGATAAAAATACTTTGAATGTGCATATAAAACGATCTGATAGAAGTAGTAAACGAAGAATTATAGTTGAAATTATTTATTTATTTATTTATTTTCTTTTTTTCACGACGATCTTTTTTTCCGGGCGTTCACAAAAGCAGTGAACATATAACACGCCGCCACTGGTCGATTCCATAATGGATAGTGTGCGGGACAACCGCAATATTATAATAAAAATAAATTTCCAACTTGTTGGTCTAATACATAATTTCTATTTAATAATTCGCATATAGATTTAGTTCACATGGTTGAAAGTCATCAGTACAGATTTCAATTCATGAAGCCTCAAGTGCAGCACATATTTAACTGTCATATCCATAAAACATAAAAATGAAAAGGCCTCTGCAGTGCAGTAATGCTGCTAAATACCATTGCTATGAATCTCATTAATATTAGCGAAAGGATGTCGTTAGTAACTGTTAAAAGGCTATCCCCAATGGGAAAAATAGGATAGCTCTGGGCTAGTGTGTTCTGGTATGGCTCACTGGAAGTAATGGCTTAAACATGTAGTACCTTAACGTTTGGAAAAAAAAGGACATGGAAGGATCATTATGAATCTTATGAATGTTGTAGGATGTGAAGATGGATGAAAGTATATAGAATAATGTTTTGCTAACATTCGAAACAAGTTGCTATTATTAATCTGTGACAATCTACGAATTAAAATTTAACTAAGCATTAATTTGAAAGTATTTCAGTTAGTTAATATTTTTGTTAATTCAATAGACGTTTTATTTGATTAAGAGAGATAGCCCAGGCAATATCCAACAGTGAAGATGCTCTTAAAGTTCTTTTATTAAAATGATATTCTTAAATTATATTTCCTTTTGTTTCCGTTCGTTATCGTTTGCGTTCATTGTTTGTAATTATCAATTACATCTTCTACTGTAGTGCTGGAACAAATTGAACAGTAGTAAAGCACTACCGGCCATTAAAATTGCTACACCAAGAAGAAATGCAGATGATAAACGGGTATTCATTGGATAAATATATTATACAAGAATGACAAGTTATTACATTTTCACGCAAATTGGGTGCATAAACCCCAGAACAGCCACCTCTGGCCGTAATAACGGCTTTGATATACCTGGGAATTGAGTCAAATATAGCTTGGATGGCGTGTACAGGTACAAATGCCCATGGAGCTTCAGCACGAAACCCCAAATCATCAAGAGTAGTGACTGGTGTATTGTGACGACCAAGTTGCTCGGCCACCATTGACCAGACATTTCAATTAGTGAGAGGTCTGTAGAATGTGCTGGCCAGGCAAACAGTGGAACATTTTCCGTATCCAGAAAGACCCGTACAGGACCTCAAACATGCGGTCGTCCATTATCCTGCTGAAATGTAGGGTTTCGCAGAGATCGAATGAAGTGTAGAGCCACGGGTCGTAACACGTCTGTAATGTAACAGCCACTGTTCAAGGTGCCCTCGATGCGAACAAGAGGTAACCGAGACGTGTAACCACTGGCACCCATACCATCACGCCGGCTATACGCCAGTATGGTGATGTCGAATACAAACTTTCGATGTGCGTTCACCGCGATGTCGCCATACTTGGATGCGACAATCATGACGCTGTAAACAAAACCGGGATTCATCCGAAAAAATGACGTTTTGCCATTCGTGCACCCAGGTTCGTCGTTGCGTACACCATCTCAGGCGCGCCTGTCTGCGTAGCAGCGTCAAGGGTAGCCGCAGCCGCAGCTGATAGTCCATGCTGCTGCAAACGTCGTCGAATTGTTCGTGCAGATGATTGTTCTTGCAAATGTACCCATCTGTTGACTCAGGGATCGATACGTGGCTGCACGATCCGTTACAGCCATGCGGATGAGATGCTTGTCATCCCGACTACTAGTGACAGGACACCGTTGAGATCCAGCACGGCGTTCCGTATTGCCCTCTGTAAGATTACCGCCCAATAGAAATATTGGTAATTAATAGCATTTGATAATTAAACAGTATGAAGTTCACTGCAAACATCGACCATGCCAATGCACTAAATGTTACACAATTTTAATCTTATTAATTATGGTAGCAATGTATGAACACAGTTGAGTGACAACATTTATAGTTAGGCCATAGGTAGAAATTCTGTGTGCTTCTAGCTGACGGGAGGCCAGCGAGCAGGCCGACGTTGGTGGCTTGTTTCAGCTTAGGATTTTCCAGTACGTTTCCGGTGAGGGGAGAGAGGGACAATGGCAAGTGCCAGGCACAGTGCAGTGCACAGCGTGAAATAAAATATTCTAATACTACTAGCATTTTAAGTAATACGATGCAGTTAGGAACCTTTAAGGCCCTCATTACAAAATAGCCTGTTGATAAATTAACAATACATTAGCTGATATAGTCACATCTGGCGTAATATGTTTAATTGATAATGAAAAGTAATAAATTACCAACGAAGACAAGACAGTTAGACAACTAGCATGGCAATGTTTGTTTATAAAAATAATATATTAACTATTTCTCATTTTATTTTCAATTAATCTTGTGTATTTTACCTTGAAATATTCAGTTAAATCACTTATCTGTGATATATGAAATTGCACGATTATAATAAATAGTACAAAGAATGTTTATACTAATATAAAAACGAAAGAAGATAGTTGTTTAATGTGTAGTGTAATTATTTTGATTTTAAGTAAAGTTTTAGAAATGTATTGGCTGAGCGCTGTACGTTGGCAAACCGGTTAGAACAGCTCACATGGGGAAGTTAATGACGTAGGGAAGAAACCCCGGCAGTTGAGCTTTTGGCGCGCGCGCACGTGGGCAGGAAGTGACGAGGCGGGAGCACGTGGGGTAGCTGGCCGGGCGGCGTCGCGATGCATCAGTCGGTCGGCATGTGAATCTCCAGGTGGAGACTTTAGATTTGTGTGTGGCAATCGCCACGTGTGGTTGCTCGTCGTAGACTGCACCAAGTTGAATCGAGTGCTACTGTGTGATGTGAATATTTAGCCGGTAGAAGAAGGTGTGCATCGAATTGAATTAAATTGACTGTGTTTTATTAATGTAACACGTGTCGTCACATAGGCATGAACATAAACGGTGTTTGAGACAGGCACATGGTGTGAAAACAATTTGCGACAAATATTCATTTTGTCTGGGGGCTCACGAGCTATAACGTTATTTGATAAATGTGTCGACGTACAGACGTATCAGCCACAGGGTTTTAATATGGTGTAATAAACAGTATAAAGTGAACTTTCAGGTGTTTTCAAAAATAGTAGTTAGTACACTCCTTTCTCTCATGAACTTGACTTTATTATAAATATTTTTGTTAATCATATGCGGGGAAGGAAAACTGCGAACGTGTGATATCATCCCCTAGAAAACGAGTCAAACAGTCGCAATCACAGTTCCAGTGTTTTTGCATGTTTAGGAATTTGGTTCGCAGTTGGTGGATCTTTCCCTACTTAAACTCTCACCCTGACCTTCACTCTCGCATTTGGGGACTCATTACGGGATAAGTTCACGTTGGACTTGCTCGGACGGAGAGATTAGGGTGTGTATAGGACAGTGAACAGTTACGGACAGTTGCAAACTAGTGCGCGGACGCGACGGACAATTTCAAGTGTGTGTGGCGGCTGGCAGCAGAGAGCGGGATAAATTCACACCGGTCTTGCTCGGACAGAGAGGTACGGTGTGCTTAGGACAGTGATAGTGGACAAAACAGTTAGCACACGTAAACGCGTCGCGCGGTTAACGACTGTTGGTGACTGGCAGAGTTCGGGCGCGGGCATCCGTAACAGGCGATCGACGACGCATCGGCCCGGCAGCAGTGAGCGGCGGCGCGCGGGATCCACGCACTAAAATTTCATCTTCTGCAACGGTCGGCAGTGATCGTGGGGACTTCACAAGTCGACAACGGAGCGTCGGGCCCATCAACTTCGATTCTACAAAGGATAAGGGATGCAGTGAGGACATATTCCAGCCACAGCTTCTACAACAGACGGCAGCGAGCGTTGGGGACGTCGCAGCTCGTTGCTTCAACTTCTGGATTAAAAGATAAGAAAAGCAGCTAGCACTATAAATACTTGTGTGCTAATCAAGCTTTCTTGTGTTACCGATAATGGATCGGGTTTTTAAAAAGTCGCCAAGCGACGTAGATTCAGAGGGTAGCATACCAGAAAGTCCAGAGAGGGTAAATACTGGGGGAATGTTGTTGACACTGGAGATGATTGCAGCCATGTTACCGAGTTTTAGCTCAAATTTACAATCAAAAATAGAAAATTCAAACTCAAATTTAGCATCAAATTTAGAATCCAAAATAGAAAATTCAAACTCAAATTTAGAATCAAAAATAGAAAATTCAAACTTATATTTAGAATCAAATTTAAGATCAGATATAGGAACTGTAAAATCAGAATTGAAAGCAGACTTTAAGGCAGACTTTGGGGCACTACAAAATTCTATGCTTGGATTAAAGACAGAAATAATCACAGACATTGACAAAAAGATAGGAAGTCTAACAGAACGGTTTGAAAATAGGGAAAAGGAGATACATGCCAGAATTGGTGCTATTGAGACTGAGGTAGGAGGCAAGTTAGATGCTGTGAAACAAATATGTGATCACAGGAATGAGGGCACTATGCAAGCGTTGGCTGAGGTTGACAAGAGGATGTTGGCAGGTATTGAGGAAACAAAAACTTTGTTGTCAGGAAAATTAGAGAATACAGAATGTAACTTTAGGAAAAAGATAGAACAAGTAGTGACAGTAAACAATACTGAGATTGAGAAGGTGAACACTAGAATAAATAATCTAGAATTGTGTACTGCATCAGGAAACACTAATTGGTCCATGGTGCAGACACCTAATGGCAAAAAGTTTTCAGGAGTGGGTAATTATCATCCAGTAGATCTTTTGGCTGCATGCAAGGACCAATTTGTGCCTGGTATGTCAGACCAGTGTAAAGTGAAGTTAGCAAAGAGAATGCTTGGCTGTTCTGCTCAAACTTGGGCAAATCAGTGTGCTGATAAATTTGTTACTTTTGAGGCGTTTGAAAATTTGTTTTTAAATAAGTATTGGGGGGAGGCCAAGCAAGCTAAGCTACAAAATGAATTCTTGAACGGGCAAAACTATGTGAAAGGGAAACAGAGCATGAAGGAATTTTGTCAGGAGGAACTTGAGAAACTAGTGCATTTAGATACACCTTTGAGTCATTTGGCAGTAATTTCCACTTTGTGTAGGAGGTTACCTGCAAATTTGCTTTGGCAGTTAATTCACCATCCCACAGATTCAGCTGAGAATTTCATTGAATTTGTAGAAAAGATAGACCTGGAACGACAGCTCAGGGGGGACAGCATGTGAACCACAATGAAAACAGAGGCAGCAGAAATGGGGGTCACAACCAGGGAAACCACAATAGAGAGAGGAATTTAAATGAAAATTGGAGAGGTAACAATGACAGAGGAGACAACTGGGATAATAGAAGCCAGAGGGGAACATAGGAAAATGATAGGAGGAATCAAAGGCAGGAAGGTGGAAATAGGAATGGGGATAACAGTAGGAGAGAAAATCAGAGAGAGAATCAGGGAAACTAAGATTTGTTCCAAATGAGGTCCGTTTTGGGACAAGGATCTATTCTAATAATAGGACCAGAAGATAGGATAACAGGGGATCTAATGACCATAATTACAGTAGGAACAGAGATGGGGAGAGAAGGGAGGAAAAACTATGTCACATGGACAGAGATGATGATAGGAAAGAGGAAGTAGGAGTTCACAAAGGCAAGGATAAAGAAAAGAGGGAAGAAAACATAGAGTAAACAAGGAAAGGGAGAAAAGAGAGGAAAGTATGTGTCAGATGGATGCTGTTATAGGTAGTGAGGAAATTTTTGGGGATTGGTTCATGCAACATGACAAAAGAAAGGCAAACAGGAGGAGAAAGGATAGGAATGAGAACAGTAGAGGGGAATATGATGTGCGAAATTTATTTGATAATAACATTAAAGAAGATAAAAACAGTGTTGCGTTAGCCTTAGTTTTGGATATGTCAGAGGCACAAGTGTTGACTGAATGTGAAAGTATGAATGGTACTGGAGCCAGCATAGATGGTGTTGAGTGTGTGAATGAGAATGAATGGAGTTCTGAATTTAAAAAAAAAATTAAATGTGATCCAGTAAAAACATTAAATGGCACTGGGTCTAGTATGAATAATGAGAGAAGTGTGAATGTTTCTGAAGTGGGTGAAATTGTCAATGCTGTAACTGATGATGTGTTGGGACAGGACAGAGGTATTATTGAGAAGATAAGGTGGATTAGTAATTGGGCACCAGATGATTGGCTATTACACAAATATGATTACTTGGACAGACTAGGCAAACAATATAATAGGGACCAGACTTATTACAATGTGTTGAAAGAGTTTGTGAATGGGGACAATGATTATGATCAATTAAGAGGATTAGGCATGTGTACCTTAGATCATGATGAGATAAGTGAGGTACATGAACTTATACAGGAGGGGTCAGGTGATAAGGAGAATAAGATACAATCCTATGTCATTTATAATAATGAACAATATATATGCATGGATGAAGATGGGTTGAATGTAGGTTGGATTAACAAAGAAGTGCATGACTATGAGACTGATGATTGGATTAGGTTTTTGAAATATTTAAAGATTGTAGAACCAGGGGGATGGGAAAATGAAAAGTATGCATTTGCAAGAAAAATAAAAGTGTTAAATGCAGGGAACCCAGAATTTGAAGTAATCATTGAGGAGGAGCTGTTTTTTCAAGATTTATTAGTCATTAAGGGACTGTGTTTAAATCTAATTTTAGGAAGTGATTTTATGTGCAGATATGAAGCTCAGTTGGAATATAAGGATAAAGTGCTAGAATTAAGTCTGGAGGGATGCATGAAGAGGGTGAAATTCAAAAACTTTGTAAATGATAAAGATTTAATGGCATGTTTACACAAGCAACTGCCATCAACCACTATAAATCATGAAGTATGAGATCCAAAGCTGTGTACATAGTAGTTTAAGAATTTGTGTATATTTATTCTGTGGTCTGTGTTGTTGTTTGTGTTAAAACATATGATTACATCAAATTTTGCAGTTCAACAGTGGTACCTGAAGTAAAGACTGTAAATATGTGTATGTGTGTATGCTAACACTAGAGGATAAAGTGGGAGTGTACTGTTTATGTGTGTGTATATGTGAGCAGGGATGGCTATGTGGTGTGAGTCGTGGGGTGACTTGGAGAATGAGAAAGTGGTGATCATTGAGGCAGGCAGTGGGGTCTGTGGGTTAGATAAATTGTGATAAAGATGTCAGCTGACAGTGTTGCATATGTGGGTGTGACTGACCATATGGTTCAGAAGTGAGGAATGTATGTTTGTTGTGGCTGTTTTTGGCTAAAGGTGGGTTGGATTGAGAAATGTTTCAATGAGAGAATGTGTTTGCTCTTTAATGTCTGTCTCTTTTGAGTGTTTGGTAGGTAGCGTGTCTAATAGGGAATGCTCAGTATTGTTATATTAAACTGATTCTGATAACACATTTTGGTATCTTAAATGGTGCTCAACTGTTGACTAAACAATTTGTGCAACAGCAGTTGACGAGAACTATTTTTATGTCTGGCTTGAGTATCAATAGGTTTTGGTGATATTTTATTTAAAAAATGTAGATGTTTTGTGATAAACTAATTTTGAAATTAGACTTTGACCTTAGATATTTTATTGTGGGGAGTACTTGTGTAAAGCACATGAGGCTGATGACAGGGATGCAAATAAAATCTCACACCAGGAAAAATATTTTTTTTTTTTTTTTTTTTTTTTTTTTTTTTTTTGGTGCGAGGGGTAGGATTTATATTTATAAACGTGGGTGTCATGTCGATAGAAGAGAAAATTCTCTATGGTAACATTCTTTTGGTAATATTATTTGAACTTTAAGATGTTATTTGATGGAGTAACACTCCAAGTATGCCACATATTATCTTGTCTGTTTCATCTGAAGCTATGGCTGATGAGAGTGCAGGCATGTGGTTTTGGGCTAATCTGATCATGACTAACACAAGCCAGTGTGAGTTCTTAATTCTGTTGATTTGCATGTTACTGTACATGTATCAATGCTTAGTTTCAATTGCACCAAGTCTGGATGGCAGAGGGGTGGGATACAAATCCAACCGAATCCTGGTGTCCAGACAAACTTTTGTCTATATTGAATCATGGGTGCTTTCTGCTTTTCCTGTTCCATGTAGGGTGCATATGACGTGTGTGAATAAGAACGCTTGATCCAGTGCCATGAATCTAAGCTGCAACAGCATGTTGGTTGAAATGATTGAGACATAGGACCATACACCATGGACCAGAGTTGCTGCAACGATGACTCTGGGGTTGTCATTGTCAAAGTGGTGAGAGATTTACTTTAAACAAGTGGAGTGTACACCGTCAAAAGTTTTTATAGTGATAATTTTAGTTTTTCCATGTAGGACTAGGTCCTCTAAAGACTAAAGGTTAATAATATTATAAATTTGGTGCCAATTCTGTATATAAACAAAATTAATCTTTCCCTATTTAAACTCTCACCCCGACCTTCACTCTCGCACCTCCTGAATCTACCGATTCCATATACTTCTAACAGCCATTATATCGCGACCAACGCGAGCAGCAATGCCGCGATACGATAAACCGCAATCGCGATAGACTACAATCCGACCTTTATTACATTCGGAAATGTGATGGTACGAGCCATCACAACAATGTTTCTTGATAATTACGCAGTACACTTCCTAGTTGCTACATTTTGTCTTTAAGTAACAACTTAGTACGTCTATAGCGTCCTAAGAACTGTAGGAAGGACAACAACCAACGCAAATTTTATTGACAAAAAATCCTTCTGGGCTTACAACGACGAAACAGCCAGTGATCGTAAAGTAAAAGAGAACCAGTAACTTAGCGGCAACCAAACAAGTACAAATGGCGTAGAGCCTCTCACAAAACAAGACTATTATTTTCTAGTGGCGTTAGGCCAAAATAAATCCAACACGAAAGCTGCGATCTACGCTGGCTGATGCTGAAGCTAGATCCGGCGTAGGAGCGGCCGGCAGCTGAGTATGCACTACCTGTTCACACTCTGTTGGTGCGATTGTGAAGCCGGCATCGGCGGAGGGCTACACCGGGTTACTCCGCTATCATTGGCTGGGCACTGTCACATGTCTAACCGTTATGTAGTGCCGCAGTACAGCGCCGTCTCTTAGGAAGTTTGTCGTTGTTGTTTACTGTTTGTTGAACGCCTAGGAAGGAAAACCAAGCAGCCCGCCTTGGCTACATGTTGTGCGGGCACTCTAAACAGGCAGGGGCACCCACAGTATTCATCACCCCTACAAAATTGTGCACAGCACCACAAACATCCTGGTCGATATCCATGGGTTGGTGGTCTTCGTGAAGTGGCACAGCAGTAAGGGCCACCGAAGCGGCCGGGAGAGTGGGCAGCGGCGGAGGTCCTGCGGGGAGTGAAACTTGCGGGAAAAGGGAATGTGTAGACACTTGTGGGGAGACCCGGACGCTGCAGGTAGTGAACAGGGTGTTCCATCCATAACCCCGCCCCTACTCCACGCCCTGCAGCCGCTACCTGTCCCGTATTCAGAGGATTTTCACATTTTATCAAAAAATGAATCTTACGACAAGTGATACAGCCATTCAAATTTGCGGGCACCATAACGTTTTCCCTTCCTGAGTAAATGAGCTGTTTCTTGTAGTTTCAACACCACAGTAGCCTTTTTCTTGAATGTTCTGAATATAAATCTCCACACAGACTTCTTGAGGAGGAGAGTGATACGGATATCTGATTGTAAGCCACTGCCTATTACCTTAGACCTTTTTGATGGTACTGAACAGGAGTTCCACGTATTCCGTAATTTATAGTTATACAGTTAACACGCAATGTAATTTATAACCAACTATTGGCTGCCAATTTCGCTTCATTTTTCCTGGAAGTCTTGCAACTTGTTTCTCCCTGTTGGTTTATGCCACGTTCGGAGTAAAAATGGTTCTATATGACGGTGGTAGAAAATAATATTTATCATTAGCATTTTCGGTGTGTGACATTCCCTTACACATTCCGTATTTCATACATTTCTTAGATGTATTCGTAATTCGAATACAGCCAAATCGTTTTGGGGTCTACGAATAAACGCTTCAAGTATGTAAAATACTCACTGACTTATTATTAACGTTTTTTAATTGAAGGTTTAAGGTTGCGTCTCCAATTAAAAAGCATAGTAGCTTTTTTTTAAAAAGAAATGTAAGTTGCGTGATAGTGGGGTTAACTACATAGCGGTCAATTACATCAACGTATCTGTGCAGGATGCCTAATATATTTATTGCTTGCGCAGATGTCTTGATATGCTTAGTGTTCTGAATAATATGCTTTTAGGAGGTATAACTGTGGAAAGTCATCGTCTTGTAGTAGCATAGAATGTCTTAATAACTCTCCAAACATTATCACTATTAAAATACCTTTTTGTTTTTAGGAGGAACACTCAACGAATTAATATGTAGTTACAACAAGTTACTATATTGCTCTTCTGCATGTAAAGGGTTGTGCAATTTCACTGAGTTTCGTGTTATATTGACAGTGTGGAAACTTGACAACAGCAGTGCTAGACTGTACTCAGGAAAAGCCATCAGCCTCCCCAAGGGCCCCAGGTTCCCCACAAGTGTCACTCCCCGCAAGTGTTCCAACCCCGTGGCTGCTACCCCTAGGCTGCTTCGTCCACCAACTGGGGCGGAGCTGGTTAAAGTACTGGCGGATGGTGGACCCGTTGTAATATTGCGTTTTCTTTCTGCTGATCAGGTGTTGGAGTAGTAGTTACTGTTCGTAGCCGCTATTAAAGTTCACTAACTGGACAATAATACAAGAAAATAATTTGGTGGATCTTACACATTTAGCTAACTTTATAGATAGAAGACTCAAAAAAGAAAGCGGAACCTGACTTTAAAGTTTAGCGGCAGAAGTAATTTGGAATGAAAGCAACACCTGAGCACAATATTACACAAAGAAACTAGCGGATTCCACGATGACCTTTCTGACCATGATGATTATGTTGACTGGATGTAGCAGATGAAGCTGTAAAAACTCTTGCTGCATTGTGTAAAATGATGCTTGGTTGGCTTGGAGCAGATTGTACTTACTGAATGACCGTTTAAAAAAAAAATATGTTAACTTTCGTGACAAAATGCTCTTTCAATCGATCGGATTTCTTTAATTCCGAAGATTTCTTTGCAGGCATTACTAGAAAGTCACATTCCTGAAAATTACAAATAATGAGATCTCGAAGTAAATTTAGTAAATTATAGATACAAGTGCAACAATGGCTCCAAGCATCATGTTACATAATCAAGATTACTGCTGGAAAAATAGAAACACTTCATGAATTATTAAAGGTGGGTCATTTGAAATAAGTAAAAGATTTATACGTAACTAAATATATTTTCATCATGCTTCATAAGAAAAACGATCTCACACACACTTACAATTAATAATGGAGAAGTCCCTGATGATCGACTGTTCTCAATGATATAGGAAATATGAAAGACCAAGTGCACAAAATGCGGTCTGGGCAGCTCTTAAAAGATAGATGAACATCAAAAATATAAGACAAACGTAATTAGTTGCCAGAGAAAGCTGTGGTCGGCGATAAGCATCGTAAATACATTATCGCATGAAAATTTTTAATGTAATAGTACACCGTCGTTCCACAGTAGTGATGCCAGCGCCCGACCGCAGAGTTTGGTGATGACAGCAGCTGCCCAGCGAACCTGCTGATGAGAGAACACCTGCGACACCACAACATTGACGACGCGAAAAGAGTGCGTCGAAGGACTTACGGAAGGCCAAGAATTCTCTTAAACAAGAACAGATAAGGGAGAGCAGTATATCCGCTGTGCCGAGCGGCTCGTTACCACGCCAGAAACATTAGCACGGTTACTTCCAGCAGGTGATGTCAGAGCAACTTACCGAGTTTTGTCTTTAACGTCCGTTAGACGCAAGATGCAATGGGGCGGTATGAATGAGGAAAATCCCATGAATAGTACAAAATTTCTTGGCCGAAGTAAACTAGGGGCCGTTATCGGAAACTACGGTTTATGGGAGCCCTTCAATGGCAAAGATGCTTCTACGAACTTTGATTGCCTCGGTCGATGTGGTGGTCGCCATGCGTGATAGATACACGTACCCCGATCCATAGTTTATCACGATGAGCCACTGGGATCTGTGATAAGGCCACGTCCACATGAAGACGTTCCCAACCATCAGGCAGAGAAAAATACTGGCGCAATGGTGCTGTCAGGTGGGATAGACACGCTGAGTGAGGTTACGAGATGAGTAATCTATTTAACCCACGCCAATAAAGGTGTCATCGCGCCAGCTGTTTGGTGAGGACGATTTCCAAATGAGCAGCGTGGAGGTGGTCGAGGACACGACGTTGCAACTCCTGTTGGATAACCACCCGGGGAATGTCTATGACTACTCGATTGTGAACGGAAAGACTGTGCCCGTTCTCCCATTAATGACGGATTACTGGATCGCGGCTGCTACGATGTCTATCCAGCCAACCAGCACTGATATGGCGACGGAGGACTTGCAGTGTTGGATATTTCACAGAGGCCCTCCGAACTGTCTCCAACTGCGTCCAACGGAAGAGCGGCATGAGCCGCGTTCATATCCGGCTCCACAGGCCTCCAGAGGCGAGGTATCAAACGCACGGTCTCTTCCAACTGGCAGTCGGGAAAAGTAATCAGCGTTCGCGTGCCTGGCAGAGGCGCGATACACAATGTCGAAGTGGAATGTTGCCAGGAAGAGAGCCCATCGTTGGAGGCGGCGCGCCGTCCGGGTAGGCACGGCGTATCCCGGATGAAACAAAGAAAAGAGGGACTTGCGGTCGGTCTGCAGTGTGAAATTATAACCATAAACATAATCGTAAAATTTCCTCAGAGTGAAGGCCAGCACCTAAGGTTCCTTTTAATTTATTTCAGTTGAGCGACCATCTTTTTTATTTATTTATTATTATTTATTTATTTTATTTCTTTTTTTATTATTTATTTATTTATTTATTCATTTTTAGGGCTACCGGCCTCTTGAAGCTGACCACCATTTTTAAAAGGACTGCACCCAACTCATAGTGTGAGGCGTCGGCTCTGACTATGAGTAGAAGAGAAGGTCGTAAGCAGCCAGACAAGGAGGTTGGAGGAGAGCTGACTTGAGCCTTGGAAAAACCTGATCACAAATTGCGCCCAGGTCCATCGCGCACCTTTTCGCAATAACCTAGTAAGGGATGCAAAAATGTCGGCAGTATTGGTATAAAACGACGATAATAATTTTTGTACCACAGGACATATTGCAATTGTTGCACGTTGGTGGGTGAGACAAGATCTGGATCACCTCGAAACAATCCTTAGTGGTGTGAAGGCGTTGGGCATCAATTTTGAAGCAGAGATAGCTGATCTCTAGCGTAAAAAAATGGTACTTTTCGTTCCGGCAACGCAGGTCAGCCTTGAACAATACCTGCATAAGTTGATCTTGTTTTCTCACGATGTCCACCGCAAACCACCCGCCGACAGTGACATCGTCCAGATAGTTTGCAGGACGCGGGACTTGCTTGGTGAGATGCTCAAAATAACGTTGAAAAATAGCGGGGACGCTGGCAAATTCGTACGGAAGGTGGTTGTACCGGAGAAGGCCACACGGGCTATTGATGACCAGGACCTGCTGTGATTCCTTGTCCCGCGGTAGTTGCAAGTAAGCATTGCGCAAATCAGTTGTAGTTAAGACAGTCGAGCCCGCAAGACGCGTGTGGAAATAATTTATCGACAGTACAGGATACGCGTAAATGACTATATATATATATGACAAATTTTAAATGCATGTTTTATAAAAGATAGGTTTCTTAAGTGAATGATGTAATAAAACTTACCTTAATTCCCTATGGCTGTAACTTTGTTATATTAACACCAAAACAAGGTTTTCTCTTCATGTATTCATATCAAACAATAGTATAAAAAGCACCAGAATGTTACTTTGGTTCACACGTTTATTTTCAATGTTGGGCAATTAAATTAATATGTTATAACTATGCTATGTTTACACCGAGACAAAGCTGTACTATTAAGTTTTTCACTTCAGATTATTATGTTCAGATTAATAGAAATAACACTACCATGTTACTTTTAGTGTCATAATCTGTACTGCTTGAAAATTAACTCAAAAGGTTTTCGTAATTACGGTATTCTTGACTTTAGTATCCGAAATTACGTTTCTCGTCTTATAACCTAAATAGTCACTTGGTGTTTTATTAATGTAATGTATAGCTACAAATTGTAGAGTATATTAACATCACAACTTCATAGCAGTGCACATGTACAATTCATACTTCCACTTCATCATATTGTATAGCACTTGTTTATAAACATAGCAATCACATTGTTTACATTATAGATCCTAATGAAGAGCAAAGACAGTTATAGACATAGCATAACTGTATGTCCTATAATCTTTGTGCAATGAAATTTAATGTTCGTTATCTTTGGTTTTTGAAATAATTTTATTTCACACTCATCAATGTATGCTTCAGTCTGTAGCAGTCAGCCACTGTGATAATATCAATGACTAGAACAATGACAACAAATACTTGTGTTATAATTTTGTATTTTTGTATGTCGACATGTTAAACTATTAGCTAATCTCTGTAAGTATTTCACACGAAACGTACTGTATTTTTGATAACGTTTTATATGGTTGACTAATAATTTGATAACTTTTGTCTACTTCAGGCTAACGATTGATAATGGTAAATAACCGAAACCGGCAGCATTGAAAAATAATAAACAGCTATGGTCAACATGTCGTTCTGCAATTCTCCGACTATGACTCTAGACGTCGCCCAGCGACTGTGTGCAACAGGGCAAAAGGTGGCCTTCTGCTAATAGATGGGTCAGCCCATCCTGGAGACGGTCACGTAAAGCAAACGGGACTGGGCGGGCCTTAAGAAATCCGGGAACAGCAGTGCGAAGCTCAATATGGGCTTGGCATTATGTCACTCCGAGTGTGGAGGATGAGAACAGCGTTACGTATTTTCTGATCAACGACGCGAGTAGGGCCTCGGAGGAGTATGTCGAGACTGTCTGCTCCTCGTCCTGTACTGAGAAACCCAGACAACCAAAAATGTCTAAACCCAAGAGATTTGAGGCTTCAGCTGAAAACTCCACGCGTGGTTGTTGTAAGCGACTCGCGTCGAAAAACCGTCGTTGACTTGTATATGGTGTTTGCTGAAATTGCGCAAGTTTTGAGTGTAGGGTGACAATGCGGGTGAGCCCAATCGTTCGTATGTGGCACCATCCCCAACAGACATGGAAGACGCTCTGTCGATTTGTAAAACCACGGAAGGATTTTGCGAGCTCCAATGTGAGAAGAAGCCGAGCTCCAGACAGGGGAATGATAGTCCTGTGTGAATGATTCATCACAAACCTGTCCATCCTCCGGAACTGTGGCATCAGCGCGGTGTTTCTGTGCAGTCTGGCAAACAACAGCTATGTGGCCTGTTCGACCTCAAGCCGTGCACCTAGACTGCCGGTGAGGGCATTACGCCCTTTGGTGTTTCCGGAAACAGTCCGGACAAGAAGGAAGACGTTTGGAAGACCGTTGGTCATGTCCTACGTCCATTGACGGACGAGAATAAAAGAATTGCGATCATTAGATATGATACCTTTGATGTCGAACGTTCGGAATAACAGGCAATCATAAACAGGGCAGTGTTGTGTGTAATTTCCTTGCAATACGTCCCATTCTACCTCAAGTGATATACCGGGTGATCAAAAAGTCAGTATAAATTTAAAAACTTAATAAAAATAAGGAATAATGTAGATAGAGAGGTAAAAATTGACACACATGCTTGGAATGGCATGGGGTTTTATTAGAACCAAAAAAGAGAAAAAAGTGTTGCTAGACGCGTGAAAGGATTCTTGCGCGCGTCGTTCGGTGATGATCGTGTGCTCAGCCGCCACTTGGCCTCCCAGGTCCCCAGACCTCAGTCCGTGGGATTATTCGCTTTGGGGTTACCTGAAGTCGCAAGCGTATCGTGATCGACCGACATCTCTAGGGAGGTTGAAAGATAACATCCCACGCCAGTGCCTTACCACTACTCCGGACATGCTTTACAGTGCTGTTCACAACATTATGCCTCGATTACAGCTATTGTTGAGGAATGATGGTGAACATAATGAGCATTTCCTGTAAAGACCATCATCTTTGCTTTGTCTTAATTTGTCATGCTAATTATTGCTTTTCTGATCAGATGAAGCGCCATGTGTCGGACATTTTTTGAACTTTTTTGGTTCTAATAAAACCCATGTCATTCGAAGCATGAGTGTCATTTTTTTACCTCTCTATCTACACCATTCCGTAATTTGGTAAGTTCTCAAATTTATACTGACTTTTTATTCACCAGGAAAGAACAGATAGATACAAACAAGATATTAGTACCTCCGGGAGGAATTTATATGTAATTTAATGGCGTCAGTGGATCATTACATATTCAATCAACAGCGCCAAAAATTCTCCTCTTATAACACCGCAGAAGACACATATACACACCTAAAAGTGCTTATATTAGTCCCCAAAGTGCAGATGCGGGATTTCGATGAAGTGCTTGAAACAAAGCGCATCTCAATAAAGCCACCTTACCACATTCCAAATCACTTTCGCATTCAGTCAGTCCATCGTCAAAAGCCAAAATGATAATGTTGGTAAGTCATTGTCTTACCTTGGTTTTCCCCGAGCATATTGCAACATAGTCTTATACATAGCTGCAGTAAATTAATTGTAAAACACAGAGTGATTATGAACTAGCCTATACTAAAGACGGCACAAACATCCATGCGCGAGGGGGGATTCGAACCCCCGACGTCGGACTGCCGCGCGCACCGCAACACGGGCGTTGCAGTAAGCACGGCTAATCCGCCGCGGGAAAACTGCTTCTAAAACAGTTCTCCAGGATATACCATCTTAACAGCCTGAGCTATGACACGTGATGGGTATGGATATTTGCAACGAGGACGATTTAATCTAATCGGTGCTTGCTTGAAGATTTCAGTAGTTTTGGTGTCGGTTTGTAATCTTGCAATTCCAAAGTTTGCTGTAAGTTTAATTAATCGTTGCTCCAACGGTTCCACATTTTCTTCTTGATATAATTCATCCTTATTAACGCTTGCATTTAATTTAGTGCACATCTTAAAATTCGTCTCTCTGTACTGAAGATTTTTGGTTAATGTGGTATAGTTGTTATCCAAATAGGAGCAGCAATCCTACGTTGTTGCCAAGAAAAGCTGTAGTGATCTAAAACAGGGGAGTAGAAACACAAAGTGTAGTTAATGGCAAGATATTTTTTTTTAATCGTGGCATGCCAGAAAGCATACATAACAATTTATGTATAACTCTGAGGGTTCAGCATGAAGCGTACAATATAAAAATAAAATATAAAAGTTTAAATTTGTATCTAATGACACTGTATTTTGTTGAAATTCATACTCGTGAAAATTTAGGGCATACGAGTGGGCAATGATGCCACATTTGTGACACTGCATACATCTGCAAAATGGTACAATAAATTCTAAGTACAGGAATCGCTGTGATGTGACTTATTTTATACAAAAAAGAGAAAAAAAATTACACATGTTTACAATAATATGTTACAAATATTTAATACCAAATACATCTTTTCTTGGAAGTCTCATTGAAAAATATCGACTAAATTATGCATAGCTGCCAAATATAAAAAACAAATTTATAATATTATGGTACAACAAAATTATAAAAGTTTCATCCTCTGATGTTGCCTTCTGTTTTCAGATATGTCGCTGGTGTTTCAAATCAATAAAATTCCAATCTGTTCTGCACGGCAAGTCTAAAACTAATCGGCTGTTAACAAATGTCTGGAAGATTATAATTTAGTACAACAAATCTGTCAGATAGAGCGCCCACGACATACCGATGAAAATGATCCATACGTACTCACAAACATTTAATAACTGTGAAATTCCAACACTAACTCAAAGAAGACAGCTCTCAATATTATTAACGAAATGGTAAATTTAAACTAAATGTGTTGCAACAATTTTATTAATTAATTATATCTAAACCGAATAAAGAGTTCCGATAAATATTTAAGGACAACAGGTTGTGTGACTTAATCCATTTATCTTTCCTATCCGGCACTTGCTTAACTGCAACCAGAGTTCGAAATTTTAAACCATTAATTATTACTTTCCTAAATCTAATGTGTCAAATACTTATCGCCTAATTATAATTCGAAGTACAAAATATTGTTCCAATTGTGTTCGAAAGCGTTGTCTGAATAAATGAAGAAAAGTGAGGGATTCATCACATGTTCAGTAATGAAGCACTTTACATGCTTGTAAACCCTCTGGGAAAGTGGCAATACAAACAAATTAAAAATAATTAACAGTTAAGATACAGAACGAAAGATTGATAGTACATAACGAACGTTATACATTTTCGAGGACTCTGATTTTTCCCATCCCAAAAGAAAAAAATATAGTCAATCAATAAAGTAAATAAATAAAAAAATGAAAAATGTCATCTGTTCTTTCGTAAAAGTCAGAAAGGTAAATCTAAATTTTAATCAACCTTGTCGAAGTTTCGACTCTTCTTTCAGGGTGGATGCATACAAGGATTGGAATCCTGCAAGACAATAGTCGAAGTAGGACGACATATTGGGATCGATGAGGTAGCTGAGTAGTTCGAGTAGGCTTGTAATACCCATCTGCCTGGATGCAAGAGTTTCTACAGCTGACTGATAAGCAGAATTCCTCCCTGGCAGAAATTTTAATACGTTCACTTTGTTTAATAGCAACAACTACGACCAGCTGAGGCAAAACTACCCAAACCAAAGCTAGAAGTAAAACAGTTTGTATAAGTTAAATGACCGCCTTTTGCAACTGTAAATATTAGCATAGTTAATACACAGACACTACCCATTTGTGCAACAGTGTTGGCAATGATCCATTAGAGATCAAAACATAACTAAAGACAAACTTCTGACACGACCACAGAAATGGTGAGCTTCTCGCGGCTTCAGTAAACAAGATCAATTCAAAACAGAGTGACAGCATAAGAGGCGATTTGAATACAACAGGAAAACGAATGAAGAGAACAACACAGAACAACATGGAAAACGTGAGTCATCTGAAGAATTTAATTATAGCATGTGAAACATTCATGATCAATTTCAGTAAAAAACAATAAAAATAAATAAATTAAAATAATAATAATAATAATACAGTGTTACTGTTGACCACTGAGGATGTTTTAAAATAATGCGAAATGCATCAGGTCTTCATTATAAAATAATATTTACAGTTGCAACCAATCCTATAACTGAAAGTAAGGAAAAGGACGCCAAAATTTAAATAAAGTTTTGTTTCTAATGAAAAATTAGCACATTATTTGCAAGAAATGGACGTTGCAGTTAAGTGATTAATAAGCCTCTGTAACTGGTCTGACTATGGAAATAATTGTACCTCAGTATGCATTCCAGATTTGATGACTATTAATATACACTGCTCAAAACAACTACGGGATCAGCTGAGATATAATACACAATACATATGGCAATTTACGTTCTATATCTAAAGAAAGAAGGAATAGATTGGTAGAACACATTCTTAGACATCAAGGAATTGTGAATTTAGCGTTGGAGGGAAGTGTGTGCGGTAAAAACCGCAGAGGAAGACCAAGAGATCGATACAGCAAGCAGATTCAAACAGATGTAGGTTGCCGTTCGTATGTAGAGATGAAGAGACTTGCTCCGGACTGAAGACCACAACAACATCTACATCTACATAAATACTCTGCAAGTCACATTGAATTGAGTGACAGAGAGTTCATCGAACTGCTTTTATGACACTTAGCCACCCCTCCAATCTCTAATAGAGCGCGGGAAAAAGGCATACCTAAATCATTTCGCTTTCGATCTGATTTCTCGTATTTAATTGCAATGGTTGTATCTCCCTATGTAGGTGGGTGCTAAAAAAAATATGTACGAATTCGGAAAAGAAAGTTGGTGACACATTCTCAAATATATCCCGCCGCAACGAATGACGCCTTTCTCTTAATGCTTTCCACCCCAACTCGGGTGTCATTTCCATAAAACTCTCACACCTCTATCGTAATAATATAAAACGAGCTGCCCTTCTCTGAACTTTCATCCGTCAGTTCCACTAGAAGGGGATCGCACTGTGGCAGCAGTACTACAAAATTGACCACACGAGTGTAGGCACTTTCTTTAGTAGAACTGTTGCATCTTCTAAGTGTTCTGCCAATGAAACGTAGACCATGGTTCGCCTTTTCTATGTGTTCTTTCCAATTTAAGTTGTTCGTAATTGTTATTCCTAGGTATTTAATTGAATTTACGGCCTGAAGATTTGACTGAATAATGGTATAAAAATTAAGTTTAGAGGATTTCTTTTAGTGATCGATTGGATGACTTCACATTTTTCATTATTCACGTTCAAATGCCAATTTCTGCTCCATGAATATATCCTATTTAAATAATTTTGTAGTTGTTTTTGATCATCGGGTGGCTTTACTAACCGATAAACGACAGCATCGCCCCCGAACAGTAGAGGACACTTTTCTGCGGACGCAAGATATTCTAATTTAAGACAATAAGGATAAATCTGAAGCGTAGTATTAAAATTTGTGGTGTTGCCGGGAATCGAACACGGATCTCCATAATTACTAAGCAGACGTCTTAACCGATTTTTTTTGCTCTATGGGTAGGTCTTGTCCTTGCGGACGCTGTTCGTGTTGGTTCGTTTTTGTTCTACGTGTGTTTGGCTCAGCTTTTTTATTACAGAGGGCACTTAGCCCTCTGACCAGGCGCGCTGAGCCACGGCGCCCGGCAGATTTCTTCATTGCGGACGCTGATCGTGTTTGTTCGTTCTTGTTCGGTGTGTTGTTGGCTCAGCTTTTTTATTACAGAGGGCGTTGAGCTCTCTGACCGGGCGCGCTGAGCCACGGCGCCCGGCATCCGTTAGACCACCACTCCACCAACGATAAAGGCGTCTCGGAATAGTCTAAGTGCGATTTCCCTCCACGTCACAAACTTTAATTCAGCTTCTGTGTTCCAAAGATAATTGCCACTACTGTCAAGACTCTCCATGCAGCGGAATAGCACCTTAGCAATGGACATATTGGAACAATCCTGTTAAGGTGATATAAATGTCAGTACAATTAAACAATCCCTGGGACGGATTTTCGTCTCGAATTTGTCAAAGACCATAATGATAAATCTGAAGCATATAATTAAAATTTGTGGTGTTTCCGGGAATAGAACCCAGACCTCCAAGCTTACTAGGCAGACGTATTAACCGTTAGACCACCACACCTAGTAAGCATGGAGGTCCGGGTTCGATTCCCGGCCGCACCACAAATTTTAATTGTATGCTTCAGATTTATCATTATTGTCTTTGACAAATTCAAGACAAAAATCCGTCTCAGTGATTGTTTATTTGTATTTATATTCTATTTTATTCATTACTAGCAAACCCGCCAACGCTTCGAAGTAGCTAATGCGGATATATATATATATATATATCCGCATTAGCTACTTCGAAGCGTTGGCGGGTTTGCTAGTAATGAATAAAATAGAATATAAATACAAATAAACAATCACTGAGACGGATTTTTGTCTTGATATATATATATATATATATATATATATATATATATACCCTAAACTCCTCTCTCCTTCTCCCTATTCGTATCCCTTCCTCCCTTCTGTATTTCCCCTTCTTCTCCTCCCCCTTTCTTTTTTTTTTCTATCATCGTGACACAACTCCCTCTTACCACACACCATACCCATGTCCTCCCTCCCTCCTCCCCTCTGCGTCTATATCATCTCCACTTTTTAAATCAATTTCATTTGCCCATTTCTCTATCTCCTCTTTCCCCTCTCTGTGATCTTTATTGTCATGAAAAGCTTATCATTTGCATATCACAGCATCTTCTTCCTGCAGGTTAAATGTTGCGTCTCTATCACGTCATCTTCGTGGTGTAGCAATTTTAATGGCCAGGAGTGTAGTATCTGCTTCTCAATTTACAGTTACATCTTTCCGCTATTACGAAATCCAGGACTGTTTCTCGGTTCTCTTGTACGATTATCCATTACCGTCAGACACTTAGCGACGCCCGGGCCGTCTTTTGCGCCAGAATGAAGAGCCATTCGAGGCGGAGCAATTATATCACAGACTCGCTTTTTGCCGCAGACGGCCCCCTCCGGCGAACCGCAAATCGCGTTCTCTTCCGCCTGCGTAACAGCGACGTCCGATTTAGTGTTCCTCCGCCTGCATTTCTCCGAGACGCAATAAAAGTGACGCCCACGACAGTTATCCCGGTCTTTACGGGGGCATCAAACCGGCCGTACGCGGCTGCTGTGGAGGCGGCGGGGGCGGTGGAGGCGGTGGAGGCGGCGTCCGCCCCCAGGCGCGCAGCTCCGAGGCGACGAGGCGGCGTTTACAGCGGCGGCGGCGGCGGTTACGGCATCATTAAAAGGCGCCGCCGTCGCGGCCTTAGCGCGCACAGCGCAGGCATCGGCAGTCGTAAATTCTGAACGGCGCGGCGGGGGCTGCCCGACCTCTGGCGCTCCTGTTTCAGTCACTCGAAACGACCGCGAGAGGTGCGCGTCTGCAGCGAGCACAGTCAAGGCGGTGCGGCAGTTCTTCCACTAGAATTACGACGCCATATTGATTAGCGACGTCTCTCCACTAGCAGACAGTAGTGCTGTCACGTCACTCGTTGCAGTATTTCTAGGATCAGTTAATACAGTCTAGACTGCGATAAAATCGGTATCGGTTTCTGTCTGTCGTTTTACAGTCGTGAATGCGCGGCAGCTGTTTCCAACTTGAGTGATTACTGTCTAAAGATAGTAACCATTCCATTATTACAGTCTGTGGCGGCCTGCGCTTCAGATGAGTGGGGGATTCTCTTCTTTCAGTGCCGGATCTAGACAATGGTGCCGACTCCCCCCTCCCCCCCCCCCACCCTTTCCCATCCATAGCTCAGAGCGTCGATGTTATAATTCACCCATCCCTCCGTTTTAGGTACTGACTGTAACAAAATGCATCTGTTACACCGAAGAGATGAGCTACCTTCAGGTCACGTAACACTGTAAGCAGCACCCCCTCCTAACCTTATGCATCCGTAAAGGCAGCTCTCCCCAATATCTTTTCAAACAGGTATATGTTTTCTTGGCAACACACCGATGCGACTGTTACAAATTCTTTATTAGGAACACACGACCGGTTTCGCGAATTAAATTTGCATCATCAGGTGCTTATTTCATTTAGGTCATAACCATATGTTACTAGCTGCTTCCCATCATTTATCCGAAGTGTAGCCAACTTGATTATAAAACCATCTATAAGAACCCTTTCGTCCAAAAATTGGGGCTCCGTCAAGTATGTATTAAAATTGAATAAAATCTCATACCTAAAACGATAAATTCTCTTTCGCCAATGGCCTACATCTGATATAAAGCATTAAACTGAGACAGGTACTCAGCATAAAAGCCGCGTCAGGGGGTAAAAGAATATTAAAAAACTGTTAGCGTACTGGCACTTTATCACCACAGGAGACAGCTGGGGGAGGACGCGTTGTTGTTGTTGAATATTTGTTACAACGAATAGTATACATGTCATTTACCCTCACTTTTCCAAAAAAAACCTCCGAAATATATGTGGCAAGTAAGAATAAAAAAAAATTTGTTCCCATATCTGATAAAAAGAAAATTTGGTTCAAAAGTTGTTTGCAGTCGGTCTCAATCCCACTACTTTCGACAGCGCAAAGCGATGCCTCTAACCATACGTCTATTATTGCTAAGTGGGCAGTAATGACGTCATTATTATTCATGATCTGATCTTCTGACGGCTTCTACAGTTGATGCGTCTTTATTTTAAAGGTATAAGTTATTTTCCCAAATACGTCGGGTTTTTTATGAATCTTCAATGCACCAGAAACAATATGAAGGGCGGATGTTACCTTCATGGAGGATTTGCGCATATGCAAGGTGAGATGCTCAGTAGATCCATTGCCTTTGCTACGGGACCATTCCTGAGTATCAGCTAGAGCTCGAGTAGCCAGGAGCTGGTGTCTCTACCAGCTCCAACGCCAATGTTAAAAGCGGCGTGCCCTCGCCCCACCCTGCCGCGGTAGCGACCATATACTACCTCCAGGGGATTCAGAAGAGAATTTGCACCTCAGCCGCGCACGCGCATTGCAACGCTGTGGCCACTCCCACCTATATTAAGTGGCCGCGCTACGACTCATGTACGTGCTGTCTCCGAGACGTAAAATTTTTCTCGTGGGATAAAGATTCTTTGTCTGTGCATCTAAAATGAACTGACACAAGAAGGAAACGCATATGGATAGTTTGAAAACACTTTTTATGTTCTTCATTTATTTACAGATTTTTTATTATTATTATTACTTTTTTTTTTTTTTTTTTTTTTTTTTTACAGCGTTGTTCTTTCCTGGGGGTTCACGGAACCAGCGAACACATAGGACGCGCTGCCACTGACTGCGGTATTCCTATGTTCTATTGAGACAGCTGTGTTATCTACGGAAGAAACTAATTATTTCATCATGTTTCGGAGATCCTGGCGGTGTTATCTACGGAAGAAACTAATTATTTCATCATGTTTCGGAGATCCTGGAGGAATCTCATTTAAACCAGAGATTCTATCACACCTGCTCTTTCATTCCGGTCTGTAACATACGGGACTCGAAAGCTGTCGTGTGTTCATTACTTCGCTCTTTCGTTTCTTCTCTATGAGGATCACGCTTGAGCAAAATACTTTTTCCTATTTTCATACCCGTACATGTTTCGCTGCAGTTGTACCATCTTCAGTGAGTCTTCTTAATACTTTAAATAAAAATCATCATAAACAAGAAAATTATATTTATTAACACGTATCAAAAGGGCTTCAACATCAAGATGCTTACTACATCGCTATGTCTTTTCTGTCCTGTTCACTATTATATAAATCAAAGTCATCTACTTGTACGTAAATTCTCTTCAAGTTACATGGAAGTGCAGGTGGAGGATTCATCGAACAACTTTTACGATATTTCTCTGTAGTTCCATTCTCTAAAAACTCGTTGGAAAAAGAAACATCTAAATCTCTCTGTTTTCGATCTGATTTCTCTTATTATCTTATGATGATCATGTTTCCCTATGTAGGTGGTTGATAACAAAATATATTCTCATTCTGAAAAGAAAATTGTTGAAAGAAATTTCGAAAATAGATCTCGCCGCAACAAATAATGCCGCCTTTCTGTTAACGATTTCCATCTCAACTTTTGCATTATTTCCGTGAAACTCTCTCCCTTATATCGAGATAATTAAAAAGACCTGCCCTTCTTTGAACTTTCTCTAAGTCGTTCGTCAGTCCCACCCAAAACAAGACGTCACCATGTTTCAGAGACCTAACTGTACCAGTACTACCACTGAACAAATGTTGATGACAAATTCAACTCGCGCAAATGTACTAGGTCTGTCTATTACACTGGTGTTTCGTCGTCAGTAGTTTCTGAAGTCACTTTCTCTAGCCTCAAAATCCACATCTACACCTACATCCATACTCCGCAAGCCACCCGATGGTGTGTGGCGGAGGGTACCACTATCGGTTTTCCGTCCTATTCCAGTCTCGTATTGTTCGCGGAAAGAAAGATTGTCGGTATGCCTCTGTGTGGGCTCTAATCTCTCTCATATTATCCTCATTATCTCTTCGCGAGGTATACGTGGGAGGGAGCAATATACTACTTGACTCCTCGGTAAAGGTACGATCTCGAAATTTAGACGAAAGCCAGTAACGAGCTACAGAGCCTCTGTTGCACAGTCTCCCACTGGAGTTTATCGTTCATCTCAGTAACGCTTTTCTATTACCAAATGATCCTGTGACGAAGCGCGCTGCTCTCCGCTCTCTGCTTCCTCTATCAATCCCACCTGGTACGGATCCCACACCGGTGATCAGTATTCAAGCAGTTGGCGACCACGTGTACTGTAACCTACTTCGTTTTCGGACTGCATTTACTTAGGATGCTTCCAATGAATCTCAGTCTGCAATCTGCATGACCGAATATTAATTTTATATGGTCGTTTCATTTTAAATTACTCCTAATGCCTACTCTCAGATAATTTATGGAATTAACTGTTTCCAGTTGTTGACCTGCTGTAGTGTAGCTAAATGATAAAGGATCTGTCTTTCTATGCATTCGTACCACATTACACTTGTTTACATTGACATTAAATTCCTATTCCGTGCACTATGCGTCAATACGTTACAGATGCTCCTATATTTCAATACAATTTTCCATTATTACAACCTCTCTAGACACAACAGCATCACCCGCAAAAAGCCTCAGTGAACTTCTGATGTTCCACAAGGTCATTTATATATGGTCCCACGACACTCCCCTGTGACACACCTGAAATCACTCTTACTTCGGCAGACTTCTCTCCATTGAGAATGAAATGCTGCGTTCTGATACCTAGGAACCCCTCAATCCAATCACAAAATTCGGCTGATAGACCAGATCCTCTTATTTTATTCATTAAACGACTGTGGGTAACTGTATCAAACGTCTTGCGGAAGTCAAGAAAGACGGCATCTGCCTGAGAACCCGTGTCTATGGCCCTCTGAGTCTCGTGCACGAATAGCGCGAGCTGGGTTTCACACGATCGCCTTTTTCAAAATCTATGTTGATAACTACAGAGCAGATTTCTAGTTCCCAGAAAATTCATTATACTTGGACATAATACGTGTTCCAAAATTCTACAATTGACCGACGTGAGAGATATAGGCCTATAGTTCTGCACATCTGTTCGACGTCCCTTCTTGAAAACGGGGACGACCTGCGCCGTTTTCCAATCTTTTGGAACGCTACGCTCTTCTAGAGACCTACGGTAAACCTCTTCAAGAAGGGGGGCAAGATCCTTCAGGTACTCTGTGAAAATCAAAATGGTATCCCATCAGGTCCAGCGGCGTTTCTCATCTTGAGTGATCTTACTTGTTTTTCTATCCCTCTGTCAGATATTTCGATATCTCCCATTATGTCATTTGTGCGACAATCTAGAGAAGGAACTACAGTGCAGTCTTCCTGTGTGAAACAGTTTGGGAAAAGGACATTTAGTACATCAGCATTTAGTGTGTCATCCTCAGTTTCAATGTGATATTCGTCATAGAGTCTCTGGACTTTTGTTTTGATCCACCTACCGTTTTTACATAAGAAAATGTTCAAATGTTTGTTAAGCTTAAGGGACTTAACTACGGGGTCATCAATCCCTAAACTTACCAACTACTTATGAACTACTTACGAACTAGAACGGCACAAATATCCATACCCGAGGGGGGATTCGAACTCCCGACCGTAGTGGCCGTGCAGACCGTGACTGGAGCGCCTCAGTCTCCTCGGTCACCGCGGCCGGCTTTACATAAGACCAAAATTTCTTAGGATTTTCAGCCAAATCAGTACATAGCTTTTTAATTTCGAATTCGTTGAACGCCTCTCGCATAGCCCTCCTCACGCTACATTTCGCTTTGTGTAATTTCTGTTTGTCTGCAAGGCTTTGGCTATGTTTATGTTTGCAGTAAAGTTCCCTTTGCTTCCGTAGCAGTTTTCTAACTCGGTTATTGTACCACGGTGGCTCTTTTCCATCTCTTACGATCTTGCTTGGCATGTACTGATCTAATCCTTGCTGTACGATGGTTTTGTTGTCCACTGTTACGGCTGAAATCATCGATGCTGTAATCGCTTTATGATTGCTGAATTCCTGTTCTGCGTTAACTGTTTCGAGAAGCATGGGTCTGTTTGTCACCAGAAGATCAAATATGTTATCACCACGAGTCGTTTCTCTGCTTAACTGCTCCAGGAAATTTTCAGATAATGCACATAAAACAATATCACTGGATTCTTTGTCCCTGCCACACGCTATAAACGTATGACACTCCCAGTCTATATCCGGTAAATTAAAATCTCCTCCCATAACTATAACATGATTTACTCGAAATATTTTCCAAATTTTCCTTCAGGTGTTCTGCCACAACAGCTGCTGAGCCCGGAGGCCTATAGAAACATCCATTTACCAAGCTCGAGCCTCCTTTAACCGTGACCTTCACCCAAATTATTTCACATTTCGGATCTCCATCAATTTCCTTCGATACTATTGCACTTTTTATCGCTATAAACACGCCTTCCCCTTAACTTTCCAGCCTGTCTCTGCGGTATACATTCCAAACTGAATTTAGAATTTCATTCCTGTTTACATCTAGTTTCAGCCAACTTTCCGCCCTAGTAGAATTTTGACCGTTTATTAATGAGAACAATTCTGGCACCTTTCTGTAGACGCTTCTGCAGATAACTAACAGTATATTAATATTATTATTCCCGTGTCTTAAAACTTCACAACTGAAATTATTGTGACTTTCTAAAAGAAACTGTTCTGTCTCTCCTTTAGATAAACATCTTATTTTCGCTATTGCAAAAGATTAATCATTAACAGGGCTGCTTCACTGGACGCAAATAGTCCAAATCAAATGTCGAAATGTTTGTAATTCTATGGGAACAAACTACGTTGGTCATCAGTCCCTGGAGATACAAACTACTTAAACTAACCTAAGGAAAACACACATCCATGCCCGAGGAAGGATTCGAAACCCCGAGCGGGAGGCCGCTCGATCCGTAACGTGGCGCTCCAGAGCGCTCAGCTACTCCCGCGCGGCACGCAAAAAGTCAGCTGTTATAATTGGCCTAGAATACGGATTCCTGAGGAAATATACCATGTAATGGACGAAATTTACCTAATCCCACAGTTGCAGTCTCAGGGGAATATCCTATTTCTACAAGCTATTAGCCACAGAAGGCGGTGGGTTAAAGAAATCGAAGAAATTCTTTTTTGAGGGCGGGCAGAGCTTAGGGGATATGCTCCCTATTACCACTACAGATGGATACGTTTCTGTTTCCTACTGTTACAGCCCACATGATTCCCTTCCTAATGTTTCTGAACTATATAAATTGTATTCCACAGTGCTGTTTTATGTCTTATTTTGCCTGGGGAATGAGGATAATATATGGCACATTATACAATTTACAAACGGGGCAATGAAGATTTGTATCGTCATTTCAAGAAAGATTGTAGTAGCATAGTCATTACAAGGAGTAGGCTACAGAGGGCAGGACATGTTCTCCGATGTAAGGAAACGCAGCAGAAAACTATACTCCGTTCACCGAAACGAGAAACAGATGTAAACAGAGCGGGGAGCGTTTTTTCCAGGTGTTGTCAAAACAGGGGCGCTCGATCAATGTCGCTACCTATGTATCAATCGATGTGGTTCCATGTTGTAATGGAATAGGGACTGCGGCTGTTGGTCGAGTTTTAATTCCAAATTATTAACTCATCCACCAAGAGCTGTGAAGTTTATGTTGTTTTTTTTAACGACTGGGTTCGGTATTACATTAATTCTTCTTTATATTTTGGCTGGCCGCAGTGGCCGAGTGGTCTGCGGCGCGGCAGTCACAGTCTGCACGGCCGCTACGGTCGGGGGTTCGAATTCCCCTCGGGCATGGATATTTGTGTCGTCTTTAGTGTAAGGTAGTTCTTAAGTAGTTTGTAAGTTTAGGGACTGGTGACCCCGCAGTTAAGTCCCTTAAGCTTAACAAACATTTGAATTAAATGTTTGTAAATATATCAGACCAAACTGGTCATTAGTCCGTAGCTTGCAAACTACTTAAACCTAGGTAAACTAACCTAAGGACAACACACACACCCATGCCCTAGGGAGGACTCAAACCTCCACGGCGAGCAACCGCGCGCTCCACAGCGAGACGCTTTAGACCGCTCGGCTACTCTACCGCGGCAACAAACATTTGAACTTTATATTTTGTATGATATACGTACAGCATGATGTTATGGAAACAACACTGATCTGAAACTTAATTTGTATAGGGCCTGCAATACCGAACCCGGTCGTTAAATAAAACAACATAAACTATACAGCTGTTGGTGGATAAGTTAAAAATTTTGAATTAAAACTTCTTTATAAGGTGTAAAGCGGTTGTGTGTTTTTCAATCTGGCAGTGATATTAGACGCCACTGATATTCAAAATTCATGTTTTAAATAATTTATAGAATCTCTGAAAATTGTTCGTTTACGCCAGTAAGAACTATGTCAACAAAACAACAGTTCATGTACTTTCCTTAGTATCACATTCCTGTGAAAGTCATCAACACTTTCTGGAAGCTTCTGTCATGATGTTTGTTTGGGGGACTTCAAAGAATGTGTGGCCTCGTAATCACTTACTATACGATAAACTGAGGAACGATCAACACCGGTAGATGAAGCTGCTTTTATAACAATATGTGTCATTCATTGTTCTGGACATAACAGCTTCGATTTCTTCTTTGAACGCTTCTTGGGTGGATTCGAAATGTGGGATGAGATAATAAGTTTACACTTGCGCGATACAGATGACAAAGAGGAAAAGAGATAGAATATGAAAGCTTAATACTCATGCTGCTATTCAGCAACTGGTCCTTTAAGATGAAATTTCTAGCCAGCCTCTAATACCACCCCTCAAAACACACGCAAACGCTTTACACCTGAAACGGATGCGGTGACATTGAGCGAACGGGCCTGTTTGTCCACCCCTGGTCACGCGTCTCGCTGTGTTTACAGTCCGTCTCTCGTTTCGGTGAACGGAGTATAGTAGACGTTCTAGAGTACATCCACGAATGTGGTAGAGAATTTCGCCGACCATAAGTGAATCGAATGAACAGCCAGCGCTGAGGATGATCTAGATGGAAGTTCTGATATGAAACTTCCTGGCAGATTAAAATTGTGCGCCGAAACCGGGACTCGAGCCAGGGACCTTTGCTTTTCGCGGACAAACGCTCTACCAATTACCTATCCCCCGACACGACTCACGGTCCGACCTCACAACTGTACTTCTGCCACTACCTCGCCTCCTACTTTCCAAACTTCATAGAAGTTCTCATGCGAACCTTGCAAATCTATCACTCCTGCAAGAAAGGATATGGTGGAGACATGTCTTAGCCACAGCTTAAGGGATGTTTCCAGAAGGAAACTATCACTCTGCAACGGAGTGTGCGCTGATATGAAACTTCCAGGCAGATTAAAATTATGTGTCGGAACCGGGACTCGAAACTTGGACCTTTGCCTTTCGCACCGCGGTGGAGTAGCAGAGTGGTCTAAAGCGCCTCGCTGCGGAGCGCGCGGTTGCTCGCCGTGGAGGATCGAGTCCTCCCTGTTGCATGGTTGTGTGTGTTGTCCTTAGGTTAGTTTACCTAGGTTTAAGTAGATTGTAAGCTACGGACTGATGACCACGCAGTTTGGTCCGATAGATTTCCAGATATTTGAACATTTTGCCTTTTGCGGGCAAGGTCCCAGGTTCGGGTCCCGGTTCCAATATACAATTTTAATATGCCAAGACGTTTCATATCAGTGCACATTCCGCTGCAGAGTAATAGGTTCATTCTGGATGTAATAAATTGGCATACATGTGCTACCATTTTCTGTGACATGCAATTACATCTATATACGTTGTATGAAGTTGATCGATTGATCATTCCTTTTTATGTTTGTGTGTTTATTTTCTTCTTCTGTTATGGGCCTGAATAGCTTGTCTATGGGAAGAAACTGATAATATCAAAACGTTTGTTCTTACTTATGAAATGTCCAAAGATGCAGTACTTTGAAAGAAGCAAAGCAGGACGGACAGCAGCATTATTCCGAGATAAGTACTGGGGAGTATTTTGCAGTTATGGACTGCATGTCATTCAGCGGAAGAGATTGTTTGGCAGAGGAAAAGAAAATTAAAACTGCCTGTTGTCTGGCGTCTGCCAAGCAGTGGTCTCCGGTCGCCGGTGTCTGGTTCCCTTTGTCTGAGAGAAGTCAGCCGGGGCTGATAAAGGGGAGGGGGAAGGAGAGGGGAGGGAGTGGGGGTAGAGAACTGGGTGGGGGCGGAGGCTGGCAGGGCGCCAGGCCGTCTGTTTCCAGGAACGCCTCCTCCTTTCCCTTACACAGGGGGTGGCGCCGCCAGAGAGCCGTCTAGAGAAGCCGCACAGATGCGGGGTGTTTGAAGAGGAACAGTAAATATTTCAGCAGGTGTAATACAGACGAACTGCAATAAACATGTGTACGTGCAGCTGAGTTTGTAGCGCCTGTCTCTTCTCATGGTCGGTTGTGGGTAGAAGCAAAGAAAACGAGATTATTAATCAAATCAATCTGCCTGACTTCTAGAGAAGCCGTATAGATGCAGGGTGTTTGAAGAGGAACATTAAATATTTTAGCAGGTGTAATACAGACGAACTGCAATAAACATGTGTACGTGCTGCTGAGATTGTAGCGCCTGTCTCTTCCCATGGTTGGCTGTGGGTAGAAGCAAATAAAACGAGATTATTAATCAAATCAATCTGCCTGACTTCTAGTGAAGCCGTAGAGATGCAGGGTGTTTGAAGAGGAAATGTAAATATTTTATCACGTGTAATACAGACAAACTGCAACGTGTACTTACAGCTGTGTATCACCCATCTCTTCCGATGGTTGGTTGTGGGAAGAAGCAAATGAAACGAAATTATTAATCCAATCAATCTGCCGGACTTCCGCTTCCCAATTAACAGGTGACTTACCTGTTAATCTTCTGTTGCTGTGACCATTACCAGCGTCGGACTTACTCTCTTCTGCCAGGGTTTTCCGTCATTTAACCGTTTCAGACCTGATGTTTTTCTCTATCAAGAAAATTATTTTAATGCTGTAATACACTTAAGTTAAATTTTCAATTATATTAGAAGCAAGATTTATGCAATTATATGCATCCATTTTCACACTACAGCACTGCGTGTACTGAAAACAAGGCTTTTTTACGGACTAAATTAATTGATTTTCTAGTACCAACTGTTGTACTAAATAAACTGATCGTTCAATAACTACATCGCAAAATAACAACTTCTGCTTTCCGTTATACAGTGGAATACAAGTAACCCACAATCCCCGTGTTCTTTGAAGTTCGTAAACTGCTGCGCAGTTCCACACTCACTTCTTAATATTTTTATAGTAATCTTTCGCAGGTGGCAGTAATTGTGCATGATGAAATGATTGATCACTCAGGTGTCATAAACATGTTCATTCCATTGAGAAAAAATGCTTCTGAGGCATCTTAGACACCGTAGAATTTATGTACACATTTGTAGCCAGAGGGTCCGAAAGGGTTAATAAATGAATAAAAACGGTAGCAACAGGGGAGACTACAGACTAGAAGTCGAACAGTTTAGTAAAATAATCAATATATGATGATAATAGCAGTCAGAATTACGAGGTATCCTGTTACATCATAACAAACAGTTACTGCAGTTGCTGCAGAACAAGACATACAAAAAGAGAGCAAATTCGTAAAAAAAGATCATTCAAATAATTCGACCAGCCTGTAACGAGAGACAAAGACAGCGTATTGAGAGTGTTTCGTGAAAATATGAGTCCGAAACAGGAGCGGCACAAAAACAAAAGCAAAAGTACTTTACGAATCTTCTCGCCTGTCGCCCAATATGCAAACCGTTGCATATTTCATGAACTCGCAACCGAATGTGATTACTTTAATCGCGAATACCGATCGGTGAAACTGAATTTCCTAACATGGCGGATTCTTCTGCACAACAGGCGATCGTGGACCTCCTAAGAACTTCAAGAATCTGAAGCAACTGCTAGCAACTGAGCAACTGAGAGCGGCCACGTCGCTCACGCCACTTTCGTTAACGCGAGTTTCGCACCGTTGATTCATCCGTCGCTAAAACTAGTGACTTACTATCAACCTGACCCAGATTACTGTTACGAGTTCTTTCCGGCCCGCAAGGTCCGGTTTCACGCCTTTTAGGATGGCGATGTGCCGTGGCGGCAACTCTTCAGAGAGGGCAGAAACAGAAGTGTCCTTCCCCGAAGAAGACGTTGGCTCTCCGGGTTTGAACTTAACGGCTCCGGTAGCCTTTGTGGCTGATCGCCATCTTGCCAGTTTAATATATTAATTATTACAGGACCCGGAAAATTATTTCGCCCCCACGATACGATGGTCCTCTGGTCAGACAATCAAACGGTAATTTTAAATTGTCGGGGAAAATTAGTTTTATATCATTTTATTGGCTATGAATTTTACCAACTTCTTGAATACTAATTCGACCTTTGTAATACTACAAACGAATCGTCATTTCTCATAAGATTGGAATCAGTTCTCAGAAATTTCAACATTGTTTCATTTATGCGCAGTCTCTTTGGCACAAAGGCTGCCCATGTAGTTCATGTAGTCATAGCTCTACAAGTTCAATGCGTTTTTGTTTCTTTTCTTTTGGTACGTCGGTTGCTATAGGCTGCTTGTTGTTGTTGTTGTTGTGTTTGGTTCCGTCCTGACACTGCACGCTCATCTGACCTGTGCAAGACTAATCATGTCTGAATAAGAACGGCAAACCACATCCATTTGAACCTGCTTCCAATACTCGTCCCTCTAGCTCCCTATGCTGTTTTCATTCCACAAACATCGTCCCTCTCCACACACCTCCCAATGCCAAATTGACTATTCATTGATGTCTCAGAATGTCTCCCTCCAATCGAGCCCGTCCTTCAGTCAAGCAGTGCCAGAAACTTATTTTTACCCAATTCTATTCATCGCCTCTTCATTAGTAACGCGTTCTACCCGCGTCGTCTTCGGCAATCGCCTGTAGCACCACATTTCTGTTTCCATCATCTTTCTGTCTGACCTCCTGAAAGTCCAACACAATGCTATACTCCAGACAGATACATTCAGAAAATACTTCCTAACATTTAAATAATTTTGGATGTCAATAAATTTCCCTTCTTCATAAGTGCTTTCCCATCTCCATTTCGTATCTAATATCTTTTCTATTTTAATCATCAGAATTTATTTTGCTACCCAAATGCAAAACTCATCCACTGCGTTTATTCTCTCACTACCTAATCCTTCGTTCATTTCTGCTCCTTGTAATTGTTTTCTTTGTAACTGGAATAATTATATTCTTCTTGAAGGCTGAGGGTATTGCCCCTGTCTCATACTTTTCGCACAGAAGGCGGAACAGTTTCTTCATATCTTCCTCTCCCAACGATGCCAGCAGTTCAAAGGGAATATCATCTACTGCAGGGCCTGTCTTCCAGTCAAATCTTTCAGCGTTCTGTCAAATTCTTTTCGCATTATCTTATCTCCCATTTTCATCTACTTCCTCTTCCCTTTCTACAATACTGCCTTCTGGTTAATTTTCCATGTTTACGCCCTCAATATTGTTTTTCCATCTTTCAGCTTGCCTTTCTTTGTTTAGTACTGCTTTTCTAACAGAGCTCTTGATATTCTTGCAGCTACTTCTCTTATCTCCAAACGCCAGTTTTATTTACCTGTAGGCAGTATCTATCCATTCCCTAGTTAGACATTCTTGTCGAAAATTTTCGAGTCCTCCCTGTGGTGTCGCACAAGTCCAAAGTGCGCGCCACCTACTTTCGCCGCGCGCCGAGATGCACGCACGGCGCGGCGTTCTTACGACGTCAGCCACGAGCGCCCTCGGCGGCAACTCCGCTCGTGGCCACCACTGAACGACATCGTTCACTTGGAACTGAGATAGCAACCAGTTAAGACCTTCGGAATCTAATAGGCACCAGTGAAGACTTGGCTATCAGTTAGGCACTAGGCAGGACTCTAGCTCAACTATGTATCAACATTCTGCAGTACTATGTAAAAGTTAAGTATTGTATAAATTCTGTGCAATATATATCTCGTTCTAATTTACTCTAGTGTTTCTAGTTTCTGGCTGCTCCTCTCCGTACCTGCACCAGCGTGCTATCTTTATTCCTGTGTCGGTCTCATTCCACTCGGTCACCGACACCTACGACGGAAACGAGACACAAAAGCGGCGACGAGGCGGGAACACAAAACTCCCACTAGTATGTTTGCGTGTGTGTGTGTTGTCCTTAGCATAAGTTAGTTTAAATAGTTTGTAAGTGTTGGGACTGATGACCGCTGCACTTTAGTCAGAGAGCTTTACAAATATTTGAATATAAACATTCTGTCAACCTCATTTTTCAACCGTCTGTACTCCCTTTTACCTGCTTCACTTGCTGCATTTTCGATACTGTGTCTTTCTCAAGATTACCAATTCTCCTTCTTGTGTATTAGTTTCCCTCGTTTCTATCAATCTGAATGTTCGCTCTGAAATTCTCAATCACCTCTGGTTCCTTCAATTTATTCTGGTTCCATCTTTTTACTTTTCTACCTTACTCCAGTGTTTTAAATTTTAATGTACAGTTCTCAACCAATACGTTATGGTAAGAATCGATATATGCCCATGGATATGTCATAAACTTTAGAACCGCTTACGAAATATCTTACCATTATAAAGTCAATTTGATACCTTCCGTTGTCTCTGGTCTCTTCCATGTATATAACCTTCTTGCGTGGTGTTCTTCCTTGCGTATTTATCGAGTGTCAACAACAGAGTGTTATCATTCAAGCAGTGAAGTAATCTATTACTGTATATTGATATTTTCATTGTGATTTGTGTATTGTAAACCCGGCTGCTGCTAATACGGAATACGATTTCCTAACCACAGGACTGCCAGATCCAAGGGTGTTCATTATACTCCGTGAGCAGGCTACAGAGCCCATCAGTAATTTTTCATCTTAACGTGTCAGTGAATAGACTATAAAGGACTCAGAAGACCTTCAATACAGCTGGAGAAGAATTCCACCTTGTGCAAGAAACGTTCTTTGTTTTTATAATCCAAACATGTGTCGACAGTTATTGTGCCATTTTCTGTCAATTTCTTTACAAGTTATTCTACTCGACGTTACTGTTACGTTTTTTTTTTTTTTTTTTTTTTTTTTTTTTTTTTTTTTTTTTTTTTTTTTTGCACGTTTGAGGTCCAGCTTTTCCCTTTTCAGCCAAGGGTGTTACAGGACATATTTTTATTATTTCACATATTTTGCATCAGTGCAAGAATCTTATATTACAATATTTTATACAGTATTTTCATTTATAACAATGTTTTACATTACTTCACATTTACAATTTACAATTTGAATATTGCTCGTACATTGTTTGGTTATACAAATTACAGTTATTATAATATAAATATATAGGAAAATATAAATATACAAACTTTTTTTAAATTTCTTTTTAATTAAAAAAGATGAATTAGATTGGAAAAGAAAAGTAACAAAGGATTTTATTAAGGAATGATATCTGGAATTAGGTAAAAACATATATTGAAGTATAAAGCGAGAGAATTAGATAGATTTCTGACTTGTATATATTATGATATGATTTGGTTACATTGTTACACTGTTAGAATTCCAAATATTTACAAGGGATTTGAATTTTGAAGGTTACCAAGAGAGAAGAAAGGAGTGTATTTACTATAATTTATAGTATTTTACGATCTGTTAGTCGCTGAGTGTTGAGGCATTTTAGAGGACAGTGGCTGTTTGGGTGTTTTGAATTTATGTGTATTTATGCGTGCGTGCATGTGTGTGTGTGTGTGTGTGTGTGTGTGTGTGTGTGTGTGTGTGTGTGTGTCTGTGTGTGTGTGTGTGTAGGGGCTATTTATTGTGTCTGTTTTGACGTTTGGTGAGGTGATGTGGTGTGTGGAGATTTCCAGTCACGGGAATTCCGAGGAGGTGTTTTGGGCCACTGTACGCGCTGGTTGTATGAACTTGAATCTTGGTAAGTCTCGGTCGTGTCCTTAGTAGGTCTTCCATGTCGGCTCGTTTGGTCAGCATTTGTCGTCCGTACCTTGCTCACAGCTTGGTTAGTCTGTCTTGTAGTGGTTCAACTCTAGTGATTTCGTAAACGTCGTCACTTGGTGTTAGTCTTGGGAGTTTTGAAATGCTAAGTAGGTGCCGGCTGTGACGTCACTGGTGCCCCGCGACAACGCCATATATTGGCATGTGTTGATTCGGTGATCGATGCGCCCGCTTGAACTCTGCGTTCGTCTGATCCCACGCCGCGGTGAGCTGCAGGTTGACGTGTCTCTTAAGGTTGTTGTCAGCGGTTTTAATTTCGCTGGCTTCTTTAATTATACAGTCCAAGAAGTCGTAAGTGTGAGGAACGGCGGAGGTTTCATAAAGTTTACAAAAGCATGCTCATCTAAAGCAGATTACTCTTGTTATCGTAAACGATAAAAACGTTCATGTTTTTCCTACGTTGTTAGTTTATTCTATTTGTCCGACACTAGACTGCTCACATTTGCCACGTATCTTGTAGCCCTTTACTAGCATCCTCTAGACAGTCATACCACTTGAAAATGGCCAATGAGAGTTCGACGAAATATTTTTAGTTGAAAGAGGGTCGGGTATTCATAAAGTTTGGGAATCACTGGTTTGGATGAAAGTTTTTGGTATTGATGAAAATGTTGAGTTTAATTGAGGTAGTACATTTTACTACCATACATTGTGACCTGGAAATGAAATTAGCTCCCGCTGATATTCAACTGCTGTACCGCGTGTCCTTTCCATGCTCAGCACAGTAGTTTGGCGTCGCCGCGCCGCGCGCTAAGCTGGTTAGGGGTGTGTCTAATTGCGGCGCCCTGCCCTGCGGCCGGCCAGCGAGGCGCGCTAATGAAACCCGCCGCCCCGCCACCGCCCGCCCCTCTGGACACCCCTGAGGCGACGCGCAGCACCGCTCCCGCCACCTCACGTGCCGTCCACACAGTAGCGGCTAACGTTACTCTCTATACATTAAACGTTACCACGGTAATTTGTTATAAATGAGAAGTTTATCACTCCGCTACTTCCCTTTTTTAGTGTGATCAACTAATCACATTAATATGTTAGTTAACAACGCGTGTGAATTTGCGTTTCTTCAGTGGCCCATATCTCGGGTTCTAGTTATCACAGAGTTAAGGGCTAAAGTGTTTTGCATAACCTTTGGCGTAGTGAACATTTGTATACATACTAGACGAATGGTAATATTTTAGCTGTACTACAGCACAGCATCAAAATCTTAAATATTAAAACGAGCAAATCTATTGAACTGTGTTGGACTTTACACTGGTTACAAAAGCGCCATTTATTCATGGCCCGTTCCCGAGAAAATCAGGAAAGCAAAAGTGCGTATTGTGCTCAATGACAGCTTTCGGGCTGCTAACAACTTACTATCCAATTAGAGTAAAATTGTTTAATGTTGAGAACAATATCTTACTTCGTTGTTCAGATATTTATCTAGAAAATCCGTTACCCGTTTCCGAAAATCGCAGTATTTGGCGCATAAAATTTTTGTATGCATGGAAAATTGTCGCAGGTACATTTCTGAACATGATATCCGATGTGTGTGAATAGTTTCGTTTAAATTGATATTAAAATACTTTTCAAACCAGGGAAAGTATGTAGTGCCGTAAAAATCGGTAATCCGATGTCGGCTGCCGCCTCACTCACAACTGTCCTTACATGTTCGTTCCATTACATATCGCTCTGCAATGTTACGCCTAGATGTTTGAATGACACGACAATATCAAGAATCTCACTACTAATGCTGTATTCGAACATTATGGGATTGTTTTTCCTATTCATGCGCATCACCTTACATTTTTCTACATTGAGAGCTAGGTGCCATTCTTCGCACCATCTAGACATTTTGTCTAAGTCATCCTGTATGCTACTACAGTCAGTTAAAGACGATACCCTCCCATACACCACAGCATCATCAGAAAACAGCCGCAAATTACAACTTACTCTGTCCAGCAGATCATTAATATAGATAGAAAATAGTAGCGGTCCTATCAGAATCCCCTGGGGCACGCCTGACGATACACTCGTCTATGATGAACACTCGCCGTCGAGAACAACGTACTCCGTTCTATTACTTAGGAAGTCTTCCACCCAGTCACAAATCTGTGAACCTATTCCATAAGCTCGTATCTTCGTTAGCAGTCTGCAGTGTGGCACCGCGTCGAACGCCTTTCTGGAGTCGAGAAGAACACAATCCGCCTGTTGCCCTTCATCCATGGCTTGCAAGATGTCATGTGAGAAAAGGGCAAGCTGATTTTCACATGAACGATGTTTCCTAAGCCCGTGCTTATTCACAGAAAGAAGCTTTTCCGTTTCAAAAATTTACTATATTCGAACTGAGAATATGCTCTTAAATTCTGATATGAAACTGATATCAATGATATTGGCCTGTGTTTGGGTCAGTTCTCTTGCCTTTCTTATAAACGGGAGTCACCTCCGCTTTTTTTCAATCACTAGGAACTTTGCGCTGAATTAAAGATTTGCGATAAATGCAAGGTAAGTAGGGGCCCAATTCCGCAGAATACTCTTTGTAAAACCGATCTGGTACTACATCCGGACCAGCAGATTTTTTCGTATTTAGCTCTCTCAGCTGCTTATCTACACCGGAAATACCTATTACTATGTCCTCCATTTCGGAATTAGTACATTGATCAAATGATGGTACATTTGTGCTGTCCTCCTGCGTGATAGATTTCTTAAAGGTTAAATTTATAACTTCAGTTTTCCGTTTGCTTTCTTTTATTACTGCCCCGGAATGATCAACGAGTGACTGGACAGTGGGCTTTGACCCGCTTATCAATTTTACATAATTTTTTCGGGTTCTCGGAAAGATCTTTTGCTAAGGTATGGCTGTGGTAATTATTGTATGCTTCGCGCATCGATCTTTTTATAGGCGCACAAATCTCTACTAACTTTTGCCTATCATTTGCGTGTTCTTTTTTGAATCGAGAGTGCAACAGTCTTTGCTTTCTCAGCAGCTTTCTAACATTACTATTATACCAATGTGGATCTTTTCCATACTTAATCGTCTTTACTGGCACATATTTCTCTAGCCCTTTATTTACAATGCACTTAAATTTAGTCTACAATTCCTCTACATCCATAGAACCGGCATTAAACGATGCCCATTCATTTTCTAAGTGCGATCCTAACATTTACTTATCGTCTCTTCCCAACAAAAACACGCTCCTAGCCTCCTTGATTGGTTTATGAACTGTGGTCACCATTGATGCTATGGGATATCATGATCACTAATTCCTGTCCCTACACAGACATCGTTAATACGGTCAGGCCTGTGTGTGGCTATAAAGTCTAAAATATTTCCATTGCGCGTGAGTTGCCGGTTTAACTGCTCAAGACAGATTTTGGAGAGTGTGTTCGAAAGTAGCTCGCAAGACTGCTTGTCTGTACCGCCTGAAATGTAACTAGAGAGGTCCCAATCAATACTCTTAAGGTTGAAGTCTCCCCTGACTAATATTAATGGCCCGGATACCTAAGCACTACCTGGTGTAGACGTTCTTTGAACGATTCTAAAACTGCTACAGCAGCACTGGGGGGGGGGGGGGGGCGGTAAAAACAGCCAACTATTAACTTTACTTCTCTTAGACCTGTTATACGTGCCCAGATAACTTCACAGTTACTTTCAACCTCGATTAAGTAGAAACAATATCTTTGTCCACAGCGATGAACACTCCTCCTTCAGTTGTATCCGATCTATCTTTCCGATATACATTCCACGCCTCGCTAAATATTTCTGAACTTGCCACTTCATTATTTAGCCAGCTTTCGGTGCCCAAAACTATCTGAACACAATAATTTCTATGCAGTGCGGCAAATTCGGGAACTTTGTTTTTAATACTTTGTAAATTCGCGGCTAATATTTTGATATTCGATTTTTTGAGCCGAACGAGGCCTGAATTCGCTGTTTGAATGTTGACTGGTGAGTGCTTATCAGAGTTAGTGCCACAAGTACTCTGCTACCCGAGTAGCCGCTTCCTTAGTGTAGTGCACCCCTGATTCCCCACCCGATAACGCAGATCCAGAAATCTGCAGCCATGACTGGCTCAGAGTCGGCGAAGCACGACAACTATACTATTTATCAAAGTACGCGGAATAAACTCTTAAAGCAGTAGCACAAACGAAATCTGCCAAGTAGGTGAGAAGAAAACTCTTAAAAACAGAAACACCCAACGAAAATCAAGAAATTAACTGGCAACGAAATTTCATGCAATTAAATTATGTTACTTAGCGCTCTGGGTGAGGAGGCAACGACAATAGCTGGCACTGAACTGACTGAATCTTACAGTGTAATAGGCAGGCATCTATCCAGACCATCACACGGGAATTACAAACAGCATCAGGATCCACTCCAAGTACTATGACAGTTAGTCGGAAGGTGAGAAAACTTGGATTCCACGGTTGAACGGCTGCGCATAAGCCACACATCGTGTAGGTCATTGCCATAGCATGGAGTAAGGACCATACACATTCAGCAGTAGATAAAACGTCGTGTGGTGTAACGAATCACGCTCTACAATGTGGCGACCCGATGAACGTCATCTGCCAACTTGTCTAGTGCACAAGGGTACTTTACTGATTTAAGAAACTTCTTGCTTCTCACTGTTGAAAAGTAATTCGGGAATGGCGATTTCATATTTCAATACGATCGAGCACTGTTCATAATGCACGGCCTGTGACGGAATGATTACGTAACAAGATCTCTGTAATTGACTAGCCTGCACAGAGTCCTGACTTGAATTCTATAGAACAGAGTATTAGATTGTTTTGGAACGCCGACTTCGTGTCAGGTCTCACCGACCTACATAGAAACCTGTCCTCCGTACAGAACGCCATGAAGAATGTGCGACCATTCCCCAAGAAACCTTCCAGCACCTGACTGAACGTATGCCTGAGGAAGTGGAAGGTGTCATCAAGGAATTGCAACATTACCGATTGAGGACGCCACGAACTTGTAAGTCATTTCCAGCCAGGTGTCCGGACATTTTGATCACATAGAGGAGATGAAGCATAGAACTCGGAAGACGCCAGAGACCTCCGACGTCCGCGGCAATACAGAAGGTAGTTGTACTTAGCACTACCATCATCAAAAGCGCTGGTCCGTCTGTCTGCAATATTTTCATGCATGTGCTGAATACGGGGTGTGCTGTTGCGAAACATATCAACTGCAGTTCTACTTGGATCCATAGCTATAGCTTTCACATTCACCATAACCATCACGCACTATATATCACTAACATTTCTATCACACCATGGCATCACTCTCGCTATCATCAATATTTAACATCCTCAAATAACTTTGATAATCATATATACCTCAGTTGAACCTAAATGTGTTTTGTAAAACTTCAATCGCTGTCATGTAACTACATGCAAAAGACATAAATGTCATTCACGAAAGTGTTAAACAACTGTGAAAACTGGAGCTATAGAATTGCGTATTTTCTCATTCAAAGTTTTTATTTTTTAATTACAGTCTATTGTGTTTTCTTTAAAGTTTTCATATCTTCACGACATTATTACTTTGTGGTTGTCAGTGAGCTGCACAAAGTAATGATCTGAAATTTCATCCTTCAGAAAGGAACCCAATGTTTCTAAACTACTACTAGAAACAAAAAAGAGATTTCAAGCGACGGTGAAATGGCCGAGCGTTCTAAGGCACGTTGCTGCGGACCATGCGGCTGCTTGTCGTCGGAGATTCGAGTCCTCCCTCGGGTACATGTGTTTGTGTTGTCAGTAGCATAAGTTACTTTGAGTTAGTGTATTTAGTTTCTAAGCCAAGGGACTGACGAGCAACGTAGTTAAATCCCTTACATTTACGAACATTTGAATTTAGAGATTTCAAATTAGCAGCGAAAGGCCCACATTGGTTATCAGAGATTAAATCAGCAGTTGAAATTGCAAACAGATATGTCAGTTCAGGTCTTTATCTTTTACTTGTTTGTTTCATATTTTGGAAATAAAGAAGTAGAAACCCGAGACTGAGTCTATAGTGTTGATAAAAAGTCATTTACCTACAAGCGCTGTTGCTAAAACGTGAGGAAAGAAGCAAGGCATGCCATCAGGATTTCTGAATGTCTATTACACTTACGAAAGAAACGTTATTTCTTTCGACTACAAACTACGATCATATTGACTAGTACAACGACAACGGGCATAAGTTGTAAATTTCAATTAAATAATTAACACCCAAAGGAATCAGAGAGCTAGCTGCTACATCCTTTTGACATGACATCCAGTACTTCTCAGTTTTGTAAAAGGCATATTAAAAACGTCACATTATACTGACCAAATGCATTTTATTACTGGTTCAAATAGGCTTGCGAGACCACAAAAATATTTGAAATTGTCTTCCTGATTATATGTTACTCATATAAGCTTTGTAAAAGCTAGAATGAAAACACCTTCTACGTGCAGATGTGAGAAATTAATAACAAAAGAAATCTTAGGCAGTAGCCTGCTAATGGTCTAGGACCACTAAGATGGCCAAAGTTGGCTTGAAATTTGTGACTTCATATCGTCTCCACTCTTTATCTGCGTGATTATAACCCATTTCAGTGATCAACGCAGGAAGCCATTGATTCTGAAATAAGTCAGGAAGAATTTTCGAAGCACAAAGAGATGATATTTGTCGGAGCTATGAAATTCGCTGGTCCTTTTTTTCTTATTACACGACAATCTGGATTACTAAACTCGCTTCCAACTAAACTGGAACTCCGGATATTAATCTCCACCAGATTCCGCATAACTTTATGGCTCTTCTTAAACAGATCTCTCCATCTCTACAACGTTGGAAAGGAAGCCTTCAATCAGAGCTAACGTACAGCCAGTGAGCTCAAAAGATAATCCGTTCGTTGCACTGTATAATATTTAGTTGCGACGCTCGATGCCGCATTGTCGAATGTGTATCTGGCTCTTTCCATGTAATTGTCAGTATTCTACGCTTCCAAAGAATTCAACTTTCTGAAATTTCTAATCGTTTGTCCCGCTTACTCTCGTACAGATTAATTTATATACAGTACCCTTTAGCTGTTCTGAATGTTTTAATACTATTTACAAAATAGCTGAGAATTGGAATAAACAGGATGCCAGCAACAATGCACCAACACTATTGAGTTATATAAAACGTATCGGTGTATTTTAGGACACTAAGGCGGATTGTAAGGTTACAAGACTTTCTGAAGTAGGCCTACAAAAAGTAAATTACTTTTAATAGAACTTACAAGCATTGTACTAAATGTATTTCATTATTTTTCCACATAATCACCATTTAATCAATATACGTGACCTTGAAACAGGTCACTCTGTTTCATGAATGGTAAGAACACAACACACATCAATGCCCGAGGGAGAACTCGAAGCTCCAACGGGCAGCGCCCGTGAAATCTGTGACAAGTTCGCCTTCGATAGTCATTACCGCCCGGCAATTAAACCAAAAATGTTTTTTCCCAATAGTTAGTCTTCCTTCTTCCTTTGCTTTTGGTCTATTTGTACATCAATGGGTTAAACAAGTAGTAATATTCTTCAGTATGAATATATTATTTGGCTAACTGCTGTGCTATGGTAAAAGAAAAGTGTTAGCGTAAATGCAATATGTAACATCACTCTCGTATCAAATTTCCCCACGTTAGATTAGGTTTAACAGTGTTCATTCTTTAATATGTTATTTTCAGCTGTGTTAACAATTTTAAATATTTAAGTTAAGAGTGGTTGTTGCAGAATTGCACACAAGGCTAACAAAGTCTTCTTTTTTTAAATTATACCGGGTTAGATCATAAAAACACCTGGGGAGACTTGCAACCTATAGAACTACTTCTTTTCCCCTAGTGTTCTCTACAACTGTAAGCTACACGTTACGTTTTAGACAACGAATTAATCGTCCTTGTTTTATTTCCAAAGAACGCAAAGCACATAACAACAACACGACCTACATATATCAAGTTTCCAACTGAACAGTCCCAAAGATCTGCAGTAATCGAAATATTTAAGCATTTCTACCGTTTCAGGGCAATGAAATAAATCCGATGGCAAAGATGAAAATTTGTGCTGTGCCGGGATTCGAACCCGGATTTCCTGCTTTGGGCCAACGGTCGCCTCAAACAATTAGGCTATGCAGGTACGATTCCCTTCCAACCTCCATTCTTATCTTGTAACACACTACGATTGTAGCCCTCCCTGCCCATATGATTACACTTGCTCGCAGGCTATTCTGGATTCTCGCAAGGGATTGAGTACATCAGTTCATCCGCATTGAAATTTCCAATTGCCTGTAGGCATAGATAAACAATTACGGCCGTTAATGTCGGAAGAGAACAGACACAATATAAATAATTGCACCACACTACTGTATCGTGCTTGTGTTGAGATCATTGAATACATCGTTGATTTCCCCTGTAGTGGAGATAATGTCTGCTAACTGCAACAAAGCTGTGACCGGCCTTCAGTTGCTTTTTTTTTTCCAATGACTGATAATGTGATCCAGAAAACCTATAAGAAAGTCTTACCAATATCTGATATATATTTCATTCGAAAAGTGCATCACTACACTAGTATCCTAAAGTTAAACAATCAGGAAAACCGGAAATTGAAAGGATGAAATATTTACCTATTAACCATAGTGTACTTTCTATGCAGGAAAGGATTATTCCATGATTTGGGTGAAAGGGAGCACTAATTCCTCACTGGTGTTGGTCCTATTACAGTAAACGGAGTGTAGACTTCCTTGCATAGTAGACTTTACGTCCACCTTGAAACTGATCAGACACAGACCAAAGTTTCAGTAGCCCAGAAAGTGCCACAAAGTGATATTTACAGGCTTTGGAGACGATTACGAAACGCAAGGGATAATCGTCGTAGGCCAAAAAATGAAAGCAATGTAAGAAGTGCGATGAGATTCGAATAAAAGAGGTTAGATATGGATGTGACAATACCGTTCTAAATGTACTCTTGTCAATGAAATGGATGTGCTAGTCAATCCTCAACGATTGGTGTTCTGTTAGACTACGAATAGCACATTTCCAATGTTATCAGCACATCGAAAGTGACAGTCATGATTATAACAGTTTTATAATAATAATAGCAATAATACGGTTTTCTATTCAGCAGGGCCTAATTGAGGAGGAAGTCTCCATCGTCATGGAGCAAGTCAGTAGGACATGAAATTTTAACACAAGAGTGGTAACAGACGAAAATTTAAATTAGTCCTATTCACATGATAATTTTAAGCTTAAGTAAAAAGAATCAATAACGAAGCAAAGTTTTTTGAATAGTTCTTCAACAGAATAAAATGAGAGAGCCAGCTTCGGAATTTAAATTTGAAAGCTCGTAGGTTAGTACTAAAATTCTGCAGTCCTTGTAGCAACTTACAGGAAATGGATGCTTGCAGAACACGCACGCCTTTCAGCACAAGGAGGTGTGATCTAAGTGTAGATTAGATTTCTGTCTAGTAATGACCGAGTGAAAGCTGCTAACTCGTGGGAATAAGCCGATATTGTTAACAATAAACGACATTAGAGAAAATACGTTTTGTAACGCCAATGTCATCATTCCCATACTACTGAAAAGGTTTTGACACACCGCGAACTTATATATTGCTCGAACCGTCCGTTTTTGAACGAAAGATATCTTTTTTTTTTCTTTTAATCATTACAGTTACCCCGAGAAATAACACAGTACCTTATAACTGAATGAAAGTAAGCAAAGTGTACTTCGTGTTGAAAAATCACTTCTTACAGATCTTTCAGGTCTAATGACAAATTAAGCAGAGTTTTTGAACAAGATTCTGAGTATGGGCTTTCCATGACAGCTTACTATCTATCTGAACAACTAGAAATTCTAAGACTCACATACCATAAGACGATTATGTGTAATCAAAATGTCAGCTTTTGCTGAATTGTGTCTTATAAATCGTAAAAAATAAGTTTTACTGAGATTTAGCATCAATTTGTTTTCTACAAACCATGAACTTATCTCTTGAACTGCATTATTTGATACTGCGTCAATGTTACAAACAACATCCTTCACTACCAAGCTGGTATCATCGGCAAACAAAAATATTTTTCAGACACATGTTATACTCCAAGCCAAAACATTTACATAAATAAGAAACGCCTGCGGTCCAAGAAAAGACTCCTGGGACACCTCACACTTAACTGTGCCCTATTGTGAGTACACATTATAGCCGTTTTCTACACAACGGAGAATTGCCTCCTGCTCTCTATTATTAATGTTTGAACCAGTTGTGAACAACACAATTAAATTCCTTAATTAAATAAAAAAAGAGGCATAATGTTCGTAGCCTTTTATTTAATCACAGAGAAACGACAATATAACATTTTTAGTTGTTAAACCACTTATGAAGCCAAACTGTACATTTGACAACAAATTATGTGAACTGAAATGATCAATTAACCTTGAATATACAGCATTTTCTATAACTTTAGAAAAAATCGATGGCATAGAAATAGGTCTATAGTTTACAGTATCCTTTTTCCTTTACCATAATTTGGTTTCATTACTCAGTAATCCGTCAGGAAACTGACCATTCTGAATAGAAAAATTACTAGTAGAATTCTACTATATTCCCCGTCACATCCACAACATTGCTTACCCTTAGTGATTTCATGATTGACTGAATCTTCCCATTGTACATATAATGGAGGACTGGTAACAGCCCCATGATATTTTCTAACAATGTTCTACGATTATCAGTAGAAATGAGGGTTCTGTTTATTCACCTGCTTATTCAGAAAGTGATTATTAAATACTGTATATCTGACTTATCAGACTTAACAGAAACTGACTTTATATCCTCAACCTGGTGCTGCTGCCCAGACACTTCCTTCACGACTGACCAAATGGTTTTAATTTTATCCTGAGAATTTGCTACACCTTTTGCATACCACATACTTTTTGCCTGCTTAATGATATTCTGAGTAGCACTCAGTTTATTATCTATGAGATAAGTCGACTAAAATGTGACCAAATGTAGGTGCTCGTATTGAGGAACTTCGGTAATTGAGGTAGACCAAGTGTTCGGTGCTTCAGTAGAAATAACATCCAACATCTATATCACCTATACGGAAAGGAAAGCGAAACACATCATACACTGTTAATCTTAACCGTAAGTCATTACATGGGGCTATAAAACTAAATGTGCTCTCAGCTACCTTGTCAGCTTTACGGCCATTTGAAGCGCGATGGAAAATTGTATTTGGTCGGATGAGTCGGGTTAATGAAACATAACAGAGGTTGAATAATGATTTGTACACGCATTTCTTACCATTCCACGAATCTCATGGTTACTGCACAAGACCGTATTTCTGCCGAGTGTCAACTGACCATTTTGGCTTATCGAATCTCTATCTATAACTGAGGAGGTGAGAAGCCAAAGGGTACAAGTGACATTTTCGAAAAAAATGAATTAAGAGCAGAAATAGGTTCCTAATATGTGTAAACTTATGGTGGCCAAGAGATATAAGTGTATCTCTGTCTGGTGCTACAATCTGGCAGCAGAAAATTTAACTACTTGCAGAAGTACCTGTATTGTTTGGAGGTCAGGGAGTAAATGTGTAGTGTCAATACTGGCGGCTTGTGTGTAAATGCAGTGCTACAGTTACGAAGTGAAATCCGTTTCACTGCTTATAAATAATAAAACATACTTCATTTACTATCTTTCTTCAATAAATACGTATATTAATATATTTTAAATGTAAATTGGACATAAAATACGTGAGTGAACAGTAAGTATGATATTTACAGAGGAGGACATATTTCTTGACAGCTTGAAAGTTGCCTGTTATTAAAATAAGCAAGATCTTGGCCAGTTGAGACCTGCAAATGTAAATTAAAACACTCACTGCTGCTCTAAATTACTTTATGAGTGGCCACAGTACATGCACGACAGAAATTTATCTAACTACTCACACCTTAAGGCAGCAGCCAACGTTTTAACAAACACAAAATGAATGTTAAAAAATAAATGAATAAATAATTAAACATGGGATAGGAGGCATGAAATCATAAAGCAGAGGTTTGATACTTTAAAATCATAATCTATTCATAACAATAACAAGCAAATAAATGTGAGGAGACCAAATTAAGCACACAACTTGTACTAAAATGGAATAAATCATATAATTACTGGCCGTATCTCAGTGCCAGCGTCATTGACTACCACACAGGGGGCCTGGGTTCGATTCCCGGCCGCGGACTGGGTGTTGTGTGTTGCCCTAATCATCATCACCTCATCGTCATTGGCACGTAAGTCGCCCACGTGGATTCAACTAAAAAGATTTACACTAAGGCGGCCGAACAATCCCGCAAGGGATCTTCCGGCCGAGAAAGCCTTACGCTCATTTCACTGCCCGTATTAAAAGTGTTTCTGCCTTTTATGAATATGGAGGTAATGTGGGGGGAAATTTTCAAATTCACAATGGGTAGCTGAAAGCACATTCATTCATTCACAGACAGGGGCATAATGCTTAGCAGTACATATCTCTCCAGGAACACTTGAAAGCAGTGGTGAAGCAAGGCGTTGGTGGCATCTTGACGAGATGGCAGGGGTTTTGATCACTAATTTTGGGCACACTGTGCACTAAACGAACTCATGTTTGGGGAGGCAGTGGCTCACTATTCTTAAGTACAACGTGGTGTGCAACCTCACCACATTTCAAAGCATTAACAAACAGAAATTAATTTAGAATAAGTGAGTAAAGCACATGAGAGACATCGTATAGAAGAAAGGTAGTATTAACAAAAGGATGGCTGAAGGCCGAAGTAACGACAGTTACTAAAGCATGTGGTGCAATCGGTCATACAAGACAGGAAAGATGGACTCAAGCTAGAAAATCTGAGAAATATTTAGCATACTCGCAGATACAGATGCGACAGGAAAAGTTAGTTAAAAACAGCAAGGAAATTCAAACACACAGAATTTACACGAAGGCTGAAGGATACGCACATGTATTGTAACTAGAGCAAAATCAAACACAAAATCATCACCGGAATGAAAATGCAGATAAATTTACACTAAATTTACTTGAGTTCCATAAATTAAGAAACACTTAACTTCACATAGCGAAAGAATTGCTCAAGACAACTATCACTGAAAAACCAAGACTGCCTGATGACAAAGACATCAAAGTCCTAACAGCATGCCTTCCCCTCAGCATGATTCGGCGGAGTACTTACTTCCACAGTTGGAGACAGAATGAAGAGTGAATACTAAAGCTCTAAGGCCACGAAAAAACCTTCCGCCGCCATACACCGAATGTAGAGCGCGCTAAAAGCGATGCAGAGTGCGTTCGGGGACTAGTGTTTACCAACACTTGCTACTTGGCCAAGACAGTTCCCTCTTCATCCTTTCCCTATTTCATCCAAGGTTAGATTGGTACGAGACTAAGAACACAGGCACCTCGCCACCTTGCCAAGTAAGCTTGTCTCTGGTCACCCAACAGACGCTAGAGCGGACTACAAACGAATCCATGCGTTCTTAACTAAAGCAAAACGAGGCCTCAGGCGGCGACTGTAAGCCATTGTGCGGCATTCAGTCAATATTAAGAACACACATTCACATTCACATGAACACAAGTTCAGTGACATGGGTGAATACATATATAAAAGTGGGTAGACGTATATAAGCATGGGGCATTGATCATTAATAAAAAGAATAATTAACATACAGATAGATACCATTAATGGTGCAGAAACACTTTAGGTGAAAGAATAAATCAAAATGGAACACGATCACACAATCAGTGGACGTGTCTCAAGCTCAGAACTTTTACAAAGTACAGTAGCTACTATTCACCCGAGAAAGCAGCTAATAAGTATCTGGCATGAAACCTCAAGAGAATGTATCAGTTTTATGAGAAGTTTTGTTAAGGAAACAGATACAGTAAGCGAAATGTTTTACCGCCAAATTTTTAATACGTGCTTTAAGCTTAGATTCCTCATGCCTATTTACAAACACATGTGCTACGTGTGACAAGCTGAAAAATACCATTGATCATGGATCGCTAGGTGAAAAGAAATGCTCTTATTGAAATGGAACTCCATCTAAGGAAAGCAGAAAGTGCGCGGAAACAAGTGATGGATTAAAAAAACTGGCCACTAAAGATCCTCAGCACATGGCTGTATGTTTTGACTTGCAAAAAATGCAGAAAAGTCCATCCACAAAAGGAAAGAAATCGACTATGATTGCAGAGAAATGGAGAAGAGACACAAATAAGTGTCGGCACTTGTCAACAGCATGTGCAACCCACCATCAAGGACAGTCTATCCTAGAGAGCGATAACTCAGAAGATGAGAATGACAATAATTTTAACAGCGATTCAGATTAAGAATACAATAATAGAAGAAGTTATTTAGAGTTAGAGTTGATTCTATTACTTTCCTGTGATTTACTTTTGAAATCAAAAGAGTAATATTAGGAATTTACAATTTTTCTATAATTTGAAAAGAAACTATTGTTTATAGATTGGTTTTGGACATTCATTATTATTGTATTTAATGTGAATTATGTATTATGAGTCAGAATAAACTAAAACATTTGAAAATTATTTTAATAATTCTTTGAGATCATACCTTTCTAACGCTCACTTGGAAGCCAAGGGGTACAAGTGACACATGTTAACAAATTATAAATGAATATTGTCAACTGACTAAATTTTTTGCTGTAATAATATGAGCCATGCAAATATGAAACAATATCTTCAAAAATATGCAATCGATTTTTTATATTTACGCCCTGGAATTAACTATTCAACTCAAACTTTAAACCTGATTATCTCAAAAGTAACTTTTTGTCACTTATACCCCTTGGTTTCTCACCTCCCCATATATATTCCGCAATACATCCTAATGTGCGTGATGGAGATTACCTCGTACCATTACTTATCATTTCCCTTTATTTTCCAGTCCCAGAAGAAACTAATGTTTCTATGCCTCTGTACGAATACAGATTTCTCCTATCTTCGTGGTCCTTAACGCAGAATGTAAGTTGGCGGCAGAAGACTAGTTCTGCAATCAGCTTCAAATTCGGGCTCGCTAAATTTCGGCAATAGCGTTTCTTGAAAAATGATCTTCCCTCCTTTGTCTCTAATACACAATCACCGTAGAGGTCAATGTATTGGAATCTAGGACGTAATAATTCTTTCAGCCACTTTTGTATTATCTGGTAACCTATTCCTTATGATCGTACCTTCGTTAGCAGTCTGCAGCGTGCCACCGTCTCGTAAGACTTTCGCAAATGAAAGAATATGATTATAGTGCATTCATGATACGTTAAATGTGAGCCTTCAAACTTCTGCTCTCTTGTTGCTATCTTCCGTTGCCACGATAGAGTGATCAATGAATGGCTCAATAATGACCTTTTACTCATTTGTCAATTTGATGGAACCAAACTTTTTTTATTCACTTATTTTGTTGTTGTTTGATCTCGAAAAAAATATTTTGCTGTGGTAGGACAATAGCAGTTTTATTGTATGCTTCGCGAATCGATATTTTTTTAGAGATGCGCGGTCCACATTTGTTTGTCTCAATTTGTTTGTTATTTTTTGCTCTGAAAATGTTTTTGCCTTTGCTTTCTCGGCATTTTCGTAATATTATCATTAAAACACGGTGAATCTCTTTCATCGTTAATCTAATCTAATCTAATCTGAATTATTTAAAATGGTTTTGTTTTTACCCATAACTCCTATATGTAAATTTCACGGGATACAAGTGATTATTCATTCTCACCTTCCTGACAAATTTAATAACTTTGGTATCCATTGTCACTCTGACGACATCGGGATCGCTATCTACTACTTTTACGTTCACATCGTTGATAAGTCAGGTCTGTTTGTAGCTATAATGTATAAAATACTTCCACTGCTAATAGGGTGAAGACTTTGGTACCCATGATACTTTTCGGTTAACGTGTTCAACAGTCGTTTACAACAGTCCTTTTCTGTACCACCTGAGACGAAACCATTGAGATCTCGCACTATACTCGGTAGGTTAAACTCACTCCCGACTAATATTGCATCGTTTGGATGCCTTCGCACTCGTACCATTCTACTGTAGTCGGGGGCGACTTGAATCTGGTGAATCCGATGATAAAATTTATGTTTCCCTGTGGTAATGATGTGATTGAAGACTACGACTCTGTCCTTGCATCGTCAAAGACTGGTTTATTGAAGATTATGTACCCCATGTCCTTGCCCACCCTAGAGCAGATCTATATATTGTTCACCTGTGGGTCTGGCAAGAAGAATACACAATCGCTGTCATAGTTAACTGAAAATTTCACCAGTTTGTAATAAGTGCTGTGTAAGACTCGCTTTAAAAGAGTATTATTGTGAGAGATTTGGAAATGGTTTTGTATGCCAACGGCTGTGATACATCGTACGCGGCCTGATAATGTTACAATGCTTTTGTTATCAATACTGCAATTGTTCTTTTCTAATGTTGTTCTTCTGATAATTTCAAGTGTTAAATGGAAATTACCGAAATGAAAACATACCTTCGCGAAGCCTAAAGTCAACGAACGGTATCAATATATATATAAAAGATGTAGGAAGGACTCTGTGCGGGTCTCTTAGACTGTTCGCGGATGATGCTGTCCTTTGTCACTTAGCAAATTCGCCAGAAGATCAAACACAGCTGCCACATGATTTGGAAATCTACAAGGTGCAAGAACTGGCAGTTGAACCTACATAATGAAATGTGTTTTATGTCATTCATATAACCAAAATGCAACCCCCATGAACCACAGACGTTACCGAGGTGGGGTGGCTTGCGTGCCTCAACGATACAGAAAATCGTACCGTAGGTGCAACCACAACGGAGAAGTATCTGTAGAGAGGCCAGACAAACGTGTGGTTCCTGAAGAGGGGCAGCAGCCTTTTCAGTAGTTACATGGGCAACAGTTTGGATGATTGAGATGGTCTTGTGACATCAGCTAACGTGGCTTTGCCACGCAGTTACTGCGAACGGAAGGGGAAATTACAGTCTTTACTTTTCCCGAGGACATGCAGCTCTACTATGTGAATATTCAGCAACTATGGTGAGAATATTTGTTGTTTTTAAGCATCCCTAATGACAACATATAACATGGGGCCAATATAGAGCGTCAAAAAGGACACAGGGGTCAGTGAACACAGTTGTTGTGACAAGACGGAATACTGAAATACTAAATCCACCAAACTTAATCGAAAAATATATCTATTCAAAAAAGTATATAAAAATTAGGTTAACGATTTCCTGAGTGAGAGTTTTCAGGCTTTCGAAACTAACAGTGTAAGTGTACATGTGGCTTACATTCAAAGAAATAATGTCGACAGCTATTTAGAGACTTATAGCAAACAAATTACGAAAAGAGGTGTTGACTGGCCGTCATACACAAAACAGATCAGTTTTGCAAAATCAAAGAAGAAAGCGTGCCAAATTTCAGCAAACTGGCTATCTTTGGCATAAAATCACAATTTAGCGTGAATATCAATGCGTTTCCACAACGAAGCCCTATCACGTAATTTGGTAGAATAGCCAAAGAAAATGAGGTGTCATGTAAAGTATACTGGCAGTAAAATACAATAAATACCTTCAATACGTGATATAAATGGTGATGCTACTGATGACAGAGGTGCTACTGTATAATAGCTAAACACAACTCTTCGAAATTCCTCCACCTAGGAACACGAAGCAAATACTCCAGAATTCGAATCAAGAATAACTGCCAGCCCGTGTAATCTAGATTCAGATATCCTTGAAGTATAAAAGCAACTAAAATCTCATTTCCAAAGCAAGTTTCCCGGTCGAGTTGTATACCGATTAGGTTCCTGATGCGATGGCTCCATATCTTCCTATCACATACAACCGATAGCAAAGCGAAAGATCAGTACCCACTGGAACATTGCATAGGTCACTCCAATATACAAGGAAGACAATAGGAGTGAAACTCAAAATTACAGGATAATATCATTGATGTCGGTTTGTAGCAGGATTTTAGAACAAATACTTTCCTCAAAGATTGTGAACTACTTCAGAGAGAGTGATCGATTGATTCATAGTCAACTCAGATTCAGAAAGTTTCATCTTTGTGAAACACAGCCAGCTCTCTACTCACATTAAGTGATGTGTGGTATCGACATGGGATCCCAAATAGAATCCTTATTTTTAGATTTTCGGAAGTCTTAGTAATTGAAGAAAAAGCATTGAGTAAAACAGAAGCAATATATGGCGTTCTCCAAGGAAGTGTCTCTTGTCTTCATAAAAGATGTAGGACGGACTGTTCGCGGATGATGCTGTCGTTTGTCGTTTAGTAAAGTCGCCACATCATCAGGGTCATCTGTACACAAAGAAGAGAAAATGCCAGTAACAATCTCGTTATTCTATTTAAATTTGGTCTATAGATAAGAAAACTGTAGGTGCAAGTACTCACAAGTTATTTCACATTTTTCACTCTCAGTGGACTAGACGACCCAACTTTCTCTGGTCCTATTCCATAAAATGATAAATAAATCGGATTGCCTGAGTTGAAATAATGTGGAAATTGTGAATAAGAGAAAATCAAGCGTACATACCGGTGGCTGGCGTTGCGCTGCGGCCGACCGTCGTCAACTACGTGGTGCTCCTGACAGAGCTGGTAGGTATGTCACAAGTGCGCATGCGCGAAAATCAAATTGAGCCTCAGGCGGTTAGCGCTTTGAAGAAATAACCTTCTCTGCTACAACACTCTAATGGTACGAAACTAGTTAGTTAAAACAGCTAAAGCGGTTTACACCATTATGACTCAAGTCTACAGCTGCGGATGCCTACAATACATAATTTGTTAGAATAGGACAGTACGTACGGAATTTAAATAGACAAGTTCTCTCTAGTTTACCCACTTGAAAATGAAACAAAAACTTACACAAGAACAAATAAATGTAAAGTAGGTGGATATGCCACTGCAGATGTAGACTCAATTACAGGTGAAATCACAAGAAATAAGATAAAATGTAGAACATTTAGAAAATTTAATAGACATTTAACTGACTTAGGAAATATATGAAGATCACAACTAAACGAAAAAATTGAAAAGATAATAATAATTAAATTCTGGAAGCTTCTCAATATTATAAAGCTCTAAAAAAGTTATACATGACCTCGGCTATGAGAAGAATGAAAATATATCAAAAAACAAGTAAAGGAGTATTGAAAAAGTATTTTGTCGGCTTAAACATGACCTGTAGCGAAAGAAGGAAGATGAGGTAAGAATTCTATTTTGGGTGCTTCTAGCTTTAACGTGAAAGAGCTTCCTGACAGCTCCTCACAATATTCAGTTGATGAATTTCTTCTGTGCCTCCTAATTCTGTTTCAGACAAATGCGCGACCTGTACCCAGGTGAATAGGCCCAATTTGTCCCTGTAATGCTGCTTCCACGAATCAGAGGGATCTGAAGCTATCTGCTGGAGAATCACAAAGCCAGAGAGCGCAAGCCGGAAACGGAAGTGGAAGCTCGTTACTGGAAGAACTCTGTGGGTGGTGGCCTGCCGTGCAAGAGGGGGGCAGGGAGGGGCAGGCAGGGGTGGCGAAGGGTGAGGTTGTTTCCTGGAGGGTAGTTTGTGGGGGGGGGGGGGAGATGGCAGCCGTGTGTCATCGATTGCCGATAGCAGACGACAGCGGCGGCTCACAGACAAGGCTGAGTCCACGAGTCGCTGTCCAGCATAACAGCCCACTATTGTGTTTGTTTGTATTGCGCGTTTTCCTGTTAGAGGGTTGTGTGAGGAGGCGGGTCATTCAGGATCAACTGCCTGGCACAGATCCCACATCTGACCCCATTCGACTGTACTGGAGCTGAATAGCGTTACATACGCTAATACGAGGCTACACTAAAAGAAGCATGCATACTTCGCTCATCTGTCAGTTAACTTTAACGTACATGACAGGTCTGCTCAAATATTTTTGTGCTTACTACACAGCGTGTACACAACACATAGAAACATGCTCTCTATAGTAATATGAGGACCGTGCCCATTGAATCCCTTCATAATTAAGAACGTTAAACTGTCTGAACATGCCAATAACGGATGTTCATAGTTATTTTCTTCCCAAATTAGAATATGGCTGCTATGTAATGTTACTAGAACATGAAAGTAAAACAAGTTGCAAAACTACAACCATGCCAGCCCATTACGTAGTCAACGACAGAAAGATCTGAAGAAGACATAAGAAACAATTTTTGTCATATAACTGATGAAAATTCGTTTGACCTTTTAGAACATGGGGAGAAATGCAAAACCATATCAAAAAACATATGAACATGCAGTTCTATCTCAGGGACCACATTATAAAGGATGTATTGACTATGTCCCTTCGACAAAAATGTACATCCATAGATGTTACACCTCACATAAGATTAAGAAATGTAGTTCTTTGATATTTACGTTATTTCGAATATTTAGAAGTATTTCAATAATATCGGATGATAATGTAATAATGAAAAGAATAATAATATTAATAAACGCAAATGTAATTTAAAATACATTTCCAATAAAATTATAGACAAATTACAGGAAAGCTAGGAATATTCCTCAACCGAATATCTAAGATGCAGGTTACAGGTGAGAATATTTCAGATCCATACATGTGTTGACGTAAGTCAGCTATCATCAAACTTACAGAAATTATTTTTTTAAACTTGAAAGAATGTTACTAACAATTCAACTGTATCACTGACAAGTCTCACTGAAACAACCTTCGACCCAACAACTTTATGTTGAATCGTGAACTTAATTGTGGCAGCTGTGTAACAAAACTGACCAGTCTTTCCTGTAACAGTTTTTGCCAGTTACCATTCTCTTAAAATGTAAAATTATCTCATAACATTTGATTACGCGTTAAATGAAGTATCTTAAGCATCCCAAAATGAATAAAATGTTATTAAATTTAGTTTTTGATGATACAGAACTAGAAAACTAACTGGTTGCCAATTTTTTTTTTTTTTTTTTTTTTTTTTTTTTTTTTTTTTTTTTTCACTTTGATACGTGAAAAGATCAAAGATTTTTGTTTTCTTGTCAGTCCTTCACTGGACAGGCTTCCTTATCCAAACCATTTTCCGCTCTACGTCAAATGTACTTTGCACCAATGTCACCATCGTGATCTATTTTACTTGATTATGCTGTGTATTGTCATCTGCATGCAGTTTTATTTATATCAACCTCATGAGCGTTTAGCCAACGCTCAAACTATTAAATTTTTCTTACTGTAGTGACCAGATATACAGGATGTGGGTTTATAAATATGGTAATACATTGTTTCTAGGACTGAAGTAGGTTTACTTCAGGATACGAGACATTATGTCACGAAAAGAGTATTAATACAACAAGAGCAAAGAGATAACAGGAAAAGAGGTAAAGACTCAGTATCACATACAAATAGATTTACAAATATAAATAAAAAAATCATTAATAAGGTGATATATTTACGACTTCGATGAGGAAACAATAGAGACAAATAAACCTAAATAAAATTAATCACTAATAAGTACTTTATGGATTTAGTTTTCGCACACAGAGTAAAAATTGTTCACTATAAGACAGGAATAAAGGTACACGTCTCAAAAGGTTAAATAGGAATCTTTAATCGTCGAAACTTCTGCTGTGAAATCTTTTGCCTGCTGATCAAACTACAATAGAAACTTTTTATGATCGGATGAGGCATATGACAATGCGTCTGAATTCCGTCGTATTCTAAAGAGGGCTATTTCTATTGGGATTGCAGAGGAAAAAGGACATGCATTGTATGATCTCCGATTTTACACAATATTGAAACAGGTATACCACTACATAGAAAGTTTCTGGGTTCGTTCGTCATTTTTGCATGACGATAGATTGATAAAACTATGTACCCAGTGGTCATTCATGTGCATTCAACACACCACCAGTAAATAAAATTATCACTACATATGTATATCCTAAAAGAATGGCTTTTTTTCTCACTCACTGGCCAGATGCCGGTCGGTGATGCAACATCATGTCGCAGTTCACGTTATAAAAAGCGCAGCAATAGCATTCTGATTACAGTCGATTCCTATTCTGTAGGTAATAAGAAGCAATTCGTTGAAACAGTGTCGAGTATTTGGACTGTGTTGGAGTATTGTGTATTGGAAGAACCTACACACAAGGTAATTTAACACATCTACATTGTTAAGACGGAAGAAGAGAAGCTGTTATTTTAGGAACGGTCTTGAGTTTATACATATAACTTAATTCAGGTACCAAATATTTTTCACAGTAATTTATTTTCGCTCACGGATGTTGTGCGGCGAGATTGTACGTCTACATGAACCATGACTCTTAACAAACCTCTGACTTCTTCGTGGCTTAAATAGGCCACTATATATACTCTTACAACAGTTACACAATAATCCATCTTTGGCTTTTAAATTAAACAACAATTACAACAATTACATTCATAAGAATAAGATAGAGTTAAATAAGCTTCACAATTTAGTATGGCACTGCGCATGATTGGTTCAGTAATTTTAGTGTTAATTAACAGTTTTGTGAGTAACAACAATTAATGTAGCTTTGATTAATTGTACATCAGTTACGAAATATATAAAGTTCCTACCATGTATGCAGTAAATACGTAACACGTTCTGAATGTTTCAATTTTAGTTTACTCTCAAATAATTTAATTAATGCCACAACTGACTATGTTTACATACTGTTTTCATTAATTACAACTAATTGCTTCACTCGGTCAGTATAATAAGGTTTGTAATACAAGATGTAATTTATCTTGTACTCATTAAGTACAGATGAGTACCTGGATTTATTGAAATATACTAATATACATATTACAAGTACAAAAATTACGAAACTAAGAATTTTAGTATTTATCTTTGATTAAAAATGTCCCTACCATGTACAGTACTTAATTCAGACATTCAGAATCCTATGAAAGTGCCAGAATACATCCTGATCTTAATTTTTCGGAACAGTAGAATTTTTTTATGTACATTTGCTTAAAATGTTTTTCATTGTCTACATATGATATGTCATTATTGAGCATCAACCAGTTCTACAGTTCGGACTATTAGTTCCCACTGAACCAGAAAATGGTGTACATCTCTCCAGAGATAGAACTAATAAAAATATCACATATAATGCGTAAATAAAGCTGTAAAATATCCTTGTCAGTGTGGAGATAGGTTCTGTGTACGGATGTACTATTTATCTTGGATAAATTGTGCCAAATTTATGGAAGAACACGATAAATAGGACAAGACTACTTGAATACTGATTAGCAACAGTGATATTAGCGTCAAACAGAGATATTGATCCATGTAGAAACTTTCTCACTGTAAAATCTGTGTACTTGCTATCATTTCCATTTTTCTTAATGATTCTAAAATTGCTTAGAGATTGCTTGAATAATCACTAGATGTTATTAGTATATTATTTATTGTCAATTCACAACATGTTTCGGGCTTAGCCCATCATAACGTGATCTGTCAATAAGATACACATACTGCCAAGAAGTATACACACAACATTATTTGCAATTTATAATTAAAACATCAAATATTGTTATAGTTTTACATAATTTGGAATTTCATGCCGATATTATATATATATTTAGGTTTGTCATTGAAAATACTGTTGTTATGTACTGCCAACAAAAAAAGAATTATCATGAAGGTTGCATACCCTCAGTCTAAAATAATATTTCCAATATTGTTGAAAATTTCGGTCATTGCTTACACTGTAGTATTCATAATACAATATATTCATGCAGTCTTGTGATTCAAATGCCACATGAATCATTATTACTTACGAAACTAATGTTCTGCGTTGAGAAATAATAAGATTACATCTACAAACTCGCAATCAATCAAAGGTACGTGGCTGAGGGTACTCAGTATCACTACTAGTTACTGACTTTCCTGTCCACTCCGATTTAGAACGAGAGAAAAGCGAATGCTTGACTGCATCGGTATGGGCTCTAATCTCTGATCTTATCTTCATGGTCTTTACGTGATATATAAGTTGGCGACAGTAAAATCAATCTGCAAGCCGCTTCAAATTCCGGCTATCTAAATTTATTCAGCAGTGTATCTTGAACTACAGCAATTCACATTTGGGTTTCCGAAGCATTTCTGTAACAATTGCGCCTTGATCGAGCCTACCAGAATAACAAATCTCTGAATTGATGTCTTCCTTTAAACCGAACGTGTGGGGCACGAGGAATACTCAAGACGTGGTCACACAAATGTTTTATATTCGGATTCCTTTACAGACGAATCGCGTCTTCCAAAAATTCTTCCAATAAACCGAAGTTGAACTTCCGTCTTCCAAACGATTGCCCATATATGCTCGCTCCATTTCGTATTGCTATGCAGCGTTACGCCTACATATTTAATTGGCGCGACTGTGGCTTGTGGGTCACAACTATCGTTATATTATAACATTACGGGATTGTTTCTCCATTGATCTGCAGCACCTTACATTTTCTACATTCCTCAAACCACCTAGAAATTTACTCCAAGTCATCCTGCATCCTAATACAGTCGTTCAATGACGACATCATCGTGTACACAACAGCATCAGCATCAGCAGCAAACAGCCGAAAATTACGACTCACTCTGCTCGTCAGATCATTTATATAGTTAAGAAAACAATAACGGTCCTAGCACACTTCCCTACGGCCCTCCTGACGATACCCTAGTATCTGGTGAACACTCGCTATCGAAAGCAATGTACTGGGTTTTACTACTTAAGTAAATCACTATTTTACGAATATTTTGATGTTGTTAATATAGTTGCGACACGTACTCATATAATGTGATATTTAGTTGAATTTATTTATTTAATACAATTCAGAAAGAGGTAATATGATACACGAGTTAAGCCTACTGTTTTGTTTTGTACATTATGCGACGTTTACACCATCACTGTAAATTTTCTCCATGGTCGAATACGCCATTAAATTTTACGATTTCATCGATCACTTGTTCATCTTCAATAAGAGAATTATAAAATGATTGGCATATCTGGGTATCAGGTGCTACATTAATTTTAAATCTCACGTTTAGGCCAATTTAGGCTTCTAAATTCGGTTTTTCCTTTTGGGTACATTTGTTCAAAGGGACGATCAAAGTTTGTGTTAGAAAGGTCTTCTTCGCTGTTTCTTCTTTAGGTATACGGTGACATCGATGTCATAATTACTAGATAACACGTGCGATTACTGCACACTGTCGGTGACAAAATAATTGTAAGTCATGTTGACTGTGCACTCATTACTTTTTTCATAATTAATCATTGCAAGTGTGTAAAAGCAATACTGAAAGATCTTGATCCGCTGAGCTTCCTTACGTCAAAAAAAAAAAAAAAAAAAAAAAAAAAAAAAAAAAAAAAAAAAAAAAAAAAAAAAAACGGCCTATCTAAATTAAAAAACACGGCTTAGAAAATCACAACGACCACAGAAGGACATTGCTTTTGAGTACAAATAAAGGAAGGAGAGATTTCAGTGAATTCTGGTACCTGGGGACAAATTTGTGCTAGAATACCTTTAGTTTAAAATAAAAATGAAAATATTCAGTTACACGCAAAGACCAGGCCAACTGACTTTAGTTTTGATATGATTGTCTTCTATGTACACTTTGAATGGGCAAATTTGCCTACAATTATTTTGTTTCCAGGCTCGTCAGCCTTATGTTTCACAGTATGTTTCTCCGTTTTCGAATATCCTCATGATCGCAGGTCTCCATTAAAATAGGACTTCTTTTCCTACAAGAATTGTAATACTTACGTAATCACATGATAGGTACCAGCATTGGTGAATTTTGAAAGCACGTACAACATAATTGAATTCGGCGTCATTGGGCAGTTGCCCAATGCCCAGATATGCATGGTTTTCCATAATAACCTTCAATTTTTATGTTTAGGTTTTGGTCAATTATTTTAATTGGAGAGTACGCCTATCGGTGCCCATCGCTACAGCTTGTCAGTCGTTCGATCGGAAATATATTTAAATGAATGGAATAAGGACGTCAGTCGGCAAAGATTTTTCAAAGTTGCCCGTAGGCCCGGTGGTGCGTTTCCTGTGACAACGGTCAACTGGTATGGTATTGCGCGCTGTTACTGAACTTGGCGAACGCAGTTTCCTAAAGTTTTGCCGCTTTAACACGAACTCGCAATCTGTTTGAGGAACTTCTCCGGCTCATCCTCCCTGAGTGTTACTCTGTTCTGAGTGTTGTTGAACTACGTAACTTGGGAAGTTTTATCTCTGTGCAAGACAATTGCTCTGACTTTAATTTTGTTTGAAGTTACTTTTGTTGAAAGAACCCTTGTGGGAAATTGTTTCACATACTCGTAGTTCAAGCTTCTTAGGAGGATACGTGTACTGTCTGGCGTCCAAATTCAAGTGTTTTATCTTTGTGTTTTAATGCCTTGCATACTAAGTAGTTATGCCTCTGTGTTACAGAACCAGTTCCTATGTTGGTTGTGGCTGTTGTTGTGGGGCCCGTGGCTGGCGTGCTTAGTGGGACTGTCGGCTGTTTGGTACGAGCGGTCGTGCTGTGTGCGGGGGCAGTTTCAGCTACCGGATTGGCTGGCGTCCGTGTGCTCCTGTGGTTGAGAGTACGCCAGTTAGACTTCTGCTTGGGCTCCCACCTTACGTTATGTGTTTTTGTGTGTCTTAATTGTATCAAATTTTCACTAAAGTAAATCCAGATTGTGAACTTTGATGTCTTAAACGGGAACCAGATTTAAGCTTCTGTTTTTCAAGTGATCCTTGTAGCGTAGTTCTTGTGGTGAGTTTTCATTATAACGAAGGCTCTGTGCATTTTCAGACTTTAAGTGGCTTTCCACGTAATTTTCTGTAACGGATTGATGTAAATTCACTTTGTAATCGAGTTAGAGATTAGTTGTTTCAAATTTATCTTTCTTTTGGAGCCAATGAAAATTTTCTTGAACTAGTAAAATGAGTGTTGATTTTGTTACATTTGGCTACAGTGTTTGAAAAAGCCATTCGATAGTTTGAAGGGGTTTTGCATTTAATTTGCTGTATGCATCTTATATATTTTTTGGAAACATTTTCGTTTCACTATGTTTGGGTTAACAACACTCTTATTTAAATTTATGAATAAAGAACAGTCTACAGTGCAATAATTTATTTCATTCAACAGTGCGTCACTGCTTCACTGGAAGGCTCCCAGCTACCTGCCAGCTCCACAACATCGATGGAGTCAAAATTTCTGAAGATGGTCTAAATAAGAAACTAGTTGAATAAAATAAATTGTTGCGCTATAGACTGTTCCTTATTCATTAATCTAATATATTTAAAAGAATATTTAGAATTTGTTTTTCTTTTCTCCTCTAAAATGTTAAATCAATTGTTAAACAAACTGTGAGTTCAGTGAAAGATATTCAAAACAATCCTAGGGCAGTCCTTCCACAATTCCTGCTTTAAAGTTTGTCTTACCTTACCGCTCGCTGGCCAGGTGCTACATAATTGGCAGTTTCAGCTCCACTATTTGGAGACAATTTACAGCCAGTCATGGAGTTAATGTTACCAAATAAAGATGAAACTTTTGTGCTCCTAGTTCTCGGGCAACAAATGCTCGCATAGAAGAATAGCCTGGACAGGAACAGTCTAATGAGTAATTCGACCACTCAGATCGCACTACATGGCTGGATCACAGCGGACATTTATTTGGTATAATCGAAAGACCAATTCCTGCACCGCCAATACTTACGAAATTATGGACGGCCATACAGGTAGCATGGATCACTGTTCCCGTGTGCGACTCCAGACGAGTCACGAAAGTTGAGGAACGGAGATTGAAGAAACGATTTTTAATGTTAACTATACAAGGAGGCTAATGAAACACAAAATTCTAAAGGGGCCTTTGCTATAGTTGTGCCAAAAATCATAAATCATTTGTGTTCGCGGTCGTTAACAGCGGTTAGAGAAAATTGCAGTTACTTCGTAAACACAACTACTCGAATTTCGACCACGAGCAATACTTCACCGATCAAAACAATTAGGCGATCGCGTGAGAAATCATACCGAATATACTTATGGTAACGTAATTCAGATATTGGCTACAATAGTAATTTGTATGTGATACAGTACAATATTTTGCTGTCTCAAGAATTTAGACTTATCTGGCTTTTACTTAGAGCGAACCACCTTGGCCGGCCGCGGTGGCCGAGGGGACTGAGGCGCTTCAGTCACGGTCTGCACGGCCACTATGGTCGGGGGTTCGAATCCCCCCTTTGGCATGGATATTTGTGCCGTCCTAGTTCGTAAGTAGTTCATAAGTAGTTTGTAAGTTTAGGGACTGATGACCCCGTAGTTAAGTCCCGTAAGCTTAACAAACATTTGAACATTGAAGCACCTTGGTCCTACCATGATAGTGAAAAAGTCATTCTCGTTCCCTTCTAAAATGGTGTGTGATCATCTTGGACGGACAGTAAGGCTAAGTGATTATCAATCAGCTCTTGAGGGATATTTCGACATTCTTCCATGAGTGAAATACCCAGGCTTACAACCGTTGTTGGAGGTGTTGGTGTGGCTGAAATGAGCCTGCCAAGTGTATCCCAGACAATCGAAATCGCGTTTAAGTCCAGTGAACATGTTGTCCACTCCATTCGTTCAATTCCGTCAGCTTCAAGCATGTTGTCCACCATTGCAGCTCTGTGGTGACGAGCGTTATCATTAAAGGCTGAACACTGTACGAACAAGAGCTACGTTTTATCACTAAAATTAGCAAATAAGGTCAGCGTGAACTACCGGTCACTCCCTGCTATAATTCTTTGTTCCCTGGCCCAAACTGAGAACTGACTCATTTCAAATTATTTCAGTAACAGGAAGGTAATACTACAGTGGTCAATATACATAGTAGATCACACGTTATTACACACAGACATTAATAAGTAAGCTACCACAATTAAAGTTATCTTAGAAAGGTGGCTAAGAAAACATTTACGGCGCAACGGAATTTAGACATAAGAAAATTTGCGTCTGTGCTTGTTCTCAGCACTTGTGAAGAACAATATTAAATAAAAGAGGGAAGGTGCTCTAAAACTACAATTTATAGGCAACTTACGGATTATGCTGAACTTAAACTTGTTTATTCAGATAGAAAAGAAGCAAAATGGGGAACCAGTTTTGTTAATACAATAAGAATGCATCTCTTACATGGATTAATGCGGACAGTGCCCAGCCTAAATTATACATAATTTAACGCTACTGGGGGGAAGGATTCACAAACAACACTCATTCGCTCAACCACACGCAATACCACAGCGAAACTCACCAAAATCAGGAGTTGAGACGAGGCAGAACCAGGCGCCGCTATCGTAGCCGAAATTCAGCAAGTCGGAGGTAGCACAAAACACAATATGCAAAAACACTTTGAAGCTGGCTCTGGTCTATGGTGCCTGTTTTGAGATGGTGCGTGTGTATAGCCAAGTTAAATCACATCCGAATTGGACCTCGAGCAAACACGCTAACAAAGACACACGGCTACATTACATGAACGCACTCCACTGAAGGTGAAGTGGTTGAAAATCGGATTCATTATACAAAATCACGGTGGATTCTTAAGTGGAAGTCTGTTAGAAATTGATCTAGGTAATGGTTTTATATGAGAAGTGGCGTGAATTCAGGCGACTAGCGGCAAACCCCGGAAGTCGGAACTCGGACACACGTCGTTCCGAAAACCGATCAAATTGAATAAATTCAGTTTCCGAAAAATAAAGAAAATTAACTGCAGCATGCAAGCCATAGAAATGCATATAATTATATAAGGAAGCGAATGAAATACAGCTACATGTGATAGGGGATGATTACAGAGACGAATGAAGTTCAGTCTCCAAAACTCGTAAAAGTGATATAATTACAAAGTCGGAAAATTAAGAATAAGAACTAAGGCATGCAACCACTAGAAATGCTTAGAATTACGTAAAAAGGCTGTTGAAGGGGGTTGTACAAGGCTCAGAGAGAATTACTGACAAATCAGAGTGCGTACTACAAGTCGGAGAAGAAACAGCAAAATTAAAATAGGCAGGGAGAGAAGATCGCGAAATATTAGTAGAAATCAGAAGGATACCCGCATAGTTACTTGCCTGATGAGCTTGGAACAAACAAGAGTGCCAGCTGAAGGCTTTGTTCTGTCAACCAACCACGAGGAACACATATCAATCACGGAAGGAAACGATCAGAAGATTTTTATATGCACTGTACAAAAATGAACGTATCACCTATTAGAAATCGGGCCCCACAAAGCTAGAAAGTATTTACACATAGTTTATACACCGTCACAATATCACAAAAGGTTTTAACATACCAGGCCGTTATCAAACTGCAACTAGAATCAGAAAAACCGCGTTTATCTATTGGAAATCACTGAATTGAAAAACGAGAACACATTTCCGCACACGATCAGAGAAAATATTCCAAAAAATGATTCTTCATGAGTCTTAGTTAAACGTGCTAGACAATGAAATGCTAACATCTCGCGGCTTTCGAAGAGGAGAACCAACCTCACCTCTCCAGACGCCCAGTATAGAATGAACAGCCGAGTGGCCATGGGGGCGCGAAAATCTATACTCGATCTGGAGAGGGCTCGCCGACGAGCTTGTAACCAAAGGGTGTAGAAACCTCTTTGGTACTATCAGCAACTATCGACACTGAGCCAGACAGAACGATGTAAAACAAGCTATTCCAACCCACATTCAGACAGCCATAGATTCTCGCACTCACTTAAAAGTAAAGAGGGATATTGTGCTATTCTTACATGAGTGAAATACCCAGGCTCTCAACCGTTGTGGGAGGTGCTGGTGTGGCTTTAATGAGCCTGCCAAGTGCATCCCAGACATTTGCAGTCGCGTTTAAGTCCGGTGAACATGCTGGCCACTCCATTCGTTCAATTCCGTCAGCTTCAAGCATGTTGTCCACCAGTGCAGCTCCGTGGTGACGAGTGTTATCGTCCAGCAGAAGGAACCCATCTCCCATGGCACCAGCGTAGGGCACAACAAAAGGTCTCTTATAACTCTGAGCAGTCACAGCGCCATTCTGAACGACGTAGAGGTCTGTACGTCCGTCAATAATGACTCCTGCCCACAGAATTTGTCCACCACAATGCTTTGGTGATGCTTCGTGCACATCAGAATTATTCCGACTAACACGTTCTCTCCAGTTGAGGAAACGACGATTGTCCGGGTGTACACAAAATGTTGAATACGCCGCCAGTAATTACGACTCTAATCCTGATGTTCCTCTGGTCAGTTTCAACGGGATAATCCGTTGTTTTTACGGGACATACACCATAGGCCTCCGTGCGTAGAGGTCATTTTCCTGAAGGCAATTTCGGACTGTCTTTTGCTGCCTTCAGTGTGCGTTGGAGTTGGGTTGTATACAGCCTCCTGTCCCTAACGGCTGTTAACTGTATTTACAGGCATCTCTTGCTAATTGACATTGCCTTCGTTAACGGTTTCTGTAAATCGCAACCAGGGCCTGAAAATTACACTTTCGGGTACTCCTATAGCTGCAGGTACCTTGTCCTGTTTCGCGTCCAACCTTCCTAACGCTCTCCCTACCATAGCTTCGAGTAAATAATGTTGTTGCACTACACTACCTGATCACTACGCCGTCTGAACTCAACTGCTTGTGTAATTCGTTGGTGAAAGCCAACACCAACCCCCTCTGCCGCAATTTAACAGTATCTCGGTTACTGTAATCCATTCCCTGGAACAGACAGAAAGACGTCGAAACATTTTAGTTCACCAGAATGAAACTTTCACTCTGCAGCGGAGTGTGCGCTGATATGAAACTTCCTGGCAGATTAAAATTGTGTGCCGGAACCGGGATAATCTGCCAGGAAGTTTCATATCAGCGCACACTCCGCTGCAGAGTGAAAGTTTCATTCTGGAAACATCCCCTAGGCTGTGGCTAAGCCATGTCTCCACCATATCCTTTCTTCCAGGAGTGCTAGTCTTGCAAGTTTCGCAGGAGAACTTCTGTGAAGTTTGGAAAGTAGGAGGCGAGGTACTGGCGGAAGTAGAGTTGTGAGGCGGCATCGTGAGTCGTGTCGGGGTAGCTCAGTGGTAGAGCGCTTGCCCGCGAAAGGCAAAGGTCCCAGGTTCGAGTCCCGGTTCCGGCACACAATTTTAATCTGCCAGGAAGTTTCATATCAGCGCACACTCCGCTGCAGAGTGAAAGTTTCATTCTGGAAACATCCCCTAGGCTGTGGCTAAGCCATGTCTCCACCATATCCTTTCTTCCAGGAGTGCTAGTCTTGCAAGTTTCGCAGGAGAACTTCTGTGAAGTTTGGAAAGTAGGAGGCGAGGTACTGGCGGAAGTAGAGTTGTGAGGCGGCATCGTGAGTCGTGTCGGGGTAGCTCAGTGGTAGAGCGCTTGCCCGCGAAAGGCAAAGGTCCCAGGTTCGAGTCCCGGTTCCGGCACACAATTTTAATCTGCCAGGAAGTTTCATATCAGCGCACACTCCGCTGCAGAGTGAAAGTTTCATTCTGGAAACATCCCCTAGGCTGTGGCTAAGCCATGTCTCCACCATATCCTTTCTTCCAGGAGTGCTAGTCTTGCAAGTTTCGCAGGAGAACTTATGTGAATTTTGGAAAGTAGGAGGCGAGGTACTGGCGGAAGTAAGAGTTGTGAGGCGGCATCGTGAGTCGTGTCGGGGTAGCTCAGTGGACATTCCCGGCCTGACCGTCGTGGCGGTCGGACCGTCCGGGGCGTGTTTACGTGTCAGCGGCGGCCGGCGGTGCGGCTTGTGGTGAGTTACACGCTGTTGCGGCGCTCGTAGCAACCCGTTCTAGTTGTTTATAATGTGCAGACACCAGTATGGACATTAATATGGAGCAACCAGAGAGAATAGACACATTGAGATTTTCATTCGATGGTAACTTCTCCCGACCTAAAATATATGAAGTGGAACGATTTATAGACGAAGACGTTAAAATACCTCCTGCCGACGTAATTGGAATTCACCTTTCGATTGTCAGTAGCACGGTTTACATCAAGTTACGTTCTCCTGAACTATGTGACAAAATCATAGAATCATGTGGTGATTCCCTAAAGTTTCTCCATAATGACGGAAATGTTGGCAAGGTCACTGTCTCTCGCGCTGGTTTTGCTGTTAGGACCGTGCGTATTTTCGAACTGCCGTTCGAAATAACTGCAGAACAAATCAACGCCACTCTGAAGTGTTATGGCGCTGTTATCAACAACGTAGCCGAAAAATGGGCTTCCTTTCACAAGTATCCAGTGCTCAATGGGGTTCGACAAATTAAAATCGAATTGCGTCGCCATATCCCATCGTACCTCACGATATGTGGGTACAGGGCGATTATAATGCATGACGGGCAACCAAGGACATGTTCAGGATGCAACTCCACAGGGCACGTCAGAGCCCAATGTATCCTACGAAGAGTAACCCAGTTACCTACAGGTGAACCAGAATGCCCCCCGAAGATGACTTTACTACCAACTACATATGTAGCGGCCGTTCGTGCCAACGTCGCCACGACTTCAAATTCTGAAATAGAAGTCTACAGGGATAACGTTCCCAACGATGACAATGTACCTATGGAGACGAGTAGTCATGAAGAAACTACTACAGGGAACGGCCAGCATGCTAAGGTGCTCGAGGCCTCACATCAAGGGAGCAACTGTACTATCGTAGACAAAATGGGTGATAAAGACGATGAACGACAGTGTACGGAAGAAATTCGTTCTCCGTCTCCCGAGAACGAGGGATCTCCTAAGAGAGGTTCGTCACCGACGAACAGGAAGAAACGGAGGATTGCCCATCCCGATGCAGAGAAATCTGCGCCTACGCTGCGCGAGAAAGCCAAACAGATGCTTCGTACACCAGCTGAAGAAGCTCTACGTTCTGTTGGCAGTAGCCCTCTAGCACAACATTCAGTGCCCACGGACAATATTGCGGCCAGCTTTCAGACGAAAGAACAAGAGGCTTGTGAACGGACGAAGACGACCAACTTATCCAATAAAGCCAGCCATGAGCACCAATCTGCCCTCGATAAGGCCATAACAGACACGTCAATAGCCGCCTCAACTTCCAGCTGGGCGGACGACACTGAAGATGTACCTGTTGACCAAGAGATGGCCGAAGAAACGATGGTAACGAGCGGACCGCTATTGGCATCTCGACCAGCCACCGTACTAACTTCTCAAACACCTGGCGCTAAAGACTAACGCTAGGTTAGCCACCCCAACTAGCTGCCTATGGAAGACTCACACCCACTACCTCATGTTTGATGCAAGCTTATAAGATTTGTACCTTGAGTATTAACAGGATCACTTCGCAAGTTAAAATCTACAGCCTCAGACAGTATTTGCGGGCAGCAGATGCTGACATTATCTTTTTACAAGAAGCCATGACACCCTTAATCGCAGATGTACCTGGCTACGATGCCATAGTTAACATAGGAACCGAGGCTGGCACCATGATCCTGTACAAAGAGGGTATCCCTTGTTTTCCCCTCTCCATCTTACCAACGGGACGAGGTATTGCGGCCGACTTTAATGATCTACTCCTCCTTAATGTATAAGCACCTTCCGGTTCTACTGCGCGAGCAGCGCGGAAGGAGTTTTATACTGGAGAGATAGCCAATTTAATCACCGACTTGCGCCGACGCATCGTTTTGGGAGGAGACTTCAATTGTGTTTTGAGACCCATGGATCAGACGCCGAATTTTAACTTCAGTCAGGAGCTGCAAACCTTAACAACAGAACTTCAGCTAGTGGACACATGGATTCATTCCCACCCGAGCGGCGTCGCTTACACCCATTTTACTTCGACGTCAGCAAGTAGGTTAGACCGAATATATGTCCACCAAGATCTCTTAGCAACTGTTGGGAGTTGCGAATACTGGCCTGTGAACTTCGCTGACCATATAGCATACCATATGGTCATTAAACATACTCCACAGACAATTTACAGAGGCACTGGTCGATGGCAACTCAACTGCAGTCTCTTACAGGATGAAAGTTTAGAACATGAGATCTTGAAAGTTTGGCAAACCGCCGCCTCACAAAGACCTAAATACCGGACCGGAGTGTAATGGTGGACGCTTTATACTAAGGGAAAAATCATTAATTGTATCAAACAACACGCCAGAGTGAGAGCGCGCTACGAGAGAGAGACTAAGGAGTTTTACTTCCTCGCTCTACGAGAGTTATACAAGGATTATAACCAGCTGCCGACCAACATGACCCAGATACGGCGCATACAAGCCAAAATAACCACCTTGATGGGACAATCCGCCACCGGACACCAGGTTCGTGCGCGCGACTTCGCCAACTTACCGCAGCAAAAGACGTCTGTATATCATTTAGTGCGACAGTTACGTATGGCACGCAGGAAACTTATTAAAAACTTACAAGACGATGACGGCACATCTTATACCCAACAAAGAGATATCAAAACCTATGTTGTCAATCATTTTGCAGCTCGTTATAGCAGCGCTAGTGTACCGCACGACAAGGTGGAGGAATGGTTTCATATTCAGGCCACCCCCTACACAATTACGGCAGATGACAATCAAGGTTTACTTGCTCCTTTCACTAATGAGGAACTTAGAGATTCACTCAAGGCCGCGCCACGAAATAAATCTCCGAGCACAGATGGGTTGCCCGTCGAATTTTACACCAAATACTGGCACATAATTGGGGACAGACTCACAGAGATATATAATGAGATACTTCGTGGGATTTCTCTCCCTACTGCTTTTACCGAAGGGGTGACTGTCTTAATACCTAAAAAGCCACAGACAAAAACTATAAAGGATCTCCGGCCTATAACGCTGCTAAACGCAGACTTTAAACTTCTGACACGCACCCTCAATGCACGGTTGCGGCCGCTTTTACCTGACATCTTAGGACCATACCAAGCAAGTGCGGTTCGCGGCCGCTCCATAACAAACATTTTGACGCTGTACAGGGATCTCGTCACACTCACCTGGACGACAAACACAGCAATGGCTATAGCCTTCCTGGATTTCGATAAGGCTTACGATAGAGTCGAGTACCCCTATCTCAGCAAAGTAATGACAACGATGGGGTTCAGTCCCGCCTTTGTGCGGCTTGTTAACAACTGCGTCAGAGGAACTCGCACACGGTTCGTTGTAAATGACACGCTGACAGAGTATGTGCCACTCTCCAGAGGAATAAAACAAGGATGCCCCCTCTCAACGACACTCTACGCCATGCTTATGGAACCACTGTTGCGTAAAATACATCACAGCTTGCCTGGCTTCCAGTTTTTCGGAATAAAATCTGTAGTTCAAGCTTATGCCGACGATGTCAGTCTACTCTTAAATAATGTTACGGATATTGATAATGCGAAGCGTATCCTAGAAGATTTCCAAAGAGATAGTAGTGCACTCCTAAACAACAATAAATCTGCAATGTTAACAATAGGTCAAGTTGAGTCTATTACTGGTAACGGTTGGTTACCTTGTGTACAAACAAGGAAACAACTTGGTATGTACATTACGGCCAGACCTCAGGATATGTACAATAAAAACTGGCAGCCCAAAATACAGACTGTAAGAGCAAACTTGCGCGAACAGGAAACGAGAAACCTAGATCGTCTACAGAGAGCCTTTTTCGTGAACTCTTACGTCCTGTCCAAACTGCAATACGTCGCCGCCGTTCTGCCAATGCCAACAACTGTGGCTCGATCACTTTTAGCAGCGGCCGCCTGGTTCGTTTGGAAACTAAATATTTTTAAAGTTTCTTTCCAAATAACAGCTCTGCCTTGCGACATGGGAGGCCTTGGCTTAAACAACCCAGGAATGCACGCTTTGGCCATATACCTGACACGAACATGTAAAATACTATTGGCCACTGAGGACACAATCACGAAACGGCTTTATCAGCTATCGCGCCCCCACAACATGTCTCCTTCGATAGATATTGCCCACATCAGTCCACACCTTCAGCACATAGCTCTTTATTATTTGGAATGCAGCTACATTGACAGCGAATTTTTTAAGAAGACGACTGGACAGTTGTACCGCCGCCTATTACTGAAGTCATCATCTTCTCCCATAGAGAAAAAATACCCGGCTTCCAATTGGAAGATGGTTTGGACTAATATTCACAACAGAACATTGCCTACAGATGTTCGATCGAAATGGTATGACGTAGCCACTGAAACTGTGCCCACCCAAGAAAGGCTGCACAGAATCAGCCTTGCACGGACTCCGTACTGTGAATTCTGCCATGTTGTGGCGACGATTGCACACATCTTTGTCTGCAAGGATCAAGTGCAAGTCTGGAACTGGACGCGTAAAAAACTAGCTATCCTCAACAGAACAGCACCCCAGACCATTCAGATCACAGACCTCCTACGACCAGAATTTCGACTTTTCCCGGAAGTCAAACACAACAGCTACGTATGGCTGATGGGTCATTTTATAAACTATACGCTCTCCACCAAGACTCCCGATGTCCAAGACTTCCGTGTGTATTTATCTACTCAACACTGGCGGACTAAAAACCGATTTGGCTCCCAATACAACAAAAATTTTCAAAATTACCTTCAAGTGATACTCACGTCACCCTAGGAACGGGTTCAGTTTCCGAAGACATTCTCCTTCACGAGAAACTTTGTCAACAGAAATATAATAGATATTTTCGGAGGTATTCTATCACGATCGACCCCAGGACATTCGCCAACAAGAAGAACTTACTCATCATAAGCAAGAAGATACGATATCCACAAAGTGTACTTAAGAAGAAAGGTTAACATAAAGGGAAAACGAGATCCGCAGAGACACTCACGGCGATGTGGAGTTTTCGACGAATGGTGCAACGGAGTTACAAGAAGACAAAGATTTAGACAATAAAGTATATGGAACGAACCGTTAGGAAATAACGACACGAAAACGCTAAAGTGCGAAAGTAAACACGAGAAGACGAACTCCGATGCTGCCACGCAGTTGATACTCTTCCCAACTGTCGAGGTTCGTCCTGCAAGAATTTATTATTATTATTATTATTATTTTTTTTTTTTTTTTTTTTTTATAAGAAACTATTAATGTGGTTCCCAGAGGATTGATCGAAGAAGATCTCATCACATCCTCATATTTATCTACGTTTTTATTTTCATTGTTCATTCACAGAAAGGGAAAATTTTATTTCTAGAAGCCATCGTTTTCTTACTCCATATGGCGGGACCACACAGAAACAGCACAGCACAAATGGCATAGAAGCCAAGCCGAAGAAGGCACCTATGGCGAGCGTAAGGACGGGCTGTAAAAAAAAAAAAAAAAAAAAAAAAAAAAAAAAAAAAAAAAAAAAAAAAAAAAAAAGTGGTAGAGCGCTTGCCCGCGAAAGGCAAAGGTCCCAGGTTCGAGTCCCGGTTCCGGCACACAATTTTAATCTCCCAGGAAGTTTCATATCAGCGCACACTCCGCTGCAGAGTGAAAGTTTCATTCTGGAAACATCCCCTAGGCTGTGGCTAAGCCATGTCTCCACCGTATCATTTCTTCCAGGAGTGCTAGTCTTGCAAGTTTCGCAGGAGAACTTATGTGAATTTTGGAAAGTAGGAGGCGAGGTACTGGCGGAAGTAAGAGTTGTGAGGCGGCATCGTGAGTCGTGTCGGGGTAGCTCAGTGGTAGAGCGCTTGCCCGCGAAAGGCAAAGGTCCCAGGTTCGAGTCCCGGTTCCGGCACACATATTTAATCTGCCAGGAAGTTTCATTTTAGTTCATTTTGTCGATGACAGTAGTTTAGATATTTCAACTGATCCTCTAATTTTTCTGACCAGTGTAGAAAACTTAAATGTGAAAGTAGATGACATCGGTAGTTCAACGAAACCTTGGGTTAACCATTTCTTAGTTTTTGCTCCATCACGTATCTTGAAGTTCCTTAACGATCGTCTTAAGTTTGGACAACTGAAGCACGGTGAAATTGTATGAGTTTCAGAGAAAATTCACATACTATGGAACTGTTCTAAAAACGTGAAATCCTCAAAAATTGAGAAAGTGGTGTGCGCAATTAACAAGCACTGCCTCGTTAGTAAGTACATTCTAGTGCTCTACAATTTTCTCATCCTCAGGCTTCGCCAAACAGTATGTCCAGGGCATGACATGTCAAAATTCTCGTACGTGTGGAAGATTCTTATATATTTTCTGGTCGCCTGATTAAAATTGGCCTTATCGATGGAAATTGTTTTAATGATGAAACTATCTTAGGGTGTTATTAAAGTGTAAACCAAAAACTACCAGTCTATTCTTTAAATAACTCTAGGGCAGTTTTTACGGTGAATCTCGTGGTTCGTTGACCTACCTTTGAAGCTACCTGCAGACGTATTCTGAAACTTAATAGGGAATGATGTATGTTCCCTGTGCGTGTATTGATGCCTAACAGTTGCAATATTATGCCCTGTTAATATTTTGAAGTTGGCATATCACAATCTCTCTCTTTGTAATGAATACTTGAACTGATAATTTTTTTATAAAGGTGAATAGATGGGGCATAACAGCTTTCAGATAATTGCTAACGCTTGACAATGGTACATAACCGAAACCGGTAGCATTGAGAATTAATAAACAGCTATGGTCAACATGTCGTTCTGCAATGAACTGATAATATCACTGTACTTAACTTTAATTTCACCAGAGTGTTCATTCTATTTTTAAGACTTACACGAACGTGGATAGACAGAAAACATAACATATATTTTCCAGTTAATGTTTCAGTACGGCGCTTTTAACTCGTAAATAATGCGAACTGCAGTTAGTGGCCTTTTTACAGCCTCGTGTCGTTTGGGTCACCACCCGAGTCGTTATATTAATTTTCCTATTAATTACATTGACCATTAACACATTTGGTTTAAATGGCTCTGAATTGTAGGATCTGTAATTGTTCTGTTATTACGACAATCAACGGTAATGGCTGGCAAAGCACTGTTTCCTCTTTCTATCTCACAAATTAAATCTGAAATTACGCATCTGACAGAAATAAAATTAGACCGCTGATTCTGTGAATTTATTTGCCTCTAGTTTTAATATAGTTAATGTAACTAACAAAAACTGTTCGTGGTGCACATCAAATTTTGACAACTTAGGATTAATGAAATACTGTCGAACTACTCATATATACTCGTATTCGTGACTTATTGTGCAACGCTGATTAGTGCAGCATTTTCTCTCATTTTGAAACTCTTGAGATTGACCGTACTTATATTGTAGGCATACTACGGAAGACGATAATTACACTTGACACAAATTTTATTCTCTACATGAATCAAGGTAGTTAGTTAAATACGATGTGAGAGGTATTAGTAACCATCAAGTGATACAAAATGAGGTTACTTTAAACATTCACTGAATCAAAATTGTTACAACAACTTGTTCAGGACAGTAATGGCTCTTTATCAAAAATTATTATTCACAATGTTGTTTGACAGAATGACGATACAATAGAATTTCCAAAATTTACGAAATGATATCTGTTCCCTTACTGATTGTGATGGAGAATTATTTATGAGATGTTCTTACCGGCTATCCCAGCGGATTAGACAACCTTCCAAACCAAATAGTCTGATGTGTATCCGGCAGTATTTCCATATTGACATTTCGAAATTTCTCCATAGCAGACAAAAAAAATTCCTCAAAATGTCATTATTTCGGCAACTTTTCTCCATATATCTTCAAATTATTATTTATTATCAGCTTTGGTAGCTTGAAGTGATGGGCCCAGACGCCGAAGACCGAGCCGTTGAGTGCCCTAAAACACCAACCATCATAATCTTGAAGTGATAGAATTACGTGTTCAGAGGCGTAAAATTGCCACACATGTAAAAAAATATAATACATAACTGAAATGTTATTTTGTGAATAAAACGCGAAACTTCACCAGAAAAATTAGAAAGCAGCACGCACTAGTGGCGCTAAATTTTCTTTCTTCGTGATTTTTCCAGTATTATATTCATTTACCAAAACACGTTGACATAGATTCAGAGATGGAGCTACGTGCCAAAAGTACAATTACGGTGGTATAATGTAAATATGTTTTTAGTATCTTTATACCAAATCGAAATATAAATTTTCTCTGTCATAAAAATATTTCGTTACATATTACGCTAAATTACTGTAATCATCGTACTGATCCCAAAACTGTACATTTTCGTTTATATCTAATTAATACAACAATATATATATATATATATATATATATATATATATATATATATATAGATAGAGAGAGAGAGAGAGAGAGTGAAATAACCATTAGAAATGTTCAAATGTTTGTAAATCTACCGGACCAAACTGCGTGGTCATCAGTCCGTAGCTTACAAACTACTTAAACCTAGGTAAACTAACCTAACGACAACACACACACACATGCCCTAGGGAGGACTCGAACCTCGACGGCGAGCAACCGCGCGCTCTGCAGCGAGACGCCATACTCCACCGCGGCAAATAACCATTAAATTATCAGATAGCACCAATAGTAACCCTACGCAGATAAAATGCTTTCCCAGTTTCCCAGTGGAGAAATCGTTTTGCTCAAAAATTTACCCCAAAGCTTCAGTTTCCCCAAATCTTCCCTCCAAGAAAATATTTTTCCCGAACACTGCGAAAAAAGTCCAGCAGTGTGGGATCGCTGGTTCCACTCGAACAATCAGCTACTCGAGAAAACTACACCAATGAGCTGCTGTATACAGGGTGTATCAAAAAGGCTGGCGGAAGCTTACACGGTTGAAAGTACACGGTAACAGATGCAAAAAAAAATCCCGATAAAAATGTGTCCGCAAACGGACCGTTTGCGAAATAATGACCAATGTTCACTGACGTCACTGTAAACGTGATCTTAGTTAGTACACATTAATTTGAAATTTAGACTTTACTATTATTATTTACATCGCATTTAGTTCACATTTTACTGACTTTATTGTAAACATCGTCCAAGGTATTACAAATTAATTTGAAACTTTTACTTTACTATTGGGTTTTACTTCGCATTTAGTTCACATTATGCGGATGGCTTTCCCGTTGAAGGTGTTCTAAGAGTCTTCCTTGCATCTGGATGCGATACAGTGCTCGTCTCTGCAATGAATTTCGAATTCTTCCGAAAAGCCCTTGAGCATTAAGGAATTCTTGACAAGCGTGTACCACTCACCGCTCCAGTTCTTCAACCGTGTTAATGGGAACGGCTGTGCTATACACTTCGCTTTTGAGGTGACATTAGATAAAAAAATCCAAAGGATTTAGATTCAGTGATTTTGAAGGCCAAGTTACACTTCCCCCTTTCCATCTTTGGCCAGCGTCAGGTGCCGTCTCACAGCATCAGAAAAATGTTCCGGGCACCACCATCCATGTACACATACTCTGACGTTTCTGAAGGGACACATTCTCAAGCAATTCTAGAGGATAGTAAAGCCCAAATTTCAAATTAATGTGTATGTTTCAAATGGTTGTAAATCTAAGGGACGTAATTACGTTGGTCATCAGTCCCTAGGCTTACAAACTACTTACACTACCTTAAAGTAACTTATGCTAAGGACAACACAAACACCCATGTCCAAGGCAGGACTCGAACCACCGACAGCAAACGGCCGCGCATACCTCAGCAGGGCTAATTAGTGCGCATTCCTATTCTCCAACGGCTACAATGACGTCAGTGGAGGCTTGGAACGATACATTTGTAATTATCTCGGAAACTGTTCAACAGATAAAATGTTCCTAAACGTATTGGACCAAACCGCGATGGTCATCAGTTCCTAGGCTTATAAACTACTCAAATTGACTTAAACTAACCTCACTGAGGAATCTAACGTCCGACAGCGAGCAACCGCGATTTCCACAGATAAGAGATTTAAATGACAGGATATTTTTTATCTATATTAAGGGGAGCCGGAGGTCAGTATGCTGCCCATGTCAAAATCAGTAAGTCTGAGGAACAATTGTGAACAATCTACCAAACCGAAGTATTTGAAATTTTTCAACCTATAGAGTGGTTTAGTATTGCAGTTATGATTGGAGTATCTTTTCTAGTTTCCTTTCAATTTTTTTTATTAATAACCCAACGTTTTTTACAAAAAAAATTCATTAGTTAATGAAATTGAAATGAAACTACTGAACATATTGCTAATGGCTGTGTTACAATTTAAGTTTGGCCACTAGGAGTGATATATAAAGATTTCATCTTCCTAGTTTGAGTGGATTTTTAGAAACTGTTCCTTACATTCGGAAAATTCTAGTTTACGGGAAATGTCTAAGTTTTTCAATACACTCCTGCACTATAGGTGGATTATCAGGGTCTCCTTCTTCATCCTCCAAAAGCTTCCGTCTTCTCTTTGGCCTATTGTTCCATCATATTTCATATTCCTTTCTCTTCTTCCTGCTCCTCTTACCCTCTCTCCCTGTTAATATTTCTTACAAGGAAAGTACTTGAGCTCGAACAAACACATATACATCAAAATCGTACTACAGATAATGTAAAGATCCCTTATTGCGCTAGTGACACTCCCGCATCTGCAAAACTCTGCAGTCGTCCGTTAGAGGCCTCTGCGTGTGCCTTGCCACATTGCTCTTTGACCTGTCGGTTCGCCAGTAGGGACGGTGCAGTGTGCCTCCGAAGTTGCATTTCGTGACATTTGTGTGGTGAAGCGTTTGATGGAGCGGCGATTGATAATCAATCCTGCTAAAGTATTGCGATTGGTTGAGATGAAGTTACGAAGTTGGTATTCTTCGTGAAGATGGTATTAGTGTAGAAGATGAATCATTCGCATGCTTTCTCGTATCTGTTATGGTACAGATGAGCATAAGTTAGATACTGTTGTAACAATAACACGTAATGATGATAATAGGGATGATAATGACGAACAAATTGCTAGCGGTAGTGCTACGGTAAGTGCTGGAAGAGGCGATGGAAGCAGTGGCAGTGAATACCAACAGTCTTCCGAGAAGAAGGTTAAAGTTGCAATTATCATCACGGCTTTTGATAACAATTCGGTAGAGATCATATACGACGATTATTATATAAGTTATAGTTCAGATACCTGCGTATACAATTACATCTACAGTGCTATCTAGAGCATGATTGCAAAGTTTTGCGTAAAAACGACACCCACCAGCACATTGAGGTGTACGTAGAGATACTGTAACCAAACGTTCATACAGATATGTTTGTTCAAGCCCAAGTACTTTGTTTGTTAGTGCTCGTATAGTTTTCACTCCAGGTTGTAATCCTAATGCCTTCAATACTTCACACAGTTTCCTTGGTTGTAGATTGTTATTGTATCATAAATGCCGAGGTGCAGTGTTTTATGCTTATAAACACTCTTTTAGGAATCACTGTCTAAATTAATGGTATGTGCTCTCATTAAGATTCTGCATTTTTCCGTGTAGACATTTGTGTAACAATTCTGACTGTTCTAAGTCACGAAAAATTGCTTTTATTGTAAAACTTCCTGGCAGATTGATATTGTGTGCCGGATCCGGGACTCGAACCTGGGACCTGGAAATATCCCTTAGGCTGTGGATAACCCATGTCTCCAGCATATCCATTCTTTCAGGAGTGCTAGCCTTGCAAGTTTCGCAGGAGAGCTTCTGTGAAGTTTGGAAAGTAGGAGGCGAGGTACTGGCGGACGTAAAGTTGTGAGGCGGCATCGTGAGTCGTGTCGGGATAGCTCGGTCGGTAGAGCGTTTGCCCGCGAAAGGCAAAGGTCCCAGGTTCGAGTCCCGGTTCCGCCACAAATTTTAATCTGCCAGGAAGTTTAGAGTTATCTTTATTTATTAGTCAGCTATTAGTTGTTATTCAGTAGCTTATTAATTTATAATTTTTAATTTTTTATTAAGTTTCTTATCAACGCACACTAAGCAGCAGAGTGAAAGTTTTATTGTGTTCATCACAGCTGCTGGTAAACCATGCTTGTGATCATAGTCCTTTTTGGCGTTATATTTGCACCAGGAGTCACAAGAGGGTGTTAGATGCATTCAGCGGCCCCGCCAATTTCTGTGCAGGCGCGGGAGAAAATGGTAATAACTCCATTTTTAGGATAAGTAGAACGATAATTCAAAGTTTGCATTAAGGAGGAATGTTCCAATTAATTTTTGATACCAAAACAATTGTATTTTTATGGATTTTACCACCTCTGTCTCCCCTTAATAACTTCACTATTATTTTATTGCAAATTAATTTATTTTATCTATCTTGGGTGAAATCTTCAAATGTTAGTAAATCTATCGGATCAAACTGCATGGTCATCAGTCCGTAGCTTACAAACAACTTAAACCTAGGTAAACTATCCTAAGGACAACACACACACCCATGCCCTAGGGAGGACTCGAACCTCCGACGGCGAGCAACCGCGCGCGCCGCAGCGAGGCGACTTAGACCGCTCGGCTACTCCACCGCGGCTATGTTGGGTGAATATCCAGTAATCGGCACTGTTCTTCCACTAGCGACAAAGATTTTGGGTGCAGAGTGAAACGTCACAGGCTCGAAACTCGTTGGCATCGCGGAATTGTTCACTATGAGTTTTAATTTAGCCCTCATCTCTCTACGATGTGAGGTATTTCCATAAAGGACTCGTGTTTAGGTTGCCAGGTTAAACTGTAGTCGCCATCCTTTTTTGCTACATTCTGTATATTTGGCATGTACAGCATAATTTGCTTACAGATATGACTACCCGATCAATTTGTTGGAGCCAAAGACGTTACTGACCAGCTAAAAGGCACGTTGTAGTTGTACCTCTGTAACACTGGTCTCTGGTGCCCCACAAAGCAATAGGGGAAGTTTGCCGATTTTGGACCACTTTTTTATTTTGGGGTCCAAAGTCTATCTATCTAATCGAAACAAATTATGTTTAAAAAGAAGCTATATGTTGTACACTTTCATCTGGTAGTTTTATACTGTCAATAAAAACAAAGCACAAACGGATATTACTTAAAATATAAAAATGTATAAACGGTGCATGTTAGGATACCGGTTGCCTAATTTGGACCTTCAGTTGCTTAAATTAAACCGCATGGTAAAACAATGACTAAAAAGGAAATAAGACCCGTAATATTAAGAAAAGCCTCATTTCAACCTCTCGCCATTGATATTCCTTCTGGAAGACGGAGGAAAAGCTGTGTACTTCGTCTCATAAATGAATAAAACCACCTTTTACCCGCCATTTTCTTTTCTATGTTGAAAGAATGAGGCAGTTCATATTTTCTGTGCTACGTCGACTGCGAACATCTTTGATTGTAAATACAAAAAAACCTCTCTTCAGATAAGAGGTGATCTGCGACAATTTTTTCCATCTTAGTTTTAAAGGTTGATTGACTTCCGAAAAACTGAACTTCATTTGAGAACATGCTTTTACCATCAGCATATCTCTGTAGTTGTAGATTTTGGTATTCGGTATATACGAGCACACTCGTTATGTCCTTGGTCACCGTTTCTGTATGCTTCCACAGCTACCTTCAGTTCATCTTCTGTTCATTCCCCTTATTGAATGTCCCAAATCTAAAAACGTTACCAAACTAACGCCTTATTTTTTAAATTGTTTTGCAGCCTAGAAAAATAACATCTCCATCTTACCTATTGTTAAATTACATTAAGTATTATTTGTTGCGATTGATCCCTAAATTTGACCGGTCCAAATTGGGAAACAGCCTTTGGTCCAACTTCAGGAAATCGACGCTGTATAAGTAAAGATAACGTTGTAGGAACAAAGAAAGCTAAACTCTGGTTTTACGATATTACATTATTAGCTAATAAATGGCACTTTGAACTATAGTGCTGATGGTATTTTTACTTAGGAAAGCTTATGATATGTAGCAGAATACTTACAGCGACATCGAAGAAAACGCAATAACGGAAACTGTTCTCACTCCAATGATTATTGTCGACTCGCGACTGAGCTACGTGACTTCGACAATGTTTCTCACCAGTTGAGCGAACTTAGAATTTTACGTTACCAACACACAGTAAAATACGTAGGTGGTCCAACTTAGGCAAAGGTCCATCTTCGGCAACTATCCCCTATGTACAGTGGATACGATTTAAAAATTCTCATACGTAGGACCTCTGTAGTGCTGGGCTTTATATCAAAAGCTGAATAGACGTACATTTCACGGTACACGAATTTGGAGCCGCGATGTATATATGTGTGTGTGTGAGCGTTAGAGCGGGTTCCGATAGCACGGCAGCCACCAGCGCCCAGCGACCAGCGGGCAGCATCGGCAATTTGTCACTGGCGCGTCACTGGCGCTAAGGCGTCCGTAATTTATGGTCCTGGCGGGCACGGACCATTACACCCGGGAGCCAGCAGGCGAGGGCGCCAGCAAAAACCTTTCATGGCCCGAAGTGCGGGGGGCGGAGGCGGCTGCGACGGCGACCCCGGCGCTGGGAACCGTGGGAGAGCCCGCACCGCACCGCTCCGAACTGCCACTCTCCGCCGGAGGCTGTTGTTGTTGTTTTGTAAGGGACTAACTACAAAGTCATCACTCCCCTGTTCCTAGCAAAGCTGTTTCATTTTGAAGAAACGAAAACATAATAGAGTAAAACTTTTCTTAACGGACACTTCCCAAAAGCGGACCCCTCTCATTAGCGGACATTTTAAAATTCCCTTGCAAAATAACATTAGCCCTTATGCTAAAATTATTCCGAATACCTGACATTCTCAATAACGGACACGGACACCGTAATATGTCCCCCAACAACAATCAAAACCTCCAAATAACGGCGAGCATGAAAGAATCAGTGCACTCTTGCGTATCAAAAGTCTGAATGTCGTCAATTATAACGTGTGTTGATTGAAGATTCAGCGTGTTTCTTGTTCGTATTGCTTGGTTTCATGGTATTGCCATCTATTGGAAGTTCTTGGAAGTACAGTAAGTACAGTATTGGTTCATGCTGCGCAGAAAGAGACAATGAGAGTGCGGCGCAAAATACTTTCTGCCTGTTGTCGGTACATGAGACGCAGCCAAGCGTTCAATAGTAGACTCACTTTTGTGTTGGAGCGTGGGCTTGGTTAGGGCAGGGGAGAGACGGTAGATGTATGGAATATTTTCCTTCGATGGCTGACACAGCCTGGTTTCAAAAGTCAAAAGCTTTATCTAATGCGTCTTAAATGTTTTCTATTTGAAGTTTCGTGCTCGCGCTAGGTGCTTTAAGGTGCCCCGAGATAAAAGTGGCCAACTATGAAAAAATAATCATTCCAGTACCGGTAAAAAAAAGAGGGGGTTAGAAGAGGTTTTACTTTTGTGGCATGAACAAATAAGAGCCAAAAGCGTGCTAGTTCAGGTCCTCTACTTCGTCTAAATGCGATGACTTTTTATGAAGTCATTGAAGGAAAGGAGTAAGAATTCCTCGGAAATCATGGCTGGCTGGATCAGTTCAAGAAGCGGCGTACTTAGCGGTATTGACGCAATTCGGTGTGTTTCACACGTGAAAACAGGAGACTTTGGTTTTATGCGAGATTTTCGGTATCCGTACCGGACGCCATACCGATCATTTCAGATAAATGGTAGTTTACCATTTTGTATTTTATCATTTTATTAACAGAGGACGCTTCTTAAAAGCGGACAGTTTTATTTTCCCCATGGTGTCCGTTATTCAGAAGTTTTACTGTATGTAGAAAACACAGAGAAAGGAAATTCTCGTATGGCACAGATCAAAAACTAACATTTCACTGACAACACAGGGGAAAACAGAAAAGTGATAAAAATTGTGTTACATGAAACTAAAATTTAACAGCAGAATGCCATGGAGGGCTGATCACTAGGATAAAAACGGATGAGCCAGCCAGGCTGTGCACACGTAGTGTAACGCGTGGGAGATCTGCGTGTTTGAACATGTGAACCTAAACGCCGAGGTTGGCTGTTGCCTTGTTTGATCTCTTTTGACAGGCTCATGACTATTACAGCTGCGTTTTGCTATAGTGGGTATAATGTGTTGCTACGGATGCGATAACATTACACCGTATTTTTAGACAGCAGAGTAAACGTTATTGGCGTCATTGTATACTTGCAATGAAGAATACTAGGGAGAAAAACCTGTTTAGCTAAATGGCACTGAGATACCATTCAAAGATTTGTGAAGGTCATTTCTTTTGCTCACTTTCTTGTGTATACTTAGCTCATTATTATTTACACCAAAAACTCTGTAAAAACGATTATAGAACAAAATTAGGATGATTTATTTGTGAGAAATGCATTTTGCTGAAAAGTCAATATTCACTTTTTATATTTATTATAAACACTACTAGTTTTGGCGTACAAAGTCGCCACATTCAAGAGTTTTTCATTAGATAAAATACTGTAATGAAGCTGTCTTAGTGGGTGGAGAAATGTAAAATGTTACAGGTAAAACTAATTTTGTAATTTAATGTTTACGGATACTTGAATTTTCATTTACCAGAAGTAAAACAAGCTGTTACGATTTCATGTACCTCAGCTAAGCTGCTAAGATAAGCTACTGTTATATCACAGGGTACTGTTGTTTTAATCTCCATATTGGTCAAACTTATTGTACCTTAAAAAATTAATAAATTAAACGTCAACTTTCAAAATTATCCCTTCAAAAATTCACAAAATAGCTGCATCAGTTATAAAAATAACTTGCCTTTGAGTTTATCAGAATCTGTTTTATTGAAGAGTAGATTATGTCACTTTAGAGAAAGTTTCTCAGTTCCCGATTCTCCATACATATGTCAGTAATTAAAATCTGTTCTAAGCTCTACGGAACTGAAGCGAAAATACTATAATTATTCGAAAGCAAGTAGTATTAATTAACCACAGGCCGTTGCATTCCTCATCGACAACATTTCAGATTATAAAAAAACCTTTGTTGGCTTGTTGTAGCTTATATTTATTATAATATCTACATCTACATCTACATGGGATACTCTGCATATCACATTCAAGTGCCTGGCAGAGGGTTCATTGAACCACCTTTACACTACTTATCTCTCATTCCATTCTCGAATATATCGCGGGAAGAAAGAACACCTGAATCTGTCCGATTGAGCTGTGATTTATCGTATTTTATTCTGATGATCGTTTCTACCTATGTAAGTGGGAGTCGACAATATATTTTCGTATTCGGAGGAGAATGTTGGAGCGATAAGCACCGTTGTTGTAATGATTCCCATCCCAGATCCTGTATCATTTCCGTAACGCTGTCTCCCCTGTATCGTGACAATACGAAACGAGCTGCCCTTCTTTGGATCCTTTCGATGTCCTCCGTTAAAGCCACCTGATAATGATCCCACACTGGGCAGAAGTACTCCAAAAATTGACGGACAAGCGTAGTGCGTGCAGTTTCTTTAGTAGCTTTGTTATATCTTTTAAGGGTTCTACCAATAAAACGCAGACTCTGGTTCGCCTTTCCCTCGACATTATCGACGTGTTCTCTCCAGTTTGTCAGAAGTAATAGTATTTCCCAGGTATTTCGTGGAGTTTACGGCTTTCACTTTTGATTGATGTATCGTGCCAACAAAGTTTAACGGATTTCATTTCGTACTCTTGTGGACGACTTCAGACTTAGCTTTATTTAGAGTCAATTGCTAATTTTTACAACATAGTAATATCTTATTCAGATCGTTCTGCAGTTGGATTTGATATTCAGATGATTTTACTAGATGGTAAATAACGGCGTTATCTGCAAACAACCTAAGAGAGGTACTTAGATTTTCTCCCAAATCGTTTATGATATGTGCCTTATAACTATAGAGTCGGTTTGAAAAAAAGTCTCACTGTACTGTGACAGTTGATGAAAAAACGTAGAAAGATAACAGAAATTCTCCTGTCGGGGCACGAAATGTCCCTGTTTAAAATATTACGACAGAAAAGTGTGGAACAAGATACGGCAGTTCTTATTCCGAGTTAATAACCATAAATTTTTACGTTTCTTCGTGTGTGTCAAAACAGAGTACGTGAAAGTGATGGTGGGGAACACAGGGTACAGTTCCAGTGGAAGAGAAAGTATAAGTCACAGAGAGAGAGAGAGAAATGGAAGTATGAGTAGACCATCCATAAAGTTTGGGGATCTTTATTACCGAATCCTGCAGACTTCAACAAGAAAAATTTTGTCCACATATTCCCTTCCCCTACCACTGCGTGTTACGAGCCAGAAAACAGCTTCCTACAGATGCATGTGTACAGATGAGACACTGTTGATAGACGAGTATGAGAATGAATAGGACTTTGCCTGTGTGACACAAAAACTGATATTTTGCTTTTGCACCAGTATGTAAAGATTTTTTTCTTCTGAATGTTCTCGAAACTGTCAGATAAGCCGAGAAGCAAGTTCTCCTTTTTTCCATGTAAGAGTCTGGTCAGGACATTTACTTAAGTTTTGTTTCTACTCCTAGTATTTTGATGTTTTTGTTTTTATTTGTACTTTTCATTTCTCCCTCTGATGGAGCCACAGGGTATAAATCATTTATTTCCTTATTGATACACCTAGTATGTAAAAATACACCAATGTTTATGCCACTATTGGACGTGTCCTTCTCCTGTGTGTGGTGTTTACCTCATCAGTACCTGCTTTAATTATTATCTTATTCAAAATTTGGATATACCTGATATTTCTGTAGGATCATTGTTCCATAAAATATTGGCCAGAATGATTTTACTGTTGTTACGCATATTCATGATGTCAATAGCTGTTTGTTATGATGCTGTGAACATGAACGCCATTCGCGTTCACTCAGCTGTTGTGCATATTTCCGCTCATCTCGTGCGGGTGAAACAAATATAGGAGCGTCGATGTGTGTTGGTGTTTACATCAGCCGCGTTGTAATCTGGCCGCACGTCTGGTCTGCGGGCCGCTTATAGCCGCATCACACATGCCCTGCCGAGAGCGGAAATAGCCGCATATCGCGCTCCATGACGAAACCCGTCACACTAGAGCTCCTAAATACCCAGGCTGAATTGTCCGCCATGTTTTCCCCAACTTGGTTGGAATTGCTCTGCGTCAACAGCATAGAGACGCACGTCCTGCCATATTTCGCAAACTATTTCACGAAAATTAATTGGTAGAAAAATTTAATTTTTTTGCTACTTAAATCTTCGTATGTCAGCATTGCGACGAAATCGGCATAATTTCGTGAATAGCCGTAGTTAGTAAGGTATTGGCTTTGAGATAAGAGACAGCGCTAGGTTAAGAAAATTTTGAAGTAAGGAATAAGGGCTGCTACGATATACCGTTTGGTGCATGTTGTACCATTCGTTGCTGCCGATAAAATTTTTCTGACTTATTGAAATTTGTTTGAAGCTTAACAGGAGATCGTTACCTTTCACTCAAATTGTTAAAATTTATTTTATGTGGCGAACTCATTTTCGATGTTGATAAGGCCAGCATGAAATAGTGTGTCTCATACACCGTTAGAGGTATCAAAATGATATATTAGCAAATGATGACATGCAAAGAGTGGCGTATTTTGCATTTTTGCCATATGGTTACTTCATTAACTTTCGCGTTATTCAAGGAATTCTAGTAGTTTCGGTTTTATTTATTTATTTATTTATTACGAAAAGGAGTAAAGTTAGGGATGTATTAATCAGTGTTCAGGTATTCCTTCATCAGTCATAAATGTTTATTTCTTTGCTTCTTGTCCAACGTGTTGGAGACCTACTAAAGGTAAAGCAGTCAACAATCCGAAGATTGGTTTGGACACCACAGTGCTTTACTAGGCATGGTCCTGTTCCTGTTTGCAAAAACTAATAGCAGTTACATCTAGCAGTAATAGAACGAAAGTTGCTAAATCTAACGTGGATTTTATGCGAGAGTACTGCAAAATGAGAGATACCAAGAAACTCTTCACTACTTAATGAACTGACTAGTTCTCATTTCCTCACATAAAAAAGCACTCTGTATTGACGTATTTACAATGTACTTTTCATATAACTGAAAAATTGAAATTGAATATTACATAGAGACACAGCACTTTTGTAGTTTGCAACTATTGAATTTAATGGGTTACGAAGTCAGTACCAGTACCTTCAAGTATAGGTGTTATGCAGTAACAACCTGTGCCTAATTATTAATAGTTCTAATAATACTGAAGACGAGGTACTACCAGACGGGCAACCGTATACCAATGCTGCATGTTTAACTGACATTACCTCAAGTTATACATTTCTCACAGAGTTGATGTTTGGAGAGGATGAAAATTTGATGTATTCTGAACATTTCATTCGCTTAATGTGTTCACCTAATTGCAACAGAAAAAAAGATCATCGCATTTCGAAAAATCCGCAACGTCGTCAGAAAGTGCATTTTCGGAAACTGTCGGTATATCTTCTTAATAAACTATTACCGCCAATGAAACTAAAATGAAGATGTAGTGTAGTCCTTCACGAACGCATTCATGGAAATTGCAGGCTCACACAGTGAATAGTTTGCAAGTATGAGCGAGTTGAATGAAACGCGTGATAACGCGTGGCAACTGCTACAGCTTGGGGAAATAATGGCGGACAGTTCAGCTCGGGTTTATAGGAGTCTTACGTCACACTGTGCGAGTGAGTAATGGATTTCTAGAGTCCAGTTACAGCAGTTGTGACTGCTTTATCGCTTTCACAGCAGCAACAATCATTATCAAGGTGTGTATAATGTTGTTCCTTGTGGTGCTGAGAAGACGTAGTAAGACTTAGTTTTTACAGTTTATAACAGAAGATTTATAAAGTAATAACATTGTGTTTACAGCAAATGGAAATCCGATAATTGAGACTGAATAGCTAAATTTTGTAGGTGTTCTGATACGTAGTAAGGCATCGTGGAAAGCTCACCTTCGGAATCTTATTCGAAATCTAAATGCTGCGTTATCATTATAACAGTATCTGAAATTAGTCACGGTTAAACAAGGAAAGTAATCTCCTTCGCTTATTTGCATTTGCTAGTAATATATGGGGTAAATTTATGGTGAACTCATCTAATCCAAATAGGGCAGTCTTCGCACAAAAATTGGCAGTCCGGAAATAAGTTCACGAACCATTAGTAGAATCTTGTTCTCTAGCCTGAGAGTTCTGACACTGGCCACTCAATACATATTATCTTTAACGTTGTTTGTTATTAAATTACCAATCTGTCAAGAATTAACAGCTTTCACACAGTAATACTAGACAAAAATCTAATCTACATTCAGATCACATTTCCTTGAGTCTTGTTGAGAAAGGCGTGCAGTATTCTACGACATCCATTTTCTTTCAGTTTCATGTGCTGACTGGTTCCAAGAAGACTTCCTCTCAATAGAACCCTGAGGAATATAGCCGCTAGAGCTTCCCCTTTCCAAACAAATAGGGAAATGGATATACATCCTACACTCCTTTCCTTAATCTCTATTCATGTTTCTTACCTCTTAGGCTACTCACTTTATCATCTATCTTAAAACCCAGTGTTACTCATGTATTTTTTCCAGTATTAAGTTCGTCCACGTACTTCAAATTTTCCTATCTGTCCTTCGTCTTCTCTCCTCTCTCTGTTTCTATCTGTCTCTAACTCCTCTTCCTCGCCTTCCTCCTAATTCTATCCAACTATCACACTGTCTGGCAATCATCTCATATCCCCTTTGTTCATCGCCTGCTTCTGCCTTATATGAAAAATTACAATAGCTGCCCAATTCACCTTGATCAGTTTAACGATGTCAGTCTCGAGTAATGAACCCTCAGCCATTTACCGTACGAAATCTTTTGTAGACGATGATGATACTATTGTTTTCAAGATCAAGTGTGCAACATTCCACCAAGATTCTGAGAAGTGTCTCTATTTTCGCACCATCTCATTAAATACATTCATAGCCCAAGCCACCCAACAAAGTACCTAAATCAGTTTTCACGTTTGTTTTGAAAGATGTTATGAAATGTGCAGTGGTAGTTAGCTAGGATTTGGGGAAGCTTTGGTGTGAGGAGACGTTCCCTAGTTGGCAACGCGATACTCGCTTCTCAAAGCATAGTTCGTTGCCGAAGTGGGGTGGTCCAGTTTATAGGACTTTGGATAGGGAAGTTAATTACATGATGAGCACTCTTGTGTCAATCACTGAATTTGAATGAGGACATCTCCATTCCTTTACTTACATATTCTATTACATCGGTTTTATTTTATCGTCGTCAGAAGCATACCTGTTGTCGACATTCACTTGTTTATTAATAACACAGACCAGTTGTCCTTACGTGCACTACTTGCAAGACGAAATAAATAAGTAAATAACGCCTCCCAACAGAAATAAAACTGCAGACTGTTGTCTACGTCTGTTATAAAGTACTCATCACTACGTACCGGGCGAATTATTATACAGACAGTATCGTTTCTCTTATCTTGAATCTGAAGTGTACGAAATTACATCCCAGTCGAATGAAAGGTAGGGTACTGATCTAATTCGTAGTGGCGACGCCCCATACAAAATTACCAACTTCGATTTTTTCGATTCTCCAGAGCTTCCTTTGGGTTCGATTTTTTATAAACTACCCCTATATTCTTGAGAACAAATTAAAGACAAAGAATAATTCAATACGGTGGAGGCATTCCGGCGTTTTACTTATACTAACGCACATCAAAACAAACAGCAAAATAACTTATTGTGGCTCGAAGATCGGCTATATCGCGCGACAGTATTTTATTTAAAGTCCTTTAAAAAAAATATAAAAAAAATAAAAAATAAATAAAAAATAAAAAATCAGTGTCAGCTCATTCGTAAGCAGCGTTCACGCATTTAATACCAGGGCGAAATCAGAAATGTATTTAATCACAACCCCTAGACCCTTGTGCAGGAAGGCGTGCAATATTTTGTTGCATGTCCGCTTCATTTCTGCCTAAAATTTTGTCCTCTTGATGCCCTCTTGCCACTGTAAATTTCGAAAAATTGAATGCCACAACAATTTTCCAAATGGAATGTCCTATGCATCTGGTTCCAACAAACATTTCGTTGATTCCTGACCGTCGGTCATAGTAGCGCCTTTTGTATCTTGTGTATTCGATACTATTTTATCCTCTCCTGTGACATTCTTCCTCGAGCCTATTGGAGGCGGTTATATATGACGTTCCGCCAGCTGGTGATTGACCTGCAGATTTTGATGCACTCCTAAACTTTTGCACACTTGAAAGCCTCGAAAGCTTGGGTGTGCCGTTATTGACCCCACGATACCGATGTTTAGTTTACTATATGGTCAAAATGTACTTAGTAAGAAATAAGTTTAATAAGCTTTCATGTAATTTTAGTATTCCTGAGAGAATCTGTGTATCGTACACTGCCAGACTATCCAAGATCAACATTGTCACGAGTTATGCCTCGGTGGAATGGCCGAGCTCTCTAAGGCGCCTTGCTGCGGAGGGCGTGGTTGCTCCCCGTCGGAGGTTCGAGTATTTCATCGGGTCTCTCTCTCTCTCTCTCTCTCTCTCTCTCTCTCTCTCTCTCTCTCTCTCTCTCTCTCTCTCTCTCTCTCTGTGTGTGTGTGTGTGTGTGTGTGTGTGTGTGTATGTGTGTGTGAGTGTGTGTTTGTCCCTAGGTTAGTTTAAGTATGAGCCTCGGGACAGATAAACTCAACAATGAAGTCCAATAGGTTTACAAACATTTGAATTTATGCATAAACCTCTCTAAAAGACACAAACACTCAATGTATTAAAAGAAGAAACTATGTCATATGTGCTGTTGTTCCAGTGAGAAAGATCGCAACAAGAATGTCGCACATTCTGCAGTCGTACAATTTTCCAAATCTGTCGTTCACCGATGTGTAAAGAGTGTGCAGAGGGGAACTTGGTTGGAGAGCGAACATTTGTGGAAAACTTTGTATAATTTCATATAGGAATTTCATTCTAGCTTGGAATTTATTCACACACGATTCGATGAGCGAGCCCGTTCCCCGTCGGGGTCTCGTATCCTCCCTCGGGCATGAATGTTTGTTTTGTCTATAGTATAAGTTAGTTCATAAGTATTTTGTAAGTTGAGGGACTGATGATCCGGCAGTTAAGTCCCATAAGCTTAACAAACATTTGAACACACACGATTATACACAACAGCAATGTCACTACTGATGAAGTACTATGCATCACCATGGCGGAGACATCCATATCCGGTTAAATTTGCAGGTTACGTATGTGGAGATGACTGCTGCAAATGATCAGTATTTCAGTGCATGCCACTAGCACTAAAAGAGCTGTATAAAAGGGAAACAGCGCGGACTTTCTGAAATAAGTTGTTCTTTCTAGCGTTAATTTTAATTTATTTGCGTCAGTGGCTGCAGTATGTCTCACGGACGGGAACAAATGAGAGTTCTATCGAGGAAACATCGCTACCTTTAGGGCCTACGGCTTATACATCACATAAATTATTTATCGTGTCGAAATTATTTGGGAACTACAAGGTCAATTTGTAGTCGCTGGATGCAGGCGTTAACGACGGACCGATTGGACTAATTGCACCAAATTCGTTGCACTACTACGAATGAATACAGATATATTGTTATGGATCAACATGCCACAAACGCGAACTGTTGTGGTGTAAAGTCAGCGCCACTCCACAGACACACGAAAACGATCGTGAAGAAGGCAGCCGATGACCGGCAGCCAATCATACGCCGGCACCGCGCCTCCTGGAGGGAGCAACCGAGAAGGGCGCCCTCAACATGCAGCTTTACCTAGGCCGACATGCGTTTGGAAGGGCACTCCGAACTCCACTCCGAAATAGGCAGTTACTATGATTCAGCGCAGCTAGCATCGTGCAAGAAGACGCCGCCATGAGAACAGACATAAACCAAAGTTAAGTATATTGTGTATCATCGTAAATAAAATTTGTATTACTAATATGTATCTGTCCACGCATCACACGCGTCTTGAGCAGATCCTTTCCTGAAAGATAGGCCAACGAGGACGAAACATGAACCGTTTAACAAATTCGTTCTGTTACGCAAGAAGCAGTGTTTTCGTGTAGCATACGATGTCATTTACATCTGAATGGGCTGTCCACAAGATGTTTAGCAGGCAAAGATGCGGTTAAAGACGGCATGCACAATCGAAAAGAACGACATTATTTTTAACACGATGATCGGGTTAGAGTCTGGAAACATCGCAGTGAGAGACTGTTGATCATTTGTTCACTGCATCACCATATTGGCTCTGCAGCTGCTATTAAGGTTTGAGGTGGTAACGGATAGCCTTACGGTACTCGACTAGTAATCACTGATGGACCACTAACAAGACGGCGGCGCTTGTCTGAGGTTTAGGAACCTGTTGTCACATACCGTCTACGCTTATCGACGGCCACATTCTAACCAAAAAAAAGTTCAAATGTTTGTGAATCTATCGGACAAAACTGCATGGTCATCAGTCCGTAGCTTACAAACTACTTAAACCTAGGTAAACTAAGCTAAGGACAACACACACACACACACCCATGTTTCAGGGAGGATTCGAATCTCCACGGCGAGCAACCGCGCGCTCCGCAGCGAGACGCTTTAGACCGTTCGGCTACTCCACCCCGGCTCACATTCTAACAGGAAGAGGTGTAACCGACTGAGCCACACACTGTTCAAGACGATTTCGTCGCCGATCGAAATGATTTGCTTCGTTGGAATCCATGATTTCCCATCTCTAGCCTTCCGACAACCTCTGATAATTGCAGAACGTTTGACTTGGGTTACGCAAACCTCCACTTTACCAGATCTAATTTGAAGACACAGGGTGTGCATAAAGGCACAAGAACCAAACATTGTACAGCTATCAAATGTTCAAAAATGTTCAAATGTTTGTTAAGCTTAAGGGACTTAACTATGGGGTCATCAGTCCCTAAACTTACAAACTACTTATGAAATATCTACAACTAAGGACGGCACAAATATCCATGCCCGAGGGGGCTTCGAACCCCCGACCGTAGTGGCCATGCAGACCGTGACTGAAGCGCTTCAGTCCCCTCGGCCACCGCGGCAGGCTCTACAGCTGTCATACATACAAAATTTTAAAGAGAAACCCTGAAAGATTTTTTCATGTATTCCGCCACAGCGCAGTTTGGTTATTTGCTGATAGCGATAGTTGCGAACAGGACGAGCTCAGGTGCTATACTGGTCTCGCCGGCCGCGGTGGCCGAGGGTCTGCACGGCCACTACGGTCGGGGGTTCGAATCCCCCCTCGGGCATGGATATTTGTGCCGTCCTTGGTGTTAACTAGTTCGTAAGTAGTTTGTAAGTTTAGGTACTGATGACCCCGCAGTTAAGTCCCATAAGCTGTACAAATATTTGAACATTTTATACTGGCCTTGGAGGGCTCCTGTCGATAGACAGCACACATGGCACAGTGTTGTACTTAGAAACTAACTCAAGAGACTACAACGTGTTCAAGTAGGAATATGCAGTGTCAGTACTCTCGACGAAAAAATGGTCCGTACAGTTATAGACGTGAAACAGCACAAAAAACATTTACCTCTTGGCATCACGCTCAAATTCATTGCATTCGCATTGGTGCTACGTACCATGATCTGTCAAATATCCTAGTTCACTGTCCCATTAAGGTGAAAAACGTGGCTTCATCGCTAAAAATTTAACGATCAACAATGCCATCCCCATCTTCATTCAATTCGTGCAACTGTGAACAAAAATCAAAACGCTCGCCTTGTCGTCATTGAGCTTCTGTACTAGCTCTAATTGCAATGGTTTCAAAATTTTCAAATGTTTGTAAAGTATATGGGACTTAACTACGGGGCTATCAGTCCCTAAACTTATAAACTACTTATGAACTACTTACGAATCAGGACGGCACAAATATCCATGCCCGAGGGGGGATTCGAACCCACGACCGTAGTGGCTGTGCGGACCGTGACTGGAGCGCCTCAGTCCCCTCGGCCACCGCGGCCGGCTGCAATGGTTTCATAAACAGCTTCTGTCACAGGACTTTCCAAGCTGTCGTTGGGGACCACTTAGTGTTCACGGAATGCACGACGCATCGATTTCTTTGGATTCTTTCTTAATGTCTCCACATTCACTTCACTCACAATGGGACGCTCGCTTCTCTTTGCCAGACACAAGCAACCCGTCGTAACGGATTTTTTGTGCAAGTGATAAATGGCCTTCCTGGTTGTTGGTTTGTTATCTACTTTGGTCTAAACAACCGTTGAACAGCTGTAGCACACTTCTTTTTGGCAAACTCCTACACACAAAATGCTCGCTTCGCACCTAAACTCGCTATATATGCTACTAGCGCTATCGGAAAATTACCAAACTACGCTGTGGCGGCATAGATGAAAAGAAAATTTTAGGGGACTCTTCAAAATAACGTATTTATGTTATCTGTACAACATTTCGTTCTTGTGAAATACACAACTAAAGGTGTACCTGATCTTCATTTACACCCTGTATGTGGAATTAGAATGGACTGCTATAGCACAACAACACATGCAAAGCTTTCGTCATTCAATGCCGAGTCATGTAGCTGCAGTTATAGGCAGAAATAATGCCAACACCAACACTACAAAAAAAATTTGAGATAGTCTTCCACACTTCTAAAGGGGCTGTATTTTCAGTAGTGCCATCTTTGCACAAACCTCTTACTTCCGTAAAAAAAAAAAAAAGGTTTCTTTTGTGATTTCTTCTGTTCTTCTTAATGTAGCACTTGAAGTACAATATACAGCTTAGAAGTTTTACGCTACATTCCACTTCACTTTAATGCCAGTCACTCGTTGATCATTCTGGGGTGGTGATAGAAAGCAACAAAATGAAGGCTGATGTTTTAACATTTAAGAAATCATTCACGCAGGAGGAACATGCAAACGTTCTTTCATGATCGCAATAATTCCCAAATGAAGGACACAATAATAAGCATAGCCTTTGAAAAGAAATAGCTGAGAGTTAGAAACAAGCAAATGGTGTAACATGTCGATTTTACAAAGAGTAATGTTCAGCATTGGCCCCTTGCTTATCTTTCATTTATCGCGAATCTTAGATTCAGTGGAAAGTTCCAAGCAGCTGTAAAAAGTTACACATGACTTCCGTATATAAGAAAGGCAAAAGAACAGACACACATAATTACAGATTCACATCATTAACGTTTGATGTAGAATTCTTGAACAAATTCTGTTCTAATATAATAAATTTCCTTCAGACGGAAAAGATTCTGTCCATCCACCACCACGGCATTAGAAAGCATTGACCGTACGACATTCAGCTTGCTCTTTTCTCTCATGGCACCTTGCGAGCTTTTGATGAAGGAAAACATGCTGACAATTTCTCAATTATTGAAAAGTGTTTGACACGCTACCGTACTGCAGAATGCTAACGCAGTTACGAGCTTATGGAATAGGAGCCATATATGTGATTTGCTCGTACACGATAGCGAGTGTTTATCACAGTCCAGGATATCATCAGGTGTGCCCCATGGAAGTGTGATATTACCGGTATTTTCTTTATATAAATTTGCAGCCGGGAGTCCGTGTGTTTGTGTGTACTATTTGCGTACAAATTTACAATTTTATTTCAATCTTGAGGAAAATTTGTACACTTGTCCTTCTCACCATGCGAATGTCGTCGTCTTGGGATCACGAACACATATTTCACCACGAGGCATACGAGAAATGTGACAAGTGCCATTCGTTAATTACAGTTTAAATTGGTGATGTGTAAACTTCTTCGCGCATCTCATTGTTTATGGCGTCATATCTCGTGAAATCTAGGCCAACGAGAAAGACAGGCCCCAGCGCAGTCGTCATGCCACGTAAGCAAGGTAGTTCCGAGCCGGCGCGATCGCTAGCCGACTGGCCCACAGCGTCATAGCGGGCAGCCACTGAGCTAGCAATTGCGCCGCCTCGGAACTACCTTGCTTAAGTGGCATGACGACTGCGCTGGGGCCTGTCTTTCTCGTTGGCCTAGATTTCACGAGATATGACGCCATAAACAATGAGATGCGCGAAGAAGTTTACACATCACCAATTTAAACTGTATTTAACGAATGGCATTTGTCACATTTCCCAAACTTTATGATATCACGTAAGACTTTAATAGCCAAGTAAAGCCTACGTCTTCTTTATGTCGTGCGGTGGCAAATTATTCGTCGTCATCCGAAGAGGGCAAATCGGAGTAATCTTCAGCAACTTAGATTAATTAAAGTTTGCACCTGTATGACAACATAATTTTAATCTCTGCACCATGAGATAAATAAGACAAAATTTCGAACAGGACTAATCTTTCAAGTTCTAACCCTTAATAGGGTAGGTAAGTTAGAAAATTTGAAAAGAGAAATGGATACTTTAGAGTTAGATATGTTGGGGGTCAGTGAAGTTCGGCTGCAGGATGAATATTTCAGGAGAGGTGAGTATAGGGTTATAAATACGAAATCAATTGTTGATAACTTAGGTTTATGTCTGATAATGAATAAGAAAATAAGAATGTGGGTATGTTACTATGAACAGCATAGTGAACGCATTATCGCAGGAAAGATAGAGAGGAAGTCAACACCGATCACAGTAGTACACCGTAAATATGCCAAATTACCGATGATGAGGATAACGAAGAAATGTTTGAGGAGATAAAAGAAATTAGACACTTCAGGGAAAGGAATGCTTTATTGTGATGGGGGATTGGAACTCGGTAATAGGAAAAGTAAGAGAAGGAAATGTAGTTGGTGAATATGGACTGGGAAAAGGAATGAAAGAGATCACCTAGGACAATTTTGTGCAGAGCACAGTTTAATCATACTTGGCTTAATCCTCATAAAAGAAGATTATAAGCCTAGGAGACACTGGGAGGTACCAGATTTACTTTATAACAGTAAGGAAAAGGCTTAGAAACAGGGTTTTAAACAGTAAGACATATATATGGGCAGAGATAGACTCTGACCATAAATTTTTTGTTATGAACTATAAATTAAAACTTAAGAGAATGCAAAGATGTTGAGATTTAAGGAGATGGAACCTGGACAAATTAAAGGAACCAGAGGTGGTTCAGAGCTTTAGAGGGAGCATTACGTAATGATTGTCTGAAACGCGGGAAAGTAATACAGTAGAAGAAGAATAGGTAGCTCTGAGAGATAGGGTAGTGAAGGCAGCAGAGGATCATATAGGCAGAAGGACAAGGCCTAATAGAAATCACTGGATAACACAGGAGATACTGAACTTCATGACAGGAGAAAATACAAAAATTCAACAAACTAAGGAGGCCAAAGGGAGCATAGGCGTCTGCAAAATGAGCTTGACGGGAAGCTAGCTAAGCTAGAACGGCTACAGGACAAATGAAAAAACGTAGAACAATGTATAACCGAGGGAAAATAGATACCGCTTATAAGTCATGGTTGCAAAACACTAACACGATTTTTTTAATCTGCAGACGTTCTTTGGTCTCAGATCTAAGGGCTTGTACTTCCTATCCTTGAAAAGGTCCCTTAATTTTTCCTTCTGTTTCTGATGCATTAAAAAGTAAACAAGTGTAATAATTTTGCGAACAACATGTATTTTGGAGAACTTTGATGCCGCTCCAGCAGTGACTTTCGCAACTGGAAGAGCTCCGTTTTCAATTCATCGAGCTGCTTCATAAGCTCGGTCTCGTCTTTCGTGTGAAGTTACGAGCACTTTACTTCTCCCATTTTCGCTGCGTTGAGAATCAGGCTTACGTTAGAAAATAGGTTAAGGAAAGGCAAGCTTGCGTTTTTAGCGTTTGTATATCCGGAGATAGATCTTGACAATGTCGGCTGGAATACATTCTTTGAAATTCTGAAGGTAGGAGGGATAAAATGGAGGGAGCAAAGAATCATATTCAACTTGTGCTAAAAACAAGCCGCAGTTATTACAGTAGAAGGCAGTGAAAAAGACGCAGTGATTGGGAAGGGAGCAAGACAGGGTTGTAGCCTTTCCCAAATGTTGTTCAATCTGTACATTGAGCAAGCTGTGAAGGAATGCAAGGAAAATTTTGGTGACCGAAATAATGTTCAGGAAGAAGAAATGAAAACTTTGCGGTTTGCCGATGACATAGTAAATCGGTGAAAGACAGAAAAGGACTTGAAAGAGCAATTAAACAGAGTGGACATTGTCTCGAAAGGAGGGTATAAGACGAAAATTAACAAAAGTAAAACAAGGGAATGGAATGTAGTATCAGAAAATCAGACAATCTGATCGAATTCCAATACGTAATGAGACAATAAAAGTAGTAGATGAGTTTTGTTAAATGAGTAGCAAAATAACTGCTGATGTCCGAAGTAAGGAAGATATAGAATGCAGAATGACTACTGGAAGGCAAGATTTCTGAAGAAGCTAAATCTGTTGTTATCCAACATTAGCTTAAATATTAGGACGTCCTTTCTGAAGTTCGCCGTATCGAAGTCCATAATATCCTCCTTCCTTGGTAATATATTCACCAGTAATCCTGGGCATGGGTAAAATATTATACCCCGCAATACTGGTCCACAGCAGAACTTCGCCATCAGCTCAATAGCTGAGCTCACCTCTGCGATGTGGACGTGACTGCTAAGAAGCACCACAGTGTGCTTACAGAAGGCTAAGCACCTTAGGTTGGGCTAATTTGCATTTTTGATTCTATGCACTAAGGCGTTTCATTATCTGCAGAAACAGGTTGGTCCAAGATTGCTTTCGACAATCTATGCTCCTATAATTAGAACATTGTATGTATTGCGAAGATGTGGAGCATATATCAAAACACACACACACACACACACACACACACACACACACACACACACACACACACAAACGGACACGGACACACATATATATTCTTTTTAGAATAAGTGTAGATGTATAGGAAAGGATGAACATGGTGACCTTCCTCTCTTACTGATTCCAATGACTCACTTCAGCTGTTACATTTGTTTCTCTTCTAGGCGAATACCATACAGCTGCTTCCCAATTCTAAACAGCCAAATTATCACAAAGCTAATACCTATTCCTAACATTTGTGGAATCTTCAGTAGAATGACAATAATCTTACACACTAATTTACAGCGAATTTAAAATTGCAAAATATAACACTCCTCAGCTCGTACATATTTCACAACAATCACCAACTGTTTCCAAATATTGAAGAGAAATTGACAGTCGTACACACACACTCACACACACACACACAATATATATATATATATATATATATATATATATATATATATATATATATATATATACGAGGGTTAGAACTTAAGTGGTAGCTACTATTTATTCACAATCAATCACTAGTGTTGCGTAGAACCCGTTGCCAGCGAGGTGGAAGGCGTAGTATACTGTTAGATGAACGTGTTCTGTTGATGGTGCGTATGTAGCGGTATACTCCATGTCCAATCACTGGAAAAGTTCTGAAGCGAATGCCACGAGAGATTCCTTCATTTTCGGAATCAAATCAGTCACAAGGACTTGTCCTGGGAGTATGGTGCATGGTACAGTACTTTCCAGTCCCATCGACCGAATAGAGAAGTCACAGCTTGCGCTGTAGGCGCCCGCGCATTGTCGTGCAAAATGATGTGTGGGTTGCGCAGAAACCGCTGCCATTTATTTAGTGAAGCTGGTCGCAGGCGATGCTCCAAAAGCGAACATTAATAATCTTGATCCAACTCCGGTGTTCCTGGTTCTGAATCATCGTGGCACCGTTACGTTAGGCCGCTCGCTCACAAATGACTGTGTCCCCCGATTGTGCGGACGCCGGTGACGTGGGATGGACGAGTCAGTTTGCTCGGAGGTAAGGTAGGGATGTCAATAACGTGTGCTATCAGCGACAGTAGTAGATTCCGTTGCATAGTGTACCCACAGAAGTGTTGCCACTATTTAAGTTCCTATACTCACGCCAGCCCCGATTTCTTACAGGAATCGGAGAAATGTCGCGAGTATTTAACAAGGGTAGAGACATTATGTAAGTATTATGTAAGGAAATTGAAAATTTGTATCTGGCGGGAGAAGGATACAAATGCACTCCTTCCATTTATCTTTGAAAAATCTATCCAAACAAAGGTTAATTGTTCTTTTTAAAATTGCCCACATCGTAAAAGAAATTTGACAGATGCTCAAGAAAAATACACTCAAACATATGTAGTGAGAGCAAGCACCATTAGCCATTTCACAATTGGCTCGCTGAACCCAAGCGACGGCGCCTGAAGATCCAGACGCCACCTTTACAACAGAGACATTTTCGTGGTGAGCATTCGATAATCGTACAAAGTGACACGCACACTAAAACTACAAATTTAGTAAATATTAAATCCAGCAACCTCAAGAAAGGCTTCCTCGAACCAGTGGGCGTAATGGCTGAGCAACGCGGCCACGCAGGGTCAAACAATCTGTAGCCCAGTTGCTCTAAGTTGACCCCTGGTAACTGAAGTAAATTTTTTAAAAAGGAGTTCACCGCCATTTGAATTCCTTTATATAGTTTTACAAGACTGATTCCAAAGCCGCATACAAAATCATATGAAGTAAATTAGTCGCGTCAGTTTCAATTTGCGTTGAGCGATTTTGTGAAAGTCTTTATGTCAACAGTTTAATACATTTTTCGTGAGAACCATTATTCGAAGCTTGCCACAGCACTACAATATGTCAGGATCAACGTAGGCCGACCTAACCGTCAACCGTCGACCCGTCAACATAGAACGATAACAACGAATGGGCGCTATTAAACAAGTCGTGACGGCGCTACTACAGACACTGGTGTAAGTGCAGCGTGCAGGCAGTGTAAGTATCCCTAACTCAGGAAGACTTCACTTAACGAAACTTTTCTGTTACACTTTTGTCAATGCTGGTTTCCATGAGATATATTCAAACAGAGCTTAGAGCAAAAGGTACAGATACTATTCCAATTAAACAATGGCACATAATCTGATTCAGTTGGCGCTTTGTGCCAGGAATTTCAGAAAGTAGGTAACCGCAAGAGTCGAGAACATACCTTTTAAAAACAACAGAAGCAGAGCACATCATTTGAAGTTTCTCGCTCGCCGTCCAGCTCCTTCCTGCTGCAGGCTACGATTCCCCGATGTTTTGCTCGTTCCCGGTAGGCGATAATCGCCTTCCGTCTTTGCACGATCTTGTGAGAGATTGCTCTAAACCGAATCTCGAAGGGAGCCGCCACAGCTCAGATGCCTTTTAGTACTCCGCAAGATCACCAGGAAACAGTCACATATTTGTGCTCACCTTATGTCACATCAATCATTTGTACGTAGAATAAGAGATACTTTCCTGGACATGTCACTGACTCATACGAACATAGAACCTAATCTTATTAGCGAAAACGTTACCAATATTCGAAGTTAATAAAACGGGCAAACCAAGGGAAACTGAAGCCAGTATGGGTGGTGGAAAGTTCTTTCTAAAGCAGAAAAAAATCGTCAACATCTTATCACCCGATTTGATCCTCGTTTAGTTCTATTTTGAACATAAACGTACTGACAGTTAACACATATTTTCGATATGAAAACTTTGTGTTATAAGTAGTGCTTTGGTTAGTATTTTCATAATGTCAAAATAGTCTTTGCGAAATGGTACTCAAATGATCTGTTACTTTCAATTACAGGTGCTAACTAATTGGTTGCACCCAATTAATCCATGGCCAATACTAACCACTGTGAACAGACATTATCGGCTAACTCGTGTATATTTCCCTCTGGACTGCTAATTACTCGCTAATAACGTGCTCTCTCTCTGTCTCTTACCCACTCTGTCTCTTACTCACTTCCACACATACACACACACACACACACACACACACACACACGTACACACACACACACACACACACATTCTCTCTCTCTCTACCCCTCCCTTGCGTAGAATGTTTCACAGTGCAGGGTTGAATGTTACACCGTCGATACCGTGGCTGTTTAACATGTTCTCCATTGGGGATACAAGGCGATAGAGCACACCCGTGCTTTCCAACAACACAGCTCTGATTAAACTCGACCCACCGGGAACAATCTGTGGAAGCCTATAACAGCACCATACTGACGACCTATGTAACGTTGCTATCTATCTGGATTATCTCATGCACAGCATTTCAGATGTTGGAATATCGTGTTCAGTTTCGAAGTTATTTCATGCGCTTCATCAAACCGTACACAGCAGAGCACGAAATTAATTTGTACGGAAACTGCACGAGGCAAAATGAGATTCTTCAGGGGCCCATATATCGGACTCTATTGATCACAGACATATATATAAGGCTTTTGGGTGTCCCTGTGACGTAGCGATCATTTTCCATGTCGAACTTTCACTGATAACGTGTACATGGAAAAGTACGCTTGGTACCTAATAGAGTAGAATGAGATAAGTCTGCGCAGCGGTTAACATTGCGCAACGCATATATCTCAGTTTTAAAGATAGAGCAGTTGGCTGCTCTGCATTACAGGAAACAGTCTCTGTGGCTGACTCTTGTTGCCACAGTTTGGTTGTTGTAGTGCTAACGGCTGTGCTATGCGGTAGGAAATGTTTTACGTTATTTTCATATAAAATTTTGTGTTGCAAAAATGAGCTCTACCTAAGGCAATAATTAGCTCCCGATGTTTATATTATAGTGAAATACGATTTATTGTCAGTCTTGTGACACATTTAAACATAGAACTTAGTGCAAAGCGTTTCCATGTGCAGACAAAAGCTTCAGTCTCGTATAACGTTGCCCTTCCTTTCTTACGATGCCATAAGTTGTTAAAATTGATTCCGCGATTGTAATTTGCACAAAGGATTGGTTGTATCGGAATTTTAAATTTGGAATAATTTAGTTAAAACTCAACATATATTAACATTTATAAACATTAAGCCAAATACATCGCGGGTTGAATGTTAAGGTGGGCACTACACAAAGCAACGACACGTTATAAGACTTTTAAAGATGCTTTTGCATCTAGCTGGATCCTATGCCAGAGAGAGGGGATGATTTTAAATTTAAGTAATATATTTTAACAACAACTTGAATCACAATTACTTACATTGAATGGATACATGAATCGAAGACGTCTGTACAGAACGTACGTAGACAACAGAGTGATAAGAACTACGATCGCGGTTCCGTCTTCTCGCTTGTCCGGAAGTAAAAAATGACGAACGAAATTAAGTCAGTTATATTGCCAGCTAGAGGGAACCGGAGCAGATAAGCATCGCAACCCATAAAAAAAATTAAAAAAAAAAAAAACATATTTAAAAAATTCTAGTGTATCGTTACACCCGTCCCGCGGCGGAAGCTTACGCGTTTTGGGTGGAGTAAAATTCTGCAGTGAGTAATGTTATCCCATCAGCTATAATTATTAGTTTTTTCGTTGTTATGAAGCTAGAAACGTTTATGAACATTACATGTCGATATTGTACATCGATAGAAGTCTTCAAAGTCTTCAAAGCGTCTACAAAAGAAAAACTGAACGCAAGGCATACACTCCATAAACGCTGGAAGCTGCGAAAGAGGACCTGAGAAACGAAACGTCTACACGACAACTAGCGAGGAAGTTTGGAATAAGTGATTCTGATCAAGCAAACAAAACGAAAGGAAAGCAAACGTTAAATACGTCGACGGAAAGACCACGTACTTTTCACTGTCCCGGCTGTGCTGAAAATTACAATAATCCGCCAACAGAAGATTGGATTCAGTGTCTAAAATGCGAGGAGTAGTGACATGAATCCTGTTCTTGTTATGAATGTTCTGGACACTTCATTTGAGACCTCTGTTAAACAGCATTACCTCCAATTCGAATATTATCCTTCAGGTTCTGTTTCACAAGCTACACAATTGTTCAATTAAGCATATTTTGCTCTAAAACTCATTATTATATGCCGAGAAACAACGGACATTATATTTATGTATACGATGAATGAAATAAAGAAAAAGAATTGACTGACACTTATGTTTTCATAATTTTAATAATAACGCTCAAGCTTACCCTACTGAAAACGCACTCTTACACCCTTTGCATTACTTTTATTTTTATTTATTTATTTATTTTTTTATTAAATTCGAAGTACAGCTTAGATTAGACATATAACTTTTGGACTCCGTTATATAGCAGGGAAAAGTAAGATGAATTGCCAGTTAAAATATGTATGATTGTAATTTGTGAAGTTTTATCCATTATATCGCTAATTAAACATTAAGTGCATAATCTTGCCCCATTTAATATCATTTGTGACATACTTTTTCATGGCAGTCTACTAGTGTTTATCATCGAGTACTCCATTGTTGTAATTTTATGTACAGGAACAACTAAATTCGCATTCCTGGGCTTCGCAACGCGATTCCTCACGTGCCAACAATAAAAAAATGAATAATAATAATTTCGTTCTGCGCATATTTCAGACAGTAAATGGACTTGAAGACTGAGAATGACGTGTGTTCCATACGTCAGTCTGCTTCATAGTTACACAATTACACCAGCAAACTTCTAGGAGATGTAGAAGTCGTCTTGAGGACTAAAAAGAGCTTACAAACCAATGCCCGGACACGTTATCCAAAGACGCTAAAGAGCTTCGAAGTTGATGGAGGGGATATCTAGCGGCGGGAGCTGGTGCCTGTAACTTGGACTCTCCGTAGCGTCGGTGAATGGCGTTTACGGGCATGGGTTTCTATGCTCATTTCTTTCCTCAACACCTAGAAGTTTCTTGATATACTTGTGTAATTCTGAAACACACTGACGTATGGAACACACATCCTCTCAAAGTCCGTTTACTGCCAGGAATTTGCGGAGGGCGAAATTTTGTGACAGACTTTTTTTATAGCTGGCATGTGAGTAATCGTGCTGCGAATTTTTTTTCGCCCAGCATATCACGTCCTGCACTATCTAATTGATGAGCAACTCTCCATGGTCATGAATTGTAATGGAATAGATAAAAGGAAACACATGCGAATCCTATGAGGACGACAGGCTGTAAGTAGAAGTAAACGTAATCGACACACTAACATAGGAAATAGGTTGAGTTCCTCGACAGAAGAGAAATAGTGAGCAATTAGGAAATCTACAGTTTGGACATGCTGAGGTTTTTATTTCTTGTGACAGATTACTGAAATTGGATGCAGAATAATATAGCACGCCTTTGTACACGAAGGTCTTAGAGGTGTGATCCAAATGCATAATGTACTTCTCGTTGGTTTTCAGCAATGAGTGAAAGCCTCTAACTCTTGGGAATAAGCTGTAAATTATTTAAAATCTAAAATCGTTAGGTCATTCAAAACGTTTACAGCGTTCCCACTTATGTTTTCATGATTATTACTCTCATTGCAGGGTGAAGGTATTGGAAGTGTTCTCCTACCCGCTCGGTTAGCCGTGCGGTCTAAAGCACCGCTTTACAGACGTCGAGGCGTACCGCTCACGGTTCGAATCCGCCCGGCGGATTAACGAAGGGAGTCGGACTGCCGGCCAGCCTGGATGTGGTTTTCAGGCGGTTTTCCACATAGCTCTCGGGGAATAGCGGGCGGTCCACAAGTTCCGCCTCCGTTACCCGATTGGCAAAAATTTCGTAAACCTTTACAATTTCACACATATAACAGTATACGCAGACATTTGGGGTACACAATTCCTCCCGGTATGCATGGGGTAGCGACAGGAAGGGCATCCGGCCACCCCTAAATATTAACACGCAAAATCCGAAATGACCAAAGCCGACCCTGCATGTGCGGGAAGAAGGGGCTCAAGAGAAAGAAGTGTTGGAAGTGTTCCCCTGTATCGAAGTTGTTACTAAATGTTGAATCATGCCTAAAATTTATTTGGACCTCAGTAACTCCCATTCACTTGTAATTCACAAGTAATAATGTTACTAATCCAAAGCACTCGTAACGTCAAGGAATGTTTTGAGTCACTGGAAAATTGGTAGTCCTTTTACTTCTTTCACAGAAATTGATGACTGTATTTCGTTCAGGCGAATGTGTGGCTTATTTAATCTTCAGTTTCAACATCCAGATAGGTGTATATTATCAATTTATGTGAATGGATCAAATATCCGAACGATTTTCACAGTTTACCTTTCACAGGTGTATGGCTATGTGACTCAGTGTCAGGTCCGAAGGTCGCTGTTTCGATCTCCAGTCATCATTTCCTTCCCCTCCGGCAGTGTTAATGATGTGAAAAATGCCGATTGTATATTACACTATAGATCCTCGCTTGTAAGGACGGCAGCAGCGTGCCACTCCGGATAGAACCATGTTATAGTAAAGTACTGTGATGTTCCAAACTATTCTGGGATTGTATAAGGAATTTATTATTCTACATCTACATCTACATATGCGTAGGATACTCTGCAAATCACATTTAAGTGCCTAGCAGACGGTTCATCGAAATACCATTATACTATTTACCTTTCATTCCATTCTCGAATAGCGCGCGGGAAGAAAGAACACCTGACTCTCTCTCTGTTCGAGCTCTGATTTCTCGTATTTTATTCTGATGATAATTTCTACCTATGTAAGTGGGATTCACCAATATATTTTCGCATTCGGAGGAGAATGTTGGCGATTGGAGTTTCGCAAGTAGCCCACGCCGCAGCGATAAGCGCCGTTGGTGTAATGATTCCCGTCCCAGATCCTGTATCATTTCCGTAACGCTGTATCGTGACAATACGAAACGAGCTGCCCTTCTTTGGACTCTTTCGATGTCCTCCGTGAAACCCACCTGATAAGGATCCCACACTGGGCTGCAATACTCCATAGATGGACGGACAAGCGTAGTGTATGCAGTTTCTTTTGTAGTTCTGTTGCATCTTTTAAAGGTTCTGCCAATAAAACGCAGTCTCTGGTTCGCCTTTCCCACGACATTATCTACGTGCTCTTTCCAGTTTAAGTCTGCAGTAATAGTAATTCCAAGGTATTTTGTGGAGTTTACGGCCTTCACGTTTGATTGATTTATCTTGTAAACAATGTTTAACGGATTTATTTTCGTACTCATGTGGACGACTTCACACTTCTCATTATTTAGAGTCAATTGCCAATTTTTACACCATACTGATATCTTATTCAGATCGTTCAGCAGTTGGTTTTGATCTTCAGATGATTTTGCTAGACGGTAAATGACAGCATCATCTGCAAACAAGCTAAGAGAGCTACTTAGATTTTCCCCTAAATCGTTTATGTAAATAAGGAACAGCAGAGGACCAGTAACACTACCCTGTGTAACGCCCGATATCACCTCCGTTGATTATTGGGGCGATCTAGAATTGTTTAATAACAGGTTTGAAGCCAAGATCGTTTTCTTCATTTAAACCAGTAATGTAATTAAATGAAGAAAGCGATCTTGGCTTCATACCTGTTATTAAATATCCTGGTATAGGTGATTGCCTTAGATTCAGTGGCCAGAAGTACAGAAGGTACACAATATTCTTGTACACATCATTTATAGCTTACTGAGACTGATAATTACTAGTAATGCAGACTGTTGTTTATAAAAATTATCATATATTTCAGATGCAGGAAACATTCTCACCTTGATTATCGAAAATGCATTCATAGAAGCAGTTAATTACATGAACGATTTTGACACTGAGAACGAAAAAGATGTGTTGCTACAGGGACAAATTGAAAGTATTGTTGCAAAAAGACGAAGCGGAAAGACAGACTAGCAGCTTTTCTCAAGTATTATGTTACAGATTCAGACAAACAGATAGAGGTATGTGAGGAGTCTGTTTATTGTGTCACCGAAACCAGGATGAAACTGCTTTGTGGCAAGTCTCCTAAAGACCAACGCGTATAACACAAAACAGGAACGCAAAAGAGGCTGACATACATCTATTCATGCCCATATTGCGTTATGTTCCAGTAAACAAACCCACAATGGAAACACAATGTTTGCTACTGAAGCAAAGAACTAACTATGAAATCTATGCATGAAATGTTTCTTTTCAAATATCCTTATAGTAATGTGTCTTACCACTGTTACATAAATATTTCAGTAATCATTGCCGTCTGAAATTTGGTACGCCCAGTGTAGACACATGCATTATGTTTGAAGATCTGAACGCTGAAGTGAAAAGCGATGCATTTAATGTTAGTGCTAAACAACAAGCTGCAGCAGAACTCTTAGATGCAACCAAGTTATGCACTGTGAGAGAGTATTTTCTTGCTTTGACATTTGACTACATGCAATCTGTACGGCTGGATAAGATATCAGTTTGGAACATGTATTATTATCGTCAACTGACAATACCAGTTTTCTCTGTGCATAAGACAAAAACTAATTTCATATCCTTTTACAACTACTAAGAAAAGTCCAATTGAAGTTTACTGTTTTCTCTTCCATTATGTCAATACCTGTGTCTCATCGCGTGTTATAGAACTCTTGTTGTTTTGTGACGGCAAATTTCTAGCAAATGATAGGGACTTCGCAGTATTGAGAAGACGACTGAGGCTGTGGACAGACTGTACACAATGAAGGACGTGTGTGATCACAAAGTCAGCTGCAGCGCTAAAGGAAATTTTAAAGCTACAATTGTTGAAAGTGAGTATGTTTATGACTACAACAACTGGTGGCCACATTATTATAAAAATACTAATTCCATAGGGACGTTGTTAAGGATGCTTTAGAGAGGAAAAGGTATCTTTCACAGTTTCATCTTTCATGGAATTCTGCTTTTCTGCAGAACAGATCGGAATAGTTATGGCAAAACCATTCATAGGAGGAATAATTCAACTTTCTTTGTTCCTTGGGCAACATATTTACGCGTCCCAGTACTTCCACACAGACATGCTTATCCAAATAGTGAGTGTCCATTCAATGAAAATAAAATTAAAAATATACGCAAAATACTCAAGTACATTCCCGACTGTAATGGATACAAAGCATTTTATGAGAAAATTAGTTTGGGACAAACTGACAAATGAGTAAAACTGCAATTTCTTATGTATGTATATTTCCCAGTATTATTTGCTGTTCAATGTATTCTGAAGGTTTTTTTTTTTTTTTTTTTTTTTTTTTTCAATGACGAAAATACGTTATTATATAGGCCAGAATTTTATACGTTATTATATAGGCCAGAATTTTATACGTTATTATATAGGCCAGAATTTTATACGTTATTATACACGCCAGAATTTTATTACATTAGAAGGAAATCTTAAGTTGACTTGGAAACAACTTAAGTCCTTTTTAAACCAAAATGAAAAAAGTGCAAATGAAGGAAGTATAAGATCATGCTTTTGTAATTACAGTCTTATGTAGTTTCGATGTATCATATAATGAAATAATTTAGTCCAATATTCGCTTCAGTAAGGTAATAGAAAGTTCTTTGTTGTTTCTGAAAAATGTAACTCTAGTGATTTAGGTCGTTTTGCAAATTCACGATTCAATTGTACTGCGTTCACCGTACGGACCCTTGGTAATCGGTGAAAAATGGAATACAGGGGAAAAATAAATGAGTAAAATAATACTATGTCTAATATAACAACAATATCTTATCATTCATTGATCTATGAAAAGAATTTCTCCGTAGACCTATCCAAATGGGGCACGACAGCTGTGCAGAAAATACGATTGAATATATTTGTTGTTTCACGAATGTCCTTGTTAAATAGCGCAATAATTCTTCATGTTGTGAAAGTGTAACATTTATATCTGATACGTCTAAAGTTTACTCGACTGATTATTAGTCACGTTGAGCTTGGTAACGTAAGTTATTCTTGGTACTGACCCTTATTTATGTAGTTCATAGGGCAAAAGTGATTTTTAGGATGATTAGCAGCAGACTAAATTGCTTCAACTAAAACTTCCTTTCCGGTACGAGTAAATGAAAATATTTTGCGACCTGGGACGTTTATAACTACAGTTCGATAAAAGCGTCGAGTGTTTTCTTTCGTTTCTCGCCACTTTCCCGCCGGACAAGGAGTTCCAATAAAGGAAACTTGGAAAGAAACTTTGCAGCGCCACGGGCAGATGAAAGTCCTGGCACGCACACACACACACACACACACACACACACACACACATACATACACACATTAGCACAGAGCACGGAGATCTGAAATAGGAGGAGAGGGAAAGAGAGAGACAGACCGGGAAATAGCCAGAGAAAAGAAGAACGAGAAGAAGAAAAATAAGAATCCTTGCGTACCAGTGGAGACTGTAAACGTTTCACAACATTCGTGAGGAATGAGTTTCTGCTCTGTTTCAGGCAATCCAGAATTATCTCAGAGCTTTTTCTATTTAGTTTAACGTGGATACCATGGTACTTGCTACGAAAACGAAGCATCCGTACTCTCCTATTCCAAGTCTGCCACCGAAGACTCGTCGACGACTGAACGACAGATTACGTACCTTTTCATTTCTATGCACCTAATGATACTACAACGCTATTTAAGGCCCTATAACCCACAACCCAAAACCAATACCAGTTGCTTGTGACGTTAGATATTCAACATTTCGTCTAATTATTGACGTAAGTCAAGAAATAAATATATATTATGAAAATGTATGTATGTATGTATGTTCCCATGTTTCATTACTTCTCCAAAACTACTGAACCGACGAAAACTGAACTTGGTACATATATTCTTTGCTATTAGGCAACAATCGCTGTCGGGGTAATAACCACCTAGGACATTCGTTTCAGGAGAAGTGATGTCATGAGTAATAAAAATTGCCGCATCATGCATAATGTTCTACGTCACTTGCTAAACTAATTGACCATTATAACTAAAGTGCGTAAAATTATTCCTTACTCCCGTAATCAGACAAATCTAGCTCTAAACATAAAATCATCAACGAAACCAAGTTCAAGAGCTATACCGTCATAACCAAGTAGGTTCATTAAAGATCGTCCCACCACGCTTAGGGTTTCTATTTATTGCATCTTAACCACTCCTCTTTGACGACGTATTTTACAGACGGTATTCACGTTTGGTATAAAGTGTATCAACGAAAATAAACCGTAGTACACAATAGAGAATAATATGCGTAATATACCACCCCATTACACATGATATGGTAAAAGATTACGACCTAACTACAGGTTTATATTTTCTGGCTATTGTTTTCCTAGTTTACAGAGCATAGTATGTCATTCTCAACGGAGAGATGATGTTGTTGTGGTCTTTGATGCAGCCCTGCACGCTATCTTGCCCTGTGCAAGTCTCTTCATCTGAGAATATGTTCGGCAACCTACATCCTTTTGAATCTGCTTACTGTATTCGTCCCTTGGTCTCTCTCTACGATTTTACCCCACACGCTTCCTTCTAATGCTAAGCTGACAATTCCTTGATGTTTCAGAAAGTGTCCAAGCAATCTATCTCTTCTCTTAGTCAGGATATGCCAGAAAATCCTTTTATCCCCGATTCGGTTAAGCACCTCCTCATTAGTTACGTGATCTACCCATCTAATTTTCATCATTCGTCGGTAGCACCACATTTAAAAAGCTTCTACTGTCTATTTATCTGAAGTACTTATCGTCCACGTTTCACTCCCATATAATGGTACACTCCAGACAAATGCTTTCAGAAAGGCCTTCCTAAAATTTAAATTAATATTGGATGTTAACAAGTTTCGCTTCTTTAAAAACGTTTTTCTTCCCATAGCCATTCTACATTTTATATCTTCTTTACTTCGGCCATCTGAAGTTATATTGCTACCCAAATAAAAAAATTCATCAACTACTTTTATTGTCTCATTACCTAATCTAATTCCTTCAGCATCGCATGATTTTCTGACATTGCATTCCATTACCTTCGTTTTACTCTTGATAATGTTCATCTTATATCTTTTCTTTCGAGACACAAACGGAGATATATCTTCAGATACTCAAGTGATTTCAGGCGTGCCCCAGAGGAGTGTTACAGAACCGTCGCTTCTTATATTCATACGGGGTGAATCACCTAATATTTGCACCGCAAATATAGCAGGAACGAAAAATGCGATTGATGTGCGGCTTTCACAGAATGGATTGGTAGTAAAGGACTAGTATTGTTAGCCAATAAACAGATAGTAAAAATACCTTGAATGTGTATTTTGATGCAAACATACATTTTTTCAAATGGAACAATGGTTGTCTGTATCATGCACTGGAATTTGCGGCACCAGCTGTGTACAAAGAATTTTGTATGACATTTTTATCATGTTTGGCAGTTACAACCATGGTCGGTGGTCACGAGACAGTGGGCCGTGCCCCAAAAGCGAGCCACTCGGCTACTCAGATACGCTGTCGCAGCCCCTGCCCCCAAAACTTTTAACGCTTGTAGCTGCCAAACTAAACGTGATAAAAATTCTTTGTACACAGCTGGTGTCAAAAATTCCAATGCACGACAGAAGCAATTCAAATTAAAAAACTGTATGTTCGCATAAAAATACACTTTCTAAGTAATATTGTAATCTGTCATTTGGCTAAAAATACGAGCTCCTGAGTGCCAATCCATTATTTGAAAACCGCACATCAGTCACACTTTCCGTTTCCGAAATATTTGCGGTGCAAGTGTTAGGTGATTAACCCTGTATAAATGACGTCGTAGATAACTTGAGATGTTCATTCACGCTTTTTGTGGATGCTGCTGTAGTTCATCTTGAGGTCGCAACACTGGAAAAAGGTAGCGAGCGAAATGCAGGAGAATCTGCAGCGTATCGACGCATGGTGCAGGAAATGGTAGTTGAGCCTCAACACATACAAGCGTAAAATTCCGCCTTTACATAGAAGGAATGATCCTTTATTGTATAACGGTGCAATAGCAGGACGAACACCGAAAGCAGCTACTTCCTTAAAGTATCAGGAAGTAGATTTTAAATAGAACGGAGATATAACACACTACTGGCTATTAAAATTGCTACATCAAGAAGAAATGCAGATGATAAACGGGTATTCATTGGACAAATATATTATACTAGTACTGACATGTGATTACATTCTCACGCAATTTGGGTGCATAGATCTTGAGAAATCAGTACCCAGAACAACCTTTCTGGCCGTAATAAAGTCCTTGATACGCCTGGCCATTCAGTCAAACAGAGCTTGGATAGCGTGTACAGGTACAAATGCCCTTGCACTACAACACGATACCACAGTTCATCAAGAGTAGTGACTGGCGTATTGGGACGAGCCAATTTCTCGGCCACCATTGACCAGACGTTTTCATTTGATGAGACGTCTGGAAAATGTGCTGGCCAGGGCAGCAGTCAAACATTTTCTGTATCCGGAAAGGCACGTACAGGACCTGCAACATGCGGTCGTGCTGAAATGTAGGGTTTCACAGGGATCGAATGAAGGGTAGTGCCACGGCACGTAACAAATCTGAAATTTAACGGCCACAGTTCAAAGTGCCGTCTATGTGAACAGGAGGTGACCGAGATATGTAACGAATGGCACTCTCTACCATCAAGCCGGGTGATACGCCAATATGGCGATGACGAATACACGCTTCCAATTTGCCACCGCGATGTCGCCAACACGAATGCGACCATCATGATGCTGTAAACAGAACCTGGATTCATCAGAAAAAAATGACTTATTGTCATTCGTGCACCCAGGTTCGTCGTTGCGTACACCATCGCAGGCGCTCCTGCCTGTGATGCAGCGTCAAGGGTAACCGCAGCCATGGTATCGTTTACGGTCACGGCTGTAAGTAAAAAAAATTAAACCAACTATTATTTTATAAAACTCCATGTTACTCTATTTTCAATTAATTTTTTGACAAACTCATCACTGGTAGTATCGGAGTGGAACTCAAATTACGAATAAAGCCTTTAAACGGAAATGCTGTAGCCAATTATCCCCCTGGACAAAGAGTCAGACAAAGTGTCGCATTCCCCTCTCTTTGTCAACACCTCCTGGAAAATCTTATTGGAAAGAATACTTTGATCTGTAAAACGGATAAATTCCGCGGAACATTTCGTGCTTAACTAGTAAGGCATCTGACATGGCTTTGTCGCAGATTACGTGTCGTTTCTTAATGACATCGATTATTCAGCAGAAGTGATGGAACTGCAGTTGTAATCTCCTTTCTTCCGAGATCAATTCTGAACTGCGAAGAAAGTTTGCGTCAAAGAGAAACTGTGCGCGGTACTGGGATTCGTAGCTGCTGTTTTGGGTGCTATACAGACTGTCGTACATTGTGGAATTAGAGAATTGAGGAGCTACCGGACTGAAATTAAGAGTAACAGCTGGCAAAAAGCGCCTGTGATTTGCAGAAGACCATACAATGGTCATGAGCCAGTCGCGATCTATCAAGGTCTCATTTTTCCGAAAAGTAAACCATTAGTTGATTTACGATACGTGTTGCATACATTCTATGAGCTCTGATACATAATCTTTCAGACGAACCGTACTGCTTTTCCCAAAATCTTTTTGACATTTGAATTTCGTCTCGAGAGCCGAGTGAGACCTTGTAGCTCGGGAAGGAGGTATTACAATTTAATTAATTGTACGCCAATTCGTCACATTAGTTGCCACCATTGCTGCACTGCATAAAAATATATTTGTTGTGATAAGAATGTGCACCTTATTGTAAAAAAAAAAAAAAAAACAAAAAAAACAAAAAAACAAAAAAAAAGAGAGAGTTTAAGAAACTTGGAAAGCTGTGACGACGTTGTCATTCAGTCATGAATCCATGAGGGACAAAAGGGAAAGGAAATCACTACTATCAAGAACTTCCTCCACCTTCTCCGCCAGTCCATCCGGTTGTTGGCCTGGGGTAAAATCGCCAAATTGTCTTACATTCTTCTGCCATGAGTGCAACAGGATTAAAACGTAGGGCTTAGTACAAGCCCCAGGAAAAAAATTGTTTCCCTAGTATTACCGTTAACGACACAAAGAGAAAATGAGAGAGAGAGAGAGACAGAGAGAGAGAGAGATACAGACATACAGATAGAGATAGTTTTCCCACCGTAAATGTCAAAATTGTCAGCCTTTCTTACTGATATAGTGCTTCAGTCGGATATAGATTTCGTTTCCAGGATGATCATCCTCAGTGCAGTTACAAGTCCAAAATTTCTGTAAAGTTGAAGTACATAAATATATCAGGTGGGCATTATACGGTCGGGGGTTCGAATCACCCCTCGGGCATTGATATTTGTGCCGTCCTTAGTATTAGCTAGTTCATAAGTAGTTTGTGAGTTTAGGGACTGATGACCCCGTAGTTAAGTCCCACAAGCTCTACAAACATTTGAAAATGTTTTGGGCATTATATGTTTTACAATAAATTACATGTTCAACAGTTAAACATGTAATGCACACCCTTGAAACGAGACTGCCATTTCGTTTCATTGCTCCACTGTCTCATTATGTCAACGAATGAAATTTGAATTGATTCATTTGGTAATTGCCAGCAACACTTTCTGGAAGGTGTTGCAGACTGTAAATGCAATTTTAGAAATAGAGATGGCGAAGGCGCACACTTTATTTTGTATCACTCTTGTTATAAGTCACTCTCCTATTTTCCCCATCCTTGTGTGTTACTGAGTGCGAGTGGAATGCAATAACATTTCATTGGGTGTTGGTAAAATGGACAATATTGTAATCTTTGGTTGTGCCAATGTAGCTAGTGGCGGCAAGGACTGCCTAGCAGCGAAGGTTTTGTTTGAGCTTTGCTCAAGCTTTGGCCAAGCCAGGGGTTTGTGAAGGCGGTGGAGTAACGGAAACTCGGTGTCCAACCAATCAGGGCGCTCCACCTCCGTGAATTTGGAGATGGTTGGCCCTGGTGGCGCCCAGCGGGAGAACGGATCCTGGCCTGATGGAGTGCGGACATGAGAAGAGCTGCTCGTTGGTGTCGCGGAGAGTTTAATAACGATTTGGTGAGAATCTTCAGCAATGTTGCTCATGGTGACGCTATCACCACCGGTTGTTAGGGGACGTAATCAATAGGTATCAATTTTAACATTTTTTGGGGGAATTCAGGTGATAGAATCAGATCGAGATGGTGTGTGCTTTGTCATGGGTCAAAGTAGCTGCTAAGTCGGTTATTTGTTGAATTATCATTGGGAGTACTAGTTCGTTGAACGGGGTTTTGTAGTTATTTTGGTAGATAATCATTTTTAGGGGCTTTCTTAAAATTTATAGTGATATTCATACAGGGTGTTTCACTAAGTGTGTTTGCCTCTGTAACTTATAAAATAATATGTGACGGGAAATTTTAATGTGGTAGGTCAACACAAGAAATGTTACACTTTCTGCGTAGCTATGAACATAGTTTAATGTATCATTTTCCAAAGAGTTACAGCACAAAGGTATATTTTTTTAAATGGAACAATAGTTTTTTCTATTGTGCATTGGAATCTTCCAAATCAATTTAAACTACATTCCTATCACTGTTAGTTTCGGAGCTACAACCTTTCAAAGTTTCAGGGTGGGTGGCTGTGTGGTGGGTGATGGATGTTATGGCGGTGGGAAGTTGATTTACATCAGCTGTTCAAATGTGTGTCCATGTTCCTCAATGCATACTGCAATGCGCCGTCGAAAGGCTCTGCGGACGAGATGTAACTAACATCGCCGGTGTGACGGAGCGACATGCGTCCTCGATGCGCCGATTTAGATCATCTGGGGATGTGGGCTCAGTGACATAAACACGATCCTTTAGATATCCCCACAAAAAGAAATCTACTGGTGTTAAATCGGGCGACCTTGCGGTCCATGAATGAGGACCATGGCGCCCCAACCATCTTCCTGCAAATCTGTTGTTTAGTTCTTCCACAACAGCACGCGCAGAATAGGCTGGCTGACCATCGAGCTGCATCCACATAGGGACTCTCGTGTGTAGACAAACATGTTCAAGGAGATGTCGGCTATAAAAGCGCGATATAACTCACCTGTCAGTGTGCCTGGGAAGTAGTGTGAACCGATGATTTCATCCCCAAGGATACCACACCACACGTTAATAGACCACCTACGTTGATGGTCGACAGGTCGTAACCACCGAGGACTTCTGCGGCCCAGTATTTCATGTTATGGCGATTCACTGCACCATAATTTGTGAACGTGAGCTCATCAGAGAACATAACACTTTGTAAAGACTCCAGCGTGAAATTACGCATGGCCCACTAACAGAATGTCACTCTTGCACGGAAATGGTTCCCATGCAGCTCCTGGGTCAGTGACAGGCAGTACGGGTGAAACCTGTGGCCGTCTACTATACGCCACACAGATGTGAGACTGACACCAGCGACTGCAGCAATGGCTCGTAAGCTGACATGAGAATCGTGATGTAGTGTAGCTAAAGCAAACACTTCCGTCCGCTCACTTCTTGCAGGTCTTCGTCTGTTACTGCGGCGCATTACCAAAGATGATGATGATGATTGGCGTTTTAGGGCGCTCAACAGCGAGGTCATCAGCGCCCGCGCATTACCAATCTGCCTGTTTCCCAAAGTCGTTGTTCGGCACGTAAGAACGTAATGGCTGCCGGGGCTCTTCGCCTAGGATATCTCACGGCATACCCCGTGGTTGCTTCAGTGACATCGTGTCGGCACTCGCCGAGCATCAGCAACATGTCAACGTACTCGTCGTTCGCGTATGCCATCGTCATCCAATGTCAGTAACTGTGGTATATTGAGCCCCGGTTGTTTGTGTGGCTCCAACTGTCGGGTATACGGCCGTGTGCGGCGACAGTCGGCAGTCTAACAGCGCATCGAGAAAGCTTTTCGCTCCGTGACACCGGCGACGTTACAACTCGGCAGCACCACATTTAGAAGGCGCAGAGTTTGTGGTTTCTTCCCCTGAAACGTTGAAGGGTTGTAGCACCCAAACTAACAGTGATAGGAATGTAGTTTAAATTGATTTGGACGCAGCTGGTTTCAACGAATCCAATGTACGATAGAAAAAACTACTGTTCCATTTGAAAAATTATATCTTTGTGCTGTAACTCTTTGGAAAATGTTACAATAAACTATGTTCATAGCTCCGCAGAAAGTGTAAGATTTCTTGTATTGACCTACCGCATTAAAATTTCCCGAATCTTGCTAGGAGGCCCATTCGGATGAAGTATGAGATGATGGTTTTCAGAGTCCTTTTAGTGTGCTTGGGGATTCCGTAAATGGAGCAGTTTGTACAGTTCCACATGCAGTTGTCGTACACTTTGCTGTGCACTATACGTACACCATCTGTGCATTATCCATCAGCCTCTCGCACCGTGATAGAGCGGGAGCGAAAGCGACAATCGTTCTCGGCTCGTCATGTGGGACTGTACAACGCTCCATTTAGGGAATGGGAATTCCTCAGTGCCCTTACTCACTGCCCTGACATAGCCCCTGGGTCAGACCGCATCCACAACCAGATGTTACAACGCACCATCTTCTAGCCATGTTTAATCGCATTTGGAGCGATTGTATTTTCCCCTCTCAAATGGCAAAAGCCCCCACGAATTGGACAACTACCGACCCATCACTCTCACCAACGTTCTTTGCAAGTTGCTAGAACGTATGGAGGGCCGGCAGCTATTCTGGCTCCTTGAGTCTCGGGATCTACTATCTCCATGACGCCGGCCGCGGTGGCCAAGGGGACTGAGGCGCTCCAGTCACGGTCTGCACGGCCACTACGGTCGGGGGTTCGAATCCCCCCCTCGCACATGGATATTTGTGCCGTCCTTAGGATTAGTTTGTAAGTTTAGGGACTGATGACCCTGTAGTTAAGTCCCATAAGCTATACAAACATTTGAACATTTATCTCCATGCCAGGGTGGTTTCCACAAAGGACGCTCAACCTTGGATAATCTGGTCCACCTTGAGTCTGCCATCCGCACACCATTTTCAAGACGCCAACATTTGATAGCTGTCTTTTTTTATTTAAGACTTATGACACGACCTGGCGACACCACATTCTTAATACGTTACACGAGTGGGGTTTTCGGTGCTTGCTCCCCTTATTTATCAATTTTTTTTAGCACTGCGTACCTTCCATGTACAGTTCGCGTAGTTCTTTGCACATCCAGGAGAACGAGGTTCCCCAGGGCTCTGTGTAGAGTGTTTCCCCATTTTAGTCGTTATTAATGACCTAGCAGCAGCAGTAGGATCGTCAGTATTTCCCTCCTTATATGCTGACGACTTCTGCATCTAATTTAGCTCCTTGAATATACGTGTTGCTGAACGCCAGCTGCAGGGAGCCATACGCAAGGACCAGACATGGGCTCTCTCCCATGGGTTTCAGTTCTCTGCCGCCAATATGTGTGTCATGCACTCTGTCGGCGTCGAACAGTCCACCCACATCTGGAGCTTTACCTTGACGGCCAGCTACTTACTATAGTAGAAACGTATCGTTTCTTGGGACTAGAGTTCGACGACCGGCTGACATGGATTCCTCATATTCGTCAGCTTAAAGTGCTGGCTGCACCTTAATGCCCTACGCTGCCTCAGTAACACCACTTGGGGCGCAGACCGCAGTCCGCTGCTGAAGTGCTATAAGGCAATAGTTCTGTCATGACTGGACTACGGCAACGTTGCTTATGGTTCAGAATCGCCGGCAGCACTGCAGTTGTTGGACCCAGTCCATCAGTGTGGGGTTAGACTTGCGATAGGAGCTTTCAGAACAAGCCCTGTGAATAGTCTCATTGTGGAGGCTGGGGTGCCTCCTCTGCGTATCAGGCGCCAACAACTGATGGCGAATTATGCTGCTACCGTCCATGGTCTACCTAACCACCAGAACCAAAGTCTCCTTTTTCCCAATACAGTTCTCCACATTACGCAAAGGCTACCGAGATTGACAGCTTGTGTTCGAGTTTGGTCTCTTCTGAGTGAACTGGAGTCTGTTTCCCTATATCTCTCTTCCCAGTCGCGTACACCACCATGGTGTATACGTCGGCCTCACCTTCAACTGGAATTGTCACATATCTCCAAAACCTCAGTTCGCCCTGAGACACTACGCTGCCAATTTTTATCAATTATTGATGCATTCCATGGCCCTTCAGTAGTCTACACCGATGGCTCAATGGTAAATAGTCGTGTCGGCTTTGCCTATACGCTTGCAGGACATACAAAGTTATGCTCTCCGCCGGATGCGTGCAGTGTATTCATTGCAGATCTGGTAGCTATCCATCACGCACTCGAACATCTCCATTTCTGCTCCGGCGTCCTTAGTCATCTTTAGTGATTCCCTGGGCCGTCTAGAAGCCATGCTTTGGTTGTTTCCCAAGCCATGCTTTGGTTGTTGCCATACAAGAGTCCATATACGCCATCGAACAACGAGGGCAGTCAGTGGAATTCCTTTGGACTCCAGGGCACGTCTGGATAGAAGGCAACGAGCTGGCCGACAGACTCGCAAAAGAGGCTACCAATAAACCTATCCTCAAAGTAGGTGCTCCACCTCCTGGAGATCTCCGTTTGTGGAGTACTGAATGGCGCACCCTGCAAGTGCCCAAAAAATTGATGTGTATAAAGGAAATGACAAACGTCTGGGGGTCCTCTATGCGAAATCCTCGCAGGGTCTCGGTCGTCTCCTGCCGGCTTCGCATTCGCCATACTTGGCTGATGCTATCGCGATGACCTACCTCATAGTTGCTGTGGCGCCCATTTATCAGTTGCCCACATTTTCGGATTGACCTAACGTAGCCGCTCAGAGGCAGCTTTTTAATCCACCTCACGCCTTCAGCTTGGTTTCAGCGGACAATGCCCCCACGGTTGATTCAGTTTTAAGTTTTATTCGTGCGACCGGATTGTATAGTGCCATATGAGTTTTATTGAGTGTCCACTGTTTTGCATTTACCTAATACTTTTAGGTAGGTGGTTTTAAAGTGTAAGAGAGCGACCAGACGTTCTACATTCATGTCTGTGCTCACCCGGCCAAGTCACTCTGGTATCCTCTTTACACCTTTGTCTTCTATTACCAGTTTTATATTTGCTTCTTTCATTTCTTGGCGTGTTAACCCCTTTGCTTGGTGAATTTTATAACATTGTTTTATACAGCTTCTTAGCGAGCTTTCCTATACCCTTTATAGTTGGAACAAGGGACTGATATCCTTTGTCCTTTAGTCCCATTTAAAATCAAACCACCAACATCATCAAACTACCTTTGTTGACGACGCCGGCAGTGCCGTACGTGCCTTCTGAACAGTCTTATTTTTAATGATCGTAAGATGCACTAGCACTGACTAAGGACGGTTAGGCCCATCTACAAATAATATTTCCTTGCTCAACACAATCCTTTATTAGTATAAACAATTTCAATGAAATACACAAATATTTAGGAATATTCATCAGAAATTATGAACGATTTTTTTAAAATACATTTCCCCTGGCCTTTTGTTTACAAGGATCATAATGTTTAGTAACTTGAAATAAGTTTAGGTAATTGCAACAAGTATCCAAACAAAGTGCAAACCTTTCCAGTATTAAGAAAAACAGTTAAGTAAAACAGGGGCAAGTTTGAAGAGCCAGGGATATAGTAAGAAAAATCTCAAGGAACGGTATCTCCATAATGCTACAACAACTCAACTGAAGAGAAACACGCAATCCCACAGCGGCCACCTAGACCTCGTGCTACCACAGAGACACAACTCATTGCGTTCGTCTCCCCTTGGCTGTGTGGCTCCACAGCATGTAGCAGCGTATGAACAAGCACATTACAACTAAGTTAAGAACAAAGAATAGTTCAATTAAATAAACAGAAAATTACCAAGGACAGGGAATCTTAAACGACCATTAATGACCCGATAAAGAGATATGAAAAAACTGCTCATGGCTTTCAGCCTCAGTTTTCATGAATAAATCACGTAAAGATCACCTTAAGCTGAAGGCTATGGGATTAATCACTGCAGCGTCACTGACACTCTTCGGTGCGGAAATAAGCTACCAGATACACTTAAAATGAACGAAGAGAGGTGCCCACAAACTAGCTGTAATCAAATTATTGATACAGATCACCCGACTATTATCTTAAGCCGCGGCGGCGATTAGATGTAATGTAAGTTTTTAGTGCCCAATTTCACTCGGAAACAACCACTGCCAGCCGCTGAATAATATGGATCAGAGCTTGCTTCTGCAACACATCAATAGCAGGTTAACACATGTTCAGAATACCTTCATCAACACAATAAAGTTCACATGAATTGTGCCTCCACGCACGAACGCTTAGACGCAAACAGAGGCCGCACTATGCTGTGCTTATCCGTTCTGACTGCTTGAACAATCACAACTGCCTCACATATACAACCAAGGTCACTTCACTCCATAAAAAAGACACTTAGGCCGGTTACCGCCGACAGCATGAGCTCCAGAACCCAAGTAAATATCCAAAGTCAAGTATGCCCGAATCAATGTGGACATGCAGGAAATGACTTTGAATCAAACCCCCATGCGCGGTTACTACCGCTTTCTGACACCCCACCGTGCTTTGGCTACCAGCTCTCGGTACCGACTCTCCATTCGCACACACAACCCGGCAGGCGCCAGGATAACAGTGGCAAAAGACCTCACAAAACCAAAGATAAAACTATTTCAGACAAACCAAGATATCGAACCCAAGCCTTCTTTCTGCGGTTTTCGGGCTAATGTTTCCCTTGGAGCTCAGAACGGACGTAAGGAACGCAGCTGGGGCTCGGCGTCGGTCCTCGTTGCAGACCTGGCTCCTGAAGACTACCAGCTTACAGCCTCCCTCCCTACAGAACAACGGTACGACGTTTTGGGCTGGATGAGTGTGCAGTCCTAAGTATCGGCTGAGCACCAAGAACCGCAACATCGCCGGAACGAGGTTTAGAAGGCGCAGCAACATGCGACAATTGCAGCATGACGCACGGACACGCGCATCACAGTCTAACATATACAGACACCACACTCCCACAGATTTTTGTTATACGCTGCGATAGCAGCGCTCCAAGCGGCCGGCAAGCTACGTTTCTGAATACGATAGTTGATGAGTGCATATAGTATCGTTTAGATTGACGTCAGCATACTTTTTACATTAGGGAACGTATGTAGTGCCTTATAAATAGGTAATAATTTGAAAATAGTTCCCCATTTGTCTTTCTTAGTTTTCATAAAATTCCTGATAAGGTACGAAATGGTACATTACAGGACAGTTAATTTATAATCATGCTGTAACATACAGGCTTTAAATGAGTAATTTCATTTTCTATTAAAGATAAAAATGCCTAGGAAACACTAGGAGACATGCCCTTTAGCTGAGAGACGTCAATTTCTACGCAGGAACATTAAGTATTCTTCATTACAATTCCAGTAAAATCTGTGAGGGTGGAACATAGAAAACGTATATAGAATGCAATAAATACGGTATTTGACATACCAAATCAACCATCACAGCTGTAGCTGAAGGAAAATCGTCACAGACATGGCAATATAACGATAAAGCAACCAAACTGTTTTCCAACAAAGAAGAACTCAATTCCACAATTGTTGCTACATCTGAACCACAAACGGAAAGAACCATCAAAACATTGGTTTTTTAAAGCTAAAGTAATTACACTTAAAATAATATGCACATATAAGAAAGACGAGTGACGTGTAAAAATGTGAGACTCATTAGACTCCGTACCGAATTGACACGTCAAAAACTGGCTGTCATAGTAAGAACAGACCATAATAGAAATTTATTAAACCATTATGTTTACATGCTACTTACTTTTAGCGGAATACGCTGCAAATATACACATATTCTTAAGTATTTGTCCATGACAGAGTTGTTCTTTATACCATTGAATCATTTAAATGAGGCTGTTTTATATTAATTTCCGTATTATGTCTGTCTCTCGATATTTTAATAATGCTTGTAACGCAAAAATTATAGTAAGTATTTCGTTAATTAGGTACAAAAGCGATTATCAACAAACATCACTGCTTTGGCAGCTTGCCCACCGCTATGAGCGCTAGTGTCGCAGCAGCTGTCAGTTGGTAACAACTTTTACAGCAGTGAGTGTCGTGACTGTATATGTTAGCCTGTGCGCGAATGGCCGACACAGAGACGAGCACCCTTTGGTATACTGATTTACCAAGCCGCAGATTGTTGGTCGATCCCGTCTGTCGGTACTCAATGGCAGCAGCAATAAGAATTAGCATTGCTCGTTACGTAAGGGAAAGCTTGAAATTGTGAGAGCTTACTGTAGGGAATGACTCATAGCTAAATATTTAAGCAAGAGAGTGGCACCTGTGCAGGAATCTTCTGCTCTGTGGGATAAAACACATTTATTACTCTTAATGGTGGAAGGGTCTAATATATGACTAATTTTGTGGAACGGCGACAGGATAACTGCGATGTTTTCATATTGTTATTCATGTTCTTCTGTAGTCTCTAATCGTGAAATTATTCTGACACTATATAAAGTTTTATCAGTTGCTAGGACGTTGTTGGTTATTTACAGTTCCCTATCAACACCAGCTGTCATAAGCTAGCCGTGTAAATTTTCTAAGCTTCGTCCGAAGTGTCCCGCACCACAACATAAATTAAAATTTGTAGGAATAATTCCATTAAATAGTTCATCAAAAATAAATACGAGCGGGGTATGCAAAATAGTCTGTAGCCGTTACTAAAATTTCATCAGAGTTACACACAGGCACTTCTATTTGCTGTTCTTAACTCTTACTGAAAAATATTAATAATCCACTGCCTTCTAAACACTGGTTTTCGACATTCACACTAAATACAAATATAATGTCACATTCGAAGCTAATCAGTAGTGATTCAATCTGAATAAAATTGTTTCTTGAAATAAGTCGAAATTCTTCACAAGGATCAAATTTCTCTTGCTATCAAATATTCTTGACCATTAATAAATCTTCATAAATGCAAGATATCTTTCAACATTAACAAATATTTTTTCTTCTTCGTGTTAATACAGCGTCAGTTTAGCAAGAAAAGTGAACATGGACAACTAGTTTGGACTGAATCTGAAACAAGACTAACTATAATGAAATATTATTTTCTTCTTTGAAAGGATTGAAGCGCAGCATGAAAGAAAACGCAGCAGCATTCGTAGACCTGTAGCTGTCAGTTAAATTTTAGTAGTGGTCGTCTGCTGTAATGTTGGCTGCGGCGGCGACGACGCTGCCCTTGTTGATTGCGGCGCCTCGATCGTACATGAAACATACAGAAACAAAAAATTTTAAGCATCATATTATAAAAAATAACAATATTTACATAAACATCAAATATGTATGCATTTTAAATAAAATGTTCGTTTTCTTTCATTTTTTATTCAAAACAGGGCTGACATAGGAAAATTTAGTAGGACTATCTTGTTCCACTATAGTAAGTAATTACTGGTTTGATTAATGTATTTAAATAAATTGGGTCCTGAATCAATTCACAAAATATGAAAATTAAAACAAGAACAATACAGGATCTTATTTCCTCACTTGGTGAAGTTGGTAATAAGGAGTGCGAAAGTCTAACTCAGAGGTGGACACAAATCGGCTCAATGAGCAGCGCTCCGGCTCAGGCTGGAAAAAGAGCAGCGTTCGCGCTCGGCCGGTAGTTATTCTAGTTGCCGCTAGAGGTCTGGATGCTTGCTGGCGCACGTAGTTCGCTCGTATCTTTATAAGATATTTGCCGGCTCGACTGCACGCACAGGACATTTTAGAGAAGAGTTTTCAGTATTATGTTTATAAGTTACTTAGCATTTTTCAGGAGATACCCTTAGCAGTGGAATCTGTTCATTTGGGTTTGATAGTAAAGATTTTGCATTTGCACCGTTACCTATATAAGTTATTTTATAACGCACTCAGCCAGGTGCATTTCTGCGGTTACGTTAGCGCGTTGGCTGCGCATAACGCCATCTAGTCTTTTCAGCAGGAACTACGTGATGGACGCCAGCTGCTCGTGGCTCTGCTCCCGCTCAGGCAGGAGGCTCCGAGAGCGCGGCTCGCTCATTGCCCACCTCTGGACTCTTAACTCTTAATGTTCGTGGAATGATTCCTAATGCATTAACTGTGCAGATCCTTACAATAAAGTGTCATGCATACCACTTGACGGGAAAGAGTGCTGTGATCATTAATATAACGCCGAGCTGCGGATCCGTTACCCCGTGCGGCTGCAGGCGTGCGACTGCGTCGATGGCGTCGTACTGGTGTGCAGCGGCAGGCTGCTGTTAACCGTACAGTAGTGAGCGCCTCTGTAGGCAGGTTCCTAACTGGCGCACTTGCTTGCTGTCCCTTGCCTATAGACAAATCGCACGTTTCGTCTTGTCAAGACAAGAGAAACAAGAGCCAGGGTATTGGCAGACTAACAAAAGACAAATATTCCCATGGGCCAATACAGTACGGCAGAAGTGGTTGACTACTTAACTAACAGTACAGTTACGTTCAACCTGCCTTCCAACTCTTCACAAGAACTAACTGAGGTCAGACCAAACTCTAAGTACCAAACTCGACCAAGCCTAAGGGCGAAGTTCTACACTCTACCAGATAAGATTAAATTAATACTTAATTATATCCATAATAGAAATGAGGTCGCGGTTGTATACTTAATTATTTTGTCAAGTAGGCTCAACCACAGAGATCATGTATAAAAACATTAAACTATGACGCGTTTCAAGGGTCAAGCCCTCATCATCAGATAAACTATACAAGAATCTTAAAACCCGAGAAAATAAAAATCTAAAAGTTAATAAAAGAAAACGTGGTTATTTCCCTTGTAACCATGTCTCCACAGAAAGCTCCTCAGCATACTGTGCTTCGTCAAGATTTAAAACAGACCCCAGCATTGGCGGGGCATAACACTAGTGAAATGCACGGAGTCAACACCACGAGTGGGGCGCACGTATGCATATGAAAACAAAGACTTATAAATACCTAAGATCATCCACAAGGTAGTAGGTACATTCAGGTGTCGCGAAATCGTTGGTACAGTTAGACAAAGGTTGAAATTAAAATAAACGACTTTTGTTATAACAGGTCCACAAAGTTTTTAAAAAAAGCTGTATGTATTGCCTTGAACTTGTTCATTTAATGAAACGTCGCTTTTAGCGTTATGTATTGTAATCTCCAGCTGTTCTAGCAGATCTAACTTTCTTCCCTTATCCTGTTTATGCAAAATCTTAAAGTCATCTTCAATCCGCTGTAATGAGTGGCCAGTTTCGCGGGTATGCATAGCTACAGCGGACTTGTCAAAATTATTAAGTCGGAAGGCGTCCATATGTTCCTTGTACCTAACTTTAAACGAACTACAGATCTGACCAATGTAGTTGGCATTGAAACTACTACACTGCTTTGTCATATCTATCAGTCTCTTGGCTTAAGTTATTTCCTAATTTATGATGTAATGTATTATTAGTTTTAAAACCAGCTTTTACATTAAAAGGTTTTAGTATGTTGGCCACTTTCTGAGATAGATTACCAAAATACGGAACCATTACCCTTTTGATATAATCTGTGCCTTTTATATTTGATTTCACACGTTATTTCTTTCGTAGTTATTCACTACGTTTTCTTGGTAACCATTCGCCTTAGCAACTGTCTTATAATGTTAAATTCAGTGGTTTTGTCTTTTTCGTTCATTGGCACTTTGAAGGGTCTATCGACTAAACAGAGTAGAACAGAAGGTTTTTGGCCATTGGGGTGACAAGAGGTGTTATGTATTAGAATGTCGGTTGTTGTAGGTTTCCTACATACTTTAAATAAGTGTCTGCCATCCTGCTTCGTAATGTTAAGGTCAAGGAACTGAAGTGTGCCATCCTTCCCTTGTTCAACGGTAAAATCGATTTTCTCACGTAGGCTGTTAAATTTATTAACACTTTCAGTAATTTAAGTTTGTCCTCCACCTATCAGTAGCAACGTATCGTCAACGTAGCGTTTATCATATAAGGTTTTATCAACTGGGTGCTGCATATTAGATTAATACTTGTTCCAAAAATCATATACACGACATTTAGTAATGATGTGGAACGTGTCAGTTTTGTAAATGCTAATGATAATCAATATTTTAAGGATTTTTTATTTACATTTATATGAATTTAATTTTATGTTTTATCTAAAAATTCATCTACATTGTAGAAGGAATTGCCATTTAGAAATTCTTTTAATTTCTTTTTAAATACTAGTTCGCTATCTGTCAGACTTTTGATGCTACTTAGTAAGTGACCAAAGATTTTTGGGGCAGCATAATTAACTCCTTTCTGTGCCAACGTTAGATTTAACCTTCAATAGTGAATATCACCCTGTCTCCTACTGTTGTAGCAATGCACACTGCTATTACTTTTGAACTGGGTCGGATTGTTAATCACAAATTTCATGAGTGAATACATATATTGTAAAGCTACAGTGAAGATCCCTAGATCCCTAAATAAATGTCTGCAGGATGCTCTTGGGTGGGCTGCAGCAATTACTCTTTTTACACATTTTTGTACTTTTTTACTCAATGATGAATTACCCCAGAATATTATCCCATATGAAATTAGTGATTGAAAATAGGCATAGTAAGCTAATTTTGTGAGATGTATATCACCAGAGCGAAGGCACCAATGTCCTCACTCCACGAGAGTGAAAATACGAATCTCCTTTTCTGCCAGAAACTGCTATATCCTCCCAACTCAACTTCCTACCACCTCTCCTCGTTCTAGCCAATGCGAGCTACTCGATTCCAGCGGTAGGTAATTGTGAAGCAGATGCTGTAATCCACGTGGAGTGCGGGGTAATACCCAGAGTGGGCCTGTCATTGACCTGTATTTCCGCGCGCGGTAATATCGTAACTTTTGGCGGGAGCTGCCATTCTCACGTTTCCCTTCCGCCCCTGGAGCGTTCTCGGAAGCTGCGTTCTGCGAAGCAGAGAGACCCCGTGGATTCAATGTCTGCTCCAGCGAGACGACGCCCAGCTGATTCTGTTTCCACAAATGTGGTTCCCAGCCCTCGCTTCTCCCGTCCAGGACTGCCAGACCGCTCTTCACAAAACCTCTCCCTTATAATTCATACATTGGAGTACTTGTTTGATTTCTGTATGCCAATGGTGACATTTGTGTTGGGTGAAGTGAGTGTGTTGGGTAGAATGAGGATGCGAAACCTCTCAGGTGGAAGGAATATATAGAGGAGGTATACAAATGAAGGCTATATTCCACAAACGGAAGATGAAGTACAAGAAGATTAGATAATATACTGCTAGAATAACTTGACTGAGGACTAAAGAATTTGAGTAGGAACAGCATCCCTGGAGTAGATGATATTCCGTCTGAACTTCTTATGTCGTTAGGAGCAATTCATGAAGAAATTGTTCCACCTGGTACGCAAGATGTATAAGACACAGGAAATACCATGCAACATCAAGAAGAATATAGAAATTCCTAAGAAAGCAAATGCAGACAAATGAGAAAATTACAGATATATTAGTTTTATATATCATGGTTGCTAAATACTGCGAGGGTGAAGGTCGGGGTGAGAGTTTAAAAATAGGGAAAGTTTAATTTTTTTTTAAACTCACAACCACCAGCTGCGAACCAATTTCCTAAACATGCAAAAACACTGGAACTGTGATTGCGACTGTTTGACTCGTTTTCTGGGGGATGATATCAGACGTTCGCAGCTTTCCTTCCCTGCATATGATTAACAAAACAAATTCATAATAAGTTCAAGTTCATGAGAGAAAAGGGTGTACTAACTACTATTTTTGAAAACACGTGATAGTTCACTTTATGTTGTTTATTTCACAATATTTGAACCCTGTGGCTGTCGCGTCTGTACGTCGGTAAATGTACCAAATAAAGTTATAGCTCGTGAGCCCCCAGACAAAATGAATATTTGTCGCGAATTGATTTCACACCACGTGGCTGTCTCAAACACCGTTTATGTTCCTGCCTATGCGACGACACGTGTTACATTAATAAATCACAGTCACTTTAATTCAATACGATGCACACCTTGTTGCACCGGCTAAATATTCACAAACACACAGTAGCACTCGATTTAACTTGGTGCAGTCTACGACGAGCAACCATACGTGGCGATTGCCACACACAAAACTCAAGTCACCACCTCGAGATCCACATGCCGACTGATGCAGAGCGACGCCGCCAGGCCAGCCACACCACGTGCTCTCTGGAGTCCTCACTTCCTGCCCTCGCGCGCGCGCGCGCGCGCGCCAAAACTCAACTGCCGGGGTTTTTCCCCCTACGTCATCAACTTCCCCATGTAAGCTGTTGTAACCGATTTGCCAACGTACAGCGCTCAGCCAATACATTTCTAAAACTTTACTTACAATCAAAATAATTACACTACACATTAAACAAATATTTTCTTACTTTTTATATTAATATAAACATCCTTTGTACTGTTTATCATAATTGTGCAATTTCTTATACCACAGATAAGTGATTTAACTGAATACTTCAAGATAAAATACAAAAGATTAATTGAAAATAAAATGAGAAATAGTTAATATATTATTTTTATAAACAAACATTGCCATGCTAGTTGTGTAACTGTCTTGTCTTCGTTGGTAATTTATTACTTTTCATTGTCAAATAAACATATTACGTTAGATGTGGCTATATCAGCTAATGTATTGTTTATTTATCAAGAGGCTATTTTGTAATGAGGGCCTTAAAGGTTCCTAACTGCATCGTATTACTTCAAATGCCAGTAGTATTACAATATTTGTGCACTGCACTGTGCCTGGCACTCGCCATTGTCCCTCTCTCCCCTCACCGGAAACGAACTGTAAAATCCTAAGTTGGAACAAGCCACCAACATCGGCCTGCTCGCTGGCCTCCCGTCAGCTACAAGCACACAGCAAATCTCAACGTGGAGAATTTCTACCTATGGCCTAACTATAAATGTTGTCACCCAACTGTGTACATACATTGCTACCATAATTAATAAGATTAAAATTGTGTAACATTTAGTGCATTGGCATGGTCAATGTTTGCAGTGAACTTCATACTGTTTAATTATCAAATGCTATTAATTACCAGTATTTCTATTGGGCGGTAATCTCACAATACTAACACGAAATATTTACAGACGAAAGTATATACTGGAAGGAATCCGACATTGGAAATGGAGAAATTTAGGAGAAATGTGGGAACACTTCAGGCAATTCTCACATTACGCTTTATCTTATAAGGTACTTTAAGGGAAAACAAACCTACGTTTTTGACCTTTTTAGATCTGGAAAAAGCTTTTGACTATTTTGACTGGGCCGCGCGGGAGTAGCCGAGCGGTCTGGAGAGCCAAGTTGGGGATCACGCGGCCTCCCGCGTCGGAGGTTCGAATCCTCCCTCGGGAATGGATTTTTGTGTTGTCTTTAGTATCAGTTAGTCCACACTTTAGGGACTGATCATCCCGCAGTTAAGTCCCACGAGCTTCACAAATATTTGAACATTTTTTTATGTTGACTGAAAAACACTCTCTCAAATGTTTGTATAGCTTATGGGGCTCAACTACGGGGTCATCATCCCTAAACTTACAAACTACTTACAAACTAGCTAATACTAAGGACATAAAAAAACCATGCCCGAGGGGAGATTCGAACCACCGACCTTAGTGGCCGTGCTGACCGTGACTGGAGAGCCTCAGTCCCCTCGGCCACCGCGGCCGGCAAAATACTCTCTCAATTTTTGAAGTAGCAATGGTAAACTATAGGGAGCGAAGAGTTATATTCAACTTGTACAAAAATCAGACAGCAGTTATTAGAGTCAAAGGGCATGAAAGGGTCGCATTGGTTGGGAATGGAGTGAGACAGCAGTAAGACAGGGTTGTAGACTTTCTCCAACGTTGTTCAATTTCACATAGAGCAAGCTGTGAAGGAACACAAGGAGAAATTTCAAGAAGTAAAAGAAATAAATGTTTTCCGGTTTACTTATGATAGTAACGGTTTCAAATACAGCAAAGGACCTGGTAGAGCAATTAAACGGAATGGAAAGTGTCTTCGACGGAAGGTATAAGACGAACATTAACCACAGTAAGAAAAGGTAAAGTTTCCCTGCCTCTTTAATCAATTACGATTCCGAGCAGTGGATCGTTAAGTAAAAGTTATTTGCAATCATTAATTGACAACTGTCTGGTAGACAGGCTGAAAATTAACGTAGCAACGGAAACGATCTATTATCTCCTCCAGAATGGAGTGACTAAAGATGCAAACTGACGATTTAGAATGACTCAAAAATCAATTATAAAATATGTGGTAAGAGGAGAATAATGTAGAACAAGAGATCCTCTTTTAACACATGTAATTTATTGTCCTAAGACATAATCAAAAAAGGGGGAGACCAATTTAAATATAATTCACAAAAGCTACCCGGATCGTCTTTTCCATGTTCAGGAAGAATCAGGTATCACGAAATTTCATGTAAAATTTATGGGGACCACAGAATGCATAGCTAAGCTGTGCATACCACACGAGTTTGTTTAATAACTAATTCAACTCACGTAACCCATTTGGACTTCTGGGGATTCTTACGTCGGAACAGGATGTGTCATCTAGTCAGATAATAGTTACTGATGTTATGACCTCGTTGCCTTTTGTTGTTTCTCGTCCCAGTCTAATTGTCAAGAAAGGAACTGGTGCAGGTATCGATGTCAACTGTAACAACTATTCAGATTAATAATACAAATTAAGAACATTGTTTCCTCTCTCTTCTTGCTTCTCGCGTCGTCGTCTGTATGATGCTAGCTGCCTGAGACCTAGTGACTGCTAAGTTCGTAGCCGCGTTCTGACTTAATACTGTCATAATTCTGAATAGTAACTGTCGGGCCATCCAGACGTATGTCGGCCTAGATATAGCTGCTTGTACAGAGCGCGCATCTTCAGTTATTTCCTACCAGGATGCGCAGCCCTGCTTGCAATTGGCTTTCGGACGATCGCTGCCTTCTCCACGATCGTTCTCTTGCGTCTGCCGTGTGGCGCTGACTTTACGCCACAACACACCCCCCCCCCCTCAAAAAAAAATGTAGAATCCTTGTAGTGTAGGGAGCTCGACAACGGGAGAGGAGAGCTCGTTGGACGTAATGATGGACGGGACTCTGTAGCTTCAGAGGACTGCAGACTTCTGGCTGGGCCCCACCATCTGGCCTGAGCTCGCAAGGGTACGTCCTCCAGGGAAACCTCCGAAGGACCCACACCCACGACCTGTGACCCAGGTGATAACGTAGACGGTGACGTCAGTGGCGACGTCGGCGTCGGATGCTGCGTGGCGTACTGCTCGTGCTGGTCGATATCCATTGGGATGGCCACATGAGGTGGAGGTTGTGAGGGCTCCGTCTCCATGGCGTCGGGCCGCGGTGCCGTGAAGATCTGCGGCGGGGGGGGGGGGGGGCGACCACCGAGATCGCGTGGGATGCGAAGGTCACGCGGTCTGCGTGTTGTGTGAATCTGCTGAGAGAAACGCAGAAGGATCACAGGCGAATGTGGTTGCGGTGCCTGTGAACGATGCCCTCGTCACCTGATATTTCAAACATGTGAGCACCGTAAGGTTGGATGATCTCATCCCGCTCCCACCATCTGCGACCGCTGAAAACTCTGAAAAATACTTGGTTGTGCGGAGTAAAGCGATACTTGCGTGTCGTCGGCTACTGTTGTTCCGGGCGGCATGGTGGTGGAGCAAGTGGAGCAGCGTGCGGTTGCGGCGGCCGTGCAGAATTTCGGCCGGCGATGACCCTTCTCGTGGATGTGAGCGGAAGGAGGCGAGGAACAGTTGCAGAGCCGCCTCCCGCCACTGCTCCGAATGAAGTTTGGACATCTGTTGCTTAAATGTCCGGACGAATCGTTCTGCAGCGCCGTTTGACTGAGGATGAATCGGTGCACTGGTGAGATGTTTAATTCCATTGCGTTCACAAATGGAGCGAAAGTTTTGCGATGTGAACTGAGGGCCCTTGTCAGACACCATCAGTTCAGGGAGACATTCCAGACAAAACATTGAAGACAACGATCTAATCGTGATGCTAGAAGTCGTAGAAGACATTGGCACTTCAAACGGGTAACCACAATAAGCCACTTAGTGTTCCAGAAAGGACCAGCATAGTCAGTATGCCCTCGTTGCCTAGGTGAATCTAACTGGTTTTTCCTTGATTGAAATGCACCAAACATCGATCATTGAGCAAAGCATCTTTTAACTGCAGAAATGCGCGTTGGCATTCTTCTTTCCAAACAAAACGAACATTTTTACGGCGTAGCCGATGCAAAGGGGCTGCAATTTGTGCTGTGTTTAGAATAAACCTTATTTAGTACGTTAAGATTCCCAAGACGGACTGTAATTTTTTTCACATCTTTTGTTGCTGGCCGGCCGCGGTGGCCGAGGGGACTGAGGCGCAACAGTCATGGTCTGCACGGTCACTACGGTCGGGGGTTCAAATCCCCCCTCGCGCATTGATATTTGTGTCGTCCTTAGTGTTAGGTAGTTCATAAGTAGTTTGTAAGATAAGGGACTGATAACCCCGTAGTTAAGTCCCTTAAGCTATACAAACATTTGAATTTTGTTGCTGGCAGGTCGCGAATGACAAGCAAATGTGATTGCGTTGGGTGCACATCTTGACTGTTTATCACGTGTCCTAGTTTCTGTAGTTCCGGTTTGAAAAAGTCACACTTATCTAAGCGACTATTGAGAACTGCGTCTGACAAAACTTGAAACAACTTCCTCAAATTTGCAATGTTTTCTTCTGTGATACGGCCTGATACATCTATGTCGTCCAAGTAGTTTGAACAACAAGGTACCCTAGCTGTAAGCTGTTCCATATAATTTTGAAATATTGCGGGTGCAGATGCACTGCCAAAACGTAAACGTAAATATTTAAACAAGCCCAGATGTGTATTAACAACACAAATTTTCTGTGATTCTTCATCAAGTGGCAGCTGAAGGTAGGCATTGCTCAAATCTGTTTTCGAGAAATATTTTCCTGCGCCTAATCTGTCCATTAAATCTTCTGGTCTCGGAAAAGGATAAGTCACAACCGTTTGTGGATTCACTGTCACCTTGAAATCAACACAAATGCGAATGCTACCTGACGGCTTCGGAAAAGTAACAAGCGGTCTCGCGCACTGACTAGCTTGTATTGGTTCAATTGCACCATTTTCTTGAAATGTGCGAATTTCTTGTGCTATTTTGTCGCGTAAGGCGAGCGGTACATCACGAGCTTTGCAAAATTTCGGTTTGGCATTTTCCTTGACATGTGTGTAGCAAAATGTTAGCTTTTCCTAATCCTGTAGAAAATAAATCTGGAAAATCCTTCAGCAACTTGTCTACACTGTCTTTAGCATCAAAATTGTTCACAACTAAAACATTGTCTTGCACAGTAAAACCAAAAAGATCAAAAGAATCTAAACCAAAAACATTCTCTCCTTCATAAATCTGAAGCACTTGAAATGTCACTATGCCCATTTGTGAGCGGTACACTGCAGGTAGGAAACGCTGTCCTAGTACAGGAATTTCATTGCCATTGTATGCTGTCAACTTTGTTTTCGCGCGAGAAAGGCGCGGCGATCCTAACTGTTCATACGTCTTGCGATTAGGCAATGTGACTGATGCGCCTGTGTCTATTTGAAATTTTACAGAAATGTCATTCACACAGAAATTGACATACATTCTTCTGGCCTGGCGTACAACTTGTGCTACTTCTGTGTCCTTGATGTTACGAGGGGCAGGCACTTGTTTTGAAAATACTGCATTTATTGAATTACTATTGTCTTGTCGCTGTTTGGGCAGGGAAGGCAAATTCTGTTTCTTTTGCAGCAAGCAAATTGTTTGTATAAGACCTATCTTGCCACATGCATAGACTTTTGCTGACTGGGATGGACAGTTCTGCCTGTTTTGCTGCAAGAAACATTGCGGGCAAGGTTTCACTTCCTTATTTGGCAAGGCTCTGCATCTACCAACCTGTTTACACTTAGAGCGGGCAGGCAGATGTACATGGCATTCTTCCTTGCGCTCGCCGGTACATGACGTAGCTACACAGTGAAATGGAATCAAAGTTTTCCGTTGCTGCGGCACCTGTATTGTACTGTTCCAAATTCTGTTCTACTTGATGGAAAGATGGATCTGATATTTTCAGAAACCTCTAAGTCTACCGTCAGGAATATTATAGACTAGAGCATCATGTAACATGACATCTGAATACAAAGCTCCAAACGAACATTTAAAGTTACACTTCCTCGTGAGACCTTGAAGATCTGTTACCTGCCGCGGTGGAGTAGCCGAGCAGTCTAAGTCGCCTCGCTGCGGTGCGCGCGATTGCTCGCCGTCGGAGATTAGAGTCCTCCGTGGGGAATGGGTGTGTGTGTTGTCCTTAGGTTAGTTTACCTCAGTTTAAGTAGTTTGTAAGCTACGGACTGATGACCACGCAGTTTGGTCCGATAGATTTACAAACACAGATCTGTTATGCATGTGTATGTTGGGTTCAGATTTTTTCTACATCTGAAGAACTGACACCTTGCAGTCACTATATTGATTTGCTGTTCATAATATACCATGAGGGCTCGTATCACTGAATCATAAGAAAGTCCAGAAGGCTCCTTGGTGGGAAACAGTTTTTTCACAAGACGCAACACTGGGGGGCCTACACACGATAACATGAAATGAAGTTTGTGCTGGGATAGCTCAGTGGTAGAAAGCTTGCCGACGAAAGGCAAAGTACCAGGTTCGAGTCTCAGTTCCGGCGCACAATTTTAATCTGCTAGGAAGTTTCAATGCTCCAATTGTTCGAACAGGTTTGACCATGGGCACAACAAAAGGATATTTGCTATATGATCAACTACAATGAGCCAGCGGGTGTTTAAAAAGTGACTTGCGAAATCAGTGTGTAAGCGCTGCCAAGAGTGGGAAGGAGCAGGCCATGGGAAGAATATCTGCCATCGTGTCGCGCATGCGTGACAACGCTCTGTCGTCCCTCCATCCACTCCTGGCCACATGATCCAACAGGATGAGAAGCGAAGCGAAGCGAAGGCGCAATCAGAACCTGTGTCTGGTTATTGTGAATGCGCATCAGAATCACTCTGCATTTGGCAGAAAAGGTGTGGTGGTGTTTTCAAGAGCGCTGAATGCCGTGATAGGCAATGGTGTGTTTATCTGAAAGCCATCTTTGCTGAATGTAGTAAATCATGTTCCTCAGTGAAGTATGCTTCACCGTAGCGTTGGCTACTGTACTGCAGTCTAGCAGCAATTCCTGTAATGACTCGTCATCCTCGTGCTCGATGTGGTAGCATGATGTGACAGGCATTCAAATCAGGATAGCCACCCATAGGTAAGCGTGACAGTGTGTCAGCGTTTGCGTGCTTTGTGGTACAAAATACAAAAATTGGCACTGATAGTTGGAGTGACGTTCAGTGTTGTAATCTCTAAGCAGTTGAATCTAGAACAGCCTTCTGTGGATGAAACAATAACATGAGTGATTTGTGACCGGTAATCAAGAAGAAATTGCGGCGGTGCAACTACTGGTGGAATCTCCTTACTGCATATAGTACGGCCAGGGCTTCCTTTCCGGCTGACTGTAGTTTCGCTAAGCTGCATTCAAAGTTTTCGAAGCGTCAGCTATGGGTCTGTCAGTGGTGTCAAAATTGTAGGAAAGAATAGCACATATTCCATGCGAAGACGCGTCCGTGGCCAGAATCGCCGGTTTTCCGGCATCGAAGCGCACTAAACATTTTGAATTGAGTAGACAATTTTTAGGCCTTTCAAAAGTATGCTGATTCTCCGCTTCCACTTAAACTGAACGTTTGTTCTTCAGAGGTGATTGAAAGGCGCTGAAATCTGCGCTGCATTAGGGATAAACTTTGATTGTTCCTAATACTGCTAGCAGTTTCCTAAGATCGGTAGATGTAGGCAAGTTTTTTATAGCATCCAAGTGTATGGAGGTAGAGCGGGCGCCCCCTGAATCAAGTATTTAAGCAAGGTATTCGACTTCTATGTTCAAGAAACTGCACTTTTTTAAGTTACACTTTAAGCTGTTATCTAAAAGTATTTTGAAAAGATGACATAAAAGTTTTCTGGGTGTTGCACCGCGTCATGATGTAAGGCTATTACTTAAATAACCGAGGTTTGGGCCAACGTTACAGTGGCCTTCATCTTCTACCCAAATGAAGGCCACTGTAAAGTTGGCCGAAACGTCGGTTATTTAAGTACTAGCCTTACATCATGACGCGGTAGAACACCCAGAAAACTTTTATGTCATCTGACTCTGGCCGCGGAAGCCTACGTAATTATATTTTGAAAAGAGCTTCCAAGTTTTCAGATGCTCTGCGGGAGTGCGACCAGAGTCCATTATGTAGTCGAGATAATAATCACATGAAAGTACTTGCTTGGTAATTGTTTCTAAGAGAGGTTGAAAAAATTCAGGCGCGAAGGCGCTACTGGAATGTAGTCTTTAATTTTGAAAGAGACCTTGATGCATATTTATGATCATAAACAGTTTGGAGAATTCATCCAGCGGCAATTACAAGTAAGTGTCTGCTAAGTCAATTTTAGGGAAATAACGAGCTCCGACCAAAGAATTAATTTCTTTCGGTCGTGGAAGCGGATAAGTCTGACAATTCACAATGCGTTTGAAGTCTGTACAAATGCGAAATTTGCATAATTATTTCTTACTGGTTACGATCTGAGAATCCCACGGACTTGCGGAAATCTTTCTTAATACTTGGTGTGATTCAAGTAGCGATAAATCGTCAGAAACTTGCATGTGTATGTGGCACACGTCGAGCTTTACAAAATTGAGGTTTCGTGTCATCTTTCAGAGAAATATGAGATTAAAACGTTTAGCACAGTCTATTCCATAGGCAAATAACGCTGAGTATTTGTGACAAAGTTCATTTACAATTGTGTGAAGCGCTGAGTCAGTCATATTATGCACATTGTCCTTAATTTGCAGGCCGAAAACAATGAATGTGTCAAGTCCAAAAATATTGTTTGAGCTAGGTGCGGAAACCACGTGAATTTTCACTGTCTTGCTGGTGTTGCGGCACAGCCAATTTACATGTGCCACCAATCGCAATACACGTGCCATCATATGTTGACAAAGCCGGCCGCGGTGGCCGAGGGGACTAAGGCGCTCCAGTCACGGTCCGCACGGCCACTACGGTCGGGGGTTCGAATCCCCCCTCGGGCATGGATATTTGTGCCGTCCTAGTTTGTAAGTAGTTCATAAGTAGTTTGTAAGTTTAGGGACTGATGACCCCGTAGTTAAGTCCCATAGACTATACAAACATTTGAACATTTTTTATGTTGACAAAGTTATATTTTCCTGATTTAGATTAGGTGCACTTAGGTTATAATACGTCATCGAATTAATGAGAGAGGCGGATGCTCCTGTGTCTAACTGTAGGCGAAACGGTAGGTTGCCACAGTACAAGGTAACAAACAACTTGCCTACTTATGACTGACGAACTATCAGTAATAATACCACTTTTCACAGTGGGTGGTTTGTCATGGCAAGTGTCAATGGAAAATATCTGATGATCGTTCCAATGTGAAGAAACACAATGTAGTTTCACTTAGTAGAAATGTAACGAATATCCATTGGTACGATAGAAGACAGGTGTTTGTGCGGCTTGTTTTCCGAGCGCATGCTAGCGGCTATTTTTGGTGCAGTCAGAAACAACATGACATTTCTTGTTACAGTAATTTCAGCAAGCATTGCGCAGTTAATAATTTACTCTGTTATGGGAGACAAAACATTTTTCACAGCTGCGTGCAGCTTGGTGCGCGATACGATCGTATCCGCTGTTCGGCTGACGTAACGGACGGCGGTTAGCCGGTATTTTACCTGTCCTAATACGGCTCTTTGCGGAGCAAGGAAGGGCAGCGGTGGAGTCCGATCGACCGGCTCAAGCACGTGCAGACGTGAATTCACCAACACACCGTGAATTAATATCTTTTTAAGTCTTGAACAACATGGGTATCAATATTATTCCGAATTTCAATAAGAGAGGAATGTGTATGTGTCTAAACATCTCTTTGCGAATTTTATTGTCGGCAGTGTTCTGAATAATAGAATCTCTTAACATATCATCTTGGTAAGAAGCGCCACAAGAGCACACAAATTTTCAGTCACGTAATAATAATCTCAATGATGCTACCCAATACTGCTGTTCAGTATGCAGCTGCCACGTGAATATTTTTTTCGTAGTGCTCCTTGATTTTATCTAAAAGATCGTGAATGGGAAGTGACTGAGGTTCGCGTTCCGGGAAAAGCTGTCTTGCTAACCTGAGAATTCCTACTCCGACACTGAAAAAGAACAAAGAGCCACGCTGGTTACCTGTTATGGTGTATGCGTTGAAATATGCAGATATTTGCGTCCAATATTCATGATTCCTTCTGTTGATCTAACTGTCTGGATGACAGTGGTAGTGGATTCGGCGTTTGGTTTTCTGAATTCGTCTTTGCAGTGTTTCAGTCGCTTGTGACTGAATGAGCTGCGATACTACGTGCATCATTTGCTGGAAACGCTGCGTCTGCAACTGAAACATATCAATTAAAGTCGATTCCGCTTTGGCCTTGCAGTGTTCTGCTCTGACGCCATATTTTATAAGTAAATTCTAAATATTTCAAATTACATGTAGACGACTCCAACAGGAGTCCGGTGCACAAAGATCGATTAAAATTATGGGCACAGGGAGAAACTGCTTTGGTCGCATCGAAATCTTTATCCGAATTACTAATCGATTTTAGACAGTGTCTGCTAATTTTCAGTGTTAGAATCAAAACCCTGTGAGCCCACAAATACTAGCGGTTTTCATGTTAACATTATACAAGAACTGAATATAGTTCAGTTCTTGTTTCTAAACAGCCTGTACATTTATAAGTAGGATACATAAATTCATATATACAACAACGAATACTTAACTTTTCTTTGAAAACTGTGTACAAATGAGTGCCATTATTGTTTGCACGTAATTCCGCAACATAATATTACTTCTTGTCCACAAATATGAATACATTATACAAGAACTGAATACTGTTCAGTTCTTGTATAATGTTAACATGCAAACCGCTATTATTTGTGGGCCCACAGGCTTTCGATTCTGCTGAGAGACTGACTGAAATCGACTAATTGCCAGTGATGCGAAGTGTCCCAAATACAAGAACAGATTAGGCAGCGCTCAGTAGTAATAGGTAGCTCAGATTCTATCTACTAGCAATTTTATCGGATTTCATGGGAGCCGACACCGACGAAAGTTTCTAAACAGTCTGTACATTTATCATTATGATACATAAATTCATATATGAGGCGCGTCCAGAAAGTAAGTTCCGTTTGGTAATAAAATGAAGATATAGAAGAAATTTTTATTGCACAAAATTCTACAACTCTTAAACTACTTTTCCACATAACTGCCGAAATTTTGCAGGCATTTGTCATAGCGTGGACCCAGGTTTTGTATACCTTCTTCATAGAAATCTACCGCCTGTGACTTCAACCAGTTTCTTTCTGCTAATTGTAAACCTACTGTTGTCCTGGATCTTGTCATCAATCGCGTGAACCAGTTCTTCTGTAACCAAAGAAGGACGCCCACTGCGTTCTTCATCGTGCACTTCACTACGCCCGCCATTGAACTGTAGAACCCATCTTCTCACCATCGAATCTCATCGCATTTGGTCCGTAAACATAGCAAATTTGCCGATATATTTCACTTGGTTTCACTTTCCTCGCATTCAGAGATCGAATCACCGATCTGATTTCACAGGCGGCGGGATTTTCAATCAACGCCGACATTTCAAACAAGCACAACAAAGCGTAAGTAACTGACAGCGATCTCCGAATGGCGCACGTTCCTCTCCTTGATACACATCGTCTACAGCGCATGTCCGGAACTGCAATCGCAGATAAATTGAAAAGGAACTTACTTTCTGGACGCGCCTCTTATACAAACGACGAATACTTAATTTTTCTTTGAGATCTGCATACAAATGTGTGTCATTATTGTATGCACGTAATTCCTCAACTTAATATTACTTCTAGTCCTCAAACATCAAAATACGTTCCACACATAAGCCTTAGCACGTTCACAGTATCCAGAATAACGGATGAGTACCGACTGACATAACTATTTCACACAACATAACTGTCTGCCATCGTAGTTGATTCCAGAGTTCGCGATGTGGTGCTCTTTTAGCGACGCGCTGACCAATCACAGCATTCTTTGCACACGTTACGACCGTTGGCCACGCCCCTGGAGTGCGTTCAATATACTGGATCTCAGCGACAGCCAGGCGGAGGAAGCGCAGGCCGTATAACTAATCACGTGCGTTCAACTTGACTTTAGGCTAAAGGCGGGCGCGAGTGTCATGTGCCGATATATAACATAGGATAAGAAAGAAAAGAATTTTATGAGCCATATTCATCAGAAAATGGCAAAGTCGCTAGAAAAAATCGGCAGCAGAGAAAATGTCAAAATTCGTCTTCTTATATCTGAGGGACCGGAAGTATGATTAATGTGAAACTTGGCATGTAGTTACCTAACAATACAAGGTTCTCAGAAGTGTTTCTCTGGTCATAATTTTAACTTCTTAACTTGTGCCATTAGAAGGCAAATAGTAACAAAATATTTCCTGCGAACAAGTTTCTTTCCATTTTGAGTGTCGAATATTCACAGATTCTGTATGATTTTCTCTGGTGCAAACGGAAAATCGATTTGTTTCGTCTGCGATAAATTGCATCAGTTCTTCAGACGTAAATATCTCAAAAAAAGAAATCTAATTGAGATTCGTGTCCGGCACTCGAGTCATCAATGTCAAAGTTTAACGACTGGAAATGGGGTTCTTTCCAGCCAAATGTGTCACTAAAGCGAGGTCTTTTCTGAACCGTTTCACTCTCACTTTCTTATTCCTCGGATTCTGTGAAAATGTCTACTGCGCATCTTCCTCTGCATTTTGATGTAGAGAGCTTAGAAGTACAGCTCGGAGACTCTGTTGAAGAATCACAACTGCCAGAGAATTCGCTCTCACAGTCACTCCTAGTGAGCATATCCAGCATCTCTTTACCCGAGCAACCACCGCCGTGATATTTCTCTGGCATGAAACAACATAAATGACGAAAACAAGGGAACTGTTCCCCAAAGACTATTCACAACGTATACGCACTCCCGAAGTATACAGCCAGAACACTAAACAGCTACGGAAGTGAAGGGTAGAAAGACAGTTTTTTCACGTTAAGTCAGTAGCACTCTGTTAATTAGCACGCCTCAACTCGTTCGTAGCAGTGACGGGACCGGCGGCAACCGACATGTCGACACATCGTTAGCGCTGTAGGGAAACCCAGCGGCAGCGCATAAACTCGTTCGCAGACCAGATGAATGGTGAGGCAGCACGAGTTAACACATCCGCAGCTGTGAGAGAGATACAAGTGAAAAAAATCAATTTAAAAAGAAGTAAAATAGCGAGATAGGTCGGGTAACTTTTCGTTCTACTCAGGGACAGGAGATCTGTTTAATGAAGGTGATTATAGGATAGTACACGCTATTTGTAAAACACATGGAACAGGGGATACCGAAACACGATCTTAGGACTGTCATAACTGGGCGGATATTTCAGCGTTACACATGCTAGAAACCACGGAACCTAAGGCAAGGTTATTAATAGTAATCCGAGTGCACAGAGCGATGGGGTGAGCTGAAGGCGTTGTTCCTTCGCGGGACCACGTGCTCCATGGACAAAGAGCCCACACCGGAAGTACTGAGAAGGTCCCGAATAACCAACACAATTAGCGACTAAAAGAACTTGAGAAAACATTTGAACATATTTAAACGTAGGAGTACAGGACTTTACAGTTTTGGAAGGTGAAGATTCTGCTAACGAGCATCACCAAGAACGCAAAATTAAACATTGGCAAAAATCACATGAAAACTAGCATTTTAAACAAATTTAAATAAAATCTCACTGCTGCACAGGCAGAACTAGAGATGCGAAAGAACATTTTAAGTTACAAGAAAATCTTAATAATAGCTGACCACTTATCAGACGCCACTCCAGGATCTGATTGAACGCCTGCGTGCTCGCTTCCTCTCAGCAGGCGAGGGATGAGTGGCGGGTGACGGAGGGGGATAGGGGGGGGGGCACGTCAAAGGGTTTAGGCTTCTGCCAGGTATACAATCTTTGCTGAAGATTTACCTCAGGCTGACGTTTGGTGGCACCTGAACGATGTTTGAACGTGCAGAAAGAAGGAGACAAAGCATTGCAGATGCTTATTAGAAATGCTTTTTTTCAGAAGTTCCATTCATTCCGCACAAGCTAGAGTCAATCGGAACATAGCAGGGCAGATACAGTTAAATATGGGTGGCCTCTTACAACAAAATAGACATTTACAATTATAAAATCCAAGACAAATTCATTAATATCTTGATAAATATATGCCTGTTCTATCCAAGTATCTGGTATAGTGCGAATAGAGTGTTCCGCTATTCTCGGCAAGTGTCAGAGGCGCAATAATAATTATTTAGAAGGAATTAAATAAATGAAACATAACAGATGGACGTGTTTCAAAGAATAATGGAATGTAGTGTCAGAAAATCAGACGCTGCTGAAGGAGTTAGATTAGGAAATGAGGGAATAAAAGTAGTTTTTTTATTTGTTGGCTGAAGTAAGGAAGATACAAAATGTATGCCGGCCGCGGTGGCCGAGGGGACTAAGGCGCTCCAGTCACGGTCTGCACGGGTACTACGGTCGGGGGTTCGAATCCCCCCTCGGGCATGGATATTTGTGCCGTCCTAGTTCGTAAGTAGTTCATAAGTAGTTTGTAAGTTTAGGGACTGATGACCTCGTAGTTAAGTCCCATAAACTATACAAACATTTTTTTTTTTTTTTTACAAAATGTATAATTGCTATGGGAAGAAAAGATTTTCTGAAGAAGCGAAATTTGTTAACATCCAATATCAGTTTAAATATTAGGAAGTTATTTGACACAAAATCTGACAAAATTTTGTAAATCTATGGAACCTAACTACGCTGGTCATCAGTCCCTAGGCTTAGAAACTACTTAAACTAACTTACATTAAGGACAACAAATACACCCATGCAGCTAGTCGCCTTGGAACGCTCGGCCACTCGACCGCGGCGAAGTACTTTATAAAATCATTTCCCTGGAGTGTAGCATATATGGGATTGAAACGTGGACGATAAGACGACAAAAAGATGACAGAAATTTCTGTAATGTGGTGCTACAGACAAATGATGAAAATTAGATGGTGCCCAACAGAATTGGGAAGAAAAGGAGTTTGTTGCATATCCTTACTATGAGAAGTGATATGTTGGCGGGCCACATTCTGAAACATGAAGGTATCATCAGCTTAGCACTGGAAAAAAAAGTGTAAGGGGTAAGAATCGTAAAGGGGACCGAGGGACGAATACATCAAGCAGATTCAAAAGGATGTAAGTTGACGTTCATATTCTCAGATGAAGAGGCCTATACAGGACAGGGTGGCTTGGAGAGCTTCATCAAACCAGCCTGCGGACTGAATACTACAGCAACAACAACGTTATGGAACATTTTATGTCTGCAATAGAAGTCTTCGTTCCGCCACCTTCAAGTCTTGAAAAGTTAAGCATTGTGGACGGCGTATGAGCCAGGCTCGTTCAGCGGCAGTCACTCATGTGGACGACGGCCGAGTCTGACTCGTGCAACCGTACAAAACTTTCAGCTGCCATTTCAGTACCTGCCCTCTGTTGGTGACCACGTAGAACGAAGAAGGTTCTCGACATTGTGCTGCCACATAGTGAGTTGAGTTCTAACTATTCTTGTGGGACAAAACGGCACTGTATTTTCAGCTCACTGTTGTCTGATATCTATCCTTTTCAGGCCCTGCACGCACAAATGTGCGGTTCTAGTTTTGCTCACTTCATTTCTTTGTAATTCACGCTAGGTAGGTCTGGCCTCCATCACGCAATCATGGATGGAATGTGGTTACGTGCGCAACGCGTTTTAGTTCCATGTTTGTACACTGGGTGACACCAGCTGTCGACAAAGTCGGCAAACTTCCAGCAAGAAAGACTTTTTAACAAGGAGTTTATACCCTTGTTTCGACATGTGAGGCTATCATATCTGACATCCAGTTAATTTAATATGATCCTGTGATGTTATTATGTCATTTTTTCAGATGCATGTTACGCTAAGACGATGCGTATCATAAAAATTAGTAGTGAAGCCCCAAAAGAGACAATAGTGTATGTGAAAAATTTTGAAAATAATTTTTGTAATGAATTACTGTATGTATTTTGTAATCTTAAACGTCCCTCTCTACATTAAAGTCACATCACCTACAACCTTGGATCTAACAGGGTTAAGTAACTGTCTGCCGAGTGCTCGTGCTCCGCGTATTATCGACATGGCGAATTTAGATGAGAGCCAGGTTTTCAATGCCCTTTAAAAGTAAATAGACGATTCTGGTTCAAACGAGAAGCTGATTATCTGTACGTATCTTGTGCACATTTATTTTTTTATTTTATATTTTAATTTATTGCTAATAAAGGCATAATTTTTTTGAGAATTTTGTGTATCTCCTTAATTGAATATTTAATTATAATAATTTTTTGGAATAGATACATACCCACTACAGACGAATAATGACACAATCACACATGTGTATTTCTTCAAATATCTGGGAGAAATCATTGTACCCGCTGCATTGTACAGGTAAGCTAATTTAGACATTCTTGAAAGCTTACTGAATAACGTTTAATCACTATAATAAAAGAGTCATATCACGAAATGAAAAACTTGGCCATTAGAAGACTGTTTTTTTTTTTTTTTTTTTTTTTTTTTTTTTTTTTTTTTTTTTTTTTTTTTTTCGGAAACTATGTACGCTTCTGAAACTGTACCTATAGCAGGTCCCCCCAGAACTGATGAAGTAGAAAAGCAAGAATGAAAAATTCTGAGAAAAATATATGATCCCGTTCATGTAAATGGTCTATGGATTAAAAGATAACAATAGACCTGTACACACAAACAGATACTTTCGTCAATTTCGAACGCACGCCTTTGCAACACTTGTAGCGACATACACTTTCACGGAGAAAGTCAAGATCAGTAATGGTAAACAATGGACGGAATGACGCAAGAAATTACATAGAGAGTTCATATTGAGATGATGGAAGGAGAAGGGAAAGTTATCAACTCAAGTTAATAAATTCAATCGCGCTCTATAACTGGGAATAACGAAGAAAGGACGAAATAACCTTTCATTGTTTCAAGTGAAACAGCAAACAATTATTATATTCAAAGTAACATAGCTGTAATTTTTCAAAAACTTGTTAGAAACAGCAGCCCAGCTGCCGCATCCACGGTAGCTTAAGCCAGTGTTCAGTGTGTTAAGTATTTGCTTTTATACTTGCAACTTGTACTATTAATGATATTATGTAGATTAGATTAGATTCAATCTTGTTCCGTAGATCACTTATACGACATTTCGTAATAATGTGGAATATTTCAGTTTAATAAATGGTGTCTATACATGTCAAATATATATAGGATTTTTTATTTTTCTTTTTTTTAAAGTTTTGTCTAAAAATACATCTAAAGTGTAGAAGGTGATGGCATTTAGAAATACCTTTAATTTCTTTTCAAATACCAGATGGCAATATGTAAGACTTTTGATGCTACTTGGTAAGTGACGGAAGACTTTCGTGACAGCTTAATTCACCAATTTATATGTAAAAGATTTAATTTTGAATACTGATTATCACCACATCTCCAAGTGTTGTAACTATGCACACTGCTATTACTATTGACCTGGGTCGGATGGTTAATAACAAATTTTATGAGTAATACACCACTGGCCATTTGCTACACCCTGAAGAAATGCACATGATAAACTGGTATTCTTAGGTCAAATATATTATACTAGAACTGACATGTGATTGCATTTTCACGCAATTAAGGTGCATAGATGCTGAGAAATAAGTACCAGGAATAACCGAGAGCTTGGATGGCGTGTACAGGTACAGATGCCCATGCAGCTTCAACACGATACCTCAGTTCATAAAGAGTAGTGACTGGCGTATTTTTACGAGTCAGTTGCTCGGCTACCATTGACCAGAAGTTTGCAATTGGTGAGAGATCTGTAGAATGTTCTGGCCAAGACTGTAGTGGAACATTTTCCGTATCCAGAGAGGCCAGTACAGGACCTGCAACATGCGGTCGTGCATTATCCTGCTGAAAAGTAGGGTTTCGCAGGGATCGAATAAAGGGTAGAGCCACGGTCGTTATACATATGAAATGTAATGGCCACTGTTCAAAGTGCCTTCGATGCGAAAAAGATGTGACCGAAACGTGTAACCAGTGTCATCCCATACCATCACGCCGACATACGCCAGTATGGCGATAACGAATGCACGCTTCCAATGTGCATTCATTGCGATGTCACCAAACAATGATGCGACCATCATGATTCTGTAAAGAGAACCTGGATTCATCCGAAAAAAAAAGTCATTTTTGCCATTCGTGCACCCAGGTTCGTCGTTGCGTACACCGTCTCAGGCGCTCCTGTCTGTGATGCAGAGTCAAAGGTAACCGCAGCCATGGTCTTTCAGCTGATAGTCCATGCTGCTACAAACGTTATCGAACTGTTCGTGATAATGGTTGTTGTCTTGAAAACGTCCCCATCTGTTGACTAAGGGATTGACACGTGGTTGCACGATCTGTTACAGCAATGCGGATAAGATGCTGTCGTCGACTGCTAGTGATACGAGGCTGTTGGAATCCAGAGCGGCATTCCGTATTGCCCTCCTGAACCCACCGATTCCATATTCTGCTAACAGTCATTGGATCGTAACCAACGGGAGCAGCAATGTTGCCATACGATAAACTGCAATCACGATAGGCTACAATCCGACTAGTCGGATACGTGATGGTACGCATTTATCTTCCTTACACGAGGCATCACAACAACGTGTCACCAGGCAACGTAGGTCAACTGCTGTTTGATGAGAAATCGGGTGGAAACTTTTCTCATGTCAGCACGTTGTAGGTGTCGCCACCGGCATCAACCTTGTGTGAATGCTCTGAAAAGCTAATGATTTGCATATCACAGCATCTTCTTCCTGACGGTTAAATTTCGTGTTCTGTAGCACGTCATCTTCTTAGTGTAACAATTTTAATGGCCAGGAGTGTATATATTGCGAAGCTACAGTGAAGAGCCCAAGATCATTAAATAAATGTCTGCAGGATGATCTTGGGTGGGCTCTAGCAATTAACCTCACTACTCGCTTTTGTGCAATGAATACTTCTTTACTCGATGTTGAATTGCGTCAGAATATTATCCCATATGAAAGTGAATGAAAATAGGCATAGGCATAGTAAGTAAGCTGTATATCACTAAATTTTGCAATGGCCCTGATAGCATAAGTAGCTGATCTTAAACGTTTGAGCACATTTTCAATGTACTTTTTTTCCAATTCAATCCGTCATCAATGCAAACACCTACAAGTTTTGAATTATTCCCCTAAGCTACAGATTTATGTTCAAAGTCTAAATTGATTAACGGTGTCATGCAATCTATTGTATGAAACTATATATACTGGATGTATGCTTTCCCGGAGTATGGCACTGACGAATACTTCTCGGGTTTCCATCCGGGTGGCTGCGTTGAAATTCCGCAACGTTTCGTTGAGTGACAGTCTCATCATCTTCGCCTGAAGATGATGAGACTGTCACTCATCGAAACGTTGCGGAATTTCAACGCTGCCACCCGGATGGAAACTCGAGAAGATTTCGTCTATATATACTGGGTTTATCAAAGTTTAATGAGAGTCCATTTGTAGAGAACCTCTAATAATTTTCTGAAATACATCATGTACCATTCCATCTGTTAGTTCCTGTTTGTCAGGCGTGATAGCTATACTTGTACCGTCAGCAAAAAGTACTAGCTTAGCATCTTCTTTAATATAGAATGGCAAGTCGTTAATATATATTAAGAACAGCAGAGGACTCAAGAACGAACCTTGGGGCACCCCATTTTTGGTAAATCCCCAGTTAGAGGAATTGATTGTTTATTCTATATCATGTGATCTGCTTCTTTCAACTTTCTGCACTCTTCCAGTTAAGTATGATTTAAACCAATCGTGCACTGTCCTACTCATACCACAATACTTGAGCTTATCTAGAAGAATCCCATGATTTACACAATCAAAAGCCTTTGCGAGATCACAAAAAATCCCAACTGGTGATGTCCTGTTATTCAAAGCATTTAATATTTCATCAGTGAAGGTTTGAAAATCAAACTGACATTTTGTTAGAACTTTATTTTTACTAATATGTTAGACTACTTTTTCAAAATTTGGATGAAAGAGGCAAAATTGAGATGGGACGGTAGTTGCTGACATCAGACGTATCCCATTTTTATGCAAAGGTATAACGATAGCATATTTCAGTCTATCCAGGAAAATACCCTGCTATATAGAGCTATTAGAATAAGAATCCTACTTAACTCTTGGGAACAAGCTTTTAATACCCTTCTGGAAATGCCATAAATTTCATGTTTATAATTTTACTAATTTCTGAAGGAGAGGTGGGTGGAATTTCAATTGTATCAAATTGTGTGGGTATGGCCTCTTCCATTAATTGTCTTGCTACTTGTAATGAACATTTAAATCCTACTTTCTCTACAACATTTAAACGTAATAGTTAAAAATCTTTTCAAATTCTGTATTTTTCTTTCTAATGTTCCCATTTGTTTTGATGGTAATACCCTCTTCCTGAGTTCTTGGTTGCTAAGTCTCCGTTTTACTAATATTCCAAATTGTTTTATTTTTATTATCAGAGGAACTAATCTCAGACATGATGGACATGCTACTGAATTTTTTACTAACATTTCTTGATGTAGCACAGCAGTTTTGTAATATTTGATTGTTTCTGGCTTATTACTCTTCCTTGCGGTTGGAAGATATTTTCATTCCTTTAGTAAGCCATGGCTTCTTACATGGTTTCTTACAATTATATTTAATTAATTTCTTGGGGAAATAGTTTTCAAATACCCTTATAAATGTATCATTAAGTACGTTATATAGCTTCGTCGGCTGCTGTTTCATCCCACAGCATCCAACACATCATATGGCGATGAGAATGCACGTCAAATACAATCATTATGACTTGTTTCTTTGAAGTTTCCTAGCCTCTACTTTATTTGCATTTGTGCCGAAAATTTTTCCTGAAACCGTTTTGCAGGATCACAACTAAAACAAGCACACAACTAAATACGCATAGCCATATTTCGAATCGTGTTTTTATAGTTTTGCATTCATAAAAAATATATAGAAAGAAGCACATCCAGGTTTTACCCATGTTAAAAAAACTGTTCAAATGTTTGTTATGCTTAAGGGACTTAACTGCGTGTTCATCAGTCCCTACACGTACAAACTACTTACGAACTACCTTATACTAAGGACGACGCAAACATCTATGCCAGAGGGGGGAATCGAACCCCTGACGGCGGACTGGCGCGCGCACCGCAACACGGCGCTCCAGCACGTGCGGCTACTTATTTTCATTGTTTCGCTAAAAAATTATACTATTAACCGAATGAATCCAGCCGTTCTAAATTTATGCCGTTACCAGCATATAAGTTCCATATCCGAAGTAAATTCAGCATTGGTCGTAAATTTTTTATTTATTATTACAGATCGATTTCAGGGACTGAATAGCCATCTTCAGTACAACTTGTACAATCGGCAAGGCACAGCTACAAATCAATACAAAAGGTATTATCGAAGTCAAAATCACTACTAAGCGACTAGAAACATTACTGATATTACTCAAATGTTCAAATGTTTGTATAGGTTATGGGACATAACTAAGGGGTCATCAGTCCCTAAACTTACACTTATGAACTAACTAATACTAAGGACGCCACAAATATCCATGCCCGAGGGGGGATTCGAACCCCGACCGTAGTGGCCGTGCATACCGTGACTGGAGCGTCTCAGTCCCCTCGGCCACCGCGGCCGGCCTGATATTTCTAATCCAGCCATAGGGCATAAGTCCATCAAATGATGTTATCAGAGTGATTTTGACTCTGATGACATCCTTTATATTGACTTGTAGCTATGCCTTGTGGCTGGATTAGTAAGATCAGTAACGTTTCTAGTCTATTTTGCAAGTTACACTGAAGACTGCTGTTCAGAAGCCGAAATCGATCTGTAATAATAAATAAATTGACGACCAATGTTGAATTTTCTTTCGATATTTAACATTTTATGGTCGTGAAGCACACTGCTCCTAATGGAGTTTTCATTTCATATAAGTTCCAATTATGTAGATCGCTTTTAAATCACAGGGCAATTAACGTTAAAAGGCGAGTGCGATGAACAGAATAGGACACACATTTTTTTCCGTTGGGGTGGGGGATTGAGGAACTGCTGAAATAAACTAAGCGGCCATCCATTAATTGGAGGAGGACCACCAAAGTGTGACTTTCTGTGAAAAAGTCTGCGGTTGTTACTGTACTGTGCTTCTATAAGTTTGCGTTTTCGTAAATTTTTCTAACATCGGATGGTGGGCTGTAATCCTTTCTCTCCACCACCCTCCCCCCCCCCCCCCACTTCCTCACTAATGTCCGCCACTGGTAATAAAGCCCACAAGGAGAGGACACATGTAATGCGTCTGTCGCTGGGGCGGAGCCCTGCCGAAAGTTATCCCTGAAGATAAGCTGAGCAAGTTTATGAATGTCGATGCTGAGAGCTGCGCAGACTTCGCGCCCGCAGGGCCCAAGTTTGATAGCCTCCAAGTGGCACCCCCACTGCGGCCGGAAGTCGTAAAGTGACGCCACTGCCTGCGTAAAGTGCCGCGAGGAACTCGGCGCGGCTTAACTGCTTAGCGCAACGACTCCCAGTCTGCAGCCCTGGTTGAAGTAAATAAACGGGTTCTACCACGCGGAAGAAGTCAACAAACGAAAGCCCCGATCAACACAGTTACGCTACAATGAAGGAACTACAAACATACTAAAATGCTTGTTATACGGTTGCAGCATAAATTAAGGAGAAGTTCCGAATATCTGGAGGAAAAGAGGGTGGGGGGAAGGGTAGTTTTAATTACTACTTCAATCCGTGAAATATAATTATTATATGAATTTACAAGAAATCTTCCGCACTCTTTAGATATTTGCAAAATTGAACAATAACTGGTAGCATTTCTCGAAGACACTGCAACACACGCTAGGTCTGAATAATCTGGAATTTAACAAGGCCTGGGAGCATTTATCGAACACTGTCAAATACGCTAGCCGGTGTGCCCGTCAATTTCGACATCAATTTCAAACACTAAACTTGAAAACAGTTACACCAGACTTAGTTCACCTCTATGCATGCACATGACGCAATCTTTTACGAGATTTGAAGGAACTGCGTGCGCCCCTTTAAACAACCGGTACGATCAAACCACCGTTCAGGAAAGGGATAAAACACACAGTCTGCTTTAGCCAAGATAAGGCGGCCGCGGTGGCCGAGGGGACTGAGGTGCTCCAGTCACGGTCTGCACGGCCACTACGGTCGGGGGTTCGAATCCCCCCTTGGGCATGGATATTTGTGTCGTCCTTAGTATTAGTTAGTCCATAAGTAGTTTGTAAGTTTAGGGACTGATGACCCCATAGTTAAGTCCCATAAGCTATAAGCTATACAAACATTTAACATTTTAGCCAAGATAACAACAGAGACCCTTTGCCCTTTGAAAGTACGACCGTGCGCAATGGATGGAGGGGGGGGGGGCAGAAAGAGACAGAAGGAATAAGGCCCTACGAATGCGTAAGACCGTATCATGGGCGGCTACAGAACATGGAATGATACAAGACGAAAGAGGAAAGTTACGCGCCAGGAAACTCTTCTTAAGGTTACGCGCGGGGAACCGCACTGACGGGCGTAATAAGAACCAGGAGAGCTGTAAAAATACGGCTCCAGAAGCACTCGTCGATCTGAATTAACCAGAGGTTCGGTCGACTTGCCTCTTCATTTGCACAGCGGAGCAACGGCTAGTTCCACCCTCCAGCTTTCTCTGCGCTAACCCCGGACACTCAAGAACCTCTGGCGCCTGCCGCAGCCTACTAGCGGCGACCACCACACACCGACCGAGCCTATGAGAAGTCTCGCTTATCCGACACCGGTGAGCCACCGTCCCTGATTTCAGACACGTCATACCGCTTGGGGAAGCAAAGACAGGGCAATCGCGATAACTAACACAGGGCCATCAACGGATGTAAGAGACAACAAGGTGAATTAAGAGCAAGGCAGAACTTAAGCGCCATCAAGCAACACCGCCTAGAAGACAAGGCCTGCCAACTGGCCGTGCCTACGTCACACCGAGAGGCGGCGTTTACCAGTTGACTGGCTGCCCGCTGGGGCACGCCCACCGCCTCTAAGCGGCCGGCCAGTCAGCTGGCAGCCGCCGCCTCTCGGTGTGACGTAGGCACTAGGCCAGTCGTCAGGTATGTTTAGGTCCAAAAAAATTGCAGGAAGCTGAATTTTTGATATGTTGTTAGGACATATTAGAATAGTATTAAACCAAGTTTGCAGCTTCGAAATCCTTTTGCGTAACTTTTAAGAGCCAAAAAACCTCGAAACTTTCGGACTTTTTTGTGGTTTTGGCTTATAACTCGTGAAGAGTGGTTTTTTGACGAAAAGTCACTCCCACCTCTATTAATGTAGATAAAATATCCTAAAATTTAAGCCTAACCGAAGCTCTGTAAGTCCAATAGTTCCCGAGATATTGGACTTCAAAAATTGACTTATTTCTCCCAAACGTTCAAATTTTCGATTTTAGTCATCTTTCGGCTAGAATATTGGCTCTAATGATCATCCCACGGGGAATGTCATACAAAACAAACTTATAGAGCAGGTATTTACCTTTAATCTAAGTACTGAACGAAGTCCATAGGCCCAATAGATTTCTAGTTATCGTTAAAAAACGAAAACTTGGAAACATTGGAGTAGTCAATAAATTGTCCCAGACGAATTGCAGTCCTCTTCTCCAGTGTATGTTAAAGAAAAAGGAAGAATTACTCATTGACGATTATTATTAACATATTGTATATAAATAGGTGTAATTATGTGTTAGTGCATACAAATAAATTTGTGAAAGTAGGTATCGCTGTAAAAAGACGAAAGCCTCTCGGTTTTTGGGTATTGGTCAGCCATTAAGGGATTGGGTCTTTCGTTCGTAGCGAGGCCTTTTGTTGTGCGAAGGTATCAATCCCCCTCCCGTCCCCCTTACTCAGAGTCGTGACTTAGCGGGTGTTCTGTCCTCCCTCCCAAACTTCTTGCCTCCGAGGCCTTCCCCACTACACCCAGCCTGCCCTTAGAAAGAGCCGTATTCGGATCCGTGAAGTAAGTTTCAACCATCGTCTTCGTGTGGGGAAAGGCTGAAAAGTGCGACGGATTCAAGGCGTCACATCATTGGATATTACTGTTTCCTTTGTGGTGAAAAAATTTTCGAAGGAATATTTCGAGAAGCAGATAAAATTGCCCAAATATCTACAGGATGAACTCCATCAAAGGGAAACACTGGAAGTGAAAGAATCGATTGTGGAAAAAGATAGACAATCTAGTGAATGGGTGCAACACATTCTTCGGCGTCTTTCATGTATAAGTGAACTTGTTGCTACTGAGGGTAAGTACCATAAACATTGCTACGTAAAACTGCCTCCTTGTCGCAATCTACTGGTGCAGGAGGTAAACAAGGACGTCCTGAACATCCCTTTCTTATCGAAGGTATGGAGCGTATATATGCATACCCTGCAGAAACAAGACAGGAAAACTAATTTTCCATAAGTGCCTTGTTTGCAGAGACCTTCACATGTGATTACAAACCAGCAGCTGCAAGGGTTCAAGCTCATCTAAAAAAGCGATATGGCGGAAAAATTATTTTTGCGCTGGTTGGTCCTTATCGCAGCCCAGTCTTGATGTTCACAGACATTGGACAAAACATCCTTTATGAAAAGTGGTAGAATCAAAGACTTAGCGATCCTGCTGAAGAGCGGCTTAGAGTTGTCAAAGCTGCAGCAGAGATTATCCTGCAAGACATTCGTTCCCAAACATTTGACACCACTCAATATCCCCCGTCAGATGCTTTTTTAAAAGACGCAGAGGCATCCTTCTCCTGAACAGTGGAAAAAGAAGTGCATAGGATTTGCTCATGCAATCATGGCTGCAACGAGGCACAAATCTTTCCTATCCCCAATTCAAATAAGCTTTGGAACCTATTTGTATAGAAAATTTGAATCAAAGCACCTTGTTGAACTTTGCCACTGTATGGGAATTTCTTGTACATATACGGAGGCTATGCATTTTGAAAGTTCCGCTACCCTCCGTGGGGAAGTGGCCCAACCAGTCGACAAAGGAGCTTTTATGCATTTTGTCTTCGACAATGCAGATGTGAACGTTAACACAATTGATGGAGACAATACGTTCCATGAAATGGGTGGTACAATGATCATGACCCCTCACTCATCCGTTCGCCCAGTCATAAACCACGTTTGAAGTCTGTATCTGCCGAGTCTATCAGGTTCACACACTGCCACACACACTAAACATTCTTCTATTAGAATGAAATTTGGCTTGTCAGGCATTTCAATTAACGAAGTGAAAATCGCTGAAATCATTTTGCCAAAATCCCCAGACCTGCTGTGGTTGTTTGGAAAAGAAACTAAAATGCGAGGCATCCCAGGATGTAATGGTTTCATGGATCAAGTGACAGAAGATCTTCCTTACAAACGTTCAAAGATTGTATATCTCCCTTTTATCCATGCTCCCCCAACCGACTACGACACTGTTCTAACATCACTTTTAGAAGCCAGTTAAAGAACAAGCATTAACGGTCAGGAAACATGTTTTGTGACCTACGATCAACCACTGTACTCGAAAGCCCGAGACATTGTGGAGAGCCACCAGCATCCTCAGCTTGTCAACATAGGGGTGAGACTTAGAGGTTTTCACCACCTCATGTTATTCATGGGGGCCGTCGGTGCCATAATGGCAAGAAGTGACTCAAGGAACTTCTCTGTTCAATATTTGCGGAAAACAGTGTTGAAAATATCCTTTTTATATACGATGCGTTAATAATCATCGTCAATGAGTAATTCTTCCTTTTTCTTTAACATACACAGGAGAAGAGGACTGCAGTTCGTCTGGGTCAATTTATTGACTACTCCAATGTTTCCAAGTTTTCGTTTTTTAACGATAACTAGAAATCTATTGGGCCTATGGACTTCGTTCAGTACTTAGATTAAAGTTAAATACCTGCTCTATAACTTTGTTTTGTATGACATTCCCCGTGGGATGATCATTAGAGCCAATATTCTAGCCGAAAGATGATTAAAATCGAAAATTTGAACTTTTGGGAGAAATAAGTCAATTTTTGAAGTCCAATATCTCGGGAACTATTGGACTTACAGAGCTGCGGGTAGGCTTAAATTTTAGGATATTTTATCTACATTAATAGAGGTGTGAGTGACTTTTCGTCAAAAAACCACCCTTCACGAGTTATAAGCCAAACCCAGAAAAAAGTCCGCAAATTTCGAGGTTTTTTGGCTCTTAAAAGTTACGCAAAAGGATTTCGAAGCTGCAAACTTGGTTTAATACTACTATAACATGTCCTAACAACATACCAAAAATTCAGCTTCCTGCAATTTTTTTGGACCTAAGGCCATTTTTTTGTCTACGACGACTGGCCTACACGGCCAGTTGTCTGGCCTCGTCTTCTAGGCGGTGGTCACACGAAATCTGCACCCGACACGGCTCACATACCATGGCAGGAATGAGCAAAACCTACTCTGACAGTTGTCAGACATATTTGGATCTAGGTTTTTCAACTAGTTTTCATAAATACAGGGTGTATCAAAAGGTTGGCGAAAACTTACACGGTTGAAAGTACACGATAATAGTAGCAAAAATCTCCCAGTAAATAAGGATCCGAAAACAAGGCGTTTGCAAGTTAATCACGAATGTATGGATTCAAGCCGCCATTGACGTCATTGTAAACATCGTCCATGTGAATTTTAGTTTTTATTATTAAGAATTACATTGCATTTAGGACCATATTTCACTGACTTTATTGTAAACATCGTTCTAGTTAGTACAAATTAATATGAAATTTAGACTTCACTATTACGTTTTTCATCACATATAATTTAAATTTTATGTACGTACATTTTAAAGGAGGTTTCGAATTGTCTTACTTACAATACTGTGCTCGTATTTGCAATGAACTTCGAATTCTTTTGAAAATCCCTGGATCATTTCGAAATTATTAACAAGCGTCTACAGCTCTCCTCTCCAGTTCTTGAACCGTTAACGCGTGTGCTGTACATTTCGCTTTTCATGCGACCCCAGACACAAAAATCCAAAAATCCAAAGTATTTACAGTTGTTGATCTTGGAGGCAAACGTACAGGTCCGCCTCTACCTGCGCTTTAGATGGCGTCTCATAGCAGCAGCAAAATGTGCCGGAGCTCCGTTTAACTAACTAGGACGATGTTTACAATGAAGTCAGTGAAATGTGAGGTAAATGAGATGTAAATATTAATAGTAAAGTCTAAATTTCGAATGTGTAGTGACTAGGACGATGTTCACAATGACGTCAATGGAGGCTTCGAACCATACAATGGTAATTATCTCGCAAACGGCTTGTTTACTGGGACTTTTGGCTTGAATTATTGTGTAAACCGTGTGTCTGCGTCATCCTCTTTGAATAACCGTATATACATCAAGATGTTTGTCCACGATGAACACTGAAACTAATCAACTGATCAAATGTTTGTAAGACTATTGGACCAAACTGCAATTGTCATCAGTCTTAGATTTAGAAACTATTTAAATTAACTTAAGGACGACACCCACATTCATGTCACAGCGATGACATACTGACAGCGAGCCACTGCGGGCTATACAACAAGACGCCTTAGAGCGCTCGACCACTCCACCGCGGCCATACTCACCTTATCTTTAGGAAATTTGGCACACTGTTAGCGATTTGGTACAACGTGAATCATAGGTTTTTATCTTAATCGATAACTTCACTATTATTTTCTATTGCAAATTAAATGATTTCGTCTAGGTTCTGAAAGACTCCAGTAACTGGCGCTATACTTAGACGTGAGCTCTGGGCTAGCGGCAAAGATTTTGGATTCAGAGTGAAACGTCACGGGTTCAGAACTCGTTGCCATCATGGAATTTTTCACTTTGATTTTTAGCTCTCATCTCTCGATGATGTGAGAAGTTATCGGAAACAACTCGTGGTTCGGATGTCAGGTTAAACTATATTCGTCCTTTTCCCAGTTGGAAGATAACTGGGGTATGTTACAGACATGCTAGGCGACGAAAAGGCGTGCAATCGAATGTCTTGCACCAGGTTAATGATCAACACTGTGGTGTCGCACAAGTCCAAAGTGCGCGCCAACTACTTTCGCCGCGCGCCGCCATGCACGCACGGCGCGGCGTTCTTACGACGTCAGCCACGAGCGCCATCTGCTGCTATCCCGCTCGTGGCCACCACTGAACGACATCGTTCACTTGGGACTGAGATAGGAACCAGTTAACACTTTGGAATCAGATAGGCACCAGTGAAGACTTGGCTATCGGATAGGCACTAGGCAGGCCTCTAGCTCAACTACGTTTCAGCATTCTGCAGTACAGAGCTATGTAAAGGTTAAGTATTACTAAGTCTCTAAGAAATATATATCTCGTTCTAATTTACTCTAGTGTTTCTAGTTTCTGCTGTCCCATTGGCTGGTAACCTCCTACCTGCACAAGCGTGCATCCTTTATTCCTGTGTCGGTCTTTCTACTCGGCCACCGATACCTACGACGGAAACGAGACACAAAAGCGGTGACGAGGCTGGGACATAAAACATTCATAGACATCAAGTAATAGTAAATGTAGCAATTGAGGGACGTGTGTGCAGTAAAACTCGCAGAGGGAGAAAAAATGGATGTGGGTTGCCGTTCTTATGAGGAGATGAAGACGCTTGCTCAGGATAGAGTAGGGCGGACAGCTGCATCAAACCAGGTTCCGGACTGATGACCCCGGAAAAAAACAGCTTTCTCATTGCAAAGCAATGGCGCTCTGAAAATTATTAAAACACTTCGTTCTTAGCACATGTCTAAAATGCCATGTTAGCAGTTAACACCTACAATCAATGCTCCGAGAATTACGGATTAATTTCGCAGCTGTTCGCTGTAGCGATATGGATGGCGCATTACTTTGTGATATACGAACATGTTAGACGTTGGTTCTAAAACCGCGTCTGGCAAGGATTTAGGACACTCTTGTTAATTGCACACAACTATATTCGGCAACATACCGAGTATTTCATAGGTTATAGCGCTTTCTCTTTTGTAGATGTTACAATAGGAAAAAATATTTTTATCACTACTATCAATGTACAATATCGACCTTTAATGTTCATACACATTTCTAGCTTCACGACAACGAAAAAAACTAATAATTATAGCCGATGGGGTACGATAAGTCATTGCGCAGTTTTACCCCACCCAAAACGCTTAATCTTGCCCCGCAATACGGAACTGGATCTTTCGTTTGCAGTTGGTAACGCTTTGTGCCAAATTCTATGTTTAAATATATCAAAAGACTGACAAAAAAAAATCTTAGTTCACTATAGTATACAGATGAACATCGTGAGCTCATTATTCTCTTAGGTAGATCTTCTTTCCGCAAGACAAAGTTTTATATGCAAATAATGTATAGCATTTCTTACAGCATTGCATAGCCGTTATCACTACAACAACAACGAAAAAAAGTCAGACACAGAGGCTGTTTCGTGCAATGCAGAACAGCCAAATGCTGGATCTTTAAAACTGAGTTACATGCGATGTGCAGTCTTACCCGCTGTGCAGACTTATCCTATTCTTTTCCATTACCGCCTGTGTGCGGAAATTAATTGTAACATCATTCAAATGGAACTGATTCTGATTATACTCCCTTGCTCTGTTTTTACATTCACGTTGCACGAGTTTTAGAGGATTTCGGACATTATAATATATAGTTTTTTTTTTTTTTTTTTTTTTTTTTTTTTTTTAAGTAGACTTCTTCGAGATTAAGTTTTACAGCTCCTGATAAACGATATGTTCACTTAGTTCCTGCTTATGGGCCTTGCATGTACCTATCATAATTTCCAACTGAATACCTTCAAGAATATGAAATGCTAATACTAACAGTTTATACACAGAGATTCTAACTACGCAGATTTTCCAAGTAGTACGTAACCGAAAAAAATGTCGGTATATAGATCTACTATTTTTGTGAAACTGAAGTAATAAGGTAATTAGGCTGTCTCGCTGATTATCACAGGTAGTGTGCCTACTTTATAGCCACACTTGCAAACTACATAAAAATTTATATGACTGTAGCATTAACATAGAGGGACTATATTGTGCACAATTATGCAATTCTTGCTAAATGCTACTATTCTGTGGTTCTGACGTTGTGCTGACGCGGATGTCGAGTACAGTTGTGCAATTGTTTGCAAGTGTTCTTATACAGTTGGCACAAAACCCGTGAGTATCACCTGACATACGAAACAGAGGGGAAAGATTGCTTCCCTACAACTGCTATCGGATGCGTTCAGATATTTGTTTTGTACGAGAGCAACATTATCCATTAGCAATTGAGCATTCGCGTTTCTCATTGAGAGCCGAAGTATCAAAGGACATGATTTGTTAAAGTATTTCTTCCCTAAAACTGTAATAACCACTGTAAATGCACACTTGTTATTCGTTACATTATTCTTTTACTTACCAAATAATAAGAGACATTTGGACTATATTTTGATAGCTGCTACAACTCAGTGCGCAAAAATCCTCCTAAATATCACGGTATTTTGTATGTGCTACTTCACTCCAAATACACATTCAACACGCAACCTTTACGCAGTATACGATTCAGCCACTTTGCGGCGCTGCAGTTGATATCGTGTCAGGTTGGCCTTGCCTCGCTTCTGTTTCAAGAGTAATATTTTGATGCTGCTGTGGGGTGTGGCAGGCAAGGAGAAACGCTGCCTAGTCGGCGTTTGCTGACGCGGCGCTGGTAACACCATCCATTCACTGCAGCGGGCAGTGCCTTCAGTGTCGGATGGAGGCGTGCGTCCAACGGCCCAGCTGTGCAGAACGATACTGTGACGTCAAGTGGCGGAGACCCTCTTCTAGACGCGGGGTAGAGGGCAGGGGTGGCGTGTGGCGCAGATGGCGAGAATGGTTGTGTAGCGCACCTACTGCGACGGCGAGCTGTCTCGCGAAGCCAGGTTCACCTCGCCGATTACGGCGCCGGGCTCAACAGTCGCCCAGCTCAAAGTTCGGGGTTTGGTGTCCACTGGTGTCAAGACGTCGCGCCAAAGAAATTTCGTCGTTCAAACATATTATCTGAAGGAGAAAAAAATACACACGCATGGCCAGGACAGGCAACTGTCATACGAGGGGCTACACAGCAGAAAAAAACGTCGTTTACACGTATACCATGACGATATCAAATGTTAAAAGTGGCATCTGAAACTCGACAAACGAATCCAGGTGCACAACTTGCCCCAGCGGTCCGACGCGGGATCCACACACGGCCCACGGGCTGACGTGCGTCCCTCTCTCGGGTAAACAGCAAAGTCACTCTTTCTACCTAGGAGAAGGCCACACAGCCGACCAGAGACCAGCTAGCGAAGACCATCGCAGACACCATCGCAGGAGATGACAAGGAAGGAGGCGAGTACGGGCAACTGGAGGATAACTTTGTGTCCTCGCGATATTTAGGTTCTGCAGTGGGCCATCGTTAGCAAGGATTGTGGACAAGGTGTGCAACTGAAAGAAGTTATGACATATAGTTTTATTACAAGCGAAGATAATACTCCATTTTTATGTGATGCGCTTGTGGTCTAATACACTACTGGCCATTAAAATTGCTACACCAAGAAATTCAGATGATAAACGGGTATTCATTGAACAAATATACTAAAACTGACTGACTAAACTGACATTTTCACGCAATTCGGCTGCATGGATCCTGAGAAATCAGTAGCTAGAACAACCACCTCTGGCCGTAATAACGGCCTTCGTACGCCTGGGCATTGAGTCAAACAGAGCTTGAATGGAGTGTACAGGTGCAGAGGCCCATGGAGCTTCAACACGATACCATAGTTCATCAATATTAGTGACTGGCGTATTCTGACGAGTCAGTTGCTCGGCCACCATTGACCAGACGTTTCCAATTGGTGAGATATGTCGATATGTGCTGGCCAGGCAGCAGTCGAACATTTTTCGTATCCACAAAGGCCCGTACACGACCTACTACATGTGGTCGTGCGTTATCCTGCTGAAATGTAGGGTTTCACCGGGTGATACGCCAGAATGGCGATGATGAATACACGCTTACAGCGATGTCGCCAAACACGGATGCGACCGTCATGATGCTGTAAACAGAACCTAGATTCATCCGAAAACATTTTGCCATTCGTGCACCCAGGTTCGTCGTTGCGGAAACCATTGCAGGCGCTTCTCTCTGTGATGCAGCGTTAAGGGTAACCGCAGCCATGGTCTCCGAGCTTACAGTCCATACTGTTGCAAACGTCGTCGAACTGTTCGTGCAGATCGTTGTTGCCTTGCAAACGTCTCCTCTGTTATGTATCGAGATGTGGCTGCACGATCATTTACAGCCATGAGGATAAGATCCCTGTCATCTCGACTGCTAGTGATGCGAGGCTGTTGGGATCCAGCACGGCGCTTTGTATTGCCCTCCTGAAGCCACCGATTCCATATTGTGCTAACATTCATCGGATCGCGACCAACACGAGCAGCAATGTCGCGATATGGTAAACCCCTATCGCCATAGGCTACAATCCAACATTTATCAAAGTCGGAAACGTGACGGTACGCATTTCTTCTTCTTACACGAGGTATCACGAAGCTGTGGTGCGCCGGCATATCTAGCCGAGCCCTGTTTTTCTGATTTGTCGGCGCGCGAAGGAAGGCAGAGAGGTAACGATCACTGGAGGCTCCCTCGGCGGCCGAAGACTTATCGCTCGTCGTCTACTTGCGCGGCGACTTGCGCGGATCGCTGGTGTGGCGAATGACGACGCCACAACAGGTAGCACACAGAGAAGCAACGATACTCGAGCTATCGGGACTCGGGTACAACCCTTCCTGAACATGTAGATGCATAATGGTTTATACACTGAATAATTTGTCTGACTGAGGTAGCTGAAAGAAATATACGAATAAACAACGGTTCTACGCCGGACATGAACCACCGAGAACTCACTCTAGAAGGAGGGGACGTGGCGAGAATAAACTTCATGCTCAGATTATACGCTTAGAAATTTTCATTGATACGAAATTGCGAACTTACTCAGAGAACTTTCTTTTCCTCCGAAGCATGTATTCCTTGTTAATCATGTGGCCCATAGTGTGTGTCTGCGACGGAAATGTGGAAAATTGGTCTGATTGACTCGTTTTACAATAAAAGCTTATTCTAATTCAACTGTTTGATATACCTCTCAAAACAAATAAATTACACTCATTGGTCCTTAACACTAGCCCCCCGCCCCCAACCTCTCCACCGGCCGCTTTAAATACATCAAGTGTACAAAGAAACGTTTGTATAAAACAAGGAGGTTAGAATGAAGATGGCATTATCTATGCCGATCACTTACGTCATTTGAAGCCTTTCCGCCATCTTCTTCAGTTTTGAAATGCTATTTCTCCATTAAAGTTATGCATTAATTCGACGCCGTTACTATTAATTTGCTGAACTGACAGTCATTGCAAGGTATGTGCTTTCAAACAATATACTTTCTTGAATAAATAATAATAAATACTCATCAAAATATCTTTGAAAACTTAATTTTTAACTCTTAATTTGCACTCTTTTAGTACTTTGTACATCACGGTAAACCCGTCGGACGTTTTATTCCTGTTTTAAGTTCAAATGTTCAAATGTTTGTACAGCTTATGGGACTTAACTACGGGGTCATCAGTCCCTAAACAACTTATGAACTACTTACGAACTAGGACGGCACAAATATCCATGGCCGAGGGGGGATTCGAACCCCCGACCGTAGTGGCCGTGCAGACCGTGACTGAAGCGCCTCAGTCCCCTTGGCCACCGCGGCCAGCCTGTTTTAAGTGACATAAAACATTAGCTCTACAATACGAACACTTAGCAATATGGCGGAAGCAGGCTTCACTTTTTCGGCATGAGTGCGTCTCCCTATAGTCTAACCTCCTTGGTATAAAATGACGACCTGAAATAAGATGTTTCTACGCACGCAGACTCTCTCAGTTCGTAGTGGTCCTTTTCAGTACACGTAACGAATTGGGTGTGCCCTTCAAAGTTATGTTTTGCCGCCTTTCGGTAAGATCCACAGTGGTGAGCACGAAATGAATGGAGTAGGCGCACCGTATTTATTCAAGTGGAGTGTTTGTGAGCGGCTGCCGGCACTGGCTGTGTGTTGATGCAGGAGAGAGCTTGGCTGTTGGCGCGTGTGGCTGCTGTCCCGGCGGTCGCGGCAGTTAATGGAAAGAGAAGTGCCGAGGCTGCGAGCACGTCTGGCTGAGGCGAAGCGGAGCGGAGCGAGGCGAGGCTTTTGTGCGGCCAATCGCCGCCTCCTCCCCTCCCCCCCCCCTAACCACTCAGCCACCAACGTGCCCGCCATGCCGGCGCGCGGCTTGTGGGTCGCAAGCCAAACACCTCCAGTCTAGGCCGCCTCTGCCGCCATCTCCGCCGCCCTACTGCCTCTACTCCCTACTCCTCCTCTTTATTCTCGGCCCTACTCCAGGCTGTGCTTCCATTGACGCCAAGATGCCTTCTTGGCTTCAGTAGTAAGACGCCACTAGCAGGCGACCTTGCCAGGGTAACACGCTTCAGAACTGGAAGGAACACCCAAAGTAACACTATGAGTGTGCCGTTTTCGACTGTCTTTTGGGAAATCATAATTTAACTGCAGATACCGCTGTAACCGTTAATCTGAGAAGAAACTAAAGAAACGAATTTGCAAGGGAGAAGATTCCCTACAAAGTTAGTCATTTTTTTTTTCTGTATCTCGTAATAAAAACGGTTTTTACACCATCGGGTTGTTTCTCTGTAAGGTATCAATTTCAATATAGATTGTGAAACAATGAGACGATTTATCGTCACGAATATGTCCAAGACATTAAAGATAAATGTGCAGCAATTAATTAAAATTTGTGGCGCTGCCGGGAATCGAACCTGGACCTCTCTGCTTATTAGGCAGACGTCTTACCGTTGGACTACCGCACCTCTAACAATTAATCCGCCTCCGAATAGTTTCAGCACGACTTCCCTCCACGTCACAAATTTCAATTCTGCTTCTGTGTTGCATAGAAAACTGTCACTACTGCCAAGGCTCTCCATGTGTCTGCCTAGTACGCATGGAGGTCTGGGTTCTATTACTGGCTGCACCATAAGTTTTAATTCATTGCTTCACGTTGAAACATGTCCACATAACGTGTTCCATTTAATTGACTCCCCATGAACAAATGTTGATGACCTCGTGGCTTGACTTAGTTCAGGCTCCAGGCTTATGCCTTTTCGCGAGTTCAATTCTGGGAGTAGCAGCTACACTATATGTAGTAGTGAGATTTTACTTAATTTCGTTCCGGATTGCTAATTTTATGTCGGTTTTGCTGGAATCTGATTCCGAGGCTCTGATGGCGTTTCGTTAGCATAGTTCTTCTTCGTCTGTTTAAATATGTTCAGTGTCTTTCGCATTATTATCGTAGTTGAATTCTAATATTTTTGGGGATTCGCGGTGACTATACTGTTCGTACTTTGTCGACAGACCACGTCGACGATATCAGACTAAGCCTTCAGCTTTTCCATCATTCAGTACACATGAGTGGTTAATAATTGAATAGCTAATTTGCTAAGGTGTTTCCTAGTGAGTGTAGCGTGATAATTTCCCCCGAAAATTGCCCATTCTAACTTGTAATCTGTGTACTTCTCAGCCCACGTGTGCGCCGATTAGCATGTTCCCTGTCGTGGTTATTACAATTTTCCTCTGTGTAGAAAGAACCGTTGCACGACGTATATCGTGTTTTTAATTTTCATGAAATAGAATTATTTCACTTCTATGAATTTTTGTGACTAAACTCTGTATTGTGCTGTAGCAACCTGAACCTTGCTTATCTAATAGATATCATTCCTCTGATCAGAAAGAATGGTTACAAGATATATTTCGCTATCTTGTTGTCTTCGAAATTGATTTTGTTAACTTTATGCATATTTTGTGTACCGACTAAGTAGAGTGCTGTATTGCTCTAACATCTTTAACCTTTTGTAGTTATCTTCTCCCTGTGTTAAACGAACGCCAGAGCGACCGTTTTTAGATATTATTTAATGAAATCTTGATTTGATGTATAGTTAGAAGTTCTAGGGAAACTTTAACTTCCGTCTGTACACCGCATTTTGTGGTCTTAAACCAAGTGCGTTTGTTTCTGATAGTTTATCATGAGCCTAAGCCACTAGCTTGACAGGTTATGGAAGCGAAGTACTATTTCACTGTGCGCGAGTGAACCTTTGATCTGCATTCTCCACATTGCTTGACTGTCGTCTTGATGTATTGGTGTCAGGTGCATGGTAAGTACCTGCATGGCTTGTCGTGAATGTGCTGCAATTCCTCCGTTCCCCAAGATTAAACGTGATAATAAATTAACCTGTACTCAACTTTGCAGGTGGACAATTTTAGGGCCATGTAATTGCGGATATTTTGAAAATTTTGTAAGGTGTGTTTTTTAATTGTAATTCGTAAAAAAAATGAAAGTCGCCTCTTGTTCTTGTTTTGAAGAATAAATTAATTTGTTAAACTATAATCCTTTTGTGCTAATTTAAATTCTCCCCTCATCATTTATTTTGGATTAATGTGGGGTAATTTGTCCATGTATCTTGTGTCTCTGCACCCTTCTGGAGGTGAGAATATTTGCGTTTCCGTTGCCAACATATATGATTTTTGATTTAGATTCATGACTGCGGATCATTATTTAATTGTGTGCAGTTTCCTCTAATGATTACAGTAATGGTAGAACTGTCGCTTAACTTATAGAATCAGAGTTTTGCTTAAGGGAACTGTATACTTCCGCCGCTGTGTGAATATCGCCGTAATTAGATTTTGTGAGCAAACAGTCAATTGTTAACTTCACAAACACGGCTAGTTAGCAGCCAAAAGAACAGCGGGCGAGTTTCAACGTTTATATTTAATGTCTTGTCTGTAAGGTCTTCCCACATTTTAGGTCGCCCGTTCAACCGACCGGTACCAAATTTAACTGACATTTTCGTCGGCTGTCAGTAACCTGAACTTCCTTCTGACGGCATAACCGGTCACCGCTAGAGAGCGGCACTATCCCCTATCTCGGATATCATGCCTCGAATCGAAAAACATGGAGTGATATTGTTCAGAATATAATGTAGAGTAACTATTGTAGCACATTTTTTTCGATATTTTGACTCTGCAACTCGGTACACACGTATATAATTCTTCACAAGGTTCTACTGACAAATTATTTTGCTATAAGCCATTCAATGGAAGTTCGAGGAATGGATTGAGATTGATTTTCATGAGGCGTGTGAAAAAAACACATGAAAATTCACAAAAAAGAACACTGTTCCGAGAGGTGAAAGAGAAATTTGAAAAGAAATACACGTATAAAATCAATGGTTACATTACTACAAAAATCCCGAATATACAATAAATAAATTGAAAAAAAATCGTGCCTCTTGTGGTAAATCAGACCTCTTCCTGAATAACCTCCACACTGCAGTAAAGTAAAATAAAATATAATGAGTAACTAGCTTAAACCCACGGCTCCGCTCGCGTGTTGGTTGGTTGAGATAGATAAGCTATCTTTCAGTAGTGTGCTATGAGGTTGGTTTTCAAGGAACTGAAAAATATTCCTATCAGATTGCAGAAGTCTATGCACTTACCGTTTATCAGGAAAGTAAGTAGTTCAGATCAAATCACACGTAAAAATGCACTCGTTTCGAAGAATCCAACCACGAAATTCAACACTAATGATTGTAATAATATCACAGAGCGATCACTTGAAGTAATGCGCGAAGCGTCAAATCGATTTTATTAAAGAGATGCATCAAAATAAATTTCTTTTTTACTGCTTTATTTATTTATTCTTATATTTCCTTATTCGTATGCTTATCCTTACAGAGAAAGAGCTGGAGACATTGTAGCACGCATAGACCAAAGATATGGTCTGTGGCATCACGTTTCGCTGTATGTAACCTCCTTGCTATAGAGTCGCAAACATCATCGCTGACCTCCAGTCCGAATTTTTTTTATAATTTGACGACTTTCACCCACCATATCTTGCACAGCTATCCGCATGGAACTGTTATGGTATACAACGGGAGACTTCGGGCAACAATTACACACAGACCATTCGTTTGCATTCTGTAGTTTTCGCTGCAGAGCGAAATATTAACACAAACACACACGTAGAATTTTATATACACCGATAACTTTCCATCCCAATATACTCCACCCTTTTATCATTATCAACTCTCTAGCAACAATGCAACCAATAAAACCATTTTCAAAGAGTAAATATAATTTTGAAAGAGTAATTATTGTTCCGCATTTCTTGTTGTGTTCTTCAAATTACTAAATGTCTATCAGATCGCTATAAAACCGTACATAAAACCTTCCTCAGGTATAAATTAGTAAGTGTACAAATATTTAAGTCTCTGCGTCTTGTCGTTCACCGTGCACCGAACAGACATTCACATTAATATATATATATATATATATATATATATATATATATATATATATATATATATATATAGCTACCCGATCGCCATAAAACCGCGCCTAAAGCCTTCCCCGGGTACACAATAGTAACTATACAAATTTTTAGGTCTTTATGTCTTGTGGTTCAGACATGATAAATGTACAATGTACATCGAACAGACATTCACATTTATAGATATAGATTATGGAACTGGGATGGTAGGGACATTCGATTCAAGGGATCGATTTGAGAAACAGATTGCACAGAGGATTGCCACACGAAATTTAGTTTTATTTATAACGAGATTTGCAAAAACAATAATCTCCCGGAGCCGATTTGACTGGGCACGGACACGACTCAGATATGGACGGTGAAGGTAAAGGTAATTTCCTACCTCACCAACATTGACTTCACGTGGGCGTCAGGCGCTGGATCGGCGCGGTGCGTTTTGGCGGCGCGTCGGAGTCGGCGTCGGCAAAGGTGTCAAAGTCACGGTCTACCTAGGCGTGATTTGCCTGCATATCTCTTCGCTTCTCCGGCTACGGATCAAGTCTCTTCTTTGGTGGTTTCTCCTCACGTCCCTTTCGCTCTCCAGCTACAGCTTCTCCTCAAACGTTGCATTCCTTTGGCTCTGAATGGTTGGTTGGTTTTACAATGTCGTCCAATAGCTGATCGCCGTTTTCATGACCACGCCTCTCAGTCCCCCGTGGAAATTTAATGTGAACTGAGACAACACTTGCGAACTGGCGTCATGTACACATTTCAAGCGTGTTGTCTTTATCTTCTTCGTTCCTTCTTAGTTCGAGAAAATAGTTCTTTGTGGTAGCTGTCTGTGTTAGGCCTGTCTGGTATGCCATTTATCAGGGTCTTTCTCCCTGGCCAAAAACATTTTGTTGTAACTACTTTATCTATACCTCAAGACAGTCTCTCTCTCTCTCTCTCACTGACACACGTGTGCACTGCAGGGGTTTGCTTGTCTGCTTCCCATCTATTTATCTGCGATTCCGTCACCTTTTAGAAACCTCTGGTTTCTGTAGATATGGGCTTTCTCTGCACATGCGCTATTCTATCCATGTAGTTGTAAGAGCCTCTCTTCTCTGCGTCTGTTGTCGCCTGAACGCTCCTGAAGTCAGACTGGGGAGGGAGAATGCGGGAAGACGGTCGATGACGAAGGTGAATATTGGGCTGCCTACTTGCTGGCTCCAAATCTTCCCCCAGGCCAGCGGTTCGCTCCAGGCTGGAGGCCGGCGTGGCGGGCACGAATGACTCCATCGGCAAAGTCGCCGAACAAAAGCGTCCCTGGCCGAAATATTATAATATATGTTTTTTAACTGAAAGTGTGGTGTCGCACAAGTCTAAAGTGCGCGCCACCTACTTTCGCCGCGCGCCGCCATGCACGCACGGCGTGGCGTTCTTACGACGTCAGCCACGAGCGCCCTCTGCTACAACTTCGCTCGTGGCCACCACTGAACGACATCGTTCACTTAGGACTGAGATAGGAACCAGTTAACACTTCGGAATCAGATAGGCACCAGTGAAGACTTGGCAATCGGACAGGCTCTAGGCAGGCCTCTAGCTCAACTATGTATCAGCATTCTGCAGTACTGAGCTATGTAAAAGTTAAGTATTACTAAGTCTCTAAGAAATACATATCTCGTTCTAATTTACTCTAGTGTTTCTAGTTTCTGCTGTCCTACTGTCTGGTCACCTCCTACCTGCACAAGCGTGCATCCTTTATTCCTGTGTCGGTCTCTTTTTACTCGGCCACCGACACCTACGACGGATACGAGACACAAAAGCGGCGACGAGGCTGGGACACAAAAGAAAGTGAAAGCTTGATGCATGTTTGTTAAGTAAAAGTTTCCTATTCTTATCAAGTCTATTTTAAATCAAGGAGTTTCTCTAATCACATGTGCGCAACGTATTTAACAAACAAAATTAGGACCTGTAAGTAAAACAATCTGTACTTCTGTGAACATTATTTCTGACAATCAGATTCAGTTGCAGGTAAGGACTAATTACTTTACTGGTACGTGAACATTTACATTTAAAAGGAAATCTCTGTCTCAAAAACTCAACACACATCACACAACAAAACCAATAATGCCACAATCAGGAAAATGAGGGACGAGGTTGAGCTGAAATAAGAAAATATAGTAATCATTAAGTTATTTATTGAATTAAAGATGCATACCTTTGTTGAGTCTTCAATATAATACAATGGTTTTATACAATTCCGTTCCATACAAATATTCCCTTCCTCATGATACAGAATCCACTTAGTACACAACACAGTTGCCATACGTCTGTCAGCTAGCCTAGCCCACAATCAACTTTTCTGCTCAACAGCTCCATCTCTACTACACGCCTCAGCAATTGCAAAGACATTATAATGTGCAGTGGTTACAAACATAGACTTATAATATCGATCATAGATGACTTTCACATATAAAATAAAGCTATAAGGCGGATACACATTCATATTCACAAAAATAACGCTAAAAATCCGTAAATAATGAACTTAAGCCTATGGCTGCCTAATTTAATATATATTGAAGAAAACTGAAAAAATGAATTAAGAACAGCTAAGAAAGATATATAATTAAATACAACAATAAAGAGGATTAAGTATAAGAGGAAGACGCTGCACGTTATGATAAGGAAATTGTAACAGTAGTACAGCGGAGTTAAGGAGGGTTCTTTTTTAGTTACAAAATAAAGCCGCCAATGAAAACGTTTTGTATCATAAACTTCAGTATAATAATTACAAATAAATCTGTTTCGAAAGGAGAGAGTAATATTTGATTCAAGAAATTACAAAACTAAAATTCTCCCTAAATTGTTCTACGGCCTATTTGTGAAAATATTTCAAAGAAAAAATAATAAATAGTATGAACTAAAAGGCAAATTACTGAAAGAAAAATATTAAGCAACATCTTGGGGCCAGTTAAAGAGCAGACACAATACAGAATGCATCACAAAGTGAAATCTATACAGATATCGAAAAAGTCACTGATGTAATTAAGAAAAGAAGAATAGCTTTCTACGCTCACATACAAAGGATGGATCCCAACAGACTGACAAAAACACTGTTCTGTTACTTCAGTACATTAAAAACGGATAATACATGGTGCAAAGAAGTTGGAAGGGACATGGACGAGCTCCAAATTAGCCAACAAGATATCGAGAAGAGACTACCACTCAGAAAGAAATTAAAGGATGCCAAATGCTTCCAGGAAAAACCGTAGAAAAAGACTGGAGCCAAGTGGACCGAAGGAGAAAAATGGACAGAAAATAAGTTCACCGCATCCTAATTTTTCGCTCTTCATGCAGTAAAACTACGTAATTCGACATGATATTACAATTTGTTACTAAATATTACCACTTACTAATTGTATTCGCAGCACATTTTGTAGAGTGGTTGCACATACAACATTAAATGTGCTTTCAACATAACATCATTGTACGACATACAGAATATAAACAGTAATGTTCCTAAAATCCCTACTAGCATGAAGTTCAACGTATTACGCCTCCTTTACAACTAACTCGATTCAAAACTTAATTCGCAGACTGTTTATTAGTTTTCGTATGCTTTGAAGAATTATCCTTTAGTGAGATAAACGATTTAGTCTATATGGCGTTGTAATTACTGAGCTTCGTGAAAACGAAACTGAAATAGGTAGAGTCTGTCAGAAGGAGGTGGACATAGAAGGAAGGAGAAAGTGTACTAAAGGATGGAATAAACACCCACCTGGAAAAGTCTGGTACTGACGCTGGGAAATAAGGAAAAATTCAAAAAAAGTAAAAATAAAACACCGGGATCCTCGAATGAGCCACACATGGCATCAAGAGAAATCGGAAGTGCTTTGAGCTCCTAAGAGGAATCTATGGAATTTGTGAAAATTCATCGTAATGATGGTTTCGGATCAGCAACTGGGAATATTTAGTAAAACAATTTATTTTTTCCATCGCAGATGCACAATTTTGAAGTCAGGGACTAGTTTAGGACTCTACAGTCCATTATCAAACGATTAGCCTTTTCCAAACGGTGATAATCCAGTGCATGTTACAAATGGCTGTTAAAATCTTGTACATTATCCTCTGTCGGTACCTATGACTACTGACATTGAAATTAAAAGTGGCAGTCAAAACAGAAGATACATTCACAGGCCTCACCAGTTTTGACTGCCACTTTAAATTTTAATGTAACTAGTGATATGTATCGACTGAGGATAATGTGCTAGATTTTTACAGCCATTTGTAACATGCATTGAATTATCTCGGTTTGAAAAAGGCTAATAGTTTGATAATGGACTGTAGAGTCAGAAGCTAGTCACTGACTTCAAAACTGTGCAACTGCAGCTGACAAAATAAATTGTTTTACTATGAAGTTTGTGTTTGATTTTACGAACCTGGCTTTGCGTAAAATATTATGAGATTTTTGTGTGTGTATTTCTTTGTTTCGTTGGTGTGATACTTATAGGTGTATTTTTGTCACCAATGATAAGATTTTTATACCTTACAGTGAATACTTTGTTTGAATTACTCTCCTAAAACATTTACTTATTACTTTTGTTACGCTTTTGTTCTCCGTTACCGCGCACGTTAAATCCCAACTTATGACACGTATAAATTTTTGATGTGCAATTTTCTTAATGGAACGACCATTGTTATTGAGGACTGTAACGGTATCTAGTAGCGCTCTTTCTGAGGATCGTAACATGGCAGTTGCGTGATATGTGTTTCGTAACGATACCATATTGTTAGGTGATGGCTTACTGGAAATCAGTATCGATTAGAGATGCCTCTGTACATAGCGTTATATCACTGACGTGTATTTCCAGCAAAGCACTCACTCAGCAGGCAGAAGTTTAATATGCACGCAGCGACGCGCCTAGAAGTTTCGTGAGCTAACTGGACAACGGTGGGTTTCACAGAGGCCGTTAATGGAGGTCTTTGCTGTTTGTTGTATAGTTTGCAACTCTCCGCGCAGGTAGCGAAACAACTTGTAATTCAGTTACACTTGAGCCGAGCAGCACTTCACTCTCCAATATTCAGAAAGCTGAAGCGACTGAAGTTTTGCGGCACAATACAGGTGCAATTAAGATTCGACTTGACAGACGAGACGAAACTGTTGCTCTAATAAAAGCGAAGAGGAAAGAGCTAATTCATTTTCTTACTTTCCTGTCTGTTCATTTCTCTTGAAATCGTAAGAGAACGTGCTTGTAAATTTAATTCAGAATTCATTTTCTATAATTCTACCTCTGGTCTTCACAGTTCTCTACAACATAATTTCTACTGATGTAAACGAAGGCTTTCGCGGCCGTTGTCACTGTCAATGAAACCATTCGGAGTTTTTGCCTGCATTGTCAATTAGACTTGCGCATAGTAGTTTGCAATCGGGAGCGCTCACTTTACTTCGTCCGCTTCCAGTGACGGCTGAGCGGCGGCGTCTGCGCATGCAGGTGTAGGGAGAAGTTTCCCCACCTACCTGCTTCATGCGCTTGCTGCTTGAGCCGCTACCGATATCACGCAAACCAAAAGAAACAGCCTGTGAATAATTTCTCGCGTTTAAGTTTACAGTTATCTCTATAGCTTGGCATTATGGAATTTATAATTCATATATTTCAGAGTGCAGAATACTTCAAAACAGAAATTTTGTATCACTGAACTACGTAATGTGGCAGGCAGAAGCTCACCTCGAAGTGACTCTCATCAGCGGAAGGCAAACACGTGATTTTTAATTCTGCTACGCGCCCTCTCGCTATTGCCCGTCGGTCTTCGGAAAGGAATCTAACGAACTAAGTAGCCAGATACGTTTGGCATAATAGTTCGCTACCGATCGCGCATATTTTAGTTCGCGACCGGTAGCTCTCCTTTTAGTTTGCAGCTCGGCCTCGAAGTAGGTCGCTCTTTTTAGTTCGTCCGCTCTTTTTAGTTCGTCTGCTCTTTTTAGTTCGGCCGCTCTGTTTTGCCTTTGCTACCGCTACTAAAACAGCTCTTACTTTTGTTATGACAGCTTCTTTATATAATCAGTGTTGCCAAAGCGTGTGATGTTACCCATATATTTGGGCAATTAGACATAAATACTTCAGCTAATAAAGCAGTTATTTACACGAATGGGTGATACAATGGTATTCAGAGTATTCAGAGTACTCGTAGTACTTTATTTTTAAAATGGATTTCTTGTGGCAGTGAACTATGAAACTACAGCTGAGATGCAGCTAAGCTTGAAATGACGGTAACTGGCATAAAGGAATCACGCAATTCTGCGCGCTCTCGCGTTCTCTCGCTGTTCCCCGTCAGTCTTCGGAAAAGGAGCGGACGAACTAAGAGGCGCCGGCCGCGGTGGCCGAGGGGATTGAGGCGCTCCAGTCACGATCTGCGCGGCCACTACGGTCGGGGGTTCGAATCCCCCCTCGGGCATGGATATTTGTGCCGTCATTAGTTGTAAGTAGTTCATAAGTAGTTTGTAAGTTTAGGGACTGATGACCCCGTAGTTAAGTCCCATAGACTCTACAAACATTTGAACATTTGAACTAAGAGGCGAGGGATCTACGAACTAGTTCGCGTAGTTCGCCTGTGGGAGCGCTCTTCCGAACTAGTTAGTGGGCGAACTACACAAGACTATTGTCAATATGTAAAATTCCGATGACAGCGCACGAACCAACTCATGCGCGCGGGAGAGCACTGCCAACACCGCGTAGAAGACAAGGCCTGACAACTGGCCGAGCCTACGACACACCGAGAGGCATCGGACGCAAGCTGACTGGCCGGCCGCTAGGAGGCGGTGGGCGTGCCCCAGCGGCCAGCCAGTCAGCTGGCAGCCACCGCCTCTTGCTCTGACGTAGGCATGGACAATTGTCAGACGTCGTCTTCTAGGCGTTGTTGGCACTGCGGCCGTATGTAAACAGCGTACTAGCGCGCCCCAGCCAACGCCAGGAAGCAAGTTAACAGCGTCTCGTCATAACAGCCGCCCGCCTCTTTCGCCAATTTCCACAAATAGAAATAATGCAAACACCAATGAAGTACCTCTATTCCCTCCAATCACCGGTATAAACACCAATAAAGAACGCCCAATACTTCGATAACAGCTTCTCTCGCTATTATATAAGTACCAGTATCCCTTGCATTCAGCAGTCAGCCAAACACGTTGTCAAAGGTCACTTGCAACAGTGGCCGAAACGTCGGAATTTTTTATACTAATAATGCGGCCAAAACATCGAAGAAATATAATGACTGAATTTCTACTATTAAATATAACTAGAATTCAAATACACGGTTCAGCTACAATTATATGACAACCATATAAAATAATATAAACAGCTTGTGTCTTTTTGATAGGTGGCGCGACTGTGTACATGATAACACGTAAACTAGAACGCATTGCACAGTTTACATACGCATCCTTGGACGTTACATTGCTGTATATTATACATAATGCTCTGCGACGGTCAGCAAAAATGATCGATGAAATGCATGATTTTTAGATGGAGAAAAGACTTTTCAGACATGAAAGTGATTTCAGGCGCGCTCCAGGACAATGATATAGAACCATCGCTTTTCACAATATACAGGGTGTTTCACTAAGTGTGTTATTCTCTGTAACTTATAAAATAATAGATGACGGGAAATCTTAATGCAGTAGGTCAACACAAGAAATTTTACACTTTCTGTGGAGCTATGAACATAGTTTATTGTATAATTTTCCAAAGATATATTTTTAAATGGAACAATAGTTTTATCTATCGTGTATTGGATTCGTTGAAACCAGCTGCGTCCAAATCAATTTAATCTACATTCCTATCACTATTAGTTTGGAAGCTACAACCCTTCAAAGTTTCAGGGGCAGATACCACAAACGCTGCGCATAATGCAATGCGCCTTCTAAATGTGGTGCGGCCGAGTTGTAACGTCGCCGGTGTCACGGAGCGAGAAGCTTCCTCGATGCGCTGTTAGACTGCCGACTGTCGCCGCACACGGCCGTATACCCGACAGTTGGAGCCACACAAACACCCGGGCTCAATATTCCACATTTACTGACATCGGATGACGATGACATACATCAACAACGGGTACGTTGACATGTTGCTGATGCTCGGCGAGTGCCGACACGATGCCACTGATGCAGCCACGGCGTATGCCGTGAGATATCCTAGGCGAAGATCACCGGCAGCCATTACGTTCTTACGTGCCGAACAACGACTTCGGAAAACAGGCAGCTTGTTCAAATGTTTGTAGAGTCTATGGGACTTAACTGTGGGGTCATCAGTCCCTAAACTTACAAAGTACTTATGAACTAGCTAATCCTAAAGACGGCACAAATATCCATACCCAAGGGGGGATTCGAACCCCAGACCGTAGTGGCCGTGCAGACCGTGACTGGAGCGCCTCAGTCCCCTCGGCCACCGCGGCCGGCCAGGCAGCTTTGTAATGCGCCGCAGTAACAGACGAAGAAATGCAAGAAGTGAGGAGACGGAGGTGATTGTTTTAGCTGCACTACACCAAGATTCTCATGTCAGCTTACGAGCCGTTGCTGCAGTCGCTGACGTCAGTCTCACATCTGTGTGGCGTATAGTACATGGCCGCAGGTTTCACCTGTTCCTCCTGTCACTGACCCAGGAGCTGCATGGGAACGATTTCCGTGCAAGAGTGACATTCTGTGAGTGGGCCATGCGTAATTTCACGCTGGAGTCTTTACAAAGTGTTACGTTCTATGATGAGTCCACGTTCACAAATTATGGTGCAGTGAATCGCCGTAACATGCACTACTGGGCCGCAGACAATCCTCGGTGGGTATGACCTGTCGACCGTCAACGTAGGTGGTCTATTAACGTGTGGTGTCGAGTCCTTGGGGATGAAATCATCAGTCCACACTACTTCCCAGGTTCACTGACAGGTGAGTTATATCGCGCTTTTAAAGCCGACAGTTTGGCTGGTCTCCTTCAACACGTGTGTCTCCACACGAGAGTCCATATGTGGATGCAGCATGATGGTCAGCCAGCCATTCTGCGCGTACTGTTGTGGAAGAACTAAACAACAGGTTTGCAGGAAGATGGTAGGGGCGCCATGGTCTTCATTCATGGCCCGCAAGGTCACCCGATTTAACACCAGTAGATTTCTTTTTGTGGGGATATCTAAAGGATCGTGTTTATGTCACTGAGCCCACATTCGCAGATGATCTGAAACGGCGCATCGAGGACGCATGTCGCTCCATCACATCGGAGATGTTACATCTCGTCCGCAGATCCTTTCGACGGTGCATTGCATTATGCATTGAGGAATATGGACACACATTTCAACTTCTCGTGTAAATCAACTTCCCACCGCCATAAAATCCATCACCTACCACACAGCCATGCATTATCTACAGCGTGTGGTATCTGGCCCTGAAACTTTGAAGGGTTCTAGCTCCCAAACTAACAGTGATAGGAATGTAGTTTAGACTGATTTGGACGCAGCTGGTTTCAACGATTCCAATGCACGATAGAAAAAAACTATGTTCCATTTAAAAAACTATATCTTTGTGCTGTAACTCTTTGGAAAATGATGCAATAAACTATGTTCATAGCTCCTCAGAAAGTGTAACATTTCTTCTGTTGACCTACCGCATTAAACTATCCCGTCACCTATTATTTTATAAGTTAAAGAGGCAAACACACTTAGTGAAACACCCTGTATGACCTCATAGATAACTTTGGGAGATGAGTGAGGCTTTTAACGGATGATGCTGTGGTTTCTTGAGAAGTCACAATACTGGAAAAGTTACTTATAACATTTCTTTATTTTGTACAACTAGTTTCAGTGATATCACCATTTTCAAGTACTTCTGTATCACCAGGGACATTTTTTATCCTCTAGAAAAAAAATAAAAAATAAAAAAATCTCTAAAAAACCTCTTTACAAAATTAAAGTACTGACTCTATACTGATACAAGTGATTTAAAAAATAGAAAATAATAAAATATCCTCTCTAAAATAATGGATTCCTACATCCGGTTGGTACATCATGTCCGTAATAAGACAATAGGTCTGGACTGAAATATTATAAGCTTTGTTCCTATAAACACTTGTTTGTTCTCTTGACTGGGAATATGTTTGCTCTCATGACAGGACTGTGAAATGCAAACTAAAATGTAAACATTTTTAACAACGTCAAAATAAAATGTTTATCTTTTCATTAATCAAAAATTACAGGTAAAATTAACAGAACAAATTACCTTGCAAAACAGTTACACCAATTTTGTAATTACAACAGAAGATTGTAGGTTAGTATTATCAATGTTTTGTATTTTAAAGGCACCGGATGGTGCCTCTCTTCAGCCAATAGTACAACAGAAATTGGACATGACGAATTAAAAGATATGCAAAAGGAGAAAATAATGCAGATTTTTTTTTAAAAACATTTCAAGGAGATAAAATTGGTGAAGTAACAATAATATAGAGAGCAATAAAACACACAGTTTGAATTGAAAACGGCCACGGTGGTTAAAAGATTCATATACGTGCAGTGTTAAAAACTCATGGAGATTAAAACACACTCATGCAAGGATACACAACGAAAACGAGAGCACACACTTAAAATCACATGGCAACTCGAACAGGGTTCCCCATGTACCTGTCTGACAATTTGACATTTTATTATACATTTAAATGTCTACCTCTACATCTACATGGGATACTCCGCATATCACATTTAAGTGCCTGGCAGAGGGTTCATCGAACCACCGTTATACTATTTTACCTCCCATTCCATTCTCGAATAGCGCGCGGAAAGAATGAACACCTCAATCTCTCCATTCGGGCTCTGATTTCTCGTATTTTATTGTGATAATCATTTCTACCTATGTAAGTAGGAGTCAACAATATATTTTCGCATTCGGAGGAGAATTTTGGCGATTGGAGTTTCGTAAGTAGCCCACGCCGCAGCGATAAGCGCCGTTGTTGTAATGATTCCCATCCCGGATCCTGTATCATTTCCGTAACGCTGTCTCCCTTGTATCGTGACAATACGAAACGAGCTGCCCTTCTTTGGACTCTTTCGATGTTCTCCGTGAAACCCACCTGATAAGGATCCCACGCTGGGCAGCAATACTCCATAAAAGGACGGAAAAGCGTAGTGTATGCAGTTTCTTTAGTAGTTCTGTTGCATCTTTTAAGGGTTCTGCCAATAAAACGCAGTCTCTGGTTCGCCTTTCCCACGACATTATCTACGTGTTCTTTCCAGTTTAAGTCAGAAGTAACTGTAATTCCTACGTATTTTGTGCAGTTTACGGCCTTCACACTTGATTGATTTACCTTGTAAACAAATTTTAACGGAATTCGTTTCGTACTCATGTGGACGGCTTCACACTTCTCATTATTTAGAGTCAACCGCCAATTCTTACACCATACTGATATCTTATTCAAATCATTCTGCTGTTGGTTTTGATCTTCAGATGATTTTACTAGACGGTAAATGACGGCGTCATCTGCAAACAACCTAAGAGAGCTACTTAGATTTTCCCCTAAATCGTTTATGTAAATACGGAACAGAGAGGACCAATAACACTACCCTGTGGAACACCCCGATATCACCTCTGTTTTAGTCGATGCGTTTCCATCGATTACTACAAACTGTGTCCTCTCTGAGAGAGGTTTTCTTTTATTTTTTCAGTTAAGGATACCATACTTATGGAAGTTTTCTTTAATTCAAGGAAGTGTTTTTTATTTTGTATAGTTGATGTATCCAATGTTCATATGAAATCACATATTTCATTGACCTGTTAAATGTGAAAATAAAAATGTCTATTCTGGCTTAAAAACATCAACTCTTGTTTCCCGGCACCTTACCACTTCCAGCTCATTGCTAGCTACTCCCGTTTGATTATACCGGCTAGTTTCACATCGTCCTTGTGAACATAGCGGGTGCCATTCGTTCTATGTCCTCATACAATTTAAGTATTCGTTTCTTCATGTCATCATGCATATCTGTGTATTCTTCTATTTCATTATTACTTCTTAGCCTGTAAGTATCTCCATAAGAAATTTTCGGGCATATTTTCCTAATGCTGCTTACTTTTCCTTTTGATTTTCTTCTAAATCCTTCTTCTATGAAGACATTCAATTCACACTATAATAATCTAAAAGTACTACTAGTGTCCGCTACATTATAATATAAATATTGACTGTTCTTCGGTTTTTCGCCCTTTCTGAGAGTTTGGTAGTTTCACGTATCTCCTATAACTCTGCAAAGTTGTGATATAGTATTATTTTAAGTGTACTCTTCAATGCTGTGCTTGTTCACCCTTCCCACGAATATGCTTTGTCTCAGGTTTTTTATTTGTAACTTTAATCATCAATCTCCTTAAAATAGTTCCAAACGAGACTTCTTTTTGTTACATAATCGCACACTTTAATAACGTTCCACCGCAAATCTTTTGGGTGAAAACACTGTGCAATATAGTAATAATTATACAACAACATCAAGTAGCGTGACCAGTGAGAAAACGCTCTATATATTGACCGAGCTCACTGCGTAATAATCCAGTAAACGCAGCAGTCGCTACGGGCACGTATCCGCTCACTAAATGCCACAACCAACGATTTCCCGCCATCACAGCAGCTAGTGCGATAGACCAATAACCACTCGCATGGACAATCTCGCCATTGTGGAAAGTTCCGTTATACGATATAAAAGTACGGAAATTGATCTGACAAATGAGCGGAACGTAAGCAATTACGGAAGTGGAAAGCTATATCCGGCGTATAAAAACGACGCATATACTGACTACTTTCGTCTCTACATACAGACCTAAATTTTGCCCCTACATCATGTACCGCGTTTTGCACCTGCTCGTAAATTATCTTTCTCTCACAATTCTGTTCTCTCTCTTTCCTATATTTATTTATCTATTTTTATTTCAACTTATTAAGTTATTAACCGTATCATCATTATTTTCGTTGACCTACAACCTCTTTTTACCGACTTCCAAACTGTATCTCACAATCCCACCTATCAGTCCCTCCACCCTCCGCTGAACAGTGTGATTCACGGCGATTACATGCAACTCATCTTCCGAATTTCGTAAAGCAGTTTTCGCTGCCCTGTTAAGGTCTAAAGTGGATTTTAGCCCACTCAAATATGGCGCCTGCCAAACAACTGTTTCAGTTCTTGTCACTCTGCAGAATCGATACTTGTCTTTACTTAAACTCACCCTCAGTCTAATATTTGTACTTCTCTTTCACTGTATTAATCGAAAATTCTTCACTAGAAGATGTAACCTGACAAGCACGTAACAAAAAACAGTTGCGTTTACATGGACACGAAAATCGATTGAGAAAGTGGAAAACAGCTTTATAAAAGGGGATCTCCAGATTCAATTTTGGATTAAAAGGAAGGAAGCTTCGAGTTTAATGCCAGGACGACAGAGTGGTCATTAGAAACGGACCCCACGCTCGGACTCTTGGGAGGGAATGAGGAAGGTAATCGACCGTACCGTTTCAAAGGATTCATCCCGGCATTTGCCTTGATTGACTCTGTTCAAATCGGAGATGGATTTGTACCACCGTCCTTCCAAATGCGTTTCCTGTATGTTATGGAGTGTTTACATGAGCAACCAATTGAGTAATTGGGAAATTGGTTTAGGAAATCCAATTTTGGAGCCCAAGTGAACGTGGTAATTCTATCCCCCTCCCCCCTTTCGCCTTGCACCATTCCCTCTCCCCTTGCTTACCCACTCACTGTTAAAAACTCGTCTGACCGTGCGTCCATACATGCATGAGCTATGCTTGATAACAAGTGTGAATGAATGTACGCTACTTTATAATGAAGGCTGCAGTCGTTTCTTGCGTGGATGTGAATGTCGTTTCTACTTCCCTCTCTGTGACTCAGCGGTCAGGTTTACAGTTGGTTGCTACGTATCCTCGCGTTAGCAAGTAAGTTTTCACATGCAACAAAATCCCCGAAGTTTGCAGAACCACTTGTGTTTTCTATAAGGATTAATTACTACAAATATAAAGTTATAGACCTGGTGCGAAAAACGCTAGAAAACAACTGCTGAGAAGGGCAGGATAAAGATCTAGACTTCCGCTCTTTGTATTCTGAAATATTTAGTACGGACAGCTCCGACGCAGTCTGCAAACATTCCGTACTGTACAAATCCTAGAGGCAATTAAACTATTTCGCAATATTTGTAAAATTACAAATCTGGTTAAGAAAATTGTAAAAACGTTTTTCACGTCGAAGACGGCCATTCGCTAACGTAAAGCTCAGCCCCCTTGCCCCATTTGCTTCGACTTTCAAATCTTAAACAGGAACCCCTAGTTTTTATTACATATTTGGTGTCTCAGTGAAACCATGTGTAGGTCTAAGTTTTGTAGGAGTCTATTTTTTCGTTTCATGATAGATGGCGGTAACATCAGCAAAAACAAAAATAAGTCGAAAACTGTTGAAAAGCGGAAATACATGAAACAAATACGTATCACATTGACAAGTTCTAACAAATTTTCTCATATTTTTGATTACGCTATCATCTGCACTTGCCACAATCTAATGATGCACAGGCTGTGAACATGCTCAATGTACTTCAATAATTCGAACTCTACACATATTTACGCAATTACTCCACCATTTTAATGGTTGCAGAGAGAGAGAGTAGATATATTTTCTTGTACTTCGAGGCTCATAGAAATTTTGAAAAAAGCCTATCATAAATACGCGCTCATCTGTTCCCGGACAGAAATGTTGCTTCTGCAACGAATTTTCTCATTGTTTCCTAACGGTCTGCTGAAACTGAAACTGTTAAAACTATAGAAAGTGTCCGATGTCTATTTGTTCGAGATATTAACGCTTTTCAACAATTTTCAACTCATTTCTATTTTTTCCGATTAAGCGTCATCTATCTTGAAACGAAAAAAAGTGTTTCGTACAATAGTCAAATCTTTGCCGAGTAATGTCTTGAATTTATACCAATAAAATTAATTTCCAATATTGTCTGAATTTTGGGACGTTCTAATTTGTGCTTCACAATACTACAAAAAACTACAGTTTTTAGGATCTCTCCAATAATCTTTATATACAGGTGTCTACTTCCATTATCTCAGAAGACGAACTTTTAATAATACACAAGTTCTGATGATGGCAGCCCAGATTTTTGATGCTGTTTTAAGCAACCTTTGCTTCCTTTGTAGTTAAAAAATTAACACTGAGAAGTATATGTTGAAATGTAATAAATAAAATAATATAATTCAAAACCAAAACTATGTCTGAGTGTGAGTGAGCTTATGTCTGTGAATGTAACAGCGTGTCTAGACTGGCACTACACTGTGCTTATAAAAATAATTTGAAAATCTGTGTTAGAGTAAGAATAGATATTGTACACAATTACCCTGGAATCGACTGAATGCGAAGTGTATGGGCCTTTAGCATGCTTAATTAATCAGATCATCAGTCTGATTCAGTGATCAGTTGACCAAATGTCAAGTACAAGTATTACATGAAGTATAATTATGTGAATTGACAATTATGAAACATGTTAATTATTTAAAGTGAAGATTAATACAAAAGCGACTGAGTATTGATTCTGCTGCGACTTTTGCAATTATTGCTGTGTATCAAGACATGTGCTCACATAAAAAGTTAATTTCATTAATAAACAAACGATTGTGATGTAATTAAGTGACGTAATTTATTTATATGTTTGTAACCTGTAATAAAACAGTTGCTTGACATATTCCCCATTACCAGAAAAGGCTACAATTAATTTCTATATTATCAGCTATATTTTAATCATAATAGATACACTTGTTATGTCTGATTACAGGTTTGTTTACGTAAACAATAGCACTTCCAAGATTCAATATGTCTGAATTAAATACTGTACATCGTAGGAACAATGATCAATGATCAATTTTGTAATTCAAATTTTGTAATTGTAATATGTATATTATTACTTCTGAATTAATCCAGGTATTCATAGGTACTCAAATGAGTATCAGAAAAATTACTACTCGTATTACTTGGTAAGTGAAGCAGTTAGTCATAATTAATGCAAATGAGTAATACATGTAGTAAACATCACTATTTATGATACTAATTAAACATTAAGAGCTTGTTATATATTTACAGCATATGTAGTAGCAACTTTATATATTCCGTATTTGATGCACAATTAATACAACAGCTAGATTCATTCTTATTACAAATTTGTTAATTAATACTAAACTACTGATCAAATCGCACACGGTACCATACTATATTATGAAGCTTATTTTACTCTATTTTGTTCTAATGTTAACTGTTATGAATATAACTACTGTAATTGTTGTTTTATTTAAAACCGTTGATTTATTATTGAGTAATTGTTAAGAAAGTATATATAGTGGCCCAGGGCCGGCGCAAGCTCAAGTGCCGCCCCGTGCGAGGTGCTAAATTGCCGCCCCCCCCCCCCCCACGATTTTTTGTTTTTCAAAACGTTTGCGGAATTTCATTAAACAAAAATCGCACTGACTTGTTTTACGGTCCACTTTAGATTTGTAGTTTTATAAGTTTTTGCAAACATTTTGGACCAAAATAATAATCTAAATAATAATAAATTAATTTTAGGGAATAAATTTAAGTAGTGGCAGGTTCCGAACCACCGACCGCGTAATATTCAAACGCCTTGCCCAATACGCTACAGCTATTAATCAAAAGATAAGTCCTTTAATCTCATACTGTTGATGGCTGTTCTTAACTGATGCTAATATGGCATTTGTAGACACTAGATTGTCATTTATCGTATGAAGAACGATATGTTTTTGTTAATTCCTCAGTGCGCCATTGCTTTGAAATGACAACGTGTAAGTTACAGTAAGAAAATCATCAAATACGCAACGCAAGATGGATGGCGTATGCGAGATATGAAAAAAACGTAAGGGAGCTAAGTTGTAGAGAATTTTCTCCTCTGCCAATTAGGTTATTCAATTTTCGTGTCAGATGAACGGTTCGTTTGCACTTACAATTATATTACTGCCGTATGTTTTGTCCGAAAATTTTGAAAAAAGGTTCTGGTCTCTGGCGGCCTACAATCATGTCTGTAAAATTTGGTGCTGAGCGGTTGAACGGTTAATTTTCGTTTCAGATGACTAGTTAAGCAGTTATTATCATTTAAATTTCGAGCTGTCAAAAGACGATCGCAAAGGCCCACTTTTAGTGTTACTACCGTAACCTGAAGTGGACCAAAATCTATAGGAAATGTCACCAATCAATCGCAATTTTTGTTTTTACTTTTCAGATCTACCTAGGTTTCAGCTGTTGAGTGGCCAGTCTCAAAAGCTTTTAATATGTGCTTACACGTAAACTGCCAGGTTGACAGTTACATTCAGCTTGACGGTATAGAAGTAAACATAAAGCATTGAGAATAGCCACACTGTACTCGAAATATATGTAGATCTGGAAAATAAAAAAAAAAAAAATACGACTGATTGGTGACATTCTCTACAGATATTTACAAAACATTCGCGGGCACCAGCTCAAAAATAGTCGAACCTGATTGAAGAAATATAACCAATTTTAACAAACCTTGTGAATTTACGAAAATGTTCAAATGTGTGTGAAATCAGGACTTAACTGCTAAGGTCATCAGTTCCTAAGCTCACACATACTCAACCTAAATTATCCTAAGGGCAAAAACACACCCATGCCGGAGGGAGGACTCTAACCTCCGCCGGGACCAGCCACACAGTCCATGACTGCAGTGCTTTAGGCAGCTCGGTTAATCCCATGCAGCATGAACTTACAAACTTAACGTAAACAACATTTTTCAATTGTTGTTAACAGATAATGTATTCAACGGAAAACCGTATACAGTAAATAAATGTTGGCAAAGTGATAGTGTGCGAGTAGTATTGTCAAACAAAAGTGCCTGTCAGAGTTTAATTGTTGTTCCTGCGGGCGCAGACAGGTGTTTCATGGCTCAAAAACCGAAACGTTTCACTATCACTCAGAAACGGAAAGCAAAATTTTTGAAAAATAGTCGAAACCCAACTTATGCCAAGCTTACTACCAATGTCTTTATCCCTTGTAATTATTCGCTGCGTATTTACCCATTCAGAATACCTCTACTCATTTTAGGTGTTGGACATGTTTGACTAGTATTGTTCAACCATTTTTATCCATAATGCGGGAACAATAAAACACTCGGAAACTGTCACTGAAGGACTTAGCAAAATTTCTTGGGGCTTAACACAGAATCGCAGTATCGAACATTGCGTTTGAATTTCCAAATTAGGTATTTCGTCTTGTGCAATATTAGTTGTGAGTAAACGCAAGGCGCATAACAGACTGGCAACGCTGTATAAGAATACTGGCGTGTAGACCAGACTGCTTCCCCCTCTGTGTTCTTACGGCGTAAAACACGACGGTGGCGAGGGGGAAATTAATCCTCCTCCCTCCCCTTATTCAACAGGGGCGGCCGGCAGGTAGTCGAAGCAGCTTGCCACAGTTCCCGAAGCCGCTCATCCGAGGTTTGGTTTCGAACCCCTCTTGGGCATGAATGTTGAGTTTGTACTGCAAAAATTAAAAAAAAAAAAAAGGCGGAGGGGGGGGGGAGCGGCAGATTTGCCGCCCCTCGGAAAGAGCCGCCCCGTGCGGTCGCACGTTTCGCATGTGCCTTGCGACGGCCCTGTAGTGGCCTGTTTAAGCCACGGAAAATTCATTTGTGAGAGTTGTTGTAGAACAGTTGTTGCCATGTAGACGTACATTCTCGCCGCACAAGATCTACGGGCGAAAATAAATAGTAGTGAAACACGTTTTGTACTTGAATTGAGTTATTTATATACACATAACCCATAAGTGACTGTTTAGCGACACAGCCAAAATCACGATTCTGCAGATGAAGAGTCACCTCTAGAGATTATTTATGTTATAAAAACAACTAGACGCTTATGTATTTACAGCTCTGATAATCCTCAAGCAACGACATGTTGGACGACTCCTTTATTCCGCAGTCTACAGTAAAGTGAGACTGCACACATTAGTATTTAAGTAATATTTTCTCTTACAATCCAAACCTTATGAATTATTTAACTAGTTTTAATGTTTTAATGTGATGGAGCAGCTGGAATAGTTTTAAGACTACATAGTGTGCTAATACAAGTAACACTTCAGGTACCAAATTATCATTCTGCCTTGTGTACGTAAGTGGACATAGATCAGTGTCACCAGAGCGGCATGGATAAATACCTAAACCAGTATCAACGACAAGGATAAAACAGATCAGTACATTTATTTCATTTCATTCTAACTTTCTGTCGCTGGCCTCTTTGTCAGTTACGTAAAGGTTTGAGTTGTGTGTGACGAAATTTTAGTGGTAAAATTATTAGTATGTGTATATCTCAGTGTTTTGTCAAAATGAGTAGTGAAAGTAACATTTAGCAACTTGGTATTACGACGCGTTCGGGTCGTCAGTTTCATGCGTAGACGCTAAACTTAAATTTCTCTATTCATCATAGCGAAGTTTCACCACAAAGTGTTTGTTCACCACTACGAGGTTTCGACGAACAGCAAAATCAATTACACAGTCTATTTAATACATTAACGGGTTTCCTTAATACGAAAATGAATAATAAATACGAACAGAATAAAAAATTGTCAGAGCATAAAAAAATAAAAATTTCAAAAAGTAAACAATAAAGTCAGTTCTATTAAAGAAGAAATTGTCGAAGTAAACAAAAAATTAGAAGCTACAAACAATCGAGTAGACAATATAGATTTCAAAGTTGATTGTTTGGAGAAAAAACTATCTTGGAAATAAAATCAGTTAATGAATGATTCAGCATTGTTGAAGATTGAATAAAGAATGCTAAAGACATAGGCTTTAGTGTATGGTTAAGAGAAAAACTATGCAGGAATACATTGTTGCTGAAAGCAATCGTATTGACGATGAGTTTAAATTAAATGCGGAATTGGTTTCAGATCTAATTTCGTGTGTTGATAAAACGGATGAAAATGTGGGACAAAATCTCCAAACAGTCCACTATGAAGTTGTAAATGTAAAAATCTATGTTTTCACTAACACGTTTAGTAATGGAAATTCGTTGTGAACTAATTCAACAGTGTAATTTTAAAGTTATTTTTCGGGTGATTTGAAGATACATCCCCTTGATTCCATTTACCAGTACAAGGACAGTTTTGCACCAGGAATGTCATTCATTCAAAATTAAAATAGCCAAACGTTATGTCGAACCGCGGGGGAGTAGCCGAGCAGTCTAAGGCGCCTCGCTGCGGAGCGCATGGTTGCTCGCCATCGGAGGTTCGAGTCCTTCCTGGGGCATGGGTGTGTGTGTGTGTTTGTTGTTCTTAGGTTAGTTTACCTTAGTGTAAGTAGTTTGTAAGCTACGGACTGATGACCACGCAGTTTGGTCCGATAGATTTACAAACATTTGAACATTCGTTATCTCGATCGCAATACTATCATGAGCAAATCAGCATGCAAATAATGATGTGTCATTCAGTGAATTAAAAAAAATGTTTTGAATCGATTGTCGTACAAAAGTAAACAAGCCAAAATACAAACAAGGTTTTTAAGTGGAAGTAAATTTCGTGAGGGGGCTTGGGTAAGAGCGAATTGTGCAAGAAACAAGTTCGAACACTTACACATTTGTACAAACCACTTTACAAGCTCATCCAAATTCAAACATTGATGCGATATCTACCTAATCACTGTCAGTGGGGTTTAGTTTATGAGCCGGATGATTCGATCGACGAGTTTTTGAAATATGCTGACTAACTCGATAGTGCATAGCAAAATGACGATCGACGTAATAGTAATAATAATGGCAGATACAATCAAAACCACGGTAATAGAGAGAACCAATACCAGAAGTGGTAATTATCATAACAACCAGAACAGAAACAGTAATAGCAATTACAGGGAAGGAAACTACAACACAAATAACTCAAACCAAAATGCAGGTAACAATCAATAAAATAGTTAACCACCTCAGTGCGAGCCTGTCAGTTTGAGGTGAAAAAGCAAAACCGAAACCAGGCCAGAATTAGACGATGAAGGAGGAGGTCAAATTATCATCAATGCAACTACCATAATAATAGTGCTGAATTTAATTTTGTTATCACATTTTACATGAAATGAGTCAGGATGGTGTAAAGGAAAAAAACCACTATGAGTCATGTGAGAATGATTTAAATAACCTGTTTGATCATTGTGTATCGAGTAATAATCCTGTAACTGGTGATCTTCGTGTTGGCAGTTTGTTTGTAGAAAATCGAATGTGTTCAGTTCAAGAAGTAGTTTATAGCCAGTTGGACATTCTATTGCTGAACAAAATGATAATGTAGTTATTAATTATGATGATGACGACTTAGTTGTAAATAGGTATATTGTTGAAGTTGATGTTCATGCAGAGGCATGTGACCCAGATGATTATTTTGATGTTGATAATGATGATGAATATGATGATTATGATTATGATGGTAATAATGAGGTTTTGTTCGAGGATGAGTTAGATGGTATGATGTTGCAGCTAGTAAGAAAGTTAATGATGACTTATTTGATTTGGATGATGTACAGGAAAGGCAACTGGTGCCAGTAAAAATAAAATAAATTTTAACTCATTACAAAGACAAGGATGAACAAACTAGGCAGATAGAATATAAAAATTTGGAGGTGTTTAATGATCATACTCATGTTACTATTGCTAACTACTGCTAACTTTGATGTTAAAGGTACTTCTGATCACATATATACACAGTGTAAACAAAAATGTCCTCTAGCCAACATTTTCATTTAATTAATAGTGTCTCTTTTTCTGATAATAAGCAAGCTGAAAGTAACATACCTATCTGGGTTTTGAACTAGTAGACACATCCAAATAGGTACCAGTCTACATCCCCATGCAACAGAAGATGACCTTCTGGCTGAGGAGAATGAGTTAAAGAGTCATGAAATTTTAGGACGTCTCAAAATTGTGGTGAATATTGGTGATTGGAAAGATTATGTCTGATAGACACAGGTAGCCCATTTTGTGGTATTTCAAGCAAGTTAAGATATTTCCGCTAATTGATATTGAACAGTGGTAACTTTCTGACAAGATAACAGGTTTTGTTATAATAGCAAGAAACTGAATGTAAGAAGACAAATACTAGTCAGTGTATAAAAGTAGTTAATAAACTCTCTAGTAAACGGTGTTTCCTATTCGTGATGTCAAATTTAAAAAAAAATTAATTACTCTCAACTGTTTGGATTGTCGCCCGCCACATGCAGATTACAAGCCAAGACAAAATCTTTAATTTGTAAGAAAGAGATACGTATTATACTTTGAATGTGAAAAGGTTGGTAACCGGCTTTTTAAAATGAATTTAAATAAGAACCAGTTTGTGAGATAAAATAAAAGCTGTGTCTAAATGTAACTGTCAATATTGTTTATTTATAACAGTGCACCGTTAACGTATTTCTTTCATGAATTAGTTTTACCTACTCTGCTCTAAAATTAAGGTAAAATAAGTTTTAAAAGTTGTTTCTAAACTCATGTGCAACTTGGACACACTAATACTATAGAAGGTAAGGTGCATTGTCTAACGTAACACAAGGGGCAGGAAAACAACATGTTTGTTTAAATAATCTGACACCTTATTCGACTTTTTGTTGAAGAAAGTTCTTATTTATTAAAAATTGCCACCTTCTAACTTTAAATTAATACGGATTAACACTAAGTTAATTACATAGGTCGATTAGGTTAATAATGTTTAACAATGTCCAGCGCAGTAAATAAATCAAGAAAACATACTTTTTTCGAGTGTAAGGCAAATCAACTCAATAATAAATTACAAGCGAAAGTCCTAATTGTATATAATCGGTGTACGTTGGAAGGGAAACGGAAAAGATCGTCACAGATTCTGCTAAATTTAAGGTGAAGATAAATATGTGTATCGTGAGAGGGAAGGGAAAACGTTTTAGTAATCCCTACAGTATATGACTAGCAAGTCGTTTGTATGCAATACCTGTCTCAGGAAACATCTAACAATAACTGGCAAGCAGTGACATATTTGGGAGCAGTTTTCCTATACCTGCTCTCAATCAGCTGGCACAAAGAACCTGGTTAAGCTCTAGCAGTTGCAGGCAATATGCTGTGGTGAGGTGAGCGGAGACGTTGTTGTGGCGGTCTGCGCCGGTGTGCGACGGTAACTGAAACTCGCGGACACCGAAAATAAAGACTAGGCCTCGTATTTCAGAAGCAGTACTCATCTACAGTCAGCCACTAACATCCCGATCGATTTTCAGAGTCAAGGAATATATAATTTTGACTTGTGTCACCACGTCAGCCAACGTGTAGTGCCACAAGAGAAAGCTAAATGCTCAGATGACACCAGAATTGTGAAATACCTTATCAGTGTGTCGGTGTGACCTCGTTCTCGACTCCTTACCACTCAGTGCAATAGCGCAAGTTCCGACCCACCAACCAATCTGCGAGATCTGCTCCAATTCTCCGCTGAGGAGTAGAACATTCTGGACCTACAGTCCCTTTATGATCTAGTGGAATGTCTGCAACTACGAATACAAGCATGCATCACTGAGAGATATTATGAATACTGGTGCATGCTGCAGCCTGGAACACAAATTCAGAATGTCTACGTTACTCTCATACAGTTTCCCAATTTCTGTTTTCATTAGCATGTTTTCTATTTTTATGTAAAGCCATATAATCATCATCAGATTGGGAAGAAATTACATGTGGTGTTCCACAAGGATCCATCTTAGGGCCACTGTGTTTTCGTGTGTACATTAATGACCTCTCATCAGTTACACTGCCAGATGCAGAGTTCGTTTTGTTTGCAGATGATACAAGTATTGCAATAAATAGCATGTCGAGCATAGTTCTGGAAAGGTCTGCTAATGAAATTTTCGTTAACATTAATGATTGGTTTAAAGCCAACTCTTTGACATTAAATATTGAAAAGAATCACTACATGCAGTTCAGAACATGTAAGAGATTCCCATCCAGTATATGCATAAAGTACGAAGAAGAGCAGATAGAAGAGGTTGACAGTATAAAATTCCTGGGGTTGCAGCTTCATGACAAATTCAGTTGCGAGGAGCACTCCACAGAACTGCAGAAACCACTTAACAAATCTGTATTTGCAATATGAATTGTATCAGACATAGGAGACATAAAATAAAAAAGTTTGCATACTTTGCTTACTTTCATTCCATAACGTCATGTGGTATAATATTTTGTATAGTGACGCCAAACAAGTGGGTGTGGTCGGAAGAGAAGCGGCTGTCAGCTTCACGAATCAGAGTCCACTCCTCACTTTCCTTTAGCTCCTCCGAAAAATCGAAAGTCCAGAGATCTGCTCTTATTAAAGTAAAAGCTCCAATCCCATTCGAATTAGCAATGTTCGACCAATGTCGAGCTGCCCTTAAGGGGCAGAAGACAAATCTAATTCTCAGTGATCAAACCCAATTTCAGTATTCGCCTTATCAAAGTAAGAGCTACTAGGTACAATCCTGCCTGCCACCATGCTTGTTGTTTAACGTTTCTCACATACATTCCAATGTTTTTCTTTCCTTGTACTACTTTCACCATTCTTGAGCAAACCTGTGAATTTTAATATAGGTTATATACTTGAATATGCTCCTTTGTTTCATATTCATATATTCCAAATATATGTAATTGTCGTCCACCAACATTTCATTGTCTGTCGTCCTCATTCACATATCACCCTCCTACTTTTGTTCGTATATATAATTAAAATACAATTGAACTTACCGGTACACTCTCTGGGCCATATGTTTGTTTTAGGTTATTTATTGGCTTTTAATTTATAGTTATTTCTTAGTTACTGTTTTGCTGCAGTTGATTGAGTGTCTCTGTATCTTACACGACACTTAAAGGTTACATAGTTTGTGAGTGGACACATATTTTTGTCAAATCTCTGTACTTCAAACTCAGTAGCTTGTGTGATGTGGATAATCTGCAGTATTAAGTTGTCTGAAGGTGGCCTAAGAAGCCGAAAATTAGTTTACAACAAAATAAATATTATTGTGGAACAAATATATAGCGTGTCACAGTTAACTACTTCCCAGCGTTATGACAGTAATTGATCGGTCATCTTACCCACTGAAAATGCTCATTCGTGCTTGTTTACTGATTTGTGTGAGTTTAGTGACATTTATGAACAATATAAGGATATTTGTCGTTGATACAAAATACCCATTTAACGTCAGTGTTCAGGACACCTTGGAATCAAGGGAATGAAACACTTTTTTATCTGTGTTTGTTTCACCGCTATAAGGAACTCAGCTTAAGGATTACTTGTTGAAATTCGCAATATAATTTTTCTGCGATAAGTAGCAGATGGCCCTTCTTGTTCCTAGACCCTGATGATTAGGTCAAGTTACATTAAAATGAATGCTACTGGGAATCTGATGAAAAAACTTTGATACACGTGTATATGAGTGTCAATTAATATCTTGAACGTTATATTCTACACTGCTTACCGCCCACAAATAACACGAAAAAGGATCGGAGATATCGTAGTCAATGTCTTTAAATAAGTACCGTCGGTCCGTCGTCACCTCCTGCATTCAACGAATACAGATTCGTATCACAGTTGCTTGCCTACGTCCCACAAGATTACTGATTTCTCTGCTCCATAATCCGCAATTGCTGTAGCCAACTATTCTTCTCCTCCTTCGAGCTTTGATACGAACACGAAAGACGTACGGTATCTTCTATAATGAGTGCAGAAAGAAAAGCCCATGGCGTCCACACGCCCCTTTGTTCCTCGTCTACACAGCGCTTCCAGTGGGCTTTACTGCCACCCGTGCTGTGCGCCTGCACTGAAGAGCTAATAATGAGCGTCTGCCGTCGCTAAAAAAAGTGTGCTGCAATTTTCACATTTCGACGCTTCCTATAGGGTGTCGTAGTTTGGGAAGGCAGCGGTGAATTATACGGAGTCAGAAGTGCTAGTGATTACCAACAAGTGCAACATCTCGTGGTTTTTATTCACACGTGAACAAATATGGGTTACAATTTTTTGGCCACTTTAGGCTAGGGTAGTTACGCTAAAAGTGGACCTTTGCGATCGTCTTTCGATAGCTCGAAATTTAAATGAAAATAACTGCTTGACTTTTCATCTGACACGAAAATTGAATAACCGACTTTTTAGAGGAGAAAATTCTCTACAACTTTGCTCTCTTATATTTTTTATATCTCGTAGCGTTTCAGAGATATTTGCAAAAATAACGGCGGGCGATTTTGGGATGTATGTCTGCCTGTCTGTCTGTCCGTAACGTGTTCCCTGTTTTTAAGACGAACCGTTCAACCGATCAGCACCAAATTTTACTTCTATTGTAGGCCGCCAGAGACCAGAACCTCCTTTTTTTTTCAAATTTTTCGGTCAAGAAATACGTTAGTAATGTAATTTTAATTGAAAATAAACCGTCCATCCGACGCGAAAATTCAATAACCGAATTTATAAAGGAGAAAATTCCCTACAACTTTGTTCCCATCGAATCATTTGAGAGATATTTTCTAAAATAACGGAGATTTGACACCTTCCATTGAATTAACGAAAACCAGCCGTTTAGAGATGTCACGTGACATTCCTCGCCCAGGAATCTCGCTGGCATACGCCATCTTGCGTTGCGTATTTGATTTTTTCTTATTGTAACTTACGCGTTGTCATTTCAAAGCAATGGCGCACTTATGAATTAACAAAAACACATCGTTTCTTCGTACGATAAATGTTAATCTAGTGTCTACAAATGCCATATTAGCATAAGTTAACAATGCTCATTAATAGTATGAGATGATGATGATGATCGTGTGGCATTTATGACCGTTAGACCCCAACTGGGGTCGTGTTCAGCCTGCCTGGTGCAAGTCTCTTTACCTGACGCCACTTCGGCGACTTGCATGTCAATGATGATGGAATGATGATTAGGTCGACACAACACCCACTCCCCGAGTAGAGAAAATCTCCTACCAGACCGGGAATCGAACCCGGGCCCCCTGCGTGGCAACCAACCACGCTGTCCACTGGACTACGGAGGCGGACATAGTATGAGATTAAAGGACACGACGTTTGGTTGATAGCCGTAGCGTGCCGGGCGTCGTGGCTCAGCGCGCCCGGTCAGTGGACTAAAAGTCCTCTGTAATAAAAAAGCTGAGCCAAACGATCAACGAACGAACAATCATGAACAATAAAAACGTGGCCGTGTTGACCGTGACTGGAGCGCCTCAGTCATCTCGGCCACCGCGGCCGGCTTTTATTATTTAGTTTATTATTTTGGTCCGAAATGTTTGAAAAAACTTCTAAAACTACAAATCTAAATGGGTCGTAAAACACGTCAGTGCGATTTTTTTATTTTAATTTTCTTCCACATGCTTATCAGTTGACAACGACAAATAATTCACAAAGAGGACAGTGTTTACTGATGAGGGCACACTGCGTATACAGGATGAATCACCTAAAACGTGCACCGCAAATATTGCGGAAACGGAAAGTACGAATGATGTGCGAATTTCAGAGAATGGATTGGTAGTCAGGGGCTCGTATTTTTAGCCAACAAAAAGATTGTAATATAACTTAGAAAATGTATTTTTTATGAAAACATACAGTTTTTCAAATGCAACAATGCCTGCAGATGTTAAGAAACTAAAGTAGGATGCACTAGAATATCAGTAGTGTTTGTTACAGGATTCCAGTGCAAGTCGTTTACGAGATATCGTCTTTTGAAACGTTCCAAATGTTCAAATGTTTGTATAGCTTATGGGACTTAACTACGGGGTCATCAGTCACTAATCTTACAAACTACTTATGAACTAGTTAATCCTAAGGACGGCACAAATATCCATGCCCGAGGGGGGATTCGAACCCCCGACCGTAATGGCCGTGCAGACCGTGACTGGAGCGCCTCAGTCTCCTCGGCCACCGAGGCCGGCGGAACGTTCCCACACCGACACTTGTACAATACCTGTGGTAACACACACTATGGAACAATACAAGTGCATATACTAGTTATGCGGATTACAACCAGCAACATGACAAATGACCATCACAGGTTATGTTCAAAATGACGCCAGCAGCAGGAATACAGCAGGATACTGGTATGAAACGACCGCTACACACGTGCTAGCATTTCAGCGAATATCTCCGAGCAGGCTGTAGTAATAAGTCGTTGCATATCATCGGGAGTGGTTGGTATGTCCTTGTAGACAGCATCTTTCAGCTTTCTCCACAGAAATAAAGTCTGCTGGCGTCAAATCCGGGTGGGCAAAGGTACAGGTCGTCTGCGCCCAATCCATCGATTTGGGAACAATGCATTGAAGACGAGCTGTAGTAATTCGTGCACTAGCGGCTGAACAGCCATCATGTTGGTACCATAGATTTCTCCTAGTTGCAGAGAAACGTCTTCTATCATCCGTGGAAGATGGTCTGTTAGAAGGCTGCGATACGTGTGCGCCGTCAATGTTCCGTCTATGAAATACGGGCCTACGAGCTGCTGGTTCACTATCCACACCTCACGTTTACACTCCATGGACGCTGACGGTCCACTTGTCGAAGCCAAGAGGGATTGTCAGCAGACCAATAGTGCATGTTTCTGCGGTTTACCCGGCCATGATGGGTAAATGTGGCTTCATCACTAAACAAGGTACATGATACATCTGAAGTATTCTACCGTAAAGCCCATCTACAGAACCTAACACGATTCTCAAAATCTTTTCCATGTAGCTCTTGATGGAGAGAGATGTGATAGGGATGGAAACTATATCGATGGAGAATCCGTAGAACACTTGCCAGACTCATGCCACTTCCTCTTCCGACTGCGCGGGAGCTGACATGCGGATCAACTGCAACAGCAGCAAGAACATCAATTTCCCCCTCTTCTGACGTCACTTGTATCCTTCTATTACGTCGTCTCGGTGTTACACCACCACTTTCATGTAACTTGGTGATGTGTATTGGGATATGTTGTCGCATACATCATACACCATGAGCATTTCGGCTTTTTCTACATTGATAAAACTCATCGTACACTCATGACCTACCGCTTGGACTGTTACTCGCTTAATGACTAGCGAGCATTGGTGCACTCAAGGAACACACAAACACGATGTAAGCAATGATAACATCAAATATGCGGGTTGACTGGCACACTCAAATGTCGGTGTGCGAACGTTTCAAAAAACTATATATCATAAACGACTAACACTAGAATCCTGCAACAAACACTAATGATATTCTAGTGCAAACTACTTTTAGTTTCTTAATGTCTACAGAAATTGTTCCATTTAAAAAACTGCATGTTTGCATAAAAATACACGTTCTAAGTAATATTACAACCTGTTTGTTGGCTAAAAGTACGAGCCCCTGACTACCAATCCATTCTGTGAAACCACTGCAACTGCGGTATTTTTGGTATCCATATTTCAGTATCTGATAATGGGAATGCCAAAGCATCTCATAAATAAGAATCTATATCTATATAAATACTCTGTATGTCACATTGAAGTAAATGGCAGAGGGTTCATCGAACTGCTTTTATGATATTTCTCTACGATTCTATTCTCTAATAGCACATGGCAAAAAGGAACACGCAAGTCATCCCGTTTTCGATCTGATTTCTCTTATTTTATCATGATGGTCTCCCCATGTAGGCCGATGCTAACAATGAATAACGCCTTTCGTTTAATGATTTTCACCGCAACCCTTGCATTATTTCCGTGACACTCTCTCCATACATCGTGATAAAACAAATCGAGCTGCCGTTCTCTGCCAGACCCACCTGGTGTAGATCCCACAATGAGAAGCAATATCAGAAAATAGGACGCACAAGTGTTGTGGAGGCAGTTTCTTTAGTAGAACTGTTGTACCTATGAAATGTAGCGTTTGGTTTGCTTTCCCTGCAATAGTTTCTGTGTGTTCTTTCCAATATAAGTTGTTACTCCTGGATATTTAGCTAAATTTACGGCCTGTAGATTTTACTGATTTCTTTTAGTGGTCATATGGATGACTTCGTAGTTCTCATTATTAAACGTCAATTTCCAGTTTTTCCACCATGCAGATATCTTATTTAAATAATTTTTGCAGTTGCTTTTGATCATCGGGTGGCTTTAGTAAACAGTAAATGACAGCATGATCCACGAACAGTCTAAGACAGCTACTTAGATTCTCCCCTAAATCATTTACAAAAGTAATGATCAGTAGGGGCATTATAACACTTTCGTGGAGAACGCCAGATATCACTTTTGTTTTACTCGATGACTTTCCGTCAGTTACAACGTACTGTGTCCTTTGTAACAGGAAATAACGAATCCAGTCGCACAACTACGACGATATTCCGTAAGCAGAAGATCAGAAGACGCTTGTGATGTAGAGTGTCAAGGGCCTTCGGGAAATTTGGAAAACCGGAATCTATATGTTTGTGTCACAGCCGGTTGTCCTGGGTGTCGATGGCCGAGTGGAGAGAGACCGATGCAGGGAAATAGGATGCACGCGTGTACGATAAACACTAAGCTAGATTAGTACGAGATATATAGTTCGTAGAAACATTACAACACTTTACCTTCATAGCTGTAGACTAGTGGAATGCTTTCCTGACATACAAATATAGCTTATCTTGAAGACCAGGTATAAGCCTGCCTACTGATGAGAGTCCTATCTAGTGCCTGTCTTATTGCCAAGTGGCCGATAAAGTTCAGTACTGACTGCGAGCGGGGTTGCAGCAGAGGGCGCTTGTGCCTGACGTCTTGAGAACGCCGCCTTGTCTAATGGACTTCTACTCTTATCGCTGGAATAGGGCGTAACAATACAACACATGTTTCTACTCAAGTGGCACACACACACACACCATGGAGAGCGATAGTGTACATTCCGCAATCGACACTATTTTGAACCCGAAAAAGAAGGAGAAAATACAAGAAGACATTCAGAGAAATCTTTCATCTAAGTCAGCATTCTCAGTGGACAAAAGATGCCAGAAAATATCCATTCCACTACAGACCAGAACTATACCTTTCTCAGATATTATTCTGTAAAAAACAACAGCATACCATTCCATTAGACCAGGCAGAACTTCTAATGACAGTGTGGTTCATGATCTCAGGGCCCTGAAATACAATCCTGACGGGAATATATAATTCAGGACCAATTTCGACGACGATTATTTGCCGTTACCAAGACGACAAAAATTATCGAAATAATTCCAAAATTTCTGCCTCTCCATAGAACAAGGTTGAAAGTGAGACGGTCCAAGTGGATGCATTTTCTAGAGTTGAAAGCACATATCCCAGTTGCCTGTCATGCGTTTTAAGATGACATTCCCTCTGGAAAATAAAAAGTATGATAAACTTTGGGAAATTCAATCCAAAGACATCTGGCCTCTGACATAATTTTTTGCAGGAATAATATGTTGAACTTTATAAATATTTATCACTGATAGTTTTGTCAACTTATATATTTACAAACAAAGTTGAACTATTACTTGATTACTAATCTATAACAGCTACTCTTATGTAATATTTTACTATTCTTTCTATTTAAATCCTACATATTGTAAACAAAGTTTACAGTATTTGATAATCATATTAAGTGATCCAAACTGTACTGTCATGTCTAATTACTATTTTCGTCGAGTTCTTACTGTAAAAAATAAAATTAACGCTATTTGAAAAAAACTGGTGATTTGTAGTAAACACTGCCTACCTCCCCTAAATCGTAAAATAAACAAACAACACCGCCTATGTCCCATAAAATGATGGTTGTACCAAGTAACTTTAAATTCGTAATACAATACATTAAAACCAGCAACAATGAGTACAAAAAATACGAAAACGAAAGCCAACTGAAAGTTTAATAGGCTTTATGCAGTTTTTTCTCTCTCCTGAAAACTATGAGATATGGCCCATAGGCGGTGTTGTTGTTTCTTAAGCGACGATATGTTACTTTTAGGGATAATGCTTCAGCATACTCTGAAAGATACCTAATTGGTACACAATACGGATTAAGTGATTTAAGTTACTTTAATACTCCATTTAGCGATCCCTTTAGATACGAGGGGATGCTGAAAAGTAATGCCTCCAAATTTATTTCGTCTGTTCGCAGCATAGTTGTGGTTTTGCACATCCTGCATATTACTCAGTTGTCCTTGTCTCGTAGCTGACGCAAAGTACAACCCTCTGCCGCTAGAGGACTTGGAGTAGTACCGAGTAACATGGCGGTCTATAAGGTGACTTTGTCGATGCGTGAGAAACAGCGTGCTGTAATCGAGTTTCTAACCGTAGAAAACACGCCTCCATTTGAGATCCACAGAAGAATGAAAACTGCGTACAGTAACAAGTGCATCGACATGCTCGTAAACACGGTCCTAACCTCAACGTCTGTGACAGAGCACGGAGTAGACGACCTCGTACGGCAACAGACAAGACTCGCCGTATCGGTTTGATCAATTCATCAGAATCATCGGATAACTGGGGCACACCTCTCACTGCAGTGTGGCATATCACGGGAGCGTGCACAGGCCCTGACTGCAGAACTGCGGTACAGAAAAGTGTGTGCACGGTGGGTGTCCCGTATGCTCACCCTTGACATGAAACAAAGGAGATTTAACATACGTCAGCAATTGCTGCTGTGTTTTGAGCAGGAAGGTGATGGGTTCCTTAACAACATTGTGACTGGTGATGAAAGCTGGGTGCACCATTTTGACCCCCTAAGCCACCGAGCATCACAGGAGTACCGCCACCTCCGATCAGCACCCCGAAGAAAGTGCAAGACCATGCAGTCGACAGGCAAGATTATGCCCACTGTTTTCTGGGATGTTCGAGGTGTCGTGCATATGGAGTTCATGCCTAAAGGCACCATCATAAACCCCGCACGACACATCTTTCGAAGAACTCGTCATCACATGGAACACCCTCTCCTTCAGCATGACAATGCCAGACCGCACACGAGCGCTGCGACATCTGCAACGATCCGCCGCCTAGGATTCACTGTCATCGATCATCCTCCATACAGTAAAGACTTGGCTCCATCCGATTTTCACCTCTTTCCAAAGCTTAAAGAACAACTTCGCGGTGTCCACTGTACAACTCATGAAGCAATGCAAGCGCAGGTGAGGAGCTGGTTCAGACAAAGAGGTCCAAAATTTTACAGTGACGGGATCCACAAACTGGTCTCTCGTTGCGAGAAATGTGTCGGTCGCCAGGGTGACTATATTGAGAAATAAATATGTAGAAATGGTGCATAGAGAAGTGGTATTGTAATACAGTTTGGTTTATTTCAAAAGCCGTAAGGTATTCCCGGAAAAAAGATCGGAGGCATTGACACTAAATAAAGAAAAGTGTGAAGTAATACACATGACCACTAAAAGAAATCCGCTGAACTTTAATTACGCGATAAATCAGTCAAACCTTAAGGTCGTAGATTCTACCAAATACCTAGGAGTTACAATTACTTTGACTGCAGAGAACACACAGAAAATATTGTGGGGAAGGCGAACCAAAGGTTACGTTTCATCGGCAGAACGCTTCGAAGATGCACCAGCTCCACCAAAGAGACTGCCTACATCACACTTGCGCGTCCTCTCCTGGAGTACTGTTGCCCCTTGTGGGACCCTCACAAAGTGGGAGTGACGAAAGACATTGAGAAGGTTCAGAGAAGGGCAGCTCGTTTTGTTTTATCACGTTACAAAGGGAAAGCATCACGTAAATGTTGCAAGAATTGGTGTGGAAATCATTAAAAGAAAGACGTTATTCATTGCGGCGTGATCTGTTTGCGAAGTTTCAATCATCGACTTTTAGTTCTGAATGTGAAAATATTTTGCTAGCACCCACCTACTTATGGAGAAATGACCATCCCAATAAAATAAGAGAAACCAGATCGAAAACGGAACGATTTAGGTGTTCTTTCTTCCCGCGCGCAATTAGAAAATGGAACGGTAGAGAAAAGTTATGAAAGTGGTTAATGAACCCTCTGCCAGGCACTTTAGTGTGATTTGCAGAGTATCATTGTAGATGTAGATACTTTTCAGCATCGCCATGTATATAGCATGTGTAGAAGAATATAATGTTTATCGTCTGCATGACCGATAGCTAGAAATTGCAAACATAGCCTTTGGCAGATGAAATATGCATCCAAGAAAAGTCGCTTTCTAACGGTGTCACTTGATGCGCGAGGGATGGGAACGCCAGTGGGTGGTGCGCTGTTGCATTGGCACTGGCTGGGGTGGGCGTGAAGAGGCATGACCACGCTGCCGCCGCCTCATGCATAATGGATCGGCCGACCGTCCCGCGGCCGAGATCCAAGGCCGACACGTTTCAGCATAGCGAATCTGCCGGCCGTGCTCTGAACGCCTCGAAACCGCCCGAAATCTCCATACAGCGCACACTACTGACGCTAAACCGGGAACGGCGTGGCCAAGTTTCCCCCGTGTTACCGGGATAAAGGCGGACGCGAAAGTTTGCAAAATGTTGCATATTCATTTGCAGTCACGTATCCATGAATCTTAATTTGGACGATGTAACGTAAGAATAATGCTACAAACTTCAGTCTTCATTTGAAAATAGGAAATTTTCTTATGTGAATGAAATGAATAATGAATTAATAATGTTTGCCCCTGTCGAAATTAAATGTGTCTTATAGGACTTAAAAAATTGTTTATCGATGAAGTACCAAAGGGAAAAGTTAAGAACGTTTTAAATGTAATCAACAGAGATACTAAAATTAGTTGTTTAAGTATACCGATGTATCCAAACAAAATTTATAGTAATATCATTTTTTGATTGAAGATATTCTTTATCGACCTTTCCTCCTAACATATAATGAGAAAGGAACGTTTGCCTAGAGGAGAAACGGATATTACGCTTTGTTTCGAAAAAGTTTCTCAATCTTCAGTAGCTTTTCTTTAATTACCTGATAAATAACATCCAAATAACTGTAATATTATGATATATCACAGTGTTTTCAGTGTATGTCAATAAACTATTTGGCGAAAGTAACAGTTAAATCAACGTATACCATGATATTACATTTTCTATTTCAAGTAGCTGCCTGACATTTGCAGTTCAGGTATATGTATTTTTCTTACGGTATGTCATCCGCAACTAATAATGTATCTTCAATGCCTTGCTACACAAAACTTACCTAATTTGAGCCTCAGTATAAAATTACTAACTTTCCATCTTTGAAATTGTTTCCGTTACTTTTCTCGTTATTTTCATTGTTTATACATCGGTTAATAACACCTGCTGATTCATTTTGTGGCCCTTCCTTCTTAGAATGCCGTATTTGTTTTTTCAAAATATATCAAAGTAGCTATTTGTTTATTTGGAGTAAGTTTTTTGAACCGATATGGAAGTATGGGTGTATTTTTTTTTCTTAACAGAGCGTACGATGATTGATAATAACCTGGTAAAAGATGAAACATTACAAAGGAAATTTAGGTAACTTGTATGTAACAAATGTAACTTATTAACTGCGGGAAGACAGTTATTATACTTTAACTGTAAATGTTATGCAGTCACAAAAAATTCAAATTTTAATAAACGTTGTGTGTTGATTTTCCTGTTCCATTCTGTAAATATTGTGGACGTAAATACCAATAGAGTCAAAAACATATGATAGCGGATGGAGTTAATTATTTAATAGATGTTTAGACTTGTATTGAAAAGTTGACAGTATAATGGGGAACGAGGCATATATAGCACAAAAAAGTAATAATGACTTTGACGATTGTGACTAAATTGGCACACTACTATATATATGGTGTATCTGCAGTATATAAATGATATGTATGATTTCTTGTTTTTCATGTATCTTATTTGTTTCATAGATAAGAATTATGTATTATATGTTAATTGTAACTGATCTAAGCTTTTTGACTCGACAAAGAGGACTCTAGTGCCGCCTATTACTGAGTCCAGCTGTAGAAACTTTGCATGCAGCTTCCTCAGTTTAATGTAACCCTGACATACAAAATGATTATCCTGCACTATCTTGACATTGTAATATGAAATGTCCGATCTAGGTGTAAAGTTATAATTCATGTAACATCTCCTGTGATTTTTCTGGTATGTAAAAAACACTTATAACGTTCGTGCTCATTAGAAATTGTACTCAGTTTGATATAGTTTTGATTATATATATTTCTTTATTTTTGATTTTTATGGTTACTCAGTAAGTGAAATCGATTTGCGGCAGTGAAAGCAATAGATTATTACGACCAATGCTGCTTTTTTAATGTTTGCAATACAGTAATTTTCTTTTTAATGCAAAAAGCCTAATACCTAATTAGTACAAAGAACCTTAAAAATTGCACCCCCCCCCCCCCCCAAGTGTCACGTAGCGGCTAGCGAGGAAAGAGAAAATCTATTTCTTTTCTAAAATGATTTATTGTATAAAATGATTAAAAGTTACGTGAAACTCAAACATTAAAAGAAGCAGAGTCTAAAAAATTTACGAATAATAACAAAACAAAAACGTGCAAGAAATATCTCTTCTTTCATTTTTAAAAATTGCCAACAATTAAGCAGATTTGCCTTTACGATTCCTGTACAACGTATGTTTTTCGCAGAATACAATTTTGATGCGTATTGTATTACAAAATTATAAAATGCGTAAAATATAGGTTACTGGTGATGGACGCTGAACTGAAGAAGCGGAGAACTGGAAGTTTAAAGTTAAAAAAGAGTCTGAAAAACAAACAGAATGGGCGAGCGCAGTGAACAAAACGGATCGCAACTCGATACTGACCAGTGAGAATAAACTGAAACAGAGAAACAAGAACAAGATTGGTCGCACGGACTGCCTTGAAGTGGAACAGCCACGTGCAGTTCCTGGAACTAGAATAGGCGCAACCGTTCCGGAATGAGACCGACAGTTTCTGTAAATGTAAATCGCACCAAACATTTCGGTCTTCTACACCGGAACGGACTAGAAGCACGTAAGTGAACGGCGAACTGCCGTTCCTCGTATGTCTTTCCTCGTCCTTCTACACTTTAGTGAACTGCTCGTTTCTAACCGTTCGTTCACGACCGACCAATCTGTATGTCACACCGCTTTCGATCGGTTCTACCGAAAAGAATTCTTATTAGCTGTACCCGTTCTCACCGACCGCGTATTTATATCAAAAGTGTCTTTGACAAAAGATTTAAATTCTATGCATATTGCAAGCTTGTAGATAAGCCTACATTGCGATTCATCGCTGAAATATAGTTTATAAGGTAAAGTGGAAATATTCAGCCGTCATATTCGCTAATTTGATGTACGATATATAAGCAAAAATGTTCAAATGTTTGTAGAACTTATGGGACTTAACTACGGGGTTATCAGTCCCTAAGCTTACAAACTACTTACAAACTAGCTAAGGCTAAGGACGGCACAAATATCCATGCCCGAGGGAGGATTCGAACCCCCGACCGTAGTGGCCGTGCAGAGATATATAAGCCACAACAAATATCAAACGTTCACTTTTGTTGCGAAAATATCGGATGTCTTTCTTTTTTTTCTTATGAGCTGTTCATTAAAGATGCGATCCACGATAGGAGATTCTGTTGTCATCTATTCTACAATTCTTTATGCTCAAGTTTGCATTTTACTGACAGTCCTTTTCGTCTTCCCAGTACCCTACAACACGAGCAATGGATTCGTTAAATGTCCGAAGGGAGAAAGCTTATTTCATTTATCTCTGGACGCCTACACAAAATTGTATTTTGAAATACCCAAATGATATCCGTGAGAACTTCGAACTGTTTCTTCGTTTGATTGTAATGTGTAGTGAGGTTATATTGAGCACTGGTATTGATAATTAAAGAGATTCAGGTATTTGCGTTACTTCCTTCTCAACATAAGTACCTAGAATTTCAGGTTTACAAAATAAAATGTGTACAGACTTTGTTTGTAACGTCTTTATTATTGTGATTTGTTTATCTGAGTATTCATTTTAATGGTATTTGCGAATAACTAAAGGACATTTTTCAAAATAATTTGCAAACGTCGCTTGTATATTTTCAGCTTGAATAGAAGGTCACCCTATCCTCATAACTAGCTTCGTGTTCTGCGATTCGAGCCTCTGAGTAGTTTCTTTGTATCGCACCTCCGTAAATTAGCATGTAGTGCAAAACACAAATGCATAGACATTCACTCGGCGGCATACACTGAGATCTCTGTTAAATTTAAGAGGATGTGCCATGCAGTGCGTTATTCCAAAGGCACCGTCTTTCTGGTTTGTGAAAATCGGTCATTAGTTTATATTGGTTACTGAGGTATGCAAGGAAAGCGTGACCTTTGTGGCAGCTTGTTGAGTGCAGCATACGAACCACATGTGAAACTGAAAAGATTAGATGCTGTTAGCTAAAACCTTCTGTACTTGCAGTTAGCATCGACGTAGACCTCTAGAAATACGGAAAAGAATTCTGCTAGTAATTATGAACTACTGAAACAGAATTTAATCATTTTATGAAATAAATCATTTTAGAAAATAAATAGATTTTTCCATTTCCTTGCTAGCTGCTACGTGATACTTAGGGGGCTGTAATTTTTAAAGTTCTTTATGCCACTTACTTATTATGTATGAAAAAATTGTTGAAATGTCTTGGTCGCAGTTAGCTTTATTTCATGACGCGTTTCGAGAACATCATCATCAGACTGTGGTACAAAAGAAGAAAATTACATTTTTAGATGTATATAGGACGTAATAATGATATCTATAAGGAGTATAAACCATATTAATACATGTATACTAACAAAAGATTTTAAAAAACGATGGGAATTACACCATCTTGGTATAGATTCCTGATTACAAATTTAAAATACCATCATGGATGTCTGGTGAAGGTGTTCAACCAGACTTACATGCTCAACTGTGGTGAGAGGGGGGAAACACCGTAACAGGTAACCTAGGCCCCATTCGCCACCAGATGGCGCAGGGTTGGCATTGAAAGTTACGTCAATAAAGCTATACATAAAACATCTTGGGCATACTATACTGTGTGCAGTCATAGAAACTGTGAAAGTTGCGTGAATAAAACTACACATAAAACATCATGGGAACAATATACTGTGAGCAGTCATAAAAACTGTGAAAGACATTTCTACGAAAATGTGTTAAGACATATAAAAATATATATAACTGTGAAAGACATTACTACAAAATGTGTTAAGTCATATAAAATTATACAAAACACCAATTCAAGCACATCAAAACCATTAACGGGACAGGGCGCACGACAAGGGAGGCGTGGGAGGGCCAAAGGATAGGATTTGGCGTTGCCAAATACAGCACAAAACACATGACAAATGTTAAAAAATACGCATCCCGGCCACTGCGACGTTACAGTGACACAGCCGCTCATCACAGGCTACAAGCTAACATTGCAGAATAATCTTTCACAAGTACCAGGTAGAAAATTATATGAAGGGGCAATATGTCATATAATATTTATGTGCCATGATGTCGAGACAACTAACAAAGTCCGACAATATAAGTACAATCAAGGTTTAAAACCGAAACTAATGACAAAATAGGCAGTATACAAGTGCCATTGAATCACAACAATTTTCGTATAAGTGGTAGGTGGATGAGGTGTGGTGATTTTTTTAAGTTGATTTTTTACAAAAAAATATTACATGTTACATAAAACATAATATATGTTGTAAGATACAATGAATAGGACACATGAGACATGTCCAGTGGACAGCTGTGTTGAGGCATACATTTGAATAAGGTACAATTCTAAAGACTATAGTAGTCTCACATATTAGATGAAACATATGTTGTAAGATACAATGACCAATAGGAAATGTGACATATCTAGTGGACAGTTGTGTTGAGGCATACATTTGAATAAGGTACAATTCTAAAGACTAAAATAGATCAACCATATGTCATAGATAAATGGACATGTGTCAAAAAGGGGGGGTAAGGAAAACTGATTAGCAGTTGGGTGGTTATAATAAAATGTAAAAATATTTTCAGGTTACAAAATTATACCTATGGTACAGTCATCTGTTAGATTAAATATTGTCATATGTGGAACTAACCAAATTTGATCACATGTAGTCAAAATGGGGGTAAGGAAAATTGACTAGCAGTTGGGTGGTTATAATAAAATGTAAAACATTTTCAGGTTACAAAATTATACCTATGGTATAGTCATCTTTTAAAATATATTGTCATATGTGTAACTAAACCAAATCTGATGATACATAGTCAGACACTAAAAATAACAGTATTAAAAAGAGGGATACATAAAATATTAACAATGGATAATACCTGATAGTAAGAAAAATGTAAAGGTGTGATAAATTACAGGTTATACCTGTAGTACAGTCATATTCTTATTTGGATATAATCTAAACATAAACAAACTGAACATTCATAGAAATGGAATAATATGGCCAGTATATAAGATTTTTTTTTCTTTTTTTTTTTACTGGATATTGGATACAATCTTAGTGGTTATAAGGCAATGTGGAAGGTATTATAGGTTGTACCCTATACCTGTGGTGCTCAAGACAAAGAAATTTTGAAGTATATATATATATATTTTTTTAAAGTGATAACTTGCCATAAATGAGATATATCCAAAGTTCAGATGGAACAAAATAAAGATGCATGTACACCTACTGGTGTGAGCATATATAATATACAGAAGATAAAGGATATTGAAATGTATTGTAAGAATGACAATATGCCATAAAATGAACTATGTGCAAGTTGAGTTGGTACACAATGATAAAGGTGTATGGACACCTAGTATGAGCATATATGATGTACATTAAAATAATAATAATTCAGAGTACCTAATTTAGAGATGTTAAAATAAATGTGTGGGTGTGTCAGATACTAAAGTTATACTAACAGTAAAACTGATTACAACTATCAATGAAGCTGGCATCTCTTTGTCATTAATGTTTTTTTCTTTCTGGATATGATTAAGAGGAGACAGTAAAGTAATAAAGAAGGGGGGGTATCTATAGGAACGGCACTGGGCCAGTGATATACAAGTGGGTGCATGGCATGAAAGAGAATCATATGCTGGGTAAAGGTATGTGGTGAAGTGTGGAACCTATTTAAGACTTCTTAGGGTATCATCAAACAACTGAAAATACCAATATCTATTGAAACCTTCCTGCTCATTCAGCATGTGGTGTGGTTCACAGATTCGGTGTGTATAAATTGCAAACTCTTCCATCACATCGAGGAATCGACTGGAGGGTGCCAAGTGGATTATTTTTAGGCCTTGATCAATTTGGTGCAGCTGATGTCCCTTTTTCTGTAAATGCTGACCTAAAGCTGAAGTATTACTTGGATAACCATGTTCTCTATATCTGGTATGAAAATCTCGACCAGTTTTGCCAATATAAAATTTGTCACAACCCCCACATTGGATCCTATAAACGCAGATTTTTTGAACTTGTTCCTTTGTTTGACCCCCACTTGATGTCTTAAGTTCTTAAAGGTACTCTGCTGTGTAGTATATGCCACTTTTATATTTTTCTTTTTTAGTATATTAGCTATCTTTTCACAATAGGTGCCTTTGTAAGTAAGGGTGGCATATTTGCCATTATTCTTCCCAGTTTTAGGTTGCCTCCTGTTCTTTATTGATTTAAATAATCTACGTATGCTACGCCCAGAATACCCATTGGCAATTCCTACTTGTATGATTGTCTGGAGTTCCTTCTCCATATCCTCATCACTCATGTTTATTTTGAGCATCCTGTGGATCATTGACCTAAAATAGGCCCATTTATAGACTCTGGGATGGCACGAATCATTGCTTATAATGATGTCAGTACATGTTGTTTTCCTGAACACCGAGAAAGATAATTCCTGATTTGGTTTTACAATGGTCAGGTCGAGGTAGTTGATAGCATTATTGAACTCTTGCTCTATTGTAAATTGAATATTGGGATGTAAAATATTGAAGGTATCGTTGAGCTCTAAAATCTCTGCTTCAGATCCATCAAAAATTAACAAGATGTCATCTACATAGCGGAAATATCCAATGATTTGGGGAACTAAGGCCGAGTCAGAAGATAAAAACTTACACTCCAGGCTGTTAATAAAAATGTCCGCCAATGTGCTTGCCAAAGAAATACCCATTGCTAGTCCGTTTTCCTGAGAGTATATCTTATTATTGAATGTGAACGAGTTGAAAGAGAGAGAAATCCTCAACAGTTCTAACAACTCTACCGATTCCCCAACGCTTAGTTTTTTTATAGTGCATTAGATTGTTCTGAATTATGTTCAGTGTTTCATCTACGGGAACATTTGTGTAAAGGTTGACAATATCTAATGAAGCCAGCCGTGCCCTTGGTGGTATTTTAAAAGATTTTAGCTTTTCAACAAGGTCATAGGGATTTTTAAGCGTGTATGTGTTAGTGAATGTGTAATATTCTTTAAGTTTGCTGTTTAAGAACCTGTTAATTTTGTAATTTGGGCTAGAACAATTGTTCACTAGGGGACGTATCTGCATACTCTGTTTGTGTAACTTTATTTGGGAACGTAAAGAGGGTATTTTCGGATTCATAATGTTAACACGTCTCTTGTCCCGTGTTGACGGAAACAGGAAATTAGAATGATTAACGAAAGTTTTTAATTGCTCATGGAATCTTTTAGTTGTGTCACGCTTAACTTCCATGATCCCATTTTCATTAAAGAATTGCAATGTTTTTGTGATATAGTCATCAGAAATGATGACGATAGAATTCCCTTTGTCCGCCTTGGCGATTAAAGCTTTGTTATCTTGCAATTTAGAATTGATATTTTTTAATACATTGTTCCTATCAGGTCTACGGCTACGTGTGAATGTGCAGGAACGTAAGATTTTATTTATTTCCACCGCAATTTCCGTTTGTTCAGAATTTGGTAGTTTGGCATTTTCACAAATTGCTTTGACCTCAGCTATTGTTTCCTGTACTGTTCGTTTATTAAAACGGGACGGCAAATTGTAATTAAGACCTTTATTTAGCACAATCATTTCATCGTCTGTGAAGGAGGTGTTAGTCAGATTAACTACTCTAGGTGCAAACTTGTGCTTATGTACATCATGGGACTTTTTTGAATTACTAAAATCACACAATTTTCTCAGTTTTCGTTCCTGTCTACAGTATATTATGTGTTTGTCCTCTTCAATAACAGTATTGATAAGAGCACTCACCTCTTTGAAGATTGCACTCGGTAATAGTTTTTCAACATCAGATTCGATCACTGAAGCCTTCTTAATCATAATAGATTTAACTTTGTATCCATCACGAATTTCACTTTTTACAAAAGTCATTTCGGATCTACGCACTATTCTGGCAAAATTCTTTGAGTAATTTTTTCACTTTATCTTAGCATAATTAGGAACTACATCATACACACAGTTATATATATTTTTATATGTCTTAACACATTTTCGTAGAAATGTCTTTCACAGTTTTTATGACTGCTCACAGTATATTGTTCCCATGATGTTTTATGTGTAGTTTTATTCAAGCAACTTTCACAGTTTCCAAGACTGCACACAGTATAGTATGCCCAAGATGTTTTATGTATAGCTTTATTGACGTAACTTTCAATGCCAACCCTGCGCCATCTGGTGGCGAATGGGGCCTAGGTTACCTGTTACGGTGTTTCCCCCCTCTCACCACAGTTGAGCATGTAAGTCTGGTTGAACACCTTCACCAGACATCCATGATGGTATTTTAAATTTGTAATCAGGAATCTATACCAAGATGGTGTAATTCCCATCGTTTTTTAAAATCTTTTGTAAGTATACATGTATTAATATGGTTTATACTCCTTATAGATATCATTATTACGTCCTATATACATCTAAAAATGTAATTTTCTTCTTTTGTACCACAGTCTGATGATGATGTTCTCGAAACGCGTCATGAAATAAAGCTAACTGCGACCTAGACATTTCAACAATTTTTTCATACATGCCAACGTAAGGTCACGTGTCCACAAGAATGGATGGTTTTATGAACCAAGTGATAAACTTACTTATTAGGCTTTTTGTATTAAAAAGAAAATAACTGCATTACAAATATTAAATAAAGCAGCACTGGTCGTAAAAATCTGTTGCTTTTACTGTCGCAAATCGATTTCTCTTACTGAGTAACCATCAAAATCAAAAATAAAGAAGTATATATAATCAAATCTATATCAAAGTGAGTATAATTTCTAATGAACACGAGTGTTATAAGCCGAGCGGTCAAACGCGCCTTGCTGCAGAACGCGTGGTTCTTCCCGTCGGAGGTTCGAGGTCTTTAGGTTAGTTGAAGTTAAAACAGTTTGTAAGTATAGGGACTGATAACCACAGTAATTAAGTCCCATTTACTTACAAACATTTGCAAGTTACTGAAACGTGTTTCCCATCAAGACAGTCTACTAGGAAATACAAAATATTTTGAATTTATGAATTATTATTATTACGTTTTAGTAGTTAGTTCTGGCATAATCAGTTGCTGCAATTCATCCAATATTACTTCCACTGTAATCTTGGCGATATTTAACAACGTGAATTAAATCTGAAAAGTAGAAGAAATGTGTCGCCCAATAAATAAATAAAAATTATAAATTATTCGAGAGAGGTGAGAATGGAAAAGGCTAGCACATAATATAAACCATATTAATATAAATAATATGTATTTTAGACCAAGTAGCTTTATAAAGACATCATCAGATAGTCTAAGTATCGGTTCGATAGCGGGCGGAAAAAGTGGGCAAATCACGCACACATGTCACATTCGTGAAAGTTCAGGGAAGGTTTAAATGGTGATAAAATATGGAAAAATTGCGAGGAAAATTTAGTTTTAAAACATGTATAGTAATGACTTGGTTGTTCTGTTGGGTGCGTTCAGAAATATACTATTGAAAGAGTAAAGTTCGCTTTACACGATCTGAACCCGTATATGAACCGTCAAAGTCACTGTCAAAGGTTACATATACACTAAATATATGCAAAGTGCACATTGAATATAGTGCCACTGCAAAGTGCCTTATTATTGAAACTAACGCCAAAAACAATAAATTTTAACTTCATTTGCCATTCTGTCACCATTATAGTTAGCATTATTAGTGCACGAAAACATTATCTGATACTGTTTACAATGCTGAGGAGAAAAAGACCTAACATAGGTCGTCGAAGTCAATCAAATGTGCGACGAGGTAGCCGCACTGGTGACCAGCAAGAGACTGATAACGACAAGTCTTATTGGTATGGTAGATTTGAGTTCTAGAGCGAATTACAATGAAGTAGACAGGTATAGAATGGAACGAGTTCGGACACATCGATCACAACGGCAGCGAGTACGAAAAAGAAACTCGTAAGATCGTAAGAACTTAATATGTCATTTGTATTTTGATTATTATTTTTCTTTCTTTCTTTGAATACGGCACTTATTACTTTGTACATTATGCACGACAGCCTTATTTCTCAAAACATTCTCCCATACATATAACGTGCTTTTAGAAAGAGAGAGAGAGAGAGAGAGAGAGAGAGAGAGAGAGAGAGAGATTGACAGAGAGAGATAGAGAAGAGAGAGAGAGAGAGAGAGAGAGAGAGAGAGAGAGAGAGAGAGAGAGAGAGAGAGAGGAGGTGTAGGAAAAGTCTGGAATAAATAAGTAAAAAACCCGGGCAACGCCGGGTTTTCAGCTAGTTCTAAATAATTTTAGAATTGGTAAGCATTCAATATGTTGAAAAATGAAAAAACTGCCATAGCTGCGCTGTTTTCCCAAAGAAAATAAGATTCTCAAAAATGTATGTAACGTGATATTCTTCCCTTCTTACAACTTAACAATAAGATTCACTCGAAACGACAGTGCTGTGAATTAATACATCATGATTAAACAGCGAGACTGAAAAACCAGCCTGTAAACATTTTGCAGTTAGAGTTCTTTTTTTCAAGTTAACTACATACATATTCAGCAGGCTGGCAGCAGCCTCCTACGCTGCTCTTCAGCCTTGCGTTTTAACAAAATGGACATGACGTGTTTTTAAAGACATTGACATGCAGATAAAAGCATGATGTTTTAAAAATATTAACAAGAAGAGTTTTTTGGTGAATACAAAATGGAACAGATGATTAAAAATAAGTATTAGACTTAAAACTAGAGCCATGGTGACGTTAAAATAACACTGAAGAATGGAAAAGAGAGTAATGAATAACGAAATTAAGTCGCGGCTTGAAGCTGTATTTGCGAAGTATGGACAGGACAGGTTACAGAACACTTCGAGCGTCAATGAAAAATGATATGTCTTCTGTTACATATCCTACATTTTCCACAAAATAAGTTATAATTTGTTTAGAGAAGTGTTTTAGCAACTGCTGATAAACGTTGCAGAACATTTTCTGCAAGATAATGGCTACAAAGTGGCGTTGGAATCACTCACTGCAAGGTTTAGGTAAATCATTAGAGTGAGGCGCGCTCGAGGCTAGAGATGAATTGCAGGTGAAATGAAGCGATACATCGCTTGCACGCGGGGCCCTTAAAGTTGCCGCTCGGCATCCAGTTTACTTCAGTCTGATCGGATTTCATAACGACGCTATCTCTCTCTCTCTCTCTCTCTCTCTCTCTCTCTCTCTCTCTCCAATCTCCTTCTCGTGTAATAATAAACTGAAGTGCACACAAGACATGGTTAGACGTGACTATAGCTTCACAGCATCCGCAGGTATATAAATGATCAAAGATGGAAGTCACTGCGTTACGTCGGCGTCAAAAATACATACAGACTAAACGTCTGAGGTCATCGATCGCTAGACTGAAAAACTAAATCTTACACTAAGGACAACACATACACCCATGTGCAAAGAAGAACTCGAACCTCCGCCGCGAGCGGCAGCGCGATCCAGTCCGCCCGGCCATTCCTGCGCGGCACCATCATCACTTAGTCTAATCTATCTAATACATAAAGCAGTGTCCGTATGTTTGCGTGTACGTGTGTACATGTTGCATACAAATCTACAGTTTTGTTCCAATTTTTATGAAATATTGTACACGTAAGCTTCAATCGTCGAGGACGGTCGACGTAGTGTAAGACTCACGTACGATACATAGCTCTCGAGATATGACGTTGTGAGATTACCGCCCAATAGAAATACTGGTAATTAATAGCATTTGATAATTAAACAGTATGAAGTTCACTGCAAACATTGACCATGCCAATGCACTAAGTGTTACACAATTTTAATCTTATTAATTATGGTAGCAATGTATGTACACAGTTGGGTGACAACATTTATAGTTAGGCCATAGGTAGAAATTCTCCACGTTGAGATTTGCTGTGTGCTTGTAGCTGACGGGAGGCCAGCGAGCAGGCCGATGTTGGTGGCTTGTTCCAACTTAGGATTTTACAGTTCGTTTCCGGTGAGGGGAGAGAGGGACAATGGCGAGTCCAGGCACAGTGCAGTGCACAAATATTGTAATACTACTGGCATTTGAAGTAATACGATGCAGTTAGGAACCTTTAAGGCCCTCATTACAAAATAGCCTGTTGATAAATAAACAATACATTAGCTGATATAGTCACATCTAACGTAATATGTTTAATTGACAATGAAAAGTAATAAATTACCAACGAAGACAAGACAGTTACACAACTAGCATGGCAATGTTTGTTTATAAAAATAATATATTAACTATTTTTCATTTTATTTTCAATCAATCTTTTGTATTTTACCTTGAAATATTCAGTTAAATCAGTTATCTGTGATATAAGAAATTGCACGATTTTGATAAACAGTACAAAGGATGTTTATACTAATATAAAAACGTAAGAAAATATTTGTTTAATGTGTAGTGTAATTATTTTGATTTTAAATAAAGTTTTAGAAATGTATTGGCTGAGCGCTGTACGTTGGCAAATCGGTTAGAACAGTTCACATGGGGAAGTTGATGACATAGGGGAAAAAACCCCGGCAGTTGAGCTTTTGGCGAGCGCGCGCGCCTGGGCAGGAAGTGAGGACTCGGGACCACGTGGTGTGGCTGGCCGGGCGGCGTCGCTCTGCATTCAGTCGGCATGTGGATCTCGAGGTGGTAACTTGAGATTTGTCTGTGGCAATCGCCACGTGTGGTTGCTCGTCGTAGACTGCACCAAGTTAAATCGAGTGCTACTGTGTGTTAGTGAACACCGGTGGAACAAGGTGTGCATCGCATTGAATTAAAGTGACTGTGATTTGTTAATGTAACACGTGTCGTCGCACAGGCATGAACATAAACGGTGTTTGAGACAGCCACGTGGTGTGAAAACAATTCGCGAAAAATATTCATTTTGTCTGGGGGCTCTCAAGCTATAACTTTATTTGATAAATGTGCCAACGTACAGACGTATCAGCCACAGGGTTCAAGTATTGTGAAATAAACAACATAAAGTGAACTTTCCTGTGTTTTCAAAAATAGTAGTTAGTACACCCTTTTCTCTCATGAACTTGAATTTATTATGAATTTGTTTTGTTAATCATGCAGGGAAGGAAAGCTGCGAACGTGTGATATCATCCCCTAGAAAACGAGTCAAACAGTCGCAATAACAGTTCCAGTGTTTTTGCATGTTTAGGAATTTGGTTCGCAGCTGGTGGTTGTGAGTTTCAAAAATTAAACTTTCTCTAATTTAAACTCTCACCCCGACCTTCACCCTCGCATTTGGGGGCTCGTCCGGGATAAGTTCACGTTGGACTTGCTCGGACGGAGAGATTAGGGTGTGTATAGGACAGTGAAAGTTACGAACAGTTGCAAGCAGATACGCAATCGCGTCGCGCGGTTAACGACGGTTAGTGACGCAGAGTTCGAGCGCGGGCATCCGTAACCGGCGATCGACGGCCCATCGGCCCGGCAGCAGTGAGCGGTGGCGAGTGGGTTCAACGCACTCAAATTTCATCTTCTGCAACGGACGGCAGTGATTGTGGGGACTTCGCAAGTCGCCAACGGAACGTCGGGGCCCAGCAGCTTCGATTCTACAAAGGATAGGGGATGCAGTGAGGACATATTCCAGCCACAGCTTCTACAACAGACGGCAGCGAGCGTTGGGGACGTCGCAGCTCGTTGCAGCAACTTCTGGATTAACAGATAAGTAAAGCAGCTGGCGCTATAAATTCTTGTGTGTTAATCAAGCTTTCTTGTGATACTGATAATGGATAGTGTTTTTAAGAGGTCCCCAAGCAACGTAGAGTCAGAGAGTAGCATACCAGAAAGTCCAGAGAGAGTAAATACTGGGGGAATGTTGTTGACACCGGAGATGTTAGCAGCCATGTTAGCGAGTTTTAGCTCAAATTTAGAATCAAAAATAGAAAATTCAAACTCAAATTTAAAATCAGAAATAGAAAATTCAAACTCAAATTTAAAATCAGAAATAGAAAATTCAAACTCAAATTTAAAATCAGAAATACAAAATTCAAACACAAATTTAAAATCAGAAATGGGAACTGTAAAATCAGAATTGAAAGCTGACTTTAAGGCAGACATTGGGGCACTACAAAATTCAATGTGTGCATTAAAGGCAGAAATAATCACAGACATTGACAAAAAGATAGGAAGTCTAACAGAACGGTTTGATAATAGGGAAAAGGAGATACATGCCAGAATTGGTGCTATTGAGACTGAGGTAGGAGACAAGTTAGATGCTGTGAAACAAATATGTGATCACAGGATTGAGGAGACTATGCAGGCGTTGGCTGAGGTTGACAAGAGGATGGTGGCAGGTATTGAGGAAACAAAAACTTTGTTGTCAGGAAAATTAGAGAAAACAGAATGTAACTTTAGGAAAAAGATAGAACAAGTAGTGACAATAAACAATACTGAGATTGAGAAGGTGAACACTAGAATAAATAATCTAGAATTGGGTGCTGCATCAGGAAACACTAATTGGTTCATGGTGCAGACACCTTATGGCAAAAAGTTTTCAGGAGTGGGTAATTATCATCCAGTAGATATTTTGGCTGCATGCAAGGACCAATTTGTGCCTGGTATGTCAGACCAGTGTAAAGTGAAGTTAGCAAAGAGAATGCTTGACTGTTCTGCTCAAACTTGGGCAAATCAGTGTGCTAATAAATTTCTAACTTTTAAGGCATTTGAAAAATTGTTTTTAAATAAGTATTGGGGGGAGGCCAAGCAAGCTAAGATACAAAATGAATTCTTGAACAGGCCAAACTATGTGAAAGGGAGACAGAGCATGAAGGAATTTTGTCAGGAGGAACTTGAGAAACTAGTGCATTTAGATACACCTTTGAGTCTTTTAGCAGTAATCTCCACTTTGTGTAGGAGGTTACCTGCAGATTTGCATTGGCAGTTAATTCACCATCCCACAGATTCAGCTGCGAATTTCATTGAATTTGTAGAAAAGATAGACCAGGGTTTAGTTATGGAACGACAGCTCAGGGGAACACAGCATGTGAACCACATTGAAAACACAGGCAGTAGAAATGTGGGTCATAACCAGGGAAACCACAATAGAGAGAGGAATTTAAATGAAAATTGGAGAGGTAACAATAACAGAGGAGACAACTGGGATAATAGAAGCCAGAGGGAAACTTGGGAAAATGATTGGAGAAATCAAAGGCAGGAAGGTGGAAATAGGAATGGGGATAACAGTAGGAGAGAAAATCAGAGACAGAATCAGGGAAACTAAGATTTGTTCCAAATGAGGTCCGTTTTGGGATAAGGAACTATTCTAATAATAGGACCAGAAGATGGGATAACAGGGTATCTAATAACCATAATTATAGTAGGAATAAGGATGGGGAGAGAAGGGAGGAAAAATTATGTCACATGGACAGAGATGATGACAGGAAAGAGGAAGTAGGAGTTCACAAGGGCAAGGATAAAGAAAAGAGGGAAGAAAACATAAATACAGTAAACAAGAAAAGGGAGAAAAGAGAGGAAAGTATGTGTCAGATGGATGCTGTTATAGGTAGTGAGGAAATTTTTGGGGATTGGTTTTTGCAACATGACAAGAGAAATGCAAACAGGAGGAGGAATGATAGAAACAAGGACAATAAAGGAGAGTATGATGTGGGAAGTTTATTTCATAACAACATTAAAGAGGATAAAAACAGTGTTGGATAACCATAATTTTGGATAGGTCAGAGGCACAAGTGTTGACTGAATGTGAAAGTATGAATGTAAATATTGATGATACTCTAGCCAGCATAGATGTTGTGGAATGTATGAATGAGAGTGAATGTTTTTCTAAATTAAATGTAAATAAATGTGGTCCACTAGAGACAATAAATGACAATGGACCTACTGTAAATGAAGGCCAAGTTGACAGTGTAGATGCACAAACCAAAAATTTAATTGGGAAAATAAACTGGATTAGGAAGTGGACACCAGATGATTGGCTACTGCACAAATATGATTACTTGGACAGGCTAGGCAAACAATATAATAGGGACCAGACTTATTACAATGTGATGAAAGAGTTTGTGAATGGGGACAATGAGTATGATCAATTAAGGGTATTAGGCATGTGTACCTTAGATCATGATGAGATAAGTGAGGTATATGAACTTATACAGGAGGGGTCAGGTGATAAGGAGAATAAGATACAATCATCTGTCATTTATAATAATGAACAATATACATGCATGGATGAAGATGGGTTGAATGTAGGTTGGATTAACAAAGAAGTGCATAACTATGGGACTGATGATTGGATTAGGTTTTTAAAATATTTAAAAACAGTAGAGCCAGTGGCATGGGAAAAAGAAAATTATGCTTTTGCAAGAAAAATAGGGGTATTAAATGCAGGGAACTCAGAATTTGAAATAATCATTGAGGAGGAGCTGTTTATTCAACATTTATTGGTGATGAAAGGTCTATGTTTAAATCTAGTGTTAGGAAGTGATTTTCTGTGCAAATATGAAGCTCAGTTGGAATATAAGGATAAAGTGCTAGAATTAAGTCTGGAGGGATGCATGAAGAGGGTGAAATTCAAAAATGTTGTAAATGATAAAGATTTAATGGCATGTTTACACATGTAACTGCCATAAACCAGTGTAAATTATGAAATATGAGATTCAATGCATTGTAGATAGTAGGTTAAGAATTTGTGTATATTTGTTCTGTGGTCTGTGTTAGTATCTACTTGTGTGTTTAGATTTAAGCATTGGGGTCAAGTTTACAAGTGTTCTTGGTAAATGTTTTTCTTTTGTTGTTTGTGTTAAAACATGTGCTTGTATCAGATTTGCAGTTCAACAGTGGTACATGAGGTAAATATGTATGTATGTATGCCAACACCAAAGGATAGAGGAAGTGGGATGTAATGTTTATGTATGTGTATATGTGAGCAGGGCTGGATATGTGATGTGAGTTGTGGGGTGACTTGGAGAACGAGAAAGTGGTGGACATCAATGCATGCAGTGGGGTCTGTGGCTTAGATAAATTGTCAGCTGACAGGGTTGCATATGTGGGTGTGACTGACCATATGGGTCAGAAGTGAGGAATGTATGTTTTGTTGTCGCTGTTTTGGCTAAAGTTGGGTTGGATTGAGAAATGTTTCAATGAAAGACGGTGTTTGCTCTTTAATGTCTGTATCTTTGAGTGTTTGGTAGGTAATGTGTCTAATAGGGAATGCTCTGTATTGTTATATTAAACTGATTCTGATAACACATTTTGGTTTCTTTAATGGTGCTCAACTGTTGACTGAACAATTTCTGCAACAACAGTTGACGAGAACTATTTTTCTGTCTAGCCTGAGTATCAATAGGGTTTGGTGATATTTTATTTAAAAAATGTAGATGTTTTGTGAGAAACTAATTTTGAAATTAGACTTTAACCTTAGATATTTTATTGTGGGGAGTACTTGTGAAAAGCACATGAGGCTGATGACAGGGATGCAAATTTAATCTCACACCAGCAAAAAATATATTTTTTTGGTGCGAGGTGGTAGGATTTGTATTTATGCTTGTAGGTGTCATTTTGATAGAGAAAATTCTCTACGATAACATACTTTTGGTAGTATTATTTGAGCTTTAAGATATATTTTTGACATGGGGAGGTTTTTTTTTTTTATTTTGATGGAGTAATACTCCAAGTAGGCCACACATTCTCTTGTCTGTTTCATCTGAAGCTATGGCTGATGAGAGTGCAGGCATGGTGGTTTGGGTTAATCTGATAATGACTAACACAAGCCACTTTCAGTTCTTAATTCTGTTGATTTACATGTTACTGTACATGTCTCAAAGCTTAGTTTCAATTGCACCAAGTCTGGATGGCAGGGGGGTGGGATACAAATCCAACCGAACCCTGGTGTCCAGACAAACTTTTGTCTATGTTGACTCATGAGTGCCTTCTGCTCTTCCTGTTCCATGTAGGGTGCATATGACGTGTGTGAACAAGAACGCTTGATCCAGTGCCATGAATCTAAGCTGCAACAGCATGTTGGTTGAAATGACGGAGACATAGGACCGTACATAATCGACCAGAGTTGCTGCAACGATGACTCTGGGGTTCTCAGTGTCAAAGTGGTGAGAGATTTCCTTCAAACAAGTGGAGTGTACACCGTCAAAAGTTTTTATAGTGACAATTCTAGTTTTTCCATGTAGGACAAGGATCTCTAAAGACTAAAGTTTAATAATATTATAAATTTGGTGCCAATTCTGTATATAAACAACAGGCACACTTAAAATTCATGGATGTAATTAGTTATAAGGATCCTTTTCTTAAATAAGTGGTCTTAATGGTACAAATATTGGGAAATTATCTCACCGCCCAGTTTATTTTTTATTTATCTATTTATTTATTTTTTGCATTAGTTGAGGTCATAATTGGCATAGTATTTGAGCCAATCCGATTCAATAATTTTGTAATTTAAAAATTTTGTTCATTTGAATGTATTAATTTTGGTGCTACTTGCGCCATCCTGCACATGGTTTGGATGCCGCAAATGGGGGTATTGTGAGATTACCGCCCAATAGAAATACTGGTAATTAATAGCATTTGATAATTAAACAGTATGAAGTTCACTGCAAACATTGACCATGCCAATGCACTAAGTGTTACACAATTTTAATCTTATTAATTATGGTAGCAATGTATGTACACAGTTGGGTGACAACATTTATAGTTAGGCCATAGGTAGAAATTCTCCACGTTGAGATTTGCTGTGTGCTTGTAGCTGACGGGAGGCCAGCGAGCAGGCCGATGTTGGTGGCTTGTTCCAACTTAGGATTTTACAGTTCGTTTCCGGTGAGGGGAGAGAGGGACAATGGCGAGTCCAGGCACAGTGCAGTGCACAAATATTGTAATACTACTGGCATTTGAAGTAATACGATGCAGTTAGGAACCTTTAAGGCCCTCATTACAAAATAGCCTGTTGATAAATAAACAATACATTAGCTGATATAGTCACATCTAACGTAATATGTTTAATTGACAATGAAAAGTAATAAATTACCAACGAAGACAAGACAGTTACACAACTAGCATGGCAATGTTTGTTTATAAAAATAATATATTAACTATTTTTCATTTTATTTTCAATCAATCTTTTGTATTTTACCTTGAAATATTCAGTTAAATCAGTTATCTGTGATATAAGAAATTGCACGATTTTGATAAACAGTACAAAGGATGTTTATACTAATATAAAAACGTAAGAAAATATTTGTTTAATGTGTAGTGTAATTATTTTGATTTTAAATAAAGTTTTAGAAATGTATTGGCTGAGCGCTGTACGTTGGCAAATCGGTTAGAACAGTTCACATGGGGAAGTTGATGACATAGGGGAAAAAACCCCGGCAGTTGAGCTTTTGGCGAGCGCGCGCGCCTGGGCAGGAAGTGAGGACTCGGGACCACGTGGTGTGGCTGGCCGGGCGGCGTCGCTCTGCATTCAGTCGGCATGTGGATCTCGAGGTGGTAACTTGAGATTTGTCTGTGGCAATCGCCACGTGTGGTTGCTCGTCGTAGACTGCACCAAGTTAAATCGAGTGCTACTGTGTGTTAGTGAACACCGGTGGAACAAGGTGTGCATCGCATTGAATTAAAGTGACTGTGATTTGTTAATGTAACACGTGTCGTCGCACAGGCATGAACATAAACGGTGTTTGAGACAGCCACGTGGTGTGAAAACAATTCGCGAAAAATATTCATTTTGTCTGGGGGCTCTCAAGCTATAACTTTATTTGATAAATGTGCCAACGTACAGACGTATCAGCCACAGGGTTCAAGTATTGTGAAATAAACAACATAAAGTGAACTTTCCTGTGTTTTCAAAAATAGTAGTTAGTACACCCTTTTCTCTCATGAACTTGAATTTATTATGAATTTGTTTTGTTAATCATGCAGGGAAGGAAAGCTGCGAACGTGTGATATCATCCCCTAGAAAACGAGTCAAACAGTCGCAATAACAGTTCCAGTGTTTTTGCATGTTTAGGAATTTGGTTCGCAGCTGGTGGTTGTGAGTTTCAAAAATTAAACTTTCTCTAATTTAAACTCTCACCCCGACCTTCACCCTCGCAACGTCATAAACAATTAGATACACGAAAAACTGCTGCATTTAGTGACAATGCTGCTCATTTTCTTTTAAACCGCTGGACCGATTTCAACCAAATTTGATACATTCATTCCTAACCGTGAGGTAACAGATGCTGCAGGGTTAAGAAATATATACGACGCATGGTTCGGAACCCATTACGTCATAAACAATAGGAATCGCAAAAAGCTGCCAAATAATGCGGCATTATTTCAAACCTTTATTAAAGTTTTCTCGCTGACAACTATAGCAAAGTGATGAAAAACGTTTCTCACTTACTACTTTTCCGCTGTTTATAGAGTAAAAATACGCGCATTCGGTATGACGTTACAATTAATAACTTGTACACTACAAATTGTACTTGCAGGAAATTTTACAGACAGTATACACACATATAGTGGAATGTACCTTCTAAATTGTATCATAGTACGACACGTAGTTCGTGACATATGAGCACATAAACAGTAACGTTCCGCTGTTCATCGACTAAAACTACGGCATTCAGTATTACGTTACAATTTTTAATTTTTACACTTCAAATTGTAGCCTCAGGATATTTTACAGACAGTATACACGAATATAGTTCAGTGTACCTTCTAAATTGTATCACAGTGTGATACATAGTTCCTGAGATATGAGCACATTAACAGTAACATTCATAAAAAACGCCCCAAAACGCACCAAGTTTTAATCTATTACTTCTTTACTACTAATTGTATTTACAGACGTACAGCCCTTATATAAATGAATAAGTACTAGAAAAAATGGAAGGAATAAGTAAATAAATACGTGGGCAATGACGGATTTTCAGCTAGTAGGATATAAAGTTTTTAATATGTATAAGTACAATTATTTTCATATGTAGTACATTAATACGTACCGATACCAGTGTGTTGGTACCTTCATCACTGTGTCGAACAGTCATCGCAACTGTTAAACACAAACGTTCGGATCTGATGTTTTCTGTTTCACAATACCTTTCCGCAAGTAAACGACGCCGGGTCACATAGACTTTCATTGGGTTTTCTTTGCGTGCCACGTGTAATAACCCGAGTAGACGAGCGTCATTCGCCTTTACCACTAACTCCGAGAATATAGGCGTCCTGATGTTACGAGGAAGTGGAAGTACTACCTAACCTGTAAACATGAGGCTTTTAATAGCTTACTTCAAAGTCTTCAACTGACAATACACCCTTATACAGGGCGAGGTACCAAAATCTGTTTCTCGGAATATTTGCAAACATACAAAACCGATTAAAAAAAGTTTCCATGAAAGCTGTTCACCTCGAAGTAAAGCTGCACCATTTCTGGGTGGGAACTCACTTTGAAATAGGAACCCCTACTTTTTATAGTAGATTTGGATATCCGTGCAAAATATGTAAATTTTCTACGAAACATTTTTACCTTTCATGACAGAAGTTGCTTTAATCGTCAAAAATAAATATGAGTTGAAGAGTGTTAGTAATATATCGAACAAATAGAAATCGGATTTGTTCTCTAGTTGAACACTTCTACTTTAAGCAAACAGTTGAAGGAAACTGCGAAAAGTCCTTCCAGAATGAATATTTCTGAGAGGGAACAGAATAGCATACCTTCGACGAGTTTCTTCTTCTTATGAGCCTGAATGTCGTTGCAGAATGAACTTTTGACGGGCTTCTTCAACTTTCTTGTGAGCCTTAAAGTCGTTACAGACTAGCATACTAGCAGGAAACAGAATAGCATACCTTTGACGACCTTCTTCAACAGTCTTATGAGCCTTAAAGTCATTGCAGAATGAACATTCCTATGAAGGAACAGAACAGCATACCTTTGACGAGGTTCTTTAACATTTTTATGAGCCTAAAGTCGTTACAGAATGAACATTCCTATCAGGGAATAGAATAGCATATCTTTGACGATCTTCTTCAACATTCTTATGAGCATGAGAGTCGTCGTAGAATGAACATTCCTATCACGGAACAGAATAGCATACCTTTGACAAGCTTTTTAACATTCTTATCCGGCCCAAAGAACGACAAAAGATGTCTAGTCTCACTGCAACCGTTAACATCATAAAACAATTGCATAGATATGTGTAGAGTTTGAAGTAGAATCAGCAGTCTGACCATAGATTGAAAGCATGATCACAGTTGGAACTTCATACGATTGTGGAAGATGTCGTAAAAACCGAGAATGTAGACCTGTAGGTCTTTTACCTATTTCTTGCCTTGGCGTTTTATGGACTCGTTTTCTCTGACTGGAGGTAGATTCGTCCCTTATCCTCTTGCTACCTTTGACGTTGAGGGGGGGGGGGGGGTCTGTGAATTCCCTTCAACTGTCTTGGGTGTGTTGGGCTCACTTTTGTTCAAGAAACTTTTCCTTCGTTTCTGCTCTCTGAGGTTTCCTTCTCTGAGCCCCAGACAAGGCTTTAATCTCGATGTGGTCCAGCTTCTCACATCCACTTCTTGCTCAGGTCTAGATACTTATTCAGTAGTGGGAGTGCATTCCATCGGGGGCCCTGATCCTGATGTTTGGGTGTCTGAACTCTCAGATTTCCCCTCTGTTTCTTTTATATTAATGACATCAGTCATGTCCATCTTGCACCCACGAGATTTGGGAATTTATTAAGTCCACATCACCATACCCCGAGCGGTGCAAGCTACTTACACAAGGAAATCGCCCGGTACCCCTGATGCTCCGTTTGCGACACAGCTTCCCATGTTCCTGCACCCCTTGACAAGGATTGCATCACCTTGGGTTGGAGAACTGAGAAACGACAAGGACGTTGTGCGACAGTATGATTCTTCGGCTTAGCCCTTTTCCGGAAGTCAGTTATCTGCCTTCGGCATAGCCCTCCATTTCACGTGGATACACAAATCTCTCCACCTGTGCTTTGTCAACGTGGTGTTCATCTGAGAGGGATTTTAGGTCATACATAGCTGCATATAATATGTGGTTAATATATTGAAATTTTATTTAAAGTTGAGAGCAGAATGGTAAGTTATTTGGTTCGCAGTATTTTGACCTGATGTATATTGGGGAAGAGCAAATAACTCAAATGTTATCTCTACATGTTTTACATGTGTATCTAGAAAATGTATATTCGTTAACACAATATTCCAAAAAAATGTTAATTTTTGACATTATCAATGGAACACACATTACTGTGAGATATTCAACATTTTTTTGATTTTACAAATCGGTTTTCGGTTGTTACGTCATCATCAGGTAAAATTGTCCATTTTTGTGATTTTGGGATTATGGCGCCACTTTGTAGAGTTCTTTCTGTAATTTCTGTTGATGTATTCATTTGCTCTAAATATGCTATGGGTCCTGTAAAATCGCAAATTCTAATATCCGCGGGTCTTATGAAAAAACGATGAAGGTCCATTAAGCTTGTTTCCCTAGAATATAATCTTTTAGCCTATGGGTTAGTATGACTGGCTGGTGTTCTTCTTTGTTTAATTCTTGACTGGAAGGAAAGCACTGTTGATTTGATAATTGTTGAGGCTGTGATACTGTTGTCTGTATTTACAACGTGTGAATACCGCTGCAAAAATGGATGAAGACGGAAGACCACAATCAACACAGAATGCAAAGAAGAGGTAGATTATCGGACGTGAAGAATTGAATGGTGGTACAAACGCACGAAACAGTGCGTGTGACAGATTAAAATGATTTGAAAGTGTGAATGAAACTGATAGACGTTCAATGGGTTACTTGATCGTGATGCACAGATGATGTATTTAAGTGGTTTGATTGGCGTGAAACTTGTACAGAGAAGGCGTCCTCGATAACGGCATAGAGAAACTTTTCTTCACGATCATACGTACTCATAGAAAGTAAGAGTGAAAAATGATATTACTACGAGGGAAGTTCCAGTTTTTATAAACGTTCCTGGCACTTCACGGAATATCTGCTAGAACTAGCAGAAACAATTAAAAATAAGTGGCAGAGTTGAATCAGACGGAAGGGGCAAGCACAAAAATCGGCCTCATGCTCTGACAGATGAGACAAGAAATAACGGAGATACCGCAGGACTGGTATGGCGTCATACGTCACAGTCACTTGAAACCATGTCCATTTCAAATTGTGGACTGCGATCAATTAATGTTTCTAGAGTGGACATCATTCTTTTCATCTAAGCTATTGTACAAAAAGAGATTACCTGTACCTTCCAGACCGCTCAAGGAAAGCAGAGAATAATCAGCCACGCATTATATCACCGAGGTCTTGAAGCTAGAGCAGTTTGTGGCATACAGTGGTAATCTCAGAGTTGCAAAAGAAAAATTCAAGTCTTCCAGAACAAGAGTTTTCACTACCCGATCCAGCCTACTGGACGAACTTGTCCATTCCTCTCCTAAAATGTAAAGATCTGCATGTGTGTCTGCAGAATATTTTATAGACTTGCAGTGAGTACTATTGTACTGGTACTGCAAATACTACTAATGCAACAAAATTCTACGAACTTTCTGGGTATTGGTTTACAAGAACTGTCTGCACTTCTAACAACAGAGGAATCAACAGACTTATATAAGAAAACTAGCTTATGTGCCCGTGCTTCGCAACGGTTGTTAAAGAGGAACCTGTGTATTTCATGGTTTCTAGGGTTCCGGACCTAGGTCAGCAAAAACAGAATCCTTGTTGGATCGCTCTGTCAATAAACTCAGTTTTCCTAGCCAAGATATCAAATTTAAGTAGAAGTCATTGTCGAAAACGCTGAATGTTCATAAAGTTTTTCATACAAAAAGTGAAATTAAGTACTCCGGAAAGATGTAAATTTAATGTTAGTTTGTGTTCAAAAATTTAAGACTGCGGTGTGAAATTGTCTGTTTGGCATAAACTTGTGAAAACACGTCTATCGTTGAGATGAAAAATAGTAATAATAGTAACAGCGCCATGTATGGGTTATATGGTGTAGTACTAATCTGTAAGTGTATGCTGCATTATTAGTATGTTGCAGTGTTGCACTGGGGACAATGTAGTTATTCTGTATGCAGTGCTCCCTATTATCGAAAACTCGACGAATGCTGAAAGTTTGGTAATTAAATCAACAGAGCAGTTCATGTCTGTATAAATAAGACGTCATGATGGTGTCAATGTGCGATAAAGTAAGTCTGGGTAATCGTTGAAGGAGTGCCGTCGGCTGATCGTCTGTATAGAATTTTCCATTAAATATAGTATTTGCAGTGAATTGTCTCGACGTGTTAGCAGCATCGGCCACTCTTTCACATAATACTATAAATACTATAATACTTTACTTCGTAAAGCACGAAATCAATGTCGACCTACTGTGAAAGAACTATATACTCAGAACACTAAGTACAATTTTCTCTGAAAAAGAAGACGTCTGTATCTATGTTAATGTAGTCCGCGCCAAAAGTAAGTAATTTCAAATTTTAATCTCAATATTGTACGGAACAATTATGAAAGCAGAGAGGTTTCTGATGAGTTTGTTGCTCGCGTGTGTATATTATCTCTAGTGGCAGGCACAGACCAGAAATATCTCTGGAGTGAGCATTCAAATGCGTAGAACAGTTTTCGTGTCCTGAACATTAAGGTGGAAATGTCACGTAATATTGGGAAAAATATATTAATCGCTGACTTTCTCTTGGTCCTTTTTTGTTCGGTTAAGACAGATGTCTATGTGTAAAGCGACGCTTCTTCAACTTCCTTGTTGCTTCTGTGACTCATTTACTAAGATATTATTTCATGTTACGTGGTTGTTCTGCGAAATGGAGGGGGGGCCTTTGTTGCAGCCAATGAAGTACAAACCAATCGTAGGAGCTAATAAATTTGTGGAAAGAGTGCATTTGTCTCAATATAACGTTGTAATTCCAACTTAAGATTGAGGAGATGAACAGAATGCAATGCTCATTCCATAGATATTTCTTCCATGAATAATTTAGTGGTTATACCCGTGGAAAGATGCACTTCTTTCCTCTCCATGACATTGCAAAGCATATGGGATACAGTTAGGAATTTTTTTAAAAAAATTGTACCCTACCCGGGTTAAATTTTACTTGCAGTGTCAGCGATTTAGTTTGCTATCGTTGGCAACTAACTATTCGCTTTAGGAGGATGATTAATTTACTGGCCAGCACAGCATAAATTATTTATTTCACCATGAACATAAAGAATTATTCCGCTCATTCTACGTGACTGACTTTTTAAAAAGCATTCAACGGCTCTTGCCAACATCAGCACACAACGCCGCCGCCATAAGTAAAATTGTACCCCTTCTTGTAGCGTATTACACTATAGTTATGAGAATGAAAAAGAAAAACGCAGCAACGCCATAATTAGTTCTTTGGTGTACTATGTGATTAACGTCGCCTCACGTTGTCCTTTCCTGTACTATGGCGTTTTCAAGGCATTCCGAAATAGAACGCACTCAAAATGTAATGCGGATACACCCAAATCAAAAGGGGAATACAAAAATTCGATTTTTCTTGCAAAGAATTGTTATGTAAATTACAATAACGATAGACGCGAAGGAATGTCGTTCTGTTCTTAATTCAAATGTTCCCTGTCGAAAGAACCAAAGATACGTCGTTAAGCTGTGAATATACAAAGTGTAATCAGCAACTCGCTGTTGAATGTTAGTTTGCATTTGCAGAGATAAGATTATTGCTCTTAATTCAAAATACTTCTGTCACTGAGGGAATACGCACTACACGATTATATATTGTTTCTTTGCAGCACTACGAAACCAACAGCACCTTTAGTGGTTCGTTGCTGCTCTATGGCATAATCATCGAAAAGCAATAAAAGATAAAAAAATTTGAAAAATTCAGCAGCGCCAACTATTAGTCCTTTGGTGCACTACGTAACTAACAGGCCCTCTGTTCTGTACTGTACTATCCAGTTTTCTAGGCATTACTAAACTGAATGGACTCAAGATGTAATACGTACGCACTGATATCAGAAAGGAAACTACATAAATTCGTGTTTCCTCGCAATGATTTCTTAGTAAACGGAAGCATCGATAGACGCGAAGGAAAGTCGTTATGTTTTCAATGAAAATGATACCCGCGGCAAGAAACAATTTTTTCTTTCCATGGCATTCATTGTAAGACATGCGGGATGCAGTTAATAATTTTTTTTTTTTTTTTTTTTTTTTTTTTTTTGTCGTACCTGTGTCGTAAATTTTACTTGCGTGGTAGCGGTTTAGTATGTTAACGTTAGTAACTAAATATTCGCGTCAGGAGGGTCATTAATTTAGTGATCGGAACAACATTATTTATTTATTTCATCATCAGCACAATGAGTTATTCTCCTCATTGTACGTGACAGATTTTTCAAAAAGGGTTAACGTTGGTAACTAACTATTCGCTTTAGGGGGACCGTTAATTTACTGATCGGAACAACATTATTTATTTATTTCATCATCAACAGAAAGAATTATTCCTTTCATTGTACATGACTGATTTTTCAAAAAGGATTCAACGGCCGTTGCCAACATCAATACACAACACCGCTGCCGTAAGGAAAATCGTAGCCCTTGTGTGAGTGAATTACAACTAAGTTACGTGAATAAAAAACGTAACATCGCCACCTATTAGTTATTTGGTATACTATATTACGAACAGCGCCTCTATCGGATCTTTGGTATACTACGCTGCAATTCAAGCACAGCGTACACCAGAAACTACAAATTTCGATATCTCTTCTTCCCCTGATCCGATTTTAATGAAATGAAGCTTATATGTTGCCCCAAGGTACTCTCAGTTGACCTATGAAACATCACGAAAGTTCGTATAGTATTCTTGGAGATTTGCTGATCTACGACATACTTATAAGCATAGTATACACATAAAACTTCAAATTACGATATCTTTCCTTCCTCTTATCTGATTTTGATGAAATGTAGCATATGTTACTCTCCAAACTATTCCACTTTTGCCTGTGGAAACCCATGAAAGTTCGTGTAGTACTTCTGGACATTACCTTCAACAAATAGACATGTACGAAGGCTTTTAAACAAATGGTTAAATTATTATATCTTCATTTTCTCTAATCCGATTTTAATTATTGAAGCCTTTATATAACCGCAGGATATGCTCAAGTTACGTGTGAAAATCCCATGAAAATTCGTCAAGTAGTTTTGGAGATAAACGTGTTCAAAGAGACAGACAGACATGACGGTTGTAGATAAATAATTTCAAATTACGATATTCTTTCTTCCGTCATCCGATTTTTATGAAACGAAGTTTGTGTGTTTCCCCGAGTTACGCTCAAGTTATCTGTGAAAACCCCATGCAAATTGGTGAAGGAGATAAGACGTTTTTAATAGTTGAACAAACAGACATGGCGGTTACTGAAAACACTTAAATTTACGATATCTTTTTTTTACGTAATTTGATTTTGATAAAATTATGTCTATATGTTGACCCAACCTTTTCCCACGTTTCCTGTGAAAACCGCTTGAAGATTCGTCCAGTAGTTTTGAAGATTGAAGGGAACAACGATAGGCCTACATTTACAGATTTATTATTAGTATAGATGAAGCACTATGAGTGAATGCACTACTTAAACTGTGGTTTTATGCATCCGTGTTAAATTACGATACTTGTGTTTTAAAATTGCGTGTGAACAACGTGGAAAGCATTCATAATTCTTCTAACTATTGTATTGTCATTGTGATCTCATTTTTATGTTTTCTCATCGTTATTGGTCAGACATTCTTGAAACTCATTCACTATATTGTAATAAAGCGTATCAAATTTTAAAATTCAAATATCTCGTTTTTATTAAAATGTGACATTCATCTATATTCCTCCCTGTTCTTTTCATTGTGATTTGGCATATCTAGACTTCATTGCAAATCGTCGCAGTATTATAGGATATGGTCTTATGGTGATGATCCTAGGAAGCCTAGAAAGTTTTTTTCCATAACTCGAGATCCTTAGGCTAGATAACACAGTGGTAGACTACAATCGCGGGTTCGATACACGCCAAGTTTTATGTTTTTTTTACCTGTAACTTTTCAATTCTTTCACCTCTGGCAGTGATGGTAACGTGAAAAATACCCAGTAGCACCGTAGTTCGGAAGCCACGTTGAACTGTAGGTCTCCATATAACTGGCTGGGAAAGTCAGTTCGAAGGTCGGAAGGAGGCAACGGCATACCACCTCCAAACAGGACCATGCCTAGTAGAGCTCTGTTGTGTTCAAACCAATCTTGGGATTGTTGACTGCTTTACCTTTTAGGTTCCAAGTTACCGTAGCCTACATATGCTCGTAAAAGATGCACTAATATTCAATGTGATATCTCATTGTTGTTTCAACTAACATAGGAAACGAACAACAAGGGTTCTTGTTTCGGAGGTTATGAAACAGTGTTTATAGTCGACATTTACTCACCAATAACATTTATAAAAGACACGAGAAATTTAGTCTATGATAAAAATATTCCGGTTTTTACTGTATAGTGACAGACCGCCGTAAAATGTGCCTATGACAAAGATTTTTTTGTTTTTCATGGATATACCAGTAAAGCGTTACTGTGGCGAAAAATTGTGGAGTTAAAACTTTACCAGATGCATATTGACTTTCATGGCGGTTGTATTTAAAAATTTTGCAATTTCGATGAAGATACACGTTTATCACAGTAATGTGTGGATAACAAAAAAGGAATTTGAGATGAGCGACTTTTTCCTTAAGCCTGTTACATGTATCTACCCATGATATTTTGTTTCTTGACAAAATAGCTGAAAATTGGTACCTCCCCTGCACTCTAAGAGAATTCGACTGATCAGACCACGACTAAAAAAGTGAACAACAATATTTCTGCCAATCGTCGAAAAGTTGTAATATCTTAATTTAAATAGCTAATTATAATTATTATTTAGCTTATGATGCATGAAATGACAATACAGTACCATACACATTTTATAAGAATTGAAAGCTTTTATTCTAAAATCTAATTCGTTGATCCACCACACAGCTATGGTAGTAACCAGGGAAAGCACGAAGGGGACAATCCACAGCTACGTGTTTCATTGTTGGTGGAATGTCAGCACAGGCACAAAATGGGATGTCAATCCAGCCCCACTTATGAAGAACGAAGACAGTTCTTCCAGCGCCACATCTAATACGGTTAAGCAAGTTCCAGAAACATCTAGGCACAATAAATCCATTGAGTTTCATTGTTGGGTCTTCAACTTTCAGGATGCCCTGTGGGGTAGACGTTGTATTTGGGATTTAAATTGTTGCTTAACAATTCCATGGCAGATTTATATCTTGGTTAGCGGGACTTCAATCTGGATGATGTTAGCTGACTCACAGTCTCATGAATATTGGCTGTGCCATGTTCTTCAGTATTCTTGACCACAGATAAACAAGATGAATTTTTCTTCTAATGTGAGGAGGTAGCATGTTACTCAACACTGGAAGCCATTGAACGGAAACAGATGCTAACGTCCAGTTACGATTCGCATCGTGTGACGAAGCTGAACAACCACAAGGTGGGTGTGTCAGACATTTATCCATACCGCAGAACAGTACTCTGCTGAAGAATACACACGTGCTAAGTCAGTTGAACTCTACGCGTTGGCGTCATCTCCCATGATATTCCGGCCATCGCTGAAATGGTTTATTACGGCTATTCAGTTTCACAGCATATTTAAGTAAGCGGGATTTGTATGTTAAATCCCTTTCCATAGTCACTCCCAAATATGTAGTGTTGCCGTTGTACCGTGATGCTTTACGCCTAAAATTTACTCTCTGTTGATATTTTGAAACCCTATCGTCCAAGTAAATTCGTCTGCGTATAAGAATTTGCGGAAGAGTGTGTTAGGCAGATTATGAATATACAAGTTAAAAGTACTGGAGATAGAACCGAACCTTCTGACATACAATTATTCGGTTTGCTAAATTTTCAGCTCTTTCCAGAGTACACTTCGAACCGTCTATCGCTTAGCATATTTTCTATTAGGGTTAATATCTTCATACAGGTAACACCCTTGATCTGCTTTAATAAAAGACTTTCCTTCCAAACGGTGTCCTAAGCTGCAATGAGATCTACAAAGAGATACATGCCCAGCAACTTCTTTTTGAAACCAGCTTCAACAAAAGTGGTCAAAAAATGTTCAAATGTCTGTAAATCTATCGGACCAAACTGCGTGGTCATCAGTCCGTAGCTTACAAACTACTTAAACCTAGGTAAACTAACCTACGAACAAACACACACACCCATGCCCTAGGGAGGACTCGAACCTCCGCGGCGAGCAACCGCGCGCTCCGCAGCGAGGTGCTTTAGACCGCTCGGCTACTCCACCGCGGCAAAAGTGGTCAATGACAAGACGTGTTCACTGAAATCGCGACCACGACGGAATCCCGTTTGTCGACTGAAATTATCTCTTGGATTACTGTTGCAATTCTATTCTTGATCAGACTTTCCAGGAGTTTGTAGGTGAGAGAGAGAATGGCTTTATAAAGAAATGACGAAAAGTGGCACTACCAATCACGAAATATAAGAAAGTGACATAGCTTTGAAAGTTTCGTAAAACACATTTAATAGATAATTTTTAAGATAATGCTTCCCATCTTCAAATGTATGTTTCTGATGCATACACAAAATTTTTTTAATTTCATTTTCCTTAGAAGGTCAATGCACGTCATCAACACTTTCAAACCAAGATTTCCATTAGAATAAACGGACGTGAATCTGGAAACGTCATTTTCTCGTTTCCAAATATCTTTATACTTCATCAAGATACAGCCGAAAAATTGTAAATCTTAGATGCCAAAAGTATTAATTGAGTTTTGAGACGAGGTTGGGACTGATTACTTTGCTGTTTGGTCCCTTCCTACCATCAACCAACCAACCAAGAGAAGACTTTATAACAGCTTTGAAACTTATTATGCAATTTAAGGGGGGGGGGGGGAATTAGATTTTTGTACAACGTACAGTTTGATACCTTCTTTCGGTGAAAGGTAGATTTTGTTTCCATTATTTGTCACAATTACTGTGCAGCATCAAGTTACGCAAGCATTGCAGAATAGTGAGCTGAGTTGAAAAGCGTAGACTTTACACTTGACAGCACATAATTAGCAGCGTATCAAATTAAGAGAAAATATCCTAATTTTATTTAAAATAAAAGCGCAACAATATCTCGAGATACTCTCTTCATATCAGACGGACGGAACCTCGTTGTGTGTCCACGTGTTTAATGTGTGAAACTTATCATTACATTTCAAGAACTCTATTGTGTCATAAATTTTATTTAGATATTGTAAGGTCTGATATGGCCTCGCGATAAGTGGGTAACGAGTCGCATCAGTCCTCATTTCGATTCCTCGCCAAAGATTTTGTCGTGCTGGAACAATAGAGTGGTAGTGGAATCTAGAATAGGCAGCCTCAGTGGATGAGAAAGAAAGAACAGATACCATTGTGGGAGACAGGCAGTGACAGTATAAAAGGTAAATCGATCGACACAGTAGCAGTGAGAGAAGACAGACAGTGAAACTGAAAAAGTGTGAGGAATGTAGGGTAGACTATAAATAAGTTGAGGATCCTCCAGCACTTCAATAACAAAAGTGTTGTCTTCTTTCCTCCATGTCCCAAACTATATGTTAGTTAATGATAAATCTGAAGCATTGAACTAAAATTTGTGATGCAACCGGAAAACGAACCCGGACCTCCATGCTTACTAGGCAAACGTCTTACCGCTTTTTTTCTTGGTTCAGCTCTTTTTATTACAGAGGGCGTTGAACCACGGCGCCCGGTAATATATGACTTCAACTGCGAACTGTCAGAGCTGGAAATGTCTACCCAGCCGGGATTCGAACCCGGGTTTCCTGCTTTCCAGGCAGACGAGCTGACCCCTACACCACTGGGACACATCGCTAGACCACCGCATCACTAGTGATTAATGTGCCTCGGAATAGACTAAGTACGATTTCCTTGACGATACAAACTTTAATTCAGCTTCTGTGTTCCATAGAACATTGCCACCACTGCCAAGGCTCTCCATGCAGCGGAACAGCACCTCGACAAAGGACATATTGGAACATTTCTGTTTAAGATGATATAAATATCAATGTAAATACAAGTATACAATCCCTGAGACGGATTTTCGCCTCGAATATGTCAAAGACATTAATGATAAATCTGAAGCATTGAACTAAAATTTGTGAAGGACATCGTGCTTAGATATTCCGAGGCGCCTAAATCGCTAGTAATGCGGTGTTCTAGCGGTAAGCTGTCTGCTTAGTAAGCATGGAGGTCTGGGTTCGATTACCCGGTCGCATCGTAAATTTTAGTTCAATGCTTCAGATTTATCATCAATGTCTTTGACATATTCGAGCCGAAAATCCGTCTGAGGGAATGTATATTTGTATTCACTACATGTTACTGTTTCAGCAAAAGTGTAAGAAGGCCGTGCAAAGCATCCGCAAGGATTGGTATAAAGAGGAGATATTCGTGATTGAAGAAAGAAACAGCAGATTATGGGAAAGAAAGAGGCAGTAGTAATGTAGGAGAAAGGGAACTAGTCGTGGACAATGGCAGCCAACGTGGAGTAAAATGGATTAAGTCAGTGGCAGGGGTTCCACGGACATACTAATGTGCTAATGGAAGGAAAATGATACAGTGGGAGAGAGACATATCTAGACAGTGGCAAATGATTCAGGATGGTCTATGTTAAAAGAGAGCGAGTATGTTCACATGCCAAAATTTTCGGCGAGGAAGGTGGAATGAGGACTGGTGTGACGAAAGATGACGGCAACCACAATCAGACACAGAAGACGGGCAATAGTTACACAAGGTAGAGCTCGTCCAACAAGTCGTGGCACATGCGGTGATACGCATTCTCGAGTTGTGTGCAGGGTAAGTCAATTTCTCTGTTTCGGAGGGATGACCGCCTCGGTTGCACGTTGTTTACTCAGTCGTTCGCTTCGTCTGTTCTCGGCTGTCAAATGCGCCCCGCGAGCAGCAGGGAACACGCAACCGAAGCAGCCGCCCCTACAAAGGCAGGGTATGGATGCGCACAGTGCATAAGGGGAAATAACATGGGCCACGACTTCCAGGATCACTACTAGTTGCGTGATTATTTTGGCCAGTGATTGGCGGTAAACCAACAAGTTCAGGATGATATTACTGCACGGAGGCTACAGAGAACAATAAAGGCGCAGGATTGGATTCCACTCTCGTACTCGTCTAGCACGCATTGCTATTTCAGTAAGCCGCCGTGTTACATATCTGAACTGTTGTTTCGCCTTACCGTCGGAGCTTGCTGATGGCCACAATGTAATAGAAGAATGAGTGACCACAAGAGGCAAGGAATACAGAAGACTTCTTTGCTAATCGATTTGCGTTGCTGCCTTTGCGACCCTGGTACTCCGATCTCTCGTTTATAAAAAACGAGTTGTCGATGATTGCCGAAGGATGGCCCGGGATAAACTGCCTGTTGCCACACCGTATCAACTTTGATAATACTTTCTACATCTACGTAGTCTACTCTGAAAATCGCATTAAAGTGCGGCTTTTGTGATACTTTGTGATACTTTGCTACCGGTTCATTCTTTAATATTGCGCAAAAAAATTTCGGAAATAGATATAGCTGCAAGTTATAATGCCATTGTTTTAAAGATTTCGACCCGAACAAGTGTTTCGTATCCGTGACACTCTCTCCCCGATATTGCGACAGTAAGAAACGAGCTGCACTTCTCTGAACTTTCTGTATATACGCGGTGTGGTGGAACTGCGATGGTTAATACAGTTACTCATGTTCATCTTTAGTCGCTAATCATGAGAGTATTTTGATACTAGAAAGGTTTTATCAGTTGCTAGGACGTAGTTTAGTTATTTACAGTCGCCTACCAACACCAACTGTCACAATCTAACCGTGCAAAATTTGAAGACTTCGTCCGAAGTGTCCCGCACGACAATATAAGAAAATATAGGAATAACTCCTTTAAAAAATACATTAGGTACTTGTACGAGCGGGGCAAGGAAACTAGTCTGTGGCCGTTACTATAATTTTATCGAAGTAAAAAAGGGAACTGCTGTTTGCTGTCGCTAACTTGTACTGAAAAAATTAATATTCCACCGCCTGCTAAACACTGTTTTTTTATATATTCACACTCGATACCAATATAATATCATATTCGAAGCTAATCAGTAATCAATTCAATCAGAATTTAAATTGTTTTCTGAAATAAGTAGAAGCTCTTCACAAAACTCGCATTACTCTTGCTATAATATATTCTTGATTATAAATAACTCATACTAATACAAAGTTAGTTTATCAATATAGCTGAACCTGTACAACCAGCTTGGACTAAATCTCAAACAACAATAACAAAAATAATTAATAATTTTATATTCTTTTCTTTTCTAAAACGATTTACGCGCGGCAATATAGAAGGCGCAGGTGCATTCGTAGCCCCGTAGCCGTCGGTTAAATTCTGCTAGCGGTCACATACTTCATGGGGTTGGCTGCGGCGACGACGACGCTGCACTTGTTGATTGCGGCGCCTCGACCGTACATGTAACATACAGAAAATAAAACATTTTAAGAATCATATTATAAAATGACAATATTTACATGAACATCAAATATGTATACATTTTCAATAAAAAGTTTCGTTTTTCCTATTTACATCTTCAAAACAGTGCTGACATAGAAAAATGTACGACTATCTTGTCCCACTGCATCGGTCAGTTCCAGTTGGTAGGGATCCCAAAGTAGGAAGCAATTATCCAAAATAGAACGCACTAATATAGGCAGTTTCTTTAGTAGCACTGTTGTATCGTCTAAGTGTTCTGACAATGAAAGGTAGATTTTGGTTAGCCTTCCCTACAATACTTTCTATGGGTTCTTTCCAATTTACGAGTATGTTGTAATTGTAATTCTTATTCCTAGGAACGTGGTTGAATTTACGACCTATAGATATGATTGATTTATCGTGTAAATTTAGATCAATTGATTTCTTTTCATGCTCATATGGATGATGTCACACTAATCTTTATTTTTTTTCTGTTCCATAGGAACCAATTGAGGAGTGAGACTCTATGGTCATGGAACAAGCTTGCATTTGTAGCGAATCTTTAATTCAGCGCAAAGTTCCTAGTGATTGGAAAAAAGCGCAGGTAACTCCCGCGTATAAGCTTGCATTTATAGCGAATCTTCAATTCAGCGCAAAGTTCCTAGTGATTGGAAAAAAGCGCAGGTGACTCCCGTGTATAAGAAAGGAAAGAGAACTGACCCATACAATTACAGGCCAATATCGTTGACATCAGTTTCATGTAGAATTTTGGAGCATATTCTCAGTTCGAATATAGTAAATTTCCTTGAAACAGAAAAGCTTCTTTCCATGAATCAGCACGGGTTTAGGAAACATCGTTCATGTGAAACTCAGCTGGCCCGTTTCTCACATGACATCTTGCGAGCCATGGACGAAGGGCAACAGGCCGATTGTGTTTTTCTCGACTTCAAAAAGGCGTTCGACGCGGTGCCACACTGCAGACTGCTAACGAAGATACGAGCTTATGGAATAGGTTCACAGATTTGTGACTGGCTGGAAGACTTCCTAAGTAATAGAACGCAGTACGTTGTTCTCGACGGCGAGTGTTCATCAGAGACGAGTGTATCGTCAGGCGTGCCCCAGGGGAGTGTGATAGGACCGCTATCATTTTCTATCTATATAAATGATCTGATGGACAGAGGAAGTTGTAATTTGCGGCTGTTTGCTGATGATGCTGTGGTGTGCGGGAGGGTGTCGTCTGTAACTGACTGTAATACCATACAGAATGACTTAGACAAAATTTCTAGTTGGTGCGAAGATTGGCAGGTAGCTCTCAATGTAGAAAAATGTAATGTGATGTGCATGAGTAGAAAAAACAATCCCTTAATGTTCGAATACAGCATTAGTAGTGAGCTTCTTGATGCTGTCGCGTCGTTCAAATATCTAGGCGTAACATTGCAGAGCGATATGAAATGGAACGAGCATGTAAGGACAGTTGTGAGTAAGGCGGACAGCCGACTTCGGTTTATTGGGAGAATTTTGGGAAGATGTACTTCACCTGTAAAGGAGACCGCGTATAAAACGCTTGTACGACCACGTCTTGAGTATTGCTCAAGTGTTTGGGATCAGTTTAAAGGAAGACATAGAGGCGGTTCAGAGACGAGCAGCTAGATTTGTTACCGGTAGGTTCGACCAATGCGCGAGTGTCACGGAAATGCTCCGGCAACTCAACTGGGGAGCGCTGGAAGAAAGACGACGTTCTTTTCGTGAATTTCTGTTAAGTAAATTTAGAGGGCCGGAATTTGAGGCTGAGTGTAGTACGATCTTGCTGCCGCCTACTTACATTTCGCGTAAAGATCACAAAGACAAGATAAGAGAAATTACGGTGAATTGCGGAGTATGTATGTAGATGTACATTAATTGTTTCACAAGAATGGTAATAGAAAATTTTTAAGTAGTCCTTGGCACACGTCAATCTTAAAACAAAGTGAAAAGAATCAATAAAGAAAAAATGAATTAGCTTAATTGTTTAACTTTTCTAGGAGTTCCTCGACAGAATAAAAGGAGTGACCCATGAGGTAACTCCTTAATTTAGATTTGAAAGCGTGCGGATTAGTGCTAAGATTCTTTAGTTCTTGTGGCAGCTTATTGAAAATGGATGCCGCAGAATACTATACCCCTTTCTGCGCAAGTGTTAAGGTGGTGTGATGGACATGAAGATTAGACTTCTGTCTAGTAATCACCGAGTGAAAGCTACTAACTCGTAGGAATAAGCTGATATTATTAACAACAAACGACATTAAAGAATAGACGTATTGTGACGCCACAGTCAAAATTCTCAGACTACTGAAAAGGGGTCGACATGACGTTCGCTCACTTACACCAGATATTGCTCGAACCGCCCGTTTTTGAGCCAGAAATATCCTTTTTTGCATCAGGCGAGTTACCCCAAAAACAATGCCGTACGTCATAAGAGAGTGAAAGTAAGCGTAATAGACTACTTTTCGTGTTGAAAAATCATTATCTCAGATATTGTTCTAATGGTAAATATAGCAGAGTTTAGTTTTGGAACAAGATCCTGAACATGGGCTTTCCATGACAGCTGACTGTCTATATGAACAGCTAGAAATTCGAACTATTCAGTCTCACTTATCACATGCCCATTATGTGTAATCACAATGTCAGCTTTCGTCAAATTATGTGTTAGAAATTGTAAAAACTGAGTTTTACTGTGATTTAACATCAACTTGTTTTCTACAAGCCATGAACTTATTTCTTGAACTGCATTACTTGATACTGTGTCAATATTACGAGCAACATCCTTCACTACCAAGCTGTTATCATCAGCAAACAAAAATATTTTACAATCACCTGTTAAACTCGAAGGTATATCATTTATATAAATTAGAAACAGCAATGGTCCCAAAACAGACCTCTGGGGCACCCCATACTTAATTGTGTCCCATTGGGATTGCACGTCATAGCCATTTTCTACACTGCGGAGAATTACCTTCTGTTGTCTATTATTAAAGTAAGAGGTGAACCAGTAGTGGGCCACTCCCCGTATTCCATAATGTTCCAACTTCTGCAACAATATTTTGTGATCAACACAATCAAACGCTTTTGTTAAATCAAAGAAGACGCTTAATGTCCGTAGCCTCTTATTTAACCCATCAAGTGCCTCACAGAGAAACTAACATATAGCTCTTTCAGTCGTTAAACCACTTCTAAAACCAAACTGTACGTTTGACAATAAATTATGTGAACTGAAATGATCAATTAATCTTGAATATACAGCCTTTTCAATAACTTTAGAAAAAACCGATGGCATAGAAATAGGTTTATAGTTGTCTACATTATCCCTTTCTTCTTTTTTTATAAAGTGGTTTCACTACTCAGTAATTTAATCTGTTATGAAACTGACCATTCTGAAAGGAAAAATTACAAATATGGATTAGTACTGGGCTAACATATGGAGAACAGTACTTTAGAGTTCTGCTAGATACCCCATCATATCCACAAGAGTCCTTAGTCTTTAGTGATTTAATTATTGACTCAATCTCACCTACAGAAGTATCATGAAGAACCATTTCAGGTAACAGCCTCGGAAAGGCATTTTCTAAAAACGTTATATGATTACCTGTAGAAACTAGAGTTTTGTTTAGTTCCCCTACTATATTCAGAAAGTGATTATTGAATATTGCATATTAGGCTCGCAGTTGCCATGGATGTTATGGTGATTTTACTAAGCAAAGAGTGACAGTACCATCCGAACACTCTAAGGGAGCTGCTCACGATCCTAAATCGTTTCTGAAGGTAAGAGACAGTAGGGGCCCTATAACACGTCGCTGGGGAACGCCAGATATCAATTCCGTTTTACTCGTTGACTTTCCGTCAGTTACTACGTACTATGTCCTTTCTGGCAGGACGTCACTTGTACAATCGCTCAACTGTGGCTCGCAGTTCGATTAGAAGATCCTTGTGAGGTATAGTATCAAAAGCCATCCCGATGCCAGAAATATGTAATCGATGTGACATCCCTTGTCTATTGCTTTGAGTGAGAGTTTCGTGTAAGACCTATCATAGTTAGCAATGGACGCAACACATATTGATATTATGAATCCTTATCACTTAACATGGAGCTGAATGTTGAATCACGTGATCTTAGTACAACGTATTATCCTCCAAATAAATCTGGCTTTGTTAGCTCTGTTCCAACTCGGTGTTCCATTTTGGATGGGCAGTAGTTTAGAACAGTCCCTTGTTCACAAAATTTACTCTGTGTTCGACCCGTCAGGAGGTTTACTATTATGAAGAGCGATTAGCCAATGGTATCTCAAACGCTACCGGCTGGTAGTTGGAAACATCGCCTCTAACGCACGTACGGACCGTAAACTTCTGGTGCTCTCATCTGAACTGGAGGCCTGCATCAGAGCACTCAATTTGCATACCGGCGGCTGTAATTCCACCCCATCTGGCTGATAAGTGCGCGTAACTCATGCAGCGAGCGCCGAGCCCGACATTCCAGAATGTCCGCCACCGGGTGCAGTTCCACGGCTCGATAACACGCAGGACGTGTGTGCTGGTGGCAGTCAGAGCTGGGACTGGAGGAGAGGAAGGTTCTGGTAACAGCCTACCAAGGGGTGTGATCGTAAATACTAGCACAGTGTCGACAGGTCTTTCGAAAATCGGACGATATTCCAATGTTTTGAATTAGTCCAGAAAATAAAAAATTTCCAGTGAGTGTTCCGAAATTTTCCAAACTTCCTTCGCCTAAGTATATTGCTGTTACATAACGCACGCCAGTTTGGATGAGCAGCTACGCCAGGATTTTGTTCCGGGATGTAAGGGGGTGAGCTCCTGATTTCTTAAACAGAAAGAACAAATCGCACTGTCGTGTTTTACGGCCCACTTCAGATTTGCTTGTAGTTTTATGATTTTTGGAAACATTTTGCACAAAACAATAAAAATGTAAATAATAAAAAATTATGGGCGATGCGATGAGGACTCTACTATTGTGATAATATCTATGTACTCAACACGTAAAATTTTGATAGTGGCGGGTTTTCGAACCACCAAGCACGTGCATGGTATTTACAATCTAACGTGCTGCCCACTACACTACGGCAAACAATCAAGAAACAGTTCCTTATTTCTCTTATTACTGATGACAGTTGTTAACTGATGCTAATATGGCATTTTAAGTTACCAGATTACCATTTAATTTGTTAATACTTCGGTGCGCCAATGCTTTGAAATGACAACGCGTAAGTTATTATAAGAAAAGCATGAAATACAGGAAGCAAAATGGCCGAGGCGACTGCGACGCGCCAGTCATTTGCACGACCACTACGGTCGGGGTTCAAAAAAATGTTCAAATGTTTGTAGAGCTTATGGGACTTAACTACGGGCTGCATGCCGTAGTTTTTATTCTCACTTTTCCGTCTTTATAATTATTCTGATTTTTTGAGACTGGACTTCATCCGTCTCTGTAATCGTTCCATATCGCGTGTAGCTGCTTATCGTTCGCTTCCTTTTGTAATTCTAAACATTCCTATTGGTTGCATGCCGTAGTTTTTATTTTTATTTTTCCGACTTAGTAATTATTGCACTTTTCCGGGTTTTGAGGCTGGACTTCTTCCGTCTCTGTGAACGCTCCCAATAGCATGTTGCTGCATTTCAGTAGCTTCCTAATGAAATGCCGTAGTTGATTTTCTTTATTATTCGGAAATTGAATTTATACATTTTTATCGGTCTTCGGAACCACGTGGGTCCGAACTCCGACCTCAGCGGTTTATTAATCCCTGTGTGTAATTTCGTGTGAGCTGCTACGTATATTGGCCACTATATCGTTAACTTCCTGTTAGAGTAATTTGAACCAAGTCAGTTTTCAATTTCGGCCAGGGAACAATGCCGGCCGCGGTGGCCGAGTGCCTGAGGCACTCCAGTCACGGTTTGCACGGCCACTACGGTTGGGGTTCGAATCCCCCCTCTGGCATGGATATTTGTGCCGACCTAAGTATTAGTTAGTTCATAAGTAGTTTGTAAGTTTAGGAACTGATGATCCCGTAGTCAAGTCCCATAAGCTATACAAACATTTGAATATTTTGAACAGGGAACAAGGTTTTGCAGCAGGGAGTAGCCGGTAGTTCACACGGACCTTTTGCTAAATTTACTGCTAAAATTAAGCTTTTTTTATAACAGTAAACTCTTATCTGGGTGCCTCCTACCAGAATTAAGCTTTTATTTCGTACAGTGGCTCACTTTTAGCCTAAGGAAGTCCTTTATGAAGGCATTTGTGTGGGATGTTGCCTTGTATGTGAGTGAAACATAGACGATAAACAGTGTGGAGAGAAAGAGGATAGAGGCTTTTGAAATGTGGTGCTACAGAAGAATGCTGAAGATTAGATGGGTGGATCGCGTAACTAATGAGAAGGTACTGAACAGAATTGGGGAGAAAAGAAATTTCTGGCATACCTTGAGTAAAAGAAGGGATAGATTGGTAGGACACATTCTTAGACATCAAGGAATTGTGAATTTAGCGTTGGAGGGAAGTGTGTGGGGTAAAAACCGCAGAGGAAGACCAATAGATGGATACAGTAATCAGATTCAGACAGATGTAGGTTGCTGTTCTTATGTGGAGTTGAAGAGGCTTGCTCAGAATAGGGTAATGTGGCGAGCTGCATCATACCAGTCTCTGGACTGAAGACCACAACAACAAAAACATGTAGCTAATTTTGGTATACACAGATTTTTAAACTTCTTCACTTTAAATTGTTTGAAAATTCTCTTAAAAAATTATACCTGACACCTTAATTTCAAGAAGGATTACTAATGTTTATATATCAACATTAATGTCTGCGTAAAAGACACAAGAAAAATTTACAATTATTACTTTTTACTCATAGTAAACGTAATATCTGAAGTACATCACAGACTGTCCCAAGGATGCACTTCTGTGTTACGTAACACTGGTATGTAAGGAAACCTTGTAACATTGAGAGTATGAGCGAGAACATCGTTGTAGATTCCTGAACTGCTGCCACCTTTATTGAAAAATGATATTACAAATATTTCACAATACCTTATGAATTTTACTGTCTACGTCTTCTACTTGCGCTTGGGTGTGTAAAATAGATGCTCATTAACACACTGAAACCCCCAACTTAAAGCAAAAAATTACACGAAATAATGTTAATTAACACTAGGCAAAAGTATTAAATACCAGCATGTAAAAAAATATTATCCATCACGAAGTCAGCAGATTAAACATAGTAGCTGAATTATCAATCATTAATACTGCACTGAAATGATACTGATGAGTGGCAATATTCATCATCTAGTTGCACATTTTAGCAGGTCCTGGTCTGTCTCACAAATTTAATCATACATGATATTTTTTCGTATTTTAAGGACTTTCCGTTAAAACATCATTTTCTTCCTTTCCTTTCATTCCCCATACTCACAGCAACGCAAGGCAACGTACTGGTTTATTTTCTTGGTGAATCTATGTTCTCTAGAGTACTTATAGTTACTTTCCCATTCATTTCATATCAGATTGAGCCACATCTATGCGTAGCCGGGTTTAGATAATGTTGCAAACACTGTAACTGCTTATCCTCTGCACTCGTTCCATCCTCTTAGTCATAACAAATTGCTCTGATAGCGCCCTTTATTTTTGTACAAGCCGAAATAAGGTTTTGCAGATCTGGTTAAGTTATAAGGTGGCTGGTAAAATATTCAGTTTTATGCACATTGTACGTTAATATAATTTTCGTATTTAAAGCCGTAAATGGCTTTGCATTAGAGTTTTTTAATTTTAATTGCTATATGTATAAGCTTTTCCATAAAACCAGGGAGGATTTCTCACGTAGACGTAATTAATGTCCTCCAAGTGTAATTTTTCTAAGCGCTAGAGCCTACACGGTAGAGCAGTTGATATTTACCTGAAGTACATTGACATCAGAATATTTTATTGTACATTTTTACAAGAGCCTTAAACCATGGCCTGTAATTATTTTTATGCTTGAATATCCATACGACAAGAGCCGCTTTGCTTTATTGCATATATTTGACCAACATGTAATGAATATAACATTTAATAACGGTTTGATAACCTCCCTCCTTGTGAATAAGAAGGCTTCGGGAGGAGACAGGCAAGAAAAATCTATAACAGAACTAACATCTTACCTAAGCAACGACATAGTCGGACATGATTTATTCCACGTTAAAGCGTAGGAAAAACACACAAATGGATTCGAATATTTCGCTTGACTTATATAGCTGAACGAAGACAGTAATGCAGGTCACCACCTCCTCCCCACCACAGGCCAAATAAAAATACATTCACGTTATCGAAATGTGGCACAGGACAGAAAATTCACAACAAGAATTGAATATGTGTCGCTTTACGTATGTAATTTAAACTATGTCAGTTAAAGCACACACACACCCTTCAAGAAGATCCACATAATCTTATTATTTATTATTAATATCTTATTTCACGTCATTTTGTGACGTATGCACCACAGCTGCTTTATATTAACATAATGCGTAATGTAGTAATACGTAAATAAATAAACAATGGTACAACTGTCACAAATTACGTAAAATTTGAAGGAAGACATAGAGGCGGTTCAGAGGCGAGCAGCTAGATTTGTTACCGGTAGGTTCGACTAATGCGCGAGTGTCACGGAAATGCTCCGGCAACTCAATTGGGGATCGCTGGAAGAAAGACGACGTTCTTTTCGTGAATTTCTGTTAAGTTAATTTAGAGGGCCGGAATTTGAAGCTGCCGTCTACTTACATTTCGCGTAAAGATCACAAAGACAAGATAAGAGAAATTAGGGATCGTACGGAGGCATATAGGCATTCTTTCTTTCCTCGTTCAATTTGGGAGTGGAATAGGAAAGGAAATGCCTAGTAGTGGTAGGCATTGTGAATTGCGGAGTATGTATGTAGATGTAGATGTAGAAAACAAAACTTATCAATAGTTTAACAACGAAATATTACGTGACGCTGCATGAAATCAGCGAAGAACATACGCAATATAAAAACGTCTTGAAAATTTGATGAAATATGTATATGAGTCAGTGGCACCAGTTGTTTTCATCTACTCCGAAGTACATCGACTTACTTCAAAATGAAAAATTTACAATACAGCTGTAAGTGAATGAGTAATAAATCTATAAACAGTAATACCAGTACGTACAATCTATTTTCGAGTCATATATTTGAGTTCAAACCCATCAAAATATAATATACCTTGAAATGTTTCACATTAGTGAGATCGTTTCCTTTTACGTTTGGGTCAGAATGAAAGCTTATTTTAGGTGGTGCAATGTAAAATTTAACAGTAACACTTAGTGCACTACACATAATATTTACACGTATTTCATTTAACTTTTACAAAACTGAAGACAGTAAACCTTGCTACATTAACCACGGTTCTTTTGACGTAACTACACAAATTAATGGCGACACCCATCCGTGGGGACTCGATATGCACCGCTAACAAATTATTTGTGATAAAGACATTTTGTATTCTTTTTCTTTTTTTTTTTTTTTTTTTTTTTGTTTTTTTTTTTGTTTTTTTTTTTTTTTTTGTTTCTTTTCATTCTCTACTCCGAGTAGTGGGGCAGGCTGTTTGACATTCGGCCTATAAAGAGTCGCGGTTCTATTCAGCCGATTATCTGACAAGCTGATAGTGGGGCAAAGGGTGGTCTCAATTGGGAATAAGTGGTAGGGGCTTACCTGTTCCGGCATACGCTTTACAGCCAAGAAAAACCTTGCTCGCAACCAGGGGAATGGAACCAATTCAATTCATTTCTGAGACATTGTTCCGGACAAATATATATATATTACGAGGAGAGCTCGAGTGAACTCCCGACAATGTAAACTTGGACGCCCGAGTTACGCAAAAACTCGCAGGGATCAGGTCGACCAAATTACGATACAAATTACAATCTTTAATAAATTTCAATTCCTAGTTTGGAGTACTGCTGCGCATTGTGGGATCTACATCAGGTGGGATTAACTGACGATTTAGAGAAAGTTTAGAGAGGGCGGTATAGGGGAGAGTGTGTCGTGGAAAACATGCACGAGTTGGGGTGCAAATCATTATAAGAAAGCCGTTATTTAATGCGGCGAGATCTATTTGTGAAATTTCTTTCATCAACTTTGTCATCCACAAGCGAACATATATTGTTAGCACCCTCCTATAAAGGCAGACACGATCATCACATTAAAACAAGAGAAATCAGATCGAAAACAACATATTTAAGTGTTCTTTCCCTCGTGCTACTACAGAAACAAACTATAGAGAAATATCATAAAAGTGGTACGATGAACGCTCTGCCATGCATTTCAATGTGACTAGCAGTGTATCCATGTACATGTAGACACTCACTTGTTACGCGGCAAAGAATGTTCTTATAATAGTAAAAGCGACCACAAAATGAATTTATATGTTCCATGTGCTAGTATCCTCTTACCACAGTCTATCACAGACAGTCGTGAAACTGTTGGTAAAAATTGGAGCTGAAGAGATACTAGCACTCCAAGTGGCCAGTAGGGAGTAACAGAGGTATGGCACGATACAACATGATACAAATTGGAAAGTTGTCGTTTTCAACGCTGTTACTTTCACATTTCCTAGTCACTGAACGTATTTTGAACTTTCTAATACAAATATGAAAACTCTATTAAAGTAACATCACTGCTTCTGTTAAGGGCAGTCTATAACAACAAATTGTCAGTGCAGTGTTCAAATGTTCAAATGTATGTAGAGTCTATGGGAGTTAACTACGGGGTCATCAGTCCCTAAACTTACAAACTACTTATGAACTAGCTACAACTAACGACGGCACAAATATCCATGCCCGAGGGGGGATTCGAACCCCCGACCGTAGTGGCCGTGCAGACCGTGACTGAAGCGCCTCAGTCCCCTCGGCCACCGCGGCCGGCTCAGTGCAGTGTAATTCATACAGTTCACAATGACGGAATCGTATTCATATCGTCCAAAACGTTTTGAAAGCAAAGAATGAACTGCTCCCTATATGCTCAAGTATAAAATAAATTGATTATGATTATGTTCGCGTGCCCGCTGCGTACTGACATGTTTTAGCTGATTTCGGACATCGTAATGTTTCAAAAGTACACACGATTCTTACATTATAGGATACTAGACTCTACATCGCCTTATAAACCCTCTTTTCACCTTGTCCTTGCTTCTTTGACATCCGTGTACCTATCATATTTTATTTAGCCACTTGGCAGGTATCAAGGTCACTATCTTCAAGAATTTGACGCGCTAATATTAATAATTTATATATGGACATATTATTATTATTATTTACTTATTTTATTCATTTGTAGCTACGTATTCACGTTATCAAACTAGTAGGTAAGCACCAAAATATGTTCGAATACAGGTTTATAATTTTTATGAAACTGAGGGTCGAAGCTACGCAGGCTCTAATGAAATAGTTGATTAACTGCTACTGCAAGCATTCAGACATAACTTTTACACAGTAGTAATATTATGAAATAGTGATCAAGTATTTGCGATTCTGTTTAAGAGCAGATGTTTGGACCTAAATGAAATGTTTAAGATTTGCTTCTATGCCTAAAAGTGCAACTAACACGTAAACGAACACTTGTTATTCGTAACATTGTTTCCTTACTTCTGAGCATCCCTTGTAAACAAGACATTTTCCAATTATATCCTTGATAGTTGCTACAATTTATTGCGCCACAAAATCTCGTGAATACGAAGGTATTTTGAATGTGCTGCTTCACTCCAAATTCACATTCATTACTCAATTGCGTTTTTACGACCCAGCTGCTTGGCAGCGCTGAAATCGAGAAGTTGCAGAAATTCACAGGGTGTTTGGCGACTCTTATGTTAGATCTGCTCTTACTTTCCAGCTATGGATGGACGATGTATTAAAAGCACTCGATGTATGGTAACAGTTCATCGAATGATGAATTCGATATATCGTAATTCGATATATTGGATTTATCGATGTTTCTCATTCGATATATCGAATTGGTGAACCTTGCGGTCGTTTAGACACAGTTATACAACTAGTCCGGTGCATGCATTTAAAATTTTCTTTACCTGTAGTTGAGGAACCCTTGGCAAAAGGTATACAGAAACGGCCACTTAATGAATTTAGTATTAGAACTGATGCAACATAAAATGTTACAGCTCTTGCCGTTTCCAACATTCTTGATCCCAAATTTAAAAATGTACTTCAGTGGTCCTATAGCTTGTGAAAATGCTGTAGGAAAGATAAAGGATTTAATGCAGATTCAGATAGATCATAATGAAGATAGTGAAAATGACTCCGATCAATCTGGAAAAAAAGAAAATAAAAAAATGAAAAAAAAAACTGGGGAGATATTTTCACTATGGAGTTACCACCATAAATTATAAACCGAAACAGTAATAAATGCAAAGAGAGTTTGTCTGATGAACTTTCTATTTATTTAAGGACTCCTAAACTCCTAAGACAAGTGTTGAATCAGCAACAAAATCGGCTGAAGGGCAAAAGATTAAATAAAATTTTATTTTTGCAAAGCACTGAAGAAAAAATTGGGATTTGTGAAAACTGTACATAATGTCATTTAAATTTAGATTGACCCATTGATCGATGTGAGTAAAATTTTTACTTTGTATGAAAGGTGGTTGAAATCAGGTACACGATGTTCATAAATAGTTACTGTAGTCAACAAAAATTATATGCCAATTTATGAAAAACACAACATGCGTAAAAAGGTGTCAATTCCTTTAAAAAAATCATACAGAAATAATGACTTGAAATAGCACAAACAAAATTATCTAATGATCGGAATACATTTTCCAGAATAAAGAACAAAAATCTGAACACCAAAAGAAAAAGTACAAGTCCGACTGGCTATAGTCATAAATTTAGTGCGTTAACCTAACAAAAAATATATTGAAAAGTCAGTAGAAGGTTAAGAACTGAAACAGAAACGCTCGATTAAAAATCGACTATGACGACCATGTAAACTCACACCTACGTCCCACCTATCAACCACCATTCATTAATCTTTTCACTATATATGCATTGGCGCTACTTTACCATATACAGTTGAAGAGCATCACCGATGTCGAAGGGCCACTGATGGAAGAGCAGGCTGATGAATGTGATCGCGGATTGGAAATTATCTACCCAATCGGTGCGGCAATTACCAAAGTATTAGAGCTACGAAAAAAATACAGCAATTTTCCAACTCAGTGGTATATGCTGATATTCAAGAACAGTAAATTATCCTGATTACGAGTGAGCTTGTTCTAAGACAACACCCACTTCAGAATATTTACAAGTTTCTCAGTATGACTGTGAATGCAAACAGCAATCACACAGACGCCATCTAACACTGTGCAATGGGCACAAAAATTCTAAGTCCACCGACTCGCAAGGTCTGAAAACTTCGGAGTCCTTGCAGCTACTCCTCGCTGCTACCAAGAGGTCCGAACCGTCCGGTGTCCTCCACGCTTCCCTCCTTTTCTTCTACCACAACGTTCTCCCCAAGAAAAAACATTCTTTGGTCGCCAGACTCCACCCACATGTGACGTCAAGCCAGTAAGAGAGAGGACCTAATGGTCTCGCCAATCAAATCAATTTGCTATTGTTAGCACTACTAAGATCCTCCCACTCGAAAAGTTTTCCAGGCCTGAGACTCACGTATGCCACAGTTCCCAGAAACAGCGTGAAATTTTGTGTTTCACGATAGGCATCTCCAGATGGCTAAATTATTTTATTATCGCATGGGCGCTCTCTCCCATTGTGAGACCCCTCAGCAACCCACGCCTCACCAACGTGGCGCTGGCAAAAGTCGTAAAGTTTGGCACCAACCGACCGTGAGGGTCCAGGCAGCGTACACAATGCTGCTGGCCCTGCTTTCCCTTCGATTCTCCGGAGCGACTGAGCGAGCCTGGGGCGGCTCTCTCTCCCCAACCCCCGGGGCTGGGCGACATGCTGTCCTGTATCTTTATACACCGGTGGCCGCGAAACAAGGGCAGCATTCTCTCCCACGTTTTTCGCTGGTGGCGGCAAGCGCCTAACAACAATTACCCAGGTGGCTTATTCCTAATGTACCAAAATCATGCAATGATCATTTCTATCATCTGGCATTAAGAATTTGGAGAAATTAGAATACAAAAACCCAACACCCAATTAAATTGACAGACTAAATAAAATTGGAAAATATGAATATAAATAGCATTACTACCTCTCAATGTATAGAAAACATCAATGTGCTTTTTCGATGTGCATATTTAAATCAATTAAAAAAGTTTAACCAATGGATCCATGTGTGTGAAATTTTTATTTTCTTTAACTTTTTTCATTTTCTCGGTATAGAAATATTTTTTTTGGATCAAACGAATCTGTTTAATAGAAAACAACAATAAGATTAGATTTATAGAAAACATTTGTATATTCTTTCGTTGCATCACTGTTACATCGATGTCAACATTTGATGCATTACATCGATGATATTTCAAGTGTCCACCCCTAATTTCAGAGGAGCAAGCTGCAAATATACGTAAATAAACTCCTAATTATCCACGAATAATTTACTTTACTGATTATATCGCCGAATCACTCAATTTCATATTGAACGGTTTTTACACGAGATTCTACAGCCAGCGTCCGCACTTCGTTCTGGGAATGAGCAAAGCCAGCTCTCCAGCATATCCCTGCGCATGCGCATGGCCTTTGAGCGTTCCCAGCTTCTGCTGTACATCTCACCTTCAGTATGCGCAAAGTTTGTCGCTTCCCCCTGTACCACCCCCGCGTTTGCTCAGCTAAGAGTTTTGTATCCTGTTGTTGCATTTGCTTTTAAGAGTGTAAATACGTGCATTACCATCCCATACACGGATGTGCGAAATTCGCTTGTTATTTTGTAATGTCGTGCAGTACAAAAAGGTTATACGACGTTGCTTCTGCTACTCACTCTGATTGGAGGGGAAAAGGCACCAGATTCATTCAGTACTGGTATCATTTTCGCATTGTATTGTTAGTGGTAAAATTGTAGTGACAGATTTATATCTTCAAGCATTCGAAAAGTAGAAATCTCTTCAAAACCACCAGAAAGTACAAATAATTTGTGTAATGGACGTACCGCAGTGAAATTAAGTTTTGTATGTAGGCTAGTGTATGGACCCACTTGTTATGTGTAACATAGTGACGTTAGGTTAGTAAGCCTATGAACTGTGACTTGATCTGTGAGAATGAACCGCTCTACTGCGTCAGTACGTTAGTCCTGATCCGCCGTGTATATCGTGGAACAAACTGCTGACGCTGCAGGAAGAGTCTGCTTTCGAATACAATTAGGTATGTTTTAGTTTTATATTCAAATGTTATTTCTATAATTTTACTTGCGTTTCATTTTATATCGATATTCATATTATTATTCTAAAGAGTATGTTGCCTCAAAAACCGTCATCTGTAGCGGAAAATGTTAGCGAACGAAATTGAAGTTCATGGAAACATGTAGTTAGTTCATGTGGCCCCCTTCCTTTTCTATCAATAGTGGAATGCAGAGGAATACAGTTTCCACGCTGATGTGGATGCGAGTGCGTGAGGGCAATGGGAACGAGGCTTTGCACATGTGCGGATTAAGGTGAGAGTTCTGGTTCTAGAGTCTCGTGGTTTTTGCGATTAACTAACGATTTTTCGTGTCTGTGAGAGAGTGGAAGTCATGTCATTGGTACAATGTTCAATCGCACAGAGTTTAATAAAGCTCGATATCTTTTCTTCAGCTGAGAGAAACGATGCAGCTCTTCTTAGGTTGGTGGGTATTAACACAGTCTAACCGTTCCATTCACTTTACAACTGCCGACGTCAGAACGCGGAACTGTATCTATGGCCATGTGGAGCCGAAGGTGAGCGACAGTACTCGGCAATTCACGATCGCGCACGTCGCTCGGCATCGAGGTCGTGACACTCACTGCTGTCAAATGTGTTACGTACCGACTGACCGTTGACACTACCGCTCCTAGCGGTGGGCATTGCGCCGTAAAAGTCGTGTTCGTTTTTAATTATAGTCCTACGGAATTAATGGAATAGTTACAATAATGTTTGGATCCCAAGCATTAGCAAAAATCAAGAGTCATAAAAATCTCCATCTACATGGATACTCTGCTAATCATATTGATATGCATGGCAGAGGGTTCATCTAACTACTTTTATGATGTTTATCTCCAGTTCCATTCTCTAATAGGTCGAGGAAAAGAGGAACACCTAAAACTTTATGTTTTAGATCTCGTAGCATCACATAAAGCCTTGCTTTTAATGATTCCCACCCCAAGTCGTGCATGATTTCAACGACACTCTCTCCCATATATCGCGATAATATGAACTGCACATCTCTAAACTTTCTCTAAATCGTCCGTTAGTCTCACCTGGTGTGTATCCCACAATACGCAGCAATACTCCAAATTAGGACGCACAAGTGTAGTGTGGGGAGACGGAAATGTGCTGAAGGGCTCATTAGGGACTTTGAATGAAGAGTACTGGGTTCGAAACCTAATCAAAACCATCCATCACCAAATTTTCTTTTGTGGGAAGAAAAATTTATAATTTTCACCATTAAATGCCACTATATAGAAAAGCAATTGTAGGGTCCATTTAACAAAAGAAAGAAAAAAAATTACATTTAGCGTGAAATATTCCTGAAGGGAACTATTTTTTCATTAACAATATCCGAAAAAAGTAAAATATACCGTTTTCTGAAGTCGTTCGCCACCCAATATGTTCAAAGTTCAAGTGTTTGTAATCTATCGGAGTCAACTGTGTGGTTAGTAGTCTGTAGCTTACAAACTACTTAAACTAAGGTAAACTAAGGACAACACACACACATCCATGCCCGAGGGAGGATTCGAACATCCAACATGGGAGGCCTTGCGATCTGCAATATGCCTCTCCAGCCGCTCGTCTAATCCCGCGTGTTCCACCTAATATCTCTTAGCAAGATAATAATATACTGCATCTTGATACGTTCTGCCAGGTTACAATGTTACATATAAACAGTGGCAACCTTTGTTCTTGCAATAACAATTTCCGAAAAATTTCGATTCCTAGAATTGGTTACTTAGAAACTCCCTGGCAGATTGAAATTGTGTGCCGGAACCAGGACCCGAACCTGTGACCTTTGCCTTTCGCGGGCATGCGTTCTATCTACTGTGCTATCCCGACATGACTCACAATGCCACCTCCGAACTCTACTTCTACCAGTACCTCGCGTCCTTCTTTCCAAACTTCACAGAAGCTCTCCTGCAAACCATGGAAGACTAGCACTCCTGGAAGAAAGGATATGGTGGAGACATGGCTTAGCCACAGCCTAAGGCAGAGGTGGGCAATGAGCGAGCCACGCTCTCGGAGCCGCCTATCTGAGTGGGAGCAGAGCTGTGAGCAGCTGGCGTCCATCACGTAGTTCCTGCAGAAAAGACTAGATGGCGTTATGCGCAGCTAACGCGCTAACGTAGCCGCAGAAATGCACCTGACTGAGTGCATTATAAAATAACTTATAAAGATAATAGTGCAAACTATTTAGTATCCAACTCGAATAAACAGATTCCACTGCTATTGGTATCTCCTGAAAAATGTTATTATGTTTATAAGTAAGTAATTTATAAACATAATACTGGAAACTCTTCTCTAAAATGTCCAGCGCGTGCAGTCGAGCTGGCAAATATCATATAAAGATAAGAGCGAGCTACGTGCGCCAGCAAGCATGCAGACCTTTAGCGGCAACTAGGATAATTACCGGCCGAGCGCGAACGCTGGTCTTTTTCCGGCCTGAGCCGGAGCGCTGCTCATTGAGCCGATTTGTGCCCACCTCTGGCCTAAGGGATATTTCCAGAATGAAACTTTCACTCTGTAGCGGAGTGTGCGCTGATATGAAACTTCCTGTTAGATTAAAATTGTGTGGCGGAACCGGGACTCGAACCTGGGACCTTTGCCTTTCGCGGGCAAGCACTTTACCGACTGAGCTATCCCGACACGATTCACGATGCCACCTCACAACTTTACTTCCGCCATTACCTCGCCTCCTGTTGTCCAAACTTCACAGAAGCTCTCCTGCGAACCATGCACGACTAGCACTTCTGGAAGAAAGGATGTGGTGGAGACATGGCTTAGCCACAGCCTAAAGGATGTCGCCAGAATGAAACTTTCACTCTGCAGCGGAGTGTGCGCTGATATGAAACAGGTTCGAGTCTCGGTTCTGGCACACATCACAATCACATCAAACATAATATTTATACACGTTTTTTCGTATTACCATCCAAGCGCAATGTATCAATCAACTAACCCGTAAGTACACTACACAGACCGCAAACGTCCTATCAGACGGAATGCTAGATTTACGTGCTCACGAGTCAGTTTTGGTGTTCTTATTTACCCAGTCAGTAATTTTTAATACTTGATTAAACACAACACAACAACCGTTCTCTAAGAAATTTGTTAGTTGAGACGACATGGTTGGAACAAATCATTTTACATGGATACACTTTGTAAATATAGACTAAACTCGTTTAAAATGCTTAAACAGTCTTGTAGCGAGTCAGAATCACGATCTATTCCGTAATAAAATATTGTAGCCTTCAACCTGGTAATGCCACGTTCTCGACCCAACGAAGAACTCTTCCATAGTCGCCGCCGTATTGTAAGTCTTTTCGTTGGCGCAGTGTGGGCGACTTACGTACCAATGATGAAGAGATAATGATGATTAGGACAACGCAGAACACCCAGTACCCTACCGGGAATCGAACCCCGGCCCCTTGCATAGGCGGTCAGAGACGCTGCCACTGAGCTACGGAGGCGGATTATAGACTCGATAATGTGATTCCTGATAACACTTTTGGCACCAGGACTCATGACTTATAATTATTTTTTTTTACTCGGCAATTCGATGCAAACCACGTTAAGCAATCGATTCCAACTCTCTTATCATTGTCCACAATCATACTGCTGTTCCCCGTACATCTTCCTTCCATGCAAAAGTCATGGGTGGATGCTAGGTACCCGCATATCCAGTTTGCTAAAAACCCCAGCGATATCTTTGGGGATGTCCAAGTCCAGGAGATAAGTTATCTACCAGAAGCTGTTGTAGTATAGATGGGAGCTCATCCATTACAACATCTAATTTATCCAGCTAGTTCTGTTTTATAAGGTATAGCCACAGGATTTGTATATTTCCTCGAGTTGTTCTCCAGTGCCTTCTTGCCAGTTTCTCCAGTATTCTACGTGCTGTGACAACTCTGCCACCAGGTAGGAGGAATGGTAACTTCACCTTATCTCAATGGTCTGCAGTGACGAACTTGTCGAATTTACTACTGGGGTATAAGTTAAAAGATCAGCAATAATTTTCCACCAAAAGCATCTACGCTACATAAATGACACCATTAGTGAACACCAGAAACTTACGATTAAACAAATAATGCTTCGACGAAATATTATATATCCTACACCATGTAACGTTTTTACACTCACATGGACACAATCCTAAATCGACTTCTTTAGAGGTCTATTGCAACACAATATCATACACAACCGGAAACAGATACTTCATGGCGTATTTAGAGTATTTCAAACAGTTTTTATTTAAATTCTAACCGAACTAGCCTGCGGCACTCTGTAAGACTTTGTAACAACGACCATTTCCAACCCAGTGACCGAACTGCAATCAACACTAAACTACAACAAACGGATATAGCCATTCCAGCTCGTTTTTACTAAAGTTCTAAACCAACTAGCATATGACAATGTATGTGGATCCCTCCCGATCATCTAACCGATTGGTCCTGCAACTTTTTGCACTGCATACCCCACCAAGTAGTATTTCTGAAACGTTTTCTATGAGTCACTTGAGCATATACCTGGTGAGTTTAACAAACACTCGTGCACGAACAGTCATCGTATTCCCCCTTCTAACAAATCACTACTCCCGATAAATGTCTGTAACACAGCGAATTACCTCGTTAAATTGACTGACACACACAGAACAGCTATTAAGGAATGATCCAGATAAGCACGAATACTTATTCATATATATATATATATATATATATATATATATATATATATATATATATATATATATATATATATATATATATATCGAATCCTTACAACCAACAACGCAAAATAGTTATACACCATTTCGTACTAATAAAACGCCCAAAAAATTTTATCGAATACCAAGAGCAATTCTTTAGAGACTAACCATAAGATTAAATCACCTTCATACGAAGGTAACTACCTAACTTTAAATCACCTAAATATAGGGTTTGTTGAATCGATGCTTCTCGACGTAAGAACAATAATTTACCAGTAAAAGTATTTCCACTACACTACCGACAGGCGTCCATTCGTAAAGTAAATATCACTAAAAGACCAGATAAATACGCCATAACCCTAACACATAACCATACACCGCCGTCGTAAGTAAAATTGTACCCCTTCTTGTAGTATATTACACCATAGTTATGAGAATGAAAAAAAAAAAAAAAAAAAAAAAAAAAAAAAAAAAAAAAAAAAAAAAAAAAAAAAAAACAGCAACGCTGTAGTTAGTTATTTGGTGTACTATGCAACTAACGTCGCCGCACTTTGTCCTTTCCTGTACTATGGCGCTTTAGAGGCATTCCTAAACAGAAAGCACTCAAAATGTAATGAGGATACACCTAAATCAGAAAGGGATCTACATAAATTCGATTTTCCCTGCCAAGATTTCTTAGTAAATGAAAATATCGGTAGACGCGAAGGAACGTCGTTATGTTTTAAATTCAAATGATACCCAGGGAAATAAACACATTTTTTTTCTTTTCATGGCATTGCAAGACATGCGGGACACGTCTAGGAAGAAAAGAATTCTCTTTGTGTCTTACCTGGGTTAACTTTTACTTGCAGTGACAGCGGCTTAGTATATTGAAGTTGGCAACAAAATATTCGTTTTAGGGGGATCATTAATTTAGTGATCGGAATAACATTAATTATTTATTTCGTTATGAAGACGAAGAATTATTCCCTTTATTGTACGTGAGTGATTTTTTCAAAATTGATTTAACGGCGCTTGCCAACATCAATACACTACACCGCTGCTGTAAGTAAAACGTAGCCCTTATTTCACTGTATTAACCTTAGTTATGTGACTAAAAATGCAGCATGGCCATCTATTAGTTATTTGGTATACAGCACCTCTATTGGATCTTTGCTATACTACGCTGCAATTCAAGCATAGCATACACCAGACACTACTAATTACGATATTTTTTCTTTACCTGATCCGATTTTCATTGAATTACGCTTATATGTTTCCCCAAGGTACTTTCAGTTGACCTATGAAGCCCCATGAAAGTTTGTATAGTACTCTTGGAGATTTGCTGTACTACACCATACTTATAAGCATAATATACACATAAAACTTCAAATTACAATATCTGTCCTTACTCTGATCCAATTTTGATGAAATATAGCCTATGTTACTCTCCAAACTATTCTCAATTTACCTGTGGAAACTCAGGAAAGTTCGTCTAGTACTTTTGGAGATTATGAAGGAGAGGCATTCAATTAAATTTGTGCCACGGCCGTAATTCGAACCCTGGACCTCATGCTTAGTAGGGAGGAGCTATAACAACATTCTTCTTAGATCGATCCTTTGCGATCCTTTGTTCATGTTAGTTCTTGGTTTCTCGTTGAGTATTTGGCTCAGCTTTCTCTATTACAGAGGGCGTTCAGCTGTCTCAGCGGGCGAGCGGATCCACGGCGCCCGGCAACCGCTAGGCTACCGTGTCTTACAAAGTTGACAAAGCGACAGCACGGTCTGTCTTAACCTGGCATTGTTGTGTCCTGAAATTCTTACGCTAGCAGTGTTGTACACCCCACTTGTTTATTTATGTTAAATAAGGCTGAAATTTCTTTTTATTTAACAATGAATTGTTACTCAGGTTCTAATTATGCTATACTAGCTGAACAACCGGTGCTCCGCCTGCGTAGGCTGGTTGGTCTACACCAGTTGTTTCTTCGTCTTAATATAAATTTTAATAGGCATAGCTTAAGTACTATGATAATGAAATGTTGTAATACTACTTGTATTGAGGCGCCATGCAGCTATTATTCGTCGTCGGGGGTTCGATTAGCTTCTCGGGCATAGGTGTTTGCGTTGTCCTTAGCATAATTTAGTTTAATTTACTTAGTTTGTAAGCCTTAGCGACTGAGGATTCCGTAGTTAAGACTGAATATTTACAAACATTTAAACATTTGATTTTACTACTTGTAACCTCCCTAAGGCACACCGTAATAGTTGAATTTCGAAAAATATCCCAACATGTGTCTTTTAAATTCCAACCAAGTATGCAAATATTTTTTGTAATTCTGGGTTCAAAATTGGATTTGTAGCAACGTATTTTGAAAAAAAAAATATGTTTCACCCCCTAAATGATTAATGTTCTGAAAATACCGAAACACGTGTCTTTTTAATTCTGAAAACATATACCAATTTACATGGTTGTATCTTCAAAATAACCTGAAAAGCAAAAAATTTTCGAAAAACGTCCCCTCCAATACAACCTTCACGATACTTGAATTTCCAAAAGTTCCTAACGAACAATACAAATACCAATTTTTGAAGCTCTAGCTTCAAAAATTGTCTTGTCAAGAATGTGTTTTCGAGTTAACATCAACATATTTTTGAAAATCAATTTTTGCGTCCGTTATTTCACCCTCTTATTGGTCGAATTCCCAAAAATACCGACTTTTTGATCACCCGGTATATTAGTCTGTGATTGTACAGTCATTCTATTGTCATAGTGCGGCTCTGTATTCTTCGAGTCGGCTGCAATTAGTACGTATCTCGTAAATATTGTTGTTGTTGTTTGGATGTTTTTGGGGGGACAAAATTACGGAGGTCATCAGTCCCCCATCGTAAATATAGGAAACGAAAGATTACGTTCAGATGGGAAAGTTATACTAAGGTATATTACTCGGTCAGAGTAATTAAAAAGAAAAAAAAGAAAAAAATGAAACAGAATTTTGGACAAGCTTCTAAAGATATTAATTTGAAGTAGAGGCATTGAATTAAAATATATGCAGCGGCCGGGATTCTAACCCAGGACCTCCTGCTCACTAGCAGACGCCTTAATAATTTGATGTGTGTTTTGAGTTGGTTTACGTTCTAGGAGGAGATCCAATTATGATAATGTAGAAAGATATAAAAGAGCCAAGATCGCTGATGTGTGTTTATAAGGGAAGATGAGGCAGAGATGAAATCTATGTAGTGGAAAGGGGCGTGCCGTAAGACCGCCCGCGCAGTCGCTGTATCCATTAACCATTTCTCCCTAGTGAGCAGTCGGTCCCGAGTTCGACTCCCGGCCTCGGCTTAAATTTTTATTTAATGCTTCTACTTCAGTTAAATATCTTTAACAGATATGGATACATATCTCTGGGTAGTAAGTAAAGTAAAGCAGTCAACAATCCGAAGATTGGTTTGAACACCACAGTGCTTTACTAGGCATGGTCCTGTTTGGAGGTGGTATGCCGTTGCCTTCCTCCGACCTTCGAACTGACTTATCCAGCCAGTTATAGGGGGACCTACAGTTTAACGTGGGTTCCGAACCACGGTGCTACTCGGTATTTTTCACATGAGCAATACTGCCAGAGGTGAAAGAAGTGGAAAGTGATAGATAAAAGTCGTAGGACGTGGCGGGGATCGAACCCGCGACCTTTGGATTTGTAGTCTGGCGCTCTACCACTGTGCAACCGAGGCTGGGTAACATCATTTATTTGATATTTATACATATCACTTGTGCTTGAGGTATAAGGCAGGATATCCCGTTAACTTTCTTTGCTGGAGTGCTATTCCGTGCTGCTGAACTGTTTGACCATAAAACAGCAGTTTTACATTCTTATTGCTAATTTGGACTACTTTTCTGTACGAAAATAAGTTAACATAATATGACTCATCTGCTGAACGTTCAGTTCGGGAATCGTGTTACATTTGGAGTGGGCGTAGTTACACTCGCGAGACTCACTCCAGTGAAAGTTGTTGCCGACGGACACTACCAGTCCTACCTGTGTGCAAGGCGCCGTAAAGAGATCATCATTATTTTTCTACCTAATTAACGAGACGGATATTTCAATGTTGTGTTCAAAGCATTAGCAAAATATCAATCACTCATTTATATAAGCAACAACTTATTCATGAAGAAATACTTACGAATATATGTACAGTTTACTCCACTGAAAGTAAGAGCTTATAAATATGTGGGAAATATGAATTTCTGTTACGGTCTGTTTTTTACTGTGATAGGCATTTTCTTCGACACTTAAGAATGCGGTATGGAGTATAATGATTCGCACACTTTTATGCTTCACTCGTCTTTCTTATACGTGCATGTATTTTTAGTCTATTTACGTTAGCTTAAAAACGGAATTTCCTGAAAATTCTTTCCATTTCTGGGACAGATATAAAAACAATTTTGGAATCTCATTTCTTCTTTTTTGTTGAACAGTTTTATTTTTGCGACGTTTTATTGCCACGTCTGTGAGGCTTTTCCTTCACCTACAACTGTGGTAGCTGATCTGGTATGTCATATAATGTAGGTATTGTAATCCATCAAGTTTCTTACGTTCCAAACTCACTGATTGACATGAACAAACCTCAAGGTTCCTGATTAGAAAAGGAACGCCTTTATCTAAAACTTCAGCTCTTCACGACTTCTAGCCATATTTGGTTCTTAACGAAAAATGAAATTCTTCGGTAAATACTATCAGGCAAAAAGATAATCGTAAACAAACTTTCATGTAATGTAGCGTTACATACCTTCCCAGTGTCGTAGGAAATCTAAGAAAGACAAATGTAGTATTATTTCTTTATTTATTAGCGATTTTTATGGCACTACTTTTGTTCCCTATTGTAAAACTTGTGATTCAAACAGTATCAAAGATACTGTTCAAGAAAGACAGATAAAATTCGCACGGGAGTCCATCCGGCCCTGGGGACTTCCCACGGGGGCTCTTACGGAGTGTGTCACGAACATCAAGCAGGGACAGAGGTGCGACCAACTCATCCCGATCGGCGTCAGTGAGATAGTCAGAAATATGGACCAGTAGATCTTGTGTCGCATCAGCATCACCAGCATCGGGATGGAACAGGTTACTAAAATATCCGAGAAGCCAAAATTTCGTTCTGCGCCATAATCTGGCAGCAGTGACAATCCCCTCTATGCAAGGCGGTAGGTGACGGGGTCTTCGTCATCCAGCGGGCTGTGGCACCGGCTGCACACCAAGAGACCTTTCGCTCGCCGCAGGTGCAGGCTGAGCACCTTTGACTTAATCCGAATCAGGTGAATCCGAAGATTTTCGCCGGGACCAACCGGTGTCTGTGTCGCATCGATCAGGCATTGCTGGTAGAATGCCAGCTTCTGCCTCCACCAGTACGCCTCCTCTCGACAGTACCTCTGCACCGTCTGACGCAGCTGCGGCTTCGCTACTCGCACCCACCACTGGGGGATCCACAGGTAGTTGTCCTGTTTCTCGAGGCCTCGGCACGAAGCCTCTCGGGTTCTAGATGTTTAGTTTCCAGTGGCGGGGAGGGGGATTCTCGACCAGGTACAACTCACACACGAAACCATAGTGATTGCTGAAGGCGGCGGGAACCACCGCAACAATGTGAAGGTGGGACAGTAACTGAGTAGCTTTGAAGATCAAAACCAACTACAGAACGATCTGAATAAGATATCACTTTGGTGTAAAAATTGGCTATTGACTCTAAATAATGAGAAGTGTGACGTCGTCCACATGAGTACGAAAAGAAATCCGTTAAACTTTGTTTACAACATAAATCAATCAAATGTGAAGGCCGTAAACTCCACAAAATACCTAGGAATTACTATTACTTCAGACTTAAACTGGAAAGAATACGTAGATAATATCGTGGGAAAGGCAAACCAGAGACTGCGTTTTATTGGCAGAACCCTTAAAACATGCAACAGAACTACAAAAGAAACTGCATACACTACGCTTGTCCGTCCATTTTTGGAGTAATGCAGCCCAGTGTGGGATCCTTATCAGGTGGGTTTGACGGAGGACATCGAAAGAGTCCAAAGAAGGGCAGCTCGTTTCGTGTTGTCACGATGCAAGGGAGACAGCGTTACGGAAATTAAAGAGGATCTGGGATGGGAATCATTACAACAACGGCGCTTATCGCTGCGGCGTGGGCTACTTACGAAAGTCCAATCGCCAACATTCTCCTCCGAATGCGAAAATATATTGTTGACTCCCACTTACATAGAAATGATCATAACAATAAAATACGAGAAATCAGAGCTCGAGCAGAGAGATTCAGGTGTTCTTTCTTCCCGCGCGCTATTCGAGAATGGAATCGGAGATAAATAGTATAATTGTGATTCGATGAACCCTCTGCCAGGCACTGAAATGTGATTTGCAGAGTATCCCATGTAGATGTAGACACAGAGACGCGATCGATGCGGCTGGTGCCAGTGTTGTAACGGTGTGTGTACTCGGCGTAGCGCGGGCGGAAGTGGTGCCAAGAATCGTGAAGACCCTTGGCAGCCAACAATTCCACAAGTTACACGCACCTGGCGGCCCTGGGATACTGATCAGCTGCCGAAGTAACGCAATTAAAATCGCCGCCGAGATTGATGGGTTTTGCGGTGGCTAAAAATGGGGTAACCTCGTGTTGGTAAAACAAAGCGCGTTCTCGTCGCCTTTCCGCTTCACCAGAAGAGGCGTAGACATTCACCACACGCATTATCCTAATCATGTACGAGATGGTACGCTCGTTTGGCTGCAGGTGGACGTCGTCAGCGGAAAACGCTTGTCGATATAAAATCGCAGTGCCTCAATAGTGGTCTCTATCTATGTTGTAAATGACGTCATAGCAGTGGATGGACCATAAAACAGGGGCAGGGACTTCTTGGAGTAAAACTGTATTGTAAGAACCACCAGGTATGTATGAGGTTGACGCCATCACTTTCGCTACGGAAGTTATGGCGTTAATATTTATTGTTACAACAGAAACAGCCCAAGGAGCCTAAGACATACGGATGGTAAAATGTACAGGGGGTGGTAAAAATCTGATGTGCAGTAACAATAAAAACCAAGAAGAATAGTCCGGCTAATGACGACTTTAAAAACAACTTTTTAAAACAATGCAGTAAAACCAAAGAAAGGCAAATGAAGGGAAGGCCCAACGCACTGCAATAAAAGACAAAACCGAGCACAAGACAAAGCCCACATAAAGATAACAAATGTAAAACCACCGTTGCCGACCTGGAGCAGGCCGTCCATTAACGCTCCACGTTCTCGTCTGGGGGTTCCTTAAGGGGCCCTTTCACGTTCAATATTTATGAAGCAATAATATGGCGTCAATATATTGCGCTAAAGTGCGAGGCCAAGAACGACACAATATTTATTGCGCAATATTTATACCCCGTAAATGTCAGTTACAGTTCTGCCTCTGTAGGGAACATGTCGGCGCTTCACGACGTTGATCTCACATGTATTGCGATTGTGACTGCTACGTGCTGCAAGAAGAAAACGAAGAGAAAGAGGCGGTGTTGGGCGAAAAATAGATGACAATGATGAGTCAGGTGTTTTCTGATCGATAAGGAATTTCATTTCCTCATAGTATCACGCAGTGCTTTCATAAACACCCTCAAGTCCACTACCTGATTTCCTTTCCTTAACTTTTTCAATCCTCCTAAGTGGCAGAAGGGTACCTCTCCTGGTATTCTTTAAGGAAGATATTGTAGACCTCATTTTTAAATCATGGTTCATGTACTCGTCGGATTTAATTTTCCACACTGCCGGCAGAGATCTGTAAACCCGAAGAGAGTATGCTACATTATACACTAGTATAGGATGTAATTCTACAACAAATTAATCAAGGTTCTAAAATGAACAAACAGGTTCTATACTATTTTTCTACACTTTTACTAATTGTTTTTACTGCTAATAACTGAATAAGTACGAAATTATTCACCTGAATGCACTTCAACAGATAATTCCTCTCATCTGCCTTTCCTGTAAAACGCATGCTCATTTTCGTCGCCGGATAACCTATATCACGTCCGCAAAACATAAACACTCGGCGGGAACTACCGTGTATTGCTCAATATCGCCCTCACACGGTACAATATACTGCGAAATGTATTGAGCGACCGTCAATATTTTTAAAGCTCGGCAGTCTCCTTCAATGTATTGCGCAAACCGTCAATAACGCTCTCAGACGGTCAATATTATTGTACAATACTGAGTATTGTGCAATAAATACTGACCGTGTGAGGGCCCCTTTATCGTCAGCCCACGGATCGGGGACGAATGCGTCCCTGTCCTGCGGGCGCTGTTCTCCTGAGACGGACGGCCGCGCCTGCTGCTGATCAGCTGGCGGGGTCGGTGCACCCTGCGGCGAGACCAACCGACCTGCTCGCTGCTCGCCGCCCTGATCACTTTTTATTTATTTATTTCGCCCGAGTTACTCGCTTTTTGCTTGTTGCTTGCCGTGTGCGTGTGTGGGTGGGTGTGTGTGTGTTTTTTTTTTTTTCTTTTTCATACACACACCAGAACGATGAGGAACGAAACAGGATCTCCTAAAGAAAGAAAAAGGTCTTCATAATACAAAACAATTCAAATCATAGCCCTGCACAAAGAACAACAATCGTAAAGCAATATAAGAGAAACAATACAAGAAGGAAAGAAAACCCTTGATTGGCAGTAGCGCCCTCTTCCTAGGCTGCCAGGGCATCACTCGTAACGAGGAAACTGGGCATAAGAACCAAAACTAGAAAACAGAACAGAACAGGGACCCCAAGTGGTCACATAATAGAACAGTAATAGGCAGGCTTTCTTAAGGACAAGATATAATGAAGTGAGAGGTCAGAGACTGGGAGTAGCATATCAGCGATATACGGCTGCCATGGACAAACGCAATTGACGAAACGCTGACTGTTAGGGAGGTACAGCCATGTGATATCCATGGACGAGAGCCACCGACATGTAACTGGCAAACCGATCCTGATAGGTTCGGTGGAACTTGATCTTTTCATGGGCCACCCAAAGGTAGGCCATGTACTCCATCCTGTCTGTCAGCTTCAGGTCAACGATGGCAAAACTGGTATATCCAAGCGCCCAGACAGTGTAAAAAATGTATCTGGTAAGTGGCCGGGGCTTTCTGTCTTTGGGATCCGCGACTCGCACCTTCGAGGAGTCCAGCAGCGTCGCCCAGTTTTGGAATCGCTGCCTAATGACTGGTCCAGAAGAACATCGGACTGTGTGGCCAGCGGCACAATGGACTTGGTCTCTCAGGCAATGCCCGTTACGGAAGCAGTGCCCTCATCAACGTCCCCCTATATCTCCCTGCTGCCACGGCGCATGTGACGGCGACGCCGGCGTTTCTTTGGCTCCTGGGACACGTCGCGGGGCTCGCTCGGTGGAGACAAGGATGTACCCTCCTGAGTCTGAGCAACCGAGACGGAAGGTCCAAGTATCTCTGGGACGGGTGCGGCTGTCTGTGGTTGCTCAATAGAGGCAGCTGCCTCCGTCGCAACTCCCTCCATCGTCTGTTGTTGGTCACCAGCAACTACTTCATGGCTAAAAAAAAAGAAAAAAATGTTCAAATGTTTGTGTAGTCTATGGGGACTTAACGACGGGGTCATCAGTCCCTAAACTTACAAACTACCTATGAACTACTTATGAACTAGGACGGCACAAATATCCATGCCTGACGGGGAATTCGAACCCCCGACCGTAGTGGCCGTGCAGACCGTGACTGGAGCGCCTCAGTCTACTCGGCCACCGCGGCCGGCTACTTCATGGGGTCCGAGTTGCTGCTCCATATGTTCCACCGGTTGTGACGGAGCCTGGGGTCGGTGTTCGGGTCCCGTCGCCCTCGCCGCCACAATGTCACTCACTAACGGGACCACTCCGCTCCCAGAGGGCTCGGAGGTGTCACGCGGTAGCGGTGCGGGACACTGCGCACGGGAATGTTCCGTGGAACGGCACAAGGTATAGGTCAGGGGTTGGCCCGAGTATTGTATCTGAACACGAGTTGCTGCTGACGTGAGATACTATGAAATGTGCTTTTTCAGATCGACACGTAAGCGACGTACGCCGCTGTTAATCCTGTACCGATAACCGTCCCCCATTTTGCGTTAACGATAGACTTGACCGTTTCGCACCACGAGATCGCGCGTACAGTGACCTCGTTGGGGCATAGGCCGTTGGTCGAGGCGCTTAACGGTAAAAAATGCATTGAGTTTGAATGCTATACCCATGGTTTGACGACATTTTTACATAATCTTAACGGGAGAAACAACACCGACATGCAAACAACTAGAGCTGGGCCAAAATAACGATAACTGATAGAAATATCCGGTTATTTATGAATAACCGTGATTGTAATAAGCGCTCATCAAATACTGGCAGTTATCGTAATAACTATGCGTACTGCGTAGCGCCATCTGTTCACAAAAGTTGGTACTAATGAAACGATTCGACCACAGTATCGACCAGATGTCCTGTCCAAATACTGGTCAGTACTATACTCCATGGAATTAACCGCGTAAGAATCATGGGTAATAACTGTTTAACGATTATCCATCTGTTGGTGAAAGTGTGTACTACGTTCTCGTGGGAATCTTGTATCTAATAACATGGAGTGACCAATGCGAATTCGAGGTACTATGATAACGGTAGACGCTTTAGGGAGTATTGAGTATTGAGAGTAGTAGAAATCAGTGGCGGCTGGTGAGCTGTTTATTAGGAGGGGCGGCATGTCCTTTCAACTGTACACGACATCTTGTCCCTTCAGAACATTTCTTGAACGGGGAGAATACAGCATTAATTTTATTAGCAAGTTACGTAATTTAACCCTTCATCTAACACGACTTTTTCCTCTTATACCAAAATGCAAACAAATTTACGCACAAATATGTAGTTTTTAATATTTTCTGGATGCAATGAAAACCTCGTAATTCCATTTTATTAGATATCACTTTCCCCTATAATTCGTATCGAATAATAAATACTGATTGAGACAAGGTAGCACAATGTGTCGTTTCATCAACTTCAATAGCGACATAATCTGTTTATGACATTTCTTTGAAAATTAACTGATAGCACACAGTATATATAGAGTCCAGCAGTTCGTTTTGAATTGTTTAGGAAAGCCCCCCAAAAAACACGATTATTGGTTTTTTCAATATGTCCCTTCAACGTGGAATCCCGTTCTGCTATGAGACAGACCAAACCCCGAAAAATACCAGGTTTATCTGAAGCATCTGTTTCGTCATGTCCCCTTAGTGCAAGTTCAAATTTCCCACAGAACTTGATACAGTCGATCAACGTGCTAACGATGTAACGATTCTTAGAAACCTCTTAATCCTCAGTTTATAAGCTGTATCCAGCTGACATCTAATATCGACTTTGCCAAGCATAACGAATTCGATGTTATTGTTTATGCGAAGTTAACTTAATTTATGTTTTTCAACTTTATCAGCTATGTGTTTAATGTCTGTTACCCCATCTGTGGTCCAAGAATGTTCTTCAAAATTCATTACCAGACACGTGTAGCAGAAGAAAGCATTTCTTATTTCACATCCATAGAGCCAGTCTGCATGTTTATATGAAGCAGGACTAAGTTTCCTAGTGAAACTACTTTTGCTTTTGCACGCATTTTGTGTCTGTACAATATTCAAATCAGGGCTCGGTGGTCCTAATCTTTTTAATTCCAACTTTCCCTCAAAAGTCAATTTTTTACTAACAAATTTTCAAATGTAGTTTACGCTATTTATATTATTGTTTCTAAATATGAAACTAGGAAAGCAGTTGGGCAATAACACCCACCTTCACAACAACGACACTGGTATCACACGCAGGGCACCTGTTAGAAACTGCCTGACCGGTGCCGGTGCGCCTTTGTAATTTGTATATTTCGCGCCCCTGGAGCGGACGCCGTCCTAAGCGGCCCGGTTCAGCACGCTACCCCTACCCACCCCCGGTACCCCCACTCGGCCCAAGCGCCCGTTGCCAGCCTTTACACAGCGCGGACGGATCGCGTAGAGTCCGACAGTCAGCCCATTCTGAAAACATTCGCCTACCCTTGCTGGCAGACTACCTAATCTGAGAACATTGGCAATCACTTATACGGGCTGCTGCTGCACGAAAATTATTCGAGTTGATTTTTGACTAACGATTGGTGCGTATTCCGTGTTGGATATTTTTGGGAGGGCGCCGCCCCAGAGTCCTCAAGGAGTAGCCGCCACTGGTAGAAATATCAGTGGCAGTTAATTTTCACTGGCAGTATCGTTATGAGTATTTGGCAAAGACCTATATACTTCTTTGGTATTTGGTTATTAACTGTAGCAGGTCATGATATTCCCAGAGAGGATACATATTTCGTTCGTAGAGTGCCGACATTTAGAATTATGAAGAAATCCTCCAAAAATAATAAAAAATAAATAAAACTTAGTTTTGTAACCAATGCTGGTCAGTGAAAAGGTTCATAATATTGTATGACAGGATTAATAAATTTTCTAATTAAAAGAATAAATATGCTCTAATCGTTATAATTAATATTTTATGCTATTACGAGGAAGAAAGTGCCCTCCTGCCAATACTTTGTAAACAAACTTACGTCAATTATTGCCATTTATCCGTTAAGGATTGAGGGGAAGGTAGAAAAACGGAAATCTTACATTTCTAATACATTTTTGATGGGACTCACACTCCGAGGTGCGTGTAACGAACGCTTAAATCTTTGTTAAACGGCGCATTTTCGTGAAAATACACTTGTACCGGTTCAACATGTTCATTTCGAGGCGATTGTAACTTGCGGGGGGGGGGGGGGGCTGTATTCACCAAGTTACGAACGCTTAAATCTTTGTTAAACGGCGCATTTTCGTGAAAATACACTTGTACCGGTTCAACATGTTCATTTCGAGGCGATTGTAACTTGCGGGGGGGGGGGGGGGGGGCTGTATTCACCAAGTTACGAGAATATTGCTGTCTAATACAGGACTTCCTGGCAAATTCAAAAATATTTATTGTTTTTAATTAAGTCTTCTACCATATTCCACAAATATTTTAAATTTTAACTTAACAAAAAATTTAAACATTAATAGTAGGATGACTACAGTGAATGTCTTGTTAAGTATTTGCAAATTAAGGGCCATAGTTACACATCAGCATCTCTTTAAAAAGTACGGTATTTATGAGAAGTCTGCAATTATTAGGTACTCTATTATACATTTGTATAGCAAGAGAAAACTGAATCAGTTGTAACTTTCTATGAACTAAATTTCAGACTACAAGTTTCATGAAGAACAATTGTGCACTAAACTGAAATTTTTTGTAGCAGAATGAAAGATACACTTTAATTTTCATCCCATATCCATAGTCAACTTAATATTTGCTTATGTTGATGTGAAACCCATGTATCTGCAGGTCAAACCAGACCTGCAGAAAAACTGCTGATGGAGGTGATCCCACCAGTCACATGCAGTATGGAAGACAAGCAACATATTCCATCCACCTCAAGGCAGCAAGTTGTACAAAGTGCCATTACAGAATTTGTCCCCAAAACGATTGGAAAAATGAAAAGAAGAAGATAGATGGGCACATCCTAAAATTAAATAAAAAGATAAATATTTGATGCCTGTGTTATTTTATGATTCCAGTGAACTGATCCCATCCTTGTCCAGACACAGTTTGTGCCCCATCTAATAGCATTTAACCATATTTTTTTCCTTTATTTTTAACACTAATGTGTTTGAAATGCTCAATTTGATTTGGGAAAGGAGTCAAGGTTCAACCCAACTGATGATCGCACATTATAAACACAGTTTGGATATTGATACATTTTTAAGTGCCTTAATTCCTCACAGGCAGTAAGTCTTCACTTGTTGCCTAGTCACATGTGTCTGTATTGAGGTGATATTGCTGTCTAATAAAAGCATGAGAAAGAATGGCAGTGCTGGTTTACATAGAACAGGATCACACAGTTCATTATTTGTATTAGTGCATGTTTGGGATGTTATACATCATTCAGTATATTAAATAATAGTAAATATAAAGAAAAAACACTCAATCCTTCTCAAAAAGTGCTTACTGTGATATTTCTGTGAGAAAACATACACAGCACAGTTAACGAGTATGAATGTTATATTTTTGAACATTTTTCTCATGTTTAAATATTGCAGGTGGTGTAAAATATTAAAGCAAATCTGAACCATCTGCAAGTACTAGTATACCCTGTACCTCAACCTTAGTGGCTTCATTAATATTAGGTGCCATTGCTGCATCACAGACATGTCTAATAAACACCTACCATACATCTTATTCATGTCAGCTTCAGAGTACAAATTACTTGGGTGGTTCGGTGAGACTTTTCTCTTAGGCATTATTGTGAGAATTGTGACAGTGACTAGCTTTCTCAGTATTCTTCAGTTACACATGGTAGTTTTTTATTTAATTATTTCGCATGAGACTTTGAAAAAACTTTCTACAGCACATTAATTACATCAGTTTGCACAAAAAATATACAACAGAATATTCACATTTAGGAGACAAATGTCAAGTTAAGCACTTCATGGAGGAATGTTTTTAATGACAACCTTTGTTGTAATAACTGGGTTACACATAGTTCTTGGTGGTACTTTATGAATTAATAGTAATTGTGCTGATACATAAAGAATTTCATCATACAGGGTGACACAGAAGAATTTTCTGCCAGGTGAGATTTTCCTTGAAACTTACACTGTCATTTACAGTGGCTATCTAACATGTGTTGGTTGTTTTATTTGTTCACACAAGTCATTACTGAATAAAATAAAGAAAGAAATATATAGCACCTGACAGGTGGAACCTAATTCTGTCTGCAATACTGTTGAACATAAGAGAGAGTGCTTTCAAGACATTTAAAGTGTATGCTGCAAACTCGTAGGCATATAGAATAACAGAATAAATTTTCATATTGACAGTTAAATAAATATTACTGTTTCTGCTTTGTTGTTGACTGGCTCTTATATGTAACCTTGTCCTGTCAGTATTTTCCCCTGTAAAGTGAAAATTTTGTTACCAACATGGCACACCATACCCTAAGTAAAATTTAACTGAACACCCTGTCAATAGCTGAAGATCTGAAGCATTTTCCAAAGCTCAAATAAAACATGATTAAATTTTCTCAAATGAGATTTCTCTTACAATATACGGGAATATGTATGTATATTTTGGTGTTGACTGGAAGACACCATTACGTTTCTGATTTTATATATAGTAGGCCTATACCTTTAAATGCACGTGTAGGAGACACATGTCAAATTTGGCACTGCACGGAGAAGCATTTTAATGAAAACCTATATTTTTTTGCTATAATAACTGGGCTACACATAGTTCTTGGTGGTATTTTATGAATTAATAGCAATTGTGTTGATACAGAAAGGATTTTCATCATACAGGGTGACAGAGGAATTTTCTGCCAAGTGCACTAATTTGCCAGGTTAGATTTTCTTTATGAAAATTACACTGTCATTTACAGTGGCTATCCATGCTGTGTTGGTTTTATTTCTTCACACAAGTCCTTACTGAATAAAACAAAAAAAGAAGCAAGAAACATGTAGCACCTGACAGGTGGAACCTAATTCTGTCTGCAATACTTTTGAACATAAGAGAGAGAGAGCACTTTAAAGACATTGATAAGTGTATGCAACAAACAGTCATCCACACACCCAAAAATGAAGAACTGTCATGGTAAAGGTTTTCTTACAGTCTCACTAGAGTAACATGCTGATGTTAGCAATGACCTCTGAATGCTCTTTTAAAACTCAACCGTAGGCCTATAGAATAACAATAAATTTTCAAATTGAGAGTTAAATAAATAATACTGCTCCTACTTTGTTGTTGATTGGATCTTATACGTAACCTTGTCCTGTCAGTAATTTCCCTTGCAAAGTGAACATTTTGTTACCAACATAGCACACCATACCCTAAGTAAAATCTAACTGAATACCCTGTCAATAGCCGAAGATATCAAGCATTTTCCAAAGCTCACATCAAACTTGCCTTAGTTTTCTGAAATGGGATTTCTCTTACAATATATGGAAATATGTATGTCTCGTTTTGTGTTGAAGACACTTATTACAACACCATTAAGTTTCTGATTTCGCATGTAGTAGGCCTATACTTATAAATGCACATTTGTAACAGTTTACTTTTGATAGTACTGGAGCAATGTTTGGTACACTTTACATTGCAGCTTTGAGGATTTGGTCTACACACTCAATTACGACCGATAACCTGTTTACAGTAGATTTAATATTTTAAAATACCGATAATTTCAGATATCAGTTACATGTACTGGGCAGTATTGACTTGTTCAGTGTGGTCCATTCTGGGCTAGTATATTCACTTTCACTGCATACAGAAATGCCGAAATTCACATTATTAAAGCAAAATGTTACACCCTAGTAGCAAGCTGTATTCCCAAATAAATTTAATGAACTTTTTCGTCAAATCCGACGGGTGGTATCCCTATCTTCAATTGACCCGTTACGGCATAATTGGAGAAATTTACTTCGTAGTTATAATCATCAGGATGCTGTCATGAACTAAAGAAAATTTTCCGCAAATCAAGCAGTTTTTCAAATTTAATATAGAACTGTATTAGGAATAAACAAAACGATCACATTACGTTTACTTTTATGTTGCATTTAAAGACGCTCCACAAAACACTTACTGAAGCAACGTTATGTTTATAATTTTAACTTCAATATTCACTTCACACACGTTTAAGCACATATTTAATAATCCACTTTCACTTCATACACTGTTCATAGTAGCTTTGAAAATTACGGCTACATTTCCAGGGCACAGATTTATGTAATAGCATATTAATACACAGTACATTTAGTTATGTGTGTTTATTGCACGATTCGGACGATAACTTTTGCCATTACACAGCAATCACAATTTGAATCACACCAGATATACTATATACTGATAGATCGTTATTAGTACTGAGTAGAAATAACCATAACTGTCGGGTACTGGTATTTCTACGTAATATCAATAACTGTCCGTTCTCAGTAGTGGCTACTGAATACTGACTACTCAGTACTAATAACGATAACTGTAGAGTATCGCTACCTAGTAGAATTCACGGAATACTCATAACGATAACTGCCCGATAACTGCTCAGTAGCGCTACCTAGTAGCAGTATGAGTAAGCCTGTAGCAATGCCATCTAGAAGTGCTCAGTAGCGCTACCTAGTAGCAGTATGAGTAACTGGAAGTTAGTGGAAAAATACCGTGCAGTTATTTATAACCGTTAAAATTAACTGATAGAAAAGAAATACGATACCCATTATAACTGATATCGGAGAATAACCGTTTTGCCCAGCTCTACACACAACTGAAGATTGCAGCCGGCCAGCCGACTTGAAAAGCAACAACTGCTACAGCAAGCGGGCGCCTGGGTGTTAGAGCCGCGTCTTCTACGCCTGTAGATAAACCTTGTTCTTTTCATTCTCCATTCCGAGGAGTGGAGCGGGCTGTTTGAGATCCGGCCCATAATGAGTCGCGGTTCTATTCAGCCAATTATCAGACAAGGTGATAGTGGGGCAAAGGGGGATCCCAATTGGGAATAAGTGGGAGGGGCTTACCAGTTCCGGCATACGCCTTACAACCAAGGAAAACCTCCCGAAAACCTTGGTCGGAACCGGGGGATCGAGAGAACACGAATGCCCTCACGACAATATATAAAAAAAAAAAAAATAAAAAAATAAAACACAATTATTTAAATTGGCTCTAACAATTTATTCGCCTGCGAGAGAAGAATCGTTATTGTTATTTATTTTGTGTTCTTTAGGACCCGCAGCGCGATAATGGTCAGGAATTGGCATAATAATAAAATTAACCAAAACGCTGCTATATACCAATATTTATTTCAACACGACGGTCCCGTTTCGGCTTATAATGCTATTTTCAAGTGACATGTGGTATAAATGAGGTGGTATTTAGGTGGAATAAATTATTACGCTATAGTATAGCATAAAAATATAGAGCATTTACATTCACTTACTGGATTGTCTAGATGGCCTGACATACATATGACATTTAGCCGTCTGTATATAGACTGTGAAAATAAATTTTGATTTCGTATTTTGACAGTTAACACCCAGGATGTCGTATATTTCCAAAGCATGTAAGAAAATTTTATTGAATTTTTCGACTATGGAAAAAGTTCGGCTCAGTTTAGTAAATTCCATAGATAACGCAATCTAACAGTAAACTGAACATCTATGCATACTCATTCTCTGGAAACGTAAAATCAACTAAGGAAAATCGAACAAAAAATACAAAATTAATTTATATGTTTAACATAAAGCAACAAGGACAAGTCCATGTTCTGAGCACCTATAAATTCCTAGCATGCGTAATACTTCCAAAGATTATACAAATTCTAATACCGCAATTATGACGTTTACATGCTTCGTAAACATACCACATCGTATCTGTTAACTGACAAAATACGAAATCAAAATTGATTGAAAAAAATGTTCAAATGTTTGTAAAGTTTATGGGGTCATCAGTCCCTAAACTTACAAAGTACTTATGAACTAAATTATACTAAAGACAGCACAAACATCCATGCCCGAGGGAGGATTCGAACCTCCGACGAGGAAGAGCCTCGCGCATCGTTGCATAGCGCCTCAATGCGCTCGGCCGTTCCGCCGCGGCAAATTTAAATTTTACAGTCTATATACAGACGCCTAGATGCCATATGTATGTCAGGCCATCTAGGTGAATGCTCTATATTGTTATATTATACTATAGCGTAATAATTTATTCCACCTAAATACTACCCAAATTATAGGGCAGGTGACTTGAAAATGGCACTGTAAGCCGAAATGGAACCGTCGTGTTGAAATAAATGTTAGTATATAGCACGGTTTTTGATAATTTTACTATTATTGATACTTATCTTCATACATATTAAAGTCACTTGAAACCGGGACCGTCATGTTGAAATAAATATTGGTATATAGCAGCGGTTTGGTTAATTTTATTATTATTAGTATTATGACACTTCCTGACCTTTATCGCACTGCGGGTCCTAAAAAAGATAAAATAAATAATAATAATAATAATAATAACGATTCTTCTCTCGCAGGCGAATAAATTGTTAGAGCCAATTTAAATAATCGTGTTAAATTGATCACTGCTTTAAGCTATCCATCCACTTCAGGCATGGAAGGCGCGGTTCTAACGGTCAGGCGCCCACTCGGTGTAGCAGTTGATGCGTTTCAAGTCGGTTGAACTCTTCAGTTTTGTGCCTCTTGGTGTGGATTCGCCCGTTAAGATTTGGTAAACATGTCATAAAAGTGTTCGTATAGCGATCAAACTCAATGCATTTTTGGCCGTAAAGCGCCTCGACCAACGACCTATGCCCCAACGAGGTCATTGTATGCCCTATCTCGTGGTGGAGAACGGTCGAGTCTATCGTTAATGAAAACTGGGGGACGGTTACCGGTATAGGACTAACGCTTACGTGTCGATCTGAAAAAGCACCTTCCCCAGTATCTCACGTCAGCTGCAACTCGTGTTCAGATACAATACTCGGGCCAACCCCTGACCTGTACCTTGTGCCGTTCCACGGAACATTGCCGTGCGCAGTGTCCCCGCAACCGTCCCGCACAGCTACCACGTGACACCTACGAGCCCTCTGGGAGCAGAGTGGTCCCGTTAGTGAGTGACATTGTGGCGGCGAGGGCGACGGGACCGGAACACCGACCCCAGGTCTCCGTCACAACCGGTGGAACATATGGAGCAGCAGCTCGGACGCCATGACGTAGTTGCCGGTGACCAACAACAGGCGATGGAGGGGGTTGCGACGGAGGCAGGTGCCACTCTTGAGCAACCACAGACAGCCGCACCCGTCCCAGAGATACTTGGACCTTCCGTCTCGGTTGCTCGGACTCAGGAGGGTACATCCTTGTCTCCACCGAGCGAGCCCCGCGACGTGTCCCAGGAGCCAAAGAAACGCCGGCGTCGACATCAAATGCGCCGTGGCAGCACTGAGATGTGGAGCGACGTGAGTTACGGCACTGCTTCCGTAACGGACATTGCCTGAGAGACCGAGTCCACTGAGCCGCTGGCCACACAGTCCGATGTTCCTATGGACCAGTCATTAGGCAGCGATTCCAAAACTTGGCGACGCTGCTGGACTCCTCGAAGGAGCGAGTCGCGGCACCCAAGGACAGAAAGCCCCGGCCACTTACCAGATACAATTCCACTGTCTGGGTGCTTGGATATACCAGTTTTGCCATCGTTGACCTGAAGCTGACAGGATCGAGTACATGGCCTACCTTTGGGTGGCCCATGAAAAGATCAAGTTCCACCGAAGCTATCAGGATCGGTTTGCCAGTTACATGTCGGTGGCTCTCGTCCATGGATATCACATGGCTGTACCTCCCTAACAGTCAGCGTTTCGTCAATTGCGTTTGTCCATGGCAGCCGTATATCGCTGATATGCTACTCCCAGTCAACTGGGGGTCTCTGACCTCTCACTTCATTATATCTTGTCTTTAAGAAAACCTGCCTATTATGTAACCACTTGGGGTCCTTGTTCTGTTCTGTTTTCTAGTTTTGGTTCTTATGCCCAGTTTCCTCGTTACGAGTGATATCCTGGCAGCCAAGGAAGAGGGCGCTACTGCCATTCAAGGGTTTTCTTTCCTTCTTGTATTGTTTCTCTTATATTGCTTTACGATTATTGTTCTTTGTGCAGGGCTATGATTTGAATTGTTTTGTATTATGAAGACATTTTCTTTCTTTAGGAGATTCTGTTTCGTTCCTCATCGTTCTGGTGTGTGTATGAAAAAAAAAAGAAAAAAAAAAACACACACACACACACACACACACACACACACACACACACACGGAAAGCAACAACAGAAGCTTGCGAGTTATCAGCAACCATAAAAAAAGCGAGTAACTCGGGCGAAATAAATAAATAAAAAGTGATCAGGGCGGCGAGCAGCGAGCAGGTACTGCAGCCCGTCGGTTGCTCTCGCCGCAGTGTGCACCGACCCCGCCAGCTGATCAGCAGCAGGCGCGGCCGTCCGTCTCAGGAGAACGGCACCCGCAGGACGGGGACGCATTCGTCCCCGATCCGTGGGCTGACGATAAAGGGGCCCTCACACGGTCAGTATTTATTGCACAATACTCAGTATTGTACAATAATATTGACCGTCTGAGGGCGGTGTTGACGGTTTGCGCAATACATTGAAGCAGACTGCCGAGCTTTAAAAATATTGACGGTCGCTCAATACATTTCGCAGTATATTGTACCGTGTGAGGGCGATATTGAGCAATACACGGTAGTTCCCGCCGAGAATTTATGTTTTGCGGACGTGATATAGGTTATCCGGCGACGAAAATGAGCATGGGTTTTACAGGAAAGGCAGATGAGAGGAATTATCTGTTGAAGTGCATTCAGGTGAATAATTTCGTACTTATTCAGTTATTAGCAGTAAAAACAATTAGTAAAAGTGTAGAAAAATAGTATAGAACCTGTTTGTTCATTTTACAACCTTGATTAATTTGTTGTAGAATTACATCCTATACTAGTGTATAATGTAGCATACTCTCTTCGGGTTTACAGATCTCTGCCGGCAGTGTGGAAAATTAAATCCGACGAGTACATGAACCATGATTTAAAAATGAGGTCTACAATATCTTCCTTAAAGAATACCAGGAAAGGTACCCTTCTGCCACTAAGGAGGATTGAAAAAGTTAAGGAAAGGAAATCAGGTAGTGGACTTGAGGATGTTTATGAAAGCACTACGTGATACTATGAGGAAATGAAGTTCCTTATAGATCAGAAAACACTTGACTCATCATTGTCATCAATTTTTCACCCAACGCCGCCTCTTTCTCTTCTTTTTCTTCTTGCAGCACGTAGCAGTCACAATCGCAATACATGTGACATCAACGTCGTGAAGCGCCGACATGTTCCCGACATTGGCAGAACTGTAACTGACACGTACGGTGCATACATATTGCGCAATAAATATTGTGTCGTTCTTGGCCTCGCACTTTAGCGCAATATATTGACGCCATATTATTGCATCATAAATATTGAACGTGTAAGGGCTCCTAAAGGAGCCCCGAGACAAGAACGTGGAGCTTTAATGGACGGCCTGCTCGAGGTCGGCACCGATGGTTTTAAATTTGTTATCTTTATGTGGGTTTTGTCTTGTGTTCGGTTTTGTCTTTTATTGCAGTGCGTTGGGCCTTCCCTTCATTTGCCTTTCTCTGGGTTTACTGGATTGTTTTAAAAAGTTGTTTTTAAAATCGTCATTAGCCGGACTATTCATCTTGGTTTTTATTGCACATCAGATTTTTATGATCCCTATGTCTAAGGCCCCTGGGGCGGTTTCAATTGTAAGAATCAATATTAACGCCATAAATTCCGTATCGAAAGTGATAGCGTCAACCTCATACATACATGATAGTTCTTACAATATAGTTTTACTCCAAGAAGCCCATGCCCCTGTTTTATCGTCCATCCACTCTATGACGTCATTTACAACATAGATAGAGAACACTATTGTGGCACTTTGATTTTATATCGACGAGCGTTTTCCGCTTATGACGTCCACCTGCTGCCAAAAGGGCGTGAAATCTCGTGCATGATTAGGGGAATACATGTGGTTAATGTGTATGCCCCCTCGGATGAAGCGGAAAGGAGACGGGAACACGCTTCGCTATACCAACACGAGCTTACTCCCTTTTTAACCACCGCAAAACCCACCATTCTCGGCGGCGATTTTAATTGCGTAACTTAGGCAGCTGATCAGTATCCCAGGGCCGTCTGGTGTGCGGAACTTGTGAAATTATTGGCTGCCTAGGACATTCACGATTCTTGGCACCACTTCCACCCGCGCTACAGCGAGTACACACACCGTTATAACACTGGAACCAACCGCATCGATCGCGTCTCTGTATCTACACGGGATACTCTGCAAATCATATTTAAGTGCCTGGCAGAGGGTTCATCGAACCACAATTATACTATTTATCTCCCATTTCATTCTCGAATAGCGCGCGGGAAGAAAGAACACCTGAATCTCTCTGTTCGAGCTCTGATTTCTCGTATTTTATTCTGATGATCATTTCTACCTAGGTAAGTGGGAGTCAACAATATATTTTCGCATTCGGAGGAGAATGTTGGCGATTGGTGTTTCGCAAGTAGCCCACGCCGCAGCGATAAGCACCGTTGTTGTAATGATTCCCATCCCCGATCCTGTATCATTTCCGTAACGCTGTATCCCCTGCATCGTGACAACACGAAAAGAGCTGCCTTTCTTTGGTCTCTTTCGATGTCCTCCGTCAAACCCACCTGATACGGATCCCATACTGGGCTGCAATACTCCATAAATGGACGGACAAGCGTAGTGTATGCAGTTTCTTTTGTAGTTCTGTTGCATGTTTTAAGGGTTCTACCAATAAAACGCAGTCTCTAGTTCGCCTTTCCAACGATATTATCTACGTGTTCTTTCTAATTTAAGTCTGAAGTAATAGTAATTCCTAGGTATTTTGTGGAGTTTACGGCCTTCACATTTGATTGATTTATCTTGTAAACAAAGTTTAACGGATTTCTTTTCGTACTCATGTGGACGACTTCACACTTCTCATTATTTAGAGTCAATTGCCAATTTTTACACCAAAATGATATCTTATTCAGATCGCTCTGCAGTTGGTTTTGTTCTTCAAAGTTACTCGTTTACTGCCCCGCCTTCACAGTGTTGCGGTGGTTCCCGCCGCCTTCAGCAATCACTATGGTTTCGTGTGTGTGTTGGGCAGGGTCGAGGCTCCCCCTCCCCGCCACTGGAAACTAAACATCTCGAACCCAAGAGGCTTCGTGCCGAGGCCTCGAGAAACAGGACAACTACCTGTCGGTCCCCCGGTGGTGGGTGCGAGTAGCGAAGCCGCAGCTGCGTCAGACGGTGCAGAGGTACTGTCGAGAGGAGGCGTACCGGGGGAGGCAGAAGCTGTCATTCTACCAGCAATGCCTGATCGATGCGACACAGACACCGGTTGGTCCCGGCGAAAATCTTAGATCGCGCCTGAATCGGATTAAGGCAAAGGTGCTAAGCCTGCACCTGCGGCGAGCGAAAGGAGTCTTAGTGCGCAGCCGGTGCCATAGCCCGCTTGATGACGAAGACCCCGTCACCTACCGCCTTGCATAGAGGGCATCGTCACTGCTGCCAGAGTGTACCTTATGGCGCAGAACGAAATTTTGGCTTCACGGATATTTTAGTAACCTGCTCCAGCCAGATGCTGGTGCGGCTGATGCTACACAAGATCTAATGTTCCATATTTCTGGCCATCTCACCGACGCCGATCGGTATGAGTTGGTCGCACCTCTGTCCCTGCTTGAAGTTCGTGGCACACTCCATAGGATCCCCTGTGGGAAGTCCCCTGGGCCGGATGGACTCCCGTGCGAATTTTATCGTTGATACTGTTTGAATCACAAGTTTTAAAATAGGGAACATAAGTAGTGCCATAAAAATCACTAATAAATAAAGAAATAATACTACATTTGTCTTTCGTAGATTTCCTACGACACTGGGAAGGTATGTAACGCTACATTACATGAAAGTTTGTTTACGATTATCTTTTTGCCTGCCGGTATTTACCGAAGAATTTCATTTTTCATTAAGAACCAAATATGGCTAGAAGTCTAAAAGAGCTGAAGTTTTAGCTATAGGCGTTCCTTTTCTAATCAGGAACCTTGAGGTTTGTTCCTGTGAATCAGTGAGTTTGGAACGTAAGAAACTTGATGGATTGCAATACCTACATTATATAACGTACCAAATCAGCTACCACAGTTGTAGGTTAAGGAAAAACCTCACAGACGTGGCAATAAAACGTCGCAAAAAGTAAACCTGTTTAACAAAAAAGAAGAAATGAGATTCCAAAATTGTTTTTATATCTGTCCCAGAAATGGAACGAATTTTCAGGAAATTCCCTTTTTAAGCTAACGTAAATAGACTAAAAATACATGCACGTATAAGAAAGACGAGTGAAGCATAAAAGTGTGTGGGTCATTAGACTCCACACAGCATTCTTAACTGTCGAAGAAAACGCCTGTCACAGTAAAAACAGACCGTAACAGAAATTTATATTTCCCACATATTTATAAGCTCTTACTTTCATTGGAGTAAACTGTACATATATTCGTAAGTATTTCTTCATGAATAAGTTGTTGCTTATATAAATGAGTGATTGAGATTTTGCTAGTGCTTCGAACACAAACATTGAAATACCTGTCTCGTAAATTAGGTAGAAAAATAATGATGATCTCTTTACGGCGCCTTGCACACAGGTAGGACTGGTAGTGTCCGTCGGCAACAACTTTCACTGTAGTGAGTCTCGCGTGTGTACCTACGCCCACTCCAAATGTAACACGATTCCCGAACTGAACGTTCAGCAGATGAGTCAAATTATGTTAACTAATTTTCCTACAGAAAAATAGTCCAAATTAGCAATACGAATGTAAAACTGCTGTTTTATGGTCAAACAGTTCAGCAGCACGGAATAGCACTCCAGCAAAGAAAGTTAACGGGATATCCTGCCTTATACCTCAAGCACAGGTGATATATATAAATATCAAATAAATGATGTTACCCAGAGATATGTCTCCATATCTGTTAAAGATATTTAACTGAAGTAGAAGCATTAAATAAAAATTTAAGCCGAGGCCGGGAGTCGAACTCGGGACCTACTGCTCACTAGGGAGAAATGGTTAATGGATACAGCGACTGCGCGGGCGGTCTTACGGCACGCCCCTTTCCACTACATAGATTTCATCTCTGCCCCATCTTCCCTTATAAACACACATCAGCGCTCTTGGCTTTTTTTTTTATATCTTTCTACAATATCATAATTGGATCTCCTCCTAGAACGTAAACCAACTCAAAACACACATCAAATTATTAAGGTGTCTGCTAGTGAGCAGGAGGTCCTGGGTTAGAATCCCGGCCGCAGCATATATTTTAATTCAATGCCTCTACTTCAAATTAACATCTTTAGGATCTTGTCCAAAATTCTGTTTCATTTTTTCTTCTTTTCTTTTTAATTACTCTGACCGAGTAATATGCCTCAGTATAACTTTCCCATCTGAACGTAAGCTTTCGTTTCCTAAATTTACGAGATGCGTACTAATTTCAGCCGACTCGAAGAATACGGAGCCACACTATGACAATAGAATGACTGTACAATCACAGACTAATATACCGGGTGATCAAAAAGTCAGTTTATCGGGTGATCAGAAAGTCAGTATATATTTGAAAACTTAATAAATCACGGAATAATGTAGACAAAGAGGTAACAATTGACACACATGTTTGAAACGACATGGGGGTTTATTAGAACCAAAAAAGAATCAAAGTTAAAATGTCCGAAAGATGGGCCTGGACAGCGAAACGTCATCGACTACGCCTGAAAATCGTGCATAGAAGGAGCCGTAATGAGAGAGAGAATCAGATGCACCAGCAGTCGTAATATATTGACGTTACCTGAAAAGGCGCTTTTAGTGAAGCTGTATTATCAAAATGGCGAATGTGCTAGTTCAGCGTTACGCTCCTGTCGTCATAGGAAGGGGATTCGAACGGGTAAAGGTCCATCGACAAATCCACCTGTGGCGGGTAGTTCAGACGACAGACCCCGTAGTGGATGACCAAGCACAAGGCTTAATGCTGCTGAGACTTCAGGAAGAAACGGAGACTGTAGCGGGTCGTCTATGCACGGGGAAGTCAGTTCTCGTGCAGTCGCACCGGCGTTCCATACACTACTGTTTGGTTGGCAAGTAGGCGTAACCTCCGATGCTATCCATACAAAATCCATCGGAATCATGAACTGTTATCTGTCGATTTAGTGAAGCGGAGGGCATTTGCGGTGTGGGCGTTTCAGAAGATGGCGGAATATGACGATTAATTGAGTAAAGTGTTGTGGACCGACGAAGCTCATTTCACGCTCCGAGGGTCTGTCAGCGCCCACACTGCAGAATTTCCTAGAACTGTCGTGGAAAATCCATTGCACGACGAGATAGTCACGGTATGGGTGGAATTTACCACATTTACTGTTATCGGGACTTTTTTCTTCGAGGAACTGCGTGATTCTGGTTTTGTGAATGCTACCGTGACGGGTGAGAGGTACGCCGATATGTTACAGAATCGCATCGACCCAGCCTGGCTGATAAACACCTGCTGGAACGTACGATTTTTATGCACGATGGCGTTCCACCCCATATTCCTAGACGTATGAAAGATCTCTTGGCCGCGTCGTTTGATCGTGTGCTCAGCCGCCACTTTCGTCAAGCTTGGTCTCAGACCTCAGACCGTTCGATTATTGACTTTGGGGTTAACTGAGATCGCAAATGGATCGTGATCGACCGACATCTCTAGGGATGCTGAAAGACAACATCCGACGCCAATGCCTCACCATAACTCCGGACATGCTTTACAGTGCTGTTCACAACATTATTCCTCGACTACAGCTATTGTTGAGGAATGATGGTGAACATATTGAGAATTTCCTGTAAGGAACTTCATATTTTTATGTCTTAATTTATTACGCAAATTATTGCTTTTCTGATCAAATAAAGCATCATCTGTCGGACTTTTTTGTTCTAATGAAACCCCAGTCGCGCGATCGGGTGGTATGACACTGTATTGTCGATCACGAACGAACGCTGGTCGCCGCGTGTAAGTACCCCCTGAATAGTAGCGTTCGCGCCCTCCGGGTGAACTTAAAACGTCACATTCCGACATATTTGAATATCTCGGGAGTTGCAGCGCAGGTGCAATACTCTAGACCAGAGTGTCGCGTAATAGTATGAAGGGTGTCGTGAGACTAACAAATTTATGACTCTAAACAAAAATACCTGTCATAAAATAACACAAAATTTCCTTCTCTTAATTCAATGCACCACAGATCACGTATTAAAGGAACGATCGGTGCACATTAATTGCGCGCTCAGCCGCTAGGCGGCAGATCTGCTTCAACATCAGTAACGCAGGGCTTTAAACAGCAGTAGACACTCAGCAGCTGCCAGTTGCCAGATTTCAGCAATCTGAGTTTGCGCAGACCTGCTGCTGATGATAACAGCTCTTCCCATGTGCAGTTTGCTGGAACTGGCAGCTGCTTTAACGAACTTTCACTGTAGTCTGCTTTCCTTCTCAAAAACCTGCTCCTGAGCGTTTTTTCAATGGATTTATCGAAGTCAAGTCATCCACGGTAGCGTTTCTTAAATTAAATGTCAATCAATGACACAGTGGCTGTAAAAGCTGTCACAGATTGTAAAAACAGTCACAATTGTCCACTGACTAAAGTTATTCAGTAGCGTTGTTTAGTATGGAGTATGGCAGTGTGATTAACGGAGAGTATTATTTTTAACTGCAGTGATCGTTGGTTCGAAACCTGGTATGCGTTAATACTTTTTTTCTCAGTTTCCTGTATGTAAGAGATTCTGGGACCAGAAATGAAAGTTATAATCTTTTTTGTCACAAATATTTATCCATTTTTTCCGAATATACCGGGACTTCCGAGTTCGTGGTAAAGCAAGAACGTAACAATAGAACTTAAATAATAATTCATTACTTGTCATAAATACATCCTTTTTATTTCTGGAAATAATGTAATGATATTGAACTGAAACGGAACAGCCACTGCGCTGTCTAAATAAAAAATCCGAGCAGCTAAATTCAAGATACAGTTTTCAATCAAAATTCAGACGTCCAAATGTTTCTAGAGCTTATGGGACTTAACTACGGTGTCTACGGTGTCATCAGTCCCTAAACTTACAAACTACTTATGAACTAGCTAATACTAAGGACGGCACAAATATCCATGCCCGAATGGGGATTCGAACCCCCGACCGTAGTGGTCGTGCAGACCGTGACTGGCGTTTTCAATCGATCCAGCAAAACCTTATCTGGCCTTGACATCTACACACGACAGCGAAAAACGGTTTCCGAAATTCCGTTTTCGTGTTTCGGAAGTTGGATCGCATGTAGAAGAAGCAAGTATTACTGTGTGAGTTAGGCATTGTTGTATGCGGTGTTACTCTTTTGTAGATCTCCGTAGTTCCTAATGTTTCCTTTTCTTGCGATGAGTGTACGTAATTGCTGCCGTCAGGATCACCATTAAACATGTCAATGAGTACGAGGACTTCAGTTTCGTTTATAAACTACATTTAAGCGATACTTTATTTCCGACCCCCTCCTCGCTAGAACCATCTAAATATCTTATATATAAAGCAGAGTGTCCGTATATTTGTACGTGTTGCATACAAATCTACAGTTTTGTTCCAATCTCTATGAAATTTTGTACACGTAAGCTTCCATCCATGAGGACGTTCGCCGTATGTGTATTAATCACATTCGATATATAGTTCACGAGATATGACGTCATAAATAATGATATGCGCGAAAAACTGCTGCCTTTTGCGACAATGCTGCTCATTTTCTCATAAACCATTGGACCGATTTCAACCAAATTTAGTATACACATTCCTTTCCGTGAAGTAACAATCGCTCCATGGTTAACAATCACATACGGTACATGGTTCAAAAGATATTATGTCATAACCCATAGAAATCGCAAAAAATTCCATATAATGCGGCGAGACTTTCGAATACACTGTATGAGAATGACAGTACTTATACGACTTTCAACAAACTGTAAACATAATTTCAAACCTTTATTAAACTTTTTATCGCTGGCAACCATAGTAAAAAGATGAAAAGAAAAAGGTTTCTCGCTTACTACTTTTCCGCAGTTTATGGAGTAAAACTATCGCTCTCGGTATGACGTTACAATTTGTAATTTGAACACTACAAATTGTAGCGACAGAAAATTTTACAGACAGTAAATACATATATAGTTGAATGTACCTTCTAAATTGTATCACAGTAAGACAGTTCATGAGATATGAGCACGTAAACAGTAACGTTCATGGAAAACCGCCCCATCGCTGACTAAGTTTTAATCTATTACTTCTTTACTACTAATTTTATTCCCAACAGATTTTACAGATATATAGCCCTAATACAAATGAATATACACCTGAAAAATGGCAGGATTAAATAAATAAATAAATACCCGGGCAACGCCGGGTTTTCAGCTAGTGTAATTATATTAGTGAAACGGTGTCGCGCAAAACTGTAAGCTATACAAGGGCGTCGCCATTAGGGTAAGTTTGAAAAGCACTGCTCTAGACAGCCTCTGAGTGTTCTAAAAGGCGGCCTGTTCAGCTTCCTCGGGAAGCAACCGCGGACAACGGTGCGCACATGCTCCCGCTTTTGAGTGAGGTTGTCGCGGGCACGGCTATGCAACCCCGCGCTGCGGAGTCGTCGCAGCCCCCTGCGCAGGACCCGGTGACAGAGGAGAGGAATGACAGTCGTGCCGCCGAGCGAGCACAGGCTATGGAGGTCTCAGACGCCATGGCTTCGGACACTGTGGTTTCGCCCTCCGTGGTTTCGGACGTCGTGGCTCCACTTGACAAGCAGGCAGACTCCGTTCCCGCTACGACGGATGGGGAAACTGCCGACCGAGAGCCGGTTGAAGGCGACGTGCAGGCGCCGGGCCTGCCTGAGGACCCTCCTGAGGGCTCTAAGGAGTCCGGCAAGCGTCGTAACAAGCGCCGTCGTAGCAAAGGCAAGGAGGCGGCCGGGGATGCTGAAAGTTATCCATAAGAAAAGGGGGTGTTTCTCTTCATCAATGAATGCGTCACTGATGTTTCTATGACATACAATTCTGTTAAGTGAAAGCTGTTCATAAGATAATTTATAATCAGTAATTGGTATTGTTGATCTGCACTTGTATCATAACACGCCAATCTGACTGAACAATTATCAAAGTGAATAAAGATGACTTTCAGCAACAACAAAACAAAACAAATCCTGATAGTGTAACTTTGTTAATAGAATATGAAACTTGACCTCTGGTAAGAAAACACCTGTATCATTACATATGACTTTGAACAGTACGATGCAAGCGTGGTGCTGAAGAGACAGATTGACTTCGTCTTGAAATATTTGTTTCAATGGTTAACACTGTATGTCTTTCTGGCCTACCTGTGCGCAAGGAAACAGAGTGTGCTATTGCTCTCAACTCTACTGCCACAAGCATGCTGCTGCTGCTAAGAGAGAAAACTAACTACTGAATTCGCGAAGGTGCTATACGAATTCACTTACTACAATAAAAACAAATTTCATCCATGTTTGTAGAAGAACAATTAATGGGGTTTCATGGGTATATGGATAACTTGAAGTAGATAGGAAATGCATTAAAGTTGAAATCCTCTATATTGAACAAGACTCTAAACAATGTTGTACACAAACTGTAAGATAGTTACAAGGGAATGCTTTACACCAAACCAAGACCCTGAACAATGTTATACAAAAACTGTAAGGTAGTTACAAGGGAATGCTTTACACCAAAATGTAGTTTCTTCACTTTCTGCACTCTCAAAAAGAGCATACAAAATTCCTACAGTACAAACATGTATCATATCTACGCAATGCGGACAATAATAGCAGCATAATGCTTCTTACCTCTAATCTTCATTCTGTCAAAGTATATATCAGATTCAATTATTTTCTTAACATTTTTATACATAGAAAAATTCATTAAGAAATGTGCCAAATTCATGCTGTGATATACAACTTTATTCTTAGACTGCCTGCAACATTCTCCTTGCTCACACTTCCGAGTCCGGACGACAACCACCACTGCACTGCTACTCCTTAAACGCGGGAACGCGCGCCAACCAAAGATGCTCCCCGCGGAGCAAAGATATGAATCGCAGACCTCAACCTTACATAGCTACCTTTCAATGCGAGCGCCTCTGTTATCGAGAGTGACACCGAGTCACAGCCTCAAGTGCCCCAGGCATCTCAGTCGCAGGCCATTCTATCTCAGGCACCTCAGTCCCCGGCGCCTCAGTCTCAGTCTGACGAAGCGGCCGCCGTAGGCACACTCCGCCGTCAATTCCAACGCTTCATGTTCCAATGTCAGGCGTGTGATGGAGCCCCTTAGGCAGATAGCGTCCAGATCTGGAAGGAATTCCAATGTGCACTCGGTGTGTTTGCCGGGGGGCCTCATCCGAGATGTGGAGGCGGCCTTGCCGGCGGCTATCGAGGGTGCGGGGTGCAGTCGACTGCAAGTCGTAGCTCACGTCGGCACCAATGACGCTTGTCGCTTGGGTTCTGAGGAAATCCTCAGGTCCTACGAGCGGCTGGTGGAATTGGTGAAGGCTGCTGCCTTCGCACGCGGGGTGCAAGCAGATATGTCGATTTGCAGCATTGTTCCCAGGGTTGCTCGGGGTCCTATGGTTTGGAGCCGAGTGGAGGGTCTGAACCAGAGGCTTCGCCGACTCTGTGACAGTCATGGCTGCAGATTTCTGGATCTGCGTTATCGGGTGGGGAATTGTAGGGTGCCCCTAGATAGATCAGGGGTGCACTACACTAAGGAAGCGGCTACTCGGGTAGCAGAGTGGAGTGCGAGCTACTTTTGGACACATTCTCCGAAAACTGTCTTGAGCAGTTAAACCGGCAACCCACGCGCAATGGAAACATTCTAGACCTTATAACCACAAACAGGCCTGACCTTATTAACGATGTCTGTGTAGAGACAGGAATTAGTGATCATGATATCGTCATAGCGTCGATGGTGACCAAAGTTCATAAACCAGTCAAGAAGGCTAGGAGCGTGTTTTTGTTGGGAAAAGCCGACAAGCAAATGTTACGATCGCACTTAGAAAATGAATGGGCATCGTTTAATTCTGGGACTATGGATGTAGAGTACTTGTGGACTAAATTTAAATGCATTGTTAATGAAGGGTTAGAGAAATATGTGCCAGTAAAGACGATTAAGGATGGAAAAGATCCACCGTGGTATAATAATAATGTTAGAAAGCTGCTGAGAAAGCAAAGGCTGTTGCACTCTCGATTCAAAAAAGAACACGCAAATGATGACAGGCAAAAGTTAGTAGAGATTCGTGCGTCTATAAAAAGATCGATGCGTGAAGCATACAATAATTATCACAGCCATACCTTAGCAAAAGATCTTTCCGAGAACCCGAAAAAATTCTGGTCCTATGTAAAATCGATAAGCGGGTCAAAGCCCACTGTCCAGTCACTAGTTGATCATTTCGGGGCAGTAATAGAAGAAAGCAAACGGAAAGCAGAAGTTCTAAATTTAACCTTTAAGAGATCTTTCACGCAGGAGGACCGCACAAATATACCATCATTTGATCAACGTACTAATTCCGAAATGGGGGACATAGCAATAGGTATTTCCGGTGTAGAGAAGCAGCTGAGAGAGCTAAATACGAAAAAGTCTGCTGGTCCGGATGGAATACCAGTTCGGTTTTACAAAGACTATTCTGCGGCATTGGTCCCCTACTTAGCTTGCATTTATAGCGAATCTTTAATTCAGCGCAAAGTTCCTAGTGATTGGAAAAAAGCGCAGGTGACTCCCGTGTATAAGAAAGGAAAGAGAACTGATCCATACAATTACAGGCCAATATCGTTGACATCAGTTTCATGTAGAATTTTGGAGCATATTCTCAGTTCGAATATAGTAAATTTCCTTGAAACGGAAAAGCTTCTTTCCATGAATCAGCACGGGTTTAGGAAACATCGTTCATGTGAAACTCAGCTTGCCCTTTTCTCACATGACATCTTGCAAGCCATGGATGAAGGGCAACAGGCGGATTGTGTTCTTCTCGACTCCAGAAAGGCGTTCGACGCGGTGCCACACTGCAGACTGCTAACGAAGATACGAGCTTATGGAATAGGTTCACAGATTTGTGACTGGCTGGAAGACTTCCTAAGTAATAGAACGCAGTACGTTGTTCTCGACGGCGAGTGTTCATCAGAGACGAGTGTATCGTCAGGCGTGCCCCAGGGGAGTGTGATAGGACCGCTATTATTTTCTATCTATATAAATGATCTGATAGACAGAGTAAGTTGTAATTTGCGGCTGTTTGCTGATGATGCTGTGGTGTATGGGAGGGTGTCGTCTGTAACTGACTGTAATAGCATACAGGTTGACTTAGACAAAATTTCTAGTTGGTGCGAAGAATGTAGAAAAATGTAAGGTGATGCGCATGAGTAGAAAAAACAATTCTATAATGTTCGAATACAGCATCAGTAGTGAGCTTCTCAGCGGTCGCGTCGTTCAAATATCTAGGCGTAACATTGCAGAGCGATATGAAATGGAACGAGCAAGTAAGGACAGTTGTGAGTAAGGCAGACAGCCGACTTCGGTTTATCGGGAGAATTTTGGGAAGATGTACTTCACCTGTAAAGGAGACCGCGTATAAAACGCTTGTACGACCACGTCTTGAGTATTGCTCAAGTATTTGCGACCCGCAGCAGATCGGTTTGAAGGTAGACATAGAGGCGGTTCAGAGGCGAGCAGCTAGATTTGTTACCGGTAGGTTCGACCAATGCGCGAGTGTCACGGAAATGCTCCGGCAACTCAATTGGGGATCGCTGGAAGAAAGACGACGTTCTTTTCGTGAATTTCTGTTAAGTAAATTTAGAGGGCCGGAATTTGAAGCTGAGTGTAGTACGATCTTGCCGCCGCCTACTTACATTTCGCGTGGTGATCACAAACACAAGATAAGCGAAATTAGGGCTCGTACGGAGGCATATAGGCATTCTTTTTTTCCTCGTTCAATTTGGGAGTGGAATAGGAAAGGAAATGCCTAGTAGTGGTACAATGTATCCTCCGCCACGCACCTTACGGTGAATTGCGGAGTATGTATGTAGATGTAGATGTATATGTACCCTTCCGATGTTAAGGAGGTACTGAAGAGAAGTCCTCTTGGCAAATCTCTGGGGCCAGATGGACTGCCTTCGGAGTTCTGTCTGTCCATCTGCGACCAGTTGGGGCCGAAATTAACATCTACGGTAAATGAGGTGCTTGGTGGTATGACGATTCCCCCAAATTCTTGGAGAGTCGAATTGTCCTGATCCCCAAGCTTCAGGGTCGTCGTCGAGTGCAAGACCTTCGCCCCATCACATTAATAAATGCGGACTACAAGCTCATTGCCTGGTGTGTGGCTTGGAAAATTAAGGGGATTTTGACGACGTCATAAGCCCTTACCAGGCATGCAGGGTAACTCGCCGCAATATATTCCACACTTCTGTCGCCAGGATATCTGCGAGTGTCAGTTCTGTTGATTTTTGCAACGCATTTGACCGTATTGGTAATGCGTACTTACTGAATGTGTTCGATCACTTGGGCTTCGGCCACCGTTTTCTGTTGTTACTAACATGTTGACCATCAATGGTTATCCCACTCTGCCTAAATAAGGTCGATCGGTGCACCAAGGATGCCCGTTGTCGATGTTTTTGTTTGTCTTGGCAATTGACCCGCTATTGAGAGCTTTGGCTAACAAATGGCTCCCCTCAGGGGCTCAGCATTAATTTGCTGAGTACGGGCTTGGCGAACCCGGGGTCCTGAGCTGTGGGCTGTGTCGCGCCAACAGTCCGCTACACCGTAAGCTCTGTGCGTGCTTCAACGACCATCGTTCGGCGCTAAGCTCGCCATCACCGCTCCTCCCCTGGATATTGGTATCCCAGAACTTTTTACTCTTCTCATTTTGTGTTGTCTGACCTGCTTTATTCGTATGTTTTAGAATGTGCAGAGTGGTTGGCTCATCCTTTATTATCCTCGTGATCAGCCAGCCACAACATTCTGCTGTAACTTTTTAGTCCAATTATCTTTATTTACTCTTTGAGTTTTCTTCTTTGTGTGTCATGAACTCAATGCTCCTTGTCATTGTGTACCCATTGTGCTTTCTCTTTTGTGTGTTTTAATGATCGTCTTTTTCATCTTGCAAAGCGCCACATTGGCTTTGCTTGCAACAGGGGACTGATGACCGTGCAGTCTAGTCCCCTCTAAACAACAACAACAACAACAACAACAACAACAACAAATGGCTGGGTGCTGGTTCATACCGTCCCCATGAGGTGGGTTGCATACGCCGACGACGTGGGCGTCGTTTTCACCAGGGCAGTGTGTGGTGTCGCACAAGTACAAAGTGCGCGCCACCTACTTTCGCCGCGCGCCGCCATGCACGCACGGCGCGGCGTTCTCACAACGACAGCCACGAGCGCCCTCTGCGACAACGCCGCTCGGGGCCACCACTGAAGGACATCGGTCACTTCGGACTGAGATAGCAACCAGTTAGGACCTTCGTAATCAGATAGGCACCATTGAAGACTTTGCTATCGTACAGGCACTAGGCAGGCCTCTAACAACTGTGTATCAACATTCTGCAGTACTATGTAAAAGTTAAGTATTGTTACATTCTGTGCAATATATATCTCTTTCTAATTTACTCGAGTGTTTATAGTTCTGGCTGCTCCCCTCCGTACCTGCACCAGCGTGTCGGTCTCATTCCACTCGGCCACCGACACCTACGACGAGGCTGGAATACAAAAGCGGCGACGAAGTTGGGACACAAAACAGTGGACATTGACATGATTCGGACAACCCTTCGTTTATACGAGTGCGCATCCGGTGCCACTATCAACCCCCATTGGTCGAGGTGGTATCACCTCTCCGCGGCTGTAGTACCGTATCGTCGAGGAGCAGCGGATACTGGGTGTTATTTTCATTCGTGGGCCGAAACTTGCCGGAAAATTCTCACCCTGATCCGTGGAAAGTGTAGAGACAACAGGACACGACGGCTAGACCTCCTCCAGAAGGTTTCACTTATTAACGACCACATCCTAGCTCGTGCCTGGTACGTGGCACAGCTCCTTAGCATCCCTAAAATGATGGGACGTACCATATTTCGGGTGACCTTGTGGCTATTATGGTGGTACCACATCGTTAAAGTTAAGGCTGAGAGGCCTGGGCCTGGGCCTAGTCCACTTCTATAACAAGTGCATTGCCCTTCTCATTAACAGAACTGACCCGTTGCGGGACATGAACCCACAGGGACCGACGGCGGCTTTGTTGGAAGCTTATCGCCTGCTGTCTGAGAGGCCGCTAATCATGCCACTTCTTATTCAATATAAGATGTCCCACATCCAGGACCACTACTTTAATCGTAGCTACGTCTTTCGGGTGGCGACATCACAGCATCATACGGCTCGGCTGACATATATCGCGCTTTTAGGACAACCACCAGTCCATAAATCAGAGGCCCGTTACCCTGACGTCAACTGGTCGCATGTATGGGTTAATACCTTACACCCACTCCTGCCGACCGAAGTCCGCGGTCTTTGGTACAAGTTGGTGTATAATGTCCTACCCACCAACCAGAGGATGTGTGACATACACCTGGTCGCCTCTGCAGATTTTCCCCTGAGTCAGAGCCCTGACACTCGATGTCATAGGTTTGAATGTCGCCGGGTTTCCGTTGTGTGGGCACTTGCCTGGGGTATATTGGCGCTCATAAATCGTACCACCCCCTAATATGACTGCTGAATGATTTACCATTCCACATTTTCGACTATTTTTCCAGACGAAACACAACTCTACTATTTGGATCTTAGGCTATTCTCGAGCGCAAGCTTTCCACTGCTGTCGTGTTCATGGCATATCTCTAAACAGCCCACAAAAAGATGAGATTAACCACGAAATATAGGGAGTATTTTGCGAAATTTTTATCGGCAGCGCTTGTCCACAGATACCAGTCGGCTCTTGGCCGGTAATGGTGTCATGTGGCACTTATATCGCGTTGGCCGATAGTCGTTGACAGTTTCTCACCATAGACTATCCGCCCGTGGGATGTGGTGATTGTTTTGACATTTATTTTTGCCACTGTGGCATGGCGGCTGATTTGTAATTGCGATCTCCGGTCGCAGAAGTGGGTACCCGAGCGGCTTTTATTTACCTTTGGTTTTCTTCACACGGAATTTCAGATTGTTGGGCGAAGTTTACCACATTCAAACCTTTTACGTTCATTTTATATGTTCTTCATTTAAGATAATGTACCCGCTGGTGGAAGGTCGTCTATATTTTTCAGCACTCTTTCTGTTCTCAATCGTTTCTTCCTTGGGCACGAAGAAAATGGACATGTTCAGTCCGACTGGGTAGGTTTATTTCTCTTCTGATTTTCCACGAAGGGTGTTTTCTTTTCTTCCCTCTTTGGACGGGCTTATGTTTTGTCTTTCTCAGTTTTGTTCACTGTTTAGAAATAATAATGATAATAATCTCAATTACTTCTCTGTTCCAAGCATTAGCTAAAATCAAGAGACAAGAAAAAGTTAAATTACTACAAAGACAGCTTAATTAATACATTCTGTGATGCAACAACTTGATCACGAAAAATTATCGTCTCACAGGTCGAGGGAAAGAGGAATACCTAAACCCTGCTTTCTAACTGATGTATCTTACTTTTATATGATGAACATGTTTCCCTCTGTTGGTGGGTGCTAACTGCTAAGAATATATGGTCGCATTTTTAAGGGTCTCCAACCTCCCCTTGAACTCTGCCTACCACACAACATTGTTTAACAAACCGAAACGTTCTGGGACAAGAATATCTGGACCCTGATTAAAGTGAAATGAAGAAATGCTTCGTGCTTGGAAATGAAATATAAAGTCATCTCCTCTTTGTGGAATCACAATTTCCGTTGCTACGAATAAAGTTACAAACGGAGATGGAATTGCATTCCGAAGACAAAGTTTTCACCGATCTCGCCGCATCAAATATCTCGTTACTTTTAATGATTTCCACCGGAACTCGTACATCATTTCTGCAACTCTCCTGAATACCGAGACAATATTAAACGAGCTGCCGTTCTCTGTTCTCTAAATCGTCAGTTAATCCCATCTGGTGTGAATCCCACAAGGCGTAGCAATACTCGAAAATAGAAACTGAGCTTTATTTAAGATCGTTCCAAGAAAATAAAATCGCATGTTGTTTGGTCGAGCTGGTCCCTGCGGGATTTGGAGAGTAACTCGGGCGTCCAATTTTTGGTTGTCTGGAATGCACTGGACTCGCATTCGGGAGGACGGTGGTTCAAATCCACCTTCGGCCATCTAGGTTTAGTTTTTCCGTGATTTCTCTTAATCACTTTAGACAAATACCAGGCTCTTTCCTTTAAAAGGGCATGGCCGATTTCCTTCCCCATTACTAGTAGGGTGACGAGGATTGAACGCCAGGGTACCATTTCGCTACCTGGGCACACCCCAAACCTCAGGCCAGCGCACTCGGCCAATTGCCCGACCACCGATGTACCGTTACTCTGTTGATGACGTCACCCAAGAACCGTTACTTTCCCCCACCACCGCCCCCCCTCCAATGCTCACATGGGCCACCACCGCCCGCCGCCTGCCGCTGATTATTTATATTAATTATATATATTTATGACGAATTACAGCGTTGAAATGAATGAAATAAATCGCAATATGCAATGTTATGGCTTCACTGTACTCGGTTTAGATGAAATACCAAACTGTGGCGAATGAAAATTTGTGCCCTTCCGGGATTCGAACACGGAGTGGTCAACGCGTCTGCCTAGTAAGCAGGAGATCCCGGGTTCGAATCCCGGCCTGGCACAAATTTTCATTCGTCACAGTTTGGTATTTCATCTAAACCTAATACAGTGAAGCCATTAACATCGCATATTGCGATTTATTTCATTCATTTGGACGCTGTAATTCGTAATAACTATATATAATTGTATACAAGCCGAGGCTGGGCTCCTGACGACAATTAATTGTCTCGATACCTCATGGTCTGTTCTCCCTGATGCGGAAATACAGTATTGTGGCTGCGAGCATTATAGAATAAATAGGCTGTGGTATAGGAAACAGACAGCGTGGCGAATAGAGGTTTGTGTGTTGCGGGAGACGTGCAGGAAAGAGTCCTCTGCAGTGAAGCTGATCACTGTGTCCTCGGCGTCTGCCGGCGGACGGCGAGGAGGAAGGTTGTGCCGTGCTGTACGCTGCGCTGACGCTGTTTACGAGTGGTGAGTCGCTGCGCTTGCTGTAGCGGTATTCGTCTGTGCTGTACAGGAAATAAGAACGATTTCGTGATGACGCAACCGGTTGTTAAGGATAGGAAAGATACCCTGAGGTTCACGTTTGATAAGAACTTGCCCCGACCAAAATCGTTCGAAATTGAGGAATGGTTAGAGACTGAATTTAAACTAGGACTAGATGATATAATTGGGATCCATCTGTCGATTGTAAGCACCATGGTTTTCGTGAAATTAGCTCGATCTGATTTATGCTCGAAAATTGTCGAATCTTGTGGAGGTCAGACAAAGTTTAAATACAGTGACGGAAAAGTTGGCACTGTTTACGTTTCTCATGCTGGCTTTGGAATACGGACAGTTCGCATATTTGAACTTCCCTTTGAGATAACCAGTGAAGAGATCGACGACGTGATTTTTAAGTATGGCAGAGTTATTTCTAACGTTGGCGAGAGATGGTCCAATGCCCATAAATTTCCGGTACTACACGGAGTCCGTCAATTGAAAGTTGATCTACGGAGACACATTCCATCGTACATTGAGGTTTGTGGGTACCGTGCGATAGTTATGTACGATGACCAGCCTAAGACGTGTGCAGCATGTGGCAAAACAGGCCACGTGCGAGCCGAGTGCCTGCAGCGGCGCGTGGCGCAGCTGCCCGCCGGCGAGGCAGACAGGCCCCCCGTGTTGACATCCATGCCCGTGACGTACGCCGCCGCGGCGCGCAGACCCGCTGCTACAACTGCGGCCCCCGAAGTCAGCACGTTTTCTGAAGTACCTGAGGCAGATAACGTTGTGGAGACTGTAGAAACCTCACAACAGAACCCCTCTACGCATATTAAAACTCCAACATCTGCTGTAGTCGTGGAGGAACTGGTTTCAGATTTAATAATGGACACTAGCCCAACGACAGTGGTGACTCAAGAAAATCGTCAGGAAGAAGAAGCTACTTCTGCTACTCAGACGCCACCGAGCGCAGAGCTGACTATTAATCTGACGGAATTGACTGGCGAGAAAGACAAAAGCTAGAGGTTTCAACCAAAAAAGCCAAAGACCATGTTCAAGAAACAACTGTCGCTACAAAAGAAAGTGGAGCTTCTCCACAACAAAGTCCTACAAGAAGAAATAAGAAAAGGAGACTTGCTGCTAAGAATGCTGAAGAACTAGCACGTCCCTTGCGAGAAAAAGCTAACGAGATCAGCAAGAAGCAACGTGAGGAATCACTGAAGAATTCAGTTGCGAGCACGCAGCAATCCGAACTAGTGCAAGTTGAGAAACGATCATTGAGTCTTAGCCCACCGGACCATCTGCCACAAGGAAAAATGAAGCAGAAACCCCCTTGCGGTGTAAACGTTTCTTCAGAAATACGAGGTTCGAACGCAGACACCCTGAAGAGCAACCAGCACAAAAGCTGGGCAGAGGAACTCAATGAAAGGAATGCAGACGAAAAAATGGCAGATATTGTTACAACCGCGAAGCCCCTTGACCAACAAGAAGATGAACTGAACATGATGGATACAACTTCCTTGGAACAGATAAGTGGAACAGGAGATGTTTCTGACAGCACTTCATATGACGAATTTTAATATAAATGAATAACAATATGAACGCAACACAAGCTTTCAAAGTCGCCACGCTGAATATTAATAAGATACGCTCCTCCATCCGTCTCCAACACGTGAAAGATTTTGCGTACGCAGCCGAAATTGACATACTACTGTTGCAAGAAGTATCAGATATCAATCTAGATACGATACAGGGCTATAATGTAATCACCAACCCGGGCAACGGCGCAGAACTAGGAACCGCAATTCTAACGAAAGAAGGCATTCGTGTCGCAGAAGTAGAAAAACTCGTAAGCAGTAGGGGACTTGCGGCAACTATCAACAATACGCGTATTATCAACGTGTACGCACCATCCGGAAATAATAACAGGCGTGCGAGAGCGGAATTTTATAGAAGTGACATCGTTCCTCTTTTCCGTAACCATAAAAACCATATTATCCTAGCCGGTGACTTCAATTGTGTTCTTAGCCCTAAAGATCAGATACCAAACTGTAATAAATCCGTTGAACTTGAGCGTATAGTACAACAACTGAAATTAACCGACGCCTGGGAACATACCCACGGTGCGGCGCCTGGGTTTACTTACTTTACCAGTCATTCAGCCAGCAGGCTTGATAGAATTTATGTATCAGCTGATATGAAGGACCACATTCTCCAGTCTGAAGTGTGGCCCACCTGCTTCTCTGATCATGCGGCTTACATCACAACAATTAATTTGCAGAAACAAGAGACTTACCGAGCTAGAGGCTTATGGAAACTCAATATCTCACATCTGCAAGATGAGGAATGTCGCGCGGTGATCACCAATGTCTGGCAACAATGTGAGAAAAGAATACCGTCATACAGCTCGATCACAGCTTGGTGGCTGCAGTGTGCGAAACCAAAGTTACGGAAAACGCTGATGGAATACTCACGACAGAGGAACTTTTGGTATAAAAATACGACTGAATTTTATTTTCAGTGTCTTAGGGATTTGTACACCATGGACGAACAAATGATAGACAATTACATAAGGATTCGGAAAATCAAAGCAAAAATTTTAGCTCTAAAACGGAAGCAAGCGGAAGGTTTTTAAAATACGGTCTAGAGTGCAGAATAATATAGACGGGGAAGAACCGTCAATATTCCACGTTATGCGTGAAAACAAGAGAGGGAGTAGAAAAATCCTGACAGAACTTAAGTTACCTAATGGACAAACTCTTACGAAACAAAATGAAATTAAAGATGCAATTCATAACTACATATCGGAACTAATGTCACATAAACCCACTGATGAAAATATGCAGGATGAGCTGACGAGGAACATAACAGGTAGACTCACTGTGGAGGAACGAGGACATCTCACAACGGATATAGAAGAGGACGAGCTGAAAGATGCAATAGCGCGGAGTCCTAAAAATAAATCCCCAGGACCTGATGGGATCCCCATAGAATTTTACCAAGTGTTCTGGCCTATACTCAAGAGCAAATTACTACGTATGTGCAACGAACTTCTGACCGGCAATGTCGACATCCCAAAAGACTTCCCAGAGGGCGTTATAGTCCTAATTCCTAAGAACTCAACAAGCAAAGGAATTGAAAATTTACGTCCGATCACACTACTGAATAGTAACTATAAGATTTTCGCACGCATTCTGGCAAGAAGAATGAAATTGATCATGAATTCAATAACTGGCCAGTACCAAAAATGTGTCGGTAAAGACAGAAGTATCTTACAAAATATATGCGAATACCGGGATATCATATCAACTGCGGAATTCTGTCAAATAAAGTGTGCAATACTGTCGTTAGACTTTGAGAAGGCATTTGACAGAATTAATCATCAATACCTTCTTAATACCATGAAAGTAGTGGGGTTCTCTCCGGGTTTCCTGCGTATAATTGAACAAATATTACGTAATAGCGTAGCACGTATAATGATAAATGGACAATTAAGCCAACCGATTATGATGGATTCCTCTGTAAGACAAGGATGTCCCATGTCAATGGCGTTATTTGCCATTGCGATCGAACCTCTGCTTTCCACGCTTACACAACAACTACAAGGACTGCAGATAAACAGCCAGAAAATAGTATGTAACGCGTATGCAGATGATGTTGTCTTCCTGGTTGTGAACGAGCAAGAAGTGGCACAAGCTCTGCAGATTGTGCACAAATATGAACTGGCATCCGGAGCGAAGCTAAACAAAAGGAAGTCAGGCATTATGAATATAGGTAAAGGGAAATGCACGCGAAGTCTAGAACAGTTACCAGAAGTAGATCAACTCAAGTGCTTAGGGATTGAATTCAGGAATAATATCCAGCGTACCATCGCTATAAACTACAGACAACAACTTGCTAAAATACGTGCAGTTATCCAAGAAAACAGGCTGAGGCACCTTGACGAACTTCAAAAAACCACTCTTGTTAATGTATATATGACGTCGAAACTTAATTATGTTGCACAAGCCTTTCCCGTACCGCACGGCATCGCCAACAGAATCATGTCGGCATTGGGGAACTTTGTCAGCCAAGGCAATATTTTTAAAGTGAAGTTCAGCACACTCACACTTCCTACACAGAAAGGTGGACTGAACCTCACAGATGTCAACTATAAGTTAAGATCTTTGTATGTGTGCAAGACGTACAAGCTATGGAAAACGTCGCCCAACAGCCTCACGGCCCAGCTGCTAAATGAAATAGTTCCTGTCAGCGTACAACCTCCAATTAATGTACATCACATTCCGATTGGCTTTTATCATCTTAGACACTTTTTAGTCGAATATAGCTATATATCTTCGCAAATAACAGGACAGAAGATGATGATCGTGAAGGAAGTTTACAAGGAACTCATGAAACACAAGGAAAATAATGCCATCGAACAAAAATATCCTGTTTATGACTGGCCGATAATTTGGAAAAATATTCACGACCCCAACATTCCTTCTAAAGTAAGAGCCACATGGTACAAAGCTGTAAATCGGAAAATAACAACTAACGACAAACTTCATGCCATACATCTCGTCAACTCTCCCTTGTGTACATCATGCCATCTTACTGATACAGAAGAACACAGGCTGGTATGTGACAGTGTCAAGGACATTTGGCAGTTGGTCACACAGAAACTAGCGACGATCAATAGGACGACGCCTAATGTCTACAGACCATCAGACTTTTTGAACCCACAGGCAAATCCTTACCCCATGACCAAACGAAATGCCGTCAATTGGATAATAGGACACACAGTGAACTACATCATGACGTACGATAACAAGAGCAAGGAAGATTACTGGCTCTACATCACGACCCAGCACCATGCTCTAACTCGAAGAAAAAATTACAAAAAGCATTATGCATGTTTTCTGAGAAGAACAATCATCTGAAACGCTGATTGTAACAAGACATTCTTAATGGAATATTTAGCGCTGAAATTTTCGGCCGGTTGCGTAATTGGAGTTAATAGAAGACCGTTTTGCAATAAATATTGATTAGATGAGAGGATGAACAATTCGAATTCGATTATCAACGGTAAAATAAATTTCGACAAGACGAACTCCGATGGCATACACCGTGCTGAAAAAGGAACGCCTGTATAGATTGATGTGATTGATTTATCAGCCTTCATCAAGACTCCCTTTATTTCCATCTCATTTGCATCCATTGAAGTTCAGGAGGAAGGAGGAGGATCAATTTTTATTTATTTATTTTAGGTCCTGTTTGTATTTAATTTGGCTTTCGCAGAAGAACATTAAAAACAAAAACTTCGAAGAAGAAGTTTCAATTTGGTTTCAGAGCAACGTTTTCTTTCACAGACTCTAGAAGAAGGAGTCCTCACGACAATTTAACTCTTTTACAAGAAGAAATTTTATTTGTCTCTAAAGAAGAAATTAGCTTTTTCCTTTTAGGAATACAAGTACTATATCATAGCTACTGAAGCTAGCCGATGAAGGTTATTTTGGCGAGCGGAAGGACGGGTTGTAGGGGAGGATGGAGACCCGAAAAAAAAAAAAAAAAAATAAAAATAAAAAAAAAAAAATAAAAAAAAAAAAAAGGTGCGGAGTGGTCAACACGTCTGCCCAGTAAGCAGAAGATCCCGGGTTCGAATCCCTGCCGGGCACAAATTTTCATTCGCCACAGTTTGCTATTTCATCTAAACCTAATACAGTGAAGCCATAACATCGCATATTGCGATTTATTTATTTATATTAAATTTGCATATCAAACTTACCGACCGCCGCCCCCGCCGCTGCCTCCGCCGCCCTGCGCATGTCCAGACCTGTCCACACTCAGCCGCCAGTTCGGCGCCACCCCCACCACTCCTCGGCGATCGCGTAATTGTCATATAGTGCATACGTGAAAGAATTGTCACGGTGACCGCGTCACCTCCGAACCGCAAACCGCAACCTCTCGGAAATTAAAATGCCCACGCGCCGCACCTCGCGTGTCAGTGGAAGATGAGCATCGATGGGAAGAAGAAGGTTCACTTTAATATGTGCGGTAACGAGATACACTTAATGATTGCATGGAGATTCGCGTGCACTACATCTCGTAGAGGTAAGTGGCAGCAATATGCATTAGATCGGGAGTGCTTCCACCGACGAATACAGCAAATGGAACGTGTCTTAGCTCCTGTGATTCAGAAACGCTGCATATAAGCAAATTATATCACCAACTTCTTCTTTGTCAGTCATACTGAAACTGAATGAATTTATATATAGCTAACTGTAGGCCTCTACTTGACTTAGTCGATAACATGTCGTGATGGGAGAAACAGCAAAATATCGTAGTGGTTGACTGGTCTGGTGATGGGTTGGGAGAGGATTCCCAGAAGAAAAAGAACGGATCATTACTTACTGATAATATACGTGCAATAATCGTAGGAGCATCCAACTGTGGGAAAACAAATATTCTTATGACATTGTTCACACATAAAGATGGCGTCTACTTTCAACAAGTTTGCGTATTTTAAAAAACACTGTCGCAGCGTAAATATCTGCTTTTACAAGAGATACTGCGAGGTGTAAAAGGCGTTACCTACACAACGTACAGTGGAAGCGTTGATTTCCCCCTTCTGAACAAGTAAAGCGCAACGCGGTATTCAAATTTGACGATGTGGCAGTGGAAAATGAATACCAGATTCGATGCTATTTCTGTTTCTGCAGGCATATGGGTGTCGATGTATTTTATCTAATCCACACGTATTCCAGAATCCCAAAAGAGTTGCTGCCGGATAAAGCAAACGTCATTATAGCATTGATATAGGTACGAAAAGTAGTTACAGTATATTTCGGCTACCTTGTTTCAGCTACTTTTGAAGGTCACCTAACTACATAGGTCATACACCCTAAATTTAGGCACGTAGAATAATGCATTATTTTCGTTCTATCTTCCTGTATTTTTTGTTTTTGTTTGGTGAGGCTATTATAACATGCAGATAAGTTTCTGTAAACTTATAGTTAAAATCTACGTCTATTTCTTGTATTTCCGCCTGCAGCCATTAAATCGATAAGTTCATGGAAAGTAAGTTTTTTCGAAATCTAATAATATCTGATTTGTCTAAATGTGTTACTGCTTTAATAGAAATTACTTGCAATTTTACCAGTGGAGAGTGTTAGTTGCCTTTAATTGTACATTTTATTTACTACATAATACGACTGTTAAAGAAGTCTAGTCCACACTCCAGAGAAATTTCTGTTTAAGTTTTTAGGTTACATTTTCTGTATACAAATGGGCACTACACCAAAAATATATGATTGCACATAGATCACAGTAAAAAGAGGACCTTTAGGATTTTTGCTAGGTTAGAAAATAAGTACAGAAATATTCGTTTACAAAGAAATTTTATTAATTTCTTGTACATATGCATTTATATACAGAAAACAACTCTTTCTTTATGTTTGTTTGGAGTGATTTGATAACACCAATTTAATTTTTAACTTGTAGTTTAAATCGACATCGGAATCTTCTATCTCCGTCTCCAGCCAGTAATTTGATAACTACAGGGATGGTACGTTTTCAAACTCCGTGTCTTCCTGTAATCCACTTCCACTTGTTACATTGATTTAATAACCAGTTCTGTTCCTTCCGGCCTTCTTGCGTGTACACTATCTGCTCTTCTAGACCGCACTCCTGTGGAATTTCTGTATGGAATTTAAAATTTAAATTTTTTTGCAAATGCACAGTCATTATATGTAGTTAGTCCATCAGTCTTAAACTCTGCAAACGGCTTCTCCGATGATAAATGTACAATATCCAATTCATCGCATTTAGACACAATATAACCATCCTTTTTAAGCTTATCGAGGTGGGAAAGGAGCTTTATAAATAGAATTATATCCATAATGGATGTGAGGTCGCGGTTGAATACCTAATTATTTTGTCAAGTAGGCTCAACCACAGAGATCGTGTAAAAAAACACTAAAGTATGACACGGTTCAGGGGTCAAGCCCTCATCATCAGATAAACTATACAAGAATCTTGAAACCTGAGACAATAAAAATCTAAAACAAAATAAAAGAAAACGTGGTTACTTCCCTTGTAATCGTGTCTACGCAGAAAGCTCCTCAGCATACTGTGCTTCGTCTAAAATTCAAAACAGACCCCAGCATTGGCGGAGCATAACACTAGCAAATGCACGAAGTCAACAACACGAATGGGGCGCACGTATGCACATGAAAAACAAAGACCTCTAAATACCAAAGATCATACACACGGTAGTGGGTACATTCAGCTGTCGCGAAATCGTTTGCACAGTAAGACAGAGGTTGAAATTTAAAATAAACGACTTTTATTATAATAGGTCCACAAAGTTTAAAAAAAAAGCTGTATGTATTGCCTTGAAATTGTTCATTTAATGAAACGTCGCTTTTAGCGTTATGTATTGTAAACTCCAGCTGTTCTAGCAGATCTAACTTTCTCCCCTTATCCTCTTTATGCAAAATCTTAAGGTCATCTTCAAACCGCTTTAATGGGTGAGCAGTTTCACGGATATGCGTAGCTACAGATGACTTGTCAAAATTATTGTCGGAAGGCATCCATATGTTCCTTGTACCTAACTTTAAACTATCTACCCGTCTGACCAATGTAGTTGGCATTGCAACTACTACACTGTATCTTATAAACCCCTGCTTTGTCATATTTATCAGTCTCTTGGTTTAAGTTATTCCATAATTTATGATGTAACGTATTATTAGTTTTAAAAGCAGTTTCTACTTTAAAAGGTTTTAGTATGTTGGCTACTTTCTGAGATAGATTACCAAAATTCGGAACCATTACCCTCTTGATATTATCCATGCCATTTATATTTGATTTCGGACGCTGTTTCTTTCGTATTAAGTTATTCACTACGTTTTCCTGGGAACCATTCACCTTCGCAAGCTGTCTTGTAATGTTAAATTCAGTGGTTCTGTCTTTTTCGTTCATTGGCACTTTGAAGGCTCTATCGACTAAACACCGTAGAGCAGAAAGTTTTTGGCCATTAGGGTGACAAGAGCTGTTGTGTATTAGAATGTCGGTTGTTGTAGGTTTCCTATATACTTTAAATTTCTGCCATCCTGCTTCGTAATGTTAAGGTCAAGGAACTGACGTGTGCCATCCTTCTCTTGTTCAACGGTACATTCGATTTTCTCATGTAGGCGGTTAAATTTATTAACTATATCACTAATTGCAGTTTGTCCTCCATCTACTAGTAGCAACGTATCGTCAACGTAGCGTTTATAATAGAAGATTTTATCAGCTGGGTGCTGCATGTTTGTGAAAAGCCGGTTTTCTATCTTATTAATAAACATGTCTGCTATTTTTCCTGAAATACTTGAGCCCATAGCCAGTCCTCTTTTTGTATATCAAATTTCCCGTTAAAAGCAAAATGGTTATATTTCAGAATAAACTGAGGTAGGTTAATGAATTCAACGATTTCTTGCTGAGATAGTCTCTTGTGTTTAAGTAAGTTTGCTTTAATCAACTCGACGGCCTCTTCAACTGGAACATTTGCATATAAATTTTTAATATCAAGAGACATAAGGTAGGATGTTTCGGCCAGAGGCTTATCTTTAATCTCATTGATCAACTGAAAAATTATCCCCAAATACATAAAACTCCTTTAAAATTTTATCGAGTTTTTTCGTAATTTTGCATAAGGGGCCCTTCGTTGAATTTACGATAGCTCTAATAGGATGCCTGAATGTACCCACTACCTTGTGCATGATCTTTGGTATTCAGAGGTCTTTGTTTTTCATGTGCATACGTGCGCCCCACTCATGTTGTTGACTCCGTGCATTTCGCTAGTGTTATGCGCCGCCAGTGCTGGGTTCTGTTTTGAATTTTTACGAAACACAGTATGCTGAGGACCTTTCTACGTACACACGGTTACAAGGGAAGTAACCACGTTTTCTTTTATTACGTTTTAGATTTTTATTGTCTCAGGTTTTAAGATTCCTGTATAGTTTATCTGATGATGAAGGCCTGACCCTTGCAACGCGTGTTTTTACACGATCTCTGTGGTTGAGCCTATATATATTCTTTACCTGCCCCTTAATATAGTATAAATGTTCGAAACCGCCTTCTTCGACATATGACCACTTAGCACAACTATTAACAGTAAATGCTATTTCCTTAAAAACTCCAGTTGAAGACAGCTTAAGCCACACACTGCGTTTAAAGGCACGCGTGAATCGAGCTTTTACACAAGCAATAGCCGTTTCTTTTTCAACTTGCAACAGGTATCCCTCCTTTAAAGCAGTTGTCATCGCAGTATATTCGAGTTTCCTTCTCTTGGCTTCGATCTCCTCCATTTCCAATTTTCTTTTCCTTCCACATAAGACGTTAACTGCACTTAGAGGTGTAATTTCTTTAATGGTGAATGGTTTGAGGCTGTGCGATACATTGAAAGACGACCGTCTGTCATCTTCCATATATTTTTGTAAAGTTATTACGTTTATTTAATGTCGCCTGATTATCATTTTTTTAAAACTTGAACCCACTCTTTTCAAGGCTTGAGGAACAGCATTTTTAATTCATGTGTTAAATTATTTGTGAATATTGCTAGGTTTTTCTTATTTTGTTATGTTAATAATTTATTATTACATTAATTATGTGGCATAAGTACGGCTTCTCCGCTACGCCACTGTCCCTGTGAGAATTTGCAGTTGTACTTTTAAGTGTGTGTGAGAATCTATGGCTGTTTGAATGTGAGGAGTGATCATGTGGCGATGTATGAACTCTGTGTAAATACTTTCTAGCTTTATGGGGCCCGATTTCTAATAGTTGATATGTTCAGTTTTGTACAGTGCATGTAAAAATCTTCTCATCGTTTCCTTCCGTGAGTGATATGTTTTCCACGTGGTTCGTTCATAGAACAAAGTCTTCAGCTTCCACTCTTCTTTGTTCCATACACATCAGGCAAGTAACTATGCGGGTATCCTTCCGATTTCCACTAATATTTCGCGATCTTCTCTCCCCGCCTATTTTAATGTTGCTGTTTCTCCTCTGACTTGTAGTATGAACTCTGTCTGAGTCAGTAATTCACTCTGAGCCTTGTACAACCTCATTCAATAGCTTCCTTACGTAATTCTAAACATTTCTATGGGCTGCATGCCGTAATTCTTATTTTATTTTCCCGTCTTTGTAATGATTTAATTTTTTTGGTTTTTCTGAGACTGTACTTCATCCGTCTCTGTAATCGCGTGTAGCTGTATTTCATTCGTTTCCTTATATAATTCTAAGCATCTCTAAGGGTTACATGCAGTAGTTAATTTTCTTTATTCTTCGGAAACTGAATTTATTTAAGTTTACCGGTTTTTCGGAACCACGTGGATCCGAGTTCCTACTTCCGGGGTTCGAAGCTAGTCGCCTGAATTCACGCAACTTTTCATATAAAAAGCAGTACCTAGATCGATTTCTAACAGACTGAAACTTACGAATCCACCGTGATTTTGTATAATGAATCCGCCTTTCTACCACTTCACTTTCAGTGGAGTGCGTTCATGTAACGTAGCCGTGTGTCGCCGTTAGCGTGATTGCTCGTGGTCCAGTTCAGATGTTATTTAACTTGCTATACACACGCACCATCTCAAAACAGGTATGACGGACAAGAGCCAGCTTCAATATGTTTTTGTATATTGTATTTTGTGCTACCTCCGACTTGGTGAATTTCTCCTACGATAGCGGCGCCTGCGTCCGCCTCGTCTCTGCACGTTGATTTTGGTGAGTTTCACTGTGATATTGTGTGTGTGTGTGAGCGAATGAGTGTTGTTTGGGAATCCTCCCCCCCCCCTCCCTCAGTATCGTTAAATCATGTATAATTTAGGCAGAGCACCTTCCGCATTAATCCATGTAAGAGAAGCATTTTTATTGTGTTAACGAAATTGGTTCCCCATTTTGCTTGTTTTGCTATCTGAATAAACAAGTTTATGTTCAGCATGATCCGTAAGTTGCCTATAAATTGTAGTTTTAGAGCACATTTCCTCTATTATTTAATATTGTTCTTCACAAGTGGACTGAGGCGCTCCAGTCACGGTCTGCTCGGCCACTGCGGTCGGGGGTTCGAATCCCCCCTCGGGCATGGATATTTGTGTTGTCCTAGTTCGTAAGTAGTTCATAAGTAGTTTGTAAGTTTAGGGACTGATGACCCCGTAGTTAAATCCCATAAGCTTAACAAACATTTTCTTCACAAGTGGTGAGAACAAGCGCAGATGAAAATTTTCTTAAGTGTAAATTCCGTTGCGTCGTAAATGTTTTCTTAGCCAGCTTTCTATAATAAATTTAAATGTGGTGGCTTGCTTATTAATGTCTGTGTGTATTGACCACTGTAGTATTAACTTCCTGTTATTGAAGTAATTTGAAACGAGTCAGTTCTTGGTTTTGGCCAGGGAATAAGGCTTTATAGCAGGGAGTTCACACGGACTTTATTTGCTAATTTTAGTGATAAATCAAGGCTCTTGTTACGTACAGTGGTCGACTTTTAACATTTACTCATTTTCGTTGCACTTGTGGAATGATATTGCTTGTTGGTACCAGACCTAGTTCGGCGATATCTATATGTGGAGGCAATATGGAGCAAACTGTTCTGGATTGGGAGAAATAAGTTTCCCCTGCTTTAATGTAGCTCTTCTGTGTAATACTTATATCGTCCTTGCTGGCATTAGTATTACGAATTTCTAAGTAATTTACAGCTAGGTAGTTGAAACTAAAACCTGGTAGAACAACGTATCGGCTTTTCTGTGTCATTAGTGTCTGGAAAATTTACCTGTACACCGGTCAGTTAGTGGGCATTCTTATCGTACAGAATTGTAATTGCAGACAACTATTTTTCTTCGGGAACATGCAGTACAATATATACTGTGACACGTTTGGGGTACAGTGCTTAACTCTAGCGGTAGGATACGGCGCTGTACTGGTCCAAGTGTTCGTTGACATACTCGCGAGGGAATGCGATAAATACTAGTCGTCCTTCCTCGATCCCTTGTACGGTCACGTGACCTAATCTGTATGGTTTAAAAGGATGTCGACAGGCTCCGCTGATCAGTCTTCGGTGATAGCTGGAAGTGTCAACATGAGCTCCTCAAAAGTGCTAAGTATTCCTCAGCTGCTTGGAAGGAAGATAACTTCAACGGCTCTTTGGATTGTGCCTCTTACTGACATTGGTAACATAAATTACGCCGAAAGTGCTGAGGTCCTCAGCATGAAAAACCTAAGTGTGCCTACGCCCATTACAGAGAATTTTTGTGACAACATTATGGTAGTTAAATCCTGCGATCACGTTGACTGTCAGGAGGAGACGGAAAAGAGACGTTCTGTAATGATAAAGAAGGAAATGTGTGGATCTTTTAACTTTTACCTGCGTAATATATTCGACAAGTTCGTCACTGCGAGACATGGAGTCAAGGCGATGAGGTAGCAAGAGGAATACTCGAGAAACTCGGCAAGGGAGTACTGGAAAACATCTCTAAGAAATATGTAAATCCTGTGGCTATACCTTATAAAGTGGAATTTGCCAGTTTTCATGGACGAGCTCTCTGCTATACTGCAACAGTTTAGTGCAGACGACCATTATCTCTTGGATTTGGACATCACACAAGATTTTTCAGTGATTTTTAACAGAGTGGAGATGTGCAAGTATCTCGTATCCAACCACGATTTTTATATGGAACGAGACTGCACAGGAAACCGCAACGTGATTGCGGTTAACGATAAGACAGTTGGAATAGATTGTTTAACGTGGCTAACATCGAACTGCCGAGTGAAAATATATAATAAATTTGTATGTCAAATCACGAGCTCCGATGTCATCAAAGTTATTGGTAATCACATTATCGATTTTATAAAGTGTCCAGGCAGACGAACTCGCGAGACTTTTACTTCTTCGTTGGGCCAAGAACGTGGCATTACCAGGCTGGATGCTACAATATACAGTTACCGGATGGATAGTGTTTTCGACCCTCTGCAAGACTGTTTAAGTGTTTTGAACGAGAACAAACGGTATCTGCAAAGGGCACATCTGTATAGTGTACCTATCTCCTCCATGTGGACGCATTTAACGAATTCCATACAGAATAGCTGCTGTGTGGTGTTTAATAGCGTGCTGCAATTTGTTTACTGGAGTAATAAGAATACCCGCAAACTGACTGGTGTACAGGTAAATCTCCCGGACAATAAAGACCGAGAACAGCTTATACATTATGTTCTATCAGCTTTTAGTTTCAACTGCCTACCTGCAAATTACTTGAAAATTCGTAATACTGATGCCAGCAAGGACGATATAAGTAATTAATGCAAAAACCAATAAAGAATGCCCAACATCCCACTTCCTTTTCCTCAAGACATATTTCACGTTATTATATAAAACACAATCTCTCCCGCAATCAGCAGTCAGGCGAATACCCTGAAGAATGTGACTTGCAATAGTGGCCGAAAGGTCGGTACCGGCCGCGTTGGTCGAGGGGACTGAGGCGCTCCAGTCACGGTCTGCACAGCCACTACGGTCGGGGGTTCGAATCCCACCTCGGGCATGGATATTTGTGCCGTCCTTAGGATTAGCTAGTTCATAAGTAGTTTGTAAGTTTAGGGACTGATGACCCCGTAGTTAAGTCCCATAAGCTATACAAATTTTTTTTTGAAAGGTCGGTCCGTTTTACACCATGACGATACGATGTAATTCCCTGAAGTACTTTACTGAAAGTGACAACGACCGTGGAAGCCTACGCCTATATAATCTCAGTTTTGTTAAACATTTCAAGGTAGACTGTATTTTGCATATCTTGTTTGATGGGCTTGAAGTCAAATATATGTCTTCAAAATAGATTGAAGGTACTAGTATCACTGTTTATAGATTCATTACTCACTCACGTACAGCAAGTGGCTACAATGAATACGTCTGTGGAATTCCGACCCTCCTTAGGCTCAGGTACTGTCGTCACGTACCACTGTTCTTATTTTTCACCGTACCTTCTCTGCTGTAATCTTTTTCAGTGCCACTGTTTACCTATCACAATGACTCCGTGCTCATAAGTTCTCTCCCTATGGGAATGTTTCCTTTCTCATCCACCACCAATCTCTGCAATTCTCTTTTGACCCAAAAAGCGTCAATGTAATCGCATGCCATAATTTTTTGCCATGAAGGCAGTTATTTCCATACTTTTCTGTCTTTTAATCAGGATCATTTTAGATTTGCTTGACGCTCCGCCAGCAGCATTTTTAACTGGGTCCATTCTATTCTTTGGCATCAACAAGATTTTTCTGCTTATTTATGACAAGTGCTATATCTCAGTAAAGATTTGACAAATCTTTATATACCTCGACACAGTTACGTATAGGGTATGATAAGTACTTGAAAGAAATTCAGTCAGTCGAGATACCACACTGTAAGATGTAAAAAATTTTGTTTCTTTACAAAACAGTTCACTTACAATAGAATGAAAAATCTACCCTAACTTCCGCGACGTCAGTTTGAATGGAAGCATGCATATCGTATTGTTTCGGTCCCCGGATGTGAAACCGTCTCGAGAAGGCAGTAGATATTGTTGGGCTCTCAGTTTTAAACAAAATATTCATATCCCCTCTTAATTTCATCCGCAGCTGTATATGACCTAAAATTAACCAAACACAAATTCTTTGGCAAAGCGTTATTACCATCCAAACTGTTTATAATATGCTAAAATATTTACTTAATTGACGCTGCACAGTAACTGTAAAAATGAAGGAAATAAAATCGAGCTTTCATCGAGCGAATATGTGAAATTGTAAGATGTGTATAGTCGAAATTTTGCCGAGTAGATTTCTTTGAATCGCATACTGTGTTTCATAGTGGCCGGAATGCCGTTTCTCAGGACAACCTGCATTTAGTACACATACATATCTTTTCGGATGTATCTTAGCAACGGATAAAGATTTTAGAAAACGGGAAAAACTAGAAAACTCTACACAGGATATTATATTAAAATGTGAGCTGTTTGCTGTTGTTATGGGAGAGTCGTGCAGTATCGGTAGGGTTACGTTTTCTGATTTTACTGTCAAACTTTGAAGGTTAATATGAATATTACTTGTTTATTATGATTCCTCAATTCATGTTCCATGAAAAACAGAGGGTAATGATTTATTTTTATTTTTTTATTTATTTATTTATTTTTGTAGTTCTTAGAAACATCGAAAATAAAGGAGCTTAAATTTCAAGGATTGTAGAAAGTGTCTTTCAGTACAGACACTTTATTTAATTCATATTGAAGGTTGTAAATGATAATATAGAGTTATATATATTGAGTAGTAATATACATAGGAACATATTGTTAAAGGTACAGTGTATTAATGTTGTAATGTATATTTTCTGCTTTTAATCTCTTCTCTTCTGTAGATATTCCTTTCTCTTGATGTCAAGATCTCGCTTTTCAGGCCTCTCGGTTTCTTCTTCTTTCACTTCAGAGGCCTTTGTCGATGGACAGATGTTTTCAATGATTTCATTGAAAACGGATAGTGGAGATCTGTAAATATTTGGAGGCTCCGAATGACTGTTCAAGTTCCCGGTGTGGACGATTGTTCATAAGTTGAAGGCACTGCAATGAAACCGCTGGTGGACTCTTCAGTTGGTTGCTGATTGGCCAGTGTCAGAGGTGATGTAGGTCCAGAAAAGATGGGTGAATTGAGAACTGGCGAAGGTACAGTTTCAGCAAAGGTGATTGAAGTGACATCAGATGCTGGTTCCAGTTCTAATGAAGTATCCCTAGAACTGAGCCCGTCTCCTGTTGTCAGTTCGAACGCATTTTCTGTTAACTCAGACTGCTCAAAATACTCAGTAGGGAGGGAATCGAGGACCTCGAATATAATTTTTTTTCATTCTTTCATCAAATGCCCAGATGAGGAGTTAATGCTACTGAAGTACCTTCTTTTAGTGCTCGTATCCTGTCCCCAAGTGTGCTTCGACGTACAGAAAAGATTTTGGCTGCCTCCCTAGTGATCATTTCCATTGACATTACCTTGTTTACAACCATTTTCATGCATTTTAACTCCATTTGCCTCCTATTAGGTTTTTTATTATATATATTTTTAATATGAAATGAAGTAAGAGGAGGAATATATATTTTAAAATTGAATTTACTACTGACCATTACTGAAAGAGAGTCAGGTGGCTGGCATTGCAGGAAACACATGCAAGTGTATGTATTCCCACTACAAGTTATTTTCTGGAAATTATCATGAAATGATTGGTAAATGTTGTTCTTTACATAGTACATATAAACGAACTACAGCAACGGAATTAGTCACCATAAAGAGGAGTACCAAAGGTCACAAAATATCTTACGAACAATCAGACCCCTCAAACACGCACAGTAAACAAACAAATGAAGATATGCGAAAGATATCCGACTTCAGAGCGCATGGGTAATGAAGCTTGCAACTGGTTTGTGCAAGCTTCTTCCATCTAACAAAAGGGAAAATGCTGCAGTGGCCAATACTGTATGCTGGCCGATACTGTACGACTCTCCTCTACTTATTTAGGTAGCTCCAGTAACAGCTCAAACTGTTTTTCTTTTCTTTTTTTAATTTTGTTCATAGGCCTAATTAGGTTTAATTATGGATTTGGGTAATGGATAATATATTGAAAAAATTAAAGAGTTAGTTTCAAACTATAATGAAAAAACACTCCTGGCCGTTAAAATTGCTACACCATGAAGATGACGTGGTACAGACGCGAAATTTAACCGACAGGAAGAAGATGCTGTCATATGCAAATGATTAGCTTTTCAGACCATTCACACAATGTTGGAATGGGTGGCGACACCTACAACGTGCTGACTGACATCAGGAAAGTTTCCAACCTATTTTCTCATACACAAACAGCAATTGACCGTAATTGCATGGTGGAACGTTGTTGTGATACCTCGTGTAAGGAGGAGAAATGCGTACCATCACGTTTCCGACTTTGATAAAGGACGGATTGTAGCGTATCGCGATTGCAGTTTAACGTATCGCAACATTGCTGCTCGCTTTGGTTGCGATCCAATGAGTGTTAGCAGAATATGGAATCGGTGGGTTCAGGAGAGCAATACGGAACGCCGTGCCGGATCCCAACGGCATCGTATCACTAGGAGTCGATATGACAGGCATCTTATACGCATGGCTGTAACGGATCGTCTCGATCCCTGAGTCAACAGATCAGCTGGCTGATCAGATGGCTGCGTTTAATCTTGACGCGGCCAGAGGTGGTTGTTCTGGGTACTGATGTCTCTGGATCTATGCACCCAAATTGCATGAAAATATAATCACACATCATTGGTAGTATAATATATTTGTGGAGTGAATACCCGCTTATTATCTGCATTTCTTCTTGGAGTAGACATTTCAATGTCAGCAGTGTAACTGCTGGGAACCAAGCGGTAGCTCAGGATGAGGCGAAGGTACATAGGCGAGCCGCTGACGGCGCTGCAAAAAACAATATTAGTGTTTACAAGTTTATTCGGTTGTTACAAGATTTCGTGGTGTAGGCGCTAATTCGCCAGGAGCTAGATCGGCAGTTGACATCGCCTTCGATCGCGTCAGCTCGGTGTTCGCTGCGTCTTCCGTTGCGACTGGGAGTCGAAAAAAATATTACATTAGTTACGCTCACATTCTGGAATAAGTTTAAAATGCTTATCTCACTCAATCACGATATTATTACAGAAACAGGAATCAAACTAATTTCAGAAGCAACATTGTGTCACTGTCAAAATATGTTTCATGTACAGCCTGGCAGGAAATTAAACACTGAATCTTTGACAGATAATGAAATTGAAGTGTACATTTCTGATCTGTTTTATTGAATTATAAAAGGGAATGAAGGTAATTAAAATTTTTAAGATACTTCAGTGATAATCTTTTAATAGTACCTGTGTGAGAAAACTCTACTGGCGCCACAAAATTAAGAAATTAATTCCATGCCTCATCCTGCAATAATGGTTTCAACAAAGTCATGTTAAATCAACTCACTTGAGACCAAAATCATTTTCTGCATCACAAATAAAATCATGTAAGACATCGTGTTCATTACGAACAATTTCTTTGTATCACTATTATTTACTAGGCTGACCATAACCTGAGCCACGCTAGCGATGCTCGATAACCAAAAGAGTTTCTCAGACAGAAATATCAGTGCTGGCCTAACCAATATATTGTTATCACAATAGGAAAGTGTGTTTGTAAGATCCTGAGTTTAATTTGACATTATGTGTAATGCTTTTATGCTTCGACTGTCTTGTATAAGACTGAAATATTGCAATCAAAATTCCATATCACTACACCAGAAATGAAGGCGTCTAAGGAAAATCATAGTTTCTAGACACTCAAAGCAACGTTTAACAATTTTCATAAGAGGGAAATTGAATAATGTGTGTGTGTGTGTGTGTGTGTGTGTGTTAGTGTGTAAGGAGGGATCCGACAATACAAACTGTAAATTATGGCATATATTGTAACTTGTGAAGCATTACAACATTGTTCAATTAAGTATCGGGTGTACTGCCGCAATTATTCTCCTTCTAATATGTCGGCTGTATAACGTTCAGCCATCTTCAGAGTGAGCCGAAAGAGTGATGCTCCAGTGCTCGCTTCGGCCCTTTATACTCGCGTACCGCGCGACTGCGCATGGGGCCACAGATACATATGCGCCAGAGACGTTGGTCGGTGGCAAAGACGTGCATAATGCACGAGTTGAATCTATGACTCCACAGTCGATTGGTGTTGGCATGTCGATGTATCACTATGAGCTGCACTGTGACGACGTCTTTGTGAGGTTATTACAGAATGAAATTTTGCCAAAATTCCAACGTTGTCATACAACATACTGTGACCAGTGTCAATACAGTGCTCTGCCACTGCCGACTTGTTAAGAAAACTTCATGTCCCGAAGTGCCATTCTCTCTGCGCCGAACCAGAACGTCCAAGAATGAAGGGTATCCGTCCTTTTCAATTTCCATCGTGAACTTTATTTGATCAAAAATAGGACGGATTCTCAGCAGACACAAAGTGAAAGTGATTTTTCGTCCTCCACCCGAGACAGCTGCACTCGTGGGCTCAGTCAAAGATGACTTGCTGCTCCGAAAAGCTGGAGTTTACAAACTCCCATGGGAATGTGGCCTTTCTTACAACGCTCAAACAACTCTTACTGTCCATGTACAGAACACCAAAGGTACACACGACTTTTACAACATAACAAGTCGGCAGTGGCAGAGCACTGACACTGTTGACGCTGGTCACAGTATGTTGTATGACAACGTTGGAATTTTGGCAACGACATCATCTTTTTGGGATTCAATAGTGAAGGAGCTAATTGAAATCGGCTTACGACGGATATAATTGATACAGATACTGGTTTCAATCTAGATAAATCATGGAATCCGGCACTTTCTGTAATAACCTCACAAAGACGTCGTCACAATGCAGCTCATAGTGATACATCGACATGCCAACGCCAATCGACTGTGGAGTCATAGATTCAACTCGCGCATTATGCACGTCTTTGCCACCGACCAACGTCTCTGGCGCATATGTATCTGTGGCCCCATGCGCAGTCGCGCGGTACGCGAGTATAAAGGGCCGAAGCGAGCACTGGAGCATCACTCTTTCGGCTCACTCTGAAGATGGCTGAACGTTATACAGCCGAAATATTAGAAGGAGAATAATTGCGGCAGCACCCCCGATACTTAATTGAACAGTGTTGTAATGCTTCACAAGTTACAATATATATGCCATAATTTACAGTTTGTATTGTCGGATCCCTCCTCACACACTAACACACACACACACACACACACACACACACACAGAGAGAGAGAGAGAGAGAGAGAGAGAGAGAGAGAGAGAGAGAGAGAGAGAGAGAGAGAGAGAGGGAGAGAGAGAGAGAGAGAGAGCCGAAATATTAGAAGAAGAAGGATAATTGCGGCTGCACACCGGAAACTTAATGGAAACGTCTTTGCGGCGCCAAAACCTGAAAATTCACATTAAAACATTTTTTTGGGGGGGGGGGTAGCAGGCGGAACTGATGCTTCCACCCTGATTACGCCTCCCACACACGATTAACCCTTTCATGCCTTCTGGCTACAATTGTGTATATAACTTTTACAGTGTCTGAGATAGATCAGAAACATTTTTTCTCAATTGAAACAACATGTCTATGAGTATGAGTGTTCAGCCTTTTCATCGTGCACACTTCCTGTCAACTGCGGAAGTTCACTATAAACATACCAAGTAATCAGTGTTGCACTACGCACCAGCTTGTGAACTCCAAAGAACACGCAGGTTGTGGGTTACTTGTATTCCACTGTACAACTGGAAAGTAGTAGTAATTATTTTGCATGGCAACTTTTGAATGATCACTTTATTTAGTACAAAAGTTAGTTTTAAAAAATTAATTATTTTAGTTCATAAAAAGGAGGTTTGTTTTTCAGCATATGCAATTTTGTGGTATGTAAATGATGCGTACAACAGCGTAAATTTTGCATCTAAAATAATTAAAAACCTAAATTAAGAGGAAAACAACAAAAAGAATAATTTCCTTCCTCCAGAAAAAAATCAGGTCTGAAAGGGTTAATCGGGTGCTTAGCTTTTTGTTACAAATGATATTAAATTGGTAGAGCATCCAGCCTGCGCATAGACCCCTTTTGTTTTTGTGGTCTTCAGTCCGGAGACTGGTTTTTGCAGCTCTCCACCCTACTCTATCCTAAGCAAGCCTCTTCTCCTCATGAGAACGGCAACCTACATCCATTTGAATTTGCTTACTATATTCATCTTAGTCTCCCTCTGCGATTTTTACCCCACACACTTTCATCCAATTCTAAATTCACAATTCCTTGATGTCTAAGAATGTGTCCTGGCAATCGATCCATTCTTTTAGTCAAGGTATGCCAGAAATTCCTTTTCTCCCCAATCCTGTTCAGTACCTCCTCATTAGTTACGCAATCCACCCACATAATCTTCAGCATTCTTCTGTAACACCACATTTCAAAAGCCTCTATCCTCTTCCTGTCCGCACTGTTTATCGTCCATGTTTCACTCCTACAGAAGGCAACACTCCACACAAATGCCTTAAGAAACGACTTCCTTATGCTTCAATTAATATTCGATGTTAACAATTTCTTTTTTTTTTTTCTTTTTTCTTTTTTTTAACGCTTTTCTTCCCATTGCCATTCTACATTTTATATCCTCTGTACTGTGCCCATCATATGTTGATTTACTGCCCAAGTAACAAAACTTATTTACCACCTTTATTGATTCGTTACCTAAACTAATTTCTTCAGCATCACCTGATTTTCTTAGACTGCATTCCATTACCTTTGTTTTGCTCTTGTTAACGCTCATCTTATATGCTCCTTTAAACACACTGTACATTCCGTTCAATTGCTCATCCAGGTCCTTTGCTGTCTCTGACAGAATTACAATGTCATCAGCAAAACGCAAGGTTGTCGCCCTGAACTTTAATTCCTTCTCCAAATTCTCCTTGCTTTCTTTTATAGCTTTCTCAATGTACAAATGGAATATAATTGGAGAAAGGCTACAAACCTATCTTACACCCTTCCCAACCTCTGCATCCCTTTCATGCTCTTCAACTCTGATAACTGCTGTCTGGTTATTGTACAAGTTGTAAATTACCTTCCGTTTCCTATATTTTACTCCTGCTAAATTTAGAATTTGGAGGAGTGTATCCCAATCAACATTGTCAAAAGCTTTCTTCAAATCTACAAACGCTAGAAATATAGGTCTGCCTTTCCTTAATCTATCCTCTAGGATAAGCCGTTCCCGTGTTCCTACATTTCTCCTGAAACCAAACTGGTCTTCTCCAAGGTCGGCTAACAAGAGACAACTTAGAAAAAAAAATTACTTGTTGATTTACAAAGCTGCAAATTCGAGCTTAACAGTTTTCAACATGTGTTAATATCATACGTGTCATGGATGTATGTACCCATCCAAGTCAGTAGTGACTACACCTTCTGTATGAATACCGGAGCATAATTGGTCATGAGTCTTTGTGTTTTGGGATAAGCTTCGATAAAATTCGTGGTGTATCGGTGGGACGAATAGCAGAAACTTCTTCAGGTCTTCATGTATTTCGTAACTCATCTTTCGCTTCATAGCTATGTGCTAAGATTTGAAAGTTGAGCAAGGATTTTGGCCGTTCGTTGTTACTTCACTGACAGGTCTTCATAAAGAAAAATACCTTCAGCTGTTGTTATCTTAATATAACTTCTTAAAATGAAGTTCCTGCAATCCTGTTATATCTGGCACAATTTACTTAAAATACTGGCTTAGTGGTTGAATCTGAATGAAATCTTCAACCGTCATTTTTGTAACAGTTTCCATTTGCTGCGGCAACAAGATTCATCTGCTCATTCGATACATACATGTCTAGTCGAGTGACCTTCCTCGGAGTCTTTTGTGTACCCTTGCTGACTACATAACCCAAAGCTTTACGCCTTGCATGGTCCTCTCAACAATTACATTGGACTATTGATGACTGGAAACACGTTTCCTTGTGTACCAAGTTTCGTTTCCAATTGTAAAGAGCGGATGGATGTGAATCCATGCAGCCCGCATATCAACAAGGGACTATTCAAGATGGTGGTGGTGCTGCAATGGTGTTTGCAGTTGGAGTGGTGTGGAACCACTGATACTTCGAGATACGGCTCAAACAGGTGACACATACTTACGCATTCCGGCTGATAATCTTCGTCCATTTACATCTACATCCATACTCCGCAACCCACTCTACGGTGTGTGGCGGAGGGTACGTTGAGTACCACTATCGGTTCTCCATCCTATTCCATTCACGTATTGTTAGCGTAAAGAGAGGTTGTCGGTATGCTTCTGTGTGGGCTCTAACCTCTCTGATTTATCCTCATGATCTCTTTGCGAGATATACATAGGAGGGAGCAATATACTGCTAGTTATCTCGGTAAACTGAAAATATATACATATTCGTAAGAATTTCTTCTTGAATACATTGTTGATTATATAACTGAATCAGTGAAATTCGGCTATTATAACTTTTATTTTTGACGATTATTCATGTTTCTTACGGTCTGGTTAGGTGATTTGAGAGGTCCCGATATAGGGGATATAGGGGACACAAAGAAGGGGGTGGATTGGTAGACCCCTCCCAACAATTACTGAAATGTCCCCTGAAAGATGTCTGGCCTTTTGACAAACAAACACCCACCGAAACATAATGAACAACTGGGGAACATAATTACTGTATCAGATCCAGGTCAGGTTTTAGGTGTACTTAATTTATTTCACAAAAGAATCATGATAAGATCCATTAATTGACGAAATAGCAACAGTTCAAAGAACTTAAAAATGACATACAATTTCAGATTATAGCACATGAATAAATACAAATAATACACTAATAAATGACTGGCAAGTTCCTAATGCCGCGGTGGAGTAGCCGAGTGGTCTAAGGCGTCTTACTACGGAGCGCTCGGTTGGTCGCCGTCGGAGATTCCAGTCCTCCCTGGGGAATCGGTGTGTGTGTTTGTCCTTAGTTTACTTTACCTTAGTTTAAGCAGTTTGTAAGCTACGGACTGATAACTACGCAGTTTGGTCCGATAGATTTACAAACATTTGAACATTTTTGAACAAGTTCCAAGTATAAGTGCAGTTTCGGACAGCGGCAAATAACTCACGACACGGAGACCAAGGGAGCGTGCTATAATTACAAGCGCTTTCCACACAAAACGATGTTTAAGAAAACTGTCAAAAGGAAGAATCCAAATACTCGCCCAGATAAGCATTTGCAAACAATACTCAACCAAATGCTACTAGACGCCTGCTCCGGCCACCGCCACCGTCCACCAACAAGGTTCCAAAGGCCTGATGATGGTCCTGTAGGACCGATACCGTTTGCAAATAAAAAAAAAATCTCAGCAACTTGCGATCTAGACAGTCATATTTTAATTATCCGCCATTTTAAGGTCGCTGTATCCAAAAATACTTGCAAAAATTACTAACTAGTGATATATTAGATTTATCGCAGTATCGATATATGGTATCAAGATACAAATATCAGGTGCAGATATTTTTATTTTACATTTTTTTCGCAATATTGGTAAATATTTAAATTTTTCTTTTGCAACTGAAGTGGAATATACTTTCGTTTTGTGAAGGAGTCTTGCTAGTTTATCCGATTCATTCTTTCTCATTGACTGTGCTGTCAGAAACAGCTGTAAAATATTTGGGCACTTCTGCAACGTCAGTTGCTTCTGAGCTGTTGCTTTGACACTGAATCTCCAAGTTCTAGACAATAGGAGTAGCGAAACAGCTGAACATATCACACGAAGATTGTTTTTAAGAACGCCTCCTGAATAATTTTGGAATGTGTAACTGCACTTTTTAGGTAAAAGTATTCCAGTAAACTTTTATTAATTTGGTTACTTACCTGTTTCTCTATTAAATGTAATAGACAAATACAAAAGTAATCCTATAATGATATTAATGATAGAGGTTAGTGATTAGTTATGTAAACAACTGTAAATGTTTTATTTACATTAATCAAAAAATTAAATGATTACCGAACAGGATAAAAGTGTTTCTGTAACATATTAGCTTTATTTCGAAATAGCTACAAGATTACAGTCATGAGGATACTCGATGGAGAACTCGAAAGTTTCTTCTTGCAATGATTGCACTGTGTAAAATAGTTTTACTTCTTCTACATCAACGTGAAATAATGTTTACTTCGACATGTAGCCAATGACAAAGAAACTTAGGTTTGATAGGTTAACTGGAATGAAATATATCTAATGACACCACTTCCTCCAGTAGTACACTCGCTTCTTATTTAGGTTTCTATAAATATATTGTAGTTTGGAGCACAAAAAGACGAAATTCCTATGAGCACATTGACACTGTATGATGTACATAGTTGTCAATTAACAACACAACAATCGACTCAAAAATTATTGTAATACAAGTTTTTTATCTGGCGTCGGTGGCGACACCTACAACGTGCTGACAAGAGGAACGATTCCGATTTCTCATACAGAAACAGCAGTTGACCGAAGTTGCCTTGTGAAACGTTGTTTGATGCTTCGTGTAACTAGGAGAAATGCGTACCATCACGTTTCTGACTTTGATAAAAGTCGGATTATAGCCTATCGCGATTGCGGTTTAACGTTTCGCGACATTGCTGCTCGCGTTGGTCGTGATTCAACGACTGTTAGCAGAATATGGAATCGGTGGATTCAGGAGAGCAATACGGAACGCTTTGCTGGATCCCAATGGTTCGTATCATTAGCAGTCGAGATGACAGGCATCTTACCCACATGGCTGTAACGTCTCGATCCCTGAGTCAACAGTTGGGAACGTTTGCAAGACAACAACAATCTACACGAAATGTTCGACGACGTTTGCAGCAGCATGGAGAATCAGCTCGGAGACCATGACCCTTGATGCTGCATCACAGGCAGGAGCGCCTGCGATGGTGTATGCGAGGACGAACCTTAGTGCATGAATAGTGTCATTTTTTCGGATGAATCCAGGTTCTGTTTACAGTATCATGATGGTCGCATCCGTGTTTGGCAACATCGCGGGGAACGCACATTGGAAGTGTGTATTCGTCACTGCTATACTGGTGTATCACCCGGCGTGATGGTACGGGGTGCCATTGGTTACACGTCTCGGTCACCTCTTGTTCGCATCGACGGCCCTTTAACAGTGGCCGTTACATCTGAGATGTGTTACGACCTGTGGCTCTACCCTTCATTCGATCCCTGCGAAACCCTACTACTCAGCGGAATAATACACGACCGCATGTTGCAGGTCCTTTACGGGTCTTTCTGGACACGGAAAAAGTTCGACTGCTGCCCTGACCAGCACATGCTCCAGATCTCTCACCAATTGAAAACGCCTGGTCAACTGGCCGAGCAACTGGCTCGTCACAATACGCCAGTCACTATCGTTAATGAACTGTGGTATCGTGTTGAAGCCGTTATTGCGGCCAGAGGTGGTTGTTCTGTGTACTGATCTCAGGATCTATGCACCCAAATTGCGTGAAAATGTAATCACATGTCAGTTCTAGTACAATTTATCTGTCCAATGAATACCCGTATATCATCTGCATTTCTTCTTGGTGTAGCAACTTTAATGGCCAGTAATGTATTTTTTAAATACGATATCGGATTCCGGATATTTTTAAAAATATCAACCGCTCTACTGCGGACCAAACAATGGTGGCATGAAATCAGCCAATGAAGTCTGAGGTGGTCTCGGGCAGCAACCTTACTCAGTGTTGTGAAGACGGTAGTAGGCTTCCTCAGTTCGCCATCTTCCCCGGATGATGACCAGTTTGAAGTGTTGTAGTTCTCCTGGATGGGACTAGTTGCTAAAATCTGTAATGCTTTATTTGATCGAATGTGTCTCGGTAGTGCGTGCAGCGTTCACCGAAAGAGCCTGTTAACCGCAGGCTACTCATTCTCTCATATATCTTGCCTTTTGTCGCTGGTCACCAAAAAAGTTTCCGCTCACCCCCTTTGTTCATATCTACATCTACCCTAGGGTTGCCAGATCTCCGGGCGCCGCCCGGAGTGCCCGGGTTTCGAATGAATTCTCCGGGTCTACGGGCCAATGACTCTCATCTCCGGGCTTGCGTGTAACCTTTATCTTAACGCTTTTTGAGTACTATGCTCATGTAGCGCCGATCTACATCGAACTTAACGTAACTTAAACCCAGGGACGAACACAACATCCCTGCGCTAGGGGGGGAGGGGATTCGAACCTCTGGCGAGAGAAGCTCTTTTTGGTGGCACGCGATCCTAAACAGTGCGCGGAGCCGCATGCGGCAACTCTTCGAAGGCGCAGCTGTTGATGTGAGCAGCTTTGATGCTGCCGCCACCTCTGCTGTTACGCCGACTGAAGTGTGCCGACTGTTGATCCACAGCAACTGGCGGCCTGGCCGGTCAGCTGCGGCATGTGAAGGCCACCCCTAGCAACGTTCCACCTGGGAGGGAGGAGATGATTAGCTTTTTTTTTCTCATCCCTCTCACTATTTTCGTCATACTTAGTCCAGTCCTTAGTTTGGACACCCTGTATATTTAAAATATATTCCGTTCTCTTTCACCACGCCGTGGCGGATTAGCCGCGCGGGCTGGAGCGCAGTGTTGCGGTGAGCGCGGCAGTCCGCCGCATGGATGTTTGTGTCGTCTTTAGTATAAGGTAGTTCATAAGTAGTTTGTAAGTTTAGGGACTGATGACCCCGCAGTTAAATTCCTTAAGCCTTACAAACATTTGAATATTTTCTTTCACCATATATATTGGTCAACATTAGCTGGGTTAACTTTCACAATAAGCGGCTGTAGATATAACAACTTTCTGAGGCGAAAAACCCGTCTAGGTATTCTAGGAAAGACCATTTTATATATTGCACCAATGCTGCTTTTTTATTGACATTCTGACTATTTTCGGGCTTCGCCCATTTCCTTATGCCACATTTTTTTAATATATATTTGGATACTGTGCAGGTCGCGCTGCTGATTTCAAATGCAAATAGTATTTGAAATTAACAGCGTAACATACACAATGATCATATACAGAAGAGTGTGGCTTAATAAAATGCGCAAAGTCCGAATCTATTGAGAATTTTAGTAAAAAAAGCAGCTTTGGTGCAATATATAATAATGTGTTTCATAGAATTTTTAAGAGCTGCAAAGCGCAACGTATTAAACACTTTAGAATTATCATCAATGTGTTTGACTGCATTTTCCTCAAAGGTTGCTAGAGAAGGAGCGGAAAGAGCAGAAAATCAGCTGAACAAGGTGAGTGCGCAATGACTTCCAATCCCGATTTTTTTTCAGTCTAGCAGATCGCAGGCAAGCGTTTTCGTGGCGAAATCTCATTTCAGTCAGTCTTCCTGGTTGTTGGATTGCTTCTGTAAGTCGTCTCAGCGTCATTAATGAGGTTTTGCTGGCGTAATGAGATCTCGATAAAGTTTTGGGATTGGAGCTGGATAAAGTCGACGTCCTGCCACGATATTTAGGCTGATAATCACTCAGCCAGCTTCAGGTGAGTGTCAGACAATGGAGATTTCTAGTTCGCAGGGACGCCTTTATAACGGAAGCTACTGCGGAGGCGCATGCCCAAATGTTATATTAAAGAGCTCAATGGGACCCAAGCCTTGTCCAACTAAAACGTGCAGTTGCGATTAGCAAGATCTTGTTCATCATCAGGAGAATACGAAACTATCCAGGTCCAGGGCGTTCCCTCCATACATCAGTAATCTCTCGTCTAACTGAGGCAGAATAACGAAACCTCAAGTGGATTTAATCTACCAGCCTCCTGCGATGATTGGGTCTTTTGTTGGTTCACTTAAGGACGATTTGGAATTTCGGAAGACCGGAATCTACAATGTATCATGTTAGTGTGGTAAAGTCTACATTGGTCAGAAGATGCGCACAGTGCATGAAAGGTGCGCGGTTCCAGGTTCTTCTCACCTGTCTTTCGCAGCCCAGTAAGTGGGCCATAGCCAAGCATTATATTTACAAATGACACTGTATGGATTGTTCTGCCACAGAAATCTTGGCCACGACCAGATGCTATTTGGTTGCATTTATTAAAGAACCTGTGGACATACGCTTTACAGAAGATTTTATTAATCGTGGCATCGGTTTTTAACCGTACAAGGCTTGAGACCTGGTGATCGATGGAGGTAAAACATATTGTGCACAGCGACAGAAAAATAATTTGTATGATTTGATATTAGTGCGCTTTCCGACAGGCGCCGTTCATATCGCTTCATATTCGCGCATGTGCCTGAGCGCCACACTTACATCGGCATACGTAGATGACACGAAATTCAGCACAGAGCGCTCATGCTTTTGCACATGCGTCTACAAGGCAACTTTTGCAGTAAAGGCTTTGCAGTGCACCAGCAACCTCAAGTGGCTGACACTCACCTGAATATGGCTCAACGATTGGCTACCGAAACATCGTGCCAGGACATCAAAGATATCCGACTGCTATCCCGAAACTTCATCGAGTATCGAAATGTTTGTAAATCTATGGGACCCAACTGCTTGGTTATTAGTTCCTAGCTTACAAACTACTTAAACTAAGGTAAACTAACCTAAGGACAACACACACACTCACACACACACTACCCTGCTGAAGGGAGGACTCAAACCCCCGACCGCGAACAGCCGCGCGCACCGCAGCACGGCGCGTCAGTGCGCACGGCTTCATCGAGTATGTCCGCAGCAATGGTTATACTTCAGAGAAAAAACTCTCAGTACACCACACCGTCGGTGTTCCACCGCGAACACAACATTATGATTTGGACATCAGCACAGGTTTCTGTTTCATGAGTTACTGGTTTATTTGGGATCAAACATTACTTTCGTTTTCTAGAACTAGCGTCAAGAAAATTTCTCGCTACATGTAAGTATATGGAATGAGAATCGTCAGTGTTGTTCTCGAACCAACGGAATACGAACAATCGGATTAGCAAATATGGCCATCATTTATTATTATGAGTTTGGATTAGATTCTGCGATACGAATACACCCTATTTTTGAAACTTTCCACCTACATTAAAAATCACACAATGGTGGAATGATCACAATCCACCTCAGTTTCCAATTCCCGAACGCATTTACGAGGATGACTGAGGATCAATGCCTTTATACAATCTTCAATACGCCCAGAGAGACTTTCTGAACAAAACTATACTCTTTAAAAACGATAAAACTATTTTCTGGTCGTGTCCTCTGTAAATGTATTATCTCAATGTAAAACAAACTGAAGAATATGTCGAAAATGTTCCGATTTCTCAATTAGCACTCTATTTTCATGCATCGAAAACTATATGTTGACTCATATTATGAGGGTAAATTTAAAATAAGAAACGATAATTTATCTGTACTAATAATAAATCTGTAAATGTAGACCTGTCGGTGTTCCCCTCAGTCTTCAAAAAAAGTGGACGAATCTTCATGCGGTTTTCACAGGAAACATGAGAAAAGTTACTGAATATATATATATATATATATATATATATATATATATATATATATATATATATATATATATATATATATTTTAAGTGTTTTCAGCAACGGTCGTGTCTGTTTTCCCAACTATTAAAAATCTCTTATCTCCAAAACAACTTCACGAGTTTGTAGCCGGTCGCAGTGGCCGAGGGGACTGAGGCGCTCCAGTCACGGTCTGCACGGCCACTACGGTCGGGGGTTCGAAACCCCCCCTCGGGCATGGATATTTGTGCCGTGCTAGTTCATAACTAGTAAGTTTAGGGACTGATGACCCCGTAGTTAAGTCCCATAAGTTCCACAAACATTTGAACATTTTGAACGAATTTGTATGGGGTTTTCACAGGTAACTGGAGCGTAACTCTGGACAACATACAGACTTCGTTTCAGAAAAATCGGATCATGAATATATATATATATATATATATATATATATATATATATATATATATATATATATATATATATTGTAATTTGAAATTTTTTACCTTGATCGTCATGTCTGTCTCTTTGAACACGTTTATCTCCAACACTACTAGACGAATTTTCACGGAGTTTTCACATATAACTTTAGAATTTTGTGCGGTTACATAAAGGCTTCAATAATTAAAATCGGATCACAGATAATGAAGTAGTCATAATTTAATCATTTGCTTAAAACCCATCGTGTATGTCTATTCAGGGAGGATAATCTCCAAAAGAACTGCACGAACTTTCATCAGAATCGAATCAGAGGAAGGAAAGATATCGTAAGTTGAAGCTTATGTGTATACTCTGCTTATAAGTATGGTGCAGTACAGCAAATCTCCAAGAAAACTGTATGAACGTTCATGGGATTTCATAGGTCAATTGAGAGTACCTTGGGGCAACATACAACCTTCATTTCATCAAACTCGGATCAGGTGAAGAGAAGATATCGTAATTTACAGTTTCTGGTGTATGCTATGCTTGAAATGCAGCGTAGAATAGCAAAGACCCGATACAGGCGCTGTTACTGTCATAGTATACCAAATAACTAATAGATGGTGATGCTATGTTGTTTATTCTCATAACTAAGGTGTAATACTCCGAAACAAAGGCTATGATTTTCCTTACGGCACAGGTGTAGTGTATTGATGTTGGCAACGGCCATTGAATCCTTTTTGCAATATCAGTCTCGTACATTGAGGGGAATAATTATTTTGTTGATAATGAAATAAATAATAAATGTTGTTCCGATCAGTAAATTAATGATCCCTCTAAAGCGAATATTTCGTTTCCAACGTTAACATACTAAACCGCTACCACTGCACGCAAAATTTAACCCAGGTACGACACATAAAAATAACTTTTTAGTAGCATTATCCCGCAAGTCTTGCAATGCCATGGAAAGAAAAAAAGTGCATCTTTCGACGTTGTAACCAGTAATGTATACATAGTGTAGAAATAAGTATGGAGTGATCATTGCGTTCTGTACATCTTCTCAACATTAAGCTGGAATTACCACATGATATTGAAAGAAATCCACTCTTTCCACACATTTATTTGCTTTTACGATTGGTTTGTGCCGCATTGGCTACAAAGAAGCTCCATCTAATTTTCGCAGAGCAACCACATAACATGAGATAATATCTAAATAAATGTGTCACAAAAGAAACAAGAGAGTTGAGGAAGCGTCGCTAAAACGGCCTTTTACACATTGTCATCCGTCTTAACCGAACAAAAGAGGACCTTAGATAAAGTCGGCGATTAGTAGACTTTTTCCAATATCAGGTGACATTTGCACCTTAATGCTGAGGACAAAAAATCTGTTCTGCTCATCTGAATGCTAACTCCAGGGATATGTATGCTCTGTGTCTGCAACTAGATAATATACACACGCGAGCGACCATATATGTCTGTGCTACAAACTCATCAGAAACCTCTCTGCTTTCACAATTGTACGGTACAATGTCTGTAGGTACAATATTGTGATTAAAATTTGTTATTACATACTTTTGATGGGGACTGCATTAAGATAGAGAAAGACGTCTTCTTTGGCAGAGACAATTGTACCTCGAGTTATAATCAGACTTCTGAATTATAGTACTATTACACGATTTCAACTTCGTGCTTTACGAAGTAATCACTGCGGGACATGTATTAGCTGAACGAGTGGCCGATGCTGCTAACACAGTCAAGACAATTGTCTGGAAATAATGGAAATAATACATTTAATGGAAAGTTCTATATAGACGATCGGCTGACGCCATTCCTTCAACAATTACCCAGACTTACTTTATCGCACATTGACACCACCATGACGTCTTATTTAAACAGACATGAACTGTTCTGTTAATTGAATTACCACACTTTCAGTATTCGTCGAGTTTTCGATAATAGGGAGCACTTCATACAGAATTACTACATTGTCCACAGTGCAACACTGCAACATACTAATACTTCAGCATACATTTACGCACCGAACAGTTTACTACTACACAATCAAAATGGAACCTCAACGAAAGAAGTGTTTTCAGAAGTTTATGCCAAACAGACAATTAGACACTGCAGTCTTAACTTTATGAACACAACATTAAAATTACATCGTTCCGGAATACGGACTTAAATTAATTTAATTTTTTGTATGAAAATCTTTATGAACATTCATCGTTTTCGATAACGACTTCTATTTAAATTTGATATCTTGGCTAGAAGAAATGAGTTTATTGACAGGGCGATCCAACAAGGATTCTGTTTTTGTTGACCTAGGTGCGGAACCCTAAAAAACCATGATATTCACAGGCCCCTCTTTAACAACCGTTGCGAAGCACGGGCATATAAGCTAGTCGGTAAATAAATGCATAGAAATTGGAAAAGCAACATTCTAAGCCAACACATTGTGCATTTATGCTCCCGCCCATTTCATGAAATCAGTTGCAGTCAGCGTTGATTATCAACAAGGAGATTTGAAATACCAATACTGTATTATAACGAAAGAAGTTGAATTTCCACACATTGTTACAAGGCGAAATGGACGCTTATCAAGCTGTAATTTCATATACCTTTTATACGTGTGAAGACGACTATGAATTTCACTGGAAAATGGTATATAAGCTGGGTGCAACTTCTGTACCGCAATTCCACTAGTGCAGCTCGAAGCCCTGTTAGTAACTCTCCGCCTTTCCGTATCACTGTGGGTGTTCATCAAGGGTCTGACCTTTCAACTTTACTACTCATCCTCTGCACGGATACGGCAACAGCTGACATACAGACTTCACATCCGTGGACCCTTTTTTATGGCGATGATGTGGTACTTGCCGAACAAACCCACCCAGAACTCCAACACCATGTTCAAATGTAGAAGGACAGACTGGTTGAAAATGCACCTCAATGTACTGAAGACTGAATACTTACAATGCGGCTCCCAAACCAGGGGCACCATAAATATCGGGGAAGAAAACCTGCAGAAGACCATGCATTTTAAATACCTGAGGTACGTTGTCACCTCAGACTGTGACACAACTCTCCGTACTCGGACGAGAGTTAATGCAGCTTGGGTCAGGTGGAGACATGTCACTGGAGTTCTCTGCGAGAAAAAGGTGCCTAAATGCAAAAGTTTACGAATCCATTGTACGTCCAGCAGCAATCTATTGGACTGAGTGTCGCCCTATGATGAAACAACAGGAGCAAATGCTACATACGATGGAAATGAAGATGCTTCGTTGGTCCATGTGACCATGTAAAAAATACAGAAGTCCGGTAAAGGCTTGGCGTGGCGCCCAACACAGACAATCTGTGGGTAGCTCGTCTCCGCTGGTACGGCCACGTCATCAGAAAGGAGGACAACTCGGTTGCGAAGACCGCTCTCCACATCAACCCAGCAGGAACAAGACCACGAGGAAGTGAGGCAAAGAGAGGGACAATCAGGACAGACATGGACGTTGTTAGTTTAAGACAAGAAGATGTCAACGACCGAAAGAAATGGAGGAGACGCAGCAAAAGTAGCAGACCCTGCAAGTCGGACTTAATGCTTGGAAAGAGAGAGAGAGAGAGAGAGAGAGAGAGAGAGAGAGAGAGAGAGAGAGAGAGAGAGAGAGAGAGAGAGAGACAGGGAGAGAGTTGTTCGTCTCTCACAGGCGAATAAATTGTTAGAGCTATTTTAAATAATCGTGTGCATTATTACGACTGGGATTCCCCCTTTGCCCCACTATCAGCTTGTCTGATAATTGGCTGAATAGAACCGCAACTCTTTAAGGGCTGGATAGAGCTGGGCAAAACGGTTATTCTCCGATATCAGTTATAATGGTTATCGTTATTCTTTTCTATCAGTTAATTTTAACGGTTATAAATAACTGCACGGTATTTCTCCAACCAACGACCTGTACGTTGTTTCCAAACTAACTTCCAGATGGCGTTGCTACAGCTTACTGCTACTGCTACTAGGTAGCGCTACTGAGCAGTTATCGGGCAGTTATCGTTATGAGTATTCCGTGAATTCTACTAGGTAGCGATACTCGACAGTTATCGTTATCGTTATTAGTAGTGAGTAGTCAGTACTCAGTAGTCAGTAGCCACTACTGAGAACGGGCAGTTATTGTTATTAGTACTCAATACTCTGAATAGAGAGTTATTGATATACGTACGTAGAAATACCAGTACCCGACAGTTATGGTTATTAAACTCAATACTAATAATGATCTATACGTATATAGTTTATCTGGTGTAATTGCGATTGCTGTGTAATGGCAAAAGTTATCGTCTGAATCGTGCAATAAACACGTAATGCCCAGTGCATTACATCTGATATATGATGGGTACTGGTGTTTAATACGCTATTACATGAAATCTGTGCCCTGTAATCTACAGTTATCCATTGCAATTGGAAATGTAGCCTTAATTTTCGAAGATACTATAAACAGTGTAGCTATGAAGTGAAAGTAGATTATTACATATGTGATAAACGTGTGTGAAGTGAATATTGCAGTTCAAATTATAAACATAACGTTGCTTCAATAAGTGTTTTGAGGAGCGTCTTTAAATGCAACATAAAATTAAACGTAATGTGATCGTTTCGTTTATTCCTAATAAAGTTCTATATTAAATTCGAAAAACTGCTTGATTTTTGGAAAATTTTCTTTAGTTAATGACAGCATCTTGGTTTGTAAATATGATTATAACTGCGAAGTACATTTCTCCAATTATGCCCTACGGGTCAATTGAAGACTGGGATACCACCCGTCGAATTTGACGAAAAAGATCATAAAATTTATTTGGGAATACAACTTGCTACTAGGATGTAACAGTTTGCTTTAATAATTTGCCGAATTTCGACGTTTCTGTAGGCCGTGAAAGTGAATGTATTAGCTACACATGTCTAGGATGTCATTACTACAGTTTTAGACCAAAACCAGAATGGACCACACTGAACATGTCAATACTGCCCAGTATATGTAACTGATATCTGAAATTATCGGTGTTTTAAAATATTAAATCTACTGCAAACAGGTTATAAGTCGTAATTGTGTAGATCAAATCCGCAAAGCTGCAATGCAAAATGTACTAACCATTGCTCCAGTACTATCAAAAGTAAACTGTTACAAATGTGCATTTACAAGTATAGGCCTACTACATGCGAAATCAGAAACTTATATATATATTTATTGTAAGAGAAATCCCATTTCAGAAAACTAAATGTTTTACGTGCGCTTTGGAAAATGCTTGATATCTTCCGCTATTGACAGGGTATTCAATTAAATTTTACTTAGGGTATGGTGTGCTATATTGGTAACAAAATGTTCAGTTTACAAGGGAAATTACTGACAGGACAAGGTTACATATAAGATCCAGTCAGCAACAAAGTAGAAACAGTATTATTTCTTTAACTCTCAATTTGAAAATTAATACTGTTATTCTATAGGCCTATGATTGAGTTTTAAAAGAGCATTCAAAGGTCATTGCTAACACCAGCATATTACTCTGGTGAGACTGTAAGAAAACTTTTACCATGACAGTTAAGGGTATTCATTTTTGGGTGTGAGGATGACTGCTTGTTGCATACACTTATCAATGTCTCGAAAGTGCTCTCTCTTGTTTTCAACAGTATTGCAGAAAGAATTAGGTTCCACCTGTCAGGTGCTACATGTTTCTTTATTTTATTCAGTAATGATTTGTCTGAACAAATAAAACCAACACAGCATAGATAGCCACTGTAAATGAGTGTAATTTTCATAAAGAAAATCTCACTTGGCAGAAAATTCCTCTGTGTCACCCTGTATGATGGAAATCCTTTCTGCATCAACACAGTTGCTATTAATTCATAAAATACCACCAAATATGTGTGGCCCAGTTATTATAGCAAAATATTTAGGTTTCTCCATGAAGTGCCAAGTTTTACTTCTGTCACCTACGTGTGGTGTTGCGGAAGTGTCTTCCAGTACAACACCAAAGTAGACATACATATTCTCGTAGATTGAGAAAATTTAAGCATATTTTATTTGGGCTTTGGAAAATGCTTGATATCTTTAGCTATTGGCAGGGTATTCAGTTAAATTTTACTTAGGGTATGGTGTGCCATGTTGGTAACAAAATGTTGACTTTACAAGGGAAATTACTGACAGGACAAGGTTACATATAAGATCCAGTCAACACCAAAACAGGAACGGTATTATTTATTTAACTCTCAATATGAAAATTTATTCTGTTATTCTATAGCCTTACAATTGAGTTTGCAGCATACACTTACCAATGTCTTGAAAGTACTCTCTCTTATGTTCAACAGTATTGCAGTCAGAATTAGGTTCCACCTGTCAGGTGCTACATGTTTCTTTCTTTATTTTATTCAGTAATGACTTGTGTGAACAAATAAAACAACCAACACAGGATACATAGCCACTGTAAATGACAATGTAATTTTCAAAGAAAATCTCACCTGGCAGAAAATTCTTCTGTGTCATCCTGTATGATGAAATTCTTTATGTATCAGCACAATTACTATTAATTCATAAAGTACCACCAAGAACTATGTGTGACAGTTATTACAACAAAACATATAGGTTTTCACTAAAAACATTCCTCCATGAAGTGCTAAACTTGACATTTGTCTCCTAAATGTGAATATTCTTTTGTATAATTTTTGTGCAAACTGAGGTGTTCAATGTGCTGTAGAAAGTTTTTTTAAAAGTCTCATGCTAAATAATTAAATCAAAAGCTACCATGTGTAACTGAAGAATACTATATGAGAAGGCTAGACACTGCCACAATTATCTCACAATAATGCCTAAGAGAGAAGTCTCATCAAACCACCCAAATAAATTGTACTCTGAAGCTGATATGAATAAGATATGGTAGGTTTTTTTTTAATTAGAGATGTCTGTGATGCAGCATTGGTACTTAATAATAATGAAGCCACTGAGGTTGAGGTACAGAGCATACTAGTACTTGCAGATGGTTCAGATTTGCTTTAATATTTTACACCACCTGCAATATTTAAAAATCAGAAAAATGTCTAAAAATATAACATTCATACTCATTAACTGTGCTGTGCAGTGAATGTGTTCTCACAGAAATATCAGAGTAAGCACTTTTTGAGGAGGATTGAGTGTTTTTTATTTACTTATTTATTATTTAATTTACTGAATGATTTGTTTAACATCTGAAACATGCACTAATACAAATAATGAACTGTGTGATCCTGTTCTATGCAAACCAGCACTGCCATTCTTTCTCCTGCTTTTATTAGACAGCAATATCACCTCAATACAGACACATATGACTAGGCAACAAGTGAAGACTTACTGTCTGTCAGGAATTAAGGCACTTAAAAATGTATCAATATCTAAACTGTGTTTATAATGTGGGATCATCAGTTGGGTTGAACCTTGACTCCTTCCCCAAATCAAATTGAGCATTTCAAACACACCAGTGTTACAAATAAAGGAATAAATATGGTTAAATGCTATTAGATGGGGCACAAACTGACTGGACAAGGATGGGATCAGTTCAGTGGAATCATCAAATAACACAAGCATCAAATATTTACGTTTATCTTTTTATTTATTTAGAGGAATGCCTCACAATTATATATAAATTGACATAGTAATAGCTTAAGATATGTTACACAAACTACTTAAGGGTATTCTATAAGGATAGGACAGGTGGGCGGCCAGGGCCTTTATGAAGGAACCATCCTGGCATTTGCCTTAGCGATAAAGGTAAACCATGGGAAACATCATTAACAGGATGGCCTGGCAGAGCGAACCCCATCCTCCCGAATATGAGGTCAGTGCCTTAACGGCTGTACTGCCGCATTTGGTTTGTCCCTAGTATACAAATTATTTTGTTACATAATAATATTGAAACAGTTTTTCTATTTATAACAAAACACACTAAGATCTTACAACTGTGAAATGTACAAATGTTTTATAAGATCCTTTTATTACTTCCCATGACACATCACTACACTTCCTCATTCATAGATATTTTCTATTTGATCCATGTTCCTTTCAGTCTGCTACACATGGGATAGTAGTTACCTGAAACAGAAGAACAGGAAACCAAAAGCAGAAACATTCTTGTCTAAAGACTTTACAAGCAATACACATAGTGTAAGAACATAAAACCTGACAGCAGCTCAAAATGAACACTCATTATTTGTATGTTCAGTTTAACAGGAATGTTTTCAATTCTATAGTCAATAAGCTAAAGGCCTAAGCTTCAAACTCATTTATTAGAGCTCATAAAATGTGAAGCACAATCACAATGTGCGTCCATTATCGAAAGGTACTGATCAAGTTGTCTTCTACCGAAATTCTGGTATGATGATATGTGAGATGTTATTTTTAGGGCACTAGTCTATTGGTTGTTTCTGTAGGGCCCTTTGTGTGACAATATGTTGCCATTGTGGAAGACATTTAGAACTTCATCTTTTGAGCAGTTTTAGATTTAGGGTTAACATTTAAGTACACTAAATAATTGCAGCTGTATTCTCAGCAAAAAGTTTCCTAGTAAATCATTCCATGTATTTTACTTAACCCTGTCCCCAAAGATGTTCGAGAGCTGGTACTGCAAACTGTTACTCCATTCTCAATTATTGTTTCCCACCCACATTTAATGCCTGATTTGAGAGAGAGAGAGAGAGAGAGAGAGAGAGAGAAGAAAGAAGAAAAAGAAAGAGGGTGTACACATACATTTAAATTACGACTTCCTTCCTTGTAGACAGACTAGCCGCAATTTGCAAATAAGTGTTAATGCTGACAGTACATTTTCCAAAATGCACATTACATATTTCAAAGAACATCAAAATAAATTTTTCCTTAGATTTGAACCCATAGCTAACAAAAAAGGTAACAAAACAAGTTGATTGCTGCTGTATGTCTGAGTTACCATACATGGGTATCCCACAACACAAGGTAAGTTAAACCTTTTTCACACTTTGTGGCTCATAGGACGTAATGATCTGATGACACATACTATCACCACTGAAGGAATCTATATACAAAATGTGAGTGTAATGCACACACTTTATTCAAAATTCTCACATTATAACATCTACTGGTGATGACGAAAAACCTGCAGATGTAAATGAGAAAAAACTGCAACTTATTTAATACTACATCGTGTAAAAAAAGTGAAAACAGTACACACCATCTTATTAATGCTGCCACTTTATAAAAATGTGACCTCTGCCGGTGGTGACAGAACTTTGGAGCCATTTCTGAAACAATCCAATCAACATAATTAATACTGCAAACATAATAACCTATTTTTAAACAAAGTGAGAACAGTACTCACCTTATTAAAGCTTCCCACTTTATAAAAATGTGATCTCTACTGGTGGTGACAACAATGTTTTTGACTTTCAGCTGCACCTCCGTAAAATTTTTCAGTGCATCTTGCACAACCAAGTTCAGAGAATGTGCATAGCACCCAAAATGCTTTCACTGTAAAACAGAAACTACAGCACTTTTAATGTTTGCTGCATTGTCTGTCACAACCACCAAAATCTTACTGTCAGTTTAAACTTGTTCGTAATTTGTAGTAAAAAATCTGACAAATTATGAGCAGTGTGTGATCCAGAAAAGTGGCCACACCCTAGCAACACTGACTGCAAGTGGAAGTCTTCAGCAATATAGGGTCCTGTCACTGCCATGTAGCTCTTGTTTGCTGCAGATGTCCAGCAGTCTGTGGTCGGACAAACTGTCTTCACATTTAACAGCTTGTCTCCACTTTCACTTTGGCTGCTGTGTATGCTGCTGGCAGCAGTATATTTGCCAGATGCTTCCTGCTTGAAATTTTGTAACTGAGCTTCAGGGCATGAACAAAACTACAAAACTCTGTATCTTCAACAGCTGAGAAAGGTTGGAAATCTTTTGTAAATAATTTTAGGAGGTGCCCATCTATCTTCTTCTTCTCATTAATTCCAATCCTTTTGGGGACAAAGTCTGTAATGGCACTTTGTACAGCTTGCTGCCTTGAGGTGGATGGAACAGGTTGCTCATCTACCATACTGCTTGTGACTGGTGGAGTCACCTCCATAAGCAGTTCCTCTGAAGGGCTGGTTTGACACGTAGGTAAATGGGTTTCACATCAACATAAGAAAATATTAAATATCTATGGATATGGGATAAAAATTAAAAGGTGTCTTTCATTATGCTGCAAAAAATTTCAGTTTAGTGCACACTGTTCTTCATGAAACTTGCAGCCTGAAATTTAGTTCATAGAAAGTTACAACTGATTCAGTTTTCTCTTGCTATACAAATGTATAATAGAGTGCCTAATAATTGCAGACTTCTCATAAATACCGTACTTTTTAAAGAGATGCTGGTGTGTAATTAGGGCCTCTAATCTGCAAATACTTAACAAGACATTCACTGTAGTTTAATTTTTTTGTTAAGTTAAAACTTAAAATATTTGTGGAATATGGTAGAAGACTTAATTAAAAACAATAGATATTTTTAAATTTGTCAGGAAACCCTGGATTAGACAGCAATATTCTCGTAACGTGGGGAATACGACCCCCCCCCCCCGCCCTTTCTTGATGTAGTGAGTAAAATATATACCGTATGCAGGAATTAATGTTGCTCGTACTTTGTCTTGGCAGCTTAGTCCATAATAATTATCAGTTACACTACGACAAGCAAGTTGCAGTCGCCTCAAAATAAACACGTTGGACCGGTACATGTATATTTTCACGAAAATGCGCCTTTTAACAAACATTTAAGCAATTAAGCGTTCTTTACACGCTCCTCGGAGTGTGAGTCCCATCAAAAATTGATTAGAAATGTACGATTTCTGTTTTTCTACCATCCCCTCATTCCTTAACGAATAAATGGCAATAATTGACGTAAATTTGTTTACAATGTATTGGCAGCAGGACACTTTCTTCCTCGTAATACTATATTAATTATAACGATTAGAGTGTGCATATTTATTCTTTTATTTGGAAAATGTATTAATCCTGTCATACAATATTATGAACTTTTTCACCGACCAGCACTGGCTAGAAAAATAAGTTTTATTTTTTATTATTTTGGGAGAATTTCTTCATAATTCTAAAAGTCGGCAATCGAACGAAATATGTATCCTCTCTGGGAATATCATGACCTGCTACAGTTAATAACCAAATACTCATAACGATACGGCCAGTGAAAATTAACTGCCACTGATATTTCTACTAGTCTCAATACTCGATACTCCCTAAAGCGTCTGCAGTTATCATAGTACCTCGAATTCACATTGGTCACTCCATGTAATTAGATACAAGATTTCCCTGAGAATGTAGTACACACTTTCACCAACAGATGGATAATCGTTAAACAGTTATTACCCATGATTCTTACGCGGTTAATTCCAAGGAATATAGAACTGACCAGTATTTGGACAGGACCTCTGGTCGATACTGTGGTCGAATCGTTTCATTAGTACCAATTTTTGTGAACAGATGGCGCTACGCAGTACGCACAGTTATTATGATAACTGCAAGTATTTGATGAGCGGTTATTACAATCACGGTTATTCATAAATAATCGGTTATTTCTATCAGTTATCGTTATTTTGGCCCAGCTCTAGGGCTGGATCTCTCGTAGTTGTGAAATATATGTAGAAATGGGGAAGATGTCGCTGTAATTTGTAAATACTGTTATCTGAATAATTACTAAACGTCTTGTTGCTCTTCTTTGGCACGAGAAAGGCTGGGTTGAATCTTCAAATGTTCGTTAAGCTTCAGGGACGTAACTGCTGGGTCATCAGTCCCTAAACTTACAAACTACTTATGAACTACCTTACACTAAAGACGACACAAACATCCATGCCCGAGGGGAGATTCGAATCCCCGACCGCAGCGGCCGTGCAGACTGACTGGCACGCCGCAGACCGCTCGGACACTGCGGCCGTCGGCTGGGTGGAAGGGGAGGAAGTAGACCCAAAAATAAATAAATAAAAACGTTGTTGTGAACTTTCCAATATGAAAGTAATTAAAGTAATTGCTTGTGTTAATGACAGTCAATAATAACAAATTATCTGTGCAGTGTAAATCATAGAGTTCACAATACCCGAGTCATACGGATATCGTCCATACTTTCTGAAAGCAGAAATGAATTGCAAACTGATGTGCTTAAAGTATATAAAAAGACTTGATTATGATTATGTTCGCGTGCTCTGTGCTTACTGACATGTTCTGCGAGTTTTGTTTTAGCGAATTTCTGACAACGTAATATTTTCAAAAATACACACGATTATTACAAGGTAGGGAACTAGATTCTACATCGCCGTATAAACCCTCTTTTCACCTAGTCCTTGCTTCTGTGCCTTTCGTGCACCTATCATAATTTTTAGCTACTTAGCAGGTATCACTGAATATTATCAAGAACGTTACGTACTAACATTAATAGTTCATCTATGGACATATTATTTATTTGTAGCTAAGTATTCACTTTATCTAACTAGTAGGTAACCGCCAAAATTGTTGGTATACAGGCTTTTCACTTTTGTGTAAGTGAGGTAGGAACGTAAGCACACTCTACTGAAATAGTTAAATGCTGCTGATAGCACTTCGACATTACTTTTATACAGCAGTACTAATGTGAAATAGTGGTCAAGTGTTTGCGTCTATGATTAACAGGAGAGTTGGGACGCAAATGAATTGTTAAAGATATACTTCTATGCCTAAAGCGGCCCATACACGGTCAATGATATTGTGCAATATTATTATCGTTCTCTCCTAGACTGTTCAATAATATTGTGGTGTGAAATGTAGGACGATAAAGACTCTGCTGCTGTTATTATTGCTTTACTTTGTTGTAAGCAAACGAAAATAATACACGTGGTACAAGTAAACAAACAGCAAACATAACAACATAGCGCAATAATCTGTCAAAGATATTGTCAATACAGCCCGCAGACGGCACAATATTTACAGGCAGCACAATATATTTCAACCACCGTAAACGAACATTTGGTATTCATATCTTTATTCTGTTACTTCTGGGTATCCTTTGCAAATGAGAGATTTCCGAATTATATTTTTGATAATTGCTACACAGTATAGCGCCACAAACGCCCGTAAGTACGAAGGTATTTTCGTGCTGTGTGCTGCTTAACTCCAAATACACTTTAAAAAAGGGGGGGAAGGGCCTCTCCCTGGAGGAACCAACTTTTTTCAAAGTTTAATATTCCTCAGTTGAAACATTGTAAGGGACAGAAAAGGAGAAATAAAACCCTCAGAACATGTAAGTGTTTGTTACCTTTTGGAGGTACTCGAGAGGACGGTGGTTCAAATCCATCTCCGGCCACCCAGATTTAGGTTTTTCGTGATCTCCCTAAACCACTAAGGCAAATGCCGGGATGGTTCCTTTCAAGCGGCACGGCCGATTTCCTTCGACTCCTTACCCAAAACTCCGAGCGTTAGCTCCGTCTCTAATGACAAAGGTGTTTACGGGATGTTAAACCCTAAGCTTCTTTCCTTCCTAACTTTTGAGGGCAATATTTATGGCACCTGTGGATCACAGTGCCTAACGGAACAAACTTTAAATGCAAGCTAAAATTAATTACTCAACCGTTTGTCGGTATGTTATACGACACACCCGCATGACAGCGCTGAAGTCGCGAAGTCGCAGAAATTCACTGGGAGTTTCGTGACTCTTATGTTCGACTTTGCTATTATGCCCTAGTTGTAGTGCGGTCAATTCGTAATAGACATGGAAGCGCATGTGTTAATTTGGTGAAAACTTTGTTGCGCTTGATTATGGATTGTCGATAGAACAAAAGCATCGATAATAACATTGATCAAAGAAATCGGTATGATAAGTATCGAAAGTAAAATATCGATGTTTGAGATGCAATCGTCGCTCGTTAGTGACTACTTGTGTCCGCCACCGTAGGTCAAACGGCAGTGTGGTTGACTACCACGCAGGGGGCCCAGGTTTGATCTCCGGCAGGGGTCTGTGTGTTTTGTGTTGCCTTCATCATGATTTTTATCATTATCGGCATGCAAGTCGCCGAAGTGGCGTCAATTAAAAAGATTTGCGCTCGGCGGCACTACTAATCTCCCGGTCAGAAATGCCATACGATCATTTCATTGCCGCGGCAATGTTGGAAGGAGTCGTCGTGCGGAATTCTGAGACGAAGCTGCGCGAGTCAGTTTATGTGCGTCAAGTGGGACAGTTATGTCCCAACTAAAATTATGTTGATTGTAATAACCATTAGAGAGAGAGAGAGAGAGAGAGAGAGAGAGAGAGAGAGAACGGCAAATGATCAACGTTTCAATTGATTAGTGTCTTTAAAGTATTAAAATGCCAAGATCGCAAATATTGATTAATTTTTTTTACGACCGGTTTCGATACACTTAAGGTATCATCATCTGGTCAATGTTTTGCCCCGGACTACAAGACACGTCCCTCGAAATTGGCAGTGAAGGTTGACAACAAGCCTCCAATCGCATCTCCTGCAGCACTACCAACTGATAAAGATGGATCGCGATTAGTGTGTGAAGCAGTACTTTTTGTTTTCGATCTTTTCACACGTGACAGTGGAAGGTGTGTGCGTGTTTGTAGCAGGCATGATTACATGTATTGGAGACCGTGCATGGTAGTCACACGGATTGGTTGTCACAAATAATTCGGCCACCAGATGTCTCGACGTACGTACTGGAATGACTTCCTAAGAGTGGCATTTAATCTGCATCCGGTGTGTGAAGTTACAGTGCTTCCGCCCAGTGAGTAAGGAGCTATTCATCCTTTATCACTTGGTAGTGCTGCAGGAGATGCGATCGGAGGCAATTTTGAGGGACGTGTATCGTAGTCCACGGCACTAACATTAACCAGTGTATCGAAACCAAACGTAAAAAAAAAAAAAAAAAAAAAAAAAAAAAAAAAAAAAAAAAAAAAAAAAAAAAAAAAAAAAAATTAATAATAATAAAAAAAGAAAAAAACGAAAAAAAAAAAGAAAATAATAATAATAATAAAATAAAATAAAATAAAAATTAAAAAAATTATTTGCGATCTTAGGATTTTAATTCTTCAAAGGAAAGAGATCCCCGACCTGCCATGGAAGAATTAAATAGTGTCTTCAAATTACACATAGGACTCGGTAAGTGGTCTGGTGTTTTTCCAAATGTATGTAAAACTGTTAGACCAAACTGCTATGGTTATCAGTCCTCAGAGTTACAAACTGCTTAAACTAACACATAATAATAGCAATACACACACCCAAACCCGCGGAAGACTCGAACCTCCGAGGTGGAACGGCTGCACGCATCGCTACAAGGTGCTTTAGCGATCACGGCTATTCCGCCTTGGCGTGGATCATGTAAATAATAACAAAACAAAAATTGACTACTCACTTAATTCCATCCATTTAATCGGCCGGTCTGCCATGACGTCGCGAAATTATAACAGACACTAGCAAACACAACAAACCAAATAGTCGCTTTAATTCCTGTTCTATAAACAAATTCAATCTTTTCTCGCCTGTCATTGGTTACAACAAAACTGCGCGCCATTGGCCACGCGAAAAGTGTTGCGTTGCCAACCTTTAAGCGCTACGGAGCGCCGCCGACGCTCCTACTACCTGATATCTCAACTTTACTTCGACTATAAAAATTTTACTTACGGAGTCGTCGTTGTGTACTCATGTTGGTCACAAAATGATCTCTTCAGTAGCACTAAATAGCGATCGCTTCCCACTTGTCCGTATTACGCCACCGCTGCCGTGAGTAAAATTTTATCCTTTAGTGGAGAAAGAAGTGAAGTGCTATTAAGAACAATATAATAATACCCTTTATGTGGCTTGGCATCCTAGACTATACCAAAACTTTTATTAGATCATGGAGTTAAAATCTTCATCATGTAAGTATCCACAGTCCGACGTTGTTTTCTTAACATCCATGTTTCGATATTTTGGAGACATGAACATCGATATTTTTCGCACTAAATATAGATATTAATTGAACATCGATAAATATCGATCATCTCTACGTTAGACATTACAGCGCTGAGAGGAACTTTGCGTAATCAATAACTTAAAATTGTAAAACGTAGATTAATGCCTATTTACAATTCTTCATTGTTGGGCTTGCGGTGAAATATATTCCATCAAAGGGCGTTGTAAGTAATGAGCCGGTGTCGCTACTTATCGATTTATTACTCGTTCAATACAGCTGATTTGGCAGTTGGCCATTTAAAGTAGTCTGTTGTTGTTATTGTTGTGGTGTTCAATAGTAAGACTGGTTTGGTGTAGCTATCCCCCCCCCCCCCCACTCTATCATGAGCAAGCCTCTTCATGTCCTCATAATAACGGCAGGCAACATGTATTTGAACTTGCTTCCTGTGTTCTAGTGGTGGTCTCCCTCTGTGAATTTTACCCCATACACTTCCCTCCAACATTAATTTCTCGATTCCTTGATGTCTCAGAATGTGTCCCACCAATCGATCCCTGTTTTTTTGTCAAGGTACGCTAGAAATTTATTTTATCCCTAATTATATTCAGTACCTCGCCATTAGTTATGCGATCTACACACCTAATTTTCAGCATTTTTTATTTACTTATATTTGATAGTACTTACGTGTAAGTATTTACAGTCAGGCATATTATTAGTGTAATGGGCAGCGAATTAGTATGTGATGCACGAACATCTCAGACGGTGGTTCGAAACTTGCCGGGCGCGGTGGCTCAGGGTTGCCGGTGTGGTAGCTGAGCGTGCTCGATTACAGTGCTCGACGAAAAAACTGAGTGAACGACGAAACGATTAAAATTAAACAAAATAAACCAACGTCCACAAAGGACCTATCAAACCGAAAAACCAATGAAAAGAGAGAAAAAGAAAGAGGGCTCAGCGTCATCTGCAATAAAAACAACTGAGCAAAATTCTCTATAAACAACACAGAATCAACGTGAACAAATAATCACAAAGCGTTGATCTACCTGAAGAACAAAAAAATAAAAAATAAAAATAAAAAAAAAAATTAAAAAAAATCCGCCACTGGCATGTTTTTTCCTTCCTGTTTCCTGAAAGGTTTTCGCACCCTTGTTACTTGAACACAACTGTATCCTACAATATCCTGAGTTGTTCAAACATAACAGCGCTTTCTCTGAAAAGTGGATTTGTTCTACCTTGTGAAAATATCATGAAATACATACCAACGAATTGCAAACACAGACTTATTTTTCACATGTACACAAACTGAGGAGATACTTTTACAGTGACTGTTGTAAATGACGTAATGATAATAGTAATTTTGTATATAGATTATGTACTAAAGCTTTGTAGAATTCGCTATTACCACACTTATTCCGTTTTTTATTTTAGTTGTAAATAAAACTTAGTCACAGAATATTGTTTCTTTATTTTAGAGCAGAACAAAGTAACTTGAACAAAGTCGTAACTGAAGTACAGAAAAGGTACTACAACCTACGTTAAAAGTGTGGATAGCAACCAATCCAAAGATAACATTTCAGTAGAAGCATTGATTGTAATTAATGACTTTCAACATATTTCATTAATAGTGAATAAATACTTATGAAAAAAACAGGTAAATTGTTGCTATGTATGAACTTTTTTTACCGTTTTATTAAGGAGCGGCAGCTGCCACAGAAATCCAGGATTCCATTTATGTATGAAACTACAAGTATCTGCACGCTGTTTAGACTATTCCTAGGCTGTTTAGACTATTCATTATTGCAGTAACCTGGCCGGTGTTGAGCAATGCTTCAGAAGAGCAGTGTTCAATTCGTTGTTACGTATTTTACGGCATTTCACGAAATAGAACAAATTCAAATTTCAGAGGGAGCACTCCTACATCTTCACAACTCTAAACATTGCAGAAGATACCTCTATTTAATTAATAAGACTGCCGGAACCATTTTAGAAGCCAAGGCGAAAAATAAATGGTATCGGCAAGTTTCGAACTACCGACCACATACATCACAACGTAACGCACTACCCGCAACACCATGGCGAACAACTACTGTATTGTCTACTAATTCTCGTAGTATTGCTGGTAGTTGCTAACAGCTAAAATGACATTTTAGACACTAGATTATATTTTATCGTACTATGAATGACGTGCTTTTGTTAATTCTTCAGTGCGCCACTGCTTTGAAATGACAACTCGTAAGTTATAATAAGAAAATTATAAAATACAGGAAGCAAGATGGCCTATGCCCAAGAGTCCTGGGCGAAAATGTCACGTGACATTCACTAACGCCTGATTGACGTAAAATCAAGAGGTGGTGTCAAATCGCCGTTGTGGTTGTTCTGGTCTTCAGTACGGAGACTGGTTTGATGCAGCTCTCCACAATACCCTATCCTGAGCAAGCCAACACCACATAAGAACGGCAACCTACATGTCTGAATCTGCTTACTGTATCCATCTCTTCGTCTTCCTATGCGGATTTTACCCCAAACACTTCGTTCTAATGTTAAATTCAAGATTCCTTGATGTCAAGCCAGAAATTCCTTTTCTCCCCAATTCTGTTCAGTACCTCCTCATTAGTTTCGCGATCCACCTACCTAATCTTCAGCATTCTTCTGAAGCATCACATTTCAAAAGCCTCTATCCTCTATCCTGTTCCTATCGTCCATGTTTCACTCCCATACAAGGCAACACTCCACACAAATGCCTTCAGAAAGGACTTCCTTAGGTTTAAATCAATATTCGATGTTAACATATTTTTCTTTTTCAGTAACGCTTTTCTGTCCATTGACATTGTGCATTTTATATCCTCTGTACTGCGACCATAATTTGTTATTTTACTGCCCAAGTAACCAAACTCATCTACCTCCTTTATTATTTCGTTGCCTAATCTAATTCCTTCAGCATCGCCTGATTTTCTTAGACTGCACTCCATTACCCTTGTTTTGCTCTTGTTAATGTCCATCTTATATGCACCTTTCAGCACACTGTCCATACCGTTCAACTGCTCTTCCAATTTTATTGCTGACAGAATTCCTATGTCGTCGGCATAAGGCAATGTTTTTTATTCTTCACCTGAACTGTAATCCCGTCTCCAAATTTCTCCTTGCTTTCCTTTGTAGCTTGCTTAATGTACAAATTGAATAACAGGCTACAACCCTGTCTTACTCCCTTTCCAACCACTGCATCCCTTTCATGCCCTTCAACTCTGACAACCGCTGTCTGGTTTTTGTACAAGTTGTAAATAACCTTACGCTCCCTATATTTTACTCCTGCTTGCTTCAGAACTTGAAAGAGTTTATTCCAATCAACATTGTGAAAAGCCTTCTCCAAATCTACAAAAGCTATATATGTAGGTTTGTCTTTCCTTCATGTATCTTCTAGGATAAGCCGTAAGGTGAAGATTGCCTCCCGTGGTCCTACATTTCTCCTGAACCCAAACTGATCTTCCCCGAGGTCAGCTTCTACCAGCTTTTCCATCTTTCTGTAAATAATTCGTGTTAATATTTTGCAACAATGACTTATTAAACTGATGGTTCTGTAGTTTTCACACCTGTCTGCGCCTGCTTTCTATGGAATGGGAATTATTACTTTTTTTTATAGTGTGAGGGTACTTCGCCTGTCTCATACATCTTACACACCAGTTGAAACAGTTTTCTCGTTACTGGTTCTCCCTGAGACTTCAGTAGCTCTGAAGGAATGTCATCTACTCTGTCAAATTCATATCTCACTATGGTATCTCCTATTTCCTCTTTATCTATATCCTCATCCCTTATTACAATATTGTCTGTAAGTTCATTTCCTTTGTAGAGTCCCTCCAATACTCTCTTTCAGCTGTCCCTTCTTTGCCGAGAACTGGTTTTCCATCTGTGTTCGTGATATTCGTAGAGCTGTTTTCCTTATCTCCAAATATCTCTTTTATTTTCCTCAAGGCTGCATCTCTTTTTCGCTTATTTATATATTCTTTTACGTCCTTGCATTTGCTTTCTAGCCACTCCTGCTTACCCATTTTCCACTTCGTCAATCTCATCTCTCAGTCGTCTGTTCTCCATTTTGCCTGATTCATTTACTGCGTTTTTATATTTTCTCCTTTAATCGATTAAATGTAGTATGTCCTATGATATCGAAGGATTTTTTGTAGGTCTTGTCCTCTGCTGCCTTCACTATTTCATCTCTCAGTGACACCCATTCTTCCTCTACTGTTTTATTTCTCACCGTTTCTGTCAATTGTTGCTTAAAGCTCCCTCTGAAGTTCTCAAGAACTTCTAGTTCCGTCAGTTTATCCAGGTCCCATCCCCTTATTTTTCTACCTTTCTGCAGTTTTTTCAGTTTCAGCCAGTTTAGAGTTGATATCTGCCCCTGTCATACAGTTTAAAACCTGGTTCCGAAATCTATGTCGTACCATTATAAAATCTATCTGGTATCTCCCGGTGTCTCCTGGTCTCTTCCCCTTTTTTCGTGAGTCTTAAACCAGATGTTTGTTATAACTAAATTATGTAACGTGCAAAATTCTACAAGGAGATCTCCTCTTTCATTTCTTTTGCCCAGTCCACATTCACCTATTATTTTTCCTTCCCTTCTTTGTCCTACTACCAAATTCCAGTCTCACATAACAATTAAGTTTTCCTCTTCCTTAATTGTCAGAATAATTTCCTTTCTTCGATCTCCTCATCATCGGCTGAGCTAGTTGGCATATAAACCTGTACTACAATAGTCGGTGTTGGCTTCGTATCTATCTTAACTACGATAATGCGATCACTGTGTTGCTCATAGTAGTTTACCCGCATTTCTATTTTCTTATTCATTATCAGTTCTACCCCTGTAATACCTCCAACTGATTTTGTATTTATAATCCTGTACTCACCTGACCAGAAATCCCGCTCCTCTTTCCACCGAACTTCACTAATCCCCACTATAACTAACTTCAACCTATCTATTTCTCTTTTTAAATTTTCTAGCTTCCCTACCCGATTAAGGGATCTAGCATTCCACGCTCCCATCCGTAGAATGCCAGTGTTGTCTTTCCTGATGATCACATCCTTCTGAGTAGTCTCCGCCCGGAGATCCGAATGGCGAACTACTTTACCTCCGAAATATTTTACCCGAGAGGATGCTGTCATCATATGTTCATACAGTAGAGCTGCATGTCCTCGGGGAAAGTAACGGCTGTAGTTTCCCCTTGCTTTCTGCCGTTCGCAGTAGCTGTGTGACAAATCGACATTAACTGATGTTAGAAGGCCAGCTCAGTCAATCATCCTGACAGTTGCCCCTGTAACTACTGAAAAGTCTGCTGCCGCTCTTCAGGAATCACGTTTGTCTGGCCTCCGCTGTGGTTCCACCTACGGTACGGCTATCTGTATCGTTGAGGCACGCAAGCCCCCTCCCCATCGGCAATGTCTGTGGTTCATGGGAAAGGAAAAAAAATCGCCGTTATTTTTCCAAATATCTCAGTCACTTTGCGAGTTACGAAAAAAACACAAGAAAGAAAATTTGTAGAGAATTCTCTCCTCTCTAAATTCGGTTATTCAGTTTTCATGTCAGATGAACGGTTTGCTTGCAATTACAATTACATTGCAAATGGATTGTTTTAGTATTACTGAAGTATTATTTGTCCGAAAAAATTTGAAAAAGGGAGGTTGTAGTCTCTGTCTCTTTATGTCTGTAAAATTTGGTTCCGATCGGTTGAACGGTTTGTCGCAAAATGTGGACCACGTTTCAGACAAACAGACAGACATAATAAAATCTCCGTTATTTTCGTAAATATCTCTGAAACGATGCAAGTTGTATAGAATTTTCTACTCTACAAATTTGTTTATTCAGTGTATGATGTATGATTAACCTGTTATTTTAACTTAAACTTCGAGCTGACAAAAGGCGATGCAAAGGCCCACGTTTAGTGTTACTAAGGTGGGCCAATATTCTGTGCGAACTGTCTCTATCCCCCCCCCCCCCCCACCTTCCTCACGTAACAAAACGTGTTATCTGAAAGGAAACAAAGTTAATAGCTTTAAGTTTTTGTGTATTATTCGGAATGGAACACATTGTCCTATTTTTACACGTTTTCCGACAGAAAGATATATAAGTTACATTTGTGTCATGTCTGTTATTTCGGACGTGACTTAACTTACAAATTTCGGCGAAGGGTCCCATATATTACAAAATGAGTTGCCCTGACATTGAGGGGCGTGCCAAAAAGAGTCCACTATCGTTCAAAGTAATGCAGTAAAGCGGTGTTACACGCAACAACCCAAAAAATGTTCAAATGTTTGTTAAGCTTAAGGGACTTAACTACGGGGTCATCAGTCCCTAAACTTACAAACTACTTATCTACTACCTACAACTAAGGACGGCACAAATATCCATGCCCGAGGGGGGATTCGAACCCCCGACCGTAGTGGCCATGCAGACCGTGACTGAAGCGCCTCAGTCCCCTCGGCCACCGCGGCCGGCGCAACAACCCACCTAACAGGGGCAATGTGAGAACTCGTGTCATTGCAACATGAAGCGCAAAATGGAAGAATGGAGCAACGTTTTAACATCATCTTTGGTTCAGATTAAGTAATCCCATGAGATGTTAGTGTAAGTGTAAAGCGGTGAGTGAAAAGTGTGACGTCAGTGCTTCGAGCGATTCCACTAGAAGTGTTTGCTGACGGCTTCCAACTGCTGTACAACTGATGTCGGAAGTGTATTGCAGCCAATGGCGATTACTTTGGAGACCAGTAAAAGTATTTTGTCCGTAACTCCTGAAACCGTTCACCGACATTCCACATTGTCTAAAATAAGCTGATAACAGGCAATGATCCTTTCTTTATTGCAGAGGCACTCCTAGGCCCTAACCGTACGGCAATCTGTTAAAAAAAAAAAAAAAAAAAAAAAAAAAAAAAAAAAAACAGTGAGTTCGAGTAACAATTGATAGGGAAACGATGAGAATCTGTATTTGACGCGGAAGGAGCGAGGGAGAGTAAAAATAATAATGGTTATAATAGCTGTGTGTCCAGTAGCGTAGGGGTAAGCGCAGCAGCCTAGTCAGCGGAAGGCCCGGGTTCGAATCCCGGTTGGGTGTACATTTTCACATGTACCCATCCCCAGATGATGTCGGGAATTTCGTTAATAAGACAAATATAGTTCGCTTATCAAGTCTTTCGCATTTCACTAACAAGCGAATTAAGCTCTGTACAGACAATATGTGAGGATTTTTTTTTTCCTAATTAAACTGTGTACAGAGAATTGTGAGCTAATTTTTTTTTTTTCCAAATTTTTCAAAATTACTTATTGTATCATGTTCTGTTACCCATCGATTGATTCCTGAAAACAGTTTCAGGTTTTGCGCATATTCATCATTGTAATCTATTCAATTCACAATGAATGTTACACAAGAACACCTGCAAGTTTTTAACGTTATATATATATATATATATATATATATATATATATATATATATATATTGTAGTAATGAGCCGTTAGTTACTTTATGCTGCAAGTACTTTCTCCAATGACGGCGCCCACCCGTGTAACACATTGACCCCCCACTCCCCGACCGTCAAGTTGAAAGTTGGGTTAGAGATTGCGGTACACATTGACGACCTCACCAATGTTTGAAAATGTTGCACGGTATTGGAAAGATCGCAGTTTATCACATTTGCCACCTGTAGAGAATTTTGACGAAGATTTTTCTGGATTTATGCATTTATACGATTTTCAACATATCCCGAATGTCTTCATGAACGAGTAGTCATCAGGGTGAAAACGATCCTCCATAAAACTAGAAACCATTTCGTTGCAGCTGTATCTCCAGATGAAGTATTCCCAAACAATGCGCTAGTATTTCCAGCTGCCTCCGATGAAACACAAACCAAAAATATGTCGGATATACACTATTGGCCTTTAGATTAGCTACACCAAGAAGAAATGCAGATTATAAACGGGTATTTATTGGACAAATATACTAGAACTGACATGTGATTACTTTTTCACGCAATTTAGGTGCATAGATCCTGAGAAATCAGTACCCAGAACAACCACATCTAGCCGTAATAACGGCTTGTTACGCCTGGGCATTGAGTCAAACAGAGCTTGGATGGCGTTTACAGGTACAGATACCAATGCAGCTTCAACACGATACCACAGTTCATCAAGAGCAGTGACAGGTGTATTGTGCCTAGGCAGTTGCTCGGCCACCATTGACCAGACGTTTGCAATTGGTGAGAGATCTGCAGAATGTGCTAGTCAGGGCAGCAGTCGAACATTTTCCGTACCCAGAAAGGCCCGTACAGACCTGCAACATGCGGTCGTACATTATCATGCTGAAATGAAGGGTTTCGCAAAGATCGAATTGAGGGTAGAGCCACGGGTCGTACCACATCAGAAATGTAACGGCCACTGTTCAAAGTGCCGTCGATGCCAACAAGAGTTGTCCGTAGCATGACAGGTGATACGCCAGTATGGTGTTGACTAATACATACTTCCAATGTGCGTTAGCCAAACACGGATGCGACCATGATGACGCTGTAAACAGAACCTGGATTTAACCGCGGCGTCATTGGTAACCGCAGTCATGGTCTCCGAGCTGATAGTCCATGCTACTACAAACTTCGTCGAACTGTTCGTGCAGATGGTTGTTGTCTTGCAATCGTCCCCATCTGTTGACTCAGGGATCGAGACATGGCTGCACGATCCCTTACAGCCATACGAGAACGTTGGGATCCAGCACGGCGTTCCGTACTGCCCGAGTGAACCCATCGATTCCATATTCCGCTAACAGTCATTGGATCGCGACCAACGAAAGCAGCAATGTCGCGATACGATAAACCGCAATCGCGATAGGCTACAATCCGAACTTTATCAAAGTAGGAAATGTGATGGTACGCATTTCTCCTCCTTACACGAAGCATCACAACAACGTTTCACTAAGCAATACCGGTCAACTGCTGTTAGTGTATGAGAAATCGGTTGGAAAATTTCCTCATGTTAGCACGTTGAAGGTGTCGTCACCGGCGGCAATCTTGTGTGAATGTTCTGAAAAGCCAATCATTTTCATATCACAGGATCTTCTTCCTGTCGGTTAAATTTCGCGTCTGTAGCACCCCATCTTCGTGATGCAGCAATATTAATGGCCAGGAGTGTATTTGGAAGTCTTCTTCCTGGAGCGTCCACAACTCTCCGAATGACAAAATTAATTTAACTTTGAAGGAGAATCATTTAATTAAATTTTGTGCCACGTCCAGGATTCGAAACCAGGAGCTCCTGGTTATTAATCAGGCGCAATAACCACTCTACGCCTTGCATTCTATTTTCATTCCAGAGTTATCTATATGTACCAGCAACCCATGATGCTTTTTATCCTATTTTCATGCCACAGTTTTTATGTGTATCAACAGTCCATGACGTTTAAAATATAAAATCAAAATTGATAGTATTTCTCTAATTATAAAGGTATGCTAGTTTTTCATTTGGCAGATTAAGTAAACAACAAGTGTGTTCATAATTCGCCCATGTTTCTGTAAGACAAATGCTGTACACCAGACTACTGTTAACCTTCATGTTTTACGTAAACGTGGATTACCGTTATACGTTGATATTTTGTATAACTTTTGCTTTCATCTCATGAATACAGTAATGATGACAAGGATTGTAGCTGACACCGATTGATAAAGTGTTTCTCTGCGATGTGCTATTCATATACATATACGTGCCAGCAGCATAATTAAATCCAACACATTGGTCCTCGTATATTTGTAGAGCGCCTGATGATGGCAGCTGGACTCCTGAAACTGGGTGTGAAATATATATATATATATATATATATATCAAAATTTAAAAAAAAAAGCAAAGGTGCGATCTTAGTATGGCTGGGCAAGTGATACTCGCTTTCGAACATGTTCGGTATTTCCTGATGCAGCAGAGAAGTCGATACAGTATCGAACTGTTGCGCTGCTAATCTGCCAACGATACGCGGAAAATTTTGAAGTTACCGGGCTATCGCATTGCTCAGAACTAATTTTATAGAAAGTACAAGTACATGTAAAGTAAAAGATGGTCAACACTATGAAAAACTGCATATTTTGTTTAAAACAGTACATACTGTACGTGACGCGTCTGGTGTCTCTGAAGGATGAGATCCATTGATAAACAAAATATCTGCTACTAGAGCAGAACTACTGCACCTCATGAGTGACGGCTAACATTCAAAGGAAAAACAGATGTGAATACATAATAAGTCTAAATTACGTTTAATGTGATTATAAGAGATAGGATTCCATTCCCTGTTCATACGGTACAGTAACAGATAAAAATTTTACCACCTTTTAATCGCCTTTAAAAGAAGATTAGAAGAGATGAAATAGGGAAAATATTAGAAATTTAATACCCAATTACAGAAATAAGTCATATAAGAATAAACTGTAAATGCAACCTCGAAATAAACGGTGCACGAACTACTCTATACGTAGTATCAACAGCAGATCGCAACACTATAATTTTTAATCGCAATTGCTATCGTTTACTTATAGCCTATATTCGCTACTGTTTTTACGTATGACCTGCACCCTAGAAACTACTACAGTCCGAATTTCACACTTATTAATCCCCATAGTACATTAATGACACCCTATCTTCGTTATAAATCGTTTACTGCAAGGCACAGAAAAGATTTATTAATTTCATCGTTGTAAATCGAAGAAATAGTACCTCCTTCCATTGCTACATAGCTTCGTGAACGGAAGTTCGAACAGTTCCAATCATGTTCAAACTCAATTCTAGATTTTTGGCATCATTTTTCCATTCAAACAGAACGCACCCGAAAGATGTGTAAAATATACCGATTAACTAATTGACTAATAAACAAGTTATGATGTTGAACATGATTAATTAAAATGATCGAAATGATTTATTCGCGTGCGAGAGGAGTCACGCTTTTCTTAGAAAGTGTTCACACATATCAAAGTTAATTTTAAATCACAGATTTACAATCGTCCAATTCGATTTACATTGACGAACATAAAGACTGACATTAATGAAATCAAAACTCATTCATTATAATAAACCGTCCAAAACATATTCGTGTTGTATTCTACTTTGAAACTAGGGTAGATAGCAATAGTAATAGTTCAAATTGTTCAAATGTTTCAAAACGTATTGGAGCAAACTGCTGCGGTCATCAGTTCCTAGACTAACAAAATGTTCAAATGTTTGTAGAGTCTATGGGACTTAACTACGGGGTCATCAGTCCCTAAACTTACAAACTACTTACGAACTACTTACAACTAAGGACGGGACAAATATCCATGCCCGAGGGGGGATTCGAACCCCTGACAGTAGCTAGACTAAAAAGTACGTAAACTAACACTAAGGACAACACACACGCACGCACGCACGCACACACACACACACACACACACACACACACACACACACACAAACATGCCTGAGGGAGGACTCGAAGTCCCGGCGGGAACGACCACCCAGTTCGTAGGACGACACCTTATACACTCCTAGCCATTAAATTTGCTACACCTCGTAGATGACGTGCTAGAGACTCGAAATTGAACAGGAAGAAGATGCTGTGATATGAAAATGATTTTCTTTTCAGAGCATTCTCACAAGGTTGGCGCCGGTGCCGATACCTACAACGTGCTGACATGAGGAAAGTTTACAACCGATTTCTCATGCACAAACAGCAGTTGACTGCTATTGCCTGGTGAAACGTTGCTGTGATGCCTCGTGTAAGAAGGAGAAATGCGTACCATAATGTTTCCGACTTTGAAAAAGGTCGGATTGTAGTCTATCGCCATTGCGGTTTATCGTAACGCGACATTGCTGCTCGCGGTGGTCGCAATCCAATGACTGTTAGCAGAATGTGGAATCAGTGGGTTCAATAGGGCAATACGGAACGCCGTGCTTGGTCCCAACGGCCTCGAATCACTAGCATTCGAGATGACAGGCATCTTATCCGCATGGCTGTAACGGATCGTGCAGCCACGTCTTGGTCCCTGAGACAACACACGCCATCCGTTTGTTCATAAAACTGCTCATTCAACTTAAAGTATGTGGTCGTCAAACAACACTTAAACAGTTCTGCAATGTCGGCAGGAAAAATTCGCTTCAGTTGTTTCAACACATCACTAACAGGGACCATGGTAAATAGTGGTACCACATCGAAGCTAACCAATATATCTCCGACTGGGCCACTGTGCCATTCAATGAACATAAAATGTTTCTAATTCTTTATACAAGACTCCGAACGCCCCGCATACGGTCTTAACAGCTTAGTTAAAAACTCTGCTAACAAATAGGTGGGCGAACCAATGGCACTTAGTATCGGTCTTAAGAAAACATTTTCTTTATATATTTTGGGCAAGCCATAAAGTTTCGGTGGTAACGCAATCAAATGGTGGAGACCCTTCTGTTCACTCATTCGATAGAGGACGTTTTTATTAATCGTGACGTCACGCACGGCCCGGGAATGCGCGGACATGGAACTTTGGCAGCAGTCAGTAGCGAGGCAGTGTGTGTGTTGGACCTGCAATCCTTCAGGACCCCATGAAGATGTCCTCTGCAGACGGGGACGAAAGGTTGGGTTTTGAAAAGAAATTCAACCAACCATAGCATAACAGCCCAGATAATTTTAATGGAGCCGGCCGCGGTGGCCGAGGGGACTAAGGCGCTTCAGTCACAGTCTGCACGGCCACTACGGTCGGGGGTTCGAATCCCCCCTCGGGCATGGATATTTGTGCCGTCCTAGTTAGTAAGTAGTTCATAAGTAGTTTGTAAGTTTAGGGACTGTTGACCCCGTAGTTAAGTCCCATAGACTATACAAACATTTGAACTTTTTTTTTTTAATGGACATGACACTTCCGCCCGTGAAAGTATACATTTTACTAACTGTTATTTTTCTGTTTGCTATCACTGATGGCGTACTTAACTCTATCAGTGGGCATGTCTTATCAACGTGAACTCCTTAGTGAACATGCGCTGATAAGTCAGCTCTTTTGCAAGGGAGAGACCAGTTGACTCAGTCTGCAGTTTGGCAGTCTCCGGAGTCAGGGCATGTCCCAGAAGTGTATCAGAGGGTCGCCTGATACGGGTTGGCTGATTGACAGGGAAGCAGTAGTTAGAGTTCGGCTGGCATCAGCAGTGAGAACTTGGGTGGTGGCAATGGACAGGGTTGTGTGTTTGAGCAGTGTGTTTGCTGGAAGGTGAAACGGCGTGTTTGCTGGGATACAATTGTCCAATTGCCTCCTGTACTGTGCCAGGACTTGGTTCTTCCACAGCTGCCTGCGTTGATTGTGGCTGAATTGTTAACTGAATACGATTGTAATCTTCTTGTCAAACAAAACTTTGAGAATGAAACATAAAATTTGGAAATCGATGTGTCGGACTGGGTAACTAATTACATTCCTTGCTCAGATGATGACGGCGTATGTGAAACAGAAGTACGTCCACACCAAGTACAGAAAATGGATAATTATTGTAGTAGACGACTTTAATAATATCTGTTTAGGAAAACACTTCATGGCATTGATTCACAAGAGAAACAAATAAATTTTGTGAAAAATAAATAAAAAATAGAGTAAAGAATTTATCAATCGGTGATGAATACACCAGGTGGCGCTGCTGGTGCTACCTCGAGTTGTGTGTGCTATTTTTTTCTTTGCTTATGTAGTTTCTATTAACTTCTCTACTTAAATAATAAGGACATTATATCCCTTTTACTGTTCGTTGAATAATATTTGTGTCGAGTATATTAATTAAATAGACTTATTTTTCGGAATATTAAATAAAGTAACGAGATAAATAAAGGGTTTTCATCTACTTATAAGCTAACCATTTGCTAACCAGATCTTGGGAATGAACATAAAAATGGAGAATAAATAAAACCTATAAATTAAAACCAAGGTAATGTAACAGGTGAAGCCGCAGAGCCGCATACACATGATTAAAAAAGGTAATAATTATGAGGGTAAAAAAGTTATTTCGTCTAGATTGACGATTATAATTATTTCAATTAATGCTTTTGTTAGACATTCTCTATTGAAAATCAGTAATAAAGATGTTTATTTTGTCTGAAACAGCGATTGTAAAATTTTTGTAGCTCCATGAATTAGCGGTTTTGTTAGTGATTGTCTATGGAAAATATGAATATATATATATGTATACATAATGAAGATTGATTGTAGATAGAAAGAAGAGGAAGATACAGTGAATAAAGTTTTTTCCTTGAACAGTGTTTCTAGCTAATAATAAGGAAGAGTGTGTCTAACTAATGAGGTTGAACTGTCCGCCGCCATAGCTCGGTCGACAGCGTCGATAAATACCACACCGGAGGCCCGGGATCGATTCACGGCAAGGTACCTGGTGTTATGTTGTCCTAATCATCATCATCATCATCTCATCATCGCCACGCAAGTCGCCCAAGCGGCGTCAACTCAAAAGACTTGCGGTACGGCGTCCGCAAACTCCCGTATGAGATCTCGCGACCAAAAATTTCCAATTATCCGTGAGGCACATTAGAAAGCAGTCACCAGTGACAATTTTAAGATGAAAGATAATATGTTTCCAGGTGAAAGCAATAATGAGGTTCTAAATACATATGGAGAAAACGGCAAGAAGCCTGCAGTATAGCAAAAATTAATGTGAACTGATACGTAACTAATTTTATGTCTAATAATAAACTTACCCTTCAGAAAAAAAAAAAAATGTTTCTTCACAGGTATCTCTTATATCTGCCGCGCGGGAGTAGCCGAGTGGTCTGGAGCACCAAGTTAAAGATAGAGAGCTTCCCACGTCAGAGGTTTGAATCCTTCCTCGGGCATGGATCTGTGTTGTTCTTAGGTTAGTTTAAGTAGTTTGTAAGACAACGTACTATGGTCTCATAGGATTATAAACATTTGAACAATTACTTATATTTTTGCATGTTCTACACATCTACATGGGATACTCTGCAAATCACATTTAAGTGCCTAGCAGAGGGTTCATCGAACTACCTTTATACTGTTTATCTCCCATTGCATTCATGAATAGCGCGCCGGAAGAAAGAACTCCTGAATCTCTCCGTACGAACTCTGATTACTCGTATTTTATTCTGATGGTCATTTCTACTAAGTGGCAGTCAATAATATATTTTCGCATTCGGAGGAGTTTGTTACCGATTGGAGTTCCGTAAGTAGCCCACGCCGCAGCGATAAGCACCGTTGTTGTAATGATTCCCATCCCAGATCTTGTATCGTTCCCGTAACGCTGTCTCTCCTGTATCATGACAATACGAAACGATCTGCCCTTGTCTGGACTCTTTCGATGTTCTGCGTCAAATCCACCTGATAATGATCCCACGCTGGGCAGCAATACTCCAAAAAAGGACGGACAAGCGTAGTGTATGCAGTGTCTTTTGTAGTTCTGTTGCAACTTTCAAGGGTTCTGACATTAAAACGCAGTCTCTGGTTCGCCTTTCCGACGACAATATTTACGTGTTCTTTCGTGTTTTAGTCTGAAGTAATAGTTATTCCTACGTATAATGTGGAGTTTACGGCCTTCACATTTGATTCATTTATGTTGTAAACAAAGTTTTCGTACTCGTGTGGCCGACTTCACACTCCTGATTATTTAGAGTCAATTGGCAATTTTTACACCATAGTGATATCTTATTCAGATCGTTCTGTAGTTGTATTTGATCTTCAGATGATTATACTAGACGGTAAGTGAGAGCGTCATCTGCAAACATCATAAGGGAGCTACTTAGATTTTCCCGTGAATCGTTAATGTAAATAAGGAACAGCAGAGGACCAATAACACTACCATGTGAAACGCCCGATATCACCTCTGTTTTAGTTGATGCCTTACCATCGCTTACTACAAACTTTGTCCTCCCTGACAGGAAATCCCCTATCCAGTCGCAAATCTGTGGCGATATAACATAACCACGCAATTTGATTAAAAACCGTTTGTGAGATACGGTGTCAAAAGCCTTCTGGAAATCAAGAAATACAGAATCGATTTGCGAACCCTTGTTGATAGTACCCATCACTTCGTGTTTAGTAACGAGCTAGTTGTGTTTCGCGTGTTTTGTGTAGTTGAGAATGGCATCATAATTTCATAATGATAAACATCTAATTTAAGTATAGTTCATTGAAGCATGATAATCACATAGATTTAAAGATGTCCTATGATGACTTGAGTAGCTTTGAATGAATGATTGACATACAACTGACTATTTTCAATGTTTAAATTATGGTATTACGAACGAGTACTTACCGAACAGCAAGCAACAAAGAAGATACTAAATCTATTATACATGATCACTCGAGAATTCTCGGTGTAGAAGAAAGTGTAGAAAGGGATCCCACAGAAAGATACATTCATATATAAAGATAATAAGCTTTTTGTTAAAGTATTTAGATTATAAGACATCATTCGGTATATGTCACCTTAGGTGAATTATGACATTTGTGAGTTCTAGATTAAGAGTATGAAAGATTTGTATCTTGAAATATGTAAATTGCTTTAGGTGACTAAGATATTTAGATATATAACTTGATAAGATCAAGTAATTATGTGTTGTTACTTTTGTACACGTTAGATTCTCTCTGAAAACTAAATTTATAGAATGTACAAGGTTTATGACACAACCATGTAAAATAAAACATATCATTTATAAGGACATTAATACGAATACTATTATCCAAACATTATTTTCGTTGTCTAAATTCAAACCAGATAATACAAGAATGTTGCAATAATTCAACACTGAACTTATGACAATATATTCATAACAAAATACTCTTTCAGCATAAAGATGACAGTGATATATATTATGGCTAATATCTATTTGGAGTTTATCATGTAATGGACCTGAAAGGGTGCTGAGTGGCAAACCCACATCGGTGGGCGATAATGAGCAGTCTGCACTTAAATGCTACTTATTGCACTAGTTGGCGGAGCCGGTGGCGTAAATGAAAATGCGTCCTCGGTTGCAGGTAATACGGCGAAACATTCGTATGGCCGGTGTGTCATTAAGAGGAAGAGCCATTAGCGAGACTTCGCTCCGTGCTCTTCGCTCTCTGCTCTAATGACCATAGCCTGCTGTCGATACCGTGAATAAAGGTGTTTTGTGTGTGCCAAATATATGTTCTAAATAATGTGTGTGACATTAATCATGCCACCATTAATTACGAATCCCTCCCTTTGCAAACAGTGTCCTAAAGTGATATTAATTGTTTGCCTCGTAGGATGTACGTGCTTCGACACATATTGAGTTATTCAATAACTTTGCTTTGATTTTGCAACATGTTTATTAAGGCACAAGACATTAAAAATATAATTAAAGATTCCCAAGAAAGTATAATTCATAACACCGCGCAAAAAACATATGAAATGGAATATTTTTCTTTTATGTATCTAATTTATTGTAACACAATTGTATTCGTATGATATATGTCCTTTTATGTATGATTTGTGTAATTATTGAGTTTGGTACAGTTCTATGTGACATATCTATAATGTCATGTTTTAATGTATGTTTATTCGAGGCATATTTTCTTTTTACAAATACTTTTGAAATTGATATTTTGAATTCTTTGTACAAATACTGTTATTTTATTTCAGTCTACAGAAATTTAATCACAAACTTGTCATCACATCCAGTAAAAATGATTCATAATTTTTTTAATTTGATCAAATATTACAACTATATGCTCATCTTGTAATTTTTGCAACTTAGTCAAACAACAGTATTATATTTGTGCTTCATGCTATTTGTGTAAACACCTTTTCTAAATTATTATCGAGAAGGGAGGGGGTAATGTATTTGATACAAAGATATTTAAGTTAGTAGTAGGTTGCTACTACGTGCCAATGATACACATATTTATAAGAACATCATTGGCTCGTTTCGTGGATGTCATTGTTTGGCCGGAGACGCACACCCCAGTTCTCAGAGTTATAGAGAAGTCGTCTGATCCGCAGTGGCTGCAGACACAATAATCCAGGTTGACATATTGAATAGTGATATTGTCTGACGAGCATGGCGGCAGACACAGACTGATATTAATTGATGGAGCTATGAAATAAGGTAAAAGAACAGTAATTTTGTAATTTCCTAGCAAATCACCGACTATGTATTATTGTCATAAAAGGTATTTTGCATAAGTAATTTTGGGTTTGACAAGAATTGTCACTTATGCATAAGTTTGTATAGCAATGAAGCAGTGAAAAACCTTCTTTCTTATTATATAGATAGAAACTCTCATCTTTCCCTATTTTGATTTACAAGTATTGAGATCTATGAACATTGCATGTGTAGATAAGTTTCATCAATAGAAGCACGTTTTCCGTATTTGCAGAAATGATACTAGAATATGATTATAGAGAAAGGAGGATAACTTTTTTTTTTTTTTTTTTTTTTTTTTTTTTTTTTTTTTTTTTGCGGATTTCCGTTATATGCAACTGTCACAGTGTTGACAAAAATTATAATTTTATTTTTGAATGAGTTTAAGTTTCAAGTTCGTTAGATGCGTTAATTAAGAATAAATTGAAAAAAATGGTGAAGTTTCAGAAAACATTGAAATTTGGTTTGTAACACTTCTTACGAAATCAGCGTCATAAAATTGCAGTTGCAATATTGACATCAGAGGGATTTTAGAGAGTAAAAGAGAACGTTGTGTATGTATTAAACTGCCTCCCGCTGCCGAAATTCAGTGACGGGCGAGAAGCAGAATTTTATATGAGGAGGCGCTCACCTCACTTTGAGCAGCTATGGGACTAAGGTGGCGAGTTTAATATCGCCTTTAAAATGCTTAAAGGCAACGCTGTCATTACTACAGTGTAAACAATGTCGGCGTTTCTAAAAGCCACAGAAATTACATCATGGTCTTCCGTAACCACAAGATATTTCATTGCTCATTTGCATGCATGAAAACTTTTTAAGGAACACGAGGTTAGATACAGTAATAGTGTTAGGATTAATTAAATACTCTGATCTGGACTCCAAGATATATAATAACAATAGTACACCATACACATATTGTTGGACAACGGTTCACATAATTCTTCACAGTAGGTTTCAGCACGACGCAACAATTTATTTAAACGGTAAGTTCCGTCGAACTTTAAGTTTCATATTAGCCTGGAGAAATCGACAAGTGTGTTTCAGCAGGACAAATTCTTAGACATCAAGGAAACTGTAGTTTATCACTGTGGGGACATACGTAATGGTACAAATTGCAGAGGGATACCGAGAGACAAATTTAGTAACTAGTAAGCAGGTTCAAACGGATGTGGGCTGTCGTTATTAAGAATAGATAAAGAGGATTACTCAAAATATGGTAGTGTGGAGAGCTGCATCAAAGTAGTCTCCAGATGGAAGACCACAACAGCAATAGTTTGCAATTCATGTCAAGGACATACGCTAAGACACAACAGAAAAAAAAAAAAAACTTAAACGCTCAAAGACCACAATATCTCATTTAAAATAACCGGTTTCGGCAAAAAAGCTTTTGTCATCTTCAGACAGACATTTATCGACTGTGACTGCACTTTTGTCCTCAGATCACCAGCAACAGACGAATGGTGGCCTATATCTGGAGATGGCAAAAGCTCTTGCTCGAACCCGGTCTTTAAAAAAAAAAAAAAAATAAAGAAGATCTTAGACTGTTTAATTAATTAATTTTGTTCTGAACACCCGTAACATCGTTATCTAAAATTACATAAAAAAGACACAGACATACACGTTAGCATTCGGCCATTAGCGTTCGTCCGAAAAAAGACGCACGCTCTCACACAGCAAGGCAGTTATTGAAGTATATGACTTAAAATCGTCATAACTTCTTAACGGTTGGCACTAGTACGTTGAACTTTCACCGGTGGGAATTGGTGTTTGAATGCGCATGTCAACGTCGTTTGATTTAGCGACCAATCGTATTTTCATTTGAATGGGTTCTTCAATAAGAAAAATGAGCGCACGCGGGGGACAGAGAATCCGAAATGTCGCGAACGGGAAATCTGTTCACTATTAACAGGTGATTGTGTGGTGTGCAATGGGGAGTCAGGATAATGGGTGCGATATTCCTCGATGGTTTGACTACCCTACGGTTCTTGAAGGTGATGACTGATGATTTCTTTCCCACTATCCAAAGCGTCCGTGACTTCAACCCTGGTGTATGCACGCCACACTTTGTAATTAATTTACGTTTCGTTTCATATTGTTCAATAATTGTCACATAGACATGCTTCAAAGACACACATCCGTCATCTCCGGCTGATTGGTATCACGTAATGCTCAGCGTCATGGAATGGGTGGGGTTATACGCAACTTAGGAATGTAGTCGGAAGGCGGGTTAGGGGAGGGAAGCAGAATGGTCACATCAACACACATACACTTCTGTAATATAATGTCTCAAGCAAATTTTTCACAGAAAAGACAAGATCTGTCTGTCTGTCTGTCTGTAAAGTGTTCCCACTTTTCTGGGTCGCGCCGTTTAAGCGATGGGTACCAAATTTTTCAGACGTAATTGCTGACGACAACGACTAGGATCTTCCTTTTCCAAATGATTTTGACAAATAATTAATTAGTAACACTAGAAATAGGCTGTTGGTGATGGCCTTTTGACAGCAGGAAATTCAATTTTAAATAACTCTTTAACCGCTCACCTGAAACGAAAACTGAAGCAACGTATTTGTAGAGAAGAAAGTCCGATAAAACTTTGCTCTAGTATGTAATTTCCATAACTCGCACCGTTTCAGAGATATTTGTAAAAATAGACAGTGATTTGACGCTGTCACTTGATTTTACGTAAACCAGTGCAGGAAAAAAAAAAATACTTTCAAAATGAGGACAGTCTACCTCGGTAAGACAGGCAATAACTAAAATTATGGAAGTGATATTACAGTGATAGTTTGAGGAGGTAAAAGTTTAGAAAAGTGTATGTTTTGTAAGAAGATAATCTCCCATGAACCACAGAGATTGCCGAGGTGGGGTGGCTTGCGTGCCTCACCACAGCGGGGGGTATCTGTGGAGGGGCCAGACAAACCTGTGGTTCCTGAAGAGGGGCAGCAGCCTTTTCAGTAGTTACAAGGGCAACAGTCTGGATGATTGACTGAGCTGGCCTTGTAACATCAGTTAAAGTCGCTTTGCCACACAGCTACTGCGAACGGCTGAAAGCAAAGGGGAAACTACAGCCGTTACTTTTCCCGGGGATCTGATGATGGCATCCTCTCGGGTAAAATATTCAAGAGGTAAAATAGTCCCCCATTCGGAACTCCGGGCGGAGACTACTCAGGACGGTGTATCATCAGGAAAGACAACACTAACAGTCTACGGATCGGAGCGAGGGATGTTAGATCCCTTAATTGGGTAGGGAAGTTAGAAAATTTAAAAAGGGAAATGGATAGGTTGAAGTTAGATTTAGTGGGGATTAGTGAAGTTTGGTGGAAAGAGGAACAGGATTTCTGGTCAGGCGAGTACAGGATTATAAATACAAAATCAGTTGGGGGTTTTACAGGAGTAGGTCTGATAATGAATAAGAAAATAGGACTGCGGGTAAACTACTATGAGCAACATAGTGATCGCATTATCGTAGTCAAGATAGATACGAAGCCAACACCGACCACAGTAGTACAGGTTTATATGCCAACTAGCTCTGCCAATGTTGAGGAGCGAAGAAATATATGATGATCTGAAGGAAATTATTCAGACAATTAAGGGAGAGGAAAACTTAATTGTTATGGGAGACTAGAATTCGGAAGTAGGACAAGGAAGGGAAGGGAAGATAGTAGGTGAATAAATCGGTAAAGGGATTGTTCAATGGGATGACTGTCTTCGATAATGCGCAAATGTGCAACCATGGAACTGTGCATCCCAAAACAATGAGCCATCTTGATCAAGCTTATGATTGTCTCCTCCCCCTTAAAGGACGAAAGTTTTAAAGATGTCAAAGAGCTGGCCTGAAATTATGTTGGCAAAACGAAAAGTGGTTTTTACGACCAGGTGAAGTCAGATGCTTTAAATGATTCTGAGGAGACTGAAGGGGAGCTAGAAGACTGAAGAAGAACTGTAGAGGCCGGCCGCGGTGGCCGAGGGGATTGAGGCGCTCCAGTCACGGTCCGCACGGCCACTACGGTCGGGGATTCGAATCCCCCCTCGGGCATGGATATTTGTGCCGTCCTTAGTTGTAAGTAGTTCATAAGTAGTTTGTAAGTTTAGGGACTGATGACCACGTAGTTAAGTCCCATAGACTCTACAAACATTTTTTTTTTTTCATTTCCTTTGTAGAGTCCCTCTATATACTCTTTCCACCTTTCAACTTTCCCTTCTTTGCTGAGAACTGGTTTTCCATCAGTGTCCTTGATATTCATAGAACTGTTTTTCTTATCTCCAAATGTTTCTTTTATTTTCCTGTAGGCTGTATCTATTTTCCCCCTATTTATACATTCTTCTACATCCTTGCATTTGCCTTCTAGCCACTCCTGCTTAGCCATTTTGCACTCCCTGTCAATCTCATTTCTTAGTCGTCTGTACTCCATTTTGCCTGTTTCATTTACTGCATTTTTATATTTTCTCCTTTCATCGATTAAATTTAGTATCTCCTGTGATATCCAAGGATTTTTTGTAGGTCTTGCCTTCCTACCTATTTTGTCCTCTGCTACCTTCACTATTTCATCTCTCAACTTTACCCATTCCTCCTCTACTGTTTTATTTTCCCCTGTTTCTGTCAATTGTTGCCTAAAGCTCCCTCTGAAATTCTTAAGAACCTCAGGTTCCTTCAATTTATCCAGGTCCCATCTCTTTATTTTCCTACCTTTTTGTAGTTTCTTCAGTTTCAGTCTACAGTTCGTAACCAACAAGTTATGGTCAGAGTTTATATCTGCCTCTGGGTATGTCTTACACTGTAAAACCTGGTTCCGAAATCTATGTCTTACCATTATAAAATCTATCTGGTATCTTCCGGTGTCTCCTGGTCTCTTCCACGTATACAACCTTCTTTTGTGATTCTTGAACCAGGTGTTTGTTATAACTAAATTATGTTCCGTGCAAAATTCTACCAGGTGGCTTCCTCTTTCATTCCTTTTGCCCAGACCATATTCACCTACTATCTTCCCTTCCCCACCTTGTCCTACTATCGAATTCCAGTCTCCCATAACAATTAAGTTTTCCTCTCCCTTAATTGTCTGAATAATTTCCTTTAGCTCCTCATATATTTCTTCGATTTCCTCATCTTCGGCAGAGCTAGTTGGCATATATACCTGTACTACTGTTGTCGTTGTTGGTTTCGTATCTATCTTGACAATGATAATGCGATCACTGTGCTGTTCATAGTAGTTTACCCGCATTCCTATTTTCTTATTCATTATCAATCCTACTCCTGTGATACCCCCAATTGATTTTGTATTTATAACCCTGTACTCACCTGACCAGAAATCCTATTCATCCTGCCACCGAACTTCACTAATCCCCACTATATCTAACTTCAACCTATACATTTCTCTTTTTAAATTTTCTAATTTTCCTACTCTATTAAGGAATCTAACATTCCACGCTCCGACCCGTAGAATGCCAGCATTGTCTTTCCTGATCAGATGATCACATCCTCCTGAGTAGTCCCCGCCCGGAGATCTGAATGGGGGACTATTTTACCTCCGGAATATTTTACCCGAGAGAATGCCATCATCATATGTTCATACAGTAGAGCTGCATGTCCTCGGGAAAGGTAACGGCTGTAGTTTCCCCTTGCTTTCAGCCGTTCGCAGTAGCTGTGTGGCAAAGCCACATTAGCTGATGTTACAAGACCAGCTCAGTCAATCATCCAGATAGGTTGCCCCTGTAACTACTGAAAAGGCTGCTGCCCCTCTTCAGGAACCACACGTTTGTCTGGCCTCTCCACAGATACCCCTCCGCTGTGCTTGCACATACGGTACGGCTATCTGCATCGTTGAGGCACACAAGCCACCCCACCTCGGCAATGTCTGTGGTTCATGGGAGTGGCCTAAGCAGGTTAGGTATAGGTTAAACAAGAATTCTTTCTTCTTTAGTACGTGAGGGCGCGTAGCGCCCGAATCTCCGTTACAGAAACAATCGATTTACAGTTGTATGTTCGACATAAATATAACATTTAAGGCCGTACAACTTCGAGTGCAAGCTTTCTTTAAAATTACCTAATCATTAAAGGTGGAAATGTTAGGAGATGGAACCTGGACAAATTGAAGGAACCAGAGGTGGTTGAGAGTTTCAGAGGGTGCATTAGGCAAGGATTGGCTGCAACTGGGTAAAGTAATACAGTAGAAAAAGAATAGGTAGCTCCGAGAGATAGGGTAGTAAAGGCTGCAGGAAACCATATAGGCAGAAGGACAAGGCCTAATAGAAATCCCTGGATAACACTGGGTATACTGAACTTAATTTATGAGAGGAGAAAATATAAAATTTCAGCAGGTGAAACAGGAAAAAATGGTAGATGACGTAACTAATGAGGAGGTGCTTAACCGAGTCGGGGAGAAAATGAGTTTCTGGCATATCCTGACTAAGAGAAGGGATAGATTGGTTGGACACATTCTGAGACATCAAGGAATTGTCAAAATTGCATTAGAAGGAAGCGTGTGGGCTAGAAACCGTAGAGGGAGACCGAGGGACGAATATAGTAAGCAGATTTAAAAGGATGTAGGTTGCCGAACGTATTCTCAGATGAAGAGATTTGCACAGGACAGGGTATCGTGGAGAGCTGCATCAAACCAGTCTACATGCTGAAGACCGCAACAACAACATTAAATGTATTTTGGAGACGTGGTATCATTAAGTAGATTTGACCTATTTAGGTGAAATATAACTACCGATACCGTGTTACATGTGTTAGTAGTATCTCTCGAATATGTATGAATTCATATGTGACGTCATTGATCAAAGCAGTATCGGAGACTAGATTTTACCCGATATAATTAATTAGTGGAACAAAAAAGATTGGAACCATGTAACATCACTGAGTTGTCAACATAGCTGTAACCATGTAACATCGCTGGCTGTCAAAATATGAAAATTCTTAAAAAAATTAAAGTTGGAATTTGACTGATATATAAGAACGATACTAAATATATCTCTTAACAGCAATAAAATAGTCAAATCATCATGATAGCAAATAAGACAACAACGTTACAAAGAAGTAATTAGTATTAGTAATCTATATTATCACGTTCAAAACTGCAATATTATCTTAACAGAAACCTGAAGATGGCAATTGTGTTGAAACAGGCCTGTCGTAATTAATGTGTAATTTCTTTATATAACAGTGTCATAGACACAGCAAAGTTTCTTACATTGCCGCTATGATATGAAATCGCCTCTCTTTCACGAACACATTTCGTATATGGGTGGTAAGATTTTAACAGATCTCCAAGTGGCGAAAGGACAGCTCGCCACGGACGTAAAACTACACCCCGCGGTGTGACACTCCATTAACGAGCATCGTTTCTGGAAACAGGAAGAGCATCGCCAGTGGTGTTCGCATGCCGGACGCCGCAGCCCCAAGCGTGGTGGCTATCAGTTAGCGTCCTGCGGCTGAGTTACTGCCCCTGGGGAGGGGAGGGGAGGGGTCCCTAACAAGGCCCATCCAGCGGTGACGCAGTTAACCCGATTCCGGCCGCAAGATATTGCGGTCGCCCGAAGGGGAAGGTGGCCGGGGGGAGGAGGGGCGCTCTCTGCCGGTCAAGGACGACCTGAGGAGGTCCTCCAGGCCAGCGTTTGTCAGCCTTGAAAGGTAGCACTCTCGCTACCTGTCCACTGTACTGTTTAAATGTTCAAATGTTTGTTAAGCTTGTGGCACTTAACTCACAAACTACTTATAAACTAACTTATACTAAAAGCAGCACAAACATCCATGCCCAAGGGGGGGATTCGAACCCCCGACGGGGAACGGCCTCGCGCATCGGAACATAGTACCTCAACGTGCTCGACCACTCCGCCGCAGCTCGCTGTACTGAGAAGTTACAATTGACAGTACTTCACAGGAGAGGGGAACATATAAATCTGTGATAGAATCTTGACCAACGAGTATAATTTAGTCCTGTTTATTACAGAAAGTATTGAGTGTATGATTTTCTCAAGGCATTGGGGTTATATATAGGGTGAATCACCTTGCAGCGCACACTTGCAGCGCAAATTTCGCGTAAACGGAACGTGTGACTCATGTAAGGTTTTCACAGAATTGATTGTTAGTCAATGACTCGTTTTGTTAGCCAATAAACAGATTCTAAAAATACGTATAAACTGTATATTTTAAGCAAACATACAATTTTTCAAATGGATCAATGGTTGTTTTTATCATGTAATGGAATTTTTGACACTAGCTGTGTACAAAGAATTTTGAATTACTTTTTATCACGTTTAGTTTAGCAGTTACAACCATCCAAAGTGGAGGCTACGACAACGTAGCTGACTGATTGGTGGTCTTGAGACAGTGGGCCGTGCCCCCGAAGCTAGCCACTCGGCCATTGAGCTACGCTATCGCAGCCTCCGCCCCCGAAAATTAACGGTTGTAGTTGCCTAACTAAAGATGATGAAAATGTCAATCAAAATTCGTTGTACACAGCTGGTTTCAAAAATTACAGTGCATGATAGAAACAACCACTGTTCCATTTAAAAACTGAATGTTTGTATAAAAAATACACTTTCTAAGTAATATTAAAATCTGTTTCTTGGATAAAAATACGAGTCCTTGACTATCAACCCATTCTGTGAAAACCGCAATTCAATCGCACTTTCCGTTTCCGCAATATTTGCGGTGCGAGTGTTAGGTGATTTACTCTATATATACTGTATATTAGGATCCCTATTTTAGAATGGCTGAAGGACATAAACTACTCTACTGAAAGAAAAAAGAGTTTAAGTCCATTCGACTTTTTTTTAGTTTTATTGAAAAAAATAGTTCACTCACACTTACAGATTATCAGCAGCAATCAGTAGCGATACATGCGTTAATTTTTAGGGCATAAAAATGAGTGACTCCAAAGAATAACCTTACGCTCTCCGCTCTTAAAACAATAAAAAATGAATGCCACAGACTAAAGCCAAAGACTGCAAAGAGAAGAGAACGCTGGCAGAGCGCCACCATATGACATCATCTTTGGCGGCCGTAAAAGTGGCTATGTAACATTACAGTACCACTTCGTAATATGGTGTCTTATACCTACTCTACATGAGCATCAAAAAGGTGACGTACCGGCGAATAAGGAGTTAAATTAATGCACATTTCTCAGTTTAGTTACTAACACGACAGGTTCAGTACTGCTGTTTTTACAAGCGAACTTGGAATAAGTAGTTACGTGGGAAGTCTCAAAACAGAGTGAACCAATTGCAGTTGATTTTTAGTTTTTAATCAATAAGTAGGTATACGGTATTAACTGTATTTATTCAAAAATGCCAATTTTGAACGCACATAAAATTGCTGGTATTCTTTTACAGAAACTATAAATTTTGCTCTAACTTCAATGCGAGTAGCTTACAATAGTTTCCACAATAAAACCATGTAATTTGGGAGAGAATCCTAAGAATTTCTGGTCGGATGTAAAGTATACTAGCGACAAAAGAACAATCAATACCTTCACTACACGATAGCAATGGTGATGCTACGGATGACAGTTCTGCTACAGCAGAATTGCTTAACACAGCTTTCCGAAATTCCCTCACTACAGAAGACGAAGCAAATACTACAGAATTCGTATCAAAAACAACTGCCAGCATGCTTTAAATTAATAAATAATTAAATAAATATGTCTGAGATAATAAATCAGGACAAATTAACTCTCTCTTTAGAATCAATGAAATTTAAAAGTCTCTGGTTAGGTTCTGATAAGATGCTGCAAAATTCCTGAAAGAGAACAGTTTATTTGTTTCTTACCACCACATGCTAGACGATGTGGCGTCGATGCAGGTCGTAGATACTCGAATCATGATCTGCAGTTGTGTGACGCTGTAAACCTTGAATTTATTTTTACAAAAGAGAGAGAGTGTCTCGGAATTGTGACTCTCTGTCCGCAGGGATAATCCACTACCCAATCTGGAATTACTAGCAGTTCTGTGTCTAATGTAACAATCAGTTGTACCAGTGTGCTGCAATATTACAAAAATAAACAGCAAACAAAATATACTAAAATAAAAAGTCAACCTTTGTATGATTGCCTTTAATTAAGTATCAATTAATACTGTATTGACAGTAAGACCTTCAGGAGAATCTATAATAGCACTGCCAATTGCATGTATTCACTGCAGGTAGTAAATATAACGTTTAAAAAACATTAATTTTATTTACGGAAATTAAAAATTTAGACTCAGAGGTATTTGAATACGAGCCTCACACAGGAATTGAGAGACAACGCGCAAGACGCCTGAGTCAGTGCGCTATTTGACTCTGTAAGCCGCAATATTCGCCATATACTATTATTCCGCAGCCGTCACACGCAGCGCGAAGAGAAATATTGATGTGGTTCTGTAGTCGGTCTCAGCACACATGAGCCGCCAGGCCTGACGTCACGTCTGCGCATGCGCAGTAGTGAAAAGACGACTGCGCCGCCCTCTGCGCACGTACCAGTGCGGCTGAATCCCACTTCAGCACACGGAGCTGGTTTACAGCTATCGCGGCGAGAGCGCTCCAAAATGCGTTTTCATCCTTATTACTGGCATTACGCATTGGAAGGGAATTGGCATAATTTTATTGTGATATCTGGCTCGTATTCCAAGAGAAAGGATGTAATTTTACACCGATCTCTCGCTTGCATTTGAAGAGAAATGGTAATATATTTACAGTGTGCTGCAGCACACAAGCACATTTTCACTAGCCGCCACTGAATTTAGATAAAGTCCCGTGTGTAAAAGGTTCTTAATTTCAGATGAAATAGTCCTTTGTAGCATGTGCAATTGATTAAATAACTGTAGACGAATGCAGAACTTACTTTTTGAATTGAAACACACGTATATTGAGCCTTCCTGATACATCCAATAAGTCCACATCAAAATACATCACAATCCTAATCCATAACTAGAATGCTCCAACCTCGACCAGCAAAGAATTACCACTCTCTTTTCCTAGCAATTACATAGAGATTTTATATGTTCTGAAAAATACTTTACATGAAATTTATGATTAATGGTCATATTTTTTATTCATATTGAATACTGAAAACTTGCTAATTAGTCTTGAATTTAATTCACAACATAGCAAAATCTTTTACTGATAAATACATGATTAAAAAAAATGTACCTATGTGACGCATAGTACTGACAGGTATCTTACAATGCGTAATTTAGAAGTAGATACCCCTGGAGTGTTCAAGCAACTTAAGTCCCTTTAAAAAGATAAATCTCACAGTCCCGACTGCATAGCAGTTAGGTTCCTTTCAGAATATACTGATGCAATAGCCCCATACCTAAGTATCAGTTAGAACTGCTCGCTCAGCGAACGGTCCGTACCTAAAGACTGGAAAGTTGTACAGGTCACTCCAACATTCAAGACAGGCAATAGGACTGATCCGCAAAAGTACAGGCCTGTATTATTGACAATGGTTTGCAGCAGGATTTTAGAACATATTCTTTCCTCAAATATTGAGAATTTCCTCGAAGAGAACGATCTATTGACCCATAGTCAACACGGATTCAGAATGTATCGTTCTTGTGTAACAAAGCTATTTACTCACATGATGTGATGAGTGCTATCGGCAAATCGATTCCATATTTCAATATCTCCGGAAGGCCTGTAACACTGTAGTGTCTTCAAGTCAAATTGCGTGCTTGTGGAATATCGCCACAGTTGTGCGATTGTATACGTCAGATAAGACATCTGCGTTGTGAAAAATTGGCAATTGATCTTTAATAATGGCCGGCCGCGGGGGGCGAGGGGACTGAGGCGCTCCAGTCACGGTCTGCACGGCCACTACGGTCGGGGGTTCGAATCCCCCCTCGGGCATGGATTTTTGTGCCGTCCTTACTCTTAGCTAGTTCATAAGTAGTTTGTAACCTTAGGGACTGATGACCCCGTAGTTAACTCCCATAAATTCTACAAACAATTGAACATTTTTTCTTTAATAATGGTAAGTGTGAAGTCATCCATATGATCACAAAGAGAAATCCGTTTCACCATAAATCTACAAGCTGCAAATTCAACTAAATGGGAAAGAACACAAAGAAAAAATTGTAGGGAAGGTGAACCAAAGGTTACGTTTCATTGGCTGAAAAACTTAGAAAATGCAACAGTTTTACTAAAGAAACAGCCTGTACTGCACTTGTGCGTTCTATTTTGGAGTATTGCTGCGCATTGTAGGATCCACACCAGTTGGGACTGACGGAGAATTTAGAGAACAGGGAAAGGTAGCCCGTTTTCTATTATCGTGATATAGGGGAGAAATTATTACGGAAATAGTGCTCAAGTTTGGGTGGAAGTTATTAAAAGAAAGGCGTTATTCGTTGCGGCGAGATCTACGAGTATTTTCAAAATTTATTTTCACCAAATTTCTCTTCCGAATGCGAACGTATTTTGTTAGAACCCATCTACATAGGAAGACATGTTCACCATAATAAAGTACGAGCAATCAGAGCGAAAACAGATAGGTTTAGGTGCTCCGTTATTATGGATGGGGAGCTCATTGCAACGATGTTTTTGCTAGTCACAAGCTATACTGGTATGTTATGTGAATACCCATCGTTTGCCAAGTCTTTTAATACAACGGGCTAGTCGTCTTAACTACACAAGTTTTCGTCGCGATTTACTTGTGTAGCCGTGAAAAATGTAAACTCTTTGTCACAGACACAATATACTGCGATCTGTGACGAATACCAACAATAGATATAAATTCTATCACAGACCAAATTTACGATGATTTGTGATATATATAAATGTTATTATGAGTTAATGGTGACTATAAAATATTGTTTCGTGACCTCCGAAACAAGAAGCATTCATGTTCGTTCCTTAAGTTTGTTGAAATACTATACATTAGTCAGGCTCTAAACGGAAATATAAGCATATGTCTGTTAAATGGCTTAAAGAGATGAATATACTTTGCAGAATATTTTTAAAAGTATTCAGTATGACATATTTATTTCTTAAAACTCTATATCTTTCATAAAGTATTCTGCAATGTAAATAGACCTTCAACCATTCAACTCACAATTTTTTACATTGGCACTTACACGCCAAATAATTTATAGTATTCAATTACACGATATATCATATAATACGTGCGTATCAACACTAACTTGGAACCTATTGATTTCGCCAACGGATGGTATTACGGAAAAAATATTTCAAGGCTTCCTGGGATCAATATCTAAAGAACATATCGTAAAAACTCTGAAGATCTGCCTTGAATACAGTTGTAGATATTATGATTTTTTCTATCCTATCTTGATAACGAATATAGATTTTCGGAACCGGAATTTGCTACTCCTCAGGATACGAAATCACATTTTCGAACATGACGTGCTATCGTGCGTGGACGGATACTTCGTGGCCCAAATAAGATATCATTATGCTATCAACTCTAAATAAAATATCTGTATGTCATATCTACATTTCACGGTCAGTAATGAACGACATATAATGAACCATTCTAAATGTCTACGCCATGAGTTTTTACCTATTACTCGAGTAACCTGGATGCTGCACATTAACTGCAACGAATAACAAAAACAAAATCACCACATCATCGAGCGAAGATATCAGTTTTTGAGATCTACAAAAATAAATTTTTTCGCTGAATACATTTTTTCTGAGCAATTGATAAGTTTCACAGCGTCTTAAACACCGTTTTTCAGCGTAATACGCACTTTTGCTATCGAAATGTCATGGGTTTTCCGTTGTATCTTACTAACGGAGAAAGATTTACGAAAACGGAAAAATGCCATTTCTACATAGAGTTCTGCAGTATTCATTGTAAATTATTGAAGAATTAGATATGGGTAATTATTTATATATTTGCGACTCCTGGTACAAAAACAACTAAAATTCTTGTTTTGTGGTTTTGCTCAAAATTTCGATCAGTTTGATCTTCTGAATCATGGCAACGGATAAAGATATCGAAATAGTGCAACTCAAATGTTTGAAATGTTCAAATGTTTGTAATTTTATGGGACCAACCTACGTTAGTCATCAGTCCCTAGAGCTACAAACTACTTAAACTAACTAACCTAAGGACAACATACACATCCATGCCCGAGGGAGGATTCGAACCTCCGACGCGGAAGGCCGCGCGATCCGCAACGTGGCGCTTAAGACCGGTCAGGTACCCCCGCGCGGAAAAAAATTGAGGATATGTAATGTATGGAAAATATCGAAATGTCCTTCCCCACAATTCGTTAGTTTAGAGTGATTTTATCAGGGACTGTCCGTGAATAAATGTTGTTTTGTAACCCTTATAAAGCCCACCATAAACCACACGTAATGTGTGGAAGTCACCGATTTGCTTAGTTTGGGTAGACTCCAGAACATGTCTAATATTTGTAATGTTGACGCTGTTCTTTAGGACAACTATAGTATGGCCATTCTTATAATACATAGGCAATTGATCAGTAGGCGAAGGGGGGCTATGCAGAACACTTTACTCCTTAGCTCTGTGCTCGGTATGATTATCATCCCCCTGATTTAAATGCATGAATGGATTCAATCTTTTTCGGATACGATACTCCTTTGCAACCAAACGTAAATGTGGTGAGGGCTGTGCATAAATCCGTAAACGTGAGAGTGGTGGAGACCTCTTCTGAACCGCACATTGTAAGGCATCCCAGATGTGTTCATTAATGCTCGTGTTTGGATTCTTTTGGTGGCCAGCGAGTATTCCTGAAATTACTCTGTAGAAATTCTGGACATGTGGGGTCTCGCATTGTCCTGCTGAAATTTTCCGTCCGTTGGAATTCACAGTGCAGGTGATCTGCCAGGATGCGTACGTACGTGTCACCTGTCAGAGTGGTAACTGGACGTACATGGGTCTGATATCAGTCCAACTACACGCGCCTCACATCGTTACAGACCATCAGCTGAACAGTCTCTCGCTGTCATGCAGGGTCCATGGCTTCATGAGGTTCACTTTCCATAACCGTACACGTCCATCCACACGATACTGTGAGAAACTAGACTCTTTAGACCAGTCGACATGTTTCCAGTCATCACAGTCCATTGTCGGGCCCAGGCGAGGCGTAAAGCTTTGTGACGTGCAGTCAGCAAGAGTTCGCGAGTGGGCACTTTGCTCCCAAAGCCAATATTGGTATGTTTCGTTAAATGGTTCGCACGCTGGCCCAGCATTGAAATTCGCTGCAATTTGTGTCAGTCTTGCACGTCTTTCACGTTGAATGATTATCTTCAGTCGTAATTGGCCCCGTTCTTGCAGGATCTTTTCCGATTTCAGTGATGTCGGCGATTTGATGTTTTACCGGAATCTCGATATTCAAGTCGCACTCGTGAAATGACCGTAAGGGAAAATCGCCAGCACACCGCTTCCTCGGAAATAATGTGCCCCACATTTAGTGCGACGAAAACAACGCCACGCACAGTGGTTCAGCGCGTTCCGTGACAGGACTGAACGCTCTTTCTGATAAAATAAATAAATAAAATAAAATAAAAACATAAAAAAATAAAGAAAATGAGCTAAGAACTCGATGGACCACGAACAAAAATGAACGTACGTCCGAAACGGATCGGAGAAACAAAAAAATAAATAAAAATAATAAAAAATGTTCAAATGTTTGTACCGCTTAAGGGACTTAACTGCGTGGTCATGAGTCCCTAAACTTACCAACTACTTATGAACTACCTTCAAGACGGCACAAACATCCAAGCCCGAGGGAGAGGGATACGAATCCCCGACGGGGAACGGCATCGTAGAACAGCGCCTCAATGCGCTCGGCCGCCTTGCCGCAGCAAAATTTTAGAGCTAGTGTGTTTACCTTGAACACGCACAGCGTGAAACTGCATAAGTGATTTTATATTCTGACTTTTATTTGTCTTTGCACCTCTCATATGGTCCTATGCTGTTTGTACTTTTGTTGTATTACAAATTTCAGTCGTACTGTTAAATATGTGTTGTTTTATGTCACGTACATGTGATTTTTCTACTTTTATTCTAAGGCTGTATGATGTAAGATACTTATTAATATTGTGCTACACCTTGTAAGAATCTCAATTCTATTGTAATGTTGTCAATGTAATAACCGCTGGCTGTATGGTCACTAACCAAAAGCCATAATTAAAAAAAAAACCACTGAAGAAAACAAAATTTGAATCATGACAACTTGCCATTGTTGTAGTAGTGACCAATCTAACGCCTCCGCCACAAATTTTCAAATGTTCAAATGTTTGTATAGCTTATGGGACTTAACTACGGGGTCATCAGTCCCTAAACTTACAAACTACTTGTGAACTAGGACGGCACAAATATCCATGCCCGAGGGGGATTCGAACACCCGACCGTTGTGGGCGTGCAGACCGTGACTGGAGCGCCTCAGTCCCCTCGGCCACCGCGGCCGGCGCCTCCGCCATCCACCTGTTGTGTTGTATAGGCGCTGCCGACCGCACCGCCATCCTCTAAGTGTTTACGTATCTCTTTGATTGCATACGTATGCCTATAAGAGTTTATTTCGCACTTCAGAGTAGAAACTTCAAAACAAGATAGATTTTTGTATAACTTACTCATAACATAATTTGAACTACACTTCAGTCGCATTTTGTGGGGGACCGGACTCCGCTAGTGTTTAATTCCCTGTGTACTACCGGATTCACCTCACGACTCCACGCCTGGCACGCTGACTCTGTCCAGAAGACCGCGTCTATTCCCGGTGTGAGATGTTCCTGTCTGCCGCCTTCCGGCAGCGGTGCGGCTAACACTGTGCAGGTCATGGACTCAACAGATACACGAAGTCTTGACGCTAATGCATCTAAAGTTCTTCTCCGACACTCTACCGCTAATTTATGAAGCGACTGTTTCAACAGCAGATTCCTAATAATCTCTTCATGCCCTGGAAACATACAACGACGTGACCAACATGATGAGATTCCTCCTGAAGGGGTGTCGAACCTCTTTTTCTCGCAGAAGTTCAGAACCCCAACGGCTCGCCGACTGAACAAGTCGCTGGAAAGCTGCTGTGGAAACCCTTCTGCCTCTATATCCGTCCAACTGTGACATTAATGTACACTCCTGGCCATTAAAATTGCTACACCACGAATATGACGTGCTACAGACTCGACAGGAATAAAATGATGTGATATGCAAATGATTAGCTTTTCAGACGATTTACGCAAGGATGGCGCCGATGGCGACACCTACAACGTGTTGATATGAGGAAAGTTTCCAACCGATTTCTCATACAAAAAAAGGTCAAATGTTTGTAAATCTATCGGATCAAACTGCGTGGTCATCAGTCCGTAGCTTACAAACTACTTAAACCTAGGTAAACTAATCTAAGGACAACACACACACCCATGACCCAGGGAGGACTCGGACCTCCACGGCGAGCATCCGCGCGCTCCGTAGCGAGACGCTTTAGACCGCTCGGCTACTCCACCGCGGCTTTTTCATACACAAAAAGCAGTTGACAGGCGTTGACTGGTGAAAAGTTGTTGTGGTGCCTCGTGTAAGGAGGAGAAATGTGTACCATCATGTTTCTTTGTTAAAGGTCGCGTTGGTCGCGATACAGTGACTGTTAGCAGAATACGGAATCGGTAGGGCAATACGGAACGCCGTGCAGGATCCAAACGGCCTCGTATCACTAACAGTCGATATGACAGGCATATTATTCTCTAAGCTGTGACGGATCGTATATCCACGTCTCGATCTCTGAGTCCACGAAGTAAAGAAGATATAAAATGCAGAATGTCTATGGGAGGAAAAGGGTTTCTGAAGAAGCGAAACTTGTTAACATCCAATATTAATTCCTGAAAGCATTTGTCTTGAGTGTAGCATTGTATGGGAGTGAAAGTGGACGATAAAGAGATCAGACAAAAATATGATAGAAGCTTTGGAAATGTAGTGCTACAGACGAATTATAAAGTTTACGTGGGTAGATCACGTAACTAATGAGGAGGTGCTCAACAGAATTGGGGAGAAAAGGAGTTTGTCATATCCTCACTAGGAGAAAGGATAAATTTGTGGGACACATTCTGAGACATCAAGGAACTGTCAGCATTAGAAGGAAGTGTGTGGGGTAAAAATCGTAGAGGGAGACTGAGGGATGAATACAGTAAGCAGATTCAAAAGGATATAGGTTGTCGAACCTATTCTCAGACGAAGAGACTTGCACAGAACAGGGTAGCTTGGAGAGCTGCAACAAACCAGTCTGCCGACTGAAGATCACAACAACAACTACAACATAAAAGTGGTTCGATGAAACATTTGCCATGCACTTCAATGTGACTTGCATATATTTATATAGACGTATATGTGTAAGTCTTGGCGCACGGTCTGCTCGACTATTTTTCGATTTCTCGCAATTATACACACACTCCACACTCAGCGTTATTCGTTTTACTTCAGATACTTCCCATGATTTCTTTTTACATCCTGATCTATACTCTTTAGCTTGCTGAACTAACCAGCGCCAGTCACTTTACCCAATGGCAAAAAATGTTTCAAATGTTTGTATAGTTTATGGGACTTAACTACGGGGTCATCAGTCCCTAAACTTACAAACTACTTATGAACTAACTAATACTAAGGACGGCAAAAATATCCATGCCCGAGGGGGGATTCGAAACCCCGACCGTAGTGGCCGTGCAGACCGTGACTGGAGCGCCTCAGTCTCCTCGGTCACCGCGGCCGGCTACCCAATGGCTTAGGTTGTGAGTAACCAAAGTCCGCCGCCCGTTCTGTCGTTGAAGAGGTTGAGATTCACTCCCACAGGAAAATAGACCCAGAAAAAGTACTTAATGGACAAACGGGGACAGCACGCCATTGGTACTTCAATATTTTTAACGATTTGCTGTGGCAGATATAAATAGTAGATGAAAAATATACTTGACCTACGTTTCCCACATTATGGCAGTAGATGCTATTTTATTTCTAACAGTTTAAATAAGTTTTAAAATGCATTACTTTATAAGCCTACTAATGTAACGTAGGCGTTCAGTTACTTTTTACTTCATTATGTGCCAAGTGTTTATTAGTTAATTTGTCATAGCCTTTAAGTCCTTCTTTCTTAGTCAGCCTACTAATGTAACGTAGGCATTTTAATTGCTCTTACTCCATTTTATGACAATTGTTTATATTTTATGTGTCATATTCCTTTACTCCATTTCATGATAATTGTTTATAACTTCATCTCTCATTTTTCATTTTAACTCCCGGGTTTTTTATGACTTATGTGTGTGTAATAATAATAATAATAATAATAATAATAATAATAATAATAATAATAAAAACATTCATGACAATTGTACATATTCTATTACTTTTAACCTCCGCTTGTTTTATGACATATATGTGTGACCCTACTAATGTAGCGTAGGGATTTTATCATCTCAACCGTTAAATAGTGGTATTTTATAATAGCTGACAGTATCCGTCAATTTTACTCCCATTTGAATACGTCCTGGTCTCCCGCCTTTCTGTCCTCGCTATGCCATGGGGCACCACCGTAGGTGTGTGAGTTTAACAATAAGAGCTGCATACAGTTGTATTGTATAGTCCCGTCCTCTCCATTTATTTATTTAACTTAAATATTTGTAGGATTACTATATTTTAATTATTTCTATTTGGTTGTATATAGTTTCTATTTTTCTTTGTCATTTACACTAGAGCCACCTGGTGGCGTCTACCGTTTACTTTGACGATGCAGGGTGATTTGGCTTCAGTAATGTTCAGCAGGGCCTTGACGACATACAATTTTATTATGTTGACCCCCCTCCACGGTATGTACTTAAGATATTTGTGTTTGTAATGTACTTTGGTATCTACTTTTGTGCATACAGTTCTCTATCTTTTTGTGACACCAGGCTTACTGGTGTTTGTAACTTTACAGATTCTGAAGATGATTTAATCGAAATGCGTCAATAAACGCATGACCACATCACTATCTGTGACCCTATAATTTTTGCACAGCGTCCTAATAGCACTGTTTACCAATTAATACTGATATGGGCCCATACCTCAAAAACGACTTTATGTCACGTTTGGAAATTTTTATGATATTCTTTTTTAGTGTTTTGCAGTGCTGCTTGTATGGAATTTTACTCCACCGAGTCTACAGTCTTCAGTATCAGATTCATTGCTTCTGAAATCTTGTTTGGGATCTGAACTAGGATTTACGTATGAATAATAGTTTGATCTGACGAGGAATCTAGACAAAAACCACTAAGATCTTTATTACTTGTCGGAAGGAGTCTATTTCCTCATCTGTTAGACCCCCACCACGTGTACGAGACCTGATGATTAAATTATGTTGTAGATTTACACTATTTTCCCACTGCATGGGGCTTAAAGAGGGTTAAAAGTGAGATTGAAGGAAACTGCAGCATGGCTAATCAGGATAAACTAGAGGACAAATTATCGAGATTTAAACTACTATTTACGAAATAAATTTAAATTTTTGCGCATTCTAATATGGGGGTAAAATTTATACAATAAATAATGACTAGAAACTGCCATAAATCCATTTGCAAGGAAAACTAGAAGTCTACTGAATGACAGACAGCACGGTGTATATCTGCTACCAGTGATGCACTCCCTAACAAAACGTTTTTGAGTGGACACGTCCGTGTACTAGAAACTCAGAACCTGCACTGATATCATTGCTAAGGCGTAATTGAGGAATATCTAAAGCGGAAACACGGCATCTCCATTATTGCGACAACAGTGAGCATTTAAAGAAAGGTGGTAGCATATTTGCACCAGCGCTGCCGCTCGAGGGTTAATCGTAAAACAACAAAAAAATGTGAAAGTATGAGTAATGTAACAGTGTTTGTGCTATTAGCAAATTTTCTTTGATGTGAATATAGCATAGTTACAACAGTGATTAAAGAAGGTAATTCTGTTACATCAATCATTTAAAAACAGACATCCTATTAAGAAAAACATTTATTTGAACTTCGTTAGAATAACTTAAAAATAGATACAACCATATTAACCAGAACGGTTAAGTCAGATTGCACGACTAAAAAATACAATTTGATGTAGCTAAGAAATAATATGTGTCCATCTTAGATACTGGGTACTATGTAAAATATGTTGGACTCAGGATATATAGGAAAATGGGAGACGGGGGGGGGGGGGGGGTAGGGCAGCATGTGGCTCATATGCTGAATGGTAGTATGTGGTGGGACCAGGTGAATGAACTATGGAGTAATTAGAAAGTAGCTGTGAGACAGTGGTTGGGGAGAGAAATAGTGTGAGTGTATAGTGTATGCAAGATGAAGGGAGGAAAGTACCTTGAAAACCAGTGATTAACCTGTGACAGGGTGTGGGGCAGTAGGATGTGTGTAGGTGCGCTTGAGAGTTGTGCGTTAATAATGTGTGTGTGTGATGGTGGGCGGGGGGAGGGGAGAGGGGTGCCATTATACTAAACAAATGGAAATATTTGTGTGTGTGAGTGGAAGGGTTAGGACAAGTGTCTGCAAATAAATGCTTAATGGCATTCCTTACAAAAATTTACAGGATACCTGAGAAAAGTTATAATGCATATGCTACAATTATATATATCAAGTATTGTGAGTCATAAGAACACATTGAGTGTAGTAGTCACTGGGAAACCAGAGAAAATTGGTATAAGAATCACTGAACTTCATGAACTGGTTATAAAGCATGGGAGATGAGTACATATTAGGTCAACAATAGGTAAATTACAAATACTAACAAATTGTACAAGTATTGTAAGACACACAGGCAATGGCGTTATGCATATGCTTTAGTTGTATATATGTGGTATTGTGAATCATAAGAACAAATTGACTATAGTATTTACTGAGAATACAAAGAGCACTAGAATACGGTTTACAGAGAATGGACACATAGTAGTGAAGAGTGATATACTGTACTTCAGTCTATATGTTGCAGAAACAAGTTCATATTAGGTAATGCAATAAGAACATGACAAGGTTGACAAAATTACTTAAACTAATACAAAAACATTCACATTTTAAGAGTTATAGATGACGCTACTAATGATATCATAGAATCATGTGCATAAATGAATTTTATTTATTGAATTGGAGGAAGATTGGGTGAGCTCACAATTAAAGATTATGGCTTAATGTAGTCTGTAACAAAAATAATTAGGATAAGAGTACACATAAATACAAGTATTTAAAGATTTTTCAGTGCTGATGAATGCAATGTTGATAACAGGCGATGTCATCATATTGATGATCTAGTTATATATGTTGGGTAGTGGGTGGTAGGTACGTACTTATCATGTACATTACAGCAACTAAACCGACTTACAACAGGAGTGTCGCGCTATAAGGCGAACCTCAAAATGTGGGCTTCGCAGCTGAAGACAAGTCCTGTGAGTGTGGTGACCTTCAGGACCCACATTTCCCGGTCTGGAGAAACCTGCCCAGTCCCTGCTAGGCAGAAGACCGATAAGCAGCAAATGATAAACCCATACAGACAGCTGAATTCTGTAGATTGCAGCAAAACAGCTGTGATCCCACGTATTTGTCCTTACTTTAATTATTATTATTATTATTATTATATTAATAAGAGGTTTTCAGCCAAGATCGCTTTCTTCTTTTAATCACATGACCGGTTTCGGCGTGCTAGACGCCATCTTCAGACCTGTCGTAATTTTATACATCACTGTTATTGCAACAATTTTTAACATAGCAAATTGGTATACATCATCATTGATTTGTCATCCAAATAAAATTTACACGTCAATAATAAAATGACTGAATACATCTTTCTCAAGGTCTAAGTCAGAGGAACTTCAGAATCAAGCTCAGCACTTCTGAAGTACCTCCGACTTAGACCTTAAAAAAGATGTACTCAGTCATTTTATTATTGGTGGGTAAAATTTATTTGGATGACAAATCAATGTGGATGTATAACAATTTGTTATGTTGAAAATTGTTGCAATAGCAGTGATGTATAAAATTACGACAGATCTGAAGATGGCGTCTAGCACGCCGAAACTGGTCATGTAATTAAAAGAAGAAAGCTATCTTGGCTGAAACCCTCTTATTAATCAATTCTAGATCGCCCCAATAATGTGTTCCTTATTTAATTTTTTTGTATTTCTGTATTCTGGCTAACCAGGTAAAATAAAATTATGAATTATTTACATTGTTACTACCTTATTTGCACCTGATCAAGATGAAGGCAATGTTGCAAAATTCACCAGTGTAGTTTCCTTTACTCGTAGTGTCAGTAAGGGGCTCCTACAGAGTGAACAACTACAGTAGTGTCCGGATGACACCTCACATGGCACCTCCCCACGGTGACGTTTCTTCTTCTGGGCTTGTTCCTCGGAATTCGCGCACCGCACTTAGCTCCCTCGCACTCTGCCGCCTTCTTCTCCGCCCCCGCCGCCCGCCTGAGGTTTTCTGCTGACAAATGGTGGCCATGCATCACGGCTGGTCCGCCATATTTTATTCCGCCGCAGCTGGCGGTGAGCGGCAGCAGGACACGGAATACTGATGCTCTTGGCAGGCGTGGGGCACCCTCCACACGACCGCTCTCCGCTTACCAGTGGGGCGCGGTCTTTGTGCGGGGGCTGCGCCGGTACACTGCTGGTGCACTGCTGAAAGCCCGATGATGCATCGACGTACTAACTGGATCACCCAAGTTCGCTTCTCAAGTCCGGGAAGTTTGGTGACGCACTGCTTGTCTCGCAGATCTTCACTCTCTACGGAGTAGGAGAACTACTGTTAACCCTAGTATGCATACCATGAGACCAAAGGAACTGGTAGCAGCTCTGATTTTTAATTGCTGTATTAGTGACTTAAAATAGAGTCCCACAGGAAAAAATATGGTCTCTGGCAATATTCATTGACTCGCTCCAGCCACTACTAGAATTGTGTGTCATTAGTTGAAGAACACCTAATATTTTCTTCCTTATATTACAAGAGGAGTAGATGACATTCCCTCAGAGCTACTGAAGTGTCTGAGAAAGCCAGCCATGGCAAAACTACTTCGCCTGGTGTGTAAGATGTATGAGACAGGCAAAATACCCTCATACTTTAAGAAAAATGTAACAATCCCCATTCCAAAGAAATCAGGCGCAGATAGATGTAAAAATTACAGAACCATCAGTTTAAGTCATGGTTGCAAAATTTTAACACCAATTATCTACAGGAGACTGGAAAAGCTGGTAGAAGCTGACCTGGGGGAAGATCAGTTTGGATTCAGAAGGAACGTAGAATCCCGGGAGGCAATACTCACTTTACGATTTATCTTAGAAGGTAGATTAAGGAAAGGCAAACCTACACTTTTAGCTTTTGTGGATATAGAGAAAGGTTTTGACAATGTTGACTGAATACACTCTTTCAAATTCGGAAGTCAGCAGGGATAAAATACAGGGAAAGGAGAATTATTTGCAACTTGTACAAAACCAGACCGCGGTTATTACACTCTAATGGCATGAAAGGGAAGCAGTAGTTATTGAATAAATAAAAATATTGCGTTTTGCTGATGACATTGTAATTCTGTCAGAGACAGCAAAGGGCCTGGAAGAGAAGTTGAATGGAATGGACAGTGTGTTGAAGAGAGCATATAACATTAACAAGAGCAAAACAAATATAATGGAATGCAGTCTTAGAAAATCATTGACTCGCTCCAGCCACTACTAGAAATCTGTGTCATTAGTTTAGGAGCCCCTAATATACAGGGTGTTTCACTAAGTGTGTTTGCCTCTGTAACTTATAAAATATTAGGTGACGGGTAATTTTAATGAGGTAGGTCAACACAAGAAATGTTACACTTTCTGCAGAGCTATGTTTATATATCATTTTCCAAAGAGTTACAGCACAAAGATATAATTTTTTAAATGGAACAACAGTTTTTCTATCGTGCATTAGAATCGTTGAAACAAGCTGCGTCCAAATCAATTTGTAACTACATCCCTATCACTGTTAGTATGGGAGCTACAACCCTTCAAAATTTCAGGGGCAGATACCACACGCTGTACATAATACATGGCTGTGTGGTGGGTGATGGATGTTATGGCGGTGGGAAGTTGATTTCCATGAGATGTTCAAATGTGTGTCCATGTTCCTCAGTGAATAATGCAATGCGCCGTCGAAAGGATCTGCGGGCGATATTTAACATCGCCGGTGTGACGGAGCTACATGTGTCCGCGATGCGCCGTTTTAGATCATCTGGGGATGTGGGCTCAGTGACATAAACACGATCCTTTAGATATCCCCACAAAAAGAAATCTACTGGTGTTAAATCGGGCGACCTTGCGGGCCATGAATGAGCACTATGGCGCCCTAACCATTTTTCTGCAAACCTGTTGTTTAGTTCTTCCACAAGAGCACGCGCAGAATGGACTGGGTGACCATCGTGCTGCATCCACATATGGACTCTCGTGGGTAGACACACATGTTCAAGGAGACCACCCAAACTGTCGGCTATAAAAAAGCGATATAACTGGGAAGTAGTGTGGACCGATGATTTCATCCCCAAGGATTCCACACCACACGTTAATAGACCACCTACGTTGATGGTCGACAGGTCGTACCCTCTGAGGATTGTCTGCGGCCCAGTAGTACATGTTATGACGATTCACTGCACCATAATTTGTGAACGTGGACTCATCAGAGAACATAACACTTTGTAAAGACTCCAGCGTGAAATTACGCATAGACCATTCACAGAATGTCACTCTTGCACGAAAATCGTTCCCATGCAGCTCCTGGGTCAGTGACAGGAGGTACGGGTGAAACCTGTGGCCCTGTACTATACGCCACACAGATGTGAAACTGACACCAGCGACTGCAGCAACGGCTGGTAAGCTGACATGAGGATCGTGGTGTAGTGCAGCTAAAACAAACACCTCCGTCTCCTCACTTCTTGCAGGTCTTCGTCTGTTACTGCGGCGCATTACCAAGCTGCCTGTTTTCCGAAGTCGTTGTTCGGCACGTAAGAACGTAAAGGCTGCGGGGGCTCTTCGCCTAGGATATCTCACGGCATACGCCGTGGCTGCTTCAGTGGCATCGTGTCGGCACTCGCCGAGCATCAGCAATATGTCAACGTACTCGTTGTTCGTGTATGCCATCGTCATCCGATGTCAGTAACCGTGGTGTATTGAGCCCCGGTTGTTTGTGTGGCTCCAACTGTCGGGTATACGGCCGTGTGCGGCGACAGTCGGCAGTCTAACAGCGCATCGAGGAAGCTTCTCGCTCCGTGACACCGGCGCCGTTACAACTCGGCCGCACCACATTTAGAAGGCGCATTGCATTATGCGCAGCGTCTGTGGTATCTGCCCCTGAAACTTTGAAGGGTTGTAGCTTCCAAACTAACAGTGATAGGAATGTAGTTTAAATTGATTTGGATGCAGCTGGTTTCAACGAATCCAATGCACGACAGAAAAACTATTGTTCCATTTAAAAAATTATATCTTTGTGCTGTAACTCTTTGGAAAATGATACAATAAACTACGTTCAAAGCTCCGCAGAAAGTGTAACGTTTCTTGTGCTGACCTACCACATTAAATTTTCCCGTCACCTATTATTTTTATAAGTTACAGAGGCAAACACCCTAAGTAACCTGGATGAGATGGATCTTTGGTTTATGTCAAAGTGCCATAAATTAGACTGGATTGTAATCAAATGCAGTTTGTTGTGATATCAGTGAATTGTTACAACTAGAAACTGTTCAACCACCAGACACCGTATTACAGTGTTCTACATTGGTAAGCGCAGTTCTAGTAAGCTACATCATTGCATTGAAAATTGGGATACGTGGAATATATTTTGCGAGAGCTCGCTTTATAAAAGAGTTTTTTTGTAGAGTATTCTGAGGTAATATGGGCGTCTGTTGTGGACCTATTTGGGGTGTTAAGCTTGTCTGAATATACAATGTCTAGAGTAGTGCAAGATATTCGTGCGGAATTAAAGGAGCCTTGAGCAATAAATGCGCAACTTCGTAGAGTACTCGATTGCCCTCCATGAGAGCAATGCGAGGGTGAATGTTCGGGTTGGAGTTTAAAATAGGAAAAGTTTAATGTTTAAATCTCACAACCACCAACTGCGAACCATATTCCTAAACATGAAAAAAAAACTGGAACTGTGATTCCTACTGTTTGACTCGTTTTCTAGGGGATGATATACCACGTTCGCAGCTTTCCTTCCCTGCATATGATTAACAAAAAAAATTAAAAAAAATAAAAAATAAAATCATAACAAAGTAAGTTTATGTGAGAAAAGGATGTACTAACTACTATTTTTGAAAACACGTGAAAGTTCACTTTATGTTGTTTGTTTACACCCTGTGGCTTATACGTCTGTACGTGAACACATTTATCAAATAAAGTTATAGCTCGTGAGCCCCAGACAAAATGAATATTTGTCGCAAGTTGTTTTCACACCATGTGCCTGTCTCAAACACCGTTTATGTTCATGCCTATGCGACGACACGGGTTACATTAACAAAACACGGTCACTTTAATTTAGTGTGATGCACACCTTGTTCCACCGGCTAAATATTCACAAACACACAGTAGCACTCGACACAACTGGGTGCAGTCTATGACGAGAAACCACATTTGGCAATTGCCACACAAAAATCTATAGTCTCCACCTGGAGATCCACATGCCGACTGTGTAGAGCGACGCCATCCAGCCAGCTACACCACTCGCTCCCGACTCCTCACTTCCTGGGCCACCAGAAGCCCAACTGCCGGGTTTTTTCCCTACGTCATCATCTTCCCCATGTGAGCTGTTCTAACCGACTTGCGAACGTACAGCGCTCAGCCAATCTATTTCTAAAACTTTACTTAAAATCAAAATAATTACACTACACATTAAACAAATGTCTTCTTAGCTTTTTTTATATTGGTATAAACATCCTTTGTACTATTTATTATAATCGTGCAATTTCTTATATCACAGAAAAGTGATTTAACTGAATACTTCAAGATAAAATACACAAGATTAACTGAAAATAAAATGAGAAATAGTTAATATATTACTTTTATAAACAAACATTGCCATGCTAGTTGTGTAACTGTCTTGTATTGATTGGTAATTTATTACTTTTCATTGTCAATTAAACATATTACGCCAGATGTGACTATATCAGCTGTATTGTTTATTTGTCAACAGGTTCTTAACTGCATCGTATTACTTCAAATGCAAGTAGTATTAGAGTAGTTTATTTCACGCTGTGCACTGCACTGCGCCTGGCACTCGCCATTGTCCCTCTCTCCCCTCACCGGAAACTAGCCTGGAAAATCCTAAGCTGGAACAAGCCACCAACGTCAGCCTGCTCGCCGCCTCCCCTCAGCTACAAGCACACAGCAAATCTCAACGTGGAGAAATTCTGCCTATGGCCTAACTATAAATGTTGTCACCCAACTGCGTACATATATTGTTACCATAATTATTAAGATTAAAATTGTGTAACCTATGGTGCATTGGCATGGTCAATGTTTGCAGTGAACTTCATACTGTTTAATTACTAATGCTATTAATTACCAATATTTCTAATGGGCGGTAATCTCACAGCAACGGCATAGCTCAACTTGCAATTTCTGTAAGGGGCGTCGAAAAAGATTTCACTTTTCCAAGGAACTGTCGGATTTTGTTTCTTTGGAAAGCATCACAACCAAAAAAAGTATTTTACTGGCAGTAGAGGAAGTTTCAAACGGCTTGCAGTTGTTATTCGAGCGCCCGAACCATATTTCAACTCATGGGGCCCTGCAATGCTTTCGAAAATGGTAGTTTGTTCTACGTTCCAAAACTGTAAATATGTGGTACAGTTAATAAGTTCTGAGACTTGATCCCTGGAGGATAGGCGCCTTTGCGGTGCGTCCAGAGAATGCCCCATCAAGTCTCTAAATTGAGCTACAGTACCGTTCATTTTTGACAGACCGCTATTAACATCATAGTAATGATTTCATTGGTTTATTTTTCTTTCTTTTATAAATGTGTTGATGAACAAGAATTTCTAACGATTCATGCCGTTGTTCCGAATCGTGTTGCAATGTTGTGAACAACATATATATTTCGCAATCCACCGTAAAGTGCGTGGCGGAGGTTAACTGTACCACTACTAGGCACTTTTTTTCCTATTCCATTCCCAAACAGAACGAGGAGCCCTTATTTCTCTTGTCTTTATGATCATTACACGAAATGTAAGTAAGCGGCAGCAAGGTCTTCCTGCACTCAGCTTAAAATTCCGGCCCTCTAAATTTCCTCAACAGATTTTCTCGAAAAGAACCTCGTCTTTCCTCCAGCGACCCCTATTTGAGTTCCCGGAACGTTTCCGAGACACTCGCGAATTGGTCAAGCCTACCAGTAACGAACCTAGCTGCTCGCCCCTGAACTACTTCTATGTCTGCCTTTAAACTGATCTGCTGCGAGTCCCAAACACTTCAGCAATACTCAAGACGTGGTCATACAGGCGTTTTACATGCGGTCGCCTTTACGGATGAAGTAGATCTTCGCAAAATTCTCCCAATAAACCGAAGTTGGCTATCCGCCTTACTCAAGACTGTCGTTACATGTTTGTTTCATTCCATATCGCTCTGCAATGTTATGCCTAGACGTTACGACGCGACTGCATCAAGAAGCTCACTACTAAAGCTGTATTCGAACATTGTTTTTCCTTCTCATGCACATCACCTTACATTTTTCTACATTTAGAGCTATCTGCCGTTCTTCACGCCAACTAGAAATTATGTCTAAGTCACCCTGTATGCAATTACATTCAGTTAAAGACGACATCCTCCAATACACTACAGCATCGTCAGCAAGCAACCGCAAATTACAAGTTGCTCTGAAACTTCCTGGCATATTAAAATTATGTGCCGGAATCGAAACTCGAACCTGGGACCTTTGCCTTTCGCGGGCAAGCGCTCTACCGACTGAGGTATCCCGACACGACTATGCAGCCTCACAACTTTACTTCCGCCAGTACCTCGCCTCCTACTTTCCAAACTTCAAACTAATCAGCCAAGAAGTTTCATATCAGCGCACACTCCGCTGCAGAGTGAAAGTGTCCTCATGGAAACATCCCCTACGCTGTGGCTAAGCCATGTCTCCACCATATCCTAGTCTTGCATGTTTCGCAGTAGAGCTTCTGTGAAGTTTGGTAAGTAGGAGGCGAGTTACTGGCGGAACTAAATTTGTGAGGCGGCATCGTGAGTCGTGTCGGGAGAGCTCATTCGGTAGAGCGCTTACCCACGAAAGGCAAAGGTCCAAGGTTCGAGTCTCGGTTCCGACACACAATTTTAATATGTCAGGAAATTTCATATCAGCGCACACTCCGCTGCTGAGTGAATGTTTCATTCTACAAGTTGCTCTGTCAATCAGATCATTTATATAGATATAAAATAATAGCGGTCCTATCACATTCCCCTGGGGCACGCCTGACGATACACTCGGCTCTAATGAACACTCGCCGTCGAGAACAACGTACTGCGTTCTATTACTTAGGCAGTCTTCCAGCCAGTCACAAGTCTATGAACCTTTTCCATATCTTCGTTAGCAGTCTACAGTTTGGCATCGCGTCAAATGCCTTTTTGAAATCGAGTCTGCCTGTTGGCCTTCATCCATGGCTCACAAGATGTCTTGTGAGAAAAGGGCCAGCTGAGCTTCACATGAACGATGTTTCCTAAACCCTTGCTGATTCATAGAAAGAAGCTTTTTCGTTTCAAGGAAATTTACTATATTCGAACTGAAAATATGCTTCAAAATTCTACAGGAAACTAATGTAAACGATATTGGCCTGTATTTATGTGGGTCAGTTTTTTTTACCTTTCTTATAAACGGGAGTCAGCTGCACTTTTTTCCAATCACTAGGAAGTTTGTGCTGAATTAAAGATTCGCGATAAATGCAAGCTAAGTAAGGTGCCAATGCCGCAGAATACTCTTTGCAAACCGGAACTGGTTTTTCATCCTAACCAGGAGACTTTTGTATTCAGCCGTTCTGTACACCGGAAATACGTATTACTATATCGTACATTTGAAAGTTAGTGCGTTCAACAAATGATTGTATATTTGTGCGGTCCTCCTGCGTGAAAGAATTCTTAAAGTTTAAATTTAGAATTTCAGCTTTCTGTTTACTTTCTTGTATTACTATCCCGGAATGATCAACGTGTGACTGGATAGTTGGCTTTGACCTGCAAGTGCTTCATCCTTTCAAACGTTCCGGCAACGTTTTTTACCTAATTTCTGGAGGACCCGATGTTTGCTCGTTGTTCATAAAGTGTCATATCAAGGTGCGACTGGCGCAGTTAATTCACCGTCACAACAACGACCGTATGTCTGTTTTCTGCACATGCATTCAACTCTCTTTTGCACGACTGACATGGTACCATACAATGGCACCACTGAAGTGCTGTATTACACCACTGCCGGCCGCGGTGGCCGAAGGGACTGAGGCGCTCCAGTCACGGTCTGCACGGCCACTACGGTCGGGGGTTCGAATCCCCCCTCGGGCATGGATATTTGTGTCGTCCTTAGTATAAGGTAGTTGATAAGTAGTTTGTAAGTTTAGGGACTGATGACCCCGTAGTTAAGTCCCATAAGCTTAACAAACGTCTGAACGTCTATTACACCACTAGGCCACGATGCTGTCTGTCTCAGATCTAACTGAGCATACCACGTAGTTATTGGCATAAAATACTGTGGTGTGCACAAGGAGCAATATGAAGTAGAAAGACTAACTACAAGGACAGATGCTAGTCAGTGAATCATCGAAGGATGTGTAAGCCATTAACAACACTCGTTCCAATTACTTGAGTATTGCTCATAACTGTGTGATCCGTACCAGATGAGCATTTATTGAAAAGATTCAAGGAAAAACTGCACACTTTATAACATGCTTATTTCGTACGAAAAAAGCCATAGAGATGATCAGGAAACTCAAGAAGCAGATGGTGGAAACGACGTGTTTTTTGTGGGTTACTGTCGAAGTTCGGAAATGATACGTTTTCAGAAGAATTACCTAAGATATTACATCCATCTACAAGTCTCTCACGTAAAGACAATGGGACGCATGGAAAAGAAAGAGCACATGCTGCCGAAAAGATTTTCAAAACAAGCTTTCTCTGACACAATTCTCAACTCCGATAAATAAAAAATTCGAAGCATAGCATAGCCTCTGAGCAGGAAGATGTTCCTTGTTGCTTCCCCTCCTTCTTGATAAACGTCTGATTAATTAAAATAGGTCAGTCCAGATCGCAAGTTGCTGCACTTCTTACTCGCAACCGATTTCGGTCCCACAGGACCATCATCAGGCCTTTGCACTGTGATATGAGAGAATCTTAAGTGATACCAACGATTACAATATAAATTTAATGGTAAAATGGTTAATAAAATGACAATAGTTTTTACCCTTGTTGGTGGACGGTGGCGGTGGCCGGAGCAAGCGTCATCTGCTGGTGTAGGTAGCTGAGGCTCTCAGTTAAATACAAGATTGCTCCGCCCACCGCTCGTCACGTAAGCCAGTCACAAATATAGGAAGGGTTATGGGTGAATGTAATAAAATTCAATAGTCAAAATTATTTGCACAGTCTTCGTAAAATCTTCTACTTTGATTCTATATAAAGTAGTATGTTCATAACATTAAAAATATACAGGAAACATTGAATAAAATTGCCGATTGAAATCGGTTGTTGGTGGAGCCATTACCCTCTATGGGCATTTACAGAAATCTTATAAAAATACGTTGGGTCAAAGATGACACTCGTCAGGACGCCGCCAGATTTTCATGGCGATGAAGTATCGATACATACTGCACAAGGCGGGTAGCAGCCGACGTCAACGATGCGCCGATGAACATGGGTCGCAGTGCGCCCGTAAACCATTTGGGAGCTGCAGTTGGCCGGCAGCGGTGGCCGAGGGGACTGAGGCGCTCCAGTCACGGTCTGCACGGCCACTGCGGTCGGGGGTTCGAATCTCTCCTCGGGCATGGATATTTGTGCCGTCCATAGTATTAGCTATTTCGTAAATAGTTTGTAAGTTTAGGGACTGATGAACCCGTAGTTGAGTCCCATAAGCTCTACAAACATTTATACATTTTTGAGCTACAGTTGTACGTAGTGACCTCTGTAGATGTATTTTTAGCCGTCTTTTTGTCTGGTGACTCTGTGATCAAAATTGCTTAATTCTGCTGTCATTACTCAACAATATATTATTAGCTATTTTACTATTAAATTGAGAATGTAATTATTGGTATCACTTCTCTGTTATATTACAGTTTCAAAGTCCTGATGATAGTCCTGTAGGACGGAAAGCGGTTGCCAATAAAAAGCGCAGATAATTGCGATCTGGACTGTCGTATTTTAATTATTTAAAAATTTAAGATCGCTGTTTCCAAAAATATGCTTTCAAAAATTATTATGAACAGCTGTTTAATCGTCTGTTCATTTCGACTAGCTCAATCAGGCAAACTATTCAGTGTATAAACATGGAACAGGTATCTAGATGTTGAGTAAGTGTTATACTATGAGTGTATTATGGTTTCATCTGCAGCAGCAAATGAATACCTGTAAATATGAAGAGTATGCGAAAATGAATTTCCCAACGATATTACTGAATTTTCACATGGGAAAAACTTTTTGTTATTGAAGTTCGGCTAACAAAAATTGCGAACTAAATTCGAAGAATAAATCGCATTTTCGACTGTTACAACCTGGAACTCTGTAATACGAAGTACTCGTTAAATATGATGCCTGTGCGGTTTTGTTACGGGGAATAGACCACAGGGTTTCCAATTATTCAGATCTTACATTTGTGATGCGTCTGCTTACTTTTAAATCAATATAAAGTAAGATTAATGTTGTCAGAAAACGTATATAGTCTGGCAGGTTCTGGTAGAATGAACAAGAGCAGTATAAGAAACACGGCAGTTTATAAGAATATCCTTTTTTGTGCGACGTCCCGAGTTGCACTTCATTCGGAATTAACTACTGATAAGGCCTCTTTAATAAATCTTATTTCGAGACATATGTTATAATTTTGCCATGCAGGTATTTAAAACTGTTATCAGGTATTCAAACTCATAGCTGAATTTACTTCATTCTTTATGTCAATAATGAAAAGACTCCGCTTACATCACTCGTGTTGCTATCTAAATAGCTTGAAGTTTCACTGCGCTGATTTCTGGGAAGGACAATACACGCCAGTGGAACAATCTGTACAAACGTCTTCACTTCTTGTATTTATTCAGACGACATATACGGTATATTTCTTAGCCTTCTTAGAAACCAAATTCTGTCATTTTTATTAGCAAGAAATATAAAACTCATCCTAAACACAATTTACTCACGTCGAGTTATGCTACAGAGCAGAGCACGCAGAAACTTCTCCGATCGAGAAAAGCTTCTTTAGGTTTTTCATCCGAAATCTCACATTGTTCTCTGCGATGACCAATTTTCCTCACCCTATTACTGAACCTTCGTAATTTCGCAGGTGAAGTGTATTCTCGGACCAGCATTATTCGTGCAAATCCGAGAACAAAGTACTTTCTTATATTTTTTGATACCACCCACTGAAAATAAAGTTTTGGATATTTGACACGGCCGGCCGCGGTGGCCGAGAGGACTGAGGCGCTCCAGTCACGGTCTACAAGGCCACTACAATCGGGGTTCGAATCCCCCCTCGGGCATGGATATTTGTGCCATTCTTAATATTAGCTAGTTCATAAGTAGTTTGTACGTTTAGGGACTGATAACCCCGTAGTTAAGTCCCATAAGATATACAAACATATAAACATTTTGTATTCGACACGGGGACTTATTATAGTACGGCTTGCAAAGTACTAATGTAGCTGTACAATTACACATCGTTATTAATACAGAGCTCGATTTTTAGAGGGCTTGACGCTGAGTATCACAAATGGTCGACAAATTGGAGTCAGGGCAACCAGATCAATAGAGAGGACCCTTGGCACCCGGAAGGATGGAATGAAGACAAATGAGCCGCAATAACCAGCGACCCGTTGAAGGCTATTTTACTGGCAGCTGCTTCTGGGTTACTGTGTGTGTGTGTGTGTGTGTGTGTGTGTGTGGAAGGGGTGAGACGGCGTCGAGCGCGGAAGGGAAGCTGTGGTGCAATTCCACCATCACACTGCCCAACGTCGCATCAAGAGAGAGAGAGAGAGAGAGAGAGAGAGAGAGAGAGAGAGAGAGAGAGAGAGAGAGAGAGAGAGAGAGAGAAAAGGCTACGAATACACCCCTGGCGAAGACTGATGACCCAGATGAGGTCCCAGGCAAGAAGCAGCCTAAGAACCGACGAAGCCTTAGACGCAGCTAAAACAGATGTCACCCAGTGCGTGTACCGCCATGCAGCACTAGAAGGATCAGTGTAGCTTTCGATCCTCTAAAACAGTGTTTCCATCATCATTGAATGCACGACTCCCTATCAACGTAATAAACTTGTGCGACCAACACACTCTCTGCGAACTACCGGGTGATCAAAAAGTCAGTATAAATTTCAAAACTTAATGAATCATGGAGTAACGTTGATAGAGAGGTGAAAATTGACACACATGCTTGGAATGACAAGGGGTTTTATTAGTACCAAAAAAAAATTCCGACAGATGGCGCTTTATCTGATCAGAAAAGCAATAATTAGCATAACAAATTAAGACAAAGGAAAGATGATGTTCTTTACAGGAAATGACCAATATGTTCACCATCATTCCTCAACAATAGCTGTAGTCGAGGAATAATGTTGTGAACAGAACTGTAAAGCATGTCCAGAGTTATGGTGAGGCATTGGCGTCGGATGCTGTGTTTCAGCATCCCTAGAGGCGTCTGTCGATCACGATACACTCGCGACTTCAGGTAACCCCAAAGCCAATAAACGCACGGTCTGAGGTTTGGGGATCTGGGAGGCCAAGCATGATAAAAGTGACAAAACCCCATGTCATTCCAAGCAAGTGTGTCAATTTTTACGTCTTTATCTACATTACTACGTGAATTATAAAGTTTTCATGTTTCTACTGACTGTTTGGTCACCCGTTATAACACAACTATGTATGTATTTTCAAGCAACGTATTTAATTTTCTTCTGTTGGTACAACTTACTTGATAAAGAAATAAAATTATAGTGTTGAATATTATCGGATTAATTTCAGTCCTTATTTCTGAATGGAAGACGTCCTATTATTACGTGATTTCCGGCAGAAAAATATGTTGCATAACAATTTTCGCAATGCAGGTAAAGATCAGAAGCGGATATTATCGTTGAACAAGGTCTCACTGTATCGTCCATTTGTAAACAATGGAAGTTCACTAAATTACTTATTGTGTGTGGTAAATTTTTGAACCATCTGGTACTTTCGTTTATTCATTGTTCAAATCGATAGTTGTTCTATACAACTGAGAACTGATGATCAACAAGGAATCGCGTTATTTATATATATATATATATATATATATATATATATATATATATATATATATATATATATATATATATATATATGAATGTTTGCTTGTATGTCGTCTATGTCTTCATAAACCATTCATTCGATTGTAATGAAACTTTGCTGAACTGTTCACAGTACCCCCACAGAGGTTCCTGACCCAAAAACAAAAGTGCACGACACATAGCTCAGGAGATATGACGTCATAGATAATAAGAGGTCACCGCATCAGAATACCCAGATTTATGAGTCAACTATTGAAAAATGGGAGTAATTAGGAACCTGCGACAAATTTTGCATGCAATTGCGGACGTTAATAAAGCGTTTCGTAACTGACCCCGCCACAAAATGATGAAACGAAAAGAAGTCTATCTCCAACGTTTCGCTGTTGATGCCGTAAAACCGTCGCAAAATAAGGTTAGCATTACAGATTTGTTTGTTACTATTTATTTTTGTCTGCAAGTCTCCCTTTAATTCTCTTGCATCCAAAATTAATCTCTATCTATATAAAAGCGAAAGGACACTCACTCACTGACTAAGCACATAATATCGAAAACTACTTCACCTATGGAGCTGAAATTTGACGGGAATGTAGTTTATAGGTAGAAAAGTCAGCAAAAAAAAAAAAAAAAAAAAAAGTATTTTGTGATAGGTGCATGGCGGAGCATACTTCTCCTACAGACTCACAAAATCTACAGTTTCATTCCTAACTTCACGAAATTTCGCGCGATTGCCCAAAACCAAGAGGAAGCTCACCGTCTACATTAAGATTCATACGGAGCATGGAGGTGGGTACTTTGTAACATAAAAATGGATCCCTAAATACCTTGGTCACGCCATAACTTGAGAACGGCTCGACCGATTTCACAGATCGTTTTTTGTTGTTTTCATTATTCTAAGAACAAGGATTGTGTGAAATTAAACTGGAGTATTTAAGAACAACGAAGTGAGTTTTCCAATTTGACCCTGCGTTTCTATTGCACAGAAATCTATAGTTTCGTTTCGATAGTGATGAAATTTTGCAAACTGTACCTTACAAACAAGAGGAATGTCACTGTATGAAATTTCGCTCGGTGCATATTGGGGAGGGGGGGGGGGGTACTTAACTTGCAGAATTTTACAAAATGCAAAGTTTTGTTCCGATCTGTATGAATTATTGCACATATGACCTTTAAATCAAGAGGAAGGTCACAGAGAACAAAAATGTTTGTATGGTTCATGACAGAGGACACCTTTCAGAAAACTTTGCCGAGAGAGGGAAAAGTCGAAACGAACAGGGCAATGGGAGAGACAGACAGACAGAGAGAGAGGGGGATTCAGAGAGACGGCGGAAGGGGAGTGTTGGATAAATGAACACCCGGGCAACGCCGGGTTTACAGCAACTTTTAATACATTTTACTTAGGCCAATGTGTTTGCTCTAAACCCAAGGAATGCTCTTGGGAGGTTGTTCAATGCTGCCTCCTATGACGGCGACCCCCTGAACAAGATTTTGCGATCCCACTGAGGATCATGATCCACAGGTTGAAAAACACTGATCTATAACGATAAAACGACCCTTACATTCTTAATCCGACGTTTATTACCGTAGTGAAATCGTTTAAGGAAAAGACGGCCGCGAAGATATGCTGTAAAATTGATTATAGCTGGAAAGATGAGGGCGATTTTGATGATATGAAGTCAGATGCCACCTGGGAAGAATAGATGTACTGATCGCCGCTGTCTTCCTTCCCTCCCTAGAGGGAATCCTTCCTATGCAACTAGGATAGAGGGCGCGCCTTCCGGTACGCGTGGCGGATTTACAGCTGTGGGAGAGAGCTGACGTGTGCTGCCGGAAGGAGGAAGACCGATCCTGGAAATGCAGTGGCAGCGCTTGGGCCGATGCGATCGGTGGTAGTTGCTATTTTAAATTCAGAGTGAGATGTCCTGTACTTTTCTACCTAAATATCAGATATCTTGTTTTCTGTCTCAGCCTCGTCGCCGCTTTTGTGTCTCGTTTCCGTCGTAGGTGTCGGTGGCCGAGTAGAAAAGTACTTACACAGGAATAAAGGTTGCACGCTTGTGCAGGTACGAAGGTAATCAGCCAGTGGGACGACAGAAACTAGAAACACTAGAGTAAATTAGAACGAGATATATATTGCACAGAATTTATACAATACATAACTTTTATATAGTTCAGTAGTTCAGTACTGCAGAATGCTGATACATAGTTGAGCTAAAGGCCTGCCTAGTGCCTGTCCGATAGCGAAGTCTTCACTGGTGCCTATCTGATTCCGAAGTGTTAGCTGGTTCCTATCTCAGTCCCAAGTGAACGATGTCGTTCAGTGGTGGCCACGAGCGGAGTTGTATCAGAGGGCGCTCGTGGCTGACGTCGTAAGAACGCCGCGCCGTGCGTGCATAGCGGCGCGCTGCGAAAGTAGGTGGCGCGCACTTTGGACTTGTGCGACACCACATCTTGCCCATGGAATTGGAGTACTGTTGTGAATTTCTATCTGGCCAGCTTGCAGTTACGGCCGGGGGTTCGAATCCCCACTCGGGCATGGATGTTTGTGTCGCCTTTAGTATAAGAAACTTCCTACGTAGTTTGTAAGTTTAGGGACTTATGACCCCGCAGTTAAGTCCCTTAAGCTTAACAAACATTTTTGAGCTTGCATTTACTGAGATTCTGAGGCTCGGACTGGAATTTAATTTTGAGTATGTTTCAATAATAATCCTCTGAGTATTTTGTTAATAATTCATAATTTACATGTGTTACTTATCCTGTTCAGCAGTGATTTATCTTACCAATATTTCGTGTTGTGATTTGAGTTTTAGTGAGGCCATAGTGTGAAGCCCCATATTGTCTGTGACGGCGTGGACTGCTTGTCTTGTTGTTGGTTGCCGAGTCTGTTGGATCACAGACATTGCTATAGTTAAGTAAATTTCTCTGCTAATTGATAAATTTATTGTATTGTCGCTTCACTTGTGTGTTGAAAGCCTATCATTACTAAATAACTAACCGGTGGTATTATCTTTCAAAGGGGTACGATGTTATATCTTAGCCAACTATAGTTACCTGATTGCAGTGTTCTTTTGCGCCTTCCGCCTTATTACACAGCTTAAATACGTAAAGTAATCCTTGTTCTCTATGTTGACAGTAGTGCCTCACGGTGATAGTTACTGATTTGCTCCTGCCAGTTAACTAAGTTTGTGTATCGCAAATCAAAATTTGTCTTAAAGATCTGCCTAACTTAATATTCAATGTTCCTTCTTGGCAACCTAAACGTTAACGCCTGTCAGCTGTGCCTGTTGCCCGGTAGTCGCCCGTTCTTTCTCCTAGCGACGCGTTGCATTAAAAGTTGTGAATGTACAAATTGTATTTTTTTTATTTTTTATTACCTAAATCTGATTAAAGATTTTAAAACATTTTTCTGTTATATGCATTAGCCTTAAGACTTATTAGTAGAACACTTGGCTCTGATCTTCCTTGGTTTCTAAACTTTTGTATTTCCTTTAAAAATTTTGCTTAAAGCAAAATTGTTAGAAAAGTGACCTAAAATCTTATGATTAATGATTCAATGTTTAAGGACAACTGTTCCCCTGGGTCTAAGAGAGACATGCTTGCATCATCTAGCGACCTTCCTATCGGTACTCACCAATACGAATTGGGCAATACATAACTCAGGGTAGTAAAGGTTTATGGCTCGATGTCTCTGTTCATAGGGGTGAGCTATGTATGTCAGCTTTTGTGCCCTAAACAGCTACCAAATCTGTTTACACAAGAGCAATAATTAATCTGTATTTTAGCCAGTCTATCAATCTGCATATGATGACGTAAAAATATATTTAACGAACATAAATTAAACCTCTGAATTCACTCACGAAGTAATTCTTTATACATTTTGTTTATTACTCTTATTAGACATGAAACGCGGAAGTGGTCCTACTTTATACATCGGTAAATAACTGAATATCTCTCGTAAATTAGTGTAGTCCATCGAACACTGCAGTTCCAAATTAATCCGTGATTAAAGTATTTGTTATAAATCACAGTTTGTCATCACACGAATACACGCTTGCTGAATTATCACAGTTTCACAACACTACTACCGTGCATAGTTTATCACTTTTCAAGCGTAGATTAAGTTCTTCAGTCACAGTCCCTATCTCTTCATATCACAAGTAGTAACCTGGATTCAGACCGCCCAGCTTCAACACCTTTCACCACCATGTGCAAGTTACGAGTCCCTTCCCAAGCGTTTGAAAAGCGTGCTCTCCCTACTCCCAAAATTGTACCCTTTCGCGCATCCTAGGGCCCCATCTTTAAAATACAATTTCCCTTCCAAAATTTCATACATTTGAATATCAAAGAATTAAATGCTTTGACCACCTCCCTACAAATGTTGTTTACATTTAACAAACAAATATATAGTTAACAATACTAAAAATGGTTGAGACTGAAGCTCTTTGGTCAGATCCCCATTAAGCGTGGCGTCTCACAGTTCAAACATAGTGCCGCCGTCGAAATATAGTTACACAATTAATACTTAATTTATCATGGCTTTTTATACAAATATGTTCAGTTCTTGTCCACAAATACTTACAATTGTTTATATATCAATTCTCTGCCGCATATCTATTATTTTTAATCTGCCATGACATATTTAAGTGGCAGTCTACAACATAAAAAAGAACGTTACTAAGAATAATATTAAATATAATAAATTACATATTTAAATATAATGTTCATTGCTGGGTTTTGTGTTTATGTCTATGTTCTGACACAAGAATATTACTACCTCAACGAAAAGCAGAATAAGAGAGTAAAACAAAGGTTATTGAAAGAATACAGAAATAACGCGGTACGTCATTTAAGACAGGTAGCGTGGTGCAGTGCTGCCCATTTGCTTCTTAATCTGTTACTGATAAACACTACGTATCAATAATTGTAAATATAAGTATTATAATATTATTATTATAGTACTGAAATTTATCAGCTTTGTATCTGTAAGTGATATTTAAATTGTAATTACGGCGTTTGATTCTCTCAAGTCTCTGAATCCATTCCTGTTATTATATTTGTTGTATGATCATTCCCTGATTTTATATGTATTTTTAGAATAATGTTTGTGGCTACATTGTATTTCAGTTGCAATCTTGAATAGCCGCCTTCGCTCAGCCAAGAGCGTGGTTTCCGGTTTCCGAACACATTAGGGATACCCTGACTACCTGCTGTATCCCATTCACATCATCCAAACTGGTAGCCGGCCGGCTGGGGAACCCAACAGCCTCTCAAAACCTGCCTTTCGTATGGAAACAATCAGCTTCTCCATGTATATGTAATACCACAATCTCGTTATTTGGATTACAGTGTAAGAGTTTAATTTTACAGTTAATTGTTTGCTTAGGCATTGTGAATCAAATGATTTTGGCTCTTCTGGCAACTTGTTTCTAAAGCACCTTAATTGGATTGAATTATAACTTAATGTCAATGAAATGTGTGTGACACCGAGACTTGTACTCATTGAAAATGGGTTACACTTTCCATAATTGCTCTCTCCCTACCAGTAGACCATGCCAGTCTACCTACAGATAGTGGTGTCGGATAATTGCCAGAATGCCGTCTGTGCGTACGTTGTAATTAAAAAATGTTCAAATGTTTGTAAATCTATGGTCACATCAGTCCATAGGCTTACAAACTACGTAAACTAATTTATGCAAAGGACAACAAACAAACCCATGCACGAAGGAGGACTCGAACGTCCGACGGCGAGGAGCGGCGCGTTCCGCAGGTAGGCGCCTTGGAGCGTTCGACCACTCCACCACGGCACGCCGTAATTGGTAATATTTACACACATAAGGCTCAGTGCCATACGAACGGGTGGGGAAAACCGCGTCCATACCAAGGATAAGCACCAATGCCAACAGAGTGGCTTTCATAGGTACCCAATTGCGGCATTCCTAGCGGCAGGTGGTCCTTTCGGAGAGTGTCACAATATGGACGTCCCGAAACAGTTGTGCAGTGATGCTGGTTGCAGTGGCCACGAGAACAATCTCATACACACACAGACGAGATACTGGGAATCTACAAAGCACAGTCGGCCACTAAGATAGTCGATTTGTAAGGGCAGCAGTGCCATGTCGTATAACTAGTACATGGCAGATGAGTGGGTCTGTGAGTCTAGAACTGTCGACAAACTATTGCCAGCGGTTACCGGGCGGAAGACGGCACAACAGGTGAACGTACACGAGCAAGACACCGATACTCCACTGGCAATGACTTTCCGTTTCGGATTGTAACGGGTGATAAAACATAACTCCACCAATACACGCCCGAATCGAAGGCAGCATCCATGGAGTGGAAACATCCGTCATCACCTGTCCGAAAGAACAAAAACGCTCCGTCTGCAAGTAAAGTGCTGCTCATCGTTTTCTGGGACCCCCAAGGTGTTTTGTTGCTGAACTTCCTGGGGGATGCAACCATCAATGCTGCGCGGTACTCTGCCATTCTATCGAAAGTGAAAGAGGTGATACCAAGAAACCGGTCTAGGCTTCTCAGATCTGGCGTTCTGCTGTTGGGTGACAATGCGAAACCACACTCGGCGAGGAAAACGCAAAACTATGTTACAACTGTTGCTTGCGAGCGCCTACACCATCCCCCATACAGTCCTGATCTCTCACCAAGTGACTTCCTTCAGTTTCCAGCTTTGAATAAGACTCCCAACAGAAGTCGCTTTGCTGACGTCAAACAACCCGTTCGACGCTTCTTCCGTATGCAACGCCCTGATTTTTTATTGAGCTACTTTGTGAAGCTTATAAAGCGGCTTGATAAAAATCTCAATGTATTTGGAAATTATGTAGAAAAATAAATATATGTCTTATCTTTAATGTCTGATTCTATTTATTTCTTTCATACGCAATTCTGACCACAGTCGAGAGGGGGTGACTTATTTTCCATCTCCCACTAGCAATATGATCTTTTCTAGCAAGATAATAGACTCCCATATACTGCGCGTGAAACTTACCGTAATAAGCGAGACGTACAGCATATTCATTGACTAGAATCATCTCCAGAATTCACTCGATCACGTGTGGGCTATGATGGAACCACAACTGACAGGTGGGATTCATCAAACTACCCATTTTGCGTAACTGTGTTAACAGATCGTTATGCATGGAATAATGCTTCCCAAAACAGTATTCGCCTTCTGTAATTAAAAGTTCCTGGCTGAGAGGCCGTGGTCGAACAGTGGAAATTTCTTCCCCTCTCAGCCCGGAAGTTTTAATTATTGAAGTCGCCGGCCGTGAAAGCCTACAAGTATTCGCCTTCTGTTTGAACGAACTGATGCCATAATCAGGACCCGCCACCTTTGGATGCTAAACCACGTACTAATGTGGGTGTTTCAGCATCGAACCGTACATAAACTATTAATCGGTAAATATTATCATTTCACGTATTCCATATGAATTGTTTTTACTGTTCTGGAAATCTATAAGGGTAGGTGTACTAATTTTCTTTGGTAGTGAGTATTAAAATATACTCTCCCGATACGTATTTCAGAAGTTCACCAATCTAGAAGCATTCAGATTATGTTCAATGTGGATTTACAGTGTATCTTGCGCAACACTAAAAGGCGGTAGTGAAATACAGAAGGATCTGCAGAGTATTCATCCTGAACACAGACAAGTGTAGAATTCAGGAGAAATACTGTACGCGGTTACTTACATAAAATATCTGGGAGTAAACACAATAGGCGATTTAAATGGAACGGCAGTATAAAATCGTAAGGCGGATGCCGTACAGAGATTCATTGGAGAAATCCTCAAGAAGTGTAGTCCGTCAGTAAAGGAAATAGGTTACGAAACTCTCGTTCGGTCATCATTGTGGAATCCTTTTATATATATATATATATATATATATATATATATATATATATATATATATATATATATATATATATAGCTTATGGGACTTAATTACGGGGTCATCAGTCCCTAAACTTACAAACTAGCTAAGACTAAGGACGGCACAAATATCCATGCCCGAGGGGGTATTCGAACCCCCGACCGTAGTGGCCGTGCAGACCGTGACTGAAGCGCCTCAGTCCCCTCGGCCACCGCGGCCGGCCATTGTGGGATCCGTTTTAGGGAGGGTTAATACGTGACGTAGAGAAGAGCATCACGCATCGTTACGGGTTTAGTAAGCGTCACAGAGATGCTTAGGAAAACCCAGTAGTGGACGCTGGAAGAGAGACTTTCTGTATCGCGGTATGCTCTTTTTTGAAATTCCGAGATCATGCTTGTGAATAAGATTCAGCTAACCCTACGTATATCTCGCGAAGCGCTCATAAGGATACGATCTGAGAGATTAGGGCCGACACGGAGACACACAAGCAACCATTTCTCCCGCGAACCATACGCGACTGTGTAGCGCCTACTCTTCGGAAGGGTGGTTCAGAGGAAAAAGAATTACACGAGATTGATTGTGGAATTAATTTACCTGCATGACTATCGCTTACCAATTAACAGATGACTTAATTGTTAATCTACTGTCGCAGTGACCACTGCCAGCATCGGAACTCCTCTCTTCTAGCACGGGTTTCTGTTATATAGTAAGGGAATAAAAATGGTAACCACAGAGGAAAACTACAGACCAGAAATCGGCAAGTTCAGTGAAATAATATATTATGCAAGTGACAACCCCAGAATCACGACGAGTGCTGTTACACCAAACTAAATGGTTACTAATTCTTCTGGCAGCACAAAAAAAAAAAAAAAAAAAAAAAAAAAAAAAAAAAAATATTATTTGAAAGTAAGAATATTTAAATATGATTCCTTAATTTCTCCCGGCGTATGGAGTACTCACGAAACTTACGCGTATGCGGCCAAGTACGATACTCGACATCGGCCGGTTTATAAATGTCGTTGCACATTGCTTCCTCGCTGCAGTACTGCGTTGAGAATGGCAGGGTGTGTTCCTGCCGAAAGATGAGGCGACGAAAAGTTTCATACCTGGCTGCAGTTTTTCTACCAGCTTTTAAAGAGAGAGTGGTTATTGACCATGAAAATATCCATCATTCATGAATACAGTAGAATACCGCCCGATATGCAAATCGTTGTATTTTTAATGAACTCCCGACCGAATGCAATTAATTTGTTTTAATCTCGAAAACTTACTCGCTGGAATTGTGAAGTTTCTGTCGTTCAATGCGAAATATCACAAACATGGAACATGGCTGCTACTTCTGTACACTAGGCGATCGCGGACCTATCGTCCTCCTACAAACTGCAAACAACTGAGAGCGGCCAATTTTGTTAAGCGAGTTCCACACCGCTGATTTATCTACCGGAAAAAAACTAGTGACCTGCTACCAACCTGACCCCTAGTAGCCTGTTATTAAAATAAACAAGATCTCGGGCAGTTGAGATCTGCAAATGTAAGTTAAAACGCTCACTGCTGCTCTAAATTACTTTATGACTGGCCACTGTACATGCGCAACGGAAATTTATCTTACTACTCACTCCTTAAGGGAGCAGCCAACGTTTTAACAAACACAAAATCAATGTTAAAAAATAAATGAATAGATAATTAAACAAGGGACGGGGAGCATGACATCATAAAGAAGAGGTTTGATACTTTAAAATCATAACCTATTCAGAAAAATGAACAAGCAACTAAATGTGGGGAGACCAAATTAAGCACACAGCTTGTACAAAAGTGAATTAAATGATAGAATTACTGCCCATAATAAAATTATTTCTGCCCTTTATGAATATGGAGGTAACGTGGGAGGAAATTTGCAAACACACAATGGGTGAAACTTCCTGGCAGGCCGGCCGCGGTGGCCGAGGTGACTGAGGCGCTCCAGTCACGGTCAGCACGGCCACTACGGTCGGGGGTTCGAATCCCCCCTAGGGTATGGATATTTGTGCCGTCCTAGTTCGTAAGTAGTTCATAAGTAGTTTGTAAGTTTAGGGACTGATGACCCCGTAGTTAAGTCCCATAAGCTTAACAAACATTTTGAAACTTCCTGGCAGATTAAAATTGTGTGCCGGAACCGGGACTCGAACCTGGGACCTTTGCCTTTCGCGGGCAAGCGCACTACCGACTGTGCTATCCCAACAGTACTCAGGTCCCAGGTTCGAGTCCCGGTTCCGGCACACAATTGTAATCCGCCAGGAAGTTTCATATCAGCGCACACTCCGCTGCAGAGTGAAAGTTTCATTCTGGAAACATCCCTTAGGCTGTGGCTAAGCCATGTCCCCACCATATCCTTTCTTCCAGGAGTGCTAGTCTTGCATGGTCCGCAGGAGAGCTTCTGTGAAGTTTGGAATGTAGGAGGCGAGGTACTGGCGGAGGTAAAGTTGTGGGGCGGCATCGTGAGTCGTGTCGGGATAGCACAGTCGGTAGTGAGCTTGCCCGCGAAAGGCAAAGGTCCCAGGTTCGAGTCCCGTTTCCGGCACACAAGTTTAATCTACCAGGAAGTTTGATATCAGCGCACACACCGCTGCAGAGTGAATGTTTCATTGTGGACACAGTGGGTAGCTGACATCAGCGTAACTGCAGCGGTAACGGCTGCATCAATGGAGACAGATGCCACGGCGAATAAGTCGTGCGTACTGGGGCGCCGTGCTGCGGTGCACCCGGCCATGCCATTCGCCGTCGGGGATTCGAGTCTCCCTCGGGCCTGTGTGTGCATGTGTGTGTGTTTGTGTTGTAGGTTAGTTTACCTTAAGTAGTTTGTAAGCTACGGACTGATAACCATGTAGTTGAGTCCGATAGACTTACAAACATTTGAATATTTTTTGAAAAACCATCGGGCATTCCGGACCTTTGAATGCCGGACTCAAATGGACATCGAAAACGAACGGCCTTGGAATGAAAAAGCTTTATAACTTCTATATCACGATATACATGATACAGAAAAATAGTTGTTTCGTTTTATTCTTAGACGAAAGCCAGTTTTCCTTTGGTTTAGCGGGCACCACGCAGAGCGGTCATTTAACCCTTAGCTACACGCTTGGCGGCACTCCGTGCCGCAATCTGCGTATTCTGAGTTTTGGCAGCTATAATGAGAGGTTTGAGGTTGAGCTTCGATGTATTCCCGCATCAAGTGTTTCCACGTGATTCCAACATGACTCCGTGCCTCTGTGGTTTACAGCTATTTGGCTGCAAGCCCTTAACTGAGAAACTGCGTCGCTGCGCCACTTCGTACCGATTGCGTGTACTTGTGTTTCTACTGTTTGCGGCACCCCGTACCGCTTGCGTGTGTTGGTGTTCTACAATTAAATTTATAATATACGATAATGTAATTTTTTACTACTTCGTTGATTTTTAGTACTTTACATTTACAAATGAATAATTATTATTACTTCTATTACAAAAATAAGCTAAATTTTTCTTGATTCATCTAATTGTTCTATTGACGTTCGTCGCTTATTTGCTTTACTCTTCGTGTCATTATTCCCTCATTTCTCAATTTTCAATTCTAGCCGTTATTCTACGGCAGAAGAGATTGTAGAGCTTCTAAGAGAGCTCTCTGATGAAGAGCGGGAAGGCAGATTCGAACAAGAAGATAATTTTGATTTTTGAGACGAATGTGACGAAGAACAGATAATTATTGAAGATGGCTATTCCAACGAGAGTGATCAGACAGGGAACGAAGGCCAATAAACTCTGGAACTGTCAAGTGAATTTCAAGTATTTTTCGGGCAGGCCTTTACACCATAGTCGAAATTACTTTTCACCACAGCAACTGAAACTAAATGATATATTCAAAAACATTTTTTCTAAATATTTGTTCATCGCTATGTTTTTTATGCAACCTTGTTCCTAGTCATAAGTAATGAGTTATATCTGAAATATTTAAATTCTTATTCTGGATGACAATACTTCGTATAATTCAGTATGTATTAAGGATGCATACTGCTTTTTACATCATACCTTATTCTAAGTCTATTTTTTTATGTTTACTTCTTAGGTCGTGTGTTTTTTTACACATTTCTAGTCAAATATTCATTAAAGTATTATTTTTGGCATCATGAGTCATTTGTAACAGTTGTACTACTTCAATTTTATTGTCCAATAAATATTTTACAAATACAATGTGGAATGATCGTCGGAAAAGGGGACTGCGTCACGGAGTGCCGCGCACGTGTAGTTTCAGCGGCGCGTGTAGCTAAGGGTTACCAAGCGTTGGCAAGTACGCGGGAAGGCCAGTGTAGCAACTTGTGAGGCAGCCTGTGACCTTGCATAAGCGTTCCGCATTTTTCAAAACTGTCTACGCATTGGATCTTCTCACAAATGCATCTTCCTACAAGTGTCACAAGCTCTACTGCCCGGCGTGCAGCAACATTTATGCCTAAGTTCAGCTTGGAGCTGTTTGACGAACAAGCATACAGTCCTGATGTTGCTCCCAGCGATTTTTTTTGTTGCATCTCATCACTGTCATCCGACTAACTTTTTTACAACGACGAAGAGCTGAAGATGCTATTGCGTGCTTATGGAATATCGCCCCAATTGTGCGATTGGATTCACGATTTCCCGTCAGAAAGGTCAGTTTGTAGTAATTGACGGTAAGTCATCGAGTAAAACAGAAGTGGTATCTGGCGTCCTTCAGAGAAGCGTTATAGTTTCCCTAGTCTTCCTAGTGTTTATAAACGATTTAGGAGGCAATCTGAAGAGTTCCCTGTTCGTGGATGATGCTGTCGTTTATCGGTTAGTGAAGTCGACAGAGGATCAAAAGCAACTGCAAAGCGATTTAGACAAATTTTATACATGTTGCGAAAATTGGCAATTAACACTAAATAGTGAAAAGTGTGAAGTAGTACACATGACCACTAAAAGAAATCCTCTGAATTTCAATTACGCGATAAAGCAGTCAAACCTTAAGGTCGTAAATTCTACCAAATACCTGGGAGTACAATTACGAACAACTTAGACTGGAGAGAACACATAGTAACATTTGTGGGGAAGGCGAACCAAAGGTTATGTTTCATTGGAAGAACGCTTCGAAGATGCAGCAGCTCCACCAAAGATACTTGTGCGTCCTCTCATGGAGTACTGTTTCCCAGTGTGCGACCCTCACCAGGTGGGTCTGACAGAAGACATTGATGAGGTTCAGTGAAGTGCAGCTCGTTTTGTTTTATCACGTTATAACGACCTTATTCGTTACAGCGAGATCTATTTGCGAAGTTTCAATCGCCGAATTTTACCTCTGAATGTGAAAATATTTTGCTAGCATCCACCTATATAGTGAGACATGACCATCAAAATAAAATTAGAGAAATCAGATCGAACACGGAACGATTTACGTATTTTTTCTTCCCGCGCTCTATTAGAGAATGAAACGGCAGAGAAAGGTTATGGAAGAGGTTAATGAACCCTCTGCCAGGCACTTATATGATTTTCAGAGTATCTATGTAGATGTAGCTGAAGATATTCATACGCTGATTGCTTTCACAAGCGGCAGACGTCGACCACACAGAAATACAAAAGTTGATCCAACGATATGATTAATGTCGCAATTCTTCTGGTGACTATGTCGAAAAACAGGTCAAACATTAAGTAATAGGGGTCGAGGCTTGTGGTTGGTGTAAGAGGGGATGTTACATTTACGGTACAAGGTTTTTGTAGCGACTACATGGCCAGCCGCGCAGTGCTGATAACTCATCGATTGCTGAAGACACCTGCATTTCGTAACCATGCAGGTCATTCCTCCGAGCGTGTTACGAAGTTGTTTCCTGGTGCGTGACTCGATACGGTACTTCTGGATCAACAAGGGCGCAAAAAGCAGAATAAACGGGAAACCCAGAGTTTCTCCTGGCGTATACAATATTCGGAATACTTCCGGGTAAGCCGCTGGATGCGGGAAACGCAAACGCTAATATTTCCTTTGGAGCACACGCAGCCGTTTTCAAGGCAACTCCAGCGAAGGTGTACCTTCCAGGCTCATTTAATACTTGGGATTTCAACAAAAATCGGAGAGTTACTATAAACAAAGCAACAGCACCGTTACACAACCAAAAATAATAAATGTCTGAAGTAACGAAAACAAATATTAGTAATCAACGGGATGGAGATTATTTGATAACGCGGTTATTTGCTAGTTTAATTTGACTGCTTCCTTATTAACGCAATCCGAATAGTTGAAAGCGCATGAAATAAATGTTCAAAATGTTCAAATGTTTGTAAATCTATCGGACCAAACTGCGTGGTCATCAGTCCGTAGCTTACAAACTACTTAAACTAAGTTAAACTAACCTAAGGACAACACACACACCCATTCCCTAGGGAGGATTCGTACCTCCGACGGCGAGTAACAGCGAGTAACTCCGCAGCCATGCGCCTTAGACCGCTCGGCTACTCCACCGCGGCGCATGAAATATTCTCTGTGACCTGCGTCTCTGCATTTTCTGCAATAGCAGATTTGCTTCTAGATAAGTTTAATCGTTATGGTTTGAGTGGGGCAACGCACAAACGGTTTATTTCATATTTAACTGGAAGAATGCAGAAAGTTGAAATAAACGGTTCATGTAATGTCAAAACATCAGCTGATTCCACAAACTGGTGTACCGCAGGGTTAGGTCTTAGGTCCTTGACTGTTCGTGATATACATAAATGCCTTGCCATTATACATTAATAAAGATGCAAAGTTAGTTCTTTTTGTTAATGATACACATATAGTAAATCACATCCAAACACAAACAAGAACTAAGTAAGGTAATCGTAAAGAGTGATTTTCTCAAAAGAATTAAGTGGTTCTCAGCAAACGGACTCTCATTAAATTTTGATAAAGCACCATATAAACAGGTCCATACAGTAAATAGCATAACTCTAGTAATAAATATAGATTACGAAGAGAAGTCTGTAGGTAAGGTAGAATTTACAAAATTTTTAGGTGTAGGCATTGATGACAGATTAAATTGGAAGCAACAAATTGATGGTCTTCTGAAACGTTTGAGTTGAGATACGTATACTATTAGGGTACTGCAAATTTTGGCAATAAGAATCTCAGTAAATTAGCTTACTATGCCTATTTCCATTCACTGCTTCGTATGGCGTCATAATCTAGGGTAACTCATCAGTGAGTAAAATAATATTAATTGCACAAAAGAGTAAAAAGAGTAAAATCATCCAGCAGATTTCTTCGTAAGGATTCACGTAGTCTAATAGTAACTTCACATTATATATATATATATATATATATATATATATATATATATATATATATATATATATATATATATATATATAATGATATGAAATTTGTCTGTAATAATTTAACCCAGTTCAAAATTTATAACAGTGTGCATATCTATAACACCAAGAGGAAGGATGATCTTCACTATGCAGAATTAAATCTGACATTGGCACAAAAATGGGTGAATTATGCTGCCACAAAAGTCTTCGGACACTTACCAAACAGCGTCAGAAGCTTGACATGTAACCAACTAACATTTAAATATAAATTAAAAGAATTTCTGAATAACCAACTGCTTCTACGCATTGGTTGAATTTTTAGATATAATTTATTAAATAAAAAAAAAAAACAAAAAAGTAAAATTTTCATGTAATATTTTGTGTAATGTAATATCTTGTACAGGCTCCTTTTATTAACCTGACACGATCCACTTTTTTGGAAGTGTCGTATTCGTGTTTTATGGAATAGGTATTAATGGTATCTAATCTATGTCGTTCTAAATATGTATGACATTTATTTCCAGTTCACCGGGCCTCCGTTTAGAGATTCGTTGCTGGATTGTCTCATCCAGAAACAGCCCTTATCAATAAACCATAGGCGTGTTCGATAGGGTTAATGATTTGATTACACGCTGGCCATTCTAATGCTGCCATGTAATTATGACGAAGGAAAAGCGTTCACAAGATGTGGACGACTAAAGCCCGAATTGCCGTCCATTAACACGAATAGTTCCCTGGAATGCTGCCTATACGGTCGCACTGTACGTCGGAGGACGTCATAGCCGTTTGACTGCCTTGTACAAGCACAACTGGAGTGTGGTGGCCCCTACATAATGCCACCGCGAATGACACATGACTCGTATCTTCAGAGCAATAATACCAGAGTAGGAATGTAACAGCCGTGCGGTCTGGAGCGCACGTCACGTTTTCCGCGGCCAATCTCCTTAGCAATTCGAGTCTTCCCTCGGTCATGAGTGTGTATGTTGTCTTTAGCATAAGTTAGTTAAGTACAATATATACAGGATGTTTCACTAAGTGTGTTTCCCTCTGTAACTTATAAAATAATATGTGAAAGGAAATTTTAATGTGGTAGGTCAACACAAGAAATGTTACACTTTCTGTGGAGCTATGAACATAGTTTATTGTATCATTTTCCAAAGAGTTACAGTACAAAGATATATTTTTTTAAACAGAACAGTAGTTTTTTGTATCGTACATTGGATTCGTTGAAACCAGCTGCGTCCAAATCAATTTAAACTACATTCCCATCACTGTTACTTTGGGAGCTACAACCCTTTAAAGTTTAGGGGCCGGAGGCTACGACAGCGTAGCTGACTGGCTGTTGGTTATGAGACAGTGAGCCGAGCCCCAGGGATTAGCCACTCGGCCAGTCAGCTACGCTATCGCAGCCTCCGCCCACAGAACTTTGATAGGTTGTAGCTCCCAAACTAACAGTGATAGTTTAAATTGATTTGGACGCAGCTGGTTTAAACGAATCCAATATAGAAAAAAAACTATTGTTCCATTTAAAAAATTATATCTTTGTGGTGTAACTCTTTGGAAAATGATACAATAAACTATGTTCATAGCTCCTTCCCGTCACCTATTATTTTATGAGTTACAGAGGCAAACACACTTAGTGAAACACCCTATATATATATATATATATATATATATATATATATATATATATATATATATATATATATATTAAATCCAGGGAGCTGCTTAACTGCTGTTATAATTTAAAGTGCAATAGATCTATTTCGGCATTTATTTCAGAACATAATGCAAGTAAAAATTTTTGTAAACATTATAAAATCATCACAGTGGTCTGCAATATAACTGTAACTAGGTTAATAATAATACTGTTCATTATAATTCGCAGGAGCTTCAAAATGGCGCAATGCCGAAACACATCTATTGCACAATAAAATATAACATCAGTTAAGTAGCTTCCTGGATTTATTTAATATATATAGATTATGTCTGTAAAAGAAATCAAACGTGCTGTGGATCCCCAATACAAGAAATTAATAGTTGAAGTAAGTTGTAAGTCTAGAGATCGATGATAGCAGCAGTTTGGTCCATTAATTTGTAGACATTTTTGAACAACTGTAATTAGGAGATTATGCTTCTTGAGTATTATTGAAATTCCAAGTCCCACATACGATAGTTAGGAAATAGGACAATAGCCGCGGTGGAGTAGCGGAGCATTCTAAAGCGCCTTGCTGCGGAGCGCTTGCTTGCTCGCCGTCGGAGGTTCGAGTCCAAATGTTTCTATGGCTTATGGGACTTAACTACGAGGTCATCAGTCACTAAACTTACAAACCACTTATGAACTAGCTTATACTAAAGACTGCACAATCATCCATGCCCGAGGGGGAATTCGAACCCCCAACCGCAGCGGCCGTGCAGACCGTGACTGGCACGCCGCAGACCGCTCTGCCACTGCGGCCAGCTATGTGGAAAAAAAGAAGAAAAAGTGAACTGTCATACTTTGGGTTATGACGCTCAAACTATACGCTTGGCAGTGGAAATAGTCAAATCATTGAAATTCTATGGGACATAAGTATTAAGGTTATCAGTCCCTTGGGTTACAAACTACTTACAGTAAGTTAAACTAACCTACCGACAACGCGCACACACACATAAACACACACACACACACACACACACACACACACACACACACACACAAAGACCCATGCCCGAGGGAGGACTCAAACATCCGACGGGGAGCAACCGCGCGCATCACAGCAAGGTGCCTTAGAGCGCTCGGCCATTCCACCACGGCTTGGCAGTGGCGCCTGGTGGAAATTATTAAGCGCAATCACTTGTAATAGCGGTTTGGATTGGTGACGGAGCCCACGTATCATTTTCGATAGATTCGGCAATAAGCAAATCTTGTGCATTTGGGGAACGGAGAGTCCGTATTTCGCGATATGAAAATCTGTTCAACCTCAATGGGTGACAGTTTACTGTGCAATGTCCATTCACCGGATAATCGTTACGATATTCCTCGATGGCACTGTAACTACCAAGCGGCACTTATTAGACAAGCACAGAGCTGTCATTAATCGCATGGCAGCCTTTATAACAAATAGAGAGGGCATAAATAAAATAAATCTTATATATTTGGCGAAGGATGCCAATCATATGAAAAATTGACGATTCGTTTGATATATTACAAAGATCGGTCCGATTAATGGTAAAATTAATTGCCAATTAAATCACATAAAACTAATTTTCCCCGACAATCTAGAGCCACCGTCTGCTTGCCTGACCAGAGAACCATCGTCTCGTGGGGGCGAAATAATTTTGCAGGTCCTGTAATAATTAATATATTGGTAAGATGGCGATCAGCCACAAAAGCAGCCGGAGCCATTAAAGTCAAACCTGTGTTATGTGAAACTCAGACTAGGTTATTATTTTTAAATTTGAAGTTATGGGACTTCATACTCAGTACCACAAACTACTGACTTCAGGACTCTAGATACGAAATATACATTGTTTTGGAATTTCACCAAAATTTAGTCACCAATCATACTGTCCCACTTCAAGTTACAAAGATCTATTGATACAGTTAACTCTGTTTCACTGGATGGCCTTCATCTTTGTCACTTTCTTCATCACTTTCACTTGAAGCTTTTTTACTTACACATCAATTATTTTTTTGATTGCTGACTCTCTTCATACTTCTTTTCTGCTTTTCTTCCAGCTCTGTCCTTTTTCTCAAAGTCTTTTCTTCTGGTTTTGATATTAATATTATGCTTCTACCTTTGGAACGTCAACTTGTTTTTCTGGGAGGTTCTTTGGGCAAACCACGAAACCCTTTTGGCGAGAGGTATGGTTTTCTGTTGTTGCGGCTGCCTCAACATCTTCAATCTGAGGCCAATGGTCCTGTTTCACTGTGTACCACATACAAGTGTTTCACTGTGGACCAAAGTCACACCGTAAACGTAAAAGTTAGTCACAACTCTTAACCTACGTGTCTACCAAATCCACAACTGCTCAATATATAGCTAAAGATGTGTATCTTATCACAAACATAATATTTCTTTTAGCTTCTTATATGTTACATCGAAAATATTACACTTACAAAGAGACGTTAACTGTAACTTCTGACCACCTAAAACCAATAATCTCTACTTATATAAAAGCGAAAGGACACTCATTCATACACCCATTCACTCACTGACTAAAAAAGAAATCTCGGAAACTACTTCATCTATGAAGCTGATATTTTGCACGAATATAGTTTATAGGTAGTAGACGTTAGCTAAGAGACGATTTTGCGATAGGACCGATAGTTCAGGAGATATGACGTCATGGGCAATAAAAACTTCCCCGTCTTGCAGCATGTGATACTTTGACTTTATCAGTCCACTATTTGAGAAGGAGAGCACTTAGCCACTAGCAACAAACTTTAAATATAATTTCAAACCTTTTTCTCGCTGTCAACCATAGCAAATTGATGAAAGGAAAAAAGTATCTCGCTTACTACATTTTCGGTTTTCATGCAGTAAAATTACGGTGTTTGGTATTACGCGACAATTTCTTACTCGTACACTATTAATTGTATTCATGAGAAATCTTACAGACAGTATATACACATACCACTGAACGTACATTCAAAATTTTATATTAGTACGACACGCAGTTCATGAGATATGGAGTCATAAACAATTAGGAGCATGAAAAATCGCCTCATAAGGCATGACGTCTTTCCTACTATCTGTGATCGCGACGTATTTTGCAGACTTTTACATATACACCACCGGATGTACCTACGAAATGATATGGTATGACGACATATAGTTCAGGTGCTATGACGTCAAAGACAATGAATTGCATGAAAATTCGCTCTATTATGCATGAGATAATAATTTCTTAAGTATTTGCTACCAACTCCATTAACAACACATTTCGTAGTCAGTTTTCTAATATTTCACTATACGAATCTGTAAAATAATTTTTTTGTAGGATATATATATATATATATGCGGAAGGTCAGTCACCCACTCATTCACTCACTGACTAAACACAAAATCTCTACAACTAATACACTTATAAGCTGAAATTTTGCCGGAATGTAGTTTATAGGTAGAAGACGTTAAGTAAGACAATATTTTCGATAGAACAGAATTAAGGTGCAAGCGGGAGTATACTTTTCCTAGAGACTGACGAAAGCTACAGTTTCATAGTGATCTTCACGAAATATTGCACGCGTGACGTTCAATACAAGAGGAAAGCCAGCGTTTACCTGAAGTTTCATACGGTGCATGGGGGAATGCATCTTGCAACATAAAAATGTATTCCTGAATACCTTGGTCGCGCCATAACTTGAGAAGAACATCTCGACCGATTTCACAGATCTTTTTGGGTTGTTTTCGTTATTCACAGAACAAGGTTTGAATAAATTAAAACTGGATATTTTTAGAACAACGAAGTGGGGTTTTCAATGTAACGCTGTTTGTATTGTATACAAATCTATAGTTTTTTTAGATACTGATAATATTTTGCATATCTGAGCTTAAAGGCAAGAGGAATGTCACTGTCTGCATAAAATTTCGGTTGTTGCATGATGGAGGGTACTTAACTTACAGACTTCAACAAAATGCATAGTTTTACTTCGATCTCGATTAATTTTTGCACACATGACTCTTAAACCAAGTGGAAGGTCACTGGATACATAAATGTTGGTATGGTACATGACAGAGGGTAAGCTTGTAAAAAACTTTGCCGAAAGGGAAAGGTGGAAACGAACAGAGAGATGGGAGAGAAAGAGATAGATGCATAGACAGGAGGGAATGGGAGGTGGACTACGAGAGTGCAAGATAAGTAAAACTGATTGAGGTCTGGAACCCTAAAAAGCCATGATACGCACAGGCCCTTCTTTAACAACCGTTGCGAAGCACGGGCATACAAGCTAGTAACGTATAGAAACAAGAATAATCAACCAATCTGTCCTCCATTACAGTCAAAGATGTATTCTATCGCCGGGCGCCGTGGCTCAGCGCGCCAGGTCAAAGGGCTGAACGCCCTCTGTATTAAAAAAGCTGAGCCAACCATTCAATCAATGAAGAACAACCATGAACAAACCGAACGAACGACCGTGAACCATAGATCTACCATATAAACGAAGAAAAAAAAATGCGTCATGTTATACATATCAGTTTTTTGGGCAACGGTTCGTGTTCTGCTATAGTGAAATTTTTTTTCTTTGTTATTGTTATCTTTTTTACTTATCTTTTTTACTTAACTGATATATAATTACATGTACAAGAAATCTGAATCTTGCCGTTTATGCCGCATTCATTTTCATTTGTTGTAACAAATGAAGGAAGTATGTATATAAATTGAAGACTTTAAATAACATATGATCTAAGTACCATGGCAAGAAAAAACATTGACTTTTGTGTAGAATGGGGTCTAGATACCAAACCCTATTTTGTGTACAAAACTCGAACTGCCACGTATAAATAGCGTACGTTAACTGCAGCGAAAGTAGTAGCAAATGCACTCAACAGATGGCAGGCAGTGCGGTGCAGTTAACATATGAAACGTTGAGTGTTCCGGCCAACTGCAACGATATATATTAATTACTGTGAATGTCTGTTCGATGTACACTCATCACGTCCGAACGACAAGACGCAAAGACTTAAATATTTGTACCTTTACTAATTTATACCTGATGAAGGTTTCAGCCACGGTTTTATAGCCATCTGATAAATATTTAGCAATTTGAAGAATATAACGTGAAATGCGGAACAAGAATTACTCTTTGAAAATTGAAAATTGTTTTATTGGTTGCATTGTTGCTTGATGGTTGATAATGATAAAAGGGTGGAGTATATTGGAATGGAAAGTTATCGGTGTGTATAAAATTCTACGTGTGTGTGTGGTAATATTTCGCTCTGCAGCGAAAACTACATAACGCAAACGAATGGTCTGTGTGTAATTGTTATCCGAAGTCTCCCGTTGTACATCATACCAGTTCCATGCCGACAGCTATAAGTGGGTGGAAGATATGGTGGTTTAAAGTCGTCAAATTATAAAAAAATTCGGACTGAAGGCTAGTGATGACGTTTGCGACTCTATAGCGACGACGTTACATACAGCGAAACGTGATGCCACAGACCATATCTTTGGTCTATGTGTGCTACAATGTCTTCAGCTCTTTCCCTGTAAGGATAAGCGTACGAATAAGGAAATATAAGAATAAATAAATAAAGCAGTAAAAAAGAAATTTTTTAAATACATCTCTTTAAAAAAATCTATTTAACGTTTCGCGCATTACATCAAGTGATCAATCTGTGATATTATTACAATCATTATTTTTGAATTTCGTGATCGGATTCTTCGAAACGAGTACATTTTTGCCTGTGATTTGATCTACACGACTTACGTTCCTGATACATAGATAATCAACCAACACGCGATCGGAGCCGCGGGTTTAAGCTAGTTTTATCATAATCATAACCAACAAGTAGAAAAAATGTTACTAAAATAATCGAGATGGAATGTTTCACTGTGTACTGTGTTTCATTGTGTACTACTCTCCCCAACTGTATCGTAACTATTACATTGCATCTATATGAAGATGTAAACTTGAAGCAGAAGATCCACTGAGCGCTGGAGTGCGGAAAACTTGCACATCTGAACTCGGTCAAGCCCAATGCTCTGTTCTTGGAATGCAAATTATTCAGGCCGGGCCTCTCGGTGTGTACGCCTTATGGGGACTATGGGGGCAGGGAGGGCGGTAGTGGCACAAAATTTTCGCAAGGGATGCATACCGATAACCCTAAAGCCGGGATGAAGTTAGCGTGATGGGAGCGGCCCGCGATAAAATTTGGAGCGCTGAAGGCCGGGGTCGCGCGGGTATGGGGCGAGCAGATGCAATCTGGCCGCTACGCCCTAATGGCGCTGCTGTTTAAATTTTAAAGGCCGGACCTCCCTCCGCCGTTCCATCGCGCCGCGCTGCGCCCCTACCCTAACGGCCGACGGCCTTTGTTTCTGTGGCTTTGTGCCGTGGATCGCAGCGTAACGTCACGAGATCTCGCGGCGAAAGTTGTAGGGAGATTATATCCATGGCCACTGACGACCATACTTAGAAGTTATCGAAGCTGTTGAGTTTGGAAGGACATTTGAAGCAGAAAAAAGAAGTTGAATATAAAAGCGTACAAAGAAATGTGATAAATGACGGGCAGAAACATAATCATCTACACAGAACAAAATGTTTTGTGGTTCCATCGGCGTAACGTTGTTAAAACTCCACGAAATTTCGGCTAAGAACTCCTTGGCCATTGTCAAGTGGTAAGGCAGCCCGTTGGCTGCTAGTAGGACCTTATATTCACCAGCTGCTGGTTGTGACGTCACTGCTGCCCCGCGACCCGCCATATATGGGCAGGCGTCGAGTAGATGTTCGATGCGCCTTTTTTTAACTCCGCCATCGCTGCATTCCGCAGCACATCGTGACTGTTAAGGGTGTTCGAAAGTGATATCGGACAAACAGTACGAACTGTCCAACAACGCAGGAAGCAACATGACAGATTTTATCGTTTACAATTACCCAGACAACTGTGCTTTAGCTGAGTACGCTTTAGTAATCGCTCATCGCTTCAAATTTCATGAAACCAAGACTGGCAGTAACTGCTTCTGGCAATAGCGGATACAGAGTGGTGAGGGGGTGGGGGACCAGGCCCACAGGGGCACGTGCCGCAGCTCCCCCCCCCCCCAGACGACCAGACAAAAAATGAGAGAGAGAGAGGGGGAGAGGGGGGTGAGGAAGGGAGAAAAGGACAGAAACTCAGCATTAGAATAATTAACATTTACTTAAGGGCAGTTTTAAAATACAAAATCCATATAAATAACCCTTAAGTAGTCGCGTCGGATCAAAATGACACGAGAGAATTTTCTTTTCTTAAATTTCTTTGGTACATATCAGCATGAAACTTGTCATGCACACCTAATGTAATAAAATATGTCTGCATCATAAGTTTCAGAGTGATATGTGCCAAATAAGGTAAAAAAAAAAAAAATGTCTCGGGTCATTTTGACCCGACGCGACTACTTAAGGGTTAACATATACTTTTACTTTTACTTTTTGTGTTATACTTCCGTTTAATCACAACTTCCTCTTTTTTGTCAGTAATTTACAATAAAAATAAATAAAAGGACTTTATTGTTTCGTGATTGCTTCGGAGATAAATGAACTGTAGTGCATGTTTTACTCATATGTAAACAAAGGATTTAACTATGTGAAAAAAAAACTGAATTTGAAGGGCTGTGTTGAGACTGGCGCATACAGGTTGTTTTGCTAAATGGTTTATCTCTCTGGATTATCTCCTAAGAGATAGTACTGCCACCCATTACAAACAATTTTATTTGAAGCTACACGTTTCGATATCCAAGTTATTGGAGCAAATTAGAAATTTCAAGGCATTTTTCATCAGATACAAAAGATTTTCATGGTAGTAGAAATTCTTCCTGAAACACTATCAAGTGTAATTTTCAGAATAAAATTTTCGATCTGCAGCGGAGTGTGCACTGATATGTAACTTCTTGCAGATTAAAATTGTGTGGTGGAAGCGGGATTTTTTTCATTTCTTATTTTTTATGAGGGGAAGAAACATATAAATAAAAAAAAATAATACGAAACATAATAAGCCGACTTAATATGTGCTTTTGGAAGGATGACAGAGAAGTGGCGTTCTCTTGAGGTATCAGGAATAAACATTCTTCTGGTCCAACTCTCCGTAACGGGGACCCGGGTATGTCTTCGCGTAAATAATTCTTCCTCCGTGTTTTAATTTGGTTCGAATTAGTGTTCACTTTAGTTGTCATCTCTTACCCGTGTCGACCCAGCTACTGATGGGCCACCTTGATGTGTTGCGTAAGTGTTTGGTAAGGTCTGGTGATTGGTCCCGTTCTCCGCTAGTTTCATTGATTTGATCGTCTTTCTATATAGCAATGGGAATATGAAATAGCTTCTAGATGCGTATAGGACGATGGGCTCCGCACCTTTCAGTTTCGACCTCCAGTGAGGTTCCAACAGCGGTGCGGATTGGTAAAAATGCTTCCTAAATAGTTAGCAAAGACAGACCGGTACTTTGCGTGTTAATAAGAACGTCCAGATATCTATCACGTCCTTGGGTCTATCTCGCAAAAGGTAATGGGTGGCCATGCCCTTTATCCAAGTCACTGCATGCATCTTCGGCGGCGGGAAATACGTCGCATCCGGATGGAGTATCATCTTGTGGGGATCACGTTTGTTGGTACCCGGAGATAGAGGCCCAATAGCTGTTGGATTAGGTTCGTCGGTGTCGTTTTCTTTGCACCTCAGGCAGAGCGGGATGTCCACCACGGAGATGGCGTGGAGTCTGTGACGCGTCGGATATTTACAGTTACCGACGATATATCAAGTGTTGCTCGTTTCTGTGTTGAAGTATGGTTGGTGCACTTAGAGCCACACCGTCGGCCACGTAAACTTTTGGTTGACGTCCTTCGGCGGCGATCCGTGGGTGCGTTCTCATTAGCAGTTGATAGATATCGCGCGTAGCGGGAACTCTAGTACGAGGGAAGTCGTGATGAACGTAACTATATTCAAGAAAAAATAATTTGATATGTGATAGCGCTGGTGCTATGTGGCGCAGGAAGATAGGTGGGTGGCGTAAAGTAGGCGCAAGTTCGTCGACCAATAGAACCTTAATACTGTGGGGTCTGTGATTCAATAGCTTAACGATTGTACGCGATTGTACGTTTGTACGCATATAAAGCGCTGTCGCGCGTGCCAGAACGTTGACCGAGGCTTGACCCCCTTACCGTTTAGCAAGTGTGAGGGTGTCGTACTTGACATTGAAGATGTGATCGGTACTGACAAAGTAACCAGAGGCTGCTTGGATCTGGCGTGCCTTCGCTCTAGGGATTGATAAAATTTGTGCAGTGTGTGTTACGTGGGATGCCATATAGATATTTACGAATTTCACCTTTTGTATCATGTCCATCACTCTCAACAACTGACTTTGATCTACAGTTCTCATGTCCTGAAGTAGGCGACGAAAGTTAATGGCTGTGGTGCGACGGATGTCTAGAGCTAAAACTATTCCCAGGCAGCGGAGAGTCCCCGCTCGATGTTCATCGCGCAGGATTTGGCTATATTCATATGGCTACCCGCTCCGCAACCACATTTCTCGATCCACCGTGTCGCCTCCTGTACTTCCTCGTTGGTACGTGCAACGATGACGAGATCGCCTGCGTTGGCGCGGCATTTGAATGTTTGTCTCCGCAGGGTGACCCCTGATAACAATCTTTGCAAGTCGCGAACAAGGGCTTCTAATGCGATGACATACAGTATCAATGACAGAGGACAACCCTGTCGGACTGATCCTGCGACTGGTATTGGTTCTGGCGTTCGTCTATTGACCATTACCGTTGACGAAGCTCCGCGAAGTAGGCGCATAATTACGAGGACAAAAGTTGGTGTAAAAGCCATCCGTACAAACCACCTATGCGAGGAAGTTGTGGCTTACACGAACGTAGGCGTAGTCGAAATCGATAGAAATCATGGCTCCCTGGAGTCGACAGACTGTTGCCGTGGCGATGACGTCTCTCTAATCAGTGTTGGTTGTGGGTTGGTGTCTCCATCCCAAGACGTCTGTGCGGGTGAAAGGATACAGGACTCGCCTCAGTCGCATCGGATTAACGTGATCGGCCGATAGTTGTCACGTCGCCTGCCTCCGGCGGTTTTGGGTATGGGAATAATTATGACTTAGACAAATTCTGCTGGTGTTGAGGATGTATTGGACAATATGTCCTGATACATCTCTCTCCTTCGTCGGGGCATCAAGTCTTTAAAGGTCCTGTACAATTCCAACGGCAGCCTGACCGGTCGGGTAAGAGCTTCCTTGGCGAGTGCATCTGTAGAAATGTACCCAAAGACTGGAAAGTTGCCCAAGTTACTCCAATATTCAAGAAGGCAATAGGAGTGATCCCCAAAATTACAGGCCAATCTCATTGACGTCGATTTGCAGTAGGATTTTGGAACATATACTTTGTTCCAATATTATCAACTACCTCGAAGAGAACGACCTATTAACCAATAGTCAACACGGATTCAGAAAGTATCGCTCTTGCGAAACACAGCTTGCCCTTTATTCACATGAAGTGTTAAGTGCCATCGACAAGGGATCTCAAATCGATTCCATATTTCTGGATTTCCGGAAGGCTTTTGATACTGTACCCCACAAACGGCTTCTAATGAAATTGCATGCTTATGGAATATCTTCCCAATTGTGCGATTGGATTCACGATTTCCTGTCAGAAAGGACACAGTTTGTTGTAATTGACGGTAATTCATCGAGTAAAACAGAATTGACATCTGGCGTTCCACAGGGAAGCGTTATAGGTCCCCTACTCTTCCTAGTGTTTATAAATGATTTAGGAGACAATCTGAATAGCTCCCTTAGACTGTTCGCGGATGATGCTGTCGTTTATCGGTTAGTGAAGTCGACAGAGGATCAAAAACAACTGCAAAGCGATTTAGACAAAATTTCTACTTGGTGCGAAAATTAGCAATTGACACTAAATAAAGAAAAGTGTCAAGTAATACACATGACCACTAAAAGAAATCCGCTGAACTTCAATTATGCGATAAATCAGTCAAACCTTAAGGTCGTAAATTCTACCAAATACCTAGGAGTTACAATTACGAACAACTTTGACTGGAGAGAACACATAGAAAATATTGTGCGGAAGGCTAATCAAAGGTTACGTTTCATTGGCAGAACGCTTCGAAGATGCACCAGCTCCACCAAAGAGACTGCCTACACCACACTTGTGCGTCCTCTCCTGGAGTACTGTTGCCCCTTGTGGGACCCACACCAGGTGGGACTGACGGAAGATATTGAGAAGATTCAGAGAAGGGCAGCTCGTTTTGTTTTATTAAGTTACGGGGGGGGGGGGGGGGAAAGCGTCACGGAAATGTTGCACGAATTGGGGTGGAAATCATTAAAAGAAAGACGTTATTCATTGCGGCGTGATCCGTTTGCGAAGTTTCAATCACCGATTTTTACTTTTGAATGTGAAAATATTTTGCTAGCACCCACCTACTTAGGGAGACATGACCATCCCAATAAAATAAGAGAAATCAGATCGAAAACGGAACGATTTAGGTGTTCTTTCTTCCTGTGCGCTATTAGAGAATGGAACGGTAGAGAAAAGTTATGAAAGTGGTTAATGAACCCTCTGCCAGGCACTTAAATGTGATTTGCAGAATATCTATGTAGACGTAGATAAGCCGATGTGACTCTTTTTTAGCAGTCATCATCTGCCATAAGGCCTCTTTGTGACTTTGAGGTGTATTTTGAATGAGTTTATTTATTACCCCCATTTCTTGGAATTCTGGTAATAGGAACGCTTCAGAGCAGCTATGACTGCTTGATATTGATACAGTACATAAGATATCGAACGAGTACTGTATGAAAGTGTTATATGGATTCAGGTAGGCACTCAATGAGTGAGTGTAGAGCGTGGGTTCCAACATGCTTAGCTTAAGGTTACGTTCAGGCTTTAGTGTTATTTGTACATGTGACAGGCTCCCTACTATTCCTGATCTTTATAAACGATTGAGGAGACAATCTGAGCAGCTCGCTTAGACTATTCGCGGATGACGCTGTCGTTTACCGGTTAGAAAATGACCCAAAGATAATAAGCAGCTACAAAACGATTCAGATAATATGTTTGGTGCAAAAATTGGCAGTTGAACCTAAATAGTGAGAAGTGTAAAGTGATCTATATGAGCTCTAAGAGAAGTCCATTAAACTGCAATTCCACGATAAATCCGTCAAAGGCCATAAATTCAACTAAATACCTAGGAATTACAAACAACCTTAATTGGAGAGAAATCATAAGAAATAACGTAGGGCAGGTGAACCGCAGGATGCGTTCCATCGGCAGAACACTTAAAAGGCAAAAGATTTCTAATAAGGATAGACTACACTTTGCAGGCCTATTTTGGACTGTCAGTGCGTACTTTGGTATCCTCACCAGTCGGGAATGACGGAGGACATACTAAATGTTCAGAGAAGGGTAGCTCGTTTTGTTGGTTTCCGATAATGGGCAGAGTGTCACAGAAATTATGCACGATTCTGGGAGGAAACCCGTAAAAGTAAGGCGTAATTCGTCGTGGTGACGTATTTGGAGAACATTATGGAAAACAACGATCTTGCTTGCAATTATTAATTCAAGTAACAAAGCAACCTAGATCGCAATTTCTTTTATTTCACTAGTAACCGGTTTCGGTCACTTACACGACCATCATCAGACCACAACTACAATGTTGGCCACAACTTGTTTACTACTGGAGCTGCCTAAGGGTTTTCAAGATTAAACCTTTAGGAGGCTTCAATTGTAAACAAGTTGTGCCCAACATTATAGTTGTGGTCTGATGATGGTTGTATAAGTGACAGAAACCAATTACGAGTAAAATAAAAGAAATTGCGATCTAGGTTGCCTTGTTACTCGAGTTAATAAATCTAAAAAAGTGTTTGTAAACCTAATCGGCCAAACTGTTATGATCATCCCTAGATATACAAACTGCATAAGCTGAATTACACTAAGGACAACACTTCCCCCCCCCCACACACACAAACACACCTGTGCCCGAGGGAGGACTGGAACCTCCTGCGGGCACGTCCGTCCTGTCGCTAACATGAAGCCTTAGACTATGCGGCCATTCCGCGCGAAGCGGCTATATCGACGCGAAATTTCTGTCATCACTTTCTCTTACGAATTCTACCATCTTTTGTTAGCACCCAGCTACGTGGGGAGACACATAGTGAGAAATAAGATCTAATATGGAGATATTTTTGTGTTCCTTTTTCCATCGCTCTATTAGAGAAGGAAGCGGAAAGAAATATTATGTAAGACCCCCCCCCCCCCCAGGGGGCCCACAGCTCTTTTGTGGTACGTGTGTGGCGCGCACGGGGCCCCGAGCTGAGGCAGCCTTTTCTCCGCCCCAGGCTGCTTCACCGGAGACGGGTGTCTTTTGTGAGTCCAGGTGGTTTCCTGTCCTAGTCTTTCTTTTTCCTTCGTCTCTTCCTTTCCTAACCTTTACTTCCGTGTTTCTCTCCTTGCTGTACTTTCCTAAACTTTCTCTCCTCCTCATTAGTCTCCGCTTCGGCGTTTGAGACACTTCTATCTTTTCACTTCCTCTATTCTTCTTCTTTCCTCCCTGTGCGTGTCTGAAGGCCGATCCACGCATTATCATGCGTAGCAGGTGACGGGGCAACGCGTAATTCCCCGTCCCGGGTAGACAATAGGGCACATACGTACCCCCATTAAAAAGGAGCACGCTATCACGGGGGTCACTTCCGCAATGATTTCCTTCTCTTCTTCTGTGACTTTAACCCAGAAACGAAAGATAGATTCGCCTCAGCAAAAGAAAACTTTGCCCCATCTCCCGAAATTCCTAGTTGTCTCTCGAACCGACGGTAAAGATTTTAATACTGTAAATCCTTTCGTCATTCAGAAAGATGTTGATGCGATAGCTGGCCCTGTTAAGACATGTTCGCGTCAGCGCAATGGTACATTGTTGCTGGAAGCGGACAGTGCCTCCCAGGGGCAAAAACTAATCCGGACTACGTTGCTACACACGTTTCCAGTCCAAGCAGAAGCGCATCGCAAGCTCAACTCGTCACGGGGGGTAGTTTTCACGAGATCCCTTGACGGGTTGTCTGACGAAGACATACAAACCTATATGTCCGATCAGGATGTAACAGCCGTCCATAGGGTTTTGAAAAAGGTAGATAACCAGCTGACACCGACTCGTACTGTGTTTTTGACGTTCGACAGAGTTAAACTCCCGTCGAAAGTCAAAGCAGGGTATGAAGTTATCTCCGTCCGCCCTTATGTACCAAACCCAATGCGCTGTTTCCAATGCCACAGATACAACCACACCCGTCAATCGTGTCCTAATGCAGCAAAATCTGTCACTTGTGGTAGGGACTGTGAGGGGGATTGCCCACCTCCGTCCCCTCACTGCCTTAATTGCAACGGTGACCATGCGGCTTCCTCCCGGGACTGCCCTGTATATAAGGATGAAAAGGTCATCCAACAAATTCGGGTTACGGAAAAGGTATCAACATCTGCCGCTCGAAAGTTGTTGGCGAGTCGAAAGCCCACTGTCCTCCCAGTGGGCACATACAGTAAGGTCCTCACCTCCACTCGATCTACTAAGGATGCAGGTACGCAGACCTGTGATTTAACTTTCGCTGACACAGTTGTGCGATCCGCCAGCCCGAAGATTGCACGTTCCATTTCGCCGCTTCCACCTGCTGCTTCTAATGTTCAGTCTTCGTCAACCTCTAATAAACCGCGGGCACCTAAACAAGATGCCCGGACTTCGAAAAAGGAACCAATCCGTGAAGATTTTCTGCGCCGGCCGCGGTGGACTGAGGCGCTTCAGTCACGGTCTGCACGGCCACTACGGTCGGTGGCGGTTCGGATCCCCCCTCGGGCATGGATATTTGTGCTGTCCTAGTTCGTAAGTAGTTCATAAGTAGTTTGTAAGTTTAGGGAATGATGACCCCGTAGTTAAGTCCCATAAGCTTTACAAATATTTTTGAACATTTTTTCTGCGTTCTCAGGCTTCTCAACCGTCAACTGCCTCTTCTCACCATCACTCTTCCAGATTAGAGAAAAAAAAAAAAAGTGTTCCTCTCCTTCCCCGCCGCGGCGTGACCCATCCGTCACGCCTCCCAACAGTAGTCGGCCACGATCATCTTCTGTCTCGCCGGGACGCACTACTGTTAGCCAGGCAACCGGCATTTTACCGGCGGCAGAAGCTGCCCCTCCTGATAAAGTCGGGAAGGTGGCAGAGGTATCATTAGAACCTATGTAACATGACTCTCTGCCTCTAGATGGCGACAGTAGTGCTCCCTCGAAGTCCGGTCCTCAGCAGCCGTCGAGGTGACACAACCTGCTTGTTCCTTTCTATCTTCCTTTCTTCTCTTGTGTTTTATCATGGCGCTCCTTCAATGGAGTATTCGCGGCTTTCGTTCCAATCTGGAGGAATTAAAACTACTTCTTCGATTGCACTGCCCGCTTCTAGTTTGTCTCCGAGAAACTAAGTTATGTCCAAGTGATCGTGCAGACTTCCCCCACTACACATCTGTGCGTTTCGACCTGCCACCTGTGGAGGAGTTCTGATGCTCATTCTGGACGACGTCTCTCACCATCCCATTTCATTGCATACTCACCTACATGCAGTTGCCGTCCGCATCACTCCATCCACCTTTTCCTTATCCCTTTGTAATATATATTCGCCATCGTCATCCGCCCAGCGGACGTGTCTCTTGGAGCGTTGTCTTCAACGCTGTCTTGACCGCCTATATTCCTGGAGCATTGCGAACGGCTTCCGCTTCTCCACTGAGAAAACGGTGTGTATAAACTTCTGGATATACAAGGAATTTCTTCCACCATCTCTACGTCTTTTGGGACTCATGCTGGATCGTAAACTTTGCTGGTCCCCACACGTGTCTCACCTGGCTGCCCGTTGTGCCCGATCCCTTAATGTTCTCTGTGTCCTCAGTGGCACATCATGGGGAGCGGATCGTACCGTCCTGCTTCACATTTACAGGCCATTGTTCAGTCGAAGCTCGACTACGGAAGCCTTGTATACTCTTCTGCACGGCTGTCGATTCTCCGCCGTCTCAACTCTATTCACCATCGGGTATTGCGCCTGGCGACCGGTGCATTTTATACCAGCCCTGTTGAAAGTCTGTATGCCGAAGCTGCTGTATTACCCTTGACCACTCGGCGTGACATACTCTTGTGTCGGTACGCATGCCGCTTGCGGTCGATGCCGAACCATCCATCTTACAGATTATTTTTTGACGACTCACTCGATCGCCAATATCAGTTGTCTGCGATTGCCTTGCTTCCACCTGGAGTTCGGTTTCGCTGCCTGCTTCAGCGGCTCGATTTTACCCTTCCTTCAACCTTTAGGTTGAGTGAGAGCCCATTGCCACCAAGGCATCAGGCCCAGGTTCACACTCACCTTGAACTTAGTTCGCTGCCCTAGGAGAGCACCCCGCATTTGGTATACCACTCGAGGCTTGTCGAACTCCTTTCGCGGTTCGATAATGCCATATTTATCTACACTGATGGTTCCAACAAGAGCACTGACGGTGTCGGATCTGCCTTCGTCGTCGGTGACAACCGTTTCCAATACAAGCTCCCTGACTGGTGCTCGAATTTCACGGCTGAGCTTCTTGCTCTCCACCAGGCTGTTTTATGTACCTGCCGCCGCCGCCATCCTTTTTATGCCATCTGTTCGGACTCCCTTAGTGCCCTACAGAGTCTTAAGGACCCTCTATCAACCCATACCCTCGTGTATCGGATCCAACGCTCCCTGCAGTTGGTAGCAGATGACAGCTGTCACGTTTCTTTTCTGTGGGTCCCTGGGCACGTGGGTGTGCCCGGGAATGAGACCGACATAGCAGCCAAGGCAGCAGCTATTTTGCCTCGCATGGCTACTTCTTGCGTCCCATCGGACGATGTTCAACGGGCTCTTCGCCGGAGTATTGTGTCGTCCTGGCACAGTGCGTGGTTCTCACTCCACGACAATAAATTGAGAACTGTAAAACCGATCCCGACCGCTTGGATGACCTCCTCACGCTCCTCTCGGCGAGAGGAGGTCATCCTGGCCCGGTTGCGGATCGGTCACTGCCGTTTCAGCCACCGTCACTTGCTATCCGCCGACCCTGCACCGCTGTGCTCCTGCGGTGAACTGCTGACAGTGCGACATGTTTTACTGACGTGTTAATTTTAATCATCTCCGTGTAGCCCTTCACGTTCCGTCTACTCTGGAGGAAGTTTTAGCTGATGACACACGAGCAGCTGCTCGAGTTTTGCGTTTTATCAACATGGCCAATTTATCAAAGGATATTTAACCCTTTTAATTGTTTTTATCTTTTGTTTGTAGCCTTCGCTTGATACTCTATCTGGTAGATATCAATTTTTTCGAGATCTAGCGAATCTCTTCTGTTCTTATCTGGGCTCTAATGACCTTAGCAGTTGTGCTCCCTAAAACAAAAAACAAAAAAACAAAAATTATGTAAGAAGCTTGATAAAGCCTCTTCCAGGCACTTAAGTGCGATATGTATGTAGATGTCGAATACTTTGGTAAGCATACTGTAACATTTATTTGAAAAAAGTACTTGTGTTTCCAGATGTTCTGCAATAATGTTACAATACAGGAAGGGTAGCACAGCGTGCAATGATATGGAAGTGTTGCTGCTAGCAAATGACTGAGAATAAAACTTTTATATCAGGCTTCAATCAGATACAGATCAAGGTTGACAGAAAGGATTTAAGGCAAGAAACGGCAGTGCCTTGGCAAGGTCTAAATTAAAGCTTGAGAAAAATCCAGGTTTATCACTGGATTGAGAATTTACAGGAGAGAGAGAGGTAAGGAACACTGATTTGGAATGTGCGTGAATTCCACTGGAGTCAGTCAGCGGTGGGTAGTTTTTAGAAAATATTGAACAGTGTATGGTGTTGATGAGTTTGAAAACACCGTGTTTGAGATTGCCATTAGCGACTCATGCGTTGGGTTCTATTGCTCACATAGGTGATAAGTACACTGTTGTGAGTCCTCCGTGGCTAGTCATCATTTGTATACGTATTAGAAGCACTGCCATGCTGTTGCTACCGTACAATATACACTTTACCCAGTTAGTGCATCCCAGCCAATCGATTGGTTTTTGCACAGTACATGTGGTCTAGGATGGACTTTATACGGTTTATAAAAGCACCATGGGGTCATAGATCTTTCTATAATACACCATGAAAAATAATGATTTCTCGGTAAGAAAATTCAAATTGTTGAGACTGCCACTTCTATACTTTAATCCACTGAAAATAGTCGAAATTTTTGCCATCTGTTCTTAAGGTGATATTCTCAAACTACTATCTTAAGTTTTTATACAACTAACAGTTACCGACATCCAAAGTTTCAGAGTTACATCATTTGGTCCAGAAATACAAAATTCTGTTTATTAGCAACTTTTGCATCATGGAACGCTAATATCTAAGAAATTAACGGCTGACACCAACTCAAATTTTAGTAATATATTCTGCACACATTTAACTAGAAACGTTTACCAGTTTTAAAAATTCTTTGTCGTGTGTTTGGGTACTAAATGTGCCACTGCCCTATGAAAAGTATCATACCATTTCAAGAAACCTACTCGTCGAAAATAAGAGGTTTTTGTATATCTTACAGTTTCGTACCTTGGTCCCTCCGTTTTTCGTTATTTGGTACCGGTACTGTGTCGCTTTAAATTATGTAAAATTCAGCAACGTATTTTAAAGGGTAAAGGTTTTATATGTGTAGGCATACGTTCTCCGTATTTAATTACGACATACCTTACCTTAAAATACGTGTTTTGCAAAGGGCTTTCAAGCGCAGTTACATTTAATCTGCCCACTTTCCTAATATTGGATTATAGGTACAAAATCCGCAAAAAACGGTACAAATGCATACGATCGCCCGAATTTAAAGCTACGCAACGCGATGTTCATTTGTTGTAGACCACGTGATTATGTCGTCAGCTAATTACAGCACAAAGGAACAGTATCGTGGTCAGCCACCTTATCGTCGCGGCAACATGCAAATAAGAAATTTTGACGTTGGGAATTAAGTATGCTGTTATGTTTCTATGCACAAAAGCTCACAATGTGTACAAGATGTGAAAATTGACGTGTTAACACGAAGTTTCAATTATTTTATTCTCGGAATCACTTGATTACACTTTCGTACAGATGGTAAAATAAATGAAACACGGTATACCTGCTCTATAGTTGACAGGTTCTTGTATGTACCCTTGTTCGGTCAGTAGCAGTTATTGGCCTCGTAAAATGAAGATTTGGAATTACTTAATGACTGTTTTGTACATATAAAATAAAAGAAACATGCTATACCTATGGTTGACAGGATCAAGTGATTCTAAATAGTCATTTTACGAGGCCAATTACTTTTACTGATCAGACAAGGGTACATAGAAGAATTGTCAACCAAACAACAGGTGCAGCATGTTTTATTTACACTATGATCTGTACGAAACACTGATAAAGTAATTCTCATCTTCATTTTACGAGGCCATTAACTGTTACTGACCGGACAAGGGTAAATACAAGAAACTGTCAATCATAGAGGTTTATTTACCTTATGATTTGTACAAAACAGTGAACAAGTAATTATAAATCTTCATTTCGAGATATTGGTTTCGTATCTGGCGGACGAAACAGTACGCTTTTGTAATTTCCGTCGATAACGTCTTCGTGCCCATTGGGAAATACTAGTTGTTATTGTCGTCTTCAGTCGAACGATCGTTCTGATGCAGTAATCCAGGCCCTCCTATCCTGTGCAAGCTTCTTCATCTCTGAATAAGAACTGAAACCTACATACCTTTACACATGCTTACTGTTATTGTCTCTTGATCGCCTTCTGCGATTTTTACCTCATACAATGCTATATTCACGATTCCTTGATGTCTCAGAATATTTTCCATTAATGAATTCCTTTTCATAGTCAAGGTATGCCGGTAATTTCTTTCCTCTCCAAATAATTCTGTTCAATACTTCCTCATTAGTTATGCGATCTACGCATCCAGTCTTCAGCATTCTTCTGTAGCACCACATTTCAAAAGCTTATATATTCTTTCGTCTGAACTCCTTATCGTACACGTATCACTCCCGTACAATGATGAACACAAGACAATTGCTTTCAGTGAGGTCTAACTAACATTTAATATTAAATGTCAGCAAATTCTGCTTCTCCATGAATACTTTCCTTCCCTTATGCATTCTGAATTTTATATCCTGTTTCATTCGGCTACACTAAATAACAAACTTTATCTACTTCTTTCATTACTTCAATCCCTAATCTAATTATTTCAGCATCACCAAATTTTGACAGACTGCAATGTAATATCCATGTTTTGCTTGTGCTAATCTTCGTCTTACAGACACTATCCATTCCGTTCTAGTGCTCTTTAGAATCCGTTGTTGTCTCTGAAAAAATTAGAATGTCTTCGACAAACCGTAAAGTTTTTATTCCTTCTCCAAATTTCTCCTTGCATTCCTTCACAGATTGATAACTGTACAGATTGAATAACGTAGGTGAAAGGCTACAACCCTCTCATACTCCATTGTACCCGTTTCGTGCTCTTCGAGTCTTATAACTGCTCTCTGGTTTTTGTACAAGTTCAATATAAATTTTCGTTCCCTATATATTACTCCCACCCCCTAACCTCAGAATTAGAGTGTGTTCCATTCAAGATTGTAAAAATCTTTTTCCAAATCAACATAAGTTAAAACGTTGCTCTACCTTTCCTTATCCTACTTTCTAAGGTAACTCGTAGTGTGAGTATAGTCCCGAGTGTTCATTTAACCAAAATCCAAACTCATCTTCCCAGTGATCCAACTATAAGTTTTCCCATTCGTTAGCATTTTGCAACCATGATTTATTAAGCAGATAGTTTCTAATGTTTACACTTGTTTGCGCTTCTTTCCGTCGGAATTATTACACTCTGCTTGATGTTTCATAGTATTTCGCTTGTCCCATGCATCTTGCACACAAGGTGGAACATTCAATTTCGATTCTCAGTCAAATTCTTCTCGCTGTATGGAATCTCATCTTCGTCTACTTTCTGTTATATTTCCAAATTGCTGCCTTCAATTTCATTTCCCTTGAAAAGGACCTCTATATATTTCTTCCACCTTCTTTTTCTCCTATCCTAAGTACGTATTTTCTAGTTGAGATCTCGATATTCATGCAGCTCCTTTTCTTGTCTCCAAATGTCTCTTTTATTTTCCGCTAGTTATACACTCTTCTACGAACTTGTATTTATCCACCAGTCACTCCTGCTTAAGGTCACTAAAAATTAGTCAAGAACGCCATTTAAGATTTATTTATAGGTAACCCGTTTCAACCATTTTAAATGGCCACCCACAGACAGTTACAATCGTTGCGTTAACCACCTTGTGTTGAGCAGAGCAAACTGAATACTAGATATCAGCAGTCCACATGTATCATTCTGTTAGCTCCTGCTCGACAAAACCTATGGCCAACACTATGGTTGTAAAGGTCTGAAAATGGCTATATCTAATGGTGGTAACGGTTACCTATGAATACATTTATTCGGTGATCTTGACATTTCTGACCGCTGTTATCTGCAGGACTTTTCAAAAATAATATCTCCTGCTTAGCCATTATTTACCCATTTTTTAGCCGTTTACACTCCTTTGTATCTGCTCCTTTGCTGCACTTTTATATTTTCTCTTTTGACGAGTTTTCAGTATCTCTTGTGTTATCGAAGGATTTCTGTTATGCATTCTCCTTCTACCTATACGGTCTTTTGAGGCCTGCACTACTTTGTCTTTCAAAACTACCCAGTCCTCTTCTATTGCATTACCTCTCCTCGTTATGGTCAACCCTTACCTAACGCTCCCTCTGAAATTCTCAATGACCTCTAGTCCAATTTATCCAGGTTCCATCTCCTTCCTTTTCTATATTTTTCTAGTTATTTTTAGTCCACAGTTAATAATTAATAAGATATGGTCGGAGTCTACATCTTCCACTTGATATGTCTTACAGCTTAAAACTTTGTTTTCATATCTACGTCTTACCGTTATGACGTCAATTTGGTACCGTTCAGTGTCTTCTGGTCTCTTTCATGTACACAAGCTCTCTTCATTCTGATTAAACCGTTTGTGATGATTAAATTCATCCCATTTACCAAGTATATACTCATCTACTATGTTTCCGTCCCTTTCTTTTCCTACTACAAAATTCCTGTCCAACATTACAGTCAAGTTTTCCTCCCCCTTAACTCTCTGAATAAAATTCTCTCGTCATACATATTTTCAATCACCGGTAGACCTAGTTGTCATTATTACAAACTTTTACTGCTGTGGTCGATGATGGCTTCGTGTCTCTCTTTGCTACGATAATACGTTCACTATGCTGTTAATGTTAATTTATTCGCATTTCCATTTTGTTATTCGTTATTACACCTACTCCTGCGTTGCCCTCAACTGGTTTTGTATTAATAACCCCGTACGCACCTGACAGGAAATCCTCTGCATCCTGCTACTGAAGTTCACTAATCCCCATCACATATAACTTCAACCTATCCATTTCTCCTTTCAAATTTTCTATCTTACCTGCTCCTATTCGTAGAATGCCTGATATGTTTTTCTTGACGATGACACCCTTCCGATAGTGCCCGCCCAGATGTCCTAATGGGGAATATTTTATTTAAGACGACGCCATTATCATAAATTCAAATAGTAGAGCTGTGTATATTCTCGGAAAACGACTGTAATTTCCCCCAGCTTTTAGCTGTTCTTAGTAGCTGCATGGCATGGCTGAGTTAGCTGAATTTACGAGTGCTAAGTAAACAATCGATATAGTTGCTACTGTAACCGCTGAAAAGGCGGTTTTCCCCTCTATAGAACCCGCAAATTTATGTGGTTTCTCCACAGATATCTCTCTGTTGTTGTAGCACCAAGGATGCAGGCCTGGTGATGACACTAATGTGGTGTCGAAACCGGTCGCGCAATTAAAGACGTTCAATGGAAGTGATGTTGGCAGATCAGTCTTTGTAAGGTATACGAATTGAGTGTTTAAAGTTCGGACATGTTTCTGGAATGCTTTTAGCTTGTGGCAGATACTTGGTGCTCGGACAAGGACAGAGTGCGAACACGCTCCGGGAGACGGCTTGTAAACATAGCGCGGCTGTGGCGGTAGGTGATAAATCCTGCCGTTGTACGGAGCTGGGGCAGCGATGTTAGCGGGCTGTACGTTATACTCTACTCAGCTCCCTCCAACGCAGCACAGACACTGCATAATACAATGAGGAGGCTGTTCCTGCTGTGGTGCCCAGTAGGGACTGTTGTTAGCGAAACGGACAGCAGCTACAGTCCGGTCTGAAGCGCATCGCTGGGCAATTACCTCACAACATACACGTAGGAGGGGAGAGGGCATGAATCACTGCTGGACAGCTCAGCAGGTAACGTAGCTGTCGCCAAACGTAAGGGCTTGGTGCATCGGAATTACCGCCCAGCAAGTAGTTTTATATCTGACTGCGACACACACACATTCCTGTAGCGTCTTGTGGTATGTTCTCTGGAGGAGACTTCTCTATATGGTAGCTAGGGTATGAAGTTAACAAATTCCCTCAGTGCTGTGAAAGGAGCGGAAGTTTCAGAATGATATTTTCTTTCTGTGGTGAAGTGGGAGCTGGTGGCGGTAATATGTAGTCAGTTTTTTACTTCCATTAGTTGTCTTTGGGCAGATTAGGAAGTTCAGTATCGTTTCGATACACTGTCATTATTTAGATTTGATACCACTTGTGTTTCTATTTGGGCATTTTGTCTAAGGAAACTCCTTCAATTATCGCAGTTTCTTAATGAATTTTTCTACGAATCTTCCGATATATGCTGTCCAGTGGACAAGCTGGCGACGGCAAGGAGATGGCTGGCGTGCTTTCTCTCACGTAGGCTCGACATTTGGCATATTGGGGACCATAAATTAGAGTGTTTAGGCATTTTCCTTCGTAGAAATTAAGGGAGGGCGTCCTGTCATGGCCTGGTACCTGTGAGGTCCCGTTTGGTGGGCAGTGGATGGAGAGAGCGGTTGACGAGGGCCGACTGTGGCTACCTGCTAGGTATTGTTTGAAATTACAGGTAGAGACGGACAATGCTCTGCAGACACACTGCAGGTTGGCCGCCAAACAGTCGCCACTGCCACACAATCGGACGTCTCGCCTTAGGGCACAGTTCGTAGAAATCTGAATAGCACCCTCGCCAGAGCGGCGTGTCTTTTTCACGGTTATGAATGCCTAGACGGTTGGGTGGTTGTTGAAACGTTCCTCTGGGTGACGAATGTTAAGAGGCTTGTTGGGCGCATAGTCGGTCGTCTGGGCCAGCGGGGCTTGTTCCCTATGGTCATAAAATTTATGTATTTTGAGGCCTGGGAACGAAAGAGGGCGTCCAAATATTCTGAAGAGGTGGTGGACCTGTGTACGGTAACGTCTCTGTGAGAAATTTGCTCGCGTGGGAGGAGCTTGTAGGGGCGTTTGCAGAATGCTCTGTGATTCGCCAAAGCTTAGGACTGTGACAGTTTTGTAATTTGTCAGCGGCTTCTCGCGATATCACTGGGCAGTCTATTAGCTGTATGTGGTAACTGGAGCGCTCTGGCCGCGTAGGCGACCAGGAACGCTGGCGCTGAGAAAGAGATTTTTCGGGATTCGCTTGTAGGTCTCTGCAGTGTGCGGATCGACTTAGGTCTCGCAGTTTACTTGTGCTGTTGTCTGAACTTTGATATTTGTTCTGTAGGTTCGCTTCCGGCGGCCACGGTTAACTTACATGTACGACTTGTCTGATAGCGATATAAAATTGTGCAGCGCCGCCTCTAGAGTGGCTGTTAGTTTAAATATCGTTTCTGCTTCACAGAACAAAGTGAGAAAACGGTCGCGCTTTATTTCAGCTCTGGCCTGCAGTCATCACCTGCCACTGCCGACTCCTGTGCAAACCTATCTTCAAATATTTTTTTGTGTCCCAACTTCGTCGCCGCTTTTGTGTCCCAGCCTCGTCGTAGGTGTCGGTGGCCGAGTGGAATGAGACCGACACGCTGGTGCAGGTACGGAGGGGAGCAGCCAGAAACTATAAACACTCGAGTAAATTAGAAAGAGATATATATTGCACAGAATGTAACAATACTTAACTTTTATATAGTACTGCAGAATGTTGATACATAGTTGTTAGAGGCCTGCCTAGTGCCTGTACGATAGCAAAGTCTTCACTGGTGCCTATCTGATTACGAAGGTCCTAACTGGTTGCTAATTCAGTCCCAAGTGCGAAGTGCCCGATGTCCTTCAGTGGTGGCCACGAGCAGAGTTGTCGCAGAGGGCGCTCGTGGCTGTCGTCGTGAGAACGCCGCGCCGTGCGTGCATGGCGGCGCGCGGCGGGCGCGCACTTGTACTTGTGCGACACCACATATTTGGTAATGTGCCACGCCACCTGCATCATTGCTAGGGCTAGTATATTGCTGTTTTTGAAGGATTTTCTCTTTAATTTTATAACTGGGGTTATTTGTTCAAACTGGTAAACTTCATCTGCCCTTTGAGATAGTGTATCTGCTGTAGTGGTTTGAATAATTATTCTTCCTGGGTAAGTTTCTTTCTTCCTTGACTCAGCCAGTCATTTGTTGATATATATATATATATATATATATATATATATATATATATATATATATATATATAGAACGTAACTTCATGTTGTTCATTGTCAAGTTTGTTTACCTGTTGCGTATAGGATCTCATTTTATTTCAAAGGTTGTGTAATTTTCCATTAGCTTTGTCAAGTGACAAGATGAATTCTTTATGGCAAATAAATGGCAGCGGAAGTACGTACATTCTTTTAATTGAAAACTTCACTATCATTCACATTTTGGAGGGGCATACATATTGTAGTTAACGTGGGAGTGTACCGAGTAAATTAGGTTTAAATTGGTGGTAACTCTCATTGTGATATTGGTTAGGAATTTAAAAAATAAATGTGTTTGACCATATCATACACCGAGCAAGTGAGGCCAATAAGAAAATAATTTTCCATGTTTTTATAAACATGGTGGTGCCCCAAATTTAACTATCAAAAATATTATGACATCACTTTAATATCTACAAATTAAAGAATTAAATAAAAATATGTTATCAAGTGGGAATTTGCATTCGGAGAAAAACTCGCACATACAGTGAAGAAGTTTCCATGCACTGACACAAACAGTTTACACAACGACTGAGCTTTGCTGTCGTGCGTCACAGTCCGTCATCGCAGCTATACTTCCACCAGTAATTCGCCTACTACTTTCCAAACATCACAGAAGTTCTTCACCAAACCTTGAATTGCATTGAATTTATTGTCGTATTTCGTAAACTTTGTGTCGTACATGGTTCGTAACGCCGCAGCGATTATATGATAGTAAGGAATAGGAAATGCAGTCGACGCCACGAGGAAAAGATAGTTTATGGTCCTTTTTAAGGGCAAAATGTGACCCTTTATCAACCGAACTGTTAGATATACAGTGATAAACGTTTGCAGGACTATAGGTCACACATGATGTTGAACGCAGAAGGTGGTTTTTCAAGTGTCTATGAAGTAATATGCCTTCTAATCATGTGCTTTTGCAATTGTAGTTGTTGATGTATGTAGCTTGCATCTGCACTGTTTGTTTAAGAGAGCCAATTGAAATGCATTAAATTAAACCTTTCATTCCTACATTATGAATTCCGTTATGAAAATTTAAAAGCATTATTTTACCTATTAATACAATGTACTAAACACATAAATACGTGCCGGCCGCGGTGGCCGAGGCGACTGAGGCGCTCCAGTCACGGTCTGCACGGCCACTACGGTCGGGGGTTCGAATCAGCCTCGGGCATGGATATTTGTGCCGTCCTTAGTGTTAGCTAGTTCGTAAGTAGTTTGTAATTATAGGGACTGATAACCCCGTAGTTAAGTCCCATAAGCTATACAAACATTTGAAACATAAATACGTCCTTTAATATGAATCTGTTACGATCAAGAAACAAGCTACATTCGGGTTACGTTACACTGAAAGCAGCACCCCCTCCTAACCTTACGTAAGTGCAAAGGCTGCTCCCCCCTATATCTTTTCCAACAGTTAAATATTTAAAGATGAATCTGAATCGTTGAATTAAAATTTGTGATGCGACTCGGAATCAAACCAGGAGTCCATGCTCACTAGGCAGACGTCTTACCGCTAGACTCAGGGATTATATATTTCTATTTACTTCGATAGTTAAATCTCATTTATTCTCAAAATCGCTATACATTTGCTAAAACGTCCAAAGATATGTGGAAAGTAATAATACAAAATCATTGTTGTTCCAATATCTCTTAAAAAGAAGATTAGGTAAAAGAAAATGCTTGCATTTGGTCTCGAACCTACAACGTTAAACGTCGCAACGCAATGCCGCCACCCGCACGGCTGTTCTTTCTCATGCGATAAAAATACTTTGAATGTGGATATAAAATGATCTAATACAAGAACGAAACGAAGAATGATAGTTTAAAAAAGCTTTTTACTTTATTTATTTAATTACTTTTAATCACGACGAGCGTTTTCGCGGAACACATAGGACGCGCCGCCACTGCGAACGACGCAGACATTGTCACTCACAGCCACTTACAGACAGCAACAAACGATACTAAGAGGACGTAGATGGATGAGGATGGAGGATATCCACCAGGAACTTAACATACCAATGATCAAAACACAGATAGAGGAAATAACAAGAAAACTCTTTGAAAAAAAGAGGTTCTTAGGTCATCTACAAGACAGCTGGATAATGTAGCCACAATACAACCACAAGTCTGGCACAGGGTTAGGGTCCCCAGGGAAATCATAGAAGAGATTTAAGGCCATTATGAGTATGTAGGGCAAAAGACCCCAGCGAAGTCACTGTCCTGCAAAAGGCAATAAAGAGAAAAATTACCTATCCCATACACTTGGAACCACTCCCATGGACCACAGACATTGCCGAGGTGGGGTGGCTTGCGTGCCTCAACGATACAGATAGCCGTACCGTAGGTGCAACCACAGCGGAGGGGTATCTTGGAGAGGCCAGACAAACGTGTGGTTCCTGAAGAGGGGCAGCAGCCTTTTCAGTAGTTACAGGGGCAACAGTCTGGATGATTGACTGAGCTTACCTTGTAACATCAGCTAATGGGGCTTTGCCACACAGCTACTGCGAACGGCTGAAAGCAAGGGGAAACTACAGCCGTTACCTTTCCCGAGGACATGCAGCTCTCCTGTCTCCTGTATGAACATATGATGATGGCATCCTCTCGGGTAAAATATTCCGGAGGTAAAATAGTCCCCCATTCGGATCTCCGGGCGGGGACTACTCAGGAGGATGTGATTATCAGGAAAGACAATACTGGCATTCTACGGGTCGGAGCGTGGAATGTTAGATCCCTTAATAGAGTAGGAAAATTAGAAAATTTAAAAAGGGAAATGGATAGGTTGAAGTTAGATATAGTGGGGATTAGTGAAGTTCGGTGGCAGGATGAACAGGATTTCTGGTCAGGTGAGTACAGGATTATCAATACAAAATCAATTGGGGGTATCACAGTAGTAGGATTGATAATGAATAAGAAAATAGGAATGCGGGTAAACTTCTATGACCAGCACAGTGATCGCATTATCATTGTCAAGATAGATACGAAGCCAACACCGCCAACTAGCTCTGCCGATGATGAGGAAATCGAAGAAATATATGAGGAGCTAAAGGAAATTATTCAGACAATTAAGGGAGAGGAAAACTTAATTGTTATGGGAGACTGGAATTCGGTAGTAGGACAAGGAAGGGAAGGGAAGATAGTTGGTAAATTTGGTCTGGGCAAAAGGAATGAAAGAGGAAGCCGCCTGGTAGAATTTTGCACGGAACATAATTTAGTTACAACAAACACCTGGTTCAAGAATCACAAAGGAAGGTTGTATACGTGGAAGAGAGCAGGAGACACCGGGAGATACCAGATAGATTTTATAATGGTAAGACATAGATTTCGGAACCAGGTTTTACAGTGTAAGACATACCCAGGGGCAGATATAGACTCTGACCATAACTTGTTGGTTATGAACTGTAGGCTGAAACTGAAGAAACTACAAAACGGTAGGAAAATAAGGAGATGGGACCTGGATAAATTGAAGGAACATGAGGTTCTTAAGAATTTCAGAGGGAGCTTTAGGCAACAATTGACAGAAACTAGGGAAAATAAAACAGTAGAGGAGGAATGGGTAAAATTGAGAGATGAAATAGTGAAAGTAGCAGAGGACAAAATTGGTAGAAAGGCAAGACCTACAAAAAATCCTTGGAAATCACAGGAGATACTAAATTTAATCGATGAAAGGAGAAAATATAAAAATGCAGTAAATGAAACAGGCAAAATGGAGTACAGACGACTAAGAAATGAGATTGACAGGAAGTGCAAAATAGCTAAGCAGGAGTGGCTAGAAGGCAAATGCAAGGATGTAGAAGAATATATAAATAGGGGAAAAATAGATACAGCCTACATGAAAATAAAAGAAACATTGGGAGATAAGAAAATCAGCTCTATGAATATCAAGGACAGGATGGAAAACCAGTTCTCAGCAAAGAAGGGAAAGCAGAAAGGTGGAAGGAGTATATAGAGGGGCTCTACAAAGGAAATTAACTTCGAGACAATATTGTAGGAAGGGAAGAGGATGTAGATGAAGATGAAATAGGAGATAATGTACTGAGAGAAGAATTTGACAGAGCCCTGAAAGACCTAAGTCGAAACAAGGCCCCTGGAGTAGATGATGTTCCCTCAGAGCTACTGAAGTCTCTGGGAGAACCAGCCATGACAAACCTATTTCACCTGGTGTGTAAGATGTATGAGACAGGCGAAGTACCCTCAGACTTTAAGAAAAATATTATAATCCCCATTCCAAAGAAAGCAAGTGCAGACAGGTGTGAAAACTACAGAACCATCAGTTTAATAAGTCATGGTTGCAAAATATTAACACGAATTATATACAGAAGGATGGAAAAAGTGGTAGAAGCCGACCTCGGGGAAAATCAGTTTGGGTTCAGGAGAAATGTAGGAACTCGGGAGGCAATACTCACTTTACGACTTATCCTAGAAGATAGATTAAGAAAAGGCAAACCTACATTTCTAGCTTTTGTAGATTTGGAGAAGGCTTTTGACAATGTTGAATGGAATAAACTCTTTCAAGTTCTGAAGCAAGCAGAAGTAAAATATAGGGAGCGTAAGGTTATTTACAACTTGTACAAAAACCAGACAGCGGTTGTCAGAGTTGAAGGGCATGAAAGGGATGCAGTGGTTGGGAAGGGAGTGAGACAGGGTTGTAGCCTTTCTCCAATGTTATTCAATTTGTACATTGAACAAGCTATAAAGGAAAGCAAGGAGAAATTTGCTGAAGGAATAAAAGTTCAGGGGGAAGAACTGAAAACATTGCGTTTTGCCGACGACATAGTAATTCTGTCAAAGACAGCACAGGACCTGGAAGAGCAATTGAACGGAATGGACAGTGTGCTGAAAGGTGCATATAAGATGAACATTAACAAGAACAAAACTAGGGTAATGGAGTGTAGTGTAAGAAAATCAGGTGATGCTGAAGGAATTAGATTGGGAAACGAAGCAATAAAGGAGGTAGATGGGTTTTGTTACTTGGGCAGTAAAATAACAAATGATGGTCGCAGTACAGAGGATATAAAATGCAGAATGGCAATGGGTAGAAAAGCGTTCTTGAAAAAGAGAAATTTGTTAACATCGAATATTGATTTAAGCCTAAGGAAGTTCTTTCTGAGGGCATTTGTATGGAGTGTTGCCTTGTATGGGAGTGAGGCATGGACGATAAACAGTGCGGACAGGAAGAGGATTGAGGCTTTTGAAATATGGTGCTACAGAAGAATGCTGAAGATTAGGTGGGTGGATCGCGTAACTAATGATGAGGTACTGAACAGAACTGGGGAGAAAAGAAATTTCTGGCATACCTTGACTAAAAGAAGAGATAGATTGGTGGGACACATTCTTAGACATGAAGGAATTGTGAATTTAGCATTAGAGGGAAGTGTGTGGGGTAAAAATCGCAGAGGAAGACCAAGAGATGGATACAATAAGCAGATTCAGACAGATGTAGGTTGCCGTTCTTATGTGGAGATGAAGAGGCTTGCTCAGGCTAGGGTATTGTGGAGAGCTGCATCAAACCAGTCTCCGGACTGAAGACCACAACAACAACAACACTTGGAAGTCAAGCACCCAAAGGTAGTAGCACTTCAAGCATCGGACAACACAGAAAAAAAGAAATAATAATAATAAAAATTTAAAAAAAATGGTCCATCAAGCGGCAAGATGTCCTTCTGGAAGCATAATGTCCCTCAACAACAATGAAAGCTCGATAGACACAATACTGTGTAAAACACCATTTAACAGTCGGATTTCTACGAGCTACACTGAGAATGAAAGGTTTAAAACGTAATGGCAGATGCGGAAGTTGAGCTGCATGAACAACGAATATGTTGGGAGTATAAACGTTTTTATTGACATACGTCTCATGTGGAGGTGGGGGGAGGTGGGGAAGGGGGCCAGGGTGAGGGTTAGCGACCATATGTTTAGTAAACGTTTGAATTTATATGTGCAGTTTTCAAAGGTGATAAATGAAAAAGTAAGAATACATCCTTTGACAATACATTTCGGTGAATACTCCTGCGACATTAACGTAGTTGAAGTATGAACTACAGCCACTGTCATTCGAAATAGTCACCTCCCATACTATGCACCGCTGTCCTCTGTGATAGATTTCTTGTAAACTTTTCACAAAGTTGGGATGTTGTTCAAACGCCTCGTCACGTTTCGTTGAACTATTATCTTATGAGGGAATTTCAACTTTTTAAATTAGTCCAATAACTACGCGAAATGTTAAGAATGATATTTGTGTTCTGACTGGAAGCCCTGAGTTAGGCTATCTTCAAATAAGTGCTTTTTGTATTTTATCGAGGATTTTGTATATTTACATTTTTTATCCAATTTGGTGCCAGAACACCGCAGCAGATTTCGTAAATAAAAATGTAGATATTGTTACAACATGTTTCAAGAGTTAGTAGATTATTTTGGTATACAGTTAAGAAATGTTCAAATGTTTGTAAAGCTTATGGGACTTAACTACGGGGTCATCAGTCCCTAAACTTACAAACTACTTATGAACTACTTACGAACTAGGACGGCACAAATATCCATGCCCGAGGGGGTATTCGAACCCCGACCGCAGTGGCCGTGCAGACCGTGACTGAAGCGCCTCAGTCCCCTCGGCCACCGCGGCCGGCATACAGTTAAAAGCTTTGGACTTCTACCCAGCGATAGATGGTGGCGTTGACAACTTTCGATGTCTTACATTTTTGTTTTGAAATATATCCACGTTTTGTGTTTACATCATTCAACTGTTTCTAAATGTTTGGGACAAAACTACTCTGGTCATAATTCCTTAGGAATACGAACTACTTTAAATAAATTAATCTAACCTAAAGACAAAACACACACACACACACAGAGCGTCCGTTCGCGCGCGGCCATAATTTACAGAATGTATTTACATACTTACAAAAGGATTCATAATGTACTGCTGTGAAAAGCTGGTTACACATTGCAACGTGAAGGTAAGAAATACTGTTTCCTCCATGCTTATCATATGGTTGAAGCTCTTAAAAGACGTCAGATACATTTGCTTACATCTTAAATGTCCACCACGCGGTATGGAAAAACTGTAAACATAGTCCTAAACGCCTCGAGCGTCCTACGAGGTCCCGACCGGCCGCCGTGTCTTCCTCCGCCCGAAAGCGTCGTCCGATGCAGTATGGATGGGAACGTGGTCAGCGCCCCCACACTCCCAGCCGTTGTGTCGCTTTTCGCGACCAGAGTTGCCAGTTTTCAATAAAGAAGCTCCTCAGTTGGACTCATAACTGCTGAGTCCATCCCACATGCTATCAGCGCTCGGCACACGCACGGCTAACTTATCCAAACGCTAGCCAAGCCCAACAGTAGTCAACCTCGATGATATAGAAGGAACCGGTGTATACAACGCGGGACTGCCGTTGGCCTTACTTGTCTGCAATTCGACTCTAATATAAGCATGCCCCGATACTCATAACTCTTACGTGTGTCTTACCCACTGAAAAGCCAAGGCAAACATATTCATGCGCAAAGAAGACGACATTTTAAATGTTCAAATGTTCGTGCACCTAACAGACCAAATTTCTGAAGTCATCGATCCATAGACTTACAAACTAACTTATCATAATAACAACACACCATTCCCCAAGGCGGAGTCGATCTTCCGATGGCAGAGGCCTTCCAAACCATGACACGGTACCTCACAGACACGGTCTATGTCCTATTTCTATCTGAATGTCGAATGTATTGTACCATTTTACATTGTCAAGTGCGTATTATAGTTCGAAAAATCATGGTTATGTCTTTGAGTTAAAGCTTCAAGTGAAAGCAACATGAGAATGGTATATCTTGTGGCTTTACTTTTCGAAAGCCAAGCTGTCATGTAGCAGATCAACAGTCAATAGGAGTAAAAAGCTGCCATGTAGCAGATCAACAGTCAATAGGAGTAAAAAGATATTGTAGATAGGAATGTGTCTACCCGAAAGTAACACCAGTTGTGACGGCGTCTTTATCGCCACAAGAAGATCTAAGATAACAAATGATGCTATAACGTGAAATACGTGGTAAATTGGGTACGTAAGCCTGTAAATTTCTCACACTATATACTAAGATAATTGAATGCAGTTACAGACAACCTCTCCCAGAAATGTTAGTGACAAAGCGATTCAGAGAGAACTTAAAGAAAGTTATTCTTTTCCGGTCATACTATTGTAAGAGGAGTAGTATTACACCTACAACCGTAGGATAGGACAGACCTTTGTAGATTTTGCTAGAGTAATAGATTAGTGGGAGATTATCCTAAGTTTCTGACGATATAATAAAATAATATTCAGTGAATATAACGACGCAATGAAGTGCGTGACCTGCTAAATGTTCGTTGTCTAAAAGGCGGGCAGAAATCCAATGCATCGCTTGATGAATGTTCCGCTATTTCCTGTAACTGATTGCGCTGCGGCCAGGATATGACCGCCGGAAATTGAATGTAGACTTCAAACACGGCAACAAACAGTTTACTAAAGCAACTGTTTATTTAATTTCTTATTATGTGATTAGAATCTTACGACAGACTGATATTCTTTCCCTTTTCTATCGTTTAATTTTTCGCGCTATGTGAAGTATTAAAGAAGTAAATTTATGTCTACTCTTTTGTGAGGTTTAAATAAACATTATTATCAATTGCAGCAAATACTGCGAGTCTGCGAACTCATGCAGTAATTTAATATGTCTTTATCACTGTGCTACAGCTCAGCACACCTGGAACCAAAACTCTAGTATTAATTTACAGACAATTAGACTGAGAAATTACAAAAGTCTCTAGAACTTCAGTACGATACACAATAAACAGTTTCAGAAGCGTGGAATAGATTGTGCTGATTGAGCACAAGCACATGAGCGAATGAACAGAGATCTCAATTGTTAATAATAAATATATATTGTGTCTGTTTTTGGACTTCATGCCGGCCGCGGTGGCCGAGGGGACTGAGGCGCGTCAGTCACAGTAGTTAAGTCCCATAAGCTATGCAAACATTTGAACATTTTTTTGTACTTCATATTATTTTACCCAGTATGGGTGTAAACCTATTGGGTATATTAATCTATGACTTATTTTTACACTTTTATAATTTAACCAATTATACTACGAAAGCAATTGCACGTATGTTATATATAATTTTTTTTTTTTTTTAATTTAAAGAATTGTTTTGGCTTTAAGCGCTTTGTAACGTGCATGATTTGCTGAGTGACATACAGCTGACGAAGGCGTTGGGCTGTTTATTATTTTGTGTATTTTGATATGTAATAGGTTGGACTTTGTGAATATGTACTTTATAGATATACCTAGTCTGTAACTGTTGTGAACAATTTTCTATGATACTGGCTGGCTCTGTGCACTTATCCACGTGCACAAAGCATAAGAAATGGGAGGTCGCTGCAAGCAGCATACATTACAACAGCTTTCTTTCCGTCTGTATATTTTCGGATTCTTTAGTTGATTGTAAATATGCGATGCAACCCTATAGGGATAGTCATACAATTGTTCTTTCATATTTTGATATTAACATACAGTTGAATCGTATGTGAAATTGACGTTAGGCACTTTGCGTCATAACCGTTAAGGATATATTTTTCTGTTATTCAAAGTTTTCATGTTTCAACATGTTTATTCACTTCCTTTTTGGTGAACATGTCGTTAATGAAATTCCTTTACATTTCTTTTTAATTTTAAAAATAGCAAATTACATTTAATTCAATGACTTTCAAGTTTCACTACACCAGAGGGCGTTAGTAGCGCCGCTGCGTGATTTTGTAAGCACCTCGCTCATTTCATGGTTGGGCACTAAATTGATATGTTAAAAAAAATTAAATAAATAAATATGTTACCTTCAGCTAATATGGCATATGATTATGCATAGCTGATATTACGATGAGTGGTATGTATATTTGCTATACTCTGCAATTTGATTGACTTTGAGTTTATTCTATTTTTATGTGTTTGGACTTTGTACTGATTTTTATACATTCTTTCATTGAGGATGATCATTATGTGATCGAAATCGATCTGCAGAAACATTAATAAAAAACGACCAATGCTGCATGCTATATTTATTGTATTAATTGCACAATATATAAAATGAGTAGGCCTGCATTAATTTGAAAGTGGAAGAGGAGTACCATGGTGGGAGTGTATATAATCAGCTAGTGAAATAATTAGACTGAAGTAAAACAACACTGTTGTTGTTCATAAGATTACACTCGCTGGCGCCGTTGACCTGCTAAGCAGCGGGTCGCCGCATATGAACAATCGGCTCGTAACTTCAGCATAGCAGTAACAATAGTGGCAGCATCTAAGCTTGCCGAGACAGCATTAAAACCGCTCGCAGTAAAAGCAGCACACGTTCTCAGTAGCGGCGTCATGTTGACGACCCATTGTCACGTTAACTTGTGCCTGGCAAATTATTCTTAACGTTGTGATTTATTACATGTGTACTATTTCAAATTTCCGGTGTTCACCGGTTTAAAAAAGTAAACAATGGAAATAATAAAAAATAATATATATCTATAAATCTGAATGTCTGTTCGGTATACGTTTATCACGTCTGAACCACAAGGCATAAAGAACTAAAAGTTTGTACAGTTACTAATGCTTTAGGCACGGTTTTATGGCGATCGTATATATATGAAGGTTTTAGGCACGGTTTTATAGCGATCTGATAGATAATTTGAAGAATATAACGCGAAATGCGGAACAATAATTACTCTTTGAAAATTATATGTACTCTTTGAAAATGGTTTTATTGGTTTCATTGTTGCTTGAGCGTTGATAATGATAAAAGGGTGGAGTATATTGGAATGGAAAGTTATCGGCGTATATAAAATTCTACGTGTATGTGTGTTAATATTTCGCTCTGCAGCGAAAACTACAGAACGCAAACGAATGATCTGTGTGTAATTAGTGTCCGAAGTCTCCTGTTGCACGCCATAGCAGTTCCATGCCGATAGCTATAAGGGGGTGGAAGATATGGTGGTTGAAACTCGTCAAAATATTAAAAAAATCGGAATGAAAGCCAGCGATGACTTTTGCGACTCTATACCAAGGAGGACACATACAGCGAAACGTGATGCCACAGACCATCTTTGGTCTATGCGTGCTACAATGTCTTCAGCTCTTTCTCTGTAAGGATAAGTATATGAATAAGGAAATATAAGAATAAATAAGTAAAGCAGTAAAAAAGAAATTTCTCATAATACATCTCCTTAAAAAATCGATTTTACGTTTCGCGCATTATCTGTCATAATCAACCAACACGCGAGCGGAGCCGCGGGTTTAAGCTAGTGAAATTAAAAAATCTTTGCGTGGTGCTGGAGAGGGGGCTTCAGCCCCATTAGCCTCCCCTCCACCCCCTCCCCTTTTCTCCCAGGGCTGCGCCACTGCACTATCCTCAACGGAATTTTCATTTCTGTTTGTGCTGTCCAGCTTCTCGTGAATATCCACCTTCCAGTATCCCGAACATTCCTGTCCTGCCTGAATCCAAACTTGTGGCACACAACTTCCGTTTACGCTCTGTCCAATTTCTCACTTGCTGTTGTCCGTGTATTCTCGCATAGGGTCGGAGGATTATTGTTACCTACCCTGAGACCGTCACCTGCCCGCGGGACATATACACAACTACACGTTTTCTTTCTATTCTGTCGGACATATGAACATCACACATATAATTTATTAACACGTAGTGATGGGCGCTATCGACAAGGGTTCGCTAACCGATTCCCTATTTCTTGATTTCCAGAAGGCTTTTGACACCGACCTCACAAACGGCTTTTAATAAAATTTCGTGGTTATGGTATATCGTCCCAAATTTGCGATTGGATAGGGGATTTCCTGTCAGAGAGGACACAGATCGTAGTAATCGGTGGTAAGGCATTGACTAAAACAGAAGTGATATCGGGGGTTCCACAGGGTAGTGTTATTAGTTCTCTGCTGTTCCTTATTTACATAAACGATTTATGGGAAAATCTAAGTAGCTCTCTTAGGTTGTTTGCAGATGACGCCGTCACTTACCGTCTAGTAAAATTATCTGAAGATCAAAACCATCTGCAGAACGGTCTGAATATCACTATGGTGTAAAAATTGTTAACTGACTCTAAATAATGAGAAGTATGAAGTCGTCCACATGAATAAGAAAAGAAACCCGTTAAACATTGTTTACAAGATAAATCAATTGAAAGTGAAGGCCATAAACTCCACAAAATATCTATTAATTACTATTACTTCAGACTTAAACTGGGAAGAACACGTAGATAATGTCGCGGGAAAGGCGAACCAGAGACTGCGTTTTATTGACAGAACCCTTAAAAAAATGCAACGGAACTACAAAAGAAACTGCATACACTACGCTTGTTCGTCCATTTTTGGAGTATTGCTGCCCAGTGAGGCATCCTTATCAGGTGGATTTGACAGAGGACATCGAAAGAGGCCAGAGAAGGGCAGCTCGTTTCGTATTGTCACGATACAGGGGAGACAGCGTTACGGAAATGATACAGGATTTGGGATGGGAATCATTACAACAACGGCGCTTATAGCTGCGGCGTGGGCTACTTACGAAAGTCCAATCGCCAACATTCTCCTCCGAATGCGAAAATTCATTGTTGAATCCCACTTACATAGGTGGAAATGACCATCAGAATAAAATAAGAGAAATCAGAGCTCTAACGGAGAGATTCAGGTGTTCTTTCTTCCCGCGTGCTATTCGAGAATCGATTGGGAGATACATAGTATAATGGTGGTTCGATGAACCCTCTGCCAGGCACTTAAATGTGATTGGCAGAGTATCCCATGTAGATGTAGATAATAAACAACGTATTATTAAAGCAGGAGCACCAAGTTGGTACATAACATAAACTGGTTTATTCCAGAAGCGGCACGTGACGTGCATCTGCTATTTCCCCAGACACGCATCTGCCTGGTTTCGCTCTGCTGTATGCTGGGATGGATATCTCCGCCGCGACATACTGCAGAGGAAATCTGAGACCTTCTGCACTCGCATCACGTCCTCGCAGGCGCCACAGAAGGTCGCAGCCAGCAGGCTGCTTTACATATTGCGCACTCCAGTTTCCTCCCAACCCACAAAAAGTGCAGATAAGAAATATTCGGTCGTAACGTACCCTCCCTCAGCACAGACGCTATCTGACGTCACGTTCTCTTTTACTTTGCTCCCCTGTTGCCCTGTATCTCTGTTGTGTAAACTTGGCAAGATACGGTGGCCGTTGTACAGGTTAAGTGAACTCACTACGTTGCCATCATGCATCTGAATCTTCTTCACTTTTATGCATATGCTAACCATATCACATCTCATCCAACACTGCCATCCTATTTCTTCCTTCCCATCGTCCTGTTGTCTTTTCTTCTATGAATCATCAGAATAAGTTTTTCAGCAAAGATGTTTTTCTGAATTCCTATGATTGCTACTTTTTTTATTTACGTTTTGACTCATTGAAGTACTTCGTCGTTCCTTATCTCATCAGTCAATTCCACGTTAAGAGTTTGCCTATGCATAACAAGCTTCCAATTTCATTTCAAAGTTTCTGGAATAATGATGTATTTCGTTTTTACTTTTTATTTTTTATTATTTGTAAGGAAACAGGAATGATTAATTTCCGCCTGTTTATCGAAAAACAGGTCTTCTGGATATTATTTTGAAGTATTTCACTTAAATATACTAATATGACATATTAATAAAATTATTTTTATTAAATTTAAAATGTAACAATAAAACAAAATAATAAAATTATTATTCCAGACATTCTGAATTATACGAAAAAAATCGATTTTACACCTGTGTTTATATGTTAATAACATCATAGTCGAGAAAGAAAAAGGCTATTATTAATTTCGGATTATTCAGTCATCTCTAAGCAAGGTGTCAAAAGGAAAATTATAGACTCCAAAAACTACTACTACTACTAATAATAATATATATATATATCTTTATTCCAGACATTCTTCACAAAAAAATTTATGCTGAAGGAGATCAGAAGTAGGTTATAAAAACATAGTTATTACATTGCAGTTCACAAAAGAATTGAATGTTTAGATTTTCCATTCTGTGATTTATATGGTGGGTCGATTCAAGACAAAATCGAGTGCATAATTGCAAGTTTAATATAAGAGAATGGTACGACCAATATAGACGCATCGTGTAACGAAAGATGTCTGTGTATACTCTCCTAACAAAGAATAATTACTTTCATGTGTGTTTTTATCTTTGTACAATTAAAATATATAAATGTAATGTTAAAAAAGTAATCTTGTTGTATCTGGCTGTGTCTGGTCTCTTGTCTGCTCTGGTCGATTCATTTATCGTGACGAGATTGTTTCTGATGAAAATGAAGGAAATATTGTAATGAGGTCTGTAAATGTATTTGAACATTTTTAAAGACTTATAATATATGTTTTTGCATGCAATTAAAATATATGTCTTAAATGAAATAAGTGTACGAACATTTATATGAAATGCTAAAGGACGCCATTAGCATCTGTATCAGCAAGAAGCTAACGACACATATTGCATCACCCACTGCCATTACGTGACAAATATAGAATTCCTAACCGATAAAGCAAGGACGGGTGGAAAACAAGGATTAATAAAAAAATAATAATATTTTATTTCGGCTCTGCAAAACCAAAGTGGATTTATATAAGAATTACGACAACTTCTGTGTTAATGTATGGTAAAATGTGGTATCTTACAAAGATCTATAAATTACGGAATGCATAATTATTCAAAGTGACTATTATTATTATTCTGAGTGAAAAGTGAATAATATTTAATTAAATAATTTCCTGATAGCCAGATCTTAAAAACGAAAAGTTTTCATTTAGCTTCAGTGAATTCAGACTTTACGATTTTACTTCAAATTGGACATTCAATTAAAGTTTCAATGACATACGTAACTGAGAAGAATATTCAGAGTTTTAATACAAAGGATAGTTTCCACATTGACTTCAATAGGAAATATTAACAAGATTTGCATTTGAACATTTCTTCTATAGCATTTAATGTGAGACTGCTTTGTAGGAATACTCGCACCAGTTGAAGTCTTTCAACTAAAATTAAACCTGAATAATCACGTCCCTGAGAAGGTTCACGTTTCATCCATTTACTGAGCTAGCTGGCAAAGTAACTAAATAATATAAAATACAAAGACAATATTTTAGAATATATTCTTACAAACCTGGCACTCACATATATTTTAGTATTCTTACAACACCTAGTTTTTATCTTGTAGAAAATCCTGACCCCGTCCATTTTAAATAATTTTCTTGCCACTCTCTGACGTCCTACCCGTTAGTGGACAAGACTCTGCACAGCTAGGAGCATCTCTGAAGATATTCAACGCAGCTTTTCACAAAATGTTAAGAGCAGAGACGTTTCATGCACCACGACCTTACTACCGGAGTAATTATCAGCAGTGATGACTTACGGTCGTGAAAGCCTTCACTGCAAAAGCTATTTAAGTTCTTTTATCACAATCTAAATTCATCTGCTTTAGTCTTTATTACGCGGTTAGTTTGAAAAGATCTCGGAATGACCACGAGAGGTCAGGGCTAGCACAACGAAGTGTTCACGTGATGTCCATTGACTGTTGTCTGTGAACGCTTGCCACGTCTACTTTCCCAAGAGACCTGTGGCTCTGTTCTTGTTCCCGCGAAATTATTTGAGAATGTGGAAAAAAAAATCGAGATTCGAGCAGTGGTTAAGAACGTAGCAAAGAAAGCATATTAATACCGATTTTCCAGAATACACTGGGTGAGTCTACTCCTTGATATTCAACTGTTGACAAGTGAACAAATGAATTTAAATTTGGGCGGTAGAGCTTAAATGATGATCCGTGGTCTGGTCGGCCAAGATGTGTCACTACTCGAAAATTCATTGGAAAAAGTGCACAAATGCATTATGGAGGATCGCCGATTGAAAGTCCGTGAAATTTCTCACGCTTGCCTGATGGTATCGGAAAGTGTATATCACATTTTAACTGAAGAATCAGAAATGAAACAAATTTTCTGCAAAATAAATGTCACGATTCTTGACGCTGAATGAAAAACGCATAAGAATTGACATATCGGACCAATGTTTGGCCCATTTTAAGAGAAAAGAAGAATAGTCTTTGCGCTGGAATTTGACCACAGATGAAACCGGGGTAGACAACTATACCCAGAGGGAAAAGAACAGTCAAAGCAGTGGAAACATGCTGATCCTCCTCCAACAAAGAAAGAAAAGACAATTCTTTCGCCTGGAAAGTTCATGGTAGCAGTGTTATGTGATGTGAAGACGATTCTGTTTGCAGGTTATCTCCCACCTGGTAAACAGTTACTGGAGAATACTATGCTAACCTCCCACACAAATTGCAAAGAAAGTTACGCGAAAAAAGCCCAGGTCGTAAAGGAGGAAAGTCCCCAAGACAATGCACGTATTCACACATGTGACGTCGCCATGGGAAAATAATACCAACTAAGGTATGAATTGTTGCCATACTCACCTGATATGGCTGCATCAGACTTTCATCCCTTCCCAAAATTGAAAACTTTTTTAGTGGACGAAGATTCACTTCCAACGACCAACTGATATGGCTGCGTCAGACTTTTATTCCTACCAAAATCTGATAACTTTTTTAGTGGACTTCAAACGAAGAACTGTTAGCCGGAGTTAACAGATCTGTTGCAGACGTGGAGTAATCTCATTTTCGAGATGGGATCAAGGCACTGGAACATCGTTGAGCCAAGTGCATTAATCTACGAGGAGACTACATTGAAAAATAAAAAATAAATAAATAAATAAATAAATAAATAAATAAAGATTCAGTGATGTAAGTACATTTCTGCTATTCCTTTCGAGAACACCGTCCTCGGAACGTAACTGCTTTTTCTTCTTCACTCCCTGCAGTTTTTATTATCTTATCTAGATGTGAAACACAACCCCTGGATCTAACGTGATAACTTCGCAAGTAAAAATCATGGTTCAGTTCCAGAGAATAGCCCAGCGACCTGCAATATTTCTGAGACGTGGCTCATGATTTATGGCAATCACACGTCATATATTCACGGATTTCATTCTCCCTGCTATTTCTTTCTCCAGTTTACGAGCGCTGTCGGCGGCAGTGAGCTGATGCTGTTAAAGCAGAGAGGAATAACACGCGGAGTTGCTGGAGGCACAGTAGAGCAGCTACCGGACGTTTTTGCCCCCGGCCTGCCACGGCGCTTGCGCTGGTGAATAAGACGTTTTGTCTCCGCCTAGTCGCTCGCTGAGCAGCGCTCGCTCCCCAGGGTCGTAAAAACGGAGCAGCGCGGCGACGCCAGCGCCCGCGGCGGCCACTCCGCGAAGGTCAGAGGTCACTGGACGCGGCCCTCGACAGCCCTCCGGCCACGCAGATACCCACTCCATCACCCAGTGGCCACTGGCCAGTTCGTCTCGAGCACCTCGCTGCGACCTTGTCGACTTCACTGCCGTTAGTTCCTTTTCTCATGCGTCACAATACGTCACTCCTTAGAGCCAGAAACACTCGTGACCTTCTCGGTCTCCGCCAATGACCTAAATCGTAAGTAATTATAGGGTATTGGGTTCAATTCTGTACAAGTTTGACACTCATATCACTATCCCAGCTGATCTGAAACCTGTTAACAGTTTCAATATTTTCAACATGAAATGACATTAATTTTGACAATATTGTCAGAGGAGAAAAACAGCGATCTATTTGGTATGATTAATATTACAAGAAACAGTCTTGATCGCTTAAATTAAAAGTTTCTATATACCGGTTTCGACCTAATGTCGGTCATATTCGGAATTACAAGTAACCTGCAAGGATTAACGGAAATAATTACAAAAACGTCTAAGTACGACTTTAGATTTGCAATCTTCTCGGGTTTGTAGCCGGATACTAAAGTCAACTTGACACAATATTTCAGCGGCGCAACTGCCCGCCGTCCTCAGGTGAGAGTGCTGATACACAATTTCGCCGGAACTGAGTACCCAGTGCAATCGGCGGCTCCTTTATACATCGAGGAAGAACCATAGCGCGTGCGCAAGAAGAGACAGTAACTGGCGCACATGACATGCAGCGCTCCGGTGGTAGAATCCGGCGAAATCGAAAATCGATGATAAATAAAATTATTATTCAGATTTCTGAAGTACCAACCGTTGTTTATTAACATCTGGTAACCCAGAGTTCCAGGATTTACTAAGAAGGTAGTCTCTGTCTCTGTTAATCAGATTGTCAGATAATCGAATCTCTATGGATTCTTTTAAGACACAGTCCCAGTAACGAGATGCTGATCAACCATGTGAGTTTCGTTATATAACATTCTATGTCCCTCATCGAGACAATGCTCAGCTACCGCCGATTTCTCGGGCTGGAGCAAACGTGTGTGGCGTTGATGTTCAACACATCTGTCCTGAATGGTACGGATAGTCTGACCAATATACGTTTTCCCGGATATCGCCGGATTCTACCACCGGAGCGCTGTATGTCATGTGCGCCAGAGGGCAGTTACTGTCACTTCTTGCGCATGCCCTGTGGCTCTTCCTCGATGTATAAAGGAGCTGCCGATTGTACTGGAAACTCACTTCCGGCGAGATTGTGTATCAGCAAGCTCACCTGAGGATGGCGTGCAGTTGCGCCGCTGAAATATTGTGTCAAGTTGACTTCAGTATCCGGCTGCAAACAGTTACTACGCCGGGAAATCCTTTGTGGTCACGACTTTAGATGTAACATAAAATAATAGAAAGTAATGTTATGGCGTTTATCCATGTGTCCAGTGTTGGACTCGACTGGGCTGGGCTGTCGTGGCTATTCTGCTGCCAGCAGGTAACTGTTGACTAGTGGCCATAAGGCCTCTGGTTAAATAGTGTGTGATTTTGGCGCCAAGTCAGCAGCAGCTAATGGGAAAAGTCTTTCAAAGAGTACGTTCTGAGTAATGTATAAATCAATACATAGTCTGATAATAAAAATATATAAATAGAATTTAGAAGTATAATAAAAAAGGGTTAATATAAAAATGCTGTGCATTAAAAAATGCATAAGGAATATAATCAGCAGGTGAGATTTAATCAATGGTATTAGTCTGCAAACGAAAGGCTATGATAATCAATATATATACTAATGTGGGTAAAACATACGCAGACCTAACCTTATTACGAGGCGCGTCCAGAAAGTAAGTTCCGTTTGGTTATATAAAACGAACGGGTACAGATACAGAAAAAAAATATTGATTGTATTAAAATCTACAACTGTTAAACTACTTTTCTACATAGCTTCCGAAATTTTGTAGGCAATTGTCATAGCATGGCACAAGGTTTTGTGTGCAATTTTCATAGAATGTAGCCGCCTGTGTATTCAACCATGTGGTAACAGGTTCTTTCAGCTATTCATCATCGTTGAAGTGTTGTCCACCAAGGAAAGATATTAGGTGTAAGAAGAGGATTACTGTCAAAAGATTTTTTTTCCACGATAATGTCTGACCTCACACACCGAATGTGACCAACCAATTCTTACGTAAATTTCAATGGGACCTGTTTGATCATCCCCCATAAAGCTCGGACCTCTCTCCTAGCAACTTTCATCTCTTCTTACACCTAAAATCTGTCGTTGGTGGTCAACACTTCAACCATGATAAAGAGCTGTTACCACATGGTTGAATACACAGGCGGCAACCTTCTGGTATGGATGCATGCAAAAACTTGCGGCACGCTATGGCAAGTGCCTATAAAATTTCGGCAGTTATGTGAAAAGTATTTTAAGAGTTGTAGAATTTTGTGCAATAAAAATTTCTTCTGTATCTGTGTACAATTTTATTTTATTACCAACCGGAACTTACTTTATGAACGCGCCTCGTATTTTAAAGTACTGAATAATTATAAATTAAGTCATATTTTTTATGGAGCAATGCCATCTTGTGGGTCATTAGATATGACGCCGTTACCATGGTAAAGGGAAGGTCAAAGATGTCAGCAATTGGTGACGCCGTTGTCATGCCAACACAGAAGTTAAAACGATGGGTTGGTAGTCAAAGATGTGTGTAGAAGGTCGCCAACTGTCGTCATGGTTATGCAAATACATCAATGTGCAAAGTGAAGGTGGTTAAGACATATTTTTCTGAGTGCATGGCATTCGAAAAACGATAAAATTAAAAAAATGACAGTCATGTATACATCCCTTGGTAAAATACTAATGTAACGTTATAATTTAATATAATAAGTTTAGGTCTGCATATATTTTAGCCACATTAGCATATATATTGTTTATAATAGCCTTTCGTTTGCAGACTAATACCATTGATTAAACATCACCTGCTGATTATATTCGTTATGCATTTTTTAATACACATCATTTTTATATTATCCTTATTTTATTATACTTCTTAATTATATTTATATATTTTTATTATCAAACTATGTATTAATGTATACATTACTCAGAACGTACTCTCTGTAAGCCTTTTCCCATCGGCTGCTGCTGACTTGGAGACAAAATCGTACGCTATTTAACCAGAGGCCTGCTGGCAGCAGAAAAGCCCCGGACAGCCCAGCCCAGACCTAGAGACACCCTTCATTAACCTGACACGTTCCACCATATAACGAAGTGGCGTATTCATTATCTATGGAATAAATATTAATGTAATCAAAATATCCACGGGTGTACTGCCGGTCTATAGTGTCCAACGGGCACAATATTTCGGCGATCATACATGTCGCCATCATCAGGTGAACTGACGGACTGAGCTCCTGGAAACACGCCGGCAAGGAGATCCGCACGCTACGGCTGCTCGAAGGGAACTGGGTTCTAGCCCGGTAGCGGGCAATTTAAATACCCTCGGCCCGCGGAGCGACCCCTCCGTCGTCCGCGCCCCGCGCCGCGGCCACGCAGTGGAACCGATTGCGACGGCGTCTGAGATGACGTCGATGTGATGGCTCTGTCCGCCGTGGTCGTCACTTCGTTGCGTTTGTTAGATTTACTCTTAATTAACCCAATCGCTGGTTCCCAAGCTTTGCAAAGATTATAGCCACAGTCACGGTTTGTGAGGTCGTCACTTGTGCGAATTTCAATGGCCTCTCTAACGACGCAGTCCCAGTATCTCGACGTCTGTACCAGAATCCTAGTGCGTTCATACTCCATCGCATGATTCTCTGACAAACAATGTTCAGCGACCGCCGACTTGCTCGGGTACATCAATCGTGTGTGCCTCTGGTGTTCAACGCATCGATCCTCGACGGTACGCATCGTCTGTCCGATACTTGACTTTCCACACTGACGCGTAATCTGGTACACGCCGGCCTTCCTCAAACCGAGATCATCTTTAGCGCTCCCCACCAATGCACGAATTTTATTCGGCGGACGAAAAACAGTTCCAACGAGGGTTTTTTTTTTTTTTTTTTTTTTTTTTTTTTTTTTTTTTTTTTTTTAAATGCGGGCGATCTTCCCCGAGAGTGCGTCGGTATATGGAACGAACGCAGTGCCTACATACTCCCTCGTGTTTTCACCCGTTTCCACAGGTTGTGTTGTAGTTGTTGGGCGGAGAGCCCGCTGAATCTGCCACTCTGAGTACCCATTTATTTGAAATACAGTTCTCAGGTGTTCCAATTCCTGGAGTAGACTCTCTGCGTCGGAGATAGTGCACGCCCTATGTACTAGAGTTTTAGGTACCCCATTCCTCTGTGAAGAGTGGTGACAGCTGTCTGCGTGTAAATACAGATCAGTGTGCGTTGTCTTCCGATATACACTATGACCCAGGGTGCCATCAGCTCTTCTCTTGACCAAGACGTCAAGGAACGGCAATTTACCCTCAGTTTCATAGTGAATTTGATGTTGGGTGTATGGAGTTCAGATGTGTAAGGAAGTCAAAGAGTTTATCCATACCATGTGGCCAGATGACGGAAGTGTCGTCCACGTAACGGAAAAAGCAAGTAGGTTTCCATTGAGATGATACCAGGGCTTCCTCCTCGAAATTCTCCATGTACCAATTTGCGACCACAGGGGAGAGTGGGCTACCTACGGCGACTCCCTCCTTTTGTTCGTAGTATTCACCATTGGAAAGAAAATACGTGGAGGTCAAGACATGCCTAAAAAGTTCGGTGGTCTTCTCGTCAAATTTCTGACCAATCAAAGCTAGTGACTCTCGAAGGGGCACCCTCATAAACAACGAAACGACGTCAAAACTCACCATGATATCTGACTCATCCAGCCTGAAGTTGTTAAGGCGTTTAACAAAATCCACGGAATTACGGATGTGATGAAGGCATTTACCCACATAAGGACTTAATATTCTCGTCAAATATTTGGCCAACAAATATGTAGGTGATCTGATGTTACTGACAACGGGACGTAACGGCACCCCATCTTTGTGAACCTTAGGGAGTCCATGTATAGCTTATGGGACTTAACTACGGGGTCATCAGTCCCTTAAAAACTACTTATGATCTAGCTAATCCTAAGGACGGCACAAATATCCAAGCCCGTGGGGGGATTCGAACTCCCGACCGTAGTGGACGTGCAGACCGTGACTGTAGCGCCTCAGTCGCCTCGGCCAACATGGCCGGCGATCCGGGTATGTTATAGGCACTGCAGGAGGTGGGTAAACGGGATAAGGTCGTATACGATCCGCGTGGTGGACAGCAGTCAGATTTATTAAGTAGGTTTTGAATTGATCGAGGACCTAGATATAGAAGAGGCGAAAGGACTTTTTTGTAATATATTTATATAATACATATGTATTATTGGTTGCTATGTTCTACAAAATATGATTAAAAACACAATCCTCTGCAGACATAATTTACATTTACATACCACCGCAGTGTAAGGTATTTGTGAAAGTTTATGTCTGACACTCGAAACGACAGTAACGCCCCTATCGAAGAAAGAGTCAATCTTTGCGGCACTATGAACACGGTAACGGAAGCGACGCTAGCACTCCAAGCGACAGCGTTGCTGTTACAGAGGAATCACGTGATACAAACGTTTGGCTCTTTCACTACTCGGTGAACACCTGGTCGGGCATAACGCCCCTATCGAAGAAAGAGTCAATCTTTGCGGCACTATGAACACGGTAACGGAAGCGACGCTAGCACTCCAAGCGACAGCGTTGCTGTTACAGAGGAATCACGTGATACAAACGTTTGGCTCTTTCACTACTCGGTGAACACCTGGTCGGGCATAACGCCCCTATCGAAGAAAGAGTCAATCTTTGCGGCACTATGAACACGGTAACGGAAGCGACGCTAGCACTCCAAGCGACAGCGTTGCTGTTACAGAGGAATCACGTGATACAAACGTTTGGCTCTTTCACTACTCGGTGAACACCTGGTCGGGCATAACGCCCCTATCGAAGAAAGAGTCAATCTTTGCGGCACTATGAACACGGTAACGGAAGCGACGCTAGCACTCCAAACGACAGCGTTGCTGTTACAGAGGAATCACGTGATACAAACGTTTGGCTCTTTCACTACTCGGTGAACACCTGGTCGGGCCGTGCACTTCACTTTTTTGGGCGGTCCGGTGTGTGACATTGTTTATCCACACTGTCTCGGTTCTGCGAAAGTCGTGTACGAACATGTGTTTTTATTCTGCATGCATACAGGTGGGGCCTCAAAATTTCAGACAGCCTCTTATGTACTTTGACACTGTATGGACTTTGATTCAAAATTCTCAGGTCCTCCACAACTCGAAGCTCCGGAGATGTGTAGACCCTCCGTGAGGAGAGATTTGACTGAAATGAAAATATGATGGCGCCAAGTTACACAGTTGAAACTACTCGGTAATAGAAGCAAAAATTTCCTAAGAACCATGGGTCCGCAAACAAGCCGCATGCGAAATAATTACTAATATATAGTTGCATGCCGCCTCTGGGGTTATTGTAAACATCGTCCTAGTTAATACACATTAATTTTTAAATTAGTCTTTACTATCTTCCAGGATTGCTTGAGGATGTTCCCCTTCAGCAACGTCAGAGTATGTGGTACGTGCATGATGGAGCTTCGCCACGTGAGACCCTGTGAGACGGCATTTAATGCACAGTAATAGATCACGGGTAGATAGGTGATGGACCACATTTGGTGTCATTTAAGCGGTATTTTTGGCCAGGAGATCGCTGGGATTGTCTGTCTGCCATAATTTCTTGGCGTTAAATGTTTTCCTCGAAGTGATCGTTCTTTAGCACCACCCAGCGGACACGTGTAGCTTGAGGACTGCTACGGACGCATGAAGCTGAGGAGCAGGAACAACATACTGTGCAAATTATGTGGTATTAGTTGGGGATCTTCTGCGGACATGCTGCGAAATTCAGCCCTTGGACTCGCCTATTCGGCTGCAGAATATTGTGCACCTTTGTGGAATAGCACCCACACTCAGAAAGTCGACACACAGCTGCACGAGACCATGCGCATTATCAGTGGGTCAATCCGATCTACTCCCGCTTACTGGCTGCCGGTACTGAGTCACATCCCACCCCAGATGCCAGAAGGAAGTGCGCCATCATGCGCGAATATCATAAGATCCTGGGTAATCCTCAGCTACCACTGCTAAAAGATGTATCCCTCGCCGAACGGAAAAGGCTGAGTTCTAGACATCCTCCGATGGTCACACTCAACGACCTTTCGGTAAGCAAGTTTGATGTCCTAGTAATGGACTCAATAATGGCGACAAAACTGCCCTTCACAGTGCCGAAACCTGCCCTGCATCGAGGAAAAGCCACCAGGGATCCGTCAACCCCGCATAGTGTGGACAATCCTCAACCGAATACGCAGCAGACATGGGAGATGTACAGATGCTCTCCAGAAATGGGGAAAATACTCTCCCCAGAATGTGACTGTGGCACGGAGAGGCAACCTGTACAACATATTTTGGAAGACTACAGAAACGGCGCATTCTGTGGATCTTTCAGTGACTTTCTATTTGGACTACTCATTCTATGAAATATATAAAAATTATGAACGTTTGTTTATACATAAATAACGTCAAAACTGTTATATAATTATCAGGTGGTGGACCTATACCTTGGCATCCATAGTCACCTGATCTAAATCCTTAGAATTTTTGTGTCTGGGATCACCAGAAAAGCGAAGTGTGCAGCACACCCAACTGGAGCGGAGAGTTGTACATGATGGTCAAGAATTCCGCAATGACTCAGGGGTTTTCGAAATAATTAGAGCACAGTATTGCATCCAGATGCAAGGAAGACACCGAACACCTCCTTTAACAGGTAATCCACACGTGAAGAGTGAACTAAATGCGTTGTAAAACCTAATAGTAAAGTCTAAATGTGTAATTATGTTTACAAATCTGAAGTAAATCCAATGTAAACCTGAATACTATAGTTTAAATTTGAAATTAATGTGTACGAACTAGGACGATGTTTACAATGACGTCAGTGGCGGGTTCGTATTTATCTCGGAAACGACTCGTTTCCGGAACCATATATACTAGGACTTACTGCTTCTATTATCGTATCCTTTCAACCATGCAAGTATGCGCCATGCTTTTTTGATACATTATGTATATGTTATAGTGGATGTGGATGGTATACCTTCCCTAGTGTTTGTGTACCATCACTGAAACGGCCAGAGGATGCGTACCGTAAACTGAGAAATACACATGGACAGGTGAATGTGTACCATCACTGACCCCAGCTAGTGGATGTAGGAACAGATTGGGCAAAGCATACAGCAGATGCGTTTTAGACGTAACTGGGGTAGTGGCTGGAGAAGTAATTTTATGTGATATGACTGTTTTGTTTTTGGAGTAGCATTAATTTTATATGATACAACTATGTTTGCGAACTGTAATTCCTAAAATAAAGCTAACAAAAATGACTACGTTTTGCTGTTGCTATCATGGTTCACATTCCCTGCCTCTTCACAGTGAAGATGTACTTTCACTAGCGATTGTGCGCGATCCGTTGTGAATGTGTATTGTCCAGTAATGGCTCAAGGCATTAGAATGAATGTAGTTGTCATCATTTGGTTGTTGTTATGTCATAGAGTAGAGCATCTATTGTGGACCAGAGGGAATGAATGAATGTACGCTTTTCTTGAGTGTTGTTTAGTTTTTATTTCAATTTCATCAGTTTCCACTCCCTTTCTACAATCTGAAAATTGTTCTTGACAGCAAAAATAAAGCGATGGAGATCACGCTGCTAACAATCTTCAGTACACTGATCAACATCTCACAGTTCCCTGATTGCTGAAAGAAAATATCTATATTTATTCCAGAGGGATGTGAAACACGGTGATTAAACTGAATTTTCAGGTATATCCCACAAAAATTTTTAATTAATAACTTACAAACTTTGGGTTGTAGAATTTTTAACTGAATCCTCGAGTAGGTAGGGGATGCTCGTCTATATTCTAATCTGTTGTACAATTAATATTGGTATAAGTTTGTCATTATTTGTCACAACTTTAGTACTGAAATTATACGCTTGGATGTAAAATATAACAAGTACATAATCTACAACAACAACACTTTCTATTTCTATCTTTTAGATGCAAAATAATCTTCTCGACAGCTTCAGTAAGTGATTAAATTTTTATTTGAAAGCAAATTTTGGTTGTTTTAGATAATTGTCCATAATCTGAGGTTTATAGGTCTAATACTTTGCCCAATAAAAATTTTTGAAAACCCATTTTTACGTACACTATAAAACATGTCTCCATGAAATTTTCCATGTACCAGTTAGTCACAGTGAATTTTGCAAAGTGCTTCATTCAAACATTTTAGGTTTTACAATGTTTGGGAACAGATGGGGCTCAGCACACAACAGGTGTGGCTTTCATCTCGCTGGGCGAGGGGATGGGGAAGCACCGAGAAAGCTGCAGCTACCGCTGTGTGCTATACAGCAACTAGAGTTGGGCAACACGATTGCTTTTTAAGAATCGATTCTTGCGATTCAATCCCACATTGTGAATCGATTCCTACGATTCGTTCACGATTCTTTAGTCTGCATTGGCACGATTCTTACTTCTACATCTTGCTCATAGATGGCAATACATGTCTGTATCATGGATGTTGGAATCTAAAGCTTCTGCATCTGTTCGTACGATTCGTTCACGATTCTTTCTGGTCTGCTACGGCACGAATCTTACAGAATGCCGAAAAGGTGAAAATATGGATATCGGATTTTTTAAATATTTATGGTGCGTAAATTTCAGAATTACAATAATAATGAGGCAAAGCCATTCAATTCAGCTCTCAATAATTCTGGGGCAAATAGTCTTTGAACTTTTGCTAGCGGTTATAAATACATGTTTTTATATTTATATTTTTATGTATTTTTGCGGCCATCATAGCTCATTTAGTAGTGTTGTAGGTTTAGTGAACGTAGGTCACTAATTTCGAATCCTGCTGTAACCTTATAATTTTTTTCGCTCTGTTTGAAAATTTCGGCCATTTAAATATAAATTTAATTAAATCTATGATAATTAATACACATCTAATCATTATAAAATACTTGTTATGTAAAATCAATTAGTTTAAGGAAATAAACATTAAAAATAAAAATCCGTCTCTAAATATTAAATTTATTTCGAGATACAAGGAATTCGCGTTTATTGAAATGTTTCTTTATTGTGAAATCGGGTTCTTTCAGGAAAGCTGATAACGTAAAAACCAAAATGGTAAAAAAGATTTTTGAGATGGTTTTAAAAACATTTAAAATCGCGTTTTGATATAAAAAGAATATTTTTGTAAATTTAAGTTTTTACAAAAACTACAATATGTAGATGAACTCGGAAAGCCTAAACCTCTCTAAACACAAAATATAATCCGAATCGTTACAGCCGTTCCGGTATACGCGAAATATAAATGTGTAAAAATTGCTCGTTTAAATACATAATATGTAAACTGTTTAAATGACGTAAATTCGCATGTATTGGCAGCTGTGTATTTCGCTGCGTTTTGTTTCTGTCATCTGTAATTCGTGAATAGGCTAATAATTAACGGCTCACGATCTTCGTTCTGTGCTTCCTTTGTTCACACGATTTCTGGCTTTCGTAGTTATTCGGCACGATTCGACACTTGCTTTCGAATCGTGAATCGTTGGGTCTTGGAATCGTCACGAGACAGGCGATTCGTTTGAACGACGGTTCGTCCCCCACCCCCCTCTTGACTTCTCTCCATCATTCGGCACGATTCGGCATGATTCGGCAGTCGCCTTCGAATCAAGAATCGTTGGAACTAGAATCATCACGAGACAGACGATACTTTTGAAGGACGATTCGTGCGAATCACGAATCGATTCTTACGATTATTTATTTGTATTCGTTCAAATGAACGACTCATTCACGAATCGCCACAACTCTAATAGCAACGCTCGCTTTATGGCAGCCATGGTCCACATTCCCTGCTTCTTGGCAGTGAAGGTATACCTTCACCAGCGATGGTGCACAATCCCTAGTGAACGTGTACTGTTAAGGCCAAACTGGAAGCAATAATCCACATCGACTAGAAGGGCAAGTGATGGTGCACGGTCACTAGTGTATGTATACCTACACTGGAACTTCCACTCTCACTATAACATATGCAAGAGGAAGATGAAGACGTTGATACCTGGCCCTCAGTGCGTTTATGGGTGTTTTAGTACCTTTGTGTGCAAATGAGTTGCTGGCCGCAGTGCCAGACTGCACGCTGCAAGTATGCTCCCAGTGACGCCATCGGTGACAGCGCTGCTGCAGCGCACCGAGTGGGCGTGGCCGCGTGCGTCACAGCCAGGGAGGTGCGACGTCACAGAGCGTCCGGGAGAGCCGACCTACTGACCAGCGGGCAGCCCCAGGGGAGTCGTGGGGTCTGCCCTAGAGTCTGAACGACCCTGCGCTGCCTCCCTAACACACACACACACACACACACACACACACACACACACGCTGCCCAGAAAATTGGCTCAGCCCAAGCCGAGTCCACCGTCATCCCCTTTGCCACGCCCTTCTCACTATACGTATCCTCCAGCTCCTACCGCACAGAGCCCTTGCATAGCAGCGATCAACGCCCTAAAGCAGTACGAAACAATCGTTAGACGGTATCAAATAAAATGAGATATTCAGTTATCGTAGATGGGACTTAAACATTTTCTAGAGGTGTGCGACCATTATTAATTTAATTATGCAAATGAATAATCAAGCAGAAATCTCGAAAAGGAATTCCAGGGAGAGGAAATAAAAACCTTGTGATCTGTTGACGACATAGTAATTCTCTCAGAGACAGCAAAGAACTTGGAATAGCAGTTAAACGGGATGCACAGTGTCTTAATTACTTTACTTTCCGTGTACGGGCGAGAACATCTAAACTGTCTTCTTCCAAAACTCTGCAGCTTTAATGGCCTTGCCATTGCATAAAAGCAGGTCTTCCGTTGTGCAAACATGGACACATGAGTAAATCTTCATTAGTCTGTATGTTTCCGCATTCGCATAGATCATCTTTCGAATAGCCCCACTTAACCATATTTACTTTTCATAAAATGCACAATGTCTTGAAAATAATGTATAAGATGAACATTAACGAGTGTAAAACAAGTATAATGGAACGTAGTATCAGGAAATCAGGAATGCTGGAGGAATTAGATTCGGTAATGAGACAATAAAAGTAGTAGATGAGTTTTGTTATTTGGGTAGGAATATAACTCCTGATGGACGAAGTAAAGGAAATATAAAATGCAGAATGGCAACAGGAAGAAACGCGTTTCTAAAGAAGCGAAATCTATTCATATTCAATATTAATTTGAATGTAGCAACTCCTTTCTGAAAGCATTTGTCTGAACTGTAGCATTGTATGGGAGTGAAACGTGGACAATCAGGAGTTCAGACAAAAAGATGATAGAAGTATTTGAAATGTGGTGCTAAAAACGAATGATGAAGTCTAGATTAGAAGACCATGTAACTAATGAGGAGGTGCTCAACAGAACTGGTGAGAAGGGATAGGTTGGTGGGGCACATTATAAGACCTCAAGGGATCGTCAACTTACCATTAGGAGGAACTGTGTGGGGTAAAAGTCGTAGAGCAAGACCGACGGACGGATCCAGTAAGCAGATTACGAAGAATGTAGGTTGCCATTCTTATTATCAGATGAAGAGGCTTGCACAGGACAGAATAGAGTGGAGATCTTCATCGAACCAATCTGCGTACTGAAGACCACGAGAAACAACGAATTATTATGACTCTAAAATGTCGTAAAGGACACGAAAAAGGGTTCTGAAGATATATCTGAATAAATTTCTTTTTGCTTGACGAGTTTCGGACTCTGCCCATGTTAGCATGACCATAAGACAAATCTGTAGGCAATATGACACAAAAATGGTAAATTCAGAAGCACCATCACAACTGAAGGAAGTAGTTAAATAACAAACCTTTCCACGGATAGTGACCCTCTTTAGGTTTACTTTTTTATACTATTTTGGCTACAAATTTGTCCTATCGTCCTCCGAAGATGGGAAGAACCCATAACGCCTCATGGAATAAAAAGGCAATCAGATTTTAGAACGAAACTTTCACTCTGCAGCGGACTGTGTGCTGATAAGAAGTTTGGAAAGTAGAGGCGAGGTTCTGGCAGAAGTTGTCAGGACGGACAGTAAAACGTGCGGGGATAGCTCAATGCTCAACAATTAAACTAAGAACGAACATGATCAAACAACCGCAAAACCACGCTCCACCAGCATAACCAAAGGGAAAAAGTCGACAGAGGGCTTGCCCGCGAAAGACAAATGTTCGAGGTTGTAATTCAGATTCCGGCACACAATTTTAATCTGCTAGGAAGTTCCATTCCATGAATATTTTTCGGAACCTTTCATCCTTTTTAAAGTCATCTGTATAATTGATCTTCAGTGTTTTGGACATTGCGGCTGCTGTTTATCAGTTGGTTTTTTAAAATAGGAGCAACTATTTACAATTAAATTGAATTATTATAATCGGTTTACGGCACCTTATCCCTATATTCAGACATCTCTACATATAATTTTACAAACAATAATGATAAATTTTCGCTTAGTGTTTACGATGTAAAATATTTATTTAATAATAATCCATACCGAAATCTTCAAATGTTTGATAAGATTAGATTAGAACTTGTTTCATAAATCATGAGTACGACACTTCGTAATGATGTGGAGCGAGTTAGGTTAACCTAAGCTGTCTTTACAAATTATTACTTTGTTTAAATATTACATGACAACTATTTCCAAGTCTTTTGTGGCTGCATAATTCACCCCTTTCTGTGCCAAAGCTAGAAAAGTGAAGATCATACTTCCTCCTAATGTTGTAGTTACGTACACTGTTGTTTTTGAATTCGGTGGGATTGGTAATAAATTTCATAAATGAATATATATATATATATATATATATATATATATATATATATATATATATATATATATATATATATATATATATACTGTGAAGGTACTGTGAAGATCCCTAGCTCTTCAAATAAGTGCCTGCAGGATGATCTTGGATGGGCTCCAGCAATTATTCTGATTACACGCTTTTGTCCAATGAATACTTTTTTACTCAGTGATGAATTTCCCCAGAAAACGATGCCTTAAAAAAGCAGAGAATTAAAATAGGCATAGTAAGCTAATCTACTGAGATGTATATTACCAAACTTTGGATAAGTAGCTAAACTCAAACGTTTCAACAGATATTCAATGTGTTTTTTCTGGTTCAACCCCTCATCACTGCATACACATAAAATTTTTGAATATTCTATCTTTGGTACAGATTTCTGATCAACGTCTATGTTTATTAATGGTGTCATTCCATTTACTGTGTGCACTGTATTTTGTTGTTGTTATGGTCTTCAGTCCGGAGACTGGTTTGATGCAGCTCTCCACCCTACTCTATCCTGAGCAAGCCTTTTCATCTCCTCATACGAACGGCAACCCACATCCACTTGAATCTGCTTACTATACGCGTCTCTTGGTCTCCCTCTGCGATTTTTACTCCACACACTTCCCTCCAATGCTAAATTTACGATTCCCCGATGTCTAAGAATGTGTCCTACCAAGCGATCCCTCCTTTTAGTCAGGGTATGCCAAAAATTCCTTTTCTCACCAATTCTGTTCAGTACCTCTTCATTAGTTATGCTATCTACCCACCTAATCTTCAGCATTCTTCTGTAGCACCACATTTCAAAAGCCTCTATTTTTTTCCTGTCCGCACTGATTATCGTCCATGTTTCACTCCCGTACAAGGCAACACTCCACACAAATGCCTTCAGAAAAGGCTTCCTTACCCTTAAATTAATATTCGATGTTAGCAAATTTCGCTTTTTCAAAAATGCTTTTCTTTCCATTGCCATTCTGTATTTTATACCCTCTGTACTGCGACCATCGCATGTTATTTTACTACCCAAGTAACAAAACTCATCTACCACCTTCATTGTTTCGTTACCTAATCTAATTCCTCCAGCATCGCCCGACTTTCTAAGACCGCATTCCATTATTTTTGTTTTGCTCTTGTTAACGTTCATTTTATACGCTCTCTTCAACACACTGTCCATTCCATTCAACTGCTCTTCCAGGTCCTTTGCTGTCTCTGACAGACTTACAATGTCATCAGCAAAACGCAATGTTTTTATTTCTTCCCCCTGAACTTTAATCCCTATTCCAAATTTTTCCTTGCTTTCCTTCACCGCCTGCTTGATGTACAAATTGAATAGCATCGGAGAAAGGCTACAACCCTGTCTTACTCCCTTTCCAACTGATGCTTTCCTTTCATGCCCTTCGAGTCTAATAACTGCGGTATGGCTTTTGTACAAGTTGTAAATAACTCTCCTTTCCCTGTATTTTACCCCTGCTGACTTCAAAATTTGAAAGAGTGTATTCCAGTCAACATTGTCAAATGCTTTCTCCAAATCTACAAAAGCTAAAAATGTAGGTTTACCTTTCCTTAATCTATCTTCTAAGATAAGTCTGAGGGTATTTCGCCTGTCTCATACACCCTACACACCAGTTCAAATAGTCTTGTCATGGCTGGCTCTCCCAGAGACTTTAGTAGCTCTAAGGGTATGTCATCTACTCCTGGGATCTTGTTCCGACCTAGGTCTTTCAAGGCTCTGTCAAATTCATCTCTCAGTATAGTATCTCCTATTCCATCTTTATCTACTTCCTCCTCCCTTCCCACAACATCCAACAACATTCCTTTGTAGAGCTGCTCTATGTACTCTTTCCACCTTTCAGCTTTCCCTTCTTTGCTGAGAACTGGTTTCCCATCTGAGTTCTTGATATTCGTAGAGTTGCTTTTCTTGTCCCCAAAGGTCTCTTTTATTTTTCTGTAGGCAGTATCTACTCTTCCCCTTCTTATACATTTTTCTACAGATTTGCATTTGGCTTCTAGCCACTCCTGCTTAGCCATTTTGCACTTCCTGTCAATCTCATTTTTTAGTCGTCTGTACTCCATTTTGCCTGTTTCATTTACTGCATTTTTATATTTTCTCCTTTCATCAATTAAATTTAGTATTTCCTGTGATATCCAAAAATTTTTTGTAGGTCTTGCCTTTCGACCTATTTTGTCCTCTGCTGCCTTCACTATTTCATCTCTCAATGCTACCCATTCCTCTTCTACTGTTTTATTTCCCCCTGTTTCTGTCAATTGTTGCCTAAATCTCCCTCTGAAATTCTCCAGAACTTCACTTTCCTTCAATTTATCCAAGTCCCATCTCCTTACTTTCCTACCTTTCTGCAGTTTTTTCAGGTTCAGCCTACAGTTCATTACTAACAAGTTATGGCCAGAGTCTATATCTCCCCCTGGGTAGTCCTGCAGTTTATAACGTGGTTCCGGAATCTATGTCTTACCATTATAAAATTTATCTGATACATTCCGGTGTCTCCTGTTCTCTTCCACGTATACAACCTTCTTTTGTGATTCTTAGACCACGTGTTTGTTACCATTAAATCATGTTCCGTGCAAAATTCTACCTGACGACTTCCTCTTTCATTCCTCCTACCCAGTCGATATTCACCTATTATTTTTCCTCCTCTTCCTTTTCCTACTACCGAATTCCAGTCTCCCATCACAATTAAGTTTTCCTCTCCCTTAACTGTCTGAATAATTTCCTTTAGCTCCTCGTATATTTCTTCGATCTCCTCATCATCGGCTTAACTAGTTGGCATATAAACCTGTACTACTGTTTTCGGTGTTGGCTTCGTATCTATCTTGACAATGACGGTATCTGCATCGTTGAGGCACGCAAGCCACCCCACCTCGGCAATGTCTGTGGTTCATGGAGGTGGGCACTGTATTTTATCAAAATTTAATGATAGTCCATTTGCTGAGAACTACTTAATGATTTTCTGAATGACGTCATTTACAATTCTTTCAATTAGTTCTTGGTTGTCAGGTGTGATAATTATACTTGTATCATCAGCAAAAGGAACCAGCTCTGCTTCTTCATGAATATAGAATGGCAAGTCTTTAATATAGATACTAAGAACAGCAAAGGGCCTAAGATCAAACCTTTCTGATTGTTCCCCAGTTTGAGGAATGTGAACTACTTATGTCAGCTTTCTGCACTCTTCCTGTTAGGTATTATTTGAACCATTTGTACACTCAATTCATACCACAATAGTTTATCTGGAAGAATTCCATGATTTACACAATCAAAATCCTTGGATATATCAGAAAAAAATCCAAAAGGGTGATGTTCGGTTATTCAGGGCGTGTAATATTTCAATGGTGAAAATATACATAGCATTTTATGTTCAAAAGCCTTTCTGAAAACCAAACTAACATTTTGTTAGAACTTTACCTATGTGTAAAGCTACTCTAGCATACATTACTTTTCCAAGAATTTTGAATAAGGCTGTAGGAAGTGAGATTGGGCGGTAGTTGTTGACATCAGACGTATCCCCTTTTTTGTGCAGTGGTTTAACAAAAGCACATTTCAGTCTATCAGGAACAAAACTCTGCTTCCGAGAACTATTACATATGTGGCTAAGAATCCTACTTGTTTCTTGAGGACAAGCTTTTATTACCCTACTGGAAATACCATCAATTCCATGTGAGCTTATGCTCTTGAGAGTTTATTATTTTCTTAATTTCATAAGGAGAGGTGGGTGGAGTTTATATTTTATCAAATTGTGTAGGTACGGCCTGTTCCATTAACTGCCTAACTTCACCTAATGAACATTTAGATCCTATTTTCTCTAAATCATTTAAAATGTTTTCAATTTCTCGCATGTTAGTTGTAAACTTTTCATTCATTTTGATGGTATGCTGTCTCCATGTGCTCTTGGTTGCCCTGTTTCTTTGGTAATAACATTCCAAATTGTTTTAATTTGTTATCAGAGGTACTAATCTCAGATATGATGCATATGCTTCTGGAGTTTTTAATAACTTTTGTAAATGTAGCACAGTAGTTTTTTTTAATAATATTTGAGGGTTTCTGGATCCTTGCTCTTTCTTGCTGTTAAATAATTCCCTTTGTACAGCTACAGGACTAAACTGCAATGACCATCAATTACTAGACTCACAAACTACTTAAAATGACTTACGCTAAGGACAACACACCCACCCATGCCCTAGGGAGGACTCGAATATATGTTTTTTTATATTTAATAAATAAAAAGCTAGTGGCGACACTTAAATTTGATTTCATAAGTAGTTTATAAGCAAAATGATTTCATTAATTTACGAAAGCAATTTCACAGATGATATTTAAGTAGTATTATGAGTTTTCTCTCATCTCATTGGCTATTATTCTACATCACGAAGATGACGTGCTAAAGACGCGAAATTTAACCGACAGGAATAAAATGCTGTGATATGCGTATGATTAGCTTTTCAGAGCATTCGCACAAGTTTGGCGCCGGTGGCGACACCTACAATGAGTTGACATGAGGATAGTTTCCAACCGATTTATAATACACAAACATCATTTAACTGGCGCTGCCTTGTGAAACGTTGTTGTGATGTCTCGTGTAAGGAGGATAAATGCCTACCATCGCGTTCCCAACTTTGATAAAGGTCGGATTGTAGCCTAACGCGATTGCGGTTTATCGTATCACGCCACTGCTGCTCGCATTGTTCGCGATCCTTACTGTTATCAGAATATGGAATCTATGGGTTCAGGAGGGCAATACGGATCGCCGTGCTGGATCCCAACGGCCTCGTATCTCTAGCAGTCGAGATTACAGGCATCTTATCCGTATGGCTGTGTCGGATCATGCAGCCACGTCTCGATCCCTGAGTAAACAGATGGGGATGTTTGCAAGAGAACAACCATCTGCACGAACAGTTCGACATATGCAGCCGATTGGATTATCAGCTCGGAGACCATGGCTCCGGTTACCCTTGACACTGCATCACAGACAGCAATGCTTGCTATGGTGTACACAACGACGAACCTGAGTGCACGAATGGCTAAACGTCATCTTTTTCGATGAATCCAGGTTCTGTTTACAGTATCATGATGGTCGCAGCCGTGTTTGGCAACATCGCGGTGAACGCACATTGGAAGCGTGTATTCGTCATCGCCATACTAGCGTATCACCCGGCGTGATGGTATGGGATGCCATTGGTTACACGTCTCGGTCACCTGTTGTTCGCATCGACTGCACTTTGCACAGTGGCCGTTACGTTTCAGATATGTTACGATCCGTGGCTCTACCCTTCATTCGATCGCTGCTAAATCTTATATTTCAGGAGGATAATGCGCGACCGCATGTTGCAGGTCCTGTACGGGGCTTTCTGGATACGGAAAATGCTCGACTGCTGCCCAGGCCAGCACATTCTCCAGATCTTTTACAGAATGAGAACGTCGGGTCGATCGTGGCCGAGCAAATGGATCGTCATAATACGCCAGTCACTACTCTTGATGAGCTGTGGTATCACGGTTGGTGTTTCTACCAACCGTGTGTGGTATCGTGTTGAAGCTGCATCGGCATTTGTACCTGTACACGCCATCCAAGCTCTGTTTGACTCAGTGCCCAGGCGTATCAAGGCCGTTATCACGGCCAGAGGTGGTTGTTCTGGGTACTGATTTCTCAGGATCTATGCACCCAAATCGCGTGAAAATGTAATCACGTGTCATTTATAGTATATTTGTTCAATGAATACCCGTTTATCATCAGCATTTCTTCTTGGCGCGCCAATTTTAATGGCCACTAGTGTATTTATCTAAGCTTTTGATTCTTAGTCATACGCTATAATCCTTCAATTTTTACTGCTTACATCTGCTTTGACGATTTCCGATACCTTGCATAATCTTAATTCATCGTATATTTTTTGCAGATCACCTGGAGGCTTGAGTGGCTATTATTATTTATACCGCACTCTTATGAGTTAATGACGACGTGATAATGATTAGTCAATCACAAAGTACAAACTGCTGTTTATTATGTATCAGATGACATGAAGTTCACTTAGTTATCAAAATGAAGATTGAAAACTGTTGTATATGTGAATGTAATATCTTGACCACAGTCCAGATCTGCCATAATAAAGAAATATTTGTGACTGATTGTGGTTCATCCGCTAATAGAGTACTTACTTCAGGTACTTATTTGGAGCTTGTACCATGCAACACAAATGGCAAACACTTATGAGTACTAGTTCTGAATCCTTTAAAACGATCTTTATTGCCATGATCGCTTATTGCTTTTATATGACAAGTTTCTACTCGTTAAAGAGGCATTATCAAATCTTTAACGAGTTGAAACTAGTCATATAAAAGCAATAAGCGATCTGTGGCAATAAAGATCTAATAAAAGGATTAAGATCTATTACGTTAAAAGATCGTATCCTAGAAAAAATCCTGAATAATATGTCAGGTAATTATAATACTTACGAGTAAGGGTTTATTGTGGAGGCGAAACAGAGTAGTCAGTGCATTGGTGTGATTGGTGTTGGGGTCAGCGCAACTACCTAACAAGGAGACCCGGGATCGATTCCGGCTGGTTACACACTCTCGACTTTACCAATTCACAGTCAATGTCGTTCATTCCGTGAAACTGTTAGATGATTTTTAACTGGAGAATCTAAAATCTTCATGAGTGAGAGCACTCACAGAAAGAAAAGCCAGTGGCAGAAAGCTCCCTTACTGGCCGGCAATGCTCGCCCTCGGAGTTAAAAGCAGACAACAGCGGCACAGGAAGAACACGCGTTCGTGGTTGGGGAGCAGCCTCTCTGCGCTCCGGATTTAGCCCTCTCAGGCTGGCCTCCCACCGACGAGATGGAGGACGTTTCAAGAGGACACACACTCTGCAATGCAAATGCGCTACTCGAGGCCTCCTACTGCCGTTGCAGCGTGGCACGTAAAGGACGGCCACGGAGGCTGCCCGCCGACGAAATTAGAGGGGAAGACAGCAACAAGACACCATTAAATAGACCTACTACTTTTACGTTTGACTTTCACTGCACGCAAGAGGCAGTTTCCTTCATGCCAGTAGGAAATGGTGTTGTTGTTGTGGTCTACAATCCGGAGACTGGTTTGATGCATTTATCCACCCAACTCTATCATGATCAAGTCTCTTCATCTCCTAAGAACGGCAATCAACATCCGTATGAATCTGTCTACTGTATTCGTCTCTTGGTCTCCGATTTTTAACGCTCGCGATTCCCTACAATGCTAAAAACACGATTTCTTGAATATGAAAGTTTGCCAAAAATTCGTTTTCCCCCAGTTCTGTTTAATACCACTTAATAAGTGGTTAATCTTCAGCATTCTTCTGTAGCACCACATTTCATAAGTCTCAAACCACTTTCAGTCTGAACACTTTATCGCATATGTTTCACTCCTGTACAGCACACCACACAAATGCCTTCAGAGAAGACGTCCTTACGCTTAAATTAGTATTAGATTATAGCAAAATTATCTTCTTCAAAAATTCTTTTTTCCGATTAATATTCTGCGTTTCATATCCTCTGTAAAACAACCATCATAGGTCATTTTACTGCCAAAATATAAAAACGATCTACCTCCTTTATTGTTTCGTTACCTAATTTAATTCATTCAGCATCTCATGATTTTCTTAGACTACACTCCAATACCTTTATTTTGCTCTTGTTAATGTTCCTCTTATACCGTCAACACACTGTCCATTTCATTTCGCACTCTGCCGTTTAGTTTGCTGTCTCTAACAGAATTAAAATGTCATCGGCAAATCGCAATGTTTTTGAAACTTCCTGGCAGATTAAAATTGTGTGCCGGAACCGGGACTCGAACTTGGAACCTTTGCCATTCGCGGACAAGCGGTCTACCGACTGAGCTATCCCGACACGACTCACGGTGCCACCTCACAACTTTACTTCCGCCAGTACCTCGCCTCCTACTTTCCAACCTTCACAGAAGCTCTCCTGCGAAAACATGCAAGACTAGCACTCCTGGAAGAAAGGATATGGTGGAGACATGGCTTAGCTACAGCCTAAGGGATGTTTCCCGAATGAAACTTACACTCTGCAGCAGAGTGTGTGCTGATATGAAACTTCCTGGCAGATTAAAATTGTGTGCCGGAACCGAGACTCGAACCTTGTTTTTGTTTCTTCGTCCTGAACTTTAATTCATTCATCAAATTTCTCCTTGCTTTCCTTCACTGTTTCCTCAATGTACAAATTAAATAACACTGCAGCAAGGCTACAGTGTCTTATCCCCTTCCTAACCACTGTGTCCCTCACATGGCATTCAACTCTTATAACTGCTAAAATGCTGTCTGGTTCTTTTACAAGTTGTAACTTTCCCTTTCTCATGTTTTACCCCTGCTGATTTCAGAATATGAATGAGTCTATTTCAATGAGAAGCCGTCTCCAAATCTACAAAAACTAAAAAGGTAGGTTTGCCTTCTCTTGATCTATCTTCTAAAATAAGTCGTAAACTGAGTATTGCCTCCGATGTTCCCACATTTTTCCTAAATCCAAACTGATCTTCCACGACATAAACTTCCATCCGTATTTAAATAATTCGGGTAAAAATTTGCAGACATTACTTATTTCACACCTGCCTGCAGATGCTTTCCTTGGAATGGCGATTATCACATTTTTCTTAAAGTCTGTGGGTATTTCGCCTGTCTCATACATCTTACGCATCTGGTAAAATAGTGTTGTAATGTCTGGCTCTCCCGGAGACTTCAGAAGCTGTGACGGAATGTCGTTTACTTCAGGGGCCTTGTATCGTTTTAGGTGTTTCACAGCTCTGTGAAATTCTTATCTCAGTATAGTACCTCCTATTTCAATTTCATCTACTTTCATCTATTCTCTCGAAGTTGTGGGTGGGGGACCCACGTGAGCTGGGCATCGAACAGCATGCCCAAGAAGCGACGTGTGTCTTCAAAATGGAGTAGCTCGGCACCCAAATACAGTTCTGGGTCTGGGTGCACTTCTCGATGGTGACAAAAGTTAATAACCCGAGTTTTGGAGGCAGAGAACTGGAACCCATGGGCTAAGACCAACGAATGCGCCTTTTGAGTGGCTCCCTGCTGTCGCCTTCCAGCGACACCAATACTAGCGGAACTGTAATACATACAAAAGTCATCGGCATACAGTGAGAAGGACACCGATGACCCTACTGCCGCAGCAAGTATGTTGATTTCAATGAGAAATACCGGAACCCTAAGAACGGAGCCCTGTGGGACTCCATTCTCCTGGGTGCGTGGGGAGCTGAGGTGGGTACCTAACCTAACCCGAAAATTGCTAACTGAGAGCAAGTTCTGAATGAAAAGCGGAAGCAGTCCTCACATGCAGCAGCCATGCAGCGTAGCTAGATTATGGTAGCGCCAGGTAGTGTCATAAGCCTTTTGGAGATCGAAAGCAGTACGGATGGCCAAATCCAGCGGTACCAGATTGTCTAATGCAGAACGGCCTTGGCGGAAGCCCCCCGGTTGTGAGGGGAGTCCACGGTCTTCACGAACCCACATGTGCTGCCGACTCACGTTACGTTCGAGGAGCTTGCAAGGAACGTTTGTGAGGCTAATCGGGCGGTAACTGGATCAGCGCCATGTTTTATCACTGTGATGACGGTGTAGTCCCGCCATTGCGATGTAAAAACACCTACAACCCAGAGGCGACTGAACAGGGCGAGAAGTTGGTGTTGAAAGTCTTTTGACAGGTGGCGCAGGAACTGGTTGTGGATTCGATATGGCCCTGCAGTAGTATCGGGGCAAGCATTGAGGACACTCTGGAACTCCCCCTCAGTGAATGGGGCATTATACAGTTCCTGCCGACATGTGTGTATAGATAACTGCCTCCGCTCGACCTCTTCTTTGTGGGTGTGGAAGCCCGCATTGTAACCTGAAGTCGCAGAGTTACTGGCACAATGTGTTCAGCGATAGCAGATGGGTCCAGGCATATAGTACCCTGAACGTTCAAGCTGGGGATTCCTGCCTGTGGTCGGTACCCAAAAAGGCGCCGAACCTGTGGCTACAAACGGGGCGGAACGAGAACCGATGGTAGCGACATATCTCTTCCAACAGTACTGCTTACTCTGGCGTATCAGCCTCCGAACTTGTGCCCAGAGCCTTTTGAAAGCGATCAGGTGCACTATACAAGGGTGGTGCCAGTGGCGCTGGAGTGCTCGATGACGATCCTTGATGGCCTCAGCAATCTCTCGGGACCACCACAGGACCGATTTGCGCCGAATGGAACCACTGGTGCTCGGAACAGTTGCCTTAGCGGCGCAATCAATGGCCCTAGTGATATGATGAGCAGCCTGATCAATGTCATCCGGGATCGGGGTAGTGACCATAGCAGGCAAGGTGTAAGCAGACCAGTCAGCCCTACACAGACACCAACCGTGCAAGCGATCTGGAGGTTGAAACTGAAGAAGAGAGATATGGATAAGGAAGTGGTCACACCACATAGGTCATCATAAATCCCCAATTAAGCTGTGGTAGAAGGCTTGGGCTGCAGAGACAAAGATCAATAGCTGAGTATGTGCCATGCACCACACGGAAATGTGTGGGGGCACTGGTATTGAGAAGGCAGCAGTTCAGCTGTGCTATTAGAGCTTTGATGTCCCTACCACAACCTGAGATCTGAGAGCCACCCCACACGGAGTTCAGGGCACTGAAATCCCACAAAAGGAGGAATGTTGGGTCAGTTGTGCGATCAAGGTCTGCAGTAGACAGTGCCTCGTCCGGGGGAAGGTAGATTGGTAACGTTCTGTCGTGTCTGGATTCTCACAACCACTGCCTCGAGCGCTGTGTGAAGTGGCACTGGTTAACTGGGGACAGTGGAAAGAACGTATAGACAGACACCTCCGGATGCCCTGTCTTATTCTTTGCGGTTTTTATAGTAGCCCCTATACCCATGATGGGTTTCCTGTAGGGCTACACAGAGAGAGGGGTAGCTCGGCCAATTGGCGGAAGAAACCGCCACAGTTCCATTTCAGCACCACACTATCTCCAGACTTACAGGGCATATTTAAGGAGATAGCAGAGGGAGGTCCATAGGACTATTTGCAGTCAATGACTGAGGAGGCAGAGCCTCAACGTTTATTCGTTCCAAAGTCTTGGCAATTGCCATGTCTTCAGGGGACGCGAGGATCTCCACCACGTCCTCAGAAGCAGACTGTTGTTGTGGTGGCATTGTAGGCACCCGTGATTCTTTTGTTTTACTCCTGCTTTTTTCGCTGATTCTTCGGTTTCTCGCGCTGGGAGGGCTTGGCTGATTCAGGGGACTGAGGTTGCCCTTGAGGCCCTACGACGAGCTTTGGGAGGCACCTTGTGCCACTCACTGATGTCCACTGAGCCTGTGGGAGAAATCGAGAGAAAGGGGTTTCAAGCAATCCCTTCCTCGCGAGAGGAGCCAGAGCAGGCTGTTGTTGCTCTGGCTCATATGTGGGGACCGATCGGTCTGTTGGTTGGAGGGTTTTTGCTTCCAAGGTAGGGGCTTTGCAAGCAACATAGTGAGATGTACCCCATACCACCCCATAGCTCACCGTTCCAATTTCTTTTGGTTCGTCATCTGGCTGCAAAAGGCGGTCCCTATGCAAAATAATACCCTGTACAATTTTCAGTTTGTCACAGGCGAGCAATGCCCGTGACTGTGCGGAGGATGACTTAGTTATTAAAACTGCATCTTCGACACGCCGTCTACTTCTTCGAAGTTGTCTTCCAAGTTCTGGACAAAAAAGAGAGGCTTTATACAACTGAGGTGTGGCAGGTTCATCAGTGGTTGCTCGCTACTGAGTATTCGACCTCAACAGCCATGCATTTCCTCGGCACGTAGCACACCTTGAGAATGAGATTTTTGTTATAGAGGTTTGTACCGTCCTCACGACGCAGGCGTTTAAGCCAAGATCCCCGGGCTCTGAAACGTAGAACGTTCCACCGTCGCGCCGAAAAATGGTAGTTGAAGCATGCACAGAGCTTACGGTGTAGCAGACTGTTGGCGTGACACAGTCCACGGCTCAGGATCCCAGGTTCTCCAACACCGTTCTCAGAAAATTAATGCTGAGCCCCTGAGGGACAGCATCCTTACATAGTGGTAAACCACACTATTTTTCTATAACAATTCGCAGTAGTGTCCGAATCGACCACTCTTAAGTTAGGGCTGAGTGGGTGATTTGTAAGGAATGAGACGGGAACACCAGGGCTACTACATAGCAAGGGGGTTATTATATTCACGGCACATTGTAACATTTTAGTCATTTGTAAATATACGCAAAGCATATTCTATACATCAGAGCAAAAATTTTTAAATCAAATTGAAATAAATAAAATTATTTTAATACAAAAAGACTAAGTGGGCCAAAGCACCCCAAATTATAACAGTCTTTTGTCTATAAAAATTAGTATACATAAACCAGAAGTTGGGTTTCTCTCTCTGTAAGTTCAGCTGTCTTTAAGTTCAGACTTCTATGAGTCTAGCTATGTGTAAGGCTCGGTGATAGGCTGTCATCTATCTTGTGTAACTCGGCTTCCCGAGTTCAGAATTCTTCATATCGATTTGAACAGTTATAGCTATCGAGAATAGAATGTTATTTTGATAGCGAAAATTCCGTTAGAAGGATAATAAGATAATTATTATTATAGAAAGTTATCAGGTATAGATTACGGACTGTAAATAGAATCTGAGATTTGTATATGAAAGAAGATAATGAATGAGAAGAATTCATTTTCGAGATTATTTTCAGTATTTAAAGTGTAATATCTGTGAACTACGTAATGTGGAAACATATTCAAGATACGTAGAAAAATGATTTTAAGACATTCATTTAATATCCCTTTAATATCATATGTGAAGTATTTGGAAGTTGGTGAATTAAAAATAATATCTATGCGCTCAAAAGGGTCTCATGCTTGGCCTAAACAGGATTGATAGCCCTGAGGTTTCAGTGGATAGAATAACATTTGCATTAATTAATTGTGATGGCAATATCAGACTTGAGACTGTGAAATTAACTGTTTCGTAATAGGATTCCATTCAAATAGAAGTAAGCGTATACCAGTATCCAGCATGTCATTTTGTGTCATAAATCAAGCCCTTAAGATGAAAGTATATTCAGGTTCATGATTAACATCGCGAACACTAGGACGACAAATTGACAAAAATAGAAGTCACAAGATTGGACCAAATGGATAAACTAATTATTGCATAGAATACCGTGCTAATATAGACGACAGAAATATCTTACGTAAGAATAAGAGTATCAATCAACCAAAAAATAAATCTCAAGCCTCAGGTTGCTTTCCATGGTTTGCGCTCCACGACTGTGATATGTTTCCAATTCTCTGAAAATTTTCAGCTATCAGTCGATTTTTTTAAACATTCTTTATTGGCAAATCATGATTTCGGCCAGTAACTGGACATTATCTATGCATTTGTTTAACTGTAGATGTTATTAATATGGAATATTCACACCACGCCAAGTATGGCAACTGGAAATCTTTGCCCCTTTGCCAAGTTGTCATATTTGGCGTGGTGTGAGTTTTTTTATATTAATAACATCTACAGTTAAACACATGCATTGATAATGGCCAGTTACTGGCCGAAATCATGATTTGCTAATAAAGAATTTTAAAAAAGATCGACTGATAGCTGAAAATTATCAGACTATTGGAAACCTCAAGCCTGTTATAAAATTGGCGCCCTGGAACGTGGGGCACGAACGAAGATTATATAAGGCGCGTCCAGAAAGTTAGTTCCGTTTGGTTACATAAAACGAACGGGTACAGATACAGAAAAAATATTGATTGTAAAAAAATCTACAACTGTTAAACTACTTTTCTACATAGCTTCCGAAATTTTGTAGGCAATTGTCATAGCATGGCACATGGTTTTGTGTGCCTTTTTCATAGAATGTTGCCGCCTGTGTATTCAAGCATGTGGTAACATGTTCTTTCAGCTCGTCATCATCGTTGACATCGCCTGACATCGAAGGATGGAGGCGATCTGCATTCATTAATTTTCTTCGAAAGGAAAACTCAAAGATCGCAGTATCTTTAATTATTTTATTGACGTCCAGTTTCGATGGACTATGCCGTCATTATACGGTCGAATAAATTCTACAAACGTAGGTTAAACAGTAACTGCAACATTTCCCTAAGTCAGATTTTAGGTGTAAGAAGAGGATTACTGTCAAGAGATTTGTTTTCCACGATAATGCCTGACCTCACACACCGAATGTGACCAAACAATTCTTTGAAAATTTCAATGGGACCTGTTTGATGATCCTCCATACAGCTCGGACCTCTCTCCTAGCAACTTTCATCTCTTCTTACACCTAAAATCTGTCCGTGGTGGTCAACACTTCAACGCTGATAAAGAGCTGTTACCACATGGTTGAATACACAGACGGCAACCTTCTGTGAAGGATGCATGCAAAAACTTGTGGCACACTATGACAAGTGCCTACAAAATTTCTACAGTTATGTGGAAAAGTAGTTTGTGAGTTGTAGAATTTTGTGCAATAAAAATTTCTTCTGTATCTGTGTACAATTTCATTTTATTACCAAACGGAACTTACTTTCTGGACCCGCCTCGTATATATATATATATTGAGAAGACAGAGGAACAGACCGTCAAGAGATTATATCTGAAAGATCTACGAAGAATCTGTTGCTGCTATTACTATTGGAAGCTGGAGATCAAGAGTGATACGTATAATATGATCGAGATTGCCTGTTACGAACTAATCTGGAGAATTTTGATGTACTGGATGATTGGGAATGTGTTGCTGCGACGTGTCGAACTGTTACAGTAGGATGATGAAGACCTAGATGTCGAGCGCCAACAACCCCCTATCCTGTCCTGTTGCAGTAGTATAAAAGATGATTATAAAAATTTTCAAATTGTGAAATATTTAGTAGACCTAGATTTTATTTAGTGTATTTTTGTGTTATATGTATGTACTAACCTGTTCATTTATTTCGTTTCATGCAAAATAATATTAATAGTTGTTCTGAGTATCGTGTGATAAAATCCACTCATTGATCTCAAATTTATGAACATAAAAATTGCGCATTTCTGTCCTTGGAATTACGAATATTCAAGATGAAGACATCATTTTTATTCCACATTTTGCCTTGCAGTATTTCGAATTTCTAATAGCATCTGTATTTTGCATTTTTTAGACGGTATTATATAAGAAATAAAGGCCTTAGAAAGGAAATTAGTACCAGTCGCACAAGGCAAAATATATTTCTATTGTACTTTTGTAGTAACGTGAAATAATCAGAATCTACAGTATATGTACATTCTTTAAGGTTGGGAAGTGATTGGGAAACATTTTCTCCGCTGAAAACATTACCCTTGCGAGTGAAGCGGAGTGAAATTTATTATCTGTGTTTAGGTGTAGTGTTGACGCCAACAAAAGTATGGATAGGCGTACATGTAAAACAGAGATGGAATCGGTAGACAGGATAGTTACCCGTTCTCAAGACAATTTTAAATGTAATGAATTAATTAGATAAAATATGTTTTTCAGAACCAGAAATGAATGCATAGACGGAACGCAGTGTACAATCACAACCCACAGGAAAAGTTACTGTAGAACCAAGCACATGACAGATTCATAAATAACGACGGAACCGCCGTGTATACAAGTTTTGAAACCCGACAGTAATACATCGGCAGTTGTAGATCAATTTGCGATAATTTTACAAAAACTATATGAAGAAACTAAACTAATTAATAAATCTTAGTCAAGAGAAACAAAATAAAAAATTGGATGAACACTGCAAACGAGAAGAGGAACAGTTTCAACGAATAGATGAACAGTTTAACCGTCAGGAATAAACCATTAAGGAAATTCAGTTAGAAAACCGTAAAAATTATGATCTTTTGAAACAACGCTTGAATGGACAAATCAAAGAACATAAACAATTAAAACAAGAACATAACACAACAGCTAATGTAAGATGTGAAATAGAAGAACGAGAGACTCTTCGTGATCTAATAACTAATCATTTAACCTTATAATTTAAAAATTTACGATCGGACGTGGAAGAAATTAAAACAACTTTCGACGAATGTCCGCAGTAAGTAGAAGAATTAGAAATTGATTTTACAAAAATTAAGGACATTCAGAACACAGCTCAGCCTGCAATAGACGAATTTAGTACTAGGTAAGATGGCTGTATTAGTATGTGATAGATAGTAAATCTATTTATGGGAATTGTTTGTCACAAGTACAGAATTTACAAATAAATGTTAACGAAAAATAAACAACTTATTGCAAGAATGTACTAAAAGAATTAACAGTAAAGTACAGCATTGACTCACGTATCAAGATACGGCTGTGCAACAGAAATTTGAAAGTCAGATGCACTCAAGTCTAAATAAAACAACTAATAATAATAACAAACACTATGCAAGCAGATATATCAGAATATGTTCATTCAAAACCTTGTACCAGTAGTAAATTTATTTTTACAGAAGTGTACCAATCAATCTAGACAAGGAATACGCAACAATACCAACGTGGCAGACATGCAGAACCAGCTCCAACCATTTATGAAGTGAAGGATCCTAATGCGGGTACCGAGAGATATCAACAAGCTACCGGATCTAAAACTGCAGGATTTCATTGCCGCGCAGTTCAGTCACGTGTAACTACCGATAAACATGTCAGCATGGATAAGGAAATTTCTCATGTTCGGAACGCGATCAGAAAATACTTCAGACAATTCCAGATATATTATTCAGAAAATGACGAACCACATACAATAATGTTCATTGGAAGCTTTCGAAATATATTCCCTCACAACTGGGACGATTACAGTAGACTAGTTGACCCAGGCGAATAATTCACACTCTAAAAAAAAAGTTCAAATGTTTGTAAATCTATCGGACTCAACTGCGTGGTCATTAGTCCATAGCTTGCAAAATACTTAAACGAAGGTAAACTCTCGTAAGTATAACTCACACACCCATGCCCGAGTGGGGGACTCGAATCCCCGACGGCAATCGACCGCACGCACCACAGCACGGCGCCACAGTATGCACGGATAATCCGCCGCGGCTTCGCACTTTATCCTGATCAGTCACCGATAAGTACGATAGTAACGGAGAAAAGGTAAATGCACGTACATGTGAAAAAAATATAACGACCTTTGTATAGTTGTAAAAATTTTAGTCTCATTGTAAGAAAATTCATACAATTAAATACAATATGATTAATTGTGAAACATTATAAAAAATCAGATATTGACTTTTTCATGTTTATTTTATTTTTTGAAAACTTGTTTATTGTACAAAACTTCTTTGAAAAAATGTTAGTGATTATAATGTGATTTTAGCGTAAACATCACTCGTGAAGAAGCCACGTATAACTGTCCACGGGAAAAACAGGTTCTAGTAAACATAATCCTGCCCTTGAAGCTTCTGACCTTGTGATTTATTTATGGTCATAGCGGAGGCTTCTTTTATTGGGAATTGTCTAAATGATTTGGAAAGGCATGGTTGTATCAGAAGTTGTGAGATTATTGCGGAGTATTAGCAGAGCAATGAATGAAGCAGTGGGGATGTACTCGTCTGAGTGAGTCACCACTAATCTTGCATCTTTAATTAATCCGTGATTAGCGTTAGGATTTCTAATTAGCATAATTATACACGACGCGGTGGCTGATGGGAGCATTTACGATCGTCCGCCGGGTATCGACTTAGATGATACGAACAGTACAATTTTTTTTTCAAAATTAATTTTTTTTGGAAACAATAACTTTATAAACTATGTGTGTATTTTTCGTCATTAGTGGAGAACGAAACTTTGAAAACGATACCTCAATAATTAATTTTGCGTAAGTAATACGGGAGATATGGCGTACCCAAAAAAACACCGATGATAAATAATATATATGACTACAATTTATTGTATCTCACATTGTGAGTGAGGCTGCCTTATAGGCTAATGAAATTATTGAAAACTGTGAATCTGCTGAAGAATTTGAGAAATTATTTATTAAAATATATTTTTCACAAGAGTGTTTATTACCCAGAACGTTAGAATCCTAAAATAGGCTCATTACGTAAATACTTTGAAAAATATATTAATAAAACACGTTACTGGGGCAATCCTATATCAACACGCGAAATCCTGAAGATACTAAAAGAAAGATTACCCATGGATCTACGTGAGAGACTTGTGTATGTTGCCGATAATGATTTGGAGACATTTCTATCTCCCGTAGAGATACTGGAATTAATGGAAGATGACAAGAAGATTATGCGAAACAATCTCGTCCGTAATGCGTATAATAATAATAATAGTAATAACTGGAATAATTTTAGTAACGATAAGAGAAATGGTCAGAATAGGCAAACTTTCAGTAACCGTAATTTGTGCCAGAATGGCCACCCAAATATAAAGCAGAAAAATAATAATAATAATGGAAATCATTATCAACCGTTTCTATAAATCACAATAACAACAACGGTAACCCGCATAATTTTCAGAATCGACGACACTAAAATTTTCAACAGCAAAACAATGCATATCATAGTAATACTTAATAAATACAACGCTAACCCACGGAAACGGACGTTTGACTTAAATTTTCGGTGAATGAACTCTCAAAATCAATATAATTGGGCAAACTGGCAATAGTACAATCATCTTCCGCCGAACTGGATACCTCAAACAAATAATTTGTCTACAGGACCTTCTGTAACCGTGCCACTGAATGAACAAGCACAACAACACATTTCACAACCAAGCAACACGCCGACGATGTCTACACACAATAGGAAATGAAAAGGGAGTCATTAAACATTAGTTAAATATACAAATTGCTTTATTATAGTCAGTCTTGAGAGTAACTATGCAGCGACCAGAAAATGATTCGTTAACACATCGAGACCGGTTGTCAAAGTAGTAATCCTTTATGACAAAGACTGTGTTTAACAAAAAGGTTTTTTAATTGTCATCTAAAGGAAAATGCGAAGTATGATTAAATGATTGACGAACGGTTTCGATGGGCTATGCCATGATCCTCTGGTCGTATAAATTTGGTCATAGGAGGTTAAACAGAAAGAGCAATATGCACTTTTATATAAGTTGTATATTGACTTAGGGAAATGTTGCAGTTACTGTTTAACCTATGTTTGTAGAATTTATTCGACCGGATATTGACGGCATAGTCCATCGAAACTGGACGTCAATAAAATAATTAAAGATACTGCGATCTTTGAGTTTTCCTTTCGAAGGAAATTAATGAATGCAGATCGCCTCCATCCTTTGATGTCAGGCGATGTCGAAAAGATTTTTAGCATTACGCTCATCACTATTTATAACAAGGTTTATAGGTTTTACCTTTGTCTGAGTAACTGATTAGGTAAGCGGGAAAACCATCATCATCGTCGTCATTCACTGGATTATCAAAAAATATTAGTCATCATTAGATTCATAAAGAAGTTTATTTCAGATGTAACTAAAAGGGTAGTGAGGTCTTTCTCATTCACTCTGGTTGCCACGACTTTGAACCACAATACGTCCCAAAAGTGGTAAAGCCAAGATCACTGGTATATAATTTTATTTGGACAACCGGTTTCGATTGTCTCTGCCATCATTATCTGGTCAAAAATGTTTTAAACAGCAAAATAATTTAAAGTGCATGAGTGCACTATGTCATTGTAGTTAAAGTTTACATATCAGTAGTACACTTACACTGTTACTTGTAGTGCTTTGTAAACTTTTACTACAATGACATAGTGCACCCATGCACTTTAAAGTATTTTATACAACAACTGTTGACATTAGAAGATGACGGTTGTGGAAAACATTTTTTTGATCAGATGATTATGGCAAAGAGCATCGAAACCGGTCGTCCAAATGTAATTGTACACCAGCGATCTTGGCTTTACCATTTTTGAAACGTATCATAACATTGGATCGCCTTATCACAATATAAACAAACATAATATTTCTGTCAATAATCTCCGTGATGTACTATTAACGTTTCTTCAAATGTTTCTCTGTAGGGTCGCTAAATACCTATATATCAACTAATCAAACCGCAAAAGGTCTGGCCTGCTAAATGAATCCATTTGGAACATCGGGTTACGTCCCCGTAATCGCTGGATCAATTGGGAGTAGTCACAAAGGAATGGCTTCAGATGAATATGGACATTTTTACTCATCACATTGCGGCACCAATGAAAACCAGCTTCAGCATTAGTCTTCTGGGGGTTACAAATGTTTGTCCGTCATCCATAGTGGCAGAAAAATTCTTTCAGAGACCTGCTCGGAATCGACAGATTGCCTCATTTGTTATACGACGTTTAACATAGCCGTCGTTAAGCATCGTAGCCGGGGGAGAATGTTTTATGGGGTAATTTTTCGCGGTGCGGTTCTTTCGAGAGAGGCGGCTATGACGCCAATGACCTGCTAACGGAATTGTTTTTCACAGATAATACGACCAGAGATAAGGCAGACAACGTTGGACAGTTAGACTACGAAATGGCTCGTTATAGGTAGTTGGTGAGTTGGGCTGTTTATGCAGTGAAATAAATTTTGATTTCTGACATATAAAGCAGGTAAAAGATAGACAACGATAAGTAATATATTTCTGATTGTGGCACATTTAAAATTACTTGACATTGCCGAATTACGAGAGCGATTTGAGAAATTTGACGGAAGCTCACAAGAGGAATACACAGCGTAGATCGCAATTATGAGCAAGTCATCATCTTCCGATTAGTGTACAAAACAATTTTTCCCACAAGATAAATTTGTACGCAATTCCTGGTACATCGTTGTAAAATAAATTACTAAAAAGGATTTCGTGAAAACAGTGCACAAAGTCATTAAACATCTGCTTACTGCATACGAGTATAACGAAAAGAGTGCGATATGCAGTGCTACAGAAAAATGCTGAAGATTATGTTGTTATATCATATAACTATTGAGGAGAGTAGGAAAGAAACTTACGTCTTGATTTTTCTGATGTATCCTAATGCACCGAACTTCTAACTAGTATGAAGAGAATCTGCACCAAGAACTGAAAATATCTCTTAAATAAACTTATTTAAAAGGATGGTCTTCTTCGCCTAAAGTAGTTGACAATCCATTACAAAGTCTAAGTCCTATACAATAAGGCTAACATGGTGCCCCAATTAAAAGTAACTTGTGCAGTATCGTATCAAATTGATTGTATAGCAGAATGCTGTGAGATTGCACAACTTGGTTGCCCGTTAAATATTTCTGCACCATAAAAGTATTATAGTGTTTGCATTCTCAATAATAACAAAGGTTAGTTTAAAATATAGTAATTATATACCAGCTGAAGCCTTCTTTCAATTTGCTACATTTACATAAATGCTCACTTATTTTTGTTGATGTGCGACATATTTTCCTTCAGCAGAATTAATGACATATTTATTAACTACCTTCAGCAGACACATTACCAACAATTTTTCAACCAAAGACGCTACGAATGGGCTACAGATAAGCGTAAGATATCAAGATATCTGGTACCGCAATGAAAGCTACGTAACTTTACATCACACTGCTGTTTTTCACATGAAAAATAGTGAGAAAAAGATAAAAAAAAGACGCAATCTTGTTGCTGAATACCAGTTAGAATTTTCTTTATTCACAAATGACGTATTTTGATTCATTTAAGCATCCTCGGGTTAGTTGATATTATATAGTGTTTTTTAAATTGTAAACCCTGAATAAAAATTTCCCAGCAAGTACTTTCAGTTGGGAAGATCAGGACGCATTACGCAGTGACGTTATTAAAGTATGCAACGTTTTCTACAAATACTCATTACAAAGAATACATTTAGGGCGTTTAAGTATTCATATGTTGTCTTTACTGCCCCCCTCCCCCCGGCCCCTGTTTATCATATGCAGCCTGAATATTGAGAGCAAGTTTATGTGGTACATGTTTACATTGTGTAGCACAATTCAGGTCTGATCTAGTCCACTGGACTCCGCTACATACATTAATGACACCGCGCAATGTTTCCAAAAATTTCACAATGAGTTTTAGTTGCTGAAACATGTTTATTCGCAGTACCTCCTTTATGGAAAACCATTTAATGTTATACATTCTGAAAACGGCTACAATTTAAAGGCATCTTTGGTGGATGAATACAATTTTAAGTGTGTAACTGCGACCAGTTGCTTTTCTGTATCATTTAGTAATTTTACTGTACCATATCTGCCATGAGGTGAAAAATAAATATACTTGTCGTTAGGTTGCAGGACATACAGTACGCAGTCATATACCTAGCAGGTGTCTTTTCTACTTTGAGAGAAACATTTACAGTATTAGACTGTATACTAACGGCAGAGATTTATTTTCCTAACGGCCCTTTTATATTTTTCATTTCACTGTGAAACATTCCTTGGGACATCATATTGCGTTAATTGTATTACTCTTATACGAGGAGGATGTGGATAATAAGTTTCCCCTGTACAATGTGGGCAGAGTTTTATATGAAAAAAAAAAAATAGTATGAGACATTAAAGATAAGAGGTATCTTTATTTTTCTATATAATTTCCAACTAAAAAAAGGTAAAGCAGTCAAAAATCCGAAGAGCACCACAATGCTTTTCTAGGCATGGCTCTGTTTCGAGGTGGTATGCCGTTCCTTTCCTCCGACCTTCGAACTGACTTACCCTGCCAGTTATAGGGGGACCTACAGTTTAACGTGGGTTCCGAACCACGGTGCTACTCGGCATTTTCCACATTAGTAACACCGCCGGAGGTGAAAAAAGTGGAAAGTGACAGGTAAAAATCCCAGGATGTGGCGGGGATTTAACCCGCGACCTTTGGGTTTGTAGTCTGGCACTCTACCACTGTGCTATTGAGCCGCACTAATTTCGAGCTACGTTGAGGGATTAGTCATACCGCTTTAGAAGCGTCACAAACCCTTCCAGGAAAAAATCATCAGGGCGTTGCATACGGAAGAAGCATGGAACGGCTTGTTTGACGTCAGTGCTTCCAAAGCGCCTTCCGCTAAGTATCTTCTTCAGAGCTGGATACACATGGAAGTCACTGGGTGCGAGATCAGTACTGTGTGGCGGATGGTGTAGGCGTTCCCAACCAAGAGTTGCAACATGGTTTTGCGTTGCCATCGCCGAGTGTCTCGCATTGTCATCCAAAAGCAGAACTTCACATCTGAGAAGGTCAGGGCGCTTTTTCAGAATTATCTATTTCAATATCGACAGAGTGTCACAATACTTCACAGCATTGATGGTTGTATACTTCAAAAATTCCAGTAACCGAACTCCGTAGGCGTCCCAGAAAACAGTGAGTAGCACTTCAACTGCACACGGAATGCTTCTGAACTTTCGGACAGGTGATGATGGATGTTTCCTCTCCATGGATGCGGCCTTCGATTCGGGATAGTAATGGTCGACCGGTATGCAAGGCCCTAATTTTTTTCCTGGACGGCTTTTTGCACTTTATAAAGCGTTTGACAACTGTCTCAATGCACCTGGAAAGTATCTAGAAAAATAGTGTCTTATCTTTAATTTCTCATTCAATCCTTCTATTTTATTCCTTTCATACACTGTCGACGGGGGAACTTATTTTCCATCTCCCCATCATATTATTATATCTCCACCGGATGTACAATGATGTGGTGAAAGTCATTGGATAGCAATATGCAAAGGTATAAAAGGCTGACGCATTAGCAGAAAATATGTGAGATGTACTGTCGTAATGCATTTGAAAATGTTTGTCATGGTATTATGACCGGATGACGGGAATTAATGAACTTGAATGCGAAATGCGACGTGGAGCTAGACGCACGAAACATTCGCTTTCAGAATTCGTTTTGGAATTCAATATGCCGAGATACACAGTGGCGAGAGATAACGGTGAATACTATATGTCAGGCATTTGTCACCACGGATAACGCACTACCTAATGGCATACATTTAATTAATTAGAGCAGTGACATTTGCGTAGAACTATCAGTGCTAACAGAGACGTAACCGATAACCGAAGAAAACAATGTGGTACGGAGGACGGAGGGGTACTTAGGATACTGTGGCACAGTTTGTGGTGGACAGACTATTGCAGAAGACGATAGTTTCGAGAACCTTTTCTGTCTGATTTCGCCTCCAGCACGTCTGCTGGTCTTGTAACGTATCGGTTCTACTCTTAGACTACTGGAAAAGAGGGGCTTGCTCAGACGAGTAGCGATTTTGGATCTGATGACACTTTTTGAGTGGGTGCAGACCCACAGAAGCCATGGTGCCAAATATTGCGAACATGGCGCTGAGACAAGGCAGGTGGCCCCATAATGCTGTCGGCTGATTTTCATCTACATCTACATAGATACTCTGCAAATCACATTTAAGTGCCTGGCAGAGGATTATTAACCACTTTCATAACTTTTCTCTACCGTTCCATTCTCTAATAGCGCGCGGGTAGAAAGAAAACCTAAATCGTTCCGTTACGATCTGATTTCTCTTATTTTATTGGGATGGTCATGTCTCCCTAAGTAGGTGGGTGCTAGCAAAATATTTTCACATTCAGAACTAAAAGTCGGTGATTGAAACTTCGCAAACAGATCACGCTGCAATGAGTAACGTCTTTCTTTTAATGATTTCCACCCCAATTCGTGCAACATTTCCGTGACGCTCCCCCCCCCCCCTAACGTGATAAAACAAAACGAGCTGCCCTTCTCTGAACCTTCTCAATATCTTCTGTCAGTCCCACCTGGTGAGGTTCCCACAAGGGGCAACAGTACTCCAGGAGAGGACGCACAGGTGTGATGTAGGCAGTCTCTATGGTGGAGCTGGTGCATCTTCGAAGCGTTCTGCCAATGAAACGTAACCTTTGATTCGCCTTCCCCATAATATTTTCTGTGTGTTCTCTCCAGTCAAAGTTGTTCGTAATTGTAACTCCTAGGTATTTGGTAGAACTTAACGACCTTAAGGTTTGACTGATTTATCGTGTAATTGAAGTTCAGCGGATTTCTTTTAGTGGTCATGTGTATTACTTCACACTTTTCTTTATTTAGTGTCAATTGCCAATTTTCGCACCAAGTAGAAATTTTGTCTAAATCGCTTTGCAGTTGCTGTTGATCCTCTGTTGACTTCACTAACCGATAAACGACAGCATCATCCGCGAGCAGTCTAAGGGAGCTATTCAGATTGTCGTTTATAAACACGAGGAAGAGTAGGGGACCTATAACGCTTCCCTGCGGAACGCCAGATATCACTTGTGTTTTACTCGATGACTTACCGTCAATTACAACGAAGTGGGCTACTGCACGTAATAGTGTGACAGAATACTGTATATAGAAGAACTCGATACCCGTTTTTAAAAGTATACATCTTTTTTTAGCTATTAGAGCACTTATTAAATACCACACATTAATATTTTAGTTGTTAGATACGTCTCGTAGCGATACTGAGCTTTGTATATCAGAACATAGCAAAACGGCATTAAATGCGATTTTATTACGATTTATCCAGCTTTAAATGTACTACAATAGAATATTACGTATCGTTTCAAATATCCAAGTTATACATAGAAAATTATTTTACTAACTTTAGAACACTATTTGATAATACTGTAACTCACGTATAGGGTAATTGTTAACTAAAACTTTTTTCTAAATGTAAAAAAATTCCATAATTTTATGTATTTTGATATTAGGCATTTTACTTAAACATGTAACTTGCAATATTAATGTCAAATCACACCACATAGGTGAACAAATTTGTATAAATAACACATTTACGACTCACGATTTTACGTTTTATTTAAATAATTACTTATAATATTGAGTCTCAGACTTCAAAGATGTTACTCTTTATTTTGGGGGTTCTAAAAAACTGTTTTGTCGTTGGGCTGACTGTCAGTCAAGATCATTCGTGGTTTTAGCATGGTGCTGCAAGGCACGCCTGTTTTGTTTAGAGTGACAGACGCCTATGTATTGTCTTCGAGGCAAAATGGCCGCCATGTAATATTGAGTACTATGCCAGTCAGTTTAAGGGAACTGGTTACATGTGAATAAATTACAGTTATTTAAAGAAACTGAAGTGAACTCATTATTAACAGACTGATATAAGCCTAGGAGCTATTAAATTATTTACAGGTAACAAGGCCAACTGAAACTTCACAATCAGTGATGTACCATTTATGCTGGCTTAACTCAAAAGCTACGTTCTTACTAGCAGAGAAGATGATATCTTTGACTTATTAACTCCTAAATAACTACTTTTATTAGAGCATATTAGAGGTACAAGTACAATCTGATCAATGACTGAAAATAGATACACACGGTGTATCAGAAAGGATTGCACAAAGCCGGCCACGGTGGCCGAGGGGACTGAGGCGCTTCAGTCACGGTCTGCACGGCCACTACGGTCGGGGGTTCGAATCCCCCCTCGGGAATGGATATTTCTGCCGTCCTTAGTTCAAAAATGTTCAAATGTTTGTAAATCTTATGGGACTTAACTACGGGGTCATCAGTCCCTAAACTTACAAACTACTTATGAACCACTTACGAACTAGGACGGAACAAATATCCATGCCCGAGGAGGGATTCGAACCCCCGACCGTAGTGGCCGCGCAGACCGTGATTGAAGCGCCTCAGTCCCCGTGGCCACCGCGGCCGGCCGTCCTTAGTTGTAGATAGTTCATAAGTAGTTTGTAAGTTTAGGGACTGATGACCCCGTAGTTAAGTCCCTTAAGCTTAACAAACATTTGAACAATTTGAACATTTGATTGCACAAACTTACACGGTTGATACCTTGTACCAATATAAGGTACGTATTTTTTTACTCTTACTCACAGAAAGCCTTCAATATTCGTTAATAAAGCTTGATGTTATAGCAGCATTAGGTTTTTTTAGGTTGTTACGACGTGCCAAAAAGCAAAAATTAGATAGAATTCCGGAATTCATTTGGATCCTTCCGCATTATTTCTTCCATTACCATGCTCAGTGTGTCGTGGTTTTCTTTTTTTCTTCTCTGAAGACACGGTCGCATCCAGCAGATCTATTTTATTCGGCGTTGTATCCGCATTCTAGCAACGAAAGCCGATGTGAAACGCTGCTATCGCTATGGGCAAGTTTATCGGTATGGAACTCATTTCCATAAAATGCAGTACTGATGTCCTATCATACAAAACAACAACAACAAACTAAACCCACGACACCTTCGCTAGTAGCATTTACTCTCTTTTGTGTTTATCGTGTAAACAGGCTGCCGCAAGAAGTTGCAAGAGTATAGTTCGGGACTAGTACGCTAGGAGCGCTTCAGTAGACTTTTATCTATGTTGCCCATTTTCGTTCATCGTTTAAAAATGGATTTAGGCTCGCACTTTCAACTGTACATCAATGTACTAAGTTAAATAATATCATGTAGTAGCGACTTTCGGGCTCAAACCCGGATGGTTGAGCCTGTTGTAGGCATCCTTTGGAGTGGCACCGGCCTCGGATCGAATCCACACGTCAGCTTAAGAATGGGGGACAGTCTGCCAGCAATCCTGGATGAGGAACATGGTGTGCCACGTCGCTAATAGCGAGGCCCCTTCTGTTGGAAGTTCAAGTCCTCCCTCGGCCATGCGTGTGTACGTGTCTGTCTGTCTGTGTGTGTGTGTGTGTGTGTGTGTGTGTGTGTGTGTGTGTGTTGTCCTCAGCATGTTAGTTTAAGTCGTTTACCAGTCTATGGACCATTGACCTTAGCCGTTTGCAGCGTTAGGATTACAAATATTTCTACATTTTTTGGAACGCGGATAAAATTTTTAGGCGCTTTGCAACATCTGAATGGGTGAACATTCCAAGCTGGCACTAGGGATACAAACCGTCAGGCTTTTTCCTGACATGTCCGGCCTTGACTATCTATTTTTTACGAGGTTCGCTTCCAATGATGTAACTGTTGAAGATATGATGCATTCAAAGTCAACATACACGGTATTTCGATGCAAGATGTCATTTGTCTTGAAAAGTGGATCAGCCAATAAAATAATTGAAGTGCTTCAAATAGCTTACACTCAAAGACTTAAAAAATATTTGTTTTGAGGACATTCTTCCATGTCTGCACTATTTACAAAACAAATGTGTGAACATAGATGATTCAAAACTGTTTGATCAATTCTGCAACATCAAGAATTGTGCCATATGTACAGTGCTGAACGAAAACTCTCAGCTAGATCAACAGTGGTGTTGTTTGTTGAAAAGTGTCAAAATATCGAATCATTTACTGAAATTTCAAAAATTTGCCAATATTTCTCTGCTATTCCTGTTAGCAATGCTTCTATTGAACATGTTTTTTCTCTCATAACTGCTCAATGGACATAAGAGAGGAACCGTTTGATTATGGTTTAAGTAAAAGGAATTTAACTTGTAAAGTACAATTTCAAGGACATGTCTTGTGATGAATTTTATAGCTATGTTCCTAAACACAGTAATTTATCTCTTTTTCTCTTTCTATTGAAAGGTAGACGTTCAGAAAGGAAACACATATGAAAAATGCTGAAAAATAAGTTCCAGGTGATTGTATTATATTTGTAAGCATTAAATACTATTGTTTAATACTATAGCACACTTCCAGTGCATTCCTTTTTGTTCCTATTGACAGTACAGCATTTTCACTACCCAAATGTTTAAGATATAAACAGTTTTTTAATCTAAAATAAATTGTCAGGCTTCTTTTAAAAATATCAGGATTTTTGTGAAGCAGTGTCCTGCTTTTGATAATTTTGAGTTGGTAACCCTAGCTGTCACCCAAGTCTCGTCACAGTTCACAATCATATACGAAACAATTATAGTGATTAACTTCGAGCCATATATAGTTTACCATGAGTAATTGCAAGTGTTTATAAAGGTGACTCAGGACATTGCACCGTACAACATTATAACAGGATGTTTTGTCATTTGAAGATCTTTAAACTAGCAATTAACAGCCGTACATTTTCACGTTAACTAGTACCAGAACGGCTATATTCCCCCAGTAAGTGAAACATGCTCTAGTACTTGGCTAGCGGTCTGTTACAAGTGTTAACACAAGGAAACTGCGTAAGTGCACATGCACATACATTGTTCACCTTTGGGCTAGGCAAGACAAAACATAAAACAACAAATTGCAACATTTGAGCTTGTTGTGTCGGGCGACTATTTGATGCAGCCAAAATTACTAACACACTGAAATCGTTACATATTTAGGTACAACATATAAAATGTTTGCACTTACACTTGTTGCACACTGTATGTGACTAATACTGTGGTTGCACCGTGATGTTGAATTAAATCTAACTCTGAGATAGGAAACTTTGTGTCGGACGGCGTAGCATTTCCCGTATACATATATTAATTTGGTGTGGCGAAACCGAATGAACACACATCGGTTTTTAGTATCTTTCGGCACAAATTTTGTGTGTGTGACAAAATATATAGATATTCAATGATAACGATGATGCTGATATGCTACAAACGAGAAATTTGATGGTTTCTTTTTAGCAGGGTGAAAGATATATATTTTTAACACTTTAGTACTGAAAGAATCTTTGCTGTATGGTGTCAAATATGTTAATTACTATTCTGTAATTACTAAGCCTAAATGATACTGGAAATGTCTCATACACTGAAATATTATCTACATAAGCTAAAAAACTAAGCTGTACAAAAATTTAATACTAGCCTCTATAGTGAAATATGTCGTGATTGCGTGTTGAGTATCTTTCCTGTAAGAAATTACATAAAAGACTTTTGTTGACTGGCTGTATTGTCACATCTTTTACCTTTGCGCACCCATGATAAATTGGACGTCAGAATGTAACTTGCTTATAATATTCCCTACAAGAATTAATTACGGAATTTAAATATTCACATTAAATCTTTCATAATTTAGCCTCTTTCAATCTGCTTGGTCCTTGGACCAAGTCCATGCTAAATATAAAATTTTAATGTCCTAATCTTTTGAAATTCCCGTCCCTGAACTAATAAATAGTAACTAGTTTGAATTGGCCACGCAATGACAGCTCTACCATGAACAACACGAGATAATAATTAGTACTTCCGTTAGAAATCACATTTAAGCGTATACATAAATACAACAGACCCGAAAACTGTAGTTACTGAAAAACAATCTCGCGAGATTTTCCAAATTTACAGTGGTTTCTCTCCTTTCGTCCTCTCAATAAAATGGCTGACGTCAGACAAGACAGAATAAAGATTACATTATGACTTTTGTATTATTTAAGAGAAAGGTCCAAGAAACATTGTGATACTGTTGTACGTTCTTCCTTATAGATGATTATTACTTGCAGAACGACATGCTGACCATAGCTGTTTATTAATTCTCAATGCTACCGGTTTCGGTTATGTACCATTGTCAAGCGTTAGCAGAGATTAGCTAATAGCTTAACATGTCGGAATATAAAAATATAAAATTATAACACAAGTATTTGTTGTCATTGCGCAAATTATTGTAACAGTAGCTGACTGCTATTCTTCGTTGAAAACAGCCATCTCTCACTAGGGGCCTACACGTAACAGTCGTATTTGACTATATTTCAATAAGGCGTTTGATGGACCATGGGCCGTTACATCGGACATGATAGATGGAACGGACACTGTAACTACCACTCTAATTACTACTTTTAGGAAACATATCATTATGAAATGTACCGTTAGAGGATCAGCTGCCTGTAGGCTTGCGCCAAATGGCAACATCCACAATGAGACGTAAGACAATTGGGATTTAGAGTTGGTTGAAAAGTTTCCACGGATAGTCAAAGTAATGACGATATTGCATCCACAAACCTGGATCTAAGCCCAGACCCGACACAAATTTCTACGTAGTCGTTGGCAGAAGCAGATAATTGCTAATTAGGTACAATCATACCATTTCATATGGAGTAACACAGTTGGGCCAAGCGTTTTCTATAATGAGGTATAAGGTGATGGGCTGTTCCCCGACGAAGGTTCAAATCCTTCCTCGGGCATGGATGTTTATGTTGTCTTTAGTGTAAGGTAGTTCATAAGTAGTTTGTCAGTTTAGAGACTGATGACCCCGAAGTTAAATCCCATAAGTTTTACAAACATTTGAACATTTGATAACGTGATGGTGAGAGGATGTTATCCGCCCATCAGAGGAACTAACCTTGAAAAATCCGACATTATTCTTGCTTATGCGCCATACGAGCAGGTGTGGGTAAAGGTGAAAATAAGTAAAATAGTAAGAATTTGCGACCTTCAATTACTCTGTTAATTTATGATTTCCAAATGGTTCAGATTTAATCAGTGATTTCATGGCGTCTGCTAAACGAGAAGAAAAAAGAGGTAAGTGAATGGGAGGTCGCATAGACATTAATAATACACTTCTTGATTCAAGAGACGTAGGCTCCTATATTTGTAGACGTGTGTAAGCGTATACAGGGTGGTCCATTGATAGTGACTGGGCCAAATATCTCACGAAATAAGCATCAAAGGAGAAAACTACAAAGAACAAAACTTTTCTTGAAGGGGGAAAAGAGATGGCGCTACGGTTGGCCCGCGAGATGGCGCTGCCATAGGTCAAACGTATATCAACAGCATTTTAAAAAAAATAGGTAGCCCTATTTTTATTACATATTCGTCTAGTACATGAATAAATATGAATGTTTTATTTGGAATACTTTTGTCGCTTTGTGATAGATGGCGCTGTAATAGTCACAATCATATTGTACACAATTTTAGACGGACAGTAGGTAACAGGTAGGTTTTTTAAATTAAAACACAGAACGTAGGTACGTCTAAACTTTATTTCGGTTATTCCATTGTGCTACATGTACCTTTGTGAAATTATCATACATTATGAGAACGCATACTGTTACTGCGTGATTACCTGCAATTATCTCATGGCTTCAGTCAATGCTCAAAATGATGTCCTTCAATGCATTCTGCAATACGCGTAATTCCTCTCAACAGAGGGTAGTTCGCCTTCAGTATTGTTCTCACATGCAGTGAAAATGCACTGACGTATGTTTTCAGTCGCTGTCGGTGAATCACGATAGCAAATATCCTTCAATTTTCGTCACAAAAAGAAATCCAAGGATGTAAGATCTGGTGAACGTGCGGGCCATGGTATGGTGCTTCTGCGACCAACCCACCTGTCAAATATTCCATTTAAGGCCGCTTCAGATGTAGGCGTGTCATGTGCCTGACATCCATCATGTGGAAAGTACATCGCCATTCTGTCATTCAGTGAAACATTTTGTAGTAAAATCTGTGAAACATTACGTAAGAAATCGGCATGCATTGTACAATTTAGACTGCTATCGATAAAATAGGGGCCAATTATCCTTCCTCCAATAATGCCGCACCATACATTAATCCGCCAAGGTCGCTGATGTTCCACTTGTAGCAGCCATCATGGATTTTCCGTTGCCAAATAGTGCATATTAAACCGGTTTACGTTATCTCTGTTTGTGACTGGCGCTTCGTCACTAAACAGTACGCCTGAAAAACTCTGTTACCGTGCAGTAATTTATATTTGTGCGCGTGGCAAAACTGTACATGACGTTCAATGTCTTCGCCTTGCAAATCCTGGTGCATAGAAATATGGTACCGGTGAAATTTATGTTGATGTAGAATTCTGAACACCGACGTTTTTCAGATTCTCGCTCAATTTGTCTGCTACTGATGTGCAGATTAGCCGCAACTGCAGCTAAAACACTTCCTTGGGTATCATTATTTGTTGCAGCTCTTGGTAGACGTTTCACTTGTGGTTCACCACTTCCTGTCTCTTTCAATAACCTAACTATCCGACAAAAGGTCCGGACACTTGAATGATGTCTTCCAGGATAACGATGAACATACGTAGCACAGGCTCGTTGGACATTTTGATGAAAATAGCCATCATAAATACCATATCGACCTTTTCTACAAATGGTAAACGTTCCATATTAACACGAGTAATGTATCACGACGGAAATACCGTCCGTATTGACGAAATAATACGTGATCCCACGTACTTATACGTGTGTGACTATTACAGCACCATCTGTCAGAAAGCGACAAAAGTGTTCCGAATAAAACATTAAATTTTAATTACGTACTATACGAATATGTAATATATATGTACCTATTTAAATAAATTCAGTTGATATCCGTTTGACCTATGACAGCGCCATCTAAGGGGCCAATCATAGCGCCATCTGTTTCCCCCTTCAAGCTAGAAAAGTTTTGTTCTTTGTAGTTTTATCGTTTGATGCTTATTTCGTGAGATATTTCACCCGATCACTATCAATGGACCATCCTGTATATCCATTATGCATTGCGGTTCAAGAGATTATTGATCCCTCGAAACCACGGTCAAAGTTAATGAGGCAGGTTTTAACGACATCCGCTATTCGCGTTTGAGGTGTTCACTGCAGTGTCGCACCTAACGAATGGTCAGGCCGATCCTGCATGGCGAACGCGAAAGGAGCACAGAGTCCGCGCGACGTTTGACCTTTCTGGCAGTCCGTATGGCGATGAAATATTAAAGTTCCGGAGCGGCTGTCAAAGTGAGACTGAAGTGCCGCTGCAGAAGGGCCGTTATGTAAAAGTGCTGCCCAGCGCCAGCGTCGGTGAAATAGAGCTCCGAACAGGGGTTTGACGAATACAAAAAATATTGTACTCGAAATGGCCCGTTGTTTGTTTCCTTGTAATTTATAAACGTTCTACAGTTAATTGCAATCTTTGAGAATTTTTCCTAACTGGAGCTACAAAACAAATGGCTCTTCACTCTGTACGTAAAATTCCAAACGGTGAGCGCCGGAGGATACTTTAATTGCAAATCTCGACAGCAATTTATAGTTTTATTCCGAATTTGATAAAATTTGCACGCTTCACCAAGAGGGAGATATCTGTCTATACAAAATTTCCCTTGTGCACTGTCGTGGTTATCACACAACAGACTTCGACATCACCCAACTGGTCATCATGAAAGCTGGCACATGCGCGTATGGGTCTAGGTGAATCGATTCTTGATGAATTTCCTGCGCTGGCATTGAAAAATAAACTCTTTCCTCTAATACTACTTTTCTTCAGAACGTAAATTCCATCTATGTTCAGAGTAGAAGAACATATCAACTTGACTATTACGCGTAAAAAGTTTAGTTCAGTGAATATTAGGGGCTACGACATACAATTGTCATTTACTAAATGAACACAAGACAGGTGTATACCATGATAGACGACCGTCTGTCGTCTTCCATGTATTTTTTATAAAATTGTAATTTATTTGGTGTCGCTAGATTAGCATTTTGTTATAACTAGAACCCCACTTTTTTTCAAGGCATGAGGAATAGCCTTTTTATTTCATGTTTTAAAATATTAGTTTCTGAAATGTTAGTTAATATTGCTAGGATTTTGTTATTTTAATAATTTATTATTGTGGTTATGAATGTGGCAATAAGTACGGCTTCTCCGCTATGCCACTGTCCCTGTGAGAATGTGTACTTGCTTCACTTTTAAGTGCATGTGTGAAGATCTGTCTGGATATGTGTAGTAATAGCTTGCTTTGCATGGTTCTCTCTGGCTCAGAGTCGATAGTTAGTCGTTACCAACCCCTGCTGCTGTAGCGATCAAAGAGGTTTCTACGCCCCTTGGTTATAAGCCAGTCGACGAGCCCTCCACAGGGCGAGTCTCGCGATCTTCTCTTCCCACCACCGCAGTTTTCTTGGGTTTCCCAGTTTCCGGTAGCTTTCCGCCTCCTGACCGCTCGGACTTTGTGCGCCGGCCGCGGTAGCCGAGGTGACTGAGGCGCTCCAGTCACGGTCAGCACGACCACTACGGTCGGGGGTTCGAATCCCCCCTCGGGCATGGATATTTGTGCCGTCCTAGTTCGTAAGTAGTTCATAAGTAGTTTGTAAGTTTAGGGACTGATGACCCCATAGTTAAGTCCCATAAGCTTAACAAACATTTGAACATTTGATTTTTTTGGACTTTGTGCTGGGATCATAGTGAGGTAATGTTGGATCTGCTCTTGTGTCTGTGGAGATGGTAGCGATTCGTTGTCCAGCATGTTTAACTTAAACTCTTGAACTTGGAATCATTTTTCGGAATATTTTTTCCGATCGTGCGCGGAAATGTGTTCTAATTTTTAATCCAGTGATTCCCAACAGATAAATGTGGTGTATGTGTTACTAGTTGCAGTTTGATAATGGCCTGGTATATTCAAACCTTTTGTGATTATGTCGCTGTATATGAACTCTGTGTAAATTCCTTCTAGCTTTGTGGGGCCCTATTTCTAACAGACCATATGTTCACTTTTGTACAGTGCATGTAAAAATCTTTCTTATCGTTTCCTTCTGTGAGTGATATGTGTTCCATGTGGTTGATTCTTAGAACAAAGCCTTCAGCTTCCACTATTGTTGGTTCCATGCCCATCAGGCAAGTAACTATGTGTGTATCTTTCTGATTTCCACTAACATTTCGTGATCTTCTCTCCCCGCCTATTTTAATTTTGCTGTTTCTTCTCCGAACTTGTAGTAAGCGCACAGTCTATTTGAGTAATTCTCTCCGAGCCTTGTACAACCTCCTTCAATAGCTTGTTTATGAAATTCTATGTATTTCTAAGGGTTGCATGCCGTAGTTTTTATTCTAACTTTTTCGTCTTTGTAATTATTTCACTTTTCTGGGTTTGTTTATATTGGACTTCATCCGTCTCCGTAATCGCTCCCTATCACATGTAGCTGCATTTCATTCGCTTCATTATGTAATTCTAAACATTTCTATGGGTTGCATGCCATAGTTTTTATTTTTATTTTTCCGGCTTTGTAATTATTTCACGTTTCCGGGTTTTGAAACTGGACTTTTTCCGTCTATGTGAATGCTCCCAATCGCATGTTGCTGTATTTCAGTAGCTTCCTTAGAAAATCCTACACTGTTCTAGGGGTTGCATGCCGTAGTTAATTATCTTTATTTTTCGGAAATTTTATCGGTTTTTGGAAGCACGTGGGTCTGAACTCCGACCTCAGTGGTTTAGAGCTAGTCATCTGAATTCACGCCACTTCTCATAAAACTAGTGCCTAGATAGTTTACTCTCAGATTGCGACTTAAGAGTCCGCCGTGATTTTGTGTAATGAATCCGATTTTTTACCTCTTTACCTTCAGTAGATTGCGATCATGTAATGTAGCCGTGTGTCACTGTTAGCGTGTTTGCTTGCGGCCTAATCTAAATGCAACTTAACTTTGCTATACTCACGCACCATCTCAAGTCAGGCACGAGAGACCAAAGCCATCTTCGTAGGGTTATTGTACATTGTGTTGTATGGTACCTCCGGGTTTGCTGAATTTCGCCTACGATATCGGCGCCTGCTTCTGCCTCGTTTCAGCACGCAGATTTTGGCGAGTTTCGGTGTTGCAGTGCGTGTGTGTGTGAGCGAGTGAGTGTTGTTTGTAAATTCTTCCCCCCAGTAGCGTTAAGTTCTGCGTAATTTATGTTCACTTTTATGCTGGGCACCACCAGTATTAGACTATGTAAAAGGGATGCTTTTTTATTGTATTAACAAAATTTGTTCCCCATTTTGCTTGCGTTCGACCTGAATAAACAAGTGAAGTTCAGTACAATTTTGACTTGCCTATAAATTGCAGTTTTCGAGCACCTTCCCCTCTTATTTAATATTTGTTTTCACCAGTGCTGAGAAAAAGCTCACATTCCATTTTTTTATGTTTAAGTTCCGTTGCGACAGAAATGTTTTTATTTGCCCAACTTTATGACATAACTTTAATTTTGGTGGCTTGTTTATTAATGCCTGTGTGTAATTTCGTGTGAGCTGCTATGTATATTGGCCACTGTATCGTTAACTTCCTGTTATTAGAGTAATTTGTACCAAGTCAGTTTTCAATTTGGGCCAGGGAACAAGGTTGTTGCAGCAGGGATTAGCCGGTAATTCACACGGACCTTTTGCTAATTTTACTGCAAAAATTAAGCTTTTTTTATGACAGTAACCTCGTATACATTTTGCATTTGCATTGATTTTAAATAACATACACTTCTTCTTTCAATGTAAGTTAATTTTTGTAACAGTTTTACTTGTTAAATGTCGTTTTCTGTCATGATATCAACGTTATCAAAATCTGCCCCTCTTAAACTCATATCACAGCATGTTCAGATATACACAGATATTACACATTAGCCAACTTCATCACGAAAACAAAGTCCTTGAAAGATGCTCACTGCAACTTACAGACTGACCTCTACAGATCGAAAGATGCCAAACTTAGACCGACTACAGACGGCCGGCCACAGACACAGCATAGCTGGTTCGCCTTCTTATGTATCCTATTCGGAAAAGGTTACATCAAGATTACACAAACTAATATTTTTAAACACATTCAAAATAAAATTACTGATGAATTATCTCATTTTATATCTTTCAGAAAATACGTCTTTTAGCTTTCATATTTTACAAAATAGATATACTTTGAATATGAATCAAGTAGAAAAGTATTATTTCCTTAAATAAAGATTATTTAATACGCATATTTTACAAAATTGAAATTGTTTGATTATGAAACAAATATAAAAGTATTGTTTCCATGATTAACTTTTGATTCCATAAATAATCTTTATAATTCTCGCATAAAAATAGGATCGGTCCACATGATGTTAAGACAGGATAGTCTTTGTAAGAGATATGGACCAGTGACTATTGCTATGAATTTCGTAAACAACTTTCGGCAGGTGTTATATTAAGCCATGAATGTACAATGTTCTATGATTGACAAATTTTGCATCATTTATAAGGTAACACATCAATCACTTGCTAAATTTATGTTAATAACATTTTACAAAATACGTTACTAATAAAACGCATTGAAGTAACGAACTTTCCAAAAATACAGTAAATGCTTGACATCAATAAAAACAAAAGTGTTCAGTACTTGGGTTACATTTTCTACATTATATCTCATCTTACATTGAGTGATGTAAAATTTCAGATTTGGTTACATATCGTAACAGAAGGAGAAAGTTTTTATACTCCGCAAGACATCATACCGTGCATGACTGAGTATACCATGCAAAGACAGGATGTTCGGGAATTTACGTTACAAACTTCTAGTACTTGTAGAGGGTAGTGAATGCATAACATTTTCAATAGAAACCCATGTCTGGAAACGTATCGTTTCCGTTCTAGGACAAATTCAGATGTGTAACTTGTCAACGTCTGCTTAGGGACAGAGAAACGTCTCAGAGGTTCCTGTCTAGGAATGCAAAACCGTAGACACGATGACGTGTACTACGTAAAACGATCACCAGATGTCACTTTTGGTCTGCTTTGCTTTCAGACCGAGTCAATACCAGTGCATCACCGACATAGTGCCACGGTGGATTAGCCGTGCACACTGAGACGCCGTGCTGCAGTGCGCGCGGCCGTTCGCCGTCGGGGGGTTCGAGTCCCCCCCCCCCCCCCCCCGCCCCAAAGGCATTGGAGTTCGTGTTGTCCTTAGGTTAGTTTACCTTAGTTTAAATAGTACGTAAGCTACGGATTAATAACCAAGCTGCTGAGTCCGATAATTTACAAACAACGACCGATAGAGTGAACACGTTGCAGTCCACGTTTGCGGAATACACAGACATGCTTCATGGGTATGGTGAAGCTGGAGGCAACGGGCGAGCTGCTAGTAGGCTCTATCACGAACGTTTCCCACAACGTCACACTCCATCGCAACGGATGCGAGAAACGGATACCTTCACCGTGAGGAGGCAGGACTGAGGTGCTGCGCCGCACTCCAGATTTAAGAACGTGTACTGCGTCGCATTGAAGATAGACCGCCAACGAATTCTCGAACAATTGCGCGTGCAGTGGCTGCGAGTCATAGTACCGTCTTGGACGTCCTGCATTGGCAACAATTACATCCGTACCAGATTTTTCACAACGCGTCGCTTTCTGTACTTGGTTCTTTCACCGTTACATAGACGCACCCCCGTTTCCACATCGAGTTCTCTTCACAGATGAATGTAGGTTCACAAGGGAGTGTGTTCTGAATGCTCGAAATAGCCATCTCTGGGCTGGCGTAAACCCTCATTACACGCATTTTCAGGGATTTCAATACAGGATTGGAATTGTGGGCAGGTGTTCTGGACCATACTTTCTTCCATCCAAGCTCAAGAGTTCCGCATACTTAGTTTCCCTACGACACGTGTTGCAGCCGTTCTTTGAAGATGTGCCACTGAAGTGTGGTTTCAGCGTGATGGTGCACCACCTCACTTTTCTCTGGCAGTGCGGAGACACATCAACAGACGATCTGGTGGAAGATGGATAGGCCGTGGTGGTCCAACCGCGTGGCCGCCACGATCGCCTGATTTCACCCCTATGGACGACTTCTTGTGAGGTCGTATGAAGAGCCTAATTTATGAGATACCTGTAGAGACAGAGGAAGATCTGCTGGAAAGAGTTCTGGCCGCTGCACAAGACCAGGTGGGATGGAGAGAGTGTGCCACAACATGCTTCGGAAGTACGACGTTGGTGGTCGCCACACCGAGCCGCTGTTATAATGCATCAGTACGTTGCAGCTGGTGCCGTATATGCCGGGCTCTTGTTGTTGCTGAATACCGTAAACCATAAGGTGTAAATTATAGTGAAAATGCGTAAGTAATAACGGGGCGATTCTGTAATCTCTTCAAATTGATTACAACAATTGTACTGGGTCACGCCTAATTTCATTCCTCAATTGGGAGTGGATGAGATATTCATTTGAATTGTAACCGTCGTGGAACGAAAACGATACGTTTCCGGACGTGGATTCCTAGTCAAAATGTTATACTCACTACCCTCAACAAGTCCTAGAAGGTTGTAACGGCAATTTCCAAACACCCTGTAGAATTCGACACTGTTTCAGCGATCTGCAGGAATGTTGGCTGATGTAATTTTTAAGTGGGGAGGAGAGATGGACTGAGAGGAGCTGAGGAGGATGTAGAGACGAGGAGGAGATGGACAGAGGGGGGGGGGGGGGGGGTGACGAGATCATTTGAGAGTGGGGCGAGGAACAGACCAACAGATGGGAAATAAGAAGAGTGACTGAAAGCTTATAAACTGGGTGGAGGGAGGAGGGCATGGACAAATGGACAAATGGAATAACAAAGAGAGGGGGAGAAGGAAGAATATTGTGATATTACCTGACATAACACGATGGAGGCGATCTGCATACATTAATAATCTTCAAAAGGAAAACGTCAATGTCGCAATGTGAATAATTATTTGCTGACGGCCGATTTCGATGGGCTATGCCATCGTCGTCTGGGCGTATAAATTCTACAATGTGGTCATGTTGTTTAAACATGAAGGCTAAACAATAGGTTCATGCACTTAGTCAAAATAAAAATACACATGTAATTGTAAGAGACCCTGACAAGGAGACCACATGGGTGCCGGAATTTAAAATTTTTTCATATTTACGGTACGTATAGAACTTAAATAACAATCAGTCAAAGCCATTTGACGCAACTCTCAAAAATTCTCGAGAAAATCGACTTTAAAGTTTTGCAGGTACACGTAAGTAGCAATAACTAACATAGTTGCACCACCTGTTGGTGTAGCTCAGGTGGTACCTTTCTGGGCACGCAACCATACATTCGGTGGTTCGATACCTGACAAAACAGGTTTTTTTCTTTTTTTTTTTTTTTTTTTTTTTTTTTTTTTTTTTATTGTCTTCGGATACCTACACAATTTTAATATCTAACGGTTTTTATGAAACGTGTACCTATTTTTATTTATTCTTATTTTGTATATTCTATAAAATAATGATGGTTTCAATCAAGATACATACGTTACATTTTTTTGCATTATCGGCTTCACTATTAGTTGACGACGGTAGTCTTTGATTGTTAAGTTTGTGAAGAGCTTTGAAAGGTTTTGAAAAGTCTTTTCAATAGTTAGTAATGGCTTTCGAAGCAGCTACCCTACACAACCATCGTTTTAGGCGACGACAAGGTGTTCAGCTTGTCTACACACACATAAAAACTGACACATCACATGGAATTAGAGATCTCTAAGTGTTTTAGGTACTGAATCCGAAAACGACCAACAACTAGCTCTCACAAACAATCACAGACTACCATCGTCAACTAATGGTGAAGCCGATACTGTAAACAATGTAACGTATGTTTTTTGATAGAAATAATCATTTTATAAAATATAGAAAATTGCGAACAAATAAAAATACGTGCATTTTTCATAATAATTTGATATTAAAATTGTGTAGTTACTGGAACACAACGGAAAGAATAAAATATTAATCAGTTTCTGTAGGACTCCAACCACCTTTCCTATGGTTGCAAGGCCAGAAGGCAACCACCTGAGCTACATAATATGTGGTGCAACTTTGATTGGATCTTACGGGTATATGCAAAACTTCAAAGTTGATTTTCTCGAAAATTTTTGATAGTCTCTTTCCTACACCACAATTAATTGTTTCTCGATACATCATTGTCTGTTCTCCCTGATGTGGGAATACAGTATTGTGCCTGCGAGCATGATAGAATAAATAGGCTGTGGTATAGGAAAGAGTCAGCGTGGCGAATGAAGATTTGTGTGTGGCGGGAGACGTGAAGGAAAGAGTCCTCTGCATTCGGGTTGATCACTGTGTCCTCGGTGGTGGAATGGTCAACGCGTCTGCCTAGTAAGCAGGAGGTCCCGGGTTTGAATCCCGGCTGCACAAAAATTTTCATTTGCCATAGTTTGGTATTTCATCTAAACCTAATACAGTGAAGTCATAACATCGCAAATTGCGATTTATGTCATTAATATGAATTATTTACAGACGAATAAAAAACTGGCAGACTCCCCACCTAGGCGAAAAATAGTTTGGATTTAGGAGAAATGTACAGAAACGTGGGGCAATGCTAGCATTAAACGAATCTTAGAACACAAGAAAAGAAAAGGCAAAGTTACGTTTATAGTATATTTGGAGAAAGCATTTCATAATGTTAACAAGAATACAGTCTTTCAAATACTGAAGGTAACAGAAGTATGGAACGGAAAGATACATTCAAATGGACTCACATGGAGAGGGTGCCTACTCGTCTTCTCAAAATTGATCCAAATTTTTGGTACATTTAGCTTGGTAAGACATGAAAGTGCCCTAAGTGGGAACCCCATATGGAGAAGAGTTTATTTAGGAAATAAAAGAAATTTCGATACTGATCTTTCACCATATGCAAAAAATCAATGTCTGTGAGATTCTTTTTTATGACCTTTAACTAACGTGGTGCGGTCTATCTGACCGCGCGCTTTCATCAACTATTGCGATTTAGCCAGTTCCCTACCCATTATTGCGCCCGTCGGCTCAGTAGCTTCGAGTTTAGTTGTGAGTGGACCGGCAAAGCGTGTGGTGTTGTTCCAGAGCTTCTATAACGTGAGTGACGTCCGTTTGAAAATAGGTCGCGGTCATTTTGACCGCACTACGTTGTTTGTGTAATTTTTTCTGCTGTGACTTTCCTTACACATTCTCGATATCTTCCATTTCACAGCTTTTGAAATATGGAGGAACCAAGTACTTCTACAGGTAAAGGATCTGCTGCAACCAACAGACAGTGTGTGAACACTTTAGACCGTAACTTTGAGGAAACTGTGAGCAGATGGTTGGAAGAGTCAGATGATAGTGACTGTGACGATAATCCTGAAGAAACTGAACCAATTGTGAGTGATCATGACACATTGTCAGAACAAAGTGCAACAGAAAATTACTCTGACGAAAGTAGTGAAAGTAGTGATCCATCTGACGACCAACGGAGAAGCAATTACGTCTATGGCAAGAATCAGTACAAATGGGACAAAGCTCCGCCAACCCAAGCTGTTAGAACTCCTCGCCATAACATCATCATGAAATTTCCATCCACCACGTTGACTACAGGAGCTCCAAAAGACCCATTTTCATTATGGCATCTCTATTTTGATGACGAAGTTCTCGATCACATCTTACTGTGGACAAATGCTAAAATAGATTGCGTCAGGCAGAAGTACTCTGACAAAAGCAAAGCTGAACTTCAGAACCTGGATTTGGATGAACTTTTGGCGTTTTTAGGACTTCTGATATATTCTTCTGTCTTTAAATCCAATCACGAAAATGTAAATTATATATTTGCAACTGATGGTTCAGGTCGGGAAATTTTCATATGTGTCATGTCTAGGAACCGTTTCCTAATGTTGTTGAACTGCTTACGGTTTGATGACTTTCGAACCAGAAAAGAGAGGCTCAAAGTTGACAAAATGGCAGCAGCCTCTTTTCTCTTCAGAAAAATTGTGGAAAATTCCCAAAAATATTTCAATTTAGGCACATGTGCTACTGTAGATGAGCAACTAGTTTCCTTCCGTGGTAAATGCTCATTTGTGGTCTACATGCCAAAGAAGCCTGGTAAATACGGTTTAAAAATAATGTCCTTGTGTGATGCAAGGACCAGTTACTTCTATAATGGGTATGTGTACACTGGAAAAGGCTCTGATGGTGATACTATGCCGGACAATGATAAGAAAATGATGATACCAACGCAGTCTCTGTTGCGATTGTGTAAACCAATCTATGGCAGTAATCGCAACATTACTGCTGACAATTGGTTCAGTTCAATACAAGCTGTAGAAGAGTTAATGAAAAGAGGATTGACTTTTGTTGGAACTCTAAAAAAGAATAAGTGAGAGATTCCGCAAGCCTTCCAACCAAATAAGAATAGGCCAGTTGGTTCGTCTTTATACGGTTTTACGAAGGACACCACTCTGTTGTCGCATGTGCCAAAGACAAACAAAGCGGTTCTTCTTGTCTCTTCCATGCATCATAGCCCTGCTGAGGATTTGACTTCTCAGAAACCAGAAATTATATCATACTACAACGCCACTAAAGGAGGCGTCGATGAACTCGACAAAAAGTGCTCCATATACTCCTGCAGTCGGAGAACTCGACGTTGGCCAATGTGTTTATTCTACCGTTTACTGGACATCAGCACAGTAAATGCATATGTTCTTCAGAAGAGTGGATCAGATGAAGCTCCTGTCGACAGAGGCATCTTCCTGAAAGAGCTGGCCCGTAGTCTTGTGCTGAAACATATGCAAAAGCGAGCTCAGAACCCACGACTTCCGCAGGAGTTACGACTAACGACCCGCCGGATTTTAGGCCCTGATTCTCCAACAGAAGAAGCAGTGGAAGCAGAATTAGGTCCTAAGAACAGGAAAACTTGCAGAATCTGCCCAGCCAGCAAAAAAAGGAAGACTTCCCATGCTTGCTACGTCTGCAAGAGGCCCATATGCATGCAGTGCTGTTCCCAGGTCTGCAAGCACTGTTGTGAGAATTTGTGATTTGAACGTCTCTGATTTTTCATATGGTACTTCTTCAAGTTAAAAACTTAACATTTTTTGTTTCATTAGTTCTTTAAGAAGAAATACAAAATATACCAAAGTATGAATGTCATTATTAGCTAATGGAAAACGTATAAATGTATTAGTGTACAATATGTGCAGTAACCACTTCTGAATGCCTGTTCATCAGTAACTATTTGATGTTAATGTTCTGTTTTTTCATGTTTAATTACTTTGTATTAAAGACTCTTTCATATACAAAACAGAGAATTTCAGAGTTGTTCATATTGTTAACATTATACCCACCTATAAGTAAGGGGGTCAGATTGACCGCACCACGGTGTTAGTGTCCCATTTTTGCCACCACGTTAGTTAAAGGTTGACTTGGTTTTTGGCTCGGGGGGTAAGCGATCGGATTCGTAATGAAAGGGTCGCGGGTTCGGCTCTGCATCGAGGCAATAATTTTTGTACTCCTTGGAAATAGATGGTTGGCCGTTGGCCTGTGCGATGAAAGAAGCTGTTTTCAGAATGTTAATAAAGTTTGTTTTTCTATGGAGACATTAAAAATTATCTAACTGGAAAGAGGCGGCGTTTATAATGTGCGTAAGATGCGGTAAAAATTATTGCTACCCCCCGTTTCTTCGATGAATATCACCCCGGTGCGTGTAATTCGCCAATTGCAAAAGAATGGAAGTATACATTTACATACACGACGTTCCCGTGTACGCGTTAACTGTAATCCCTTTCTAAATATTTGCAGCCCCGAATGTCATCCGTGCCTACACTATTTGTGTTTATATAAATTAATAAAATAACCTATAAGATGTTGTGGTTAATTGTGATGTCAGTAGTGTATGCATTGCTAAGAAGTACCGCTGAGCCAACTACCGTTTACTAAACACACACTCTCACTGTAACAGGTGACAAATTGCACGTGGTGATACATCCGTCCCAAAATTCCTTTCATTTCATAATATCTTAGCTATCTGGAGGTCCCTTGGGCGGAACTTTCATTTCTCATCACGCCCTGCATCTACTACAAAATTTGGTGGAGTGGGCGTTCCCTTCTTATCAGAATTGGAAAGCCTTCCTTCTGTTGTTATCGGTCAGAACATTCTGCAATATGTAAAGGAAAGCAAGTAGAGATCTGCAAACGGAATAAAAGTTCAAGAGGAAGCATTATAAATTTTGCGGTTCGCCGAGAACATTGTAATTCAGTTGGAGACAACGAAGGTCTTGGAAGAGCAATGGACATTGTCTTGAAAGTAAGGTATACGATCAATATTCGTAAAAGTGAAACAAGGGTATTGGAAAGTGGTCTAGGAATATTAGGCGATGCTGAAGGAATTATATCATATAATAAGTCAATAAAAGTTGTTTTGTTACTTGAGTAGTAAAATAACTTATGACAGACGAAGTGTAGCACATATAAAACGCAGACTGTCTGTGGGAAGAAAAACAGTTCTAAAGAAGAGAGATTTATTGTCATCTAATATCATTGTATAAAATACTCTTGTCTTATGGCATTTACCTGAAGTGTAGCATTGTTTGGAAATGAAACGTGGATGATAAAGAGTTCCTACAGGAAGCTGATAGAAGCTTTCGGAATTTGGTGTTGTAGGAGAATGCTGAAGTTTTGATGGGTAAATTGTATAAATTATGAGGGGGTACAGATCAGAATCTGAGAGAAACTTATGGCATATCTTTATTAAGAGAAAGGATTGATTGGTAAGGCAGATTATAAATCACCAAGGTATCTTGAAATTAGAAGTCGAGGTAAGTGTGGGGTATAAAATCGAAGAGGCACACCGAGGAACGAATATAGTTTCAAACGAATCCAGGCTGCCGTTCTTATACAGAGATGAAGAGGCTTTCACAGGATAGTGTGTAGAGCTGCAACAAACCAGTCTTTGGTCTGAAGGCCACAAAAACAACGAGTCTGATAAAATTTTCTTGGGCTTCCAGCCACGTCAGCTGGTTTGAAACGTGGCATGTAGCTCGAGGGGGTTTATCAGTAAAACTCGCTGCGAAACTATGCATCATATACTATGTACCTCTACTGGGAAGAAACTTGGTGCAGCGTTAAATTCCTTGGAAAGTTGCTTGTAAGGAAGGCTAATAGTCTTCGTTCTTTAGCCATTCTGCTGAATTGTCGCTAAGAAGGGACGATTCCACGCTTTGTGCGATACAAACTACCTCATGCAGTTGGACGACCGCGAGAATTTAGTTTAACCCTCAGAAAAAATATGCATTAATGTAACAGAGATGATGCATTGTAATTGGGTTCTCGGATATCAACAATTGTGTCAGTAGTTTTGTAAATTGAATCTCAAAAGGGGGTTCAATAAAAAATTACGTCGCTGTCATTAGACCACCTACTAATTTTCTTACATACTCAGTACAATCTGTGGCAATATTCCTATCTGGCGGAAACAATTAAACTTTTGTTGAGGAATTTATATTCCCCAAACCACCCACAACCTGTTGCTACTTCAGCAACCAAATTGTCGAAACCACATAAAAGGGGCGTAAATGAAAGTCTACACCTTTTGGTGTACATTTCGTACGTGTCGAACATCTTCGCTCATAAGAATTCATTGGACCATAACTATAAAATTGTCAAAACTTTGTAACTCGTTTTCATCAAGTCCTCATATACTTTTCCCCTAAAACCTTGATGAATTTTTGCATTCACATTATTCAACGCTTGCAAACTCTAATTAATTACGTTTGCCTGCAACCCAACACTCTCTTCCCTACATTTCGTTCCATATAGTTTCTTTTACAGTTTTCGGTGGCATTTCGGATAACGCGGATTTCTGTTGACCTGATATTTGTAACCGAGGTTTTACTATATTATGCCGCGGTGGAGCGGCCGAGCGCATTGAGGTGCTATGCTACGTTGCGCGAGGCCGTTTCCCTTCGGAGCTTCGAATCCCCCTCCTTCCCCCCTCGTGCACGGATGTGTGTGCTGTCTTTAGTACAAGTTAGTTCATAAGTAGTTGGTAAAATTAGGGACTGATGGACCCGCAGTTAGGTCTCATAATTTCTCCATACCTTATTTTCTGTATTATACAATACACCTAGTTATCTGAAACAAAACGTTGAATTAAATCAACTTATGCAAGCTATATTTGAAGTCAATCGAACAGTAAAATCATAAAATCATTGAAATATTGAAAAAGACTTCAGGTTTCGCAGTAGAGGAACCGACAGCCGTGGAGCTCTCTGAAGTAGCGAGCAGTCGTTCGCCTCTCGTCCCCTCCTCGTATCCGCATCAAACAGGGCGCATCGCAATGATCAGCCGTATTTCACGCTTCGTCACACAAAATATATTGCAGCCGCTGAGGTTTGACAGCGCACGGGTTTGCGCTCGGAAAGGCTTCCCTCTGTCACCGCCTTTTCTGTATATTCGATACTGCCGAATGCAGTGAAAATCCGTACATTCTGGAATCTTTTCTAGAGCACAGTTTCCGAATTTCAGATGCATCTCCTACAGTCTGTGAAAGTCGTACTACACATGTTGTGATGCGCTGCATGTTCTTACCAGAAACAGGCCTACTTTTTATTAGTTTGTTATTTGTAACAAAGTGTTATTTGCGTCAAAGTCGGCAGAATGAATCATCTCTTTTGTATCCCAGGTGTAAGTTCTACCTATTAAGAAAACTTTAATCTAACGACCGTGACTTGCGTCACATTCATGCGTGCAATAATTTTTCTTTCTGGATCGATATTTTATACTCTGTTTCTGCATTAACGATGTTCATATTAACTAAAGACATATATCACGGAAACTACACGTCTGATCAAAAAGAAATTTACAATACTAATTAGTTTGCAACGCAAGGGGGTGGGGGCAGCATTCAGGAATAGTATAATCGCCGACTCCCCCCCTCCCAAATCAATTGTTTGTATAGCTTATGGGACTTAAGTACGGAGTCATCAGTCGCTAAACATACAAACTACTAATGAACTAATTACTACTAAGGACAGCAGCGGAAACATTTCCTCTTACAATCATCGTAAATCAGAAACTAAATTCTCAAGAATTGTTCAAATGTTTGTAGAGCTTATGGGACTTAACTACGGGGTCATCAGTACCTAAACTTACAAAGTACTTTTGAACTAGCTAATACTAAGGACGGTACAAATATCCATGCCCGAGGGGGGATTCGAACCCCCGACCGTAGTGGCCGTGGATACCGTGACTGGAGCGCCTCAGTCCCCTCGGCCACCGCCCCCCCCCCCCCCATCAACTCTATTGCGTGGGTGGTAAATTTAATATCTTCGATGAGAACTCCCGGCTTTTATCCCAGACTTCGATTGTACGTTTCGCCTTAAACATTATTTTGTTTCTTCTCTGATGGCGCGAGGGACTCCGCATTTGTACCAAGGAGATTAAAATAAGTGGAGACGGCGCTATTATGCAAGGCTGAGCTCACGATTGAAGCCAGTCCGCCATATTTTGGAGCCAAAGAAATGTTTTCAGATTACGGCACTCTGTGGTTCTTGCCCTGATAACTTTCATACGTTTAAATTTCTGACATTTCTGAGTACTTATTTGATATAGTATACCTTTGCGGACAAATGCAGACCTTCTAGATAGCTGAAATGTAATTTATTATTGTAAAATCGAAATCGATAAACTTGACTCACATATCGGGATAATACCAATTTGCTTTCAAAGATCTGAAATTGTCAGATGTAGTTCAGAGAATATGCAGAAAAAGATTTTACCAATAATGACAGAACCAAGCTGTATCATTTTCGTAAGCTCAGCACTGAATGGACGATTTTTATATTGAATATGTAAGGAAATTCCTTCTACAGGTTCCACATCATTAAATATCTATACTAAAATTCTGTACCAACAGGTCTTTGAAATTTAAGGGAAACATACATCAAGTAAAAGTGAAAAATTAGAAGTCAATGAGGGGAAAACACTGAAAGAAACAGCGAGTATTAATTTAGCGATGAAGAATTTTCTGTGTAAAATAGCAGCTGACTTTCTTGCTATGCTTGTACATCCATTCGCCGTCACATGTATTATTCACTCCGCAATATGGCGACAATGGTTTTCTTCCTGTGGCGTTAAGGGTATCTCCCCCTTTTATAACCTACTTGATTCATGCTGTGGGTTAGGGAACGGTTGAAATTCATAACCTCTACTTCGAAACTCCATCCGCAACGTTGTATACCTTTGACATATCGAATAGGCGACTTATTCGATGAGCCACTGAGGCCGTGTAGCAAATCACGACTTGGCATAACATGCAGTGCACTGTAGCTAACGGGTGTAAAACAGAAAGCAACTACAAGCCGTACATGTTGTGTTTACTTTCTGCAGGCATACCTATCATTCCCAGCAATTCGTGCGAATAGACGATGCACGCAGGTACCAGAGAAAAATTTAGATGGCGTCCGCGGCGCACCAGTCACGGTCTGCACGTCCACTACGGTCGGGGGATCGAATCCCTCCTCGGGCATGGATATTTGTACCGTCCTTAGTATTAGCTAGTTCATAAGTACTTTGTAAGTTTAGGTACTGATGACCCCGTAGTTAAGTCCCATAAGCTCTACAAACATTTAAACAATTCTTAACAATTCTTAAGAATTTAGATTCTGATTTACGATGATTGTAAGAGGAAATGTTTCCGCTGCTGTCACCATGTAAGTGGCCGTCTGCCATAGAATGTTCGGTCCCGTTAAATTAGAAGGTTGTGAATGCCTTTGTGTCTGTTGTGTACAGACTGCCAAGCGGAAGCGAAGCAAACCAGTTACAGGACAAGCTAATGAAACAGCGGTATTAGCAGCAGCTGTGCACCACAATCCACAATTAAGTGTTGGTTAATTACACCGCGATTCTGATATGTGCCCAGGCCATTACGCATTTAAGGGGCGCGAAGTATTCGCCTATGTTTACACTATGTAGGAGTACTTGTTTTCGTAGCGATATCCATTAATAAAATTGCTGATAAGGGCAAAGCTACCGTCCTGATGGGAACGACAACATCTGTTGGTAGAAGATATGTACCAAAAGGTGCCTCAGGACCCAACGTCCAGAACTGATAGGAAGACCTCAGAACGTCTCAAAATATCATCTCTGGAAGGAATTAATAACCTCCTCCCTCAGTCTCCTTGGCCACCTACGTTTTACGGTCTGCCAAAGGTACTCAAGGACACACCGTTAAGGCCGATTGTGTGTAGCATCGGATCTCCGACCTATAGACTTGCCGAACACTTGGCCACACTCCTGTGTACGCACTCTGGGCACTGTGAACATCATATAAAGAATACGGCGGACTTCATCGACCGAATTAAAGGACAGCGCCTCAGCGAGGAAGAGATTATGGTTAGCTTCAATGTGGTTTCCTTTTCACTTGTGTTCCAATCTCTTCCCTGTACCTTATTCGTTTTGCCTTGATATTTAAAATTTTTAACTTTATTAACTATTATTTTAGGTTCATATTTTGGTTATGCTGTTTCTGATTTTATTTATTCTTATGATTTATTTTCTTTGAATTTTTTTATCTTTCGTTATTTTAGACTTGCAAGCCCAGACGACACCATTGTGGATTTATTTGAGCATACTTCTTATATAGTGGAGAATATTTCAACCAGACAGACGGCGTAGCGCTGGGAAGCCCTTTAGCTCTTCATGTAGCATTTCGAAGACATTGCCTTGGACACGGCTACTGCTAAGCCTAGCTAGTTTTACCGCTACGTCGACTTATTTCTGTGGGGATTTTTAAAAGGTAAGGTGTACCAGTAAACGCCAGCAGGCTGTGAAGAAGCAATCGACCCCATAAGTAACGCTTGTGCTGGCATTTCCACAGGTATGTGTTGTGACGTAAAGTCAGCGCCACACACTAGTCACACGAAAACGATTATGAAGAACGGCAGCGGATGACCAGCAGCCAATCACACGCCGACAGCGCACCTCCTGCAGGGAGCAACCGAGAAGCGCGCCCTCTACAAGCAGCTTTATCTAGACCGACATGAGTCTGGAAGGGCACTCTGAAATCGAATCCGAACTAGGCAGCTACTTTGATTCAGAGCGCCGGCCGCGGTGGCTGAGGGGACTGAGGCGCTTCAGTCACGGTCTTCACGGCCACTAAGGTACGGGGTTCGAATCCCCCCTCGGGCATGGATATTTGTGCCGTCTGTAGTCGTAGCTAGTTCATAAGTAGTTTGTAAGTTTAGGGACAGATGACCCCGTAGTTAAGTCCCATAAACTCTACAAACCTTTGAACATTTGATTCAGCGCAGCTAGCATCGTGCAAGAAGACGCCGCCGCGAGAACAGCCTTTCTTGTATACGAAAGTTGAGTGTTTTGTATATCTTAGTAAATAAAATTGTATTACTATTGTATATAGCTGTTTAATCTGTCCACGCATCCTAAGTAGATCCTTTCCCGAAAGATAGGCCGACGAGGACAAAACGGTATGTTTATATCGTGTGTACAAAAATTTGCAGACTGTGCCACTGCTTGTATAACAGTTGAAGGTGCTACATTTGAACATTACTTTAATTGGATAAGTAATGGAACTTTCACTTCGAGCCGTGGCACAGTGGCGCATTAGGTAGTTCCGATATCGATATATCGGAGTGTAAAATTGAAAGCAAAGAAGTACTGTCCTGTCCAACTGTCGAAGACAGGAGGTGGCTTTTCCGTGGCACTGAATATTGAGTGGACATTGAGATGCATGTTGGAAATTACAGTTCTGGACTCAGGTTCCGCTGATTTCAGCACAATCTGTGGCACAGTGGCGCATTAGGTAGTTCCGATATCGATATATCGGAGTGTAAAATTGAAAGCAAAGAAGTACTGTCCTGTCCAACTGTCGAAGACAGGAGGTGGCTTTTCCGTGGCACTGAATATTGAGTGGACATTGAGATGCATGTTGGAAATTACAGTTCTGGACTCAGGTTCCGCTGATTTCAGCACAATCTGTGGCGAAACGAGAAAATTTTTAACAGGAAACGTATGTATTTTCGGCTGTAATGTGCGATTGGAACTGGGTGGTTTTCATTGGATATTTCAAAATTTCCCCCGACCACCCACGCACAGGGTTGGTGGGGAGGGGCAGGGATCATGCGTAGTCTCATTTGATGTCGCTCTCCGATACAAATAAATTAATAGTGTACATTTTTTATCTGACGTGTACTTTCCATGATATTTGAAATTCTTCAGTTAAAACGAACACTATGCATATGACTATTGACGCTTTTGTATTACAAAAGAATTAGAGCGTTGACGTATACGGTACCGTGAATAACATGCACTACTCAGAGAGTTTTCAATTGCTTAATTCATCATAGTGATAGATTATCGTCTTGTAAAATATTTACTGCGTGCGAGAAACGTACTTATTGCTCGTAATTAATGTTGTACAGGTATTGTGTGAAAAAGCAACAGTAAGATTTTAGGGATCAGGGAAGTCCAAAAACCTCATCACAATGCGGTATCATGACGTCATGCTGTTGTACTATAAAGAAATAAATAAATAGATAAATAAAATGCAAAATCACAAACATTGCTAAAGAGTGCTGAGCTTTTATCTATATCCTTACAGTGTTATCGTGCTGGTGCAAAGCTGCAAGACATAGATCAATTTTCTCGCACCTATGCAACGCAAGGATGCAGTTCACAAGTCTGCGACTTCGGCAATTTCAAACGGCGCGGCACTCTGCGCACGTTTTACGTTCGCAAAGCTAGGAGGACGCTGTGGACATCACGTAAAGACTCAGCTAACGGGATCATACCCTTTCCTATTACGTGCTGCAGCTGGGAATCTTGCCAAGGTTCAACGTTTCAGTTAATTAGAACTTGGCTAGTGTTTCCTTGACTGGTGTAAGATGGAGTAAATTAAATTTATAGCAACTGTTCACGCTTAAACGTGTTCAAGACAGCAGTTTGTATGAATCACTTTGATCGCTTAACTGTAAACAGGTTTTAATGACAATTAATAATTCATCAGGACTCACGACACGAGAACAGTCAGCAAGGAATAGTACTGATTTATGGAGGACCGTTGTCTTCAAACTGTAGTAAAGCGTTTACTAGCTGCAGACTGAAGCGGTTCTTATTTGTCTATCAACGTGCATTTTCATAGATTTGAAACCATTGTTTCACTACACTGTTTCGTATATATCCACTTCTTGGTTACCACGTAAATAACTAAGTTCAGTCATTTGACAAATTGGATACGACAACTTAGAAGAACACCAATATACATTCAGCTAGCTCACGTTGTGCAGAAAAGGTATACTGAACAATTTATGTAATTCTTAGCAACGACAGAAATAGGGTAAGTGGCAACAGAAAACTCCGATACAGAGAAATACTGTGAACACGTTAAAAAAACTTAACGTCACCAACGTACATATTCCATTCAGGCAACTTTTCAGCTCGTTTAGGACATATTTTCGTAACTCGTTTCTCTATGTATGTCATAAACTCTAAGACAGTAGGAACGAAGAGAATGTAAAAGAGAAGAGACGGTGACAACACTAATCCCGAAACCGGCAATCTCGAATGAACGACCGGTGTAGCGATCTTGGTTACGACGTGTTTTTTTCTTCTAGTGTAATCTACCACCGTCCCTCAGTCATTATATAATAGAAAAGAGATGAACTGTTCCTCCTGAGACTAGTATATCTTTCATTTGCACTATTACTTCCACTAGCGGAACTGTAAGTAATAGTCCATTCCTACACAGCAGCCAAAACAACTGCACGGACTAGCCTAGCACGCTCCCCATCGCAGTCGCGCCCACTCATCCACATACTGTTGACGTAGTGTACTTGTCTTTTATCCTCACGGATTGTGTGACGTTTCACCTACTTAAAAGAACTGTGGCCGATGACAGTTCTTCAGGGCCATGACGTTGTATAATTCGAAACTTTACCCCAGGTTTTCAATTTTGACAATCACGGGTTCGAAACGCGTAAATAAATAACAGTCGCATCACCACATGTGGTCTTCCTATTTGTAAAGCGTCCCTTATAGCACTGTTTAATACCGCATTCCAAAAATGGGCGCATAACTCGTTGGTTTCTTCATGTCACATATGGAATTAACGAAAGGTGACTTTCGTTTGACATTGTAAAATAATTTGAGAAAATGGAAACCAAATTATTCTTGAACTTGTTGGGAATCAGATATGCGTAGTACTTTTGGAAAAATATCACCGACACAATTCCAAAGATACGAAGGACTGGTACGAGATTGCTGCGGAGCGCGCCGTTGCTTGCTGTCGGGGCTTCGAGTCCTCCCTCGGGCATGGCTGTGCGTGTTGTCCTTAGCATAAAATAGTTTGAATAGTTTTTAAGCCTCGTGACTGATGACAAACTTAGTTAAGTCCCTTAAGTTTACAAACATTAGAATGTAAAAGGTATGTGTAAGAAGTATCTCATAATCAGTTTAAAAACTTGTACATCGAAGCTATTGACGACAATAATATGTATTCGAACGTATAAAAAAACAATGTTGATCAGTTTGGCCTTAGTATGTCAAATGCACGAGAGAGGCAATCAAGAGTTTGTGCTTGATACGCAAGAAAACTGAAGAGATATCGTTACACGATTATAGAATTGGCCGACTAAGAAAAAGAGTTCAACAATATGAAAGTGCAATTCTGAAAAGAATAATGTTTATAATAAAAACAGCGACCAGCCTCAAGTATTATATAAAAATGTATATTTAAACCACGGCCGGTTACGGATTTTCTAACAAATCCATCGCCAGATGGTTTTACATGTTTTCTAGCTGGAGCCTCGTTTTATGCCTGTAATAGTTTTGCAGCCCTAGGTTGGACAAAAATTATTTTCTTTACTATTTGCTGAAGGAGGTTTTACTTATTTTCTTTTCCATCATCATTAAGAAGACATAGAGTCAGGCAAGAAATTACGTATTCAGCCATATCCGTGAAAAAATCGTGCCTTATTCCTCTTATGAATTATAAATATTTTACGCATTCGAACGTGCGTTATATGAGTGCTACTAACTTTTCTGGTACAGGACGATTTTTTTAAGGACAAGGAGACAACACTTTATGTGTTTCCAATTTTCAAACACATTTACGAATTTGATGATAGTGACAAAATTAAGTAAACCTAAAGTAAGCTTCAGCAAATACTAAACAAAATTCTTTATTTCTACGCTAGGACCGCGAAACTATAACAAACATGAAACAAGGTTCCACGTGGAAAGCATGTAAACCATCTGAAGTTGGAAATGTAAGAAAGTCCTAAACTGTTTGTGGAACTAAGAATTTTCTGAAACCAGCACGAAGGTGTCATGAACCACATTGTCAGCCTTTAGGACAAAGAGAGTGGGTATCAAAAAAATAATTCATATGAAAAATGACGATTCATTTGATATATTACAAACTTCGGTCCAATCAATATTCAGTAAGTTGATAAAATTAATAGCCAATTAAATAATGTAAAACTAATTCTCCAGGACAATCTAGTGTCAACGACTGCTGCCTGACCGAAGGCCAATCATCTCGTGGGGGCGAAATAATTTCCCGGATTCTATAATAATTGGTACATTAAACTGGCAAGACGGCTATCAGCCACAAAGGCTGCCGGAGCCGTTAAATTCCGGAGAGCCATCGTTTCTTCAGTTTCCGCCAAGAGTTGCCGCCCTAGAAGCCGTGAAACCGGACCTTGGGGGCCGGAACGAACTCTAACAGGTTGGTAGCACGTCACTTGTTTTCCTGGGGAAGACACAGTTGTGCAATACTCGCGTTAATAAAACTGGCGTAAGCGACGTGGCGGCTCTCATTCTATTGCAGTTGCGTCAGATGTTTCTAGTTCTTAGGAGGATAGGTTCGCGATCGCCTAGTGTCCAGAAACAGCCGCCATATTCAATCTTGGTCAGATTTCTTGTAGACCGACAGGAGCTTCGCTGTTCCACGGAGCAGGTTTTCCTGATGAAAGTAAGGTCAACGCATTCGGCAGCGAGTTTACTAAATATAATGCAACGGTTTGTGTCTCGGACTACGGGCACGATAATCACTAAAATGCTTTTGCTTTAGATTTTGTCTCCCCTACTTTGGGCTCTGTCTATTGTACTCATGGCTAACAAATAATTTCTAAATACGCGCTCTCTCTCTTTAAAGGCTCATCGAATTTTATGAATGTTCTTTCATGCCGATCTTCTCTCTCTCTCTCTCTCTCTCTCTCTCTCTCTCTCTCTTATTTTTTTAATTTTTATTTAGTTATTTTTTTGTCATGCAGCAAGAATTAGTAACTGTTTTGTTTGATGTAACAGGCTACCTTGTAATTCTATGTGATATGTGCATTGAAAAGTCTGACTTCTCGTTTTTAGCCTTCCTCTGTTGTTACCATTTTTATTTATTTATTTATTAAATAACAGACGCCCTGCTAGAAGAGAGGATGTCCGATTCTACCAACTATCACAGCAACAGAATATTAACAGGTAAGTCACCTGTTAATTGGGTAGCGGAAGACAGGCAGTCTAATTAATTTTACAATGTAGATTTATTTGTTTCTTTCCCTGATCAACCATCAGAAGAGCAGGTGCTGCACGGTCATGGTTTAACTGAATAAACGTTTTTATACCATACTTATGACTGGTTCTTTTCATAATTATAAAGACTATACCACAGAAAGAGTGTAAGTTTTCAACAGAACGGTGAAATAGAGGTAGTTGGGAAATGAGAGTAATATTGTAAGAAGTACAAAAAACACAATCAGCTGTAATGTCTCTTTTGTTTATCAATGGCGACCAGTCAGAAATGACATATAATGCTGTTTTTTAATCTATTTGTAATATAAACAGCTGAAACTCCATCCAACACAATGTGAAAGCAAATTATTTAATTTACTGGTCATTCGTAATATAATGACAACCTCTCTACGAGGGTTGGAACTGAAATAGTGGTAACCTGTGGAGACACTATGCAATGGAATCTACTATTGTCGCTGATAGCACACATGGTTCACATACCTACCTTACCTCCGAGCAAATGGACTCGCCCATCCCAACTCACCCGAGTGCGCACAATCGAGGGAAACAGAGTCACTTGTCAGCGAGCGGTCAATCGTAGCGTAGTAACTATCTTTTCGAATCAGGAACAGCAGAGCTGGATCAGGGTTGAATGTTTCAGAGGACTTGCAGCACGACAGTGCCATTAGGGTCTTCAAGAGACGTGCGGGGAATCCACATTGCCGTACAGAACAGTGGCACGTTGGTTAAAAGCCTTCAACGAAGATCGGCAAACTGTGGCATATGTACATCGGGCATGCGAGAGTGACGGTCGGGGTGAGAGTTTTAAATAGGCAAAAGTTTAATTTTTTAAAACTCACAATCACCAACTGCGAACCAAATTCCTAAACATGCAAAAACACTGGAACTGTGATTGCGACTGTTTGACTCGTTTTCTAGGGGATGATATCACACGTTCGCAGCTTTCCTTCCCTGCATATGATTAACAAAACAAATTCGTAATAAAATCAAGTTCATGAGAGAAAAGGGTGTACTAACTACTATTTTTGAGAACACGTGAAAGTTCACTTTATGTTGTTTATTTCACAATATTAGAACCCTGTGGCTGATACGTCTGTACGTCGACACATTTATCAAATAAAGTTATAGCTCGTGAGCCCCCAGACAAAAATGAATATTTGTCGCAAATTGTTTTCACACCATGTGGCTGTCTCAAACACCGTTTATGTTCTTGCCTATGTGACGACACGTGTTACATTAACAAATCACAGTCACTTTAATTCAATGCGGTGCACACCTTGCTCCACCGGCTAAATATTCACAACACACAGTAGCACTCGATTCAACTTGGTGCAGTCTACGACGAGCAACCACACGTTGCGATTGCCACACACAAATCTAAAGTCACCACCTCAAGATCCACATGCCGACTGCTGCAGCGCGACGCCGCCCGGCCAGCTCCGGAGTCGTCACTTCCTGCTCTCGCGTGCGCGCGCCAAAAGCTCAACTGCCGGGGTTTTGTCCCCTACGTCATCAACTTCCCCATGTGAGCTGTTCTAACCGATTTGCCAACGTACAGCGCTCAGCCAATACATTTCTAAAACTTTACTTAAAATCAAAATAATTACACTACACATTAAATAAATTTCTTCTTAGGTTTTTATATTGGTATAAACATCCTTTGTACTATTTATCATAATCGTGCAATTTCTGATACCACAGATAAGTGATTTAACTGAATACTTCAAGATAAAATACACAAGATTAATTGAAAATAAAATTAGAAATAGTTAATATATTATTTTTATAAACAAACATTGGCATGCTAGTTGTGTAACTGTCTTGTATTCATTGGTAATTTATTACTTTTCATTGTCAATTAAACATATTACGTCAGATGTGACTATATCAGCTAATGTATTGTTTATTTGTCAACAGGCTATTTTGTAATGAGGGCCTTAAAGGTTCCTAACTGCATCGTATTACTTCAAATGCCAGTAGTATTAGAATATTTTATTTCACGCTGTGCACTGCACTGTGCCTGGCACTCGCCATTGTACCTCTCTCCCCTCACCGAAAACGAAAACTGGAAAATCCTAAGCTGGAACAAGCCACCAACGTCGGCCTGTTCGCTGGCCTCCCGTCAGCTACAAGCACACAGCAAATCTCAATGTGGAGAATTTCTACCTATGGCCTAACTATAAATGTTGTCACCCAACTGTGTACATACATTGCTACCATAATTAATAAGATTAAAATGGTGTAACATTTAGTGCATTGGCATGGTCAATGTTTGCAGTGAACTTCATACTGTTTAATTTTCAAATGCTATTAATTGCCAGTATTTCTATTGGGCGGTAATCTTACAGGCAGGTCGTCATAGCGTCTCTGAAGAAGGAATGCGTACTGTTGCCGCTTTAGTGGACACTGATCGTGAGCTCTGCCAAGAAACCGGTTTAGTGCCTAAGACTGCTTCGCATCCTGATGGAGCTCCTGGGCATGCGAAAAACTGCATCACGATGGGTTGCGCTTGAAAACAAAAATGGATGCATTACGACGCTGATCAGGCGCCTGTATATCGCTAAGAGCGCAAAGGAGAGCCTTTCTTACGCAGTATCGAAAAACTGGATGAAACATGAGACACTGAAACACCAGTCAAACGAATGGGTCATTATGGGTCGCCTCGAAAGTCGAAAGCGCGCCAGAGCCCCAGTATGGTGGACGTTATGGTGATTTTCTTGTACGACGTTTCTCTACAGGTAGATCGTCAATGCACAGTACTGCTGTTTGTTTTTGGGGAATCACCTGAGAGCAGCTGTGCGAAAGAAGTGGCAACACTTTCTGCACAACACCCATCATTTTGCACGACAATGTGCGGGCGTAAGCTGTGACTGTTATGTTTGGTCGGTGGGACTGGGAAGTACTGTACCATGCAGCATAATCCCCTGATTTAAGTTCTTGATTTTATTCAGAAGATAAAGGAACCACTTTATGGCATTCGCTTCAGAACTGTTCCAGAGATTCGACAGGTAGTAGACCGCTCCATTTACATCATCAACAGAACAGGCTCTGCTAACGGTATACTAAGCCTTACACATAGCTGGCAACGGGTTCTACACAACGCTGGTGACTGCTTTGAAGAACGGTATCAGAAACAAACGTAAAGCTTTTGTATTGGTTGTAAATCAATAGTTGCCACTATTTAAATTCCAACACTTGTACATGGATAGCGTAGAGGTGGTAGCAGCGTCTCCTGACAAGAAAAACTGCTAATAACATACGGTCGCTGTGCATACTGCGTGTGTGCTGTACGTGTGTGGAAATTGGAAGAGACGCGAACTATGTGTAGATGAGGAAGAAAAGAGAGTGATGGCCCCGAGGTTCGACACGAGCATTTCGGAAACTGTTGGAACGTCTTCAACAAGTGATTGTTCTAAAGTGAAATCACTTCCAGAGGTTGTAGGATTGGGCAACCATAGCTCATTACAGGAGTCGGAAGTCGTAGGCTTGGCAGATTGGTGAATCAGGGCAGGAGGCGATAGGTGGTGGGGCTAACACCAAGCCGATCCACGCATTTGACAACGATCACGACGTAGGCAACTACGACTGCAATTGTCGTTATCATTATATAGACGTTTTCGCAGTGTCAGAGCGTTCTACGGTCTGATGAATACCGATACCTTCTCCATCGTGCAGGTGGGAAGGCACAAATCCAGCGTCTTCCATGGTGAGCACATACTTGACACGACACGAATCTGATGTATAGCTTGCAACTGAGTATTGAAGCTTTAAATGTGGCCGTGTCACACTCCGTAATCCTCGAGTCGTCCGCTCGTCACCATAAAAAATATTAAGTTAGAAACAAAAATCTTTCCAACTTCTGAATATTCTATATACATTCAAGGAAGTATAGTCAGAAGAATTTCTTTCATTTAGACTCTCGCTGCTAATCGGATATACGTTTTTAATTATTGTCAAGATTAACTGTTAAACTGAAGTTTATACTAGTAAACGTCGTGTTGACCACAGAGATTCTATGTATCTTGTTGACAGTAAATCGATCGATGTAGGCGATGCTGGCGTCGAAGATGTTGCTCTCGTAGGTTGGATTGCCGTTATAGCACTTGAAACATAAAAAACATACAAACTCTTTTAAGAATCATATAACAAAAACATTTACATAGAAAAATCATTTTAACTGAGCCGATATAAGGTTGTAGCGGAAACAATAATTCGTCCTACTTCATTAGTGTTTTTGGATAAGATTCGGCTGGGAGGTTCCATGGTTGCCAGTAAATATTGTACACCGGTTATAGGAGACGTACATCCCTTCATGACGATCTTGTTTCCCAGTAGCAGTGGCTTTTCTCAGCAAAATAATATGAAATGTCACAAAGCCAGGAGTGTATGGAATAATACGACAAACTCAGTGGAGAGTTGCAATTTCTTCCGCCGCCCCCCCCCCCCCTTCCCTCCAACTTGATCCAGCTCGAAGACATCTGGGATGTTACTGAACGCGGTGTCAGAGCTCATTACTCCCATCCCAGGAATTTATGGGAATTTGGTGACGCGTGTATATAAAAGTGGCGACAACTCTCACCCGACACCTACCATGGTCCCATTGCTTGTAAACCAGGACGCGTAACCGCCGTACCGGATGTTAGGTAGGGGATCCTGATGTCCTGGGTGACTAGTGTTTTGTGTCCCAGCCTCGTCGCCGCTTTTGTGTCTCGTTTCAGTCGTAGATGTCGGTGGCCGAGTAGAAAGACCGACACAGGAATAACTTTTACATAGCTCTTGACTGCAGATTGCTGATACATAGATTAGATAGATGCCTGCTTACTAATGATTTCTAGTGCCTATCCGATAGCCAAGTCTTCACTGGTGCCTATCTGATTAGCTGATTCCTATCTCAGTCCCAAGTGAACGATGTCGTTCAGTGGTAGCCACGAGCGGGATAGCAGCAGAGGGCGCTCGTTGCTGACGTCGTAAGAACGCCGCGCCGTGCGTGCATGGCGGCGAAAGTAGGTGGCGCGCACTTTAGACTTGTCCGACACCACACAGTGTATTAATAAAAATGAAACATTCTCTTTTTTTCACAGACAGGTTTGATGCAGCTCTACACGCTACCTGTCTTGTGCAAGCCTCTTCATCTGAGAATACGGACGGCAACTTACATCCTTTTTGAATCTGCTTACTGTATTTCGTCCCTCGGTCTCCCTCCACGATGTATTGTAGTCTCATAATGTGTCCCACCAACCTTTCACTTCTCTTATTCTCCCAAATTCTGTTGAACACCTCCTCATTAGTTACATGATCTACACATCTGATCTTCATCATTCGTCTGTAACACCACATTTCCAAAGCTTCTATCACCATTTTATCGTCCACGTTTCATTCCCGTACATGCTACACTCTGGAAGAATGCTTTCGGAAAGGACGTCTTAACATTTAAACTAATATTGGATGCCAACAAATTTCGCTTCTTCAGAAACGCTTTTCTTTCCATAGACATTATGCACGCTATATCTTCTATACTTCGGCCATCGGAAGTTATCTTTCTACCTAAATAACAAAACTGATCCACGACTTTTATTGTCTCAGTATCTAATCTAATTCCTTCAACATCGCCTTATTTTCTGACAATACATTCCATTACCTTAGTTTTGTTAATGTTAATCTTATACCTTCCATTCAAGAGACTTTTCATTCCGTTTAAATGCTCTTCCAGGTCTTTTGCTATCTCTGACAGATTTACTACGTCGTCAACAAACCGAAAGGTTTTCAATCTCTCTTCCTGTACTCTTATTCCATCTCCAAATATCTCACTGCATTCCTTCACAGGTTGCTCAATGTACAGTTTTAACAACATTGTGGAAAGGCAATAATCCTGTCTTACTCCCTTCCCATCCACTGCGACCCTTAATGACATTTTTCTATAATAGTTGCTGTCTAGGTTTTCTACAAGTTGAATATAACCCTTCGATCCCTATATTTTACGGCTGCTACCTTCAGAATCTGAAAAAGTGTATTCCAGTCAACATTGTCAAAAGCTTCCTCCAGATACACAAATGCTTAAAACGTAGATTTCTACCTTCTAAGATAAGTCGTTATGTGAGTATTGCCTCGCGTGTTCCTACATTTCTCCTAAATCCAAACTGATCTACCCCAAGGTCGGATTCCACAAGTTTTTCCATTCGTCTATAAATAATTCGTGTTAGTATTTTGCAACCATGACTTATTAAACTAATACTTCTGTAATTTTCGCATATTTCCGCACTTGCTTTCTTAGGAATTGGACTCGCTATATTCTTCTTGAAGTCTGAAGGTATTTCCCTTGTCTCATACATCTTGTATACCATGACTGGCTCACCTAACGATAATAGTAGTTTAGACGGGACATTAACTCCTCCTGCCGCCTTGTACGCCTTCCTTCTAATGTATGCCTTCCTTCTTGTATGCCGCTTTCTAATACTCTGTCAAATTCTTTTCGCAGTATAGTACTTCCTATCTCATCTTCCTCTACGTCGTCTTCCACTTCTAGAATACTGCCTTCAAGATTATTGCCTTTGTACAGGCCTTCTGTATACTCCTTCCATCTTTCAGCTTTCCCTTCTTTCATTAGTACTGGTTTTCCTTCGAGTTCTTGATAATCATACCGCTGCTTTTCGTGTTTGCAGATGTCTCTTGTTTTCCTTAGACTGTATCTATCTTTCCCCTATTGTACATTCTTCTACGGTCTAGCATTTTTCCTCAAGCTACAAGCCACAGTAAGACTGCAAGTTCAATACAGGTTCAGTGATGGGAATTATTACAACAACGGCGTTTATCGCTGCGGCGCGACGTGGTCTACTGCCTACTTACGAAACCCAAATCACCAACATTCTCCTCCGAATGGGAAAATAAATTGTTGACTCCCACATACATAGGTAGAAATGATCACCAGAATAAAATACATCAGTGCTCGAACAGAGAGATTCAGCTGGTTTTTATTTATTTATTTATTTATTTATTTATTTTTTCGCGCGCTACTCGAGAGTGGAATCGTATCTGCATAGTATAAAGGTGATTCGATGAACCCTCTGCCAGGCACTTAAATGTGATTTGCAGAGTATCCCATGAAGATGTAGATGTGTAAGTGCTTGGTTTAAAGAGGGAATAACATTTTCAAACTTACTGTCCGATGTATTCATCGAAGAATTAATGATGAAACAGAAAGAAAGCATCGAAAAAAAGCGCAGGTGACTCCCGTGTATAAGAAAGGAAAGAGAACTGACCCATACAATTACAGGCCAATATCGTTGACATCAGTTTCATGTAGAATTTTGGAGCATATTCTCAGTTCGAATATAGTAAATTTCCTTGAAACGGAAAAGCTTCTTTCCATGAATCAGCACGGGTTTAGGAAACATCGTTCATGTGAAACAGCATGCCCTTTTCTCACATGACATCTTGCGAGCCATGGACGAAGGGCAAAAGGGGAATTGTGTTTTTCTCGACTTCAAAAAGGCGTTCGACGCGGTGTCACACTGCAGACTGCTGACGAAGAAACGAGCTTATGGAATAGGTTCACAGATTTGTGACTGGCTGGAAGACATCCTAAGTAATAGAACGCAGTACGTTGTTCTCGACGGCGAGTGTTCATCAGAGACGAGTGTATCGTCAGGCGTGCCCCAGGGGAGTGTGATAGGACCGCTATTATTTTCTATCTATATAAATGATCTGATGGACAGAGTAAGTTGAAATTTGCGGCTGTTTGCCGATGATGCTGTGGTGTATGGGAGGGTGTCGTCTGTAACTGACTGTAATAGCACACAGGTTGACTTAGACAAAATTTCTAGTTGGTGCGAAGAATGGCAGCTAGCTCTCAATGTAGAAAAGTGTAAGGTGATGCGCATGAGTAGAAAAAACAATCCCATAATGTTCGAATACAGCATTAGTAGTGAGCTTCTTGATGCTGTCGCGTCGTTCAAATATCTAGGCGTAGCATTGCAGAGCGATATGAAATGGAACGAGCATGTAAGGACAGTTGTGAGTAAGGCGGACAGCCGACTTCGGTTTATTGGGAGAATTTTGGGAAGATGTACTTCACCTGTAAAGGAGACAGCGTATAAAACGCTTTTACGACCACGTCTTGAGTATTGCTCAAGTATTTGGGACCCGCAGCAGATCGGTTTGAAGGAAGACATAGAGGCGGTTCAGAGGCGAGCAGCTAGATTTGTTACCGGTAGGTTCGACCAATGCGCGAGTGTCACGGAAATGCTCCGGCAACTCAATTGGGGATCGCTGGAAGAAAGACGACGTTCTTTTCGTGAATTTCTGTTAAGTAAATTTAGATGGCCGGAATTTGCAGTTGAGTGTAGTACGATCTTGCTGCCGCCTACTTACATTTCGCGTAAAGATCACAAAGACAAGATAAGATAAATTAGGGCTCGTACGGAGGCATATAGGCATTCTTTTTTTCCTCGTTCAATTTGGGAGTGGAATAGGAAAGGAAATGCCTAGTAGTGGTACAGTGTACCCTCCGCCACGCACCTTACGGTGAATTGCGGAGTATGTATGTAGATGTAGAAAATGAATGACACATTTACGGTGATTGGATATTTGCTCCTCGTAACCGCAGTAGTTTCTACGGCTACTGATCGCTTTAGAGTATATGAACAAGAAATGCACAGATATAAGCTGGCTCAAATTATTATGTTCATCGAAGCTGACAATCCTAAAGTGATAATATCGTTAAATCATACGTAAAGAACAGTTTGTACCAATTACGGCGACATTATTTGTTGCAAACATGGTAAATGCAGTGTCTGTTATCACAAATTATGAAGCATATCAGCGTGCCGCTGTTAATTAAATAACAACCTACACAATCATTAGCAACCCCCAACATTACTGCCACGTACACAATGCGTGAAAAAACACAGAAAGTTTGTATTCGCGTTCGCAGTGGAAGTGTTCGTTTTTGGTGTCCACACTTCGATGACGCAAAACGCTCTGCAAATAAAGCTTGTAACCCTAATGTCTAGAAATAAATTGTCTTAATTTGGTAGCTGGATACCACCATTGTCGTATTACAACTTCAGATATGAATGTTGCTTTATATTGAAATGTGATGAAAAACCAAAGCACCAACATTTCAGATGCTAAAAATGTCTTTTTTAGAAGCATCTTACAATAGGCGTTATTCACACTAAATTCATTTGTTACTAAGCGAGTGTATAATATAGTTCTGATGAAGCCAATTACTATAACATTACTAATAAAAGGGCACGTCGGTTTTCATCAAACAGGGTTGTAAGATTTGCTTCTTCGATTCCAATTCTGCTGCTTTTAGGATGGTGATTTTCATCATTTCCTGGCAACTGCTTCAAAGGAATTCATGATATTAACTGTCACCAGCCATTCAAGCGAATTAATGGGAATGATGAATATTGGTTCAAGGCTGGGATTCGAATGCGAGTCATGTACCTACCACGAAGTCGCGCTGCCAACTATGGCCACCCGAACACAGTGATCACTACGACGTGGCACGCCTGCCACTAACCGGAATTTTCATATTATTCACACACTATTTTCGTAGTGTTCCTGCTCATTTTACGCATTGCTCGTGCGCATCCACACTGAAGAAAGATCAAGAAATGGTGAAATGATTTTAAAACTTCGGAATCAAACTGCATTGGTCTTCTACCCAAGATTTACCAACTATTAAAACTAACATTTGCTGCAGACAAAACACACACACACACACACACACACACACACACACAAACACATACAAACATAAACACCCATGCCCGAGGGAGGACTTGAACTTCCCAAATGGAGCAGTTACGCATTCCGCAGCATGGCGCCTTAGAGTGCACGATCAATGTCAGTTTTAGCCTTATATATTTAACAATAGTTTGCCAGTAACCGCAAAGACGTACGTCGAGTCGCGACAGGCACATAAAAGGAACATCAATGTGGTCGAAGATGTTGAGACGCCATAAAGAGTTTCTACATTTATATTATATAGAAGAGACGAGGAGACACCAAAATGTACCAGATAAATTTTATAATGGTAAGATCCAGGTTGTAAACTGTAAGACATATCCCAGAGCAGATATTCACTCCCATACAATGCTACACTTCATAAAAATGCTTTCAGAAAGGACTTCCTAACATTTAAATTAATATTGGATGTTAAAATGTTTCGCTTGTTTAGAAACGCTTTTCTTCCCAGAGCCATTCTGCATTTTATATCTTTTTTACTTTGGCCATCAGAAGTTATCTTGCTACCCAAATAACAAAATTCATCTACTGCTTTTATTGTCTCATTGCCTAATCTAATTCCTTCAGCATTGCCTGATTTTCTGACATTGCATTCCATTACCTTCGTTGTACTCTTGTTAATGTTCATCTCATATTTTCCTTTCAAGACACTGTCCATCCCATTCAATTGATCTTTTAGATCTTTTGCGGTCTCTGACAGAATTACTACATCATGGCAAACCGTAAAGCTTTATTTCTTCTCCCTGCACTTTACTGCCCTCTCCAAATTTCTCCTTCCATTCCTTCACTGCCTGCTCATGGTACAGATTGAAAAACATTGGGGAAAGGCTACAATCCTGTCTTACTCCCTTCCCAACCTCTGCGTTCCTTTCTTGCACTTCGGCTCTAATAACAGCTGTCTGGTTTTTGTAAAGGTTGAATATAACTCTTCGCTCCCTATATTTTACCCCTGATACCTACAGAATTTGGAAGAGCGGATTCCAGTCGACATTGTCAAAAGATTTCTCCAAACCGACAAACGCTAAAGACGTAGGTTTGTCTTCCCTTAACCTATATTCTAAGATGTAATTTGAGTATTGCCTCCCGTGTTCCTACACTTCTCCTAAAACCAAACTGATCTTCCCCGAGTTCGTATTCCATAAGTTTTTCCTATTCGTCTGTAAATAATTCGTATTAGTATTTTGCAACCATGACTTATTAAACTGATAGTTCTGTAAGTTTCACACTTGTCCGCACTTGCTTTCTTTGGAATTGGAATTACGATATTCTTCTTGAAGTCGGAGAGTATTTCCCCTATCTCTTTACATCTTGCATACCAGGTGATACAATTTTTTCACGACTGGTTCTCCTAACAATATCAGCACTTCAGATGGAATATCATCTACTCCACGGGCCTTGTTTCAACTCAGGTCCTTCAGCGGTCTGTCAAATTCAATCGCGGGAACCAGTTCTTCTGTAACCAAAGTTGACACCCATTTCATTCTTCATCGTGCACATCACTACGCCCGCCATTTAACTGTCGGAACCGTCTTCTCACCATCGAATCACTCATCGCATTTGGTCCGTAAACATCGCAAATTTGCCGTTAAATTTCACTTCGTTTCACGTTCCTCGCATTCAGAAACCGAATCACCGACCTGATTTCACAGGCGGCGGGATTTACAATCAACGCAGACATTTCAAACAAGCACAACAAAGCGTACGTAACTCACAGCGGCCGCGGTGGAGTAGCCGAGCGGTCTAAGGCGCCTCGCTGCGGAGCGCGCGGTTTCTCGCCGTGGAGGTTCGAATCCTCCCTGGGGCATGGGTGTGTGTGTGTTTGTCCGTAGGTTAGTTTACCTAGGTTTAAGTAGTTTGTAAGCTACGGACTGATGACCACGCAGTTTGGTCCGATAGATTTACAAACATTTGAACATTTGAACTGACAGCGATCTCCAAATGACGCACGTTCTTCTCCTTGATACACATCGCCTACAGCGCATTTGCGGAACTGCAATCGCAGCGCTGCAGCGGAGATAAATTGAAACGGAACTTACTTTCTGGACGCGCCTCGTATATGTAACCTGTGAGTCTGCATATGGTCACCATCATGTTCCAGCAGTTTTTGGAAGTAATGGATATATTCATTTCTCTCATAAAAGACAAAAAAAAAAAGATAAGTGTATGGAAACTGAATTGCTAGAGTTATCGGCTCATATAACTACTGAAACTAACTTACACTAAGGGAAACAAAGGCACCCACGCCCGAGGGAGGGCTTGAACCTCCCGCGGAAGCAGACGCATAATTCGTAACATGGCGCTTTAGAGCATGCGTCCTTTCTCGCGTGGCCATAAAATAAAATTACATTTATGTGATCAGACGTCAGTGTCAGTGGGGTCACATCCACTACGAATAGTGTGTCATTTAATAATGACGTTATGTGGTATTGCTAGAGACATCCCTCTAATGATCAGAATGCAGACAAATGTCTTCCGCTGGCCGTCGGCACTCCGTGTTCCCGGAAGCCCATTTGGTGTGCCTGCTGGACCGGGCTCTTGATGGATTGCAGCGTCCGGCGAGGACGTGCATCATGGCGCTGGCCCCGCGTCGGCAGTCGCGGCCAACTAATTCTACCTTACGGCGCGCCTGAAATACTGCCGCTTGACGAGCGGTCCGTTTTATTGACGCGCGGGCTGTCGCACGTTTCATCGGCTCCAGCGCCGACATCGTAATTTGGAGCTATAAACCGCATCTGCCTCCTGTCGGAGCGAACGGTGTGCGTTCCAGCGCAGTGTACGATGCCAGTGGATGTTCCGGTACGCACACACATAGCCAGAAAAAGAAAATGAACTTAATTATATCCACAATGGATGTGAGGTCGCGGTTGTATACTTAATTATTTTGTCAAGACTTTTAACCACAGAGATCGTGTAAAAACACTACAATATGACGCATTTCAAGGGTCAAGCCCTCATAATCAGATAAACTGTACAAGAGTCTTAAAGCCTGAGACAATAAAAATCTAAAACGTAATAAAAGAAAACGTGGTTACTTCCATTGTAACCGTGTCTACGCAGGAAGATCCTCAGCATACTGTACTTCGTCAAGATTCAAAACACATTCCAGCACTGGCGGTGCATAACACTAGCGAAATGCACGGAGTCCACAACACGAGTGGGGCGCACGTATACACATGAAAACAAAGATCTCTGAATACCAAAGGTCATCCACAAGGTAGTGGGTACATTCAGGTGTCAAGAAATCGTTTGCACAGTAAGACAGATTTTTTTTTTTAAACGACTTTTTGTTATAATAGGTCCCCACTCGTGTTGTTGACTCCGTGCATTTCGCTAGTGTTATGCGCCGCCAGTGCTGGGGTGTGTTTTGAATCTTGACGAAGCACAGTATGCTGAGGATCTCCAAAAAAATGTTCAAATGTTTGTTCAGCTTATGGGACTTAACTACGGGGTCATCAGTCCCTAAACTTACAAACTACTTATGAACTACTTACGAACTAGGACGGCACAAATATCCATGCCCGAGGGGGGATTCGAACCCCCGACCGTAGTGGCCGTGCTGACCGTGACTGGAGCGCCTCAATCACCTCGGCCACAGCGGCCGGCTGAGGATCTCCCTGCGTAGACACGTTTACAAGGGAATTAACCACGTTTTCTTTTATTACGTTTTAGATTTTTATTGTCTCGCATTTTAAGATTCTTGTATAGTTTATCTGATGATGAGGGCTTCACCCTTGAAACGCGTCATATTGTAGTGTTTTTACACGATCTCTGTGGTTGAGCCTACTTGATAAAATAATAAAGAAAATGAAGTAAAACAAGTAGGACAGCTTACGGTGAAAGTTTCGTTAGTGTCTACGCTTATTGACATACATGTTTACCCACAACAAAATGTTCAAATGTTTGTAAATCTATCGGACAAAACTGTGTGTTCATCAGTCCGTAGCTTACAAACTACTTAAACTAAACTAACCTAAGGACAACACACACATCCATGCCCCAGGGAGGAATCCAACCTCCGACGGCGACCAACCGCGCCCTCTGCAGCGAGGCGCCTTAGACCGCTCGGCTACTCCACCGCGGCTACCCACAACACACTTGACAAATAATTACTGGTTCTTATGACGTAACTTCTGAGTATTTTCGTATGAAGGTCCACGATTAGTTATAGAGGAACAAGATTAATATGTGATTATTAACTGGGTTCGTCAGTCTTCAGAAAACACTGTTTCTTATTGTTGTTGTTTATGGGGTGTTTAAGGGGGACAAAACTACAATGGTCATCAGTCCCCCACTCCATCACTAAGCGTCAAAAGAACCGTGGACATGAAAGAAATGTGCCCAGAGTTGCAAAGTGGGAGGGGAATCCCACGGAGTCCATAAAACATCAACAAAATCGGCAAGAAACAAAACGGAAAGAGACGATCACACAAACACACCTTACAGCAAAGAAGCCGATGTCTGTGGTTGGCCGACTATAAGAGTCTGTAACCACTCGGCAGCACAAGGAAATCTCTAGTTAGAGAGAATGATAGGAAAAAAAAGCACCTGCTCGAATAAAACAGTTGAAGCATCGTCACGTAAAACATCTGATAAAACTTCAGGGAGGTAAAAACTACGCCGCAAGTCGGCTAAAACAGGGCAGTCCACCAGGATATGGACTATTGTCAAACGGGAGCCACACTGACACTGGCATGGATCTTCATCACCACGAAGGAGATGTCCGTGGATGAGCCACGTATGGCCAATGCGGAGTCTACACAGCACCACAGAGTCCCGGCGAGAGGCCCGCATGGAAGAACTACCCAGGGTTTGTTGGGTGTGCTCAGGCATCCCAAAGCCGATGTACCCGGTGGCGCAACAATGAACGGAAATCAGAAGCCGCGAGTTGATCTCCAGAATGGACGCACCGACAGCCTGCTTGGCAAGCCTGTCAACACGTTCATTATCTGGGATACCCACATGTCCCGGAGACCAGATGAACACCACCGATCGCCCGGAATTTCAATGGCACAAAGTGTCTCATGTATGGCCAACACCAGGGAAGACCGCACTGTTTGTTCTTCGTGTTCAAATGTTCAAAGGTTTGCAAAGTTATGGGAACTAATTGCATTGGTTATCGGTCCCTAAATTTACAAACTACTTAAACCAATTTATCCTAAGAACGACTCAAACACCCATGCTTGAGGGAGGACTGGAGCGTCTGACGTGGAACTGCCACGCGCACCATAGCAGGGCGTCTCAGTGCGCACGGCTATTCCGCTGCAGCGTTCTCCGTGTTACACAGACATGTTTCAGTGCAGCTGTATGTTCAATGGGTTTTATTAATTTCTTTTGAGCAACAGCAAACGTTCTTTACGGTCTGTAAATCATATTTATAAATTAAGAAACAATATTAATATGTGGTCACATCCATACGTTGTTCTAAATTATGAAAAATTTCATTTTCTTAAAATTTTATTTATTCATTTATTATTATTAATTTACTATTTTGGGGTTGGAATGGCTCCTTTTTTCTAGATTGTCGTCTGCGAGTACAAGGTTTAGAACTTAAATACTGTTAACTATTTATTCACAACCGATACAAAAGTGTTACAGATATGAGGTGAAATCCTCCTTATGCAAAACACCTTGTTTTGTTTTAATACCCAAACATGTTTCGCCATTAAATGTGCCATCTTACGTGTGTTTTTGCATTTTCTAGAATAACATGTTACGGATTTTGGTTATACAGTCATTTGGGCGAGTTGTTTGGTTTGACAATTTAGTTAGATGTATTAGGCCTAATTTATTTACGATAGTTACATTATGTCTTTCCTTCAGTCACCAGCGTTCTGTAGAACCAGTTGCTAGCGATGTGGAATGCGTAGCACAACGTTAGCAGAGCTTGTTCTGTTGATGGCCCGAATAGAGCGGTCTACTTCCTGTCGAATCTCTGGAACATTTCTGAAGCGAATGCAACGAAATGGTTCCTTCATCTTCGGCTTAAAATGAAACTCACAAGCTGTTACGCCCGTCGAGTATGTAGGGTGGTGCAGTAATTTTCAACCGAAAAGAGTTGCCACAGCTTGCGCTGTATGCGTCCGCACATTCTTGTGCAAAATGATGGGTGGGTTACACAGGAAATGTTGCCACTTCTTTCGGAAAGCTGGTCGCTGGTGAGGCTCCAAAAGCGGACAGTAATACTGTGCATTGACGGTCTCCATTGTTCCTGTTTCGGAAACACGCTCGCTCACAAGTGCTTGTGTTTCCCTCGATTGAGCTCACGCCGTTGACGTGAGTCGGGTGAGTCCATTTGCTGGCAGGTACAGTAAGTTAGGTATGTCAACTACCTGTCCTATCAGCGACACTAGTAGATTCCATTGCATAGTGTCTCCACAGCATTGTTGCTACTATTTAAGTACCAACCCTCGTATATATGAGGCTAGTTTACATTGAAATTTTAATAGACTGATACGTATGTTATGTTGATGTTAGTTGCATCTAAGGCATACAAATCTCCCGTATTGTAGACGTTCCCCCTAATTTCAGCATTTTTTTAAATTCTCGTTTCTTCCATATTGTATTTCCTCCGGTGTTCGTTGGTATAATCCGATACCGATAAGGTAACGATATTTGAATTCTCTCATCGATATATCCTTATGTTTAATACCTTTGGTATAATGAGGCAATGTTGTCTCAAGGGATTACATTATTTGTTGACATTTATATCTTTAAGTCGTTTATATTACTATCTATTACTGTTCATGGTTCTATGGCCTATGGAATGCATGTGGGTGGAGAAGGAAATCTTTGTTTCTTGATTAATACTGTCATCTCAAGGATGCGCTCGAGTCGTACTAACTTGCAGTTAACGTTTTTAAACCATTGCAACACATGGAAGTAATGACTCACGAAAGTGGATATAGAGACGATGCACTTCTCAGCCGTTGTCGAGAATATCGACAATTAAAAAAAGTCGTTGCGGTGAAATACTCTCTACGATGAGTAATACTGAAGAGAGGCGTGGCGTAGCGGTAAGCTCTCGGGTTCTTAATCCGAAGGTCGCCGGATCGAATTTCGCGGCATGCAACTTTTTATTATTATTTGTTTTTTGTAATTCAAATCCACACACACACACACATATATATATATATATATATATATATATATATATATATATATATATATATATATATATAGTCGCCAGTTTTTCCACGACTAACGGTTTTCAGAAAACTTATTATATGCAGCTGGCGACTTCGAACATCATTATGTTTTCCGCAAAGAAAGTTGTACTTCACAAATGTTATTAATTGTCTTCATAATGTTTACCACGTATAGTTAACGGAAGAAGTACAAACGATATTCCGAAACAAATACGTATAGTGTAAGTCAAACCTGACGAACGATAGAACAACAAATCGTAAAGATACCCAACAGTAGGGGCCCTCTACATCTACATCTCCACTGGGAACGCCAGATATCACTTCTATTTTACTTGATGACTTTCTGTCAATTGTGAAGATATTCCGTAAGCAAGCAACTTGATTAAAGCTGCTTGTGTGGTGCCATGTCAAATGCCTTCCGGAAATCACAGCAACCATTTTCTGTTTACAGTAGTGTTAGTTAATAGTAAAAAAGATTAATAAGATATGGTACTGACGTTAAGGGTAAACCGAACCATTTTAAATCTTTTTGTACAGTGCTTAGGAGGGCAATTTTTTGTTTAAAAACCATGTTACATAACATTATGAAAGATAAAATTGATATGTCACAACATTGAATTTACAATTCAAATGGCGTTTAATATTAATAGATAAATGAAATTCACAGATGACAATTAACAATAAAAACGATGATATTAAGGATTGCAATGTGTCTAAGAATAATATTTAAATTATTGTACTTCACATTTGCGCAAATTGTACATGTCTGCCCATTGCAAGAATTGAGAAAAAGTATAAAGTGGATATAATATACTGCAAATGTATGTCCTTGATTAAAAACTGACTTCAGAGGAGTAAACAATTAAAGTATATCTTCGAATAAGTCGAGGTATATTTTTCCTTGAAATTAAACTGTTCATTTAAGAGTTGAGCAGGATTTTTCCTGTGTTGCACATGCTTCTCTATTTGTTCTAACAGGTTGAGGCGTAATTCTTTTGGAGCAGTGTGCGTCATCTTTAAGTTGTTTTAAATTACACCACCGCAGTGCTTGTTAACTATTAGCAACTACTTTTTAACAAGAATTCGGCAAATTGGTTTAAACTACGACGATGGGGCGCGTTACCTTTGGCACGCCGCTTACCTTGTTCTAACTGGTAGTGTCTCAATAAAACTGGCGCTCTACAGCTCTCTCAGGTGTTTTTAAATACGTACTGGCGCTGCGTCTGAGAAAGTCTGTAATAAGGTATTTTCCTGTGTTAAAATACGGTTCGAAATTTTTTTATTCTGAATGATTATAACATTCAGATACCATTTTCGCTCATTATTCTTAGAAAACATCTGTTATATTTACGTAATTAAAGCTTAAAATTATTACATTTCATAATTAGATCACGTGATCGAAAACGCTTTGTTATTGGTGACGTCACAGACCACTCGGACGCTGTAACTAGAAGACGGAGCTGTATGGTTGTAAGCGTTTCCTTAATTTCTCAGCGTAATGTTTAGTTTTTCGTGACGTAAACACGTTCACAGCTCTTGTGCCACAATTGAAAAGAATTATGTGAAGATTGACGGCGGAAACCTCCCTAAAGTTGATGCATTTATGGTATCTTCATTTTTAAAAAACAATCCAAATTTTTACATGCCAGAGATAAGAAAGGTGAAAACTCCATTGTAAGTAACGCATACCTACAGCTTAAAGCTAATTATTGCTATATTGTATATATTGTATGCATTTGAAAAAAGTACCGTACTTGTTCATGTCAGCAGATGTACTCTGAAGTCACCATATTGTGCAGTGGAGGATAAAATTTTTCCTTATATTCAGTGATTATATTCGCAACATCAACACGATAGAAAATCTTTGCCAAGTTGTTCGGATCACATAGAATGACTCGATTAGTGCATCGTTCAGAACGTGAAATAAAGAAATAATGCTGCTCCTGCTCTCTGATTGACAGGTCCTTGTATGTACCCTTGTCCAGTCAGTAAAAGTAATTGCCTCACGTTGTCACGTGATTGGCTAATTGTGACGTAACATGATCCTCGCTATTCAGCATCTGTTGCCAACATTATCACAGGAGGCCGCCGGGACGGTAGGTAAACTTTAACCCAGTAAAACACACAGTTAAGGAGGTAATTTCATTTTAACTACTTCAATACTGGTAGCAATGTGTAACATACAGCAAAATGCCTTGTGTGTATATTTATACAATCCCTTTAAATAAACGCATTTTCGGGTAACACATTTAATCCTATTTACACTTGCATATTATGAAAGTTTAAAGGCTCAATGAATCGGTGCATTAAAGACATCTCCCATTTACGTATTTTACGATAGTATATGTTGCAGTAAAGTAACCAGAAAGGCGTTGTCAATGTGTAAAACAATTAAAAATTATAGAAACGGTTGTTTGAATATGGTCTACTGGCGATAAAAGTGCACTTGGTGGACATAATCAGTGCTATACTTTATGCTGGGCTAAAACAATAGTCATGTTGTACTTCTACTAAATGTATTAGGAAATGGCTTTAATTACTCAGAAATAGCAGACGTGTTACATTATGAAGTTTTACTTCGCAAATGTCATCAGCTCATTAACCTGCACGTAATACTACTTTACATCTTTGCTGTAGAAGAGAATGATACCTAACAGTGAACTAATGGAATAACATTAAGTTTTTACTTACAACAAAATGATCCTCACAGAAATAAACACATTTAGCGGACGCTAATTCATTTGAACCTCTTCGAGCGAGTTTAAACCACATTTTGCGCATCTTCTAATTCTTTGAACTTGCAAAAACAATTTTTCTCATGGCTTAACAGATGTATTGCTACAGTGTGGAACTAAGCAATGTTTGTAGGTCATTTTGCGAACGTGAATGCCCAAAAAATATACCACTACTTGTGTATCTTACGAGAGCAGCAGCAGCATCATGGTTTGTGACGTCGCAGGCATCACGTGACTTAAATGTATCGTTTTAGCGGACTTTCAAATTATTTGAATTTCATTACGTGTTTTTGTTTAAAGTACTGAAATTGACGAGGTAAAAAAGCATGTTCGGAACATAATATGTCATAATTAACAATTTAAGGCGATTTCCAGAAAACAGTCAAATACCCTATTGCAAGTTACCAACACATTCTTTCTAGTGCATTGGAGCGCAGTATTACAGAGTGCTTCAAATCAACTCATTGTTGATGAAAAACTGATGAGTTTTCGGGTTAACAAGATGAATGAAAGGTGCATTACAGGGTCCCCTCCCGCTGATGAGTTCGCGACCCGTTTAATCATGCCTGCGTTGATGGCAACGGTAAAGCCCTGTTTAGAACGTGAAAATGTATATATCAGCACGTCATGGGGGCAGTTCGATAAACAGTGTAGTACATTCCGCACAGAATTAAGTACAAAAGCGTTGGTTCCTAACTGGGGACATCGAAGCTAATGTTGAGGAATACACTGATGGATAAAACAGTAGCTCCGAAAGACGACTTAGATTTTCATCTTAAAAAATTTTGATCCCAAACTGTTATTAATTGTAATTTGAAAGAATGATCACACAGGGTAGGGATAATAAGAGATTAGAGGGTAGTACTCTATTTAAACAAAATGTGGATCATGAGAAATGATTTTGTAGGACACCTTATTATGAGTTAATGTCGGATAAGCTGGGTAAGTGGTTGAGAGCCTTAAATATCTTGCCAGCAATTTTTTTTTATTCACAAAAAAAAATTGACAACGTTTGTTACATTACGAAGAGAGGCAAGTTAGCCCCTATGATAATACGGATGTAAATGAGATACTCTGTCCGCAATGTGATGGCAAATACGTAGACAATACAGGCAGAAGTTTCAGAAGCTTCCGTATTAGATTTAAAGAACATGATGCTGTGAACAACACAAAGCCAGTCTTATCCTTTCATTTACCACTTAACAATCACACATTACAGGATTTTGTGAAGATCTACGTATTATGCATGTGCAACCTAAGGGGCTGACACTCAATATCTTAGAAGAAATCGCATAATGAAGTGCACGATTAATCATCCTAACAGTGCACTGAATGAACAAATTGAATGAAAGCCCATCGTCGTATTAAGTAACTATATACAATATTTTCAGGGTATTAAATCTGAGTGGTCTTTACATATCCCAACTGTAAGTACTTTGCTTTACCTTCATACGTTATTTTATGTTGTTTACTAGCTGAAGACCCGGCGTTGCCCGGGTATTTATTTATTTATTTATTCAAGCTTTGAGTTACTACTTATCATATCTCTTCTATATCTGTCAATCTACTTTTTTAAATAAAATGTCCCTTTTCGAATGCACATTCAGCTATATGTGTGTGTACTGTAGAAATTATGAATTGTAACGTCATATCCAATGCCGTAATTTAGTCCATGAAAAGTTGTAAGTGAAAATCTCTTTTCCTTTCATTGTTTTCCTGTGGTTCTCAACGAGATAAAGTGTAATAAAGGTTTCAAATTATATTTAATGTGTGTTGTAAGTCGCTAAGTGTATGAATAAAGTCTCATCATACGATATGGCAGTTTCTTGCCAGTCCTATTGCTTATGACGTCATACATCTTGAACTATGTATGTGGTTCTTACCCTTACAGCAATTGTTGCCTCACGGTAAGGAATATGTGTACCAAATTTGGTTTAAATCAGTCCAGTGGTTTAGGAAAAAATGAGCAGCATTTTCGCTTAATACAGCAGTTTTTCGCGAATCTCATCGTGAACTATGTGTCCTACAGAAGGATTATTTCTAGGTTTTTGAGTTTTAGCGACACTAACGGACAGCAATTCATTTTATCTTTGATAGTTCATATACGGGTTCAGATCATGTAAAGTGAACTTTACTCTTTCAAAGTATATTTCTGAACGTACCCATCACAACAATCAAGTCATTATTTTACATGTTTTAAATCTAAATTTTCCTCGCAATTTTTCTCTATTGTATCACCGTTTAAACCTTCTATGACCTTCGACGAATGTGACATGAACATTATCCTGGACATGTGTGCGTGATTTGCCCACTCTTTCCGCCCACTATCGAGCCGATACTTAGTCTTTCTGATGCTTTCATAAAGCTAGTGGGTCTAAAATACATATGATTTAAATTAATACGGTTTATATTAAGAGGGAAGTGATACGAAATTTCCAAAAAGTTTATTTCAAAGAAACCTTGTCCTGTCAGGCCGTGGTCAAGTCATAATCTTACAACGATCTAGCGATTGATTTTAGTTAATAGAAAAAAAAAAAAAGAAATCGCTTTCGGATTTTCTTAAATTTTTCTACTTTTCGGGTGACTTGTCCGAATTTTTATTTGATGCGAACCTTCTACTTGCTTTCAAGATGAAATGTACAAAATTTTATCGAAATTGGACAGAGGGTATTGATAGCACATTGGAAAACCTGTTTCAGTTTTTCCTGATTTTTCACTTTTCCGGATCACTTATCCATTTTTATCACCGTTTAAACCTTCACTGGCCTTATACAAATATTTCAAGACTAAAATTAGTCAAATCGGTTCAACCGATCTCGAGTTTTAGCGAGACTAACGATCAGAAATTAGCTTTTGCTAGTCCTTTCCTTGGAGCTTTTGTCTAATTTTAGTGATCATAATTTTATTCCGGTTTAATGAGTGAATTTATCATTAATTTTGGGGCCATCCAATTGCATAGTCTCGTGGATTTCTGCAATATTGTTTTCTTATTCGTCCTCTTAGTATAGACGGACCGGCCGCGGTGGCCGAGCGGACTGAGGCGCCCCTGTCACGGTCTGCACGGCCACTACGGTCGGGGGTTTGAATCCCCCCTCGGGATGGATATTTGTGCCGTCTTTAGGATTAGCTAGTTCATAAGTAGTTTGTAAGTTTAGGGACTGATGACCCCGTAGTTAAGTCCCATAGACTCTACAAGCATTTGAACATTTAGTATACACGGTTGTCAGTAAAGTCATTTTTTGAATTATGCATAATATTATTTTGGTTCCTATCTCTTCTGGTGTAATTTCATGTTACTAGTGCTTTTCTGTTGCATAAATGCAGTAGGGTTTACTTTCAGGGGCACTGTGCGCTAGCTATTAAACTCCTTTACGTTCATTTACGACCACAAGAATAATTATTGAGAGTGTGACGGTTGGACGGCGCCACTAGCACATTGTTGAAAATACGGCTTCGTGCCTGACTGCCGGCAGTTCAGCTGCTACTGTGGCCGTTGCTGGGCTAATGCGGTGTTCGGGCGATTCGATATGTTGCATTTCTACATGGAACTAACATTTTGGTTCGGTATGGTTAAGCGCCCGGAATATTCACTTTTCTGTTCTTAACAGTGCCGATCGTTTCGATGTTTCGCTTCTTAATAATGGGACTTATTGTTTTACTTTCAGACCCTGAGTTGTGAGTGGCTACATTGCCTCCCGGCTTGTTGCAAGGATCAGAAACTCACTATTTTAATCCGTTGCTATCTGTAACAGTTTTACGGCTGACTTAAGTACGTATACTCCTTTTGTACTGAATAATTCAGCCGCGGCGGAGTGGCCGAGCAATATGCTACGATGCGCAAGGACGTTCCCCGTCGGGGGTTAGAATCCTCCCTCGGTCATGGATATTTGTGTTGTCTTTAATATAAGGTAGTTGGTAAGTATAGCGACTGATGACCCCGCAGTCAAGTTCCATAAGCTTAACAAACATTTGTACATTTTTTGCTGAATAATTTTAGTATAGTTGTAGGGTAAAAGTCGACCACAAGAGCCTTGCTTTGTCACTAAAATTAGTAAATAAGGTCCGTGTGAACTACTGGTTACTCCCTGCTACAAAGCCTTGTGCCCTAGCCCAAACTGAGAACAGACTCGTTTCAAATTACTTCAATAACAGGAAGTTAATACTACAGTGGTCAATATACATAGCAGCTCACACGTTATTACACACAGACATTAATAAGCAAGACACCACAATTAATCTTGGAAAGAAGGCTAAGAAAACATTTATGGCGCAACGAAATTTAGTCGTACGAAACATTGCATCTGATCATGTTCTCAGCACTTGTGAAACTATATTAAATAAAAGAGGGAAGGTGCTCTAAAACTACAATTTATAGGCAACTTACGGAATATGCAGAACTTAAACTTGTTTATTCAGATAGAAAACAAGCAAAATGGGGAACCAATTTTGTTAATAAAAGAAAATGCATCTCTTACATGGATTAATGTGGACGGTGCCCAGCCTAATTTATACACGATTTACCGCTACTTGGGGGGAAGAGTTCACAAACAACAATAATTCTCTCACACATACGCAATGCCACAGCGAAACTCACCCAAAACGGCGTGCTGAGATGAGACGGAAGCAGGCGCCGCTACCGTAGACGAAATTCAGCAAGTCGGAGGTAGCACAAAACACAATATACAAACACTTTGAGGCTGGCTCTGGTCTGTCGGCGAGTATGCTATCATTTAAAACCGATCACTCAGCGAAAGATCCGTACCCAAAGACTGGAATGTTGCCCAATTTACTACAATATTCGAGAAAGGCAATAGGAGTGATCCCCAAAATTACGGGCCTATCTCATTGACGTCGATTTGCAGTAGGATTCTGGAACATATACTTGTTCGAATATTATGAACTACCTGGAAGAGAACGACCTATTAACCAGTAGTCAACATGGATTCAGAAAGTATCACTCTTGCGAGACACAACTTGCCCTTTATTCACATGAAGTGTTAAGTGCTATCGACAAGCGATCTCAAATCGATTCCATATTTTTGGATTTCAGGAAGGCTTTAGACATTGTACCCCACAAGCGGCTTCTTATGAAATTGCGTGCTTATGGAATATCTCCCCAATTGTGCGATTGGATTCACGATTTCCTATCAGAAAGAACACAGTTCGTTGTAATTGACGGTAAGTCATCGAGTAAAACAGAAGTGATATCTGGCGTTCCACAGGGAAGCGATATAGGTCCCCTACTCATCCTCGTGTTTATAAACGATTTAGGAGACAATCTGAATAGCTCACTTAGATTGTTCGCGGATGATGTTGTCGTTTATCGGTTAGTGAAGTCAACAAAGGATCAAAAGCAACTGCAAAGCGATTTAGACAAAATTTCTGCATGGTACGAAAATTGGCAATTGACACTAAATAAAGAGAAGTGTGAAGTAATACACATGACCACTAAAAGAAATCCGCTGAACTTCAATTACGCGATAAATCAGATTCTACCAAATACCTAGGAGCTACAATTACGAACAACTTTGACTGGAGAGAACACATAGAAAAAATTGTGGGGAAGGCGAGCCATAGGTTAGGTTTCATCGCCAGAACGCTTCGAAGATGCACCAGCTCCACCAAAGGGACTGCCTACATCACACTTGTGCGTCCTATCCTGGAGTACTGTTGCCCCTTGTGGGACCCTCACCAGGTGGGATTGACGGAAGACATTGAGAAGGTTCAGAGAAGGGCAGCTCGTTTTGTTTTATCACGTTACGGGGGAGAAAGCGTAACGGAAATGTTGCACGAATTGGGGTGGAAATCATTAAAAGAAAAACGTTAATCGTTGCGGCATGATCTGTTTGCGAAGTCAATCACCGACTTTTAGTTCTGAATGTGAAAATATTTTGCTAGCACCCACCTACTTAGGGAGACATAAAATAAGAGAAATCAGATCGAAAACGGAACGATTTAGGTGTTCTTTCTTCCCGCGCGCTATTAGAGAATGGAACGGTAGAGAAAAGATATGAAAGTGGTTAATAAACCCTCTGGCAGGCACTTGAATGTGATTTTCAGTGTATCTGTGTAGATGTAGAAAGCTGTCTGGGCAAACATTCCAATCATTTTCGCCAGTGTTCTTCGGTGCCCAATGTTTTCCCAAATCTAACCTCAAACGCTACGCTAGAATTAACACGTGAACTGAATGTGTTCATTTCCGCGAAGAGCACCCTACCTTTCTCATTGTCGTGTCAGTTGTCATCTACTTTTCATCGGGTGTGTATTTTGCTCTGACTCCATTTTCATGGATGACAAAGTACGACGACCTCGAACAGTGCAGATTAAGGAACAGTTCTCTCAAAGGAGAACATGATATAGAATTCGTGAAAAGTGTATCATATACACTGTAATGATTGTCATTGTGATCGATGTTTATATTCATGCATTGCATGGTAGGCGAAGCATTAATTATTCGATACTTTACTTACCTTTTTCTCCCGTGGTGTGCTGAGTACCATGAAAAGAGGAAAACTGGCATACTGCTTATGCCATAATTTCGGAAAGGAGTTTGTACACCGTGCCGTTCTTAATAATGCTAATGATGATATGTACGTTAGGGAAAGGTTTACAAAGAATAGCACGAAGACCTCTTAAGTAATTGAAACAAGAGCTTTGATTTCCATGATCCATATCCATCAGAGACAAGGTTAATGTCAGCATGGCTCAGGGAAATAAAGGACCATTATTATTCTCTGTCTTCATATTGACAGAACTAATGAGTAGCAATCTACGGCTGTTTGCTGATGGTGCCGTAATCCGTCGTCATTACGTGACTGAAGGAAGATAGATGATGTAGACCCAGCTTTTAGCTGGCTTGACAAATGACAGCTACTACGAAATGCAACGTTATGCAAGGTAATACAGACGTGTTGCTTTTCACATTCACGTCGTGTAGAAGCGTAATGTTCCCAAGACATATTAAGTGGGACGAGGACGTTACGGAAGTCGTGAAGAAGGAAGGTGGTCGACTTTGGTTTGTTGGGAGAATTTTCTGCCGCATTTCACATACGCGAACGCGTAATTAGTACGATCAGGTCTTGGAAACTGCTCGAATATTTGGTATCACCGCCGGACCCGATCAAAGGTCGAAGCAATTCAGAGGCGAGCTACTAGATTCCTTATCGTTAGGATGATTACACGCCAGTATTCATGGGATTTTTCGGGATATCAAACGGTAATCGCTGGAGGAAACACGACATTCATTTCCCGTCATATTACTTAGTAATTATAGTAGGCGTCTGAAGGTGACAGCAGAGCGTTTCTATCACCGTCTCGCAAAAGGCCTGCAATGATGAGGGCATTTAATAGATCCCACTTGATCTCTTATGGGATTGAACACGACAGAAAATTATTAGTAGGACTAGGTACCTTTCGCCACACTCCCATGGCATGCAGAATATGATAGTACATGTAGATGAAAATATAAATGCCTACTATAAAATTTAAGTCTGCCACCGCGTTAATTTTCATTTGTTTTTTTCTTTTGTATATATGTGAACGTCTGTACGCTAGAGGTCTGCATCTGGGGTCTACGCTCGCTCGAACTTGAGACACTGTCTAACATATACAGTCACGATACTCCCACAGATTTTTGTTTTATGCTGAGATAGCAGCGCTCCAAGCGGTCTGGAAGCTACGTTTCTGAATATGATGTTGGATGAGTGCGAATAGTATCGTTTAGATTGACTTCAGCGTACCTTTTACATTAAGGAACGTATGTAGTGCCTTATAAATAAGTAAAAATTTAAAAATAGCTCCCCATTTCTCTTTCTTAGGTTTCGTAAGATCCCTGACAAGGCACGAAACGATATATTACAGGACAGTTAATTTACAATTATCCTGTAACATACATGATTTAAATGAATAATTTCATTTTCTATTAAAAATAAGTATGTCTAGTAAATACCAAGAGACATACCCTTTAGCAGAGAGACGTCAATTTCTACCTAGGAACGTTAAGTATTCTCCATTACAATTCCAGTAAAATCGGCGAGTATGGAACATAATAAACGTATAAAGAATGCTACAAATACGGTATTTAACGAACCAAATCAACTATCACAGATGTAGCTGTCACAGACGTGTCAATATAACGATAAAAGCAACCAAACTGTTTTACAACGAAGAAGAAACTGACTGTCAAAACTGACTGTCATAGTAAGAACAGACAATAATAGAAATTTATTATACCATTATGTTTATACCCAACTTACTTTCGTTAGAATAAGCTGCAAATATACACATATTTGTAAGTATTTGTTCATGACGGTATTGTTCTTTATACCATTGACTCATTTAAATTAGGCTGTTTTTATATTAATTTCTATATTATGTTTGTCTCTCGATATTTTACTAATGTTTGTAAAGCAAAAATTATAGTACTTGTTTCGTTTATTACGTACAGAAGCGATTATAAACAAACATCACTACTTGGGCGGCTTGCCCACCGCTAGGAGCGCTAGTGTCGCAACAACTGGCAGTTGGTAACAACTTTTACATAAGTGGCTGTCGTGACTCTATAAGTTAGACTGTGCTTGAAAATGCAAGAAGTTCTGTGACAGTCCAGTAGACGTCAATGTCGTCGCTTAGCAAGCTGCGATCAACTGCATTCCATTTTCCCATGCTCGTTCAAGTGTGCCGTACTCGAAATGCCAGACCGAGTACTCAGAATAGGTTAAACCTACATCGACTTTCGGACTTAGAATGATTTACCACATCTTATTTTCTAACAAACCGCTGAACTATCTTTGAAAGAAAAAGAAAATTGTTAGTTTTCATTTGGCATGTGTTTCTTTTTTCCTTCTTCTATTTTAGTTTATTAGGGTTACTTAGTAGGATTTTGTTGAAAAGTAAGTGGTGAAAGGGAAATGAGATACTGTGCCCTAGGTATCAGTCCTGGATATGGTATCGGAAGTTGATATGATTTTTACATGTACATGACCAGAAAACTCTATAAACAGATATCGGTACTGTATCGAGCGATTGCGACGGAGAATTATCTACTTAAGGTAACACGTACCTAATATCATGGAAACAATTAATTCTCAATCATTTCTTATGACGCTTGGAAAAGAGATCCAACCAATCGCTTACAATTTTATGACTTTTTGCTTGTAGACAAAGGTTTCTTAAATGACTGTAATAGCGATTAAATATGTTAAGTATTTTAGTGTACTTAAATGATTATACAGCGTGGTCGATTGATAGTGACCGAGCCAAATATCTCACGAAATAAGCATTAAAAAAAAAATTTAAAAAAAAACGCGAAGGAAATTTTTCTAGCTTGAAGCGGGAAAACAGATGGCGCTATGCTTAGCCCACTAGATGGCGCTGCCATAGGACAAACTGATGTCAACAACATTTTTTAAATAGGTACCCCAATTTTTATTACATATTCATCTAGTACGTAAATAAATATGAATGTTTTATTTGCAACACTTTTGTCGCTTTGTGAGAAATGACGCAGTAATATTCACAAACATATTGCTCACAATTATAGACGAACAGTGGGAAACAGGTAGGCTTTTTAAATTAAAACACAGAATGTAGGTATGTTTGAACTTTATTTCGTTTGTTCCAACGTTATACATGTACTTTTATAAAATTATCATGTATTATGAGCACGCATGCTGTTACTGCGTGATTACCTGTAATTACCTCATGACTTCAATAAATGCACAAATGTCCTTCAACTTCAAAGCATTTGGCAATATGCGTAACGAAATTCCTCTCAACAGCCAGTAGTTCGTCTTCAGTAATGTTCTCACATACATTGACAATGCGCTGACATATGTTTACAGGTGTTGTCGGTGAATCACGATAGCAAATATCCTTCAATTTTCCCCATAGGAAGAAATCCGGGCATGTAAGATCCGGAGAACGGGCGGGCCAATCCATCTGTCATTAAACATTCCATTTAAGACCGCTTCACATGCACGCGAGCCATGTGCCGGACATCCATCATGTAGGAAGTACATCGCCATTCTATTATGCAGTGAAACATCCGTAGAACATTACCTAAGAACTCAGCATACATTGCACCATTTAAAGTGCCATGCCGCGGCGGAGTGGCCGAGGGCTGGAAGCGTGCTGCGATGTGCGCGGCCGCTCCCCGTCGGCGGTTCGAATCCCCCATGGGCATAGATGTTTGTGCTGTCTTTAGTATAAGCTAGTTTGTAAGTTTATGGACTTAGGACCGCCGGCCGCGGTAGCCGAGGGGACTAAGGCGCTCCAGTAACAGTCTGCACGGCCACTACGGTCGAGGGTTCGAATCCCCCCTCGGGCATGGATATCTGTGCCGTCCTAGTTCGTAAGTAGTTCATAAGTAGTTTGTAAGTTTAGCGACTGATGACCCCGTAGTTAAGTCCCATAGACTGTACAATATTTGAACATTTGAACTTATGACTCCGCAGTTAGGTCCCGTACGCTTAACAAACATTTAAATTGCTATCGATAAAATATGGGCCAATTATCCTTCCTCCCATAATGCCGTACAGTACATGAACCCGCCAAGGTCGCTGATATTCCATTTGTAGCAGCCATAGTGCTTTTTCCGTTGCCCAATAGTGCATATTATGCCGGTTTATCACCAAGCAAATAGCATCCGCACTGGCGAAATGCTACACGAAACCACGTACTTATACGTTTGTGACTATTACATCGCCATCTGTCACAAACCGACAAATGTTTTCCAAATAAAACCATATTTTTTTACGTACTAGACGAATATGTAATAAAATGGTGGTACCTGAATGAAACTTCCTGGCAGATTAAAATTGTTTGTCGGAACCGGGACTCGAACTGGGGACCTTTGCCTTTCGGGGGCAAGCGCTCTACCGACTGAGCTATCCAGACACGACTCACAATGCCCCCTCACAACTTTACTTCCGCCAGTGCCTCGCCTCCTACTTTCTAAACTTCACAGAAGCTCTCCCGCAAAACATGCAACACTAGCACTCCTGAGAGAAAGGATATGTTGGAGACATGGCTTAGCCACATACTAAGGATGTTTCCAGAATTAAACTTTCACTCTGCAGCGGAGTGTGCGCTGATAAGAAACTTGCTTGGGGGCATCTATTTAAAAGAATGCAGTTGATATCCGTTTGACCTATGGCAGTGCCATCTAGCGGGCAAACCACAGCGCCATGTGTTTTCTCCCGTCAAGCTAGAAAAGTCTTTTTCTTTTGTGGTTTCATCGTTTGATGGTTATTTCGTGGGATATTTGGCCCGGTCACTATCCACGGACCACCGTGTATAACTTTATTTCTGACTAATCGAATCTTCAAATATCACATTTGTACATTTCATTTCTCCCTGCAGTTTCTATTGCACGAATTCATGCCCGCAGAAATTTGGAGATGATATGTTGCCTAATATCTCAGGCTATAGAGAAATGGCGCGGAGGTTTTACTTAATAGCTAACGTCATCTATCAAACTGTTAATTGTTGCATTTTTTATGTTTTTCCCTAGAGCATTGGATACACCGTCTAGATACAAGGCCCCACCACAGCCCGTGCTACGACATACTGATAGGCTGCCATCGCAAGCTCACTGGATGGCGCTAAGAGGCAGTGGGCTGAAAACGAGCTATATAGAGTGGCTATCTCTGGGTGAACAGCGCTCCTTGTGGCAGCAACCAGGAACTGTTGCTTCCATTTTTTTCGTCCAGTGCACCGAGTACGAAATTTAGACCGACGCTATTTACGTATTTTGGTTTCACCTTTTTTGTATCGTAGTAAGCTTGAGAGATTATTTATTAAGCTGAAATCGTGCCGATTGTATGCGCAGCATACACCTGTACGATTCGCAGTAATAACTGTTGGAATATCGTATTTTCAGTAAGTATTTGTACGTTTTCGTTTCTAATATTTCGTGTACTCTTCTTTTGTCCTACCAGATTTCTGCATACGATAGTCCTACTGTAACTAAAGTAAGCTGTAATTATATTTTTCACTTTTCCTTTGAAAATGAAGAACTTACAAAGCGATGGTTAGCTAATATGAGGCGAGGTAAGTGGAAACCTACTGCATACATTTGCATTTGTTCGTCGTATTTTGAGGAGAAATCATGTATCCAACAAGTGATCCAAAGCGGCTTCTGGCTAATGGGATTCCGACGGTATTTTCGTTCCCTGAACATCTTCAAACAGCAAAAACGCCAACGAGGAGACCTCCAGTCTACGTTTCACAAGTCTCTTATTATCTATTGCAAATCATGATTTACGTCATTCAGAGAGCAGTAGGCCTATTCAGTGTGACCATGATTATGTGCCAGAATACGAAATGCTGACGTATTCTGGAAGCGTCATTAGTCAATTGAGTAAAAAACTTGAGCTTGGAAGTTCTCCTTGCTCCTAAAAAAATGAGAGTAAAGCAGGATTAATCGGATTATAATGCATAAAAGACATTCTGTTCAATCCCTCTAAAGATCTTGTACAAAAATGTTTCTTTTGCGAATATATGTAGATGTATTTAGAATGTTTGGAAACAGACCTAATTTATTTACCAACTACGAGCACTTAATGGTATCCTTGGAATTTTGGGTGGTATCTCATTACTCCAGCCTAATACAGCTGTTATTAAAACATTACTTCAATTATAGAATACATCATTTATGTAAAGCCAAATCTGCGGAGGAATGAGGTAAGCAGATTAGGCAAATGAAGACGAAATTAATATTGTTTAAAGGGCAGTGAAAAGGTATGTTTTTTGTATGAATGAGACGATGTTTAGCCGATCCATTGTATGTGCCATTTGTAACTAAAGTTTCCGATTTGCCTACCACACACTTGTTGTCTATCATTTAGCCTTTATCCATATTAGCTTGGCTATAAAATCAACAATAAACAGGTAGAGAATGGTTTGTTAAATCATTGCACAACGTGAAAGTGCTATTGCAGACGACTGGTTACGCCTACGTGACGTTGAAAAACATGGCAGCTGGGTATTCAGTTTGCTTCAAGTATGGCAGCACCTTTAGCCCGTCTGTTGTTTATATAGGTCGTTTGGCTGTATCCCAGCGGCCAGCCTCTCAGCTAGCGGTGGCAGCCTAACGGTGTGACGTGTCACTTACTTGCTGTGAGGCCTTGTATCTAGACGGTGTTGGATCGAGCGGCAGTCCGCTCCTTGCGAGCGAGCAAAATCCCCAACATGGAGACCTCCAGTCTACGTTTCACAAGTCGACAGGTTACAATATTACCATGAACTAAGGCCGATCGGTAGGTTTCTGTAACTTTTCGCCTCCTTTAAACGGAGAGAGTTTGCTACGTGCTAGGACACCAGACACATGTTCGGGAGGTCGGCAGCAAATCCCCATTCTACAGTTCAGGATTCCCTATGATTTCATCTTTTTATGCTATTTGCTCAAAAATGTTGAAATGTTTGTAAATCTAACGGACCACACTGTTCAGTTTGTCGGTCGCAAGCGGAAGGCTCAAATCGTTTCTTCGAAAGACGTAGCGTCAATTCCAGCATCAATCAAAGCGTGTGCTCTGAATCTCATAATTAATGGAATCTGAAACATTAATCATATTTCCTACTTCTATATTACCTGTTAGACTTACCAGGTTTACATGGTTGTTCTCCTCTGAAGCAATGTGTTTTATGAAAATTTTCGTAATGCCTTATTTATGTCTTTTTACCTCGTGAATTGCTTTTTTCCGTGTAAATTGAGGTTTAGTTCTTAGAACGGATATGAAATTTAAATAATTTGAAGGCCCACTAAAACACCCATTTAGACAATTGTGTTGACTGTAAAATTTCTTTCTGACACGCTGCTCTTACTGAAATTAGGCTAATTTACAGTAATAGCGGGTGATCAAAAAGTCATTATAAATTTGAAAACTTGATAAATCACTGAATACTGAAAATAGAGAGGTAAAAATTGACACACATGCTTGAAATGACATGGGGTTTTAATAGAACCTCAAAAAAAGTATTTGTAGACCCAGGAAAGATCTCTTCGCGCGTCGTCTGGTGATGATCTGTGCTCAGATGCCACTTTCGTCATGCTTGGCCTCCGACGACGGCCCTGTGTTCATATAAACAATATTCTAAAATAGTTTAGGGCCTACTACATTTCTGCCCCGCACTCCTCTCACATGAATGCTATTATTTGCGATTGCAAAATGACATGTTGACCTTAGCTGTTTATTTTTTTAACTCAATGCTACCGGTTTCGGTTAGTGAACCATTCTCAAGCGCCAGTCCCAGGTAGATGGAAGTTATCAAGTGCATTCAAAAATGTTTGTAGATCTTATGGGACTTAACTACAGGGTTATCAGTCCCTAATCTTACAAACCACTTATGAACTAGCTACAGCCAAGGACGGCACAAATATCCATGCCCGAGGGGGGATTCGATCCCCCGACCGTAGTGGCCGTGCAGACCGTGACTGAAGCGCCTCAGTCCCCTCGGCCACCGCGGCCGGCTATCAAGTACATTAGTCAACCACATACAAAATAAATAGAATAATATGGTAAGTTACATGTGATATACTAACAGAGTTTACCCAATAGCTTAACATATCATGATAAAAAATTTAAAATAAATAATTGTCATCGATATTTTCCCAGTGGCTGATTGCTACAAACTGAAGCATTTGTTGATGAGTGTGCAATAATAATTTTTAAAACCAAATATAACAAACATCCTTAAATTGGATCTCTACGAGGAAAGATTATAGTGCATGCAGTTATGCTATGTCAATCACCGTCTTTGGTGTCCACTAGGATCTATGGTTGATGTAAATAATGTGATTGCTATGTTTATCAACATGTGCTATACAACATAAGGAAATGGATGCATGATATTTACATAGGTAATACTATGGGGATGTGAAGTTAACATACTTTGAAATTTGTAGCTATACATTACATCAGTAAATAAAACTGAAAGTACCATAGTAGTGCTTTTATTTTTTATTTATTTATATATTTTTTTTTTTTAATTTTTTTTTTTTTTTTTTTTTTTTTTTTTTTTTTTTTTTTTTTTTTTTTTGCTTTTAGTCTGATATAAATGCCTGATGTGATAGCATAGAGATCAGATCCTTGTTTTCTTTACAGCAGAATAAAAACAAGGTAATATTTATTATATCGATCAGTTAATAAACATGTATCTTTTTAAGACATTCATTTGAACTAGTATGGTACTTTCACTTTCACTCTTTTATTTTTACTGTTTGACCAAATATGCTCTGTGTTAAGTTTACACTTAAACAAAATATCTGCTATGAAGTTTATCTTTTCAGACATTTATATTCAGATTAATACCAAAAGCACTACTAATTTACCTTTAGTTTCACACTTTGTACTGTTTGTCAATCAACTAAATATGATATTACGATCTTCTTTAATTTAAAAGTAGGCCAGTGTACGAAAAGAAATCTTAATTGTGGTAGGAGTTACCCGGATAAGCGTTTACTGTTACACACAGGCATTAATAAATAAGCCACCACAATTAAAGTTTTTTCACAAAGGTGGCTAAGAAAAACATTTACGGCGCAACGGAACTTAACATAAAAATTGTATCAAAGCTTGTTCTCAGCACTGGTGGACAACAGTATTACATAAAAGGGGGAATGTACTCGAAAACTACAATTTTTGGGAAAGTCAAAATTATACTGAACTTAACCTGTTTATTCAGGTCGAACGCAAGTAAAATGGGGAACCAATTTTGTTAATACAGTAAAAACGCTTCTCCTTTACATAATCTAATACTGACGATGCCCAGCATTGAATTTAACATAAATTACAAAGAACTTAACGCTACTGGGGGGGGGGGGGGTAGGACTTACAAACAACATTCTCTCGCTCACACAAACGCAAAACAACAGCGAAACTCACCAAAATCAGCGTGCTGAAATGAGGCAGAAGTAGGCGCCGCTATTGTAGGCGAAAATCAGCATACCCGGAGGTACCACACTATAATAGTACTGTTCTAATTGTAATTGTGTGTAGTGTGTTATCGTAATGTACACAGACACATTACTAGAACCAGTGTGTTTTTTGGCAGCAGTCTGCACTTCTGTTAGAGGCTGAAAGAAGAAAGAAAATTTATAGGATGACTTGTAAACAGTTTTTGAAAGATATTCATCGCCGTGTATAATGCAGGTTCGTGGATCTCTTCATTCAGAGCCACACAGACACACTGCTGACAAGGTCTTCTGTAACTTGCTTCAATCTGATTAGTAAATAATTCATCAAATTCTGAAGTGGTCGTTGGTAGTTTGACTTCGCATCTCACTAATTTAAGGTTAATATTCTTTTATTGTTACTTCGTAAATAATAATAATAGTTTTTGCTTAACCAAACGTACATTCAGTTTTAGAACATGCCACAACATATCTTCGTAAACCACAACAAGAGAACAAACATAAAAAAATCTCTGACAAAGAGCCTTAAGCTCCACAGTTCACAGCACTACACGAAATATATTAAGGAATATGTCTGCCACTACAAATTCGAAATATCTGTCACATGAATTACTAAATGTACTACTACACTGGCCTCCCCAGGTGTACAGCTGAATGATTGAGTTTTAATGAAACTGAACTCCTGCCCTATTGGTAACTTCTTCTCTTTTTTTTTTATGTTAAATATGCATTTATAGTTCTATCACAGCCAACTCTCTCTACAGAATATTAACTCGAGAAAGAACAGAACTAATATATTCCATTTTAGTATCCCATAGAAATTCGGAATCTACTCATTTATTCTAAATTTATTGTTTATTCTGTCTGTAGTAGATCAGCAGCTGTAATATGGATAATGCATACCTACCCTAGATAAAAAGAATACATTACTACATAACAATCATCTGAAAGAGAAATAAAAAAAAATAGGCAGTTAAATGACAATGTCTTATCAGGCAAACAGTTTGATGAAAAGTCTAAAAAAAAAAAAAAAAAAAAAAAAAAAAAAAAAAAAAAAAAAAAAAAAAGGATACATAATTCATCACATAAGAAAAACCTATTTCTAACTAAAATTTATACGTCTCATTCATATTCAATCTTTAACAAAATATGGTTTAAGGTGCTGGTGTGGATAAACACCTTTCACATTTCCACTAACAGGGTATGCTAAAAGATATGCGCCTGGATTGGGTATTCCCAATACATTATATGGTCCTCCATATTTTAATTGCCACTTTCTACTTATCTTCTTCGGCTTTGATGATTTTGGATGACATCTTAGCAATATTTTTTGTCCAATAACAAATTTTTGTATTCTCTTTAACTGACTGCAATTTTTTTTTCTTTGTTGAGCCATGCTCTTAATGTTAATAATGGCTTGACGAATCTTGGCCTCCCTAGATTCTTCGTTACCTGTTATTGCAGGTAAACAGTTTACTCACTCATTGTCTTCTTTCACATCATATATCAACTCTGTTGGTGTATAGTTAGTGGAAGTGTGCGACAAATCGTTATGTATCTCTACAAATTGCTTTAAATACTCTACCCACATTGTTTGTTTATGATGACAGTATGTTCTTATGAACCTATTCAGCTCTCGGAACTATCTCTCAATAGGGTTTACGTCTGGGTGGAACCTTGATATCAAATTCTGCTTTATATTGTTATCTTGAAGAAATTTTCTTCACATTTTACCAGTAAAAATTTTGCTGCATTGTCTGATAACATCGCACACGGTTTACCTACACTCGGAATATATTCATGAGCAATCTTCTTGATGATTGACACTGCAGAATTTGTGCGTATGGGATATAATTTTATATACTTAGTAAACAAATCATATACCCCAACACTATATTTTACATTTCCTTTGGCACGGGGCAGAGGTCCCATTACATCTATGCTTACTATTTTTAGAGGTTCCTCACAGATGATATGATGTAACATTCCCCTAGCTCCATGATTAGAGGGTTTAGCTTTCTGGCATATTTGACACTTTCTTATAATGTTTTGTACAGTTCTCCTAAGGTTGATTACATGAGAGTATCTTCCTATCTTGTCAGTACACCTCTGGATTCCACAATGTCCCCATACAAAATGTGTATGCCAAATCAACCTTTCTATGAATGCTGTTGGAATACATACACACCATTTATTTGATTGATGGTGTCTTCGATGAAATAAGACATCATTGTATATCTGATATACATCATTTAATTTTTTATTTGTTCCTGTTCTCACTTTTTTCAATTATATCACACCAATGTGGATCTTCACATTGTAGACGTGCCATATTTTTACACAAGGTAGATATGTGTATTGTCCAGGTCTTTCATTAACAAGACTCTAAATTCTGTGGTTGGTTCTTCTATATCCATAGCCTCCGTCAATCCTTGTGGCATTCTTGCAATGCATCTGCAATTATATTGTCTTTGACCTGGACATATGTAATTTCGAATCTGTAATCCTGAAGAATTAAGATCCACCTTGCCAGTCTCTGATGTAACAACTTGCAGCTGTTGAGAAAACTGAGGGCTTGATGGTCACAGTATACATAGGTGTAGGCTCCAGCTAAATAATAATGAAATTTTCTAAAAGTCCACACCACAGCTACTGCTTCTAGTTCTGTAATCGTATATGCCCGCTCATAGTTAGTCAATGTTCTGCTTGCAAATGCAATTGCACAGAAAGTAGATTTCCGATTGATTTTTTGAATTTGGAATAAACATGATCCCAATCCATATGAACATGAATTAGCCTAAAGTCAAGTTTCATATCAGGATGATATAGTATAGGAGCATTGACAAGTGCAGTCTTGATGTTGTCAAATGCTTGCTGACACTCTTGACTCCACTGCCAAGTGACATTCTTTTTTAGCAGATTTAACAATGGCTCTGAATTTAGGACTTGATTAGAAAGGAATCGACGATAGAATGATACCAAACCCAGAAAAGCCTTTAGCTATGTTCTATTCCTTGTTGCTGGTGCATTTTCTATTGCATTGATCTTCTTCTTTGCTGGAAGAATCCCATAGGTTGTAATTAAATGCCCTAGAAAATTGGTTTCAGTTAATGCAAATTTCGATTTCTTCAGATTTACTGTTACACCTGAATAACTGAATTTTTCTAGAACTCGTTTTAAAATTTCCTTATGTTCATTCCAAGTCATGGCGGCAGTTAACATATCATCAACAAATGGCGTGATTAAATCTCGCAACTTCATTGCTAACACCGTGTCTAGTGCAGATATAAAAATTCCTGAGCTTACATTTAGCCCAAAAGGCCGAACAGTAAATTGATAACTCCTTCCTGCATAAAGAAATGCCATATATTTCCTTGATTCCTTGTGATTCATTGGTACCTGCCAAAACGATGATCTCAGGTTAATGGTGGAAAAAATCTTGACACATGAAAATTTCTGGATCATTTCTTCTATATTCGGCGGTTGAGTTCGGACTGGAAGAATAATTTTATTAATTTGTCTGGTATTCAGAACTAATCGGACACTGCCATCTGATTTAGGCACTACAAGCAATGGAGTACAATATTGACTTGTGGAAGACTCGATAATTCCCCAAGTTAGCATACGTTTGATTTCAATATCTGCAGCAACTTTAAATGCACACGGGATTGAATAATAACGGTGGCAGTAGGTGTTATGAGGTGCAACATTAAGATGACAAAGATATCCTCTTATTATACCAGGCTTCTCATGAAATACCTGAACATATTCATGCAGCAATTGTTGCAATTCAATGTTTTGTATTGGCATTAGGGCTACAGCTTCTTTTACTTTTTGTTTTATCTGTTGTCTCACACTAGAGATATCAGATATGTTATTTTTTGTTGAATAATTCCTTCCTTTAACATGATCTCGGTTAATAAGCTCTATGGCAATTGGCTTGCAATATCTCCCATGTATTTCCTGTTTATGAACTTGATCTACAAATATTGGACCTTCTCTTCTATTTCATATGAGCTTTCCCATGGCGAAGTCTATAATGGCTTTCATCTCACGGAGAAATTCATTCCCTAACAATAAATCCACTACAAGATCTGGAAGCACAAGACATGTGCACATAATTGCTCCATTATCTAGTTCTAAAGTAATTCTTGCTTGGAGTTTGAGATTTCTAGAGCGTCCACCTCGTATTCTACAGTTTACCACAGGTAGTATGGGTACATCTATTTTTTTCTTTAGCTTGTTCATTAAATTCATATTTATTGCATTTATACTGGCTCCAGTATCCAAAACTGCCATTATATTCAATCCGGCAATCTTCACCTGAATTGCCGCTTGTGGAATGTTGTTTGGTTTGAATTTGCACGGTCTATCTTCCTGCACTAACTCTTCCCTAATGTCAAGTCCATCATTAAATCGTATCATTTTTATGCTTCCATTGCTGCCCCATTCACCCCTAGAGACCTTGCTTTCGAGGCCAAAGTAAGTAGCATTTAGTTTTCCTGTCTCTGGTTGTTTATCGGTACTTGTTCATCTGTAACATCAGTGATTATTGAAGAAAGGTTTCTCCAATCATCTTTAGTTACATTTCCTTGATTTGGTGAATCAGAATTTCCTTGTGAATTCAATGATCCGGAATTATTCTGGTTCCATGGATTAAATCTTCTTTCCTGTCTCTTATTTCTATACTTATTCATGTTCTGTCTGTTGCCCCAGTTGTTTTCATTTTTATTCCCATTCGTTGGTCGTAGTTGTCTGTTTAAATTACTATTATTATTGTTGCCCCACTTCTGTTGTTGATTTCCTTGTTCTTCGTTATTGAATAACAGTCTGTTACTTCCATTGCCATATGTACTTATAGTCCTTTGACGTTCCAATAACTTATCCACTGCATCAACAGCTACCAAGAAATCATCAAAGTTTGTATCATTGACGTGCAATAACTTCTCTTCTATGTATGGTGGTAATTTTACCATAAGTATGCGTATCAAATCTTTAGCTGTTATCGCTTGTGATAAATATTTTGTCTTATTGTGGTATTTTTCAAAATATCTTCGAAGAGTACCTAACTTTGGATTATAAGGCTCAGGTTTATAAATTTCTTCTCTTACTCTGTCTTGAATAGCATCTGACCAGTATTTTGAAACAAATGCTTTCTCAAATGCCTCGTATGTCTCACACGTTTCTGAAGCTCCAATCGCCCACAATCAGCCTTCACCCACTATATAACCACTCACAAAACCGATTTTCTGTTGCTCTGTCGAAACTCTTGGTAACGCACCTTTGAATGCTTTAATAAAAATTATAGGATGTACAGGCCTTTTGTCTGGATTAAATGTCGAAAATTGCATAAGATTAATTCATTTTTCTTGTTTTCTCGCATGATCATGATAGTTACGCATATCCGCTGTTACAGTATGTGCACAGATTCCGCTAGGTTGTATTCCCTCCTCAGATTTTTCGTATTTATTTTTTCTAGAGAATAATATATCTTTGGCCGCTCGTGATAACTTCTGCAATTGCTGACAGTTGTGCAACATTACTCGTCAGCTGTTCTTGATTTTGTTTTACAGCGTGTAATTCTGTTTTCATTACATCAAACGCCTCTGGCAAATGGCTATGATGTTCACGAAACTCTTCGAATTCCGAAGTAAACTTTCTTTGCGTCTCTGTAATTCCCTGTATTGCACTATTTATTGCTGTCTGAGACTCTATCATTTGTGTTTGTATGTCAGGTTTTGTAGCCTGTAATTCGGATCGTAATGCAAGTAATGCGGCCTGACTCACTTGAGAGTCGTTCGTTCATTCATTTTTTAAAATTTGGCTTGACTAGTCTGGAATTCTAAGGAAAGTTGTTGAATTCGCAATAGATCTAGCGACATAGGATCCTGTGGCTGCTATTCATTACTTAATTGTTGAATTTTTTCCTGCGCATGTGCCATCCTAAACTAGTTTCTAGTTAGCACCATAAACTCAGCTATTAATAATTGAAATTAGGATCTCTAATTAAAACGTTAAAGTTATGTAACCTTTCTGACACTTGCACAAATCAGAAATCTAATTTCCAGACACACATAAGACACAAATAAAGAAAATGATATAAATCTCTAAAAAAATCTCGTCTACTACAAAATGAAACAACCTATATTCTTCAAATAATTTTACATTCAGTAGAAGAGTCAGATTTGATAGAAATACAAATGCACCTACTTTTCGATGTCTGCGTTGTGTTTACATGCAGCAGTTCAGCAACAACTCGTGCATAAATATGTGCAATAGTTTACATGAAACAAAATAATAAATCAGTTAGCCACAAATAATAATACATACATACGTAATTAATGTTTATTGTTATTTTTATCAAGTGTATGTGTTGTATAGGCAAATGTTTACAAGATTTTACGTGTCCTGTCACTAGGTTTACTCAGTTTATAATAGTACTGTTCTAATTGTAATTGTGTGTAATGTGTTGTCGTAATGTACACAGACACATTACTAGAACCAGTTTGTTTTTTGCCAGCAGTCTGCACTTCTGTTATAGGCTGAAAGAAGAACGAAAATTTATAGGATGACTTGTAAATAATTTTTGAAAGATATTCATCGCCGTGTATAATGCAGGTTCGTGGATCTCTTTGTTCAGCGCCACACAGACACACTGCTGACGAGGTCTCCTGTAACTTGCTTCAATCTGATTAGTAAATAAGAGTATCCAGAACACTGGATTATATCTCACAACATTCCAGTCTTTGGGTACGGATCTTTCGCTGAGTGATCGGTTGTATATGATAGCATACTCGCCGACAGACCAGAGCCAGCCTCAAAGTGTTTGTATATTGTGTTTAGTGCTACCTCCGACTTGCTGTATTTCGTCTACGGTAGCGGTACCTGCTTCCGTCTCATCTCAGCACGCCGTTTTTGGTGAGTTTCGCTGTGGCATTGCGTATGTGTGAGAGAATGATTGTTGTTTGTGAATTCTTCCCCCCAAGTAGCGTTAAAATGTGTATAAATTAGGCTGGGCACCGTCCACATTAATCCATGTAAGAGATGCATTTTCTTGTATTAACAAAAGTGGTTCCCCATTTTGCTTGTTTTCTATCTGAATAAACAAGTTTAAGTTCTGCATATTCCGTAAGTTGCCTATAAATTGTAGTTTTAGAGCACCTTCCCTCTTTTATTTAATATTGTTTCACAAGTGCTGAGAACATGATCAGATGCAATGTTTCGTACGACTAAATTTCGTTGTGCCATAAATGTTTTCTTAGCCTTCTTTCCAAGATTAATTGTGGTGGCTTGCTTATTAATGTCTGTGTGTAATAACGTGTGAGCTGCTATGTATATTGACCACTGTAGTTTAAACTTCCTGTTATTGAAGTAATTTGAAACGAGTCTGTTCTCAGTTTGGGCCAGAGAACAAGGCTTTGTAGCAGGGAGTAACCAGTAGTTCACACGGACCTTATTTACTAATTTTAGCGACAAAGCAAGGCTCTTGTGGTCGACTTTTACCCTACCGTGCCGTTCTTAATAATGCTAATGATGATATGTACGTTAGGGAAAGGTTTACAAAGAATAGCACGAAGACCTCTTAAGTAATTGAAGCAAGTGCTTTGATTTCCATGATCCATATCCATCAGAGACAAGGTTAATGTCAGCATGGCTCAGGGAAATAAAGGACCATTATTATTCTCTGTCTTCATATTGACAGAACTAATGAGTAGCAATCTACGGCTGTTTGCTGATGGTGCCGTAATCCGTCGTCATTACGTGACTGAAGGAAGATAGATGATGTAGACCCAGCTTTTAGCTGGCTTGACAAATGACAGCTACTACGAAATGCAACGTTATGCAAGGTAATACAGATGTGTTGCTTTTCACATTCACGTCGTGTAGAAGCGTAATGTTCCCAAGACATATTAAGTGGGACGAGAACGTCACGGAAGTCGTGAAGAAGGCAGGTGGTCGACTTTGGTTTGTTGGGAGAATTTTCTGCCGCATTTCACATACGCGAACGCGTAATTAGTACGATCAGGTCTTGGAAACTGCTCGAATATTTGGTATCACCGCCGGACCCGATCAAAGGTCGAAGCAATTCAGAGGCGAGCTACTAGATTTCTTATCGTTAGGATGATTACACGCCAGTATTCTGGGATTCTTCGGGATATCAAACGGTAATCGCTGGAGGGAACGCGACATTCATTTCCCGTCATATTACTTAGTAATTATAGTAGGCGTCTGAAGGTGACAGCAGAGCGTTTCTATCACCGTCTCGCCAAAGGCCTGCAATGATAAGTGAGGGCATTTAATAGATCCCACTTGATCTCTTATGGGATTGAACACGACAGAAAGTTATTAGTAGGACCAGGTACCTTTCGCCACACTCCCAAGGCATGCAGAATATGATAGTACATGTAGATGAAAATATAAATGCCTACTATAAAATTTAAGTCTGCCACCGCGTTAATTTTCATTTGTTTTTTTCTTTTGTATATATGTGAACGTCTGTACGCTAGAGGTCTGCATCTGGGGTCTACGCTCGCTCGAACTTGAGACATTGTCTAACATATACAGTCACGATACTCCCACAGATTTTTGTTTTATGCTGAGATAGCAGCGCTCCAAGCGGTCTGCAATCTACGTTTCTGAATATGATGTTGGATGAGTGCGAATAGTATCGTTTAGATTGACTTCAGCGTACCTTTTACATTAAGGAACGTATGTAGTGCCTTATAAATAAGTAAAAATTTAAAAATAGCTCCCCATTTCTCTTTCTTAGGTTTCGTAAGATCCCTGACAAGGTACGAAACGATATATTACAGGGCAGTTAATTTACAATTATCCTGTAACATACATGATTTAAATGAATAACTTCATTTTCTATTAAAAATAAGAATGTCTAGTAAATACCAAGAGACATACCCTTTAGCAGAGAGACGTCAATTTCTACCTAGGAACGTTAAGTATTCTCCATTACAATTCCAGTAAAATCGGCGAGTATGGAACATAGGAAACGTATACAGAATGCTACAAATACGGTATTTAACGAACCAAATCAACTATCACAGATGTAGCTGTCACAGACGTGGCAATATAACGATAAAAGCAACCAAACTGTTTTACAACGAAGAAGAACCCAATTCCATATTTGCTGCTACATCTGAACCACAAACGGGAAGATTCATCAAAACATTATTGTTCTTTTTTTTATTTATTTTTTTAAGCTAAAGTAATTACACTTAAAAGAATATGCGCGTATAAGAAAGACGAGTGACGTGTAAATATGTGAGAATCATTAGATTCCGTACCGAATTGATGCACGTCAAAAACTGACTGTCATAGTAAGAACAGACAATAATAGAAATTTATTATACCATTATGTTTATACCCACTTTACTTTCGTCAGAATAAGCTGCAAATATACACATATTTGTAAGTATTTGTTCATGACGGTATTGTTCTTTATACCATTGAATCATTTAAATTAGGCTGTTTTTATATTAATTTATATATTATGTTTGTCTCTCGATATTGTACTAATCTTTCTAACACAAAAATTATAGTAATTTTTTCGTTTATTACGTACAGAAGCGATTATAAACAAACATCACTACTTGGGCGGCTTGCCCACCACTAGGAGCGCTAGTGTCGCACCAACTGGCAGTTGGTAACAACTTTTACAGCAGTGACTTTCGTGACTGTATATGTTAGACTGTGCTTGAGAATGCAAGAAGTTCTGTGACAGTCCAGGAGACGTCAATGTCGTCGCTTAGCAAGCTGCGATCAACTGCATTCCATTTTCCCATGCTCGTTCAAGTGTGCCGTACTCGAAATGCCAGACCGAGTACTCTGAGAATAGGTTAAACCTACATCGACTTTCGGGCTTAGAATGATTTACCACATCTTATTTTCTAACAAACCGCTGAACTATCTTTGAAAGAAAAAGAAAATTGTTAGTTTTCATTTGGCATGTGTTTCTCTTTTCCTTCTTCTATTTTAGTTTATTAGGGTTACTTAGTAGGATTTTGTTGAAAAGTAAGCGGTGAAAGGGAAATGAGATACTGTGCCCTGTATTGTTACATATTCAAGTGAAGAAAAGGATGACAGCTTGTAGCTTCCTGAGAGCTACGATTTACGTTACACGCTACTGCAGATGAAATGTCGTGAAAACGACGAATTTTGGAAATTGTGCTGATACATTTCTGTCGTTTCCATATGTAAATACTGTTATTCAACAGCGGCAGTGCCACGTTTTCAAGCCAACGAAAGTAGCACAAATTAGATTTTAGTATCAGACTAAAACGAATTACTAGGTATCAGTCCTGGACATGGTATCGGAAGTTGATATGATTTTTACATGTACATGACCAGAAAACTCTATAAACAGATATCGGTACAGTATCGAGCGATTGCGACGGAGAATTATCTACTTAAGGTAACACGTACCTAATATAATGGAAACAATTAATTCTCAGTCATTTCTTATGACGCTTGGAAAAGAGATCCAACCAATCGCTTACAATTTTATGACTTTTTTGCTTGTAGACAAAGGTTTCTTAAATGACTGTAATAGCGATTAAATATGTTAAGTATTTTAGTGTACTTAAATGATTATACAGCGTGGTCGATTGATAGTGACCGAGCCAAATATCTCACGAAATAAGCATTAAAAAAAAAACGCGACGGAAATTTTTCTAGGTTGAAGCGGGAAAACAGATGGCGCTATGCTTAGCCCACTAGATGGCGCTGCCATAGGACAAACTGATGTCAACAACATTTTTTAAATAGGTACCCCCAATTTTTATTACATATTCATCTAGTAGGTAAATAAATATGAATGTTTTATTTGCAACACTTTTGTCGCTTTGTGAGAAATGACGCAGTAATATTCACAAACATATAGACGAACAGTGGGAAACAGGTAGTATTTTTAAATTAAAACACAGAATGTAGGTATGTTTGAACTTTATTTCGTTTGTTCCAATGTTATACATGTACTTTTATAAAATTATCATGTATTATGAGCACGCATGCTGTTACTGCGTGATTACCTGTAATTACCTCATGACTTCAATAAATGCTCAAATGTCCTTCAACTTCAAAGCATTTGGCAATATGCGTAACGAAATTCCTCTCAACAGCCAGTAGTTCGTCTTCAGTAATGTTCTCACATGCATTGACAATGCGCTGACATATGTTTACAGGTGTTGTCGGTGAATCACGATAGCAAATATCCTTCAATTTTCCCCATAGGAAGAAATCCGGGCATGTAAGATCCGGTGAACGGGCGGGCCAATCCATCTGTCATTAAACATTCCATTTAAGACCGCTGCAACTGCACGCGAGCCATGTGCCGGACATCCATCATGTAGGAAGTATATCGCCATTCTGTTATGCAGTGAAACCTCCGTAGAACATTACCTAAGAACTCAGCATACATTGCACCATTTAAAGTGCCATGCCGCGGCGGAGTGGCCGAGCGGCTAGAAGCGTGCTGCGATGTGCGCGGCCGCTCCCCGTCGGTGGTTCGAATCCCCCTTGGGCATAGATGTTTGTGCTGTCTTTAGTATAAGGTAGTTTGTAAGTTTATGGACTTATGACCGCCGGCCGCGGTAGCCGAGGGGACCAAGGCGCTCCAGTCACGGTCTGCACGGCCACTACGGTCGAGGGTTCGAATCCCCCCTCGGGCATGGATATTTGTGCCGTCCTAGTTCGTAAGTAGTTCATAAGTAGTTTGTAAGTTTAGCGACTGATGACCCCGTAGTTAAGTCCCATAGACTGTACAAACATTTGAACATTTGAACTTATGACTCCGCAGTTAGGTCCCGTACACTTAACAAACATTTAAATTGCTATCGATAAAATATGGGCCAATTATCCTTCCTCCCATAATGCCGCACCGTACATGAACCCGCCAAGGTCGCTGATATTCCATTTGTCGCAGCCATAGTGCTTTTTCCGTTGCCCAATAGTGCATATTATGCTGGTTTATGTTACCTCTGTGAATGACGCTTCGTCCCGTAATTTATTTCGTATCCAGTGGCTAAACTGTACACAACGTTCAAATCATCGCCATACAAATCTTGGTGCATAGAAATATGGTACAGGTGAAATATATGTTGATGTAGAATTCTCAACACCGACGATTTTGAGATTCCCGATTCTCGCTCAATTTGTCTGCTACTGATGTGCGGATTAGTTGCAACTGCAGCTAAAACACTTGGGCGTCATTATTTGTTGCAGGTCGTGGTTGACGTTTCACTTGTAGATGAACAATTCCGGTCTCTTTAAATAACGTAATTATCCGACGAAAGGAACGGATACTTGGATGATGTCTTCCAGGATAACGTTCAGCATACATAGCACAGGCTTGTTGGGCATTTTAAACGCAATAGCTATACATAAATACCATGTCGACCTTCTCTGCATTTGGTAAACGGTCTAGTAATGTATCACCAAGCAAATATCGTCCGCACTGGCGAAATGCTACACGAAACCACGTACTTATACGTTTGTGACTATTACATCGCCATCTGTCACAAACCGACAAAAGTTTTCCAAATAATACCATATTTTTTTACATACTAGACGAATATGTAATAAAATGGTGGTACCTGAATGAAACTTCCTGGCAGATTAAAATTGTTTGTCGGAACCGGGACTCGAACTGGGGACCTTTGCCTTTCGGGGGCAAGCGCTCTACCGACTGAGCTATCCAGACACGACTCACAATGCCCCCTCACAACTTTACTTCCGCCAGTGCCTCGCCTCCTACTTTCTAAACTTCACAGAAGCTCTCCCGCAAAACATGCAACACTAGCACTCCTGAGAGAAAGGATATGTTGGAGACATGGCTTAGCCACATACTAAGGATGTTTCCAGAATTAAACTTTCACTCTGCAGCGGAGTGTGCGCTGATAAGAAACTTGCTTGGGGGCATCTATTTAAAAGAATGCAGTTGATATCCGTTTGACCTATGGCAGTGCCATCTAGCGGGCAAACCACAGCGCCATGTGTTTTCTCCCGTCAAGCTAGAAAAGTCTTTTTCTTTTGTGGTTTCATCGTTTGATGGTTATTTCGTGGGATATTTGGCCCGGTCACTATCCACGGACCACCGTGTATAACTTTATTTCTGACTAATCGAATCGTCAAATATCACATTTGTACATTTTATTTCTCCCTGCAGTTTATATTGCACGAATTCATGCCCGCAGAAATTTGGAGATGATATGTTGCCTAATATCTCAGGCTATAGAGAAATGGCGCGGAGGTTTTACTTAATAGCTAACGTCATCTATCAAACTGTTAATTGTTGCATTTTTTATGTTTTTCCCTAGAGCATTGGATACACCGTCTAGATACAAGGCCCCACCACAGCCCGTGCTACGACATACTGATAGGCTGCCATCGCAAGCTCACTGGATGGCGCTAAGAGGCAGTGGGCTGTGAAAACGAGCCACATAAAGTGGCTTGGCTATCTCTGGGGTAACAGCGCTCCTTGTGGCAGCAACCAGGAACTGTGGCTGCCATTTTTTTTCGTCCAGTGCACCGAGTACGAAATTTAGACCGACGCTATTTACGTATTTTGGTTTCACCTTTTTTGTATCGTAGTAAGCTTGAGAGATTATTTATTAAGTTGAAATCGTGTCGATTGTATGCGCAGCATACACCTGTACGATTCGCAGTAATAACTGTTGGAATATCGTATTTTCAGTAAGTATTTGTACGTTTTCGTTTCTAATATTTCGTGTACTCTTCTTTTGTCCTACCAGATTTCTGCATACGATAGTCCTACTGTAACTAAAGTCAGCTGTAATTATATTTTTCACTTTTCCTTTGAAAATGAAGAACTTACAAAGCGATGGTTAGCTAATATGAGGCGAGGTAAGTGGAAACCTACTGCATACATTTGCATTTGTTCGTCGTATTTTGAGGAGAAATCATGTATCCAACAAGTGATACAAAGCGGCTTCTGGCTAATGGGATTCCGACGGTATTTTCGTTCCCTGAACATCTTCAAACAGCAAAAACGCCAACGAGGAGACCTCCAGTCTACGTTTCACAAGTCTCTTATTATCTATTGCAAATCATGATTTACGTCATTCATAGAGCAGTAGGCCTATTCAGTGTGACCATGATTATGTGCCAGAATACGAAATGCTGACGTATTCTGGAAGCGTCATTAGTCAATTGAGTAAAAAACTTGAGCTTGGAAGGTCTCCTTGCTCCTAAAAAAATGAGAGAAAAGCAGGATTAATCGTATTATAATGCATAAAAGACATTCTGTTCAATCCCTCTAAAGATCTTGTACAAAAATGTTTCCTTTGCGAATATATGTAGATGTATTTAGAATGTTTGGAAACAGACCTACTTTATTTACCAACTACGAGCACTTAATGGTATCCTTGGAATTTTGGGTGGAATCTCATTACTGGAGCCTAATACAGCTGTTATTAGAATACATCATTTATGTAAAGCCAAATCTGCCGAGGAAAGAGGTAAGCAGATTAGGCAAATGTAGACGAAATTAATATTGTTTAAAGGGCAGTGAAAAGGTATGTTTTTTGTATGAATGAGACGATGTTTAGCCGGTCCATTGTATGTGCCATTTGTAACTAAAGTTTCCGATTTGCCTACCACACACTTGTTGTCTATCATTTAGCCTTTATCCATATTAGCTTGGCTATAAAATCAACAATAAGCAGGTAGAGAATGGTTTGTTAAATCATTGCACAACGTGAAAGTGCTATTGCAGACGACTGGTTACGCCTACGTGACGTTGTAAAACATGGCAGCTGGGTATTCAATTTGCTTCAAGTATGGCAGCACCTTTAGCCAGTCTGTTGTTTATATAGGTCGTTGGGCTGTGCCCCAGCGGCCAGCCACTCAGCTAGCGGTGGCAGCCTAACGGTGTGACGTGTCACTTACTTGCTGTGAGGCCTTGTATCTAGACGGTGTTGAATCGAGCGGCAGTCCGCTCCTTGCGAGCGAGCAAAATCCCCAACATGGAGACCTCCAGTCTACGTTTCACAAGTCGACAGGTTACAATATTACCATGAACTAAGGCCGATCGGTAGGTTTCTGTAACTTTTCGCCTCCTTTAAACGGAGAGAGTTTGCTACGTGCTAGGACACCAGACACATGTTCGGGAGGTCGGCAGCAAATCCCCATTCTACAGTTCAGGATTCCCTATGATTTCAACTTTTTATGCTATTTGCTCAAAAATGTTGAAATGTTTGTAAACCTAACGGACCACACTGTTGAGTTTGTCGGTCGCAAGCGGAAGGCTCAAATCGTTTCTTCGAAAGACGTAGCGTCAATTCCAGCATCAATCAAAGCGTGTGCTCTGAATCTCATAATTAATGGAATCTGAAACATTAATCATATTTCCTACTTCTATATTACCTGTTAGACTTACCAGGTTTACATGGTTGTTCTCCTCTGAAGCAATGTGTTTTATGAAAATTTTCGTAATGCCTTATTTATGTCTTTTTACCTCGTGAATTGCTTTTTTCCGTGTAAATTGAGGTTTAGTTTTTAGAACGGATATGAAATTTAAATAATTTGAAGGCCCACTAAAACACCCATTTAGACAATTGTGTTGACTGTAAAATTTCTTTCTGACACGCTGCTCTTACTGAAATTAGGCTAATTTACAGTAATAGCGGGTGATCAAAAAGTCATTATAAATTTGAAAACTTGATAAATCACTGAATACTGAAAATAGAGAGGTAAAAATTGACACACATGCTTGAAATGACATGGGGTTTTAATAGAACCACAAAAAAAGTATTTCTAGACCCAGGAAAGATCTCTTCGCGCGTCGTCTGGTGATGCTCTGTGCTCAGATGCCACTTTCGTCATGCTTGGCCTCCGACGACGGCCCTGTGTTCATATAAACAATATTCTAAAATAGTTTAGGGCCTACTACATTTCTGCCCCGCACTCCTCTCACATGAATGCTATTATTTGCGATTGCAAAATGACATGTTGACCTTAGCTGTTTATTTTTTTAACTCAATGCTACCGGTTTCGCTTAGTGAACCATTCTCAAGCGCCAGTCCCAGGTAGATGGAAGTTATCAAGTGCATTCAAAAATGTTTGTAGATCTTATGGGACTTAACTAAAGGGTTATCAGTCCCTAATCTTACAAACCCCTTATGAACTAGCTACAGCCAAGGACGGCACAAATATCCATGCCCGAGGGGGGATTCGATTCCCCGACCGTAGTGGCCGTGCAGACCGTGACTGAAGCGCCTCAGTCCCCTCGGCCACCGCGGCCGGCTATCAAGTACATTAGTCAACCACATACAAAATAAATAGAATAATATGGTAAGTTACATGTGATATACTAACAGAGTTTACCCAATAGCTTAACATATCATGATAAAAAATTTAAAATAAATAATTGTCATCGATATTTTCCCAGTGACTGATTGCTACAAACTGAAGCATTTGTTGATGAGTGTGCAATAATAATTTTTAAAACCAAATATAACAAACATCCTTAAATTGGATCTCTACGAGGAAAGATTATAGTGCATGCAGTTATGCTACGTCAATCACCGTCTTTGGTGTCCACTAGGATCTATGGTTGATGTAAATAATGTGATTGCTATGTTTATCAACATGTGCTATACAACATAAGGAAATGGATGTATGATATTTGCATAGGTAATACTATGGGGATGTGAAGTTAACATACTTTGAAATTTGTAGCTATACATTACATCAGTAAATAAAACTGAAAGTACCATAGTAGTGCTTTTTTTTTTTTTTTTTTTTTTTTTTTTTTTGCTTTTAGTCTGATATAAATGCCTGATGTGATAGCATAGAGATCAGATCCTTGTTTTCTTTACAGCAGAATAAAAACAAGGTAATATTTATTACATCGATCAGTTAATAAACATATATCTTTTTAAGTCATTCATTTGATCTAGTATGGTACTTTCACTTTCACTCTTTTATTTTTACTGTTTGACCAAATATGCTCTGTGTTAAGTTTACACTTAAACAAAATATCTGCTATGAAGTTTATCTTTTCAGACATTTATATTCAGATTAATACCAAAAGCACTACTAATTTACCTTTAGTTTCACACTTTGTACTGTTTGTCAATCAACTAAATATGATATTACGATCTTCTTTAATTTAAAAGTAGGCCAGTGTACGAAAAGAAATCTTAATTGTGGTAGGAGTTACCCGGATAAGCGTTTACTGTTACACACAGGCATTAATAAATAAGCCACCACAATTAAAGTTATTTCACAAAGGTGGCTAAGAAAAACATTTACGGCGCAACGGAACTTAACATAAAAAATTGTATCAAAGCTTGTTCTCAGCACTGGTGGACAACAGTATTACATAAAAGGGGGAATGTGCTCGAAAACTACAATTTTTGGGAAAGTCAAAATTATACTGAACTTAACCTGTTTATTCAGGTCGAACGCAAGTAAAATGGGGAACCAATTTTGTTAATACAGTAAAAACGCTTCTCCTTTACATAATCTAATACTGACGATGCCCAGCATTGAATTTAACATACATTACAAAGAACTTAACGCTACTAGGAGGGGGGGGGGGGTAGGACTTACAAACAACATTCTCTCGCTCACACAAACGCAAAACAACAGCGAAACTCACCAAAATCAGCGTGCTGAAATGAGGCAGAAGTAGGCGCCGCTATTGTAGGCGAAATTCAGCATACCCGGAGGTACCACACTATAATAGTACTGTTCTAATTGTAATTGTGTGTAGTGTGTTATCGTAATGTACACACACACATTACTAGAACCAGTGTGTTTTTTTGGCAGCAGTCTGCACTTCTGTTATAGGCTGAAAGAAGAAAGAAAATTTATAGGATGACTTGTAAACAGTTTTTGAAAGATATTCATCGCCGTGTATAATGCAGGTTCGTGGATCTCTTCGTTCAGAGCCACACAGACACACTGCTGACAAGGTCTTCTGTAACTTGCTTCAATCTGATTAGTAAATAATTCATCAAATTCTGAAGTGGTCGTTTGTAGTTGTTTGTATACTTTATATAAAAAATGACTTCGCATCTCATTAATTTAAGGTTAATATTCTTTTATTGTTACTTCGTAAATAATAATAATAGTTTTTGCTTAACCAAACGTACATTCAGTTTTAGAACATGCCACAACATATCTTCGTAAACCACGACCAGAGAACAAACATAAAACAATCTCTGACAAAGAGTCTTAAGCTCCACAGTTCACAGCACTACAGAAATATATTAAGGAATATCTCTGCCACTACATATTCGAAATCAATGTCGCATGAATTACTAAATATACTAAATGTACTACTACACTGGCCTCCCCAGGTGTACAGCTGAATGATTGAGTTTTAATGAAACTGAACTCCTGCCCTATTGGTAACTTCTTCTCTTTTTTTTATTTTAAATATGCATTTATAGTTCTATCACAGCCAACTCTCTCTACAGAATATTAACTCGAGAAAGAACAGAACTAATATATTCCATTTTAGTATCCCATAGAAATTCGGAATCTACTCATTTATTCTAAATTTATTGTTTATTCTGTCTGTAGTAGATCAGCAGCTGTAATATGGATAATGCATACCTACCCTAGATAAAAAGAATACATTACTACATAACAATCATCTGAAAGAGAAATAAAAAAAAAGGCAGTTAAATGACAATGTCTTATCAGGCAAACAGTTTGATGATAAGTCTAAAAAAAAAAAGAAAAAAAAAAAAGGAAACATAATTCATCACATAAGAAAAACCTATTTTAAACAAAAATTTATACGTCTCATTCATATTCAATCTTTAACAAAATATGGTTTAAGGTGCTGGTGTGGATAAACACCTTTCACATTTCCACTAACAGGGTATGCTAAAAGATATGCACCTGGATTGGGTATTCCCAATACAATATATGGTCCTCCATATTTTAATTGCCACTTTCTACTTATCTTCTTCGGCTTTGATGATTTTGGATGACATCTTAGCAAAATTTTTTGTCCAATAATAAATTTTTGTATTCTCTTTAACTGACTGCAATTTTTTTTTCTTTGTTGAGCCATGCTCTTAATGTTAATAATGGCTTGCCGAATCTTGGCCTCCCTAGATTCTTCGTTACCTGTTATTTCATGTAAACAGTTTACTCACTCATTGTCTTCTTTCACATCATATATCAACTCTGTTGGTGTATAGTTAGTGGAAGTGTGCGACAAATTGTTATGTATCTCTTCAAATTGCTTTAAATACTCTACCCACATTGTTTGTTTATGATGACAGTATGTTCTTATGAACCTATTCAGCTCTCGGAACTATCTCTCAATAGGGTTTACGTCTGGGTGGAACCTTGATATCAAATTCTGCTTTATATTGTTATCTTGAAGAAATTTTCTTCACATTTTTCTAGTAAAAATTTTGCTTCATTGTCTGATAACATCGCACACGGTTTACCTACACTCGGAATATATTCATGAGCAATCTTCTTGATGATTGACACTGCAGAATTTGTGCATATGAGATATAATTTTATGTACTTAGCAAACAAATCATATACCCCAACACTATATTTTAGATTTCCTTTGGAACGGGGCAGAGGTCCCATTACATCTATGCTTACTATTTTTAGAGGTTCCTCACAGATGATATGATGTAACATTCCCCTAGCTCCATGATTAGAGGGTTTAGCTTTCTGGCATATTTGACACTTTCTTATAATGTTTTGTACAGTTCTCCTAAGGTTGATTACATGACGGTATCTTCCTATCTTGTCAGTACACCTCTGGATTCCACAATGTCCCCATACAAAATGTGTATGCTAAATCAACCTTTGTATGAATGCTGTTGGAATACATACACACCATTTATTTGATTGATCTTGTCTTCGATGAAATAAGACATCATTGTATATCTGATATAGATCATTTAATTTTTTATTTGTTCCTGTTCTAACTTTTTTCAATTATATCACACCAATGTGGATCTTCACATTGTAGACGTGCCATATTTTTACACATCTTAAGATAGATATGTGTATTGTCCAGGTCTTTCATTAACAAGACTCTAAATTCTGTGGTTGGTTCTGTGGTGTCGCACAAGTACAAAGTGCGCGCCACTTACTTTCGCCTCGCGCCGCCAGGCATGCACGGCGCGGCGTTCTCACGACGACAGCCACGAGCGCCCTCTGCGACAACTCCGCTCGTGGCCACCACTGAAGGACTGGTCACTTCGGACTGAGATAGCAACGAGTTAGGACCTTCGTAATCAGATAGGCACCAGTGAAGACTTTGCTATCGTACAGGCACTAGGCAGGCCTCTAACAACTATGTATCAACATTTTGCAGTACTATGTAAAAGTTAAGTATTGTTACATTCTGTGCAATATATATCTCTTTCTAATTTACTCTAGTGTTTATAGTTTCTGGCTGCTCCCCTCCGTACCTGCACCGGCGTGCGGTCTTGTTACTGTGTCGGTCTCGTTCCACTCGGCCACCGACACCTACGACGAGGCTGGGACACAAAAGTGGCGACGAGGAGTGATAGACGAACCTTGGACAAACCCGCTTGCAGCAGCCAGACAGCAGCAGTCGGAGCACACAGAAATTGCTCCCGCCCACCCACCCTTATTATAAGATTTTTGGGGGAACATTTTCAGTTACGTGTTTGTGGACTTTTTTGTTGCAGAGCGTCCTCTTTCATATTGCATTTGTGTTTTGTTATAATTTACTTGTATACGCGGCGCCTAATCGGTCAGCATGGCCACTACTCCGAACCCAAACTTAATGGAAATTATTCAGTTACAGACGGCGCAAATAACACAACTTCTCCAGGCTGTGGCCCAGCTCACAGCGCAAGCAGCTAACCAACAACAACAGCCGCCGCTTCAGCAGCCCACACCAGCCGCCGTACCGCTCCCTACGTTCCGCCAGTACAACGAACGTGAGGAAGAATGGAGCGACTACTTCGCACAGTTTCAAGAACTCGTCGCGGCTCATCAAATTACAGGTCAGAGAGTGAAGAACCATTTCTTATCGATTGTGGGCCCCCAGACCTTCGTACTATTGCAGAAACTATTCCCTCACGCATCTCCTCGTGATGTAGACTTTGAACAAATTGTAGATGCACTGAATGCTCATTATGAGAGAAAAGTTCTTGTAGCCGCTGCACGATACCGATTTTTCAGACTTAAAAAATTACCGCAGCAGTCACACCAAGAATGGATCACGGAATTGAAGGGCTTAACCCGCCAATGTAAATTTACTTGCTCTTGTGGACTTTCGTATAGTGACGTGCTGTTGAGGGATGCGATTACGCAGAATATTCAGGACCCCAGAATTAGAGCAGCAATTCTGAAACAGTCTGACCCCTCATTGGACAGTGTACTGCAGCTTATAGAAGCGCATGATACTTTTGACTTAGCAGACGTAGAAATGCAAAGCCACAGTGTAAATTCAGTGCGCCGCAACGGACGCTTTCCTAGCCGTAGTTCTCAGTATAGCACTAGTGATTCTTATTTTTCTACCGGCCGTGCTGAACAGACAGTGAACAGTAGCCAGTGTAAAAGTGCGACGTAAAGGTCGCCCCGTCGTGTTAGAAACAGTGATTTGAATAACGGGCGCAAACGCTCATTTCAGAAAAATGTACATAAATCTTGCCCCCAGTGTGTGTCTCGCCACAAGCGTGCTCATTGCCCTAGTCGCAACGCAACCTGTTATCAATGTGGCAAATTGGGACATGTGCAGTCTGTGTGTATGCAAATTAAAAACTCAAAGAACAGTAACGTTAGAAACAGTGCTTTGCAGAGTGCGAGAACAGTTCATTCTGTAAATGTTATACGGGCTGTGGAATTGAACAGTGCTTTCCTTGGATCTCAATTTCAAGAAAGTAGTTCTGCGCCTATGGCAAAACTATATAGTGCACCACGTAGCAAGCGCCGACGAGCGCGTAAAATAGTGCAACGGAAAAGGGTTCGGGACAAGCAAAATGACTATGAACAGTGCATTCCTGTAGTGAAAATAGTGCCTTCTGCAACTTCTAATTGTAATAGTGCCCAGTACTGTGTAGGTAGTGACAGTAGAATTGGTGTAGCTACTGAAAGAAATTTTAGTGCAGTAGCCTCGCATTGCGCGGACGCCGATCCGGCGGTAGTGTCATCTAGTGACAATGTGGTTAATCCGCTGTGTGCCGAGTATGCGCCGTTTCCTACCGCACGCAACCCGCGCAAGCGCAGAAAACAATATGTATTAGACGTTGCCCACATTCGCGCACCGGTCGTGCACCAGAAGCACAAGCTGTTTGTTACTCTCTCTATAGAAAATAAGACTGTGCAATTTCAGCTTGATACTGGTTCCGCTGTTACCTTAATTAATAAAGATACTTATGAACTTCTGGGTTCGCCAAAATTATCGCTGTGTCAACAAGTGTTAACAGCTTATACAGGTCAAAATATTCCCGTGCTAGGAACGTGTAGCCTGCCTGCCTCTTTTCAAGGTGTTACGAAAACAGTTGCTTTTGTTGTTCTTCAGGCCAAATCTACGCAGAACATTTTTGGACTAGATGCTTTTGACTTGTTTGGTTTATCAATTCAAAGAGATGTGCTCAAATTTCGTCAGTAGTGCCTCAGGACAAAATCAATGCTTTATGTGACAAATATAGTGACTTGTTTTCGCCGGAACTAGGTTGTGCAAAAGACTTCGTGGCACATGTAACTTTGAAAGAATCAACAGTTTCAAAATTTCGTAAAGCTAGACCAGTGCCTATCGCCTTGCGTGATACAGTTGCCGAAGAACTTAAACGTTGGCAAGATAGTGGGGTGATTTCTCCTGTTTCTGCGAGTCAGTGGGCCTCGCCTTTAGTAATTATACCCAAGCCGTCAGGAAAACTTCGTCTCTGTGCGGACTTCAAATCAACAGTAAACAGTCAAACAATTGTAGACACTTACCCTCTGCCCAGACCTGAGGAACTGATGGACAAATTAGGGCAGTCTCGCTTCTTTTCCAAGATTGATTTAGCAGAGGCATACTTACAGATTCCGTTTGATGACGAGTCAAAAAAGTTTTTCGTCATTAATACTCACATGGGCCTTTTTCAATTTCAACGCCTACCCTTTGGCAGTTCTTCCGCTCCCGCTATTTTTCAGCGCTTTTTGGAACAGCTGACAGTTTCTGTACCGTGTTGTTCGAACTATTTAGATGATATTGTAGTATCCGGACGTACAGTTGAAGAACATTTAGCAAACCTGGAGTGTCTTTTCAAAGTTTTGACTGCAGCAGGTCTCCGTTGCAATAATGCAAAGTGTTCGTTTTTTCAAACTGAAATAGAGTACCTAGGCCATGTGATTAATGCCCAAGGAATACATCCCTTACAGTCACATCTTCGAGCAATCAAAGACTTGCCTCCTCCTAAGAATGTGCACGAATTGCAAGCAGTAATGGGAAAGCTGAACTATTATTTCAGGTTTATTCCCAATGCCTCTCAGATTGCAGCTCCACTGCATCACTTACGTAGGAAGAATGTTCCTTTTGTATGGTCCAAAGATTGCCAGGTTGCCTTTGACAAACTAAAGTCTGCACTACTCAGTGATGCATGTTTGATTCCCTTTGACCCACAGAAGCCTGTAGTGCTAGCAGTTGACGCCTCGTCGTACGGTGTAGGCGCTGTAATCTCACATCGTATTGGATGTCACGATCGTCCTATTGCCTTTGCATCCAAGCTACTGACGCCGACGCAACAGAATTACAGTCAGATAGAAAAGGAGGCCTTAGCAATCATTTACGGCGTCACAAAGTTTCATCATTATCTCTATGGCAGAAAATTCTATTTGTTGACAGACCACAAGCCTCTCACGTCGTTGTTCTCACCCACAAAGCCAATTCCGCCACGTACGGCACAAAAGCTTCAGAGATGGTCCTTGATATTGTCAAATTATCAGTATGAGATTTTGTACCGACCTACCACTAAACATGCCAACGCGGACACACTTTCCCGACTTCCGGTTGGCCAGGATGTATCATTTGATTCTTCAGAAATGGCATGTTGTCAGATAGACTCCTGAGATGCTTCCGCTGTCGCAGACTTTCCTTTGAACTCTCGTCGGGTTGCACAGGAAACAGCTGCGGATGCAGACCTAAGTGTGGTAGCACGTTTTGTTCGCTCAGGGTGGCCTGCCAGAGCCAAAGACATTGATCGGCCTCTGGTTCGACGTTATTTTGCACAACGTCATGCATTATCTTTAAGTCAGGGTGTACTGTTGTTGCATACCGACAACGACCAAACAAGAGTGATTGTTCCTCGTTCCCTGCAACGAGAAGTGTTACGCCTCCTGCATCAAGGACATTGGGGCATTGTTAGGACAAAGCAACTGGCCAGACGTCATTGTACCTGGGTTGGTATGGACGCTCAGATAGAGAGCATGACATCACAGTGTACAGTTTGTGCGGAGCATCAGGCGGCTCCTCCACAGCGTTTCTCAGACTGGCCACGCCCCAAGGGACCATGGCAACGTTTACATATTGACTTTGCCGGACCATTCTGGAATACGCGCTGGTTAATTGTTGTAGACGCTTTCAGCAAGTTTCCTTTTGTGATTGCCATGAAATCAACGACGGCGTCTAGTACAATCAGTGCCTTAACATCAGTGTTTTGCATCGAAGGCTTGCCTGAAACTATCGTCAGTGACAATGGACCACAGTTTGTTAGTGCGGAATTTCAACAGTTTTGTCGTGTGAATGGCATTCAGCATATTACCACTGCACCTTTTCACCCTCAGTCCAATGGTGAAGTAGAACGTTTCGTTCGAACATTCAAGTCACACATGGAAAAGATGAAAGGTCAGCACTCCAGGCAGCAAGCTCTTCAAATTTTCCTGTCTACGTATCGGTGCATGCCACGTGATGGCCCGTCTCCTGCCGAGCTGCTACACGGCCGCCGTCACCGCACTCTCCTTCACCTGCTGCAACCTCCCACGCACCGAGTCGGTTCGTATGGCGCTACGCGTTTTCAGGTTTCCACGCCGGTGCTGTACAGGGTGTTTGCTGGAAACAAGAAGACATGGTTGCCGGGCACCATTCAACGCGTGCTTGGTCGCAATATGTTTGTTGTACGTTCTTCCACAGGGTCGGAGCTGCGGCGCCACGCAAACCAATTGCGCCTGCACAGGCCGCGCGATCCTGTCTCCGGTTTCTTGATTCCAGACCCAGTTCACCGCCAGGGAGCACAGCCACATCGTTCGTCCCCGGACTACGAGATCCCTATGGACGTCGACGTACATCCGACGCAGTCGTCGCCGCCGCTGTCGCCGCCGCAGATGACAGCGTCACCGAGAGGGACTCCGGGACCGAGCGCCCCCCCCCCCCCCAGCTTGGGCCACGCACCTCAGAAGAAGATGACCTGCTCCCTCTGGGCGAGGGCGGGCGCCCTTCCCCAGGTTTCGGCGGGTTCCCTGGAGGATCGCAAGGCGGATGCCGGGGCGCGGACGGCGTCTCGATCCCGGCCTCAGCTACGACGCCCGTCCCACCAGTAACGCCCCCGCCCAGGCCCTCCTCCCAGTGCCGTCGCCGTGGCCCTCAGCCCTACGCCACGACGGCTCGGCGGTTTGGGGGGGAGGGGTGTGGTGTCGCACAAGTACAAAGTGCGCGCCACTTACTTTCGCCGCGCGCCGCCAGGCATGCACGGCGCGGCGTTCTCACGACGACAGCCACGAGCGCCCTCTGCGACAACTCCGCTCGTGGCCACCACTGAAGGACTGGTCACTTCGGACTGAGATAGCAACGAGTTAGGACCTTCGTAATCAGATAGGCACCAGTGAAGACTTTGCTATCGTACAGGCACTAGGCAGGCCTCTAACAACTATGTATCAACATTTTGCAGTACTATGTAAAAGTTAAGTATTGTTACATTCTGTGCAATATATATCTCTTTCTAATTTACTCTAGTGTTTATAGTTTCTGGCTGCTCCCCTCCGTACCTGCACCGGCGTGCGGTCTTGTTACTGTGTCGGTCTCGTTCCACTCGGCCACCGACACCTACGACGAGGCTGGGACACAAAAGCGGCGACGAAGTTGGGACACAAAAGGTTCTTCTATATCCATAGCCTCCGTCAATCCTTGTGGCATTCTTGACAATGCATCTGCAATTATATTGTCTTTGCCCTGGACATATGTAATTTCGAATCTGTAATCCTGAAGAATTATGATCCACCTTGCTAGTCTCTGATGTAACAACTTGCAGCTGTTGAGAACACTGAGGGCTTGATGGTCACAGTATACATAGGTGTAGGCTCCAGCTAAATAATAATGAAATTTTCTAACAGTCCACACCACAGCTACTGCTTCTAGTTCTGTAATCGTATATGCCCGCTCACAGTTACTCAATGTTCTGCTTGCAAATGCAATTGCACAGAAAGTAGATTTCCGATTGATTTTTTGAATTTGGAATAAACATGATCCCAATCCATATGAACATGAATTAGCCTAAAGTCAAGTTTCATATCAGGATGATATAGTATAGGAGCATTGACAAGTGCAGTCTTGATGTTGTCAAATGCTTGCTGACACTCTTGACTCCACTGCCAAGTGACATTCTTTTTTAGCAGATTTAACAATGGCTCTGAATTTAGGACTTGATTAGAAAGGAATCGACGATAGAATGATACCAAATCCAGAAAAGCCTTTAGCTATGTTCTATTCCTTGGTGCTGGTGCATTTTCTATTGCATTGATCTTCTTCTTTGCTGGAAGAATCCCATAGATTGTAATTAAATGCCCTAGAAAATTGGTTTCAGTTAATGCAAATTTCGATTTCTTCAGATTTACTGTTACACCTGAATAACTGAATTGGTCTAGAACTCGTTTTAAAATTTCCTTATGTTCATTCCAAGTCATGGCGGCAGTTAACATATCATCAACAAATGGCGTGATTAAATCTCGCAACTTCATTCCTAATACCGTATCTAGTGCAGATATAAAAATTCCTGAGCTTACATTTAGCCCAAAAGGCCGAACATTAAATTGATAACTCCTTCCTGCATAAAGAAATGCCATATATTTCCTTGATTCCTTGTCCAGTGGTACCTGCCAAAACGATGATCTCAGGTTAATGGTGGAAAAAATCTTGACACATGAAAATTTCTGGATCATTTCTTCTATATTCGGCGGTTGAGTTCGGACTGGAAGAATAATTTTATTAATTTGTCTGGTATTCAGAACTAATCGTACACTGCCATCTGATTTAGGCACTACAAGCAATGGAGTACAATATTGACTTGTGGAAGACTCGATAATTCCCCAAGTTAGCATACGTTTGATTTCAATATCTGCAGCAACTTTAAATGCACACGGGATTGAATAATAACGGTGGCAGTAGGTGTTATGAGGTGCAACATTAAGATGACAAAGATATCCTCTTATTATACCAGGCTTCTCATGAAATACCTGAACATATTCATGCAGCAATTGTTGCAATTCAATGTTTTGTATTGGCATTAGGGCTACAGCTTCTTTTACTTTTTGTTTTATCTGTTGTCTCACACTAGAGATATCAGATATGTTATTATTTGTTGAATAATTTCTTCCTTTAACATGATCTCGGTTAATAAGCTCTATGGCAATTGGCTTGCAATATCTCACATGTATTTCCTGTTTATGAACTTGATCTACTAATAATGGACCTTCTCTTCTATTTAATATGAGCTTTCCCATGGCGAAGTCTATAATGGCTTTCATCTCACGGAGAAATTCATTCCCTAACAATAAATCCACTACAAGATCTGGAAGCACAAGACATGTGCACATAATTGCTCCATTATCTAGTTCTAAAGTAATTCTTGCTTGGAGTTTGACATTTCTAGAGCGTCCACCTAGTATTCTACAGTTTACCACAGGTAGTATGGGTACATCTATTTTTTTCTTTAGCTTGTTCATTAAATTCATATTTATTGCATTTATACTGGCTCCAGTATCCAAAACTGCCATTATATTCAATCCGGCAATCTTCACCTGAATTGCCGCTTGTGGAATGTTGTTTGGTTTGAAGTTGCACGGTCTATCTTCCTGCACTAACTCTTCCCTAATGTCAAGTCCATCATTAAATCGTATCATTTTTATGCTTCCATTGCTGCCCCATTCACCCCTAGCGACGTTGCTTTCGAGGCCAAAGTAAGTAGCATTTAGTTTTCCTGTCTCTGGTTGTTTATCGGTACTTGTTCATCTGTAACATCAGTGATTAATGAAGAAAGGTTTCTCCAATCATCTTTAGTTACATTTCCTTGATTTGGTGAATCAGAATTTCCTTGTGAATTCAATGATCCGGAATTATTCTGGTTCCATGGATTAAATCTTCTTTCCTGTCTCTTATTTCTATACTTATTCATGTTCTGTCTGTTGCCCCAGTTGTTTTCATTTTTATTCCCATTCGTTGGTCGTAGTTGTCTGTTTACATTACTATTATTATTGTTGCCCCACTTCTGTTGTTGATTTCCTTGTTCTTCGTTATTGAAGAACAGTCTGTTACTTCCATTGCCATATGTACTTATAGTCCTTTGACGTTCCAATAACTTATCCACTGCATCAACAGCTACCAAGAAATCATCAAAGTTTGTATCATTGACGTGCAATAACTTCTCTTCTATGTATGGTGGTAATTTTACCATAAGTATGCGTATCAAATCTTTAGCTGTTATCGCTTGTGATAAATATTTTGTCTTATTGTGGTATTTTTCAAAATATCTTCGAAGAGTACCTAACTTTGGATTATAAGGCTCAGGTTTATAAATTTCTTCTCTTACTCTGTCTTGAATAGCATCTGACCAGTATTTTGAAACAAATTCTTTCTCAAATGCCTCGTATGTCTCACACGTTTCTGAAGCTCCGATCGCCCACAATCTACCTTCACCCACTATATAACCACTCACAAAACCGATTTTCTGTTGCTCTGTCCAAACTCTTGTAACGCACCTTTGAATGCTTTAATAAAAATTATAGGATGTACAGGCCTTTTGTCTGGATTAAATGTCGAAAATTGCATAAGATTAATTCATTTTTCTTGTTTTCTCGCATGATCATGATAGTTACGCATATCCGCTGTTACAGTATGTGCACAGATTCCGCTAGGTTGTATTCCCTCCTCAGATTTTCCGTATTTATTTTCTCTAGAGAATAATATATCTTTGGCCGCTCGTGATATCTTCTGCAATCGCTGACAGTTGTGCAACATTACTCGTCAGCTGTTCTTGATTTTGTTTTCATTACATCAAACGCCTCTGGCAAATGGCTATGATGTTCACGAAACTCTTCGAATTCCGAAGTAAACTTTCTTTGCGTCTCTGTAATTCCCTGTATTGCACTATTTATTGCTGTCTGAGACTCTATCATTTGTGTTTGTATGTCAGGTTTTGTAGCCTGTAATTCGGATCTTAATGCAACTAATGCGGCCTGACTCACTTGAAAGTCGTTCTTTCATTCATTTTTTTTTAAAATTTGGCTTGACTAGTCTGGAATTCTAAGGAAAGTTGTTGAATTCGCAATAGATCTAGCGACATAGGATCCTGTGGCTGCTATTCATTACTTAATTGTTGAATTTTTTCCTGCGCATGTGCCATCCTAAACTAGTTTCTAGTTAGCACCATAAACTCAGCTATTAATAATTGAAAGTAGGATCCCTAATTAAAACGTTAAAGTTATGTAACATTTCTGACACTTGGACAAATCAGAAATCTAATTTCCAGACACACATAAGACACAAATAAAGAAAATGATATGATCTCTAAAAAAAATCTCGTCTACTACAAAATGAAACAACCTATATTCTTCAAATAATTTTACATTCAGTAGAAGAGTCAGCTTTGATAGAAATACAAATGCACCTACTTTTCGATGTCTGCGTTGTGTTTACATGCAGCAGTTCAGCAACAACTTGTGCATAAATATGTGCAATGGTTTACATGAAACAAAATAAAAAATCAGTTAGCCACAAATAATAATACATACATACGTAATTAATGTTTATAGTTACTTTTATCAAGTGTATGTGTTGTATAGGCAAATGTTTACAAGATTTTACGTGTCCTGTCAGTAGGTTTACTCAGTTTATAATAGTACTGTTCTAATTGTAATTGTATGTAATGCGTTGTCGTAATGTACACAGTCACATTACTAGAACCAGTTTGTTTTTTGCCAGCAGTCTGCACTTCTGTTATAGGCTGAAAGAAGAACGAAAATTTATAGAATGACTTGTAAATAATTTTTGAAAGATATTCATCGCCGTGTATAATGCAGGTTCGTGGATCTCTTTGTTCAGCGCCACACAGACACACTGCTGACGAGGTCTCCTGTAACTTGCTTCAATCTGATTAGTAAATAAGAGTATCCAGAACACTGGATTATATCTCACAACATTCCAGTCTTTGGGTACGGATCTTTCGCTGAGTGATCGGTTGTATATGATAGCATACTCGCCGACAGACCAGAGCCAGACTCAAAGTGTTTGTATATTGTGTTTTGTGCTACCTCCGACTTGCTGAATTTCGTCTACGGTAGCGGCGCCTGCTTCCGTCTCATCTCAGCACGCCGTTTTTGGTTAGTTTCGCTGTGGCATTGCGTATGTGTGAGAGAATGATTGTTGTTTGTGAATTCTTCCCCCCAACTAGCGTTAACTCGTGTATAAATTAGGCTGGGCACCGTCCACATTAATCCATGTAAGAGATGAATTTTCTTGTATTAACAAAATTGGTTCCCCATTTTGCTTGTTTTCTATCTGAATAAACAAGTTTAAGTTCTGCATATTCCGTAAGTTGCCTATAAATTGTAGTTTTAGAGCACCTTCCCTCTTTTATTTAATATTGTTTCACAAATGCTGAGAACATGATCAGATGCAATGTTTCGTACGACTAAATTTCGTTGCGCCGTAAATGTTTTCTTAGCCTTCTTTCCAAGATTAATTGTGGTGGCTTGCTTATTAATGTCTGTGTGTAATAACGTGTGAGCTGCTATGTATATTGACCACTGTAGTATTAACTTCCTGTTATTGAAGTAATTTGAAATGAGTCTGTTCTCAGTTTGGGCCAGAGAACAAGGCTTTGTAGCAGGGAGTAACCAGTAGTTCACACGGACCTTATTTACTAATTTTAGTGACAAAGCAAGGCTCTTGTGGTCGACTTTTACCCTACCGTGTCGTTCTTAATAATGCTAATGATGATATGTACGTTAGGGAAAGGTTTACAAAGAATAGCACGAAGACCTCTTAAGTAATTGAAACTAGTGCTTTGACTTCCATGATCCATATCCATCAGAGACAAGGTCAATGTCAGCATGGCTCAGTGAAATAAAGGACCATTATTATTCTCTGTCTTCATATTGACAGAACTAATGAGTAGCAATCTACGGCTGTTTGCTGATGGTGCCGTAATCCGTCGTCATTACGTGACTGAAGGAAGATAGATGATGTAGACCCAGCTTTTAGCTGGCTTGACAAATGGCAGCTACTACGAAATGCAAAGTTATGCAAGGTAATACAGATGTGTTGCTTTTCACATTCACGTAGTGTAGAAGCGTAATGTTCCCAAGACATATTAAGTGGGACGAGGACGTCACGGAAGTCGTGAAGAAGGCAGGTGGTCGACTTTGGTTTGTTGGGAGAATTTTCTGCCGCATTTCACATACGCGAACGCGTAATTAGTACGATCAGGTCTTGGAAACTGCTCGAATATTTGGTATCACCGCCGGACCCGATCAAAGGTCGAAACAATTCAGAGGCGAGCTACTAGATTCCTTATCGTTAGGATGATTACACGCCAGTATTCTGGGATTCTTCGGGATATCAAACGGTAATCGCTGGAGGGAACGCGACATTCATTTCCCGTCATATTACTTAGTAATTATAGTAGGCGTCTGAAGGTGACAGCAGAGCGTTTCTATCACCGTCTCGCAAAAGGCCTGCAATGATAAGTGAGGGCATTTAATAGATCCCACTTGATCTCTTATGGGATTGAACACGACAGAAAGTTATTAGTAGGACCAGGTATCTTTCGCCACACTCCCATGGCATGCAGAATATGATAGTACATGTAGATGAAAATATAAATGCCTACTATAAAATTTAAGTCTGCCACCGCGTTAATTTTCATTTGTTTTTTTCTTTTGTATATATGTGAACGTCTGTACGCTAGAGGTCTGCATCTGGGGTCTACGCTCGCTCGAACTTGAGACACTGTCTAACATATACAGTCACGATACTCCCACAGATTTTTGTTTTATGCTGAGATAGCAGCGCTCCAAGCGGTCTGCAAGCTACGTTTCTGAATATGATGTTGGATGAGTGCGAATAGTATCGTTTAGATTGACTTCAGCGTACCTTTTACATTAAGGAACGTATGTAGTGCCTTATAAATAAGTAAAAATTTAAAAATAGCTCCCCATTTCTCTTTCTTAGGTTTCGTAAAATCCCTGACAAGGTACGAAACGATATATTACAGGACAGTTAATTTACAATTATCCTGTAACATACATGATTTAAATGAATAATTTCATTTTCTATTAAAAATAAGAATGTCTAGTAAATACCAAGAGACATACCCTTTAGCAGAGAGACGTCAATTTCTACCTAGGAACGTTAAGTATTCTCCGTTACAATTCCAGTAAAATCGGCGAGTATGGAACATAGGAAACGTATACAGAATGCTACAAATACGGTATTTAACGAACCAAATCAACCATCATAGCTATAGCTGAAGGGAAAACTTCAGCCGTGGCAATATAACGATAAAAGCAATCAAACTGTTTTACAACGAAGAAGAACCCAATCCCAAACGGGAAGAATCGTCAAAACATTTTTTTTCGGTAAGCTAAAGTAATTACACTTAAAAGAATATGCGTGTATAAGAAAGAATGTGAGAATCATTAGATTCCATACCATTGTTCTTTATACCATTGAATCATTTAAATTAGGCTGTTTTTATATTAATTTATATATTATGTTTGTCTCTTGATATTGTACTAATCTTTCTAACGCAAAAATTATAGTAATTGTTTCGTTTATTACGTACAGAAGCGATTATAAACAAACATCACTACTTGGGCGGCTTGCCCACCGCTAGGAGCGCTAGTGTCGCACCAACTGGCAGTTGGTAACAACTTTTACAGCAGTGACTTTCGTGACTGTATATGTTAGACTGTGCTTGAGAATGCAAGAAGTTCTGTGACAGTCCAGGAGACGTCAATGTCGTCGCTTAGCAAGCTGCGATCAACTGCATTCCATTTTCCCATGCTCGTTCAAGTGTGCCGTACTCGAAATGCCAGACCGAGTACTCTGAGAATAGGTTAAACCTACATCGACTTTCGGGCTTAGAATGATTTACCACATCTTATTTTCTAACAAACCGCTGAACTATCTTTGAAAGAAAAAGAAAATTGTTAGTTTTCATTTGGCATGTGTTTCTCTTTTCCTTCTTCTATTTTAGTTTATTAGAGTTACTTAGTAGGATTTTGTTGAAAAGTAAGCGGTGAAAGGGAAATGAGATACTGTGCCCTGTATTGTTACATCTTCAAGTGAAGAAACGGATGACAGCTTGTAGCTTCCTGAGAGCTACGATTTACGTTACACGCTACTGCAGATGAAATGTCGTGAAAATGAGAGACAGGTTTTGGAAATTGTGCTGAGTACATTTCTGTCGTTTCCATATGTAAATACTGTTGTTCAACAGTGTCAGTGCCACGTTTTCAAGCCAACGAAAGTAGCACAAATCAGATTTTAGTATCAGACTAAAACGAATTACTAGGTATCAGTCCTGGATATGGTATCGGAAGTTGATATGATTTTTACATGTACATGACTAGAAAACTCTATAAACAGATATCGGTACAAGTTTTTCCCGCAGTGTCGAGCGATTGCGACGGAGAATTGTCTACTTAAGGTAACACGTACCTAATATCATGGAAACAATTAATTCTCAGTCATTTCTTATGACGCTTGGAAAAGAGATCCACCCAATCGCTTACAATTTTATGACTTTTTTGCTTGTAGACAAAGGTTTCTTAATAGCCTGTAATAGCGATTAAATATGTTAAGTATTTTAGTGTACTTAAATGATTATACAGCGTCGTCCATTGATAGTGACCGAGCCAAATATCTCACGAAATAAGCACCAAACGAAAAAAACCGCAAAGAAAGCTTTTCTAGCTTGAAGCTGGAAAACAGATGGCGCTATGCTTAGCCCGCTAGATGGCGCTGCCATAGGACAAACTGATATCAACTACATTTTTTTTTTAAATCGGTACCCCCATTTTTATTACATATTCATCTAGTACGTAAATAAATATGAATGTTTTATTTGGAACACCTTTGTCACTTGGTGAGAGATGGAGCAGTAATATTCACAAACATATTGGTCACAATTTTAGACGAACAGTGGGGAACAGGGAGGCTTTTTAAATTAAAACACAGAACGTAGGTATGTTTGAGCTTTATTTCGTGTGTTCCAATGTTATACATGTACTTTTGTAAAATTGTCACATATTATGAGCACGCATGCTGTTACTGCGTGATTACCTGTAATTACCTCATGACTTTAAGAAATGCTCAAACGTCCTTCTAATTCAATGCATTTCGCAATATGCGTAACGAAATTCCTGACAACAGCCAGTAGTTCGTCTTCAGTAAAGTTCTCACATGCATTGACAATGCGCTGACACATGGTTACAGGTGTTGTCGGTGAATCACGATAGCAAATATCCTTCAATTTTCCCCATAGGAAGAAATCCGGGCATGTAAGATCCGGTGAACGGGCGGGCCAATCCATCTGTCTTTAAACATTCCATTTAAGACCGCTTATGCTGCACGCGAGCCATGTGTCGGACATCCAACATGTTGAAAGTACATCGCTATTCTGTCATGCAGTGAAACATCTTGTAGTAAAATCGGTAGAACATTACCTAAGAACTCACAATACATTGCACCAGTTGATTTGCCATGCCGCGGCGGAGTGGCCGATCGGACTGAGGCGTGCTGCGATGCGCGAGGCCGATCCTCGTCGGGGGTTCGAATCCCCCCCCCCTCCCTCCTCGGGCATTGGATGTTTGTGCTGTCTTCAGTATAAGGTAGTTGTTAAGTAGTTTGTAAGTTTAGGGACTTACGACACCGCAGTTAATTTCCATAAGCTTAACAAACATTTTTATATTTAAATTGCCATCGATAGAGTAGGAGCCAATTATCCTTCTTCCCATAATGTCGCACCATACATTAACCCGCCATGATCGCTGATGTTCCATTTGTCGCAGCCATAGTGGATTTTCCGTTGCCCAATAGTGAATATTATGCCGGGTTATGTTACCTCTGTTTGTGAATGACGCTTCGTCCCGTAATTTATTTCGTGCCCAGTGGCTAAACTGTAGCCGGCCGCGGTGGCCGAGGGGTCGGAGGCGCTCCAGTCACGGTCAGCACGGCCACGGTCGGGGTTCGAATCACCCCTCGGGCATGGATATTTCTGTCGTCCTTAGTCTTAGCTAGTTCATAAGTAGTTTGTAAGCTTAGGGACTGATGACCCCGTAGTTAAGTCCCATAAGTTCTACAAACATTTGAACATTTGCTAAACTGTAAACAAATCTTAGTGGATAGAAATATGATACAGGTGAAATTTATGTTGATGAAGAATTCTTAACACCGACGTTTTTGAGATTCCCGATTCTCGCTCAATTTGTCTTCTATTAATGTGCGGATTAGCCGCAAGTGCAGCTATGACATTTGAGCAAATGATGATTTGTAGATGAACAATTCCTGTCTCTTTAAATAACGTAACTGTCCGACGAAAGGTCCGGATACTTGGATGATGTCTAGAGCATACATAGCAGAGGCCCGTTGGGCATTTTTATCGCAATAACCATAGATAAATACGACATCGACTTTTTCTGCAATTGGTAAACGGTCCATTTTAAGACGAGTAATGTGTCACCAAGCAAATAGCGTCCGCACTGGCGAAATGTTATGCGAAACCACGTACTTATACGTTCGTGACTATTACAGCGCCATCCCAAAGCGACAAAAGTTTTCCAATAAAACATTCATATTTGTTTACGTACTAGACGAATATTTAATAAAAATGGAGGTACCTATTTAAAAAAATGCAGTTGATATCCCTTTGACCTATGGGAGCGCCATCTAGCGGGCTAACCACAGCGCCATGTGTTTTCCTACTTCAAGCTAGAAGAGTTTTGTTCTTTGTAGTTTCTTCGTTTGAGGCTTATTTCGTTAGATATTTGGCCCGGTCACTATCAACGGAGCACCCTGTATAACATTATTTCTGACTAATCTAATCGTCACATATCACATTTGTACATTTAATTTCTCCCTGTAGTTTATATTGCACGAATACATGCCCGCAGAAGTTTGGAGATGATACTCATGTTGCCTAATATCTCAGGCTACAGAGAAATGGCGTCGAGGTTTTACTTAACTGCTAACGTCATCTATGAAACTGTTAAATTGTTGCATTTTTTATGTTTTATTTTTTTCCCCTAGAGCATTGGATAAACCTTCTAGATACAAGCCCGTGCTACGACATACGGATAGGCTGCCATCGCCAGCTCACTGGATGGCGCTACGAGGCAGTGGGCTGAAAACGAGCTATATAGAGTGGCTATCTCTTAAAGCTCTGTATAGGGAAAGTATGGCCATCCTTTTCCGCGCCGCTTGCCGCCGTCTGCAGCTCGTGATTGGCTGAAATCGAGTCACGTGGTTCTTTCCGCCATCTTGGTCCTATACGTTACTTGGCTGCCATAAGAAGCCTTGTGAATATTCGTATGTTTTGGTTTGAATAATGCCACAATGTTGTACTTTTGGGTGTTTTTAAGAAGCGAAGAAGGGAGGTAAACATTATAATACTTCCATTAGGTATCAGAAATGCAGGAAGATGAACAGCCTGGCTGATAAAGTCGTCAGAGAAAACCAAGAGTCCAGAAACGATCTTCGGTTCTTCTGCTGTGATGATTTTAATTCATAATGTAAATTAATAGATTAAAGATTCACTGACGAATGGATCACGCAGCAGATATCTATACATTTTTAACTTGAATAAATTTGTGAAGAAAATTCCTGCACAATGTCGTGAGGTTAAATTATTCACGCGTCGTTGATTTTATCTGCAGGTAGTTGTCGAAAATACACAATTTTATTTTACATATTAGTGAGTGAACTAGATTCCCGTTTAGATATGAAATTAACATTCACTTTCTGAAACAAGCTTTTCTCATTCGTTTTCATGTGTTTTCATAACAGGAAACAAAGAATTGAAACAAGACAAATATTAGACATTCAAATGTAATTGGCGTTGTAAAGACACCTTTAATTTCTGTTTCTGATAAAAGACACGTAGTGGGTATCTCCTTGCATTTTTCGTAGTTCATGTAAGATATAAGTACATAATACGCAAGAAAATACTTATCAAACAATTTTCCATGATCACAAATTGTTTTCTTAATTTATACTATGCTCCGATGATGACATGTTTGCGGGACAGGTCAGTCTGAATTATAGTTGAACTCTGTGAACTCTTTAGATATAGAGCCACAAACCAGTTTTCTTAAATAGGTTTCAGAAATTACAGCAACCAGTCGCCTTTTGTTTCTTCTTAATGAAGATTTATTTAAACCATTACCGGTTTCGAGCTGCCTAGCAGCTCATCTTCAGATGGTATAAAATATTACCATCTGAAGATGAGCTGCTAGGCAGCTCGAAACCGGTAATGGTTTAAATAAATCTTCATTAAGAAGAAACAAAAGGCGACTGGTTGCTGTAATTTCTGAAACCTATTTCAATAAACAGTCGCAGGTTCCTACACAATGGATAAAAGTTTCAGTTTTCTTAAAATCGGACTATAAGTATTCCGTAGAGCAGCCAGGTCCGCATGAACAGAAGTACGCGAAGTTCCCGCATCTGTCCGTCGGATATAACAGCCTGTATCTCGAGAATGAAAAGAGTTATCGTTCTGCTCTAAACCTTAAATAAAATTTCGATATCTTATCTACATTTCGTCCGCAGCATTGTATGAGCTAAAATCAACCATACGCAAAGTCTACGCAATGCGACTTTTCCTCTGCAAACTCTTCAAAATTTTGCGCAGTAGTTTACTTAATTTCATGTAGCACAGAAATTATAAGTAATAATGAATAGAAATTGAGATCATTATCGAGCCAATATATCACCCTATAACACGTGAAAAAAAATTTTTTTTTATTGAATGGTTTTCTCACAATCGGTTGATAAGTATCGTTAAGCGCTGGGAACGTTGTAGCGGTCGGTGTGTACGCAGCAGCGGAATAGGCCCAACATGGCTGCCGCTGGTAGGCTGGCCATACTTTCCCTATACAGAGCTTTAGCTATCTCTGGGTGAACAGCGCTCCTTGTGGCAGCAACCAGGAACTGTGGCGGCCATTTTTTCAACGTCTAATGCGCCGAGTACGAAATTTAGACCGACGCTCTTTACGTGTTTTGGTTTCACATTTTATGTATCTTAGTAAGCTTGCGAGATTATTTATTAATCTGAAATGGTGACGAGTGTATGCGCACCATATAACTGTACGATTCACAGTAAATAAGACTGTTGGAATATCTTATTTTCAGTAAGTATTTGTATGTTTTCGTGTGCTCTTCTTTTGTCCTATCAAATTTCTGCGTACAATAGTCCTACTATAACTAAAGTAAGCTGTAATTATATTTTTTAGTTTCCCTTTGAAAAATGAAGAACTTACAAAGCGATGGTTAGCTAATATGAGACGACATAAGTTGATGCCTACTGCATACATTTGCATTTGTTCATTGTATTTTGAAGACAAATCGTGTATCCAACAAGTGATACAAAGCGGCTTCTGGCTAATGCGATTCCGACGATTAGTTCCCTGAACATCTTCAAACACCAAAAACGCCAGCAAGAAGATCTCCAAAAAAACGTCAGATATCTGAATCAGCTTCATTTGAAGATATGTCATGTAACCAAGCAGGAGACATGGAACCTCTTTTATTACCTATTGAAAATCATGATTTAAGTCATTCTGAGAGCAGTAGGCCTATTCAGTTTGACCATGACTATGTGCTAGAATACGAAATGCTGACATATTCTGGAAGCATCATTAGACAAGTGAGTAAAAACTTGAGTGTTTAGATTGCTCCTGAAAATGAGAGTAAAGCAGAATTAATCGGATTATAAGAGACAGTCTGTTAAATCCCTCTAAAGTCTTATAGAAATATTTTTCTTTTGCGAATGTATGTAGATGTATTTAGAATGTTGGGAAAAATAATCTTCAAATGTTTGTAAATCTATCGGACCAAACTGCGTGGTCATCAGTCCGTAGCTTACAAACTACTTAAACTAAACTAACCTAAGGACAACACACACACCCATGCCTCCAGGGAGGACTCGAACCTCCACGGCGAGCAACCGCAGCGAGACACTTTAGACCGCCCGGCTACTCCACCGCAACATGTTGGGAAACAGACCTACTTTATTTACCAACTACGAGCACTTAATGGTATCCTTGGAGTTTTGGGAGGAATATCATTACTCCAGCCTAATAAAGCTCTCATTAAAACATTACTTCAATTATAGGATACATCATTTATGTAAAGCCAAATCTGCAGAGGAAAGAGGTAAGCAGATTAGGCAAATGTAGATGAAATTAATATTGTTTAAAGGACAGTGAAAAGGCATGTTTTTTGTACGAATGAGACGATGTTTAGCCGATCCAGTGAATGTGGCATTTGTAATTAAACTTTCCGATTTGCCTGCTACACACTTGTTGTCTATCATTTATCCTTTGTCCATATTGGCTTGGCTATAAAAATAACAGTAAGCAGGTAGAGAATGGTTTGTCAAGTCATTGCACAACGTGAAACTGACATGATTCAGTGCTATAGCAGACGACTGGTTACGCCTAGGTGTCATTGTAAAACATGGCGGCTGAGAATTCAATTTGCTTCAAGTATGGCAGAACCTTAGCCAGTCTATGTTGTTTATATAGGTCGTTGGGCTGTGCCCCAGCGGCCAGTCACTCAGCTAGCGGTGGCAGCCTATCGACGTGACGTGACACGGAGTTGTTGTGAAGCCTTGAACCTAGACGGTGTTAGATAGAGCGCCAGTCCGCTCCGGACATAGTCAAAAGAGCCGCATCCTTGCGAGCGAGCAAAATACCCAATATGGAGACCTCCAGTCTACGTTTCACAAGTCGACAGGACACAATATGACCATTGAAGTCGGGCCGGTCGGTAGGTTTCTGTCACTTCTTCGCCTCCTTTAAACGGAGAGAGATTTCTACGTGCTAGGACACTAGACTCATGTTCGGAAGGACGGCAGCAAATCCCCATTTCATAGTTCAGGATTCCCTATGATTTCAACATTTTATGCAATATACTTAAAATGATGAAATGTTTGTAAACCTAAGAGTCCAAACTGTTGAGGATGTCGGTCGCAAGCTGAATGCTCAGACCGTTTCTTCGAAAGACGTAGTCTGAATTTCATCCTCAATCAAAGAGTGTGCTCTGAATCTCATAATTATTGGAATCTTAAACCTTAATCGTATTTCCTACTTCTATATTACCTATTAGACTTACCAGGTTTACATGGTTGTTCTCCTCTGAAGTAATTTAAAATTTTCGTAATGCCGTTATTATGTCTTTTTAGCCCGTGAATTGCTTCTTTTCCGCATAAATATAGGTTTAGTTCTAAGAACGGATATGAAATTTAAATAATTTTAAGGCCCACTAAAACACCAATTTAGACACTTTTGTTGACTGTAAAATCTTTTTGACACGCTGCTCCTACTGAAATTAGGCTAATTCACAGTAATACCGGGTGATCAAAAAGTCAGTATAAATTAGTAAACTTAAGAAATCACTGCCTCGATTGCGTCTGTCACTTTGCACTTCTTTCACCTCTGGCAGTGTTGCTCATGTGAAAAATACCGAGTAGAACCGTGGTTCGGAACCCACGTTAAACTGTAGGTCTCCCTATAACTGGCTGGGTCCATACAGGACCAAGCACTGTGGTGTTCAAACCAATCTTCGGATTGTTGACTGCTTTACCTTTTTAATACATCACTGAATAATGTAAATAGAGATATAAAACTTGACACACATGCTTATAATGACATGGGATTTTATTAGAACAGAAAAAAGTATTGCTAGACGCGTGAAAGATCTCTTGCGCGCGTCGATAGGTGATGATCGTGTGCTCAGCCGCCACTTTCGTCATGCTTGGCCTCCCAGGTCCCCAGACCTCAGTCCGTGAGATTATTGGCTTTGGGGTTACCTGAAGTCGCAAGTGTATCGTGGTCGACTGACATCTCTATGGATGCTGACGGACAACATCCGAAGCCAACGCCTCACCATAACACCTGGCAAGCTTTACAGTGCTGTTCACAACATTACAGCTATTGTTGAGGAATGCTGGTGAACATGTTAAGCATTTCCTGTAAAGAATATCATCTTTGCTTTGCCTTAATTTGTTATGCAAATTATTGCTTTTCTGATCAGATGAAGCGCCATCTGTAGGACGCTTTTTTTTTTTTTTTTTTTTTTTTTTTTTTTTTTGTAATAAAACCCCATGCTATTCCAAGCATGCATTTTACCTCTCTATCTAAATTATTCCGTGAGATATTAAATTTTCTAATTTATACTGACTTTTTGATCACCCGGTATATTGTTCTGTAATTTACGATGTCGACAGTGGGCTTACAAATGGTTTGTAAATATATTTATAGTGGCTCGGTTTTTAAGAGAATGATGTAGATAAGATGCGTAAAGTGTGGTCTCAATTTGTTCTTATGGATCCCAATTTTTTAGTGGTCAGTACGGGTGTTTCGTTATTTGAGGAGCACCCTGATGTCTGTAGTCACTCATTATAACGCTTATTATACAGGATGTAATATGTATAGTTGCAAATGTTTTCTAAATTGCTATAACTGGGCTGCAAGTGGAAGACGCCTGGCCGTAGACTTCTGTGTTTCGTAGCGTTTCCGCCTGCTCACAAAGAACTAACTTGTGTCTAATCTCTGGGAAATATAGGCGTCCTGGCACAACACATGAGTAGAGGTATTAATTAACCTTAAAACTTAATAAGATTTAGATAAAACACAATCTCCCCAGATCTTTGGAAATTCATCTAACAGTTTATTAATATCAGTCAACTTAAACGAATATTAAAAGAAATATTAGGGTGGCCTGATTCTGTGATTCTGGAACAGTAAAACTGTAACTTGTACAAACTGTTATTTCTGGCACAGCCGAGATTGAGCCTAAGAGTAAAAATTAAACGAAACTCCTTAAAAATGAACAAAAAATAAGAAATCAATAATTAAAATTTGTCTGATGTAGACTGACTGATTTTCATAAATTTTCAAAGATCGCTGCTAGCTCTTGTGTTTCAAGAAATCATCGATATCTTTGACTTTCAGGAGGGACAGCGTACCACCCACCTCCGACGACGCCCCTGTGTTCATAAAAACAAGTATTCCAAAAGAGTTTAGGGCCTACTACATTTCTGCGTCGCTCCTCTCACATGCATGACATTATTTGTGACTGACAAATGACATGTTGACCATAGCTGTTTATTTTTTTAACGATTCGTTAATGCTACCGGTTTCGGTTAGTGAACCATTCTCAAGCGCTAGCCTGAAGTCGATGAAAGTTATGAAGTGCATTAGTAAACAACATACAACATATATAGAATAGTATGGTAAGTTACATGTGAGATATTAACAGAGTTTAGCCAATAGCTTAACATATAATGATACAAAATATAAAATAAATAATAGTCATCGTACTAAACATTGATATTTTCCAGTGGCTGATTGCTACAAACTGAGGCATTTACTGATGAGTGTGCAATAATAATTTTTAAAACCACAGATAACAGACATGCTTACATTGGATCTCTTTGAGGAATGATTATAGTACTTGCAGTTGTGCTATGTCTATCACCGTCTTTGGTGTTCTCTGGGACCTATGGTTGATGTAAATAATGTGATTGCTTTGTTTATCAACATGTTCTATACAACATAAGGAAGTGGAAGTATAATATTTACATGTGTAATACTATGGATCTGTGATGTTAACATACTTTGAAATTTGTAGCTATACTATGTGAAAACACACTTGATCTCTTAGCAACAAATAATCCTGAGCTCATAACGAGCATCAAAACGGATACAGGTATTAGTGAACACGGAGCTGTCGTAGCGAAATTGAATATCGAAAGTCCCAAAGTTACCAAAAATAAACGCAAAGTACATTTGTTCAGGAAAGCAGATGGAAACAAAATACATTGCTTCTTGAAAGACAGCTTCCACTGGTTTCTAACACTAAACGTAGGTGTAGACCAGATATGGCTCAAATTCAAAGAAGTGGTATCGACAGCAATTGACAGTTTTATAGCAAATAAATTAATAAAAGGAGGAGGCGATCCCCCTTGGTACACAAAACAGGTCAGGACACTGTTGCAAAAGCAAAGGAAAAGGCATACTAAATTTAAACGAACACGAAATCCCCAGGATTTGCGATCGTACTCAGAAGCTCGAAATTTAGCGAGGATTTCAATGCGAGATGCCTACAATATTTATCACAACGAAACTCTTTCTCGTAATTTGACTGAAAACCCAAAGAGATTTTGGTCATATGTTAAATATACTCGGGGCAAATCACAAACAATACCTTCACTACGTGATAGTAATGGCGATCCTGCCGATGACAGCGCTACTAAAGCAGAGTTACTAAACGTAGCTTTTAGAAACTCATTCACCAAAGAAGACGAAACCAATATTCCAGATTTCGAATTACGAACAGATGCCGTAATGAGTAACGTAGAAGTGGATATCATCGGAGTAGTGCAGCAACTAAAATCACTTAACAAGAACAAATCTTCTGGTCCGGATTGTATACCCATTAGATTTCTATCTGATTATGCTGAAGCGATAGTTCCTTACTTAACAGTCATATACAATCGCTCTCTTATAGAAGGATCTGTACCAAAAGTTTGTAAAGTTGCACAGGTCACACCTATATTCAAGAAAGGCAGTAGGAGTAACCCACTAAACTACAGGCCTATTTCATTGGCGTCAATTTGCAGCAGGGTTTTAGAACATATCCTGTATTCAAATATTATGAATTATCTCGAACAGAACGATCTATTGACCCAAGGTCAACACGGATTTAGAAAATATCGTTCATGCGAAACACAACTAGCTCTTTATTCACACGAAGTGATGGGTGCTATCGACAAGGCTTCGCAAATCGATTCCGTATTTCTTGATTTCCAGAAAGCTTTTGACACCGTACCTCACAAACGGCTTTTAATCAAATTGCGTGGTTATGGTATATCGCCCCAAGTTTGCGATTGGATAGGGGATTTCTTGTCAGATAGGACACAGTTCGTAGTAATCGATGGTAAGGCATCGACTAAAACAGAGGTGATATAGGGCGTTCCACAGGGTAGTGTTATTGGTCCTCTGCTATTCCTTATTTACATAAACGATTTAGGGGAAAATCTAAGTAGCTCTCTTAGGTTGTTTGCAGATGACGCCGTCATTTACCGTCTAGTAAAATCATCTGAAGATCAAAACCAACTGCAGAACGATCTGAATAAGATATCACTATGGTGTAAAAATTGGCAATTGACTCTAAATAATGAGAAGTGTGAAGTAGTCCACATGAGTACGAAAAGAAATCCGTTAAACTTTGTTTACAACAGAAATCAAGCAAATGTGAAGGCCGTAAACTCCACAAAATACCTAGGAATTACTATTACTTCAGACCTAAACTGGAAAGAACACGTAGATAATATCGTGGGAAAGGCGAACCAGAGACTGCGTTTTATTGTCAGAACCCTTAAAAGATGCAACAGAACTACAAAAGAAACTGCATACACTACGCTTGTCCGTCCATTTTTTGAGTATTGCAGCCCAGTGTGGGATCCTTAGCAGGTGGGTTTGACGGAGGACATCGAAAGAGTACAAAGAAGGGCAGCTCGTCTCGTATTGTCACGATACAGGGGAGACAGCGTTACGGAAATGATACAGGATCTGGGATGGGAATCATTACAACAACGGCGCTTATCGCTTCGGCGTGGGCTACTTGCGAAACTCCAATCGCCAACATTCTCCTCCGAATGCGAAAATATATTGTTGACTCCCACTTACACAGGTAGAAATGATCATCAGAATAAAATACGAGAAATCAGAGCTCGAACAGAGAGATTCAGGTGTTCTTTCTTCCCGCGCGCTATTCGAGAATGGAATGGGAGATAAATAGTATAATTGTGGTTCGATGAACCCTCTGCCAGGCACTTAAATGTGATTTGCAGAGTATCCCATGTAGATGTAGACATCAGTAAATAAAACTGAAAGTACGATAGTAATGTTTTTCTGCTATTAGTCTGATATAAATGCCTGAAGTGGTAACATAGATAGCAGATGCTTGTTTTGTTGTAAACATAACATAGTTACAACAGTAAGAAAACAAGATAATTTCTATTACATCGATCAGTTAATAAACATATATCTTTTGAAGACACTCATTTGCACTAATATGGTACTTTCAGTTTCACACTTTTTATTTTTTCTGTTTAAATATTAACTAAATATGCTGTAACTGTGTTATGTTTACACCAACACAAAGATTTGCTATTAAGTTTATCACTTCAGTCATTTATATTCAGACTTATAGCAAAAAATTACTAAGGTAGTTTTAGTTTCACCCTTTGTACTGTTTGTCAATAAACTCAATATGATATGTAATTATGATTTTCTTTACTTCAATATCTGAAATTAGGTTTTTCGCTGCAAAACCAAAATAATGTCACCTGACGTTTTATTTACTAATGTAATGTATAGCTACAAATTTCAAAGTATGTTAACATCACAACTCCATAGTGTTATGTAATTATCATACTTCCATTTCATTATGTTGTATAGCACATGTTGATAAACATAACACTCACATAATTTACATCAACCACAGTTCCTAGTGAAGACCAAAGACGGTTATAGACATAGCATAACTTGTCGCACTATAATCGTTGCACAAAGAGATCCAATGTATGTTTGTTATCTTTGGTTTTAAAATTTTTGTTGCACACTCATCAATGTATGCTTCAGTTTGTAGCAATCAGCCACTGGGAAAATATCGATAAGCAGTTTAGTATGATAATTAATTATTTCACAAATTTGCAATGTTGTATTATGATATGTTGAGCTATTGGCTAATCTCTATAAATATCTCACATGTAACCTGCCATACTATTCTATTAATGTTCTATATGGTTGACTACTGCAATTGATAATTTTCATCTACTTCACTCTATCGCTTGAAAATGGTTCACTGAGCGAAACTGGTAGTATTGAGTTAAAAAAATAAACAGCTATGATCAACATGTCATTCTGCAATCATCATAAAGCTGTTAAACCCCACCTCTTCACATTTCTACTCCTAAATGATATCATTTGTGTTGACTTACAGTCGTGAGATCTTGTTTGCAATTCGTTACGGAATCAAGTATCTGCTGACATGTTGGAAAGAAGTAATACAGAATCAACTGGAACGTTAACAGGAACTCTCCCCATTTCCCTTCCCTTAGCGTGACGCTTACTATAGTGAGCTTACGGAAATTATTTAGTCACCTGTCTGCCTTTTCTTATTTGTTATTGTTGGATCTCTGACTGCTTAATGTCAATGGAATCTTTCTACGGCTCTACAGACCCCGTAGAATGAAGTGCGCCTAATAGGTCAGCGTATATTTTTAAACTACTTTGCTGTAGCTTAAGTGGAAAAGAGAAAAGAAAAAGAATACATTTATAATTTCTGTAATTTCATAACGCTCTTTCTCCGTCACTATCTTCATTCTAATCTTGTTGTCCAAATTAACTACTCCCTCGTCTCTCCATCTGGTCCTTTCCTCTTCCGCGCTCCCCCAGTCTGTCTCCCCCTGCCCCCTTCTCCTCCATCTGCTCGTCCTCACCTTGTATCTGTGCTCTTCACCGCCTCTATCACCATTTGGAACACCACTCTCTCCCTGATCATCTCCTAATTCCACCTCTTTACGTAAGTTTCCTCCTCTAACTCCTCTTACAACTTTGACTAACTTAGAGCCTTGTTTAGTGTTATGTTCTAAATATTGACCGAGTGCTTCGAAACTTTGAAAGCTTTCCGTCAAGAATATATGATAAAATAAACAGTAGTGTGGATAAACATATTTTGAATTTCAAAGGGTCAGTTGACAGTATTGCGCTATAAACATTATTCTTTGACACTGAAATAAAACAGGCTTTCTCTTACTGATAAGAGAATCATAGTTTTACAAATCAGAACAAAATTAATGCACGTTGTGTGGCAGAGAAATATCCAACATCAATTGTCTACGAATATTTTTACTTTGGCCCTGTATCCCTAGGAACTTTTGTATAAGTCCTCTCTCGAAAATGACTCAGCTGTCAACAAAAGAGCAGTGCATAGTAAAAATTAACACTCATTATAAGAAGGTAACAATTGTGGAGTTTTGATACTTATGGCTAACCATGTTGAACTTCATCTACTCTGACAATGCAATGCATGACACAATCAGTGGCACTGAAAATAACAAGAAAATAATCTGTGTGGAAATGTTAAATAAATAGGACAACAACATATGTATGGTATTATCTGAACTATATTGCCACAGAATGGTGTACAAGCATGGCAGTATTGTTGGAGGGGTTCAGTTAAAAAAAATTACAGAAAAAAATTTAAAATTTCACTACGAAAAAGAGCATTAAAGTACAGTAACTTCGTGCTACTGACGAACAGAAACCAAGAATTTTATCAGGCATACCATTAAGACAGAAATAAAATGTGTTATCTCCAGAGGCGCTTCACATACGCCACCCTCCTCGACTGTTACTGGCGTCGCAGCGCCAGATACACAAAAACACGCAGCTGAGCTGCTCACAGGTATTGTTACATATATGTTACAGTTCAAATACTACAAATATCATCTCTTACAGCGACATATCGAAGAAAAATAATACATTTCACTAACATATTGTGTAGAAATCTTGACAATACACACAGAAAAAATGTTCGCACTCTATACAGGAACCTTTCAAATTCGATACAAAATTTCTGTGTCACATGTACGTCGTTCCATGGACCTAATTTTGTGATTTATGTGTATAAGAATTTATATAAATTTGATGATTGGGAAACATTACAAAAACTCACAAAACGTCAATATCGCCTATACATGAGACATTAAAGAAAAAGGTATAGATTTTTTTTGTCAAAAGTTATAAGCAATAGATCAGTTACTTACTGTAATGAGTGTTTTTACAGGGACTAAATTTTGCATTTCAATAACGTTCCCCAATTACAACATATACATTATGTATATAGGTCTACAAGATGGCGTTACAATGGTTTATAAAGAACATGTGCGAAATGAAATAAAACTTTGTGTCAAAATTTCAACACAATTTGACGGGAATTTTTGATAATTTCAGATTTATAGGGAATGAAATTGGCATTTTTTCTTATGTACAAACTGTAATTGTTGGTAACCAAATGCCGGCCGCGGTGGCCGAGGTGACTGAGGCGCTCCAGTCACGGTCAGCACGGCCACTACGGTCGGGGGTTCGAATCCCCCCTCGGGCATGGATATTTGTCCCGTCCTAGTTCGTAAGTAGTTCATAAGTAGTTTGTAAGTTTAGGGACTGATGACCCCGTAGTTAAGTCCCATAAGCGTTACAAACATTTGAACATTTTGAAACATTTGGTAACCAAATGATAGACCAAATTCTTAGGAAATTTGACAAAATGTTCCTTGGAATACCTGCAAGATTTTTTACACGTTTTTATAGATTATATCATATATGAACTACCGTAAATTGTTTAATGGGGAAATGTGGTTTCTTATAGGAAAGAAATGGATGTAAAAACCTTCCTGTTTTTGCGATTAACATTGTGTAAATATGTAATGATACACAGAATTTTTATTTATTTTTTATTTATCTTTGATCAGCGATACTTATCGCCTCCGGTTGCCTCTGACTCGCAATGCAACTAATTTAATTTCGTTCGTCATTTTTTTTACTTCCAAACAAGCGAGAAGACGGAACCGAGATAGTAGTTTTTACTCACTCTCTTGTCTATGTTCGTTCTGTACGGACGTCTTCCATTCATGTATCTATTCAATGTCAGGTATTGTCATGCAAGCTGTTGCTGAAAATAAATTATTTAAAATTAAAAGCATTCCCTCTCCTTGGTTTTCATTTTATTAATACTCCTCCACGCCAAACATTTAATTTCCTAAGGTTTTCAGCTCCTTCGCCTCCGTAATAGTTTAATGATCAGACGCCATCACAATCGCTTCGCATTGTCTCCAAAATTGCAATCAATCAATCATCCTTGTACAATACTTTGCTTGATTTTAGAACTTGCAGTCATTTCTTTTGTAATTTCACGAAGTCCGATCATTTTATCAAATTATTTTCACATTACTAGTAACTTCATGTTCCACCCACGGTCACACAACAATGAAAAGCGAAGTGAACAGTCTGAACATTGATCTCCTACGGAAAGTATCTCGAACATTCACTTATTAAATAAGACACAAAAGTTATCCCTTCCAGCTTCTACAATACGAAGTGCAGGATCCAGCTAGATGCTTTCCGTAAGTTTTTATAACGTGCTGTTGCTTGTGTGGTGCCCAACTTTAATATGCAATCCGCGGTTTATTTGCTTTAATGTTCATTTTGTGCTGTACTTTAAATTATTTCAAATTCAAACATTCGGTACCATCAATTCTTTGTCCAAAAAATATAATCGCGGAATCTACTTTTAACAATTATGGCATCATACGAAGCAAGGGCAACGTTATAAATATATTAAAGAAACTGGTCAGTAACCTTCGAAATTAAGGGCTTTGGACAAACAAACATTTACACTTTGAAACGTGTCCATAAAAAATTATTTTTATAAGAAAATGTCTAATATTGTGCCTCCTGTTTTGTATCGAGTAACTTGCTTGCAAGAAAATGTATAATATCGCTTCTACTGTATGTATCGATATGTGTAAAGTTTCATCTCTGGCAAAGATCATGTATTGCATAGCATTGTAGCTCGCACTGAGAGAGAGAGTAGCACTAGTGGTTCAGCTCGCTTAGAGAGCGGTTGGGTTGTGTGTATGGTTCCGATGTAGAGCAGAGGCTGCTTTGCCAGCAAGTCAGAAGTTGTACTATGTAGGTAATGTAATGCTGTTTATCAATAATAAGTAATTTAACCCTGTTTCATATTTCATTTACGTAGTTAGAAAATTAACCCACTTCCTTCATTTGATAATTACTTGATTTAGTGGAGTGTTGATTTGAATAATATTATTGAACATATTTCATTATTGGTGCCATCGTAAGATAATAGTTGATTTGGATTTCAATAATAACTGATCGAGATAAATTCTCACAGTCAAGCATTGAGAAAGTGATTTGTGGTTTTTCTTATATCTTTCTCGCAGTCAAAATTTTTGAGTATAGTCAGTGTCTGTTTCAAAAGGTTACATGTCACAGTTGTTTTGTTAAAATATCCGTTGCGCACATAATCAGTTTAATGCACTGTTTCTTGTACATCAATATCAGGGCCATAATTAAACCAAATAGCTGAGTTAATGAACAATTTATTGTCTGATTTAACGAAAGGTTCTACATTCCAAAACAAGCGTACAGCTTTTATCTGGCGCCCTTTCTGCCAGGATAGTTCACAAACAGGATCGTGACGTAGTTAGATACGTAGTCTTATTTCAGTTAGTTTGTCTTTTCCACTAACCAACTTACCTTTTGGCTCTTAATTTAATTTTTGTAGCACCATCCTCTGTTGTAGCAACAGTAGCATAGTAATTGTTTCTGTAGTCTGTTACTTACCATTCTTGAGATTGTGTAGTATTGTTTATAGTAGATGAATTGAATATACAAATAATTGCATTACTACTGAACAAGCCTCTCTTTTATATTGTCTGATGTTTGTTGTGATGAAAGTTCTAGTACCGCGGAACTCGTGTGATAATTAACGGTTTGCGTAATCTCGATTGTGATTGTATGTTGCACTAGCCCGATTCAACCTATTGTTCTCTCATAATTACCGTGTGTAATTTTCAAAAAAATTAGCAGTAGGTGAAAATAAATATTATTGGTCACTTTACTGCAAAATTCTGTTAACAATGTCGAAGAATAGGAGAGTCCGCGCTGATGCTAAAACTGCTTCCGAAAATGAGACCTTGAATGATACAAGGAGAGAAGAAGAATTTTCACAAGAACCTTCTCACTGCACTGATACAAATACGACAGTAAATACCGTGTCTGAAAACGCGGAACAGATTAGTTCAGGAACAGACAATATGGATAATGACAAAGTACAGGATTTGACAATACAGAATTCCGATTCTTGTAATGTGGTTGCGGAAAATAATGCATCGGTTCCACCTAGCTCTGCTACAAAAAATACTTGTGCGACGGCTATGGAAAACGTATTACCAAATGATTTCATGCAAATTTTATTGTCACAGCTCTCTAAATTAAATGAGAATAGTCAATTACAATCTCAGGAATTTCAGAAATTAAATGAAAAACTTGAGAATAGTCAATTACAATCTCAGAAATTAGGTGAAAAACTTGAGGAACAATATCAGAAATTAAATGAAAAACTTGAGAAAATTGAACAAACGTGCGATTCGAGGTTTGTGAGTATTCAAAGTAGTTTTAATAAGATAAACGAGGACAACAATCGGTTCAGGGAACAACTGCTCAATACTTTCAAACGTGAGTCTCAGCAAATAAGACAAGATATTCGCGACGAGATTAACCCGGTAGTGGAAAGCCTAGCGTCACGAGTCGAAAATATGGAAACTACTGAACTCGCTCAATTGAAGCAACAGAGTAATCTAGTTGTTAAAAAGTTGCAGAACTTCCAGTCAGTCACGACGGAACAGATCAATAAAATTAATAAACAGTTTGAGGATATTACTGTTAAGATTACACAAATTAGTGATAACACTGACAAAAGTTCTGATGTAACGCATCCTACCCCGTTTAATGAAACTAATGAATATCTCGCCCTTGACCGTTTCAAACAAGGTCAAATGACCATTAATCAGCAATACAAGGCTGAGGTCAGAAAATTAGATGATCGCGTGGCGCGAATAGAGAGGAAATTTGACCACACTTGTGGAAATCCATACGAAGATGTGGAAGAAAATTTGAACGAAAATGACAATGATGATTCGAGCCAAGTAGGTCGCTTGGTACGTGAACGAAGTGTACCTTGTAGTAACAACAATGAAGACGCAGTGCGTAGTTTACGCCCACTTACGCCGCACGGGCGAAAGGAAGCGTTTGACTACAAGCATTTCCTGACTGTACGTAAATTCAAGACATTTAAAAACTCTCCGAATGACTTGCACCCTAAAGAGTGGTTGCAGCAATTCGATTATTGTCTTCCCCCGAATTGGCCACTTGAGCACAGATTAGAATTTATATGTGGTTATCTGGAAGGCGAGCCAGTCACCAGAATGAGAGCTATTGCACAAGAGTGCTATAGCGAGAATCAGTTCCGACGCTCATTTCTATCCGCATACTGGTCGGAAGCGGCACAAGACCGCGTTAAAAACAGTATTGCGACATTCAAAACTTTTGAGCGATCAAATTTCTCGAGCCCTGTGGAATATTTCCAAAACTCAGTATACAAAAATCAATTTTTATCGGCACCTTACTGCCCTGCGGAATTAATCAGAATTTGTTTGAACAAATTGCCTCTACACTTGCGTCAAATTGCCATTGCGGCACGATGCAAGAATGCTATTGAAGCCTTTAGAAATCTCTTACAAGACTTAGAAGAAGAAGACGAGGAAAATTCCTCGCGCAGTCGATATTTTGAAACAAACAGATATGATCGCCGGTCGCAACAAAGCCCGCCGCGTACTAAACGTTATTCAGAGCACGACGATAAACCAAAAAATAATTCTTTCACTAATGAATCTTACAAACAAAGTCGCGACAATGACAACGGTGATTTGCATGATCGTGAAATTAACCGTGGAAGTTTTCGTGGCCGCAACCGAGGTGGTGGTTTTGGTCGCGGAGGACGCTACAATAATTACTATCATAACAGCAATACTTCGAATGATACTAATTGGCGTGATAGACGCAATACTGATAGTGATCGCGAGACTGAAAATCACAACAATAACGCTGAGAAGCGTAGTCGGGAGGGCACACGCGATAATTCTCATGATCGCCTTCCACGATACGAAAACACAAATCAAGGCCAAAGCAGATCGCATACCCCGGAAAGACAAGAGCAAAACAGTGAAATTCAGTAATTTTGCTGGGGTAGAGAGTCCATTAATCTGTTTTGGACACACCAAGTGGCGATTGGTGCCCCGTTCTCGAGCTGAGTGTCACTATTCTTCCGCTTTTCCTTAGTGCGCTCTATCTACCTCTTTTTCTCACTGTTACTTTTCTCTAACTCTGAATACTTATGCTCTGTGCTACGCTGGGATATTGTCATACAAAACTATGACTATCTTGCAATTTGCATATAACGAACTCTGTGGCTGTGCAAGACAAATAAAATTAATGGAAATTTTTGATTGTGTAATCTAATCAAGTTCCTATGTTTCAGAAAATATCAGATTTCTCTTCTGTGTTACTAATTGCATAACTTACGAAGTTCTGAGCGAGTGAAGAAGATTTTGAGTTGACATGAGCATTTGGTAAGCCAAGAACATTATGGAGGATGATGAGTAAGGCAATACACAATATGTCATGGTGGTCTTTAAAATGCATTATTGTTTATGGATAAATGATGGTAAGGAAGGTATTGGTAACAATCAAAGATGTTTGATAAATGTAATTATGATGACGAGATTATACAATGATTATGAAGCAATTATGAGGAGAATCGCTATGTTGCTAATGATGCTATGTTCTGTTCTTTTCTTATGTGCTTACTCGCACTGCCCTTTTGTGTTTTCTCTTTGTGCTTATGTGCACCATTTTGTATGTTGATGCATTGTGCCTTCAATGGCATGTGTGATTGGTGAGATTCATATCCTTCTGATGATCTGTAATTATTTGTAATTATGTGTAATGAATATTTCTAATTATGCTTGCAGCTATGCGTATTGCTCTTGTAATCAAAGCTTACCGCTATGCTCACTAATTATATACCTAAGCCCTACCACTATGCTAATTAATTTTATAATGAAGCTCAATGACAATATATGGTTATGCTTATACGTTGCACACAGCCATCTATCTTGCAAACTTGCAGCTATGCCATAAACTGCGCCTAGTTAAGTCTAGAAAGATAATGCACAGAAATATTTTGCTTTTGCTTACTACTATCTTCCAAATTTTATTGATGATCTTGTTGATGAAAATCTGCAGCTATGCCTAACGAATATTACGTCTGTGTTTATGTTATTGGATGATTTACTGTGATGTACATCTAGTACTGTGCCAAAATTTGCACTAATTGTTTTGTTTGACCCTACTGTTGACCCAGACAGACACAGACATGACCTGTTGACTTGAACCTCTTTTGATATTCTCACGAAACTACCCTGATGTGTTATACCTTAAGGCAATGAAATATGTAGCTCAGTTGAGACAAAAGCCTGGCCATGGCAACTTATGTAATTTAAGTGTTATAATTTGTGGTAATGTAATCACCATCATAGTGATATATATTAATTTAAAGAGATATGAACTAATGGTAATTGGAATGTCAATTTAAGTTATACCATGCCAAATTGATGACAAGCACCCTCAATGTATTTCATACGATTATGTGTTTGTAAAGCAATATGTACATAGTATGTACAGCCTTGTGCTTATATGAAATGACACTAATGTTGTAGATACTCTAAAATAAGAATTAAATTACTCATTAGTATTCAAATGTATCCGTCTTCAAGACACTACTTGTAATGTAAAAATATGGTTTAATACCATGACCCCATTTGTACCACTTGAATTTGTGGGAAAATATTTCTGTAGATATGTTCTAATCAATGACTTTTCTTTCAGTCTAAACTGAAATATCATGACTATGTTACTAATTTGTGTGTAAAATGCTTTATTTCATGTACTTTGGACACGCATGGGAAGTGGCGATTTCGCACACGAGATTCCAGAATGCACACAGAACAATACACCACTGATTTTGGGCCTTTTAATGAAGATGTTTGTTGGATGATGTTTGGCCACACAGTACTGTCCATTGCAGCCTTGGCCACCCACCACCAGTTTGCTCTAATTTTGGCTATGCTGATGCAGTCTGCTAATAGCTCTGTTGGTTGGAGCACACTTGGTTGTCGAATTGCATGGAGGAATACATCAGAACCCTTTCCCCATGACTTCCACTTCAATGCAACCAGTCAGCCCGCCTACAGTGTGGTGTAATCTTACAGTGTTTTGTGTTCGTGTGCAGACCTAAAATGAATGTTAGGAGCTAATGTGCTATTCGTGTGCATATACTATTCAGTGCCTCCCATTGCAAACGTTGTCCACAGGTTCATTACCAGTGTTTAGGTATATTTCATGGTTCTTTCACAGTCAGTGACCAAAATAAAATTGTGCTCTTGATAGATACATATACTTAGTCTGAAATGTCATTGTGCCTATTCGATTGACAAACGTTATATTGAAATCCTATTGTGCTGAAGTAGTAACATTATTTTGTACATGATCAGAAGCCTGTGTAGTCAAAAATTCTACATGTATGTTCTAGCATCCATGAAAGTATAGCATTTTAAATGCATCACAGAATACAAAACTGACACTTTATCTTATACTAAGTGCACTAAAAATTTACATAGACTACATTGTGCACAAGATACAAATGTTCATTTTATGTTCCCAAAATACTGATCTCTTGTACAAAATGTAAACCCATGGAACTTACACTACTGTGTATATTACTTGTAATTACCACATTTTCTTTAAAGAATGATGACATTAGTTAAAATATCTTTTGTAAAACTTTGTATATGTTCATGTTTATTATTGTATTTTTTTTTTCATTTGTGTATCACTTCTAGCTATCTCATTTTCTCCACTATATCATTTGTCAAACTATGTTTTCTGAAATTCTATATATATATATATATATATATATATATATATATATATATATATATATATATATATATATATATTTATGTTTACCATTATGTATAATTGTCATATATTCCACTTATTGCTGATGTTCTGTAAATTTTGACATTTGCTTATGCCTGTCACACCCTGTACCTCTCCATGCGTGACTTTTGATGGTACTGTTCTGTAAAATGGCATGTATTTATGACTGTCACATTTTTTTTTAAATTTTCTATGTACTCCATCTGTTGTTTTGATCTTGTTAAATTTTGGATGTCATTAATGGATTTTTGGACTTGAAATTCAGTAATTTTGCTGGCTAGGCAATGCCATTGGCATCACCCACCCTACAAAATTTTAATAGGTAGGAGGGGGGTGATGAAACGTGTCCATAAAAAATTATTTTTATAAGAAAATGTCTAATATTGTGCCTCCTGTTTTGTATCGAGTAACTTGCTTGCAAGAAAATGTATAATATCGCTTCTACTGTATGTATCGATATGTGTAAAGTTTCATCTCTGGCAAAGATCATGTATTGCATAGCATTGTAGCTCGCACTGAGAGAGAGAGTAGCACTAGTGGTTCAGCTCGCTTAGAGAGCGGTTGGGTTGTGTGTATGGTTCCGATGTAGAGCAGAGGCTGCTTTGCCAGCAAGTCAGAAGTTGTACTATGTAGGTAATGTAATGCTGTTTATCAATAATAAGTAATTTAACCCTGTTTCATATTTCATTTACGTAGTTAGAAAATTAACCCACTTCCTTCATTTGATAATTACTTGATTTAGTGGAGTGTTGATTTGAATAATATTATTGAACATATTTCATTATTGGTGCCATCGTAAGATAATAGTTGATTTGGATTTCAATAATAACTGATCGAGATAAATTCTCACAGTCAAGCATTGAGAAAGTGATTTGTGGTTTTTCTTATATCTTTCTCGCAGTCAAAATTTTTGAGTATAGTCAGTGTCTGTTTCAAAAGGTTACATGTCACAGTTGTTTTGTTAAAATATCCGTTGCGCACATAATCAGTTTAATGCACTGTTTCTTGTACATCAATATCAGGGCCATAATTAAACCAAATAGCTGAGTTAATGAACAATTTATTGTCTGATTTAACGAAAGGTTCTACATTCCAAAACAAGCGTACAGCTTTTAACTTTTATGAATATTGGCAAGGAAGCGTTTTAACAAATTATGTTCTCATGCAAAATAGAAACCTCGCTTACCTGTGAGTCGAATGTCGTAAAAGAGGGTTGGATTTATGTGAACTTATAAGCGGAATGTATCCAGGATTTGGTAGTAAATCTGTTGTTCCTCACGCTACGGCGAACTACGGACGCGGATAAAGCTGAAACTGGGAGGTCCGTGTTGCGGTGGTGGGGCGCATCATATCCGCCGCCCACACCGGCCGGCCGTGGACCAATATAGGGAGGCCCCAGCAGGAGCGGCCACGCAGCGCGGCTTCGATAAGGGCAGCCTTCCGTAGCGGAAGAGGCGGTCTCCACTGGAATTCGGTTCCCCGACGCACAGTATGCGGCCGGCTCGCCCTATTGTACTTCCGTGGACCTCATACGCATTCCTCGCCAACAGGCGGTCAACTTACAATGCTGTCAGCACACGGTGCGACTGCAGTGCAGTGGGTTTCTGGCTCGTATGACTGTTTGTAGGGCTGACTACAGAAATTCGTACACAAACGGCCATTGTCAATTACACCTCAATGTAGAAAAATGGAAGATGATGCGCATGAGTACGAAAAACAATCCCATAATATTCGTATGCAGCATTAGTAATGAGCTCCTTGATGCAGTCGTGTCGTTCAAATGTCTAGGCGTAACATTGCAGAGCGATATGAAGTGGAACAAACATGTAGGGACAGTTGCGAGTAAGGCGAACAGCCGGCTTCGGTTTATTGGGAGAATTTTGGGAAGATGTACTTCATCTGTAAAGGAGACCGTGTATAAAACGCTTGTATGACCACGTCTTGGATATTGCTCAAGTATTTGGAACCCGCAGCAGATCAGTTTAAAGCAAGACATAGAAACAGTTCAGAGTCGAGCAGCTAGGTTTGTTACTGGTAGCTTCGACCAATGCGCGAGTGTCACGAAAATGCTCCGGCAACTCAGTTGGGGATTACTGGAGGAAAGACGACGTTCTTTTCGTGAATTTCTGTCGAGGAAATTTAGAGGGCTGGAATTTGAAGCTGAGTCTAGTACGACTTTGCTGCCACCTACTTACATTTCGCTTAGTGATCACAATGATAACAGAAATTAGGGGTCGTACTGAGGCATATAGGCATTCTTTTTTTCCTCGTTCTATTTGCGAGTGGAATAGGAAAGGAAACGCCTAGTAGTGGTAGAGTGTACCCTCCGCCACGCACCTTACAGTGGATTGCTGAGTATGGGTGTAGATGTAGCCATGATGATGCGGTAGTCCGCTCACGGAGTGCTGTACTTGATATAGTGATTTTACGATCTTTTCCGGCTAGGTGAAGCACATTGAGAAGCAAAGAGATTTCCCGGGTATAGTAATTGAAGAGTGCAACAATATAGTACTGCGCTTGGTTAAGAAAATAAGTGCCTGTGTTCCGATATCTAGTGGTTTGTGGAGCAGAAAGACGCTGTAACAATAACTAGACTTAACTAAGACGGTGCAAGCGCGGGACAATTTTATCCTTCGACTGGGTACCATTGTGATGCTAAGAGGCTGGTAAAGTGTATTGTGGCTTGAACGGTCACATATTGAGCGTTATATATTTTCTGGTGCAAATCTATAATCATTTAGAGTCATGGTAAATTATTGATACGAAAGACGCTGAGTTTTATTAAATTATTTAATACGACATGCCTGTTTCGGCGTGAATGCCATTGTCAGGTGTACAGTAAAATACAAAGGTGGGTATACTATTTAATTTTTCCTCCGTGAAGGTAGGTTTTATTCTCAGCTCTAGGACTCGCTTGGTCGGGATGAGTGGGTTTGTAACTCTATGCTGTTTGCAGGGTTTAGAGCCTCCCCCACTACTAGTCACCCACTCTCTCTTTTTAACATTGTTTTATTTCTCCATATTCTGAAGCTGTGATCTGTTTAACACTGGGCCGTTGTGGTTTAGAAGGTTGTGGTTGCTTCAGGAGCTGTGGGCGCGGACACTGTAGCTTTCGCTGCCCTAAGTTGGTTTTAGTCTTGTCGGTGAGATGATTTTAATGCCCGTTTTATTTTTTTATTTTTTATTTTTTCTTTTTTCGTCGGGACTGATGACCTCGTTGTTTGGTCCCTCATTTCCATCAACACACACACACACCTTAGTAACATCGCTGCTTCTTTTATATGTATAGGTTCTTATTTACATATGTAAAAGAACTGTTGTTGTTATAGTTCTTATATAGCTGTAAATACACATTTTAAAAAATAATTCTTATGTTGTCGATGTCTGACAGCTATATAAGAGCTAATACAACAACAGTTCTTTTACATATATATATATATATATATATATATATATATATATATATATATAAGAGAAGCAGCGATCTTACAAGGGTAAGAAGAGCTACCAATGTATGTATAAGGTACAATTATCTTCTTAAATAATTAAATAGTATACCCACCTTCGTATTTTACAGTACACCTGACGATGGCATTCACGCCGAAACAGGACTGTCGTATTAAATCTATATCTATAAATGTGAATGTCTGTTCGGTGTACGTTTATAACGTCTGAACAACAAGAGATAAAGAGCTAAAAATTTGTACAGTTACTAATGTCTACCCGAGGAATGCTTTAGACACGGTTTTATATATATATATATATATATATATATATATATATATATATATATATATATATGTTCGGCGTACGCTTATCACGTCCGAACGACGTCGCAGATACTTAAATATTTGTACATTTACTAATTTATACCTGATGAAGATTTAGGCATGGTTTTATAGCAATCATTTAGTAATTTGAAGAGTATAACGCGAAATGCGGAACAATAATTACTCTTTGAACATTAATTTCTCTTTGAAAATGTTTTTATTGGTTGCATTGTTGCTTGAGGGTTGATTATAATAAAAGTGTGGAGTATATTTGGATCGAAATTATCGGTGTATATAAAATTCTACGTGTGTGTGTGTGTGTGTTAATATTTCGCTCTGCAGCGAAAACTACAGAACGTAAACGAATGGTCTGTGTGTAATTGTTGTCCGAAGTCTCCCATTGTACAGCTTAGTAGTACCATGCCGATAGCTATAAGGTGGTGGAAGATATGGTGGTTGAAAGTCGTCGAATTATTAAAAAAATGGCAAGGAGGTTACATACAGCGAAACGTGATGCTACAGACCATATCTTTGGTCTATGCGTGCTACAATGTCTTCAGCTCTTTCTCTGTATGGATAGGCACTCGAATAAGGAAATATAAAAATAAATAAAGCAGTAAAAAAGAAATTTCTTTTAATAGGCTACTTCTCTTAGAAAAATCTATTTGACGTTTCGCGCATTACCTATCATAATCAAGCTAGTCATTTAATAAAAAGCAGCGTGTGTAGTATCAATAATTTACAATGTCTCTAAACGATATATATGACGCAGCGGGCCTAGAACACTATAAACAGATCTACAGTATTCGTTACTCATAAACATTAACAAATGCTTGAACGTAAAGCCTGAAGAGTTGTGAAGCGAATAAATTGAGTAAAGGTAATACTTTTCACATAGTATTTAATGTAAAACACTACTTCTTTGAGGTTATTGATCACAAATATCATATTATTTATTTCTCTTGACCGGTTTCGATGATTTATATGATCGAATTCGCACATGAGAAATAAATGATTTTTTTTTTTTATCTTCGCTCAATAACTTTGCAGAAAGTGTATTTTTTTTTTTTTTTTTTCTTTTACATATTCAGTTTGCTCTCCATAGATATAACACACCAGGAAACTGTGATTCGGTCATATATTGAGATGTATAATGTTTGGTAATTTTTTACAGCACTTACAGATTCAGAAGGAATAGATCACCGGAAGTATTTGAACCATCAGAAAAGGTAATACTTTTCACAGAGTTTTTGATATATTGAGATGTTTAATGTTACATACTTTTTCTAGCACTTACATTTTCAGAAGGAATAGATCACAGGAAGTATTTGCAACATCAGAAAAGGTAATATTTTTCACAGAGTTTTCGATATATTGAGATGCTTAATGTTAGGTATTTTTTCTAGCACTTACATCTTCAGAAGGAATAGATTACAGCGAGTATTTGCGCCTTTCGCACCGTATGCGCCATCAGTTCTTCTCTGTCCAGTCTTCGTAGTACAATCTTCGTTTCCCAATTTTTTCTTGAATACAATTTATCCATATTTTACGCGGTTTCCATCACTTATTTCTTTGGGTAGAAGCCAAAACCGTGCTTATAACGCTCCCCCTCCCTGTTCCATACGTCGCAAATGTCCCTACCATTTCAGTTTATTACTGCAGCTGTCATCGTACCTCTATTCGTTTCATTCATAATCAGGGGCGGCTGAGGATTCAGTTGTTTGGGGGTTCATGTCTTTGAGTGCTGGATCTTGATAGTGACGCTGCCCCCCCCCCCCTTCTCCCCCCTCCCCCTCGCTTCGCGTTCACAGATACAATATGGCGCACCTCTGATAGAAGTGCTGGGGGAAAGCGCCCCCCCCCCCCTCCTTTTAGATATATTTTTGGCTTATTTATTTCACACTTTTATTCCAAGCTTGAAGCTGAGTAATTTGTTTCTAGAAGCTACTGTACGTTGTTCATGTTTCTTTGATAATAAACACCAAAAATATAGTAATATGCACATGAACACTAAAACGCAGTAACTGTAACAAAATGAATTTAGAAGTTGGTAACTAGTTTCGGACTTGTGCGTCCATTTTCAAACCATGTGCCTTATTCCAACCGTAACAATACACTGCATGAAGCAAATGACTGATAAAATCTGTACGTTGTGCACTGTTAAAACATGATCACATTGAAATTTAAAATAGGTAAAAAAACTTGTTGCGTTCACGGGTCTCCAACGTGTACACGTTTGAAAATGAACGTACAAGTCCTAAACTAGTTACCAACTTCTAAATAGTGCAACTGTGACGAAAAAAGGAAAAAAAATGGTTTTCATTACATATCCAGTTGCTGATCCTGCTCCACCTTCACGATCAATTTTTATAAAATGAATTTGTTACAATCAAGAGACAAGCTACCTTCGGGCACGAGACACTGAAAGCAGGACTCCCTCGTAACCTTACGCATGCGGAAAGGCTACTCTAACCCACATCTTTTCAGACATTTAAATATTTGTTACAACGAAGATCATAAATGACATTTATCCTCGAAATCGCGACACATTTGCTAAAACCTCCAAAGGTATGTGGCAAGTAATAGTACGTCATTATTTTTCTCAAAAAAAGAAGGTTGGAAGGTTGGGCGTATAAAAAATTGTTTCCAGTCGTCTCGAATCCACTACCTTCGACGGCGCAGCGCGATGCCGCTAACCACACGGCTATTCTTGCTAGGTGGAGGGCAGTGGCCACATTATTATTCATGATGGGATCTTCTGAAGGCTTTTATTATTGATGCGTCTTTAATTTAAAGATATTTTACAAAATATGACGTGTTTTTGATGAATCTTCAATGCGCCAGAACCAAATATGAATGGCAGATGTTGCCTTCATCGAGGATTTGCGCATGCGCAAGGCGATGTGCGAGGTAGCCCCAATGTCTTGCTTCGGGACCAATCATGCGTAATCGCCAGAGCTAGAGTAGACAGGAGCTGGTGTATTGCTAGCTCCAACGCCAATTTTCGGCGTTTGTCCTCGCTCCTCCCTGTCGCGGGAGCGCCCATATGGTGCCTCCAGGGCATTCAGAAGAGAATTTGCTCCTCAGCCATGCATACGCACTGCCGCCTATATTAGGCGACCGCGCTACGACTCTTATATGCGCTGTTTCCGCGATGTACGAAGTTTCCCTACTTATTTATTTATGTACTTTTCACGACGAGCTTTTTTTTTTTTTTTTTGCGAGGGAACACTGAACCAGAGTACACATAGGACGCACCACCTCTGAATACTGAAATTCTCCAGTATGACGTCACTGTAGCAAGTGGTTTCTGTTCTCTATTTTTATCTATGGCCAACACTTCCATAATATCTGATTAGAATCTCAAGCATGTTCTTTCCTTACCCTACCTTCATCTTTATGTCTTTCTTATACCTTCCAGATTCACTAAATACAACTCGTACACATTCATACTCCCTCATATTTTTCATCTTTCTCCAGTTATTTCGTTTCCTTTACCTCTCATGCTATATACATTGTTTTCTCAGAATATCTTCCCAACCATATTTACCATATTCTTCACGAACGTAATACATTACTTAACTGTTCCTAAAAAATATTATTTTAATCTAAGAACAAACAGTAATCATTTCCTCTTTAAATATTATTTAACGCAGCGCAATAAATTTACCATTAACGCTTGTTGAGAGTCAACTACAGCCGATTACTTTCGCATGAGCGCTAACTGCAGTTTAGTGCGGCAAATGTGAAGCAAGTTAATTTCAGTTACAATTGTGTGGGCCTGATAATAAGGTATCATAATTAATAATCTAACTTTCCTCTTCAACTAGAAACGCTGACAAATGTTCTCAGAATACAATTCCGCACTGCTGCAAATAATCATAAGTCAAAATATCTTCTTTTAATTATGATACCATTTATTTGGGCATTGTTAAATAATTCACTTAACGTGCTACAACTGACTACGTCGAAACGATGTTTAAGTTCATTTACATTTTCGGATTGATTCACGGCCGCGGTGGAATAGCCGAGCTCTAAAGCACCTCGCTGCCGAGGTTCGAGTCCTCCCTGGGGCATGGGTGTGTGTTTTGTCCGTAGGTTAGTTTACCTAGGTTTAAGTAGTTTGTAGGCTACGGACTGATGACAACGCAGTTTGGTCCGATAGATTTACAGACATTTGAACATTTGACCGAGGGGACTGCGGCGCGTCAGTCACGGTCTGCACGGCCACTACTGTCGGGGGTTCTAATCCCCCCTCGGGTATGGATATTTGTGCCGTCCTTAGTGTTAGCTAGTTTGTAAGTTTAGGGACTGATGACCCCGTAGTTAAGTCCCATAAGCTATACAAACATTTAAACATTTGATAATGAAATTTAAAATCCAGATCTTTGTTCCAGTGAATCATATTAGTGTGTTAAAGGAATCAAATTAATTTAAAAATTAACTTTATGTCCGTGACAATGTTCAAATTAATGGCATCAAATAAATAAATTCTACTGTAGCCGGAATGTTACCTCATCCTCCCAATACTGTCTACAGCGAATTATGTTAAATTGTCTCCGACTCGACACAGGAATTTTTGTGTCCCAGCCTCGTCGCCGCTTTTGTGTCTCGTTTCCGTCGTAGGTGTCGGTGGCCGAGTAGAAAGACCGACACTAGAGTGAATTAGAACGAGATATATATTTCTTGAGACTTAGTAATACTTAACTTTTACATAGCTCAGTACTGCAGAATGCTGATACATAGTTGAGTTAAGAGGCCTGGCTAGTGCCTATCCGATAGCCAAGTCTTCACTGGTGCCTATCTGATTCCGAAGTGTTAGCTGGTTCCTATCTCAGTCCCAAGTGAACGATGTTGGTCAGTGGTGGCCACGAGCGGAGTTGTAGCAGAGGGCGCTCGTGGCTGACTTCGTAAGAACGCCGCGCCGTGCGTGCATGGCGCGCGCGGCGAAAGTAGGTGGCGCGCACTTTAGACTTGTGCGACACCACAGGAATATCATGTTCTGCATCTCAGATATTTAAATATAATGCATCCTGCTCCCAAGTCACTTGGAGCAAGTTCTCGCGATCTCATTATTCAATTAACCACGCCATCGAGGCTTGGTAAGCCAAAGGGTTTCTCATTATAGTTGTATCTATTAATTTCTTACAGGTACTTATCAGGAGCAGAGCAGGTTGTTGACTTAACTAAAACATTACAGCACTATACTGAGTCTTATAACGCTACCTGTCTTTTGAAGTGAGTAGGAGAGGGCAAAATGTATGTTTGATAAAGTTCTCTAGTAATCTAACAGTGACAAACTACAGTTCAAACAAAAAATTATTACGAATTTTGCGATTGACAATATTAGATCGATACTGTGATAGGATTAAAAAAAAAATGGTAATGAGCGTAAAATATTGAAAAAGGCAGCAGGTAAGTTAGAAGATGGCAACACTGTACTTACTGTTAGGTGCACCTATTTGTAGCTCTAGTAGGCAGATGCTGTAAATTAAGTACAAATCCTACCGTAGTTGCGCTGATTTGCTGACAATACTGCTATTGCAACACAGTTTGGTGTTATGTTATTGACCGAGTAAAATCGTGACAGGGGAACGACACACACGCTCAAACATTAAAATTCGGACTCGTTAAAGATAGGAAAATCGCAGGTTCTATGAAAATGTCCAATATGAAAGCAGATTACAAAAAGAGTGATTAATTTCAATGGTAATGGTGGCACAAACCCAAACTGGCAAAAGGCTTAAAAATCTCATCTACACATTGATATAAAAGGTGTATAAAAAAGAATGGCACAAACTTAAACGGCTGGAAGTACACGATAATAGAAGCAAAAATTTAACAGTAAACATGGTCTCCAAACGTACCGTTTGTTAGATAATTACGAATGTATGGTTCGAAGCCGTCGCTGACGTGATTGTAAAAATCATCCTATTTAGTACACATTAATTTCAAAATTAGACTTTACTATTAAGTTTTATATTGCATTTAGTTCACATTTCACTGACTGTATGTTAATCATCGTCCTAGTTAGCACAAATGAATTTGAACTTTAGACTTTATTTTTAGATTTCTATATCGGAATTAGTTCACATTACCCGAATGGGTTAGTTGATAATGGAGGTGTCCGAAGTGTCTTCCTTGTATCTGGATGCAATACTGTGCTCGTCTCTGCAATGAATTTCGGATTTTTCTAAAACTCCTGCGTCATTGCAGAATTCTTGCTAAGCGTGTACAATTCTCCGTTTCAGTTCTTGAACTGTGTTAACGAGTGTGCATACACTTCGCTTCTGAGGTGACCCGAGACACAAAAACCAAAGGTTTTAGATCAGGTCATCTTTGAGGCCAAGGTACAGGGTCGCCTCCATCTATACACGTCTGGCTGTAGCTGCGCGTTAGCAGCAAAATGTGCCGCAGCTTCTATATCTTTCCCATCAGCAGATATGGGCAGCAGTACCGATACTTTGTTCCTTATGCAACAGGAACTTGTGTAGAATCTTTTTAGCCAAAATTTCCTCCGCCCACAACTTTTATTGGAGAGTTTAAAAAACACACATAAATCATTAGTACTCATCTTCTAAATTCGGCCCCGTGTTGTCAGCAGCTAGAAGTTCCGTTATGGCGCTCTACATGGTTAACTGCTTTTGTTTCCAGGGTGCTTGTAATAAATAAATTTTGAAATAAACAAACTGCTACAAGTTCAACTGCGGTTTATTCTTTATCACTTTTTCCAATTACCAACTTTTTAAAAATGCTATTGTACCGTCATAATAGCTAGATGTAACAAGTCAATAAGACACAAGTCTTATCCAAACACAAGCCAGAAACCACGTCTTAACGCTAACACCCCATAGTCCAGAGAGAACCTTAAACATCCTACACAGTCACAAGTCAGATTCCCAAAGAGTACATTGGTTCAACTTATCGAACAATATATCTACAATTTATTAAACAATAATTAATATCATTGAATATGTTAAAAGTGTTGTGAATGTTGTTTTACTGAACTGTTTATTCAAAATAAAAGGCGCAACTGAAGAAAATAAGTTAAATTCAACTTGCGCCTTCCATCATTCATTTTTATGATGTTGGCAACAGAATTTCTGTTCGCGGGATAAGCAAACTATGATTTTTAAAGGGTACTGTACGAAACAACAGACTATAATGCAGTTTAATTGACCTCGCAACTAGCATGTAGAAAGTGCATAACGTACATAATCGTTGCAAGCTCCATCATGCATGTACCACATAGTCTGACGTTGCTGAATGGGAACATCCTCAAGCAATCCTGGAAGATAGTATAGTCTAGATTTCAAATTAATGTGTACTAACTAGGTCGATGTTTACAATGACGTCAGTGGCGGGTTGGAACCATAAATTCGTGATTATCTCGAAAACGGCTCGTTTGCGGACCCATGTTTACTGGGACAGTTTCCCTTCTGTAATCGTGTACTTTCAACCGTGTAAGTTTGCGCCATCCTTTTATATACACTCTGTATAGAGGATTGCAGAGACTGCAATAAAAACGTGAGTTTCAAGATGAAGTCAAGGAAATGGAGGGTGTTAAGTGATTTAATAAGGGCCGGCCGCGGTGGCCGAGGTGACTGAGGCGCTCCAGTCACGGTCAGCACGGCCACTACGGTCGGGGGTTCGAATCCCCCCTCGGGCATGGATATTTGTGACGTCCTAGTTCGTAAGTAGTTCATAAGTAGTTTGTAAGTTTAGGGACTGATGACCCCGTAGTTAAGTCCCATAAGCTATAATAATAATAAAAAAACATAATAATAATAAGGTGAATGTCACGCGAAACTCACTTATATTTTTAAGATAGACGAAATTCGGAGTACACCGGTCTCGCTTCTTCAGTCTAGACGAGCAAACACGAAAGTGTCACACACAAATGTAGATCGTCTCCTCCTCTCTAGAGAAAGATAAAAAATGCGCAAGTAAATAATTATCAGTGTCAGAAGGGAACTGAAAAAGAAAGGCAAGATATTTTGCCGCCGATGCGAATGTTGTGATTCAGGCTAGCTGATCTCAATGATGGAAGGTATGAGCACACTCTAAATATCTCCAGCCAGGAGCAGGACAGACAACACAAAAGTGGGGAAACAGATTGACATTGCTGTAGGGGTGAGAGACTAAGAGACAAGGCTAAGGTAGCAACCGCTAAATGGAAGGAAAAAATTCTACCTTTGCAGATAGAACCAGAGTCGAACATAAGAGTAGCGAAACTTCCATTGATTTTCTGCAACTTCGCGACTGCAGCACTGCCAAGCGGCCGGGTCGTAAAAACACGCATCTCCTCGTGATATAGACTTTGAACAAATAGTGGATGCACTGAATGCTCATTATGAGAGAAAAGTTCTCGTAGCCGCTGCACGGTACCGATTTTTCAGTCTTAAAAACTCACCCGAGCAGTCACACCAGGAATGGATCATGGAGTTGAAGGGCTTAACCCGCAAATGTAAATTTACTTGCTCTTGTGGACTTTCGTATAGTGATGTAATGTTGAGAGACGCTATCACACAGAACATTCAGGACCCCAGAATTAGGGTAGCAATTCTAAAACAGTCTGATCCTTCATTAGACAGTGTACTGCAGCTTATTGATGCGCATGATACCTTTGACTTAGCAGATGTAGAAATGCAAAGCCACAGTGTTAATTCAGTGCGCTGCAACGGACGCTTTCCTAGCCGTAGTTCTCAGTGTAGCCCTAGTGATTATTATTATTCTACCGGCCGTGCTGAACAGTCAGTGAACAGTAGCCAGTGTAAAAGTGCGACACAAAGGCCGCCCCGTCGTGTTAGACAAAGTAATTTGAATAATGGGCGCCAACGTTCATTTCAGAAAAATGTACGTAAGTCTTGCCCCCAGTGTTTATCTCGTCACAAGCATGCGCAGTGCCCAAGTCGCAACGCGACCTGTTATCAGTGTGGAAAATCGGGACATGTACAAACAGTGTGTATGCAAAATAAAACTTCTAATAACGGTACTGTTGGAAACATTGCTTCGCAAAATGCAAGAACAGTTCATGCTGTTAATGTCATACATGCTGTGGATTTGGACGGTGTTTCTCTTAATCTGGATTGCAAGACAATTTTTCTGTGCCTACGGCAAAACTATGTAGTGAGCCACGTAGCAAGCGTCGTCGAGCGCGTAAATCTGTGCAACGGAACGGGGTTCGGGACAAGCAAAATGACTATGTACAGTGCAATCCTGTAGTGAACCTAGTGCCTTCTGCAACTTCTCCTTGTAAAAGTGCAAAAGTACTGTGTAGCTATTGAGAGTAGACTTGATGTAGCTACTCAAAAGTTTAGTGCAGTAGTTAGTGAAGCTGTAGTAGCCTCTCATGGCGCGGACGCCGATCCGGCGGTAGTGCCATCTAGTGACAGTGTTGTTAATCCGCTGTGTGCCGAGTCTGCGCCGCCTCCTGCAGTAAACAGCCCGCGCATGCGCAAGCGCATCAAACAAGCTGTATTAAACGTAGCCCACATTCGCGCACCTGTCAAGCGCCACAAGTAAAAACTTTTTGTGACTCTTTGCATAGAAAATAAGACTGTGCATTTTCAGCTTGATACTGGTTCCGCTGTCACGTCAATTAATAAAGACACTTATGAACTTATTGGTTCGCCAAAACCGTCGCAGTGTAAACAAGTGTTAACAGCATATACAGCACAAAATATTCCCGTGCTAGGAACGTGTAGCCTGCCCGCCTCTTTTCAAGGTGTAACAAAAACAGTTGCTTTTGTAGTTCTTCAGATCAAATCTACACAGAACATTTTTGGACTAGATGCATTTGATTTGTTTGGTTTATAAATTCAAAGAGATGTGCTTCAAATTTCGTCAGTAGTGACTAAGGACAAAATAAATGCATTGTGTGAAAAATATAGTGACCAGTTTTCGCCGGAACTAGGTTGTGCAAAAGACTTCGTGGCACATGTAACTTTAAAAGAATCTGCAGTTCCAAAATTTCGTAAAGCTAGACCAGTGCCTATCGCAATGCGTGATACAGTTGCCGAAGAACTTAAACGTTGGCAAGATAGTGGGGTGATTTCTCCTGTTTCCGCGACTCAGTGGGCCTCGCCTTTTGTAGTTATACCCAAGCCATCAGGAAACCTTCGTCTCTGTGCGGACTTCAAATCAACAGTGAACAGTCAAACAATTGTAGACACTTATCCCCTGCCCAGACCTGACGAACTAATGGACAAATTAGGACAGTGTCGCTTCTTTTCTAAGATTGATTTAGCAGAGGCATACTTACAGATTCCGTTTTATGACGAGTCAAAAAAGTGTTTCGTCATTAATACTCACATGGGTCTTTTTCAATTTCAACGCCTACCCTTTGGCAGTTCTTCCGCCCCCGCTATTTTTCAGCGCTTTTTGGAACAGCTGACAGTTTCTGTACCGTGTTGCTCGAACAATTTAGATGATATTGTGGTATCCGGACGTACAGTTGAAGAACATTTATCAAACCTGGAGTGCCTTTTCAAAGTTTTGACTGCAGCAGGTCTACGTTGTAATAAAGCAAAGTGTTCGTTTTTCCAGACTGAAATAGAGTACCTAGGCCATGTGATTAATGCCCAAGGAATCCATCCCTTACAGTCACATCTTCGAGCGATCAAAGACTTGCCTCCTCCTAAGAATGTGCAGGAATTGCAAGCAGTAATGGGAAAGCTTAACTACTATTTCAGGTTTATTCCCAATGCCTCTCAGATTGCAGCTCCACTGCATCGCTTACGTAGGAAGAATGTTCCTTTTGTTTGTACCAAAGATTGCCAGGTTGCCTCGTCGTACGGTCTGGGTGCAATATTGTCACATCGTATTGGATCTCACGATCGTCCTATTGCCTTTGCATCCAAGCTACTGACGCCAACGCAACAGAATTACAGTCAGATAGGAAAGGAGGCCTTAGCAATCATTTACGGCGTCACAATGTTTCATCATTATCTCTATGGCAGAAAATTCTATTTCTTGACAGACCACAAGCCTATTACGTCGTTGTTCTCACCCACAAAGCCAATTCCGCCACAAAAGCGGCGACGAGGCTGGGACACAAAAGTTACCTACTAGTTTGATAAAGTGAATAGATAGCTACAAATAAATAATATGTCGATATATAACCTGTTAATGTTAGCACGTCACATTCTTGAAGATATTCAGTTTGATACCTGTCAAGTAGCTAAAAAATTAGATACACGAAAGGCACAGAAGCAAGGAAGAGGTGAAAAACGACGATGTAGATTCTAGTCCCCTACATCGTAAAACCCGTGTGTACTTTTGAAAACGTTACAATGTCCGAAATTCGCTGAAACAAAACGCCTGCAACATGTCAGTACGCACCGAGAACGCGAACATAATCATAATCAGTTCCTTTTATATACTTCGGCACGTCAAGTTGTAATTCATTTCTGCTTTCAAAAGATTTCAGACGATATTAATATGACTCGGGTATAGTGAACTGTATGAATTACATTGCACTGACAGTTACATTAGAGACTGCAATTAACAGAAGCAGTGATGTTACTTTAATGATGTTTTTGTATTTGTATTAGAAGTTCACAGCAACGTTCATTGATCAGGAAATATGAAAGTAACAGCATTAAAAACGGCAACTTCTGCATCGTGCCATTCCACTGTTATTCCATAATGGCCGCTTGGAGCGCTAGTATCGCTTCAGCAATTTTTTTCCTAGAGAGTTTCGCAACTGCCCGTGATGGAGTGTGATAGAACATAAAACACATTCAATAGGGTCATCGTCACCAACAACGAAAGGAAGCGCAGCAGGCAGATTGAAAGACTGTTGCAACGAGGCTGAAAGGGGACAGTTGTAGAGGATGTGGACCATTGTCGGTTTATTGGGAGAACTTGTACGACCCCGTCTTGAGTATTTATCAAGTGTTTGGGATCCCCACACGATCTGTTTATAGGATGATATATAAATAAACAATTCAAGCCGGCCGCGGTGGCCGAGGGGACTGAGGCGCTCCAGTCATGGTCTGCACGGCCACTACGGTCGGGGGTTCGAATCCCCCCTCGGGCATGGATATTTGTGCCGTCCTTAGTCTTAGCTAGTTGATAAGTAGTTTGTAAGCTTAGGGACTGATGACCCCGTAGTTAAGTCCCATAAGTACTACAAACATTTGAACATTTGAAACAATTCAAAAGCGAACCGCAAGGTATGTTACTAGTAGGTTCGATCAATGTGCGAATGTTACTGAAATGCTTCGGGAACTCAAATGAGAGTCGCTGGAGTTAAGGCGACATTCTTTTGAGAAACACTGTTGAAAAGATTTAAAAGGCCGGAATTTGGACTGCAGAACGATTCTACTGCCGGCAACATACATTTCGTGTAAAGACGACAAAGATGAGATAAGAGATTAGGGCTCGTGCAAATGCATATAATCATTCGTTTTTTCCTTGTTCTATATGGAAGTTGAACAGTAAAGCAACTAACTAGTAGTGGTACAGTGTACCCTCCGCAACTTGCACTTAGGTGGATTGCGCATTATGTATGTAGTAGAAGAGAGCGCCACAGCGAAGCAGATATGCCAGCATAAATCGTGTATGACCAATACGTTGGCGACAGGATAACTGAGTCTCTAGGTGAGGAACATCAGTACTCACCGATAATGTAAGCAATAACGATAACGAACTCTTAAGAGCATATGTACACTGCACTATATATACAACGGTAATGAATACAATGGGCATGGACACTAGTTAGCAGTGTGTGTGTACTTGAAAATTTGTGTCTGATGGGAGGTCAGCTAGGGTAGTTCGTTTAATTACAGTGGCGTATGTTGTCAGTGGCCAGTGCACCTGCCCCGTAAGCAGAAGGCTTGGGTTGGAATCCTAATCCGCTACAAATCTGTATTTTCCTTATTGATGTATTTCAACGACAACAGTCAGCTAATGTTCTTCATTCATTTCGATACCGAAAACCACTTAACTGTGCATAATCAACAGAAAGTATAACGACAAAGAACGTATATTAGTGCACATCTAAATCTAGACATTGTAATGTATTGCGCTTAAAATTGATTAAAAATTATTTGTTGTACATAATTTCGCAAAAAAAGGACTGAAAAATATATAAAGACAGAACAAAGGTATAAATAAAGTATCAGTGATCATTAGAAAAATAAATAAATAAATAAATAAAAATTTAAAATAAGGCGCAGGTAATGACATCCGCAGAATTTAAAAATCATTGAATCTATGATTGTCTTATTCTCGTATTCTCATTCTTTCGCATTTTGTAAGATTCTCCTATGCTCTTCCGATCTGTTAAGCGAGGCAAAGTCCTGTTGTTAAAGGTCTCGATGGATCTGGTACGTACGTGTGGTTGTAGTTTTAGATAAAGGACCTAAAAACACATATTATTTCAGCGTAAAATTGATTAGATTTTTGTTATTTAATATTAACTCAATTAATGCAGTTTAATAAATAAAGTGTAGCTTAATTGTTAGCCATCATGTTGCTATCATTTTATTATTTGCAGCCAAATCACTGACCCGGTAGTTAACAATTAACATGTCTTTTAGTACTTATAAAATATATTTACTGTGTGGTGAAAGTATTATGGATTTTTTTTTTATATAGAAACTACTTTTCACAAAGATGAAATTAGCGCACGCTCTGACTCCATTATGTTAACTATAACGGTAATGATTACTAACATAACTTCTTAGAACGGTTATAAAAGAAACTTCCTCAGATACCGAACCTTAATTAATACAATTATCCGAGTAATAATATTAATTGTAAATGGCATGCACAACAACGTAACGATAACCTCAAATACTAAGAAAAACTCTGTAGCTATTTTCAATACTACAAAAGCAATTTTTTAAAATATATATTCACTCAGTTATAATCTTTTAATTTAAAATCTCCATATTAATCAAGTCTGTATGTAGTAATGGTGCTCAACCATCTTCACCCAGTCTGTTTGTCATACCACCAGTCATTTAATGATCGTTGTTGTCGTTCAGCTCACAGACTGGTTTGATGCAGCTCTCCATGATACCCTGTCCCGTGCAAGCCTCTTCATCTGAGAATACGGATGGCAACCAACATACTTTTCAATCTGCCTATTATATTCGTCTCTCTGCCTCACTCTACTATTTTTATCCCACACACGTCCTTCTAATGCTAAGTTGACGATTCCTCGATGTCTCAGAAGGTGAACCACCAACCTATCCCTTCTCTCAATCAGGATATGCCAAAAATTCGTTCTCTCCCCTATTCTATTGAGCACCTCCTCATTAGTCACATGATTACACAGCTGATCTTCATCATTTCTCTGTAGTATCACATTTCAAAAGCTTCTATCATCTTTTTATCTGAACTCCTTATCCATGTTTCACTCCCATACAATGCTGCACTCCGTACAAATGCTTTTGCAAAAGACTTCCTAACATTTAAACTAATATTGGATGTCAACAAATTTCGCTTTTCAGAAACGTTTTTCTTTTCATAGCCATTCTGCATTTACCATCCTCTTTACTTCGGCCACCAGAAGTTATTTTGCTACCCAAATAACAAAACTGAACAACTATTTTTATTGTCTCATTACCTAATCTAATTCCTTCAGCATCGCCTGATTTTCTGACTACATTCCATTACCCTGGTTTTACTCGTGCAGTATTTCTGATCGGCCCTGATGTGGAAGCTCACAACTGGTGAAATATGTGGAAGCATTCTGTTATTTTAAGAGCCAGTAACAAAATTATTCCTGGCGACTAGTATCCGATCGAGTCAGCATATTGGTCAAGAAGCAAGCCGATGAGTGATTAGATCCATAAGACCCAGTGGCACTAACAATAAAACAGAAACCGACTAACATGCGATACGAGTATTATGTATAGGTGTTTGTTATGTTTTTAAAATAATGAACTGCGGAATAAAGGATGTTGTGCAATGAAATTAATTTCTGGCTCATTCGATATGTCAGGTACCAACAAATACACGAAAAAAGTATGTAGAGGACGACGGATTAGTGGAAAGTTATATTTTACTTTCACCTAGTCGAAGTTCTTTTAAGCGTCGTTGCGCTGGCAGTCTGCTTTCCCCGCAATAACCTGCGAGTAAATAATTTCCGGTTCGTCGAAAACTAGTTAAAAATAACAGACGAGTTTATTTGCCTGCAGCAACTGCGGACGGGCAGCGGCGCTAGATTGAATAGCGGTGCTGTTTGTTTACTTTGCGTGAAAAGCGACAGCGCAAACAGAATGATGGAAACGGAACTGTGCTGTTTGCCCACAGCTGCTCGCAGGTCTGCCGAAAATTTCAAATTAGTCCGTCCAGACAATAGTTTCTGACACTGTAACATTTTTGAGCCGGTTATCTAATTAATAACAAATATTTATATGACTGCAAGGAAGTCCCAACGACCGTAATCAACATTGACGAAAGTGCTACCTCAGTCTTCCTAATATATTGTTCGGAACATACAGGGTGTTTCGTAATTCTTGTTACACACTTATAGAGGTTATAGAGTGGTTTTCCCACACGAAGTTTTACATAGGAACCATGTTTTGTGTCCCAGCCTCGCCGCCGCTTTTGTGTCTCGTTTCCGTCGTAGGTGTAGGTGGCCGAATAGACAGACCGACACAGGAATAAAGGACGCACGCTTGTGCAGGTACGGAGGTGAGCAGCCAGTGGGACAGCAGAAACTAGAAACACTAGAGTAAATTAGAACGAGATATATATTTCTTATTAGAGACTTAGTAATACTTAACTTTTACATAGCTCAGTACTGCAGAATGCTGATACATAGTTGAGATAGAGGCCTGCCTAGTGCCTGTCCGATAGCCAAGTCCTTACTGGTGCCTATCTGATTCCGAAGAGTTTGCTGGTTCCTATCTCAGTCCCAAGTGAATGATGTCGTTCAGTGGTGGCCACGAGCGGAGTTGTAGCAGAGGGCGCTCGTGGCTGACGTCGTAAGAACGCCGCGCCGTGCGTGCATGGCGGCGCGCGGCGAAAGTAGGTGGCGCCTACTTTGGACTTGTGCGACACTACACCGTGTCCGTAAATGTCATCCAACGACGCTTTGAAAGCACTTATTCAATACTTTTAAAACTCTTTTACTGCCAGCTCTTGCATTTCCATATTTTTTGGGGACGTACTATGGACGAAAAAGTATATTATACAGGACTATTTTTCTTGTTTTCTTACTCTAAAATGTATACCTAACAACAATGATCAGTTCTCCATATTCGATACAGTAGCATGTATCTGATGTTGAAGTCCCACGGCTGTTAATTTATTCGTTTTACAGTCCACGTTTGACAGTCCGTAGGACTTTCTTCTAAAGTATGGAAAGCAAGAAGGTTGGTGTAGCTTCACGAGATTTTTAGACATCAATGCCTTTGGAAAACGTGATATATTACATACCCTCTAAAACCCGAGAAGTGAGTATCATGAATTGTGAACTGCAAACTCCGTCCTACAGGAAGACAGAGGCCCAATAGGCATCGACCGGCCGCCGTGTCATCCTCGCCCCGAAGGCTTTAAAAGATGCCGTAAGGGGGGGGGGGGGATGTGGTCAGCGCCCTCATTGGCCTCACTTTCCCCATCACTGTTTCTTACCTCTTTGTCCTCTTGGGATTCTCAATGTATTACCTACATGAAATCCCGATGTTGATCGAGTGTCTGTTTATTCCAATATTAATTTATTCCAGTGATTCCCAAAGTGGTCTACATAGACCCCCAGGGGTTTATTCTAATCTTCAAGTCGTCCACGTAAGCGGAAAAATAATTTAGGGATGTATTTGTTGTAATGGGGGCCCTCGATAGTGGTTCACATTTACGAAGGTCACAAACAAAATTCAGAGTCATTACCACATTGCGAGTGGAGGAATTCTGTGTTTTCGTTCTCCTGCTGCAGGCCCTTTGTCTGACCTTTCTTTTTTTTTGGGGGGGGGGGGTGTCAGATACTTATGACATATATATTCTAACTTGTAAAGCATCACAATAAAAGTAAACCTAAAGAAGCCCATGAATTTCAATAGTATTACATTTCCCAATTTGTCACATACGAACTGTGAGGATGATGATGTCTTATCCCATGTTAATCATTTAAATGTCCTTGAGACAGAATTTGTGAGAAGATGTTTGAGGATGTTTTGAGTATGGAAATACCGCAGTGGTTTATCAATCGATATTGTGATGTGGAAGAGACGGATGTCGCACTTTGAGCAGAATTCATCGGAATAAGTTGTAATGAAGAACTTGACATCCAGTTTACAAATGGATATCAGCCATTTTGTCTCCAGAGAGACATACCTGTTACTTAAACTTTATTAGGGAATATCACAAGAAAGTTTTTGATAGCTTTCCCAACTTCATACCAGGTGAATAGACGTTTCAGCACTGTTGCCAGTCTTTTTAAAAAGAGAAGGAACATGCTGGAAATCACTTAAATTGGAGATTTAAGGTTAAACCTAACAAAACTGAAACCAAATATTGATAGTTTACTAAAAAAGCATCAGCCATAACCATTTCATTAAGAGCAAGGATGTATCATCTTTGGTTAAATATACATTTTCTGTCATTTAAATAAATCAATAAATGTATAATACTTTTTTCTTGTTTTTCACCCTTTTACAGTTAAAGTTATCAAAGTTAGTAGCACCATATCAGGAGGGAAAACACATTTGAGTTAGAAATTAGTAAAAAATTAAGTACACAAAAGGCAGGAGGTCTACACAGTGCAGAAAAACTTGGTATGGGGTCAACTGGACAAAGAAATGTTCGCAAAATTTGACAGTTTATTACTACAGGTAAGCGGTTTCGATCTAAGATTAGATCATCTTCAGACCTCTCACTGGGAGGTCTGAAGCTGATCTACAGATCGAACCGATATTTTGCAGACTAGACTGTTATTTTTATCTTTAAATTATTTTAAGTTCGCTGTTTTGTCCAAATAAGGATACCATGTTTTCCAAACTGATTAACCCGTGATTTATTCCATATAATTCACCCGCTTCTCTCTGCTCATCTTTTCCCTCCTCGTCTCTGTTTACTTACCTCTGCCTCGACAACCTCCACCTCCTCCTCCTCCTCCTACTTCTAACACTACACCGCGGTCGTGGCAGTAGTATTGCCACATTTTAGTTATTATGAACATATTTTGGCAAGGCAGAGTTAATTGCTAGCAGATAGGTCTCTTCCCCCTTTTTTCCGTGACAGTCCTCCTTGTAAGATCAGCTGTTTGTGTAGTTCCTTAACCGTCTTGTCGTAGCAGTTTCGAGTGTCATAATAGACACATTATTAAAAACGCTATTTCAATAGTTACTGATTACAAAAGACATTGCTTAATCAGTGGGGAACTTTAGCACAGGAATTAAATGTTTGTAAATCTATGGAACTTAACTTCTTTGGTTATCATTCCCTACGATTATAAACTACTTATACTAACTTAACCTAAGGACAACACACACACACACACACACACACACACACAGCCAGAGAGAGGACTCGAAACTCCGACGGCGAGATACCGTGCTCTCCGCAATAAAGCGCCTTAGTCCGCTCGACCACTCCACCGCGGATAGCACAGGAATTCTTTGAAAATTAGGCGATCTGTGAATAGGTTTTATATTTTGTGTTGATAGTTAAATACCGCGTAATCTGTGTGAATTGAAATAATTTCAAACGTGTGGGGAATGAAGTGCTAGCTGTCAGGATCAGTGATTTGAAAAGCAACATTAAATCTAAAAGATTGTTTCAAAATTATGAAACAGGCAAAGCTTACTAAACTAATTCAACGGCGAGAGAATAACTAATGCATGGCTATGAATATTTTAAAGGTTTGGGGATGAAATTCAAAGTAATTAACTACATGAGCCGCATCAGGAAGTGTTATCATGAAATAATGAACAGTTAATTTTCAATTATGTACTATTTTATCAAGAGAGAAATGGACTGAAATATCAGAAATCTTTTAATATACAGTATGATTAGATATTAAAACTTTTGTAACAGGCACAACCACAGTTTGGAACTAACCAGGAATAAATAACGTTTACACGTTACGTAAAAACTGTGTTATCAGCAACTTAAGCACCTGAGAAAACGACTTCACACGCAAATAAATCAGAATATTTCCAACTCTGGAGCATTAAGTTCATAAAATAAAAGAACGAAGAATAGTTTTAAAATAATATAATGAAAACTTGGCTGCTACAGACTGCAGTAATATTCTACGCAATAAAGCAGGATTACCAACCTACAATTCAAAGAGACAGACCAACTTAAATTCAGAGCTCATTCATCCTATTCGGACTAAAGGATTGCAAAAGGCGAAGCATCTTTTATAGAATATAATCAATAAGTTACAAGTTGCATTTATGTTTAAAACTTGTGGAAAGTCACAAAGACACAAAAAATTTAAAACTATTTAATAATTTGTTCCCCACAAAAAACTAGTTATTTACACATATCAACATTTAAGACATCACATATGCTGACATATATGTCGTACAGTGCTATAAGTTTATATGTGCAGTCAGTGAAGTGTGTAGATACTGCTTTCAAAATTTGTTGCAAAGATAGTTAGTAGGTAACAAGTAATGAAATGTCGTTGCAGAATCCCAAGTATTACTGTCTGAACAGCAAAACTGTGTAAATGTTCAGGTTTTCTTGCTTCGGTAGTTTGGAAATAGGGAACGAAGCAATAAATAGTTTCATAATTTTTGACGTTTTGTGAAATTTGCTGGCAGTAGCTAAATATTATAAATTTCAAAGAATGGATAACAAAAATTACCTCATATAACTCTTTAGCTTTAAAAGAAACACCATCTGTTTTACTGAAATACATGTCTGTGTTAAATTTTACTTCATCTGCTATGTGAAAGTACAGGATTTGCAGGACTGGTAAGGACGTTGAAAGTCTGACAGTTTCACTTTACCATTTGTGATTTGGCACACAATCTTAGCACACATTTCGGTCTCGCCCCTGTTAAAAAAACCAACTTGAATTTTAACTGAATAAAATAAATGGCCACAAAATATAAATAATTAACGAAATCAAGTTCCTGAACAATAGTGGGAACGGTTTCCGATGTCTAGCTTACCGGATATTCTACGCAAATCGCAATCTTCGTCTGGTGGTTGAACAAATTTAATTAATCCCAGGTATAAAAAATTTTAAACAAATAAATTAGTTAGAAAATGCACGTAATTTAATAAATCTCGAAAAGCGACAAAGCTAATTTCCAGGAAAATAATTACAATTACCAGTGTTAAGCCTCTCTACGCAATATAGACCAGTAGTAACAATATCTGATTCACAACGATACCAATTCAATTAAGCTAGTATAAAGGGGTACCAAATGACACTTAAGATAGTTAATAAAATGAACATAATTTTGACAATTACAGGGCGAAACTAGACAAGTAAGAACGAGATCTTAACTCAGACCGATGTCAGGTACATATTTCAGATATCACCGTTTAAACGGCGAGCACTTGCCCAAAAGCTTTAAGAATATTCTGCAGTAAAACTTAATGTCAATTAAAAAAAAAGTCAAACAGGTGAAACCCTAGCAGTTTGAAGTAGGTAAGCGGAAATCATAAATGTCAGTTTGGAAAAATAGTATAAAATAATGAGGTGATAATAATTATTTTTCCTCATTAACATGTGAGAGGTACCGATATCTATTTAACTTTTTAAACTAAGAGGTTTCAGATGGCCACTGGAGCAGTCGTAATGTGACGATCAGTTCAACAACACGAATCCGTAAAATCTCCATGTTGTAAATGACTACACATTTTGTTTGGACATCAAATTCTGCAGGCTTGTATTAGCAATTGCTTGAAATAATAAGTGAACAAACTGTAGAACACTCGATTTGCTCATGTTTGGGATTGCCGGTCTCAGTCAAAAGCACATATACCAGGTTATGAAAAGGTCAGTATAAATTTGAAAATTTAATTAATCACGGAATAATGTATATCAGATAAAAATTGATACACATGCTCACAATGCCATGGGATTTTACTAGAACAAAAACGAAAGTTCAAAACTTGTCCGACACATGAAGCAGAACAGGAATACGTCAGTGACTGCTACCGTGATGGGTGAGAGGTACGCCGATATGGAACAGAATCGTATCATCCCCAGCCTGGCTGATAAACACCTGCTGGAACGTACGATTTTTATGCAGGATGGCGCTCCACCCCATATTGCTAGACGCGTGAAAGATCTCTTGCGCGCGTCGTTTGGTGATGATCGTGTGCTCAGCCGCCACTTTCGTCATGCTTGGTCTCCCATGTCCCCAGACTTCAGTCCGTGCGATTATTGGCTTTGAGGTTACCAGAAGTCTCAGGTGTATCGTGATCGATCGACATCTCTAGGGATGCTGAAAGATAACATCCGACGCCAATGCCTCACCATAACTCCGGACATGCTTTACGGTGCTGTTCACAACATTATTCCTCGACTATAGTTATTGTTGAGGAATGATGCTGTAAAGAACATCATATTTCCTTTGTCTTAATTTGTTACGCTAATTATTGCTTTTATGATCAGATGAAGCGCCTGACTTTTTTTAACTTACTTTTCGTTTTTGTTCCAATAAATCCCATGTCATTCCAAGCATGTGTGTCAATTTTTACCTGTCTATCAACATTATTCCGTGATTTATTAAGTTTTCAAATTTATACTGACTGTTTGATGACCCGGTATAATGGAGTATTTGATTTTGTATATGCTGGTGTATTCTATTATGTATATGATGGTGTATTTTATTGTGCATATAATAGTGTATATCACCATCTGCACTGATAACAACTTTATCGAGCGCTTCTATAAAGGCATAAATTCTCTAAGAGACCAGACCAGAAGGTAGTACCTCAGTGTGGAGAAACCGGTCATCAAGACAAATAATTATTTTTTTCCCGATATTGACGTAATATTAATCTGAAACTATACATCCATATACAGGAAGTATTTTAAATCTCGACGTAGTAGCTTTTGAACACGATTATTGAGGGCTCCTATCAGAAAACGAAAGTAAATATCGTTCAAGTAAGTGTTGCTGCTACAACATTTGACTAACGTACTACTGAAATTTATACATTGCGTTGTTGGTCAATAGCTAAACCATATAAGTACCTTTGCGTTCCTCCATCCTGGCTTGGTGCAACAACATTTCTTTGTATATTGCAAGAATGAAAAGGGACTGCTTTATATTTCTTGAATCAAAAGTAACAGTGCTCTTTTTCAATAACATTTATTATTTGGGAGACATGTGTTGCTCTATCCCTGCGGCAGGAGCGCTTAAGATTGTTACGTCAGCGGGCGCGTGCGGCGCTTAGTGTCGCCTACATTTAAATACATAGAAAAGCAATTTTTTTAATTTTTGGGTGGAGTTAATTATTTGTGTATAACATCATTCTTAACAGCAACGTTTAATATGATCTGTATACATATATAGACGGTACATGGGAAAATTAAAATTGTTACAGTATATCTGACATACGTTTCCAGGATATTCGTAAGCGCAACTTTAATAACAAATTCTAAATAAATTATAACCACAGATATGATTCGATTATATACCATTGTTAAAGCAAGTTTTACAAAAAGTGTAATACGTATAAAATCTTTGTAGTAATAGTAAAGAATAAGTCAGTCAGTAAATACATATCAACAATCACACACTTTCTTCCTCCGGAGAAGCTCTGCACTCATTACATGTGACAACATTGTGGCAATGTTGCTTGCAAACGAATCGTTTGCAGTTATTGCAAGTGACAGTAGTTTTATAATTATTTTTACCACCACAAAGACGGCACCTCCCACACCTTCTTACAGTCTCATCGTTATTGACAGGAATTGATCGATGACGTGACAGAAATTCTTGAATATCTCTTGGTAGAGTAGAGTTGAGCCCTTTCTTTCAAATGTTGTAAAACAAACCTTCTAATCATCAAAACATCCGACAGTGGTACGGCTACATGTACTTACATTACCGGGCGCGTGCGGTACGCAGTGCCGTCTCAGAGCAGTCGTCCACTCCACAGGTCAGTCACAACTGTTATGGTGAGTATATTGCTGGCGCAGAAATATAGTTTGGCGCGTGACTAAACAATCGAAGCATTTCTAGGACCACTGTTGCGTGCTCGGCACACTGACGTAATTATCGAAAGAAAACAAAATTGGCGGCACTGTATGTCGCCACGCGCCCGCCGCAGGGTTATAATAACAAAGTAAATTGATTTCTAAAGACTGATGCATAAATAAATAACCCAAACGATAATAATTTTACTACTAAAATACCATAAAGAGATGTATACTATTTTATGACCAATATAAAAATTTTAATGAATTTTTTGCGCCCTTTATGTTATTACATATCCTTTTAACAGGTATCGAATGTGATATTCATTTGAAAAGGTACATTCACTATTAAATTTTTCTGTTAAGTTTAAAGAATTTGTAAGATTATGGAATTTGCTGGAAGAATTTTATAAGTTTCCTTTCAAAATTTCAGAAAAGTGGGATTAAAATATCACCTCCACTCTTACTATTCAGAGGGACAATCTGTTGCTATGAACATCACTGTTAACTTAGATTCGTATTACTATCCGCATAATTCTCATAGCAGCCGCACAGCACCATCTAATCAATCGCTGCTGAACTGAAAGCCATTGTCTTGCATGGATTACAGTTACAAGCAATGCGTACTGATACGTCAGTAACATGATAAAAATATGACACACAATGAAATCAGATAATAGAGATTCTCCGTTTCAGAAACAAGTCATTAGTTAAGTAGTGAATTGTTTGTTTGTAAGTCTTATGGGACTTAAATGTTCAAATGTTTGTATAGTCTATGGGACTTAACTACGGTGTCATCAGTCACTAAAATTACAAACTACTTATGAACTACTTACGAACTAGGACGGCACAAATATCTATGCCCGAGGGGGGATTCGAACCCCCGACCGTAGTGGCCGTGCAGACCGTGACTGAAGCGCCTCAGTCCCCTCGGCCTGCGCGGCCGGCGTAGTAAATTTAATAGGTGTATGCTCAGCTAAGCTTCACATATGACGTAAAATAACACGGTATTTTAAAATAGTTTTCATTGCATGCGTTTCTCACTGCTGAGGAAACATTCCTAAAAAATGTGAACAAATTACACTGAAGTTACTGTCGGCGAATTGAGCAGATTTTATACACTTCACTCTTTGACAAACTGTGTTTGTGCGGATTATTTACAACGCTGTAAGAGTCTTTTAAGTTAATGGACGAAGCAGTTAGTGACTCGCAGAGAAAAAGGCCCGAGACGGCGACGCAATTATGCCCATTGTTCGTGAAAGACGAGCCGTCGCGGAACCGGAAACGAGTCAACTCCTTTCAAGTTAATTACACAGATGAAGTGAGAGGCTTTCTGCGTTTAGCGCACGCTCATAATGCGCCGGGGACTACATAGCTGTCGGCACGGTAATGTGAGCGCTTAAATCTTGGTCTCTCCGGCAGCGGAAACAAAACGGAGACAAAGCAACTTGTTTGCTTGAAAAAAAAAAAAAAGACAAACAAAACAGCGCAGATACGTTTTGGCGTATTATAAACCACCTTGAAGGTAAAAGGAGAATTAAAGAAATGTAATAACCAAAGGAAACCAAATCCTGTTTCTTTGGCGTTAGTTCAGAGTATAATTCGTGCGGCATACAAACCATTTCCTTGCATAGTCTCATAAACGTGTATTATTTCGTTTACGCGTGTCATACTTGCTAGTGCAGTGTTGCCGTAATTCCTGATGTCTTACCTCTATCAGTACATTGGTATTTGTACTGATGAGCCAAAGAAATTGGTGTAGGCATGTGTAAGGACACACAGACTAATGTAAACAGTCATAGGACGGTTCCGCCGTCGGCAACACTTGTATAAGACAACAGGTATCTGGCGCAGGTGTTAGATACATTACTGGTGCTACAAAGGAGGTTATCGCGAATGAAGTGGGTCTGAACATGGTGTTACAGTCAGTGCACGAGACGTGGTACAAAAGCCTCCACAATCGCGTAAGAGGCCGACTGCGAACAGCGGACAAATTGAAGAGCGCTTCGGCGGCCATTGTGGTGGTAAACGTCCGCGCGAACTCTAAATGTGCGTAAGATTCTTCTGATTAGAGAGAGAGTATTCATTTGAATTAAGTCGCGAAAATTGAAATATATAACCACAAAATAGCTTCAGACTCCTTGAATATAGAGCAACTATCGGTTGCACATATATTGTAGAAATTGGCTAACAGCGTTTCCTCTTCCTAACGAAACCGAACTATAACAATTAGTTTTTTAGCGTACTAAGTGCAGCATATGAACGGAATTTATCGTCAGACACGATTTTTTGGCACTTTCTCAGTATATTCTACGATTGTGAAACTTTTGTACAAACATTAATTTCGGAGAGTTCCACACTTTACGTCTTTCAGTGCTGTATTCTCCAATATTTAGATATTTCATAGCATCAAAAATTGAAACAGCGCTGCCTGAAACAGCTAATGTTAAAAATCTATCGTGAAAGTGAAATATGCCATCAGATACATAACTGAAAAATAGCTTCTTACCTTGTGAATACAGCAACCAGCCACTACCAAATTCTTTAAAGAACACGAAGTACGCCATAACTTTTTCTTTCTTAACTAATGCATCTAACATTAGCGTTAGGGTATCCAGCAAGAATATTAGCATTTTAATGCTGTAAGCCAAATACCTTACAGTCGCGTGAACTGTTCAAAAGTCAACAACTATTTTCATATAGTTCAACTTAACAATGTGCATCCAATGTGGCTATGTGTCATTCATATATGGAACTATACACAGTTCTGCAAACCTCTTTCAGTTGCTCAGTTTTTTAACCATATGTAAAGCAGATTACCTTTAAATTCTGCAATACCAGTTACTATAATTAATTTCATAAACAAAAATTCGAACAGCAGTGAGGCAACTAATTTCGTGACCCCAATCGTTATTTTACACAATCATAAAATGAAACTTTTTGAACTTCCTGTCCACAATTACTGCCTAAAGTAGCTCCTTTTTAAGAGCTACCAGTATTGTAAAAGCCTGTTATTTATATCATTCAATCCTATGTTGACTAACAGACTGTTAAGCAAGAGTAACTATCTCTGAACATAAGTAGTAGGGCTACTTGTATTCCTGATAATTATAAATGGGACGACAGTATTCGATGTTTTTATTCTTTTTTAAATTGATTTGTGTACTTAAACGCTGAGCAGCTCTTCACCTTCGTGCTTCATGCACACTGCAATAACCGAACAATACAGACGTCACTATCAATTGTGCATATATCCCGCAGTAGCTATTTAATACACGATTTACCTGCTAACAACACTCATATACAGGGTGTTACAAAAAGGTACGGCTGAACTTTCAGGAAACATTCCGTACACACAAAGAAAGAAAATATGTCATGTGGACATGTGTCCGGAAACGCTTAATTTCCACGTTAGAGCTCATTTTAGTATTTCTCTTTAAATGGAAATTGAAATAATTCGTGCAGACAATTGTCAAAACACCCAATTATTTCATTAGTATGTACTGTACTTCCTCGATTCACGTCATCAACACAGATTTTCTCTTAAGGTTTGGACAGGAATTGTCGGTGATCTGTTGATTGGGCCTCATGTTCTTCCACCTACGCTCACTGGAGCACGTTATCATGATTTCATACGGGATACTCTACCTGTGCTGCTAGAACATGTGCCTTTACAAGTACGACACAACATGTGGTTAATGCACGATGGAGCTCCTGAACATTTCAATCGACGTGTTCGTACGCTTCTCAACAACAGATTCGGTGACCGATGGATTGGTAGAGGCGGACCAATTCCATGGCCTCCACGCTCTCCTGACCTCAACTCTCCTGACTTTCATTTATGGGGGCATTTGAAAGCTCTTGTCTACGAAACCCTGGTACCAAATGTAGAGACTCTTCGTGTTTGTATTGTGGGCGGCTGTGATACAATACGCCATTCTCCAGGGCTGCATCATCGCATCAGGGATTCCGTGCGACGGAGGGTGGATCCATGTATCCTCGCTAACGTAGGACATTTTGAACATTTCCTGTAACAAAGTGTTTGAAGTCTCGCTGGTACGTTCTGCTGCTGTGATGTTTCCATTCCATGATTGAAGAGAAGTAATAAAATGAGCTCCAACATGGAAATTAAACGTTTTCGGACACATGTCCACAGAACATATTTTCTTTCTTTGAGCGTGAGGAATGTTTCCTGAAAGTTTGGTAGTACCTTTTTGTAACACCCTGTATATCTGACGCTTGCCACTACCATGGCGGCCGGACGAAGGTTCAAATTACCCCCCCCCCCCCCCTGATAGCAGCGCCGTTAGGGAGTCTAGTTATTTTTACAAGGTCTTTGGTGAGACACGGCATCTGTGAGATAGCGATGAGGAGGGGATTGTCCCATGGGACTATTTCACAAATACACTTGAATGTCTGGCATTCGGTAAAACATAAAATCTCTGGCATTACTGCAGTCCAAAGAAGATCCTTCAAGAACGGTATCAACGAAGACTGTTGAGTATCGTCAGCAAGACAATAGTTTAGCCCTATCGCAAATTGCTGCGGTTTTCAATTTCTGAGCCATCAAATAACTCGGTGTGCGAGCCATTGACGAAACATTATAGTGCTTTCGTAGCCGAAGGCAAACTTGTGTACCCTAGCTGACTGGACAACATAAAGCTGTACGTCTCGCTTTGACCCGTCAACTCTCAGATTGGACAGTTGATGACTGGTATAATGTTGCTTGGTCTGACGGGTCTCGTTTTCAATAAAGGGCTGCACGTGTACGGGTATAAAGACAATCTCATGAATCCATGGCATGCCAGCTGTGGACTGTTCAAGCTGGTAAAGGCTCTGTAATGGATGGGCCCTTTGCAGTTGGAGTGATATGGGAAACCTGATACCTCTACATACAAGTGTGTCAGGTGAAAAGTTCGAATACTGGATGGTCACCTGCATCTATTTATGTCCACTGTGTATTCAGACGGCACGTTTATTATTGCTACAGCGTAGGTTTAGGAAAACTCTTCTGACTTTATACTCCTCCGATGGTGACCAGACTTATCACTGTGCATATCTGGGATGCCTTACCACGTCTGTTCAGAAGAGATTTGTACCGCTGTGGCGGAACAGCCGAGCGCACTAAAACGCCTTGCTGCGGTGCGCGCGGTTGTTCCCCGTCGGAGGTTCGAGTTCTACCTCGGACTAGGTTTATTTGTCGTCCTTAGTTTAAGTAATTTGTAAGTCTAGGGACTGATAACCTAAGTCGTTGAGTACCATATGATTACAAACATGTGAAAATTTTTAGTTTTGCACCCTATCAGGAAGCGTGGTTTTAGTTCCTTCCAGCTCTACTTTGGACATTAGTCAAGACCATGCTACGTCGTGTTGCGGCTCTTCTGCGTGCTCGCTGTAGCGCTACGCGATATTACGCAGATGTCCCAGTTTATAAAATATTCAAATGTTTGTAAATCTATCAGACTCATTTTCTTGTTTATTAGTCCGTAGCTTACAAACAAGTTGTACTAAGGTAAACTAACCTAAGGATAACACAAAGACCCATTCCCGAGAAAGGACTCGAACTCCCGATGACGAACGGCAGCGCGCACAGCAGCGCGTCGCTCCAGTGCGCACGGCTAATCCGCCGCGTCTTTCCCAGTTTCTTTAGCTGTTAGGTGTAATTCTCTGATATTTATTTTATTATGCCTAGATAATGCTGGTTATACTGGAACATTGATCCGAAAAGTTGACCGGCCATAATTCAGCAGGTGTTTCTAATAGAGAAGTACAAGTTAGTGGTAGGGTAAAGGAATGAAACACAATTCGTAACACAAGATTTCTAGCAGTTTATTAATTAAATTTACTGCCCAATTTTAATTCTCTTAAATAACTTCAATCTGATACCGCAATTTGAATGAGAAGTAGAAGAATAATGTTTTTACATTAAAGAATGTTTCAGAACCAAGAAAACTGAACAAAATGCATCACATATTTAACTAATGTCTCACAAACCAAAAGCTAACTTTACAATTTTCGTTTTAAATGATGCGAAAAATTCGAAAAGTAACCTGGCATGTTACGCCAATTGAGGACGATCTGTTTAAATGTTAATAAAAAATATACGTTCTTTAGATTGTTACGCAAAGGTCACTCATCGAGATATAAAATGAAGGGAGAAAGAAGTATGGTCAACATGTTAAAATACGTCACCAAAATGGATCGTGACATTAGATTAAGGAGTAATATGTGACTACTTCCGACGTAAGTATTAGATAGACTGTTGTATACCTATGTCAGAAATAGTCACATTTTACTCCTTAATCTTACGATACATTTTGCCGACGTATTTTTTAACATCTCGGCGAGAAACTTGTATTTGACATGTGCTCCCAAGTGAAGATCTTGTAACCATATTTTATCAGTAATATTTGCGTAACAGCCGCGGCGGAGTGGCCAGGCGCATTGAGGCCCTATACTCTGATGTGCAAGGCCGTTCCCTGTCGGGGGTTCGAATCCTCCCTCGGGCACTGATGTTTATGTTGTATTTTATATAAAGTAATTTATTTTGTAAGTTTGGGGGCTTAACAAACTTTTTTGTTGTTTGCGTAGCAACGTAAAGAATGTGCATTTTTATTAAAATTAAAATAGAACAACAGGGCCCAACTGAAAAATGTTCCCGCCACTGTACAAAATTTCTAATATATTGTTTAAAAGATACTTAGAAAAAAGTGGAGAACCAACTACTTCATACGACCTGCCTCCTAAAAACATTTTGGCATGCGATCATATTCGTGCTCTTATCCGTCCTTTTATCCGATATCTTACTCTCACATCCCCTTTTCATACTTATCTCTCCCCCTATCTCCTGGTTGTTGGCACTTTATCCTGTCCGTGTTTATCACTGTCTCTCTCTTTTCATCCCTTTGTCTTGATCCTCCTCGCCATTGTCTTTGCCAATTTCACAGTCTTTCTGTCATTGTCTACATTCCATTCTTTTTTTTTTTTTATTGCCATTGTCTTCTCTTTCTCACAGTCTATTTAATCAATATTTTGTACTCTCAACACATGTCTTTGTGGATGAATTGGTCGTGCTTTTCAGATCTTGTACCGAACAACTTTAATACTTGGATGAATGGAGTGGGGAAAAGGTGTCGAAATTAATTTTGTTAAAGACGGACTGTAAACACCCCAAATCGTCGCTATGGTCTCAAATCATCTCTCTTCTTCATTTCTCGGTCTCGACTCTCTCTTATTACCAATGCTAGTATCTCCATTCATTTATTTTTTAATTATTGCCGCCTCTTTCCCACTATAATTTTCTACTACTCCTTACTCTCCCACTGGCACGTTCTCTTCCATCGTCACATTCTACTGATTTCTTTAAGCAGAAATAAAGAAATAAAAAGGTTTTCTTAAGAAAAGCGGAATGATGATTGAGACAGCTGGTTTCTCGCTTTCCTGTTAAAAATGGTGTTTATTTGCCTTTTTGTGCTCCGCCAGGACTATTTTTCAGCCTGTTTCCCTTTTTTTCCCCTCTGTTTTCTTTTCCTTGCTACAGATCGATGGACTGCATATAATAGACAAAAACTGTGAAGAAGAAAAGTGAGTAAGGAAAATTATAATTTACGCCCTCTGAAAAATGTGGTCGTTAGATACGGAGACTGTTTTGATAAGGATGGGGAAGGAAATCGTGGGCCCTTTTTAAACGAACCATACCGGAATTCGCTTCATGCGATCTGGGAGTGTCAGGAAAATCTGGATGGTGGGATTCTTCTTTGAACTACCTTTCGTTGTACATCTGGGTGGATATTATTTCCCATATGCTTCGACATATTTATATTCCGTGAACGACGAATGTAAAAAATTAATAATAATAGAGGTAAAAAAAAATAAAAAATAAATCAATAAATTAAAAAAATCGCCTCTGTCGCCTTTGAATGTAGCGGAAAGAAATTATTAAATTATTAAATTTCCGCGTACACCGTTACTTAGTATATTTTACTGTAATTCAGCTGCTTTCTGTGAACCGTATTTTGCGCAGTGGCCCAATTATGGAGATGTCATCACAAATTACCAGAGCACCGTAAACGCAGTCCGGCGGAACCAATTTGAAGCCCGATCATGTCATAATTACTGCCATACACGACCGTAGGTTAAATCGAATTAAGTCTTGTGTACTGAAGCCAATTAACTCCCTTTACAGCGCAGTGCCGCGATTAATACTACGTAATTTATCGACAGTCGATAACGCTAGTCCGTCGGCGCGTAACGCGAGCTGGGATACTCACACGGAATGCCTGAGTGGACTACGCCGTTGAAAGGTTTGATGCATGATACCACGCGACCGGTTTCACTGAACTGCAGGGCCCTTATCTAGCAATATATACACAATTTTAGTTTTCATTATTCAGTTTAATAAAGAGGAAGAGAGAAAGTATAAAATATCCCAACGAGGATGTATAGAGAACAATAAAAACAATAAAAAAATTGGAAAAAAATTCAAATATTGAGTGTCATGTGATATTATGTATAGACACATTTCATTTAACTGACACGTTCCACATTATTACGAAGTGTCGTATTCATGATCTATGGAACAAGTATTAATCTAATCTAATGTAATCTAATCTAGCAAATGCAAATCTGTAAATTCAACGCTATGGGAGGAATCTGTGTTTACTCTAGAAAAAAAAAAATCGCACTGACGTGTTTTACTGCCCACTTTAGATCTGTAGTTTTACAAGTTTTTGCAAACATTTTGGACCAAAATAATAATCTAAATAATAAAAAATTTAATTAATAACAGTGTCTGAAACCCTTGTACGAAAAAAAAAAAAAAAAAAAAAAAATTTGGTACGGGCGGGTTCCTAACCACTAACCTTCAGCGTCACACTCCAATACATTGCCCACTACGCCACAGATACCAGTTTGGAATTGTGTACTTTAATCTCATACTATTAATGGCCGTTGTTAACTGATGTTAATATGGCATTTGTAGACAATAGAAGTACGACGTCTTTTTGTTAATTCTTCAGTGCACCATTGCTTTGAAATGACAACGTTTAAGTTACAGTAAGAAAATCATCAAATACGCAACGCAACGCAAGATGTGGTATGCCAGAGATAGTTCTGGGCGAGGAATGTCACGTCACATCTGCGAACGGCTGGATTTCGTTAATTTAATTTTCGCGTCAGATGAATGGTTTATATGCAATTAAATTTTCATTACAAATGGTTTTTTTTTGTATTACTAACGTATTTCTTCTCAGAAATATTTCCAAAAGCTAGGTTCTGGTCTCTGGTACCCAAGAATTATGTCTGTAAAATTTGGTGCCGATCGGTTGAACGGTTCGACCTAAAAATGGGAACACGTACAGCCAGACAGACATTGTCAAATCGCCGTTATATTTGCAAATATCTCTACAATGATGCAAGATATGAAAGAAACATAGTAGACTGAAGTTGTAGAGAATTTTCCCCTGTACCAATTAGGTTATTCAATTTTCGTCTCAGATGAACGGTTCGTTTGCAATTACAATTATATGACAAACGGCTTTTTTGGTATGACTACCGTAGTTTTTGTCCGAAAAATTTGAAAAAGAGAGGTTCCGATCTCTGGCGGCCTACAATTATGTGTGCAAAATTTGGTGCTGATCGGTTGAACGGTTGGTCTTAAAAACAGGGAACACGTTACGGACAGACAGACAGACATACATCCCAAAATCGCCGTTATTTTTGCAAATATCTCTGTAACGATACGAGATATGAAAAAAACATGAGAGTGCAAAGTTGTAGAGAATTTTCTCCTTTACAAATTCGGTTATTCAATTTTCGTGTCTGATGCATAGTTAAGCCGCTATTTTCATTTAAATTTCGAGTTGTCAAAAGACGATCGCAAAGGCCCACTTTCAGTGTTACTACCGTAACCTAAAGTGGGCCAATTTAGGAGATGTTTGGGTAAAAGATAATTCGACTAATAATATGAAGAGTTCAGATGAAAAGCGGGAAAAATGAAGATACTGTGCCAAGAATGATGTGGCACTTTTAAGTAAGTAAGTCCTTTTGTAGGCGACATCACCCAGAATTTCTAAAACACCGCGGGGCCAGCGAAATATTTCGTCCTCATGAATAATGTTATAATTTCCGCTACAAAAGAGGCAGATCTTACGAAACATCAGCGCGATAATTCAGGGTTCGAAAATAATAACGGGAAGAATTTACTGTAAAATGAAGATAAAATCAGGGAGCATCAATTTTGTTTTCGGTGAAATGTATAAACAACTTAGACCATGGTAACACTTTTGCTTAACTTGGGTGACAAAGTAAAGGGTAATAAATGTACAGTTATTTTATTTGTTCTACCACAAAAAATTTACAGTACTCTCCTAGCGCCAAGTACTTCCCTTGTATACAGTGTTTTATCTATAGTGGTCTGGCTTCAGAAGAATTTCATGAAGCTAAATATTTTCATACATAATTTGGTACCCTATTTCATCAGGATAGATTATCAGCTTCTAAGAACACACAGTAGTTTGTTACTTACAGAGAGATATTATCAGTTTCAGAAGCAGATATGTAATTAAATTTTTAATCAAAAAATTTATCCCCTATTCACCATCCACCGAGGTGACCTCCCAAATACAATGAAAGTCTTATTTACGAGGGTTGCAACTTAAACAGTGGCAACTATTTATTCACAACCGATATAAAAGCGTTACATATTGCACTTGTTATTGTCCTTCAAAGTTGCGCGGGAGTAGCCGACGGGTCTGGAGCGCTACGTAGCGGGTCGCGCGGCCTCCCGTGTTGGAGGCTTGAATCCTCCCGCGGGCATGGATGTTAGTGTTGTCTTTAGTATAAGTTCATAAGTAGTTTTTTTTTTAAGTTTAGGGATTAATGAGAACGCAATTAAGTCCTATAAGCTTTACAAACATTGGAACATTTTCCTTCAAAGTAGTCACTAGCGTTGATTAGAACCCGTTGCCAGCGATGCCGAACGCATAGTGTACCGTTAGTAGATCCTGTTCTGTTGATGGTGGGAATGGAGCAGTCTACTACCTGTCGAATCTCTGGGACAGTGTTGAAGCTAATGGCACGATGTGATTTCATCATCTTATGAATCAAAGTCACAGGGACGTAAGTCGTGGAGTATGGTGGATATTAGAGTACCCCCAAGTCCCATAGAGCGAACAGAGCAGCCACAGCTTGCGCTGTAGGCGGTCGTGCATTGTCGTGCAAAATGATGGGTGGGTTGCGCAGAAAGTGTTAACGCGTCTTCCGCTAAGCTGGTCGCAGGTGATGTTCCAAAAGTCGCAAGTGCGTCAGAGCCACAGTAAGATGAAAGTTAAGGTTATTTCTGTGTAGGACTGTGATGGTGCGGTATGCTGCGATTCGCAAGGCCGTTCGCCGTCGGAGGTGGGCATGGATGGGTGTGCTACCTTTAGTATAGGGTAATTCATAAGTACTTGTTTAGTTTAGGAACTGATGACCCCACTGTTAAGTCCAATAAGTTTTGCAAACGTTTAAATATATTTTGAACTGTGATGGTGTTTTATTCTTCCACGGCAATGCATATTATTAAGGTTCGTTTTTGGAAAATCGTCTGCGAGCAGATTTGCGAAAGAAGAGGCAGTACTTTATGCGCAACTCAACCATCGTTTTGCATGACAGTGCACGGGCTCATACAGCGCAAATTGTGGCTGCTCTTTGCGATCGAAGTGTCTGGGATTTTTATTTTATTCCAAATATGAAGGAACCACTTCGCGGCTTTCGCTTCAGAACTGTTACAGAGATTCGACATGGAGTTGAGCGCTACATTCGCACCATGTACAGAAAAGGCAGTGATAACGGAATACTACACCTTCCATATCGCTGGCAACGGGTTGTACACAACACTGGTGACTACTCTGAAGGACAGTAACAGGTGCAAAAATGTAACGCTTTGTATGAGTTGTTAATAAATAGTTGCCACTATTTAGTTTTGAAACCTCGTATTTACACTGCTGGGAATAAAAATTAGTTCAACTTCTTAGAAGATTCCAGTTCACACAGAATTTATTGCTAGAACAGTGCATATGGAGTACATGAAATGATTACATTTACAGTAATGAGATACCAGGTGTCGATCCATACAGAAAGCACGTGGTGTAGCCTTCTCGGATGGCAACACAGGCGTTGATTTTGGTATCCATTCGATCACACAGACCGTGAAGAGTTGTGGGTTAGTGTGATCAACGTGTCAGTTGTCGTCTCATCATATCCTACAAGTGCCAGGTTGGAGACAATTTCGGTGATGGTGCAGGCAACGGAAGTTGCCGAACGTCTTGCAGAGCAAGTTGAGCATTCTCCTGTGCGTACAACACATCACCATCCTGTCACAAGAATGGCAAAAGAACGGGAATTAGAACATGCTGCACGTTACAAGAATTCCCTCCTTCTGACTAAACCTATCTTGAAAGTGTGGGCGTAGTTCGTAGTAGATGGTGTAGGAGGGAAGGGCGTGTGGATTTATCGGCCCACACTGCCCATGTGGGATCTGCAATGTTAAGCTGACCCACCTCTGTGCCAGACCTGTGAGCCGGCGTGTAGGACTTTCTCCTACCTGTTTTGTAGGAAAAGCTCTCGAAGGTGTAGTCCCTGCGCAGTTAGATAGCACACTGGAGTATTGTTGGAAGTGCAGTTAAAAGAGCTGACTTGTAAAGGGTAGATAACTCGTTTAAATGAAATCCGGGATGCCATTTATGGGGCTTTATTACTAGCCACACCATAATACAAGACTGATTACTGACTTAGAAATTAACAACTACAGTTTTAAGACTGGTACTGAGAGCATCGATCCTACGAGACCGGTTTGGATTAGGTCCTAACGCCGACTAACTACAATGGCGCGCAGCGAAGACCTCATATAAACTTCGTACATCTTCGTACGTGTTCGGAAATATTCGTCAAAGACGTTGTAATTCAGGTCTGTATGCCACCAAAACATTGTTAAATAAAACATATTAATAAGTGAGAGATGTTAGGTTCGCGCCACATTCTTGGCACTTCCACGGCGTGGAAGACAGGTGGCCGCAACCTACAATCCCACGGAGACAGCGTCTGCTTTCGCTACCCCACCTCCTTTACTGATGCCATATGGTGCGTCTTCATCTCGTCAACTAGGAGTATAACTGCTCTTACTGTCGGCGAGCTGCCTTGCCGTTCCTAAAATGTTTTTGCCACCGACTAGCGCAAAAAATCCCTTAAATACTTATAAAATAAAATAATATTTTTACCTATTATAGAAACCCTTACAAATTGCCGAATGATGTTCAGCTTTTCCTCTACAAGTACCAAAGGTGAACGACTGTTGTAGCGTATCGCATCCCAGTCCATAAGACATAGTGTGTCGCCACTGCCATGGACTGAAAATGACGAGCGCGTTGAGTCTCCAGAATTTCTTCTGGTTTCTCAGTTGAAACACAACACGGTACAAACTGGTGGAATGTGCAAATACGAGGACGAAGCGTCGTCAACATTACTTCAATCTTTATACCGTTACCTGTTGAAATTCCAATCTTAATAAATCCAAGGACAATTCATTGCTACATTGCATGACTTGGTTGAAAATATTTGTGCAATTCAAATCATCTACATCTATATAATTACTCTGTATATCACATTTACGACTTACGAGCATTGTAGAGGTTTCATCGATTCACTTTCTTCTCCTCTACCACGAGAAAAAGGAACACCTAAATCTTTCCGTTTTACATCTGGTGTCTCTTATTTTACTGCGATGATCACGTGGTTGTTCACAAAATGTGTTCGCTTTCGAAGGAGGAAGTTCGTGAGACTACTTTCGCTGTTACATTTCGGCGCAACGAATGAAGAATATCTCTTAATGATTTCTACCCGAACTCGTACATTATTTATGTGAGACTCTCTGTCCAATGTATGGTGAAATTACAAAACGAGCTGCCGCACTCTGAACTCTATATCCACCGTCAGTCCCTCTTTGTGGGGACCCCGAAATGCGCAGCAGTACTCCAAAGTAGGACGCACAAGTTTTCTGTTGCCAGTTTCGTTACTACAGGTGTTGCATCGCCCAATGAAACGTAGTCTTTAGTTCGCCTTCTTTTCAATATTTGCTATGTTTTCTGTCCAATTAACGTTGTTCGTAATTCTAAATCTTAGTTATTTAGTTCAATTTACGTCCTGTGGGTTTGGATGATTTATCTTGTGAATATAGTTTATTGGAGTTTTTAGTGATCATATAGAGGACTTAGTTATGTAGGGTCAACTGCCATGTATCGTAACATGCAAGTATGATTAACGTTCAGTTTCATTGATTGCAGTGAAAAGAACTCCAGGTACACCTTGATGCTCAACTAGACATTTCTTCGAATTAAACTTCACGATTTACGGTGGAAAGGTTTATGTACTCGAAATGGTGAGTGAGAAGGAATATTGTCAGATACTCAGATGGGATAAATTTTAATTTCCGGAGTAGAAAGAGAGTTCATCGATTTCATGGTGGAAACGTTGTATCTTCTGCTGCGCTACGACCCTTCAGTCTCGACGATCAGGTACACCAGACGCGTTGTTCCAGTTTTCTAACATCAGTTCTATCATTTGAAAACAAACAATGACATTCACATTTTGCATATCACAAAGTGTTTTGCTTATCAGTAATGGACAATAAATGCTATGTAGATAAATTAGTTATTTTCCATTCTCCTACATGTATACATTAGCTGTCTAGGTAACCAAGTTACAGCTCATACGACATATCCGTGATCCGACCTATTTTTTACTACGAAAGTCGTTTAATATAATGACTTTGTACACTCATTTTTCGATTCGCAGTTGGCTTATGTTTAGGTGTTTGTAGTAAAAATTATGGGTACGAGATCCACACGTGCGCCTGTGTGTGTGTGTGTGTGGACACACACACAGAAACACATAAAACAACTTCACAATGATAGAAACAATCTACGTCCAAAAATACATTTGACATTGGAAACAGAAACAGACAACACAAGGAATTTTCTGGATATCACCATAAAGAGAATAAACAACACTCATGTATTCACAATACTGAGAAAACCAACCACCACAAGTACCACCATCTACCTTCTATCAAATCACCCGGTGACACAAGCAAGCTTCAGATTCTTATACAACAAACAAGACAGAACACCCATCAGCAAACAAAACTACTCGCAGAAACTGAACACAAACTAATAAAATTGGAGAATGGTTATGATCCTCATATATGACAAACTGAACGACGAAATATGGCAAACGAAAAATAATGAACAGGCCAAATACTATACCACACACGATAAAGAAGAACACAGCACATTGACAAGGAAAAATGGCATGTACATACCAACAACAACAAAATAGTTCACAGGATAGGCAACGTACTAAAGAAACAGTGACTCTAAATAGGGTACAGCACAGAGAACACAGATAAACCCAACAGAAAATTCAACAGATCAGGGATATATGAACTCACATGGAACACAAGTCAGTGTACATTGGACAAACTTGTAAGAGCAGTGACGCTCTGGAAGGCTCCAAGTTACCTGCCAGCACCATAACATCAATGGACCTAAATTTCCAGAAGATGGTCTAAAAGAAGACCGAAACTAGTCGGAAAACATGATTGCACTGTCCTCTATATATAAACTTGTAAGAATTTAAAAAAAAACGGATATTTAAAAAGCCTCAGAGAGCTAAAAAGACACATTTCCTATAGTACATTTGCAGACCATCTAATAGCTCACAACTAGCTCCCAATTAAAATAGAAACAGACTTAAAATTATTAAAATGATGCCACAACCTATACTACAAACTTACAATAGAAGAAAACTACCACGTAGAAAAAGCAATAACAGAAGGAAAATCAATCATGAATGATTATACCACACTAAGCTAAAACACATTATTTAACCTATTAAATGAGCTATACAGAAAGGACGACACAGTTAAAACGTACACTCACACAGACACACACTCACACACATACACACCACAAACACGTAAAAATACACACACACCACAACACACAAACACACACACACACACACACACACAGAGAGAGAGAGAGAGAGAGAGAGAGAGAGAGAGAGAGAGAGAGAGAGAGAGAGAGAGAGAGAGAGAGAGAGAGACAGAGAGAATAAACAAAATTGAAATCCACTGCCATTCCGCTGGAGACCAAGTGAAGGCAGACTACAAGGCACGCATACTAACAAACTGTACACAGTGAAATTGCCTAAGTTGCGAGGTAATCGTAAAGAACGCAAAATATGTGTATTGTATGTATACAGGTACCTGTATATCTTGTTAGAGTCTGTGACGAAATAATGTGCTCATTAGTAATGGTTAAGGATCAAATGAAACAATACTTACTAAATGATGTAAAATGGACAGTTTCTTTAGAAACCGTAGCAATATTTACAGTAACTTTGACGTTGCTATATTCAGGATAAATGGTATCTAGTTGTTGTTAATATAAAATATTTTGTTAGTCTCCTGTTGATGGCAGCAAAAGCCGACACCGGTCGTGTGTAGCAAATAAAATTATTTTACATCTCTGGCACAAGAATGATTCTTTCGAAATACATCGCGGCTTTAAAATTCCACCTAAAAACAACATTAATAGAAAATAGGCTTATGATGTAACAGCCCGACTTATCAAATTCATGTTTCCACACTATAAATAGCGTTTTAAACCCTCAAAAGATTCAAAAATATTATTTGGTTGCAGATGACAACGCTACAATTATACAATTATATAGAAAGGGTCATACATGAGCAAAGACTGTAAAAACAAGGTAAAAGCCAATATACAACTTACGGCATTTTAGGCGTAAATATACACATAGTACAGTATGAAAATCAATGTAATTTGTTTTTGACAGCAATAAACAAATGGAAAATTCATTGATAATGGCACAGAGGTGCTGAAACATGTTTGGGTGTAAAGTAAAAATACTGTTTCGCGAATCAGGCGGACCTCATACGCGGAATTTGCAGATGCTGTCTATTTTCCACAATGATTAGGTGTTATCTCTTTCTGCTCCACTGGCAGTCCAAACGTGTATAGTCAAGGAGGTTAGAATACAGGGAGCGCCCTTACGCTGAAAACGTGAAGCTTCCCTCCGTCACATTGCTAAGTTTCGGAGTAGTGTTTGTATTGTAGAGTTAATGTTTAATGTTACAACAGGAATAAACCGTACGACTATTTTGCCGTGGTGTACAACGAGTTAAAATACTTCAAATTAGCCGTTAAAAATGAAGTTTTCAAATATATTATGATGAATATTTTTCTCTATTTATTCAAGAAAGTATATTGTTTGAAAGTACGTACTTCGCAGTGACTGTTAGTTCAATGCATTAACGGTAAGAATGGCGAATTACCGCATAGTTTTAACAGAGAAATAGCATTTCAAAACTGGCCAAGATGGCGGACAGGCTTCAGCTGACGTATGCGCTCGGCATAGATATTGCCATCTCCATTTATTCTAACCTCCTAGTGTATAGTCAACAACCACAGTCACCACGAAATTACAATGCTATTGTTCCTGGCTCAACAGTGCGCTAATCTCTAAGAAACTGCGTGCTGCTCTTAAACACTACATTCTCGTTTGTTTTTATCTTTTCCATGGAGAACCATGTAAGTCTAGAACTTAACTGTATCGTACCTAACACTTAAAACACGCTTTTAGTGTTTAGTTACTCATGTTTGAGTAATAATTGCCGAGTGCAAGTTCCAAAGAGTTTAAATGCCGCAACATTGATTCCTATATGTTTGTTGAAAACGTAATAAATACCACAACAGAGAAAAGAGTATAAAAAATTTGTTATGATACACATAGTGAAGTTCTTTAAAATATCCACAGAAATATCGCACATAAGGAAAATTACTTCTGTTAGGCAATACATTCATAGAAAATACGAAATGGTCTTCTGCTATAATACAAATACTTTACTTACATACTAATGTATACTCAGCAAAAAGTGCAAGGAGATTTTTTTAAACCAGATACATTATCAAATACTGAAATAAGCCTTAAGTTGTGATATTTTGTGATGCTGTATGCAATAAAATAAAAATGTCACTCCTATTTCCACAAAAAATCAGGACAACTGTTCCATTCGTCAGAATAGCCAGTCTCTGAAAGGACTGACCTATCATCATTCAGCTAACTCAGTGAGTATTACGAAGCATACACAAATCGTACAGGTTTATTGAATACTTTCTAGTATTTCGCAACATCAGGATTGTCACTATCTACTCTCAATCATATTAATTATCATATCTTCAACATTTTAGCGTCAGTTATCATTTAAAGTTGCTTTATCGAAACTGTCCTCTCATTTATATCATTTGCTCATACTAACTATATTCTTTTCAGGCGAGTGAAAATGTGACACAGTGCTTAACTTTACAAGCTAGATTGACGTCATAGAGACCGACACTTTCCAGAAATAGACTATAAACAAGCGGCCATTTTATTACCTGCAGCAGGAAATGACAACGCTATTGCTGGCGGTCCGGCAATGGTGCACATAAATTATCATTTATACGCCTATAACACACCCTTGATGCAACTGGAACAATGTGCCTTGAGAGTTTCCACTCTAAAATTTGGTACGCAAATGTGTTGAAGACAATTTTCCAGTAGCATTTCAGTAGTTTACGCTACGAATTCAAACACTGGTTCCTCCTATAGACTTCAACCATAAACTATCCCATATCCCTGCCTTTATTTCCAACAAAGCTTGTATTAATGATGATACCTTTTGATGCCTTACTATATTTGCTACACTGTTAAGTTTTCGTCTCTTCAATAAATCATTGCACATTTGAACTCAATTTTGGAACACGTATATATCTGTGCTTATTGTCGTTTCACTTAAATAACGTAGTATAGTTTTACATATTATTTATGAAGTAATTTATAAGTCACTGAAGTTTGTAATCCGGTGTATGATGTTGCCAGTAACGCTATTCATAGCATCAGATGTTACAGTGCATCTCACTGTGGGACACAAGCAAGCAGGCTTACTCGTGTTAGGAAGAAGCTGCAATAATGGTTCAATAAGATGTATTAAATAATGGAATTAATCTCAACTCATGCGCCTTGTACAGACATCAATTTCAATTTTCCATTCTGTAGACTGTAGCCGTGAGTAAATAACTCTCTCTGAACACGCCGCTTGACGTTTCACAAGCCAAGGCGGCCTTCTAAAACGGTTGTAAGACATTCACACAAAATTGTTGCAACGTCGACAGAAAACTATTTTATTCTCCACCGTTTTCTACAACTCGCGGTTCTCTCATGTGATCCTTTGCCATGAATTTAAATAATTATCGCCTGGTTTCGTGAGAAAATTTTTCAAACTTTTCTGACGCAATTCATACCTTACCAAGTAACAATAATTTTATATCTTTTCTAAAGAATGTTTTATGGTTTTATTTATGAAACGAAACACATTGTAGCGTGTTAACAGAATAGCAATTATACGTGACGAAGCCAAGAGGAATTTATTTAATCCTGATTCTTTGAGGGTCTTTTACTTCTTCTTAAATAAAGGATTTATATCTGAAGTGATTATGTCTGCTATCGCTATAATTATAAGCGACAGTTGTTATTATGGTCATTATCCCCTATTGCTTCTTCCACAACGATGACTTGAATTTCAATAATTACTATGATGCAAATAACGGAAGCAGTTTGGAAATTCCCATGTGTACCAAATCAGTAAATAAATAAATTTTGGAACACGGTATTCATATCATAACTCTAGGCAGGAGAAATAGCTTCCCTCTAGAGTATTAAGGTAGTCATATTTACTTGCAGTACTTAACTGCTGTCGAAACCTCATGTTTTCATCCATAATATATAATACAAATTCATAAGATGTCCAACCACTTTTAACTCCCATATTTCATTAACGGAGTTCTCACTGCCTGTTTACTCACAAGAATTACTCTCTACCCACGATTTGAAACCTGCACATTCATTCAAGCATGGTATTTATTTTAATTATTATTTCACAATTTCACGTAACAACGACGAAGCTTTTTTGGCTAATTTCATTGGATTTATCGAATTAACCAGTTTAAGTGTTCTTTGACAGAGAGTCTGAAGATGGTCATCGTTGACCGATACTAATAATCGGATTTAAAATCAGTAAATGAAATGAATACAAAATAACGAAACACGTTACCTTTCCAACAACTCATCGCCTGCATCTCCATATATTTGAATACCAACATATCTGATTTTACAAATCTTTCGTGGCAATATACACTCGGCTTCGAGATGTGTGGTAACAGACGGACTACTAGCAACGGTGATACGATGACAGAGTTTTATCGTACTCTTAAAGTGTCATCAAATTTAAAACACGTTTATAGCAACATAAAACAGAGCGCCAAATTAATACAGTAAGACTTACAACGTAAAAAAAAAGTTAAAATTAAGTATTACCTCTTTCCCTTAGTCAACAATAATGTTTCACACGAGCGCACATTGTATGTAATCACAGTTATTACTCTATAACTGAAATGGAAATTATTCTGACTTGTTGAAATTGGTTGATATTTAGAACAAAATGAACTAATCAAACGTTCAGTATTGCAACTGTTATGCAAAAATTATCATGTAAATGATGTTGCCCAGACTGAAGTAAAATTAAAAGGTACTTCATAAATTTCCCGTTGAGAACTGTTAGCAATAATTACAGTGAACTATTCTAGCAAAAGAGATAGCTGGTATACATATAAGATTTTACGCCGAAAGAGGGTGACACAGAACGCTGTTTTTTTTTTATTTTTTTTTATTTTTTAAACTGACTAAATATGTGGTTTTAGTTCGAACTAGAGTCCGACCAAAACATGACTTTCGGCCGAAACTAAAACCGTAACAGAATATTCATCTCCATTTCCCGTTTTCGCCGAACCCGAAACTTACATAATTGATTTAATTTCAGTAAATATACGTTATACCGAAAATCACTAGTATTCCTACATTCTGCTGTGATAGGCTTTCTTGAATGTGTGTAAGCATAACCAGAAGTTCGCAGAAGGTGACACAGGAGGCCTACAGATTTACTGACCTAAACTTTTCATGCGGCTGTCGCAGCTATCTCATGGCAAATTCAGATAAGGTCCTATCGCCTACAGGCCTGACTCGCCAGCGAAGAACTCGTATATCCTTCGTAAAATTTCGTTCAGTGTTCATTTCTCTTCGTCAACGTTATTATTTTCCAGTTGTTTGTTATTTAAGCGAAGTACAGTCTTCGTTGCTGTCAGTAAATCAACTTCATTCAGTGCTGCAGCATATATTTCGAAGAGTAACGTCACCGTTTCGACTAACAGAATGATTGTCGTCAGTGTAAATTTACGAAAACTCAAAAGGAAAAGCTGTGTACCACATTTCAATGTTTCCGAAACCCGTATTGGTCATCAAAGAACCCTTCGCTTTCAAGGAGACACATAAATAAAACTGTTGTTGTTGTGGTCTTCAGTCTGCAGACTGCTTTGATGCAGCACTCCACGCTACCCTGTGCTGTGCAAGTATCTTCAACAATACGTTCGCCAACCTACGTCATTTCGAATCTACTAACTGTATTCGTCCCTCGGTCTCCTCTCTTCCCGCTAATGCTGACATTTCCTTGATGTCTCAGAATGTGTCCTACCAATCTATCCCTTCTTTAGTCAGGATAGGCCAGAAACTCTTTTTCTCCCCGATTCGGTTGAGCACTTCCTCATTAGTTACGCGACCTACCCATCTAATTTTCATCATTGGTCTGTAGCAACATATTTCAAAAGCTTCTATCATCTTTTTATGTGAACACCCTATCGTCCACGTTTCACACCCATACAATGCTACACTCCAGACAAATGTTTACAGAAAGGACTTCCTAGCATTTCAATTAATATTGGATGCTAACAAGTTTCGTTTCTTTAGAAACGCTTTTCTTCCCAAAGCCATTCTGCATTTTATATCTTCTTTACTTTGGCTATCAGAAGGTATCTTGCTACCCAAATAAAAAATTCATATACTACTTTTATTGTCGCATTACCTAATCCAATTCCTTCAGAATAGCCTGATTTTCGGACATTACATTCCATTATCTTCGCTTTACTCTTCTTAATGTTCATCTTACATCTTCCTTTAGCATAAAGCTATTCACTTACAAATATTGCTTGCGGTCCGCAGTTCTAATCCCACCAATGGCAGAAAAAATTTATTTGTTTGTATGTACTCTTTCTAGACTGTTCTACATGTTTCCTATGTTTGATGTACTTGTAAGTTCCAGAAAATTCTTTCTAAGTATAGTGGGGCACTCCAAGCAGGAGTCAGTCTGTACTGAGCGTATGCTTGTATTACCAATAAACGTGTTCTAAGTGGTGTTGTGTTTTTTATCGACCAGTCTTCGAATTCCGGACCACCTGCAGTTTGCAACGTGATAATATATTAACCTGTTCCATTATGCACTATACTGAATAAATTAAATTGTGAGACACACAGTATAAGAACACTACTTTAAGATTACATTATGTTGTTATTAACAACAAATTAAAATTTTTACGCGCACTCCATCCCGAACGAGACAAAAGCCTGTTTCGATCAGGAACAAGATACCGAAGATTTATGGTCGAAATTAATGTTTGGACGAATATTCGATCGGTCTTTAATTAGAACCTTTCTAAGACAACTGTGCAGTTACTAAGATATCACCTTGCAGACAATAACTAAAAAGGAAATGAAAGGGGCCAAAGATATAGGAAATTATACTATGATGTACAGTGGAGTAGAGCAAAACAAAAGAGGCAACGCTGTGTTTGCTATAATAGTAAATATAAAATGGACAAACGCACTGATAAGCTATCCATGGATAAATGAGCGGATATACATCAAGAGATGTAAGATTCCGAGAGCGTCTCTAACCTGTATAACAGTGTATGACCTAGAGGAAGGAATAACGGGTGACCTATGAAGATCTACATGAAACACTAAATATGATAAATACGCATGATTTTCTTAATATTGTAATTGGCGGGGAATAAAGTGCATGACTAGAAAGAGAAACATTAGATAACATACCGGGTGATAAAAAAGTCAGTATAGATTTGAGAACTTAATAAATCACGGAATAATGTAGATAGGTAAAAATTGACACAAATGCTTGGAATGACATGGGATTTTATTATAACAAAAAATTCATATAATTTCCGACATATGGCGCTTCATCTGATCAGAAAACCAATAATTAGCATAACAAATTAAGACAAAGCAAAGAAGATATTCTTTACAGGAAATGCACAATATGTTCACCATCATTCCTCAACAACAACTGCGGTCGAGGAATAATGTCGTGAACAGCACTGTAAAGCATGTCCGGAGTTATGGTGAGGCATTGGCGTCGGATGTTGTCTTTCAGCATCCCTAGAGATGTCGGTCGATCACGATGCACTTGCGACTTCAGGTAACCCCAAAGCCAATAAACGCACGGACTGAGATCTGGGGACCTGGGTGGCCAAGCATGGCGAAAGTGGCGGTTGAGCACACGATCATCACCAAACGACGTGCACTATGGTTTTCTCTTTTGTTTTCGTAAACCCCATGTTATTCCAAGCATGTGTGTCAATTTTTACCTCTCTATCGACATTATTCCGTGATTTATTAAGTTTTCAAATTTATACTGACTTTTTGATCACGCTCTAGTTGTCTATGCTGGAGAGACTACAGCCAACAACGGTGGAACCATGTTATGAGATCTTGCAACCTTTAACAACTTTAGAATATCAAACTCTCTCTGTAAAGACAAAGAAATAAGAAAATACACGTGGTATACAGCACTCTTAATCTTCTGCTTAAAGCGGCGCGCGCTACTGTACGCAAGGCTGAAAAACATATATCTGGTCACACTTCTCCGCGCGCGACCACTGTAGCATCGCAGGCCACTTGCGCGTGTGCGCTCGGGGCCACTATCAGCTATTGGGAATCCAGGACAACACAGCGACTGCCCGTGTAGAAGAGACAGCGACCCCAGCCGTAGGTTCCGTAAACCATAGAGCCTTATTTAACGACACTGCGGCGTCTACCAGCCAGTTTTTCGCTCGCTGTTATACTCGACTCCACAACAAGGAAGTGCTACGCTACGTACGGCTGCCTGCTGCTTGGTGTTTAGGCGTGTGCTGTGGACTTGGATTCTGCCTGACATAAGGAATTTGGTTTTCGAAATGCACATCGCTTAGAACGTCAACGGACTGGTGACTTTCTGTCAGACTTTATTATAACACTGATACCCCCAGGACTTCGGTATGAACTTTAGAAATTATGTTATGTTAATTGTGTTCCGCCAAACCATTGGTTCTTGGTAACGAAGTTATTTTGTTAATTAAATGGATTGTGATATATTGTGTTATTCCTGGGTATAACATATCCATAACTAACTACTTCGTAGCAAACCAATAAACAGCTGTTTTGTTTAGGATTTGCGTGTATATAGAGGATATGACATGAACACAGTCCTCTTCCTGATGCACGGACCAGTTCCTACAACATTTAAGGGAGATTTATTAAAGTATATTTACTACAACGGGAATAAGACAAGAGACTTAATCTAAGACTCTTAGAGTCATTAATAAACAGAGTACTGAGAATGAGTGGGAACAGATTAATAATTCATCAAGAACCGCAGCCAGTGAAGAATTAGGTAAAACGAAACTCAAGAAGAAGAAAAAAGGCCACATGATTTAGACAAATGAAACTGAGGAGGGTGTTTAAATAAAGAGAAAAATATATAAAAGATATATACAACACCCAACTCAGAAAAAAAATGAAGCGTAGAGGAAGCAGAAGTTAAAAAAAAAAAAAAAAAAAAAAAAAAAAAAAAAAAAAAAAAAAAAGAGAGAGAGAGAGAGAAAACTAAGCAGGATGCTCGATTAAGACGGTTGGGATAACCCTGTGCCATGGGACACAAACACTTGCATATAAAATAGTAAGATACTTGAACAGTAGCGAAAAACGTATGACAGATCTCAGTGTAATATAGAACAAAGAGTGACTGCATTATACAAGGAACTTGTACATTAGAATAAAGAAATAAAAAATTTTGTGGTTTGTCGACAACATTGTAATGCTGCCAGAGACAGCAGAGGACCTGGAAAAGCAAGGGAACGGAGTGGACAAAGTCTTGAAAGCAGGTTATATGATGAACGTAAACAAGGGTAATGGAATGTAGTGACATATTCACAGTTCTGAAGGAATTAGATTAGGTAATATGGCAATACATGTAGTGGATGTGGTTTGTAACTTCGATAGCAATATAACGTTTGATGGTTAAAGTATAGTTACTGGCTTAAATTGGTATTAAAAAAGAAATAAAAACAAAAAATGTTGAAGTTCTTGAAACAAATCTAGATCATCTTAAATTCCGACAGTTTGAGAACGCTGCAGATACATAAAGAACCGAAAGGCTGAAGGATATGATGGCATTAACCGCGAACTAATAGAACGTTTCTCAGTAGCATAAAAATAATTCCTCAGATATTTTAATCTTTGCTGGATATCAAAGTAAATACCGAAAGAGTGGAAGTTCTCACTTATAAAACACACAGACACAGGACACAGATAGAACCCGAATTTACAGAGGCATGTCACTATTAGACACAGCGTATAAGATCTATGCCGCAATAACAACCGAAAGAGTGAGACCCATTACGGAGTGCTTGTTATTACAAGAACAAATTGGATTCAGAAAGGGGAGAAGCTGTATAGATAACATATTTATGCCACAGAAAATAATAGAGAAAAAGTAAGAAATTCAGTAAAGAAACACACATCCCTTTCGTCGATTATTTAAAGGCTTTTGATAAAGTACATAAACAACTGTTGCTGGAAATTTTAATGAGAAGAGTTATAGCAACACACATTGTACGGTACTTCGGAAGATCTATAATAATACAAAAAAGCGGTTAATTGGGGATAATGAGAAAACAACAGGGGTTGTTCATTTAGCCGTTCGACAAGGTTGCAACCTCTTTCCAGTACTTTTTGATACCTACATTGACGATATTGTATGGCAATGAAAAATGAAACTGAAGAACTGTACGTATCACTTTAAACAAAATGATTAAATAATGACTTTGTTATTGGCAGATGACCAAGTATTAATTTCTAATAATGAAGATGGACTGTAGAGACCTACCTCCGAACTACACTAAGCATGCCGGATATATGTCAATAGACATAAAAAACACAAAAACCATTCACTTCTGTGGAAAAAATCTAGTAATCATGAAATTAGTTATATACAAGACTATCGAGCAAGTAGGTAGATTCATATTTCTAGGAACCATGTTACCGTACAAGGATACCTAGATCAAAAAGACAAAATTGAGAAATATAACTACTTAAATGGCACTATAAGAAAGCCCTGCAACCCAAAGTGAGAACAGAATCGTATCTAATATTCTATAATGTTATGTCAGTACTAAAATTTTAATATGGAAGTGAATCTTGGGTAAGGACAAAGAAGATAAAACAAGATTATAAGCTAATGAAATGAAATTCCTCAGGTACGTAGGAGAAAACACCTAGCTAGACTACAAAAGAAAAGCAGATATCAGGAAGGATGTAAAAAGAACGGTTTACGACCATTACGTTTTTGGCGATGTGCCCCACAAGAAAAAGATGTGTTGGATGACCGGCAAAACGGTGGAAGGACCATATGTAGCTGCAACAGGTTGAGGAACAGCCTGATGCATGATGAAAGAAGACAAAGACGACTGCAGTTATGGACTTCGACCACTGTGCGATTATTATCGGTGCTTAAAAAGTGCGGGTAAACTTATTGAAACTTTGATCCTTCATGTTTAAGTTGAAATTCACTCTGGGAATGACTGGAAGAAACCTGGGGCAAATAACGCTTCTAAGTTCTTCGGCAATGTTCCAGACTTCCTGTCGTAGAACGAACTTCTAATTTCGTAATCTGGCATCATCAGCTTACTGCGTCTGATATCCTGGGCCAGTGGGAACCGATCTTCACATGCTCACGTGAAGTCAGCTTTCTACATGAATCCTGAAAGCTTCATTATTTGCAAACGATCTCTGTTACGTTTTACAGTTCTATTTTTCTAGTATAAGTTTGCTAAATTATATCGTGATCAAAGCAGAACCGTATATTCGTATGGATTACAAAACAAACGAACGGACCTTGTTCTTTATGTACCAGGGTTGGAACTTAAATACTGGCAGCATTAGTACTGTCGCTGATAGCACACGTCGTTGACATACATACCTTATCTCCGAACAAATGGACTCACCGGTTCAACGTCACCGGCATAAGCACAATCGTGGGGAACACAGTCAATTGTGAGCGAGCGGTCTAACGTAACGGTGTCCCTTCGTTATCCTAACGCATCACGTTCCCCTATGGCAGACCAGTAATGCAAGATATTACTGTTCGTTTTTGGAACATTACCTGCGACCAGCTTCGCGAAAGAAGCCACGACACTTTTTCCGCAACCCACCCATCATTTAGTACGGCAGTAGATCGCTCCATTCGCATCATCAACAGAACTGGCTCTGCTTACGGTATACTAAGCCTTTCATATCGCTGGAAACGGGTTCTACACAACGCTGGTGACTACCTTGAAGGACAGTAAGTATCCTTCCCAGTGCCTCGAATGAATGCATTAGCCTGACACATCTCCAGATAGGCTCAGTGCTACATCCGAGCTATTGTCACTGACATTCCTTTTAGCATTAGCACGATAGTTGCGTTTTTATTTTACGGTTATCCCTCACGGGAGTAGGTGCCTATGTGGTTCCTATGTTTTCGAGGTTTACCTTCCTTTCCATCACACGGATGTTGTGATCTGTACGAGCAGCAACTCCTACGCCCACCTTCGTTCTCTTCTGTTATTTTAATGTTTGACTCTTCCATTTCACGTTTTGTGTTGACAGTTACTTTTACGGACTTTCTGTGCCCATTACCTGCGGAGCTTTTATATTCCTTGCACTCTTTATTGCTCATATTCCTTGAGTTCATCGGAAACGATACCTTTCTTCAGGGTATTATGGCTTTCTTTTTCGGTCCGACGAAGAATGCTTTCTCGCCTTTGTTATTATGGTACGGACTTTAACTTCATCCTTTTTTTTCAGAAATTTAGTTTCGTTTTTCTTGTTAAGGTGCGAGACAGGCCTGGTTGTAGGAGTAGATTAGTGGAAAAAAGGAAACAAGGCGCAAAGATGTGAGCTTTTGTATCGGTTGTGAATAAGTAGTTGCCAATATTTAAGTTCCAACGCTCGTATATGAGAGGCATCGTTTCAAATCGTATTATGTCAAAAAACTAAATTTTACAGGAGAAGGAAAAACTGATTATTCGTAACATGAGGAACATTTCAAAAATTTTAAAATTTTGCAGTTGTTTTATTTGAGGTGTACTTCTAGGTATGTGAAAAAGTAAAATAAATTTCCTGTTGAATTCTTCAAATTTAAAGAAAATATGTTGGACTTAATATGCTTTGATCCAATAATTTGTAAAATATACAAATAAAAAACGACTACTGTGGTAAGTATATAACAAAGTATTTATTTATGTTTCTTTGTGGAATAACATTAACTGCATCAGATTTAAGTTGATGGGCATGTTTGGTTTTCTTTCTACTCTTTTGGCATCACGTTGAACTATCACCATCAGCAATTTCTTTCTCCATTCTCGAAAAACTATTCTCGTACAAGAAGTTCACAATATTACTGGATACGTAGCATTGTTGAAAATAGCGCACCAACTGTCAGGATAACCACTAGAGCAAAGTAACAATACTGCTTCACGCTGGACACAATATGATTTGAATCAGAAGCTACAGTGGCCTGAATACGATTTGAAACAGCAGCTACTTTACAGACGTAATTTACGCTGTTAGTGAATCCTATTTGTTATATTCTGATTTCAAAGCATGAAAGATCGCTATGTAAACTACACAAAAAACTATCAAACTAAATTTTGTCCACAGGTGCAGTTAATACGATTTGAAACGAAGCTCCTCATATGTAGAGACTGGAGTCACAGTGTTAATAGTCTAATTTCTGCACAATGTACTACACACTTTAATACGGTAAAACATTTGCCCTCAGCACGTTCGACTTACAGCGAGTGGCTTTACGACCCACAGGGCTTTCTGGAGGAGTTGTCAGAGCACGTCCCGCGGCCTGGGACAGCTATAGACGGCCCCTGACAGAGGATAGGGGAAAGTGGCGGTCGCCGGTGGCGGGCGTGACCTGGCGGCGGAACGAGCTGCCCCAGCACCGCAATCTCCAGCTCCGCCTGCGGCCATCCGTTAGCTGTTTCCAGAGAGTTGCGGGTGGGGGGGGGGGGGGTAGGGGGAGATCTCAACGGACTGTTTCTGAGGACTGGGCTTCAACAGCCCTGCAGTAGTGCTGGTCACCTCAGGTAGTGGTGCTCACTGAAAAGTTAATTAAGTCAGAGCATTTATTCTACGTCGCCGTATGACATCCATACAGATAAGCACACTGTTGTACATGTTGGCTTATTTACCACAACTAATATCACTAATTTATGGAAAGAGAAAAGAAAAGCCGGCCGCGATGGCCGAGGGGACTGAGACGCACCAGTCTCGGTCTGCACGGCCACTACGGTCGGGGGTTCGAATCCCCCCCTCGGGCATGGATATTTGTGTCGTCCTTAGTATTAGTTAGTTCATAAGTAGCTTGTAAGTTTAGGGACTGATGATCCCGTAGTTAAGTCCCATAAGCTATACAAACATTAGAACATTAGAAAAGAAAACGGCGTAGGTGAAACGTATCTGATGTTAAGTGTAACTCGATAATAATATCATTGCAGAGTTTCTACAGTAGATGACTTTCTTGCAGAGGTATTAAGACACAACTCTGAAAACAGTGGTACATCTAGTATGCAGAGCTTCTACCATATACGTTTCAAATTTCAAAGGAAAACAGAAGGCAGTTATGTAAAGTTATGTAAAGTTGCCCAATATACAATGGGTACTGACTGTAGAGATATAAACATGTTTAAAGTTAGAAACTCTTAAACTGGTGAATACTAAGAATCTCGGTTAATTTTTAAAGATAATAGGTGACAAAGGTTTATCACCAAACTTAGAAGACTTATTCCATTGAAATTGCTGCATAAAGCTACACAACACAGATGAAATATGTGACTCACTAAATACAACATTTATCAAAGAAGAAATGTAAACTGAAATTTTAAGTTTTATTGACATATTTTATCAAAATTAGCTCAACAAATGATCTTATCTATATCAGGAAAATATTTGAAACATGTTATATTGTAATTAAAGAAAGATTACAAAAATTTTGAATTAGCTACGATATAGTTAATGGATTAAATGAGTAGTATGAAAAAAGGAAAGCTATTGATATGATGTACGTTACCAAACATCTGGGACAGTGTGAAGTAAGATTGTAACTAGACTAAGAAACACTAGCGGATTTTTTCTGACTACAGTACTTAATATCAAATGTAATGTCTCATTTTCTTCATTTAAGTGAGTACCTATAATTTAAAGAGTTAAAAATTTATATAACCACAACTGTTTCATTCACCTTAATCTCACTATAGTGTAATTAAAAAATTCTCCAGTTAAAGATAAAATCATTTGTTGAGACAATTTTTGTAAAACATGTCAACCAATCTTCCTATTTCATTGAATATTTCTTCTTAGGACAAGTGTTGTAATTTGTTACATGTAATGTGTTACATATTTTATCTGTGTCTACTAAATATATGCTGCAGTTTCAATGGAAACTTTAGTCCTCAGCCTTTAACGTTTACCATCTTCAAAAGTGAATTGCAGTAATCTGTATTCAACTTTTGAAATTTTTGCAGCTATACGCTAATATCTCTGTAGGTACTACATTATGGTGACGTAGTTCGTCAATAATAAAAACATTAATAATATATTACACGGCTGTCTTGTTTGTCATTCAATATGAATCAAACATTACAGTAAGAACCGATGGAAGAATTTAAACGTACTAATACTCAAGAAGGGAAATATTGTGGTTTTCTGTCTGCGTCTTTACACTTTACCCCTTTCACTGCAATTTATCGCAGGTAATATTAAAGTAAGTGTGACGTACGCCGTAAAAACCTGTGTATTGTGCTATATACGCTTCTGAAGTTTCGCTCCACGTTATCGTAGCTTCAAACCGTACATGTCTGTTTTCATAGGCCAGCAAATAAGTTGCAGATATAATTTTTTACTTGTGACCTTGTATTTAATAGCACTCTAAGAATAGACTGTAGTTTCCGAAATAAATAAGAATTAGTACTTAAATAACTGCTTCATTTATAAAAAGACGTTTATTCTGACGCCTGAAAATGATGTGCGCAAAGTCAGAGATAGTTGAATACAGCCTATTGAATCAAGTTGGTTCCTTACTGGAATTGGTTAAACAGTTGCATTGCTCGCGATAAGAAATTGGTAGCACATTCCCGAAACTAATTAATCATAACATCATGAAACTTAGAAACCTAATATATATCACGAGCACTCAACATTAAATTGTCAACGGTTCAAAATATTTTAAGTTTCCCAAATACACTCCAAACTACACCCGTAAACTCTTGTGTAAAAACGTAAAAACATATCAGCTGCAATGACGTACATTTTTCTCGCCAAATTTAGAGTCCTCAAAAACGACCGTTCGCTTCTCAAATCTTATCACTTTCAACGGCAAATTATTCGTATCATCCAGGAGTATTCTTCTTCTCCCAGGGCTAGACATGGACTTCTATTTTTCACGCACCTATTAGGGATTCTCCTTTCTCTCTCAAACACATATTCTCCATCAGATCTGTTCCTCAGCCGCTTCCTTATTGGCTGATCGCCATCCCTTTGAAAACCGTATACTTCTTAACACGAGATATTTATTCAACTAAAAATACTATTATTTAAATACACGAAAATTAGTATTGCTTTAAATCTGAAATCAACTAATAGACAAACCAGCTTTCATGAACTTGACCGTTCATGCCCCATAATATTTACACAACTTACTGGAAATTATACATTAAATTGACCAACTAAATGAAGTATACGGTAGGTAAATCATATTGCTTGCATTTTCAGTGTTACTGTGGAGAATGTAATGATCCGTTTATATTTCTATTATCAATTTATATCAGTTAAAATCAGTCATTAAATAAATGAAGACCTCAAGGGAAAATAATGACAACCCTCATTTATAAAGTTCTGAGATATGATAATTAGTATGTTTGAAAAATATGTTCTATTATATGTTTGAATATTTGTTTTAATGTTTATATTTGCCATCTCTCTGCAGTTTACCGTACTAGTTGAAGAAAATGAAACATTCTGTCGGATATGATTGTTTGCACCAAATACATTAAAATACTAAAGTTGGGGGTTATCATGAGCTACGACCCGGAGTCTTCAAATATCGACAAGTATGACGCTTTGAAGATAATAGCTACAGACAATAAGCTGTCACCTAAAGCAGAGTTTGTTGTAATAGTATGACCCATTCACAAGCTGATTATATTAAGCTCTTTTTCTATTTTGATGTAATAGTCATAAACGTTTGTAATTTTTGATGTATCTAAATTCTATTTAGAGTCAACACCGTAGATGTCTTAAATGTTGACGTTAAATAATTTTATAGAATATTTTATTTTATTCCGAATTACTGCAGTGTGGGACTCACAGATGTCCTCCAGACACCTATATAAGACGCTCGGCTATTAGTTTTGAGTACAGAGTATGGGCCTTTCCCCGATTTCCGCCGATTTTGACAAACCCTGACCGGCTGCTCGATTTAACCCAAAACCTGGCCTCTCTGGCTGCTGCCCCAACCGCTTGCCGCGGTGCACTGTCGGCCCTTTATCTTTCCACACAATACCATTACTTATACTATTTGGGTGACACTACGGACATTACTGCCATAAAGTCAAAGTCCAAAGACTGGTTTTATGCAGCGCTAATCGCTACCCTGTCCTGTGCAAAGCTCCTCTGAATAAGAACATAAATTTGAAACTGCTATCGCTATTCGTCTGCGATGTTAACCCCACACACTTCTCTGACGACACCGTGATGTCGCAGAACATGTCCCACCTATCGGTTCCTTCTATTCAAGATCCGCTAGAAATTTCTCCGCTCCCAGTTATGTTAAGCACGATCTTCCCACAGCCATTATGTGTTTTATAATTTATCTGCCGTCAAGAGTTGTATTGCTACCCAAGTAACAAACCACACCTAGTACTTTTATTGGCCCTTTATTTAATCTAATTCCTTCAGAATTTTCTGATTGTGGCACTTACATTCCATTACCCTTGTTAATCCAGAATCAAACTTTCACTCTGAGGCGGAATGTGTGCTGATATGATACATCCTGCAAGATTAAAACTGTGTGCCGGAACCGAGACTCGAGCCTGGGACATTTGCATTTCGCGGACAAGCGCTCTACCGACGAAGCTATACCGACACGACTCGCCTCCTACTTTTCAAACTTCACAGAAGTTCTCCTGCGGAACTTGCAGAACTAGCATTCCTGGAAGAAAGGATATGGTGGAGACATGGCATAGCCACAGGATAGGGATGTTTCCAGAATAAAACTTTCACTTTGCAGCGGAATGTGCGCTGATATGAAACTTCCTGACAGGTGAATATTGTGTGCCGGATCCGGGACTCGAACCAGGGATCTTTGCCTTTCGCAGGAAAGCGCTCTACCGACTGAGCTACCCCGACACAACTTTAATCTGCCAGGAAGTTTCCTATCAGCGCACACTCCGCTGCAGAGTGGAAGTTTCATTCTGGAAACATGCTTTAGGCTGTGGCTAAGCCATATCTCCACCATATCCTTTCTACCAGGAATGCTAGTCTTGCTCTCCTGCTAACCACACTGCACCGTTCTCTGAAGGCCCACACAACATTCAGCTCAGACGCCATCTTCCAAGCTTCCTACATATTTGGCAGTCATCCGGCCATTAGGCCGCCGCCGCGGTCGGTGGCGTCGTCTGGACGAGGAATTGAAAATTTCTGAAGCTCAAAGACTGAAGTCCGCTGATTTATAAGGCAAAACTAAGGAATTTTATGGTTCGAAAGCATGACCAAGTTCGTTGTTCCTGCTGATTAGTACAGGAATATTGGTCCCAAGCACACCATTGCTCGTCAGTGATTGTGGGTTGCTTTCTCGGATAGATATTGCATACAAAAGAATTGGAAGTCATTTACTGTAGAGATTTGCACCAGCATGCTACTTTAATTAACTTTGCGTTTTGCGTTTTGTTGACATTCTGATGTGTGCAGTTCTGTTAGAAAGTAAATACTTGTAACGTCAGTAAAGTTTAATTCAGAATCATAGCAACCCTTGGCATTATTTTGGATGGGTTTTAATAGGGAAATTTATGCGGATACAAATTGAGGTTAAAGTTGAATTAATCGAAGTAACTGAAGGTTGCATCGCTTTCTACAAGATATAAATTGATATTAAAATTTCAATTAATAAAATTAATATAACGGTCTTATTAATCCAAGTAGCATCGCTTCCTACAAATGCTTTCCCTCTTCCTGAAGGGACTATCATTTACCCACATCCTACACGATCTGTAGACTGCCTCATTTGTTTTTCTTGATGACGACATAATTATGAGTAGTCCTCGCCCAAATATCCGAAAGAAGCACTATTTTGCCTACAGAATATTATAACCAAGAAGACGCTAGCGTTATATATTCACGTAGTAGAGTTGCATGTCCTCTGGAAAAGCAACGACTGTAGTTTCCCCTTGCTTTCAGCCGTTCGCAGTAAGTGCGTGGCAAAGCCACGTTAGCCGATGTTACAAGGCCAGCTAAGTAAAACATTCAAACGGTTGCCCCTGCCTCTCTTCAGAAACGTTTGTCAGCGCTGTCCACAGACATCTTCCACCATAGTTGCACCTATGGTACGGCTTTAGATATCGCTGAGGCATATGAGCCACCCCGCCCAGGCAATGTCTGTGGTTCAAGAGAAAGGAAATCAGATTAATCACAATCATATATGTATTAAAAAGGAATTAAGATTAATAATTTGAATTGCAGGTCCAATTCAGGAACATCATTTCGCTGTAGGAGTTTGTATCTTACACCATAAAAGAAAATTATGAATCACTTTTTAGAAAACGATCCTTAGATACATATCAATAGGAGTTTAAAAAGAAGTCGCACTGACATGTTACATTGTCCACTGTAGATTTATTTGTAGTTATATGATTTTTTGCAAACATGTCGGACAAAAATAATAAAAATGTAAGTAATCAAAAATTACCGTATTGGCGTTATGTTTACGACTTCATTATTGTCATAATATATTTCTTCGAACTTTTACCTCTTTAAATTTTTATTTTAATATATCTTCTCCATTCTCATTATAATTTTCCGTCAATATATTATCACCTGTCTTATCTTGGTAGTTTGTTCAAAGTTTATTTTATTTTATTTTTACTTATTTATTTATTTTATTTTTATTTATTTATTTATTTATTATTTTTATTTATTTATTTATTTTATTTTTTATTTTTATTTATTTATTTATTTTATTTTATTTCATTTTTTGTTGCCTGTACTGGTTACGAATGACTATAGTCTGGAAGGAAGTAGCGTACATTTGACTTTTGGGAGAGTGACTATAGCGTGGATGGAAAACAGCGTACATACGCCATCTTGCTTTCTGTATTTGCTGACTTTCTTATTATAACTCAAGCGTTGTGGTTTCAAAACAATGGCATACTGAAAATTATCAAAAAAACTTCGTTCTTAGGACAATGAATTATAATGTGATGTCTACAATTGCCATTTTAGTAGTTAACATCTGCCATTGATGGCACGAGAATTACGGATTACTCTTGGAGCTGTTCGCCGTAGCGTAAAGGGCGACGAATTAGTTTGTGATGTACGAACATGTTAGATGGTGGCACTGGCCGCATTGTCCCAGCGATCTGGGGCATACCAGTCACGGTCTGCACGTCCGCTGTGATCGGACTACCACGCTGGGTGATACACTAGTATGGCGATGACGAATACACGTTTCTAACGTGCGTTCACCGCGATGTCGCCAAACACGGATTGTCCATCTCGATGCTGCAAACAGAACCTGGATTCACCAGAAAAATGTCGTTTTGCCATTCGTGCACCCAGGTTCGTCGTTGGGTACAACATCACAGGCGCTCCTGTCTGTGATGCAGCGTTAAGGATAACCGCAGCCATGGTCTCCGAGCTGATAGTCAATGCTGCTGCAAACGTCGTCCAACTGTTCGTGCAGATGGTTGTTGTCTTGCAAACTTCACCATCTGTTGACTCAGGGATGGTGACGTGGCTGCACTATCCGTTACAGCCAAGCGGATAAGATGCGTCGACTGCTAGTGATACGGGGCCATTGGGATCCAGCACAGCGTTCCGTATTGCCCTCCTCAACCCACCTATTCGATATTCTGCTAACAGCCATTTGACGCGACCAACCCGAGCAGCAATGACGCGATACGATAAACCGCAATCACGATAGGTTCCAATGCGACCTTTATCAAAGTCATAAACATGATGGTACGCATTTCTCTTCCTTTCACGAGGCATCACAACAACGTTTCACCAGGTAACGCCGGTCAACTGCTGTTTGTGTTTGAGAAATCGGTTGGAGACTTCCTCATGTCAGCACGTTGTAGGTGTCGCCACCGGCGCCAAACTTGTGTGAATGATCCGAAAAACTAATTATTTGCATATCACAGCATCTTCTTCATGTCGGTTAAATTTCACGTCTGTAGCACGTCATCTTCGTGGTTTTTGTGTCTCGTTTCCGCCGTTTGTCCTGGGTGTCGGTGGCCGAGTAGAGAGAGACCGACACAGGAAAATAGGAAGCATGCGTGTGCAGGTACAGAGGTGACCAGCCAGTGGGACAGCAGGAACTAGAAACACTAAGATAGATTAGTATAAGAGATATATTTCAAAGAAATAATACATTACTGAACTTGGAGAGCAGCACACTAGTGGAATGTTGATACATAGTTCAGATAGAGGCCTGCCTACTGATGATTCCTAGTGCCTATCCGATAGCCAAGTCTTAACTGGTGCCTATCTGATTCCCAAGTGTTAACTGGTTCCTATCTCAGTCCCAAGTGGCCGATGCAGCAGTCGTGGCCACGAGCGGAGTTGCAGTAGAGGGCGCTCGTGGCCGACGTCGTAAGAACGCCGTGCCGTGCGTGCATGGCGGCGCACGGCGAAAGTACGTGCCGCGCACTTCATACTTGTACGACACGACAGTGGTGCAGACATTTTAATGGCCAGGAGTGTATATTAATGACTTGCCATTGTACATTCACGAAGATACTAAGCTAGTTCTTTTTGCTGACGATACAAGGATAGCTATCACGCCTCATACACAGGAATTAACTGATGAAATTGTAAATGTCTATCGGAATATTATTGAGTGGTTCTCTACAAATGGACTCTCATTAATCTTTAATAAACCCGGTATATATAGTTTCATAAGTTAAATGGCATGACACCATTCATAAATTTAGACTCTGAACATAAATCTGTAGCTAAGGTAGAATATTACAAATTTTAGGCTATTGCATTGATGAGGGATTGAATTGGAAGAAGCACATTGGAGATCTGCTGAAACTTTCGAGTTCAGCTACTTATGCTATCACGTTCATTACAAAATTTGGTGATATACATCTCACTAAATTAGGTTACTATGCATATTTTTATTCACAGCTTTCATATGGGATCATATTCTGGGGCAATTCTACATTTAGTAAAAAAATATTCATTGCACAAAAGCGTGTAATCAGAATAATTGCTGGAGCCCACCCAAGATCATCCTGCATATATTTATTTAAGGATCGAGGGATCTTCATTGTAGCTTCACAATATATATATTCACTCCTGAAATTTGTCATTAATAATCCGTTGCAATTCTAAAGTAATAGCAGTGTGAATAGCTACAACACTAGGAGAAAGGGTGATTTTCACTACTCAAGGTTAAATCTAACTTAGGCACCAGTCGGTGGTCACTTACCAAGTAGCATCAAAAATCTGACAGGTAACTAACTGGTATTTAAAATGAAATTAAAGTAATTTCTGAATGGCAACTCCTTCTACACTTTAGATGAGCTTTTAGATAAAACGTAAAATAAGTAAAAGAAAAAAATTAAAATTAAAAAAAAATTCTTAAATTATTGTCGTATATAGACACCATTTACTAAACTGACACGTTCCACATTATTACGAAATGTGGTATATATGACCTATGGAACAAGTATTAATCTGTTATAATCTTGTAGAGTAATTACATAGATGGTTAGCGCAAGAGTTTCAAAACTCGTTATACCTAGCAATTTTACACTCTGAGTGAGTTGTTAGGTCCACATTTTAAGTTTTAAAACTCATATTGATTAAGGTCAACTTAAAAATTACCATAACAAAATTTCGAAAAGAATTTAAATTCGGGGAAAATCCAAAAGGATATTATAACTTAATGATGACGTGCAATTACGGCAGAGATAGCTAATGTGAAAAATCTGTTGAAGAGAATAAAATATGTTGTAAAGATATTACAAGACGAAAGTCAATATACATAATATGTATATATAATGTAGGGTAGTGTAATTAAGCCAACGAACACAGCAGGCATAGATTAGTGAAGTTTAGGAAAAAAACGCGCTTAGATACTTTTTCTGTCGACTTACCTAAAAAATAATTTTAAAAAACTATGTAGTGGTCGATTAGCATATGACACCATGAAAAGACTGGACTGGTCTTAAATATGTAAATCGCGAGTTTGTGGTATGCATAGGAAACGCAACAATAAAACTAGTTTATGATATGGATAAATACATATGTTTTCCGCTGTACACATTCCATGTTTTCTTTAACGTAGTTCATGTCCATGTGACATCATTTTTAGCATTCCCATACCCATAACAGTGAACAGAGAAATAAATCTCTATAGCTTCGTGATTTGGTAACAGTACTGCATTCAACCATTGTTATAATTTGTGTTTCCTATATCTATCTATTACATAATCCAAGTAAACTTCATTAACTATAATACTATGAATTCCAAAACTGGAGACTGATTTGGAATAACATTCACAATCGTTGCCGGTTTTCAATATCGAAAATCTTCTAACTTCATAAGATCCATCTTGCTGATTTAGTTTATGTGTGACTTGAAAATTAATAGATACTAAAGAGTACATACTGCGATGAAGTTAAGGATGTTTTGATGTATTTGCAACACCAGATAGCCCACATCTGTAGAAAGCCGTTACACGTGCAGTATGCATACCTGTTGATTCTATACGATAAACACATCCACATATAAACGGAATGCAGTCAATTGGTTAAAAAGATTCACTGTACATTATACAACACATAAGAACATGGAGGACGTTTGGCCCAATTTGACATCTAAATGTCACAAACAAATGCAAAGAAGCAATTAGAAGGATAAACTCTCATTTTTTTTAAGAAAGTCTTTAACATAAATAAAAGAAGTCAGTAGGTTAAAAGGTTAGCTCAAAAGAAGATAAGGAAATGTTTAGCTGTAGTTGAATTTCGCCGATTCAGTTCATTGTTAATTGCAACCTACGTAGAACCTAAAAAACGTCAGACTAGAAAACATTGTGGAATAGTCATGTTCTTAGCTAATTGAACATAGTGACTCGTAATAATTACCGATCAGCCCAGACAAAAATGACCCCATTTTGCAGTAATTCGTTTCGTCCAATGAATAAGCAAATATACACCTTAATTTGGCAACTGAAGAATTATTTGATGAAATAACTGCATTAAAACAGGCTTACCTTGGATTGCCTGAGACTCTGCAGAATCTTTAGAAGTTCTGATTGATTTGTCAGGGACTGTTCATAACTTGTCTTTGAAATTAGTTTCTTACGCTGTGAGTCCGTTCCACGATTGTCCCATTGACAATGGGGCAATAGTGGAACAGACTGACAACGCAAGAAACTGTCTGACCAGTGCTTGGTCGGCTGTGAAGAAACTGTGGATTACACAGTTATCCGACACTGAAAGTACAACAGTCCTCTGCGGTAGTGGCTGCATTGTTAACCCGATCGGAAACACATGCATATAATGATGCTAAGTAACATGATGAATAATTTCGTCAGATCAACATACAAATGCAGTGAAAATGGATTTAGCTAATTTGTAAAAAGTCGTAAATCTTAATTTATTCACATCTAGATTCGATCACGGTGTGGTTGTTATCAATGCTAAAAATATAACGGTTATGACACGTAAAACATATCGTTTTCCATATTGAAGGTTTAGCTGACGTTGGGGGTAATGTTCGAATTTATAGTTCTAGGACAAGAGCAGAGTTGAATTTGGATTCAGACTCACTGAGACGAAGAAAATCTACATATGCTATACGACAAGTCCATGCCATCACCATTACCACATTTTCTGAAAATTACGATAGAGGGGAATTTATTAGGCACAGACAGTTCCAAGTCATAGACCCTAAGATAAAAGCAGTACAGCTTGTCGTTTCCTCAGACTTTTAGAGGTGGATTGGTGAACAAAAAATTGTTTTCATCGCAGGCTTTATCCATGAAAAGCGATTGTTGCAGAACATTAATGCGTAGAGTTACTGCAAAGTTGTTAAACATTGAAAGGAAAACTTTGAATCGAATTGCCATAAACTGAATTTTTTAAAGATTTAATGAGCCATTTTCTCGGGAACTATGGACGCTAATCTCCTGAAATTTATTATTTTCGTAAGATTCACCTCCTAAATAATTTTGTGGAAGATTATCCCTTTATCCTTTCTCAAAGGAAAGTTCTTCTTTACTGTGTGAGAAAAAATGGAGCGGACTCGATAAGCACATAACTTAAATATTGATTTTAAAGTAACTATCAGCATCAACAAACATCAAATGCACACTCCAACAAGTTTCGGGCATGCAGGCGCGCGAATTAAAACTGAATTCACTGGGCTGCTTGCCCGAAACTTGCTGGTACAATACGCCGCGAAAAGTTGAAAATGCACAGCAATTGCACACCTTTTATTGCTCTTTTAACGCATATGTAAACTGTGGGGTTCCAGTTTTATTACTAGATTTAATGAGACACGGGTTGGTAATAAGAAATTTAAATATTCAGAGGGAATTAAATCAATTATGTTGTCTTACAGTTTTACTTTCCAGAGATTAGTAACGAGCACTATGTCAATGTAGTTGCCAACATTTCAAAACAACGTATCACTCGTATTTCTGCATTATCAAAAATGTTAAAATTTCTGTAAATTTATCGGACCAAACTGCGTGGTCATCAGTCCGTAGCTTACAAACTACTTAAACCTAGGTAAACTAACCTACGGACAAACACACACACCCATGCCTGAGGGAGGACTCGAACCTCCACGGCGAGCAACTGTCGGCCGCGGTGGCCGAGGGGACTAAGGCGCTCCAGTCACGGTCTGCACGGCCACTACGGTCGGGGGTTCGAATCCGCCCTCGGGCATGGATATTTGTGCCGTCTTAGTTCGTAAGTAGTTCATAAGTAGTTTGTAAGTTTAGGGACTGGTGACCCCTAGTTAAGTCCCATAAACTATACAAACATTTGAACAATTTTTTTTTTTTTTTTTTTTTTTTTTTTTTTGGCCAGCAACCGCGCGCTCCGCAGCTAGGTGCTTTAGACCCCTCGGCTACTCACCGCGGTCCTGCATTAGCCAATGCAATGTAGCAGACGGTTAAACTTGCACACTTCGTGGGCAATCTGCATCAAGGAGGAAATAAAAACAGTTATTTTTCTTTTTGCAGGTGGAAGGTGTGAAACCTGCGGACATTATTCGTCGAATGCAAGCACAGTATTGTGTTCAAAATGTTCTAATGTTTGAAGAGCTTTCGGGAGTTAGCTACGGGGTCATCAGTCCCTAAACTTACAAACTACTTATGAACTAGCTAACACTAAGGGCGGCACAAATATCCATGCCCGAGGGGGGATTCGAACCCCCGACCGTAGTGGCCGTGCAGACCGTGACTGGGGCGTCGCAGTCCCCTCAGCCACCGCGGCCGGCCACAGTATTGTGAAAGCTGTTTATCGCCAGGAAAGATCTACAAATGGAGACAGAGCTTGAAACAGAAAAGAACGACAGTTCGGGCAGGCCTTCAACGCCAACCACTGTGGAAAAGGAGAGTGACGTTGAGGGTATGCTTAGGGCACGAGGATACAGACGGGCAAGCGCATCCGCCATTTTTGTTCCTTTGGTTCAAATCGCGAACCAAAAAATCTAATCATTGAGAAAGTGGTTTTCGTGTTTTTTCGTTTGCAATGAATCCTGAAAGGCGTAAAACATGGCTAATAAACTGTCTTCGTGAGAAGGTCTTAAAAACTATGCGAGGTGGATTAATTCTTTAGAAGTTATGAACAATTTCTACACGTTGTAAACTACAGGTTTCGTTAATTGTCCCTTTTAGCGAAGGTTCCGAAGCTACGAACTACTGTTAACAGACTTTTATTGCATTGGCGATAACAAACAGTATCAACATTTAGACAATAACAATAGTAATTGCTTTTAAATGATGGACTCTGTTTTGTACTATATGCTCATTACGATGATTGAAGCTACTCCGATGTTTAGTTACAGCTACTACGATACTAATTTTATTTACTGCATGGGCACCGTAGTACCCTAACGTTTGCAACAAAATGTTCGCTTTACGAGGATAATTAATTTACTGACCGGACAAGGGTACATACAAGAACTTGGTAAACATGAGAAAATATTTTCTCTCATTCTAGCTGTTCGAGTTTTAAAAGAGCATTCAAAGGTTGCCAACATCAGCACTCTACGCCGCCGAAGTCGTAAGTAAAATTGACCAATTTTATCACAGACAGAATTTTCTTAAAACCTTCATATCTGTTAAAATTCCATTAGCTGAAAAGTGTTTAAACTATAACTTGTGAAAATGCTCTACCTACGTCTTGGATGACAATATAACATTTGCATGATTTTTGAGCGCAGAATGTATTAAACTAAACTGAAGCACAGATTTGGTAGAGCATCTGGTATCCCGTAAAATTGAGTTTAAATGTTGCTCATAATACACACCTAGGTGAGCAAATACCAGAAAACATTTTTAACGATTGTCGAACCATAATAGAATAATTTATTACGAAGAGATGAATTTTTAACCAAATTTATATTTTCTTTCTGGTATGTGTATTAGAAACGAAGCAAGCGATATTTAAAACCAATAACAGTGACAAAACACTGCTTCTCACATGCTCACGCTGTTGTAGCTTGGAAAAAAATGGCGGCGGGAGCTGCTGCTATAGCAGAAGTTGATGCACATGCCCGTCTATATACAGGTGCCCTAGGTATGCCGAGAGAAAACCGGAGAATCATAGTAGGCGACTTCGCCAACGCTTTAAATATCTGAGATGTCACCTTGCAGCAATATATAGAATCCGACAGTAAGGGATTTTTGATAGAATTTAAAAAGAGAACAAAACCTTGCGAAACAGTGGGGAAAATTCATTGAAGTCCAGCCAGGTTACTCGGAAAATGTGTGTTTATATTTTCTGTCATTAGAATAAGTACTGTTTTTATCTGAAACGTGCCTTTACTTTTCATAATCGCTTCGTAGAATAAATGTTCCTGAGCATTATCAAAGAGAAAGTGAATATAACGTCAAGAATTATATTGTACATCACAGTCCCAAGTCTTACTATGAATGCGTTTTTCCTACGGTTGCTCGTAAGTGGGTAAATGTATTTTGATATCAGTGTATTTTTCATCTTATTTATCAGCGGATTTGTTTAATAATATTATACAGTAAAGTAAAAAGTAACAACAATAATTTATTGTTGTTGGTATAATTGTATAGGTTCCCACACCGTCTCATACCAGCGTTTTGTAGTTTTGCTTAGTTTGGTGCTCCTTACTTCACGGTTCTCTCAGTTGAAGATACATCTTCATTCTTCTCAAATTCTAGATATTTATCCTTAATTATGTGAATTTGATGATTCCTCTGTGTTTCTGTCGTTACATATGCCTTCTTTTTACTAATTGTTTTTCGCGCTAAATATTTGAACTTGAACGTGGTTTTTGCGAGTTACCAGATTTATTACTTCAGGATGAACAATGGGATGTAGCCTTTTCCTGTGTAGTACAGTGTTTCAAAACTTATCGGACGTCTACTGTCACTATAATCATTTCATTTTCAAAAATGACTCGTCAACAGGAGTACAGTTTTATTCTTAGAACGAACAGGTCAACTAATTGTGCATTTGAAGAATACCGAAACTGGTTATCACCATTCAATATAGGATGTTAATTACCTTCGCAGAACACGCAGAGCATATAGGTCAAGAGAAAAACGGATCTATCAGTTTTTGTAACGGCATTTCTGAAATTATTCGTGGCACGCATCCTGTGAAACTCGGATGGAGGCTGTATGTCGAATGACGAGAACATAAACTCTGGTGATTCGTACGTAAAATGAGGTTTATGACAACTTTACGCTTATCACGAGCACAGAATCGTACTCAAACGTCAATATTCTACTTCTGCCGTCCTGGAACAGTTTTTAAATTTCTCCCTTGTGCGTTCACAAAATTTACGATACGACCAATTCACCATTTTATTCTTTTGCGGGAAATGTCAGAGAGAAAGCTCGATCTCATCGAAGTAGTGAGGATATTTTGTGCTCAAGATGCGATTCTGTCGTCATATATTGAATACAAGGCGAGGCGTTGAATTAACTTTTTATTGTACATTTATAATTTTTTTTTTCGTGGCCGGTATTCGAACGCAGGATCTCCTGTTTACTAGGCAGACACTTTAAAATGCCCAGCTAACACAGCGCTGCGGATAAGGCTGTCTTAAAGTACATAGCCTGTTTTAATTCTGCCTCAATTTTCCCTTACCAAATACGTATCAAAGTTCCAAGGCTTATCCAATATTGGAATAGCACCCTAGCAATGAAAACAACTGCCTTTTTCCTCAGGCAGACCAAAACCAAATTAATTATTTATTGTTGGTAGTCTTCATATAATTAATAAATGTAATTATTATATGAGTATAATGACAGACTGTCTCTTTTATATATATTCATTTTACCAGCATGGTTTCGAGCAGATGGTGTTCGTCAGCGGTCCTGCAGAGGGTACATTAATTGATATAGAATGCAAATTACATATGCTGTAGCCAGTGGGGTCAGTGGGGTATTTAGGATCGTGGTCTGGGGTGGGGGGGGGTGCTGAGGTCAATCACCGGGCACTGGCTACTATAGCTTACGTTACTGGAATACGTAGGTGACAATTTTTAGCATTTTATGTTTTTGTAATCATTTGATACTTATACTGAAATTGAATTTCTTTATTCCATCATCGAAATTGTTTTAGTCGTTTTATTTGTTTTAGCACGTCTTTATTGCTTCACATCAAGAAAATTGTGTTGTACTGATCAACGATATATCTTTTTTGTTTTGTTTTAAATATCAATGTCTTGGATATCGATATTCGTGTCTCTTTGGATTAATCATCATGCCATCTTATTTATGTCTGTTGTGAAAATATATAATAATATAGCAATAAAGTCTAAAACTAGTGAATTTTATTAGTATGAAATTAATCATATTTACTAGAATATTTGTAATTGTTACCTAAGTATAAATAGGAGTGCAGTGCAGTGCAGTACATTTCTGTGTAAGCTCAAAGTTAGTGCTGTTCACGGTTAGTACGAAGTATTGGAAATATTCGAGAGCTTTCGATAGTAATAATCGACTACTGGAAAAAGAGAAGTTAAAATTATGCAGAAACTGTGAATGTGTGACATATGTATCTGTTACAATCTTCGCTAATAAATTAAGAACTCTTTTGACTATCATTGAAAGTAATGTATGGATTCTCACACGTCCACACTAAACCCATACATGCAAGCTAAGTATATTTAAGTGTAAATTCACTCTACCTAACCTTACAACCAGAATATTGACAGTGGTTATTAACTAAAATACTGCTAGATAATTTATATTTGAACTAGCTTATATGCCCGTGCTTCGCAACGGTTGTTGAAGGAGGGCCTGTGTGTATCATGGCTTTTTAGGGTTACGGATCTCAGTCTGTAAAAATAGAATCCTTGCTGGATCGCTCTGTCATTAAACTCAGTTTTGCTAGCCAAGATGTCAAATGTAAGTCATTGTCCCAAACGATATATCTTCATAAAGACGTCAAATGTAAATAGAAGTCATTGTCCGAAATGATGTATCTTCATAAAGTTTTTGATACAAAAGTCAAACGTGCCAAAATAAGCAAAGCAATGACGTTAAGTATGTAATACACAAAGCGAAATCAGTAACACTATGTTAAACGTTTGTTGGTATTTGTAGACATAAGACTGCTTAATTCTGTCACAGACGTTCGCTTCCTTGTTGTACTACTCCATACTTATTATGCAGCAGCAGTGTTTATTAGTTCTTTGGTGCACTACAGCGCCTCTATCGTTTGTCTGCTGTACTACGAAATCCATACTTCAAGCATAACCTACATCTAAAACAATTTTCATGATTCCAATTTTATGCAACGAAGTTTCCCCATGCAAATCTGTGATGTAGTTTAGGAGATTAGGTATTGCTAATAGATGAACATACAGTTATTGAAAACACTTAAGATTGCGATGTATCTTTTTTCCGTGATCTGATTTTGATGAAAACATGCCTATATGTTGCCCCAATCTTAGCTCATATGTCGTGTAAGAACCGCATGGAAATGTGTCAGTAGTCTTTTTTTTTTTTTTTTTTTTTTTTTTTTTTTTTTTTTTTTTTTTTTAAATATGTTTACGAAACGTGTTAGAAATAAGCATATTATCATGAATGGGATGTAGCTTACATTATACATCAGTTATATTCGCCATTTAAAACATTTATTTCATTATCATTCATATTTCAAGACAATGGGCTGAGGCATGGAAAGCTGAAACATAGTAAGTAATAAGTATTTCCTTAATGAAGTAGCAATATCACTGCAAAAATTATTATTCTTACGGTTGGCTCTCTTTCCGTTAGATGCGCTATTATTGTTCCAACTCTGACACTTAAACTTCCACAGCAGTTGTCTATGTACGTTAGACTGTGATATAAGTATGTAAATACAACGGCAAGGTTTGTATTAGTTTTATATTCATTGCGTTGAACCATATTTCGTAGAACATAGCAACCAAGGAAACGATTTTCAGAAGTATGGTAAATTTGAAAAGTCAAAGAGTAAGTGGTATTTTCAAAGGCTGCTCCGAATTTCAGACGAACACCCGCAGTGCTATCTATTAGTTCTTTGCTGCATTACGCCGTTCTTTCCAAGCATGAAGTACACCTAATACTTCAAATTACGATATATTTTACTTTCCTGATGTGATTTTGATTAAATGAAGCCTGTATGTTGCCCCAGGATATCTCTATTTACCTGTGACACCCCCACGAATGTTCATTTACTACTTTTGGAGATTACTATCTAAAAATAGACACATGCGATTGCTTTCAGATAAATGTTTAAATTGTGATATCTTGCTTTTTCTGATCCGATTTTGTGAAATGAAGCGTTTCTGTAACCGCAAGATACACTCACGTTTCCTGTGAAAACCCCATGAAAATTCATCTATTACTTTTGGAGATGAAAGAGATACATAAACTTTATGGTTGTCGATGAAAAACGTTAAATTGTGATGTTCTTCTCTCCGTGATCCGATTTTTATGAAACTAAGTCTATATGCTATGCCAAGGTATGCTGATGTTACCTGTGAAAACACCATGCGAATTCGCGAAGTAGTTTTGGAGAAGTGATTTCCAATAGATGAACAGACAGACACGACGTAGATCCTGAATCAATCTACGCTCATGTTTCCTGTGTAAACCTCCTGAAAATTCGACCTGTAGTTTTGAAGATAAAAGCGAACAGTAAAAGGCTTACATTTACAGATTTATTATCAGAATAGATATGTTGTACAATTGTAAAACTTTGCAGAAATATATTAATTTGTGTAAGTGCTGTATCTTGGTAAAATCTGTTGCGAATATGGTTAGTAGTAAAGAAGTAATAGATTAAAACGTGATGCTTAATGGAGCGGTTTTCCCGAACGTTACTGTGACACAATTCCGAACGTACATTCAGTTTTAAGTGTGTTTGATGTCTACAAAATTTATTGCGAGTACAATTGGTAGTGTAGAAATAATAAATTGTAACGTTATACGCAGTGCCACAGTTTTGTTCCATGAACAGCGGAAAAGTAGTAAGCGAGAAACATTTTCCCCTTAATTATATTCCTGTGGTTGTCTGAGAGAAAAAGTTTACTAAAGGTTTAAAATTATGTTTAAAGTTTGTTGCAAGTCGCCAAGTACTGTCACTCTCAAATTGTGTATTTCTAAAGTTTCGTCGCATCATGTAGCAGTTTCTTGCTATTCCTATTGTTCATGACGTTATATCTCCTGAACCCTGTGTCGTATGTGGTTCATACTCCTACAGCAATTGTTATCTCACGTAAGGAATATGTGTACTGTTATGACCTCGTCGCCTTTTGTTTAGTACTCGTCCCGGTCTAGTCGTCAGTACAGGTACTGGTGCCGGAATCAATGTTTACTGTAACAACTATTCAGATTAATAATTCAAGTTTTGTTGACTGAATTTTATGATACTCAAGTATAGAACATATGTCGGTTTCTTCTCTCTTCTTGCTTCTCGTGGCGTCGTCCGTATGATACTAGCTGCGCTGTGACCTAGTTACTTCTAAGTTCCTAGCCGCGTTATGCCTAGTACTGTCCTATTTCTGCCGTCGTAGATGCCTAGTAACTGCCCTGAGTTCTCACTAGTAACTGCCTTTGTAGCTCACTAGTAACAGTCGTATTCTTGAATAGTAACTGACGGGCGTTCAGACGTATGTCGGCGTAGATATAGCCGCTTGTAGAGGGCGCGCATCTTCGGTTACTCCCTCCAGGACGCGCGGCGCCTGCTTGCTCTTGGCTTTCGGTCGATCGCTGCCTTCTCCACGATCGTTCTTCTATGTCTGGCGTGTAGCGCTGACTTTACGCCACAACATGTACCAAATGTGGTTGAAATCGGTCCAGTGGCTTATGAGGAAATGTGCAGCATAATCTATTGACGCAGCAGTTTTTCGCGCATCTCATTGTTTATGTCGTGATATCTCCTTACTTATGTGTCATAGGTAATTCTTACCCCTACAGCAATTGTTGCCCGATACTAAGGAAAATGTGTACCACGTTTGGTTGAAATCGGCCCAGTAGTTTAGGAGGAAATGTGGAACATATATACACACACATACAGCCTATTTTATAAGGTGTAAGATCAGAACATGTAAACAATCAACACAGTACGTGTGTACTAATCTGGATCGTTAATTTTTTCACGTTCGTAGGGAAACACCGAGTAGTTGGCCACGCGGCGAAATGTTCTCGCTCGGTGGCCACGCCGGCCGCGGTGGCCGAGGGGACTGAGGCGCTTCAGTCACGGTCTGCACGGCCACTACGGTGGGGGTTCGAATCCCCCTCGGACATGGATATTTGTGCCGTCCTTAGTTGTAGCTAGTTCATAAGTAGTTTGTAAGTTTAGGGACTGATGACCCCGTAGTTAAGCCCTAAAGACTATACAAACATTTTTTTCGGTGGCCACAGCAGGCCGTTCATCCTCCAGCCGAGCACTGCTGAGCATCTCCAACGTTACCGCCACTGTCCGCGCCTTTTCCTACGCCGCCTTCGATTTCCCACTACCAAGGAACGGTCCTGTGCAGGAAAGCTCTGTCATCGACGTATGAAAGTTTCAGTTTTTACAATTTAATCAAGAAAATTAATACTCTCCAGTCTTTGTGCGCTTTAAGTAAGACTGTTAGCATTCGGTGTGTTCAAACAAATGGCGAGGACTTCTGCCGTTGTCAGAGACAAATAGCGGGCAATTGTTTTCCTGTATTTAGTTTCATATATGTGGCATAGTGTCAGCTACATATAATACTTTAGTAAAATATACTAGTGCGTAATTAATAAGATAAAACATATCTCTGTGACAGAGCCAAGTCCATTGGACTAGATCGGTCATCCCTCCTTAGAATGATCATAATGGGTAGTTAGTAAGTATGTGGATCATCGTTTGTATGTCTGCTCCAACAGTCACATAATTGGTCGTCTGCCTACCCCCCCCCTACCACCCCCCTCCAATTGAATTTACAATAGTTACAGCGACCAACATTTCGGAAGCGGTTGGTCAGAGACCATTCTCCCATGCGAAGGTCCATTTCTTGGAGCTCCTTCGAGGGATCTTCTATCCAGATGCTGTTTTGTCCATTACACGAATCCCAAGTTCTTGCCCATTTCGATTTAGGCGAGAAGCTACTCACCTGTAGTTGCACAGTTGTTTTAAGAGGTGGTTTACGTGATTTCGACCGGCTTACCTGTGGTGGAAGGTCTTTCAGGGTAGGAAGCTCAGGAGTGGACAAGATCTTATAATACTCTCTCATTAAGGCTTCCTTCCATCTTAGATCAGGAGGAACGATCTTGTATAACATTGGGAGCCATTGAAGTGGTGTAGCTATCAGAATGCCACTGATCAATCTCAATGTCTCTCATGAGCATTGTTGAGCCAGACAGGAGGACAGTATTCAGCTGCAGAGTAAACTTGGGACAAAGCTGTTGTACGCAAAACCTTAGCACTGACTCCTCAAGATGATCGTGCTAAGTGCTGCAATATGTTATTCCTACTTTTAACTTTGTCTGATGTTCTTTGAAGGTGGAACTTAAAAGTGAGAGATCTTTCCAAGCCCTAGGTATTTTGGATGTTCACTATGTTCAAGTTGAACAACATCAAACGAGATGTTAAGTTTATAGTCAGCCATCCCATTGTTGAGATGGAAACAAGCTACTTCCGTTTTATTTGGGTTTGGCTTTAGTTTCCACATTGCGAAGTAATTTCTTAAGAGAGTTACAGATATTAAGGTAGTTTCCGTCACATGGATGTCTCTCTGTTGTGACGCTATGGCAATATCATCGGCATAAATGAAATTTCTAGATTGCGTAGCTGGAATATCAGCGGTGAAAACATTGGGAGCAAGAACATAACCCTGGGGGAGGCTATCGTGAAGCTTTCTAAACCCACTTTCCGTGTTGCCGAGAAAGATCTTGATCAGAAGACGGTTGGCATTAAGTTCAGAAGTCACAATAAAATAGGACAAGGAATGAGATTGTAAGGCTTCACTTAGAGGCCCTTCTTCCAGACGGTATCATAACCTGCTGAGAGATCCAGAAAGGCAACGGAAGTGGAGCTGTACAATAAAAATGGAACTGATTTGTTTTTGATTTCCCTCCACAGTGGTACTAGTTCATATAATAACTAGCTCTGACGATGATGAGAAGACGCGGTGGAGTAGCCGAGCAGTCTAAGGCGACTCGCTGAGGAGCTCTCGGTTGATCGCCGTCGGAGGTTCGAGTCCTCACTGGGGCATGGGTGTGTTTGTTGTCCTTAGGTTAGTTTACCGCAGTTTAAGTAGTTTGTAAGCTACGGACTGATGACCACGTAGTTTGGTCCGATAGATCTACAAAAATTTGAACATTTCGATTTGATGATGAGAGTACTGCCGGCTGAGATAAAAGAAATTATTTAGAGAGTTAAGGAAAAGGAAAGCTCGAATATAATGGGATACTATAATTTAGGAAAAGGAAAAGGGAGAGAAGGAAACGTACTTGTTGAATGTGCTGTGGTTAAAAACACTGAAAGTGTAAGTCGTCTGATAGAGTTGAACAGAAGACATCTTAATCATTATAAACACTTAGTCTAAGAATCATGAAATAAGGTTGAATCCAAGGAACAGACTGGGATACACTAAAAATTTCTGATTGATTTTATAGTCTTCTTCTTTCAGTTAATCTGTACACAAGGAGGTATCAACTGCACATCGTCTTTGTCTCCCTGTGCTGGGCAGTCTCCTTCATTTTATTGTAACTTCTTTCTTTTGCTTTCATCACATGTGTTCTTCCTCTCCCTCTTTTTCCTTCTACTTTTCCCTCCGTTATCCTCTGCAGTACAGTTCTAGCGTAGTATATGTCTCACACTAGACTTTTCCTCTGCTGTATCATTCCCACGAAGATCCTTTCCTCTCTTACCCTACTCAACATCTCCTCAGTTCTCATTCTCTCGAGTCATTCCAGTTTCTCCACTATTATCCTGTCTGTCCGCGTTTCATCTCTGGTCTATCTTCCTTTTCTAAATCCGAACAGATCATCTCCTAGATTCTCCTCTAGCCGTGCTGGAATGCTCGAACGACATGTTAGGGACTGCGAGGCAACTGCTACTGGAGTTTCGAGTCCTCCCTCGAGCATGGGTATGTTTGTTGTGATTAGATTACTTTAACTAGTTGTTAGCCTAGGAACTGGTGACCACATTAGTTTGGTTCCATATATTTACAAACATTTGAACATTTGCTTCTCCTCCATTTTCCTGTCTATTCTTCTCGGCCCTAATCTAGTCACAGCTTTGGTAACAGTGCATATAAAATGAATTGTTCTATTCAGTCATTCCACTGCTTCACTTATCTTTAGGAGTTCTTCAGGCCAGATATCTGTCTAGTATATATTCTGTTGATAAGTTTTTCAATTCTGGTTATAGCCCCATTCCGTAAGGCCTCCAATGCTCCAGGCAGTATTTGATCACAGCCCGTTGCTTTACTTTCCTTGAGATTATAGATCGACTTCTCCACCTACCATTTTTCTATTATTTATCACCATTGATCTTCATCGCATTCCTGTACCGTTTGTAAAATCAATCCTTGACTAGTTGCATTGCAAATATCTTTTGTCTTTATTCTTTGTTAGTTTTCCCTCCTTGTTTAGCATTTCTTGCTTGTTACTTTTTCTCGGTTTTTCTTGTCATTTGCTTTGCATTCTGTTCATTTAATCTACATTTCGCTGCCTTTCCAACTGTTCTATTTCCTTTCATCGTTTTTTTCCTCGTGTCCCCTCTTTATTTGTAAATAGACCTCCTCAATTTGTTGTTCAGTTTTCTATATTGTCGATTTCCTTCTTCAGAAGAGTTATATTTCCTTTTTCTCCATCTATTTTTTCTGGTACATTCAGTGTGATCCAGTACTTCTTATTCCTTATTTTCAAATTATTTCTGTATCTGCAGAGAATATATTTACCCTTATGTCTACCTTGCGGTTTAAAATCTGGTGAAGAGGAAATGTGTAAAAAAGAAAGCTTATGGAACATAGATATATTTAAGGAGATGGTTGGATGGTTGGATGATGTAGAGGGAGCATTGAGTAACGGCTCACGGAAATACGAGAATGTAATACATTAGCAGAAGAATGAGTAGCCTTGAGAGATGAAATGATGAACGCGGCAGAGGAACATACTGATAGAAGCATAAGGCTTAGTAGAAATCCTTCGATAACACAGGAGAATACTGAACGTAATTGATGAAAGAAAGAAATAAATGCAAGTAATGAACAGGCAAAAGAAGTATATTCAGCTAAAAGTGATTTGAAAATAATTGCTTATTGCATAAGCAAGAATGACTAGAGGACAAATGCAAGTCCTTAGAACAGGAACAAATATGAAATAAAAGAGCGCTGAGAGAGATCACGGTACTAATCGAGTAAGGGAAACCTGACAGGCTGAAGCAATATATTAAAGGGTTCTACAAGACTCTGAGGTCGCTGTTTTATACAGAGACGTAGATGAAGATGATTTAGGAGATACAATACTGCGAGAAGAATCTGACAGAGCATTGTCAAACTTTAGTCTGAACAAGGTCCCTGGAGTAGATGACATTCCATCTGAAATGCTGATACTCTTGGGAGAGGGACCCAGGACTAAGCCATTTCACTGGTTCACAAAAGTATGAGAAATGTGAAATACCCTCACACTATAAGACGAAAAGAATAATTCCAATTTCAAAGAAACCAAGTACTGAATAATGTGAAAATTACAGATCTACCATTTTATTAAGTCATAGTTGCAAAATTCTAAGAGGAATAATACGAGACGAATGAAAAAACTAGTAACTTCCGACGTCTGGGATGCTTAGTTATGATTTAGATGAAATGTGGGAACACGTCTGATAATATTCACCTTACGAGCGATCTTAGAACTTAGGTTACGGAAAGGTAAACATCGTTTGTCAGCTTTGTAGATTTAGAAGATACTTTAGACGATGTTGAAGGGAAAGGAACGAAAACTTACAAAATCCGTATAGCAGTTTCTGCAGTCGAAGCTCATGAAAGAGGTGGGAAGGGGGGGGGGGGGTGAAGGCGCACCGGTGTTTGGAATGGGAGTAAGAGCTGTAGCTTTTCGTCAATGCTATTCAGTCTGTACACTAAGCAAACCGTAAAGAAAAACAATGAAAAATTGGGAAACAGAATTAAGATTCAAGGTACTAATTAATAATACTCTTACGGTTTGCTTATGAGATTGTAATCGTATTTGCACTATAAATTTATGTTTCAGTTTAAGAGTTAATGGAGAAAATCTTCCTGTCATTAACTGCTATCTGATTTGTAGAGTGATCACAGGGATTGCAGTGTTAACCTATCAAGTTCTTCTGCTATACAAGTCTGTGTTAAATCAGTAATGTTAACGGGGTACTGTCTCCGAGTATAATTGTTCCTTGATGAGATTTCTCATAAATAATACATCCCTTTTTCCAACAAACAACTCAGTTCATACATACGGTACTAGGAACTATACCTATCTATACAAGAGCCTAAAAACACTTCCTACATTTCAAAAATGGGTCCACTAACCATTTTCAATAGTTCGGCAGCAACCATAAAAATTTTAGTTACAAATGAAAATCAGTTTTTGAGGAGCCTAAATGACTTACTAGTGACCAATTCCTACTCCATTAACGAATTTACTAATGTCCAACACTGTTTACTTCCGTGACGAACTTGAGAAGAACCAAATTATATAGTGCATGTATTCAAACTATTAGTATTATTATTTCTGCCTCTTACAAAATTATACATTGACATGTTTCACATCCACGAGGATCTCATTATTACACACCTATGGAAAGAACAGCTAACGTAATGTAATTGTACCCTGGCTTACACTCACACTTTAGTAGGTTTTACTTTTATGGTATCAAAGTCATCAGGGCGCCAAATATTTTATTTTTATTGCCCTATTTCTCTGTACATTATTTCAACTGGAATTAATCTTCATTGTATTTACGAAATGAGTGCTTCTATTTCGTCGAGATATTTGACTTTGAACTTGATGAATACCAGGTGTTACTAAATACAAAGACAAAACCAATATCGTTGTTACAAGACAAAGAAAACATTGTAACACACCACGATGTCCAAAACTCCGGTTTTTAATGGTATTAAGGAGGTTTTCAGCGTGATTGAGAATAATAAAGTGTTTAGGTTGTGGAAATAGAATCCGCTACCAGCCACAAGTATTGGTGGTTTATTAAAACACTGCCGGTTTCGGGCTTCTGCCCTCTTCAGGTGTTTACATTCAGTGTTTTTGAATATAAGTAGGGTATCCAGTTCGTGTTCGTACATTTCTCATGGATACCCTACTTATATTCAACAACGCTGAATGTAAACACCTGAAGATGGGCACAAGCCCGAAACCGGTAGTGTTTTAATAGACCACCAATATTTGTGACTGGTAGCGGATTCTATTTCCACAACCTATAAGGAACAGTCACGGAGTTCTTCAACATCCATAATGGATAAAATTCACTTAATACAGTGTTTATTTTTAATTGGTTGTATAGTTCAAAATGGATACCATTAACCTCAGATTAGATACGATGTTATTTAATGGGAAATTCGTAGCGCTTTTAGCTTCTCTGCGGCTGCTGCATTACATCTTGCAAGCGATTCGGTCTCCGTGACAACAGAGCTAGAATAAAGCCGGCTATCACATAGCCCAAGAGAAAGAAGTGTAAGCGTCTCGCCTCTCTGGCCTACTGTAGCGCCCCATTCCAATAATGAAGCTTTCATGCAGGCATTAGAGCCTTCAGCTGTTTACCGACTCGGAGTCGAATCCTTTGACATCCTAACATATTAAGTATCTCAGACTAAGATTTTATGTAACGAAGTTAGACGAAACGTGTCTGCTGTACTTCTGCATAATTACATGTCTCGCACTTTTACATGACCCCTCTGTGACGGAGGAAGTCGCCTGAGTTCGTGTGTCTACGAAATGTTTATGCTCTACGCCAACCTTTCCTACGTAACAGCATTATGTAAATGTTCAAATGTTTGTTAAGCTTAAGGGACTTAATTGCGTGGTCATCAGTCTCTAAACTTACGAACTACTTATGAACTATCCTATACTAAAGATGACACAAACATGAATGCCCGACGGGGGATTCGAACCCCCGACCGAAGCGGCCGAAGCGGCCGAAGCGGCCGAAGCGGCGCGCCGCAGCATTATGCACCGTAGCCACTGTCAATGTATTGTTGATTCGTGCATGGTACTAATTGTAGACTTCCACCTTGTTGTTTACTAAAATAACTCCACTTACCCCGACGACTCCTTATAGAAAAAGAAAGGATGTCATTGAAAGTGGCGAGAGTAATGTAATTCTGATTGTTATTCAGTGTTAGACAGTAAAAAGGGGCAGAAGCGTTGCTAACACCCGCTTAGTTTGTCCCTTAAGAATGTTGATATTTCGAAGATATAAGTTCCAGTTTTTGATTACTCAAACATGAAAGTGATTCTTAATTTCATGTTCCTTCTGTGACGCTTTAACTTCTTACGTGTTGTTTCTGTAAATGCTGTAAGGTGTAAGCTGTAGGCCGTAAGCTGTCTGCACTGGGAGAAAGAGACAGGGCTTCTTCTGACAGCCAATGCCTACGAGATAAATGCAAGCTTGTGGTCCCAACATTCTCTACTAGAGGGGCCACGTAAAAATGAGTGATCTGTACCTGACATTGCTGAAAGGAGGCGATCTGATTAAATTTAACAGCAACTCCCAAAATGAACGTGGGTGCCCGCTAATGGTAAATAATCCTGTCCAAAAAATGGTGACTTAGATAATCGAAAAGCGTCATCAGTAAATAATTTGGTTTAAAACCGCTATCTTGGTTACATTTCCTTCTGGATCCTCTTGTTAAACTCCTCTATAAGATGCTCATGATCAATGCTCACGCTAAGAGTTTTCATCAACATGTAGTTGGTTCAGTTTATTTTATATTCCATATTGTCTACGTTAGTTTGGACAGTGAATGTTTGAATTTCCTGTGTAATGCCAAACATGTTACGTTGGTTTCTGAATGCATTAAATGAAGGATTACAAGGTTGTGCCGTTGAAGAACAATAGTGATATCTACGACATATAAAACTGAATTGCTAAAAATCAGAAATGGAATTACTGATGTGAATAACTTACTTTTCCCGTTCCACTTTAAAACAGGGATGGTTGGGAAAAATAGGGAAAAAGCTCATAAAAATCGAAGTTATCAATATTGTGGTGCCATCGGCACTTACCATTAGATTCGTATTTTATACTGTGCCATACCATTCATCAAACTGCTATAAAATTGTGCACACAAAACCTTCGAAACAAGTGAAAAGTCAGTGAATAAGTATTTCTGATGGTGCAGGGCGGAGGGTACTGTACAACAGATTTTAACACCAATGTGAACTTTTATTCCGATCTTGATGAAATTTTGCACACTTCACCTTCAGAACAAGATTCGTACAGTACATGCTGGAAGGTACTTTCTCCTAGACGTCGACATCGTATGATCTATCCCCATGAAATACGGCAGATGTATGTCATCTTTCATGTATAAGGGAGGGAGGAGGTAACAGAGAGACAGGGAGAAAATATGGACAAACAAAGGATGGAGGAGTACACGAACTTACTGAATATTGGGATGAATAACTACCTGAGGGCACGTCTACCTGCAACCTGAAAATCAATTATTGTGTCCACCTAAGCAGTTTTCTCGCTTCGTGTAAACGTAGTTAATCGGTCTTCCGCCAGTGGTCAGGATTTACCGACTATCTAAACCTAGGGACAATTGAGAGAATTATATGATCCAAGTATATTGTTGTGCGTACCGTTCTGACGGGGGTCTCATAATTCAGATATTTATATAGATATTCTAAAACATTTTTCTACCTACTACTAATTATATGTTAAACTTACAAATCATTGTTTAATCATTGGAGATCCTAAGTTTGTAGTAGCTATCGTAAGCACTAAATATACTAGAATTTATCGTTACATTGAGATTCCGTATGACATTTATTGAACCAAAGTTTCACTTCACTGGCTGACGGCAAAACTACTCCAAAAATCATTGATCCTAACTAACTGTAAGTATCAATAATTTGTAGTCTCGCTGACAGAGTATTTATAGCATGGGAAACAATGATTTTAGAATAATGATAGCATACGTGATTCGTATTGCAACTAACAGTGAAAGCTTGATGGAGTAAATAATTTTATATTTCAAATCTTAAAAATACATAATTTACATGTAAACAACAGTAGATATTTGCAATAAAAAATTCCAGCATACGAAAATGTCATATGCTAAAAATTATATGTAGTATGGTTTTATAGTCCCTTGGGCCTGCTGCGTTATAAATGTCCTTTAATGAAATTATGTAGAATAAATCCCAAACGCTGCTATTTATTTTATTTATTTTTGCTATAGGCCTATTTCGGAAATACTTCCACACCAGGTATCTTATCGCCGGTCTGTCTATGATTTTCTCAATAAAGCCAACAACAAACTAACTGTTGTCAACGCATTGGGATTGCTTTGTTAACAAAACAAGACACAGACCGGCGATAAGAAACCTGATGATGGAAGTATTTCCGGAATAGGCCTATAGCATAAAAAAAGCAGCGTTTGGGATTTATTTTACATAATATCAGTATTATTTTAATTAACTTTTTAATGAGCGAAAGAAGTGAGATGCTAACATTATCACAGAATTATAATGAAGGAAGCTATTTTTCTTTGTGACGATGGGTTTTAATGAGAATAACTTGTTTATGCAAATACGGTCAGGTAGGTTGCAAATTTCAATATTTATTAATTAGTGATTATTCCAAACTAAAGTGTTTTCAGATAATTTCTTATTTTTATAATTTACCTGCCGCGGCGGATTAGCCGTGCGCACTGGGGCGTCGTGCTGCGGTGCACGCGGCCGTTCGCCGCCCCACACGGGCATGGGTTTATGTGTTGTCCTGAGGTTAGTTTACCTTAATTTAAGTAGTTTGTAAGCTACGGACTAATAACCACGCAGTTCAGTGCATTAGATTTACAAACATTATAATTTCTAGTGAGTAGATGTTCTTGAAACGTAGCAGACAAATTTTTTTATGGTTTAAAATAATTGCGAAACTTCTATAATGAATAAGAATTGCCTATTTTGATGTAAACAATGTAGTTTTTAATCTCATATTTGAAACTCATAAAATGAGTTATTAAGGTAACGTCGCCTGTTAGAGGTGCATAAAGAAACCTATATATCAAACAATGAATTGCAAATAGTAACTTAAACTGTCGTATCTACAGCTGAAGGAGATGTTTCGAGCTTATAAATAAGACCTAGTCTGTTCTGTTATAGTGAGCTGGGTCAGAAACGGAAGCTACAGAGGCTATTTACACGTTCCAGACGAGTGTTGATCCAAGTGATTTATTTAATTCGGCATTGCAAGCAGTGTGCAGGAATTCATTTCCGTTTGTGATGTTCGCATTTATTTCATGTAGACGATAGTATAGACCATCAGGCAGCATCTGTCTAAAACTGTTCAAATGTTTGTTAAGCTTATGGGACTTAACTACGGGGTCATCAGTCCCTAAACTTACAAACTACTTATCAACTACTTACAACTAAGGACGGCACAAATATCCATGCCCGAGGGGGGATTCGAACCCCCGACCGCAGTGGCCGTGCTGACCGTGACTGGAGCGCCTCAGTCACCTCGGCCACCGCGGCCGGCCCATCTGTCTGTCCTCCTGCTCGTGAGCCTATCACAGCGCAACATTGGTGGGAAATGGCAAAAATGTGTTATTACTTGTCAGCAGAGCAATGTTGGCAGTCGGGATTTGAGGTTAAACTTCTGAACCGGGATGGATATTGTGCTGTTTGTCCCTGTGGATGAAAATGCTACATATGCCAGGCCTACATCAATTTCTTTGTGAGTAAGTGTAAGAATAACTTTCATGAAACTTACAATAAATAAGGTACTATGCCCTTTCCGTCGCAGAATCGGTTAAAGGTGTATATGAAAAACAAACCAAATAAATATAGAATAAAACTGTATGCTCTGTGAGATTCAGTAACCAGATTTATGTGAAATTGTCGACAGATTCATCCTATACAAAGAGAATGTGGAAGAAGATATAGCTACGAGCCTTTATGAGCCTAGTAGGGAAGAAACTAGCTAGAAAGGAAGGAGACATTTCTGTGCAAGAACCAATCATATGCATTAAAAGAAAAGTTTGCACCAGTGGCGAATGCATAATTTGTGGCTTGAGAGGGGGAGAGAGGGGGGGGGTGATGGTCGTTGGAGGGGCTGAGCTCATATAAATTTGTTGGCAACGTGCCTCAAACTGAAGTCTTGAAACAAAGCTTGTAGGATGACACGATCCAAGCTTGGTTATGCCGTTTACAGAAGAGCAATAAAAATGAAGAGCTCATATTAGAAGGATCTCCTCTTGTTCTAGGGGGAGGAGTTACAGCTCCTTATACCTGCTCCCCCCCCCCTCCTCCCGCCCACGCCATCAGGATCACCTATGGTTGCCGCAGCATTTTCCAGAAAAAGTACCAGGTAATGCTAATAAGGTGAATAATACTAGATAATGTAAGGTCTTTTCAGACAGAAAGGCAAAATTGTGACTGGGAAGTGCATATGGTAGGAAAGTAGATGCTGCAAGGACTACAAAGTCGGTCTTTACGTCGTTCCTGGATTAGTACATCAAAATTCAGTACATGTAGATCATAAAAAAACCTGAGCTGCGCTCCTGCGCATACCTATTATCAGAGCTCGGCGAACTATTTTTATGTGTGTAGAATGTGTAATTATTGTATCGCGCTTCAGAGAGCTCAGGTAAAACATTTCTTCCTCATGGTTCTTTTGTCTCCTACTTTTTCCACCCGTTTAAATTGTATATTGTCAAATATAATCACATTGGTGTAACATATTTACTTACCCCTTTTTAATGATGTAAGACATGTGCCTACTACATTGCTCCACTTTTTATTTTAAAGTTCCGATAAATATCTGAATTCACACCCAAAAGCAGCTGAAAAGTGTTAAAGTGTTAATCACCATGAATTCCTAGAAGTACATAAGAATTGCAAGGCACTATACGCATAAAACACTTGTCACTGTGATTATTAAAGTGTGTTGCTAAATAATGATATAGCAGATTTATACAAGTACTTTAGTATCACCTCCAGACGTGTAAAGTCGTTAGAATCCTACAGAGCTTTCGGCCAAGCTCTCCTTCGCTATTTTCAGGCCGTAAATGACTGCTGCATCGTCTTTGATTAGCCGTAATATAGCTGCGGTGATGGGTGTGACGTCACTGGGACTCGCTTCCAGGCAAACGAGAAAGGCCCCAACGCGCACATCATGTCACGTAAGCAAGGTAGTCCTGAGCTGGGGTGATCGCTAGCTGAGTGGCTGGTCGCTATGACGCAGTGGGCTGTGCCCCACCGGCCGGACAATCAGCTAGCAATCACGCCAGCTCAGGACTACCTTGCTTACGTGACGTAACATGCGCGCCGGTGCCTGTCTTTCTCGTTGGCCTCGGGCTTCCTTCTTTGTCCTGTGTCCGCCGCATCCGCTTCTACCTAGCTGTGGCTGTGGCTAGGTGTACTGAGCACCAACCACACCTCCTTAATAATGGTGTTTTCCCATACTTTAATTTAAATTAATCCTTTATAACACTATCCACATATCCTTTCCTTTCAGCAGTGACAGATGTTTCGTCGCAACGGCGGGGCAGCCCGAGCGCATTGATGCGCTATGTTCCGGTGCGCGAGCCCGTTCACCATCGGGGCTTCTAATCCCCCCCCCCCCTCGTGCATGGAAGTTTGTGCTGACTTAAGTATAAGTTAGTTCATAAGTAGTTTGTAAGGTTAGGGACTCATGACCCCGCGGTTAAGTCCCATAAACTTTACAAACATTTCATTTGTTGTTTCATTGAATCAAATCCGGCGTCAATGTTCTAAGGAATGTTCTACCACGGCTGATTTTTCCATGCAGCGAAGATGTAAGTACATCTCGTGTTCCAGCATTGTTCCACAGAGCGTACAGTTCGTCCATTAGCAGCCACAGGCACAATTATCAGCCAGCAGTCACAAATTGTACGCCACCCTCTCAGGATGTAAAGACTACCATATATGGAGAGGCAACTAGTGACGTCACAGCCAGTAGCGCGGCTATATAACTGCTAGGTAACGAGGATGCATCAGTCGTTTACCACTTGAAAATGGCCAAGGAGAGCTTTGGGATTATAAACACATGACCCGGTTGGTGACCCGAGAAGTATTTGTCATTAACATCGCTGCAAGACGATGTACTCATACTTTTTAGTATGTCTTAATATATATAAAATTAAGGTGTTTGTGCCTATATCTTACTCTGCAGCCAATACTACACATTGCAAACGAATAGTATTTGTATGTGGTAGTAGGTATCAGTCTCGTATTGTGACTATGCTGGTTAGATGGTTGACAACGTTAAGGGGGGGTAGAAGATATGGGAGTTAAAAGTTACCGGCTTATATAAAATTCTACGTTTAGGTGTCAATGTTTTGCTCTTCAACTACACAATGGAGACGAAAGACCTTTCTGTCTTGTTGTAGTACAAAGTCTCCTGTTGTACACTATAGCAGTTTCGTGTCGATAGCTATAAGAAGGTGGAAAATGTAGTGCTTGAAAGTCGTCAGCTCATATAAAATTCGGACTGATGACCAGCGATGACTTTTGAGACTATAAAACCAAAGTGGTTATATACAGTGAAACGTGATGCACACTCCTCAGTTATTTTTTACAACAAGCGTACGAATAAGGAAAAATAAGTGCAAAGTGCAGTTTGTAAAACAAAACTACCAAAAAAGATGTGAAAGCGTAAGAAAGAAATTTCGCGTTCTCGTTTCTAAAAGACAGGAAACGGCGCTGAAAAGTTAATCTTCAGACGATAGAAACTTGAAATTACTAGATTTTGTTTATTCTACACTTTAGGCATCAGAGATTTTTCGATATTCATGTCCTAAAGGGGGTGAAATAGGGGATGAATGGTTATTTGAAAATACGTTGCTATTCAAGCAATTTTGAAGCAAGAAATACAAACCTTCGGATTTAGATTTTTGATTGGAATTTGAAAAACGCGTGTTTCGATAATTTTGGAAATTCAACCATTAAGCGGGTGAAATAAGGGGACAATCTTTTAAGGGTGCTACGAAGACTATTTTGATGTTAGAAATGTGAAATTTTTGATTTGTAACCATGCTTACAATTTAAAAAGACCTGTTTCGGGATCAGTGGTAGTCCTGAGCTGGACTATCAAAATTCTTGATTAGGAAAGTATTTTTAAAGCTAAATCTATGAAAATTTATATCTCGAAGTAAAAACAACCAATGCAGTCCGTCCAGTCTACTCGTGTGAAGCAGCCGGAATTAAGCTAGTTATAAATAAAAATATCCATGAAACTTCCTGGCAGATTAAAATTGTGTGCCGGAACCGGGACTCGAACCTGGGACCTTTGCCTTTTGCGGGCAAGTGCACACTCCGCTGCAGAGTGAAAGTTTCAGTCTGGAAACATCCCTTAGGCTGTGGCTAAGCTATGTCTCCACCATATCCTTTCTTCCAGGAGTGCTAGTCTTGCATGGTTCGCAGGAGAGCTTCTGTGAAGTTTGGAAAGTAGGAGGCGAGGTACTGGCCGAAGTAAAGTTGTGAGGCGGCATCGTGAGTCTTGTCGGGATAGCACAGTCGGTAGTGCACTTGCCCGCGAAAGGCAAAGGTCCCAGGTTCGAGTCCCGGTTCCGGCACACAATTTTAATCTGCCAGCAAGTTTCATATCAGCGCGCACTCCGCTGCAGAGTGAATGTTTCATTTTAAAAATATCCTTGTTGCTTGCAGTGGCCATTTTGAGCAGCAGCTGAATTGTATTTCACTGTAATGTTTTTAAAAGAAACTCCTTTTGCTACTGCGAATGGTTTTACTTTTATAAGTCACACATACGCGTTTCGCCTTTGTGTCAAGGCATCATCAGTGGGTGTCCTGAAATATTTACATGTTTCTGTTTACACATAAAGGTTAGGTTTCTTACATATGTACAAAACATTTCGTTTATTATTTAAAACAGTTCGTTGTTTGCTATAAAATGGTGTACTTACAGCACTTGCTACTCCACGTCAGTCTCTTTCTGGCAACCAGGTCGAAAGGTTACACTGTTTTCTGGAACACATTGCAGTTTTCTGGTTCCACTGTCACCTGCTGCCATACTGTGTCCACTGTTGTTTGTTTTGTACAGCTGCCAACGTTAGCTTCTTTTAAATTCAGCTGTTTCATTGAAAGTGCGTTGAAGGTATCTTTGTGCGTGTGTATGTGTATGTGTGTGTGTGTGTGTGTGTGTGTGTGTGTGTGTGTGCATATGAGTGTTTGTAATTTTTTTTAAATCTCTGTTTGTGTATGTGTGTGTGTGGTGGCGGGGGTTTGTGATTATATGTTGGGATTTGTGTCTACCATATGGTCAATCAGTAAGAACAATGTTTGATTGGTTAGGTTTATTTGGTCAGTTTGTAGGATCTTTTTCTCAGCTTTTGTTTTATATATGTGACAATTTTCTTGTAATGTTAGGAGATGTTTTTCATTATTTATTCTAATTACTTTCATGTCTTTTTCTATTTTCAGATGTTCTGCAAATGTGGAGTGGTTTGTTCCATATTTCCATGCCCTGATGTGTTCCTTGTATCGGGTATGACTTATAAAAGTAAAACCATTCGCAGTAGCAAAAGGCGTTTCCTTTAAAAACATTACAGTGAAAAATATTCTCTAATAGTGGTTACATAAATAACAAATATTTAAACAATCAATGCCTATACTTCACCACCCAAAAATTAAAAAACAAGAAACTCCGCTGCGACCTGACGATAGGTTCCAGTATTGCGATAGAGGTGGAGACAGTCTATATATTTATATATCTGCATCGGGGCTACGGCAGCTGGAAGAATAATATATAAACGGCGTCGCAGGGTGAACAGATCTGGCGTGGCCATAAAATATGGAATAGCTTTGGATATTCGAGGCAGGCAATAAAAGCGAACTGGCTCTATACCGCAAACCGCAGAGCGGAGGGGGCTTTGTGGTGGATGGAGGACAGGCAGTACACAACACACTGGATGGAGGACAGGCAGTACAGAACACACGACGCGCGCTTACAGGCGCGTATGCGGTGCCCTGATATATACCTGAGCTATCGACCATCCGAAGCGACGTTTCCTTTCATCTCGTCATACCAGCGTCCTCAGGAATGTCCGATATTCTGCAGCGATACACCATTGAATGTTTCGGAGAAAGGATGTAAATACCGATCTTTTTATTACGGTTCCCGATAATGTTGTTTTAAATATAGCCTTTCCAGAGTATTGGTCTCTGAAATAATGCGTGGCATCATGATTTTCAAATAACATTCTCAGTAATATAACAACCAAACTTTTCGGCGTAGTATCTTCGTAATATATCTATCTACGTAAGAAATAATACGTAAATCCGGCCAAGTTACTCTGGGTCTTACTCTGATATGAAATGGAAGGGAAAGTAATAAAAGAATTCTTTCGAACATAGACTCACCGAGAAAAGAAACAAATCGAATCCATTTGTACCCTGATTTGCGTTTCTGGATTTTAGTTAATTAAAGGGAAGTTAGAAAAGTATGTTCCTCCGAAATTTCAAAAACATTTTGTTTGTCCAGTTTCATAAAAAATAAATATGTGACATGATTTACAGACTACGGAGCACGCGACATACAAGCTAAGTCAATAGTTACAATACACGCCTTTAATTCAAAAACTCTGCAAGAACAGGAGATCTGCATGTTGATGTTGTGGTCTATCTTTCACGTTATTAACCAAGCCCCTACCACGGCGTAGTTCGTGAACTGATGGTCGCCATTTACAGGGACGAAACCAGTCCGCGAAAACTGAGTTTGGTATATAATGATACCACGTCAAAACTAACCAACACATCCGTACTATTAAGCCTGATGTTATTAAGCCTCTGAATGAAATCTATAGAATTACGAATATGGTTACTACATTTTCCCTCTAATGGTTTTAATAGTGAAGCCAAATACTTGGCAGAAAGGTACGTTGGTGAACCAATAGTGCTGGTTATTGGACGCATTGGTAGATCCTCTAGACGCTCATTTTTATCTAATTTATGGACTTTAGGAAGCCCATAAAATCTCGGTGGTACTGCCCGTCGCACTTTTAAACTTCTTATAACTTCCTTATCCAGCGATGAAGCGTTTAGTAAGGATGTAGTCCTTATTGTCACCTTGCTAATAGAGTCTTTGTTGATATTCCGTTATGCGCCAGAACTTAGTAATTCAAACATCTTTTCATTATAAGCTTCCTGAGGCAGCAGGACGGTAGCATTGCCTTTGTCAGCACGTAGAACAACGGTATCAGATGCAGTAGGCCAATTTCGTCATTGTAACCATCATCAGGCTATCTCCATATTGCATTGTGGAGGGATAATTTTATTACAATTACTGCATTTAATTGCAGTCTAAATGTCCTTTAGATGTTATTTATATTATTTAATGCTTGTCAGGTTATTAATTTATTATTGATATTCTGACAGGGTATGTCAAACATAACTATCAGAATAGCTGTGCCAGAATGCAGTGCCAAAATAGGCCTATTGCTGTATTTACAAGCATTAAATAATATCTTCCAAGTAAAGCAGTATTTCGATATTATTTGTAATAATGATATGTCCTTAAAAGACATACAAAATGCTTCAGGCCCAAATTCCTAAATATGTTCATTTCTGATTTAGACCAGTTGAAAAGACTATATTATTACAATCAAATGAAAGAATGATTCTTGAGGTGTCGCAGGCCATCTTGCATTGTTAATTATATACAAATAAGTGCATAAAAGCAATTAACTTTCCAACAATTAAAGTTTAATATAGAAAGATAAGAATCTCACAAAGAGATGGGAAGTAAATAACAACGAGGAAACGGTAACTGCTATTACAATCAGCTATCCACGCAACTAACTTCAAAGACAAATATATGTGAAACACAAATGATGAGAGGTCGCTCTTGTTCATAGCAATCTGAGTCGTCTGTAATTTTTCATAATACTTGCGAAAAATGATTAAAATCTTACGACCAGCGTTCTACAAAGATAATAATTATCTTCTGAAGTAGTCAGTAGCATAGATAAGTGTGTTACAGCGATCTCTATACGAGCTGAACATGTAGCGCGCCTACACGTTCATATGTTTTGCAAACGATTTCACATTACCGGCCATTTTTTAATTGCCCAAACCTATTTCTATCATCACTTACTGCGTGAAAAGAATTACTTGCTTACCTCTTGATTTGAAATTTATATCACTAAGCGAAATAACTTGCTGATATCAGAGCAGAATTGAAACAAAATTCTTATAATTTTCGTGTGATGCTTAATCGCATCATCCTTTCTGAAGGCATTTATATGGAGTGTTGCCTTGTTTGGGAGTGAAACATGGACGATAAACAGTGCGGACAGGAAGAGGATTGAGGCTTTTGAAATGTGGTGCTACAGAAGAATGCTGAAGATTAGGTGGGTGGATCACGTAACTAATGAGGAGGTACTGAACAGAATTTTGGAGAAAAGAAATTTCTGGCGTACGTTGACTAAAAGAAGGGATAGATTGGTAGGGCACATTCTTAGACATCAAGGAATGGTGAATTTAGCGTTGGAGGGAAGTGTGTGGGGTGAAAACCGCAGAGGAAGAGCAAGAGATGGATACAGTAAGCAGATTCAGACAGATGTAGGTTGCCGTTCTTATGTGGAGATGAAGAGGCTTGCTCAGAATAGGGTATTGTGGAGAGTTGCATCAAACCAGACTCCGGACTAAAGACCACAACAACGCTTCATCACACCCATATTTGAATTTGGCAAGAGTTAAAATATGATATATGGCTGGGACCCTGTGACAAGAAGTTCAACGTCCAGGTAGTATAGAGATTAATTGTAATTATCGTGTAAACTACGTTTTTATAATGTCATACATTTTGAATTTCCTTTACATTTATAGCTTTTACAACATAAAACATGGCGTTCAATTAGCACCAAACATGGCGGACATACGCCACTCGACGAAATATATACTCTTTTGTAGCACCTGATCGATTCGCTGGGCGGAAGTCCCGGTTTCGGGAGGAAGTTCCATATCAGTGCACACTCCGCTGCAGAGCGAAAGTTTCATTCTGGAAACATCCCTTATGCTGTGGCTAAGCCATGTCTCCACCATATCCTTTCATCCAGGAGTGCTAGTCTTCCAAGGTTCGTAGGAGAGCTTATGTGAAGTTTGGAAAGTAGGAGGCAAGGTACTGGCGGAAGTAAAGTTGTGAGGCGGCATCGTGAGTCGTGTCGGGATAGCTCAGTCGGTAGAACCCTTGCCCGCGAAAGGCAAATGTCCCAGGTACGAGTCCAGGTTCCGGCACACAATTTTCATATGCCAGGAAGTTCCATATCAGTGCACACTCCGCTGCAGAGCGAAAGTTTCATTCTGGAAACATCCCTTAGACTGTGGCTAAGCCATGTCTCCACCATATCCTTTCATCCAGGAGTGCTAGTCTTCCAAGGTTCGTAGGAGAGCTTATGTGAAGTTTGGAAAGTAGGAGGCGAGGTACTGGCGTAAGTAAAGTTGTGAGGCAGCATCGTGAGTCGTGTCGGGATAGCTCAGTCGGTAGAACGCTTTCCCGCGAAAGGCAAAGGTCCCAGGTTCAAGTCCCAGTTCCGGCCCCCCATTTTTTTTATCTCCCAGAAAGTTTCATATCGTCGCACATTCCGCTTCATTCTGGAACATCCTTTAGGTTGTGGTTAAGCCATGTCTCCACCACGTCCTTTCATCCAAGAGTGCTGTGTCCGCCTCCGTAGCTCAGTGCCGGCGTCGCTGACTACCACGCAGGAGGCCCGGGTTCGATTCCCGGCAGAGGACTGGGTGTTGTGTGTTGTCCTAATCATCATCATATCATCATTGGCACGTAAGTCGGCCACGCTACGTCAACTAAAAAGATTTACACTAAGGCGGCCGAACAATCCCGCAAGGGATCTCCCGGCCAAGAAAACCATACGCTCATTTCCTTTTCCATCCAAGAGTGCTGGTCTTGCAAGGTACGGAGGAGAGCTTATGTGAAGTTTGGAAAGTAGGAGGCGAGGTACTGGCAGAATTGAGGTTGTGGGGCGAAATCGTGAGTCTTGTTGGAGTAACTGAGTGGTTTAGCGCTTGCCCACGAACGACATAGGTCCCACGTTCGAGTCCCGGTTCCGGCACACAATTTTAATCTGCGAGGACGTTTCATTCGAAAATATTTTGAAAAATCTTATACTCGTTTTCCAGCGTATCACGCTAAACGCAAACGATTGGGGCTAGTGATGCAAATTCTAGTGCCTCTGCTGAAAAATGTGTCATATCTGTTACCGTGCCAAAACACCGGTGGACAAAAGGAGTAATTAATATTGCATCGCCACCAATTCTCTTCAATATTATAGGTTTGAAATCGCTCCGGCTCGCGTGTCACACAGCGCCTTTCTTACGTCACTAGTCGGAGTGCACATCTAAAAATGTTAAAATGTTTGTAGAGCTTATAGGACTTAACTGCGGGGTCATCGCCGGCCGCGGTGGTCGAGGGGACTGAGGCGCTCCAGTCACGGTCTGCACGGCAACTACGGTCGGGGGTTCGAATCCCCCCTTGGGTATGGATATTTGTGCCGTCCTTAGCATTAGTTAGTTCATAAGTAGTTTGTAAGTTTAGGGACTGATGACCCCGTAGTTAAGTCCCATAAGCTATACAAACATTTGAACTTTCTTTTTTGCGGGCCGGCCGCGGTGGCCGAGGAGACTGAGGCGCCCCAGTCACGGTCTGCACGGCCACTACGGTCGGGGGTTCGAATCCCTTCTCGGGCATGGATATTTGTGCTGTCCTAGTTTGTAAGTAGTTCATAAGTAGTTTGTAAGTTTAGGAACTGATGACCCTGTAGTTAAGTCCCATAGACTATACAAACATTTGAACATTTATTGCGGGGTCATCAGTCCCTAAACTGACAAAATTCTTACGAACTATCTTATACTAAGGACAACACAAGCATCCATACCTGATGGGGGCTTCGAACCCCCGACGGGGAATGGACTCGCGCATCGCAGCATAGCGCCTCAATGCGTTCGGCCGCTCCGCCGCGGCGGTGCACATCTCCCCAGGGGGATGGAGGGGGGCTTAATTGGGTCGGGGGAAGAAGGGCGAACCATGCCAATTCATTTAACCGCCGAGCGCGAATGACCGTGCGGTTTGGGCACCATGACGGCCATCTCGTGGCCGCTCCCATCAGAGGTTTGTGTGTAATAAGTTAATTTAATTTAAGTAGTTTCTATGTGTAGGGACCAATTACATCAGATGTTTGGTCCTTTTGTTTCGTCTCAGATTTACAAAGATGCAAGTGCTAACGGATAAGTGGCACTAATTCGTTCGATAAGATGCCTTGAAGTAAGAACAAGGAGCGATTTTTAATGTTACGATCATTTAAATTAAACGTGGGTAAGGCAGATGCTGATTCATTAGAAGAAGACTAGGGACTGTAGTTCTTCAACAAATGAAGAAGGTAATAATATGCTACCGCGTATTTTGAGGGAATCAAAGACTACTACACAGGTATCGAGAGGGCTTCGGTAACTAGGAGAGTTGGCAGAATTTGGCTGAGTTTATATATTCCAGGTAAAGAATGCGCAGGCAAGAATAGTTTGCGCGAAACGTTATTGGCCAATGCGTAGTTAATTACTAGGTTTTTTGAGGCCTGTAAGTTAGACACCAATGTGATCATCCAGACTTTCGGACGTGTTCATCAAGTGTGTACATCGACTCAGCAGAGATACAATATAGCAGATAGACTTCTACGACTTCGGAGGTAATATCATACAGCGCGGAACATTGCATCAGGTTTTAACTCTGTATTGGCAATTTGACAGCGTCGTTTGAGTTTACGTAAACCATTTCAAATGTTCAAATGTTTGTAAATCTATTGGACCAAACGGCTACGGTCCCTCGACTGACGAACTACTTAAACTAACTTACACTAAGGACAACACTTACGCACACACAGGCACAGATACACACACTAACACACACACACACACACACACACACACACACACACACACACACACACTCGCTCAGCAGCAAGACGCCTTAGAACGCTCGGTCACGCCACCGTGGCCGTAAACCAGCAAAGAAAGTAAACTTGAAAAAGAGGACACCTATCACGGCAAGACAGGTGATATATAATATTTTAACGAAAAAAAAATTAATAAAAAATATGAGAGGGATATTAAAGTAATTAAAGAGGTAAAACTTCAGAAACAGAGTCTGTTTGTCAAAACTAAACTGAAATATCAAATAATTTTGACTGTTTGTTAAAATACTACCAGAAAGAGTATTGTCGATTGCATAGATATTATACAATAGTTCAGTCGTAATCATTGATCTCTATACTACCTGAATGTTGAACTACAGATTTATGAGCGTGCCAGCCAAAGTTTTGATTCCTGACGGATTACAAAATGGTCGCAATGAAACATTATAAGAAAACGAAAAGGAAATATGTTTCGATTCCGTACTCATGCGAGTTTGTTAGTTTACATAAACTTCAAATCCAGAGGTAATCAGGCAATAATTTTGTCACGCACAAACTGACAGGAATTCGTTTGACTAATTACAACATAGCGAAAAATGCAAAATTTTGTGCGAAACGTATTAATGTTTAGGCACGCTACGGACCCCAGAGTTATACATCCAGGTTATGTAGAGATCACTGTTCACAAACTTTGAAGAAAGTTATGAAACTATAGAAAAGGTAAAGTAGATCTTAAGACACGGGAATGCCATTTTTAAAAGTTTTGGTGATGTAACGAATGAAATGAAAGATCCGAAAAGTGCAGTTTAATTCGAAGAAAACGATAATCGAAAATAATATGATAAGCGATATGGGCTGTTATCTTTCATAAATTTCTGATGTTTAACTAAAGTTATAGGATGTCTTCGTTAAAGTGCAGCTATGCACGGTTCCCGAACAACACCTCCCCCCCCCCCCCCCCCACACACACACAAAGCGAAAAACGCTTGTTCGGCCGACGGTTGAGTATTTCTCATCAGTTTTATTTAAGCTGACGGAACACATAGAGAACATTTTAACGGAGAGCAGCGCACATCGTTTCAGGCCCATTTAGAAACGTTAGGGGACCTGTATATAGATGGGCATGCGCATCCGCCATTTTTGTTCCTTCGGTTCGAAGCGCGATTGTAGAATATTGAAGTCGCTACGCTTTCAGCATGGTGGGTTCTGCAGCTCCTAATTGTTCTAATCGTTCAGAAAATGGTTTTCGTGTATTTTCGTTTGCAATGAATCGTGAAAGGCGTAAAATATGGTTAATAAACTGTCGTCGCCACAAGGTCTTAAAAACTATGCGAGATGGGTTAATTCATTTGTAGTTATGGACAATTTCTACACGTTGTAAACGACAGGTTTCGTTACGTGTCCTTTTCAGCGAAGGTTCATAAGCTACGAAATGCTATTACAGACTTATATATATATATATATATATATATATATATATATATATATATATATATATATATATATATTAGCGGTAATAAACAGTATCAACATTTAGCCAATAACAATAGTAATTACTTTTAAATGATGCACACTGTTTTTTAATAGTTATAATGGCTCAAAAATCCTAACGATGTTTGAAGCTATTGCGATGTTAATTTTAGTTACAGCTACTGCTATGCTAATTTTAGTTACTGCAACGGCGGCCTAGTTTCCTAATGTTTGCGACAAAATGTTTGCTGATCGTACAAGGGTACATACAAGAATTTGGTAAAGATGAATAACTGTTTTCTTTCATTCTAGCTGTTCGAGTTTTAAAAGAGCATTAAAGGTCGTTGCCAACATCAGCACTCTACGCCGCCGAAGTCGTAAGTAAAATTGACCAATTTTATCACAGACAGAATTTTATTAAAGACCGTTAGCTGTTAAAATTCCATTAGCTGAAAAGTGTTTTCAAACTATAACTTGTGAAAATGTTTTATTTTCGTTTTGGATGACAATCGATACATATGCTTGATTTTTGCCCACAGAATGTTAACAAACTAAACTAAGGCGCAGATTTGGGAGTGCATTTGGTATCCAGTAAAATTGAGCTGGCGAATGCATAAAAGTTGCTCACAATAGACACCCAGGTGAGCAAATACTAGGAAACATATTTAACGATTTGTCAAACCATATTAAAGTAATTTATTCTGAATACAATGTCGGTTTAGAGGTAGCTCAGTATGTGAAAGGATTTGCCGGTATTTACCGTTGTCCACGGGACGCCCGACTGTACATGTACGGTACAATCTTCTGGGAGGCTCCTTCCTTGTCCTCCAGCTGGACCAGATGCAAGAAGTTTTATCTATGCTGATGACGTAGCCATTGCTTGCCAATCGAGATCAATCAATCACATTGAGAGAAACCTATCAGATGCCCTAGAAGTTCTTACTGAATATTACAACAGGAACCAGCTTCGACCAGATCCAGCAAAGACGCAGACTTGTTTATTTCACCGGAACAACCAGGAAGCAAAAAGGGAATAACAATTGGAATGGAACTCAGTTAAACTTAAACATTGCCCAAACCCAGTTTATCTCGGAGTCACATTAGATCGAACACTGTCCTACAAGAGACATGTAGAAAAAACTAGAGCAAAAATCAACACACGGAACTGTATAATCCGCAAACTCACCAACTCACACTGGGGAGCAAATCCTGAAATTTTGCGTTCATCACCCCTGGCTTTGTGTTTTGCTCCAGCTGAATATGCCTGCCCCATATGGAGAAGATCGACGCACGCCCACAAGCTAGATACAGCACTGAACGATTCATGTCGGTTAATTACGGGATGCCTGAAGCCTACAAACCGTGATCTCCTTTATATGTGTTCTGGAATAGCTCCCCCACAGATCAGACGGCAAACGTTGGCGATGGCTGAAAGAAGCAGACAGTGCGAGGATAGAAGACATCCCCTGTTCGGACATCAGCCAGTGGTGTCAAGATTAAAATCGAGGAAAGATTTCATTCAATTTGAACATCCACTAAATGAAAGCCAATCTACAACCAGGGAATCGATGTAGACACGAATAATTCAGCTTGCAATGTTGGAACATTAAAGAAAAACTTCCGGCTGGATCTCATCTGGAATGGAGAGTCTGGAAGAGCCTAAATAGACTTAGATGTCGAATGGGAAGATCAAAGGATAATCTGTTCAAGTGGGGATACGCAGAAGACGAGCTCTGCCAATGTGGAGAAAAACAAACAATGACACACCTGCTGAGCTGCCCATCCTTGCCGGCGCCATGCACTTTCCAAGACCTGTGGCTGGCCAACGACGTTGCAGTGAAGTGTGCCGAACACTGGAGAGAGATATGAGCCTGCTATGGACAATAATAACGTATTATGTGTGAAAATCATGATTGTATATATATGAATGTATAATTAGTACTTAGTTTTTATTTGTAATCTAGTTCAAAATCAAATGTTTGTAGAACTTATGGGACTTAACTACAGGGTCATCAGTCCCTAAGCTTACAAACTACTTATGAACTAGCTAATCCTAAGGACGGCACAAATATCCATGCCCGAGGGGGGATTCGAACCCCCGACCGTAGTGGCCGTGCAGACCGTGACTGGAGCGACTCAGTCCCCTCGGCCACCGCGGCCGGCTGTAATCTAGTATATGTAGGTTATTACTTAACTACAGATGTAGCTCAGACACGATTAAATAAATAAATAGACAACATTTTATTACGAAGAGATAAATATTTAATCCAAATTTATATTTTATTGCTGGTATATGTGTTAGAAACGAAGCAAGAGATATTTAAAAGCGATAATAGCGGAAAAACTCGGCTTTTCGCAACGTCACGCTTTCACCGCTCGTAACAAAAATGGCGGTGGGAGCTGCCGCCGCAGCACAAGTTGATTCGCATGCCCGTCTGTATCCAGGTGCCCTAAACGTGAAAGCGTCACAGAGGTGACGGGGAATCTCTTGTGTCGGGCTCTGGAGGTTAAAACTTCTGTATAGTCGTACGGGCTGCTGATAAGGCTCCGAGACCATAGGTTTCTCAAAGTGTCAACCAGTAAACTGCTATCTTCCGCGTATACCTGGAGAAAATACGACAAGGGTAAAAGAATCAGAGCCCACATGGAGGCATACAGTCAATCGTTCTTTCCGCGAATCATACACGACTGGAATAGGAGCAGTGGATGACATTAGTACACGAGCTACCCTCCACGACACACCCTAATGTGATTTTCCGATAGCCGAAGCCATAATGATGTTACAAACAAAGATTTATTTATCAAGAATCAATCATTCATGAAATGTCTATAAGCATTACAAGCGGCATATGCATTAATAACTCAGGGTCCACCGGTCCACGATGGTAGGCTCCCTTTAATGCGGCATTAATGTCAGCCATACCTGGTCCGCAGCGAGCAGTTGGCGAGTATTTCGGTCTGCAGGATGCGGGATGACGTCAGAGCGCGGTGACAGGGCCCGCTGTCCGCTGACGACCTCGCGGCGTGCGTGGCGCCACAGAACTCTCTTTCTATTTACATCTCAACCCGCCAAAATAAATTCACCGCACGTATGCTGCAGATGGAGTTGACGCATGCACAATATGGACAGCTTTCTTTCGTAAACTTCTCCTGAAGATTTGTAAATTTCGCTAGCAAGTACAGTTTTCCGACTTATATCGCTTCATATATTTTATTCCTGAACTTATTCTTTCGTCGACAGTCGACATATTTCTTCTTCCGTCGAGGTCTCGTCGCCGTTATCGGCATTGTGGTATGACTAGGACAGTACACACAAATAGTTTAAATCATACTAAACTGGAAGAGTACAGAAAGTTGAAATAAGCAGTTCACATGATATAGATGAAACAATTAATACCTCTAACTGGAGAATTATCAAAAATAGGTTCCCACAAGGTTCGGTCATTGGTCCTTTGTTGTTCTTAGTATATATTACCGACTTGCCATTCCACATTCACGAAGATGCTAAGCTAGTTCTTTTTGCTGGTAATACAGGATAAACAGCAATTAACTGATGAAATAGTAAATTATGTCTTTCAGAAACTAATTAAGTGATTCTCTAGAAATAGACTCCCATTAAACTTTGATAAAACCCAGTACATACTGTAAATGGCATGACACCAGTAATAAGTTTAGACTTTGAACATAAATGTATAGCTAAGGTTGAATATTAAAAAGTTTGGTGGGTGCATTGATGAGGGATTGAATTGGAAGAAACATAATGAAGATCTCCTAAAACATTTGAGTTCAGCAACATATGCTATCAGGGTCATTTCAAAATTTGGTGATATACATCTCAGTAAATTAGCTTACTGTGCCTATTTTCATTCACTGCTTTTATATGGGATCATATTCTGGGGCAATTCAACATTGAGTAAAAAAGTATCCATTGCACAAAAACGTGTAATCAGAATAATTGCAGTAGCCCACCCAAGAGCATTCTGCAGACATTTATTTAGGGATCTGGGGATCTTCATTCACTCATGAAATTTGTCATAAACAATCCGACCCAATTCAAAAGTAAAAACAGTGTGCAACACTGGCAATAAGGGTAATATTCACTATTCAAGGTTAAATCTAACTTTGGCACAGAAAGGAGTAAATTATGCTGCCACGAAAGTCTTAGTTCACTTACCAAGTAGCATCAAAAGACTGACGTATAGCCAACTATTATTTAAAACGAAATTAAAGGAATTTCTGAATGGCATCTCCTCCTACAATGTAGATGAATTTTTAGATAAAACTTTAAAAAATAATAAAAAATAAAAATAAATAACAATAAAAAATCCTTAAAATATTGATTGTTTTGTATAGACAACATTTACTAAACTGACACGTTCCACATCAATACGAAATGTCCGCCGGCCGCGGTGGTCGAGGGGACTGAGGCGCTCCAGTCACGGTCTGCACGGCCACTACGGTCGGGGGTTCAAAGCCCCCTCGGGCATGGATATTTGTGCCGTCCTTAGGATAAGCTAGTTCATAAGTAGTTTGTAAGTTTAGGGCCTGATGACCCCGTCGTTAAGTCCCATAAACTATACAAACATTTGAACGTTTTTTGAACGAAATGTCGTATATATGATCTATGGAACAAGTATTAATCCAATTTCATCTAATGTGATCTGTACACGTATTAGTCTTCACTACGTTGCTATCGGCCTTTTCCACATATGTCCACATATGTCCTCAGTACCTCACATCCGAACACACATATTGTACCTAACAACACTGGCGTGAAATATAGCCTGCTTTTCATCGTTATTAACATTTGCCTCAATTCGTGATATCTGTCTCACCATGACCTAATCCATTTGGTATCTTCCTGCAGCGCAGGACTTTTGCAATTGTATTTCTTCGTCTTGTAGTCTTGGCCACTGTATTTCTTATTGCATTACGGGATTCATGTGGCCATTTCTAAAGTCAAGCCCTTGTTTCCCATCGTTATACTTCCATAGCTGTCAAAACCTTGTCATAATTGTACTTTGCCACGGCGGAATAGCCGTACGCACTAAGGGGCCTTGCTGCGGAGCGTGCGGCCGTTCGCCGTCGAGTTTCCAGTTCTGTCTCGGGTATGGGTGTGTGTGTCGTTCTTACGATTAGTTTAAGTAGTTTGTAAGTTTAGCGACCAATGACCACTGTAATTAGGTCCCATAATTTTACAAACATTTGAACAATTGCACTTTTTAATTCTTTCTCATTGGTATTAGCCGTTCAGTGGCATTAACACAGATGTAACGGAAGTCCTAGATTACCTTCTTTAATTCTTTTTCCCTGCGAAGTCCGGCAATGTGATATGGCATGGAATCAACTAGTAGGTCGAAGGCCCTCCGGGTAATTCAGAGTCATTGCGCCTATATAGTAGTCAGAAATTGCAAAATAAATTGCCAGTGTAGGATTTTGTTATGAAATGACATCTGGGTTGTATTGAATAATTTTTCAATGGGGCCACGCTAGGGGAGCAGAGTTAATTGAGGCCGCATGTTAAAAATTACACGGTCGGAGGTTCGAGTCCTCTGTCTCTCTCTTTCCCTCGACTGAGTGTGTGTGTGTTTGTGTGTGTGTCTTCTGTTGTCCTTAGCATAATTAGTTTACGTTACTGTAGGTAGTGTGTAAGTCTAGATTCACGTAATTTCAGTAGTTTTTTGTTTTTTTTTCGGTTTACGAACGTTTGTTTCCTAGGGATTCATGTCGGGCGATGTCGGTGGCCGAATCATCGCTGGATTAGTCCTCAATGTCTTCAAACCAATCGCGAACAACTGTGGCTCCATGATATAACGAAATGTCACCCATAAAGATTCTATCGGTCTTAGGGTACATTAAGGGTGACCGACACTGATTGAAAATAATAATTTCGAGTTCGTGATCGGTTCATACTGGTCATTCATTTTTACCTTACTGACAAATGCACCATGAAGATTTCTGCCATGCCAAAGCTGACAAAGCCGGCCGCGGGGGCCGAGGGGACTCAGGCGCTCCAGTCACGGTCTGCACGGTCACTACGGTCGGGGGTTCGAATCCCCCCTCGGGCATGGATATTTGTGCCGTGTTCGTAAGTAGTTCATAAGTATTTTGTAAGTTTAGGGACTGATGACCCCGTAGTTAAGTTCCATAAACTATACAAACATTTGAATATTTGAATGTTGACAAAATCGACTGTCGTTGATATGGCTGTGGAAACAGGAGAGAACAACCAAAGCTATTAAAAGACCCATCAAATCTTATGGATGGAATACAGAGACTGTCGACATTCATGGAATATCGTCAAATGAAGGAGTTATTGATGTGTTACCCACGTCCTCTTAAGAAGTTACATGAGTGTGTAGTCGATGTGTCAACAGTGATTCCACTCCATAGTGGGTGGCGGTGAAATGGTGACGAAAGACTCCCTGGCCATTTGAAAGACAGGGTAGACTGTTAATTACACTGATTATAGTGGGAAGAATGAGGAACAGAGCATGTAGTGTCACACTACAGGTATGTATTTTTAGTGTAGCACCGCTAAAAAAATATGTGATAATTTTGGGAAAATAAACAAAATATTGTGACGTAGAAGCAGGCTAGCAAGGCAACGAGGCAGTGTCGGTGGTTGTTGAACGTTCTAATTACCGCAAAAGCTTTGTGTTACTTGTAAGACCGAGCCAGCGAGGCCCGCAAACGCGGCAGTAGAATAGCTACCTCCACGTATAACGGCAGAGGACAATACACCAGGCCTGTCCAAATATTTGTAAATCTATCGGAACAAACTGCGTGGTCAACTGTCCGTAGCTTACAAACTACTTAAACTAAGGCAAACTAACCTACAGGCAACACACCGACGGCGAGGAACGTTGCGCATCACAACGATGCGCCTTAGACCGCTCGGCTACTCCACCGCGTCACCAGGCCTGTGACGAAGTAGTTGTGCGTGACTTGAAGTGGCACTTTTGGGAAACAGGGCCCGAAAAACTGAATAAATAGAGTCTGTTTTGGTGCAGTGGCAGTTACCAGTTCGTAGATCGGAAGTCGTCTTCGGAGGTATGCATTTCATCCTCAAGTGCTTGCAAGATCGGCACAGTCCGGGGGCGTGACATCATGTCACAGAAGGGAGGCAAACTCTCGGTCTCTACGCCAGCGGTAAAAGCGTTGCTGCAAGATGAGGATAAGATCCTACTCAGAGGTCAGCACAGAGGTGTGGAGCATTTCCCCGAGTTGCGCAGCAGCACTCGAGGGAGCCTGCCGCTGCCTTATCGGCAGATACACGTCAGCGAGAAATGTTACGGTTTACAGCGATCTGGATCTGAGCGACCGACGCGAGAGACCCTCAGAGGCTTGCCGGCATAGTGTCAGGCGGCAGCACGGTGCGGAAGATTCAACAGAGAGCGGTATCGCAGGCACAGCACGACAATGGTGTACGCCTCGGACCACCAACTACGGGGCAGAAGACGGACGCTGCTAGGCGTCGCCTCCTATCCTGACATAGTGTATAGCTTAAGGAGGAATACGGACAATTAACGCTTCTCGGGACTCTCCTGCCGCAATACCACCCATCTTTAAACATGAGAGTTTCGATTCTTTCTTTCGCTTACGACTACACCCAATGCCGAAAGATACGAACTCATTCTACATCTACATACATACTCCGCAATCCATCGTAAGGTGCGGGGCGGAGGGTACACCGTAACACTACTAGGCATTTCGTTTCCTATTCCACTCCTAAAAAGAACGAGGATAAAAAGAATGCCTATATGCCTCCGTACGGGCCCTAATTTCTCTTATCTTTGTGATGACTACGCGAAAAGTAAGTCGATGGCAGCAAGATCGTACTACACTCAGCTTCAAATTCCGTTCCTCTAAATTTCCTCAACAGAAATTCACAAAAAGAACGTCGTCTTTCCTCCACCGATCCCCAATTGAGTTGCCGGAGCATTTCCGTGACACTCGCGCATTGGTCGAACCTACCAGTAACAAACCTAGCTGCTCGCCTCCGAACTGCTTCTATGTCTTCCTTTAAATTGATCTGCTGCAATAATCTAGACGTGGTCGTATAAGCGTTTTATACGTGGTCTCCCCTAACAGATGAGGTACATCTTCCCAAAATTCTCCCAATAAACCGAAGTCGGCTGTCCACCTTACTCACAACTGTCTTTACGTGTTCGTTCCATTTCATAGATTAGGTATTTGAACGACTCGACAGCATCAAAAATCTCTCTACTAATGTTGTATTCGAACATTATGGGATTGTTTTTCCTACTCATGTGCATCATCTTACATTTTTCTACAGTGAGAGCTAGCTTTCTTCGCATCAACTAGAAATTTTGTCTAAGTCATCCTGTATGCTATTACAGTCAGTTGAAGACGACACCCGCCAGTACACCACAGCTTCATCCGCAAACAGCCGCAAATTACTACTTACTCTGTCCATCAAATCATTTATATAGATAGAAAATAATAGCGGTCCTATCACACTCCCCTGGGGCACGCCTGACGATACACTCGTCTCTGATGAACATTCGCCGTCGAGAACAACGTACTGCGTTCTATTTCTTAGGTAGTTTTCCAGCCAGTCACAAATCCGTGAACCTATTCCATAAGCTCGTATCTTCGTTAGCAGTCTACAGTGTGGCACCGCGTCGAACGCCTTTTTGAAGTCGAGAAAAACACAATCCGCCTGTTACCCTTCACCCAAGGCTCGCAAGATGTCATGTGAGAAAAGAGCAAGTTGAGTTTCACAAGAACGATGTTTCCTAAACCCGTGCTGATTCATAGAAAGAAGCTTTTCTGTTTCAAGGTAATTTACTATATTGGAACTGAGAATATGCTCCGAAATTCGACATGAAACTGATGCCAACTATATTGGCCTGTAATTGTGTGGATCAGTTCTTTTCCTTTCTGATAAACGGGAGTCACCTGCGCTTCTTTCCATTTATTTTGTGTCTGTTCTTTCGGGCATGTCGGTAATCGAACCCGCGTGTCCCGCTTTGGACCAGCGGTCGCCTTAACCACTTGGTTACCCCTGCTCGGGTCCCGTCCGTCTGACATGTCGCACTCAATAGCTGTAGCGCCCCTACCATCCAGGCCCTCTTACGATCGCCATTACGGATTACCGTTCGAGGTCGGATGGACGACCCATCTGCGGTAAAGTAAGTGCAGCTTAACGCCGCCTTCGCATGAAATACTTACTACAGTGGTGTGGTGTCTGTTCTTTCGGAGGATTTGGACTGAGGATGGACATTTCTCAGTGGAATTCAGACAGTCAATATTTCCGTGAATCTATGTTTCTTCGAAGGGTAATGTACAGGGTGTTACAAAAAGGTACGACCAAACTTTCAGGAAACATTCTCACACACAAAGAAAGAATATATGTTATGTGGACATGTGTCCGTAAACGCTTAATTTTCATGTTAGAACTCATTTCATTACTTCTGTTCAAATCATGGAATGGAAATGGAATGGAAACACACAGCAACAGAACGTACCAGCGTGACTTCAAACACTTTGTTACAGGAAATGTATGTTAGCGAGGATACATGCATCCACCCTCCGTCCCATAGAAACCCTGATGCGCTGATGCAGCCCTGGAGAATGACGTATTGTATCACAGCAGCCCACAATACGAACACGAAGAGTCTCTACATTTGGTACCAGGGTTGCGTAGACAAGAGCTTTCAAATGGTCCCATAAATGAAAGTCAAGAGGGTTGAGGTCAGGAGAGCGTGAAGGCCATGGAATTGGTCCGCCTCTACCAATCCATCGATCACCGAATCTGTTGTTGAGAAGCGTACGAACACATCGACTGAAATGTGCATGAGCTCCATCGTGCATGAACCACAAGTTGTGTCGTACTTGTAAAGGCACATGTACTTGCAGCACAGGTAGAGACGCCGATCTATTGCTTCGAACGTCTTCCTGTCGGGACACCTTCGTTCTGGAAATCTGTCTCGATACAAACGTACCGTGCCACGGCTATTGCTCCGTGCTGATCCATACAGCAAATGGGCATCTGCCAACTCCGCATTTGTAAACATTGCACTGATTGCAAAACCACGTTCGTGATGAACACTAACTAGTTGATGCTACGTACTGATGTGCTTGATGCTAGTACTGTAGGGCAATGAGTCGCATGTCAACACAAGTACTGAAGTCAACATTAGCTTCCTGCAATTGGGCCAACTGGCGGTGAATCGAGGAAGTACAGTACATACTAACGAAACAATTGGGTATTTTGACAATTGTCTGCACGAATTATTTCAATTTATATTTAAAGAGAAATACTAAATGAGCTCTAACATGGAAATAAAGGGTTTCCGGGCACATGTCTGGAGGAATGTTTCCTGAAAGTTTGGCCGTACCTTTTTGTAACACCCTGTATAGTGACAGCTTACATACGAAGAGTGCTCTAATGAGACGTTACGCAAGGACACTATTGGCGTGTTTTTCATATTATTTATGAAAGAGCAATCCTGCTAGTAATATTTTTGACGTCATATTTTTATGTAACTATTTTTATTCTTCTGATGAAGTTGTCCTTAGTTGCAACGAAGCCTAGGTCAAGAACCTAAAAATTACGCAACCGGTAGTCTGGTATACAAAATTGTTAAAACATATGAAAGATACATTTAAGCAATGTACTCACAGAACAAAGTCGATTTTTACTTTTTTCCTTTGTCTTTATGATGTACAACTAGTTTCGGCGCAACTATGTCGCCATTCTCAAGTACTTTTACATCAACCAATTTTTTTATAATAAATAATTCATGCTGAATTTGTAAATTACCGTAACTTCATAAATAAACTAAAATGATGATTGTTTTCCAAAAATAATTACAAAAAAACCATATTCCATGTGATAAGGTTGTGTTACATCCTTCACCCAGTTAAGAAACTAGTCTGGGCTGAGCCACTCTCAGCATATTATCAAATTGTACACTTGTTTGTTTCCTGTGTGGTCAGTTACATTCCACACTGTAAAATGGTTTCTAAAGTTTCGTGATCCTGAGAAAATTCTGATTAATTTTTTACAAGTTTGTTTGTTTAAGGTTCCCCATGTACATCTCTGGCCATGTGGGAACAGTTGGAGCATAGGTACATGGGGAACCGTAAACCGAGAAACTTGTACAAAATTAATCAAAAGTATCTCTATATCGCAAAATTGGAGAAACAATTTTACAAGATGGTATGTGATTGACCACTCAAGATACTTGAGAATAGCGACATAGTTTCGCCGAAACTAGTTGTACGTAACAAACACAAACCATAAAAATAAAAAGCGACTGGGGCCTGGGAATACATTGCTTAAATGTCTCTCATCAATAATTCTATCAGTTGCACTCTTTACAGACAATATGTCTTATTTTACAATATGACAAGGGAACACGATCAACTTGACATATTTTCATGACAATAAAATACATGATGTGGATATCAATCCCATAAATCGATAACACATGAAAATTTGGACAATTATTCAGATACTACTCAGTTTCGATCTCCTCAAAGCACAGCTTTTAAACATTCGCGCGCTCGGCCCGCTTCACTGCGGCCGCTTAATGCCCGAACGCGAAGTGTTGTGCAATGAAGGGACAACAGAGCTAGGGAAGTAAAGGAGGGAAAATATTACAAAATGAAACATATGTACTGTAGCTCTTTCAAGTTTACTCCACTTCAAAAGTGTCAGCTCCACATATAACAAATTGATGTGCATAAAAGGTATTGAAAATTAAATTTACACTGCTTGTTAATATTCATCTCGGGTGTGCAGCCGGATACCTTCGTCAACTAAACAAGATATTTCGGCAGACCAACTGGCTGTCATCATCAGGTGAGTGCGCTGATACACTTACTCGCCGGAAACAGTTTCCGGCGAGTAAGTGTATCAGCGCACTCACCTGATGATGGCAGCCAGTTGGTTGCCGAAATATCGTGTTTAGTTGACGACGGTATTCGGCTGCACACCCTAGATGAATATTATCAATTATTACGCCGGGAAAGTCTACGCAACCACTACACTGCTTGTTGATAAACCGTATAATTCGCTTCCACTGCAATTGCGAAGCGCGTTATAAAAAAATGTTCAAAGCAAAGAGAACTTCGACGCCAGCTACAAGTTAGATATCGCGCACTTTGACATGATGAACTCCAACAGCGTTAATACAATATTTCACATAATGTTCAGTGTGCTCTGGCCGGTCGCTGGTGTAGCCGCTTCGATACCAAGCGTAATGGAACTCTGATCTAAACACTGGCGCACATAACTGCTTGAGAATAAGCGACTGCATTTGTATGGTAGTATTACGCTGTCCGAAGTTCATACTGACACCCAGAAGTCGTACGGGCTTGGTAAACATGCGGACAAAACCTTTGAACACACGGAAGCAAAGTACATCTAGTGGTTGGTGGCTGACGGTATCTTGTGCCAACGGGTGGTATTGTCAATATGGGAAGTGCGGTGTCTTCAACTCCGTGTCCTTCATCCACTGACAAACCTTTAAGACCAGGAAACTAGTTCACTATTAAAAACTAATCTGTTATCATTTCGGATGATTTTATTAAACACATTTTACCCTGCTCGAGGAATTCGATAAGTATCTACGTCTACGTGGGATACTCTACAAATCACATTTAAGTGCCTCGCAGAGGGTTCATCGAACCACCGTTATACTATTTATTTCCCATTCCATTCTCGAATAGCGCGCGGGAAGAAAGAACACCTAAATCTATCCGTTCGAGCTCTGATTTATCGTATTTTATTCTGATGATCATGTCTACGTATGTAAGTGGGAGTCAACAATATATTTTTGCATTCGGAGGAGAATGTTGGCGATTGGTGTTTCGTAAGTGGCCCACGCCACAGCGATAAGCGCCGTTGTTGTAAGGATTCCCATCCCAGATCCTGTATCATTTCCGTAACGCTGTCCCCCTGTATCGTGACAATACGAAACGAGCTGGCCTTCTTTGGACTCTTTAGATGTCCTCCGTCAAACCCACCTGATAAGGATGCCACAATGGGCAGAAATACTCCAAAAATGGACGGACAAGCTTAGTGTATGCAGTTTCTTTTGTAGTTGTGTTGCATGTTGTAAGGGTTCTGCCAATAAAACGCAGTCTCTGGTTCGCCTTTCCCACAACATTATCTACGTGTTCTTTCCAATTTAACTCTTAAGTAATAGTAATTCCTCGGTATTTTATGTAGTTTACGGTCTTCATATTCAAATGATTTATCTTGTAAACAAAGTTTAACGGATTTCTTTTCGTACTCATGTGCACGACTTCACACTTCTCATTATTTAGAGTCAATTGCCAATTTTTACACCATAGTGTTATCTTATTCAGATCGTCCTGCAGTTGGTTTTGATCTTCAGATGATTTTACTAGACGGTAAATGACGGCGTCATCTGCAAACAATCTAAGAGAGCTACTTAGATTTTTCCCTAAATCGTTTATGTAAATAAGGAACAGCAGAGGAGCAATAACACTACCCTGTGGAACGCCCGATATCACCTCTGTTTTAGTCGATGCCTTACCATCGATTACTACGAACTGTTCCCTCTCTGACAGGAAATCCCCTATCCAATCGCAAATTTGAAGTGATATAGCATAACCACGCAATTTGCTTAAAAGCAGTTTGTGAGGTACGGTGTCAAAGCCTTCTGGAAATCAAGAAATACGGCATCGATTTGCGAACCCTTGTCGATAGCACTCATCAGTTCGTGTGAATAAAGAGCTAGTTGTGTTTCGCATAACCGATATTTTCTAAATCCGTGTTGACCTTGGGTCAATAGATCATTCTGTTCGAGATAATTTATAATATTTGAATACAGGATATGTTCCAAAACCCTGCTGCAAATTGACGTCAACTAAATAGGCCTTTCTTGAAAATAGGTGTGACCTGTGCAACTTTGCAATCTTTTGGTACAGATCCTTCTTTGCGAGAGCGGTAGTATATGGCTGTTAAGTAAGGAGCTATCGCTTCAGCATAATCAGATAGACATCTAATGGGTATACCGTCCGGACCAGAAGATTGACCTCGGACGTCGAAAAAGACGGTGAACATCACCTAGCCTGTTGAGGGCACTGCCTTGAATTTTGTAGGGGGAGGTGACGAGGCCAAGCTACGTGTTCCTAGATGGCGTAATACGTTCTCCAAAAGCGGCGTCTTCAAATTTCAACTGGTACGGTAGTGAAAACATTTCGTACCTTTTCAACACACCTCATATTTATTATGTCTACATGGTAGGAGCGTTAGGTTCTTCACTGGTTACACTGTTCGACCTCATTTGGTATTCCGCTATGGCGAATACAAGAAGAATACGAGGTCCGCCGTACAAATGTTGCGGAACATTCTTCATTTTGTGCCAGCGGAGTGTTGGAAGCAAATGCGGTTGGAAACCAGCGGCCGGAAATTTCACTGTTATTTGACTGTTAGTTATTTACAATGCTATATTTAGTAGACTCACGGACTAGGTAGTATACAGAAAGGAAACTTCACTGCAATCTGAGCGCCAAAATTCAATGCGCATGTATAAAAGTCAGCGATCTTAGTAGTAGATAGTAATGTGCTGCCTTTGAAGTTAAACGCAGCCGAATACTTTACGTTTGTGGTTGGCAATTTGCATTTTTAAAGTATATTACGGCTGCTACAAAACATCTCAGCAAAATTTTTAATGAGCTGTACCTTCTAATTGCTTGGTTTACGTACAAGTAAATTATTTGACGCATTATGAAGAGAGCCGCCTTTTTTTTTGGGGGGGGGGGGGGTTCTCCTGTCCTCCCCTACAACCCACCTGTCACACACCAATATAGTAAACAAAACTGAACATCCCTGAGAAAAACTCAATACATAATCCCATTCAAGGTGGAATGGAAAGAAAAACACCCTCCAAAGAAAATGCAGAAAATGAAAAGAAGCCTTCCGAGTTCGCACTGACGAAGTTCACTTCCGTCGTGCCCAAGAAAATGAGGATTGGGAACGGAAAGAGTCGTTGTAAACAAAGGTGAAGAACCTGCAAACAGCGGGCATATCATTTACCGTGGCACATAATACAAAAGGAATATCAAACACATATACAATCAAAATATACAAAACCTTATCACAAAGAAAAATTAAAATGAAACGTAAAAGAAATAAGTGGGGTAAGCTATCCCCACCAATCACAACTTCCGTGTGAAGAAAAATGTGTTAAATTGAAAACCACCACAATCGAAAAACGGAAACAGTATCCCGCCGAAGAGGCAGCAGTGAGAAAACAAAGACATCCGTGGTAAAAGCAAAAACAAAGAATATATATGGTACGATAATCAATGTTAACTAGGGGTGTCGACTGAGAAACGTCAATGCGTCACCGTCTGGTGCCCATGAATCAGTGTGGCAGAAAGGCATGTCGTGAAAATGGAGTGATAGTTATGGTGTCTCCGCACTTGTAGGTGTTCTTCCCAAAGGTAAGCGAGATATGAGATAGGGTCTCGAAGCTTCCGCTGGATGACAGCGTACACAGTGTGCCCCATAAGCCACACGGTGGCATTGTGTGCAGTCCGTGGTGTGTGCCTGAAGTCGGGGTTATCCCGTTGAGCAGCGTGACCATGCTGCGGCATAGGTCCCACACCTGTAAGACATGCCTGCATAGGAAGCGATGTTCCCGTGAGTCGGGGGCGTCACAATCCTCATATGCTGCGGATGCACGGAGGCGGATGGCTGCCTAACGCTCGTTGGTGGCCAGCTTGTCGTTCACCAGGATGTACTTGGAGTGGCCGAGCACTCTAAGGCGCCTCGCTGCGGAGAGAGCGGTTGTTCGCCATGGGAGGTTCGAGTCATCCCTTGAGCATGGATGCGTGTGTTTTCCTTAGCATAAGTTAGTTTATGTAGTTTGTCAGCCTAGGGATAACGGCGGCATTTAAGACCCTTAGATTTACAAACATTGGAGCTATAAGACAAAAGGTGACCAATTGTGTTCAGCCCCTAACTCCGATGTTATTCCAATATAAATAACGCTATAAGCTTCTTCACCTCTCCAAAAGGTGTAGAAGGGTAAGTAAATGTTGCTATACATTTAGTTAGAATTACATCTTATCAGTCTGGAATCATGGCAATGTGTTTATAACCACTACAACTAGCCATTGATGTAATTGGATAACTTTATAGATGTTAAAAATTGAATGAGCTACAATTCGCTGTTGGCGATAACTCTCGCAGTTGCTGTAGCGATTCAAGAATACTAAAACAATTAGGTGTAAGTAAATTTCGTGATTGAAAGTATAATATTGCAAGCAACAACATACAATGATCAGGGTAAGTTATACCGTATGTGATGTGACTCGAAAGTCGAAACCGCGAATAATCCGAATATTCAATTGAGTTCCTCAGCACACTATACCACCGCTTGTTGTAGTGTTATTCAAAGTACCTTAAATTGTAATCAGGGGCCTTTTGTGTGTCCTGCTTTCCTATTTATTACTCACTTAAGCGAGATACTTCATGAATGTAGCAAGTTCATTTACCCGCATCGTCTCCCTCAGCTTGAGTTAAAGAGTATAATTTTACAGCACGAGCAGGGGTAAAGTGCTGATGTTTGGAACGACTGTTGAACGCTCGGAGATGTAGTGTGGTAATGTGAGCAACGAGCGGTGAATTTTCTTTGGAAATTCAGAATTCAGAAATGAGGAGAATAATCTCTCATATTGACTATAAAATAAAATAATAATTGAGGCTGTTCTTGTTCTTTGGTGGACAGGCTCTTGTACGTACAATTCTCTGGTCAGTGAAGCAAATATTTTGTTGTCAACGTTAATACAAATACATTACTCGCGGCATATTGTAGTCACCCAGTGAATGATACTGAAAAATATAGTTACGTTTGTATCACCATAAAAATAGAGAAGCAGCAGATTATACTGTCGTTGATTTCATGGTACACTTTCAATATAATATTTATTATTGATTGAATTACAAGTAGGTGCACTACGAGGTCGCAAAATGGAGGAGGCCATTTTCATGTAAGTCGTCATTTCATCTGCAACACTTAGCTCCGGTTCGTAAGAACGTCTATTTCTTTCGGTTTTAAGAAGTGGCTACCGTTGCGCGTTTATTCTATCTTAGTATGGCGTCTAGCTCAACGCTTGGCTACACTGAGATCAAAGGAGCTGTCCCCTGCTTTCCTTCTGAATACGTCCTATTATGTGGTTGAATGTTGTGTCGCACAGTTTACGTATTTCGAGACGGGAAAGTGAGAGGAGTAACCTGCCAACATTGCATTTTGCTTGAAAGTCAATAAAACGTTTACAGAAACACACCAAATAATGCAGGTAGCTCACGGTGTTGAGTGCGTAGGTGCTTGAAAAATATCCGGACGGAAATCAAATATGATTCTGATTTGGGACGTTCTTCGACGTCTACAGAGGACGCTTATCTCTGGAACGTAAAGAAAATTAGACGATAACAGTCCTGCGGATTGCAGAAGAATGTTATTCCGATAGTGGAAACTGGAATGTATCCTATTGCCACCAAGTCCATTCTACGGCTCATGAGTCATCGTGAGCAGCTCGTCACCTCTGAAGAGCTTTGTACACCCCAAGTGAGTTTCTCTTCAAGAAACTCTGGCGATGAGATGACGGTCTATGTTTCTTGTGAGCAAGACTGAATCTTCGAAATGAGTCAGGAAAGGGCCTTTAAGACCAAAATGAGCTTATGAGGCCAAATATGAAAGTCATGCTGATAGTTTTCTTTGAATGTGAAGACTAGTTCATAATGGATTCATGCCACACTTAAAAGCTAATCCCTGGCTATTACGATCACGCACCCGAACATTCGTCACATTCGGTGCATGACTACTACTCGACAAGAACAGCAATAGCTGTGCTGCCTCATCATCCGTACCCTCCAAACATGGCCACCGCCCACTTTTTTTTATTTCCAAAATTGAAAACTCTTGTTGACAGAAAGAGAAAGAAGACTTGTGATTGTAGACGCGATAAGGAAAATTCACAGACAGCGTGATCATGCAAAAGATGAACCAGAACTGCTCTCTGAAGTGGTAACGCCATTGGGAGCGGTGTATCTAAACTAAAAACATTGTGTTTTGCTGATGATAAAGTAATTCAGTCAGAGACGTGAAAGGACCTGGGGAAGCAACTAACCGGAAAGTGGTTACAAGATGCACAATACCAAGAGAACAACAAGAGAACAATTACTTCACACCTTGTAGTTTCTTTAGCATCCCTCTCTCTGTTATACTGTACAGGTCCATTCTTGGAATGACTATATATAAGTTTGTGTATCTTACTATTTCGTTAATCATTTCCAGGGTAAGTACTGTTCATAAAATCACAGGTATAACGCTATAAGGTATTTACTTACTTTATTATTGGGTGTCAGGGAAAAGGTGTATATTCAGTAAAACGTCTCTCTTTCACTACCTCTGCATCAGGCATCTCTAACCTACATCACAGTTCTTCATTGCGTACTCCGAATAATGAAAAATGTTCAGATGTTTGTAAATCTATGGGATCTAACTACTGTGGTTATCAGTCTCTAGGCTTACAAACTAAAACTAAATAACCTAAGAACAGCACATACACACATGCACGAGAGAGTACTCGAACCTCAGATGGGTAGCAACCGCGCCTTACACAGCAAGGCGCCTTAGAGGGCTCGGCCATTCCTCCGCCGCACACCTCATTGCTAAATCTTCAGCAATTAACAAAGAAAATTGAATACAAATACTCTCATACAACCGAATTTCTGATTATTCTTAAATTCCCGGTACAAACTTAGTAGTCTTGTACATGGGAGAGATTAGCAGCCCATATCCGGATACGTCATCCAGTGACGCTGTAAGAACTTGTTTTCACTTTAACAGTGTAAAGGAAATATGTTCCACCGAAAGTTGTTTACTTTCCCTGTTTATAAAAACGTAGTATAGACCAAAGAAAAAAACAAAACAAAAAAATAATTATTCTGGTCTCCAAATGATTGCCAGTTTCGGTTAGGGGGAGCCGGAACGAAGAAAATGAAAAAAAAAAAAAAAAAAAAATATCAAAGTTTCTTGTTTCATAATAATATTAGGTGGAGTTTTCTGAATAAAACAAATCAAGTTTCACACTTCTAAGTGAATTCTAAGTGTGTTTTTATCGCTGCAAAAATAACGCGGCGCATAAATGGTTGTAGCTACTTGGTGTGTCACTTCTGACGACGCCGCTGGCTGGCTGCAAGCAGGGAATCTTTGCGGAACTAGACAGTGTTTTGTTTTCCAACGTTGTATGGCTCTATCTCTGTGACAAGTGACTGTTCTTATTGGTAAACATAAACGCTATAGCGTGTGTGTTAATTTGTGGTGTTTGCTTTATGTTGTTTGCTGTTCAATTTTACGTATTTGACGAATTTTGCTCGTACTTGTTTTACGTCATGAAACTTCACTCTGCAGCGGAGTGTGCGCTGATATGAAACTTTCTGGAGGATTAAAATTGTGTGCCGAAACCGGGACTCGAAACTGGGACCTTCGCCTTTCGCGTGCAAGCGCTTTACCGACTGAGCTAGCCCAACACGACTCACGATGCCGCCTCACAACTTTAATTCCGCCAGTACCTCGCCTCCTACTTTCCAAACTTCACAGAAGCTCTCCTGCGAAACATGCATGACTCGCACTCCTGGAAGAAAGGATATGGTGGAGACATGGCTTAACCACAGCCTAAGGGATGTTTCATGCTTTCTTCCAGGAGTGCTAGTCATGCACGTTTCGCAGGAGAGATTCTGTGAAGCTTGGAAAGTAGGAGGCGAGGTACTGGCGGAAGTTGTGAGGCGGCATCGTGAGTCGTGTCGGGATAGCTCAGTTGGTACAGCGCTTGACCGCGAAAGGCAAAGGTCCCAGACTCGAGTCCCGGTTCCGGCACACAATTTTAATCTGCCTGGAAGTTTCACTGTTTTACGTATTTTGTTCGTGATATTGATTAAAAGGCACAATGAGTGGAAGGTACAATACCCAGAAAACTTTTATGTCATAAGAATCCTTTGGTTGTTTCGTAGGGAGATACTAGTCAGACTGCTTCACCGACTACTCGTAATGAATGTGATATGACTTCTGTGGCATTAAAGAAAAATTTGAAAACTATGAAAGTGACAGCAATGATGTGAATGAAATAATTAACATTTCCTTGTTCTCTGATATTTTGAAACATAACTATTATGCAAAATTTGCAAAGGAAGAGGACTAGAAAAATAACTTCACACATTGGTTTGGCATGTAAAATGTTATTGAAATGTAACAAATGTGCTGCAGAAATTTCGTTTTCTGACAGTATTCGTCTTAGTGGTAATACTAGAAAGAAGGTGTATTATATAAATGTTAGGCTAGTGTATGGCTTGCGTTGCATTGGCAAGTTCAGTGCTACAGGGACAATGTTATGTGGAATTATGACCTTGCCAAAACCACCAAACAAGTTTGGATTTTATAATGAATCGTTGGGATCTCCTGCTGAAGATATTGCTCAAGCAACTATGAAGGAAGCAGTCGAAGAAGCCGTAACAGATAATGGAAATTGTAGAGATTTAACTGTAAGATGGATTATTGCAACGTAGAGATCATGAATCTCTAAATTGAGTTCTGAAACCCACCAGTGAAGTGAAGATAGTTCAAAGTAATTGATGTTGCTATTCTCTCACAACATTGTAAATGTAATGGCAGAACCAAGGGCGAACATAGTGAAAGTTGTGAAGGAGATTTTCACGGCACGAGTGGAGCGATGGAAGTATAGGGAGTGAAGGCAATTTTTTCCAGACCACAGGAGTTGTATAATGTAGGGTACGATAAACTAATTATCTAGGAGATGGTGATTCTAGGGGATATAAAAATGTAGAGGAACTCAAACCTTATGGCAATGAAATTCACATTAAAAACAGGAATGGACAGGACATGTGCAGAATGGCATGGGGGATCACTTGTGCAAACTAAAGCTGACATTAGCATCCCAGAAGCTTAGGGATGGCAAGACCCTTGGAGGAAATGAAAGATTGACAGATGAAGCAATTGGTAGAGGATTTAGCAGTATGGGCATTATTGTTTCATACTACATAAACAAATAAGCACCCACAACATGCACTGTGCCCCACAAGTTATGTCTCATGGTGTAAGTACCAATCAGGAAACGAATATGCCCATAGAAACAGTTTTCCAAATGCTGTAATTGACGTATTTAAGCTCACATTGAGAGATTTATCACAGCCAGTGTTTACATGGGAAGTAACAAAATCTAAATGAAAGTGTAAATAATTTAATTTGGATTATGATTCCCGAAAGAATGTTTGTATAGATGAAAACATTGCATTTTGGAGCGTATGATGCAGTGGCAACATACAATGAAGGAAACATTAGCAAATGTGATGTGCTGAGACGTTTAGGTTTCCGATCAGTACACAACACCATTTACACAATAAGAATTGTGGAAATTTGCAAAGATCTTTTATTAACTTCATTGTCGAATGGGAAAAAATCTTGCAAAAGACAATGTCCAAATTTGTGGATTGTTACGTAATGAAATGTAACCACATGTGGTTCTTTCACAATTGATGAAGAAACACTAAGATGTTCATGAAGAAGAGACAAAAGCCTACAATATGCAGAAAAAGAGAAGGAAATACCAGTGAAAACGAAACTAAAACTGGAAAAAGAAGAGGATGCTGATAATCCATCATATGGGGCAGGAATGTATTAAACAACTTTGGGAGAAATTTTCTGTAACTTTAAAATTTTCATATTTAAAGAACATTTTCTCAAAAACTGCTAACAGTATATCAATGAAATTTATACACAATAATGTTTATTTCATTTCCTTCATGTTTATAACAAATTGTAAACAATATTGTATAATTCAAGAGTTATAGAAGTGCAAAATTTTAGACAAAAAGCATCTGTTTTAAAAATTTTAAAACAAAAACCAATAAATATTTCTTAATACGGCATTATAACTTTGTAGAGAAATATTCACTGAACATATAGTCCAAATTTCAGAGCAATATATTTAATGCTTTTAGAAAACAATGTTCTTTCTATTTGTTAAAATTAACATGGAGGAGATGGAACGGTGTGGCTTCCACTGAGGCAGAAACTGAACTAAACACTTCGTCGTCAATCTGAATTACGTACTTCTTCATCCATATCAACAAGTAAATTCATTTTTTTCCTTTTAAACATTCTTTCCCCTCTTCCCAAAGAAGGTATAAAAAGGTGAATCAGGAAGTTTCCTTTCCCCCACCAAGCTACATGTGAAGTGTTTCACCCTTTAATTATCACTGTTTTCGTTGATTATTTTAGATATCTTGGAAACTAAGCCTTTAAGAACAATTAAGCTTAGTTTAAGCCTGTTGATGTTCCCTACGCCGCCGTTGCTTTCGGTGTACAGGCAACGGCTGAATTAAAGTCAGCTGACAAAAAGCAGTGTCCTGTGAGTATGCCTGTTACAGTCAGTTATTCTGTGCTATGCTCACACGTCTAACGATTAATATCTTAAATGTCATATGTAGATGATGTCGTGTCTCTTCTTTCATAATGTCCGAGAGACACCAAACATTGTTACAGCCATTATGAAAATTCATTTAAAGGAAAGCTAGGAAATGGGAATATGAAGAAAGGAACGAATCTGGCTCCCATATGGCCCTATAATTGCTCATTTCCGACAAGGAAAGACCCCCTCCCCTATCCTCTGCCTCCCTCACCTTTAAATGTAATTTCATAGTGTCTGCGAGTCACGCTTGGTATACTGTCAGAAACATTCAAACGGACGTACACAACACCATAACTATATTTGTTTCTAAGCAGTATAGGATAGGTTAATTTCCTTACGACAAATGCGATAATTCCACTCAAGCTCTACCAGTAACCCGCATGAAAATATTTAGTAGGGCCGCGGTGGAGTAGCCGAGCGATCTAAGGCGCCTCGCTGCAGAGCGTCCGGTTGCTAGCCGTCGGAGGTTGGAGTCCTCCCTGGGGCATGGGTGTGTGTGTGTTGTCCTTAGGTTACTTTACCTTAGTTTAAGTAGTTTTTAGGACTGGGGACTGATGACTAGGTAGTTTGTTCCAATAGATTTACAAACTTTTTTTTATTAAGTAGGCTCACTATACTCCGATTAAAATAACTGTCAGTTTTTCTGAGCAAAATGGTAGGGGATATATATGTCAGCCGTTCGCAGTTGTGACTCAGACTCCAAGTAGGGCTGCCAGATGGTCAGGATTCGTCTTTATTCTCCTGACTTTTTATTCGATATACAGGCTCCAGACCAACTGCAGAATTTGACTAGAAACAGCTTCTCGTAAAAATCTGTACACAACCAAAGTTCTAATTTGCACAGCTCTTTTATTAACTTCATTGTCGAATGGGGAAAAAAATCTTGCAAAAGACAATGTCCAAATTTGTGGATTATTACGCAATGAAATGTAACCACATGTGTTTCTTTCACAGCAGTAGAGCAGCTTAAATTTAATAAATACTGACACGGGGAAGGCCTCAGACACGGCTAACCGATACGGCTCAAATTTGGCAGGTCGCATGTGTACAATCTAAAGCGAGGGAATCTTTAGTTAGTTTAAGTCAACACCCTCACGTTTTTGAGAAAATCACCCCTAAAGGTTATGTCAAGCAATCGAAATTGGAGGGATCGCTAGATGATTGTAAATAGAGAACTTTTCATCATTAGGTTTGGGGTACCCAAACGCGTACTTTTCCATAAATCAGGAAAGAAACGTTTACAACCGCCACTTTCTGTACCTACATGGTGAACGCATTCCGCCGACAACGCCGATATCAAAAACAAACGAGAAACAAATGTGCGACTGCCAAAGTACCTGGCTGGGAATCAAAGAAACCTAGCGGCGTTATTCGTCTCGTTTATATTTTTCCATATCTCACTTATTAGGGATTGGAGGTTTAATGAGGTGCACAGTAAACGAAATACCGCCAAACTGTACACCTGTGTGCCAGCCGTGTATTTATTTCTTTTGCCAGCTTAAAAACTTTATTTCTACGCTTCAGAATTTCAGTGTGCATCTGGAAAGCCGGTGGTAATTTCACAACCGCACGGATGTAATAACTTTTCACAGCATAATTCACATCCATCTTTCAGTACCGATTTTTGAGGCAATTATGTGGTGTCGCACTAGTACAAAGTGCGCGCCACCTACTTTCGCCGCGCGCCGCCATGCACGCACGGCGCGGCGTTCTCACGACGACAGCCACGAGCGCCCTCTGCTGCAACCCCGCTCGTGGCCACCACGGAAAGACACCGGGCACTTCGGACGGAGATAGCAACCAGTTAGGACCTTCGTAATCAGATAGGCACCAGTGAAGACTTTGCTATCGTACAGGCACTAGGCAGGCCTCTAACAACTATGTATCAACATTCTGCAGTACTATGTAAAAGTTAAGTATTGTTACATTCTGTGCAATATATATCTCTTTCTAATTTACTCGAGTGTTTATAGTTTCTGGCTGCTCCCCTCCGTACCTGCACCAGCGTGTCGGTCTTATTCCACTCGGCCACCGACACCTTCGACGAGGCTGGGACACAAAAGCGGCGACGAAGTTGGGACACAAAAAATTATATTGTAGGCGTTGTACGAATCACAATTAATTCTCGAAATATACATATTTTTTTAATGTAAACCACGTTTGTTTTCCGCCGATTCTTCGGAAGGAACAATGTATCTGTCGAAAGATTGCATTCATTAGATGTTCTTGATGCCGTGAGTATATTTATTTCGAATGTTTATATGACCAGTACCATCCATCTAGTTGTTCGAAGAAAAGTGAGGACACGAAACAGTGACTGGAAGAGGCATTGTAAAGTGACCTGGAGTAACATTTTAGTTGTTTTCTATACCAAGACGTTTGAGAAATTTATTTTCCTACCTTTTTACCATTCCTTATTGATTTACTTCCGTTATTAATCCTCCTATTCCTATCAAGTAAGATATGGAAAAATACAAACGAAACGAAAAACATCCGCGAGGTTTCTTGGAGTTTCGAACCCGGGTTCTCTGATTCCCAGCCTGTTACTTGGCCCTTGCGCTAAAGGCACTGTCGGTGAAAGTCGTTTACCACGTGGGTACAGAATCGGCAGTTGTAAAAGTTTCTTTCCTCGATTTCTGGAAAAGTATGCGTTTGTGGACCCCGTGGACTGAAAGTAGTGTCATTCATTGCAAAACTAACTGGAGAACAATAGACTTGTGCTATCAGGAGGTCCATCTTACAAACGGCCGCACTCTATTGATATGTCATTGCGGTGGTGGACGCCACACACAACAAGTGTAGTTTACTGTTTCTTGATTTTTTAAGGCCTTTGATCTTATTGATGACATATACCGGCACGTACTCGAAACGATGAGACGAATGTCTTTCCGTCAGAATGTGATCAATGTAATCAAAAAGGGGAATCAATGCTTCTACTTCAGTTAACTCACAACTAACGAAAGTAAAACAAATTAAAAGAGCACGACTCAAACAAAGCTGTGATGTATAACCGTAGCAGGAGTGAAGAACGTCTTAAGACCCTAAGCTGATAATATGCCATTAGTTTTCATGGATGTGTAACATATCTGTGCGTTTGAAGCTACCTTGATAACACACTCTGCAGCATGTGGAGAGTAAATAAACGAAAGAAGAAGTAAATTTTAAACCTAAGAGGACTTGATCGTGTTCAAACTACTTGTGCTACAGAAGTTGAAGAAGATTAATCACTTACTGTTGTATAGAGATGACAGTAGCAAAAGTGCTGGAAGCTGACGTAAAAAATTAACGGTATGCTAATACATAACTACCCTCGAATCCTCAACGAATCTGCGTAGATGAAATTGATTAACATTTACGTGTTATCTAAATCCTACTATATGGCGCAAGTTCTTCCCATTCCAGCAACAATTGCTAAAATATCGTGTCACATTTCATACGGAAATGGGAGATTTTCGCATCAACTGCTGTATTACACCCCAAAAAATGTAAAAATTTGGCGCGTGGCGCTTACTTTACGCCACGACAGAGGCTATTGGGGTGGACTTGTCTTGAATTACACAAGCCGCTGGGGTTAGATGCTGTAGTGAGCAGGTACTTCAGTGCATACAAACGTGACTGATTGGAAGTATGGCATGTAAAACTATAGGAATGGAGGAAGCTGGACAGAGAGAAAGGTGCCTGCGACTATTTTCCAGGTGTTGGACGCGTCCTCAGACAACACAGACCATTAAAAGAAGGCAAGGCCTACATCGTGAACGGGTAACATCAGCAAGAGGTGACCGTTATCTCCGGTTAACAGCCCATCATGGCAGGAGGCTGAATGCAACCCAGATACAGCCTGCCTCTAGGCATTAACATGACGAGCAATATCAACACAAACAGTCCGAAATCGCCTTCGGTAATGTGGCCTCTAAGCACGGCACCGTTTAGCCCGCAGTAACTGGGAGGAGGATAATCACGATTAGCGTGGTAACGGCCGCAGTGGGCGAGCGGTCTGCGGCGCGCCAGTTACGTTCTGCACGGCCACTACGGTCGGGGATTCGAATCCCCCCTCAGGCATGGATATTTGTGCCGTCTTTAGTATTAGCTATTTCATAAGTAGTTTGTAAGTTCAGGGACTGATGACCCCGTAGTTAAGTCCCATACGCTGTACAAGTATTTGAATTTTTTTTGTGTGTGTGGTAACGAATGACGCCGGGTTCTGTTTACAGCTGAGTCAGGACATTGTGTTCAGCCCGACAATCTTCGTCCTCTCATCTGGAAAGGACGTGAAACTCGAAACAGTCCTGCTTATGTGCAGGAAACATCACCATATCATGGTGGTGGACAAATTCTGTGGACAGACGTACCGATCTCTACGTAGTTCACAGGTACACAGACGTGATCCTTCTTCGTTTGGTTGCGTCCTACGCTGGCACCATAGGAGATGGGTGCCTACTGGTGGAAGATAACCCTCGTTCCCATAGTGTTGCACTGGTGGACAACATGCTTGAATAGGAGGTGATGGCTTGGAAAGTTTGTGCACGGGAATCAAACCCGATTGAGCAAGTCTGGGATGCACTTGGCAGTCTTAATGCGGTCAGACTTTTACAGCGGTTTTGGAGCTGGGTATCCTACTCACAAAAAATGCCCAAATGTCCGCATGAGTTGTCTGTTAACCTCATACTGTCCATGGCTAGTAGGTATGCAACTTGAGTGGCCGTCTAGGGTAATCACACACCATATTAGATGGCAACAAGAATGACTTTTTCACAATTCCCCCTTCCCCTCTTCTCCAAATCAAATTCCTAGACTCGCCACTCAACACGTGAACGTTTTATATGTAGCCGTCCCTCTTTTTGTCTTCTCACACCATTTACGTTACTTTCTGCTGCATCCATCATTGTCGTCGTAATTAATAATAGTTTTTATGCAAATAAAGATTTAGCATGGAAATTTTTCCCCACTGTGTTGAACCATTAACACAAATTTCAACGAAGACTTCCCAAACTTTCAGTGTATATGGGGACAAAATCGTGTTCTCGCCCACACACAATATAGATCAAAAACCTTGCCTTAGTCGGTTTGAGTTGTAAGATAAAAACAGGTAACAGTTTTAGGGGAACTCAAAATTTTTCATGTTTCGCCCCCAGACTGTGAACATTACTCGAATAATTCATCAAAAATGCTGACTTTCTATTTGTACCTATATAATACCATTTTACCTTATTTTGCCGCTGTTTTACACCTTTTTCTTTGATAATTGTTAGCAAATTAGGCTCCGTTTTCATAATTTATAGTATGTGTGGATATCAGAAAATACTTTACGATAAGTGAGGAGAGCCACATTCTGTTACAGATTTATGAAACGGCTAACATCGTCTGTGAACATTCCGTACATATCTAGGCTATGGTTCCCAGTTTTTTCGTAATTGCGAGGATAATCATCTTGTAAAAATATTATCTAGTGAAAAGGCCTATAACCAGTACAGATACTAAACAGCAATTAATAGTAATAATAATTATGATGTATGTAATATGACAATGAAAGGCGAATTCTTTGACGAGCAAGGTTTTTAAAATGGCGTAGGGAACATTATTATAGAAAAGAATAACAATTTATTCAAATTAGAAATTTATTTTACAGAAGTTAAGTGGAAAGCTAAATGAGATCAGATGCACAGTTCGGTACTCTTTCTTTATTGTGATTTAATATGGTAAACGTCATCCAATCCTTAAACTTTTAACTTTTAACGCTGTCCTGTATAAAGAAAATTCTTGTCCGGAACAAATAATTAACTCCTGAAATAAGAAGCAATTTATGTAATAACCATTCATAAAGATACAACTTTTATTGGTCCGAACGTAGGAATATTTCATGAAGACTTTAATATTAAGATTGAATCCATTGCTACGAACTTCGATGTTTATGTAAATATATATGTCTGTATTTATGTTGTTTATGGACTCTAAGACGGCTCGATCAGTTTTGACGAGATCTTCAGATTAGTCCTGTGGGGATTTTCTGAATTTTGGCAGCGATCGGATCAATACAAGTTTTGATTTGAAGAACATAGCGCAAAATAGGGAACAATAATTACTGTTTCGAAAACTATTTACTTATGAATTTTTAATCTTTGGCGTGATTTTTGGTTGCTATGTTCTACGTAATACGTTTCAAGAAAGTGAATACCACTCTTGTACAGTATTCTGAGTGTTTAATACATATTTACAAGTTCATATCAGAATCTAACATGTACATAAAAAATGGATACAGGCGGAAAATTTGCAAATTGTAATGCCGTTATTTCCATATTTCCGTCATTAAATGTAGTTGTGAATTTTCCAATAGGAATAAGAAAAACTAATTTGAAATACTATTCCATTTCCTATTAATATCAGCCTACATACATACTGTTCACAAACTTTGGTTCACTCTAGCAAAATCGTAATTGTATCGTAGAAATTCGTTTACAGCATGCATAAAAGTAAAATAACAAATAGCATGATTTATCTGCTGGTTTTAGGAAGGATTAATAAGAGAAATAAAATTTCATTTGTTTCAAATACAAGGGTTTTCTTTCCTTGGGCATAGGAAGGCAGTGTACTGTATACATATGTCTGCTAAAACTTCGCCAAACGAATTTCTCCGTCCATTCACCAGAAGCAATCTGGCTATAGTAATTAAAGCAAAGGTGGAATAGATCGCTAGTTTTAAATAAAACAGCTGTGGAACTTAATTGTCACCTTTCTATTATAGAACAATAGTATAATGAAAATAATAGGATTTAAATTTTACCCCCACGATATTTCACCTGCATATTTTAAAGGTCGTCCGGTGACCCATGTCAAGAGATCCCGCATCGCGCAAGCGGATCGTGAGTCACGGGTTTGGAGCCACAGATTTAAGACCACTGGAGTCTCAAATTGAATCACTGCTTTAGAGGTAAAAGCTTTAGTTTCTGGGCCTCCATATGAAAGGTGTTTCCTTTGTGTGTGTGTGTGTGTGTGTGTGTGTATGTGTGTGTGTGTGTGTGTGTGTGTGTGTGTGCTCGTCAACAAAGGCCAGTCGTGAGATAGAGCGACAAGTCGCTGGGTACACCGTTAGTTTGGAAGCGACTTTAATACTGACGCACAGCGGGTTGTCAGACGCGTTAACGACCAGCTGAATCGCGCGTTCGCAATCCGATTGCGGTGGCAACAGGACCATGTGACCATCGGCTATATTACGGCGTTAGCTTCAATGTCGACCCCCCCCCCCACACACACAGATGCTTTCAGCCAATACAAGCCATTCGTATCCATCCCATCTGTATTTGTACTATGGCTTCGCATGGGCAAATACTGCGAAAATCATAAATTTAATCTGCTTATTGCGTCGAATGTATGAACGTTTGTATCCCTGCGAAACCAATGTAAAGAGGTTTTAGCATAAACGTGTCTATAGACATTGTATATTATTTTTTCGACAACTTTAGTGTTCCCTACTTCTACTAATGCTTCGTCCATCGTCATTTATGTGCCGTCATGATAAAAGTTCGCTGTAATTTTTTTAATTAAATCAATCGCTATGATATGAAGCCAGGGGGTAGTTATTTAACTTAAACATCATCAAAATTTTCTCAAGAGGGAAAGAAACTACATAGGGATTATTACAGGACAGAACGAGATACTGGTGACTATAAATTCTGTTTTACTTTAATACAAATGTCAAGTAATCTCATTAGGATTGTGATTAAAATGACACGATTAAATCAAGCCTGGAAAATTCATCATATTACATTAATCAAGTCACATCTCGCTCTATTCATGATTAATAAAAGAGTCAGCTGCTGCTGTATCTCTCTTTCATCGAAAGGAATGTTCGGTTTCGTGGCCTGCAGCACATCTTCCTTTTATGTACCTGAAGAAAAAGAAACCACCAAAACATTAGGACATGACAAACCAGATGATAAAACTTAACTATATATACAGAAATTGCCCAAAACTAGGCAATGCATAAGAGAAACTAAATTATCCATTAAGGTGATTGGTACTTACAATTAAAACACTAAACAAGGGGTTCCATAATGTAAAAAATCAATACCCCGGTTCCTAAAAAATTTTTACACTTTTAAAAATGTTTAGGCTACATGTATCTCCGTCAACCAAATCAAGAATACGTTAAAAGTTAGCCCATTAAAACAATATACGAAAACACCGTTAAGACATGGCGGGGGTGAGAGAGAGATCCTTTGAATATAAACTGAAGCATACCAACAACATAGGCTGAAACGAAGTGGCACAGGCATTGGCGTGGTTAGACGTAAACGAACGCGGGAGCGTGTGATAACAAACTGCACAGGTGGTCGCGCATGCGCAGAGTTCTTTTTCTGGACACAGTTATCACAGGATAAAATACAACACTCAGTATAACATGTGTATTTTATATTTATATTTTAAGAAAGAGGAACACAGCCGCAGTGGACCCTTTGTGTGGTGTCGCACAAGTTTGAAGTGCGCGCCACGTAGTTTCGCCGCGCGCCGCCATGCACGCACGGCGCGGCATTCTTACGACGTCAGCCACGAGCGCCCTCTGCTGGAACTCCGCTCGGGCCACCACTGAACAGCATCGGCCACTTAGGAATCAGATAGGCACCAGTTCAGACTTGGCTATCGGATATGCACTAGAAATCATCAGTAGGCAGGCCTCTATATAAACTATGTATCAACATTCTACTAGTCTGCTGCTCTCCAAGTAATGTATTATTTCTATGAAATATATTTCTTGCACTAATCTAGCTTAGTGTTTCTAGTTTCTGCTGTCCCACTGGCTGGTCACCTCCGTACCTGCACACGCGTGCAAACTTTGATTAATCATGAAGTTTTAGGTGTGGATGTCCATCCTCAAAAGTGTTATTCCCAGCTGGTGTTTTATGAAATGGCTCATATATGTCAATCACACAGCTAAAATTGGTGTTGATGCCTCAGGAAAACTTTGCAAAGGTACCTTCTGCTGCACATGTCCGCTCGTCGTGCGCACTCTACACAATTTCGAACATACTCGGCTACATCCTGCTTTCTCGTCGTTCCGTTATCCTCGGGCCCCCATGCCCTGAGAGAACGTGTTCATGTGCTTCCCACATGACCTGAGCGAGATGCGTAGGAACCACGATCCTGGGACCAAGATTGGTTTTGCGAAGTAGCACCTCGTCCTCATAATAAAATTGCTACTGTGTGGCGTATTTCTTTCATTCACTGTCCCCAGCTTGTGACTTACGCCATTCTTCAGCGTCCCTTACCTCAGCCTAAAAAATTCCACCTACTTACAGAGGGCATCTGCATTGGTGTGCATTTTTCCCGATTTATGGACCATATAAATTCCATTTCCGACAAATATAGCGACCATCCAATCAGCCGACTAGAAGGAACTCGCAAACACAGAAGTTATTTCAAAACTTTATTATCTGTCAATACTTTAAACGTTCTACCATATAGGTAACATTTTAAATACTTTATGCAATAAATAACAATTAGTAGTTCCTTCTCCGTGGTCGAATAGTTTCTTTCTGCGGTGAACAATTGTCGGGAGGTATACGCTACTAGATGTTCGGCTCCATTGCTATTCTCAGACAACACAACCCTCAACAAATGATCACTAGCGTCACATGATAAAATTAATTCCTCTTCGTAGTCAGGGAAAGCCAACACAGAAGACGTAATCAACTTATAACATTGAACATGCCTGATTAACAGCAACCGTAATCAAATTATTTTTAACAGTTTTATATAACAGCCAACCACTTGCGTAGTTTTAAGATACTTGACCTAGGTTTCGTTTTCGCTAGGGACAACTTCATCAGAAGAATAAAAACAGGTACAAGAAACACATGACGTCAAAAAATATTACGAGCAGAATTGCTCAAGTCTACTACAATAAAAAAAATAGCATTCTTGCCACGCAAAAAATTCTGTTCGATGCCTCGTAGACAGTTCCTTCATGCCCTTCACACCACATTGATTTTGTTGCATGGCAAGAACGCTAGTTTTTTTATTGTAATAGACTTGAGCAATTCTGATCGTAATATTTTTTGACGTCATGTAACTTTTTTATTTTTCTGATGAAGTTGTCCCTAGCGACAATGAAACCTAAGTCAAGTACCTTAAAAATACGCCATAGATTGGTTGTTATATAAAATTATTAAAAATAATCAACTTATCTTTCAAAGTCTGTAATGCTAAATTACACTCATGCGACCATTGAAATTATGCCCCTTTATCTTTAATTATTGAGTTAAAGGTCGAGCTATCTCAGCAAAATCCTTTATAAACTTTCGGGAATATGAAGCAAGCCTGACGAACGAATGAACCTCCTTAGTACGTTGTGGTGATCGAAAATCTCTTACCGCTGATATCAATCGCGGATCTGTTTTAACTCGTTCCTCACTAACCACGAGCTAGATGAAACGGCCCACGATAAAACACCGTACCAATACTGGGGATCAACCACCAATCAGCCAGCGTTCGTTCAGAGTGTCACCAGCTGAAAGACGGATAAATCGGGAAGAAGTGGAGAAGATGTTGCACGATGACATTGTTCAACCTTCAGAGAGTCCCTGGACGTCTCCGGTGGTCCTCGTGGAGAAGAATGAGAGCGCGTGTCGTTTCTGTGTCGACTATCAGGGCTGAAAAAAATCACAAAGAAAGATGTCTATCCATTGCCGAATATTGACGACAACTTAGTCTGGTTGAAAGGAATTACATACTTCTGAACCGTAGACATGATGACAGGTTACGGGCAAATCGAGGTTAACGAAGCCGCCAGGAAGAAGACTGCTTTTATTACACCTGACGGCCTCTATGAGTCAAGGTCATACGCCGGCCACATTCGAACGCACGCTGAACATCTAGCTTCAACATTTTAAATGGGCGACATGTCTTTGTTATCTAGGTAACATTGATGTTTTCCCAATTTGCGGAACATATGAGCCTCCTGTCAACTGTGTTGAAGTGCGTTCAGACAGCAGGACCCAAAGAAGTATCTCTTGTCGCCAAAGAAATAAAAATACTGGGGCACCTAATGAACGGAGATGGTGTGTGACCTGATCCAGATAAAGTAAGGACATTCACAGCATTTCCATCTCCTCAGCACATCCGTGATGTGAGAAGTTTCTTCGGGCTGTGTCATACTATCGTCGTTTCAAAGCAGTTTGTTGTAACAAGGCACGTCCATTGAAAGAACTTCTGCAAGGAGACGCCAAGTTTTACTGGGATGAAACGAAAGAACGAGCTTTCCGGGAACTTAAGGATCTCTAACTCCCGCACCAGTTCTAGCCTTATACGACGAGAATGCGGAAAGTGAATTTCACACAGACGCTAGTGGTTATAGGATTGGTGCATTGCTTGACAAATTGAAGAGGGTGCTGGAAAGATGGTAGCTTATGCATTAAGAGTTCTCTCAAAATCCTATATTAACTACTCTAAAACCGAGTAGGAGTTTATCTGGGCTATCGACAAGTTCCGGCCGTATCTATTCAGTAAACCATTCACCGTCGTGACCAATTTGAAGGATCCAATAGGTCGACTAGCAAGATAGGCACTAAGACTCCTAGAGTACACTGTCACAGTGGTGTTCAAAAACGGACATAAACACAAGGACTCCGACTACCTTTCGAGGAATCCATTAGCCAAACACAACAGCAGGGATGAAATTTCAGCCCTCATTGAGTAAGGTGACATTACAGGTAAAAAGAGGGAAGATCCAGCACTATTACAAACCATATAGGCCTTGGAGAAAGGAGAACTGCCCAAAGGAGAGTTTCAACTCATAAACGGGACATTGAATAAGAGCAACTACGATCCACTGGGCCTCAAATGGCTACTGGTTGTTCCAGCTCATCTCCGGCCAGCTATGCTTATTTCCATGATTGTTCACTATCCGGTCATCTGAGATTCGTGAATTCGTGATGAGCCTTAACAGAATCAGACTGGCAAGGTCTCTACCAATCTGTCAATCACTATTACAGTCACTGTAAGGAGTGCCAGCGACGTAAGCATGTGCTGCAATTACCTCCAGATCATCTGGTAGCAATTCCACTGGCAGCAGCTCCATTCTATCGGTTTGTAATCGACCTTTTAAGTAGGTTTCCGAATTCGACAGCCGGTAACCGATGGATAATAGTCTACACCGACTACCTCACCCGCTACGCTGTCACGAAACCTGTGCCGACTGCAGAAGCCCCAGAGATAGCAAAATTCCGAGTAGAAGACATTATTTTGAAGCTTGGTGCACCACGTGTGATGATATCTGATCGAGGAAAAGTATACATGTCAAAACCGGTATCAGAGGTAATGTCACGTTGCGACATTGTCCACAGAATAACAACTGCCTACCATACACAGACAAATGTTCTTGCAGAACGTTTTAACAAGACTTAGCAGATATGCTGGCGATGTACGTCGATGTTGATCAGAAGCATTGGGATACAATACTGCAAGTCGTGACATTTGCTTACAATACCGCAGGACAGGACACCATAGGCTTCACTCCGTTTTTCCTGCTCCATGGCCGTGAAGCTGAGACGACAATGGATACGCTGTTCCCGTTCCAACCGGGCGACACTCATGGTGACTGTGTGAAACAGCCCATCACCAGGGTCGAGGAAGCATACGGACACTGGACGCCCAGGAGAAGGACCGCCAGCGGTATAAAGACAAGCACCGACGTGTTGTGTACAGTGTACAGCCCAGGAGATCTGGTATGGATTTTTACCCCTGTACGGAATGTTGGGCTTTCGGAAAAGTTACTGAAGCGATACTTTTGTCCGTATCGTATCATACGCCGCTTGTCAGACGTCACGTAGGAGGTCGAGGATTATGAGCCGTCCTCAAAATGGCAGAAACGGACATTTTGCACATTCTCAGTATGAAGCCTTGCAATGATCCCAGAGAAAAAATAGAAACGGAATCTTGTTCAAGGATTCTGAAGACCGTTCTAGTAATAATGAAACCACGACAGGAGGGTCTGGCGCCGCTCATCGTCACCGCAAGGGAGGCGTGCAGGCACAAGGGAAGGATTCTCTGGAACTGCCATACAGCGGACCCATGACAAGGTCCAGAACACAGCAGCTGGCTACAAAGGGAAAGTAACAGCGGGTCGCTCTTCTTTCAGAAAGGGGAGCAATGCCCCGAGTCTTCCGACTGCGCTCGTGGTGCAGTGGTCAACATCGTAGATCGCTGTGCTTGCGGTACCCAGTTAAAGTCCCGCCATGTGCAGATAAAGATTTATTTCTTTGTATTTACTATTTCTGGAATTTTCTACATGTTTCTTATGTTTAATGTACTTGTAAGTTCCAGAAATGTCTTACTATGTATAAATAGTGGAGCACTCCAAGCAGGAGTCTGTCTGTACTAATAATAAACGTGTTGTAAGTGTAAAGTGTTGTGCTCTATCATCGACCAGCCTTCGAATTCCGGACCACCTGCAGTTTTCACATAGCAACCCATGTCTGCATTACTTAGCGTATGGTGCTAGGCATTATTGCAAAGCGTCGCGCGCCGCTAAGCGTGTAGGCACACAACATGCCATCCGAGTCGCCACATTATTTGGTCTGCAGACAGCTGGCTAGCTGTCTGTGACCAAGATGACAGAGACGTCGGGTTGAAAGTTTATGACCTTTATTTTCAAACGATGTAGTCACCAAAGTTGCACATACTCCAGGCGGTTTTCAGCCATTTACTAGGACGTGAACGCGTTGCTTTTAGCCATCCAAGTGTCTGTTTGATGAGTTTTTTAAACACGGCACCTCCTGCGCAGTCTGGTTTTCCCTGCGTCCTCACTCTTGTGTTTGTTACCTTCTTGGACAGGTATGGCAGACATACTATGTGCTTACGGGGCGGCGAATGGAAATGCTCACGCTGCTCAACGTTTGTACATATAGCGGTTTCCGAATCGTCGAGTGCCATATCCACGCCTATTTACTGCCGTCCAGAGGTCCCTAACGGAGACATGTTCACTTGAGGTAAGTTTTCTACTGGTAAGTTCTCGTAATGACACATACGACTTTAAGGCCTAATTTGAAACCGGATGTATTCATTTTGTGTTAAAGTTGTAAAGGTCTGGTGGACACTGTCGTCAACGTACCGGGAGTACATTAGGGTTTGAAGAGGAAACGTTAACACTGTTGGAAAGCACAATCTCTACATTCTCTCAGTGTGTTGCACGAGGGCCGGCCACGGTGGCCGACGGAACTGAGGCGCTTCAGTCACGGTCTGCACGGCCACTACCGTTGGGGGTTCGAATCCCCACTCGGGCATGGATATTTGTGCCGTCCTTAATTGTAGGTAGTTCATAAGTAGTTTGTAAGTTTAGGGACTGATGACCCCGTAGTTAAGTCCCTTAAGCTTAACAAACATTTGAACTTTTTTTTTTTGTTGCACGAGGAAGGGATCTACGACAATCCACAATTTGGCTTGTCTCCCATGAAGATGCAGCCCTACCGCATTAACAAAGTCCTTGAGCCAGACAATTTTCCCCGTCATATTGAATTCTGTCAGTGGTTTAGAAAAATGTGCCACTCTAATGGAATTTCTCAACTGTGAATTCCGTAGGGATGAAGCATCGTTTACACGAGTGGGATATGTGCAACAGCCACAAACAACACGTCTGAGCTACGCTTGTCTGTTAACAGTTTGGCTGGTCGGCCCATACATGCTTCTCCCCGGCGACTGAACGCCAACATTTAACTAAGAATTTTACGGAAAACTCTGCCAATGTAATGGAACCTGTCCACCACTGAATGTGCGACAGCAAATGTGGTACCGATACGACAGTGCATCTGCGCACTGCGGACATACGTTACGAATGCATTTGTATGAAACCTTTGGCGAGAACTGGAAAGGAGACGGTAGCATGGCCTGCACTTTTCCTCGTCTTGACGCCTATTGTCTTTCTGGAGCCACCTGAAATCCGATATCTGTGAAAAACCCACTGAGACCAATGAAGAGATGACAGTGCGAATTATGGCAGCCTCTGATGTAGTATCCACTTTGCGAGGAATGTCTGAAAGAGTGCGACAAAGACTGCTTGGTTATTGTACAGCGTGATTTCAAGCAGGAGGGCGTACTTTCGAGTACTTTTTGTAACTGTTGTCAAACAAAAGGTTATAACACTTCATCCCACATTCTCATTGACCCTGCAGTTAGAAATACATTGGAAACGTTGTCCTTCAGTCCTGCTACTGTGACGACTCTGTCCTCTAGGCGGCGCGCGACTCTATTCAACGACACCTAGCGTCCCTACCCTAAGGGTTGCGTATATAGGTTGCTTTGTGAATTTGTTATAACCCACTCTACCAGCTCTCTCAAATTCTACATTCATTTCAAATTCACCCTGTATAAATAGTTTTCAGTCCGTATAGTTCCAGCGTCACTGGGCCTCTAAATGCCAACCTCCAGAATTATAAGCAATTTTTCCTATTCTTAAGTGTTGTCCAGACATGCGTAGAAGCCTGCAAATTTCTCATTTGCACTTAAACTAAATTAAACTCTTGGCGATTTTGCAACATGCAACTAGAGGGGTTCTTCGTTTTTCATTACTCATCGAATCTGGAAGTAAATTTTATTCTATCTACTAGCTGAAAACCCGGCGTCGCCCCAGTACTTATTTATTGTATTATTACGTTAGTCCATCTCTCCTTTCCTGTTCTCTCTGTGCTCTCAGTCACAATTCTCCTTCCTTCTCTCCCCGTCCTCCTCTTCTCCTTCCATTGCTTCTTCCTTCAGCGAAAAGTTAAGTAACTTTCATGTTGGCCAGTGAAGGGTGTCCAAATTTATTGCAAGGTTACCTCCGAAATGCATGGTATGAAATCTTCGCGTAAGAGCAAGCAGTAAGGTAACGACATTTTATCGCAATCAGGGCAATTAGGGCACCACATAAAGTACGAACAAATATTCATGAGGTTTTCAGGCTTCCATTAGTCCATCTCCTCCTTTCCCTTCGCCCTCTTCACCTGCTCCTCCCCCCGTTTCCTCCTGTTACTTTCTCTCACCGTTTCCTCCTCCCTCTCTGTGTTCATCTCTTTCACCTGCAACCATCTCCCATCGTCTCATTCTCTTCCTGTCACCTCTCTCTATCCCTTTAGTTCTCCAACTATTCCTCTTACTTTCATAGAAGAAAACATAATTATATGCGCGAACTTTCACGGTGACTGGTCAAACGGTGTCAAAGTCCCAATGTACCCTCCGCCATGCTAAAGTCATTGGCTTCCAAGAGTATTATAAACTTATTCATGAAAACATTGTAATGATACTTGAGGCATCAGATATATGGGTGAAAAGGTGACTAAGGGGGATGGATTTTTTTCATTAATTTAAGTAATAAAATCATAATTTATGAACTAATTAATTTACGTTATATTTATTGTCAATTAATAAACCACAGATAATTCATGAAACGATTTAAGTTATCTTTTATACGTAGACAAACATAGAAGAGTGCTTGTTATGTTTTCAAACATAAAAGTAGAGTTAGTCTTCTTTAGATATCTGAAATGGTGGGAGCAAGCCAACCTTGTAAAAGTTTCATTTTGTAAAAGTTTCATTTATTAATGTGAAATAAAGGATCTCGATTACTGTGATTTTCTAACTCCAATCAGAAGCCTTTTAATTTATTAGTGGGGAATTTATTCTGGATTGGCCAACCTACACGCCCTGAGAGTTGCCAAAAATAGAAATTTTCAGTGATAATAGTACCATAAAATTAATTACTTTTTCAATTACTAATTTTTGAACCAAATATTATTTTCACACATAAAATACTACGGAATATATAAAACTCATTTAATTTTCATTATGTATCAATATAAAATGTTGCGCAATCGTTTGACAAATTGTTGTACAATAATGTAATGTAAGTTATTTTTCTTTACATGCACGAGCATTATGTTAAAAGAGTTGCAATATACATGAAGCAAATGAAATAAACAGAAAATAAAGAAAATACATGACCTTAGCGGGAAGAAGACGATGGTCGGTAACGTACAAAAAAATAATAAATTTATGAATAAATAAATAAATAAATTTTTTTTTTAAAAGCAGTTTTTTATTACTGTGTTGATGGATGGCCGACTTTGGCTTCCTCCACTTCTCTGCTGAATTTTGTACAAAATACTTTCCCTTTGTAGCAGTAGACTAAATTTACAAAACTTTCAGGCTTCAATAGCTTCAGTAGTTAGTGATTGTATTTTTTGTAAGTCGTTAGTGTATGTCGGAATATACGACAGTCGTGATAAAAACATTCTTAATGCAAAATGAAAATTTATTTATTGGTCAAAATTTAATTCTAGCACAAATTCTCCTTTTTGATTAAAATTTAGATTCCTGGTGTAAGTGTGAAAAATTGATTAATGTGAAGAATTCATTTTTGTTGAAACAGTAATTAAACGTTTAGCCTAAATGTCTGACTATAGAAAGCAGGATAATTATTCAGATAAATCATCAACAACTGACGATGAAGTTAGTTTTAATAAACAATTGTTGAAGGAAAGGCCATTATTAAAAAATCATCATTTACCTAATGAATCTAGTACAGAAAACAATTTTCCGTTAAATGACCTCTACTCAAGATTCGCCAATTTCGTTGACAATGGAATCTTCTCGAATGTCTGAACATCTTTGTGAGGCGAATAATGTGACCTCACAAGATGTGAATATGACTGGGTTAAATGAATGGCAAAATCCCGTGTCGACAGAGACGCGAGTCACACGTAATTTCTCGACTAATATTTCACACAAGATAGGCGCGGAAACAGAGAGCCAATCCGCCGCTGAAAGTGCGCCCAATTGGGCAAAACAGTTATATGAACAAATGAATACACAGTCAGCACTGATTCAAAATCAGTTATTTGAACAAACTACCGGTATTCAAGCACAAATGCAAACTCAATCAGCCGAGATGCATGCAGAAATGCAAGCAATGCGAAAGCAAATGACAATGAATGAACCTGTTGCTAATTTGCAGGCGAATGTGCAAGAACAGTTAGCTCACATGCAAGCTGGTTTAGAATGCAATATGCACGAGATGAATACAAAATTTACGGCACGACCACTTAAATCAACAAATGGCGAAAGCCTGAAAGTCGCGAAAAAAATGGGTCGAACGATCAATAAATTGAATTGAACGGAATGTAAACGAAATGACAGAAAACCACAATGCTTTGGTAGTCCCGTAGAACAATTGTCGCCAGAAATTGCGTCAGTAAAAGTTGAACAGAGAGGTACTAACACTGAGATAACAGAATGTAACAAACAAGCGTACGTAGGCACACGATTACCAGTACCGACGTGCTTAAATGCAAACACAATAGCAGAATTAAAAACAAACAATTCCGATTTTATCTCATTTTCGCTCACCACAAACGATACAAGCAATACCAAATCAAACAACAAAAGCTTTTACAAAATTTGTAAATTTAATGTGTCCAGACATGTGCAAAAATATATATATATTTAGATATCAATCCGCTCTTGTAAGGACCTAAAGTACGAATATTTCATCTAATAAGGTAAGCAAATTCACGTATGCTGTGGGGGCGTATAATTCATGTTCCGGAACGTTACGCACAATCACTTTCCAGAGATTAGAAGTAAAAACCTAACAAAAACAATGCCAAATTCAAAAAAGTTTCCACCAAACAAGCAGGAGACAGTTCAATATCATATTCATAATTAATAATTTGCTTAACACACTGAATAATAATCGAAACCAGAACAAATTACATTGCAAATTCGTAAATAAGGCCATACATGCAAGCTGGTTGCAATCTTCTAATGCGTGGAGTGGAAATCTAAATCCACAACACCATCAAACAAGAGTGTTTGATAGTGGTGGCAAATAATTTTTCTTTTTGTGGCGCTCGGTATTTAAGAATAGCGTGGACGACTCATTTAACACGGATATGAGACACCGAATTGGACAAAAAACATGTTGCATGTATGTGTCGGAACGGTACACACCCTACAAAGTTAGTATTAGCTCAGTTGCACTGAGGTGTTAAATTCTAATTACGGTATTGTTCATAAACTCTGAGTCACGGGAGCGAACAACTGACGGGGAACTGCCGACAATTGACGACCTAAGTTGTTGTTTGTTAGCAAAGAGTTTAATTAAATGTGGGGCGTGACTAATCTGACATAGTACATGTAAACAAACCGAGAAAACCAACAAAATTGTGACACCACACACACATTACGGTAATAAACAATGGCGAACTATAAAACTAAAGATATTTACAAATTGTCTACATTGTCTAAACTAAAATGAATTATTCACAACGTATTTATGCGAAACTAAAATAAACTATTTACACGATATTTAGAAGAGCTATATGTATATGCACAATTACGAAACTTAAATATAACACACGATCTAATGCTAACTAAAACTAATAGCGCTCTTGGTGACTAAACATATCTACAAACTATATCAATAGACCTAATAACTAATACGATCCCTTATACCTAGCCCGACTTAACTACTTTAAAAATTATATACACAGATTACGCTAAGAACTATAAACCTAGCTAAATGATATTGAGATTCTAACCTAACAAACAGCTAACCAAATATTAGCCTGATACGAGATTTCAATTAAAAGATCTAGAATACATATAATAGAATATAAGGCAAACTATCTAGAGTTCTATGCAAGCAGGACTGAAATAATGCTATTAGTAACAAGAATAGAAGAGAACACAGGGATATGATGGCTGTAAGTAGAGGTCAATAATAGCTTATACAGAGACAGTAGTACACATGTATATATGTATATAATTTTAGGCATGAGTAAGTTTGACCAACCACCTTACATGTTAGTTTGAGGTATTGTGGATATTGTTTGAGATGCACTGCCTGTTGATACACTGAGTCGTGTGATAATGGACAGGCTTTAATTATTAGATTTATTGTGCTATGGCATGTGGCGCATATTTGCGTCTTTCTCAGATATTTTCGAGATGGTATCTGAAATAAATTATTGCGACCTCCGCAACTCTGACCTTTCTTTTCTATGATTTTAGTCGTATGTGAATATAAAAGTATGAATGTGTAAATTATGCTGAATGCGAAGATGCGTCAAAATCGAAAATTATATGCCTACCAATATTATAATATACTGTACTGAAACTGAATGGGATGAACTACTGAAGAACGAATGACAAACAATCATGGAGTACACAAATCTCTGAGGTCATTATAAAACATACAATCAGTCAGTAAAGGAAGGTTATATATGTTAAGTACGCTCTCATGAACGAGACCTAAAATAAAAATCCCTGTCAGAGAATAACGCAACACCAAATATTTCTCTCTCTCTCTCTCGCTCAAAGCTCGCTTTTGTACATTTATTAATTGGTTAGCTGAACTAAATGAGGGACATAAGGAGTATCATCTTATTGCACAAATATAACTAAGTAAATGATACAATATAATAAAATATTTGAATTACACTTGTCAAATGTACTTGATTGGAGTAATATAAGTCAGTTATTAATAGTATATAATTTTATTTAGTCTGTTAATACTTGTCCAGCAAGTGAAATGTGTAAGTAATGACTTGATGGAAGCAGATTCTTGTGCTTCATAATTTAGTAGACACTTAGGTCAATTCCAAACAGTCAACACAAATACATCTCTAACTACTTACACCTCTAGTATCAGGATAAGTTTCCTTCTTCATAGAAGTGGTTGGAGGGTGTGACACTTGGTCCTGTGTCAGAGGGAGTGCGAGGACACATATTGAGTTATTTTATGTATCAGAAAGAGAAAAGATTGGAAAGGGAGTGTGATTTTCCTCTTTATTTTTTCTATATAGGATTACGATGTCAAGAAACTCATATTAAAAGGAATAGTTGGCTCAAAGCAAAGAAATAAAGTAATTTTATAGTTGTTTGTAATGCTTCAAATGTAACTGCAATACACAATAATGAATGGGAGGAAAGTAATATAAATATTACTTTAAATCGACTCGAATGTTAACCAGCTAACGAAATGATCATAAAAGAATTGATAATTTTATGTGATATTGTTAATATCCCAACGAACCTTGTATCATTCGTTGTCACACTTATTTGATATGTAGATATTTATTGTCGTAAGAAAAATAACAGAAGAATTTAATTCAGTAGATATCTACAAAATTTAATCTAAGTACTCACCATAAGACAATGTTAAATGGTTTAAAATAGTGTCATAAGGTGATATGTGAAATAACAATAATATTGTCTCTTGTAGTGAATTAGGCAAAAAAATAAGTTAGCAGTGCTATTCAGCTAAAGGTCATAAAGTGAAATTATAGTGAGCGGAACAAAATTATTTATTTCATGTAAGAGGGTGTGTGAGACCAGTAAACACGACGAGCGATCGATATTGTGTCATGTGTGAAGTGTTAGACGGTGTTATGTTTAGTGAATCTCAAAACGGGCTTACCTACATTTACACCTTGATGCGCCACGTGACGGTGTTAGCGAAGTTTCCCTCGACGGCTGATCCAGACAGTAATCCAAACAATGAGGAAATAGCAAGCGACACTATCAACAGCTACGTTCAAGCGTGTTACGATGTGCACACACATGCTGCAAAGTTAAATCCGGTACATCAAGCGCTCTGGTAGTGTTCTGCCAACTTTGGAATCTAGTAGACAGAGACAATAACCTTCGGCGCGTGGTAGAATTAAGCTGCCAGTACTGGTGCGGATGGATGGACACAGTGACGCCCATGACGAAATACTTTCACGGAAATTCGTCCAGGCAGGAAATGTAACTTTAAAGAAAGTGCCCTTTGACAAATAAACTGAGTTTAGAGTCAATGTCTCGTGACAAGGAGGAAAAACAAAATAAAAAATACAAAATAATGCCCATTGGCATGGACATAAAACATATAATTTGTAATTATTTCTTTATATGCGGAGATATATGTATCTTAAAACCGCGGCTCCGCTCGCGTATTGGTTGATTATGATAGATAAGCTATCTTTCAGTAGTGTGCTATGAAACTGGTTTTGAAGGATGAAATTAAATACAATACTCAATACCCTCTTCAGAAACAAACATTTTAATCAACATTATAAGGAATGTAAGTAGCGTAGATAAAATCACACGTAAAAATTCACTCGTGTCGAAAAATCCAATCACGAAATTCAACAACAATGATTGCATTAATATCACAGATCGATCACTTGATGTAATGCGCCAAACGTCAAATCGATTTTTTTAAAGAGATTTATTAAAAGAAGTTTAATTTATTTATTCTTATATTTCCTCATTCGTATGCTTAGCCTTACAGAGAAAGAGCTGAAGACATTGCAGCACGCATAGCCCAAAGATATGGTCTGTGGCTTCACGTTTCGCTGTATGTAACCTCCTTGCTATAGAGTCGCAAACGTCATCGTTCGCCTTCAGTCAGATTTTTTAAAAATATAATTTGACGACTTTCAACCACCATATCTTCCACCCCCTTATAGCTATCGGCATGTAACTGCTATGGTGTACAACAATTACACACAGTCCATTCGTTTGCATTCTGTAGTTTTCGCTGCAGAGCGAAATATTGACACACACACACACACACACACACACACACACACTCACACGCGTAGAATTTTATATGCACCGATAATTTTCCATCCCAATACGCTCCACCCTTTTATTATTATTAACCCTCAAGCAACAATGCAACGATGAAAACCTTTTTCAAAGAGTAAATATAATTTTCAAAGAGTAATTATTGTTCGCATTTCGTGTTATATTCTTCAGATTACTAAATATCTATCAGATCGCTATATTACCGTGCCTAAAACCTTCCTTAGGTATAAATTAGTAACCGTACAAATATTTAAGTCTCTGCGTCTTGTCGCTCGGACGTGATAAGTGTACACCGAACAGACATTAACATTAATATATATAGATAAATAGCTATCTGATTGCCATAAAACCGTGCCTGAAGCCTTCCCCGGGTAGGCATTAGTAACTCTACAAATTTTTAGCTCTTTATGTGTTGTGGTTCAGGCATGATAAACGTACACCGAACAGACATTCACACACACACACACACACACACACATACACATACACACACACACACACACACACACACACACACACATATATATATATATATATATATATATATATATATATATATATATATATATGTGTGTGTGTGTGTGTGTGTGTGTGTGTGTGTGTGTTGTTGTGGTCTTCAGTCCGGAGACTGGTTTGATGCAGCTCTCCACAGTACCCCATCCTGAGCAAGCCTCTTCATCTCCACATAAGAGCGACAACCTACATCTGTCTGAATCTGCTTACTGTATCCATCTCTTGGTCTTCCCCTGCGATTTTTCCCCATACACTTCCCTCCAACGCTAAATTCACAATTCCTTGATGTCTAAGAATGTGTCCTACCAATCTATCCCTTCTTTTAGTCAAGGTATGCCAGAAATGCATTTTCTCCCCAATTCTGTTCAGTACCTCCTCATTAGTCACGCGATCCACCCACCTAATCTTCAGCATTCTTCTGTAGCACCATATTTCAAAAGCCTCAATCCTCTTCCTGTCCGTACTGTTTATCGTCCATGTCTCACTCCCATACAAGGCAACACTCCATACATATGCCTTCAGAAAGGACTTCCTTAGGTTTAAATCAATATTCGATGTTAACAAATTTCTCCTTTTCAAGAACGCTTTTCTACCCATTGCCATTCTGCATTTTATATCCTCTGTACTGCGACCATCATTTGTTATTTTACTGCCCAAGTAACAAAACCCATCTACCTCCTTTATTGCTTCGTTTCCCAATCTAATTCCTTCAGCATCACCTGATTTTCTTCCACTGCACTCCATTACCCTAGTTTTGCTCTGGTTAATGTTCATCTTATATGCACCTTTCAGCACATTGTCCATTCCGTTCAATTGCTCTTCCAGGTCCTTTGCTGTATCTGACAGAATTACTATGTCGTCGGCAAAACGTAATGTTTTTAATTCTTCCCCCTGAACTTTAATTCCTTCACCAAATTTCTCCTTGCATTCCTTTATAGCTTGCTCAATGTACAAATTGAACAACATTGGAGAAAGACTACAACCCTGTCTTACTCCCTTTCCAACTACTGCATCCCTTTCATGCCCTTCAACTCTGACAACCGCTGTCTGGTTTTTGTACAAGTTGTAAATAACCTTACGCTCCCTATATTTTACTCCTGCTTGCTTCAGAACTTGAAAGAGTTTATTCCAATCAACATTGTCAAAAGCCTTCTCCAAATCTACAAAAGCTAGAAATGTACATTTGCCTTTTCTTAATCTATCTTCTAGGATAAGCCGTAAAGTGAGTATTGCCTCCCGAGTTCCTACATTTCTCCTGAACCCAAACTGATCTTCCCCGAGTTCGGCTTCTACCAGCTTTTCCATCCTTCTGTATGTAATTCGCGTTAATACTTTGCAACAATGACTTATTAAACTGATGGTTCTGTAGTTTTCACACCTGTCTGCACCTGCTTTCTTAGGGATAGGGATTATAACATTTTTCTTAAAGTCTGAGGGTATTTCACCTGTTTCATACATCTTACACACCAGGTGAAACAATTTTGTCATGGCTGTTTCTCCCAGAGACTTCAGTAGCTCTGAGGGAATATCATCTACTCCAGGGGATGTGTTTCGACTTAGGTCTTTCAGGGGTCTGTCAAATTCTTCTCTCAGTACAGTATCTCCTATTTCATCTTCATCTACCTCCTCTTCCCTTCCTACAATATTGTCTCGAAATTCATTTCCTTTGCAGAGCCCCTCTATATACTCTTTCCACCTTTCAGCTCTCCCTTCTTTGCTGAGAACTGGTTTTCCAAAAGTGTCCTTGATATTCATAGAGCTGTTTCTTTTATCTCCAAATGTTTCTTTTATTTTCCTGTAGGCTGTATCTATTTTTCCCCTATTTATACATTCTTCTACATCTTTGCATTTGCCTTCTAGCCACTCCTGCTTAGCCATTTTGCACTTCCTGTCAATCTCATTTCATAGTCGTCTGTACTCCATTTTGCCTGTTTTATTTACTGCATTTTTATATTTTCTCCTTTCATCGATTAAATTTAGTATCTCGTGTGATATCGAAGGATTTTTTGTAGGTCTTTTCTTCCTACCTATTTTGTCCTCTGCTGCCTTCACTATTTCATCTCTCAATTTTACCCATTCCTCCTCTACTGTTTTATTTTCCCCTGTTTCTGTCAATTGTTGCCTAAAGCTCCCTCTGAAATTCTTAAGAACCTCAGGTTCCTTCAATTTATCCAGGTCCCATCTCCTTATTTTCCTACCTTTTTGTAGTTTCTTTAGTTTCAGCCTACAGTTCATAACCAACAAGTTATGGTCAGAGTCTATATCTGCCCCTGGGTATGTCTTACACTGTAGAACCTGGTTCCGAAATCTATGTCTTACCATTATAAAATCTACCTGGTATCTCCCGGTGTCTCCTGGTCTCTTCCACGTATACAACCTTCTTTTGTGATTCTTGAACCAGGTGTTTGTTATAACTAAATTATGTTCTGTGCAAAATTCTACCAGGGGGCTTCCTCTTTCATTCCTTTTGCCCAGACCATATTCACCTACTATCCTCCCTTCCCTTCCTTGTCCTACTACCGAATTCCCGTCTCCCATTACAAGTTTTCCTCTCCCTTAATTGTCTGAATAATTTCCTTTAGCTCCTCATATATTTCTTCGATTTCCTCATCATCGGCAGAGTTAGTTGGCATATAAACCTGTACTACTGTTGTCGGTGTTGGCTTCGTATCTATCTTGACAATGATAATGCGATCACTGTGCTGGTCATAGTAGTTTACCTGCATTCCTATTTTCTTATTCATTATCAATCCTACTCCTGTGATTTTGTATTTATAATCCTGTACTCACCTGACAAGAAATCCTGTTCATCCTGCCACCGAACTTCACTAATCCCCACTATATCTAACTTCAACCTATCCATTTCCCTTTTTAAATTTTCTAATTTTCCTACTCCATTAAGGGATTTAACATTCCACGCTCCGACCCGTAGAATGCCAGTATTGTCTTTCCTGATGATCACATCCTCCTGAGTAGTCCCCGCCCGGAGATCCGAATGGGGGACTATTTTACCTCCGGAATATTTTACCCGAGAAGATGCCATCCTCATATGTTCATACAGGAGAGCTGCATGTCCTCGGGAAAGGTAACGGCTGTAGTTTCCCCTTGCTTTCAGCCGTTCGCAGTAGCTGTGTGGCAAAGCCACATTAGCTGATGTTACAAGGCCAGCTCAGTCAGTCATCCAGACTGTTGCCCCTGTAAATACTGAAAAGGCTGCTGCCCCTCTTCAGGAACCACACGTTTGTCTGGCCTCTCCACAGATACCCTTCCGCTGTGGTTGCACCTACGGTACTGCTATCTGTATTGTTGAGGCACGCAAGCCACCCCAACTCGGCAATGTCTGTGGTTCATGGGAGTGGATGTATGTGTGTGTGTGTGTGTGTGTGTGTTCTGGGAAACTGATGCATGAGTCATATTTGTAACTATGTGTTGTGTCTAGTGCAGGATAACTGAACGTAAATATTTATTGTTTAAAATAAGAGAAAATTTTTATATAAGTATGTTAGTGTGTAAGTGATCTGAAAGTAGGAGTGTAAAAAAATACCAATCCCGCTAAAGGACCAACATGAAAATTAATACGGATGAAATTTCTATTATTATTTGTGAATCATAATTAAAAATCATTGACTAATAAGACCGACCACGTCATATCCAAGAAGATACTTCTGCCGTACAAAATGTTCAAATGTTTGTAGAGTTTATGTGACTTAACTTCGGGGTCATCAGTCCCTAAACATACAAACTACTTTTGAACTACCTAATACTAAGGACGGCAGAAATATCCATGCCCCAGGGGGGATTCGAACCTCCGACCGTAGTGGCCGTGCAGACCGTGACTGGCGCGCCGTAATTCCCTCGGCCACCGCGGCCGGCATTCTGCCGTATGTGGATCACATCCACCAGAAGAATGGGTACGGATGTGATGTTACAGGAGGCAGGACATATATGGGCGGAAAGGAGATGGATTTTTTCTTTAATTTCAGAAAGAAAATCATAATTTACGATTAATTAATTAATTGTCATTTAATAAACCACAGATAATTCATGAAACGATTTAAGTTATCTTTTATACAAAGAAAAGCAAAGGTGAGTGATTCTTTCTTGTGTTTTAAAACATAAAAGTAAAGTTAGTCCTCTTTAGTTATCAAAATTGGTGGGAGCAAGCCAACCTTCTAAAATTTTCATTTATTAATTTGAAATAAAGGATCTCGGTTACTGTGAAATTCTAACTCAAATCAGAAGTCTTTTCATTTATTAGTGGGGAATTTATTCTGGATTGGCCAACCTACATGCCCTGAGAGTCGAAAAAAATAGAAATTGTCGGTGATAATAATACCATAAAATTGATTACTTATTTTCGATTACTAATTTTTAAACCAAATATTGTTTTTACACGTAACATACTACAAAATATATAAAAAATCATTCTAATTTTCATTATTTACCATTATAACATGCATTTATGTGCTGACGTTCATGATGACAAGTCAAATAATTTGGATGTTTACTGTAAGGTACCCTCCGCCACGCACTGTACGGTGGGTTACGAAATGTTGCACATGTATTAATGCAGGATATAAGCTATCCCCATTCCGAATTTCATTCAAATCTGTCCATCCCTTTCAGAATGAGGGAGTATCAAACATATTAACACATTGTAAGGTACCCTTCGCCACGCACAATACGGTGGCTTACGAAAGGTAGTCAAAGTATTAACCACGGTATAAGCTACCTCTGTTCCAAAATTCATCCGTCCATATATTTCAGTGCGAAGGCGTAAGTAACGAATTAACTAATTGTAAAGCGCCCTCCGCCATGCACCATACGAAGTTAATTTTAGTATGCTTATAATCTTCGCTCGACTGCAAGCAATGAGTGGACAAATTTTTATCGCAATTGGATGTATGGTAAGGTCGTGCATAAAATGCGAGAAAAAATACAAACAAACATTAATTTTTATATATTAGATTACGCCATATCTCCTGAACTATTTGCCGTCATTTAATTGTGCCCATGATCATCGCGAAAGTGTAAGCAATATGTTGAAAAAGTTTCATCACTATCGGTTGAACGCTACAGCCGTGCATTTAATACGTACACATAAACAATCATTTTTATACATTAGATGATCTGAATTTTATGAATGGCAGCATCGTTGAACTGAAGCTTTATATTTAATATCACTGAGTGTAGGAATTCGTGGTTTGAGACTGCATAAATATATACATTTGCATTATGTACCAACCCACCAACCTCTACTTAATGTTTTACCCTAATCGCCATAAATCTTAGCTTTGCTGCCATATACCAAACCACATCACACACTTCAAAACTTATCGATACTATTTCTGTAGTATCGATGTAACTTAATTGTTAATTCCATTACTCGACAGAAATGGTTAGCAGGCTATTCCTAGTTCTCTGATTAATATTGTCTGACTACCCAAAGTTAAAACTTCTTTCTTCGAAAACCCAGTGATATCTCTAGAACCTGTGGATTGATATCTTTCGCACAAGATTTTGCATAGTAAATCATGTTATAATTGTACAAATTAATTTACTTGTTTTTACGGCACAAAAAATTGTTTGCTTACCCAGAGCATTGAGCTTAATGTCAGTTTCAAATATAATGGGAGGGGAATCAAACACATTTTATCCTCTTGTAATAGTAACATTCATAGCAGCCATGCTGTAATTTGTCGAGAAACGAAATATGAATATCTGTTGCTGGCACGCTCAGTTCGATATCCAGTTATTACAGAAATCAATGGGTAAGCCTCGCGTCGAAATAACCTTCATTTTCCGGCCCAGCCCAATTCCGCACTTGTTCCCTGTGTAGGTGATTGTCCTTTATTCACGAGCGTAATTTCCACGTGTGAAATATTCAGCCAGCAATACACCGACAGCTGCAGGAGGCGCTACTTTGTCTTCAGCGTCTACAGGACGACCGTTCCTCCATCCTCGGCAGCACAGGTCAGCGAGCACTTGCATTTCCGCCCTCGGCGTGCCCCAGAATTCCACATTTATAATTTCCTCGCTCCGTCCGCTCCCGTTTTCCGCAGGCATCCCTAATTCCTCTAGTCCCATTTGCACAGTCACGCGTTCTGTGTGCAGAGCGCAAATACCGCGCGTTTACTTACGACTTAAATGCTTGTGCAGCAGATTACAGTTTAGCATGTCAGGGTTGCATTACGTGCCTCTTAATCTATGGTAGCGTACCTCTCAATCTCGGTATATCACTCCCAGAGAAGGAAAGTCCTAATGAACTTGCACACAAATTTGTAACACACTGCAGCGGATGCCTTTACTGTATTAACAGAATTTTCGAAAATTTGCATTAGAAAAGAAAAGGAAGGAAAAGCTTTGAAATGTGTAAATTAAGATAGTTGCCCTGTTTATCTCCTAGTCTTACGTAAAATACTGTCAAATAACTGAAAAAAGAAATACAGCGAAAATAGCGAAAATGATTCCCACGATAATTTAGCAATTCGGATATTATACAATCTAATATATAAAGCGGAGTGTCCCTATGTTTGCACGTGTTGCATATAAATCTACAGTTTTGTTCCGATCTTTATGAAATTTTTTACACGTAAGCTTCAATCCATAAGGATGGTCGCCGTAAGTGTAAGAATCATACGATATATAGTTTACGAGATATGGCGTCATAAACAATGAGATGCGCGAAAAACTGCTGTATTTAGCGACAATGCTGCTCATTTTCTCCTAAACCACTGGAGCGATTTCAACCACATTTGGTACACACATTCCTTACCATCAGGTAACAATTGCTGCAGGGTTAAGGATCACATATGGCAGATGGTTCCGAACATATGACGTCATAAACAATAGGAATAGCAAAAAACTGCCACATAATGCGGCGAGATTTTATATAAACGCTTTATGAGATAGAGAGTACTTGGAGACTTGCAGCAAACTTTAAACATAATTTCAAACTTTTTTAAAACTATTTCTCGCTGACAACCATAGCAAAATGATGAAAGGAAAAACGTTTCTCGCTTACTACTTTTCCGCTGTTTATGGAGTACAACTACGGCATTCCATATGACCTTACAATTTATAATTTGTACACTACAAACTGTAGCCGCAGAAAATTTTACAGACAGTATACATACATATAGTTGAGTGTACCTTCTAAATTGTCTGACAGTACGACACGTAGTTCATGAGATATGACCACATAAACAGTAACGTTCATGGAAAGCCGACCCATCACGCATCAAGTTTTAATCTATTACTTCTTCACTACTAATTATATTCCCAAGAGATTTTACAGGCATACAGCCCCTATACAAATGAATATATACCTGAAAAATGGAAGAAATAAATAAATAACTACCCCGGCAATGCCGGGTTTTCAGCTAGTATGTTATAAAAGCAGCTGCTGGCTATTTAGTGCTTCTATTGCTAAGCACTTGCATATTTAACTTTATTCTTTGTTTTTACGGTTGTGTTTATCATGGTATTATGGCATATTGAACGGAATATAATAAAAATACTAATTTTTATGAAATCAGTGAAAGTTCAGTATATATAAACATGCTGTATTACTAGTATAGAGTGCACAGTTGTTAACTACAGTAACTGAAATGTTGATCATTTAAGATATTTTCAATATAGAGCACGCAGTAATTAATCTACATTTTGTTCTATAATGCAGGATTTGATCACGGACTTTCTTTTAAGCGGTAGTGGCAAGAATTAATAGAAGGTGTTCATAAATAGTCATTAAATTAGTTTTTGCTTATTGACTATTTAACACATAATACATACAGGTATCTCTCATAATTTCAGCGAGTAATAAAATAAATTGGAATTCTTAACTGAAAATATTTTCGTAGGTAGCAATCAATCTAAAGTTAATGAAACTTTTCTTGTTACTTTTGATATTTGTTTTAAAATATAATATCAGCGTTTCAACAAATGAGTGTTCTTAATAAAGCACTCAGAAGGAGAAGTCAAGTCATTATTGTAGAATTAATTTAAAGAGATGCCGACTTTTTGTCGACCGTGATTGAGTTGCTTGAAATTTCCACTAGTAGTCACAACTATGATTATAGTGTTAAAAATATTTACTAACGACATGTTTTGATGCTGTGCATCATCATCAGGCTATAGGCATACAAAATATATTACTAAAAGTGTACATTAATCTATACTGACAACATCTTGATGTTTGTTGCAATGGATATGTGAAATCAGATAAATGACCTATGTAAGGTTATGTCTCGTTATGGGCTGAGATAAAGTCTGTTTATGGAGGTGTTTGTTTTAAGCACTAACATTCCCGTTGAGCAGCTCTCTCTTCTTCGTATGAATGAGTATATAGCACTTACTCTTCTCGGCTTGCTAGGCCCACAACACAGCGCATTTCGGCACGATTTTACTGTCACCACAAGGCTGACACTTCTATAGAGATGGCGGTCGAAACATTGTATCGATTAGTCGATATTTAGCGCGGAGAGTCACTTCAAATGTCTTATGTTGTTCTTGCTGCAATATAATTGACGATATTTAAATCTGTTTTCTGTGCACCTGTCTTAGTGAACACAAGTATGCCACAATACGTCATAAAGAATAACATAGGCACTGGATAGTGTGTGCTTCGTTTAATTTAAATGCTATTTAAAAGGGAGTGGAGTTACTGAAGAAGTTTGTGATGACATCGAAATAGTGTCGAAAAGTGCTGTGTTGTGGGCCTAGCAAGCCTAGAAACAGAAGTGCTATGCACCCAGACAAACGAGAAAGACATCTGCTCAACAGGAATGTGAGTGTTTAAAACAAACACCTTTATAAGCAGGCTGTACCTCAGCCCATAAAGATAGATAATCTTACATGAGTCATCGTTCTGTTTTCACGGGTACATTGCCACAGACATCAAGACGTTTTTGCCAATATAGACGCACAGCATCAAAACATGTCGTTGGTAAATATTTTTAATACTTAAATAATATTTGTGACTGGTAAGGGAAATTTCAAGTAAATTTTTAATTTAGTGTTATTGACTTATGTAACTTACAGGTACTGTACAAATAAAGTTAGTTTTTTGTACGACGCAAGAATAATATATATTGTATATAACACACTCCAAACATGAAAATAATCGGGAAAGACAACGTCGATTTTAATCCCATGATGGCAAATTCCATCTGGGGTTGGGGGCGACAATACGTATACTGATAATGGTTCCAACGTCGTCCGAGAAGTGAGGGTGTAGTGACCTAGCTGCCTGAGGGACATTTGTGTCTGACGTTTAATGGGGACTGTTCACAGTGTGATATCAACGTGAGAAGCAAAAAGGAGCCACGCAACGGAAACGCAGTCATCCGTCCTACACCCAACTGAGCAAGTTTATGAAGGGTCGAAATGTGGTCTTCACATTGATGGTATTATACTTTATGTTGAATTCAGTGCAGTGGTGGCTGGTGCATCAGATGGCTGGGGGTTCACTTGTTTCATTGCCGGATCTTGATAGTGGTGCCACCGCCCTATGACCGCTCGGCACGTCGATGTTTCGGCGTCCACTCCTCTGCCTCCCTCCCCCCCACCCCGACTATGCGTCCAAAGGGACAATTGGGCGTACCTCAGCGAGTTGCGTCGAGGGAGAGCGCCCTGGTTTGCTTTCCACCCCCAACGTTTAGATATATTTTCGTTAAAAGATCTGTAGATTGTCTTACCTCGACTTTGCTTTAAAGTGAGGCGACCCCTGCCGGCTTCTTTAACACTTTTCTTCCAAGCTTAAAGCTGAGAAATTTGTTTCTAAAAAATACTGAACGTCATTCATTTTTCTTTGATAATAAATAGCAAGAACACGATGAATACGCACACGAACACTAAAACACAGTAGGTAACTAATTGCACTCTAAAGTGACTGTAACAAAATGAATCTGTTACGATGCATAGACAAACTGCCTTCAAATCACGTGACACTGTAAGCAGCAGCCCTTCCTAAACTTACACAAGCGCAAAGGCTGTGCTCCCCGACATCTTTTCAAATAGTTAAATATTTGTTACGATGAAGAGAATAAATGTCATTTACCCTCATAATCGCGACACATTTTCAAAAACGCCCAAAGATATGTAGCAAATAACAATACAAAAGTCATTGTTGTTCCCGTACGTGTTAAAAAGAAGATTGGGTTTAAAAAAAATTGATTTCAACCAATCTCGAAGCCACTACCTTCGACGGCGCAGTGGATACCGCTAATAACACAGCTAATCTTGATAGGTGGAGTGTTGTGATTTCATTGTCACATGATCTAATCTTTTGAAAGCTTCCACAGTACATGCGACTTTAATTTGTAGTAATAAGTTATTTCACCAAATAAGATGAATCTTCAATGTGCCTAAAACAAAAATGAAGAGCGGATGTTTTCTTCACGGAGGATTTCATTGTTACATGATCTAATTTTTTGAAAGCTTCCACAGTACATGCGACTTTAATTTGTAGTAATAAGTTATTTCACCAAATAAAATGAATCTTCAATGCGCCAAAAACAAAAATGAAGAGCGGATGTTGTCTTCACGGAGGATTTCCTCAATAGCTCCATTATCTTGCTTCGGGGTCAGTCGTGCGTAACCGCCAGAGCTCGAGTAGCCAGGAGCTGGTGTCTCTACCAGCTCCAACGCCAATGTTAAAAGCGGCGTTACCCCTCGTCCCTCTCCGCTGTGGGTGCGACCACATGCTGCCACCAGGGGTTCAGAAGAGAATTCGAACCTCAGCCGTACATGCGCATTGCAACGCTGTGGCCATTGACGCTTTTATTAGCCTACTGTCTTCGCTTCGTATAACGTTTCTTAGGCCTTAAAAGTACTTTGAATGTACATATAAAATGGTCTGACAGAAGAACGAAGAATGATAGCATAAAAACACTCTTTATTTTATTTACTATTTTTCCATGACTACCTTCATTCCGGGCGTTCACTGAACCAGTGCACGTATAGGATGCGCCGCCACTGTTGCATTGGTTAAGTGAATTCTCTCACGACTGTAGAGTAACACCTGAACGTCCATCTAACACAGACGTCTGGCAGGACCGTCTTATCCTAAGGGCATCGGTCACACATCATACTGCTGCCACAGAACAGATAAGACGTTTAGTTTACTAGCACTGGGTCTACAGCTACGCACACCTCTCAGCCTTTCTTCCACTCAGGCCATAGCATCGAATTTCACGCCTCGACTCGTATAGTCAGACGATCACTTGGAAGGCGGAATTGCAGATTATTAGCGAGCGAAGTTCCCCTTTTGGGATTATCCTGTGCAAGTAATACCTTTATTGACAGTAATAAATTTGTTGAATTTACATTCCTAGATAAAAGCAGTCAACAATCCGAAGATTGGTTTGAAACCAAAGTGCTTTACTAGGCATGGTCCTGTTTGGTGGTGGTATGCTGTTCCGACCTTCCCACCGACCTTCGAACTGACTTACCCAGCCAGTTACAAGGGGACCTACAGTACAACGTGGCTTCCGAACCACGGTGCAACTCGGTATTTTTCACATCAGCAACACGGCCAGAGGGGAAAGAAGTGGAAAGTGACAGATAAAAATCCTAGGACGTGGCGGGGATCGAACCTGCGACCTGTGGTTTTGTAATCTGGCACTTTCCGACTGTGCTACGGAGCCGCACTAGATGATATTTTATTAGTTTAACGTATTAACTTGCAACAACTACCGAAGACGTTACCTGTTGCTGCCTAGAAGTAATTTAGGTTTATGTTAACAAACGTTTTTTTCTATTGTTCTTTATTATCTTTTTACTGAAACATTCTATTCAATGTGACTATTTCATTATTCAAAAAAACCATTGCTAGGCATCCAAATGCTCAGACTTTGTACCGGGGATATATGGCCTATTTAGCGTCCCAACAAACTGTTTTAGATGCCAGGGACGCTGATCTGCAAACTGATTCATAACCTCTCTACTTTGTTATACAGTTCTAACAATGTCATGGGGTCTCCTCGGTCTCTTCTACTGAGGAGAATTAAGTAACTACAGTTTCCATCCCTCTGAATGTGCCAACGGCTACCGCAATGCTCTACTTGGATGCAGACGACCCATCGTAAAAGTGGAGCGGCCATTAGCTGCCACACAAAATGAAGATCCCTCTGTATACCACAACTACTGTGTTCAGTCACGAATATTAAATCCGCACTGGCTCCTGCTTCCCTCCCCACTGCCAAGCACTGCATTGTCATCGCGTAATGTAAGTAATGTTGTACGCTACTTTAAGCCGGCTCCACTTCATCCCTAATATCCCATCTTCTGTCATAATAACTGCTTCGCATGCGTCGGAGGTTCGAGTTATCCTTCGGGTATTGGTGGTGTGTCGTCGTCGGTATAAGTTAGCTTAAGGGGAGCCGGAGGTGGTCAAATAAAGTAATAATAATAATAAAATAAAATAAAAAATAAACTATTTTTTTCTCTTTAATACAAACTTTGAATTATTGTTCTACTCGCCATAGAAGTGGAGTTATTACAATTTTCTCCCACGCCTGCACAAGAAATTGGAGGGGCCGCTGAATGCATCTGACACCCTCTCGTGACTCCTGGTGCAAATATAACGCCGAAAAGAACTATGTTTACAACCATGTTTGCCAGCAGCTGTGATAAACACAATAAAACAAATTTTTCATGACTTAGCGCAGTCAGAATTGTTACACAAATGTCTACTCGGAAAAACGCAGAATCCTAATGAGAGCATAAACCATTTAATTGGGACAGTGGTTCCTAAAAGAGTGTTTGTAAGCATAAAAACAGTGCACTTTGGCATTTATGATGCAATAGGAAAGAGTGTGAAGTATTGAAGGCATTAGGATTTCAAGCTGGAGTGAACATTGTACGAGCACTAAGAAATATTGACAGAGAAAGGGTAAGGAGAGCAGGAAGAAGAGAAAGGAATATGAAATATGATGGAACAACAGGCCAGAAGAGAAGACCAAAATGGAAGCTCTTGGAGGATGAAGAAGAAGACCCTGATAATCCATAGTAGGCTACAGAGCAGGAATGTATTGAAAAACTTTGATAGCCATTTCCTGTGAATAAGAATTTTCCGAATGTAAGGAACATTTTCTCGAAATCCACTCAAACTAGGGAGATAAAATTTTTATACAGCACTCCTAGTGGTCAAACTTGTAACACGGCCATTTAACAATATGTTCCCTAGGTTCTTTTCAATTTTATTAAATAGAGCATTTTTTGTAAAAAATGTGGGTCATTAATAAGATAAATTTTGAAAAGAAACTAGAAAAGATACGCCAATATACCTCCATCATAACTGCAATACTAAACCACTCTATATGTTGAAAAATTTCAAATTCTTCGGTTTGTTCATAAATGTTCCTCAAACTTTGTGATTTTATCATGGACAGCATAGGAACCTCCGGCTCCCCTTAAGCAGTAATAAGTCTATGGACTGATAACCACTTCATTTCGGTTCCTTGGGTACAGAAACATTTCATTTAAACTAACTATTTTTCGTCATAAAATTCCTGCTCGTTCCACGTCTTTAGACCTTCTCTTACATTTCTATTTCAATTTCTAACATTACGTAAGGCTATTAATTTTGAAGTATTTTGAAGAACTGATATATAGATGTACAAAATCATTGTATGGGATAATTGTATTGTCCCTAACTGTTAGTTGTAAAGCAGTTAAATTAAAGGTCGATGTAGTATTCAATATGATGGCTTTGATGTGAGAGCTACACGTTCCTACTGATACAAATATAACTATAGGCCTATTATACACAGCCGGAAATAAAAATAAGATTTTCAAGCTCACTCGGCATCTCTTGTTGAAACACTGCATATAGAGAACAAGAAATTGTTATATCTACATGTACTGCGGGCAAGTTGTCACCCCATACTGAAGCAACAACATACATGGTGTATCCTAAACGGGAAACAATTGTAACATATTTCCGTCGCATATGACAGTCACATTGTCTAGTAAATACTATACGTAATACCAGGTGATCAAAAAGTCAGTATAAATTTGAAAACTTAATAAATCTCGAAATAATGTAGATAGAGAAGTAAAAATTGACACACATAGTTGGAATGACATCGGGTTTTATTAGAACCACATCTACCGTTATCGGGACTTTTTTCTTCGAGGAACTGCGTGTTTCTGTTTTTGTAACTGATATCGTGACGGGTGAGAGGTACGCCGATATGTTAAAGAATCCCATCATCCCCAGCCTGGCTGATAAACACGTGCTGGAACGTACAATTTTTATACAGGATTGCGCTCCACCCCATATTGCTAGACGCGTGAAAGATCTCTTGCGCGCGTCGTTTGGTGATGATCGTGTGCTCAGCCGCCACTTTTCGTCATGCTTGGCGTCCCAGGTCCCGAGACCTCAGTCCGTGCGATTTTTGGCTTTCGGGTTACCTGAAGTCGCAAGTGTATCGTGATCGACCGACATCTCCAGGGATGCTGAAAGACAACATCCGACGCCAATGCCTCACCATACTTGGTGATTGGCTTTCGGGTTACCTGAAGTCGCAAGTGTATCGTGATCGACCGACATCTCCAGGGATGCTGAAAGACAACATCCGACGCCAATGCCTCACCATACTTGGTGATTGGCTTTCGGGTTACCTGAAGTCGCAAGTGTATCGTGATCGACCGACATCTCCAGGGATGCTGAAAGACAACATCCGACGCCAATGCCTCACCATACTTCCGGACATGCAATACAGTGCTGTTCACATTATTCCTCGACTACAGCTGTTGTTGAGGAATGATGGTGAACATGTTGAGCATTTCCTGTAAAGGACACCATCTTTCCTTTGTCTTAATTTGTTACGCTAATTATTGCTGTTCTGATCAGATGAAGCGCCTCCTGACATTTTTTGAACTTCGTGTGGGTTTTCTCTTTTTCTTTTCTTTTTTTATAATAAAACCCCTATGTTATACCATGCATGTGTGTCAATTTTTAAGTCTCTATCTACATTACTTCGTGATTTATTAAGTTTTCAAATTTATTCTGACCTTTTGATCACCCGTATTTAGCGGAAATATTCCAGTAAAATTTTATTTGATCAGAATGATTTTCGAAAATTCATATAATCTCAAAATTGTATGACTGGAATAATTTAATACCTAAGTATGTATATCACACTTCTTAACAAGGAGTGGTTAACGTACTTCGCAGTAAACGTTAAAAATTGTTAAAGAACTTTTGTTTTGCCATTGGTAATGAAAACTTCTGTTGTATAACCGATACCTGATGTGAAAGTGTATTTTAATTTATGACGAATTTTAAGTTTGAAAATATATAGAAGAGTAATTTGAAAGTGCTCATTTATCGTTCTATTAGTTGAGGAGTAATATTTTACCAATGTGACTTACATATCTTTGGATATCAACTACGATTCCAATCATTTGTGTTTCATGAACTAAACGAAGTGTTGTGGGATGGGAAAAGACGCTTACCTTTGACGGAATTTACTTCAAGTCAGAAAGGTTGTAAAATATCAGTACGGACACTTTGCTGCCATAAAAGTATCATAGACGATTAAAGTCAAATGCAATGCAGTGTCAACTTCAAACGTTACGGTAGATAGATAATGTTATTGTGATACTAACCTAAATTGAAACTTATATTTCCTTGTGTTCTGTACGTAAATGAAAACTAACATCAGTCATCTGAAACTGTTTACATATTAGTAGACCATAACCAGTTTACAACGTTGTGCATAACGAGAAAAATTGAAATCCCCTTTTCAGTGCAGTTGACCTAGCAACACATTTTCCTCCTTTGCAAAAGATCAACCCTGAGAAATTGTAGCTGCTGAGTACTTGCTCTCCAGATTACGTTAAATATATGCATTACGTCAGGTCTATAAAAATGATCATATGTTGGAATATTATGTTAAATAGAATGTGTCGCATCGGTAATGTTGCCAGCCGAAATTGCAACCAGCTACTGGAAATACGCTATAGGTAAAATTTCACCGCTTATATACAGGTCTGGAAATATTCCAACGATTTCACCTTACTTGAAGTGTTTGCTCATTCAATATCAATCAAGATGCTTTAAGACGAAACTGCACATTAATAAAAAATCACACATTGCAGCCCGCTGATCCTGGTATCTGTTCGATCATATAGTGCAAAATACCGTCTTGGGATACCTCTCCTCGACCTTTCCAAGTAGTCACAATATTTGTGGTTAGACAAGTCTCACCTGTAAGATGTTGTCCCAGCGGACCCTGCAAAAAGGTCGAACTTCGGAATTCGGTCTCACCAGGGACGTTGCTGCATGTCGGGACGGGAGGCGTCCTTAGGTAGTCCTTGCAGGTGCGGTGATCACTGTGTCCCCAGTGGTGTAGGGGTCAGCGCAACTGCCTCAAAAGCAGATGACTCGGGTTCGAATCCCGGCTGGGTACCCATTTTCAGCTTTGCGCAATCGCAGTTGATGACATATATTCTGTGAATATTATAATAAATACTATACTGCCACAAGCGGAGAAAATATACACTAGGGGAAAGCTACTCATTTGTCTCCGAGCGCTGTCAACGCTAAGCTGCCCGATGACATGCGTGCACACGAAGTGTTGATGGTAGGCTACACACGGAAAGTTACAAGTAATTTTCTAAAGCTGGGGTGTTTACTTGGGGCAAAAAACCGCTGCCCCGTGGGAGTAGCAGAGCGGTCTGGAACGCCATGTTGCGGATAACGCGGCCTCACGCGTCGGAGGTTCGAATCCTCCCTCGGGCATGGATGTTTTAGTTGTCTCTAGTATAAGTTAGTTCATAAGTAATTTGTAAGTTTAGGTATTGATGACCTCGCAATTAAGTCCCATAAGCTTAACAATTTGAACGTTTGAAAAACTTGCTGTGGTATACTTCTTCCAGTTGCTGGGACAAGTACATTTCTGTACGTAATTGTACAAAAGTTTTGCTAATACTTGTAAAGAAGTATTTCCACTACAGTCGCGATATACCTGTACGAAGGAAAAGTAGAAATTTATATTGTCGTTCTCAAAAATGAGAACAGCCACCACCTAGTGTATTCTTAACGAGTGAGTCATGATGAAAACACTAACGAAAAAATAAATGTTAGGTTGAAGAAATGCTTTAAGTGGAACTCATATGGATGTTATCAAGGGACACTATGGAATGAACTGAAATGAAACGACTCCACTCAGATCGAATCTTTCTGACGCAAATTTCGATCTCTTGCCTGTTGCACAAATTATTACATAACAGTATAGAGAAATAGAGCTAGCTAGCTAGCTGTCTTACTGAGAGCCGACATTTTAAATACTCTTCTGTATTTACGAACATTAAGAATTCCCAGTGTTTTTATGTGTTTTTAAAGAGTAACAGTGGTACGTTTCATTAGATCTGTTTGTCATCTTTCCGTCACTGGTATTTCGCATCGGTAGTAAACACATACTGCACTTTTGGTCAAACTTCCACAAACTGGCAGTGTAGAGAATACTAGAACGAATTTTCCCTCTGCAGCGAAGAGTGAGGGGATTTAAACTTTTTTTTATCAAAGGCTTTAGTGTGTATCTCAGTTATTTAAAGAAACTCTGCATACTAAATTACGATGTCCTAAGTTTGACATTATTCTATTTCCATTTCTCATTATTTTCGAAAAGTACGTATATAATACCGTAGCTGTAGGTAAAACATTCGGCCAGTAATATTTCAGTACATTAGAGTCATTTGAGTGCCGCTTCGGATTTCGTAACCGCGGTTGATGGTGCCAGCACTACAGTAAGCAGCCGACGCTGCCTTCCCCTCACCCCTCCTCTTAGCGTGGCACCCGAAAAGCACTGTGAAGGCCGCTCTTAGAATTTACCGCGCGAATCGTCAAGTTATCGTGGACGAATAGTACACAGTGCACATTGATCACATTATGTACTGAATGGCGTAAAAGGGATTGGAGAGGACAAAGTTGTGAAGTAATGTGTGGGGCTTTCATGAGAAATCGCGGGTTTCTCGGGTAGGTACTATAGAGAGGAGGAAAAAATTTGGGTGAAAACGGGATGATAAAGTTGGGTGGGGTTCGGGGGGAGAAGCCAGAGGATCAAGAAGGAAAAGGGAAGAAGGGAGAAGGGACTGGAGGTTGGATAGGGAATTGTAGCCCTGCTATTGGGAGAATGGTTAATAAGCGGAACGTATTTCATTGGCTACGAGAGGAAGTTGACTGGAGTTGCATTAGGACAAACACACACACCCATGCCCCAGGGAGGACTCGAACCTCCACGGCGAGCAACCGCGCGCTCCGCAGCGAGGTGCTTTACAAATAAAAATGTTCAAATGTTTGTATAGCTTATGGGACTTAACTACGGGGTCATCAGTCCCTAAACTTACAAACTACTTATGAACTAGCTAATACTAATCCATGCCCAAGGGGGGATTCGAACCCCCGACGGTAGTGGCCGTGCAGACCGTGACTGGAGTGCCTCAGTCCCCTCGGCCACCGCGGCCGGCAGGGTGCTTTACACCACTCGGCTACTCAACCGCGGCAGGAAAGTTAGAATGCGAGTGTTCAAATGTTTGTATAGTCTATGGGACTTGACTACGGGGTCATCAGTCCCTATACTTACAAACTACTTATGAACTAAGACGGCACAAATATCCATGCCCGAGGGGGGATTCGAACCCCCGACCGTAGTGGCCGTGCAGACCGTGACTGAAGCGCCTCAGTCCCCGCGGCCACCGCGGCCGGCAATGCGAGTGTAAGGACGCGGTATTGTACTAGACTTGGTGATCAGAGGGGTGATAATAGGATTATTGGATACAAGTTCACAGGATAGCAGATATGTTTGACGCGGAGAGTAAAGTTAATGAGATGGTAGATGATGCATGCGGGACAGGTAAGCGGGTGCACAAAGCAAGGGAGCGCGCGTGGGATTTGAGAACTTTGGAACTTGGACAGATTTGTAGAATTTGATGGGGCAGACATCCGGGCAACACAGACGTACCAGAGGATGTAACAGAGCAAGTGTTTGCAGGAGGGGTTGAATCGCAAGCTAGCCCAATTAGTAAGTTTATTCTTATGATTTTTAACATCACTTGTGTGTAACAATTTAATTTACTCTAAATGGAAAGTTGCAAGTTACTTTAAAGTAATTGCACTTTATCCAGATTTCATAGTTATCTTCATCAGAAGAGAGTATGTGTGCATCCGCTCACAGTTGCCTGTGGTGGGCATATAGTACAAATACTGATGTTGTGTCTGTTCTGATGTACACAGCCGTAAATTTACGAAGTCGAAATAATCAATCACATTTGTGCCGCACCGGCCATCTAAACCGGACTTATCACTTCGGTCCAGCGAACGCTATAACCAGTTAGATTATCGAAGGACGCTTCCCCTCCTGCCGAAATTCTCAACATTACGCACTACGATGGTATTCCCACTGCTCATTGCTTCTTCTTGCTCGCAATTCTAACCGTATTCCAGTGAAGAAACGAGCGTATTTGTGCATCCGCATAGAAACGGCAAATTGCCAGTGGGAGAGAAACAACTATTATCATGGTATCTGTCCTTTCCGGCATGTCAGTCATACCCAGACTGCTGCGACGCTTCGCTGCGTGACTTTCAAGTTTGTACTAAGTAATAGCGTCCAAAATACTGTTTCTCGTCATTAATTGTATGAAAAATTTAATATATTTTCAATACTAGAAAACTTGCATTAGTAGGAAACGTAACTGCAAAAGTTAATAATATTCAAATGTGAACATTTTGTAGAGTTTGAAGGATTAACAAAAACGAATTTGCAAATAATTTTTCCATACTTCGCTTATATCCTCTTGTGCTTGGTCGACTAATGCCGGTGTAAGAACATTATTTTAGGATACTGCTGTGTACAAGATACGGCTTAAAGGTACGGAAACTCTGGAATAAGTCATCATGAATGGATCAATTTGAAAAATGTTGAATACAAGAGTTGTATGGTTCGTGCCTGGCTATTCAATGGCGACTGAGGTTTAACCTTGACCATGATCTTTTTGAGACAGAAATTTTATTTTATTTATGTATTTTACTTTATTTTATTATTTTTGTTATTGACATTTTTCTATTTAATTCCTATGTGACGATAAATATTCAGGGGTTTCTATGCCTTTGTGACACCCTATATTTCCATCCATAGGGCGGTAATACATACATATTCTGGGCATTTTACAAACGCGAATATGTTACATATAGCTTCTGCGGAAAAAGCATGGCTTTTGGAGGTGCTACCCGCGCTACCTAAACTGTTTGCCTTTGCGCTTTGTTAATAGTAATAGCAAAACTTTCTGAGATAGAATGGTAGGCCTGTGGGGATTATTGGAATAACACTTATGATAAGTTTCCCATTTTCTGGCACACATTAAAATTTTTCCACCAGAGCAACAGATACCATCTCTTTCGGTTAATGAATGTTGGTGAAATGCAGCCTCACTAAACCCTCGAACGTTGTACATGTAAAGGCACTACGTCAGTCACTTGACCGTTCGTATTGACGTGACTGTTGAAGAGATTTTTCTGACGTCTCTAAAGCTGTAATACTTACGCGAGACTTTGCGACTAATATGCGACATCTCTGTCAATGTTATAATATCCGTCAATGTACCAGGTCCGTATTATATTCCTTACTTACTACAATATTGTTCCACGTCAGATGTTGTACTAATAGATCCATTTCAACCAAAGTTTGGTAACATATTTTTTACAATCAGGCAACAATAGCTGTGAAGTATGATTTTGGGCACATGTCTCAGCAGATAGGACGTCACAAATACTGATAGTGGCAAACAACGTCAGCATAACGACTTGCAACAACTTTTACCTATAATTTCAAACCATTATGTAACTACTTCCTGCTGGCAACCCCATTAAAATGTTCAATGAAAAGTAGTTTATAGCCCACTACTTTCCCGTTGCTCTTGCAGTAAACCTACGTCATTTGGCATGTCATTGCAATGTAATAATTCTACGCCACTAAATATCTTGCAGATACTGTACACATATACAACTGAACGATATAATATCTTAGTATGGCACACATATCATGAAATTTGATACAAAAACATGACTCTTGAAAATCTGTCCTATTATTACGTCATTACCTCTATCAATATAGGCTATACACATATTTCATTGAATGTGTCTTGGAATATCACAGTTCAGGACATACTACTTCACAAACAATGAGATACATAAAAATTGTCCCAACATAGATGTTGCAGACGGTTTCCAAAAAATTTGGTTCTACATAGATGGAAAATTATTTAATGTGGTACATATTGTATATTTTTTTTATTTGTTTTTTCTGTTCCACAGGACCCACTTGAGGAGTAAGACTCCATGGTCATGGAACAAGTCAATACATTGTTACACAAGAATGGAAATAGAAAAATTTTAAGTAGTCCTTTGCACACGACAATCTTAAGACAAAGTGAAAAGAATCAATAAAGAAAAAATGAATTAGCTTAATTGTTTAACTTTTCTAGGAGTTCCTCGACAGAATAAAAGGAGTGAGCCACGAGGTAACTCTTCAATTTAGATTTGAAAGCATGTGGATTAGTGCTAAGATTCTTTAGTTCTTGTGGCAGCTTATTGAAAATGGATGCCGCAGAATACTGCACCCCTTTCTGCACAAGTGTTAAGGTGGTGTAGTGCAAATGTAGATTAGACATCTGTCTAGTATTCACGGAGTGAAAGCAACTAACTCGTGGGAATAAGCTGATATTACTAACGACATTAAAGAAAAAACGTATTGTGACGCCAGAGTCAAAATTCCCAGACTACTGAAAAGGGGTCGACATGACGTTCGCGAACTTACACCACATATTGCTCGAACCGCCCGTTTTTGAGCCAGAAATATCCTTTTTGCATCAGGCGAGTTACCCCAAAAAACAATGCCGTACGTCATAAGTGAGTGAAAGTAAGCGAAATAGACTACTTTTCGTGTTGAAAAAATCATTTATCTCAGATATTGTTCTAATGGTAAATATAGCAGAATTTTGTTTTGGAACAAGATCCTGAACATGCGCTTTCCATGACAGCTTACTGTCTATATTTGAACTGTTCAGTCTCACTTATCACATGCCCATTATGTGTAATCATAATGTCAGATTTCGTCAAATTATGTGTTAGAAATTGTAAAAACTGAGTTTTACTGTGATTTAACATCAACCTGTTTTCTATTAGCCATGAACTTATCTCTTGAACTGCATTATTTGTTACTGTGTCAATATTACGAGCAACATCCTTCACTACCAAGCTGGTATCATCAGCAAACAAAAATATTTTACAATCACCTGTTATACTCGAAGGCATATCATTTATATAAATAAGAAACAGCAATGGTCCCAAAACAGACCCCTGGGGCACCCCATACTTAATTGTGCCCCATTGGGATTGCACGTCATAGCCATTTTCTACACTGCGGAGAATTACCTTCTGTTGTCTATTATTAAAGTAAGAGGTGAACCAGTTGTGGGCTACTCCCCATATTCCATAATGTTCCAACTTCTGCAACAATATTTTGTGATCAACACAATCAAACGCTTTTGTTAAATCAAAGAAGACGCCTAATGTCCGTAGCCTCTTATTTAACCCATCAAGTGCCTCACAGAGAAACGAAAATATAGCGTTTTCAGTCGTTAAACCACTTCTAAAACCAAACTGTACGTTTGACAGGAAATTATGTGAACTGAAATGATCAATTAATCTTGAATATACAGCCTTTTCAATAACTTTGGAAAAAACCGATGGCATAGAAATAGGTCTATAGTTGTCTACATTATCCCTTTCTCCTTTTTTATAAAGCGGTTTCACTACTGAGTAATTTAATCTGTTAGGAAACTGACCATTTTGAAAGGAAAAATTACAAATATGGCTTAGTACTGGGCTAACATATGGAGAACAGTACTTAAGAATTCTGCTAGATACCCCATCATATCCACAAGAGTCCTTAGTCTTTAGTGATTTAATTATTGACTCAATCTCACCTACGGAAGTATCATGAAGGATCATTTCAGGTAACAGCCTCGGAAACGCATTTTCTAAAAACGTTATATGATTACCTGTAGAAACTAGAGTTTTGTTTAGTTCCTCTACTATATTCAGAAAGTGATTATTGAATATTGCACATATATCTAACTTGTCAGTAACAGAAACATTCCTACTATTCACTGACGTTATATCTTCTACCTGCTGCACCTGACCAGACACTTCCTTCACGACTGACCAGATAGTTTTAATTTTATCCCGAGAGTTTGCTATTCTTTTTGCGTACCACATACTTTTTGCATTCTTAATGACAACTTTCAGAACCTTACAGTACTGTTTGTAATGAGCTACTGCATCTTCATTCTGACTGCTTCTAACATTTTGATACAAATCCCGCTTAGTTCTACATGATACTCTTATCCCCTTTGTCAGCCACCCTGGCTGTCTGTTACTGAAAGTACCCTGTTTTGAGCGTTCTAGCGGAAAGCAACTTTCAAACAGCATAATAAATGTGTTCAGAAAAGCATTATATTTATCATCTGCATTAGCAGCACTATAAACATCCTGCCATTCTTGTTCCTTAATTAGGCTTATAAAGGTCTCAATTGCAATTGGATTAACTTTTCTGAGTAGTTGATATTTATGTTTAACATTTGTTTGAGAACAAATACTTTTTAGAATTAAAAGTTGGGCATCGTGGTCTGATAGGCCATTTACTATTCTGCTGACAGAGTGCCCCTCTAATAATGAAGAATGAACAAAAATATTGTCAATGGTAGAACTGCTATTTCCTTGCACTCTCGTTGGAAAAAATACTGTTTGCATCATGTTATAGGAATTAAATAGATCTAACAGCTGACTTTTCCTTGAGCTATCACCTACACAATTAATGTTGAAATCTCCACACACAATTAAATTTTTATACTTCCTATACAGTGAACCCAGAACCAATTCCAGCTTGGGCAGAAACATTTTAAAATTTGAGTCAGGGGATCTATAAATAACAACTATTACTAGTTTAGTTCCATTAACATTAACAACTCCTGCACAACATTCAAATATCTGTTCTGTGCAATGTTTAGAAAAATCGATTGACTCCGATTAAAAATCGTTTTTTACATACATGGCCACTCCCCCACACTGCAAGGAACTCCTAGAGTAGAAGGCAGCTAACCTGTATCCTGGCAAAGGAAGTCTCTGAATTGTCACACCACTTAAAAAGTGCTCTGAAATTCCAATAATGTCAGAATCAGTATCAATAAGAATTTCATTAACTTTATCTCTGATACCCTGTATATTTTGATGAAAAACAGTAATTCCCTTATTACTTATATTCTTAGACTTTGTCAAAGGTGGTTCATTTCTTAGAGGGACTTCCTTTAAGCAGGAATATCTATCAGCTGTCTTCAGTCTAAAAAAGGTGCAGCCCTAACACCAACTACTACAGGAATTTTTCCATGAGTGAAACCCCCACCCCCTACTACACTGTCACCTATGAGCTTTGCCAACCTCCCCTTCCCATACCTATTGAGGTGTAGACCGTGCCTAGTAAAATTCGACCTTTGGATAGTCTCAACTGGCACCACTGCAATGTGATCCATGCCCTCCGTCATCAGCGCCTTCTCAAGCCCCATGTTAACAGGGCTGACAGCCGTATTAAGACAAGGCCTATCATGACGCTGAAACAGCTGCACGAAATGCACATTCGTGCCACCAGTTTCAGTTGCTATCCTTTCCAGATCACCACCTATATCATATTCCTCGTCCCTATCAAGACTATTCCCGGCCCCACCCACTATAACTACCTGATCCTCTTTTGAAAAATTCCTACATAAGTCCCCTATGTTACAAGTGACCTGAGCTAACCCTGCACTAGGCTCCACTATGCTGGTGACCTGGTACTCACTCCCAAGTACTTCCTGCAACTGTTGGCCAACACCTCTGCCATGAGAACTACCTAGCAGCAGAACCTTCTTCTTCCTAAGAGACCTCTCTACAGATTTCGGCTTACCAAAAGCTGAGGTCTGCTGCGTACTTCCTACACCTACAGCTACAGGAGGTTCATCTCCACTCAACTCTGACAGTTGGTCAAACCTATTTGCAACTTGCAATATAAAGCTATCTGAATACCTTCTCCTAGCTACCTTCTTGCCAACTGCCAGTTCCCATTCCCCAGCCCCCCTTCCACTCCTCAACCTACCTAGTTCCTCTTCAGCGTTTTTCAACTGCACCTGAAGGGCGCAGATCAAACGCTCCTGCTCCTCTATCAACTTATTCCTGCTGCAAATCCTACAGTTCCAGGAGAGAACCTCACCACAATGCCTACTGTCTTCCCCACTGCACTCCCCCCATGAAAATACTTATTACAAATCCCACACTGCAGCCCACTACGCACGACCCTACGACAGAGCCTACAGGAGCCCACAGGAGATTAGGACTTCATTGCTTGAAAACAAATGAAGGACAGAGAGTACGGCTGAAGGCGATGGGCATGAAAGTGAGAATGGAGTATATATATGTTATACTCCGCCACTATTACACAAATAAAGTTCCACTGATGTAACAATATTTATTTCAAACAGTTCAGTCTGCACACAACAAAACTAGTTGAATAAACTGGTTCTTGCAATTTTGAAAACAGACACGTAACAGAAAGTCAGTGACAAGGTTCATAAACACTAAGAAGGGAAACAGAACTTCCCATAGGGTAGTGAAGAGTCCAATCCGGTAAGTGGTCAGTAACCGGTTTCTTCTCGTAGAGCCCAAGCACAGTAATCCTTGATCGGAGGCAGAGTCGTAGACATTTCCCAGGCGAGACGAGAACTGCTGGAAGTTATATTGACAGGTTACGTTTTTTGTCAGTAGTGCTCACTCTGGCGGCAAAGGAAGCGCCGTCTAGATCGCTCGTATCGACTGTGGTGTGTATACGCTGCCGCTAGCCCAGCAGACGACGCGTTCACTCACGGCTGCAGTGGATTTCCTGGTGCGGCGTCAGCGATGCTTGCTGCATGCCACGAGTGGTGTGGCTCACCGAGGCGGATGCTACACTCCTCCCCCCTTGGGAAGCTGTGAAACAGCGAGAATATATGAATGACATCCATCGGTTCGCCATAAGAACTATTAGGGCAGATATGGAATAGGGCTGGAAATGACCTTTCTTGTGACGCGGTACTCGGGGGCGGATAGCTGGAGCCGGAGAAGGCGAAGGCGGAGTAGGTGCATATCCTCATCGGAGGACGGAAAATAATTTGTTGGCTGATCGTCCTGCTGTACTCGTGAAGGACCGGCCTCAGTATGTGCTGGAGCTGCAGAGGCGGTAGGCGTTTGTGTCACTAGACGATCCGTGGCGTCCTCTGAGGGTTGCAGGGAGCGGCTGTGGTCTCTTGGACGGTCCCCGACAGAGCGTAGCAACGGTGGTTGTTGCTGCTTTTCCCAAAGTCGTTGGGAGCGGTGGAGGTGTGGAGAGGCTGGAGGCTGTGCGACCGGCGTCGGTGACGGTACCCCACTCGCTGCGGAGGGCTGGAGGCCACCTGCTGGAACGTAAAGATCAAATATAGTTGGAGATTGTCACTGTACAGCTGCCCTAAGAAGTCTCTGCTGGACGACCTCTCCTTTCTGTGAACGACTGGTCCGGAGGCAGAGTCGTTTGGAGTGCCGCACGACCTCACGATCCTGGCGTTGTATTTTAAACACCTTTCGTCCGCGTTGCTGCACTACATGTCCCGGCACCCATTTTGGTTGGTTTCCGAACCCTTTGGTCTAGACGGGTGTGTCGGGGCAAAAGCGCGGATGTCGAGTGGGTGGGGCCGGCTTTGGGGCCGGATGAAGGAGATTCAGCAGTGTCCGAGGCTGCCAGCCATGTAGCACCTCCACCGGGCTCTTGTCTCCCAAGGGCGTCGACCTGTGCGAAATTAGAAACAACGTCAGTGCATTGGCAGTATTATGGTCCCTTAAGTGCTTGTTCATCTGCTGCTTAAACGTTCGCACCATACGCTCTGCCACTCCATTTGATTGTGGGTGGAACGAAGGTGTCGAATTCCATGACAGAGGTAAAAGTCAGAAAACTCGTGGCTCCATTGTCTGTTACAATCGTTTCTGGAAGACCTTCAATGGTAACAATCTTCTCCAATGACGCAAGAGTGACCGTGGTGAACGTGCTGTTACAGCGGACAACATATGGAAATTTGGAGTAGTCATCAACAAGCACTAAAAACATGTCGTTGGCAAACAGCCAAGAAGTGAAAATTTGTCGCGGTGCTGCCTGTAGTTCCTGGCAGGCATAGCAGGTGCGTATCACATCCTCAATGGCGATGGAGAATCCGGCCAATAACCGGTGGGCAAGCTGTTTTGTTATCGTAATGCCCCAGTGACCAGGATGAAGTAATTGTAATACCTGTGGCTGGAGCGATCTGGGAACCACTACTCGTGGATGGCCGTCGTCTTTTGCCAGCAGTACAACCCCCTCAACTAAGAGCAGCTGGTGCTTCATCATATAAAACTGCCGGAATGTATGAGATGAGTGTGGGGGCAGTTGTTCCGGCCACCCATGGGTGATACAGCTGCCTACTGCTTGAAGGTCCTCATCAGTGTCTGTGGCGTCTGCAATCCTGGAGATAGTGTAAGGAAAGACTCAACAGCCGCTTGTGCCTCTTCGTCGATTTGAAAACAGTAACTCCTCAGCGTCAAAATCCCGATCTGGCCCCCAAGGGAGGCGCGACAGCGTGTCGGCGTTGGCATGTTCAGAAGTACGACGGTAGCGAATGGAGTAATTGTAGCGTGACAGAAACAATGCCCACCGTTGAAGGCGATGCGCTGTCCTGTCTGGAATGTTGGATTGAATGCTGGATTGAAGAGTGCAATAAGTAGCCTGTGGTCGGTGATCAGATGGAACTTGAGTCCATAGAGGAATACGTGGAGCTTCTTCAGAGCTAACACTGTTGCTAAAGCCTCCTTTTAAATTTGCGAATGTCCTCGCTTTGCTTCCGTCAGAGTTTTGGAGGCGTAAGAGACAGGTCTTTCAGAACCATCGGGGTAATTATGAGCCAGAACCGCTCCAATGCCTACATCCGATGCATCAGTAGCAAGCACAGCCTGTTGGCCTGGATCGAATATCGCAAGGCATGGGGCTCTGAGTAGATGGCGCTTCAGAGACTAGAAGAACTGTTCACAGGCCGGGGACCAAATGAACGGAACGTTTTTTCTCACAGATCAGATAATGGCGTTGTTGTTGCAGCGTCTGCTGTGAACTACCTGTAGTATGAAATTTTTCCCAAAAATGAGCTGTGATGTGTTAGTCCAGGGGCTGTATGCCTTCCTGGGAGACACGGTGTCCTAAATATTCTATTTCCTGTTGGAAAAAGCAACATTTCTCTTTTCGGCAGCTTAGACCCGTATCCTGTAGCACATGGAAAAGGGTCCACAGGTTGTGTAGATGGTCCTCATGGTTGCGTCCGGTCACAATAATGTCATCTGAGTAGTTGACACAACCTTCAATACCAGTGACTAATTGTTCGAAGAACCGTTGAAAAATCGCTGGGGCACTGGCTATGCCGTACATCAGGCTTTTGAGGCGATATATGCCACGTGGAGTGTTAAAAAACCATAAAGTCTTGTGATTCCTGATCCAAAGGCAATCCGTCTCTAATGACCAAGCTGTCGATGGGACGTTGAACCCGAAGCTTCCTTCCTTCCTTTCCAAAGGCAATTGTAAATATGCTTGCGCTAAATCGATTTTTGAAAAATATTGCTCCCCATGTAGTTTGCTGAGTAACTCTTCTGTACGTGTCTATCTGAGTCTTGGCATTGATGGTCTTTTTGAAGTCCCCACATGATCGAATTTTACCAGAAGGCTTCTTGACACTGACCAATGGTGTCGCCCACACACTGTTAGAAATCGGTTGCAGGACTCCTACGGATGTGAGGCGGTCCAATTCGTTCTTTACTGCATCACGCATCGCCAGAGGAACAGACCGTGCACGAAAAAAGCGAGACCGAGCATTTGGTTTACGAGAAATGAGTGCCTCAAAGTTCTTCGCGGTTCCCAATTCTTGGTTGAAGATTTCCTTAAATTCTGAACAAAGGCCGTCAAATTCAGCATAAGGCACCTCGTCCAAAATCAGGTTGACTACTTCTTTGATAGAAAATCCAAAGGCTCTGAATGCATCAAGGCCAAACAAATTGGCTGTGGAATCACTGTGGACGATTAAAATTGTCAGTGTGCGGGTCACTCCTCTATATGTCGTTTGCAGATCATCTTAGCCGCGAAGAGGAGTGTTCAGTATATTGTCAGCCACCAGTCGTCAGGTTGATTCACAGAGGGTCGGGGCTCCGAGGCGTGCATACGTGTTAGAGTTTAACAAACTGACGGCTGCTCGTGTCCACCTGTAGTTTTAGAGGCTGGTTACAAATACTGACATCTATGTACAATTTATTTCACGGTTCCTGTAATTCAATAGAAGTTACTTCATTGACACCCATCGGCTATTCAGAAACCCAGCGGTTTTGGCGCTTGGACGCCGCCCTACAGACGGAGGCGAGATGACCATTTAAAGAGCAGTTTGTACAATACGCCCACCTGTCAGTGCAGTCCTCCCGATCGTGTTGTTTTTTTCCAGCAGTCTGGGCAGGAAGTAAGTTTCATGGGGGATCGCTTATATAACGTCTTTGCTGCCGGTCGGTGGGTCCGAGGGGGGCGTCGGAGTTGTTGGACAGCGTCCACGTCCGCATCGTCTCCCGTACGGAAATGTTGATGGTCCGCGGGTGTGCGGCTCGAACATTGAGTATGTACCGTAGCGATATCGACCCACGTTTCCAATCTTTTACCAGCGACGCTGGAGACTTCAAAAGTTTGTGCTAATTCCAGGACCTTATCCAGCGTTGGGTTTTCTAGTTGTAAGGCATTGTTTCTGAATTCCTTATCTGGGGCACCACGAATATTCATGTCCTGTTTCATTTCTTCGGCATATGACTCCTTATTTTGAGGGTAACGAAACGACATTTACTGATAAGCCCTTGTAGTTCCGCCACCCATTCCCTATAAGACTGATTTGGTTGTTTCTTGCATTGGAAAACTGAACTCGTGACGAAATGACATGCGAGTGACGTTGGTAAAATTGCGTCGACAGGTCACACATTTGCTTGAAGGAAAGTTCTGATGGAGTCAGCGGGGCTATCTTAGACAAATGGCGGTACACCGCAGGCTCGGACACAGAGTAAAAGATATTTCATCAACTTGGCATCACATACGTGGAATGCGTGGAAGTTTTCCCTCAGTCGAGTTTCGTAGGAGTCTCATTCTTCCAGCGACTCATCGAACGACAGAAAGGCAGGAATCTGCTGCGTCTGTTGGTTGTGTACAATGCTTGTAGGTATTGGTTGCAACTTGCTCATCAGTTGTTGTTGATTTATGGCTTGTTGATTTATCAGCTGCACGATAAGTGATTCCAATGACGTCAGTTCAATCCCATCCTCGTCGCCATTTTATTGTGTTACACTCCGCCATAATAACACAAATAAAGTTCCACTGCTGTAACAAAATTTATTTCAAACAGTTCAGTCTGTGCACAACAAAACAAGTTGAATAAACTGGTTCTTGCAATTTTGAAAACAGACACGTAACAGAAAGTCAGTGACAAGGTTCATAAACACCAAGAAGGCAAACAGAACTTCCCATAGCGTAGCGAAGAGTCCAAACCGGTTTCTTCTCGAAGAGCCCAAGCACGGTCCATCGTAATCCTTGATCGGAAGCAGAGTCGTAGACATTTCCCAGGCGAGACGAGAACTGCTGGAAGTGGCTCTGTCGCTCGCTTATATTGACAGGTTCGGCCAATCGTTACGTTTGTTGTCAGTAGTGCTCACTCTGGTGGCGAAGGAAGCGCCGTCTAGATCGTTCGTATCGATTGTGGTGTGTATACACTGCCGCTAGCCCAGAAGACGACACGTTCACTCGCGGCCGCAGTGGATTTCCTGGTGCGGCGTCAGCGATGCTTGCTGCGCGCCGTGCGTGGTGTGGCCACAGAGTAACATAGACAGAGAAGCAGCCACCCCTACACCACTGTCCTACACTCCCCTCGTAGTTCCGTAAGATGCTAGCAGGTGTCAGGCGGTTTCCCGGCTTAGTACCGGTAGACCACACTAGAGGCGCTTCTGAGGGTAGGGTAGTGGGGAGGCTGAGGGGAGGTCTTGTGCCGCCTGCTATGAGGCCATGGCTGTGCCCGACGTGCCGGCGTTTGAGGAGAGGTGGTGGTGGGGACAGCCGCTACCTGCCGCCTGCTCTGGGCACTTTTAAAGGGCTGCTTTTGACCGCAGCGCCATCATGGGACATCTTATGGAACCTCCCCCCCCCCCCCGCACCCCTTAGCGTGGGACTGGGCCCTTACGGAAGTTTCCCGCTGTATATATTTGTCTGTGGTGTGGCGCACCGAGTCGGTTGGGCGGCGGCGGATACGACAATATATACGTGGGCATCGCCGGAAACAAGCACTACTGATTCATACACAATTCGTGTGAGAGAAAGGTACTTAATTGTAATTCATAAATGCAATTATGTCATTCTGATTCTACTTTCAGATTGAATCTCTTTCTGCACAATATGGTACGGCTTTCAGTGATGGAGGTTATGTAAAAAAAAATAGATGCACCTAAGATGATTAGATGTTAATAATTTCGTCTGGCTCAGTGGCCTGGTGAAAGTCTTTCAACTGGATGCCCTTTCAAAGACTTGCCTGTCGCTAACCCACATTATTTATCGAACCAGGAGAAGAGGAGCTAGAATTTTAAGCAGAATACAACCAAATGTAGTTTCTGGCAATTCTTCCCATCGTTGAGAGGTGATGGTTGCGTAAAGAAATTGGTTACTTGGTGATGTAATAATACTACCCCCTCGACAACCGTGTTTAAGCAATATTTGACTATTTACAATAATAGATTGTTTGTGAAACTATGAATAGACGCACTCTGCAAGCCAAGTCTTTTCCGATTGAGTGTTGTGAAAGGTTCTGTGGAAGCAAAGATCTGCAGTGTACTAGAAGGGAGATGAAATTATCTGTGCTGAGCATATTCATGAATTGAAGTCTGTCCGCCATCATGATTAGTTTTGGAATGCTATTTCTCCGTTAAAACTATGCGTAAATTCGACCCTCTTACTTTTAATTCATTGAACTGACAGTCACTGCAAAGTATCAAAGTATGTAGTTTCAAACAGTATACGTTCTTGAATAAATAGTAATAAATAATCATCATAATATATTTTAGAACTTAATTTTAACGGCTAATTAGCATTCTTTTAACACGTTGTACATCACGGGAAAACCGTCGAACGTTTTCTTCCTGTTTTAAGCGGTAGCTCTAGAATACTAACACGTCTCAAAAACTTAGCAATATGGCGGAGGCAAGCTTCACTTTTTGAGCGTAAGGGCGTTTTCCTGTATTCTAACCCCTTTTTGACATTGCTGTGTTAGGGTGAATACCAGATCTACGTATAAGTCGTGGAAATAATTTTTTCTACCTTACATCGTCGGCGTATGCTAAGGAAGCAGACTACATGACGAGTAGATATGAATCTCTTTATAGAATACCACTTAAGAACAATAAATGTATATATTTCATACTATCTGCTAGTTTGGATATCAGTGATACTTCCATAATGGCTTGTAATTTCGTTAATAGATATGTTTCAAGAGAAATGTAACGATCAGACTACTAGAATACAGTCGCAGAATTTCACAACCATTAATATTTACTGCACTGTATATCTCATGTAGGCATTTGAGTTTGTGTTTCAAATTTTTTTCTCTGCAATCTGTCCGAGCAAATGAGAGTAAGTTAGTACCGCCACGTTTGAAGACGAAGACATCCGCAGAACTCTTTGTACGAAAAAGTGAGAGGCAGCGGCATCCTTAAAAGTTGAACGTTACGTTCGTCAAAAAGATACACACAATTTTCATAGCACTTTCTCAGAGTGAATTTAAAGCCGGAAATGTTTCTTTTTTTGTGAGCTATCAAATTACGTTGTGTATTTTTTCTGTTCTTCTCGTGAAGAGATTCTTTTGTTGAAATGGCTTTGATGTGCCGTCGTTACGAACCAGCAGCAGAAGGCGAGTAAGGCAGCTTCTAATTAAAAATTCACGCCTCACTTTTTCTGCGTCTTAGGTCAGACGGCACTTACACCTTGCTGCGTACCGTGGAAGGCGTGCGTCTTGGGAGGGCACATTCCTTTTAGCGGATCACGGATGTCGAGTAGTCGACCGCAGAGGAGATAACGAAGCTCTTTGAGTGTACGTTTTAAGAGAAGAGTGGAAGCTGCAGACAGTCAAAGGCACAAGAGCCTACTGCAATTGAGAATGAAACTTTCACTCTGAAGCAGGCTTTGTGCAGATATAAACATTCTGGTTTTGTACCGAACCGATACTCGAATTCGTGATCTGGGCACATTGCTAAATTCTTACACTTCACATAGACTGATCACTTAGCAATTAACAATTCTTGTATTTAGAACCAGTGGCAGCGGGTTCGTGTACACTGTTCAGTGAACCCCCGGAACAAAGCTTGTCGTGAAAAAGTAAATAAATAAATAAAATAAAATTGTTTTTAAAGTGTTATTCTTCGTTTCATTCTTCTGTCAGATCACTTTCCATGCAAATTCAGAGTACTTTTACAGCTAGAGAAACGTTTTTCGTCGCGGAGACAGCACGTATACGAGTCTTAGCGCGCCAGCTTAATATACACGACAGGGGCCACAGCGTTGCAAAGCGCATGCGCGCTCAGGTTCAAATTATTCTCTTCTGAATCCCCTGGAGGAAGCACATGGGTGCTCCCGCGGCATGGAGGGGCGAGGGGAAACGCCGCTTTTAACATTGGCGTTGGAGCTGGTAGAGACGCCAGCTCCTGAGTACTCCAGCTCTGGCAGATACGCACGAATGGTCTGGAAGCAAAAGCAATGGAGCTACTGTGCACCTCGCCTTGCCCATGGGCAAATCCTCCATGAAGGGAACATATTTGTTTCTCGCGCATTGAAGATTTATCAGAAACACGTCATAGTTGGTAAAATATCTTATAACTATCAATTAAAGACACAACAACTGTAAAATTTATAAGATTTGATTATGAATAGTAAAGTGATTACTCTCCATCTAGCAAGAATACCTGTGTGGTTAGTGGCATTGCGCTGTGGTGCAAAGGTAGTAGGTTTGAGCCTGACTGCAAGCAATGTTTTTTAAACTCAATGTTCTTTTTAACAGATACTGGAACAACAATGACTTTGTATTGTTACTTGCCACATATGTTTGGACGTTTTGCGAATGTGTTGCAGTTTGGAGCGTAAATGACATTTATACTATTCGTTGTTACAAATATTCAACTGGAATGAAACATTCACTCTGCAGCGGAGTGTGCGCTGATATGAAACTTCCTGGCAGATTAAAATTTTAATCTGTCAGGAAGTTTCATATCAGCGCACACTCCGCTGCAGAGTGAAAGTTTGGTTCCGGAAACATCCCTTAGGCTTTGGCTAAGCCATGTCTCCACCATATCCTTTCTTCCAGGGGTGCTAGTCTTGCAAGGTTCGCAGGAGACCTTTTGTGAAGTTTGGAAAGTAGGAGGCGAGGTACTGGCGGAAGTAAAGTTGTGAGGCGGCATCGTGAGTCGTGTCGGGATAGTCGGTAGAGCGCTTGCCCGCGAAAGGCAAAGGTCCCAGGTTCGAGTCCCAGTTCCGGCACACAATTTTAATCTTCCAGAAAGTTGCAAATATTCAACTGTTGGAAAAGAGATGCGGGAGAGCAGCCTCTGCGCATGCGTAAGGTTAGGGGAGGGTGCTGCTTACGGTGTCACGTGACCCAAAGGCGGTTTGTTTCTCTATTGCAACAGACTTCTTTTATTGCATTATCCAAAGTTACCTGGTGTTCCTCTCCATAATTTCGAATCAATAGCGTACACCGTAATTGACTCTAGCTGCTCGTATTCGACGTGATCCAGATGTTGTTGAATTATTAGGATTCCAAATGCTGAGTTACCTGATGTTATACCATATCCCGAAATAACAATGTAATGCTCTAATGCGCCGTACAAAACGCTGTGGATGAGTATTGTGGCCTAATTCAAGTCAATCGCTTACGTCCCAATAGGTAAATTGTACTTGGGTACGTCGCAGCCCTTGGTCTACTGGGAGGTTCGAAATAGTTTAGAAAGTGTCCGCGAAATGTAAAACAAGATCTTCCCCCCGGCACCACTTGCTGATCCGCGCCAAATTGTCTCTTTGGATCCAAGCGAGGGGAGGGGGGTGTCGCCCCAACCGAAACATCGACGTGCCGACCTGCACTGAAAGAAGTGAACCCCCAGGCATCTGAACCACCTGCCGCCAATGTCTAAAACTAAGGCGAAGCAAGCGAGAAGCTGGGCAGTTGCCGCTTGCCCGCCATACCCCACACAATCAAAAACCAAATGTTTGTAGAGCTTATGGGACTTAACTACGGGGCCATCAATCCCTAGACTTACAAACTACTTATCAACTAAGACTAAGGACGGCACAAATATCCATGCCCGAGGGAGGATTCGAACCCCCGACCGTAGTGTCCGTGCAGAGCGTTACTGGAGCGCCTCAGTCCCCTCGGCCACCGCGGCCGCCCCACACTATCCCCCGACACGACCAGCTCTTATCTATTTCTATAAAAATCGACGTGTGCGTGTATTTTCGCTATGGACTTGGACACGTTTGGAACAATTTTGATGACATCTTCAGGAATTTTCTGATTATACCATCAGCTGATCCTGTCAAGTTAGATAACGATCGGATCATAAAGAACAACATTCCTGAGAAACACAAGACATCAGGCCATCCAAAGAGGGATAAAATGAAACCACTCTTCGTGGAAAATCAGAAGAGAAAATAAACCTCCCCAATCGGAATGAACACGTTCAGCTGCTGGTAGAACTTCCGCGTTATAAGGCCGTGGTCCATAAAACTTTGTAGTTGTTCCTACCGTTTCGTCCAGAGCTACGCCGGACATTGGAGGTCTTCCTACTTCTGTTGAGTCTTTCACGAAGACTTCCGAAGACGTCCAGCACAGCTCTGGACGAAACGTTAGTAAAAACTGCAAAGTTTTATGGACCACGGCCTTATAATGCGGAAGTTCTACCAGCAGCTATAACATCCGGTCGTGAAAGCCTTCATTGTATGAACACGTTCAATTTAGACGCGCTCAAAGAAGAGGGGACCTTCTACGAGCGGGTACATGATTGAACGCGGTGCGAAAATTCAAGAACAAGTGTCAAGACATGACCTATAAAGAAACATTATAAATCTTAAATGAAGTAAATATAAAAAGGAACGTAAAAGGTTCCAGTGGGGTAAGCTTCCCCCATCAGTCACAACTTCCGTGTGAAGAAAAGTACCCATTTCTCAAGGATATAACGCTAAATATGAAATAATAATTGCTCTGAGGAAAAGCTGTTCACCTTAGCAATGTCAGAATATGCTTTTATTGGTTGCCATGATGTGCATAATATTATTGAAGAAAATGAATGTCATGCTTATACAATCTTCTAAAGAGTTTCATCCGTATTTACGTACTAATATCACAGTCAAACGTATAGACTCATAGACCGAAGATAATATAGACTGCGTACGTCCCAATCTCTGCCGTCTTATAGTTTGAAACCAACATCTAATAGTTCCCCGAGTCACGTGACTGAGGCTTCGTCATTACAATCAACAGTGTTTCTAATTTACAAATGAAGTGAAGCGTTGATTTTAATAATAAAACGACTTCTCGTATACCTATTACACATTTAGTAGTAAAGGTAACGTGCTTTCTCCATACTACTGACATTGGTGATTATCGCATTTACATGTGACTAGGCGAAAAGTATTGTGAGTTCAATTAGTAAGCAACAAAATTACACATCCTCAATGTTTGTGTTCCACTATGAAGTTTTTTACTTTTTCCTCAACTTATGATTATTGAAAGGAACATTATTTCAGCCTCTCTTGATTGAGTATATATGTCAACAAGGAAGTTATTCCTGGTGCAGATCTGCCTTTAATAGCGTTAGACAATGCTGAAGATGAATACTGTTCATTATCCCTATCAAAACCAGTTCTTGTCACATACATCAATAATTGCTTGATCATATTATTATTTAATGTAAATAGTGAAACATATATCCTATTTTTCTTGTTTTACGTTTTGGCTTCATTGTATGTGGCAAAAGTCGTAAAATACTGACGTTTGTATTATATTAAAATCTGACATTATGCATGCAAACCGATTTCAGGTATCTATAAGAGCATGACAAACATGTGTAGTTGAGGAATCGTGTGAAAAACTGATGCTGCTTGTCAGTCTGTTATTTCGTCTCCTTTGTTAGCTACAAACGTAAACATTCACAGTACAACAAAAAGAGTCATTCGCATAAGAACTGCAGTTCCGTTGCTTATAGAAAAACTGTGAATACATTTCATCTAGGCACAGGTAAATACTGTAGCCATTGCATTGATATTACGAATTGCGGGGAACTAATGCCCATTGTACAACTGAATATGTAATACGAATACATTAAGACGTTTTATTGTCGAAATCTATGCTTAATTTCCTCTAGGAACGAGAAGAAATGAGACTCTCAGCTACACTTCAAATTGCTTGTAAAGATGAAAACGCTGTCCTGCCTCGTATCATGTGACTTAGATGTTGGTTTAAATCAAGGAGGTTAGAAAACAGGGAGACGCCCTTACGCTGAAAAACTGAAGCCTGCTCCGGCATATTGTTAAGTTTTGGTAAAGTGTTCGTATTGTAGAGCTAATGTTTTATGTGACTTAAAACAGGAATAAAACGTCCGACGATTTTGCTGTGATGTACAACGTGTTGCTAGTTTGTAAATTAGGTGTTAAAAATTGAGTTTTCAAATATATTATGATGAGTATTTTTTACTATTTGTTAAAGGAAGTAGGTTGTTTGAAAGTACATACTTTACAGTGACTGTCAGTTCAATCTATTAACAGTAAGAGGGTCGACTAAACGCATTGTTTTAACGGAGAAATAGCATACCAAAACTGACCAAGATGGCGTCAGGCTTCAGCTGCGTTTGTGCTCGGCATAGATAATGCTATCACCCTTTATTCTAACCTCCTTGGTTTCAGCGTAATGACGACACGCGCAGTCTATATTATCTTTGGTCTATGTATAGACTTATGGAAAAATTTACTTCGAACGACAGTAGCGCCCATAGCGGAGAAAAAGCCAACCGTAATGGCACTATCCATCACGAAGAGTCAAGGCAAGCTCATACCACTCCTTAGCGGAGAGTTGACGCAACTGTTCTCGAACTGAAGGCCGCCATTTGCAGGAACGAAAACTGTCTGCACAAACAATGTTGCCTCTCGACGCGGTGACTGATGGGAGCGACCTTCAATGTGGGAAATGTCGTCGGGTATTGCGTCGAGTGTCAACTTATTAGTTCGTGTGGACAGATGAATACTGCATCAAGATTTACATTTTTAAAGATATGAGAGACAAAAAATGTGTACTGAACAATTCTTACTGAGTAATAAAATCTGTCTCACGTTAATATAGTTTTCTAGAACATTGTATTACGTCATCGTCATAAGACCTGATCAGTTATATAGGGTTTGTTTCTCACGAACAGAAACGAAAATTCTTCATGTTAGCACTTAAATTCCTCGAATCAGTTACAGACATTTGCATGAGATTTACAAAATAGAGGACAATAAGGTTATTTATTATTTTTCACTTTCTACATCTACATAAATATTCAGCACGTCGCATGAAGTGCATGCCAGAAGGTTACAGTTACATATTTCCTGTGTGGTTTGCGATTGCTTTTTCTGTCTCTTATTATAATTATTATTTTATACTTGTGACGCGTACCAGAAAGACCTTTTAATTGTTTTATGGATATGACCAGTGATTGCTTTATGAAGAGTACAAGAGTCGCCAAGACTTACAACCCTGCACTGATGATGTTCTAAGAACGAAATCGATATGTGAATTATGAAAAATAAATATTTTATATCGCCCACCAAGCGGAATATTGTTATTATAATTATTATTGTTATTTTATCTGGCTTTCACAACGCACAGTAATTTTATCGTATTTTTTTATTTGCCTGCCTTGATTAATCTCCGAAATCATTTGAACTAACGACTCCATTCCTACGCTTTTTTTTCTCCAAAAATAGGGATACAGAGTACTTATGAATGGTATTTAGATCTGTGAAGTCAAGTTGTATATAGGCTAGTCTTTTATAAGATAATTTACATAATTTACCGACTACAGAGATACCGTTTCCCTGCAAATGGCGGCTTCAAAACACATTAGCGTCAGTAAGCAATTTAGTTTATGTCTATGAGTCAAGGAACCGACGCTAATGTTCCAATCGGCAGTACTGTTGTAACGAAAGAATGGAGAATCTGATATTTTTAATTCTGTTACTTCTATATTTCCCATTCATTGAATGTAATGTTGAATTTTCCGATGCAAACCGGAAAATCTAATTGAATGTAACATTTCATGTCCTGTTTATATTAGCTTATAGTAATGAAATGCGTTGAAATAACTATAGTTGAAAGACATTGGTTTAACAATGGACGAATTATAATGGTTTAAATTGGGTAATGAGCTGTACCGAACGCGTCAAATTTCAGAAGGAAATGACTGAAAGAGGGATTAGTGGCAACTATTTACCCATAACCGGTACAAGAGCGTTACATGTTTGCAACTGTTATTGTCCGTCAAAGTATTCACCACTGTTGTGTACAGCCCGTTGCCACTGATGTAAAAGGCGTAGTATACCATAAGCAGAGCCTGTTCTGTTGATGGTGCGAATGGAGCGATCTACTGCCTGTGGAACTCCGGAACAGTTCAGAACCGAATGCCACGATGTGATTCATCGTCGGAATCAATTGAAAGTCACAAGGACTTCAGTCCGGGGATTTCGTGTTACTGAAAAGAAAATCAAATCTTTAAGAAATCAAAATTAAAATAACTTTGCGTAACAAAGAAACACCCAGAAGTAATAGTCGACGAATATTTTCTGACTTATGTGTGTTATGGCACATACCTCGTGGATAACGTCTCTTTCGATAGTGACCCAGCCAATGAGCTTTAACTTCGAGAAGATTAGAAGATGACAACATATTTATAATTTCAAGAGATTTAGAATTACTTACAGGGTCTACAACACCGCCTATAATTGTTGGTTGGTTTGATTTACCAATTTTACAGAAATTAAATTTGAGAACCAATACCTTCACGATAAGAAAAGGCATTAAACTACAATAACTACATTGGAAACAAAAATTATGGCAACCATGCTGATTACAAGAAAAGAATAACTTATGAAGTCACAGGTCTTCACTCTGCAACGTCTGCTCAACAATAACACGTTTCACGGTCTAACACTGCCACTACTTTTTGTTATACAGTGCGACAGCTGCGCTCCAAGTGAACGGCAAGCTACATCTCTCAATACGATATTGGATGAGTGCAAATATAATCGTTTTTATTGTTATTTATTTTCGTTACAGACAATTATGGGTTACGTTTACACAATTTCCCTCCCTTTCTAAAGCTCTTTTCCTTCCTTTTTCGCCAGTATTCCTTCAACCGTTGGTTCACACGTGCACATTCGTCTGCCGAGAATACTCTGTTCTTCCTTATTCTCTTCTCGACGAAATCTTTCACCTCCGCAAACTTTTACCTAAATATCTGCCTGTTGACAATTTCTTCTGCTGTGATCCCGCATTTTTCTAGGTCCTTGTGCACTTCTTTCACCCATGGAACTTGTGTCTCCCTGTTCTCCTCGAAGAGAAGAACCTTGTTGGCGAGCTTTCCTGATTCCATTCTTTTAATATGTCCATAGGAAGCCAGCCTGTTTTCTATATTGTGGTGGTGATATTTTCAAATCGTTGAAAAAGTTCTTTATTTGATCTTAGGCGGAACGTAAATTCATTTGATATTTTTCTGGGCCACAGAATCTTTCTTAAAAATTTCCTTTCCTTCTTTTCCAAGTCTGAACATTCTTTCCGGGATATTGTCTCAGATGTAAAAAACATTCTGGTTTGAGGACAGAGCTGTAGTGTCGGAATTTGGCCTGGTATGAGAGTGATTTAGATCTGTTTGTGTTCTGACACAATCGGAATACTATTTCCATTTCTTGCCCGTTTTTCAATTGATGCCTTTTTATTGTTGTTTGGAGTCAAAATCTCTCCTACGTACTTGAACCTTTGTACTCTTTTGATGTCGTCATACTTAGTCCCCATTGTCCAGACTCGATCAGTGGTATTTATGTTCATATATTGTGTCATCTCAAAAGATATTTCCAATCCTGCCTTCACTGCTGTTTACTTGAGGACTTCAGTCTGTTTACTTGCAATTTGCAAATTCTCTACAAAATACGTATCATCTGCAAACGCGTGGCATTCAGATGTAAGCCAAAAGTGTTTGCGGCCTAGCCTGATTCCATTTGGAAAGTTAAACTGACTCATTTCATTTCGCCCTTCCATGATAACTTTTTCTAAAACTAGATCGGAGAGAAACTGTCTCCTTCTCTCAAAACTGTTTTGATTTCAAAGGCCTCTGACATTCTAAAAATTTAATTTGTGATCGGGTGTTTGCTAGTGTTTGCTGAATATGCCTCGTTGATTCAGCATCAATTCCAAATTCTTTCAGCACTTCTGATATGTGTCTCTATCTATGGAGTGGTACGCCTTTTTAAAGTCCACAAATGTCATGATCATTTTCTTATCAGCTGCCAGTATCTTTGTTTTGATTAAGGTTTTAATGGTAAAGGTCTGCTCTGCAAATTATCTTTCTGTCCTAAAGGCGGCTTGATATTCACCTACTTGTTTATCTATGTCTTGTTCTAGTCTATGTTTGAGAGCACTGGCAAGGATCATGTATGGTAATGGTAAAAGTAACATTCCTCTGTAATAGTTAACATTGGATTTGTCACCTTTCTTGTGCAATGGGTGGATGACTGCATCTCTCCATTGTTCTTAGATATATCGTGTGGGCCAGATTTTTTGAAAGAGTATTTCAAATCATAACAGTAAACTGTCTCCTGCGTACTTAAGAAGTTCTTGAACAATTGAATATTTGTCCGGCACTTTGTTATTTTTCGAGCACCTTATGATCTCTCGGAAAAGTTTTTAATTCAGTGGGACCAAAGTACGTTGTTCATCAGTCCCTAGAATTACAAACTACTTAAACTAACCTGAGGAGAACACACACACCCGTGCCCGAAGGAGGATTCAAACCTCCGAAGCAGGATGCCGCGCGATCCATAACGTGGCGTTCCAGACCGCTCGGCTACTCCCGCGCCCCGATGATCTCTCGTATTTCGTTTTTTGGTCTGGTGGGTTGGAATAACGAAGATTGTTTGTGGTTTGTGGAAGGTTACATTTTCTGGTGGCGGGTTGCCGTTGAGAAACTCTTTGAAGTATTTATCCAAGTGTTCACAATTCTGTTTGTTGTTCATAATCAGTTTGCCCTGATCATTTTTGAAAGTTGGGTAATGAGCAACCTATAAGTTTCGATTTAAATGTCTGATAGAAGTTTCTGATGTTGTCCTTCTGGAAATTCTCTTCTACCTCCTTTAGTTGATCTCTTTCAAACTTCAGTTTGGCGTTCCTAAATACTTTAGCTGTCATCCTACTTTGAGTTTTAAATTCTTCGATGTTCTGTTTGGTGGAATTCCACTTGTTCTAAGCTTCAAAACGTTGCCACAAGGCATCTTTACATTCATCATCCCACCATGGGGGTTTCTTTTTCTTATCAAGAAAAGTTATTTGTTTCGCTACTTCCTGAATCTTCTGAGTAATTATGTCCCCCTTGTTGGAGTGTAACGTGTCAAGTTCATGCTGATACATCACAACTATTTCTTCACTCATTTTCAGTTCTTTAGTTCTGTACTTCTGTATTCTGGGGTTTACATTCTCCAATTATCAGGGAATTTCTTTGCTTTCACCCTTGTCAGAAATGGTCGGTATCAAAACTAGCACCTTTCTGCACTCTGACATTAATTCTTTTCTTCGGTCTGGTAGTCGCTACGTGATCAATCTGAAATTATTCTGACATGGGATTGGGTGATCGCCAATTTTTCATCTGCTTTGGACCCCTCTTAAACTGAGCAGATATAATTTTCATTCCAAATTATTCACAAACATCAATCAATGTTTCACCAGTTTTGTTTGTCCTTCTATGAGCTACACAATGTTCCGGAATTTTCTTTTTTCCAATCTGGGCCCGTAAGGGTATTGATATGCTTGTATGGAGTTCTGAACAGTTCTCCCTCGTGTTGTGACCACAATTCTTCTTCCTTTTCTGGGTTCTTTCTATTGTCTTCATTAGTTGGCGTATAGGCACTGAATGTGGTGTATAATTTGTTTCCACTTGCAAGCATTACTATGTACAGTCACCACGTGCCACTACGATAAACGTCTACAAATCCACAGTGAAACGTTTCCACACGCAACTGCGACCGAAACTCATATGCCATACGACCGATGGGCAGAACGTTAGCCGCCGCTAAACCCAGGTAAAGGACTCACTGCCGACGTGAGACTTGCCTCGCTCTGCGGTCGGCGGGAGACTGCCGCACACCGTCCAACAAACAAGAAACGTTAAAACCTAAGCATTGTCGACCAAAACGTACCAAAGAGGTTACTAAGGTAAAACCCTGTATTCTCACACACTCAAAACCATATGTGCATACAAGAAAGAGGTGTGAAATGTAAAAAGAAGTGCGAATTGTGGTGTCGCACAAGTCTGAAGTGTGCGCCACGTACTTTCGCCGCGAAATATATATCTTGTTCTAATCTAGCTTAGTGTTTCTAGTTTCTGCTGTCCTACTGGCTGGTCAACTCAGACACTGTACCCGCAAACGCGTGCATCCTATTTCCCGGTGCGGTTTCTCTACTCGGCCACCGACACCTAGGAGACACAAAACAAATCATTGAGCTTTATATCGAATTGATGTTAGTCAAGAAACTGCCTGTCATAATAATAATGGACCATAATAGTCAGTAACGTTTTTCTTATGTTTATAGTCTACTTAAGCTCTTTCTACACGAGACGTGCAGCACGCACAATGAAGTCGTTGTCAGCTGCAGCGCCCCTTGCGATAGACCGTCGAACTACAAAGAAGCGTTCAAACGGTACACATTTGTTGAGTCGTCTGCATCATACGTCTACTTCGTTTGTTGTCAACTTACAGCAAATGAATCGCCGCGTTAACATCACTTTTCGAAACTGTATGATATATTGTGATGATTGAAACATTTATTTGTATTTTAGAATGCCACTGTGAAACTGTATTTGTTTTCGTGCAGTTCATGCGTAACTACATCGCTCACTTGTGTTAACGTCCTCAATATAAAATGCGATTACATAATCCAGCCCCTGCGGTTTGAGGCGCCTATGTATATGATGAACAAGCTGAGGTGTCTGTACATAGAGCTTTCACTTTGATAAAGCTTAAAGTAATGCTCACCAAAAATAAATATTTCATCTGTTAACTACAGCATGTTTAAGGAAAAACAGCAAATATTTTAGAAGATGATAGTAAAGACGATTTGCAGTTAAAATTTCATATAACGTGTGTCCAATTTTCATCGGGTACAGAGATACAGCTTTTGGTATGTACAACAAACTGATTTGGATATTTTGACTGATTCTTTCGTCGGTTCTTTTTAGATTACCATACTGACTTTTATTTAAATAACCGGTTTTCGTCATAGTTTGAGTATGTCCTAGTAAGCCGAAAACCGGGTAACTAAGTGGAAATGAACGTGTAGAAGATACACAAAATTCTACTATTAAGTAAGTGTGATGTTGTACTACCAAGAACGGACGGATAAAGCAGTGAAAATTTCTTGATTTACATTTGCTCTACTTTTGTTTGGATTTCATACTAACAGCTATATCTCTGTATTCAATAAAAATTTCACACAGGCTAGATTAAATTTTTAATGCAATTCCTCTATAGTATTACTTCCTAAGATACTTACGACTGAGTCGAAAAACTACGTTCCTCTGAGCAGGAGAGAAGTACACATTCTCAAACAAATTCCCGATTTGGCTTCGTTTGTCAGTTGGGTTTCCCATTTGGTCGTCTGCGCATGCACGAAGCACTTCCATACGCGTGAGAATAGGATCTATCCTATTTCGTCTACTAGCGATCGTATGCGTGCATCTTGTGCAAGTGGACGCGTCTACACGGTACGCGGACGGCGTGACCGGTGCATCATGGGTAATCTCGTAAGGTCTCACTTGGAAGGGCTTTACTTTCAGCGAAGTAAGCTGCAAATAATTATATAAATAGTCATAAGTATTTCTTCATGAACCACTCAATAAGTGACACTGTCCTTTTTGACGTTAATTATCCGATTATGTATGTCTCTTGATATTTTAGTAATTCTTGTAACGCAAAATGTTTAGTAACTATTTCGTTAATTACGTAGATAAGTAACTATGAAGAAAGATTACTCCTTCCGCGGCTTACCCACCCCTAGGAGCGCTGGTATTGTTGCAGCTGTCAGCTGGTGACAACATTAACAGCAGTGAGTGTCGCCACTATAAATGTCAGACGTTGTTACTACGACCGCAACTGAAGTTGGGTCGCAGCGGCAGAAACACGAAGCACGCAACTGAGCAGCTCGAAGTTGTTATTACCTAGATGTTACACTCGAAATGCGGCAAAGGTCATCTAGTACAGTGACGTCTCGAGTGAATGATAACATTTCAGTGAAAAATATCACTGTACACAGGACCTTACAACCTCAATTTTTATATAGTAATTCCGGGAGAATTGCCGCATGCGGTACACACTACGAACTAGTGTAGTTCTCGAACGAACTAGTTCGGAAGAGCGCTCCCACAGGCGAAATACGCGAACTAGTTCGCAGAACCATTGCCTCTTAATTCGTCCGCTCCTTTTCCGAAGACTGACGGGGATACCGAGAGGACGCGAGAGCGCGCAGAATCGCGTGATTCCCTTCTGCCAGTTACTTTCATTTCGAGCTGAGATGCATTCAGCTGTAGTTTCATAGTTCACTGCCACAAGAAATCTATTTTAAAAATAAAGTACTACTAGTACTCTGTATGCAAAGTAGTTGAATACCATTGTACCACCCATTCTTGTAAATAATTGGTTTATTTGTCTAAGTATTTGATGTCAAATTGCCCAAAAATACGGGTAATAGCACACGCTTTGGCAATACTGATTCATTATATAAAAAAGCTGTCATAAAAAAGACCTCTTGTAGTAGCGGTAGCAAAAGCAAAAAGAGCAGACGAACTAGAAGGAGGGGATGAACTAGGAGCAGCGGACGAACTAGGCGCAGTGGACGAACTGGGAGCAGCGGACGATTATGCCAAACGTATCTCGCTTCATAGTTCGTTGTATTCCTTTCTGAAGACCGACGGGTAAAAGCGAGAGGGCGCGTAGCAGAATTAAAAATGACGTGTTTGCATTCTGCTGATGAGTCATTTCTTGGTGAGCGTCTGCCCGGTAGTTTACATAGTTCAGTGCTACAGAATTTCTGTTTTGATGTGTTCTGCACTCTGCAATATCTGACTAATAAATTCCATAATGCCAAGATATAGAGATAACTCTAAACTTAAACGCGAGAAATTATCCACAAACTGTTTCTTTTGGTTTGCGTGATATCGTTAACGGCTCAAGCAGCAAACGCATGAAGCTGCTAGGTGGGGAAACGTCCCCCTCCATCAGCACGCGCAGACCACGCCGCTCAGCCGTCACTAGGAGCGGACGAACTAAAAGAGCGAACTAATTCGCGGCAGAGCCGCGAACTAAACTGAGCGCTCCCGATCGCGAACTATTATGCGCAAGTTTACTACGCCCCCCCCCCCCGCCTCCCTCAAGGTTTGGTAAAAGCCTCCACAGTGCGTGTGTAGGCGTTTTGTAGTTTTGCAGTAGACACTGAGCGGCGTGGCAACTGCTTTGTTTTCAGTAGTGGTAGTTTTAACAGAAGTAGTATTAATAAACAAGGTAAGTCTCTATATCTTGCATGGCAATCTCTTCACTCTTACAGTTAGTTATTAGATGGCGCTAAATAGTGACATATTTTCAAATTAACTGAGTAGCTGCAGGTACAATAAGTTCTGCTAGGTGCCTTGTGATTCTAGTTAGGCCAACTTGTCTGCTACGGTCTCACAGAGTCATAGGGTGCAGCGTCTATCCCAGATAAATTAGGATACATGCTAAGATCTTTGCTACTTATTGTGTTGACTGTGGCGGGGAAATTGGGAATAAAAGCTAATGATCGAGAGGATGTCCATGGAAAAACTCCGATACGCCTAAGTTTAATCTTTAAAGATAATTTAAAATATAATTTGTTTTGATATAAAAAATTTAAAGGATTTGTTTGCCGTGTTTCTTTTTTATTCCTCAATTGTTACAATCATAAACAATAATTTTAACATATTTTCGTTTAAAAAATTAGAAAATTTCAACAAATACAATCATGTGGCTTGTCATCCACAAGGGCGCGGCAGCTCACCCTCGGCCTAAGCGACAAATACCGCACTGTAAGGTTTTCTGAATGGTCAAATATCATGACGAATGAGTGCACGTAAAATTCTAAATAAATTTTATTTTAAGGAAAACTGGTTTGTTTACTTGTAAAAGAAATTATTTTGATTTAATTGCATTGTGGGATTTTTAATGAATAATTTTGAAAAGCAGGATCTCTCCCGGATCGACCCTACATGTTTGTGTCTGTATTTCACTCTGCAACAAAAACTACTCGTGGCAAACGAGTAGCACTTGTATGTGGCAGTAGCTATCAATCTGCTATCGCGAACTACAGAGGGTGAGGGTTGATAACGATAAGGAGTTGGAGAAATACGCGCGTGTGTGTGTGTGTGTGTGTGTGTGTGTGTGTGTGTGTGTGTGTGTGTGTGCGTGTGCGTGTGCGCCAGTATTTAGCTCTGCAACAAATACGGTACGAGGTCTCTCTGTGTGATTGTAGTTCGAAAAGTCTCCCATTGACAGTTCAATGTCGACTGCTATGAGAGGGTGGAAGCTTCGATGGTTGAAAGTCGTCAACTTATATAAGATTCGCACTGAAAAGCAGAGGTAACTTATGGGATTCGACAGCAATTAGGATACATACCGCGAAAAACGATGCCAAGGAGGTTTGATTAGGGTTAGATACCCTTACAGATACAGAAGCGAAGCCATTTTCGCCATATTTCGGGGCCAATGTCATTTGTGGTGACAAGAGTGTGCAAGCAGAACAAGAAAGTCATCTGCTAAATTAAACTTATTATTTGTTTAAGTGTTTTTCCTTCAATAACATCTAATTTTCACTTTTAAGAGACATAGGTTCCGTTGAAATTTCGAAGACCTGGTGCTACAGAATGTCTGTATGAATATTTAATGACCTGTAGAAAGAATTTTCGTATGTATTCAAGATAAAAATTGTCTCTTCAGTACTGAAATTACGAAAATTATACAGTTTGTTTCTTTCATTACTTGAAAATCTGTTCAGTTATCTGAGCAATGTGTATTGGTCCACAAAAGTGTCTATATCAAATATGTACTCAGAAACGACAATAATTTAAATGTATGAAAGTTAACAGGGCCGGAACCACACAGTGCTTTAGAAACATATTTCCTTGTCCCCGCAAGACGGCGGACTGGCTTCAATCGACAGCTAAGCTTTGCATAATGGCGCCATCTCTCCTTATTTTAACGTCCTTTAGGTAAGCAGATACCCGGGATGTGTCACGTTTCAAGCTAGTATATTAATCTGGATTCACAATAAAATTCAGTTTATTTTTTCCGATAAGCTAAGATAATATATGAAACTTCATTTGCATTCTCCATTTGTTTCTATCTGTCCATAAATTATCTTCAATATTTGTTCTTCTGATAACTGAGTTTCTTGAATTCATGTTGTCGGCGGTCTTCCTCTTCCTTGTGGCTCCTATTCCATAATTTTCAGTGTTAATCTCTCTTTTGATATCCTTTAAGTATGTCCACACCATTATAGTCGTTTCCTTCCATAAACTCTGTGAAGAAAATTCTAACGTCCATTTTCTCTTTGATGAAATCATTTCTGTTCTCCTCTCGCGTAGATATCCCTGTGAATCGCCCTGAAAAGTCCATCTCAGCAGTCATCAATCTTTTTACTTATGCATGTTACTACCCAAAGTTCTGATTGAAATATCATAATGCTTTTGATATTGTGTTGATTTTTTTTGTTCCTATCTAATCTGTCAGTTCCATAAAATATTATTTACTGTTCCAATAGTACGCATCTCAGCATTGATTTCCAATAAATTTCTTTGTCTTTTTGCAATGTTTTGTGATAATGCTCCTAGAAACTTGTGCTGCTATTCACTGTGTTTGATATTTCCCATTCCTTTTTCCAGTGTCAAACCTTGGTTGTGCCTCCTACTATTACAGATTTTTTACAGTCCTCTATTAATTTCGTTCTAATGTACTCTACATCTTTATCTTGCGCAAATAGTAGCTGGCCACCAGCATACTGAAGTAAATATATAACAATAACCCTAGTTTTTATATTTTATTTATAAATTTGCAACTGCATTTTAGAAGTATTAGTGACAAAGGGCACCCAATACGCACTCCTTTTCTCTCTTGAAAGCCATTATTTTCTGCTTCTTCAATATCGTTTTTTGTTGTATTCAAAAATTCTTCCCCATTTTCAGGCAATACTTCCTAACATAATTTTCTTTATTATTTACTAGCTTAATGCCTGCTGCTTAGCATGCGTAGGTTGGTTGGTCTGCACCAGTTGTTTCTCCCTCTTATAATTTTTTACAGATATAGCTTAAGTACTATCGTAATTAAATGTTGTAACACTACTTAATGCCGCGGCAGAATGGCCGTGCGTATTGAGGCGCCATGCTGCGGTGCGCCATAGGGACTGATGACCTCCTAGTCGCTTAAGATTTACAAATATTTGAACATTTGATTTTACTGCTTGCAACTCCGTATGATACCTCTTAATAGTTGAATTTCGAACAATACCCCAACATGTGTTTTTTCAATTGCAACCAAGTATGCAAATATAATTTTTTTGTAATTCTCGGTTCGAAATTGGCTTAGTAGAAAGATATTTTCAAAAAATGTTTTATCCCCTATCTCACCGCCTATATGATTAATTTTTTTAAAATACAAAAACTCGTATTTTTTTTTAAAAATTCCGACCAAGAAAAACATATACCAGTTTATGTGGTTGTAGCTTCAAAATTATCTTAATTTAACCCTATTGATTGTAGAAATTTCAAAAATACCTATGCACATCTTTTTTAAATTCTAACGAACAATACAAATACCAATTTTTGCAAGCTCTAGCATAAAAACTGTCTTGACAACAATGTATTTTGAACAGAATTCTCTATTTTACCCCCTTTGTTGTTGAATTTCCAAAAATACCGAAACTCGTGTCGTTTCAATCCTGATCAGGAGTCCATATCCTAAGTGTCGTAGTTATAGCTTGAAATTTTTAGTTCAGAGCAACATAATTTTAAAAATCAATTTTTGCGTCCCGTATTTCACCCCCATATTGGTTGAATTTACAAAAATACCGAAATACGTGTCTGTTAAATTCGATCACCGAATCCAAATCCGAAAATTTGTAGTTCTAACTTCGAAATTGCCTAAATATCAACAGATTTTCGAAAAACATCTCCTCTCCAATTTAACCCCCTTTCCAAAAATAACGAAACACGTACTGTTAAAATTCTAACCAACAATAAAAATATCAATTTTTGCTGCTCTAGCTTCAAAATGTTCTGAATAGCAACGTGTCATAAAAAAGAATATTTCATTCCCTATTTTACCCTCTTAATTACTGAATTTCCAAAAATACTGAAACTCGTGTTTTTTTAATCCTGACCAAGTTTCATATCCGAAGTTTCGTAGTTGTAGCTTAAAATTTGCGTTAATAGCAACATATTTTGGAAAATAAAGTTTTCGCGTTCCCTATTTTACCACCTTATTGGCTGAATTTCAAAAAATGCCGAAACACGTGTCTTTAAATTCGAACCACGAACCCAAATCCGAAAATTTGTAGTTCTAACTTCTAAATTGCCTAAATAGCAACATATTTTCGAAAAACACCCCCTCTCCAATTTATCCCCGTTGATGGTTGAATTTCCAAGAATACCGAAATACGTATTTTTCAACTTGTAACCAACAATACAAATATCAATTTTTGCAGCTCTAGCTTCAAAATTGTGTCAATAGCAACGTGTTTTCAAAAAGAATTTCTGATCCTCTATTTAACCCTCTTACTTGTTGAATTTCCAAAAAATACTAAAAATCATGGATTTTTAATCCTGACCAAGATTACATGTCCGAAGTTTCGTAGTTGTAGCTTGAAATTTGAGTTAACAGCAACATATTTTTTAAAATCAATTTTTTTTGCGTCCCCTATTTTACCCCCTTCTTTATAGAATTTCAAAAAAATGCCGAAACACGTGTCTTTTAAATTCGAACCCTGAATTAAAATCCGAAATTTTGTAGTTCCAGCTTCAAAATTGCCTGAATATCAACGTATTTTCAAAAACGCTTCATCCACTGTTTCACCCCCTTACGGACAGAATATCGAAAAATCGCTTCTTAAATGACGCCTACACAGTAAGATAAACACTAATAATATCCAGTTTCTTTCTTCGGTGGTTTTAGCATGGCGATGAGGAGTCAGTCAGTCAGTCAGTCAGTCATTGCCTTTTATATCTATAGATTATATCAATAATAAAGGCATTTCAGTGGTTTCATTCGGAGTGCAAGTGTCTTTGCCTCACATTCGGGGGTCGCGTGGACGTGTGCCGGCCAGGCCAGTGACACTCGTCCTTGGGACATGACAGCGGAAGATCGATGCGCGTCCTCCCCGCCAGCACGACAACCTGACTCAAACACTGGCCGGCACGCGAACAAGTTTATTGGGGGCCGTCTATGGATCATTACGAGCTCCTGTGCCAGCCGGGGAAACGACCGCTAATTCCAGTTCCACTGACTGCTGCCTATAAATAGGACTCTAATTCGTTGAGCTGTCAAGGCATCGGTGAAACATTTCTTTACGAATTATTTTCTTCCGTCTGGAAACAAAGCAGGACGTCCACGTCTTGGACGTATTTGAATATTCGTAACGTTATCAGCAGCCACGATAATTTTCTGTTGCAGGAATTAGAAACATGAGGAAGGTAAGCCTGGATGTGGTGCTGCTGGCTCGGTCTATTAATATTTGTCTGGAGATTCTTTGTTCTGACATCTAAATCCTCGGCTGCTGTAGAGCAATAATTAACCCTTAACTGCCATGGCGGGGTCATATTTGACCCCAAGAGTTTTCATTTCAATATTTATTCGCTAGGTTTTCAAAAAATGTTTCAAATGTTTGTATAGCTTATGGAACTTAACTACGGGTTCATCAGTCCCTAAACTTACAAACTACTTACGAACTAACTTACAATAAGTACGGCACAAATATCCATGCCCGAGGGGGGATTCGAACCCCCGACGGTAGTGCCGTGCAGACCGTGACTGGCGCGCCTCAATCCCCTCCGCGGCCGGCTATTCGCTAGGTGACATGGTGGGGAGCTCTTACGATAGTCTAAAGAAAGTAACCAACATATTTTTTGTACAAATTTGAATTATTTGAAAATAATATTAGGAACTTAAACAAATATGGTTAGCAATCATCTTTTTTGTTTTCATATGGCAAGAACCATGCCTTACGAAGTTCAAAACACGGAAAATAACGTCTTTCTAACGAAAACAAATTTTTATGTCATTAAAAAAATGTTAGATAAATTCAAATCCTTTAAAATAATTTCATTGTGCTCACTTCTCTGTTTAAATGAATGTGTTTACCTTACAATTAGATATTAACTAGACAATAAATGCCTTACATTCAAAAAGTCATTTACAATTTCATTTACCCCAAGAATTTGGGGTCAAAAATGACCCTGTCAGCGTATGAGAGTTACTTCCTTCGCCAAGGCAGTTAAGGGTTAATCGTGAATTGCGTAGATAGATCATAAATTTAGCGTGTTATGAGTATATCTCATTACATCCAATGTTGTGAATATCATAAGTAATTGTAGGAAAACTTTCAAGTATCTTGTTGCTGTATTAGTATACAAGGGTAGCAAAATTTCATTTAAGACGACACATAAATAAGGTCCGGGCTTATAACGTAAAGACCGATCTTTTTTCTTTTGCTAGGACTACACATTTTTAATTAAAACTTCGCTTGCCTCTGTCATAAATTTCACATCTCTTTTCATTTAAAATTGGTAAATTCTTGAAGAAGTCAACTTCGAAGCAAACTCTGCTTTTCACAAGTCTGTTACAATGGGACCACAGAATTTGAAGGCAACATTGAGTTCAAGTTCTACGAAACAAAAGTGAATCATTGATAAAATTTTACATTCATATTAAAACGTAAACTATGATAATAATTTTTTTGTACTTGTACAAAAGAATGCGTTCTTCAGAATACTATTTGTATTCCTATTTTTATTGACCACTTTACCGATTCTGCTTCAACTGAAATTGGGAATCCTTGGATGACCAACTACCACGGCGCAATTATTTCTCAATAACAAAAAAAGATGAAATAATCTGATAATAGTTCAAGAAATTTTAATAACTTACAATAATATGGAGATAATGAGTTTCCGGTCAAATTTACACACAAGGGTACCGGTAACTTTAGGTGATAAACGAAAACGTTGTCGATGGATGCAGAAAACATTGTGAAATATTAGCTTCGGGTCATTACAAACTCAGAACAATCGAGTTTTCTCCTCTTTTCTCTCTTTGTACAGAGTGTTTTGTAACGAAAACGGAATGATTGACAAATGAATTACATGAAATACTAAATGACCCCGTGCGAATACTCCACAACCTTAATGTTTAGCGAAGTAAAGTGTAAACACGTAAATGTAAATATTTACCTAAATATAGTTTTTATTATAGTTTTTAACAGTATATACAATTTTAATTTATACAATTCTTCCTTCCAGAGAATGTTAGCAGTTCGTCGACCCTTAGATTCAACTTCTACTGTTACATTTTCCAATGTTTTGCCTGAATAATGCAACATACTATTGTCTGTGACCAGAAACTGAATCAAACAAGTAGGTTGCAACTCGATCGCGTGTGTCTTAATACTAAACGCTAAGCTAAATGGAAATTGCGGTCGTTTAAAAGAGAAGGGCATCATAATTTCAGAGGGTGTCAAATCTATTCATGGTTACAGTAATTGCTCCCCAACATTCACACCGGTTGCAGCTGCAAAATGTATGATATTGTTACACACTTTTCTATTAGCCTTGCTCCAGTCAGTAACCCATAGCTACATTGAAAATCCTGAGGAGCATCACAAAAGCACTTTCTTTCAAAGTCATTACATTTAGAGGTACACAGCCCAGCTCTAGGCTGTTCAAATTTTTCTGAAAAACTTCCACAGGTAACTTTCTTTTTCCGTGATCAATGTATAAACACTCTTTTAAGACCATGAACTTCACGGAAGTTGGTCTGAAACTACCCTATTAATTTGATCACAATTTTATTTCTTGGTGCAAGTACTGTAGTCGTGGAAAGATTCAAAGTGTTGTAAATGGTTGAAGTGTTGAAAAGCGCAACAAAAGTGATTGATCCTCTGAGCTTTCTTACGCCCAATTACTTTTGAACATATCATAAAACATATTAAAATATTCATAGCAACGTCAGAAGGCTATCACATATAAGTCTAAATGAAAGAATTCTGTTACTTGATGTATACCTTTCATTTAAACCAAAAGGGAAGATAATTAGTCGGATAGAACGTCTGACCGGCTGATTTCAGTTCACAGCAATAACATTTCCGTAAGAAATGTAGAGAAGGAAATAGCGTTTGAGTATAAAAAAAGGATGGAGAGAGTTAAGTGAATTATGATAACAAATTTCTGGATGAGTAGTTCATTTATAAAAACTGAAGGATATCGGCTCGATAAAGCGGCTTGAGCGACAGACTTCCCATATAACATGTACAGAAGGGAATCGCGTTTACGTATAAATATACAATACTTGATGACAAATCTATGGAGGAATACCTTCAGTTTAAAACAAAATTTAAGGAAATCACCGGGATAGAACGGCCTGACTTTCGTTTTCATAATTTTTAATGTATAATATTTTTTTCTATTCCTTTAACACGTAGATCAGTGAGCACATATTTCCATATGATAAAAAAAAGGCCTCTATGTACGATGTGATGAAACAAGGAAGGCGAAAGCAGTCTTAAAAGCAGAATTCACTGAAAGAAATACAATGAAAATTAATAGCATGAGAACACAAAGAATATAGATAAATGTGACCAGGTGAAAATTACACGATAAGTAAGTTTCTTTTCTAAGGTGCAAATTGAATGTCATGTTAGATGTTGTGGCGTAAACTCAGCGCCACACGCCAGACGCACGAGAACGATCGTGAAGGCAGCGGACGACGTCTGGCAGCCTATCGCACGCCGGTGCCACCCATCCTGGAGGGAGTAATGGAGATGCGCGCCCTCTACAAGCTGTTATATCTAGGCCGACATGCGTCTGGAATAGCCTGTCAGAACTCGGCTACGAACTAGGCAATCACGAAAACTCAGCACAGCTATCATCGTACAGAAGACGACGACGCGAGAAGAGAAGAAGTTGACTATTGTATTCTTTAGCAAATAAAGCTTTTATTAATAATCTGAATAGATGTTCTAGATGACTACACATCCTGCACCGAATTTTTCCTGAAAGCTAGGCCAGGACGAAAACTCAACAAATCGCAAGGAGAACGCAACGAATGATGATAAGGTGTTAAACTACAGAGAACAACCCACATCGCAACGAGATGCTAATTATGCTGCGCCTTTAATTTGCTTCTTACTTTATTACATGTCTCGGCGAAACCAGCATATAATCTTTTGTAAACTTTTCTTGCAGGGATACGAGTCAATTTCTACATTTTTGCACTGTTTCTTCTTGTTGTTTTTGCAAAATGTCAGTCCCCACTAACCCTATTAACACTGCCACTGCGCCGCAGCTTTCTGCGTTCGATGCATAGCAATTAATGCAGATGTTGCAGCTTCAGAGTCAACAAATTGCATTTCTACTGAAAAATGTGCAACAGCTTTTGGCCGCACCTGTGCAACAAAATACGCAAGTACAACTGCAGCAGCTACCACCACCAGTTATTCCACTATTCCGCCAGTATGACGAAGCAAACGAGGAATGGACAGAATGGTTCCAACAGTTTGAAGGCAGCTATGCCACAGTTCAGAAGATACAAGGTATTGTCAAACAACATTTTTTTCTCTGAACTGTAGTCCCCCCCCCCCCCCCCAGCGAACCGTCTTCTCAAGAAACTGTTTCCCACCACATAGCCTTCTCAACTGTCTTATGATTCAGTGGTAGAAGCCCTCATGGTACACTGTTAACACCAAATCAATGTAGTGGCCGCTACGTATTAGTTTTTTCGGTGTACGAAAGATCAAAATCAAACATACAGGCAGGTGGATAAAGGATTTTCCAGGTCTTACTAGGAAGTGTAAATTTAAATGGTCATGTGGAGCTTTGTATTTAGATGTGATGTTACATAACAATATTGTCTATAATGTAACTAATGTCAGACTTAGGGAGCAGATTATAAAAATGTCAGATCTGTCTTTGAATCAAGTAGTTCAGATTTTGGAATAGTACGCTTCAGGTACTGCGGCAGTGGGAAACTTTGATTCAATTCCACTGTGTACTGTAACGACATAACGCGCTAGCAAGAGCAAGGTGAAACGCCATGTACTTCCGCCTGCCCGCACTAAACGAAAAGAAGTTCCTAGAGATAGAGCCCTACCAAATAAGGAATTGAAGTCTTGCCCGAAATGTTTATCGAGGCTCAAAGGCAAAATTGTCCACCCTGGTCAGCATAATGCTATGCATGCGGCAAGAAAGGTCATATGCAAACGGTTTGCTTGCACCAAAAGAAGCAGAATTTGCCCTCCCCAACAGCGACAATACTTGTTCAATAAATCCATGGCTGCCCCTCATAACATCAAGGACACAGAAGTAGCAGAAGTTGTATGTCAATTTACGTGTGAATGAAGTTTCAACTAGACACAGGTGCGTCAGTCACATTGCTCAGTCGTAAAACTTATGAACAGTTAGGATCGCCACACCTTTCTCGCGCTAAATCGATGTTAGCAGCGTACAATGGCAATGAAATTCCAGTACTAGGACAGTGCTCACTACCTGCAGTATACCGCTAGCAAATGGGCACAGTGACATTTCAAGTGCTTAAGTCTCACGAAGAAGAGAATATTTTTGGTTTAGATTCTTTTGACCTTTTTCGTTTTACTGTGCAAAACAATGTTTTGGTTTTGAGCAATTTCAATGCTCAAGACAGGGTAGACTAGTTGCTGAAAGACTTTCCAGATTTATTTTCTGCGAGACTAAGAAAAGCTGTAGATTTTGCTGCATACATTACTCTCAAGGAAAACGCCAAACCGACTCGTGATGTACCGTTCGCTTTACGCGACAAAGTAGCTCAAGAACTTCGCACATTACAAGAAAATGGAGCAATTGAACCAATACAAGCTAGCCAGTGGGCGAGTCTTCTTGTAATTTTGCCGAAGCCGTCGGGTAGCATTGATGTGTTGATTACAAGGCTACAGTGAATCCACAAACAGTTGTAGACAGTTATTCTTTGCCGAGACCAGAAGATTTAATGGACAGATTAGGTGTAGGAAAATATTTCTCCAAAATAGATTTGAAAAATGCCTACCTGCAGCTGCCACTTGATGAAGAATCACAGAAAGTTTATGTTGTCAACACACATATTGGCTTGTTCAAATATATACGTCTACCGTTTGGCAGTGCATCGGAGCCCACAATTTTTCATAGACATTTGGAACAATTTACAGCTAGGATGCATTGTTGTTCAAACTACTTGGATGACATAGTTGGTTCAGGCTGTACCCCGGAAGAACACTTTTCAAATTTGGTAAATTATTTCAAGTTTTGTCAGATGCTGGTCTCAAGTGTCGCTCACGTAAGTGTGACTTTTTCAAACCAGAACTGCAGTATGTAGGACACGTGATTAACAGTCCAAGGTGTGCACCCCATGCAATCACATTTTCTTGCCATTCGGGACCTGCTAGCACCAAAAGATGTGAAAGAATTACAGTCTGTCTTGGAAATGTTAACGTACTATATTAGGTTTATTCCTAACGCAGTACAAATTGCAGTCCCTTTACATCGGCTACACCGTAAAATTGTTCGTTTTGTTTGGACAGAAGAATGCCAACGTGCTTTTCAACAGTTAAAGGTGCATTGCTCAGTGATCGATTTTTTGTGCACTTCGATCCAGAAAAACCAGTTCCTTTGCATGTTGACTCGTCATCGTATGATATTGCAGTGGTACTGTCACATACACATGGGAATATGGACCGTCCGATAGCGTCTGCGCCCAGACTTTTGACTGGCACACAGTGCCGTTATTCCCAGATAGAGACGGAAGTGGATGGTGTCACGAAATTCCATCACTACTTGTGTGGGTGAAAATTTTATTTAGTCACTGACCACAAGCCTTCGCAGTCATTGTTTCATCCAGCCAAGCCGATTCCTACTCGTATGGCGCACAAATTGCAACGTTGGGCATTGCTCTTATCACAGACTCAGTACGAAATTGTTTACAGACCCCCAACTCGCCTTGGGAATGCCGACGCAATTTCCCGTCTTCCGAATGGCCATGATAAAGACTTAGACAATTCTGAGAACTCTTGTTGTCAGTTAGATGTACAGAAAGATTGACAACGGCGCTCAGTTCACACCGCACGAATTTCGCTCCTTTCGTGTGGAATTAAACATCTCACCAGTGCACCGATTCATCCGCAGTCAAAAGGCGCTCCGGAACGCTTCGTCCAGACATTTAAGCGACAGATGTCCTAACTTCGATCAGAGCAGTTATGGGAGGCAGCCTTGCAACTGTTCCTCACCTCCTACCGCTCGCATCCACAAGAAGGACCATCGTCGGCCGAAATTCTGCACGGCCGATGCCACCGCAGCCTGCTCCATCTGCTCCACCCACCGCGCCGCCAGGAGCTGCAGCCGAAGACACGCAAGTATCGCATCACTCCGCATAACCCAGTCTTTTTCAGAGTTTTTGGCGGTCACAGACTGCGGAGCGTAGAGAGATCATGAAATGTTTGCATTTTCAGGACCTGATGGCGTAGTTCGCAGGCACCGGAATCAAATTCGGCCTTGTTATGTACCCTGTGATCCTTTTGCGGTTCTCTCGGCAGATTCTCGCAACACGCATTTCTCTGTAGAAAATGGATGTGTAACTATGATGTCTGAGCACAGAACTGTAGCGTGCCTGCACATTCATATGTTTTTCTCAAGATGTAGCATTATCAGCAACGTTGTAATTAGGCAAAAGAATTTCTGTCAATTAGTACGTGACAAATATTTGCTTGATTTCCTCTGTATTTGAAATTCATGTTAATACTAGCTGAAAATCCGACGTTGCCCCAATATTTATTTATTTATTCCTGCCATTTTCAGGTATATATTCATTTTTGTAAGGGCTGTATGTCTGTAAAATCTCTTGGGAATACAATTAGCAGTAAAGAATTAATACATTAAATCTTGGTGTGTTTCAATATGTTCAAATGTTTGTAAAGCCTATGGGACTTATCTGCGGGGTCATCAGTCCCTAAACGTACAAACTACTTATGAACTACCTTATACTAAAGACGAGACATGCCCGAGGGAGGATTCGAAAACCCAACGGCGGACTGCCGCGCGCAACGCAACACGGCGCTCCAGCACGCGCGGATTATCCGCCGCGGCACTTAGTGTGTGATGGGGCGGTTTTCCATGAGTGTTACTGTTTATGTGCTCATATCTCATGAACTACGTGTCGTACTGTGATAGAATTTATACGGTACATTCAACTATATGTGTGTATACTGTCTGTAAAATTTCCTGCGGCTACAATAATAAATTGTAATCTCATACCGCATGCCGTAGTTTTACTCCATAAACAGCGGAAAAGTAGTAAGCGAGAAAATTATTTCATCATTTTGCTATGGTTGTTTGCGAGGAAAAGTTTAATAAAGGTTTGAAATTATGTTAAAAGTTTGTTGCAAGTAGCTAATTACTCTCATTCTCATACAGCGTATTTTTAAAGTCTCACCGCATTGTGTGGCACTTTTTGCGATTCCTATTGTTTATGACGTCATATGTTCTGAATCATGTGTCGTATGTGATTCTTAACACCGCAGCAATTGTTACCTCACGATAAGGAATGTGTGTACAATATTTGGTTGAAATCGGTACAGTGGTTTAGAAGAAAATTAGCAGTATTATTACTATATGCAGCCGTTTTATGGGCATCTCCTTGTTTATGACGCCATATCTCGATAACTATGTATCTTACGCGATTATTAAAATTACGGCGACCATCATCATGGATTGAAACTTACGTGTACAAAATTTCATAAGGATTGAAACAAAACTGTACACACAAACCCACAAACACACCAACATACGAACAGACTGCTTTGTATATGAAGGTGTATACTAACAGACTCGTATGTGTATTTAATAGAAACATATTTCGTTTTCGTTTTCATGTAATTTTTCATAGAGCCAAGTTGGAATTAGTCAAGAAGCAGAATATGAACATCTTTGCCTGGCCCGCTCAGAAATCTATAGTTAAACATCCAGGAAGTATATAGGACAATGGGATGTAGAAATGGGTGGTTGAAACTTCATGTAATTGGAAAGTAAGTGGTACATTTTATGGGATGCAGTTCCGCTATCACTTTTGTGGTTATGCGCTGCCAATTATCTTCGCTGCAGCGGATTAGCCGTACGCACTGGGTCGCCGTGCTGCGGTGCATGCGGCCGTTCACCGTCGGGGGTTCGAGTCCCCTATCGGGCTTGGGTGTTTGTGTTGTCCTTGGGTTAGTTTGTAAGCTACGAACTAATAACCCAGAAGTTGAGTCCGATAGGTTTACCAACATTTCCAACTGACATCATATCGGAGGAGTGTTCAGTCTAGCCGCGGCGGAGTGGCTGAGCGGATTGAGTCGCCATGCTCCTATGCGCGAGACCGCTCCTCGTGGAGGGTTCGAATCCCCCCCTCGGGTATGGATGTTTATGCTGACTTTTGTATAAGGTAGTTCATAAGTAATTTGTAAGTTTAGGGACTGATGACACCCGCAGTTAAGTCCCATAAGCTTGACAAGCATGGTTCAGTCTACTATTTCAATAAAGAGCCTGAAAACGACGTGGTCCGCCGAAACTAGTCCCACTAAATAAATTGATTATCCCGCAGCTTATGGAACTATGGAACTCTTTTTAATCATACGTTGCAGAGCTATAGCTCCTTCATCTATCCCATCGTGCAGGCAGAATAAATTGTTGAATGACGCGGTAGTGTAAACATTCAGGTTGATGACCTGTGACGCACTGGAAGGCCCGATTCTGGAGAATAGTGTCTACCTATACACGGAGGTCATAAATATAGAGCGAACATTGTCTCAGTACAAATCACAGGGACAACAACAGTCAGCACAACAGCAGGGTTCGACGTTGGTTTCTCCAAGCTTCGCCGATTTCAAATATTGTCACATAACAAAAACAAAAAAAAAAAAAAAAAAAAAAAAAAAAAAAAAAAAAAAAAAAAAAAAAAAGCGCTTCAACCAGTAGTTATTATAAAGAGTTTTGAAGCATTACAACCAAAAACGGGACAATAATAGAAGATGATATTTACTTCTGAATATATGAAGGGTACGCTGCCCTACGGGAAACAGAAGCTTCCGATACTTGGGAAATATATGGATTAATTCTAGCGTAACATTGAGCTGTATAAATACAGCAGAGGCTGCGAAGTATTTAATCCCGAAATGTACAATCCGAAGAGTGGTACCCTTCGTAAATACTTTGACCTTATAAATGAACGTGGTTGTAGGACGATAGTTTAACGAATAGAACTATTTATGGTGGAAAGATTTATTGCGAATACTGAAGGTAGAGCTATCCAAAAATTCCATCAAAATTGAAGTAATGATGTTCCTGATCATATCTGTAAGAGTTTCTCGTGATAATATGCACAACTGACTGGATTTAGGAGACTGTACAAATCACCTAGGCCATATCGGAGCATCGCGTCCACCTACGAACAATCATGGCCAACCGTGGGGTTCGTCCACTATCAGTCCATTTATATGACTGTCACGTATAAATAACAACAGCTACATGAATGCGTGTGATCCGTCAAATTATAGGCTGCTACGACCCAAACAACTGATACACTATTAGGTACGATGTCAATCGGAACTGTCACCTGCAATTTGATGGTATCTTTCAAGGTGACATTACATGTTTGCCACATACAACAACTGGACACGAAAAAGGCAGACATGGAATCCGCCTAACCACTTCCCACATCTGATCTATATAACCATGCCGGTTCTTGTTGGTAAAACAAGTAAGTCAGTCAAGTAATAATAATCCTTTAAACTAGATCCGACCTCATCGTTCTCCCTCAGAGAATATACATCGAGGCTGATAACAGAGGTATCTATACAACATGCATGTATAATTCTGGTCTCTGATCATAGATCTGCGGTGCGTTTACACATTCATAAGTTTGCATATGATTTTACGTTGCGCACCATGTTGTAGTTTGGAAAAAGAATTTCCATCATTTCGTACATGACAAACACTTGTATGTTACTTATTGTTATTAACCTCATGTCAATATATGAAGGAACCGGTTGGTATGGGAGTGGAATTGAAACTTTATTTTATTCTTATCAGGTTCTAGAAACACTTCTTAGCTGCCATTTTGTGATTTGGCGAGAAATGAAATATGAACATCTTTGTTTGTCATGCTCTTATACCATCTTAAACCGGAAGTTCAGAGTCCAGAGAGTACAGAGATCGAGTTCGTATAGAAATCACTGCTGTCATGTCTACTTCCAAGTAGTTAGTGCATAAAGTAACAAAAATGATAATTTGAGGCCAGAAGGGCCGCGGCGGGAGACGTGCTGCGGTGCGCGTGGCCGTTCGCCTTCGGGGATTCGACTCCCCCCTCGGGCATGGGTGTTTGTGTTGTCCTTATGTTATTTACCTTACTTTAGGTAGTTTGCAAGCTACGGACTAATGACCACGCAGTTGAGTCCGATAGATTTACAAACATTTGATCATTGGAGGCCAGAAGATACTAAACATTCTATTTACAACATATATTTCTTTCATAAAAAGTACATGCTCTATATTTCAATAATAAAATGTTTGAGGCACTGCGTTGTTTTATGATGACACGTGAAATGTGGCCTAATTGGGCAATGTGTATTGCTTTCCATCATTTAACGCCGATTTTCTTGGTGAATTTCTGGACAACGATTATATACCTACGTCCCATGTATACCACCTTCATCATTGTAATATGAATTTGCGACCTTCCTATCGGTACTCACCAACAAGAATTGGGCAATACATAACTCAGGGTAGTAAAAAGTTTATAGTTCGTTGTCTCTGTTCATAGGGGTGAGTTATGTATGTCATCATCTATGCCTAAACAGCTACGAAATCTGTTTAAAGAAGATCAATAATTAGTCTGTAGTTTAGCCAGTTTATCAATCTGCATTTGATGACTTGAAAATATATCTAAACAAACATAAATTGAAATGGATTCTAAGATAAAGAAGTGATTCACGCACGAAGTAATTCACGCACGAAGTAATTCTTTATAAATAGAGTTTATTTTTCTTTCTGGACAAGAAAATGCGGAGGTGGTCCTACTTTATTCATCGGTAAATAACTGAATATTTCCGCAATTATTGTTCATGAGAGACACTATAAGTATCAACACACTCGAGAGAAAAAGTTCCAAATTATCACTCGTAAATTAGTGAAGTTCCAAATTAATCCGCGATCACAGTAACAGCCATTCTACATCAAATAAACAATGACCCAAGTAACAGAACCATAATGACTGGGATCAAAGTGCAGGGCGAAACGATATCAGCGGTTAGAATCGCTAATGAGATTTGAAAGAGAGGATGAGATGACTTCTTTAATGCAATCAACAGTAGAATGAGGCACTCTGTGAACTGAGAGTTGGTCTTCTTCTTTCGAGACGTTCGGCTAACTAACCTGACTAGTCATGGAAGATCTACTCTGACTCTCTGATCTTATTTGCATATTTTCCCAAGAAGAAATATAGTACGTATTTCAGTTTCGATCTCAAGAAATGTAGTTCTGCAGCAATTTGATCTTATTTGCATATTTTCCCAAGAAGAAATATAGTACGTATTTCAGTTTCGATCTCAAGAAATGTAGTTCTGCAGCAATTATTGTGTGCGCAAATAGATACTTGAACATTGTATACGCTACGGTACGTGCTGTGTTAAACCCAAGAACCGTCAGGCCAAGATACTCAATTCAGTTTTAATCAAATGCTCGAAAAGTTTTCGTTCATCTTTTCCATATAGTACTGAAAGACCGGTGAAATTACCTAACGCAGTTCTGTTTCCCAAAATTCGAAATATTTAAACATATAATGATTATGCAGCCAAGATCGCATTTTTCATTTATTATGTTACCGGTTTCGGCGTACTCGACGCCACCTTCAGACCTATTACACAAAATTTAACAATTGATCTATATACATGATTGCCAGGAGATTACTTATATTACAATTGTATGGTTACATACCTGTCGTAATTTACATAATTTCATGACATTTTTATATACTAAAAGAGTACATCTAGGTTGAGGCATCGTTAAACATAAAATTAGTAGTCACAAGTAAAAAATATATATCCATCTTCTAATGGTTTTGAAGTGAGGTACTTCAAAGTCCGTGTCATGAATGTACATAGCCGGACTAGCTCAGTAACATGCGGAGTGCCACGTACATGTTCTGTACAATATAATGCAACTTTGCAACTTTATATATATATATATATATATATATATATATATATATATATATATATATATATATATATTACTTTGACATATATAATAGAAGACCCTTTTGCATGGCCCTCTGACTGCTAGAAATTGTGTAACATTAGCTTGGATACATTCTTACACATTAGCTACCTGCATTCAACCCACTATCATTCTAATATGCCTGTACACACCAGTCCTTACAGGCTGTACAACATGCATTCATAACACGAACTTAAGAAAGGGATATATCTGTTGACATGTACAAATTCTGTGTAGGATGTTTTAGTAAGTGTAATATGCTGTCTTTCAACCATCTGTGAATATTTTAGATATGTGACTTGGATGTATATAAATATTAATATATATGTATTACAAAATTGTTACATCTCTGTAGATCACAGTAGTTTACTACATTGCACCTTACAAACTAAGGTGTTTAATATAGTAATTTATACTAATTGTATATATAGGTGACATTGGATGTAGTTTAAGGAAATGTACTACATGTAACTTTTATATGTCAATGTGCATTAAAAAAAAGGAAAGAATAATTTGTAACAATTTTTGAACATCACAATAGTTAACTGACAGAGCGCCTTACAATCTAGGGTGCTTAATATAGTAACTTATACAATTGTGTATGTATATGACGTTGTATGTAATGTACTACATGTAACTTTTATATATCAATGTATATATACATTATTAGAAGAAAAAAAAGTCGACCACAAAGGGCAGAGACCATTATATAAATGTACATGTAGAATCTTTGTATATAATTTTCCCGCCTGCCAGTTAGTGTTATACTGGACTTCAATTAGTATTTTACTTAGACTTTGAAGTACCTCGCTTCAAAACCATTAGAAGATGGATATATATTTTTTACTTGTGACTACTAATTTTATGTTCAACGCTGCCTCAACCTGGATATACTCTTTTAGTATATAAAAATGTCGTGAAATTATGTAAATTACGACAGGTATGTAACCATAAAATTGTAATATAAGTAATCTCTTGGAAATCATGTATATAGATCAATTGTTAAATTTTGTGTAATATGTCTGAAGATGGCGTCGAGTATGCCGAAAACGGGTAACATAATAAATGAAAAATGCGATCTTGGCTGCATAATCATTATTAAACAATTATATAGATCGCCCCATTGATCTATGAGTTTATATATATATATATATATATATATATATATATATATATATATATATATAAACATATCGACCGTTTTAGGGCACTGAAATATGTTCGATGGCAAAGCTGAAAATTTTCTGGACTGGGATGCGAGGACGGGCTTCCCGCTTCAGGCCATCGGTCGCCTTAACCAAGTAGGCTATCCGGGCACGCTTCCCCTCCACCCCAAATTGTCGACTTGTAGCACACTTCGATTGTAGTGCTCCCTGCCCATTACTTCTTCTTGCTCGCAGTCCGTACTGGATTCTTGCAAGGAATCGACGGCATCAATGCGTCCGCGTTGAAATTGTCAGTTGCCTGTTGGAGGTAACTTTACAATTATTGAAATTGTGTCCGTTGTTTTCGGACAGCAATGGCTGACGGCTTTTCTTCTATTTGGCAGCACTGCTGCAAATAATGGCAGAAATCAATGTAGCACTTAACGACGAACGTATGCGTTATGACAGCACTGAAACATTTAATGTTAATGGACTATGGCGCCAGAAGTCTGAGTGCTTTTTCTAACAGGACGGTAACGCCTGGAATCCTTATCGTCTACATCCTACACGACAGAAATGCGCTGGAGTTGCCAAATATTTCCAGAATTTTCCAGACCTGAGGTTAGGGTTATAGAGTGGTGCAAATCACACGAAGCTTTTCATCCAAATTATCAACAAGGCACTACGGAATTGGTAATGGCCCAGGAACAGTGTCAGCTTTTTATGCATACTATTTACTGGGTCCTGTGGCGCAAAAGAACTAAGCATTGGCTGGTAAGGCTGTGTTCGACTACTTGCAAACCATTTGCAGCCATTCATAGAGTTCGCGCTCCCCATGAACGGTGGACGTATTACGCATGAGTGCGCCACTATTATTCGCGATTGATCTGAAGAACTTTCTGGGCAATTCCAACGATTGATTTGGGCACACATGTCGCCTGATACGAAGCCCATACACCATTTATGGGTCGTTGTAAAGTAGTTAGTTCGTTTAACCCTTTCACTCCGGCGCCGTGATTGTTGCACCGTGCGCTGTGGACGAGAGCCAGTCGCGCCCGGCCGTGCCCGCTGTACGGCGCATTTTCCGCACTCCAAAAATGTTCAAATGTTTGTATAGTCTATGGTACTTAACTATGGGGTCATCAGTCCCTAAACTTACAAACTACTTATGAACTAACTAAGACTAAGGACGGCACAAATATCCATGCCCGAGGGGGGATTCGAACCCCCGACCGTAGTTGCCGTGCAGACCGTGACTGAAGTGCCTCAGTCCCCGCGGCCACCGCGGCCGGCTTCCGCATTCCCTACGGCGCTACTCTGTCCTGCTTTCACACTCTCAGTGTTATCGCAATTATTGGACTTTATACTATGTATTTATTAGGGAAAATTCATTTGGAATAGAAACAGTTTTCTTCCTTCTTTCAGATGACTCGCGTAATTTTTTCGTAAATTCTAAAAGATCCAAGTTTTGGATTCAGCTCTGGTGGGATGTGGACGTTATTATTATAAACGCATATTTCGCTTGCTAAACAATATTTATTTGCAGTTGCTTTACGTTACATTTCAGTAGCATTACATTACAATGTACGACGCGAGGCGGAACTGCTACAGCAGTCCACCGGCTGGGCGGCACAGGCAGCACTCGACTGCTGCAGCAGTCCACCGGCTGTGGAGAACATTCGCTCCCGACGTCTGCAGAAGTTCGCCGTAGCGAAAGGATTAAAAAGTACTGCGCCGCCATATCTTTGCAGTTATGGAAGCCTATAGAATTAGCATAAAGGAATGAATATTGTTCCAGAAGTACAAAAACCTGCAGAGGCCATGTCACGCCTAGTTGCTTTACTTAAACAAGCAACAGTTCTTTCTGTAGTCAGCTTTGTTTACTCCGACAGGCATTGTTCTATGCAGCTCAGTGAGCGATTCTGTAAATGTGTCATACAATTTAAGGATAGCACTTTTGTGTGGAAATATATTTAGCAGTGCAATTTAAATAATTGTACGAAAATTATTAACAGTGATCTAGTTACAAGCAAGATGAGTAACTCTCGTCTCTGTGCATGAAACAGGAGGAAGCCGGTACATTAACATGTTAAGCACAGTAATTGGCTTTGCCCACTATGTTGCAATTGCGCAAAAGGCTAATCATCTAATGGTTGATACGCTCAGACCGCTTAAGTTCAAAATGAAAATAAATTACACTGCCGCAAAAATAAATAAATAAATAAATAAATAAAAAATAGTTTGGCAAGCGCGGAGTCCGTTCAAACCATTGACGATAGTTAATCCCTATGGGATATAAGGTGTACAGATAATGGCAGCAACGTCGTCCACCAACAGACAACCAATGTATTGACTTGGGTGACAGGGCGCCCTCTGTGTCCATCCTTTAATAGGGAATGTTTACAGTCATAAGGCACTTGTTGAGCTGGCAGCAGTCATGCTACTGAGAGACACACCTGTTTCCTACAGCCAACTAAGCGACTGAAAAAGAGTTCAAATTGTCGACTTGCGAGTGATTGGGATGGTCTTTTTGAAGCCCTGCCACGGATGTTGGACGCGCTGCATCAGTCGTGCAACGATGCTGGTTGGAATGTTTACGTTGTCACCCGTAGACGAAGCTCTGGAAATCAGCACAGATGTCCGCTAAGATCATCATATTGTAAGGGCAGCAGTGGCACATCGTACAGCTGCTACTGCATAGATCGAAGGGTTTGTGATCCCGGAGTATAAACACGAACTGTTCCTTATTCGTCCATTACATTTCATTGTGTTCCAAGTAATCGGAACTGCTCGAATTCATCTGTTACATAGTCCACACTTATTATCTCAAATTTACTGCTGTATCGTTTGTGTCTGAGAAGTTTAATCACCAGCTCACTTCGGGTGGCATTTTTAGATATTTTAGATACTTTCTTTGTCTGTCAGAAGTGCTGAAAAGCAAGTTTCAAAGTTCAGATGAAATAGAAAACTAGAAATTAATATCAAAATCCTTAAAGCAATAAAAAACGTATCCAACGTCTTTATTCGGTACAAGTAAGTAGACAAATATTCTCTTTGTGAGTTTTCAGTTGGTCTACTCCCTTTGTTTTCTCCCATCCGCTGTTTTTCACTCACTCTGTAATTTTTTTGTGTTTTGTCTGATAGATCTGTTGGATTCAGCTTGTTGATTGATTTTGTAAAAGTTTCTTTTAGTTTGTAAATTGTACCGGGTGATCAAAAATTCAGTATAAATTTTAAAACTTAATAAATCACGGAATAATGAAGATAGAGAGGTAAAAAATGACACACATGCTTGGAATGACAAGGGGTGTTATTTGAACCAATAAATAAATAAAAAATATAAAAGTAATAAAAAAGTTAAAAAAGTCGGACATATGGCGCTTCATCTGATCAGAAAAGCAATAATTAGCATAACAAATTAAGAAAATGTTCTTTACAGGAAAGGCTCAATATGTTCACCATCATTTGTCAACAATGGCTGTAGCCGAGGAACAGCACTGTGAAGCATGTCCGGAGTTATGGTGAGGGATTGGCGTCGGATGTTGTCTTTCGGCATCCCTAGAGATGCATGTCGATCACGATACACTTGCGACTTCAGGTAACCCCGAAGCCAATAAATGCAAGGACTGAGGTCTGGGGACCTGGGAGGCCAAGCATGTCGAAAGTGGCGGCTGATCACACGATCTTCACCAAACGACTCGCGCAAGAGATCTTTCACGCGTCTAGCAATACTCTTTTTTTTTTTTTTTTTTTTTTTTTTTTTTTTTTTTTTTTTTTTTTTTTTTTTTTTTTTTTTAATAAAACCTCATGTCATTCCAAGCATGTGTGTCAATTTTTACCTCTCTATCTACATTATTCCGTTATTTATTAAGTTTTCAAATTTATACTGACTTTTGACCACCCGGTACTTTACTGGAAAAAAAAGGTCTCTATTAAAATTAGGCCTAACAATACCATTGATCCATTGACCTCCGACAGGTAACGACTAGACTTACAATATTCTAACAATATTGATTCGGAGCTGTGATTGTAAGTTTCAAAGACGTTCACCAACAAAATAACTAATAAAAATTTCATTGTCGTTGAAGCAGTTAAATTAAAACTTTGAACAGGTTAAGACAAATGAGACGACCAGTTGGACACTGTGATTTGTCAGAGTGAACACACAGACATACATTAAAGCTTATGGTTGAACGGGATACTCTCTGCTTTCTAAAATACAATCCGCTTGCTGGACAAAAATATTTGTAATTATTGACATTTTTTCCGTTCTTTTCGGAGAAGTCCGAAAGAACAAGACCATTTGCTGACATTAACGACCGTTAATTTAGCAATTCCAAATATCTAAACAGTTCGACCATTTCAGGACATTGAAACAGATTCACAATATTGAATCTCTGCATATCGCTGTACCATCAGATTTGCCCCGCCGAGGTACTCTAATGAAGAAAGTTTTAGATTTTACGCTTGGACATTGGCATTCTATGAAAGCAATCCATGGACTGGAAGCATCTAACATGACGCTAGGTGTAAAATAAGGCTGTTGATATCCCTGTGCGATAGTCTAAAAGTAGGAATTTACTTATCACATTTCGATTATTGTGCTTTTTACTCTTAAATACTGCAGTGATATAAAAAGAAAAGAAGAGAAAGAAAGGGAAACTACAAGGAACTACTGAAAACAGCAAAAAACTAAATTGGTAATTTTTTTATGGGCAACACCACTTCCGATTCTTATGTTTTGCTCTTTAATCCCTTACATCCGATTGTGATAAAATTTTGCATACTTTGCCTTGTATATGGAGGGATCAGACAATAAAGCGATCAGACAATAAATTTCGGTGAATAGTCCAGTAACATTAACGAAGATGAACTATCAACTACAGTTACCTTACTGTCCTTCGAAATAGTCACCTCCAATAACTAGACACCGCTGAGTTCTGCTATACATGTCCTGGAAAATTTGCACGAAGTCTTCCTTGTGACGATAGTCTAAAGCCTTGTCTCGTTTGGTTGGAAGTCAGGAATATCGTCAAAGCAACATTGAGACGAGGGAACAGGGCGACTTCTGGAGGATTCAGATCCGGATAGGATGGTGGCAGCTTACTCCACCGCCTTTCTTGCCAGGAACTGTTTGACTATATTGGCTGTATGTGGGTCATCGTTGTCGTAAACAAAAAAGCAGTAACTTTGTTGTGCATACTGGGGTCGTAAACTGCTTAGACATAGCATGATACGGGTCGAAATTTCAACGTGCCTCGTATCGTTCAACGTCATACTTTCAGGTTGAAATTCCTTTTGTATAATGCCTTGAATATCGAAAAAGATAATGAGCATCGTTTTTGTGCGTACTTTTTCCGACGAGGTGATGTTGGAGAACGCCATTCCATACTTTGTAATTTCCTTTATGGGTTGTACTGGAAACACCAGCTTTCATCCTCAGCAACAATAAGATTCACGAATATTGTTATCGCATATGCCGTTTAGTCAAAAACACTGGTTGCCTATAAACGTGCCCGTTTCTCATGCAAAGTCAAGTGGCACAAAACGACAATACTTTTTCCTTTGTCTTAACGTCTAGGTGTGAGATGAGGGACGGAGATAAACTATTTTATTCTGAAATAGTTAATTTTTTGTAAATCTATAGGACTCAACTGCTATGTTTTAACATAAGGACAAGACACACATCCATGCCCGAGGGAGGCCTCGCGATCCACAGCGTGGCGCTCCAGACCACTCGGCTGCTGCCGAGCGGTTTTATTCTGACTTTTATGTACTTTACCTTTCTCTATGGGCTAATTCTTAGTTTATTTACTATTCTGGTCTTACTTTTATGAGGGGAGATAGGTTCTTGGAATTGCAGTACTCTGTTTTTTAATATTTTCTGGATATGTTTAATCTTTTGCTGGCAGACCCTGTGCTTCGCTGGAATCGCTGGAGTGCAAAACGCAGCGACGGACACACAGGGCAGGGGGAAGCTTTGCTAGCAGTCGCTTACACCCTCGGCCACAATTCTCAGAAGGCAGCGTACCGAAGACAAGAGGGGGGGGGGCATCAATGTCCTGTTGAGCTCAGGAAACTGGTGTGAGGTGGAAGACCGGATGGAGCTGGCTTTTTGCCTGTGAAATTCTTTCGGGAACGTGTGGAGTAAATCACTCAATGCCTCGTAGACGGTCTCCGTTGGACGCCAGCCCGGCGCTGCTGTCGAGACAATTGGCCGTTACACAGGAGAGATAATTTCCAATATGAAACTGTCAGTCTGCGCTGCGCTGATATGAAACTTTGTCAGATTAAGATTGTGTGCCAGAACATGGACTCGAATCTGGCACTTTGGCCTATCGCGGCCAAGCGCACTACTGACTAAGGTGTCCCGACACTACTCACGACCCGTCCTCACAACTTTAGTTCTACCAGTACCTCGCTGTTTTAGCGTGAGAAACAATCAACCCATTGTAAGGTACCCTCCACCACGCACCATGCGGTGGCTTACAAAAGGTAGCCCAGTATAAACCAGTGTATCGGTTACCTCTGCTACAAATTTCATTCAAAACCGCCCAGTCACTTGAACGTGTTGGCGTTAGAAATTAATTAACTACTTGTAAGTACCCTCCGCCATGCATCCTACGAATTTTTGTGTGCCTATAACATTAACACGAGTGCACGCAATGAGTTGACAAACTTTTATCGCAATAGGATGTACGGTAATAATATACGCATAATATACGAACAGACAAAGAAACAAGGAAACATTATTTTTATATATTACATTTTAAAAATTTATGTGGGTGTGTGTGTTATTTCGGAACAGACGTCACTTCTGTTCCTGCAGTTGTTATTTTTTCATATTGACAGAATATATAACACAAACTGCGAACAGGCATAGTTGAAAATGATTACCCAGCAGTGATCCGAACCCGGGTCTCTCGCTTTCCACGCAGTTGCGCTGATCACAGTACCACTAGAGACACGTTGATCACCGCACCTGTAAGGCCTATCTAAGCACGTCTCCAGTCAGACACAAATTCCCAACTTTACGCTGCCGGCTGGATACACGTTTTTAGGTTTGCTTATTCGCAGTTGATGTCATAAGTATATTCTGTGAATATGAAACAATAACAACTGCGGCATCAGAAGTGACGTCTGTTCTTTCGGAACAGACGCCACACACACACACAAATACACACACACACACACCCACACACACACACACACACACACACACACACACACACACACACACACACATATATATATATATATATATATATATATATATATATAGTGGTGAGAGTTTGGCAAGTTAGGGGCCCTTACTCTTGCGGAAATTAAAAACTACGAGTTTGAGTACTGTGGCCAGGGTGAAACTGGGAATTTGTGTGTGACGGGAGGCGTGCTTAGGTAGTCCTTGCAGGTGCAGTGATGACTGTATCCCCAGTGGTGTATTGGGTAAGCGCAACTGCCTAGAAAGCTGGAGACCCGGATTCGAATCCCGGCTGGACACACATTTTCGGCTTTGCCTATAAGCAGTTGATGTCATATATTCTGCGAATATGTTAAAAATTTTCCTTCTGATAGTTTCCAGATTAAAAAGAAAAGGAAAGGAAAGGAATATAAAGCTGTCAACACTCCGAAGATTGGTGCTACTCGGTATTTTATCACATGAGCAAAAATGCCACAGATGAAATGTTTGTAGAGCTTATGGGACTTAACTACAGGGTTATCAGTCCCTAAACTTACAAACTACTTATGAACTAGCTAATACTAAGGACGGCACAAATATCCATGCCCGCGGGGGGATTCGAACCCACGGCCGTAGTGATTGTGCAGACAGACTGGCGCGCCGCAGAGCGCTCGGCCACCGCGGCCGGCAATGCCACAGGTGAAAGTGGAAAGTGACAGATAAAAATCCTAGGACCTGGCGGGCATCTAGCCCGCCACCTCTGGATTTGTGGTCTGGCACTCTACTACTGTGCAACCGAGGCGCACGTTTCCGTGCTATAATCGCGAGACTTCATGTTCAAAATGTTCTTATGTTTGTAAATCTATCGGACCAAACTGCGTGGTCATCAGTCCGTAGCTTACAAACTACTTAAACCTGGGTAAACTACCCTAAGGACAACACACACACACCCATGCCCCAGGGAGGATTTTCAAAATGTTTCAAATGTTTGTATAGGTTATGGGACTTAACTACGGGGTAATCAGTCCCTAAACTTACAAACTACTTATGCACTACTGATGAACTAGGACGGCACAAATATCCATGCCCAAGGGGGGATTCGAACCCCCGACCTTAGTGGCTGTGCAGACCGTGACTGGAGCGCCTCAGTCCCCTCGGCCACCGGGGAGGACTCGAAACTCCACGGCGAGCAACCGCGCGCTCCGCAACGAGACGCTTTAGACCGCTCGGCTACTACACCGCGGCGAGAGACTTCGTGAAATTACGTTAGATTCGCTGCTAAAAATCAAACTTAATCGTTTGCGTATGAAAGCTGAGAGTTTCTAATAGATATTAGCGTCTAGTTTCAACGACAGAAATCATGCAAGGTTTCCTGCTGTCAGATTTGAAACAGACTGACCCATATACGCGTTTCGGCGCGGAAACTTTTCCGCGAGGCGGCCCGGCGAGGCAGCGGAGCGTCGACGCGGCGCGGCTCTCGCGCATGCGCAGAGCGGCCGGCCGCCAGCTGCGTCGCGCGTCGCGACGTCGGCGTCAGTGACACGTGCGCCGGCCGCCAGCGCCCACCTCCCCCTGCCACAGCTGCGACAGCGGGCCGGCACGTGAGCCACGACGTGACGTCACACGACACGCAGACTGCGCGGCGGCGTCACCACACCAGCCTCTGCTAACAAGCGAGATCTTTCACAGTTGCGGTGGGTACGTTTTCTCCTTTCCAGCAGTGTCGATCCTTACAGTCTGATACACAATGTTTTCACTTCTATTCGTGGTCCCACAGGTACATTTTGGCCAGATTAATTGACGTTCACAACGAACCATTTACCACAGACTGATACACAAAGTTTTCACTTCGATTCGTGGTCCTAGAGGAACATGTTGGCCATATCAATTGACGTCCACAACGAACTATTTACCGACCAATTATTATCTGACTGATGCTACTATATGAAAAATTTATTGTCACTTCGTACCTGTCTCTATAACAGGTAATTTATGTACACCTTTTCCCAATATTCCTACCTGTCTAGGTACATTATGCTTCAAATATCTGTAGAAACTATTTCTGGTTTCAATGAATTCTATAGGATTGGGCCACTGTTTTTAAATATACAGTAATAAACAGGATGTCACATCCAAAATTTTTCGGTTCAAAACATTATTTGCATAGCAGTATCTATTTAATAAGTATATTTTGACTAGTTATAAGGACAGCACAGAGATGAAATGCTTGTCTATCTTAGGAGTGAACGCTGTGGGAGTCTTCAAATATAAAGACGTAACGACACTTCACCGGACAAAGTAGCGTTCTACCTAACAGAAACAATAATGTCGATGCTTTCGGTCTCGCATTACAAATATTTTAAATCCAGCGAAAATACAATACAAATACATATTGCAGCTGTCTAATGATGGAATAAAAAGAGGACGTTATCATTTACAAAAAACTTGCTCCTTACTATTATTTAATACATAAAATCCAATGTGTCTAAGGTAATAAAGAATAAACGCTCCAATGCGAATAACTGCTTCTCGTATTCGATGGGACGTTAAACCCTAAACTTCCTTCCTTTCTTTCTTCTCGTATAATAGAGTAACAGGAGCAAATAAACGTGAATACATTTGATGTGTAAAAGACTTTTAATATTCCTCTGCACCCTCCATCGAATAGTTCTCAAATATTTGTCTCTACATTGTAATTGTTAATGCAGGAAACCATAAAGCAATTGGAACAATAGCCATTTTAATGTCCAAAGTGTAAACATTCCTAAAAACCATATTTTTTGTTGTTGTTTCGTTTTGTTGCGATAGGAGGTGTGTTCAGAGACTACTGCTACTTTTTCTTATTTCCACACACACTATATATATTATTGACATTGCAAAATAATCAAATCAGTAATCTTGGGATCAAAACACAACTAACAACCAAATGTTTACTCTGATGGCGATATCCTCAGTGAACTCAGTAATTTGAAATAATTATTTCTTCTGTATTTTATCCAGGATATACGTGACAACTAGAGATTGTTCGCCAAAATAAAGTGCACTATTTACTACCAAAGAAAACAAATCTTCTGTATTTAATGAAACAATGCGCAATGCTTACTCTTGGCTTCCCAAAGATGCTACAGTTTTCGTATCTTATTCATGCTTTACCTACACTGTAAACACAGACCTATGCAAATTACAATTTCGTCATTAGCTCAGTTTTTATTGTACGGAAAACTTTAAACGAAGCGTTCATAAATGGATTACAAGTGCGCACATATGCATTTACCCTCAATTCGTAAACCTTAACCAGAACAAAAAATTCATAGAACGCAAATATATGCATTATTCCAGAGGCGTACTAATAAACATGCAAGCTATAACACAAAAAATTAATTTATAAATTTGAAATAATATTTCATTTAAAAGAATCATATAGATTTATAACTTCATTTCTATTCAAAATTTCCTCAGAATTTTTTTCTTTGAATACATGTCGGTATAACAACTAGAGCCATACAAAGCACAGAGGATACATCTAATTTTCGCAACAACTCTTAGAATATGTAAGAAACAAGCTGACAGATTCATGCATTACATTCTTCCATTATCTGCTGTAATTTATATTGCGTTCTCATCTATTCGACACTCGCTACGTTTTCCATATTATGTGTTGTCTTTGCGGATTTTGACTAAAATAACATAATCCTTTATTACAGTGACATAGTCGTTGTTAACATATCTCCTACCATGAAACTTCAGGTGATCTCATACGACTATTCATTAATCCTTTTATGTCGTATTAATTTTGTTTTATTTTCACTTTATTTAATATAAATAACTTATAAGCTTGACATTTGTTTCTCCACGTCTGTGTTAACTCTTCTGTTGAGTGTAATTAAATGAAAATGTTTTGCTCATGTTCATTGATTCCCATCTTCGTACTTTCTCTCTCTCTCTGTCTGTCTGTCTGTCTCTCTCTCTCTCTCTCTCTCTCTGTCTGTCTCTCTCTCTCTCTCCCTCACAATCATACACAGACTGAAAGAAACAGAAAACAAATAAGCACACAGACATACTACTTTTTTGTATGTTGCTATTTCATATTTTCTGTGAAATCAGCTATTAAATTTTCCTTACTGTTAGAAATCAACGTTTTGAATTATATTAGTATTGCACTGCCTAATATTACATGTACTCCATGTTTTCAGTTCCCCACTTGTAATATTCGAGGTATGTCCACAAAATACGTTCCATTTGGCTATATAAAACAAACGTGTACAGATACAGATAAAATATTTATTGTACAAAAATATACAACTCTACATAGCTTCTGAAATTTTGTAGGCATTTGTCCTAGCGTGGCAGAAGTCTTTGTATGCCTTCTTCGTAGAAGGTTGCCGCCTGTGCATTCAACCATGTGGTAACATGTTCTTTCAATTTGTCATCATCGTTGAAGTGTTGACCACCATGGACAGGAGCGAGACTGTACGGAGGATGATCAAATACGTTCAAGTCAAATTCCCGTAAGAGTTGTTTGGTCACATTTGCCTTGTGAGGTCGGGCAGCAACGTGAAGGGAAGAAGAAGACTCCTTTCATTTCGTCTTACACCTAAAATCTGTCCTTGGTGGTCAACGCTTCACCGATGATGAGCTGAAAGAACATGTTTGCCACATGGTTGAATACACAGGCGGCAACCTTCTATGAAGAAGGCACACAAAAACTTGTTCCACTCTATGACAAGTGCCTACAAAAATTCGGAAGTTATGTAGAAAAGTAGTTGAACAGTTGCAGGTTTTTATACAATAAATATTTTTTCTGTATCTGTTCACGTTTGGTTTACGCAACCAAACGGAACATACTTAGTGGACATACCTCGTATTTAGGAATATTCCTTACATTACTGTTTCCTCTTTGTTAATTACAGTTAGAAATCTGATGATGGCTCTGTAAACCCAAAACCAGTAATCGAAAAGCAACAATCATTTGAAGAATTTATAATTTTTGATTTTCATTAAAAAAATTAAAAATGTCTGAGAATAGGAGCAGTGTACATTTTTATTACAATAATTCACTTCCGGTGCGCCTCGGTTGCACAGCGGTAGAGTGTCAGACTACAAATTCAAAGGTCCCGGGTTCGATCCCCGCCAGGTCCTAGGATTTTTATCTGTCACTTTCCACTTCTTTCACCTCTGGCAGTATTGCTCATGTGAAAAATACCGAGTAGCACCGTGGTTCGGAACCCACGTTAAACTGTAGGTCCCCCTATAACTGGCGGGGTAAGTCAGTTCGAAGGTCGGAGGAAGGCAACGGCATACCACCTCCAAACAGGACCATGCCTAGTAAAGCACTGTGGTGTTCAAACCAATCTTCGGATTGTTGACTGCTTTACCTTTTTTTTTTTTTTAATTCATTTCCAATAACAGTAATTTTAATCGTAATCTGACCTTTATTTATGAAACAGAGGAAGTAGAATTGTTACGTAAAATTAATCACGAGGTGACGGTGTCACATATCTGAATTAGATAATTCAGAGAGTGAACTAACATTCGTTATCTGCAAAAAAAAAAAAAAAAAAAAAAAAAAAAAAAAAAAAAAACAACCAACTAGTTATGGCCATAGAGTTGTACCTGCTTTCACATTTCAAGAATCGTTTGTTGGTTTTTCGTCGCGCCTGGAACAGCTAGGTGCGTATGGCCGTTCGGCCCTACTGTGCGCTCGTCTTTTGCCTGGACGCGTAGCATTCGTGCACCACAGTTGTGCGGCAGGCGGCAGGCTGGAATCACGCATCTCGCTGCTGGCAGATAACGCGACGGCCGCTGTCAATTACCGCGACCTGCCGTGTTCCACCCAATCACGACCCCATGATGGATTGGCCATCAGCCTAATGGATTCTGATGGATTTCCTTTCAGATCGATCCCGTTTTGATAGCAGTCGACGGCAGCGGCTGCTTCAATAACAGTATCCGATTCTCTCCGGAACGCGACGTGGCGGCATTTTCACAGCGACACAGCTTCTCGAGACATTCGAAACACCAACATACATAAAAATTATTTATTGTGCGTTAGTTTCCCAAAAACTTACAAGTGGTCAAACATATTTCAATAATTCTTTTTTTCCTCTTTTTTCCGTGTTCGCTTTATTGTAGCGGTGGGCCGCGGTGGAGCAGCCGAGCGGTCTAAAGCGTCTCGCTGCGGAGCGCGCGGTTGCTCGCCGTGAAGGTTCGAGTCCTCCCTGGGGCATGGGTGTGTGTGTGTGTGTTGTCCTTAGGTTAGTTTAGTTTAAGTAGTTTGTAAGCTATGGACTGATGACCACGCAGTTTGGTCCGATAGAATTACAAACATCTGTAGGGGTGGTTTATAAAAATGAAAAAAAAAAAAAAAAAAAAAAAAATTGAAAACCGAAAGGATGAAACATTCCTCCCTTAATTTTATTATTTTCATTTAAATTTTTAAGTCATTATAAATTTTTGCAAGTAAATGTGAGCACGAAATAGATTAAGTGTAAAGAGTGGTTGGGAGAAATATTTCAATACTGGTTACGTAGCAAAACCATCTATCTACTATGTTGTACTTTTAGAGAAATTAATGAGCTACGCACCAAGAAAGTAGTTAAAATAATTTTCTGACCTGGCTGATACTGATAAGCAACGTGAAACTTACTGTTGGAGACATTATTACTATTGCTGATTTTGTAACTAAGTTTCCGACTAGTTGATGTGTTACTAATCGAAAATGGTAAGTCGCTCGTATTCTCAGGGTCGCAGTTAGAATAATTATTTAATAAAAGAACGTGATAAAAATGGGTCCTATTGTACACATCTACAACAATTAGATTCGTAAATCAGTGTAATTCATTATTCTTTTGTCCTGAAAAATAAATTCCATCACAGTTAAATGAAAAAAGTGACAGAAAAAAAAAGGTTTCAGTCTCACTGCAGATAAGTACTCGGACAAATTTCGGTAAACTCACGAAACAATTATTGTTCAAATAAATGAAGCAAGTCTACATATACATCACATTGAAAGTTCAGTTTGTGAAATTGTCATTAAATTCAAACATCGAGATTATGTCATAAATTCAGTACCTCATTTCAATTACAACTTTCTCATCGAGATATATCGTACAGATATTTTCACAATTCATCAGATCATATACAAGCGTAATATGGCAGAGAAGTTTACTAGACGTCTACATAATACAGAAGAAAAAAATAGTTAAATCTATGTATCATTCTAATTGCTCTTTGTTTAGAGTTAATCTTTGACTTGAGTTTTTCAAAGAATATTGCGCCATTAAGAATTTAGTGACACATTGAAAATGATACGAAATCACAAAAAAAAAAAAAAAAATTATAAGCATAATTAATATAAATTTGGGCAAATAAATATTGTTTTTTATGTGGAGGCGCATGTAACACTACAAGGAACAACTGAAAATCCTAATTAATCGAAATTAGTAATTTTCTATCGACATCGTCACTTCTGATTATGTTCGCATTTTATGAACTGCCATACATTTCATGCAACTACGGTACAAATTTTGCACGAATGACCTTCGCACTAGCTAACAACACTGTCTACGGAAAAGGGCCGCATGAATATGAAAGAGTACATACTCCAGAGAAGATTCTCAGAGTAAAAAAACATTATCTTTGTAAGTTCACAATTTCGTTTGAATAAAACCTTCGAGGGACATACTGTGGGCAGGAAGTTCTTTATCGCTAGCTTTCCTCATTCTCGGGTTAAGTTCTCGGTGTGTTCCGTCCGGCATAGACCAGCTGTTTATTCGTATACTTCTTTCAATCACCTCATCGACGCAAATACAGTCATATAGTAGACATCTATATATTCAGAAGGAGTTACACTTAGTGCATTGTGCTGCATAATTGGGCATAATTTTAACATAATTGGGCAGTTAACGGAAATGAATTTTCTATTTAACAAATTTTCGACATGCGAGAACGTTTTTTGTTATTGAAGTTACGATAACAAAATATGCGAACGAAATTTTAAAAATACACCAGATTTTCATGTCTTTCATCAGGGATCTCTGTCAGAGTTTTTGAACACTTTTGTTCAAATCTGCAGCACAATTGCCAGATCGCGCATTAAAAGCGAAAGGCAGTACCTTTTTTAAATTTTTTTAATGAAACTGACAGCAGGATTTGCAATTAATGGATTACTAATTTTACTGTTGCGTTTATTTACTCCTAACTGAAACTAAAATTTACGTTGAAACCTCCTGACGGATTAAAATTGTGTGCTGGAACCGATTATCAAACCTGGGACCTTTGCCTGGTAAAGGTTCCAGGTTCGAGTCCCGCTTCCGACACAGAGTTTTAGTAGTTTCATATGAGTGCACACTTGGCTAGAGAGTGAAAATATCATTCTGCAGATTTACGTTGTCAGAAAACGTATCGTAAATAGGTCAAACGGTTTTGATTGAATGTACAAGAGCAGTACAAAAACAATATTTCAGTATTTCAATAATATTTACTTTTTGGTACAGACTGTGAAGTCCTGAGATGCACTTCATGTGGAATTAACGTGATAAGGCCTTATCGACGAGTTCATTTCGAAATATTCAGCATAATATTGTTATGTAACTATATACGATGTTAAACACGCAATTCATACACGCAGAATGAATCCTTTTTATGACAATAATGAAAACAATCTGTACAGATCTCTCTCATCGCAATGTACGAGTATCATGCTTGATGTGACACCGTAATGATTTCTGTGAAGGCAGCTACTTCGTAAACAAATAATGTTTACATCATTTTATCTGTATAAACTTCTGAAGTTTCTCTCGTTTTTTTATTATTTTATCTTTTTATATTTTTATAACTACTATAATGTACATTTTTTTCTCCTTCTGAACAACACAAATTCTGTCACTTTATTATAAACCACAGTAAACCGTAATCTTAATACAAGTCAGTCATTTTGAAAAACGCTAGAGAGCTCCCTCCAGCAAACGGAGAATGGTCTCCGCTTGTGAGAGACGTCTCTAGTTTTATTCATACGAAATGTGAGAATGTTCTTTGCGTTGAGACGCTTCCTTTCACTCAAGTTGAGTGCATTCTCATGTGAAGCATATTTTCCGCCTAGCTTTATTCATACAAATCAGAGAATTTCTCTGAAGTTAGGAGAATATTGTACCTACTCCATTTTATTCATACGAGGTAATAATGCGTACTGGGAATGACGGAGTGTACTTCACGAACAGACTTACACAACAATCTAAATAATTACTCCGGACTTAAATTCTGCACACTTGCGAAGAACAGGAGAAAGATTACTGTTTACATAAGGTTTAATCTGGTGCACTGTGGGGGGTACCAGACTTCGTTTCGCAGATGTAATTAATTTTTCATATAAAGTGAATCTGAGGAGTGAACAGAGAATAGGACAGGATAAGTTTGGCAGAGGGTGGGGATGATAATGTAGAGGGATGGATGGGTCTGTACAGGGAGGGGAAAGGAAGAAGAGGAGGATGTGGCAGAGAAGGAAGAGAAAGAAGAAGAAGAATAAGAGGAGAGGAAGCAGGCAGGATTAGACAGAAACAGGAGAAGGTGGGCATAGTATGCGGACTAAATGACTCTGGGAATTGATAGGCACCTGAACAACGGTGGGATTTTTACTTACAGAGAGACATCTAAAGACTACAAACAGGATGGACAGCAAAATTAGAAAAAAAAAATCATGTTTTCCGATTTTAAGGTTAGGAAGTAATTTGACGTTTGCTGCTTAAAATAGTGAAAAATTTGTTAAGAAATTGTAATGGGGAGTATTTTATTTCAGATTTCAAAATTATATTTCAGTGCCGAGAAAATTTACCCAATCTGCAATGTATACACATTTTACATCTTCACATATCCGTAAATATTAGATGAAGAAGGCTGTTGGTTTCGCTTTTCAATTGTAGAATCCTTGATCTTTCCGTTGATATCAGTATCGTTCGAATACGTCCTTCAACAACCTAGGAATGTATTTGTTGGCATATAAGCTTTGAAATGGGGAGTCAGTGGTTCTGTTATTTCATACAGTGATGGCCATATGGGTAGGCTGAAGATTATGGAAAGCCTTGGCATTGCCCCCGGTATCAACACCATAAGAAGTCTTCGGCTTCTGGACAACATGCGAGTAAGAAAGGTCAGTATGCAGGTGAAATTAATACAAAAAGCAAGGGCAGCAAGGAGACCAAAGATTCTAGGTTAAGAAGAAGAACTAGAAAATGATCTTGATTGCACTGCTGGACACATCTGATAACTGAATAAGAGGTATTTGTGAATTTTAATAATAAATTACTTTAATCACATTTTCGGGAATTTGACATTTTTAATGTTACATGTAGCTTTATCTCATAAACCACAAAACCAATAACATTCAAGTTTTCAGAAATGCTAGCTTATTCTCTGTACCAGGGAAAATTATGTTAAATTTTTTGCAATTAAAAATGGCTTAACGGTAAAAAATTCATTAATACTACGCCAAACAAAGAGAAATCAAGCTGAAAGTATATATGCTGAAAATAACTGCTAAAATTTCAAACTCCTATAATCAACAGTTCTAGAGAAAAAGTTACATAAAGTTAGCAAATTTAACATTGGCGAGATAAGGCATTCCGACTCCCCTTCCAAGGGAAGGAGTGTGATATTTATATCCATTCCCCATACATATTTAGCTATTGTGAAGCATTGTCGGGTTGGCTAGTCTGAAATAAATATTAGAGGATTATCGTATGTATACAATTCTCGATGTACTTTCACCGTTACTTTGAGATTAGCTTCATGAACTAAGAAGCAGTTTCTCTGTCAAAATAAACGTCATGATTTATAATATACGTGGGGTATATAAAAGGATCTTGTACTTGTGAAAGTATCGAAACATATATCATTCTGCATTATTAATCATTTATTGAAATATTGTAGCTTTGTTTCTCATCAGAGAGGTAAAACATCACACTACGCAAAAAAAAAAAAAAAAAAAAAAAAAAAAAAAAAAAAAAAAAAAATTACGACACCGTCTTTTGTCATAAGTTGTAGACACACAAAATAGTGTTCTCTGTTCACCTTTCAGTAATTGTTTCTATATTTATTGACTTTTAATGAACATGTCACACATTAGAAGAAGATATGCAGATAAAAAAATGATTATACAATGATGTACCAAAAGCCGCAAATTCTTTTGGATTGATCTTCATTGTCGTCCATCAGACCTGAAGACAACAGTGTGTTGTCAAAACCGCTCGTGTAATGGAAATGTATCTAAAAGGCTTAGGGCTTCATCCTTGCATCATTGTAGCGGCGGCGGATTAACCGTGACCATTGGGACGCCGTGCTGCGGTGCGCGTGATCGTTCGCCGTCAGGGGTTCGAGTCCCCCTCAGTCATTGGTGTTTGTGCTGTCCTTAGGTTAGTTTCCTTAATTTAAGTAGTTTATAAGCTGCGGACATAACCAAGAAGTTGAGTCCGATAGATTTACAAACATTTGATCATCATTGTGTGACCAGCCGCGGCCTGGACTCTGGACAATCTGGAGCTACAGCTACTACAAAGTAACCACTTTGATGCAGAGCCAACTATCAATATATAACTTGGTTAAACATTTTTATAGAGAGAACGACAATATCTTATGAAAGGGTGATAGTATTATTAGCAGATGTCTACATTTGCTTTATTATTACTTTAATGGGATTTTTTTGTTCCATCAGTGACGTAGCCGACCATGATTTTCTCTGTTGCGACCGCTTCTTCTCAGTATAGCGCTTGCACGCTACATCTGCAGTTATTTTCCGGATCTAATCCACTCCACATTCTGCTACAGATTTTTCAAAATGTTTGTTAAGCTTATGGGACTGAACTACGGGGTCATCAGTCCCTAAACTTACAAACTACTTACGAACTACCTTATACAAAGGACGGCACAAATATCCATGCCCGAGGGGGGATTCGAACCCCCGACCGTAGTGGCTGTGCAGACCGTGACTGGAGCGCCTCAGTCCCCGCGGCCACCGCAGCCGGCTACAGATTTTTGTTCTCTGCATTTCCTGCTAGTTCCCTGGATGTTAATCCCGGATGTGTTATCGAATTTACATGAATTGTGTCACTTCTTCTTTTAAGCGTATCTGGTTAGTTCCATTTTAGGGAGATTTGTGGATAAGCTTCTCGTTCTGTCTTTTCCCAGGCAGTATGTAGTAACACACCACGTAAACTTCTATCCTAATATGCTTCTCCCTCTGTCCATGACTTAGAACGACACAGTGTTGGTATTTAAAAGTAGTTCTTCAGAAATTCCTTCCTCAAATTAAGGCCTTTAGTTTGACACCAATAAACATATATTGGTCATGAATACGCTCTTTGACTTTTCTTCACCCATCATGGTACACTTTGTATACAAGATAGCAGAATTTCTGTAGATCTTCTTCATGATCACCGAGTATCATTTCTGCTACTTCTGATTATTTTTCAGAGGTATACTCCCTGTACTCTCTTTCCGTATTGTCTACTAGTTTTTCACTCCATGCAAGAGATACTCTCTCTAAGGATTTCAATAACTCTTGTGACTCTGCTTTCTAGTGCGTTCAAGAGGTGGATGTGACGAGCAAGGATGTGGACATGAGCCTGCAACTGAAAGAAGTGATTAGTCCACATACACTCCTATTACAGATAAACGAATATTTTGATGTGCTTGTTTTGGTACAATTCTTTCTATCCATTAAACCTTTCTGAAAGGTATTACAATTCTAGGTAATACTGTTCTGGCTTGTGCTATCTAGACGACGGGCTCTCCTGTGTTATTTGTTGACTGCAGCGTACTGACGGGAACTCCCGTACTGTCCGTAATTGCGGTGATACGTCGGCATATCTAGACGAGCCTCTCTCTTCCTATTGGCAGGAGCGCGAAGCAGGCAAACAGGTAAACAGGTACCGAGACTGCGGGCGCCCTCAGAGAACGAAGTACCATAGAGCGATTTACCGCTTCTTATTGAAGTGGCGTGATGACTTGCTTAGACCGCCAGCGTTGTGGTGAATAGCGACCTGGACACTTTTATTCCTTCTTTGCAGCTTCCACGTATTGACTGAATGAAAGGTGCCGTTTGTTACCCCTAGTTCCGTACAGCTTACTTTCTTTCTGTTTTTTTTTTTTTCCTTCGTTTCGAAGTTCTTGCTCAATTTAACATTGCGAAACGCTTTCATTACGCCGACAAATCATCTGAACGTGTTTCGCTTTTTCATCCATTGTCAAGCCCAATGTCAGAATTGCCCCCTTTCTCGTCTCTGCTTTTTCTAAATGCAAACTGAATATCATCTCTCAGATTCTCAACTTTTTGAAAGGCTTTCGGCAACTCTTGAGTAGATAATTGTAGTGGTATAGAGTTTGTTTATGTTACCATTGAAACCTGCCGTAATAAAATTCGAGAAATGTCCTAGATTCCCGCGGTGAAGTAACTGAGCGTACCGTCTGATGCTCGAATCGTCCCTCTGGCATGTGCGCGCATGGGTATGTGTGTGTGTGTGTGTGTGTGTGTGTGTGTGTGTGTGCATGTGCGTGTGTGGTTGTGTGTCCTTAGATTAGTTTAATTTAGTTTAAGTACTAGGGACTAATAAGCAAAGAAGTTAAGTCCCGTAGATTTACAAACATTTCAAGTTTTTCGTCCTATAATTTGAGGGCACGGTGGCTGGAATCAGCGTTAGCAGTGCAAACACCGCCAAACGGATCTCTCATGCTCCATAGCGTCAGAATGTCAGCATATTTCTCTATTTACTTCTCCGCACAGCAGTCCGCTGATTTTGGGATCGCGCGGCCTCCCGCGTCGTAGGTTCGAATCCTCCCTCGGGCATGGATGTGTGTGTTGGTAACTTAGTTTAAATAGTTTATAAGTCTAGGAACTGATGAGCAACGTAGCATTGGTGGTCCCACAGCATTGCAAACATTTGAACATATTTGAGCTGATTTCCGTTTCAACATCTATCGCGCGAAGACATGTACACGATTGAGGAGGTTGTATATACTACGTTTATATGGTGAATGTAAACGAAATTCCGTGAAAACTACACAGTGGTATAGAACTACCTATGAATTCGAATTTTTTAAAAATTTTGACCGTTTCAGGGCACTGAAATAAACCCAACAGCAAATTTGTGCTGGACCGGGATTTGAACCCGGATATCCAATTATGGGCAAGCAGTTGCCTTAATCGTATTTTTTATTTATTTATTTCATTGCTTGTTTTTTTTATCCCGCTCCGGACCAGCAGTCATCTTTACCATTCTTTAAAAAACGGTTGTAGTGAATTTTTATATTCGTTTTTTACCCCTAAATAACTATTTTTAAGCACAAGGAACTAAATAACAATCAAAAGATAAAAAAAAAACACTAGAAAACAGGTGTACTTTCATTAGGGCAGGCGAGGGTCAGTTTATTAAACAGGTCTGACTTTTATTAGTGGCAGAGAAAATAATCCATCTTATAGAGGTATTTTTAAATGAAACCTGTTCACCGCGCACAAAACTCATACAGAAAATTAACTGACTTCTCGCACATCTTAAATAAAAATACAGACAGCACGGTGCAGAGTGCTATTCCAATTCCTCCGTCGCTCCAGCGCCCGGGTACGTCTTCTCGAATATTAGGGATAGTTACCGTTTCATACCTCCCGTTCATTCCTTCGTCGGTGTGATATTTTAACTGCTCCTACTCGGGACGTTCCAGCTGTGCAGCGGATCCTGAAACGAACTACATAAAAAATTACGAAATTGCTGTCCATAATTAACATTACGTACAATCTTCCCTTATCGTTCCTGTAAGTAGATCCAAAAGTCTTGGGGGTATCTTTGAAGAGAAAGAGCACTAGTTATAATCAAATCAGTGTTTCCGCATTCTTTTTAACAAGTGAATATTGTGTCCTGTCCGGAATGTACACGGAACGTGGTCCAATGGCTTCTTTCCCCACTCGAATAATGAGAGCTATTATCTGTGGCCCTAAATGCCGAACTTCTGCTGCTGGACCACATGTTAGCCGGTGTTCACGTCATCCAGGACTCGGCGCTGTGGGCATAATGGTGAATCCATCAAATGTGTAGATGGAAACTAGATGGTGTTGTCTGTTTACAAATAACTGGAAGGCACCATATCGCACATGTTTCTGTGTCCAGGGAAACGTGCTGTATCGATCGCCAAACCACCGGCCAGTTAACATTCGGATGCTTCTTCTCGATAAGATTGCCAGTTATTGCGGACGCTAATATTCGGTAGATTTCGCGAGCCGTCTCAGGTCTGGTTTCCGGCAATGCCATCTGAACCTCTATAAAAAAGGCACATATGTTACTAAGTGACTGTGAAATGTGATATATCGCCAATTGTGCTGTTTGAGACCTTGGTGTTAGTTCCTCTATTAAGATTTCTGTCAGACATGTGATGTCGTCTCCAAAACATTAAAATGTTGCTGATGTATAGCGCCATTGTTAGATCGTGAACATGAGCAAGACCTATAGTCGAGCCGAAATATGATGATCCCTTGCTCCGCCTCCTGGACTGAGAGACAGCAACTGGCGCGGAAACTGAATGCAACCACGTTGCCAAGTAGTTAGTTCGCTGCCAGACACTATAGCTACCGGTCGCTGTTGTCTGACAGAACTGGCAACAGTGCAGAGCGCAGCCAGACCCGCGCATGCGCAGAGAAAAGCTCGCATTTGACTTACTCCAATGGTCTGCAGCCGCAGCCGTCGCTCAAAGCCAATTGGCCGAAGCACCAGGGATCATCGTATTTCGGCTCGATTATAGTCCTCCCTTACCGGGCGGGAGGATGTGGGTTTCATATCTATGAACAATAGTCCCGAACTGACGATGGAGCCGAATACAGCCAATATGCACTAAATCAACCAGGCTATCCAGGCACGGATTCGATTCGCAGTCATCATCAACGCGCAAGTCTCCCCAGTGGCGTCACCTAAAGACTCGCACCAGGCAGGCCGAACATGATCCCAGATGGGGTCTAAACGACCAAAAGTGTCACGCGATATCATCACTAGCGTTCTCTGCCGCTACACTATGTATCTTCACCACAGGCTGACATAAAGCTGGGTTGCTCTTCTTTCATTCATCATGCCCATTTGTTCTGCATAGTATTGCGCACTTCATATAACTTTCGAACACACGATTTGATTCTTCATAGTGGCTGGTTGACTTCTTAAATAACAACAAATATCACAATAAGATACATCATATTACAACGACATGCCATGTTTAAAATATCATGGAAATCTCCAGAAGATGCCATAACAGCAAGAGACATCATGTTCTTATAAGAAGATGGCATGCCTCAGTTACTAAATATGTTAAGCTCTGCGGGAATGTAATAGTGAATAGCATCAAGTTCAGTGAAGTAAAGGCCTAGGATATCAGAACATGGGTAGAAAGCATAATTTTGTTCCAATAATCAAGGATATTGATAAAGATTTCCCATGACACAATATTATAAGTTACATGATAAAAAATTAGGTCATAATAATATCGAAATGTACAGCGTAACAGAATGTAGCGTAACACATGAAGATAACTTTTAAGTCGAAATGAGCTTATAGTGTAACTAATACGAATTAAGAATATACAGTGTTGAAATTATATATAATTCTTATTATTAAAATGTCGATGTACGACGTCACTAACACTGCGGGCCCTGTAGATAACAAATTACCATTAAGTATTCAAAATTGACTGCGATAGTAGTGAAAGTAGTATTCATTTTGGTGTTCATAAAACTGAGCCAAGAATTTGTGGAACCAGAGAAATGGAGAGCAGACAAAATCCTGCCATTTTCTGAAGATGTTGTGATTCTTGGTGGCTCCCAGGGACGAGTTATGCACTCTTACTTCCCGATTTATCCACAATGCAAAGAAAATTAGGGTGGTGGTGAATGTTATCTTACTGTATTACGCCACCCAATTCTACCTAATTATATTTTCGTAGAAGGACATACTTATGAACGAGATGTAGAGTTACATTACTTGTTACTTGGGGTTAGCACTAATAAAAGTGATGAAAGAAGTGCGTAAAAGGATAAGAAGTGCCAATCACATGTTCTTTCGGGTCATCAATCTATTAGAAGGTCGTTTGATTTCAAAGAATGAGATTCACCCTTACTTGACACTAGCAGGATCAGTTCATTAATGTGGATGTAACACCTCAATTGTGATGTAAAACCTTAATGAATAAAGATCTCACATGACAACACAATATTATAAGTTACGTGATATATATAATAAAAATAAATTCCGCACAAAAGTATCGAAATGTACAGCATAACAGAATGTGGCGTAACACCTGAAGAGGACTTTTAAGTCGAAATAAGCTTATAGTGTAACTAATACGAATTAATAATATACACTGTTGAAATTATATAATTCTTAATGGTAATGATAGCTGGTTTCCTACCCGTACCTAAAGAGTTGAATGTGAGCATCAAACAGCAATTAGTCGGATGTATTTCGATGGAATGTAGATTTCATGTGACCATGCCAGTAACATTGCTCCCACCCGAATAGATCAAAGGATTACTGAAACACAGACAACCGAAAAGGATGTACGCTAAGGTAGGCGTATGCAAGATTTTAATAAATAAATACAAAGCAAAGCTGAGGCTTTAGATGCTATCTGTGAAATAGAAAATAAGTGTCGCTAAAGTAGGTAGGTGATCAGACACTATGTTTATTTGGGTTCCGTCGACTACCTAATCTACACGAGACAAAAATCTCCAAGCAGATACAAGGCTGAAGGCATTACTACACAAATGGAAAAGAAAAGAATTTCCAAGGGTTTCTGATAGCATTTAACAAAGTACAAATACAAGTAAGTGTTGTTCGTCTCTTAGTACTGATATTTGATTTTTTAATAGTGATAAAAACGATTTGTAGAACAACGTAATAATTAGTTTTAAGGGCCAAGCACACGATGCCGTTCATTACTTTCATTACTTCGTGCACGGTTTGAAGAGTTCAATTTAGAGACCTGAAATGTGTTTGTAATGAAGAGCGAAGCCGTTATCGGTATTCGAGAACTACTTAATTAAAGCTGATTCGGGGGAGCTAAATTTTATGCAACGCTTCCATTAGCAGAACGAAGTTAAAAAAAGTTAATCTCCTAATTTTCAGAAGCGTTAATATTCTATAATCGATACAGTAACCGTATTGCTGCGCGACAATGCTCAAAAATATCATGACAATAACCCAGTAACGCTAGAATTTCTGTTCTGCACGATCAGTGTCAGAATGCTCTAACTGTGTGGAAATCCAAGTTAATGCAGAAGTAATGTTCGTACAAAGTATCACAAAAGTGCTATTTCACACAGCCAAGTCGATTAAACATCTAGTCCCAAGGATTTCTGTATCCGGTTGCCGAATAATGTTTTCGTGTTTTGAATAGATTTGTTTAGCCAGGTCAACAAAATAAATACCAGCCACGCGAAATGGCCGCGTGGACGGGGCGTCATGCTACTGCCTGGGGAGGGGGGGGGGGGGGGGAGGCGTTCCCGTCGGAGGTTAGAGTCCTGCTTCTGGCATGTGTGTGTGTGTGTGTGTGTGTGTGTGTGTGTGTGTGTGTGTGTGTGTGTGTATTGTCCTTAGTGTAAGTTTAAGTAAAGTCTATGGACTAATGATCAGAGCAGTTTAGTCGAACAGGTTTACAAATATTTAAATATTTGAAAATAAATACCCATCTATATGATGTGATAAGGATCGTAACAGGAACTCTTAAATATACACCAATACGCTACCTGTCAGTACTTACCAATATTTTCCCTTACGATGAGAACAACACATGAATGGTTGAAACCCCTTTGAGATACTATTACCTACTCACGAAACACTTAACAAAGTAAACGTACCACACATTCGAGTAAAATTTGGAGAACCAACATGGGCGAGCAGTGACTCACTCGTCCGAAATAACTATAACCTAAGAGACGAATGGAGAAACTAGTGGACGTTATGCAATGTAGACTCGACCATCCTACTCAACAGGTGCGAGCCAACCATAAAAAATTTTGAGCTTCCAAAACCGGACCAAAGCAACGTCACACAAGTGGAATGTTACCGGTAATGACCAATACGACTGCGGAAAATCGGCACAAATGCACAACCACATTCTACCC